>JACCHY010000004.1:14227500-17224303 GCA_018907195.1 Dolichoris vasculosae | reverse complement strand
ATTCATGAATTGTCGATTATAAATAAAAATATGGATATCGACTAGATAACTTTGAAATGTACAAAAACATCAAATTATGAAGTAATTAATTTAATGTATTAAGTATATTAAGTACATTAAGTATTCAATTTCTTTTACGAAGTTTGCATTAGATACTATTTACAAATCTATTATAGTATTAGGTGCGAGTTTAATGATTAATTATCGATATCAAATATCCTGTGATAAAAAACAATACTTTATAGGTAAGAAAACGTGCGATTTCTTTTTATATTAATTAAACAGGATAAATTAAATCAAGCTCTTTTAATAATCATAATTATAATAATAAACAGTTATCGATCGGAGAAATGTTTCTCAGATTTACATATTACCTTAAGCTTCGTGGTTGTACAAAAACACTTTAAAAAACATTACAAAAATAAAAAATTAATGAAAAAACATTTTATATCCCTTCGAACATTAAAATAGACGATAATAATGTTCTAAGCGATTGTGAGACAATTACTTAGTCCTCGTCAAATAATTAGTTCGAATATTAAAACATCCAATTACCATTTAAATAAAGTGAAAGTATTGATTTGTTTTTTCCAAAGAAATAATCATCATATTTACATCTATTAATGACCATTAGGGACTTTACAGTAGGATAGATTAATAGAGATGCAAGCGATGAAAGCACTCGTGAAATCGATATTTGAAAATCAAAGCGAATCTCGATTGAAGGAACTTATTAAATTGCTTTCGCAGGAGTCCAACTAGCGCGAATAAGTAACTAATCATATAATTAAGGAATAACGAGAGGTGATGAAGTTTCAGTGCGAATAACTTATTGTTTAATGTTGTCTTATCTCGAAAACTTAAATGTCCCCAGAGCGAATGTAATCCGGCATGCGCAAAACAATATCACTAAATAGAGAAAAAAATAAAAAACGAAAGAACCCTTCGCTACGGGACTAGGAAGCGCGAGAAAATTGGAGGGCGAATTGTGTGTAGGTCGGGATAGTAGGAGCCGACGAAGATCCGGAGGATGTGACGCGCCGGATACGGGAAATGCGGCTCCCGAGTGCCGCTGTCGCGCTCGAGAGCGTCATCGTGACGGTACCGAGGCGACAGTCATTGCCCCGCCTGGGGCCATGGAATTCCGCGTTACGTTCAACGTAATTCCTCGGCGCTGCTGGTCCCGAGCCGGTTCGCGCCCCACGCCCCTCGGCCGTCCTTTTTTCTTCACGGAGTCCCCCGCCCGCGTCCCGGATGCCCGTTGTGGCATCGGTTTCACGCGACGCGGGGAGGCGCGGCCGGGATTGTAACTCGTCGACATTGTAACGCGAGCGCTGGGAACTCGTCCTCGAATACGGAATACCGCTCGCGCGACACTCCAGCATTTCGCAGGAATGCGATCCGGAGCGAATAAACGGATCCCCTCCGAGCTACAACCGGTCTCACCTCACCTACACGCGCGCTCTCCCAGCTTCAACCTCTGACCCCTCGCGTCTGCGCGAGCCTACGGCTCCCAACTACGCATTCTCACTTACTTTTTGTTTATCTACACTCTCTTGTCCCCCTGCCTTCCCCGTCCCCACTCGTCTCCTCTCGTCTCCTCTCGTCTCCTCGCGTCTTCTCTCGTCTTCTCTCGTCTCCTCTCGTCGCATCTCGTCACCACTCGTCTCCTCTCGTCGCATCTCGTCACCACTCGTCACCTTTCGTCTCCTCTCGTCTCTTCGTGTCTTCACTCGTCTCCTTTCGTCTCCTCCCGTTTCCTCTCGTCTCCTCTCGTCTCCTCTCGTCTCCTCTCGTCTCCTCGCGACTCCACCCGTCTCCTCTCGTCTTCTCTCGTCATCTCTCGCCTCCTTTCGTTTCAACTCGTCTTCTCTCATCTCAGCTCGTCTCCTTTCGTCTTTCTCTTACGAATGCGGATTTCTTACGCGCAGAGACTCGTTGCGACAAATGACTTTCGAAGACTTTTACACACTACTAGACAGAGAATGTATCTGGAACAGCTCTCGAATATTTGACAAAGAATATAGACTGGTGGAATATTTAAGAGGCATTTCAAAGCCGAATTTGCAATCCTCAAACGTATTTTCAACGCTTTATGTCAAGGTATAAATTAGATATACTCGAATGCTCATCGCCGATAACAGCTTGCATCAACTTTAAGAAATCATATGGGGTGGTATCTTTTAAAAAAGGAAACACGAACTTTATTTTCAATAAAAATCATATTTTAAACAGAAAAATATACAATAAAGTTCTTGAAAATGTTACAGAATTCACCGTTCGGAATAAGGTCTCGTACGTACAGTGAATTAAAATCTAATATTTTTCACATTTTTATCGATCTGTCAATTCTTTCAGTTATAATTTTAATTTTCTTTAAAAAAAAATATACAACAGTGATGATTATGAATCCATTTTTTTGAAACATTAGAAAGTTAATTTATATTATTTAAAGTTCAACTTGTTTTAAACATATTTGTAATCATATTTCCAAATCGATTACATTTTAATTTAAATAAAATAAATAATTGTCAGATATTTTTTTATGTTTAAAATATTTCCAAATACAAAGATATATGTCCATTAAGTATATTAATTACGCATGTTCAAATTTTTAATAAAATAATTTACTTTTTATTATTTACTATTTAATACTATTAAATTTACACTATTTACAAAATATGGTTTCTACGCAGTCTAATTACTGATTTCATTGCTGCAAATTATCGTGGATTTTTTTAATAGGTCTTGTTGTAAAGCATTGCAAAAGTGCTTTAAAATGGATTTATTTACATGACTGAATAGGAAATTATGATACGTAATCAAAAAATTTTTTTAAAGAATTATATATTTCATCGATAAATCTATGTGCGTTATTTTCGCTGTATTTATGCGATTATCACGAAACAGACAGTCGATAAAAAATAATATTTTTAAATTTTACTCCGTTTGTATATGAAAGGGTAATTTGTGGAAATTACATTACGATAATGTGTAAGCTAACATTAGTCTTTCGTTTGGATTTTTAATAAAAATAGTTTCGAATGATATAATTTTTTTATTCATGCTATTTTTTATTTTTTCAATAATGCAGAAGACTGATGGAATAACTTCTTTAAATACATTGAAGATAAATTTCTAAGCGATTTGAAAGTTATAACAGAATGAATAGTACAGGAATCGTTTAAAGATCGAAAAGAACTTTATGTAAACGTACTTTATTGGATGAAGATCACTTTGAAGTAGCAACATAAATATCGAAGTTAAATCAAATCCAACTTTATCGAATATATGTAAATTGCACAAATTTTTTTATTAAATCTTATATGAAACTAGCTTTAAAGTCTATCGAATATCTTAGCATTAAAAATATTTTTTATAATACGTCGAATATTATTCTAAGCGTAATGAGTTATGGTAAGTAATTTACAATATGAAAACCAATGTATGTGATATTATTTTAACTGGAACATAAAAGAATTTTAATTAGAAATGTAAGGTTATCTTTTTTTGACTAAAATTTAGATTGTATGATATACGCTTTTAAAATAAAACCGAAGAGATGAAATATATACGTATACTTTGCAAGAGTACAATTCTGGAAACTGCCTCTTAGCGAAACGGACAAGCAGTCGACTGTGTCGGTTACACTATTTATGGGAAACCGGAACATCAAAAATTCTCGCATTTAAAAAGAAAACAAAATTAATAATATAATTTAAATAAACAATGAAGATTTATTCAATTAAATTTTTGTTTTAATTAAAAAAATTTTCGATGGATAAAAGTAATTTTGAAAAAAATATTTTCGAATGTGATGGACGTTTAAATAAGAGTTGTATTATGTTTTCTTTTTTTGCGCGTTATGAAAAAAAAATTGAAATTTAAAAACAGCTCCCGTAACAAAACGAAACATAGTCACGATCAACTCTTTAATCTTGTCTTTAAGATGTATGGTTTTATTCTGCTATACCTGCGCCTATTTATCGAATTCGATAATCAGACCAGTTTTATAATACATGCAAAGAAACTTAACCTTTCGGAATATGTAGTAAAAAAAATTAATTTTTAAAAATTGGAAAAGGTATATGACCTTTTCAGTATTTAGTTGCAATATTTTCTTGGGGGTGTGTTTATGAGAAGCTCGGAAAATATTACATATTCTTTCCACGTTCTGACGCACTTTCGAGTGATAAAGAACGTTTTGTCCGTAAAGCGCATAGTGAATTTCCACGAAGGAAAGGTGGACACCCACTTGTTTACGACCTGTTCATTTCGAATTCCTTCAAAGCTATAAATTTATAGCAAAAGATCGTTAAAAATTATGAGTAATTCTTTTTTTCTATATCGCGCAAAAACAAGACTCACCAGAAGGGTCCAAAACACCGGGTTGAAGTCCGCGAATGATGCATTATTAACTGCTCGCCATATATGTACCTGTAAACGCGTCTCCATTGTTCTACGTCATTCCTATGTCTCGCTTTGAGTCTGTGTTGCCTTGTCACAAATGTATATGAACGAAGAGATGTAAAACAATATCGACCTTTCGAAGGACGTCCCAAGAGTAAATAAATTCCTTAACTCTGCACACCCGAAGCTTCCTGTAAAGTATCACGAGACCGCAAATAATACTGACCCATGCTAATTAGCCATAAGATACAGCAATTGGATGGTGATATACGTCATTGGCCTTGGGATCTGTGTTTTTTGTAAGTTCGGCGCGTCATTTATGGTCTCAACGATGTTTACGAAAAAATAAATATTTCTTATGTGCGTTGGGAAGATGTTTTTATGATGCGATCTCGAGCATCGTGATCGAAACAAAAATTTATTTTCCTAGTGACTTTGTCAATCGCTCGTGCAGGATGACTTTCGCCCCAGTGTTGATGATTTTATACTGGATGCAGATTTAAAAGTGTATTGCTATTTTATTAAAATATGAAATTATGACATCAATATCTTTATAAATACATTTTAACTTAAATGTTTTGTATACGGACAAAATTTTTTCTTATTTCATTGAATATATTTACTTTTATAATTTTTTTAATTTGCTTATTCATCTACAGCATAATATCACAGAAATAAATTATTATGTATTTTGTACGATTACAAGTTATTTACTAAATATTTGAAACTTGGTTTTATTTAATTATTAATTATGTAAGTAGTGATTAATTTAGAATTGAGCTCGTAACAAATGATTCAAGGAACATAGAAATTGAAAAGTATTTGCTCTTAGGAAATTTTTCTTGTTGCGTTAAAAAAGAAATTAATTTGAAAAAGTAATTATAACATATTTATATTTGATTAATTAGATCTGATAAAATTAAAAAAAATTAGATACAGTTGCTTATTATTAATTGTCATTGTTAACATAGTAGTCTATAATGAAACATTGTATCTATTTTTGTTTCAACGTAAATAGTATAAATATAAATATATACAAGAAATTTAGAATTTTTTTTAGTATTATTTTTTATTATAGAAATATATATTATTTTTTTAATTGAGTACAATAAAAACATATTTTAGAACATAAATATTTTACAAAAAATTTAGAAACCTTTTCAAATCTTAAAAAAAATATACTTATAGACTTTGACCTAGATTTATGTCGCCATTTTTATAACTATTAATAAAAACTTAAGTTTCTAATTGCATTTTACCTCAAAGCACTTAAAAAAATAATAAATGTTTTAAAACTATTTCGAGAAGATTCAATATGGATAAATAGCACGCTTTACTAGATGGCTAAAGAATTGAAAGAAAGCTTGTACAAAATAGATTTCATGTTCGAAGAAAATATTTAAAACGGAAAAGTTGTACGGTATTTGTTATTGGATAAAGCGATACTTTACACAATGCAAATTATTAGTTACAAGTGCGAAGTACGCGATAAAAAAATCGATGACTTTTAAAACGTTACGATAATTTAAAAAAAAAATATAAACAAAAACTTCCTAAAAATCTGTGGTCGTAACAATTGCGACAGTGTGACAAAAAGCGCATAATCAACAGTAATGTTTTGCGGCACTCACTCATTTGAGCTTTATACTACCAAGGAAAGAAAATGTTGGGATGTAAACCAATTATCCTTACAAATAAAAGTAAACGAGTCGGTAATTGAATTTTTATATTATTTCACCTTAATAATAGGCGTAATAAAGTGAAAAGGGTAAGTAGTGGGTGATGGGGTGGGGTGGTGGTGGGAATTAGGAAAGAAAAATTGAATAAAATATTACCATGACAAAGCCGGAAGGTCGATACCGCGATACTTCTCTTTACTGTTGATCCGGGCGCCAGAACTAAACCTAACAACTTTCGCCTTGCGATGTATCCTGATTTACGAGCAATACATCGCCCCAGTTAGCGCACGATCGGCAAGTACGCGTCATTTCCTAACGCGATGTGTGAAAATCGTAAAAATAGCCTTGAGTCACGAGACTCGCTATAAAAATATTTTCGCGCTGCGGTCCCTCCCGGCCCCGAAAGCTGTGGGGCACCGTGACGTCGGCGGTGATTGGTATCATCAGGCTCAACGGGAAAACCCGCGCATAATTTTTCCACCCCCGGCCCAGTGGCGTCTCGAGGAAAGGAGGGAAAAAGCAAGGAAACGAAAACGAGCGGAAGAAATCGGCGCTCACGCACATCTGCCGATCGTCGCAATGGAGGGAAGGCGACGAGCCGGTAACCGCTCACGGTGGGGATTCACTCCGCAGACATAAAGCGAACGGCGTGCGAGCCGGTATTCAGTTGACTTTCGACTTTGGACTTTCGAATACCGATTCCCGTGGTGCGATCGTGCGCTCACACACCCACCACCCACTTGCACTCACTCGAGGCAGGCAACTTTTGTGAAACAGTGAGGAGGACGGGTGAGAAGCTTCGCCGACGCCTCGCCACGTTCATTGACCAGCCGGCGACGCTATGCAGAAGAGCCTGACGCTGTCGTTGCTGCCGCTGCTGTTCTGGTGCGTCGCGCGCACCCTTGGCTCCGCCATCCCCATGTGGGAGTTCCTCGCCAGACAGGAGAAGGTGAGCGAACGCGCGCCTACGGCTGAAGCTTTATTCTGAGCCGGTGCAAACGTTCGCGGAGCCGCGCGACCACGCTCCGATGTTTGGTCTATTAGTACGTTGCTCCGCTACTTTTGGACGTTGCTGCAAATGCAGCATCGTTTTCCCGTTCATCTGTATCGTGAACTTCTGAAATTTATCCATCGAATTATCGGATGGTAAAATATCGGTGCGGAGCGAGCTGCGCGAAGATCAAGGACGAGATCTACCCGCAAACCGCCCAAGCCGTTTAACGAGGCTTTGATTTTTTACGCTTTTTTTCAATGACCAATAGTATTTCATAGCCGTTTGCGCCGTCTTTCGATCACCTTCATATATATTGTCCTTTTAATTTCTAAACCTTGATCTCGTTTTTTAATTAGCATTGCTTAAACAGTAAAAAACCCATAGTTATTTTGTAGTTAAAATTATACGCGTTTCAACTCTTGGTCGATCACTCGAAATTTCTATAAAATAAAAATTCCTGGTTTCCGACGGAATGTTAGGCTAGATTTCAATATCGGTTCACTCGAGGGAAAATGAATGTAAAATAAAAAAGAAAGACGGTATTTGTGTCGAAAGCGCAAGTGCATTGCCCGCGGTGCATTGACGTAAAGGGAAGAGAGAAAAAGCAGCAAGCGAGTATAACGCCACCGAGTTTACGCGCTAATTACGTCCCGTCCGTTGTTTGTATAGTCGGCTCTGTTTACGATTGCTTTCTCTCGATATCCGTCAAACAGTGGAACGACGCGCTGGGATTTGTCGGTGTTCCCGATCTCTCTGCGCAAACATGTATATGGGTCTTGCATTGTACGCACAACTCGTCCTTTTTCGAGCTCGTGCACTCGTGCCGAGATCCTATCCGATTATTTCGCATTTGCGCACAACTTTATTTATTTCGAAATTGTGGGAGATCCGTCAAACCTCGTCAATTCAGGTAACGCGTCGAATGATGGGTTAGTGGATGAAGGGGATGGAAAAAGACGCATGTAAAGTATCTCTGTATCAGTATCTAACAACGCTTTCTTCTTCGTCGTCGACTATTTACTTTTCCACTCGCGTAAGGCGGTGTTAAAAAACAATTATTGCGAAAAGCAAAAAAAGAGAGACGAATACTTGCAACGACGTTATATTGTTTCGGCTCGATGGCGCGACGAATCGCTGGAGGGGGAAGAAAGAAACTGTCGAGGCACGCGACACGCATACAAGCACTTAACGAATCATCTAGTAAGTTTCACCGAACGCGCCCGGAATGTCGTCTTCGTGTCTTGGCAATGCCTCGTAACCACCACCGATGCGAAGAGCGATGTTTCGTCGGCGACGATCCGTTTTTCGACATCGGAGATAGGTCGATTACCGATTTCGAAAATCGGGCGAGTCATGCTCCTGAGTCGGGACGATACACGCTCCCCTCGACCGAAATTTTTATCGATTCGTGATTTTGAAACTTTTTATTACACAAGGTTATATAACGTTTCTGTTGATAAATTACAACATGCCAAATATAAATTGGCACGCGCTTGTACTCGCTAAACACCCAATGCCATCCCCCGATTATCGCGCTCCGCATTACCATTTGTTTACGTTCGTCGATTAATTTCCAGTGAAAAGACGCGCTTCACCTCAGTCGAGCTTCGATTTATCATCCTTTTCCAATCGAATGGAAAAGAATCACGGTCGATGGAGTTTAATCATTGAAGCAATAAATATGCGTACGATAAATTATTTTTATTTCCGCGGAGACAATAAAGAGGCCTAATGACGCAATGAAACGGTTTATCGTATCTCTTAAAAGATTATTACGCGATAGTTGAATTGCCCGTTGGCCGTTCGAACGAGTGCCAAGTAATTTGAAATTCACAATACCTTGGGAGATTCCTAATCGTCCCTCTTTTCCTCGCTCATTCCAGATGAGTCATCTCTACCGCATCTTTAGTCAGGAGGTGACGCAGTACTGCGCGGACTCGGCGATGCCCGACTGCAATAAAAATCTGTTGGTCACTGGATTGAAAAATTTAGCCAACATCGACGACGACAAGCTTGATGAGATGGATCCGTACCAGCGTGGCGCCAAAGACATCAGTAAGTCGATACATCGATAAAATATGTTTCAACGCGTACAAGGCGCCGGAGGTGCATTACTTTTTGACTTTTTTCATTGGCCGTGTCGGTGAATACACGTTGAAATTTCTCTTTCAAAAGCATCCGTTTTCTCTCGAATTCACGCGTGCTTCGAATCGTCGGCTATTCACACTTCATTGTCGTTTTTCACTTCAAAATTACTTTTTCAAACGATTTTCCGATCGCACTGAAAGACGCGTCGACGATTCGTTTATTATTTGCGTGGAAAATATAAGTATAAAAATTAAATCTTATACACAAAACGCATTTCGACTTTTGATCTACGATGTTCGCCCAATTAACTCGGCGATCCTGTTGATTCAACGATAACCAACTTTTGCTTTTCACTTGCGACGACACACAAATTGTTAAAAAAACCGTCTTTTGTTTACGCGACATACTTCGCGGAGAGACAGTGGAAGGGAAAATAACGTTTCGAAACGAGACGCAAGCGAGAATTGCAACGGCTGGTAAAACTCGAGCATGATACCGCAAGCTTAACGAAAGAGAAATCCCACCTGGGAGAGATAGGTTCATTAAATACTGATCGTGCATTAAATTTTTTAATTAAGCATCGATTTTCTGCTTCTCTTGTTGCAGTATGGCGAGCCGTGGTCGGCAACAACAAGCAGATGGCTTCTCGCCTGGGTCAGTATTCTTTCCACGCTGCCGATGCCGATCCACTAGGTAAATATGCAATATTAGTTCCGATAGCGGAAGACTCGATGCGTAGCGATACCGCGGGAAAAATTTTCCCGCGCCTGGACGCACGTGCGTTTCTTCGTACGTGGCATTTTACATCTCGGCTTTCTAACGTACACTCGAATTAACGAGGAGCTGTCCTTTCTTTCCTTTCGCATCTAGAAATTAGTCGAACAAGCTACCAAGAGGATACCATCAGCCAAGTGCTAAGTTAAATAATGGAAAGAGAAAAATATGGCGCTCTTGATAATAGCCGCTAAAGTCGGGTGATAAGATAATTCGTTGGAATGGAAAACTTGTGTTTTTATTTGCGTACTGCATCTTAATCTTTGTGCTTAAACTCGAAGAAGTTATTTGATTAATTTTAACGTTCGATGGTAAGATCGGGTTTTTATCTTTTTCTTTTATTTCTAAATTTGTAATCCACTACTGGGACCGCCGGCATATCCATGGACAAAAGTGGAGCCAGTATCCGAATTTACGATCTCCGCTTTGCGAACAAATGGAAAAGAAGATAAAAGGAAAGAAAGAGCGAGAAGCGGTCGTGATCGTCGCTGTAGCTTCTTTTCCGCCTCCAGAATTAGCGCGCTAATCTCCGTGCACGAACGATCGAAATCTCGGTGAAGCGTGGAAGATCGCAACGGCGACAAAAACGAGTAAAAAATCGGTGTAGACGAAATCGAACACCGCATACGCGCGCATGCACGCGCACACACACATAAGCACTTGGATGCGCATTTGGCATTCCTCCTCGCTGCAGCTTTTCCTTTACGAGGATCGAACGCTACCATGGATCGAGGTCACTTTTCTGTTTTCATTTCTCACCGCGGCGACAGTGACTCTTTTGGGAACGAAGAATGAGCCGCGCGAGTAGAGTAGCTCTTTCAGCTTTCACATTTTCTCCACGAGTCCGCTCCGCTGTACTTTTTCAGCTATCCGGCGGGTGGAGGAGAATGAGGAGGAGGAAGAGGAGGGCAAGTGCCGCTCTCTCGCGATGTCTTCCGCGAGTAAAAAGAGTAGCCATGGTCGCTCGGTTTTCGTGCGCTCGGGTGCAGCCAGGATTACCGGGAGCTCCTGACCTTTTTGTTTATTTTTTCTTACTCCTTCCCGTTACGATGAGTGTTTAGGCTCTCTTCTACCCCCCGACCGGGACTCGTTGTTTCTATGCCGCTTGTGTTCTTAGCTTGTTCACCCACTCCGGATAAACAAAAGGTCTTCCAGATGATAAATGCTCCGTTCGACGTTGTCTGTATTTCAAAAGATCCGTCGAGCCTGAGGATCACTAACGTACAGCGATATTATTTGTTTTATGTATCGAATACGCGGTTGATTAAAATTTCACGCTTGATAAAGAAAGACTTACTTGAAGATGAGCTTTTCGTTACGTCATATATATATTATATATATATTATGAAGAAATAATCGCTCCGATCCAGTCATTGCGAGCTTTAAGATTAGTTAGCTTGAGGTGTTGAAAAAGATTATTTTCTTCCCCGTGTTGGTCTTACCAAAAGCACAAAATCATTGCTTGGAGTAAATTATAATAATTAAATGATTTGATTGTTGAAACTCATGTAGGCATTCTAAACCTTGAGTAGTCCCAATGAAATATCGCGTAGCGGAATAGAGGTAAACAATCGCCATCGACTGACTCATCCGCCCTCGTGCATCCTCCAGCTCGACGGCATCTCGTGTCCGATGCTCTTCAACCTAGAACGAATGAATATGTAACGAGGATAAGGGCAAGTGGTAAAAAGGGAGATTCGACGAGCTCAATGGACAAACGCACGAGAATGAATAGGAGTAAAACGATAGTCGGCAATCCTACGAAGCAAAGCTCGGTGTCGAGGTGCGTTTCCTTGTGTTACGCGACTTCAGAAAAATTCCTGTCGGAAACGGGAAGAATGGACTTTCAATAGTTTTTTCTCCTCCTCGAATTTCGTACGTCTCGCTTGGCTTCGCGCAGCATTAGTATAAGTCGAAGGATTCCGACGGGTGTTCATTGTGACACGACGAGGCATCCGCGCGATTGACACCGTGTCAGGCTCCCATTGTTCGATGCGTCAAATAGATTTACTCGATCGTCGTCGGGCCTAGCTGCAAAAGTCAAAGCGCGTCTCCGACACTAGCGATCCTGTAAGAATAATGCCTGGTATATTCCGCGTAGTGATTGTCGTTTACGCACTTTCGTCAACGCCTGTATTTATGAGAATCCGAAGCCCTCGTTAATCAAGGCCCGACGCTTTATCTGGTAATGACTGGTGTATTTCATTTCACTCGGCCTATTATACATCCAATAAAAATACCTAAAGCATCCTTTACGTTCATCGAGTTCACAGAGTACAAACGACAAGCTTATTAAGACGTTTGTTTCGTTGAACAGGATCATTGTATCGAAGGATTACATCGATATTACGTTCCTAGCCAAATGCGTGAGATAGAGCCTTTCAAAGCGATGGCCTCTCATTGTCTTTGAGTATAGTCAGAAAGTCCATATTGGATAATCTTGATCGTAGAGTTTAACAAGATCGAGATAACGTCGTTCGAAATAGGTTTTGTTATTCCCGCTCTTACTCGAGAGACTTTGATAGCTCTTTCATCGACGGAAAGGAAAACCAAAGCATATGTCTGCGCACGCGACGTACAAGTAACCATTATTGACAAATGACTTTTTTTCCATTATAGCCGTCGGCGACAACGAACTCCCGCAAGAGACGTCTTCTAGCCAGGACTACATGCACCCGTCGGAGTACAGCGGGCCCTACCTCACGGGACCAATGGTGATCCGCGTGTACCCGGATGGACGGCCGGTGCCGAGCGACGCTCAGCGACCGCTGCCCAAGGACGAGGATATTGAGGACATTCGTCACGACATTCGTATTCCTTCCATCGGGGAGCTCGAGGCGACCGGAAAGGCTCCGAGCCTCGAACCGTGTTACCCACCCCGGGAGATTTTGCCTCCGCCCGAGACTCAACGCCCCTTCAACACCTACCGGTACGCCCCGTCCGCCAGGTTTTACGCGCGTCTCGTCAGACCCAACAACCTCCTGATACGCGAGAGGATTTACTGAAAGGACCCCCCGAACACTCCTCCCGCGTTGTAAATCCAAGTTTTTTACTTCGAAGAAAGACTGAATCGACTCGTTGTGACTCGAGAAAGAAAATAAAGAGGAGAAAGAGGAGAAAAAGAGCGAGAGTGGAAAGGTAGAGTGGAGACAGGAGAGGAGTTAGATCCGCTGGCGAAAAGCGCTAAGAGAAAAAAACGGTTGGCTCCGTTCTTTCTCCGCGTAGTGGTCGAAAGACGGGCAACGATCGACTCTGAAAAATCGAAGAAACTAAGAAAATTTCGAGTGAAAGGACAATTGGTAATATCGACGTATGCTCACGAAAAATAAAAGACTAGGTGTCGAAAAGGGGGAGTGGATGATGGATCGCAACCCAAGTGACCGCGACATGGCATACCGACGTTGTGTGCAACGCATCGACGTGAAAGTGCCGCGACTCGGGTGAAAAGAATACCTAGCTATAGACACTCGCTTATTCGCTTATATTCAATTGGATTTTGCAAATGGCGACACCTTTTATCCTCCTTCTATCCTCGATCTTTATTTATTCACAGCGAGGCTTCCCTTCGCGCAATGCCTACGCGTGTATGTATAACCCTATGTATGCGTGTGTACATAGAAACATCGAACTCTTGTACATACCATGAATCATTGTAAATAAACACATCATTTATTCCCGTAGCTATTTTCCTTTATCGTTGGGTGGTTCCGTGTGCGCCTCTAAATTTTAAATTGTGCGCGCGCGGGACGTTTAATAGGCAGTCTTGTGATAAAAATTGTACGATGTTGAGTGCATGTGTTCATGTTTGTTTAAACATTTATTTGTTGCATCGTTAAACGGCCTATTCTTACTTATATTATACGCGTGTCAATTGTCACGTCGATACTAGATTATGTAAATCAGCCGTTTACACGTTCATAACGGTAGTGTGACGACTTGGGAGATTCTTCAAATTTTTTACTCTTCAAAACAACGGCTGAATACCTAAAAAATCAATTACCAAGTACGTTAAATTCGTTTTATGTATTATTACAGCGTTTATAAATTTTATCCTTCGATAAAAATGACTAATTTAAGCTTATTGTGTTAGCCGTGTGAAAATGCGGTTGATATACAAACAATTTATGCCTCGAAACATGATTTTTCTTGTGCGCGATCGCATCTTTTTATTTTGTACATGATACTCGATGCGGTGTATTTGTTTATATTGATTATGAGTGTGAAGAGAGATAAAAAAAGTCAATTCACATTTTTTCGTATGTCATATTGATAGAAAGTTAACACATTTAAAAGCAGACACGGTAATTCGAACTGTGTCGGAGTATTCTTCATCCTTACGATAATTTCACCTTCGTACATCGCGTCTTCTCTTATGTGATGTCAATCCAGACGTATTATTAGTTTTAGGAATCTTTCATAAATTATTGCAATTATTTTATAAATGATTTGTTTAAGCGATTTTAAGTATACGATTTTTTTTTCTACGAATCACGCATAGTCAGTTATTTTCTGTCTTCAGATCGTATACAGTAAGTTATCAAATCGAAAACAATAAAACATTTAAGTGCATGAATGCAGTTATCTCTATTTATTGTAATCTCTGTTAATTGTACATCAAAGATCTTTATCCTCTATTATCATACATACTAACATAACACACTCTACGTATAATAAAAACTTTTTTAGATACTGAGAAAATAAATGTATTATGACTCGTGATTGATTTTAGTAATTAATATTATTTATCGAATACTTCGTATGTCATCAACAACAAAAAATTTATAAAACTAATGATTATATCGATCTATTAGCGATTACGACAATAAAATTAACATTAGCGATGATAAAAGTTTTTAGATTAATAAGCAATTCAAAATTTAAATTCGAAATAAATTTCTTACGAGTAAATAGTAATATATTATTTTTTGATGTGGGTAAAAATGCCACTAAATCAATAACAGCTACATAAATTAAACTTCGTTTAAGCAAAAATAATTATAAACGTGTATCCTTAATTCTCTACATTTGATATCGGCTAAGTAAATTCATCGAAATGTTGACCCGATTGGAAGACTGATTTCATTTTTATCAGCAACAAAATGATAAATTTTATTTTTATAGACTTCTAGGGAATCAATTTACAAGCACTGTATATATTATTAATTAAATCATAAACACGCATAAGAAAATTGCCTATCAAAGCTTAAAAGGTTTCCGTAAATCTGTAACTACTTTATCAATCGAGTGATAAACTCGATCGATAAGGAATATCGATTATTGCTCTATGATCGCTTAATCGGTAAAGTAAAAATCTATTATTCCAGGACAAACTGCAGAAAGCAAATGCAAAACCAGTACGAAAATTGGTATTGGAAAATCATCGTGTACGTGTACAATAGAGATATGTAGAGCAGGTGCATTCGAGCAAAATAAAATAATGACACTATTCCGAAGGACGAAGGGCATACAATAGCTCGTTTTAAGAAGCAGCTGTCCATCTTGGTGGGTTACAACGTATTAAGGAAGCGAAACTTTAACGATGCATGCGGCTCAAAGCGTTTGTATAGGTGTACGCACGTGGCAGTGTCACGCATATAACGTCCGTTGCTTTTGTCTCCTCTGAGTTCAAGTATCAAAAGCAGTTCATTCAAACGAATCAATTGCGCATATGGCACCATATTCTATACTTGAAAACGCTCAAGTGAAGTTTACGAGATGTCTCGCTCAAATTCACGAGGGACAATTATTATTACACTATGAAATAATATATTTTTCGCGTAGCGTACCATAATGGATGGTTCTTTTAAAGGAAAAATCCTTTCAGGCAAAAAAAGAGTTTTCTTTCTTTAACTTGAAAAAACTACTGTTTGGAATCAGCTATTGAATGCATTGCACAATTTTCCTGTATTGGAATTGAATAATTCTCAGGCTCGATGTAATTTCTTGCCTATAATAAAAATAATTGTGCAATAATTATTTTGCTTCGATACTATATTTAAAAAACCAAATATTTTTTTGTATAAAAAAATATCTTTAAGTGTACGACTTTATAGCAAAAATTTTAAAACCAAGCTTTGTAAATTTGATCACTAATTCAAATATGTATTTTCCTGAATATTTTTTTCGGTTGTGAACGCGTTCATTCTTACATCATTTCTTACTCAAATATAAAAGTTTGCACAGACACATTTATTCCGATAAATAATTAATCAAAATGTTTAAACTAATTACTATATCCAGGTATTATGTTTTAAAATATCCATTAAAATTATTTTTTTATAATTTAATATGTTTATTATAAAATATTAGCCAGCAAATATTTTTAATGAAAATATAAATGCCTCTATATCACGATCTACATAATGAGTTACAAGAATTTTTTCCTAGTTATACAACGAACAAAAGGCTATTTAAACCTTCGTGATCTTAAATTATATTGAGTCTAAGGTTTAGCGTAAGCTATATAGATAATGTGTGAGTCATGTATATTATCAAACCAAATATTTAGTATAAACAAACGTTTATAAAGAATATAAGTTCGAAAATTTGTTAAATAATTACAAAGTAATATAGTCCAATTTCAACAGCTTAAATTCCTTTTCTTTTTAATGAAATGATATAGTAAAAAACTTTGTGTGAATACAAAGTTTTGAAAAATGCTGTAATTTATATTACATTTATAATTTCACAAACGAATATATTTAGCTGAATTCTTAGTTTATAATTTTTTAATAGAGCTTTTAATTCAATTAAATAATAAATATATTATTACTTAAATAAATATTTCATAATACATATTTAAAAAAGGAACATTTTTACTCAATTTATTCATCCAAAGAAAAATATTAAAATTTAGTCATGCATATAATTTTACATTTCTTTCAAATAATAAGTCTTGAACTTTATTTCTGTTATTTCTGTTTTAAGGGGAAATTAAAGTTAATCACTAAAATACATCTACAACGCATACATAGTACCTGCAAGGCATAAATTTATGGAACTTGGAATAAATACCTTCTGAAGAGTAGGTAGTCGTAAAATCGATTTTTGTAAATTTTATTTTCTAAGTCAAATCCGTATACTCATATTTATAAAATTTATAATATTATTTATACTTGTTTTTTATTTTATAATATTAAAAGAATTTTAGACAATTATTTTCAAACTTTAGTTTTTTATTATTTTTAAATATTTTATTGCAGTATATGTATATTTTCATAACTACTAATGTAGAACATTTTTTCCTAGTATAAATATAAAGAGTCGTAAAAATGGCAAATATCATAGACACAATTTTTACTTTTTTCTCAACGCTAATTCTATTTTCGTGTTTTCTATAATATGTTATTTTCCAATTTAAAAATTGTTTAAGAAAACGAGCTCACGAGCGATAAATTTATGTTAATAAAATCCTTGAATCTATACTATGATATTTGTTAACAGAGTTTCGAAAAGATTGATAAAAACTTGATTAATAATCAACATGTGAAAAACGTTCTCAAATATTGCATTGTTTACATTTGTATTCATCATACACACTTATAGGGAACATTGAAACATTGAGACACTGCTGTCAGCAACATGTGGATTGGCGAATAAGGGTAAGCGGGAGGGAAACGAACGTATTTTCCTAGCAGTCACGCATAGACTCTATTTCCATTAACAATACTCATTAACAATGCACAGTTACGTCGTAACTGAAAAGTAGGTGTTTGAATGACTTGGTTGCCGCGAGCGTCGATTCAAGCTAAAAGAATGTCGAAAGTATAACGACGTAAAACGATTGGAGACTTCTTTCATTGAATAAACGAAATTGCTTTGGAAATGCCTATTGCCATTACTTCCATGCACGTATTCCTTCTTCGGGAATGTCCGTAACATAGATATTTGAACTTTAGATTAAAATACAATATCATAATCGTGTAATCTCAATTGTATGGTTTGAAGACGGATGTCCGGTTCATTGTAATTTCCGTCCGTATAATTTTAAATGTTTTCAAACTTTTGAATATTTTTTCTTAATTATAAATAACTTTTGTTTATGGATCTAATCCTTAAATTTTTTTGTTAAAATCTACCTTGTCACCATATATTGAACGATGAAACCTAAAATCCTTGGATAGGCGTACAAATTTTTCTGGAAAAAATTTTTAAAAAAATAATTAAATAATTCATAAGTTTACATAATAATCAACGATAATAATTTGTTTAATAATGTCAAGGATTACATTAAAAAAATGTTGAGACAATGTTTTAAAAATTTATAAATAATATTGGCTATAATTTCATCTTTGACGCTGTACATGTATATTATTTCGTATTAAGGACTATTCGATTAAATCATCATACCGATTATGTCACAATAATTATATTACGTCAAATTTCATACCAATGAATCATTGAAATGACTCAAGCTATTACAGCTTCCCTCAATCGATCACTAACATATAATGTAGTTTTCATCACGCGTAATAAAAATTATTCAAAAATACTTATAATAATCTATTATAACTTTGATAACCGTCGCGTCACTCATCCAGTCACTGAATATAGAATAAGAGTTTCTCTCGCATATCGAAGTTTTATAAATATTTATTATTTTAATCCTTTAACTGTCTGAAATAATTTACTGTAAACTTTCGCATATTTGAGATATTTGACATTAGAAAACAATGTTTAAATTTATAAAAAAAAATTTTATGATTTCGTTTTTAGAAATACGTTTGCAGAAGTAAAAATACTCATATGTGAAAGAAACTGAAAACTAAACAAAAGTCATTTACAGATTTGCAGTGAAAGATTAATATTTACTTAGAGATTGTATCGTACGTAGCCACTGAACTTAGAAAAAAAACTTAAATAACTCTTAAATAATCTCTATCTTCCATTGATCCAGTATAAGAAACAAATGTGTACATTTAATAAAATCTTGCATCTGGAAATAAGGTTGAACCCTAAACAAAACAACTAAATCGTCTTATATGAAAAAAATCTCAGTACACAAAGTGAATGTTCGCGTCTATTGTGTAATTTTCTCCTGAAAGCCCATCCGCAAAAAAAAAGAACGGTTTCAAAAAGAAAAATATTTGATCTGCTTACTCTCTGAGAAATCGTAAAAGTTTGTTCAAACAAAGTACAGTGGATAATAACGCCTATACTCGAAGCTTATAATGCCACACGGTTGGACACGTATATATAATAATAATGACCTTTTTATATAAAATACCCTAAATTGAATTTGACTGGACTTTTTCTGTTTAAGTGAAAAGCAAAATGTTTGCGCTGTAAATAATTAAGTAGACGCGCGTGTGTGCGAGCGACCGTTAAAGAGAAAAACCGCATATTACCCTCGAATGACAGGTAGAAACGGACAACGACCATTTTTCGGAAAACTTATTTTGTTTTAGTAATGAGTAATCCATATGCGGTGCCAAACGCTACAGCCAAATACCCTATAAATCGCCAGACGACTTTTAAAATAGAAATTTTTAAAATATTTGAAACATTGCTTAAGAGACGTGATGTCAATAATATCATGGCTTTGTTTACCCTTGTGCGCTACAGCTAAATAAAGAAGTGAGTAATGCTTTATAACCAAACCTGCAACGGCAGTCCATTTTTTTACATAAAAGACCCAAAATTAAAATTTTTTAATCTTCTCCGTTCAATCAAAAATCGTCATTATAATTAATAAATGCACGTTTAGATTGCTGTATGGAATAACAATTGCGCCTATCGCAAATCTGACCGGTAAGAAAATGTCATCCGTAAAAATATGTATGCACGTACATATAAAGGAAAAGCAGGTGTTCTGTTTACGGTTATTTTTTCTACGGAGTTCGTGGAGCCTACTAAACTATGAATACTACAAATAAGCTTCACATTAGCATATGCATTCACCTTTAGATGTCAGCGCACGATCTTCATCTCAATAAGAATTAATGTGGGGTAAAAAATTATTAAAATTATAAAAAAATAGTGCTTTACAAAGACGTTACGTTTAGAAATATAATTCATAAAGTTTGTACGTAGAATTTCAATACGGCTGTGAAAGGATCAAAAATATTTGAAATTCTTCGGACTATCCATGTCAACGACAAAATCATTTTAGTCGCAGAGTTTACATGTAAAAAAAAGCACAAGGTGAAAATTCCCTCACGTCCCGCTTCTACGCTGCCACGTAAAGTACGTTCGTGTTCTATCATCGTACACATGCAGAACAGAAAGCCTCAGTAGCGATCACTCGTGCAGGAGAAGAGGGGCAATAGTAACTATAGCCACGGATCTTTAATGTTTCTAAGAGTTAGACAGTAAAACGGATAGAAAAGTTTTAAACAATGATTTGCGATCATTCACCTGCTTCTTTTTGCTATTGAAATATAACTTGCCTCTGCGACTCGAACTTCTACCGATGTAAATCAGATCTAATAAATTAAAAGTTGATTGAATTTTTATATCTGGCTGTAGCACATATTAATTATTCTTTGTGAAAAGTTAAAACATGATAAAAAATGTTTTATAATATTTAATATAAAGATAATCATACGTATAGACCTATTTACGGAATTTTTACAAGATTATTAGTATTTTGTATGATAATATAGACGTTTTACTTAACGTTTAGTAAATTTGAATCGACGATATACAATTCAATCGATGAATTTTAAACATTTATCTTTAAAAATGAAATTTGTTTCATCTTAGCTTCTTCGAATGTCGTTATAATGCACTTAAGGTATTTTTACATATTTATTATTCTTCATTCGTTTACTTTCCGACGTATTACTTAAAAATAAAAATCTGTATTTATGTTCGCATTTCTTAAGATTTATCATTTAAAAATAAGATCTTACAGAAATTTATTCTGGCTAAGAAAATGTGCAAAGTTATAATTCTTAAACAAATATAAACTTAAACACATTTTGTTCGATAAGAAATTAAAAATTAATTTTTTTTAATACATACTGATAAGTATTATTCAAAATTTAACAAAATTCATTTTAAACAATTTTCTTATTAATTCGATTCTTGTTCTATTTATCCAAATTGTGTATTCATGGATAGTTTTCTTATGTTTGAAAGTTAATTTGATAGAGTTAATATATTATATAAAATTACGAAAAAATATTTTTTTAAATAATTGTGTTGAAACATAATTAGTTACAATAAAATTACTATTGTCGATAGAAGAGATTAAAGAACAAAATGAAGGATATAATAAATTAACTAAAATCTTATTCTGATTTATGTAATTGTTTTTTTTAAATAAAATGAATAAATATCATCTTTTTTATAATATTCAATAAATTTATTAGACCTATTTATCTTTCAGCAACTTTCAGAAAGTTTCATTATTAATTTTTTTGAATTGAAACATTGTTGTATACTTTTTAAAATAAAAATTTATTCACATATGTTTTTGATGTAACTATATTCATATTTAAAAAATATTAAATTAAATTTCTTAATATTATTTCAATTGATGATTTTTTATGTGAAATATAAAATTTTCTAAAAATTTTAATTACTTTTTAAAAATAAAATAATAATAAAATTTAATAAAAATTTAATAAAAATTGGATTACTTTTATTTCAGTAAATAATAAAACAGCAAGAAATAATTTCATACGTTTTCTTAAAATTATTGTATCATTTATAATATTCTGGTATTTCACCGCTTATTCATTGACTACGAAAAATTAGAGTATAATAAAGCATGAATTATCTCAGAAGTTTCCGTATTCGATATAAATAAATAATGAAACAAGAAAACATATTGCATAGTACAGTATAGTATCAAAGAATTAATGTATGAAAGAAAATTAGTGTATTATAATAATTGTCTATATATGAATATTTGTCAAGAGAAATGCAACGAGTTTCTCAAGAATATAAATCGAATAAAATATTTGCAAGCTATACGAAAAAGTGAATTAAGAAATTATTAATTAGTAATATCGAAACGAATCTAAATTATCAGGCGGAAAACGAGATGATAAACATTGCAAAAAAAGTGCGAAAAACTTTCCGAGGGTTATTTATTTTACGCGATATTCATTTACCTTGTTACTTATAATTTTGTCGGACACGAGCATTTTGCATTAATTATTTTTGTCTTCGTATTCTTAAGAGACAAATAATTCTTTTTTAACAAAAGAATCGATTCTTGCAAAGTTCAGAAAGTTTCCAACTCATACTTCTATTCGAAGTATTTCAACAGGCAAAATATGCAAATCGGTATAAGAGAAAGCACGAGCTCGCAATTTCAACACAACAATTAGGGTAAGCTTTCAATGTTATGTTTGGTAATTTCAGGCTAATTTGTGAGCGTAAGAGGGCGACTGTAGCGGTTCGTCAGCTTTAATGGAAATCCCATTTGCGCGTTAACTGTAATTCTGTTAGGAAATAATCGAGTGCATGTCTCCCCGAATCAAGAATTCTTATTGAAAAGTCGGCTTGCGAATTTTTCAGTGGAAGGTTCTTAACGAGGCATCGAGAATCGGTTCCGCGGTAAAAGGAAGTCAGGGGGCTCATTTTTCGAGAGTGAGAGAGAGCGAGAGGAACCCGGTGACGAAATGTGGAACAGCTAGGCCCGACTCGTATAACGATAACACGCTCGAATAATGAGAATACAGAGCCGCTTTACCCAGTCGGAGGAAACAGGGTTGGATACGCACGCGTGCTCAGGGAAGCCTCGTCTTCCGCTTCCAGTGGCTGGTTCTCCGCTCCGCGTGCACGTACGCAAGACCTGTGTCACTCAAATACATAAAACGGGCCCTGTCTCCTCCGATTGGTGTGCGTGTATGTAAGCGAGGGCGGACTATTTTTCTGGAGTTCTCCGTATGTGTGCCTCGTCGCTTTTTGACTTTGATTTTCTATCCGTGCTCCTTTTCTTCGCCGTTCTCCCTTCTTCCGACGGGGATTTCTCGAGGATTTCACGAGGATTTCACGGGGATTTTCTGAAGCGGAGATTTTCTTTTCCGGCGCTGCGGAAGTTTCCTGAATTGCGGTTTCGCGTTTTTGGCTGCAGTGAATTTACGTACATCCCCCGTTCACCATTCTCGCTGCTACTGCTTTCTATGCAAGTTTGATGCTCGGATAAATTTATTACGGGTTCTTCGCGTGCCGCGTGACACTGGGAATACAAGATGTACAAAGTAAAATGTTTCCCATTCTCCGGCCGAACAAAGTGATCGGGAAGTTCGCGAACTTGGAGGAATCTGCCCTGGGGGTTCTCTTGAGTTCACTTAGCCGTTGTCTAATAATCGAGTGAATGCTTTTCTCGAAGTTAGAGCGCGAGATGTCGTAATTGAAAATTTTTTCGAACAAATTGAGTCTGTTCTCGATGAAATCTGTTCCGATGCCTGATAAAATTTTACTACATCTTCCGCGTTTCTTTATGAAACAGAACAGCGATGTAACTATCTTCAAAGTTTCGCTTTGATCTCTCTCTCTCTCTCTCTCTCTCTCTCTCTCTCTCTCTCTCTATTATAATTAAATTTCTTTTTCAACGGTTCTATTCCTGACCTATTCAAATTAACTATGTATATCAAGGTAAATTAATACATCGAAACTTAGATTTCGACATCGATTCAATTATGCTCTTGTTTGTCAATTTTGATACATCCTTTCATGCAATAACAATGCATTATAGATTATCTTAATAGAAAGTAAACGCTGCGCGTCAATAATGATAAAATATATTTTCATTGAGGTAACTATTTTGATGAGATTCGATCAATCAAGTAAAATTTGCCCAAACGATCCAATATAGATTATTTAAATTAAAAAATGAATTTTATATTAGGTGTAAGTCGTTCAATTTTTTAGTTAAATTATATTCAGTGACTGAATGCATTCAATCCACAACTGTACAAAGGTAAAAATACGCGTTTTTTAAAATAAAAAATACTTCGCATCTTATCTGATATCTACATTTTGAACGAACGTTGAAAAGTAACATCTAAATCGCTGAGAAGATACAAAAGATACGACTTTAGAAATTTCACACCGCGATAAATTCCAAGTCAATTTTAGGAAAGAGAGTAAGTTGGAAATTTGTGAAGTTCGAATAACCATTACTAAATTTCAATGACGACTTTCATTTAAGACTCGAGTGTAACAGTTAAAATTTTTCCATTAATTTCCTAACTCTGAAATTTATTTGACATCGAGACATCGGCAAGTATTTATAGTATCTCCCAATATATCCAGTCCTTTCGAAACAGACCGGTGCCTGAGAATTATATAAAAGTTTTATAAGCGAGTTCACGAATCAAGCTACGGACGAAGTCCTTTTATTTTCAATCGCACACTTATTAAAATTGCAGGACATCAAATTAAAAAAACTAGAGAAAAGAATAAAGCACGGGAAACACCAAGGCATAAACGAGGAGTATAAAATGAAGAACATTATCAGCACATGTTTTATTATCCACTCGAACAGAAACTTCAAAAAGCAGCTGTAATTCTCCGTGTTTACGAGCGAAATTCACAAGTAGGACAGCGAAGACGTTACTTCTCGTTCGATAAATCCGTCTCTTTTTTGCGAGTCCGAACTCGCGCGGATATCGAAGCTCAAGCTTAGACTGCCCTTTACCAAAGGCTGCGATCCTTCCTTTCCTTATTGCACGATTGTGTCTCCATTTTTCAGCTCAATGTAATGATCGTTAGGTTCTCTTCTCGTCCTGGCCGTTCCTTTGACGCCTCGAGCGGACGAGTGCGGATACCTCGCTTCACGTGGTGACCAACTGCGGGGGTGGAGGAGCGCGCTAAGTTCTCCCTCCCGCGGTGACTTTCAAACCGTGGCCGATGGTGGCGCCCCTGACCAAACAAACGGTGCCGTGACGCTCGGCCCCAATACGCACTCCCGCGACGACCGCGCGATCGGTGCAACGCCGCGTGTCTACGAACGAGCTAGTGAAAGTCTCATTCGCGGACGGGCTCTAACGTCCGGAGCCTGTCTCGGAATCTGATCGGCCTTGGAGCCGCTCGTAAACAAAGCCAGCCCGCGAAAAGGATGTGAGCGCACGGCGCTCGAGTTGAATTTATTGGCGATAGCGCGCGGAATTCCGATCGGCGGCCGCATTTGCGGTTTCCCACGGCGCCCGGGTGAAAGGACGTCGCGCGCGAGATTTGGATCTCGCGCGCACGCGGAATCAGGAGTCACACGACCGCGCCTTCGGCACGAGTTGAACCACTCCCTCGCAACTGTGTGTCAGCTCCCCTCCGACGTCCAAGGATGACGGAACGAACCGCGTGAGTCCAAGCGGATCGGTTTCGAGCAGTGCGTTCATCCCCGGGGACTAGGAACCAAAGCCAGTGATCCTCGTGTGCGCGGGACTGCCATCCGATCGGAGGGAAATCCGAGTTGTGCCAGGATGCGTCGATAGATGCTCCGCACTTACGTATCCTAGAGCCCCGAGGATGTTCCCGAGCAAGTGGCTGGTGCTGGGGTTGGCGCTCTGTCGACTCTCGTTGGCCATGGAGCAGCGCTTCGCCGAGACGCCCGCGCATTATCAGGAGGTTTCGCAAGGAGAGGACGTAAAGCTTCGCTGTCGCGTCCAGGACAAGCGGGGCCAGTGCATCTGGCAGAAGGACCGGAAGCCCGTGGGTGTCCACCCAGACAAGTACGAGTGGGCCGGTGGCCGGGACGGGGACTGTTCGCTACTCGTCAAAAGGGCGAGCCTTGATTTCGATGACGGCCTCTGGGAGTGTCAGGTCACGCCCGGAGACTTTACTCGCCAGGATGCGCTCACGTCCAACCCGGCGCGACTGCTCGTCAGAGGTACGTGCTTTTAGAAAGCGGAAGTTTTTGTTTCTTCTCGGTATGGCGGCCTGTTGATGGCAGTACCGTGCCTCGGTTTCTTTTTCGCTCTTTCTTGCTTTCTGCGCTTGTACACTGCCTACCTTGTATCTTTTCGTGACTGCACTTTTATTAAGTGAGTTTTTTTATTCTTGGGCAACGGGTAGAGGTACATTGCTTGTTGTTTCCCAAGCCGAGACCGAGCTGAAATATGTGGTGCTCTTTAGAGATAACAAGACCCTCTAATCGCTGATGCTCTATGAAATATTGGGCTCACTTGCCCTGGCCTTCAAATTTCTCACAACTTATACTCGTTGCCATAAATTACTTCGTGTATGCAAACACCTGTTAGTGTTATTCTTTTTAATGTTAAGAAAAATTCTAATACCTTCTCCGTTCGTCGATACTAAACACGCATATATATCCATGCTTTTGCAATGCACGTCATTAATTAATATATTTATTCTATTGGTCACTTATGCATCTATAGATTATAATTATTGTTAAGAAAATGTTCCATCATTTCATTACGTGTCATTAATAACTTTTTCTTTGTCTTAATGAAACATTTTTTTGTACATGTATACAAATCAACTACAAAGTTCATTTAATGTTTTTTTCCTTCTTTCAGTGACATATATAGAATTTTTGTATTTAATTTTATTAATGATAACGAGCATAAAGCACGATAGATTGTATAACTGATTAATTAGAAAAAATATTATGAAAACCCGTAAATATTATGAACTTTTGGATTGATACCAGTGAAAATAAACAAAACATCGTTAATATAGTTCAAATATAACATTATGCAATATTATAATATTATTGAATTAAATTAACGAGAATTTTATTAAAATCAATAATGAAGCAGTTGTTCGCGATAAAAAAATATTAATTTTTTAAAATAGCGTACCAAATTTAAGATTAAAATTTATAGTGTATCTCGAACAAATCATTCATTTTAAGTAATATTTATTATTCTTTTCAGAAAATTGTAATTCTGTATTTTCATGCAATAATGAACTATATTTGAACGTTATTTTAGTTATCTTATATTATTTTACGATGAAAATTACACAATTTTTAAATTTAACAGTATAATTAAGAATAATTTGAAGTTGTTTCGAAGTAAATTAAAGATTAAAAATTTTCATTCGTATCACATCTCATTTTAATCTTGACATTTAATTTCCACATTTTATATTAAAAGGTAATAATATGTTTTTGACATTTTTTTCTAAAGTTTGTGAATGTATTTTTAATAGAAAGATTACGAATGATATAATGATAAATAGTAAGTTTATTGATTTTCATAGAAAGTTTTTATAATTTCGAATTTCAATGTAAATTGTTATAATTGCATCTGAAGACTTAAATTGAATTGCATAAAAATTTTCTACAGCTTATCAAGATTATCTAATGTTAGATATTTGTAAATTATAAAAGTTGAAAAATTGAAATTCTATATTAAAAAGATGATAACATTGTAACTAAATATTTATTTTTTAACAAATTTATCGTCTTACTTTATTTTGAAAATAAAAAACTCGAAACTTAACGTATAAATTGATAAGGAAAATGATTAAGTAGATCATTTACATAATAGATTTAATGAAAGAATACATACTTTAGCTTTTTATAGACATGTTTAAAATTTTAAACTTTATTAGCAAAAAGTTTATAGCGAGTTTCTCACCGTGTTTATAAAGTAATAAATAATTAAGATTTACATGGGAATGTACTTTGTAAATATATTTTATTCAAAAGCGATTTTTCTATAATATTTAAATACAAAATTGTTTTTAATTTACAAATGTAGTGTAATCGTAACCACTTATCATTAAATTTCAATAAGACATCAGACTATGCAGAAAGAACTATCAATTCGTCAAATTAAGTTAATCTATTGATAATTCAAAATAGTGGTTTAAATAGTTTATAATTTGTTTCATATGAAAATCTACACGAATTTTATTGGAAAATTAAATTTGAATGTATTAACGTTCCGGTACCAGTACTATTCGAAGCTCGACATTTATAAATAAGCAGATAATAAATCAGTACTTAGTGAATGATTTACGAAAAACTGATTACAGATACAAAGCATTCTGATAAATATTGCAAGCTCCATATACATAAATACTAGAGGAAATTTGAATTCGATAGAGCTCATTAGCCAATTGCTTAGTAAGTCAAAAAGAAAAACGTAATATTACAAAGCGTCGTCTAAAAAATTTTCGGTAGTAAAAAGGTGTTGTTGTAGAGCGATGGTACGGATTTTTGCAAAAGTGCCCAACACCGAGTTGAGCATCGGTGGAACTCCGATGCAAAAACGTTCGCAATAAGTCCTCCTAGCGATGATAACTACTTTTATTTGGGTCCCTCCTCGCTCTTTTTTACTCGGTTGTTTCGTCGTCGCGAGCTTGTCACGCGCTTGCTTAACACGCGGCTCGTCTCCTTTGTACCTCCCTGAACGGGTTTAGTTGTTTTATCGCTTTTCTCTCCTTTTTTTTCTTTTTTTTGCCGTTCCTCTCTCGTGGTGTATGTTTTTACGGCCACGGGGTCGGAGTCGGTGATTTTCTCGGAACGATAAGGACGCGCGCGACTCGTCGCGTCTCACCGAGGTTTACTTAATTCCACCTGACAAAATAGAGAAATTGGAAGATTTACTTAGGGAACGAAAAAGCTCTTTTTTCGCTGTGGCCCGCATTTCGAAAAAGGAAGTTTAAGTAGATAGTGATTTGTATGTACGTATGGTGGGATTAAGCTATTATTCTATCTCGTTTTGCGCATATTCAAATACGTAAGGTTCTCCGTTCTTCTTTTTTTTATCCATTAAGTTTAATGAATTAATTAAAAATAAAGAATTTATTCACGAGAGTAGACTTGATTGGCTACCTTTTAAATGGATTACTGACTTCAACAATTTATCTATCCTATTATATGTTTGAATTTAAATAATTGGTTAAAGTATTTAGAGAATTAATTTGTTAAAAAGCTTAGGAGTAAATAAAGTATATAAACAGATCGTTATAGTATAGATACAGTACTATCAAGCGCAGTATCGCATGACTAATTAGATGATTTTGAATATTTTTTTTTAATAAGCTTCAGCAGAATCGCGTTCTCGAGTATTTAATGAAGAAGTTCAACATTATTTATTCAATTTCGTTTATCATCCCAAATTTGTATACGAATAATATATATTTAGTGTATAATATATATTAATATATATTACCGGATTGAAAGTTTTAATCCTTGTGATAAAATAAAAAATTAAAGTGCAAGTATTAAGTTTTAATTTGAAACTAGTTAGGTGTCAAAATTTTTATATCTTTAAAAGTTATGAATAATTATAATAATGATGAAAATTATATTAAAATTAATTAGAGTTTTCCTCCTTTCTCACTTTGTAAAATTGTATGTAATTTCAACATTACTTTTAATTGTCCATAACTTTCAAACCAATAAAAATTTTAACACGTAACAAGTTTTAAATTAAACTTCATTATTTTAATTTATATTTTTTATTTTAACCAAAACTATGAAATATACAATTACCGAATAATATCTATAAAATAAAATATTAATTTTTATTAATTCGACAAATACATGTTTATACAGTAATTTATATCTAAAAAGATCTAATATTCATAAAATGTCACTACGAGAGCTAAATTTCATTATTAAGGGGTAGAAATGCTTGATAAAAATTTTCGAGTTTATCCTTTTCTAAATACTTTTAAGCAACACGATAAAAATAAAGTATTTTAAAATTTTTAAATTTATAATATTTGTAAGAATAAGTTGTAATTATTTGAAGTTTTTATTCTAGTATAACCGTGAGTAATTTGTAACACCTTTAGCATTAATTATAAAGCGAAAAAATAATACTTAATAACATAAAGGTTTAATCGATTATAAATATATTTAAATATCACTTTCTATTAAAATAAAATGAAGCCATCTATTTGTTTATACTAACTTATTTTAAGTGACGAAGTTCATCGCATAAATATGCTTATCATATCCAAACTATAGATTATCACGCTTACGAAACGTAGACTTGAGTAATCTTGTTACTCAACGTCTCAGTGACAAGTAAAACACTCAATCAAATTTAGGAATGAGAAACTTACACGTGAGTTTGATTTCTTTTTTCTATTCATAGGTATTTACAATAGTTTCAGACCAATCTATGTATAATCTTGATAAATCTTTTGATTCCTTTAACAGACGTTATAAAGATCTTTGTCTTACATTTCTAAATTTATTGAAAGAATTACAAATATAGAAAAATTGAACTATCCAACAAAATTTATTTATAGTAAGTACACAAAGTTTTAGTTTGAAAATTAGAAGAGGTATTTCCAAATATTATGGAGGCTTGTATTTTCTCAAAAAATAATAAAGGAAGAAAAGGGAGGTAATAAAAATCGTTGTTAGATGAATAGCTAATTACGAAGTATAATCGATACGAAGAGTAAACTCTTAATGCCGTGTACTCGATTAAACTAATAAAATGAATAAATGAAAGTGTTAAAATGAGAAAAGGAGACCTCTCGTTTAATCAGTGCTCCTTCATGTGTGCCGAAACTATCCACTAAATAAAATACCTTAGAGAAGTAGGTCTAAAAGAAAAGGCGCACTCTTGCTCTATGCCCAAGCTCGATAGAAAGCTGAAAAAGCAGACAGGGGCTCGTAATCGAAGGATCGCATAGGTCGCTTCCGTATTCACCGTAAACGCCGCCTCGGCACTCAAGCGATAATTATTCGCCCTGCGTTCAAACATACAGCAAGATAAAAGTAAAAAAGCAAGAGACGAGGGAGTCGGGTAAACCAAACAACCGATCACACCGGGGAACGGTTCGCGACCCCCAATTTCGCTGAAATAAATGTGAGGGTGCGCTACAAAATGGGTTTTCCTATCAGGATAATTGAAAAATCTGGTTGGCGAAAAAGCTCCAATGACGTCTGCTACGGTCGCTATTCGATGCGGTTACAGTAGTGCACAATGTAAACGGATAAAGCGCTGAGTTATCAGCGGTTCCTCGGCTCGTCGACGCTGAGGGTCCCACGGGGGAGGGGATTGCTAAAAAAGGTTTTGAGCAAGGGGCGGAGTGAAGGGAGGCGAACGATCGTTGAACGCGTATGCTGGAGGTGGAGTCTTTCCGCGTGAAAGGGTTGGCGGAAAAAGTGCGCCACGCAAGGGCTTTTCTCCGCTGGGAAAAAGGTGCGCGCGGAATCGTGCTAATTATGAACCGGCGCTATTCATTGTCTAAACGACCCTACCCTTCATTACCATCGGAGATTTAATGTTAATGGCCCGTCGTTTTGCGAGTGCGCGTTTTACGCGCGCATTATACGAGCGTGCCTTGTCTGTCTGGCTGCGCGAGCGCGGCGCTTGCGCTCCTTCCCACAGCAGGAAGATAAAGCAGCGACGGCTTTTTCGAGGTCCCGATGGAAAGTTAAGCTCGAGCTAAATTATATTGCCCCTAATGGAGCCTCGAGATTTCTTTTCTATAGCAATGGAATGCACTCTCCTTGTCTTTTATTCGGGCGGCTTCGCTGCGGCTTCGTTGCGGCTGCGCGCAACTGCATCTATCTATGTGTAATGGACTCGGTTTGTTAGCGTTCTCGCTCTCTTGCTCTTTCCGGACGGAGGAAAAAGTTTATCGGAAAAAAGTTCTGTACTTTGTATGCGCTTACGGTTTACTATACTTTTGGTTTACGTACACTAAAGACTGTGTGCTCTAAAAAGAATTTTTTTTTGATGTCGTAGTTGTTGCCGTAGTTTTTGTTGGCTCGAGACCGGAGTAAGAATTACGTACGAAACCGTAGGCGCATTTCATTGAAAGCTAGTCGTTTCGAGTATCTTTCGTGAGTACTGGGCTTCTACATTCGGTTTAACGTTAACATTAAAATTATAATTTAAGCGTATGGCTCGTTTCGCGAGGATTTGTTCAAAAGCCAGTAAAGCAAGCGCGCGAATGATCATTTTTTCAAACTCAGGCAGCTTTGCGCTGCATCGATATTTCAACGCGACACATTGACCCAAGGCATCATTTACCTCTAGCCGTAAGCCTATTCAAACATTGACGCACATAACTTCCCTTTCTTTTGTTGAACGAATGCACCCTCCGAATAATCGAGGCTTAACGCTCAGGCGAACAGGTGCGACCGGGAGCATGAATAAAATTCCGTTCCTGTTTCCGAGGTGTTGGAGCGGATATTTCCATAATCTATTCTTAATACTTAGTGTTAATATATAAATAAAATAGAAGGCACTACGGTATCTAATAGAATCCTTGTAGAAATTATTTATTAGATCGAGGCGCGGGCGCGGACACGTTCGATAATTCGGAACTATTCTCCTCAAAGCTACGTCCGCTTGAATAGGTTGTTCTTACTCTCATCTTCTCGAACTCGAGGTAGTCCGATGAAATAAAAGCGGTCGGGTCAGAGGGAGGTGCACGCATCGAACGCGGTGCATTGTTGAAACGGGGACCAAGTCGCGCATTAACAGGCTCTCTATTATATTATACATTCCCCTTTTGTCAATTCGAACGCGTTCTCGTACCGACGTCTGAAAGCTGTCTTTTTGTGCGCAGAGCGATGCTGTGTGGAAAACGGTGACCCGAAAAAGCTAGATACGACTCGAATTTCTTGGCATTGTCGTTGTCGGTCGTCGTCGGGTCTCGGCGAGAGCTCCGGCTTAACTTCAATTAGCATAAAATAGCGAGGTCGCTTTTTAATTTCTCCCGCCGTTCGCGTAAATTTCTATACGCTAGCGTGCTTTTCCCGTCGTTTTCCTTTTCTTCCGCGTTTAACCGTTGGTGCTCAGAAAAATAATAAGTATCGTGCAAGTTTGCTTCGATGGGTTCGGTTTTATTGTTCCCTCATCATCTAGTCTTCCTCCGTCCGAGGGGGGAAAATTGTCAGCGCTGAATTTTGCGTCAACCGGGTCAACGTATTGTTATCGCTGCTTTGTGAATTTTGTGATTCGGATCGGGTGTTCGTTACCTGGAGTAATCCGCGTGGATACTGGAAACGACGTCGATGGATCGGAGAGACCGTCGGACAGGGGCAGGTAGTTTGGACCACCCTATAAAACCCGTTATAAAACTATGCATTTCGAAAAAGAAATCGCTGGATGTCTAAAATCGTGTAAATTCGACGGTCCATTATCGGACGAAGATATTTTATGGACTTTCGTATAAAGGTAATTTTGATTTTATAAACGCGCAATTTGACCCGAAGAATGAAAGACTTAGCGTAGGCGACTTTTCGCACTTATAAATAAGCGAATGCCGCAGATAAATATTACAACTCCGAGATAGATAATTAAAATTTAATCGCGCGCAGAGGATTATTTGCGGGATATTAACACGCAATTCACTCTCCGACGCACGCATATTCCGTTTTCTCGATCCAATCGATGATGTACTCGGCGTTAAATGTATATAATTTTATCGAGTGATTCATTATAGATTTACAAGTACCATTATAACGCGTGCTTGTTCGAAGCGATGTTCGAGTAAATGGCCTTTATTTATTGTTACGTAAGCTGGATATAAGTATAAACAAGACCTACGATAACTTAAGCGGCGGTCGGTCAACCGGTCGGTCAACCGGTCGGTCGAACCGATTTTATTCGTAAAGAACCGATCACTCAATACGTTACTTTGCATTATTTTGCGTTACTTGCTTAATTGGAGGGGATGATAACCTTAGGTCGCTATTCTCGAGGCAAAGAGAAACCAAAACCGCTGTTTACGTCGCCTGTACTCGCTAAATGTACCTAAATTGTTATGTTACAGTGAAACCGAGGAAGCCACAACTGGAGTACGCCGGTGCAGCTCTGACCACGGCGCTGACCCTGCGCGAGGGACAGGAAGCAACGATATCTTGCGTGTCCAGATACGGCAACCCGCCGGCCCTCATAAAATGGTGATTACATTATTACGGCCTCTTAACAAATCTCGGCGAGCATCGCTGCCCTTTTCACAAAATCTCCGTCGGCACGGCAAAGGACGCCGACGCCTTCGACCCGCGCCGTACGTGTGCGCACGCGCTCAGGAATGCAGTAGTCGCAATTTTTTACGTACGCTCGCGCGCCCAGGATTCCCTCGGAGCTCTTTACGTTTTAACGGCGCGCGCACCAAGGAGTTTTATTTCTTTATGGCTTGATTTTTTTATAACTACGCGCCCATAATACATGCATGAAAGTGGAACGGACCCTAATAAAAATAGTTCGTTTTACATAAAAATGACGTGGCCTTTTAGAGTCTTGTTTTCTTTCTTTCCTTACATTATAAATCTCTATATATGTTTTGCGTCCGAGAAATATTAAACTTACTAGCGATAAAACTTTTTATCGTCGAATTACTACTTTTATTTGACTAATAATAGTTGCCGCTGCCAAGAGATTTGTTGTGTTATAAACAGATCGACACGCCTAATAATAACAATTATTTCTCTTGCGAGTCCGTATGAAGATTGCATCATTTTTTGCGGCTGAGCCATAAGAACGCAAAATAAAATAACAATGATGGGAATATAGTTTTAATTTTGCATTAGTAAGTTCGCACCGGTATCGATAGCAACTATTTTTCACCACAATCGTTATACGAAAGGCGATACGAACTATTCGTTATGCTTAATAAACACAAATTTATACTTTATACCTAAATGCGTATAAGCCAGAGCTTCACGCTACCCAACCCAGTTCAAGTTTAACGTATTTAGCTACATTTAGTCTCTACATTTAATAAAATGACACAATGGTAATAAAGTATGTATATCGGTAGTTACATATACAATGTGCATACGTATGTACACATGTGTGTAGAGACTAACAAAGCGTTTATTAAAATACACGAAGTAGCCTTATCGTATAAATAGATTTTCAAAAGCGTATTTTACACAGTAAACGCAGATAGTTTTTCTTTCAATTTGATATTTGAAAAAAAACACATAGAAAAAAGAAGAAAAAATCAAATAGAAAAATATAAAAAAATGGTACGTTCCACGTTTATTGCAAAAACCACGACAAAAAAATGCGTAATACGATGCAAATACTCGGGATCGCGAGGCATTTAAAAATTCCATTTTTTTTTACCGATTTTCCTATTACAAAGGATGCACATTAAAAGCAGATGCAGATATCCATCGCGATAGCGTCCGTTACCAGTATTCGTTTGACCGTGAAACTATCGATGCGCGGTCGGGAAGAATTTATGTGTTACGTAAGTAGCCTTCGTTAAAATACAATTAAAATCGTTTGTTTTCTTCGCAAGTTAAACATCTTTAGAAAAGTCTGGTCCAGAACCAACGATGCGCGCATTACTCGGCTAGTCGATCGGCTCAAAACAGCGCTCTCGAATGGCAAAAGAAGCTTGGCGATGAGTGGCTGATCGATCGACTTTACTCTCCTTTCCCATCCATCAATGATCAGAGATTAAGATAATAAAAAGTTCGTGGATCGGAGTAAACGAGCCTTCGAAATCGACGCTCCCCGGAGGACATGGCTCACCCACCTTACGGCGAACTTTAATAGTCTAATTTTGTATCCGTAACTTCGTTCGCAATGTGCGTACGAATCGATATCGTTCCCGGCATCCGAACTGCGCGTACGTATCATTTATCCCGAGACGGTCGTATTCTTCACTCTCTATCCGTTCTATTTCGTCCGGAGTATCATCGATCTCGTAAAGAAGCCCTGAAAGAAAATAAATGATCGTGGCGGACGCTATTAGTGTAGCTTGATTAAGGTGCCGCGCGGGATGAACAATCCGAAGAAATGCCTGTTGATTAGTCTCGTAATTAAGCCTCGCGGTTAATCACGTAGTTTTCGCCAAAACCATCCCGAGTACACGCCCCATTTCTCATACTGGCCCAACGCGGGCGGCCGGAGGATCGAGCGAAGGATTGAGCGAAGCCTCCATCCGAGAACAACGCACTCCACATGAAAATAATGACTCAACGGACGAACTGCGCACGGTCCGTCCGGCTTCGTAATTTTCCTACCGTGCACGCCTGTATTACACACACGTACAAAAGGAGAGGCACGATTGCAAAGTTCGTATGGGCCGTACCTCGCGTACCCCATACTCACGAACCGTAAGCGAGAAGTGAGAGAGTGAGAGAGATCGCGTGAGAGGAAGGGAGAGAGACGAACGAGCGCAAGAGGCCGGAACGTCGCCTTTGTGGCAGCGGCAGCGCACCGAAGTCCGACTCTGGCTATGAACAAGGAAAGGACCGCGCATATCGTCTCGCTTCTACTGCTCGCGTTCGACATTTCTCTTTGGTCGTGAGCGAGAGATAGAAAGAGAGAGATAGGTAGTGAGTGAGAGAGAGAGAGAGCGAGAGGGAGGGAGAGAGAGAGGGAGGGAGAGAGAGAGAGAGAACGAGGATGAATGCCCTTTACACATCTATGCGCTCTCTCTCTCGTTCTTGCTCTTTTCTCGTCTTCTCTTCGCCTCACTCCTTTTGGCTTCATGGTCTGGCGGCTCTGACCGCGCCTTATCTAAGCCTTAAAGAATAATTAAGGAGAAAGGGGAGTCTCTGCTTTAACGACTACGTCGCCGTGGCCAGGAGACTCTTAATTCAAGTCAATGTATCGAATGAATTAAACGTCGCGCTCTTGTCATTATGCAAGACGATTTTTTCTCCTCCACATCCTTGTTGCTCCTTTTGCCTCCCATGCGCTCATTGTGTTCTCGCTCTAATCGCTGACGGATCCTTTTCTCTCCTGACCACTGTCTATATGCTACGTGTCAGTGCGCGTTCTCTCTCTTTGTCTTCTTAAATGCTCGGCCTCTCTTCGATTCGTTCCGCGACCGCAACGCGATGAATATCTTTTGTCGGATCGTCGAGGGAAGAGAGGAAGGAACGACAAAAAATGTGTCATTTTTTGTGGCGACGCGTAAACTATGAAATTTTGACATTCGGCTTTTCGAGGATTACCGTCTCGTGAATGAAATTCGTGAGTGAAACCTTTACGTGGATGAAGCTGGTCATTAGTCACGTGTAATATACGGGCAGACTTTTGAAAATGGGACACCCGTCGGGCAATTATGATAAGTGACACTTTTTCAAATTTGAATTTTTCAGCTTTAACACGGTTGAAAAACGAAGGTATCTCCAGCACGAGCGGATACTCTGTTAGGAGAAGCCAAGTGTATATTTATTTTTACCGCTAGCCTCTCTTTTGCGATCTCCTACTCCTACCCCTAAAAACATTTTAAATACGAGAATTCGTCGTCTATTATATCGACACGAATTGTCAATAGCCTTAATTTGTACGAACGGATGCAAACGGTTCGCGAATGCGTAATACAAATTAACTTTATCGAGCGACGGTTGAGCGACGGTCGAGCGTTCGCTTCTTAGCAACGCTCAATTGTATGAGCACCGGTGGCTAATTCACGGGCGCTTGTCGCTCATAGACAGACTAACCAATGAATATCAGTACACTTAGCCTCTGTTTGCAATTACGAATTAATTAAAAGAGAAAATAACGAGAAAGACAAGCCGTTCAACGAAATAAAGAGATCCTCTCTCTGGTATCCCTCACCAGAGCGTACTTCCAGAGGCGGCATTGAAAGTAAATGAATGCCGTTCGCTTTCCCGGCCGATGCTCGTTTTCTTGAAATATTCACAATACGCGGTATTCATTTTCCAACGGTGCACATTCATTCGACTGCGTGGCATTCAATAGCGCTCGTATGCGCTAGCCGGTATTACTTAGCGCGTCGCGGTGGTGTCGTATTACGAAAACTCGACGAGGACTCGACGAGCCTGGCTATTTCGGCCGGGATTCCTATTTAGTTCCGGCAGCGATTACCAACTGTACATCTACCAAGGGCCGTTGTTCCCCAAGTTTCCAGAGCGTAATTGGTCGCAGGCACGGAGCTCCACCTTCTTTATTTTCCCTGAGCGTTTAGCCGGGACTGCCACTTTTCCTCTTTCCCTCTTTCCCTCTTTTCTTCTCTGCAGCTCTGCCTCTCTGCCCTTCGGACTTCCTCAAAGCGCTCCTCTACAGCTATTTCGCTCTTTATGCTTTCTTAATCTTCTCACTTGCTATCCCTACACTTCCGTGTCTTCTTTTTTCTTCCTGCCCCGCGAATTTTCTTTCATTTTCTGAATAAACGTGCACCTTGCAGTGAGATTTTTTTCAGACGGACTGCACACGCGTCGACTGCGAAAACGGGCGCCAAATCGTTGCGCCAACTGCGCCACACAAAACAACGATTTTGCACGCGATTCTGTTGTAAACGCCGCTCAGGAATTTTATTGCTTTTGTGGCCGTAAATTCCTATTCTTGCTCTTTTACAACTCTTTTTTTCATTCTCGAATATCATTGCTTTTCTTCCATTTAACTTTCCAATTTTACAGAAAAAATAAGGAAAACGTCCGAGTTTCACCAGAAAATCATATTGACCCAGATAAGGTGAATTTCGTCTTGTATGCTACTTTTCAACGTTACCCTACCAAAATGTTATTCCCCGTTTATTCATTATTAGAAGCAGTTTCTTCTGCTCGATTATATCATTTCTTAAATTAACTCCATCGTCCAAATTTTTCTCCGTACTATCAAAATAAATTTCTTATTTATTCGGCTTATTAAATGTTGACGAGTCGATACTCGTAAAAGAGAATTATGCAACTCTGCTTTGAACATTATGACAAAACTTTTTCTTTTCTCTTTTGGTAACTTTGCGAAAAATTTTCCGATATCTTAATTATAATAAACGTAATATTATTTTTCTTGCAGGTTCATCGGTACAGAAGAAATTCAAGCCATGCGAGAGCAAACCAATGCCACTGAAGTGGACAATCCGAAAACTTGGGCGGCTCACAGTCTTTTAAGGGTTCGAGGCAGTCGAGATAACCACAATAAGCCGATAAGATGCTTAAGTATGCATGCGACCAGTGCTCTACCCGATGTCACAGAATCACAATTTGATATTCATTGTAAGTATCGATAAGATATTTTCTACAACTCCTATAATTGTTACACTAGTCGAATTGGATAGGAAAAATTAATGGCTAATAGTTATATACTCATGCGAATGCCAATAAATTAAGTATTAAGTTTTTTGTTTGATTTTATTTTTATTTATTATTTGAAGTTAAGCAAGTACGTGCTTTATAAAGCAATCATTCTAGCTCTTAAATTATTATGTGAGACTGACTTTTTTCCAAAGTTTGAAAATTCGATCACACGATATATTTTAATTGGATATATTTTATTTTTATTAAAATTAATGTGCTAAATAATGTTTTTAAAAAATTTTTTTTTATAGTATTTTTGATTTTTAATTTATAAATTAAATTTTATGAATAATTTATATAAAATTTATATAATATTTTTCTCTTTCCTGAAAAAAGGAGTGATAAAAAATAAAAAAATGAGTACGATAAAGGCTTTTTAATTTTATTACTATGATTAAATATTAAAACTGCAATACATTTTATTAGTAAAATATCAAAAAATTTCTGCTATCTTTTAACTTTTTATTATTTTTTAAAAACAATCGCTTATTTATATGAAATATTTTCCAATATCTACACAGGGATTATAATTCGCTTTAAGCTACAAGTATAACCGTTCTTAATAAATTCATGCTGTTTTATAAAATTGAATACTTTGAAACTATTATTATTTATTTCTATACCTAGATAATTTTTTGTATTCAGTCCAATTGCATTCGTTATTCACGCATAGAAACTAAAGCAAGAGTAATTGAAAATCAATAGGTACAAATGAGTCAAAATAAAATGTTAAGACTTAATTTTTCTACATATCAGTTTACTTTATTAGATATAGATGTATATATATATATATATATATATATATATATATATATAAAGATTAATACGTAATAATTGTACTAAAAAAGGTATCTTAAATATCGTATGTGGTTAAAGTATCAAAATTCGTACAAAGTAATTGGTTCAGTCCTTCTTGCCGATGCGTTCATTCGTTACTAAATTTTAGGCAAAACTTCGTAACTTGTTGGTACAGTATAAGAAAGTCATTACTACAGGAAATGTATCTTTAATTTAATACTATCGAATATTGTGACTGGTGCAGATCGAATTGTATTTCGCAGCGACAGAATCTCGATAACAACATTAGCACAAGTATAGCTCCGCACGTGCTGTGAAGGTAGACAGATACCCGGAAGATACAAACATAGAACTTTCATGTTTGGTTAGTGACGATGTAAACTTAAACGAATTGAAGATAAAATCATTATCATTTGTCAAGCAAATTTTCTGCAAATATTTTAAATATAAATCATCAATTTAATCATTATTGCTTTGCAGAAGGGAGACTCATTGTATGTTCTTTTAACTGCACACTTAGTTAACTATATTAAGATAATTTGTAGGGGCCTTTTATACAAGGGAACAGTTATTCAATTAGAGTATTTGGTTAAAATTTACTAGGAGGATGTGAGAGACGTGAGTCCTGAATTTCAATAAAGTCGTACGAGCGAATCTGAAACGCAAAATAACGAAAGCCGGCAAACTCATCTTTTTTCACTATGCTCTTACAGTCTCTTGAAAATAAAATGTGAAATTTTATACTCTAGTGCATTAAAAACTGAATTTTGTTGATATATTTCGAATAAAAGAATAAAAGAAAACAAAACTGTACGTGTTTCCAAGTATCGCAATTAGATGTTAAATTATGAAAATAATAATACATTCGTTTTACAATGTTACATACTTTGACAATTAGAATATTATATTTATCATAATGAGTATTTCTTAATTGATATCGAATCATCATTTTTAAATAAATTGAATTTATTAAAATCTTGGATATAACATTCTATTAAAACTATATTTAAGAAATTAATTTTTTGTAACGCGATACATTTTCCTTTGAATTCTTAATTAAAGCTTATTGATATTTGATATTCGTTCAAATATAATTCATATCGTAATTATTTTCTTACAATTCTGAATTAATTATTTTTTCTATAAATATTAAAATATATCATTAAATTTTATTAGAGAATTCTAATTAAATTTAAGAAACTTATTTCGTACAACTCATTACTTGATAGGCTAAGTAAACTGAAATATATATAAATATGTTTGTAAATTTGCACAAGTCTTTATATAGTTTTTAATTTACATAAAAAATATCCTTGTATTTTAATATTAAATATATCCGCTTAACGTTTTATAACATATCTACAATTAAAATGAATATATATCGAATATTGTAATTTACTTATTCTCTTTTTATTTATAAATGAGCTTGGCTCGATAAGAAAAGTATTTTATGGCTATTTTCACGTTAAATTATTAAAAAAATTTTGGAAAAACGAAGATATTTAGTGTCTATTAATATATTCAGACTTAAAAATTGGCGATATAACTAATAAAAAAACGTAAATAAAGCATAATATAAAAGTTATCGTAATAATTTGTTATTTGATAGTGATGATATTTCTTCTGCTGAGAAAAAAGAAACCATTGAAAGTTTTAACTTCTTTAGTAATTTTTAAATATTGAAGCATGAAAAAGAATAGCAATTATACCAACGATAAAATTGTATTTGTAAGCGAATAAAACCATAAAAATTCTCTTAGTATAAATTTTGCAGTATAATTCGAAGAACGTACTTCTTTATAAATTATCTTATAAATCCCGCCAACATGCGAGGCGCATAAAAAAGAATACGAGCTCGTTGAAAATGATTACGCGAACGAGTTGCCTGTGTCTCTTTTATTGCTTTTAAAACACACTTTAAAAGGGCATTTTGGTTTTTAGTATCGAGACATCGATTTTTTACAAATTTCTATGTCTCTCGTGTGTGAACTCCGAGTCGTAAGATAGTAAGATATAAGATCAAGATATAAGATGGTGGAGCGAGTCTACAAAGTCGAAATACAAAGAGACGAATGCTTTTGTCCGCAGATTCGCCAGAGGTGAAGCTAGAGACAAGCCCTCGGATGCTGGTCTCCGCGCTCGAGGACTCGTCGAGCTTCGTCAGCCTTCGCTGCATCTCGGACTCGAACCCGGCATCAAGTATCAAGTGGTTCAAGGATAACGCACCAATAATGGTTTCAAACGGGAACGTGTTGCCTCTGGGTTACAACCGCACCTTCGTCAACAGCACCATCGTCGAGTCCGAGGTGCGCTTTGAGCCGATCAAGCGCGAGGACGCGGGTCTCTACAGCTGCCGCGCGATCAACGTCATCGGTGAGAGCGCCCCGGCCAACTACAGGCTCGACGTACAATGTGAGTTTACCTCCCTTTTCCTGACGAAGATGTTCCCTCGAATCGTCTCGAGCTCTACTTTTCGTTTCCTATCGACGACACGAGCTCCCGTTAAATTATGCATAATGTGGCCATTGTGTTCGCCAAGGACCTTTGCAAAACGGTAAAGATAAAATTCACGGCTCGTGAATATCTCGGCGATGTTATTCCTTTCGCGGAAAGATAGCCAGTAATTAATTAGCATCGGCTATCCGACCGAGGCCTTCCCTCTCTTTCCTTGAAGCCGTTATATGTTCAGAAAGAGCATTACTGAATAACTATACGTGCCTCTTACAGATATACTTTTTATTATTTTACTTTTTCATACGCTATACAACTAGAAATGATTTCAAAATACCCTTTTGCTCTCTTGTGCTTTTGTCCCAAATCATTTTCTCGATAAAGATCGACTGACTATGTCAATGAAGCAGTGATTATAAAAAACCTCTGATTCCATCAAAAAATATCCAAAGTCGATGATTGCAAAAAAGTTTTATAGCAACCATGAGTTTTTTATTTATAAAGTCAGAGAATTATTTTATCTTTCATAGATGTATAGTTATCGAATAGTATAGATAATAAAATAGATAATTTTCTTGATCAATATAGGTAATTTATTTTATTAAAATATTTTATGTACAAAGTCTTGTTAAGTCTACAAGTTACGTAAAATATTCTTGATTATATTTTATGCAATTATCTTATATTAAAAGTAAAATCTATAATGTATTACCTAATAATAGTAAGTAAAAGTATATAAAAGATAAGAAATGTACTAGAAATAAAGTTGATAAAGCTCAAATAACTCATCGTTTTAAAAATTGAATATTTAATGATTAACCAATACTATTAATATTAAATATTTGTTTTTATCGTATTGATAGAATGGTAAAATTTTTTTCTATTTCCTATACAAAAAACAAAGTTAAAATGCAAATACTTATAAACACATTTTATATCCAAATGGCAAATCAAAGAGCGATAAACTTTTATAAATAATTTGAATGGTATCCCTTTCATTCAAATTAAATTGCGAAAGACAATCTGTAAGTTTTTTTTAATGAGAAGAATAAACAAAGTTTTGATGGAGGAAAATTGAAGATCATGTGTCTAATAATGTCGTGTATTATTTTTAAAAGAAGTATTAAATAAAAGGTTTAACCTTCAACAGGTTGTCAGTTTCAAACATGTCATTGTAAATATTTTTTATAATATCTAAAGATTTTTTTACAAGTGTACTTCAAGTTATTTGTATCTTGAACAAAGTCAAGAGTTCTCATAATAAGTTTCAATTTGTATAAATGTATTCAAAAGCTATTGTTTGATTTTTATTAACAAACTTTTAAATTTACCATTATAGATTGTAACATTTTATTTATGCATACCAATTATTTTAGTTTTTTAATAATTAAGTAATTGTAACGTGTTTCTTTAAAGTTTTTGTACATAACTATGTAAACTATAGCATTTTGTTTTAATTGAACCAATATATTTATTTAGAGTTCTCATAAAACTAAATATAAAAATCTTTTATACATAGAGTTACTTATAAATTTTTTTAAAAATCATTCATTATTGATCAGAGTTTATCTATAAAAGTTAAAATCAAAATATTGAAAAAAAATTGCCTTTTTACATTGTAACTGTAAAATTTTATCAATATTAAATTTAATCGATATCATTATTATACAATAATTTTATTACTCTTTTTTTTAACTCGATTTAATAATTGTTAAAATTTATTTAATACTTTTATAATTTTCTGTAATATTCATTTATAAAATAAATAAAGTAAGAATTATTTTTTAATAGATAAATTTTTCTTAAATATATTGTCATATTTTAAATAGAATGATTTAAATATTTAAAATCCTATGTTCTTATTTTTTATTATTTTTTATAAATCTTTTATTATATCTTTGACAATATATAAAACTTTCTAATTTTCCAACTATTTAATATAATAAAACCGTTAATATACCAATAAGTTTATAACTAATACCTTTTATTTTTTTCAAACGATAGTTTTCAATGTTTCTAGGATTGTTTTAGTGAACTGAATATAATATAAATATTTACAAGTATAGAGTTTCTTTTATATAAATATTTATGGGAATGTAAATAGGTATACCACAATAAGATTCTTTTTGTTCGAGAAATTCAAATCCTTATACGTTTATTTCATTTTTTAAGAATAATACTTTTATGGAAACTCTGTTTAAGACTAATTTTTTATGAAATTTATTTCTTGTGATCTTTTAGAAGCCCGTAAGCATTTGATAAAATAATATTGTCGAAATTTACATGAATATTCATAAAAAGTGCATTATATTTCAAAAATTTATTTTTATTTTCTATGTTAATAGCAATACTATTATGTTTTACATCATACTTTTTTAAGGTTTAATTTTATTTTCTTGTAACATTAATCGTTCAAGGACTTCTTTTACCGTTTTCATTTTAGTTTATCTTAACAGACACTCGGTTTTGTTACTATTATCAATATCCATGAAATATATGATTTTATTTTTTAATACAATTTCTAGTGAATTTCTTTTTTAAATAATTTTTGTCATAAAAACGATATATTATTTCTCTTAAATTGTACATAAGCATAAATTATTACAGTGAATGTAATAAAACAAATATTTTCTTAGATTTTAACCTTAAGGATATGTATAGAATTAATAAAAGTATTTAAAATATTGTCAAAAATAAATATTATATATTAAATTGTGTGTTTAAATTCGATTTAGTTAAGTTTAAAAATATATTTTAATATGATTTAATAATGAAATGTAATTTTTTTTTCATTATAGATTGTAGTAATATTGTAAAATAAAAATTTCATTAATATTGCATTGCAGCATCTTTTATTTCATTATAAAAATTATAAAGTTCATGGAACCACTATACATGTAATTATAATTAGCTTATAACTAATGCCAATATAACATGTTGAAATATAACACGCGACAAAAGAATTAAAAATTCTAAATGTAGATACACGGATATTTTATGTGATAGTAAATCGATTACTACGTTTTTATGATTGTTTTTTTTATTGTACGATTTTTAAAATATCATAAATAAAATATTTTAATATGTTACGGAAATTTTGATCTAATTACTTGTACACGGAAACGATTATTGTGACTGATATATCAGAAGAAACTTTTTTTAGGTGTAAAAGTTAAAACACTTTTTTCCGTAAATAAACCTAGATACATCGTTTTCTTATCAAGAAAATGTTTGATAATTATTATAATTACTGTTTTAAAAATAAAGTAACATTGCGTGGTTAGAAGCTTCAACGTAATGTCCTCTATAATCAGGCTCTGTGAGCGTCGACACCACACTAAAAGCTTCAAAATTTTTAGTACTTCTAACTTAAAATGCAACTTCTTAATAGAGTACTATATATTAAATTTTGAAACAAATTACTTTTTTATAATTTATTTCAAAAATATATAATGTAATATAAAATTATATTTACAATATTAAATTCAACGTTAATTTTGAAAATCAACTTAAATATTTGCTCTGAATCAATCAGTTTATTATCAAGTATTTTTACTAGTATCATAAATATTTATGTCGTAAACATGAAACTTACAAGATTTTTTTTGAAGGATTTAAATCTTCCATAGAAAATAATTTTGTACTTCACCTTATAAACGCGTTATAATAACTTGAAAAATAATATTAATAATAATATTTAAATTACATCATCGACAAGATTTTAAAAGATTCCTTTAATCATGACATGTTCTATTTTATTATTAAGATAAAAGTGTCAAAAATTCATATTATTTAATATAACGTTATTCTAAAAAGAGAGATTATTCGTATTCTTTAATCATTTGTGTATCAAGTTTGAATATTTTTTCAGGTTCAATAAAATAAGATAAAAATTAAGAAATATCGAATTATTTTAGAAAATTTAAAGTAAATTTAATATAAATTTATTTTTTACACATGCATAAAATATATATAAAAACTCCGCATTAGTAAAAATATTTTGACTGATTTAATTTTTTCCAAATTATACGCAAAACAGAAGTTACGATACGACGTGTAACGCAGTAGTGGCCTCAATATTGCATTTTCCGACTGGGTTGAGGTTGGTTGATTTCCGTTACAGTGAATGAAAATCTACGCTAGAATGAGCTCATACTCGTAAAACAGTTAGCATAACTGCTTTCATAATTAGAGTTAACTGGGAAATATTAATTAAATGAAAAACTACACGCGCCTGTGTCATCGGTTGGAAACGGTCCATTAGCTCTCGATATCGATCTATTTTTTCAAATTCGATGACTAACTCGTTGAGTCAATTCACAGATGGGCCAAAGCCGAGGTCATCAAGCGACGGACACGACAACAAGGAGACGAGTCTCGACATCGTCGAGGAAACGAGTTCCCTCGGTTCCAACATCGAGCCCTTCGAATGCCCCGACTTCGAAGCCAATCCCCCGGCGCAGTTCCGGTGGCTGCATCAACGCGGTGGGAATACCGATGCGATCGTCGATACCCGGGGCGACCAGCAGCCGCATTCTGGACGTAGGCTGCGCTTGGAGAACGTCGGCTGGGCCGACGAGGGCGAGTATCGCTGTGTAGCCTATAACGTCATCAATGGGGTTCGCCGCGAAATGCCGAGCGACCTTCGCTTCGTCCTCCACGTGATCGGACCTCCGGAGATCCAGGCCCGACCTTCTGCCGAAACCGAGGACGGAATGTATGAGTCTATAGGCTGGGCTGGAGAGCCTGTCCACAGGCTCAAGTCGCGATTCTGTTCGAGACCGCCTCCCAGAATTGTCGCTTGGCAGTGGGGCAGCTCGCACATCAGGGCCGGTGAGTACTGCATTCGATTTTCATCTAAAAAAATACTCTCACCGCTTTCGTATCGTACTCACGCGTTTTCCATATTTACATGCTTATGTCCGTTCTCAACGCCAAATGCTCTCGAAGGGAAATCGACTCGAAAAATCACAAAATTTACCAGCCCCCTCTTGATATAGATATTTAATTTTAATACCTTTTAATAATACGGAGTAAAGACCCTGGCACGTAACACCTTCCAAAGTGAGCCGTGACTTTCGAAAAAACGTCTCGGCCTATCCGAGATTCGTTGATTGATTTATATCTATAAAAAGCTCTTTGATTCTCGATCTTGTAAAGCAATATCCAGCAAGAAATATGTGCCGACTTATCTTGTTATCTTCAACATTTTCAACTTGATGTTTAAATTTTATCTTTAATTTAATTTTAATTTTTAGTATAGCTTATGATTGAGACGTTATGCTGAGCGAGTACTTTCTAATTTTTTACTTTCTAATGCAAAGTTGCGTTTCAATAGTTTTTAGGTAAATACTATACTCTAATAATGATCAATTCTAATCGTTGTATTGTATTGTACATACCGTACTTCGTTTAGAAAATTGGAAGATCATTTTTATTCTGTAGCTTGATAAAACTAGTTAATATCTTGTCGAAAAAAAAAGAAATTTTCCATTCCAATTTAAGGTAGTGAGCGCTTTCGTCGATTCATTTTAAATTGAACATGAGAGAAATAGATAAATGATTAAATAATGCGCGTATTAAGCAAATACGATACGTTTGAATATTTATAATATTAACAAATCTTTCTCATACTTTTTAATAAGAATCTTATTATTTCATCATTCTATCTTTCTCACGGTCAGTAAAAAGAATTGCCAAACATTACATGTAATGTACATTATAGAGTTATGATATTATACTGTTGACATAATAATAGATGTATAATTGAGTGTTCTATTTCATATTATGACTTTAAATTCTGTGCATTGAGGTTACAGTTTACTACTTCCTTTCTCAAATGCTAAATTATTATCTAGAAACTTAAAAAGACGTTTCATTAAAATTGCTTCTAGTTTTTTTATTCAATTATACATCATCATGTGATATTTATGGTATTAAAATTATGCAATATTAAAAACTATTTAATTGTTGAAAATAAATATTGATTCGTTCATTAATTTGAGAATATTTGTATTGTATATATATATATATATATATATATATATAAATTTGGATATATACATGGACATTTTTTATTAATACTTATGAATAAATATGTTCTATTTTTCTTTTAAAAGTAAAATTTTTTTGAAATATTAAAAAAAATCTAAATTATAATTTAATAATGACAATGATAAATACAAACACTTTCGTTAATGTTAAGTTTTATTATTTGTCATAACACTAATGCATGGAATTTCATTCAATCTTGTTGTACTGCAGATTAAGATCAATTTTACACTTAGTTGAATGATACAGCATTAAAAATTATGTTAATCATTTTCGAAGGTAAATGTATCGTACTGGAATTTCAATAGGTTCGAAATTATCCGTCTGTTTTTCTTGTTCCACAAATCAGAATAGCTTTGATATAAAAAAAATTGATACATATTATAGATTGAATAAATTAACTTAAAATATTTGTATATTTGTAAATTTATTTAATTTTATAATATTTATACAGGCTTAAACTATAGTTTATTTATTCTATTATAAAATATTTTTATTTTTTATATTTTAGAGTTTATTATGAAGAAGTTATATGAATATAATATATTTTAAATTGTAATTTTTTTTATGTATGCGCTTAAGATTGCGATACAAAAAAATCATGCGTTGAAAAGATTTTTAATAGGGAAGATAAAATAAAAGGCTGTTTTAAAATTGATCGAATGTCACTTTATATTTGAATAACCAAGACTAAAAAATTTAACATCTAAATCGAATATGATCAACCAAACCTATTTTTGAAAACTAAAATAAAATATATTTCTTTTCAATTTACGAATATTCTTTTAATATTTTTAGAGAAGATAATTTCGTCATTTAGAACAATAAAAAAGCATTACTGCATATTTATGTTTCATTAGGACTCTTGTTGCAAATAATCATTATAAAGCTATTTATTAGTAATTAAAAATCATTTTCTCTAACATTTATTTTCCAGTCAAATAAATAAGTGACATTTATTCAAATTGCTTATGACGCCATCATTTGTTATCTAAGTGATGAAGTTACTAAACGGTTCGGAGTGAACGTTGCTTTTCTCGAAATCAATCACGTATGACTTTACCGTAAAATTTAGTTTCATATTTCGTATTAAATATTTTTAAAGGCTTTAAAGTCTACATATGGAAAAAAGTCGGTTTAGCAAAGTCATTGGGTCCAATGATATGATGAACGAATAAAGCAAGTCTTTTAATTTCTCCTCGGAAACTTAGCATAAAGCTGGGTATTTTATTATATTTAAATCTGGTAAAGTCATTATAAAAAAAAGAGTAATAGAAAAATGCGCTAAAGGTTAAACCATCACGAGATAAAAAAAAATTCTCTATCCGCAGGTGAGAGCATTAGTCCGAAGTACGAGGCGCTTCCACTGGAGCCGATCATCGAGAACAAGATGGTCACTAACTGTTATTGGGCGAAATTGGAGATCCGGGACTTGCAGCGCGAGGATGCACGTCTGTATACCCTCGTAGTAGAGAGCGAGAAAGGCCGGGATTCGACGAATCTTCGCCTTATCGTCCGCGACCCGACGGAGCTGCGCATAATTGCTGCCGCGGGCGCTGTCGGTCTCCTCGTGCTTCTGCTCCTTTTTTCTATTGGAGTGTATTCGCTGGTGCGCTCACGACGTAAGCACCGCGAGTACCACCACGAGGAGGAGGAGGGTAGCATCTCCGCGGAAGCCTACTACGGGACGACGGCACCCGCGCACAACGGCACGAGTCCAGCGTCTACGATCACAGCCCCGACGACCATCGAGAGAAACGGACAAATCAAGGCTGGCCTTGACTTTCAGCATACGGTAAGAAATAGGGTAAGAAATAGGGCTCGAGCTTTGACTTTGGATAAGCGAGTTATTGAACGATGAAGATGCAACCCCAATACGCAAGATTCGCAGGTCCTTGTTTTGGGAATACACGAGGGTCGCTTTTGAGATAATCTGAAAAATCTTGACGGGCAATGGTTGTTAAGATAATTCAAATTACATATTTAAAAATGAATATTCGTTGCCTCTATTAGTTTTATGAGTTTGCATAAATTTCATAACGTTTAAAATGCCTTTGCTTTCTCATCTTCGAGGTGATTGGTGACTTAAATCGAGGTCGATATACTAAAAAGTTAATAAAAAGAAACAAATACATAAAATTTATTATTGTATTATTTAAGACTGATTTCGAAAAAGTTTTCAAATGATTTTTATGCATTTTTCATTCTTTTTCTTATAAATATATACGTATAATGTTTATATAAATTGTATACAGAATATCATACATGTAGTATTATTAAATATCATCCCTTCATTTAATTTAATTTCACTGTTCAACATGTTTCCTCTGACAATTTATCTTTTATAATGAATATCAAAAGCCTTTCGTTATTTCCACGCATCGATCATCGTAACTATTAAAATTTATAATTTTTTAAAGGATTTAAGTTTTTTTTCAACGGTTAACTCTTAGAAATAAGTTGCGCTAGAATCGCAGTGTTCAATAGCGTTTATTTATCAATACTAAACGCGTTGATCTGATAATCACTGTAAGAAATTAAATTAACAAGTGGCTGTCATTCGCTCATGTTAACTTTTAAAGTGAATAAAGTTTTAAATTGTACAACTATTTTATAGCTTTGACTCAAAAGCAATACGGATAAGTTTCTCTATGAAAATAGTAGCATTAGTCTCGCGTTAATAATTCGAACAGCAAAGGTTGACTTGTTCAGTTTTGAGTTTCCATTTTCAATTTTAAAAGAAGTTTGGGGTACGATAATGACCAAAATGTTAGGAAAAAGATACCAAGGAGCGATTAACGATCGAGTTTCGGTCGTTCTCTGTAGCAGCAGCAGCACCAGCAGCAACAGCAGCAGCAACAGCAACAGCAACAGCAGCAGCAGCAGCAACAGCAGCACCAGCAGCAGCAGAAACAACAGCAGCATCAGCATCAACATCAGCATCAGCTTCAACAGCAACATCACCAGCACCATCAACATCTCCAACAACAGCTCCAGCAGCAGTTCCAGCAAAACAGCCTGAAAAGTGCGATGGCCGGGGTCGGCGTTTACGGGCGGAAGCCGGGCGCCGGGATCGTCGAGGGGGGCCTCTCCGTGATGTACGATTACGATCAGATCGCCTGCAAGTCGAGGACTGCCATGAGCCCGGAAGCGCTCAAAGTGCGCCGTGCTCCAGCGGTCTTTCAGCCCCCGACGATCGTCTGATACCAGGAGGGTAGGTTCGCCGATTTTTACGGCTCCGAGAAGCTGCGGCGGGCCACTAGTCCCCGGAACGCCGTGACGATGGAGTAGCCAATCTAAGTTCTTGCGCATGCGTATCGGGCCCTTCATGTATACCTGTCCGCTCGAAACAACTCGCTTGCTTCTCCTGCTTTTCTTATTTTTTTTCCTTATTTTTCTTTTCCTTTTTTACTTCTTGGTGAACGAGTGCTATGAGCGCTACGAGCGCGACGTTCCGTTTTTTTACAGCGTGCAACATTGTTTTTCTTTCTCTCTTCCTCTCTTCCTTTCTTTTTGTTTCTTTCCTTTCGTTTTCTTTTCGAGACTCTTCTTAATATGAATCGTCTACTCGCGTCTATTGGCAATACGAGAAGCGCTGAGTTGCATCCCACTGGTACTTCATACGTGTGGATTAATCTTCGTTTATCCGATGGACGCCCTAATTTTAACAAAATTGACAATCACTATTGTACGAGGGTTGATTATTTTTTTTATCGTCGCGTTATAATTGTACATAAGATTTACTTTTTGCCTGCGTCCGCGTAATTATATTTGCGTTAAAAATGTATCGCGCGTGCTGCCGTTTTTAACGTATCATTTTCTCCACTTATATCGCATCGAAGAATACGATAAAAAATGTGTAGTCCTGAAGGGTATTACTTGTTTCTCCAATGAAATTATTCATCTAGACCTTATTCAGTGTACTAAAAGTTCTACTACGATATAATGCCATGGTAAATTAAAAAATGCTATAACTTGTTCAAGTTTAGAGATATCTAAAATATTCGTAATCTCTACAGTGAAAATACATTATTATCTAGTAAAATATGGAACGAAAGAAATGATTCTTGGTAAAACCGAAAGGCGTTAGCATGATAAAAGTTCACTGAAAGAATTTTGGTTGTGATAACGAAATAAAGACGATTGTTGTCCAAGAATCTTTCTTATGGATGGTTCAACGTGCGAGCGTAGAATATATAAGCGCATCCTGTCCAGAAAAAGGTTCACGCACAGTTTCTTTTTATGACTCTTTCCTTATCGAGATTCAAGACTCGTTTTAGAAAAACTCCTAACGTAGAATAACACGAAAATCTTATACGTTTAAATTATCATTCTTGGAGCGCACCGGGCAATAAAGATTTCACCTTAACTTTTTTCTAACATTCTTAAGATTTTGTTAATTGGAATTTCGATATATTTTGTTTATGTGAAAAGAGATTGTTCTTATTTTAAGCGAAGTAACTTAAATTTTACTAAAAAGGTTCAAATTTATTTTTATTCTATCTCGATAACATTCCTGCATGATATAGTTTTTATTATTTTAAATAATAAATTAAGATACGATATCAACAAAGTTATACATTCAAAAAATTGATTACCTATTTGTTCCTTCTTTAATGATTTGATTCGTTTCGACTTCGAACGATTCATCGATCGAAATGTAAGATTTTTTATAAACGATACTTAGTTATACAGTAAATATTATGTTATTTATGTAATGTATTTCTTCTTTACGATATACCTGAATTGTTGAATATTTATACAGTTTAAATGAAAAGAAAATTTATTTAACCAAATTATGTTATTAATTAATATATAAGCTTTAATTTATCTAATCAAGTAGTTGTTAAATTATATATAAATAAATATAAATGTAAGTTAATGAAACTTATTCAAACTTTTTATTAGTAAAATTATTTAGTAACATTTTTATTTTCTATGCACGATTTATAAGACAAACTTCCCAAAGAGATAAGTAATTTAAATTTAATACAGCGTGTAATTGAGATTAAGACTTGTTGTAATAAAATAAGTTAATATTCCTTTGTTTATGTAACGGCTTTATTGAATGCTAGTATGATAAATATTAAAATAACTTTATAAAAATAAATATTCTAGTTTTAAGTTATAAATAATAAGTTAATCGTAAAGATAGATTTTATGCGAGTACTTACAAACTTTTACAGTCTACGATTAAACATTGCAATAAATGCATAACTATGCAACGAGACTCACGTATGTATCGAATTTATTTATTGTTAGACATTGTTGTATTTTTGAGTGATATCCAAAAATAAAACAATATTAATCACAGAACTGGTTTGTGTATTTAAAAATCATACTAAGTGTTAATAAACTTATATTTTACACCGTGTCATTTTTTAAAATTTCTACTTACCATATCAAGAATTTAATTAAATACAAAATCTTATATCTGATGTGTCTATTCTTCGAAAAATTAGAATATTATCTTAATAAATATTCTTATAACAAATTATTTATTTTTTTATTCCATCGTCTATTAACCGTTTAATTTTTAGTTAATATAGTAATGTAAGCAAATATTTATTATCTAAAAAATTTTATTTTACTTATTGAGTTTCTTCTATTTATAAAAATTATAGAAACAAATTTTACTTGAATTTAATTGTATATTATAATTTATTAACAATTAATAGAGTAAATGTGTTAAACTTTTTAGTAATTTTAATTTCTTTAATTATTTATGAATAACATATATTGTAATACCTACTTTATAAATATTTATTTATAAATTCGTTTATTTTAAGTTTATGCTTGACAAATGTTCGAATATACTTACCGATATTATCATCGATTTGATCGAGAGATATACATTACGTTTCGAAAAATTTTATTTTTTATAGTTTCTTAAATTTATTAAGCAAATTATAATTTTTAAAAAATTGTTTGCTTATCGACAATAATAATTGCTTTTTTAATATTCAAATTTATTTCAAAATTAATGTATACCATGAATATTTGGTTTACATAGTGGATTTAATTAATTAGAGATAATATTTTAAATTGTATTTTGTGTATAATATTTTATATAAATTAATATCATGACACTAATAATTAGTATTATTATTCTTATTAATATTATTAAAAAATTGATTCAAATGATATTTTTTATAATTTTATTAAAGCCATATTAAAATCTTGATTATTTACAATGTGAAGTAACAGTTTAAATCCCAAGTGTTATTTCATAATTAACGCGAATTTAGCGTTTATACGTTGTTACCAACAAAGAATAAAAATGGAAAAGGGATGTGGACTATAATAGTAAAGTGCTGCCATCTACAGTTTATGAAAAGATCTTATACAAGTCTGTCGACATGTGCCAAGAAAATACATATCTATATTGAAAAGAAAACTGACAACATGACAAGTGTTCAATTTGGAAAATTGTTAATTTGAAACAAATTTTCCTATTACAAACAAGTTTTTTATTCTCAACTTGTATTTAAGTTATTGACTTAAATAAATAAAAATGACTTATTTAAATTCGTGGGAAGAGTTTGAAAAGTGTGCAGAACGGTTATATTTGCAAGATCCAATGAAGGTAAATATTAAAATTAGTTAGTCTATACACTTAACTTTAAAATAAGTTTAATTAATTTGTACTGTATTAAATTAGGCTCGATATACAATGAAATATTGCCATCAAAAAGGCGTTCTTTGCCTAAAATTTACGGATGATTTAACGGTAAGAATTTTTTGTAAACTTTCATAACCTTATTTTCTAATGTTTTTGTTTTTTAATCTTTTAAACCATATTTTATTAATTTTGATCTTTTATATTACTTGTATTTATTTTTATAATTGATTAATTTCACTTTATTTATTATTTCATTCTCGTATTTAAATGACTAAGGTTTCAATACCAATTTATTATTTATACTTATCTATTAGAATAATATAGATTTAAAAAGTTAATTAGAAAAAACCAATCGATATTTAATAAATAACTCATACATTTATGTTGCTTTTTTTTACAGTGCTTACAGTATAAAACAGAAATAGCTCAAGATGTTAAAAAAATGGAAAAATTTATAAAAAATTTAATGCGACATATGGCATCTAAGGACAATTAAAATAAAATTAATACTTCTAGAACAAAGATTATCGACTTTTTGCAGAATGAAAAGTTGCAGTTATCAATACAGCCTTTCACATCTAATTAAAGTGTAAAATTTACACTTTATAAAGGCAAATTTATTCTGGACATTTGAATAATGCCCATGAAAACTTTCCTTGATTTATTTAAATTGAATTTCATAATTTAATACTGTTGATGCAGTGTTTCAATATAGTATAAAATGAACACTCTTTATAATTATTGAATTATATAATATTTTAATAATTATCTATATTTAAGAAAACTGTTAGAAATTTTTTATCATTCATTTATTGCGAATCATAAATTATATACATAATCACTGTTTTTGCTTGCTTTTGAAATTGAATTCACTATTTCATCTTTACTCATAAAAATACAACTACTCCTAAATATTATTAAAAAATTCCATGGTTTAATTTATATATTTTTCTTAACTAGTCATCCATTAAACCTAATTAATTTTATGTACAATAATTAAAAAATTATTTATTTTTAGTATTACTTCATGTAAGATTGAATTTAAGTATTTTTATAAATAATTTAAAAATAAAATTAATAATTTTTAATAAGCAATATTTAAGAATAATGAAAATCTTTTTAAAATAAAGAAACTGGGAAAATATTTAAAATTATATTTAAAACTGAATACATCATGTTTGCAGTGAAAATTTCAATATGCTAAGAATATTATTTTTATATAATTTTTATAAATTGAAGTGTAAAGTAAAACGAGTAACATTACTCGCAAATATATAGTATATTATTGGCTTCAAATTAGAATAACCTAGTATAATAATGATTTCAATGATTGTTATATACACATTTACACACATTTAATTTATAACTATCGAATAAGTAAATGTTCAATTTTTTAAATAATAATGTAATAGTTAAAAAAATATAATGATTTAGATAGTAAATTATATTTAAATAATAAAAAGTCAATTTTTGTGGGATTATAGAATTTTTATTTAATCGAGGTGTAAAAATTTTTCACTTCGAAAAGGAATATACAATATTTGCACTTCACAGTCAGCCACAGTAATACATCATCCCTTGTAACTTACTTTGGTTTGGTCCGGCGTCTTCGTGTTAATGTACTGCAAAAAAATAATTTTTAATTTTCAATGCAATTTCATAAATTAGTAAGAGAATAATCATTGTATCAACAGGTAGTTTTGGTTATTATAGATTCCTATTTTACCGACCTCAGCCGATAAGTAAAATTTTGTATCAATTTTATTACTGGATGCGAAATATCAATAAAAACTTATTCAATGAATGAAGCTATAATTATTAAAGTTGATAAAATAACTTAAGTTTTGTATTTATTAAATTAATATTTCTGTATTTTTAAAACAATTTACTTTTTTTTATTCAAATTTATTCATTTAACATAAGTAAAAGTTAAATAATACTTACGATATGATTGGTTGTAATACAGCGTCCAGAGTTGCATCGTTGTGAGGATATGTCTGCTTGGAGGTATCAGAAGGAAGTTTATAATATCCGTCTTCATCTAAATGCCTTTGTGTCTATGTCAAAGAAAGTTTACTTTAATAAAATTAAAAATTTTATTTTGTTCTAATTATAAATTTCTCTTTTTCTTCATTTTTTTTAAGTAATCGGATTATTTAACTATTACAACCTTTTTATAAATCAATGAAAGACTTTAAAATTAATATTTAGTTTTTAGAAAATTATTTAGTTAAATTTAAGATGAGACATTTAAATATTTCATGTATGTACGTTAATAACAATCTTTATACTTATTTTGAAATTATTTCTATATTTTCAATAATATTTAGTAATTATCAACATTTTTGTGTAATGCAAAATTGAATTTAGAAATATTTAATACAATTAACTTAAACAGCTCAACTGAATACATTATCATTTATACGTTTCAGAAAAAATTAATTGTTGATATTTAAAAATGACATTTAATAATATTTTATATTATTATAAGATAATAAAAATATTGATTTTCAAGATTTACTTTAAATATTTACAATTATTCATATATTTGTATATAAACGTATAAATGTATGAACTTTTCAACATTACTAGACTAATAAGCGACTAATTTTCAATAGATTCTCTAAATAACTTATGCAAATTTCTAACAAACATTGAGAGAAGTGTATATCCAAAAAAATGAAAATAATTTTAGTTACATTCGAATATTTTTTTCTTCAATTCATATGTATGTCTACAATGTATATTATTTATTGGAATAATATTGATTCCTCAGAAGTAATAATAAAAATGATTCCCTTAATATAAATTAAACTGAATCCATTTATGTATATTTAAAATAAATAAGAATATATGAAAGAATAAGTCAATTAATGCTACCATTTATATACTTTTCAAATATAAAGCTCATTAAAAATAATTTTACATTAAGTTTATAACAGAGATAAAATTGAATAAAATTGAAAACCTTATTCAACCACAAAATTGTTTTATTCTTATTTCTGTAATATTATAATAAAGTAATTATATGTTTTATTATAGTTACTGCATGGTTGGCTAATTTATAATATTTGTTTGATAATAAAATGTTTAGAATTATTTGAAAATCTAAAATAACTTTTCTCATTGTTATTCAAGGTTACCGTATTAAAAAAGTGACTGTTATCAGAACTAAAGTTTTAAATATAATATTAATTATGGTTATATTATATCGCTTCAGAGTATAATTGTAAAATAACTCACGATTTCAATTATTCATTATTATGTTATATTTAATATATATGTGTTTGTTGAAAAATAATTGAGTTATTGTATTTTAAAATATTTATCTATTTCTGTACAAATACCAAAATATTATTTTTGCAGTGGATATACATCTTAAATTAATGATCTTTCAAAGTTAGAAAATATATTTATAATTGTTTTAAAGGCATAGACAAGATAAGTATCTAAAATGGTGTTTCCAATTATTAATATTGATTTTTCTAAATACGAAAACCCATTTTGAACTTTGAGTCAATTTTCAGAAATTACTCCGAATTTCGATGGTTGAGTGCAAAGCTAATCCAAAAGTCGATAGTTTGTCTTCTGTAGGAGTATAGACGTCGTTGCATTATAATAAGAAAAAGCAAATACGAAAATGATTAGATTTTACTGAGAAATCAATTTGTTACAACCCATTATTTCGCCCTAAAGTAAAGTTTAATTTTTAGACGGAGTAAGTTCGAGCATAGATAATATTAATATTGCGAATTACTCGATACTCTCATGATAGTTTTGTGGAATCTCTGAGTGTGACTAAAATTAAATTCAACTTTTATAAGCTTATATAAACCCATAATGTCCCAGATTATATTAAGGATTCTCGTTTATTCAGCTCAAATCAATATAATTTATTAATTTTAATGAATTTTTTAATTATTTCAAAATATTTCCACAAATTATGAAAATATGTTATTTACATGAAAAAAAAATTTCTTTAAGTGACAGTATAACTATTATATGGCTTGTAAAAGTAAAAATTATCTCTTGAAATTTCAATTACAAAAGTTGTTTTTTTTATAAATTCAAAAACTTATAACATTGAATAAGTTCATAATTCGGTAAGCCCAAATCAACAAAGTCTATTTATTTCGCGATGTTATTTCATATGAAATCAAAAGTTTTAAAAAGATTCAACTCACTAATTTTATGTACACAGATTACATTACAAAGTAAATATAACAATTTACTTTGTAATGTAATCTTTTAACTTTACAAACATTTATTATAATAAAAATGAAGGATTATAACTTAAATTTTTAAAGTAATATATGAAAAACCAATAAAAATTGACAAAATTGAATTGGTTTTTAATATGAAATTAACCAAGGGGTTACTGTATACTATATATATACTATATATACTATATATATATATATATATATATATATATATATCTAAACGGAATATCTTATATTAATTATTATCGTTACTCTTAGTAATTGGTTTTTGCTCACTGAATTAGAAGGTATAAAGTTTAAACGACAAAACTGCAATACTTTATAGCTCCGTGATTACACGAGCATGATATGTAAAAAGGGTAAAAATGTATTTTTAAATCTTAATACTGGTTATCCTTATTAAGATCAAAGAAAATATCGTTGCTACCCGACAATGGATTTACCTTTTGCTGCCATTGTAATTTCTTCTTAGATTAATGTCCCGGTCTAGGTTTTTGTTTTAAAATGTATAATACAATACTTACTATAGTAGTATCTGAAAAATTAGTAATCACTACACTGCTTACAAAAATTACACAAAGTGTAATTTATAATATTATTTTGATAAAAATGTTGAGAAAAACTGTAGTTCTGATTAAAGAGAATTTTTTTTAAAGTACAGAATAGAGGACTTAAGAATATGTATACATTGTAGTAGTGATATAAAATTAAGATTTATCCTTATAAATTGTTTTAAAATTCTAAACTTAGGGAATTTTGAACGGAACTGAAGTTGAAATATTAAAAATTCTCAAAGTCGAAAGTAGAAAAACTAAACCCCTGATCACTGAGGCTCGAATCGAGGATCCGCTCAAAATTCTGAAAGCTCGAATTAAGCTGCCCAGAAATTTTTTATAAAAATTCTAACTTCCGATCTTCTTAAAAAAAGAGAAAAAGAGAAAAATATTGAAAGAGAGAACGAAGAAGAAAAGAAGAGAAGAAGAAATAAAGACAATGTATAAAAAAGAAGAGAAGGAAGGACCGTACGACGCGTATGTGTTTGGTACTGTCGGCGGAGCTCGAGCAGCAGCTGGAAAAGTCCTGTGTGGTACTCTCCCCGAGGCCGCTGTCCGCATTGGCGCTAATTAGTCGGCAGACGCTGCCGCCGTGCACCAATCCGAGCGAAGACGAGGACGTCGACTCCTTCCTCGAGGAGTACAACAAGTCGTGTCTACTGCTGTGCGTTATAGGCTCGACTCGACTGCTCATGCGCGTCAGCACGGCAAAGTTATTCGTTGTACTTTCGTGGCACTGATAGACAGTCCTACGGTCTCTCTTCACTGAAAAGCCGACAGCTCTGAAAGTTCGAATACGTCCTGCTCTCACTACGCCATTTGCCCTCTCAGTCGATATCAACTACATAACTTTAAGATCCCGTACAATGAAACTCTAAAAGTTCCTTCGTACCTACTGCTTCTTTTCTTTGTGCACTTACTTTTCCCGTTGCATTTTCAAAGACCGTCAAAGGATAAAGGCTACTTTCAATTCATTTCGACAATACTGATGGTATTCTTTCGAAAATTTAATCGAGAATGTTAAATTTTTCCCAAATGAAAAGAAAACGGTAGATCTTTTTTAAATGCAACTCGACGCTATTTAAACTATACGATTTATAACAAAATAACATCCCCAAGGTATTATTATATATTTTAAAGAGTAAAGTTTATACAAACGTAACTAATTCTAAATTTTCTATTAATTTTAAAATCACTTTTTCTTTCTTTATTCGTTATTTTTTATACTATTTTTTTATTTTTAAGTTTTTCAATTATATTATTATTATGTATTATGTATTACATTATTTATTTTTCATTTTGTACCAGATTTTACTTTAAATATTGAACTAATATCTTTTGTCGATACGAAAAAAAGAAGAAATTTATTTTGACCCTTAATTTTAATGAATTCTACTGGTATAACATTAGAGTATCAACATTTAAAAATTATTTTAAAATATTTTACTTAGTTTTCAAGCATTACAAAACTTTAATTTAAAATATTGTTTTAATTTTTTTTCTTACGCGTTTTGCAAGTTTTTTTAATGTAGTTTAAAGCATGCGTTGTAATTCTATTATTTCTCTGTTTAACTTTTTAGTTTCTTCTAATACATTTTTACAACACAAATAATTTTTTAATGATTATAATTAATTTTATTTAATATTTTGTTGTCTTGTTTGTTGGTAGCCCTTATCCTTCAAGAAAAATGAATAATTTAACTATTTATACTTCACAATACGTAATTTCTTATTAATTTTGAAGCTTTGTATTCTTCTACATTTAAATACAAAATATAAATAATGGTAGAATCGTTTTCTTTACATTTAAAATGTAAATTAAATTGTATTGTAATATACAGTATTATTAAATGACATAAATGTAAATGATTTTACACGATTAAAAACTGTATTAGATCATTTCGAAAGACATGAAGTAAGTTAATATTGTAAAATATTTAAAAATAAAATACATTTTCTAATCAGAATAATTTTATTTTTTAAATTTTCATTATTTAAATATTGTAATTAAAGCATTTTAAAAGTTTTCCGATCAAGTACTATTCATTTACATAAAATGTATAATAACATAAAATTATACTCAATAATTAAAAACTTTTTAAATCTTATTTAGCTTACTTTTAAATCAACTTTAGCTACAATATCTTTTAATTATTGGTAGCTACTATTTTTAACAATAAAAATATATTAAATTAATTAGTTAAAGATTGAATTATTGAGACGAACTGCGTATATTATTTTCAATAGAATTAATATGTACGACATAGTATGTACGAGAAACATTTTAATAGTATATGATACTAAAATTACAAAACCTGAATATTTAAAATTCGTATAAGAAGAAAATTGATATCTAACACCAACAAATAATATAAAATAAATCAACACAATTCAACATAAAATTTTAAACTACCCATACTAATTACAGAGTTAATACACAAATTTAATTAATTTAGAAAATTTAACGATCATTTTATGCTACGATAAGAATATTGAATTTCTATAAATTTTAAACCAAAAAAATTTTCCAAGTATAAGCTCATCAAATCTCCGTTACTAATGTTGGAAGTTGGTAAAAATAATTATGGGATGTGGATAGGTGAAATATAATTAAATCAAAATTAAAAGCAGCGGAAATTTGATACTGGCACTCGTTTACTTTTTAGTTGTAAACCGCATCCAGGATAACCAATTAATTTATAAAAATAAATACACAAGTTTATTATGTGCCTTTTATGGCTTTTATAAGTAAGTGGTTTATTTGGGAACTTGTGTAAATGATTATATCATGCTTTTTCAAATAAATAAACTGAAGAATCACATGCTTGAAATCAAAGTAATACATACATGCTCGTACACGATTTAATTTATAAAAAAATGTAAAAAAATTAAAAAATTAATAATAATAATAAGTAACATTACAATTAAAATAAAAGTTAAGAGGCATGCACGTTGTTTTCACTCTTGCAAGTCAAGTTTGCTCATTGGCTCAAAAATTGTTTTGAATTTTAATTAGCACCATACGATTCCTTTTGCAATTATTAAATTATATCTTCAATACTTGCATATAAACTATATTATTTCTTACAGAATTATTTTCGAGATCCATGAGCTACTTACTAAGTTGATAAATACATCACTACTTTAAATAAAATTGGTCTGCATTGGAAGTAACTAAAAAAATAGTGTTCATTTTTTTTATTAGCAAATTAGTTAATAAATCATTGATTTAGTTAAAAAAATATTTTATCAGAACTTATTATTACAATAAATGATAAAATAAAATAAAATATTTAAATCCAAAACAGACACAACTCTAGCAGTAATATTTTCATCAAAGCACGAGTACATTTGCATGACGCACTATATATGCATTCGCGTATATATAAAAAAATATATATACACACACACGCACAAAAAAATATATATGTATACACATACGTATTTATAAGCGCGTATTTCTATATACATATATAATCCACCGAGCACAAATAAGAAAATAACGACCACGTAATATTACGTTTCAGCCAAACAAAAAATAAAAAATTATGAAAAAATATTAAAAAATAAAAGTAATACATAGAAGGCAGAAAAAGATGTGGGCTTCTTTTATATAATTTCTTTCTCTCTAACACTCTCTCTGTCTCTCTCACTCACTCACTCACACACACACACACACACACTCTCTCTCTCTCTATCTCTCATAAATATCAAACAATGACTACGGATCCCGTGTCATCCTCCACGTTCGGAGGATGATTGTTTTGAAGCTTGCAGGCCGTCTTGAGATCATCGTACCTAGCCGCTGACGAGGCGGGGTCCACCGTTTCATCCAAGCGCGTGTTGCTCGCCTGCAGTAAACTCGGCGTCGTCATCGTCGTCGTCGTCGCGCAATACACGCCCAAACCATGAGGCAGTTGGTGTTGGCTCTGCTGCTGCTGTTGTTGTTGCTGCTGATGGTGATTCTGTTGATTCTGCTGTTGGTATTGAGGCGGCACTTGGTAGTGACGATTGTGCTGATGCGGCACTTGATGCTGATATTGGTGTTGCTGCTGTTGCTGTTGTTGTTGCTGCTGATGCTGCTGCTGGTGTTGTTGCTGATGCTGCTGCTGCTGTTGTTGCAATTGCTGCTGGTGATGCAGTTGTTGCTGCTGGCGGTGATGAGCCAGCTGCGATTGCACAACAGTATATGCGATTTCACGGCGTTGCTGTTCGCTCATGCCCGATGTATCGACTAGACTGAATTCCAAATGTCTGAAAAAGACCAACAAAATATATACTTTATCCAATACAAAGTAATATCCTCCATCTAAATATAATTCTTAAAATTTTAGCAATTTGCAAATCCATATAATTTTATGTAATTAATTTAATTGGTTTTAAACTGGTCATAATTTTTTGAGATATAAATACGTGGTGAAAAATAATATGATTCAAGTTTACAAATCCATACAAAGGTTTTAAAATAATTGCTTTTTATAATTCATATTATAATATATGTATTTAAAAATTATACTTGCAAAGAAAATTATGTACGAAAAACTTTACATTTTCTATAAAAGTTTCATAATTCTCGGTCTTCTCATTTACATTCGTATGCATAGCAAAGTACTTAAAAATAAATGGAATATCTTACTTTCTGAGTTCATCCGGCAAAGCATGCTTGGACGAGGGACTTCGGTGTTTACTTCTGTGCCTCCTTCTCGGTTCAGTCGTACTTATCTAAATATATATTTAAAATTTTGAGAGTTAAATATCAAAATGTATAATGTTTTGTAACCGTCATATCTAAATATTTAAGTATACAATAAATCTGATATAAAGTAATAAATTTTACTCACAACAGCCCTTTGGATTATTTCACCTTTTCGTCGTTGTGCCTCCCGCCATTGTGGCGCAGAGTCTACCATTTCGTGCCTACTAAAATTTAAATTCCGTTAAATACTAGAATAAACCACTTAAATAATTTGAATTTGAAAGTAAAGCAGAAATTTATCATTATAGTTAGTATTTTTAGTTCATAAGACTAAAAGTATTTTCTATTTTATTTAGTATTTTGTTTTAGAATTAACGATATTTTCAAATACCGAAACGATATGATTAAATAATGTTTCAAGAGTAAATAAATCTCAATTATAATGAAATTTTATTTTTAAAGCGTCTAAGCTTAAATGTAAAGCGCGTTACTTGGAGTGCCGAGAACTTCTATGTCTTCTTCGATGTTTTCTGTGCCCTGACTTTTGTGTTGAGCCTCGAGAAAGTTGAGATTCGCAATCAGAATGACGATTGTGTTTTCGATGGCTCCGACTGTGACTTCTTCGTCGATGGCCTCGGCTATGACTATCCGCCGAACTTTGACTCTCCACCGAGCTACTCCTTCGATTCAGCCGATTGAGGAGCTTAAATTAGAGCCTTTTATGAGAAAGTTGCCAATTTTGTGACATATGCGTATATATTCTTTTTCGTTAGCAAAGATAACGTTATGTTTTGAATTCGAATTTTATGAAGTTTACACAAAAATATTGAACGAATCTTTATTGGTCTTTGCGTTTCTTTAATGAAAAAATGTTAGTTAGTTTATTTATTTGTAAATTCTTTTACTTACCTCTCTAGCTCATGAATGAGTTTAAAAAAACTAACAATAAATAGATATATATTTAAAAAGAATTTATTATTTTTAATGAATAAAATAATTTTTTTAAAATAGGATAATCATTGAATAAAAAATTTCATTGATGAAAATAATTTTATTACCGAATAATACGCGAAATCGTTACATATTAGATACCAAGTATTGATTGCATTTAGAAAATAGCTTAACAATTCAAGAACATCTTCATGATTCGAATAATATTTAGATATTAAAGCAGAATTAATTAAGCTTAAATTAGACGCTAAATATTGACCACAATACAAGTGAACCTTTCGCAAATACTTCCCGGAAGACGTTTATCCGAATATTACGAGTAGCGCTAGGTGCGAGTTGCGAAGAGACCGTGATGAAATTCGATAAAATCGCGAAACAATTTCAGAGATTATATCAAGAGTGGAGAAGTAAATAATAAGAAGACATACAGCTGGCGCAGTCCCGCAGGATCTGACGGATCTTGGGCTGGAGGACGTGTATAAGCCCCTTGGCTGACTCTGCGTCCAGGGCGCGCTTCTGGTACTCCTGGGGCTCGGATTGTTCCTGGAGGCTATGCTACCTCCATGGGCCAGGCAGTTCTGACTCTGAACGATCGAGCCCTGTATTACCTGACTGTTCGGACCCTCCACGAATCCAGCTACCATCTCCTGGCCCTCGACTACTCTGCGCTGGGCCCGGCGACTCGGCATTCGTTGGAAGCTCGGCTGGGCCATGCGTCTCACACCGCTTGACTATTGCAAAGTTAGAGTTCGTTATACATCGCTACCTATCATTTAGTCGATGGATTTTATAGGTGTACTTATTTCTAATGAAATGCATTTCAACGAAGAAGTGTATTTATTTTAATATGAATTATTTTTATTCGAGTATATATTAGCCTGCGAAATACATTCATTGATAATAAAGTAACTTCTGTAAGTGTAGATTTGATTTTTGAAAGAATGCAGAATTTTATATTTAAATGTGCTGCATATAATTATATTTTAAGTACATATAATTATTTACTATTTGCCGTTTAAATTGCGAACACATGTGGTTATAGTTATTGTATGGAATCCTTGTATTATAAATATAAATTTATTTGGGAATAATAGACTAACTGATTATATAAAAAAATATTCACAAATTAAATTATTAATACATATACACACGCGCCCATATATATAATGCATATAACACTAAGAGATTTTTAAAAATATGAACATCTATTGGTATTAAATAATATAAACTCATTTTCGATAAATATAATTATAGTTTATGAAAATTGCTTATTAAAAAAGATTTAACGAAAGTAATATACTCACATACATTTTAAAAATTAAAAAAAATTTTTTTAAATTACTGTTATTACATAATCATGACAAAATATAATAAATTACACTTTATATATTTAATGATTTTAAACAAATATTATAATTATGTACAATCATTTTATTCCATATTTATAAAATATATTTAAATTTCAATTATTCATTGAAAAATTAAATTAAATGCATTTAAATTAAATTATATTAAATTAAATTCAATTTATTTTAAATTTATCGTTATAATTATTTCATCGTGTTCATATTATAAAAATTTTGTTAACTATATAATTTTAATGGAATCTTATATTAAATTTGAATATAAACATATTGCATATTAATGGTAAATAAGTGAAAGATAACATAAAATAATATAAATATAAAATAATATAAATTATTTTTATAATTATTATATACCGATTATTCAGTTTTTAAAATTGATATATTCTTTGTGTAACTATTACATATAAATTTTTTTTAAAAAATATGCTACATATATACATATATTACATTTATACGAATATTGGAGAATGTAAAGTTTCTTTACTAAAAGTATGAAAAATAATTTACTTCAAATATATAAACGTATGTACGTATAATTATACATATAAAATACTATAAAATTAAAAGTAATGCCAAGCGTAATTAATTTATTAATATTTAATATAACAAAATTAGGTTGTGTGGCACCTACTTAATATGAATATATACAATTTATCATTCCAAATTTTTAATAAATCTTTCGAATATATTTTTACGTACATTTTCAGTATAATATATAATTTTAAGATCAATTTTAACCAAAAAAATATTATTGCAAATTAATAACGAATAATGCTTTTTGATTTTTACATCTCTCGAATTCATAGAATGCAAAAAAGCATAAAAGTACATCAAGAAAAAAATAGTTAATTATAATTTTACTAGAAATTATTATGCTATGTCGCATTAAATTAATTTCCTGCAGATAGTACTATATGTACATTAAACATGAAATATAATATAACGTAGAAAGCAGTATTTACGATTGCACTTATTAGTGCAACTAGATAGTATTAGTACGTCGACTCGATTTAAGATTGTAAAGAATATAAGAAACTTTTGATATAATAGCATTAATAAATTGAAGAAACATGTTGCTCTGCATAATATTTTGCGGCTTTTCTACTATTAAAAAAGATGAAAATCGTACTTCTAGTTATAGTGTATATAAACAGTACAAACGAAGAGCAAGAAGATTAGAAAAAGTAAAAACTTGGGATAAAAATTCTTCCTTTGTGCCTCTTTTGTTTCACGAAAGATATTACGAACGCCAAAAATGAGGAATCTCGGTAACTCAATATCTATTAAATGACTATTAAAGGAATTGGATGTCCTCAGTCGGGTGTTACCTGTTGCTGTTTCTCGCCGATGGCAGAACAGGCCCCGACGCTCATCGGCGGACTGTAGGATCGGAACCGTGAGTACGGACTCAACGGTGGCGGTCCCGTGGCCATGAGCCGGAAGAAGGCCTGGTGATCGATGCAGCATCGAAACAAATGGCTGCAGGCGCCTCGCGATGGCGTCTCGAAGCCGTGCGTTCGGTCGGCCGAATTCTTCTCGCTTACGCGTAGCATGAAGTACTTGCCCTATTGTACAAGAAACGTACACCGGGATTAGTTCGGTAGGATAATGTCATTTTTTACTCAAGGCTTAAAATTTATCATCATTGCGTTGGTCAATGTATTAAAAGACGTATATTAGTCGCTGCAATGATTCGTCGTATTTATCGCACAGCAGAATTTGATATTGATCAGTCGGTATTAAGGTAGTGAAATAAAATTATTTTTTTTTTAAAATAATATTGAAAATCGGTGTTGAATTTATTGCTAAATAATTGAAATGGAACTTACTTTATGGTAGATTTTGTTGATGCGTGGCCAGTAATAGTTGCCAACTTTGGTCTTGTTCCTCAAGAGAATAATTCCACTTGGCGTCAGACCGAGAAAGTATTCGACGCAATCTTCTCCCTTTTTACACAAAGTCATCATTGTCACATGTATTTTCGCAAGTGTACGAAAGAAAGCTACCATTTTCATCAGTTACAAAAGTACAAAAAGTAATTATCTTACCAGTACTGGGTGAAGATCAACACCATACATTTCCAGCCATTTTATCTTATCCAAATAATTCAGCTCAGCAGCTGATGGTAACTGTCCTCTAAACGAATGAAAATGTCGTTAAAAATTATTTCTCGAGTACGAATTGTATTTTTTATTAAAATTTGAAACTCGATTGACTTCAAAAAACACGCTGGAAAAAGCTCATTGTAAACTAATTAATTGCGTTATATTCTACTGTAAAAAAAGTACTTCGGTATTTAATTCGCCTTTCACATATTTAAGAATACAGAAGTACTCATTTCAAGGAATTTCTATAATAAACAATATTATCTTACACTAAAGTTTTGTGTAACTCGACAATCCGTGCTTCAAGTTCTGATGTTTGATTCGCCAGAAATCTGAACTCCGATACGTAACCATAGGAGTGGCGCCTCGGATCATAATCACCGAGTTCGGCTGGAAATTCATTATTATGTTTGAAAAATTCATTCGTTAAATATAAGACAAAAAGATGATTTATGCTACATCGTTATAAATGCGTATCTCTAATAATTTATCTATTTATTTCTATAATTTTAAATTATTAAATTGTATAAAATTATTTATTTATTGTTTATTTTTACATAAAAGAAAAATAATTTATTTATGAATGCATATTAAATTAATAATCATTTTTATTGTACGAAACAATGAAATTCTATTTATATTTTCCATAATATTGTATAACCAAGGTAAAGAGAATATTTATAATTGTTATTTTGGTAATAAATTGGTTTGGTAAAAAATAAAAATTTTTTAAATTAATTTATATACGAGAAATTAATTTTAGAAAAATAAATCATTAATGAAATAAAAAGAAAGTTTTGACAATAAAAATTTTGACAACAGATACCAATTATGAATACAACGTAAGGTCTTTATATTCTAAGCACACTTCGCGTACGTCTAAAATCACAATTCAAGTATTTCGATTTTTAGGAATATTCGCATTTTGCATATTTTTCACAAGCAATACCATAAACTGCACGATGGAAATAATGTCTAACTTAATTCGGTAAAATGAAGTAACGACTTTTCAACAATCAAGGGAAATGTGAAGTCGTGGAAAAAGGAAGTAATCGCAAGATGATATCTCTAACGGGAACAAAAAATCATCAAATAAGTTAAAAGCCACGAAAAATACATGGATGCCACGGGCGCGCCAAGTCAATGAACGGGTAAACATAAAGCAGATTAGAAACCGTAAAAACGACTTCTCTTCCATTACTCCCCTTGGAATTAGAGCGAAAGTTTCTTCTTATCTCCCACGGGGAAAAGAGATCGGAGAGGTGTGCGCGAGGAAAAAAAGCCGCGTAAGAGAGCGAGAAAAGAAAGAAAGAAACGTCGTTGGAGGAAGCCGGAGTCAGAGACTAGGAAAAAGGCTAAAGCCGTCCGCGTATTACTCGTATCTCTGCAGCAAGATTCAAAGTCTGAGCAAATAGAGATACGCGCCTGTTTGCGTCTCATCGCGCGTGTCAAAAGGCTTGGGAGATGAATGGTCCGTGTCTTTGTTCTTTGGCCAGCACGCATCGGGGCCACATCGCGATGCCGCGGATCTGGATGACGGACTCCGCGTACCACTCGGCCAAAAACAGCCGATGAAGACACGCGTATGAAAGGGGTAGAGCTTTTTTCCGTTGCTGTTGCCACCGACCGAAAAAATGCGCGCCAGTTTTTTCTACATAGGAAAATATTAAAAGCGCTCGTGTGGATTCAGTCACGCTCATCTACGTATACAATGATTATGGTACGGAAAATTACCTTTTCATAGTTTTTCCTTCTCGTACGTTAAGCCCAAAAAAGTCGGAAAAGAGTCTCTTTGTTCTTATTGATACGATTCACTCGTTTTTCTGTGATATAGATTGCAATATGCTTTTCGAAAGAAATATTTTTCGATATAGATATTTCAATGTGTTTGAATTTGATACGTTTCATCTGATTAATTCACAAATGAAATACCTTTTTTCATACGATAAATGTTTTAAAAACAGAGTTATAGTAAAGTGATAGATTTTCTCGTAGAAAAGAATTATCCCCTCTCCATTACTCCATCACGCAATGCATATCATTATGCCAAGAAGGTACACAAATGTTTTAAAATTATTTTTTACAGAATTATTTATTGATATATTTATTTCATGAATGTAATGCTATATACCGAATGTCACGGTTCGTACTGTTAAAACTTTAGCAATTTAGAAAGAAAAATATAAAATGTTAAGAACCAAACATTTTACATGATTCGTGTATTTATTATATATTATGAATTTAAAAGACATAAAGAACTATAAATCTGAAAAACGTTCTATTTGAGACTTTATTTTTTATATACTTTTAAAGAATATTATATGTATTATATACATTTTAAATTATAAGGTTTACAGGAAAACAGCATTTATCGTATTGTATAATAAACACTGTGTGTTATTAAATATTAAAAATTAATTTTACAATCATGATTTATTTTAATTAAAATTCTGCAGTATCTAAGTAAAATCTTTTTTTGTTTTAAAATTTTATAAAATACATATAAAAATAGTAAATGAATATATATAAATCAAAAATAAATCAAACATAATAATAGAATATTTTAAAAGTATTTATATGTACACATTAACATAGATAATAATTTTATTTTTGTTATTTATTTTAAAATATAGTAAAAAATTTTATGCAATCATACTTAATTATATAGTAGTTTAAAAATTTCCAAATTTAATGAAGATATACGTTAATTTATAAATAATGACAGTTTAAAGAAAAAGGTTTCATAAATATTAAGAATTGGTTGTTATAATGTATTTAATTCTCACGGTTTTTATAGTGATATATTAAATGCCATCAAAGATTTATTTTATAATGAATCAATTTTTATAACAAAATCAATAAGAATGCTGATATAGAATAGGAACATTAAATTTGTACAAATTAATTTTTCTAAAAGCCATATTTTATGCGCGTTCGATTACTTATATAGGGTTTAATCATTTTTTTAGATTGTATTTATAACATTTTGATATATTTAAGATAATATTCTAATTTTGATAAGTTCATAATTTAAAAAAAATAAATTATGATAAAAATATGTTAATATTATATAAATTATGGTAATTGTCATGCTTAAAATTAAAATAAATATATTTTGAAATGATCATCATATTTTTATTTATATAACTTTTTGTATAAATATAAAGAAGTTTGGATTTTATTATGTAAAAAATATGTTGGATTTACATACATTGTACAACATAAGCACCAAGTTCAGCAGCCAAATCGAAAGAGACAGGAAGTCTTCCTTGAAGTATATCCTGTTTAACTTGCAAAAAAAATTGATATCTGCAAAAAGATATTTCAGAAATTTTTTTTATTATATTCTCTACTAAACTCAATGCAATAAAAAATATATATTAAACATACTATAATCTGAAATACTTAACTATAATAAAATTATATTATATTGTATAATTACGATACATTTTAATGATTATATAATTACTTTTAAGTAATTGTGTATATAAAATAAGTAAGCTGATTATTTTAAATTAGTTTTAATATAAATAATTTGTAGGAAATTAAAATTTTTACTTTAATTTCAATATTCATGTAAAAGTAGAATTGCAATGTAAGTTCGTAAAAAGAGAAAATATATTATGAATTTTTACCCAATTTAATAAATAACTAACGTTAAAATTTTTTATCGAAAGTATAAAAATCTAGTCTTAACAATATGATTATTTATACAGTAAAATTTTATTTTAAAAGATAGGAATTTCAATGTAAAACTTTTTATAAATATTATTTATATAGATAAAATGCTTTATAATATTTAAACATATTAATAATGTACAAAGATTTTTTTTATATAAAAAAAGGAATATTATATAATATTACAGCTACATATTAAAAATGAATATATTTCTACAAGTTTTTTATTTTTGTAATCATTTATTAAAAAATACAAAATTACTCATATAATTTATTATGATATTTCTAGTGTTCAATGTTCAAAATTATTATTTCACATAATTTCTTAATTTTTTAGATTGTTTTCAAATTTTTACCAAGTATATATATAATTTCATAGTATTGAAGAACAGTTGTTGTGAAGTTAATTAGATTATTTTTTTAAAATAAATTATTTTTAAACAATTATCCTTTTTATAATATATTTCGAGATACTTTTCTTTATACATATCAATCAATGTAAAATATAAAACTTTATTTCAGGTTTATCTTACCAAAATAACCTTATTTTATATTAAACTGTTTTTAATTAAGTAACATATACTTTTATGGATTAAATTTTTTCTATAAAAAAATACAAATTACAATAATTTTATTTTATTTTAAATTATTACAAATTTTAATGGCACAATAACTAATTATGATAATTTCTATTTTTGATAATTAGATAAAACTAATAATTAAACTTTAAATACTAGAAGGTATATATATACGTATTGATGTTTGTAAGAATATTTATGTGTATGTATATATTTATTTTTATCTGTATAAAAACCTAAAAGTTATGATCAATATTTTAAATTGAAACAGAAAATGTTTTTTTAGTAAGGATGTAAAAATTGTGTTCATTAACTGAATTTAAACATTTGAAATGTGACTCAGTTTCTGATTAAATTTATGAAACCAACAAATGGAATAAAAGTGTTTACACATAATGTAATATACAGAATTATTTAGGGAATGAAAATAAATTATTGTGTAGTGTGTTGTACAATATAAATTAAAGTGTATGCATGAAACGAAAAATATTTGAAATATAATTTCACAATCTTCATAATAACAAATCTATAAAATATAAGCAAAGTTTTTGACGAAAGAGAATTTGAAAATAAATATCAAAGAGTTATAAAAGCATTTACAACGTATGTTCAATACACGTGGTATCACTATCAAAAGAACCATCGTCCTTCCACGGTTTTAATATTTTTGTAAAAGCCCCGCGCAAAATATAATATTACATAATTGGGGACAAACAAATGTAAATACATGAAAATGACAAACGAAAATCTCGCAAGTTTATATTCGGCTATATCATTTGCTCGGACCTTCCGTTGGAAACGAGGGGCTCTGACTATTGGCAATAGTCGCCGAATCTCCGGCGCGTCTTTTTTGCCCCGAAGTACCGCGTGCGTCGCAATGCGCGACGATCTCTCGTAGTGGCAATTTCGCGCGCGAGTCAGACCCTCAAGGCGAGGGTTGTGAGGGGTGGGCTTAGCTTTCAGCGGAAAGAGTGATAAAGGAGAGGGGCGAAGAAATCGTGTAGCGAGAAATGAAAAATTACAGAGGGCGGCTGATTAATTGATTCGTATCGATCGATCGACACTAGCTCGCGCGTTTATTGATTCCGGCGGGGAACGGGGGAGTGAGTTAACAGTGAACCTTCGTTTCAGCGACAACATTGCAGATGCGCCATTTGAGATTATGGAAAAGCCATGATTTAGACGGAGGCAAAGGGAAAATGGAATTAATTATGGGAAAAGGCATACCAATATAAATCTCAAACGAAATCATAACTCCTGGATAATTATAACTGCGAGCATTCGTAGAGCTGTCTGCTTCCAAAATAGCTTTTCAAATTTACGAAACGTACACTGGCTTATTTCTGAAAACTCTCTAAACAGCTAATGTTCATTGACGGTTTGTTCAGTATCAACCTTTTTAAATTTTCTATGTCTTATATTTTTAAGTATTTTCGCGTATCATACAATCATACATGATAGATAACTTTTTTTTATTAAAACTAACTTTTGTCACGTTGTTTATTATCGTTAAATCGCTTCAAAAGAAGATGTTATTATTAGTTATAAACAATAAGCTTTTATAGAATTATTTTCATTATGTTTTAAATTTTTATATTTTATAAAATTATTGCAATGATAAAATAATATGAAACTTCGTCAACTACTAATTAAATTTGATTATTGCTTAAAGAATCGATAGAAACTATAATTTATACGATTTATACCTCATAATAATATACCAATGTACTACGAAATAAAAAACATATAATTTAAAGATCGATAAAGAAAAAATTATTCGTTTCTTTTCTATTTAGTTTCGTAATTTAGACTTTTAAATCTAGAAAGTAACGGTAGCCTGCGTTTACATATGTATAAAGTGTATGGTTGATCAAGCTATAAATTCGAAAGAAAACGTAAGTCGAAAGATATCTCAGTTATAAAATATTTATCCTACGAATTCATTGGATTCCCTTTGTATTTACATCACCGAAATGAAACGTTATTTTTTTAATAAAAAACTTCAAAAAGTTATATCTTATGTGAAAGTAGGGTAATTTGAAAGTATAAGGGGAAATGTTTGATTCTTGATCCAAGTACTTGGAAAGAAAATAACAATAATCATAAATTATGCGAGAGACAGCAAAATCGTAGGGAGTGAATTATAATGAATTATTATGCGTAGAGAAGGTATCGACAAAGAGAGAGAAAGAGCGAGAGGTATCGAGGGATTGAGGTATCAAACGAAGGTATAAAAGTTTGGCTTTTCTGCAGTTTATACATGTTCGCATTCAACTTGCTTATAATTTTCATTTTCGTCTCGATAATCGGCGTAGGCCCAATGCCCTCCCAGCCCCCGTTGGTTAATTGGCAAGTTCTCGGGGCCAGCAGACCATCCTCCCCCTAATCCGCGGCCTTGGACTCGAGCCACGTGGGGAATGCCATTCGAAATAGAGAAAAGAATCCAGAATTCGTTCCTTCCTTCTTCAATGACCTTGTCTTCTATACTCTTTTTTTACTTTTTGCCTTCTTTGTACCTCCTCCTAACATTTTCTTTTACGCTCGCTTACCATTCTTAGAGATAAGCAAGGAGGGGAGGATTATCCTAGTCTTCCTTTTTTGGCCGGAATTCATATTATTTGGATCTTGTAATTTAAATGTACTTACGCGAAGCAGATACATGTGTTAAATGATTATTACTAAGGCTGCAGATTAACAGGTGCATCTCATCATTAAGGTTGAGAAAAATTGCCTACTGTTTTCCCGCGCTAGATACTTTACGTTAACGATGGACCCGAGAAACGATCTTCCATTGCTAATTACGAGAATAGAGCGAAGCATAAAGGCCACACATACCTGGTGATTTCTTCGATTAGCTTGCAGGGGTCCGCCGCGTAGAATTTGACGCAGAAATATAGCGTGTGTGCGTCAGGGTTGATGTCTCCCTTCTTCGGCTTGAGCTGTTTGCCAATCTTCTTACTAGGGTCGAGCCATTGCTGTAAAATAATATTGGACTTTAGCATGAATTCAATTAATGTCGACGCCAGATATACGAACGGAAATTATCAAATTAAAGACGAATAGAAATCTCGTGGACGGTACGCTGTAAGATTCTTCTTGATATTATATAATCCATATATGTATATGAGCATGGGTAAGTCTATCTATCAAAATACGGGTGGACTTTGCCCCGCGGTGCCATCGATTTTCAACAAAATTGACAATTTACAGTAACAGGGCTGTTCTAAAACGCCCCATCATTATATGTGACTGAGTAGCTCGTGACTTTTAGATTTAACGATAAGAACCTAACTGTTGTATCGCTTGGTTCATTTTAAAAGTAGACTTCTCTTTAAAAAAAAATAATACCATGAAATTCAGTATGAGATTATTAACATTATACGAAAATTGAAAATAGTACGATAAATAGATGCTAAATAATTTGTATATTACTGAATAAAATTCTGTTATCATTGGCTCGTTCACTTTGGTATATTATTAAAGTTGCATTACTAGCATTTCTCTTTTAGTAATCATTTCAAATGTATTAAATATGAATATTCAACTTTAATATAATTACGATATCCGTATTTGCATTTTTATTTCTTTTATATTATGGTACGAAAATAAAGCAATCTAACAAGCAGAGATTTTGATCAAGAACCGAATAAAATTAGACGAACGCGACATATCTTACCGTTTGATTCTCATGGTCAAGGTAACGAAGTCCGAAGTAAGCCGTTTCAAGGAGATTGAGATGCCGAAAAACTCTGTCCAAAAGTTCCTGTCCTAAATTTGAGCTCTGAAAAAAAGCGAAAAGAAAAAGAATCATCGTCAAGTATATTCTATGGTTTGGGCGTAGCATCGTTTAATCAATCGAAATTTCAGAGGAGTATGGGTCGCGGATAAAAGAGTTCCCTAAAAAATATCCGGTACGTGAGCCGAAGGAAAATATCGAGAGCGTTACGGGAAAGCAAACGCGGAGCAAAGATTTGATGAGGCATCGTTCTCACGTTTCGATGTAAGGACGCACGTGGGGCCGCCCTTTTGGGAAAGCGGACGATACCGTCATGGTTCAATGCGGTCCCCCTCTGGGAACTGGAAAACGTTGATTTCGATCTCCCTGTCAAAGACTCGCTGCACCGTCAACTTTCCTGCTGATAAATATTTTATGATTTTTCAAATCTCTGACGTGTGTCGCTGTTCCATCGATCCTTTACATTATAATTCTTATTGCTTTCTTAACGATTGTACAATGATTCATAGGTGTAGGAAAGTCCCTGGAAATCCATATATTTTCAATATACTATTTATAAATTTTCTTTAGAGTGTCTTCGGTTATGGTTCATATAAAAAGTAATTATTCCATTGAAAATATTTATAATAAAGAACGCTTGCAATTTTTTGAGTGAAAATACCAGCTATTTTGAGCGAATTAAATTTTATTCGATTCCCTTTATTTATGAATAAGCCTTGTAATGACGATATAATAAAATTTATTTATACAAATATCAAACATTGAAATTTCATTTCTTTATAAATATATTTTATCGTTTCATAATAAACTAAAATAATCCAGGTTGATAATAAAAATACTTTCTTAAATAAATATCTAAAATTTAATTCTATCGATTACAGTAAGCAATATTTTTTATCATCAATAAATTATAAAAAATTTTAGAATATTGTAACGAACGAATTAAAACTAATACAAGTAAAATTAAAATTGGTTATACGAATGTATAAACAAATGAATATATAATAAAATAAAATGCTCTCAGTTAGCATAATTAATAATTTATAATAATACTTAAAAAGTAAAAATTAATGATGTATGTTATATATCATTAAAACTTGTACGAGCTTTAACAGCGTAAAAATACTGTTTTCCTGTACAGTGAATAATTACTTATAATATTTCACATTTTGCTGATACATGTTTTATTTTGGTAATGTAATATTGATATATTTTATTAGAGATAAATTTGCAACGATCATTATGTATTAAATTTTATGATCATTGAATTTTATACTTTCATATACTCCATTTGTATCGTTTAATTTGACGACAGCTGAATAAAAACACAAAGCTTAAATATAAATGGAGAATTAAAAATTAAAACGTATTGTATTAAACGATAAAAAATCTATGTAATTTTTAATAATACAGATGACTTGAATTAAACGTGTCGGTACGAGAAAACAATTGTACTTGTACTTTTTGTTTCAAGATGTAAAGAGAGTCCCTGCGGGCCATTACGAAAATAATAAAATCCCTTAACCGTAGTTTATTTTAGGATCGCGCTATAGGAACCGAAGAAATCTTTCAGAAGCATTCGAATAAAGTGGTTCGATACGTATAGGTGACCGCATGCTAAGTCAGGCGAGCGTTCGGACAAGAATTCCTTGGCGATCCGCCGGCGTTTGAGTCCACGTACGCGTTTCTTTCGTCCCTTATACTTTTCGTTGCACACGGCGTGCGAGACAAAAAGATTTGTTTTACGCGCGAGGGAGACAGAGTCGAAGGCGGTGGCGGGCGGTTGGAGATGGGGGGGCAGGAGATAAAAAAGGAAAAGAAGGGAAAAAAGAGACAGGGAAGCCGAGGAAAGAAACCATACGAGGTAATAGGAGGGAATGAAAGAGAGAGGGAGAAGGAACGAACGCGCGAAGACAAAGGATAAGAACGAAGCGGTGGAAAGGATTGGCTCGTGGTTGGCGGGACGAAGGGAGGCTGAAGTATAGAGGAAGGAGCGAGTACGTAGAGAGACGACAGTCGAGAAGCGGCCCGTGCATCCGCTCGATCTGTCCCTTTAAATTGCGCCCGTTGACAATCGCCTTCTTGGCTTCTTTCATGCATTTTCGCACACGTTTACCTACCGCACGATATTATCCTTCCACCCGACTCGGCTTATAGAAATTTGCCGGCAAAGGTCCGACGAAGGTGAGGAAGGTGTTGTCATCGACAAAGTCACCGATATCGTGGAACAACATTGATTCTACAAAGTAACGCAAGATTAACTCCATGTATATCAGGCGCCATCGTATTCAGTTTCAATGTAGCATTGATATTTTTTTATCGTTTTCTATTGTAGTATTGAATTTTAAAAATATGATAACGAAGGAATAGAATTATTACGACGCGTATGTGTAGCATGACGTATCTTAGGCATATTTTTTTTGTTCGTACGTAAAAATGAATTTCATTATTCATAATACTCTAATTTAATGCAAAATAATTATTTGCTTAGCAAACTAAGCTTTTTATGCTATCATAATTCCAGTTTTTATTTAATTAGAAATAGAAAGCCACCAAGTACGTATAACTTAATAAAAAAGAACATACATTGTATCCTTTTTGAAACAAAACATTCTCCATTATCGCTGGCACTAGAATACCAGAGATGAAAATACTTCATAATTAGCATTTTTCGCTTAAAAAGTTTTCCATATGGGATAAAAGAAAAAATATATTCTCACTTCTTTCAAAAGTTATACTTTTCTGACTTTTTTCTCTTCGTTTTCAGCCTATGCTCACGTGAAACAACTTCTTAAAATGTTCAAATTGTTCACATTTTAAACGACGATATATACCTATCAGTACATAAGACAGATATATTCTATCGGTTAATATTTGAACGAATTCCAGCACTCATTGTTTACCTTGAAAATACAGTCGAGTCAATTTTTTTCTACGCTTAAAATAACGAAAAGTGACCCGAAACGGTATTTTTAATTGAATCGTACTTAAAAGATGATTATGCGATCAAAATATGCTAAGAATAAAATAAAAATAAATTTAGAAGAAAAGAAAGCGAATGATATTCATAAAATTGTTTTTATTTTAAAAGTAGTTTTGTATTTTTTTATTATTATTTATCTATAAGGTAACGAATTTTTTTTTAAATTATGAAAAATAAATCAGTATTCTTTAAGAAAGTTTAACAAATTATAATTTCTATCTATATTCAAGAAAGTATTATTTTTATTTAAAAGCTTTTTGTTATAAAGAAAAGATACATAACAAAATGATAAAAAATTTTTAAGCGACATCCGTATTTATTATGTATTAGTTATCAAATAGTTTTAACACGCGTATTAAACTTGAAGTATAGAAGACTCAAGCTTCGTTTTATGAAAATATTTTACGTTTATTATATTTTGCAACTGATAAAACTATGAAATAAAATAAAATAAAACTAAAAAATTTTACGAATATACAGTTGAATACAAATGAATGCATAGTTCAATTTTTAAAAAATCTAATTATCGAAATTCGATCGAAAGATAAACATTTCAATTTTTTAGATACGTTGGGGTTTGGTAGAAAAAATAGTTTTTAATATTGCTGCTCTGATTTAAATGTATTAAATATCGATTATACAGCCCCTCAATTATTGCGACACGTACATCAACGAAACGTAATGTTGTTTTTTTTATAAAAGAATAGATGAAAACGAAGACGAGAAAAAGAGAAGAAAGGTGTTGGATGAGCAGGACGAGGAGAAAGAGGATGACGAGGGAGGAGAAGGAAAAAGAGGAGGAAAAACGCGTTCATTTATAAAAAATATTAATGAATGATCCTTATGTGTAGCATCGCCCCACGTACATATGCGTCTCCCCCGCACTTAAAAAGAATGAGCCTATGCTTCTTTTGGATGTTGTACCTCTCCTCGGGCTTGATCCCCCTTCGACTATTGCACGCGCGCGTTGCCATTCGCGCTCTTTTCCGATGTGCATCGAGCTTCCTCACTCCAGGCCGTAGACCCCGCGAGCATGTGTCCGGCATATTCGAGTGCGAAAGAGATGAAGTGACGCGTCGAGAGAGAGAAAAAAAGAAGGACGAGACTGCGGCGAACGCGCTGGATAGATAGAGAGGGGGGACCGAGCGAGCGAAGGGCGAAGGAAGTAGAAACAATGCACGCGCATGTTGAAAACGGAACAACTCTACAGCCGGTATGTACTTTTATTAAGTACGTATATATTTTTTACATCCCTTCTCGTTTTCTATGCGACATTCTTTAATTTTCGCGGGTCTCTTCACCTCTTATACGCCTTCGCCAACCCCGTTGGCTCCCGCCGCCTCCATTGCAAATGACCAGATTGTTCGAAAAGGGTTTTGCTAGCTTTGCTTCTTGTCTCCGCGTTGTCGGTTCTACCCGTACAAACGTCGACCGCATTTTTTCTTGTTAGCTGTATGTTTCTTTTTATAGTTTTATCGAACGAGAATAATATGTTGCGCGTATTTATGTTTTTTCCCTTCTCTGGTTCTATTGGTCGACCTGCCCGCTTCACTATTTACCTTTTTCATTTTTTCCTCTTGTTGCTTTAATAATTTTACATAAAAGTGAAATTCTTTTGAATGTCAAATTGAGACAGTGGTTGGTTAAATATTACCTACTCTCTTTTTCTTCCTAACTATCTCTTTATGATACCCAAAACGAAGAGCATTATTTTAAAAACATTTGTATTAGCCTTCTTTTGAAAAATCTATTAGCGAGTCCAAGAATATTTTTCATTAGTATAATTTCAAAATAAGCGACTAGAGTAAACGCAGAGATAAAGATGGAGAAAGACAGAAAAAGAGAGAGAGAGTGAGAAAATGCGAATTAAACGAAGCAAACTCTTATCCTTTTGTATGAACCATATTATGTTTTAATTTCAGAAAATTACTTTCATAACTGTCGACTTTACAATGCTAAGTATGCACAATGAAAACACCATATCTGACATTATTGTCATGATTTATTCAAGACGTGAGTTTATAATAACTTAAAGATTAAAGAAAAAGGGCTCTATCAAGTTAATTATGAAATTATTTAACTTCTGTTTTCAAATTATACTCTGTTTGAAATATACATATTGAAAGAAGAGAAGAAGTATAATACTATTAATTCCTAATAATTTATTAATTAATGTTATTTTCATTCGTATTTCAAAGATTAAATTTTTATCTAATAAATTAAGTTTAAAAAATTTATTATGCGTTGTTTTATTTTAATAAATTACTCGTGAATAGGCTTATAAACTTTCTTAGAGCGTTAAAAATAATTTTCTAAAATTAAAAATCTTAAATAATTTTATTAAGTAAACTTGAATATTATATAAATAATTAGTTCATTCGATATGTTATTATACAATTTCTTGCAGTAGTTGGAATTATTTTAGAACAAAATTTTGTTTACCAAACATATACAGATTCGATATTAACAATATTTCTGAATTACTGTCACTTTGAAATACATTTATAATAAATAGGCATTAAATTGTAATTATTTTCAATAGCGAAATTACTTTTTTTTATATTAGTATAAAAATGATCAAATATTTATGTTAAGGCAATATTTGATATACGTATCATCGATGCGATAAATTCAAATTTATGTCGGATAAAAAAATAATTATTCATCTGGCATACGTAAAGATTAATATTTTTAATTGAAATAACGACATTTCATTTTGATCACTCGTTGAAAAAAAACAAACAAAATGCGTTACGCCGTGTCAGAGATTTCGCAGAATAAATTTTTTAATTTTTATATTGAAATGACACAAGTATTCAAGGCGACAGCTCTTTACATATTACTTGGAGCGGAACAATAAGAAAAAACTCAATTCAGAAATAAAGACTCGCAACTTCTCATTCGCGCCACATTCGTTACATTGCGACAAGCGAGATAGAACGGGTTGGTTGGTTTGGTAAGAAGTGTGGAGAAGGATGATGGTAAGTGTGCATGGTAAATGATGGTTATGGATGGGAAAATGAAAAAAAGAAGCAGCCGTCATCGTTGTCGTTGTCGTCGAGATTTTTCCGTCTATCGGCCCTCGATGCTCATCGTCGCGCAGCGTCGGATCGAACGAGCTTTGCTCATTGAATAATGCCATTACAGGCGCGGAAGACTGAGGCGCGAGCCAAGAACGACGAAAGCCATGGTCAGGGCGAGGGGGCGAGTGGAAAGGGATAAAAAGAGTCGTTGAGACTGCTTTGCATATGTGCGACAATCGCGCGCGCGCCTGCGTCTCTCAGCCGCGAAGAACTGAATAAGGCAAGAGAATAATGCCGGGTGAAAAGGAGGAAGAGGAGACAACGTGACGGAGGCGTGTCGCATTGGCATACGGACGACGTAATGGCCGCGACGAGACTCGCGAATGCTAAAAAAGTGCGTCGTGATTACACGGACGAACGGACTCGGGCCGCTCCCACGATCAGCGCAATGTTGTTCGATAGCAGCGGACCGAAGATAAGGATGTTCCTCGGGGAGTCATTTTTATGTTCCGAGTAACCTCGATGAGCCAGTGTTTCTGTAAATACGTATCCTGGATGTTTCTTTTTTATTTACCTTGGCTAACGAAAATGAGCACGTAAGTTAATACAATCCTGCTTATTTAAAACTTCTTTCGTTATTCAGCACATGATTCGCTGTAAATTTTTTTTAATAAACATTTCTTCTGAAAATTGCTTAAATATGCAAGTACAACGATTTCATTGAAACCAATTGACCGTGCGATTACATTTTTTATTATAAAATCAGGTATGTCTGAGCAAAAACTTCTTTAATGTTCCAAGCTCTTAACGTAGAAAAATTAAAAGATGTGATTGATTCGATATATTTCAAATCAATTTATGATAGTTGATAATCTTATTGCGTATTGAATAAAAATTTGTGACAACCTAGAGATCGATATGAATGTTTTTTAAATTAATTTTATCATATACTAATTTAAATTCGATAATTTAAATGTTACCTTTTGTTGTAAAAATATTCGTTAAAGTAAAAAAACTATTCTTTACCCTTCTTTTTAAATAAGGAATGATTTTGATTTCCAAATTATTTCTTATACATTTAAATCAACCGTTAATGCAAGGCATTATTTCTAGATTTTATTTTCCACATTACTTGATAATTATAATATCTATCGGTAAATCGATTAAAACTATTTTTCATTTTTCTCTTTCTCCATAAATCTTTATTGTTTAGGTCACTTCTTTAAACGGTAAGTATAAAGTTGCAAGAAGATTATAAATACAAGCACAGTCATAAAATGTTAGATTATTGTTAGCCAGAAAAATTGTAAAAAAAACACAAGAAAGAGAGCGACGAGAAATAGAGAGAGAATTTCTTTTCTTTAGGAAATCGTTTTTGCACTACATTTTACAAATATTCAAAAAATTATACGTATTTAGGAAATTACCTAGTTATTAAGAAATTAAAAGGAAACTCGAAGGATGCTGGGGTTTGATAAGTAGATATCGAGTATAGCGACAGGACGCGAGATGAGTGGCCCCGGAAGCGAGAAATCATTCCGGACGCACCGCAAGTAGCTCCAATCGTCGATTCTCATTCCAAGGAAGTCGCATAAAGTAGGAGAGAAAGTTGCAATGAGGCTGTATGTGGAGTTTTACAGCTGTATAAAATCGAAGATGGAAAAAGAAAATGAACGCAAAGAAATAAATAAAGTTTTCTTACAACGCTTATTATAGGATTGACTAGCACCGCTGAAGTAGTGCTTAGAATTACTCATTCTTATATTTTTTGCCCCTATTTATAATATTGATATAATTTTGACTCACGTATTATAAGAAATAAATACCTATTTATTTTGTCTTTTCTAATTTAAATATGATTCAAATATTACGTGAAACACAACATAAACGAGTTTTTCAATAAACTGACAAATTTAAAATGCGTTTGAAATTATGTTGAATTTATTGTATTTGAATATGATTAAAGGTATACTCTGATTTATCACACTCTAAAAGTAATAAATTTTTCTTTCGTTTTTATAAACAAAGCATATATGTACGTCCGATAATACAAGGATAATGCCATTTTACTGTTACGAAAGGAAGTTTACATTTATTAACGGATATCATTTTTTTATTTTTCAATTATTCATATACAAAAGATATTTCACAAAGGGAAAGTTTAATATTTTATACTAGAGGATAAAAGCATACTATTATGAAAGTGAAATTGAACGTATATATCGATTTCATTGAAATTTAAGCATTTACATTTTAATATAATATAATATTTCCTTACTGTTAATTACCGCATTTTGAGTTTGAGTATAATAGGGGATTCACTCTTATAATAAATCTATTTAATTAGTACGATATTTTAATGGTGGCGCAATAGAGTACTCAGCAATATTTTGGGCAATATAATCATTATTGTTCAATAAAAAATTTTTCAAAAAATCAAATTTTTATTGCAATCAAACGACAGAGTAAACTCAGCTGATATTTTAATGAATGCATTTCTTGGAGTACGTCAATCGCCATTGGATTACCGATTAAAACGATTCCCTTCTAGAATTAGCTTATATGTGAAGTACGACTGAGCGCAATGGTTAATACAATTTCACCGAGTAACAAAAAGTCCGATGAGTTATCCTACGGAGATCAATGCGTGCGACTTCACGACTTGTTCGTCTTTCGACACATGACTTTATCTCAAATGAATAATATTGTAGTCTTGTTTCTACCCTTTCAATATCTCCGATCTAAAACACGGATACTCACTTTTTCGAACGGCCTAAGCCATAGCGAAGATTAATAACGCTAGTTGACCGTATTATAATTCCCAATGTCGTAACACTGAATGCCATTTCTCAGCAGTGTATCATCATTCGTTAAAATTACGGATAGCCGTGGCTTTCTCTTTCCCGCCACGCTAAAAATAAATATGCGTAGCCGCTTCGGGGTCGGCGGAGCAGCGAGAGTTGGAGGCCGTGCGCGAGAAGATCTTACTCTCGGTGCGCTAATTACTCATCGCGCGAAAACGCGATCAAAGGAAGAGAACAGAGTTCGCGCCAAGTTGCTTGGAGTTTCGACGAAACGGTTCTCGGACAAGATGGCGCACCTCCTGGCACCTCCCGAGCACTTTCCCGGCACCACCGTGATGGATCATGCGTGCGTCCTCGAATTATGTCGTTACGGACGGCTGGAGGCAGTGCGCACACGCCCTCGTCGCGCGAACAACTCCGAGGTCAAGAGCCCAGGGTACTTACGTTGCGTGCCGGAAAATAACGTAACGTGCACTGATCGATGCATCGCAATGAAAATATTTTGCAACGTAATTATTGCGTCGCCACCGATTTTCAGCAGTGCTGTTGTACCTGCGGGGCGAGGGAGGCTTGAATGGAAGGTGAGCGACTACATCGAATATCGAAGGGAAATTTATCGGTGCACGGTTATATCGTGCTCTCGAGGTGAAGCAAATGTATCGTCAGCATGTGATGCTTGTTATTACGATAATGCTAATGCAAAAATAATGGCAGGGCAGGGGGTTATTTTTCAAACAGGTAATGCGAAATTTAATTGGGGTGATAATTAAATACCACTATTGATTGTATAAGTGAGAATATTCTTTTTCATACGTAAACGCCATGTTAAAAAGTTCCAGACTATTTTGAGATCTCGAGAAATTATTTTGAGGAGTCTCTCTTACTATTTATCGAGGACTCTGTATTACTGTACAATTTTTCACGGAAAGCTCTTATTTTGATTATTATTGATATGTGTAATTTCAATGAATAAGTCGTTATTACAAGCAAGGAAACATTTAATATTTTTATATAATCACTGTTTTATTGTTGGAAAATTGATTGATGTAATCTAATAAAAATATAGTATTTATCTAATATCAATAAAAGATTACCATTTTAGTTTTAATTTTTATTTGATTATTTATTAAATATATTTTAAGTGGAAAATGATTGTGTACTTTGCTTACATTAATAAGACATATACAATATATCGAAGAGTGATATTACTCGATGTAGAAAAAGTATTTAACAACTTTTTAAGAAATTACACGTTTCAACAAGTCAGTAGATATTATTAAAAGATTTTTATTAAAAACTGTTGATTCAGTTATGCGTGTATAAACATACCTAGTGTGCATTAAAAACTTTAATTCATTGGTTTTTTATAATAAAGAATGCAATTTAAAAGAGATTCATACGTTTTAAATTTATTAAACTCTTAAAAAAAATAATTTTTAACAATCGTTATACATATATTTTAATTTATGTATAAGTGAAAAAAAACTGTGATGTTAAACATTTGATAGATTAATTGAATTTTCGAATAATTTTAATTATGCGTCTTTTTAGTTTTTAAATTAAGTGAAAGAGTTATTTACAACTATTAACTAATTTGGATGATTTGTATAAACTGGTATCAACAATATATACAATTATAAGTTTTTAATATCATCAATAAAGACATTAAAGTATTAATTTGAAAAACTTTATAAAAATATGTACATAAACAGCGTTATAAAATTTGTATAGAAATAAAACTCGATTGTAACAATTCTAATTAAAATTTATTTATATAATTTGAAAAAGATGTTTTCGTATATATAAGTAAATAATATGAAGCAATTTTTTTTCATGTCTAGCAAAAATTTCAAATATAAGAGAAAATATAGCCAGAGAAATATATGCTTGCTTATATTATGATTCATGATTAAGAGAATCAGATCTACGATCTCATTAAAATGAGTACATCTTCAAGCAATGAGGTTGTACCACGCATTTAATGGATAAGTAAATCAAGGACCCCTGCGAGTGTTTATTCAATTTTTAGAGTCTGCAAGGCACATAAATTAAAAGGAATAGAAACTAAAAAACAAAAGCGCAAAGTCACAAAAATATTAATAAAAAGTAATCTCCTTGATACGAATAAAAAGTATATTAAGGTCTCACCTATACGGATTATTCTGTATTAAAAAGAAAATACATTTGTAGCACCAGATGCACCAGATGGAAAGGCATCAACTTCACGAGACGTGGTATAAAAAATGAGGAACTTTCGGATGTGATGCGAAAACGCGCAAATCAGTCTCCCATGAGGAAAATTGACGCGTGAATGGAGTTTACGGGGGTTCACGCGGCCGATGATTAAGTGCTTGTAATCCGCGCGCGAGATTCGAAACTCGGGAAAATGAAGATTTACAGTCAAATTAATGAGATTGCAAGGGCAAATAAGAGTCGTGCGACGTCGACAACACGTGTCGTATATGAACTCCTGTTCATATGCCGGCTTCCGTTTCAAACTTCCTCTGTACGTCACCTGATATTATCACATTTTCTCGATGACATTCTGTTAACTAATAGCGTACTCCACTCAAAAAACTATTTTTTATCTATTTTGATTCGTCTTTTACAGTTACTTTATTAGTGTCAAACAAATCATCCCGAAAATAGAATAGTCTTGTTCTATTTGCAACCAGTTTTAAAGTTAATCATTACTATTACTGGCTTATCATTGACATACAGAATTACTCACTTTTCATTAACGCATTGTACTTAGCTGCGGAAACAAATATTTTTAATTTGATAGTGTTAGGAGATATTTTTATAAAGATGATTCAATAATTGATACCTTAATTTCATCTAGAAATATTTTTTTGATTAAATGTAAATTTAAAACTGTAATGAATTGGATTTTATGAAACAGTCACTCGCTATCTGGAAAATATTCAATAATGACAAATTTTATACATACGGATAACGATTCAAGTTATTTCTCAACCCGAAAAAGTCCATAAATTTATGCGCAAATGAAATTCGATTTAAGGAATTCACAAATTGAAACTTTCGCCAGAAATTGAGCCTGAAGTATCATTTTCGTACATAAAACAAGTGCATGAATCAGATTATCTGCGAAGAAACCGAAAAACATGCAAGGAAAAGACGATTGAACTAGAAAAATAATGGGCAATAAAAAAACGTTATAATTTATCATTGATTGGTGAGTGACTTACTATTTTTTACATTCCTGGCGCGTAAACAAAATGAAAGATAAAAAAACGAATAAAAATGCAAAAGGAAGGGTACAAAGAGAGAGAGAGAGAGAGGGAGATAAATGAATAAGGTACGGGGTGGAAGGAATGAGCCGAGAGTTGTACGCGGAGGAAAGAAAGGTAAGAATGGTAGCGAAAAGTCAGCGAGCATTTTTGCTTCAGGGTAAATGTGAGCCCGAAGAGGCGTAGCCTGGTAATCATCTTTCGGTCGCTTGCGTGCACCAAACGATCAAGCGCGCGTTTCCCCTCTTCATCGTCTGTCTCTCTTTCTGTATCTTTCGCTCTTCATTTTTATTCTTTGTCTTTACTTTTTTCAAACTGCTCCTCACTCCTTTTTTAACCGTCTTCTCCTGGAGTGAGTTTGGTTGTTGCTGAGCTTTGCGCGCTGTTCGATTTTTGCTTCTTTCATTTTTTGTACTTCTGTGTTTTGTGGCTCGGCGGCAGTTAACAACCATTTATTTAGGAATGAAAACTCGAAGAGCTACTCTCGTTCACCCCCTGCAGCTAATTGCATCGTGGGAACTGATAGCTTCGGGTAACTCATAAGAAGAATCTCTTAAATACTCCCTTGTACATTCGCTTTATTATTTTATGCCTGTGCTATCGCTTTCTCTTTCCCTTTTATCCTTCGTATAGGAATCGAGAGAACAAGAAGGGGACAACAACAAGAAACTTGTGCTCTGGTTCGACTTTACAGCGTATTTCTATTTTTGAGTTTGCAATTTTTGCTAAATAATTTTTACACCAACTTCCTTTTTTTTTTATTTAACTTAAAATTAATGTAATAGTTTTCGCAATATTTACAATTTTATTACCTTTGTCAGAATTATCTATTTATTTTATATGACATTTCTATTTAATTTATTTTTTTACTATAATTTTTTCAATTTTTCATTGAATAAATTTAAATACTTTTATTATTTTAAAAATCTGAATTTTATTTACACACTTTATAAATCTATGCTGTTAAACTATCTCGAATTTAATTAAATGTGTCTATGACTATTATATGGTAAATAAATAATTTTTAAAAAAAATTTAATAGTCTTTACTGATTTTAAAAAAATAATAAATAAAATATTTTATTTGTATTCTATTGTTTTTATATAAACCCTTAAATCATTCATAATAATTGAAAAATTTGTACTTGAAATTAGTTATAAAAGAATTGTTTTAAATAATTTATGAGTTAATAAACCTTTTATTTATTTTTTGTTTCTTTTTTACTATTTATGTATATATTATGATACTGATGAATCCACTTTGGAAACTCGTATTTTGTAGACAATTTTCTGGGAAAATACTGAATTTTTCAAGCTCGTTATTTATTTTTTTCTTAAAGATGTATGTTATAAATAATAGAGTTGTATTTGATTTTAAAAAATGATTACATTATAGATCTTGAAACAGTGAATCTATAAATTATTGTAAAATCCTTTCCATTGTAATGATTAATATTTCTTTATTATAAAACAAAAATTTAAAAGAAAAAAACTATAAGAACTAATGCATCCTAAATGTTTTGAAAATTAGTTAAATGGTAAATATATTTTTAGATATATTATAGAATTTATTATATTAATGTATAATTTTAGAAAAATTTGAATAAGTCGTGCCATTTTTCAAGTGTAAAATAAATCTTGTATTAGGTATTTATCTTGGTCATTAAAATAAATAATCATCATGAAATTTAAAAATTAGTTCTAATGAAATTCATGTACGTTATTCTTTTATATTCAAACATAAGTACATTTACCATTTTCTCCGAAAATTTATGCTATGACACGTTGAGTCTTTTTATGTAAGATCAATAAATTGTTTTGTAAAAGTATATTGACATTCCAATTAAAATACTTAAATATATAAAGAAACGATAGCTCTTCAAAGTTAAAAGAAACACGAAAAACGCTACGTTTCAAACGAAAATAATAATAAAGTTGTTAAAAAACTCGTCATTAAATAACTTCTTATTGCATATCGAACGCCGAACGGAAATCAGTGGTAATTTGTAAAGGACACTCAAATAAAGTTCGCACACCAATCGGTGGTAAGTTGACACTTTTAAAAAAAATGACAATTTTCATCGCGCCGTGAACTCAAAGAAAACTCAGGGATACGGCGTGCACCGTTAAAATACGAAAGCTCAAAACTTTTATCCGACGATCTTAAAAATCCTCGCACTCGTGCACGAAAAGCTTTACGAAGGTGGTGCACTTCAAAATTTAAAAGAGCGATCGACGTTCATCGAGACGTCGCCTGGTTCTTTCACAAATAATTAAAACTAACCGACTGAAATAACGTATTTATGATTTATTTAACTTTCATTAGATAATTTTTTTCCGATAGTTCTTCAAAGTGCTTACTCTTAGTTACAATTGGAATGGAGGAGCGGAAGAAATGAATTTTAAGCATTAGATAAAGCGACGGGATAAAGACGAGAATACGACATTGGATTTACATGTCAAAATAATTAGAAGTAGACAAGTATCGGAGTAGAATATATAAGAATGTCACTGTTACATTGACAAAGTCTTGAATTTTCCCAACACTCGTTAAGTAAATAAATATCTCAGTGATAAAGTTCGTACTTAATATATAAAAAAATAAATTAATAATTAAATGATGTAGGTTCAATACATTTCATTATGAAAGCTGCTCTTCTCGCCTAAATAAAGTGAGTAATTGTTCGTTGAAATGAAGCCATCCAGAGCAGAAGAATAGTTGATGTAGCATAATTCGATACCGTCTATTCCAATGCGCATAAATAATACGTGTACTCGGACATTCCCTTTAGCCCTTGTAGTCGCCGCAATTCCTTTTTGCTTCTTCCTTTTTGTACAGTTTCATTATTTCCTATTTCTGCGATGTGCTCGGATGTCTGGTTTTTCTTCTCACCTTTTGCATAATGCTCTCTCGCTCATATACACGGGCTTGCATCTCGCGAAACGCCGCGAGAGATGAAAACGCGATCGAGTTTCATGATTAAATTGTGATTTACGAGTGGTGCGCCAAGGGTACGTATACTTCTCTCGTCTGCGCCCCCTACCCTTTCTTCTTACTCTTGTGCACCCGCAATTCGCTTCGAATAAAAAGCACTTCCTTCGCCATTACGCACACCCCGGTTCTTCCTCCTCCGCAAGTTGAAAGAGGAAACGAGTTTAACCGTGCATTGCAGTTGGAAAAATAAGAAAAAACGAGACGAAATGGGACCGGTGCGGCCCACGGCTGCGCCTTGTTTTCCCGCGGCTATTAATCAAGATAAGGTGAGTTCCATATCCACGATAAGAGACTTACGTGGAATTGATGTGCCAGGAGTCTGTGCACTCGCTCTTGATCTTTTTTTTATTTACTTCCGGAACCGCGGGTTCATTGATTTAAGAAATCAGGAGGAACTTGGTGCGAGCGACCGGTAATCGTTTTTCTTTCTCGGTTGATTACTTTTTACAGCGGACGAATCTTTTTTAACCGCCTTACTTTGGAGCTTTGCTCACTTTGCTTTTTACGAATACACGTTCTAATTAAAAGATAAGCATTCGTTGAACCTAATGAAGCGGGTTACCATTAGATAAAGGATTTTTGAATTTCTAAATGCGATTTTTTTTTTATTTGGACAGCATTTGTTTACAGCTTTATTAAATACTAAATGCGAACGTTAGAATTAACAATGGTACATTTAAATATAATGGTAGAAAATTTTTCACAAAAAATTAATATAAAACCTGAATAGATTTATTCTGGGTTTAAATTTATGGGCTATAAAAAAACACTCGATAAAATAAAATTTAAAAGCATGAATAATAAAAACCAATAAAAAACCATTTAAGAATAAATAATCAAGAAATAATTAGAAAAAATAACTATTGCAAATAAATATTGTTGATATAACTTTTTGAATATTTTTATATTATTTGACATTGTTCTTTTATTCATGATATTCTATATTTAAACTAAAGATAAGAAAAGAATAAATGAATTATTAGTATCGATAAGTTAAAGAAAAATCCAGTTTTCATACATAAAGTACTTAAATATTAAATTACTTATCGCAACATGATATCAAATTTCAATAATTGTTTGAATCTAAAGCTACTACGATATTTTTTATTTGATTTAAACTATCAAATAATTTTGTAATTTACTATTAAAATCTAGTACACGTAGCTTTCTATAACAAATTTATATCAAATGAGTTTTGATCAATACATTTTAAGAGCATGGCTAAATATTCTCTAAATATTTGAATTAAATATATTGTTATTTTATATTTCCCAAATGGTATTTAATCATGCTACTCTAATTTTTATTTTTCATTTTACTTATTTTCGTGATAAGCCCATATACAATTTAAGAATCCAATGAAAAGATTTAATAAATTTAAAATACTTTACACTGTTTAATAGTAAAATAAATCTGTATCATAATTAAAAATTTGAAGAGATGTTAGCTTAAATAAGAAATATATATAGATTTCATTAATATAGCTTTTGTATTTAGTGAGCAGATATGTAAAATTACTCAAGAAAACTATGAACTCATGTTCAAAAGTTGTTCAGCAAGTTTTATTACAACTCATAAAAAAATTTGAAAGTTTTCGAGAACTTTACATCACCGAGTTTCATTATTCTTAAATACTGATTATAATAAAATTAAACAAAAGTATAAAGCGTTTGTATTCGTCAATTTAAACCTGATCGATAAAGGATTAAATCTTCGTCATTTTCTGGAAAAATATTTTCGATGGCTAAAAACTACTTTTCTCTAGTTACATTCAAGAGACCGATCATTGGAAGTCAAAATATAAAGTAAATAACACATTTGGAAAGCCGTTTATGAACGTGTTTGTGCCACTACTCTCAAATCTCGTGTTGTAAATGGGTAAAAAAAGCGTTTTCAGATGTTCTATCTTTCTTTCGTTCAGTCTTTATCCTACTACTAAAATTATACAGGAATCCTATTGATGGAGCGTGTTTGAATCGGTAAGAAAAACAAGAGAGGATAAAAAGAGGAGTAGGAAAAGCCAATAATTCCCGCAGTTGAATGGCGAAGGGCAAGCGCATATATTTTTTTATCGAAAAACGTGTATAAGGGGATAAATGCAGAAAAATTTGCTTTAAGAAAGAGAAACACAAGAAAAAAAAATATAAAATAAAAAAGTGACATAATGAAAAAAACAACGATAGCGGAGAGAGAGAGTGTAAGTGAGAGAGAGAGAGAGAGAGAGAGAGAGAGAGAGAGAGAGAGAGATGCAGTGTGTGTGAAAGGGTAGGAAGGAGGGAGGTAAGGAACGAGAGTAAGCGAAACTGCCACTGAGACGATTTACATTACGTGGCTCCTCCATGACCCGAGGCCAAACAAGAGCGGTTCCGCACGGAGGATCGCAAGAACGAAATAAGTAAAAGTGAAGGTGAGGAGGCTGGACGATCGTTGGTTCGAATCCGAAGGTGAATTAGTAGGCTGCCGCCGGGGAAGCGCTCTGCAGTAATTTTGGCGTATCGCCTAATAACAGGGTCAGTCTGCAGGAATTCAAGGCAAGGTCCGAGGACGGAAAAATGGCGGTCGGAAAAAGAAAGAGAACGAGACCATGGCGGTATTTGAAGTTGAGATTTTCGCGTCTGAAAAATGACGGTGATGATAACGTCGAAATTAACGTTAGTGACTTTTTAAAACACCAAACTCGCGAATTAATAATCGGCATATTTAGCCGTTAAGGATACATTAATTAGTATATATTGTACTTGTACCACGATTTATACGGTACCTTGAATAAAAAGAAAAGTAAAATTTTTACGCTTTCAACGATAAAACAGAGAAATCGCTGAAAATTTACCCAAGTTACGAGCTTGAATTCTCATTTTTCACGCTTTCGAGACGCCGAAGCCTATGTAAATTAGGGAATATTAACATAAACATTTACAGTTTCTCTAATAGTGACAATATCGTCTTTTTTCTTTTGATCAAATTATTCTTTTTATTCGCATACGTTATAAATTGTATTTATTTTAAATTTTAGAAATTGAAAATTTTGTATTCTTTCGTTGTATGTTTTACGAATTTCTATCTAGTAATATGAATATTGATTACCTTAAATCAAGCATAATGTATAATAAAACTTGTATAAAACAATTTCTAACTTTATAATTTATAGAAAAATAATTAATTCTTTACTGACGATTTTTAAAGTACGTTCATATAAAATTATATAAATTATAAAAAAAATATATAAAATATACAAATATTAAAAAACAAAAATATTTAAATATATAAAGGTGAAATTACAATTAAAATTTTTATATGAAAGTTTATTTAAAGGTTTATAACTGTAAATTACTTTCAATAAAAATATTTTTAAGGTTATAAGTCAAAACTAAATAAGTTTATAATGAAAAAAGGATTTGTTTTATTAAAATATAATGTAATTAATTAAGGTATAATGAATATAATGTAATTAATTAAGATATAATGAATATAATGTAATTAATTAAGGTATAATGAATATAATGTAATTAATTAAGGTATAATGAATATAATGTAATTAATTAAGGTATAATAAATATAATGTAATTAATTAAGGTATAATGAATATAATGTATAATTAATATCTTGAATTTTTCTAATATGTTAGGATTTCTATTTCGCGAATATTAAATTAAAAAGAAAAAATTTGCCATAAGATAAAGCGGGATTTTACTGGTTTTATAAAGATAAGTAACAAAAGTTTGTTTTGACGCGAAATGTATTCTGATAATCCGATAAATTTGACCGATAAATGTCTTATGAATATGAATATCTTATTAATAATAAATTTCTTTACGAATATATTTCTTTACGAAAAAAATGTTTCGCATAAACAGTATGAATATTCATATTTATAAAATTATTATATTTAAGGTATAAATTTTAATTCAAAATGTATGAAATACGTGGGTGAATACCATTTGATAAGATGACTGATAAATCGTGAAAACATCATTATTTTATAAAAATAAAAACCAATCGATTTTCATAAGTGAATCTAAAAGTATACAAGTTCGATCAATACTTATTCTGTATTTCTAACATCAATTTCTTTATATTCCTAAAGGGAATGATATTAACTAGTAATAATCCATTATCCTACTAAATATACGGCATTAATGAACTAGAAAGTAATCTAAAACAAATCACTTATGTTCACTATTTATACGTTCTAAATCATTAATCATAGATAAAAATTACAAAAAATCTCATGGGATAGCGAATTTAGATCGTAGGAACGAAGAGTTCAAACTCGCACAAATTCACAGAAAAAATTTCTGTTTAATGACAAGCAGAAAATTACCCGCACAATTAAGGATTGTGTTCGTTCACAAAGTAGCCACGAATCCTTTTTATTTTTTTCATTTTTAAGGGCCTACAACGTATACGCTAACCGCTGAAGGAGTCAAAAGGTTGACCGTTTAGTCATCATTTCTTTTCCCTCACGTGGGCCTTCTCGCATTTTTTCGCTCCGTCTTCTTATCCCTGGCTGCTCTAATTTCTAAAGGGGCGAGCCGTGCGGAGCTCCGGGTTAAAGAAAGAATAAAACAGGTACCTCGCACGCGATTTTCAGCTCGGGGCCACAGGCGCTTAGGGCGTAGTCGTCACGCCGAGGCTACAGTCGCTACGCAACACTTAACCGCCTAAAGTGCACTTCTCTCTTTCTCTCTATCTTCTCCTTTCGTACGACAAGAAAAGAACGAACGTTACATTTGCGTCTAGCTCTTTTTTTTATCTTACGTGTATGGATTTTTAGTATGGTGACGAACATTTTCTTACCCTTGTAATTATTAACCACATACGAAATTTATAAGGAGCTTTCTCGTCGCAATGTTCTTGTCTACTGAGAACAAATGAGCCACTGAGAGAGAACGATAGGCAAAGAGAGAGAAAATGAGAGAGGATAAACAGCAGGACATAGTATCCCGAGGCGAGTACAAGTAAATTGTTGCCTTTGTTTTTGTTACTTATTATTGTTGCTAATAAAAAACTTTTATTTTACAGCTTTTTAATAACGATTGATTTTTATGATTTATTTTTGTCTGAATACTAGTTCTTGGAACATTGAGTAGCATTATTATATAAATAAATACTTCATGGAAGGACTGATCTTATTATTTACTTAAATATTTTTATTTAATATTAAGTCTTGCATTATATTACTCTTTATTAACTATGCAATATTACTTTCATATTACAATTTTTAATCGATAACCAAGTATTATATAAAACAAAATAGATTTGAATAAAATCTTGAATGAATGGTAATTTGAAAGTAAAATTTATATTATATGCTAGAAGCAATATACTCGAGTGAACTTGATATAATTTTAAATACAACACACATATGCTTATTTCGATGTTTTTTATATGAATCTTAAAAAAGTTTACAGTAACCTAAATATTGCAAAACGGTAGTTATTTTTATTTATCCTTACAATAAGTTAATCTAAATTTTTCAAGCTTAATGTAAAGAAGTTTTTATTTTATTCAGTTAAACACAGATTTGTGAGCACCTCTCAGTATTCAAACGAGTTAAATTGAAAAATGATTGATAATCGTATATAATAAATAGTTACATTCAGAAAGCGTGAATAATTTTATGCAGGTTAATTTTTTTTGATTGTTTGATGGGAGTGATAATTTAGAGGAACAAGTAAACTTTACAGATACTTTCAAGAGTCGTAAAAATGTTGGCGAGTAGAATCGCATAAATTTTGGTAGTTGGTACGCACCTTACCTGCTTGTAAGAAAAGTATCACTATTCGATGGGCACGTATACGAGTATTAAATTGCAGTGCAGTGAAGGCTCGGTACGATTACAAATAATTGAATCATTACCGTAACAATAAATAGAATAATTTTGCGTTGCTTGTCCATTATTTTCCCGGCATTTTGGTTAGGCTAGAACTTATAAATGCAGTTCCAATAAGACGAAGGATAGTTACGTCATTGCTATATATAACTTAAGTTGGCAAAATCGCAATTATCTTGATTTTTAGTGGGCGAGAGAAATACTATTAACTACGCGACGGAATGAAAAGTGACTACTAGTCGAGTTTAGATGAGGTCGTTGATAATTTTTCTATGAATTATTACAATTTAATGCAAATGAGAATTATCGGATCGTCTATAGCTATTTTGATCATCGATTTATCAAGGCAACAAGGCGTTGGTACTCGCTCATTGAACCATTTAAAATAGATTTGATAAGGATAATTATAACCTGGGTAAATGAGAATTTCGCAAAACATTTTACGTTATTTGAAGTGCATATAAATATTTTCTTTCATATAAATGGGAAAATTACATTATATATGATTTAGAAATATGAGTGTACTTGAGAAAGGTTTACGTTAATTTGAATGATATATTTTTATGCAGTGTAAAAATGAAATATCGTGTCACACTTTATTATAATATTGTGAATATAAGTTGTAATAAATATTATTTTTGATAAAAAATTTCTGTTTATTTAAAGAATTAGTCGATATTCATACAAAAAATAAAATACAAGTTATAATGAATATCATTCTAATTATTCTATAATACGAACAAAGATCGTTATTTAAAGAAAAACGCTAATGAAGAACGTTTATTAGTTATGAAACGAATATTTGTAGAAGTAATTACAGACACTGTGAACTCTCGCTTTCGTCGAGTCATTAAGAGCATCAGATTTATCATTTTTGATAATAAGTTCACTTTTGACTCTTACATTGCGATACGAATTGAATGAAAAGATTCATTAGAAGCAAAACGATTACTTCGTTTTTTTGCTCGTTTCATTAACTAAATAATAAGAAGAAACCACTCTGCGCCTAATCACTTCTTGAAAAAGTCGAGACAAAAGAAAAACGAAGAGGAGAATTAAGCCAGTAAGCGTCGCTAAGATTTTCCAGCTTTACATGCTAAATTAATCGAAATTCCCTTTTAGCATAAATATCTTTTGATCATTGTCGGCTCTACGGTTTAGCGGAATGAGTCGCGGTCCTACGAGGGACGCGTAAATAGATGGAGCCCGGATTTTCTCTTTGTCGTTGTCGGCTCTAAGCCCAGCCGAGTGACTTTTTATTCGAAAATGAAAGTAGATAAAAGCCAGAACCAATTAGTTCGGTCTTAATAGGGGAGAGAGCATCGTTTCGTTTCCTAACCGCCTAAAACCATCTCAAACTTAGCGCTTCTTAGCCTTCGTGAAGCGTAATGCCGTTACTTACGAGTACATCTTGAAGGAGCTCGTGCTCGTCGAGTAAGATGACCTTGCAGTGCAGGAGTCGGGGTCTGCGATTCCCGGAGGGCCTCAGTCCCGGACAGAGCCAGTCGACGACCATCTCGTGTTTCTCAGTGCGTTTAGCACTTTTTGCCGATCCTTGCGCTTCTCTTCCGCTCGTAGCTTCTTGGTATTTCTAGTAAACACGTTCTATGCCTCATGACTGGCCGACATCTTCTGAAATCAAAGCAATACACGTCTATCATCCTGCTATTTATTTGTCTTTAACGCACCGCATTGCTTCAGGCATAGGTTTTTAAAAGGAAACGTTACAATGTATCAATGGTAATAAAATCGTTAAATAATTCCTTCAATAGATAAATATATATTTGTACTGACTAAATCAAAACGAGGTATAAAAGTTTAGTTGATATCCTATATCTAGAATTAGTTAATTTTAATCTTATTTGTAAAAATAATTATTAAACAACTATTGCGTTAATATAATATAATTATAACAGCTGAAATATTACTTTACTTATATTATTACATTAAATGTTTTTAGCGAGAATAATTTTTCATTTAGAAATTATAATAAATTATGCTATTTCCTCGGAGACTGCATGCGTGATAGATATAATATTGTATATACAGCAATCTGAACAGCTTGAAATTATTATAAATATACACGCAGATGTATATACGTATAGGGGAGCTAGTGAATGTATACATTATGATTGTATGAAAGACTGAGAATTGAGATTTAGAACATACTACAGCTATTTTTACTTTGTTTATTAATATATAAAATGTAAATGATTTAAAATTTTTCATTTTACAATTTTTCTATATATTTATTTTCAATTATTCTAAATACTTTGTTACCATTATTTAATAGTTTTCGAAGATGTATTTGATTTGGAACTTCTTAATTTACTTAATGTGAATTTAGTTTTAACATTTTTTTCCCTTAATATTTTTTCCAATTTTCTAATATAATTGAGAATAAAATATTTTATTTATTTATATTTCTATATATATATTTATGTATGATGTATAATAATAATTTTGAAATAGATTAATTTATTCTCATGATGTTTACTTAATTCATAAATTACATTTTATATAACTATGTTTTATCATTTAAATTTAAATTTTCATATTATTTATTTTATATTGGTATATATAATTATTTTACGAAATTAAAAATATATAGTTTACAAACTATTTAAATCTACATATTTTTGTTAAGGGTTGATGTATCAAAATTATATTTGAGTGTATTTATTATTAACGAATGTCAATCATTTTATCATAAGTACTTTTTTTATACATAATAAAATAATATTATTATTAAAAGATTAGGAAACAAATTTTATATTTATTAAAATTCTTCCAAAGATAAATTCAAAGTTTTTATTGTGATGTAACACTGTAGAAGTATTTGAAAAATTAATTAAGAATTATCGCAAAACCAACATCTAGTATTAATTTTTTTTAAATTTACTATTATTGTTGCATGTAATTAAGACTTTATTTTTTTTAAAAGTTGAAAAAAAATACTTATGTTATTACTCTCAAACTTTAAATTTTTTTTATTTTGAAAATTCTACTTGTGAATTATGTTGTATGAATTTAATGTGAACTTCTGATATATAAATTATATTTTATAAGTGTATTTAGGAAAACTTTTTATTCGCAAAGTTATAATTAAAAACAGTTTTTTCTGGAAAAAACTACATTAATTTATAAAATGAAATTTTTTAATAAATTTTCTAAACATATTACAATGTATTAAAAATTTTACTTGAGATAAATGTTGTTATACTTGTGTTTTATTTATTCGTATAATATGAACTTTTATCGTAGTATGATACATTAAATATACTGTATTCTTACATGATAATTATTTAAAAATTAATGATTGTTTTTAAATTTTATTATTTTATAATATACTGCATTGTACTAGTTTCTTAATGAAATTTCATGAAAATAATATTATATAATATTCGATTAATTTACATCTATTTTAGTGATTATTTCGAAATAAAATCGAATGAATTATTATTATTCAAAATATTTTACTAATATAAAAATCATATATATTCGTTTATTAAATCTGTAATTCTTATATGCCTTTTTCAAGGCTTATTACAGTATCATATATAATTAATAAGTTATAAAATGCACAATTATATTGAATGTAGTTTTTTATGAGATCATTGTACATATCTTCAGGAATCTAATTATTTTGTTTTATAATACACAATTTCAATAAGCATCGAAGTATGCAATGCTTGTATTTAAATATTTTTCTTCTTAGGTCTTTATTTAATAATACGTGATAAATTAATTGGCTGAAACGTATAACCTTAAAGTTTAAGATTGGCGCTGTATTAATACGCTAAAAAGAAACAATCAACTCATCAAATTACGTTGATATCGCATCCTGACTTCTCGTTTGCGCAGTTATATCGAAGGAAGGGAATGGAGATACAGCTCGAGAGAAAATAAGGGAAAAAAGAGTATACTCACTTGCCCCAACAAGATTTTTCGCAAATTGGTTCCGTGTATATATAAAATGCCAAAGAGCGCGTCACGAGGCGACTGCTTTAATCGTCCCTAGACTGCAGTGTGCCGTTGTAGCTCTCTGTGACTAATTTGCCACCGGATAGACATTTCGAGGGTCTTCAAGAAAGTTACAGGGTGCTAGAGAGAAAGGGAGAACAAAGAATGAAAGAAACAAGAAAGAACGAGAGACATAGTATAATAGAATGTTTCGGCCTGACGCGCGCAAATTTACTTCTGTATTCGCTGAATTGATTGTCCCGCTCATTCCCAACAGACTTAGTTAAAAAAGCGAAAAGGTCAAGAACCATGTTATTGGATTTAAGATGTGAGAAACTTTTCGAACCATGACAATATCCTGTTTGTATATAACTTTTCATATTATAATATTATAAGATTCATCAGTATAACAATTTCTTTATTTTATTTTATTAATTTATATTTATTTAATTCTTAAATGTCACTTAATGAAATTTTTGCTTTTATAATTTATCCAAAATTGTTTTAAAAGTTCATAAAAAATTCAAGCAAGTATATTAAATCCTAGTTTGTTAAAGTAACAAGATTTAAGTATCGTATTTTCGAAGTACTAAACAAACTTCTCTTAATTTTAAATCCTCGAATCAAATAATTTAAAGCTAGGAAAGTTATTCCATCTAGTTTCATAAAACTCTAATTACTACAATTAAAGGAATCAATGTTAATATATATTATTTATACTATATTTTTAGGTAAAATTATTTTAAGAAATTATCTTTAATTTTATTTAACACTATCGATATTAAAAAAAACAATCCACTTAATAATTTTCTTTTATTGCAAACTTAAATGCATTCATACAGAATTAGAACATATGATCTCAAAAATCAACTAAAGTATTATACAAATAAAAATATTAGATTATAAATTAAAAATACCGTATCCAATGTGTATAATATACACATTGTTTTTACCTTATGTTCACTTATTAAATAAACGTGATTTCTTTATTTTAATAGATATAGTTATCATTAAATTTAACCTAGCGATAAATCATAAATTTTTTTAATTTATCAAATGATATAATATTATTGGATTATTTTTGAATAATATTAAGTATTTTTCAGGAATAAATATTTTCGATTAGAATTGATGTATTTTGGTAAAACTGTATGTTAAATAAAGTATATTACAAAATAGAGAATATAAAGTTATCGATAAAGAATATCGTTAAAAACTTTTATCGTTTGTCTCGAATTAAAATTTTTTTAACGAATTAAAGTGTATCTACCTTGAAGAATCTACAGAGGTTCATAAGTTATTACAAGAGATATGTAGAAGAAGCCATCTGGAAAATTTCTACATAATAAAACTATACTTATACCAATATTTCTACAAATTTATTAAATATTATTACTTTTAAATATTTTGATATCCGATATATTGTAGACTTTAAAATAAAAAATTTATTTATAGTTTTCAATCATATAAATTATATCTTTGTCCTATGAAATTTATTTAAAAAGAGTACAATTATTATTTTCAATAACAACTTAATTTAATAATGATGTATTTATCGAAACGAGTGTGTTCAAAACAAAAATTTGTCGAAATGTTTTTTATATTTTTATAATTTATTTTCAGAACTGGAAGAAACTAATAATTATTTATCGCATTAATGAAAGTTAAAGAAAAATAATTTGTACAGTTCATTCAAAATTATAATACTACTTAGGCCTATTCTATATTAGGTTATTATATTTTCAGCGCACTGTTTAAAAAATTTTGAATAATTGTAAGAGAAGATACGTACAAGCTGATTAATTACAACGAAAGTTTATAAAAAGAATTGTTCAAAACGTGTTGGAAAGAATAAAATTTCAGTTTACGGGTAGACAGTTATTCTTTACTTGGCTCGAAGAATGTAAGAGTTTTTTTTAATAGACAATAGCTTCGAGTTAAAGAAATTAAACGGGGAAAAAGATGTAAAGCGGAAATGGAGTTTTCTGAGTTGACTCGGTATGATTCAGGGATCACCGTAGCGTCTTTGAAATAAAAAGCGATCGTAAAGTTAATATAAGAGTTTATTTCTGAGATTCCATCGCAGGGTCGATACGTATATAAAAATCACAGAGGCTCGGGATAATGTTGTTCGTGAGCACGTTCAAGAGTTTTGGGCGTAACGAAAACAAGAAGAAGGCCGGGTATCGGAATGAACGCGGAATGAACGCGGAATGAACGCGGAATGAACGCGGAATGAACGCAGAATTAACGCAGAACGAACGAAACACTCACTGCTTGGTCGCAGAGAGGAGGACCCGAGTGGCCTTGGTTTTCGCCGGCTGCTTCCTCATCGGCGGGCCGTGAACACGCGTAATCGCATCGCACACCGCTCGGAATAAAAGTTTTAAGCGCATCGGTCTCTCGCAGGTACTACTCACTACCTGTCTTTACCGTTACGGCGGCGTCGCGTCGCGTCGCGTCGTCGAGTATCCGCATTTACATTTTGAGCCCCGACCGACTCTGTCGACTTTACCCGGTCTATAGAAGCACGCGTCGAGTCGCGCGCGACTGCCTCCGACGTCGCGTTTTAAGGATGAGTATCATCTCTCTGCCCTTTTCTCCTTCTTTCTTTTCCGAGATGCCTCTTTTTCGTTCGGCGCGTTGCTTTTCCGCTTTTCATTTTCTTCGCGTATGTTTCCTGCTTTTTATAATTTTTTCCTCTTTCTTTTTTTCATATTTTTTTCCTTTTTTCCTTTTTTCTTTTTTTCTTTTTTCTTTTTTCTTTTTTTTCCCCTTCATTTTCTCTTTATTTTTTTTGCAGCACCTATGTCAGGCTAAGGTCACAACGACTTGAATTATTTTCTACGGGATACTCACGAGCTCGTGCAGTGTTTAACAACCGTGCGCTTACATCCACGTCGAATTTTCCGCGGGAAGAATTTTATCGCAACTACGATTGACACTGCCTCTTAGGGTTACTTTTATCATTTTTTTTTCTACAGAATCTCGTTTTATTTATTTTATAAAAATATGCGCTTAATGCTTGATATATGATAAATAAATATTGGACATCTTAAATAGTATGCATCTATGATATGAAAATGAATTTGTTAATTTAAGAATTATAAAATTTACAAAGTCATAAGTGTTGCAAGAAATCGCATGAATTTTCAACGAGGCTAACGTCAAAAATAAAATCAATCTTTGGCAGAATCTGACTATGTGTCTTTCAAAGGAAACCATTGAATAATTTGAGAAATAATGTATGTAAAAAATTCTGTTCGATGATAATCTTAATACAAAATAAATATTTCTAGAAATCAAATGCATCATTTCTTAATAATATTACTGAATTTACATTGGTCGTATGTGTAGTTCATTGTATTTATGTAATATTCTTAAAGTTGCGGGTTTGATATACATATAGATATTCTTTTTGTTTTCTTAAGTAAAATATACTAATACAAAATTATATAAAATAGTACTTTGAAAAATGTGCTAAATTGATAATAAAATTCATATTGAATATATTCTCATACATATTTATAATAGTAATTTATCTTATTTTCAAAGTTTAAATTTGTATAGTTTACATAAAATTTTAAACACTTACCATTAATAAATGAAGTTATAAATATGAAGAACAATAAAGAAAAATCTGAATATGTTATTCTGAAACTCAATGTACAATTATTAAATCAGAATTAAAAAACAACTCGCCTAAGCAAGTCTTATCCTAACGAGAGCATTGCAATTGACTCATTGCAAAATTCGCTGCTGCGTAGTAATATGAAATATTTTTATTTCACACGATTAAGTAATTAAGTAAAATATAATTATATTAATTATTAGTAGAATATAGTAAATAAAAATAATTATACAAAAAATTTAAAGAAAGTTAGTTCACTCGTTTTCTACATAATAAATTTTTTTCATTGTACTTTCAATTGCATATGTTACTCACTAACGCAATTAAAAAAATATAAGAACAATCTCTGCAGATTTATAATTTCTTCTTAATATTTTTAGATAAATTCCAACATTTTTTTCTATAAAAATTATTAATATAAAATAAAGAATGACATATGTTAACGTGTGAACAAAAATATTATTCTTCGTGAAAAAACATATACATGTTTAAATATGGTATGTATTTAAACGTATTTATACAAAATTTGCTAACAAAATTTTCAACAAAGATTCATTAACAAAAATATTGTATTAGTTTGACATTTTAAAACTTTATATTTTAGTTTTTCTTATTTTTTTCTTAGTTTTTTTGAAAATTATATCTTATAATAATATCATCTTTCAAACGCATTAATTCATATATCTGGATGCATATGTAATAGTTACTAATAAATTAGAACATTTATAAAAGTTAACATATATAAAAGTTAACAGTAGTTAATTATAAACTATACATAATTTAAATATGAAGTATTAAACAATTAAAATTAATATACAATTAATATGATGATAAACTGTCTATCTTATATATTTTATTATTTATATTTAATAATGTTGGATAATCTACTTTTTAAATCAATATATCGAAGAAGAAAATGATTCTTTTTTATATGTAAATATAATATTTTAATTGATATTCGATTAAAGATCTTCAAAGAAAATATAGTATAGTTTTACATAAGAAAATTCACATTATTAAAACAAATATAATATTTTAAGGATCTTTTATAAAACTTGATTAATAAATAACAAGAACAGATTTTTTCTTGAGATAAAAGAAAAAAGCTATTTTACTAGTTTTTCTTTATATCTTAAATCAGAATCATTACAATCTACGACTTTCAAATTTTGTGCACAAAAATTTACACGCGTGTTGAAAATCTTAAAAAACAAAAACAATGTTGCTTAAAGTTTCTTTTATACCGATAGAATAATACGCTTTATAATTTTTTGAGATTTTCTCGCGATAATACATGTTTAATTGTTGAAGTACAAATTAAATAGATATAAAGAACCATAGTAATTTGTAATTAGTTTATAAATTTTTATTTATTAATATAAATTAAATACATAATATATATATTAAAAGCAGCTACTAATAATTAATTTACAAAAGTTGCTTTAATGTGGATAAAAACATATGGAATTTGCTCTATTATTCATTGCATAATTATTTTATAATTAAAAAATCTTTCATCTGTCTATCTGTAAAGATTTAGGCGAAATTGATCCAATTTCAGTAAAAGGGAATCTTTTATTAAACGGGTTCTGCATTCAGTAGCGCATATTTCGAATGCTGTTATTTTTTATCGATTTTTTACTCAAATTTCTCTTAACTTCGATGTATTGAATTTTGTTTACGATAAGAACTTTTTGCACCCTCAATAATGATATGGATTTTATAAGTTTTCCCCAAGGAGCTAAAATTTTTAGGAAAAAATTGCATTCGATGCACTGTCGAAACATTGTAATGTAACTTTACGAGAACTAGTTTCATCCTCTTATTGAAAGTGTAATCTAAAATATTTAAAGTGAAAAATGAAAGGTTATGAAGGAAATTGTGGCGTATCTTTACTTGTCGTAAGAAAGCGCGAGGTTTGAATGGAGCCTGGGCGAGGACTTTCCTCGAAAATCCAATTCCGCTATTTTCGTAGTTAAGGGTTGAAGAAGATAGGATGGGAGAAAACGAGAAAAAAAAATCGGTGAAAGTTTCTCGCAAGGTAAAATAAGCATACAGAAAATACAACAAGAAGTAAAAATTGAGTCAGCTGGGAGCCCAGAGCGATTAATGCAAAAGTCAATAATGTTCTCGTCATAATGGGTTGTAGAAGCCGGATAGGAAAGGTCGCGCGCACGACTCCGGTGACAAGGGGAGAGAAGAGACAAGGAGCCGGAGTCTGGGCTGAAGAGACACGCGGGCGACTCGTCGCCCTCGGCACCCGGTACGAGTCTTGATTTAAGCTCGTAAACGAGATATCCTAGTGGGAAGCTGAAAGAAGAAAAATACGAGGCACGGAGCCATGGCCCCTTTTTTCTGGTCGCTCTCTTCTATGAATATAAGAGTTTTGCGTGCCCCCGCGCTATACCAACCGCTGCAGGATAAATCGCGTCCTGCATCGATAATTATTATGCCGCGACGCGAGGGGAAAAGGCATCCCGATGAAATCTCTCGCTTTTCCCCTCCTTCTTTTCTGTCCGTTCGCCGTCGCTGCTTACGCAATTGTAACATTTAATGACTCGCAACGTGCAATTGCGCTTCGGCGGTTTCTGTTTATTAAATATAACGAGGCTTTCAAACACTTTTTGCCTCAAACAAACTTAAGAACTATACTCTGATATGTATTAATGTTAATCTTGAAGAAGGTTTGTTACGCCATCAACTTTCGTCTCCTTGTTTTACCGCAATTATTTGTAACTTTTTAATTATTTATTGAATTTAGTGCTTGGTTCTTTTTTACCATATGCTATATAGATTCGAATGAATTTTTATTTATTTTTCATATTTTCTGTATCCGTTAAACTCTTTCGTGCAATTTATTATCTGTATGTTTATTACCTAATATTAATTAGTAAATCGTTCATTTTTAAAGTTTATGCAACGATGAAAAATTATCGATTGCTTTTTTCGTGATAATAATGTTTTTATTTCATTTATATTATTATGGAATATCATTTCTATAATAATTTTAAACTTTATTTTCTAATGATTTACAACCCTTTAATATTCTTGTTAACATAGGTCCTTAAATGTAACTGATTAAAAATACCTAATTATATTTTAATACATCAAGTCTTAATAAACCCATAAATATAAATAAAATTTAGTTACTTTGTTTAAGAATAAAATAAATAAATAATAAAATACGTGGATTATTTGGTTATTATTCGAAATAATTTCTAAATTCGTAAGTGAACAGTATTTAATTGAAATGACTTTGGTGTAAATTTATCTTCTATTATAATTATCGTATAATTTTTACGTAAAAAGATTTAACATTAAAAATATTTCTTTTAATTTTCGATAGTATTACTTTCTCGTGAAGTCTTACTTTGAATATAACATAAACGATAACAATAATTTTTTAAAATAAAATATTTTCCATAGATCTCTTTATTTGCTTATTTATATTGGATTTAAAAGAAAATTTTGTTTTTGAATACTCATAAATTTGCATAGCAGATATTTTAAGATAAGGTATTATCGGTCTGTATTAGTATTAAGTTGTATTCCAGCTTTCATGCAAACGTTATATTTCCTATAAAATTTTCACTGACTGAGCTGACAATTGAATAAACTGCAATAAAGTCATTAATTGAATCAAATAGTTTAAAGACATATTGAAGAAAAAGTAATAACAAACGTTACTTTATCAGGTTAAAATATAAAATTTTGTCAATCCATGAAATCGAATTAAATAACATGTATCATTAAAGATAGAATATGATATAGTTGTTTGGTGTCCGTTAATTAAAAACCTAATTTATTCTAATGAAACGAGACTACGGAAACGTACGAGAATATTTTTGACTCACTGTTAAACAGTAAACTAATTTATGTAATACCAGTAAATTTGTAATTTATCCACGAGTGAGGTATATTTCCAGCGTAACACAATATCGTATCGAATTTATGATATTTACTTATCGCGTCAATTTAAAAAGTATTAAGTGTTCGCGGTTTTGTAAAAGGTTCTTTTTTACGCGGTGTTCGGCGTATGTGAAAAGGGCGGTTAAACTGGTTCCCGCGTTATGCACAAGCTCCTACGACGTACGGTGCTAATAAAATTTATAGTCTTGACAATGGAAAGCATGATAGCGTGCTTCAGCAGCCAGCCGAATGAGCGATCGCCGGTAATTATATTGGCCAGATTGATGTATCACAAAACTCACGTGTTCTGCGTGATTTGTTAATTAATTGCTTGTCGCAACTAATTGGTAACCCTTTTCAATTAGTGTCCTCGCGTGTGAAATCAAACTTCGATTCGAATTTCCTTTATATCCAACCCGAACGTTCAACACCTTTCTTCGGATTCTTATAAATTCATGCTACTGTAATATTTGCTTACATATTTGCATTTACGCGCGATATTCGTATCCTAATCATAACCAGACTTCATCATTATATTTAGCATTATCATCTATATTGTTATTATCATTATTATTATTATTAATCGTATAAGAAATGAGAATAACTAGATTGAATAAAAATATTAGTAGATCATCGTAGACGATATAGATTTAAAAAATTGTAATAATCACGTATAATATTATTGCATTAATTAAAAGTTTTAAAACATAGTTTCACACGGATTAAAACTTTGTCATGCGGTATCAAATTTCGTTTAAAAGACTCGTCAATGTATCAAAATCACACTGCAATATTCACAAAACATATTATGTGCTATTGTTAATATATCTTTCCAAAATGATGATACAGATATTTTGAAATATAATCATTAATTTCAAACTTATGAAACTTCAAGTTGAGTAAATATATATTATAACGCGTCTACGAATACATTTATGCATATGCATCTATTTGCAAGAACACTGATTATACATACGTGTGCACTGTTTGAGATCACTTTACGCTCTTCAATGACACAATACAAAGATACATATCTCATATTCAATTTCAGTAAGTCAAAATACATGTAAGTTCGTTGCCAATACGATATTACTTTTTCTGATTCAAATAGCCTATACAGTGTTAAAGAAGTTGTTTAATCGTTATTGAATTCTGTGTAGAAAAAAGTTGATAAAAATAAAGTTTTTATATATTTGCTCATCTTTTGAATTATTTTTAAATATAATAAAAATAAAAATATAAATTTTTATCATGGTTTCTACATATTTAAACCTGACTGGAAAAACCACGTGTCTACAATTCTCTTACGCTTTTATTTCAATCCAATTCGTTTTCAGCTGTTGAATCAAATTTAAACGTAAACAGTTTTATATATATCGAATTTTAAATAACATTACCGTTTGAACAGACAAATATTTTCTTCTGATATTCGATGCGTATTGCTTCATCGCTAACCAGTTTGTTAAAGAAAGTACAGTTAGTTTTCCAAATTACTGAATTAATTTATAGATATTTTGTCATTTTTAATTTTTCTTCTTTTATTGCAAGCTGAAAAGATGTTATATTATTTAATTTCGTTTATTAACCTAATAAAATTATTTGTTTACTTGAAATGAGTTTTGGTTTGACATGTTTATAAACGTGTATTCGATGATTTAGTGAAGAAACGGCGAACGCGAATAGTACGTACATGGAAGACCACTCCCTCCTTTGTATCTTTCAATGTTTTTTTATACCGATTAGATGATAATAAAGACAAAGCTTAATACTTAAAAAAAATACAATGAGTTATTGGACAGTATTTTGAACAGGATTAAATGAAAGAATGCGCGTATTATTAATACAATGGTGGAGTTTGTTTATCGAAAAGACTATTTCGTATAATATGTCACTTTTGACTAATGTTTACACGTAGACTTTGAAAAATATATGTTCGTTTGTGTGTGGAATAACAATTAGTAAAAATTTATAATGTATAATAATTTTAAGCTTTGTAATAAAATTTAATTAAGGTATAACAAAATACGAACGATATTTGAGATTTTATAAAACTAGTTTACGATACTAATGTAATAATTGATTAATTTCAATTAAACAATAACGATGATTTAATAATGAAATATTGGATGTCATCGAGTTCTATAATTTACTTGTAAAATATGTAATAATAATGCGTTGGACGATTCGTTTAATTATTCATTAACGTAATATTATCTGCAATTTTTTTTTAAGTTTTCCGTTTTAAATCGAGCACTAATCTGTATATTTAATCATAAGATTAAAAATAGAAAAGATAATTTTACAAGGTAATATGATTCTTATTAGAGTCTCAACTATACAATGTATTTTAAAATTGTGTCTACAGAATTTGGAAAGGGAGCAATACTTAAATTTGTATAAGCTATCGCAAAATATTACACTTTCGATACTCCGGAATAGATAACAACTACTGAACCATTGATATTTATGTACAATGAATACTCGATTAAAATTGTAATTCATAATTTTAATAGAAATAATAATGTTCTCGTAAACATAAAACCATTATCCAAACAAAATCAATTTTCGAGATGGTAACGTTAATTCAATGAACTACGAATAGTCGCCGAAGTACTTGGTTCGTACATTCATCGCAGAAAGTATCAGCAATGCATTTCTCATTTTTCGGGGAACGAATCAAAGTCAGTACCTCTTATTTTACAAGCAAGCTTGTACTCGATGGGCCAAAAATAGCGCCCCATCGGAAAATGTTCGTCCAGTATTTTAAGAAATTCGCAAGAACCGTCGTTCGTCAAGCGACTAATTCAACGAATGCCTCAATTGTTAATCCGTATCCGGAGGTGACAGGCAGTGCGCGTTACACGCGGAGGGGACAAGGCTAACGACGACGACGACGACGACGACGACGACGACGACGACGACGAAGACATCGCCAACGGAGACGACAATGGGCCGCGAGATCGGAAAAAAGTAAGTCACAGGATGTTCTCGCGAAGGCGAGAGGTCAAATTAATCGGTCTCGTTAGCCAAGAGAACGGCGCCGCGTAATTGATTCATTCCACACGGCGTTTAACAGCAAAGCCAACGGCCGCGGCAAGTTCCCGCTTGTTTACGCGTCGACTGACTTCCGGTTCGCAGGCTCTTTTGCGCGCGGGAGTATAACTAGTCATTGTCTCTCGTATTTATAACTGTACGTCGACGCAATCCCTTTGGATTCCTTTGGATCCCTTCGTTGCCTACGCGTACGTTTAGATTCGTTTGAATTTGTTCCACGGCCCGCGCGATTGTTTGTTTTCGAGAGCAATGCTCGGCCCGCTTCTTCTGGATAATATATGTTTTGTATTTAGTGCGCGAATCAATGGGCGGGGATGTGTTTGAGCTGTTCTCGAGCGGAAGTTCGCGAGCGTTAAGAATCGCTTTCGCTATCTCGTTAAATTTAACTTAGAAACATCAAACGTAGGTAGCCGTTGCGCCCGCTGTTGTTGCTGACTTTGAATAAACAGCCCTGGTGAATTGTTGTAGTGCATAAACAGTGATCGCAGTATTCTATTAACTTAATTAATCACAAAGGAATTGTATACATCTTGAAATCTGCATGCTCCGTTGAAAATACTCGTTGTAAACGTTTCTAATATTTTCCGAAGCTATGGTAGAAAATATTAATGAGGCTAATTATTTTTAATTAATTGGGCAAACTAGAAAAAAAATTAATGATAGGTAAACCAAATCTCTAGTTTTCACGTTGTAATTCACGCTTAAAAAATATATTCGAATCCATGACAGAGTTCGTGGGTACTTCAACAAATGCCATACATAATAATGTCGCATATTTGCTAATTTAATTGCAAAAGAAAAATTATATATTTTGAATAGTTATAACAAAATATTCTCCAAAATAATTAAAGATGGTTTCTCGGATTTCGTTAAACACCGATAGAGCTACAATTTACTAAAATAATAGTTTTGTGTCATTAAACCGTAGAGATTGTTTACGTTTAAAAATTAAATTGTAAAGATAATCGTAGTACGTTAAGTTGCAATTGGTTCTACTTTATGCAAGTTATTTTTGCGAATATTTTTTTTAAAAAAATTTCATCGATTTTGAATATAGATATATAACAAGTAAATAATACGTGAAATACTTTAATTTGAAATTTCCAAACAATGTTTTTTGAATGCGGGTGCAATTTCAACTGCTGCATAAAAATTGTTCTTTATATAACTAAAATAAATAAATCAGGAATATAAATATTGAATAAGAACCTATAGATTTCACACAATTTTATGTAAATATAGTTCGCCATTTCATTCAATCGAATTATTTACTTTTGCAAATGTAAAATATATAATGCACTTCTTCTTTATCTCTACATGCTTATAAAAGTACTTATATGTATAGCTATAGTTATATGTTCTTCTTCATATCAAGTTATGTCCATTTTTAATGAAAAATAAACTTGTGGAACAATTCATAATTTACGCGAATAACTCAGGTAGACGTAAATATTGAAATATTTTCTTTTACAGTGCGTGCATCGATGAAAACTTACAATTTTTAATAAATATTTAATAAATTCAATAAAATTTTTAAAAACTAACGTTTTTAAATAACAAAATTATAGTTTCAATGAAAACTTTTATAAATTCGCTAAATTATGCGTGCATATGTACACGATATTTGTTATAAAAGAGATTCATCTCGACGAATCTTGTTAATATACCAGTTAAAAATTAAAGTAATACGAGATATTATAATAAAATTGCATCAAATACGAATCCGATTCGATTGAAATAAGCTGAAAAGATAAAAGAATCAGTGATCGATAGAAGTAATCAACAGTGAACGTGGCAGGTACAGTCAGGATTACTGGTTTTAATAAATTCTATTTTTTGCGCACTCAAACCCCACGTGAAGCTTTCAAACCAGTCGCGCTTCTCAAGTACCCAGCAAAAAGAACGTAACTTTACGTCTAATGAGTTTCACAATTCTATTTTTGAAACCTACCCTTTCTTTTGAACGTAGCGGTGCGGACTTTTCAATAAAATTTGCTCAATTTATATCATATTTACTTTAATTATTCAATTATGGACATGATCATTATGGACATGACGATATCGACATTCTTTAAATTTTTCAAGGTGAATATTTCGTCATAAAGCAAATACAGTATACCCAAGTTCATTTTTCGATTAAAAACAAAGGTGTCGCGTTTTATCAAAAATTAATAAGGGATTGCTTATAATCCTTTGATACAAAGAAAATTTTAGGTGAGAAACTTATTCGACACGCATCGACGCGCTTTAGAGATTGCCTATACGCAAAATAAATATCGGATACCTTATCAATAGGAATTCGTAATAAAATATTTTTTCGCTCTGAATGTATTTTTTAATTACGGAGCATCCTTGCTTTTAGAAAATATTTACGATGTTTACTCGCGGGTTAATTTGAAGCTTCGTCTTCATATATATATTTAATAATATTTTATGGTTGAAATTTGAAAGGATATTAACATTTTATACTTCTTTTTTATAAATGTCGTTTTCTCTTAGTAAGAAATGAATCGAAATTAATAAGACGCGCATAAAATTGTAATTTTTCACAATAGTCCGGGAATGAATTAAAATCTGTTAAAGTAGGGCCGATAAGTGCAAAACTAAACGAGCTTAAGATCGATCAATGAAATCGTTGAATTATAAATAACGAGACGACTGAAATGTAAAAAAAGATAGAATTTGTAAATCGAAAAATAGTTTTGGAAGGAAAAAACATTTATTTAATTATAGGCAAAGAAATTTACGATGCGATAAGGTTGGAAGAGAACCGCGTCTTTCATTGCCAACAAATGAATATGCAAAATATCGACAAATGTATATTTATGAAGTTACAGTAGGTTTTTTCATACGGTAGACCGTAAAGATGGTATCGAGTCGCGGTTCTTGGGCGATCTTCCCCTCGAGCGAAAGTTTGGTATACGCACGCGGCTAATGAAAGTGTTTGCAAAGAAAAGGTGAGCTGTTTAGAGGGCAGCGGGAGATTCGTCGCGTGCGTACGTACCTGATGGTTAGAAAGCGCGACTCCTCGCCATCCCTGGGATCGGGCGCATCGGAGCGGCTGGACGCGACGCCGACGACGACGGCGGCGACGACGGCGACGGAAACGTGACGCGCACGAACCGAACGGAACGCTGGCCTGGCTCGGCTCGGACTGAGCCGCGTTGAAGGACCGAGAGGAACTTGATCGCGACTCCCCCACCGGCGACCGCCCGAGGAGCCACGAGCCCCGACGGCGACGCCCGACTCCGGAGCCGGTCCCGAGGAGGCCAACCCCGCGATCAGCGACGGTGCGCGATCTCCCTTTTCCCTTTTGCCCCTCCCGCCGAGGACGCTGTCAAGGGTTCGCTCCTCCTGGTCCGCACCCCTTGCACTTACGCCGGTCGAGCCGCTCTTTTGTTCCCGCGAAAGCATCTCCACCTTGCGACTTGCGACCGGACTCTGTTCTTTACAAGGTGTTTCTTCCCCCCCACGCACTTCTCGCTTCCGACCTACACCCTTCCGAACTGCAGAACCGCTGAACTTGCCATGCAAATGTCGCTCTTTATATTATACATATGAACAAACACATGCGCGCGTGCGCACGCAGGCCCAAGTATTTACACGTACATTCACGCATGTAACTCGATTTCTTAGCTTAGTTCGATTCGTTTACATTTTTTCCTATACCTTTTTAATTTAATCTTAATAAATTAATTTTATCGTATTTTTTAACATTACGTTTCTTAATATAAAATTGTTACCAAATTAAGCATGATGAATACATTTCTATCCGTCAAATAATCCAAAAATATCTAATTCATTCTAACATTGAAATTAGATATAAATTATACAATCACCTCATCCCGTTAAAATTATAAAATTATTCTCATCAATGCACGTGAATTATTTCCACTAATTTAAATACATCAAACGCATTATTTTTATTCATAAAATGAAACGACATTTTTAACATTATTGAATGACTTTTTTTACACGAGTCGTGATTTATAATCAAGTTAAAGAGTTAGAAAGAAATTAATACTGCGTGTTTTAATTTATTACAAATATGACGTAAATATGTTTAATATATGCGCCTAACTTTAAGTTATCATAACTGTTTAAGAAATTTTATATTCTTAACTATATATGAATTTACGATCGAAATAAATAAATTTACATTTAATGATATCTAAATATTTAAAAAAAAATTACTTTTATAAAATTTGTTTTAATACATGTTTTAATACAGCGGATATGTATTATAAAAATAAAAGTGTTCATGTAAATTAATATTATAATATTTAGATTTAAAACGAATTTATATTTTCAGAGATTCATGAATATATCAACATATTATTCGTATAACAAAAACTGTTTTATCGGATGCAGATATCTTATCAATATATGATAATACAAACGATATTTGATAATTTATGAAGTTAATTTACCTACAATTAAAAAACAAAGAAAAGATTATTATTTACAAATTTATTGTTAAAAATATTTTATATATTGAATTATATTTAAATGATCGATTGGTGCATATGATCATATTCGTAAATTTTTTCATAAAAACATATACATTTTCTAAATTAATATGTAACAGAATTTATAATTTAAAACATGCACAAAATTTATATTTTTATAAAAATGCTAAATATTTTATTTTCTAAACAATAAACTTTTCGAAAATTTTATAATATATTAATTTAAATAAATGGACATCTACAAAGTTCTGCTAAATATATTAAAAAGGACTACGATTTAAAATAATACTAAAATATTATATATATATATATTTTATTCTATTTTGATATAATTTTATTCAGTATTTTCCATAAAACTTTTATAATTTATTAAATTATATAGAAAATTAAATTCTTAATTGAAGTTTAAAATTCATACAACATTATGTATAAATTTTTGTACATTATTTAGAGCCATTATCTTGATGTAAAACAATTGATGTGAATTTGGAGATAGCAATTTTTGTTAGTCATATCTTATAAATATAATTAAATGAAAAAAATATTTTCTATGGTATAAAAATAGGTTGTAGATTTTTTTGCTTTGTAAGCAAAAAATACTTTGATTTATAAATGAAAATTCTTTTACATTAAATCAATATTGTATCTATATAAATTTTCAATAATAATAATAAAATATGATACATTATTTTTATAAAAATTATTGTCTTCAGATGAATTTGAATTTAAAAAGTATAGTGTTTCTTATGCAAATATTAATTAATTATTGCTCATATTAATTACAAACAATTATTACTTTATTTGATGCTTGGATTACAAAAATGCAGTTTAGTGATATAATTTTGATAGTATAGTAGATATATTGAATTTTTTCAAACTGTGTATGGATACTTAAAGCGGTATATATACATGATTATTACAATATTAAAAATAAAACATGTCTATAGTTGATCGTTGATATAAAATTTTGCCTGAAAAATTAAAACATATAGCTTTATACAAAGCAATTACTTCTTAATAAATATTTAAAATTTGTTTATTTTTTAAGCTTTTGAATAACAGCTAATAAATTTTAATATAACAATGTAAATTATGATTATCATATACTGATAAATAGGACTTATTAAATTAATGAATTATATAAGTAATGGTCTTATGTTACAAATATATGAGTAAATATAAACTTGTGGAAAAAGCATTAATTGGAAAACTCTTCGAATGAAAAATATTAAAAATATTAAGATATAATATTTACATAAGAAAAATTAAATTATTTATATATTAAAATAAGAAAGGACATAATTATTTTTAACTCATTATTTATCCGAATGAAAATTGTTATTCTGCAAATTTTATTTTTGTTTTTTTCATTACAAAACTAATTTATACCATCATTAATCAGAAGCTTCATTAAAATTTTGACATTCAATACATTATACTTAACCTAAAAAATATTCTAAATTGAAATTACACTTATCTTTTCCAAATACCATGACATCTGAAATACAAGTTTAGTATACATTTTTTCTAATTAATATTTCCGATCACTATTAAATTAATTTATTTATTTATTGAAGAATTGTTGTCGTTAAGTTATGTTTTTAATACTCTTTATTCCTGTTAGTATTAGTTACGATTTTTATAGTATTTCTTTTATCTGGTATTGCTGCCTGTAAATATTGTACAAATTATTTATCATTTTCTCTAATCAGAAATAAAAATTTTGTCATCGTTAATGTTTGAGTTGTAATACGAATTTTGTCTATAAATTTTTTCCTTATGTTATAGGGAATTTTTCGAGGAACATCAGCTGATTAAATCCCCCAGATAACAGTGTTATTTTATTTTCCTAGCGTAAATTTTTAGTTCTGTTTTACTTTCATTTAGTTATCGCCTATTTGTTTTTTTGCACATTTGTCGCGATTTTCGCGACTTAATATAGCGACAAGCTGTTTCCAAGTTAAAAATTGTGTGCGTCAAACGGACGCAAAATAATTGGATAGCGGTCATAACGAAGGAAGTGTTGACGTGGGAAATGTCGTGGCTGAATGAAGGGCTTTCCCCAGCTATCCTTTCGCATTTGACGGGTCAAATTAAGAATTTCACCCAGGAAGTTTTATCCGACGGCATCATTAATGAAATCGGTAAATATAAGATGTTTTTATAAATTAAAATACTGCAAATCCTTGCTAGTATTCTCTGCACAAAAAAATGTTAGGTTATTGGTTAGAATCAAAACATCGATCTAAGTCGTCGCTAATAAATGCAGTTCACTAATGTGCACGAGTATATGTGTATACATTTATTTAATTACAAGTGGCGCGAATCTGACAAATTCAAATAATATTGTATTATTAAAAATATTATTATAACTTCTGAACATAAAATAAATTTTAATTAGAGTAATGGTATAAGAATATAATATATAATAAGTAATAATATAATGATATGTAATATTTATTAACATTCAGTATTCCATATTATTTATATTAATTCTTTTTTAGACGACCGTTCGAAAAATTTGGAAAAAGCTAACGAAGAGTGTAACCAATTGAAGGAGTTAATGAATTCTAAGGATGCCTTAGTAAGTTTAAAAAACGTTTTTATCTTTTTATATATCATCGATCTTATAATTAAATATTCTACATTTAGATAAAATTTTCATTTTGTCCTATATCTGCCCTTGTAAGTTAATAAATAGCCCATCACCATCTGTGTATTTAACTAGATAAAGATAAGGTCTTTTTCTGATAATCAGGATATTTTTACAGATGGTTATTTTTCAATAAGCTTAACGAAGTGTACCGCAATCACGAAACTTTCCCTAAAATTATGAAGTAATACTGTACTTTAAAAAATAAAATTTTTTTTATAAATAATGTTAGAATTGAATATTTTGTTACTATCTTTATTTTTACTTTTAATATATTTATAGATTCGTATCTTTTTTAATCATAAACGAAACTGTAATTAGGATGAAAAATTTAAGATAATTATATAAACTAAACCATCGATAGTAATTATATCATTGTTATTAATAAAACTGAAATTAGTAATGTATAATAAATTTGTAATCTTGTTAATTTTTTCAAACTGAATGTTTTATATTTTCATATTTTTATATATCCTTCGAATGAATTCTGATATCGAATATTACATATGTCAATAAGTGTAAATGTATAATAAATTATTTAAAATATTTATTTTTAAATTATCTAATTATAAATCCAAGAATATTATTAAATAAATGCTTGAATATTGTAATAAAATTACTGCCTTTCATTTAATATAATAAACTTGATAAGAAAAGTAAAAAATGATTGGACTAATATTTAAAAATACCTTTAAAAATGTTCGTCCGTATTTCGAAAAAAATGAACGTTACTAATTTTATTCGTTTTGAAAAGATTAATGTAAAACACTTCTTAAATAGTGTTTATCATTTCCAAGTGAAAAATAAAACGAAGAAGTCGATATAACAGAAATTTGCTTAACACGGTGTTTATTATACATTACCTTATCGCATACCTTCCTCGATGTACTATCGCCAGCGTGCACGCATAAATGTCAGTGCAGGAAGGTGGTGAGAAAAAGACGAGTTTTTCATAAGTGGTTGTTCCGTCAGTAGATAAATAGCCGGTATCTTAGGGCGACACAGCCAAAGACTACCAATACTGCTTTTCCACACTTAGCACTTTCCAAACTCTTTGGTACCCGTTGTTGTATGGAGGTACGTTATCTATTTCCTGATTTATATTCGAACAGAAAATAAAAATTATTACACCTTTGAAAAATTTTCGTTTGCTTTATCCTTCTAATATTATTTTTATTATTTATGTTTATATTCTGATTATATTATTTTATTTACTATAATTGATAATATTGATTTTTTTAATTTTAAAATAATTGCATTTTTTTATATCAGGTTTAATAAGTATGTTTTAAAACAGATACGTTTTAACGATGCAATAATAATTTTAACAAAAATAATTTTGAATATCAACTTAAAAAATTTATTGTTCAATATATAAATCGATAAACTAGTCGTCAACGTACTGTAGTTAGAAATACGCTAATTTTTTATGTATATCATAATTTGAATCACTCTATTTGTTCATGAAATAAGTAAATTAATTGATAAATAAGTATATATCATTAAATATTTATATTAATTTTATTTTAATTGTACTTTTTATTATTAAATCTTAATAACATTAGTGTAAATAATTGATATTTTAAAATTGGATTTTTTAATTGGTTACTAATTAGTATGATATATTAACAAAAAATTACTTTTAAATATTATTTTTAATTAGATAAGTTTTATTTTTTCCATAAAGTAAAAAGAATAGAACTATACTGAAAAAATATTTCTTCAGAGTTAAAAAATCATAAGACACCTGCTTCTAAGTATACATTTTATAATTCAAATTATATAATAAATTTTTAAATTTTAATAAAATATATAATTTGTAATTATTCATAAAAAAAATATATCTATATAATCCTTAATTTCGTTACAAAAGGCGATTCTATAGCTACAATTAAACTTCAATAACTACAATTTTAAACGAAATAATTATCTTAGAAAATTAATATATTTTAGAATTTGTAGGATATACATGAAGTCTATAAAATATTTCAATTCACTTAATTGTTTATTAAGATTGTGTGGCATTCGTTCAAATATAATATTTTAGTAAATAAAATATATTTATTAAATTGACTTGAATTTTTGGAAAATTCAAAAAGATTTTCTAAAAATCACAATTTTTTCTTCAAGTCATAAAATTTAATAATTTATATAAATATATAAAGCACATGATAAAATAAAAACTGTAAAAATAGTATTTTTTATCATTTTTATATAAAAAAACAATATTTTTTTCAAAGAATATTTGTTTGGTTGAATATCCTTTTCGAATGGAAAAATATATATATCTTGTTGACCACGTAATTCTTATTCTATATCCAAAATTTTTAAAGATTTCTATAATTAATATACTAGAATTAAATAAAACAAATTATATTGTTATTACCATATTTTAAATTCTTCTCTATAAGATTTAAAATGTTCATGCGTCATTCAAGTAGGTAAAAGACCCTCTGTTATTACAATCAACAACTAAGCTTGGAATATACTTATGACTCATTGTTCATTCGGAACGTATTTATTACTTATTTTTCATTTGAATACTTGGCATTATTGGCTGTTTGTTACCTTAAAGAAATTATAGGTATTATAATTTTTTTAATCAATATGTTCATTCGATTGATGGCCAAGAATAAATAAAATTTCTAAATTTTACTTGTTTTTATAGATATTACTAATACAAGCTGCATTATCAATCATTTTATGTGTGCATTGTTGCACCACCTATCGAATAACTTAAATGAATAAGAAAGCAGTTTATAAATAGATCATCTACTAACGAACTAACAAATATTTTCATTTTTGCTTTCTGAAACTACATTCTCATCTAACATTGTTCGAGCAATATTATTCGATATTTTTCATGCATAACCATATTTATAATTGAAAAAATATTTAGTCATGAGTTTTATAATACGAATATTGTAAAGTAATTTGCATGTTTTATCATAAGCTATTATTATTTCTGATGAGTAGTTACGTTTTTAAGATTTGAGAGAAAGGTTACTTTAATTATAGAATATTTTCTTTTTAGTAATTAATTGTAAAGATCACATTAACTTTTAAGATAAATTAATATAGACAACTCCTTATAAAACTCATTATAAAATATTTTCTTCGTATTTTGAAGAATTTTACTAAACTATCTATTTATACATTCACCGCTAGTCTTTATACATGATAAAGGTACCCACATTCCCTAACTTGAGGGTATATTGTTCATCAGTGATAAGGAACTGAAGCATAAACTCATTAGCTAACTCAAGGGAACTTTCTGATATAATAATATCGAATTACCAAATAGATGAATTAATAAAATTAGAAGGATTTAAAGTGGGTCAATGAGTATTACATAATAACAAGATGAATAAACTTTGTATAATAGTACTTTAAATACTAGTAAAATATTTATCTAAAGACATCATTCAGAGAAATAGTCTGGGATTATAAGTTTTAAAACCATTATTAATTGATGATTTATGTTTTTATGTGATAAATAACTATTTTTTAATATAAAAGTAATAGTTTTAATCAAAATTAAGGCAAATTAAGGTAAATTAATGTAAATTACTGATATACGGTGTAGATAGTATTATTATAATTAAAATTAAATTATAATTATTCGAAATGTTTTAAGTAATACAAAAGTTAATTTAGTAGAAACATATATTTACGTTGTCAGTTTGAATAAAGATAAAATATTCGTTAGAAATTAATTTATATATTATATTATCATCTCATATTAATTTTCATCTTTGGTTAATTAATTATTTCTTTATTTAAATATTATAAAACTAAAAAAATTTTTAATAATATCAAAATTAATTTCGAAAACAATAATTACAAAATTATTTATGAGTTCCTTTGTAAAAAATGCAATTAACAAAATCCTTTATTATTTGATTTCATTTATGAATGTTTGAAGGGTATTCAAATTTTTAAATAATACAATGATTTGGTTATTATATATTAACTAAAGTCAATAAATATTGATAATAAGAATAGATTTTACTTATAATATGAATTGAATATTAAAAATAAAAAATAAAACTGATTGAAAATATAAATATATAGCATAAAAAATATATATATGTTTGCACTGAATTTGGTGAATTATAAAAAGTATTTTTGTCAATGATCATTATAAATATAACTATAATATTATTGATTCCAATATTAAATTTGTGATTATTCTTTATATATCATTTAAAATCTATAATAAATACTTTTTAAAAGTAATTATCTTTCGAAAATAAAAGAGTTGTAATTTTTAAAAAGTGTATTATTACTGATTAAATAATTGTAAGAAAAAAATTTAATTTAAAAAATTATAATATTCCAAAATAAGAAAATTTGTTAAAGCAATAAAATTTTTTCTTAAATTCTTTAATGTATACTAATGAAATTATAAAATTAGGATATCAGCTTTAAGAAATCATTAAATTTATTACATGATAAATTTCCTTTGTAGTATGATCATATAAAAATTCAGTTCAAAGGAAATTAATTATGTTTTCATTACAGTCATTAAGAATTAAATTTATTTCAATAATAAAGTATATTTTATTTATAAATAAGTAGGTAAAAATACATGAAATAATTATTAAATAAAAATTTGCAGTTAAATTTCTTATGATTTCGTTTATTGCAATGGGTATTTCTAAGTAGCTTTCAACACAATTTCAATTTATTGCAAAGTAATAATCACTTAATAATTTGTTTGATGTAAAATATGTAATTAATTTCACTATAATTCATGTCCATATTAATGATTCGTTAATGAGAACTTCAAAGCACAATCTGTAGAATATATTTATTAAAATATATTTTTATGATAATGCATAAAAGAGATTAACAGTTTTTCGGGGATAATGGTAAACGAAATACTTAAATATATTTTGCACACATAATAAATATCATTTAAAAGGTGTTAAGATAATAAAAAATGAAAAATACACTATAAATATATAGAAATTTTGTCAAATTAACAGTAAAGTTTAAAAATTAATTTTAAAAACTTATAGTCTTTACAAACTAATGGTTTAATGGAACTAATTTTTAATTGATTAAAATATTTATGAATTGTAATTTAATATTCTCTATTTTATTACATGATTATTTATTATTTGATATATTCATTAAAAACCATAGAGATGGCGATACTAGATTGTCATAGTTATAGTTTTAAATACTACGCAATTTTTAAGTTTTGATATTAATTTTTTTAGTATAAAAGTTAATGATTGTTGTCTGATTACAACTAAAAATTTATGTGGTTATAAGAAAACAACATACCATTGGAATTCATAATCTTTTTTAAGATTGTTGAATAATTTTATGACTCTCCATATAATCGAATAAATTCATATTATAAGTAATGTTTTAAGTATTTATTCTTTGTCTTACTATCTTAAGAATAATAGAAATATTTAAGATACTACGATAAATTTTGAAGAACTAAAATTGCATGATATTTGGAAAAATATCAAAAAATATATATGATCATTATCAAAATAAATGTGATGAAAAATAAATACATAAATATGTATATGCATTATGATCCATATATAATATTTAATATAATAATGATTACATAAATTCATACACGCCAGTGTGTGTATATGCTTTAAAAAATGAAAACAATTCCCTTAAACAGAAAGAAAATCAATACTGTCTTCTGGAATTATCTGTATTCAAATCTTGGAAAATAACTTTAATTAAAAAATACATTATATCTCTATTGAATCGTTTTAATGGTTACATGAAAAATTTGATTAAATTATTTTTAAAATACCTTTCTCCGTAACAAAAAAACTCGTACTAACATCCTTTTGATTCTAATAATAAAATTTAAAAAATTATTTTAATATAAATATTTTACATAAAAATAAGAATTAGATTTTAAGTAATTTTATTGTGATAATATAATTAAGTTGAAGAAATTGCACTTTACAGTATAAATTAAAATATTAAAAAAGCTTCCGACTTAAATACTGATTAAAAGATGATTATACTGAATAATTAATCATTTTTCCAAAAAGAGTTTTTGCGTTTTGTAGAAATATATAAAAAATTTGTAGATCTGGTATTCATTTATAATAATTTTGATTGGTTATTAATTTATGCTCTTTAAACTTAAATTCAATACTTAATCGTAAATGTTACACTGTACAATTTAAATAGGTAAAATATCATATTCAAGTTTCTATTTAATCATATAGAAGTTAAGAAAATTCTTCTACGTGTATTAAGTATATAAGTAGTTATTATATATTTTTATCCTCTTTTGAATGTAAAGCGTTCAAGGTAGGTGACATATTACGTGAATAGTATTTAACATATCAAGTTTGATATTAAAAATAAATATTAATTTATTTTTTATAAAATTTCAAATGTCCAAACATTTCTTAAGCAAGTTACATGCTGATTAACTTGCTTGGTCGTTACAACTAAGTATTGGAACATGTTTTAGATTAATTTTTTATCCGTAACATTTATTTATTAGCTTAATTTCATTATAATATTTAATATTTCAATTGAATTATTATCTAAATAAAATAGTACTAATTTTTTATTAAAGTACTTTTTTCAATTAAGGTTTACAGTAATATTTCTAATATAAGTTTTTATGAGACTCACAAGATAAAAATAATTTCAAACAGAATTTTTCATAGATATTTATCAAGGAACATTAATTGCAATCAAATCCATAATTGAATTCTTTAATGATTTTTGAAATATTTTTAATACAAAAAAGTTTCAGTAAAGTACTTTGACTTTACATTTAAAAAAACAATTTGTAGTACTTTCTACATTACTATTTGCAAATAGCTCAACTGTTATTTTAATTAAAAATCGATAAACCAAAGTATTATCAGCCTATCAAATTTAATCTTCTTATTTAAACAATTATTATAAATGTTACTTAAATTAAAAAAAAGATAGCTATCGATATATTGCAATGTAAATACAACTCTAATATGTTTTTAAAATGATCTAAGTTAAAAGCTTACACAGAACAAAACCCAAGTAAATTTATTTCAAATCTTTGATACAACAAAGTCGGTAATCTTTATCTCTAGTATTAAAATCTTATGCTAGTGATATTTTATAATAAAATTTTTTTATTATAAATTTTGTATTATATTATAGTTTTTGGGATTCAAAATTTAACGCTTTAATTATATAGAAATATTTCTAAAATAAGTTGCGTCTAATTTATAAAATATAATGTATTTTGAATATTTGTATTATTTACGTTATTAAAATATAATGATAAATTATAATTTAAAATTTTAATCTATATGTTAAAATTATTTTGCTGTTAATAAAATTATTATAAAATAAATTTGTAGTAAGTAGAATACATTTCTATTTAATGAGTAAAATTTTCAATTACAATTTTAGGAAAAATATTTAAACTTCAAATACATAATGCAATATATATTTGGATTTGTCATGTAATTATTTTTAAAAAAGAATGAAAATTATAAATTTATTATATAAATAAAATAAAAAATAGTATTTAGCGTCTATAATAAAATATTTTAAAAAGTTTATATCATTAATATTTGAATTTAAAAATGAATGATTTATAATATAAATTTTGATTGAATATTTTATATGAATATGTAGTTTTCGAACTGATATAAATTGATTAACATTGATTTGTGTAATATGATTAATTTGATTTTTAATACCAGTAATAAACATTAATATATAATAATTCAAGATGTAATATTATTATTTTCATAAAGAAAAACAAATTATTTCATAATATTATATATTATTTAATGTTACATTTGATTTACTATGATTTTATTTTTTACAAAAAAATAAAATATAATTACTACATCAAAATTAATATCTGAAATGAAATACATATTTTATGTATTAATTGTATCTTTAGTTAAATAAGAAATGTTAATCTAAGAGAAAATTTTGTATTTTAGTTAAATTATTTGTAAAATTATTAAATCCTTTCTAAAATATATATTTCTGTTGACAAGAAGTATATGAAATTATATATATATATGGAACTTATAATTCTATTTTTGATTTCTTCTAAAATAACAGTTTTTTTGCAGCAATGAACAGAAAAATGGTGATTTTTATATAATAACATATTCAATGTGTTATATGACTACATTTTTAAAATACTTATATTTGCCATATAATTTGAAAATATCAAAATAATTAAAATAAATTATTAAAACTATCATTAAAAGTAAAACAAGCCTTTCTCAATTAAATAATTATGAAGGTAAAATTTATCTTTGTATTAATATGTTTTAACATTGTAAATATTGATAATATATTTAAATTTCTATTATTAATGTCATCATATTGCGGGTAGTAAATTGAATGTTCATTTTTATTAATCGTGATAAATTTTTCAATTATGTAATAAATAAATGATTTTGATGTATTAAATTATAGAGATATAAGTATACATATTGAGATTGAATTAAAAAACATTGAAATATTATGAAACATTAAGAAATAATATACAATAGCTAGGCATTAGTACGATCAGAACCAGATTAAAAATTTTTTTTGGTATTGATTGTTAATTGACGGATAAGAAGGCGAGTTATCAAGTTCAAATTGCTAATATTTTCAAATTTAGAACGACCGAGCTTATTTGGTTATCAGATTTGCGTGAATCAAATGTACCTGTAATATTGCTAAAAGGCGTTATTTTGTACCTTTTTATGAGTCGAATTCGCGCGTAAAGTTGCTTCCGAGCGTGAGCTTGATTCCGAGTCGACGACGTTCCTACCTCCTGGAAAGAAAAAAAAGACGACTGTGGAAGAGAAGTGCATTAATATCGTGGCCCTAAATCAATAAACGTAGCCGAGGAGCTTGACTAGTGCTTGAGGGAGACTTTGTAGCATATAAACTTATCGCAGCGTAAACTCAGATAAGGGCAGCAAACAGAGTCAAACTCCGTCATCTCGCTTCTCTCGTGTGCCCTCGGTATATGCATGGACGCGCGTATGTGCATTTACACGTATTTGAGAGTGAGAAAGAAAAAACGCTGTCTCTCGTTTTTGTCCGAAATTACACTTGTGAGAATTTCGAACAGACGCATTAGTGCCACACGAGATTCTGGGTACGCCTGCATTTTTTTAACTTCGGTGCTGTTAATGTACGATTAACCTTTTTTTTTGTTTGTTTGCAGATATCGGTATTGAGGAAGCAAAACAATGAACTACAGAGGGCTGTAATTGAACTTCGTACCGAGACCGACGATTCTGTAAGTCCTCGATACAAGCTTATCAATTATACGTCGTTATTTTTTAGATCGATTGGTATTCGATAAAAAAACCACGTGATTATAATCGTTACTCTTATATAGCTTCATTCTGATTCAACGTTAGAAAATTTTGCAAAGTAACTTCTTTCATTTGTTTTTTATTTTCAATTTTACTATAGAATAATTTATATTTGTATCATACTGAATATTAAATTATTTTGATTGGTATTTATAGTTATTCGAAAGATATTTATTAGAGTTAGTGCTATCCTTTCCAATAAATCATAGATGAATAAAATTTTAGCTAAACATTTACTTTGTAACTATGCTTTTCAGACTATTGTGACAAATTTAAATTCGCTAAAATACAAAATATAACGAAAACAAATTTTTTTTCGTTTTTTCAACATACATTTTATCGATGAGATAGTTTTTCAAATTTTCATAAAATATAAAATAGAGTTTAATTAACAATTTAAAATTTATAATTGTTTTAAAGTTCATCCTTTTTTAGTTAAAACATGTAAAATCGAAAAGTTTCATTATTATATACGTCTATCGATGTGTAGATAAAATGATGAACGTTAATTCAATGTATATTATTTAAGTGTAAATTACAAACCAGATAGAATCGCCTATAGTCGAAATGTACTCTGTAAAATTGAATTTCATTCAAAAAGATTCTACTTATCTATACCTATTTATTCATGTTGACATTATTACTATGCATAATAAATTATACATGAAGCGCGTACTAAAATGTTTTAGACCTTATTAGAATACTGATATACAATAGTGTTAAGGATGCGGGTCCTGTATTTTGATCGGACTCATTTGATGGAAACATTTTTGTTCGCGCAATAATTTTATTCCTGTAAGATTATTATTTGAATTTCATAACATTTATACACTAATGATTCAAGCTTTACCTTTATTAACAAATACTTTTAGCAAATCAATCAATCTATAATAATAAGTACTTATATTTGTAATATAAACAAATCTAATATATATCAATTAATTAATTGATACGTAAATGCCAAGATTGTGAAATATTATTATACGAAAGTAAACTGTTTTAATGGTTTTCAATATATATACTAAAATATATTTTTTATTTATTTCTAATATTTATAGCTTTTGCATTAATTGATAAGTTGTTTTGTTTGATACTATAAATTAATATTTTACCCTATAAAACATGTTATTTAGCTAATTTAGTTTTTCTAATATTGATCAATGATAGTTATGATAATCGAAATAAAGAAAATCATTTTCATCAAAGTAAGTTTCTTATAAGATTGTTTTTTTAAACTTCTTCAGAAAGTATCTTTCCAATCTGGAAATATTTGTATTAAAATGATAGACATTTTATAATACATTTTTCAATGATCACATGGCTCTTTCATCTGCATAATTAAATTGTTAATTTCTCTATTGTATAGAAATTGTAAACTTTCGTTTATTTATAGATACTGTTAATCTTTTTTATAGTATAAAAAATGTTCTTTGCTTCAAATAAATTCTATTTGTATAATTATATAAAAAAAATTTTTTTAAATATGTTGAATTAATTGAAAATTATTACGTAAACGTATAATTATTTAGAACAAAATTTTTTGATAATTTGTATTAAGCTATATATGATATTGATTTTTTTTTTCTTTAAGTTTTTTAAATAAATGAATTTTTGAAGAAAGAAAAAAAGAATAATAATTTAAGTTTAGGGTTATTTAATCTAACCTCGATATTATATAAAACACACATTTTTTAGCAGTTAGTTCAATATAATTTGATATATTCGTCAATGATGCATAATTATATTAAGATTAATAATAAATTCCATTGAATTATTTATCCTGCTTATAAGTGTTGAACAGAGAATTGATCGATGGAAGCGTAGCTAGAATTCACAAGCTATTCACCGTTACCACAATTAAGTATCGACTTCCAATACGAGGCGAATAACATCGAAGTCATTTTTTATGCGGGTACCTTTCACAATTACCTATTTTAATGTTTTGCGCTATTCGAATAAATATACTATTTATTGAACAAGGTTCTTATTTATCTAATATTAAATGAAGTTTTTAAAACTACATATCATTATAATTATATTATAATTCCATTAAATAATTGCAATCAATAAATTTACTTTTTAAAATTAGATAATTAGAAATTTGTTATAAATGGTAGTAGAAATAAAAAAATAACTTAAATAATACTTTTATTTTATTTGTCCGTGTATATTTATTTCAAACATTACTTTACTAAAGTAAAGTTTATCTAGATGCATAAAAAATATTACTATTTTCATATTTATATTATAAACATTAAAAATCTCGAGCAATTTAAGTTTATATGTTACTGTAAGGAAATTTGGTATCTTTGAAAAGATATTGGTAAATTTTATTAAAATGTGAATTTGGCTTAAGACTTTAAAGTTTTAATATTCAGTTCATTAAAGTACTAATTAAAATATTTAAAAGATTATTTATTTTAAACTAAGTAATTTAATTTTCATTGAATTTTAATACTTTATGAAATTAAAATATTGAAGTTAAAATTAATCAAGAACTTTCAATTTTATATTATATATATATAAATATAGTCATTTACTTAAGGCTATTTGAAGCATAGTTTTTGCATGATCACATTAATTTTTTCATTAAAAAGTTAAAACCCATAGAAGAAAATTTTCATATTTAATGATTCACGTAAATTATTTCAATCATTTATTGTAAATATTATAATTCCAATGCAAAATTTGAAAAAGTATATAAAATATATATATAATTAGAAATTTCTAAATTGATGTAACTATAAAAAATACAAGTATAGGAATAGGAATATGAGTAGAAATAGAAAAAGGAATATAGAAAAAAGAAAAAAAGTAAAATAAAAAAATAGCTAAAGGATTCGAATGTTTTCGAGAGTTAAAAAGCTGAAAGCATTTGCTCACAGAAGAAGCGTCATATTCATTTTTTTCCTGTGACTTGGCTATCTTGGACCAGCAAACAAAGGATCGGCCCTTCAGCTTGTGTATTTTTGACAGAGGTTTCTTCTCGGTTTATCTGTCCTTTTCTCTCTTCTTCTTCTTTCTATTTATCTCTTGACGAGTTACTACTAAGAGTATGCATGTATGCATATTTATATCCTGGGATATGCTCAACAGTTCGTTGTGAATGCCACGGATCGCCGGATACGATTCTTGCGTCTGGTAAAGACGAATCAAGAGCGATACTCAAGTCCATTCACGCGATTACGGACTCCTTGGGTCAACGTCGCTCAAACACATGCATTTTACGGAGCATATGTCAAAGTACTGAAACAGACCAATGAAATTTCCAGAAACTATTCATGTTTTATTTATGTATAATGAAGAGAATGGAATTCTCTCCTATTTTGTATCTTTTTTGCTTATTCTTCTCCGATACGAGGTAAATTTTTAGGAATGCGTATTGAACCTTAATAAAAGCAAAATTAACGTCAAATTTATTTAATTCTTTTTAAAAATATTAAAGAGGTAAGCATTGATCAAAGATGCATGCTTATGCGTGTGTGTTTTTTATGGATTTTTGAATAAAGTAGAGATATTATAAACGAATCTTATAATAAAAGAGTTATAATGTAAGATCATGATTCCGTCATGATAATATTTACCAGCATAGTTGTAAGTAATGATTATTAAAGAGAACACGTTGTCCATTTTACTTTCCCATTAAATCTCATCATCAATATCACACTTAGTGCATTCATTCTTTTTCATTGTTTTTTTAAGTTTTGACTTTTCATTATGAAAACTTGGAGATAAAATTATAATAACACGATTAGATAGTATAAGTGTAGTGATACTTATTTTGTTTGCATTTTTTAAATCTTCCTTAAACAATTCCAAACTTTAGAATGGATATACGGTTAGATAAAAAAATTTAATACTTTTACGCATTATATCGCAATAATAAAATATAAAAGTTTGGAATAACTTATTCAAGTATGAAACAATGCGTTTTTTTACACAATGAACTAATTCTGTTAGCAGACGGTAATTAAATAAGAAAATAACATTACTGCATAAGTTGCTGTATTATCAGATCGTGTTCAAGGCTTATTGTAGCGTAATGCTATTATATTTACCTGAGTTTATGAGGACTTAAAATTATCGTAATAACTGTTAAAAATTAACCTATATAAAATATATTTTATTTATTTTATTTATTAAGTTGATTAAAAAGTGACACTGAATAAAAAATATTTATTATCGGACAGTCCTTATGTTTTGAAAAGACAATTTAAAGAAATTGTAAACCTGAATTTTTAGTTGCAAATTGAGAAAGATTATTTTCATTGATAATTTCTGTTATTCATGAACATCAATAAAAAATTTATAAATCTTAAAAATATAAAAGATTAGAAATTCTAATATATTTTATTTTTATATTTTATAACAGTATGTTCTAATTTTTAAGATTTTAATATCTTTTGAATTTTATATTCGTCTTCTTATACAAATTTAATTTTAATTTTGATGTAGGTAATAGAAATATATAATTATTTGGAAAAAATAACAATGCAGAGACTTTACAAAAAGTAACGACATTGCATTGAACATTTTAATTAATATTTACAGCATTTTTACAATTTCGTACAAAAAACGATTATTAATAAATGTTTATTATCTATTTGTCATCAAAAAATAATTCTTAATAAATTTTTTATTCAAAAAACGTAAAATTTTAATATTTTACGTTAGCATAGTTGTAATATTTAAAATTATTGTAGATATATTTTTGATAACTATAGAATAAAATCTAAATAATTGTATTCGATTAAATGGAATGCAAATAGAAAGTCTAACGTGTTCATTTCTTTTTCTGTAAATTTGTGTAGCTAGTTCCAAGAAGAAGAGACTAAATTTGGACAAGGAAGTAAAGAATTAGCATTTAGTCCAAGCGCGACAGGATGTTCCGTTTACAATAAATGTTTTCTTCACCTGCTCACCCGCAGTACCCGCTTAAACTTAAACTGAAACTAATCGAAAAAAAATGTAGAAGAAAAAAGAATGAAATATGTGGAGAAGCATAAGAGGTAGGGCCTTTCGTCATTCGTAGAGGGAAATATGAAAGAAAAAGAGAGAATGATAAGAGTTTCCTGCTCTCTCACTTTTTCCCCTTTCAAAATGGATTACAATAATATTTAAATACATACTGAAATTTACCTTTATAAGGTACTCGAGTATTAGTTACTAAATGTGCCTATGAATCATTGTATAATTTTTTGAAAAGATAATATTTATCGCTAAAACACGTTTACAAAATAAAAATTATTCTGTACAACAAATTTTTAGTAATAAAAATTCAATTTTATTTTTGTACCTCATATTTTAATATATTATATTATGACAAATACTTTGGTTTATTAAAATTTATTTAATGTAAAAGTGGAGTTAATTAATATTCATATAACTGTACTAAAGTGTAGAAGAACAAAGTAAAAAAAATATTTAATTTATGATAAGAATTATGAACTAATAATCGCATTAAATTATTAAAGATAAACTAAGGAATTTAAATTAGTATTAAAGAGGTTTTTTATGTATCAAAAATTTAGGATGTATATTATGATTATTAATATTAAATGTAAAAATTGATAAAGACGAAATATTGTTTAAATATATATTTTCATTATAATTGTGTCTAGTTCAATGATAATATTTATAAAAAATTAAATATGAATAAGTATTTTCCAAATTTAAAATAAATATTTAATTTATAAATTAATTTTAACTATTACATAATGTAGGTATTTAGTAGACGAAATTAATCATTTTTACACAAATGCAAAATATTTTTAAGAAATTAAAGATAACTGTAATTGAATATTTGATTTATATAAAATATTTAATTGAAACTAATTATATAATTCATCAATAATTAAAAAAACAGCAGGTATAAAATAAGTTTTTATATAATTAGAATTTAATTAATAAAGTGTAAGTAATTTTAATCCACAATAATTTGATAAATATATCATTTGAAATCTTTGAGCATTATTGTAAGAAAATCTAATTTTTTTGGATTTATTTTTATTTTGATATACTTATAAAGCATATAATAGAATTTTCATTCTTATTCATTTCATATTTATTACGTTATAATCTCCATGTAATTAATTAAAACAAAAATTGAAATTCTTGCATCTCAAAATTCAACGATAACGTCATCAATTTTGAAGCGAATATGGGATATCTCATTACATATAAAAATCATAAAGTATTTAATTTCTGTTTGTATACTTAATTTTAAGTCAATGAAAATATATCATGCGTATTGTGTTTTCTTTAAATATACTTTACGACACTCTCGCTAGTTTTTTATCGTTAATTCTGTTTTACATACTAAATTAGTATATTTAGTGTATACATGTTCGTAGAAATTATGATTGCATACAATCACCGAGAATATAGCTCATTAATACAAAATGCTAATTAACATTTTTTTTTTCATATAAATATTTCTTTTCGAACGATAAATCTCACATCGAAGTAATTCTGACCAATTACGCACACCACACATGAATAACGTCAATTCGCATGACAGCCATTACTATTTTTCAAGTAAATTAAAAAATTGACGATTTTTTTATTTATTAAACATAAAAAATTGGTATTATGAATGAAGTGTTATAGGAGATAATTAGGTGTACGAGTAGTCATGAAAACACTATATTGCATAACTCGAGATCGATGGATCGATTTAAGGTAGAAGACAGAAAGGTAGAGCGCGTGGCGAATGTTTTTCAACGAATTTATAAAAATTGCGTCTCTGGAGATGCGACGGAGGTACGAATCAAAGGATTCCAAATGGATCCGCGGTACCAGCCTCGGAGCCGCGATGCTCCCAAAATCACGAAAGTCGGCGAAATGTCAGCGGAAGTTCCGAAAACTCTTCTCACCGTCAAGGAAGAAAACTAAGAGAAAAAAAAGTGCGTCAAGGGGAGGGGCGAGGCGAAACGCCGTGAGAAACTTCCTGCGAGCAGCGCCGTCGGGTCAAAGTGGAGGAATGGTGGGAGGGGGGAGGCCGTAATCGCATCGCCGGGGTCCTCGTCGCCGGCGTCATCGCCATCGCCGTCGCTGTCGCCGCGTACCTGCGTGGAAGTTACCCGCGCGGCCACTAGCAAGCGCAGTCGACTCTTGGCGCTCGGGCGCTCCGCCGCTTTACCGAGAGAGTGCGGGAGAGCCGCGGCCACGCGGACGCTAGCCGACTTTTACCTTCATCCCCGTTGTTGGCCCCTTTTCCACGATCACAAGTAAGTTCGATCGGAGTACGAGACTTCGCGCGCTGGGAAATTGGCTCAAGGTTGCCCTACCACGCGACTCTTCATTTTTACGTTGGTCGCTTCCTAAGGCGCGATGTAGCGCTCACTCGGCGCTGTACGGGAAAATTCCACGGCGAAAGTTAACGCGACGAAATCGTAAGCTTTTTTTGCGCTGCATGCTAATTGCTGTTGATATTTCATGAAATTCGAGATTCGACAAGTATATCGATTTTTTTTCTGGCTCCTGTATGTTGCCTTAACAATTTCAATTCTTTAATATACGACCAGTGATATCGCCTACGTTTCCGCAATTGCTATTACTTTTATTTTATTATTATTATTATTATTATTAATTTTTCTTTTTATATAACTTCTGTACGAATTGCAGACCGCGAAGAAATTCAATATTATTTTATGTCGTGTACGCTATTTTAAATTATCCCAGTCAAATATAATTTGCGATCGCAAGCCTTTTGCATTGATGTTTTTAATCCCGTAATTACGAGTGTTGCATCAAAGTTCATATCGGAATTCAGTATCCTATAGCTACAGAGCTCTAAAAAGTCCCGCTCCTCTTTTGCCTCAAATTTTACTCCATGTATCTATAGTCTCTGCTTCGTGAAATATTTTCTTTATTCTTAATTTCGCGTTGTGATGCTTAACTCAGTGCCCCTTTATATCCTCCTTACCTCTTATCTTTGACGCTATACACGTTTTAAAATAAATATAAATGCAATAATTATTATATTTTTATCGTGTTCTCGTGCTTCTTTCTTAATATTCAGAATTATCTTTTTTATCGTATTATCGTACGCTACAAAATGCGTAAAGTAAATATTGTTGATCTCGCAAAGATAATCGCTGAGTCACAACGAAAGACAAAATGCGAAAAAATTAAAAAGAAAAATATCTGCGTTGCATTACGTAATTCTCTTGTAAATTAATAACTAATAATTCCGATTTGACGCAACTAGGAATTAAAATATGTATAAATTGCATGTCGCTGAAATGATCCTTGAATATTTTCCCGATGTTATTCCTTGGAGTACTTTGCAAGAGCATTTCATTCCTCGCTCGTAGAGCGCTAATTTTTTTTTTCAAAGACCGCGTGACAAAAATATTTGGCTACGGGAGCTCGCACGTAAGATAAATGACGAATTGGTATCGCTCGAGCGCACTTAACACGCGGTGGAAGAGAAAAGGGAGAACTCCAGAGTGACGAGTTCGGTCAATTACCATAGTGACGATACTGTTGCAACAATCGTTTACACAAGCCAGCCTGAGGAGTTGTCCTTCTCGCTGCACAAACTCATCGACTCGCCTCCATCGGTCACGGAGCGCGCACTCCTCTTTCGTTTTCGTGTTTGAAAATCGCGAGCTTAATTGAAACATTCCGCGAGGCGTAATGTCCATAATCGCGATCGAGTTGAGTTACCGGAGTCCGGTCAATTCCAAAAGAAAAGAAAAAAACACAAAACAATGATAATATCGTTGTTATTTTCCTCCTCTACTTTTCCTCTTTATTTCTGCTCGATGGAATATATTTTATAACGAGAGGTGCGCGCGATACTTGTCGAAAAATTTTCATTCGAAACCTGGATAACTATCTCACTCATCTCTAATACATTCTATCGAGCCCTTTCCTTAATAATGTTGTACTCGTTATTCGCGCTCGCACTCTTGTGCGACAATCGTAGCGATAAGTGGACGATAATGCGATTTCGCTCGTAAAAGCGAGTTTATTCGAAGAGAAGAGCGAAAGCGTACACGAAAGCCGCGCGAGTGAAGCCAAGAAAAGGGAACGTACCGGCAAGCTTTGCTTGCACGCGTTATCGCTCTTTCCTTGTAACAAGCGCTCGGCATGTCAATTTGCAACGATAAAACATAATAGCCATGGTGGCCTCTTATCTCGCATAATGCGAGAGTCCGCGCGCGCGCGCTGCGTATCGATATCAAAGTCGAATGTTGTTAGGTGCGCGCGCGCGGTAACGGCAATCGCTTCGAGGCCGCGAAATTGCCCAAGTTATTCTGGTGCACGGTAGTCGCGAATACACTGGAAAAATAATGATAAATTGGACGCAATTACGATTGTTCTTTTCCCGTCTTTTCTCTCTCTATGCTCATGACTTTTGCTTTCTTCACACAGGAAAGAACATAAAAAACGCGGCGGCCTTACCAGTGCTTAATAGGACAGAAAAGGATAAGCGCTTTTTCGCTTCCATGATTCGTGCATTAGGTTAAATATCGAGGATTTACTCTAGGATTCTATTCGATGTTTCTCTTCAAGCGGATTTTCCCATTAAAGACACTCGTGTTTCATGAAATACAGCCCATAGCTTTTCTTCGACGAAGTTTGTTTTATTTTCACGCGCTTGGTAACGCCTTTGAATAATGTCCGATCCCGTAGCGAATAGCTTGTTACTAACTACATCTACGTGGAAAATGCGGAATGTATATTGCTTTTCATAGTGTTCTCATTAATGTGGATATCTAGTGCTATTCATTAATTTCAACACTTTCATTTCAACTCTAATAATTTTGATTCACGCAATTTAGTTTAATTTATAAAGTTTTTGTGTTTCATAGTATCGCGAAAGAAAATCAAATAAGTTTGATTAACTTGTCGAACTCGTTCGCTCGCATGCTCGCATAATTCGATCGAATGCGAATTTTATTCGTTTCGAAGACCTTTTGAGTGAATCGTAGCCTAAAAAGCACCTTGGCGAGAACCAAGGAAGGGAAAACGAAAAGATTGATGGATCGATGGATGCGGGGATTCGAAAAAAATGCATGGGAATATTAGGAAGCGAATGGGCCTTAGCTCACACCGCTACTACAGAAAAGCCATGTAAGGATCGAAATGAAGAGCAGCTGTCGAACTCTTTGCTCGAGGCCTTAGAAATCCTAATGCCGCCGCAATTGGGCTCAGCTGGACGCCTTTCTCGAATGTCGTTAGACTTGCGCTTGCGTCTGTTAAATGGTACAATGAAAAATGTTGCGGGACGCGTGCCGTTTTAACGCCTCGCGGAGTAGTAAATATGCAGAGGAAGGCACTCCTCGGGGAAATTGCTCGACTTGCAAAATCGAGAGCTGGACGCGGATCGACAAGCGGATCGATGAGCGGACCGATGATTACTAATTACAACTATTGCCTTTCGCTCGTGTGGCCGATTTCCGAGGTCGCCAGATATTAAAAGGAACATCCCGTGCTAAGATTAATTTTGTTTCCTTTTTCGAATAACTATACTTCCAAGTTTCCTATCTAGGATGCCTACATACTTGTCTTGACCTCCTTTTATATTTTTTAACATTAGATAATTTAGCAGTCACTCGATAATTAATTTCTGCTTATTTGTTTTTTCTAATGGGTCTATCTTTTTTTCAACAAACAAGATTTTACATCAACCCTCGAGAAACGAGCGTGAATTTAGATTTTAGCGTTACAATTTTATTCTTCTCTTCGATTGTAATATCCTTTATAACCATTTGTTAAATTTTATATTAATTATCGATGAATCCATATTGATTTTAAACGATATAGTTTAAGATAATTTTGATTTTATGATTTTTTTATTAAATTTAAAAATTTGCATATGATTCGTGGTTGTTAACATTATATTTAAAGATGCTTATTACACGCATGACGATGGAAAATGATTACGAAATAGGACAATAGACACTGATATTGGATACTTTCAAGACGGTCGACGGAAATACCTATTTTTTAGTACAAAAATTGTATGTTTATTCAATGCTTTTTAATAAACATTAAAAAATTTATATTTTATTATCCATACGTCTTTAAATAATATTTCTCGATAGAAAAAGTATGCACTTATTTTATCTTGTAAAATAAATGAAAATAAATAAAATTATTAATGAAACATATTATACAAATGATAGTAATTTAATATACATATTTGATTTATTTTTTATTCTTTTATATTTTATTTAAAATTCTTATATAACATTTAAAATAAATTTATATTTTATTATTATTTTTATTTATCAAGTGATAACGATTTAAATAAATTAAATTATGAAAAAGTACTATTTCATAAAATATTCTAATTATGTGAATAAATGTAACATTATGTAACTCTTATTTTTAAGTAAAAAAATTTGTACAAATATAAAAATCAGAATTACATGATTTATTTTATTTTAATTTTTTTTTTCATATTATCCATTGCATTACAGTTCAAAAACATTATTTATAATATTAAAGAAACTGATTTTACCTTGTATATAATGTACTCTTAGTAAATTTAGTTTAAATTGAATTTATTGAAAAAACTAAGAAATTAAGAAATTTGCGAAGGATTAAGCATTAAGCACTTATGAATATGTATAAACAATGTATAAACAAATTGCCATATACAGAGAGTGTGAGAGAGGGGGGAAATCTCGAAATTAATCAGAATAATGAATAATAAAGTACTAATTACGGTGTTCCAGCTTTCCAATTTTTTTTTTATATTTTTTTTTATAAAGGTTAATAGTAATTTTCAACGATAATAACATCGCCACGAGCTTCATTGTGCTGGAATTGAAAGTTGACTATTTTGCAACACATGTAAAATGCATTTCCTGTTCATCTAGGACTTGTTTGCATGTAGACACACCAGCTATAAACGAGCCTACGATCGAGAGTCGCTTGTGTCCACGTTGCAACCGTGCGGATTTTTCGTATTCGCAAGTGAGCCAATGACATTATCAGTGTAGAACATTAAGATCCCAACGCGCTCTCGAGATCTCGGTAACGTATGATCGAGTTTTCCAAATTGCACTGAATGCGTCATACGGAACTTTGTTATATGCGTCTTAAATTGAGTGAATGATGACTTTAAATCGATTTAGCACACGAGTAAATCATGACGAATCTTTTATATAAATATAGAAGAATTAAATAAATTCTACTGCTAGAAACCAAATTGCTATTATAATTAAATGTACTTATGTATTTAAATTTATTTTTAGTAACCGTAACTTCAAAAAATATTTTTTCTTTAACTTGCATCAACTTTGCGATTTTAAATGCTGAGTTAAAGAAAAAACGATTCCTAGTGGTGATATAATATTCAAAGAATATTCGCATTCGTATCGTAACCTGGATTTTTGAATGTGAATAGGATTAGAATTTTCGTTAGTCGTACAAAGGGCACGGAATGATGTAAGATGTAAGGAGACGCTCGTAAAGGAGTCTCAAGAGTTACGTTGACACCGCGTCTTCTGCTTATCTTTTGGAACGCGCTGACTATTTAATTCTTGGTATTATACACGATACATACCGTAGTCTTATTATCGCCTCGAGACGCAAGAGCGTGAGACGTTTTCAGTCAATATACCTGAGTTTCTAATATGATATTTTAAGTCGCCATTCTTTTTAGACGAAATCAAAGCTGCAATCTAAGCTATAAGACTTTTTGTGCACCTTGTCATCCGTGTTAATTTTTTTGCTCTCGTAATATGAGCATATTTTCATTTCTGCAAAAAAAGTTTCCATTAAGAAAAAATATTTTGATTAACCGTATTTTTTTTAATTTTGATGCCAAGCAAAATAATTTTGTTGAGATGAAAAATAATTTTTTGAATGATAAATTATGGCCAAAATACTATTTTACTTGTTTTACTTGTTTTACTTGTATTACTCATTACTAGAATTAAAATAACATTTTCGTGTTGATATATGTAAATGCTAGTAATAGTTAATCGCTATATTATAATAAACATTTAAAAGCATAATTACTGTTACGAGGTTTTTGCTCACAATTTTGCAAGTCTAGGTTTCATCATAAATTCTTTTTCTAGTTAATTCACTACAACTTTCGTAAAGAAATATGCTTATAACAATGAATACTAAACGGCATAATATATAACTTTATTAATTTTTTTTCATTTTATTTAATGATTGATTTAATTATTTAATTATAAGCTATTACTTCATAAATATAATATATATGAATTTAAATGAAATGTGCACAAAAGAAAATATTAAAAAATAATTCGAAATAATAAACTTAACTTTGAAAAAATGATTTTCCATAAACGTGTTCCTAAAATAAAATGGTAAGCAAACGTGCATAACAAAGGTCAATGCATATACAAATCCAATTGAAAAGCTATCGTTCCTTTCGCGGCACTAAATCGTTTTAGCTGCGCGTAAACCTAATTCACGTACTCAAGTTACTTATAACCTAATCTCTGAACGACATTTCATAAATCGATACTATTTATATTCCTTAATTAAAATTAATTAATTACTTGATAACTTGCAATTAAATTATGTAAATTAAAAATCTACATTTTTTACTTTTAAAATCACAAAACCTTTGGCAAATTTTCTATTTTTTAAGTAAATTATCCTTATCATGAAAGACTTTAAAGATTTTTACAAATTAGAAATTCTTTTTATGTTTCTTGATAATGGATTGTATTAAAATGATGTTAATAGTAGCCGTTATAAAAGTTACTAAAAACCGTGTAATGAATAAATTTTTAATTTTATAGATTTTAATCAATGAATACTATTGCAATAAATAATTAAAAAAATATTTTGTTATTATAGAAATTGATTGACTCTTACTACAAATATAATAAATTTAAAAAAAAATAATCTATTCGTATATTTTTGAAACCTTTATGCAAATATTAGTTTGTGCATTATACTCTGCTTAAAATATTTTTTACGAATACGAATCAGTCACATAGCTTAAAATATAACTTTTCTTTTTCAATCTTGAGATTATAAAGTACAAATGATAAATTTATGTAGATTTGAATTTTTGAATTACATAGTGATTATTGCATATGATAAATAATACTGCTGTTATTTAAAAAATACGAATTTATTAAAATTGATTACTGTTATAAGATAATCAAAAACTTTGAAAACGTATTAAATATTATAAATTTGATAAAAAAAGTTATTTCTTGTAGGTTATTCTTTACTATTTTTTACTTTCTACTATATACATATAAAAATATAATGTTAATTATAAACGATAAATCAAATTCTTACAATGTCTTCTCATGTCTCGAGAATTTTTTCTAGTTAATACTTAAGATTAGTAAAAATTAATATTTAAACATTAAATCTGTTAAAGTATAATTGCGGTCATTTTTACTAAAATCCTCCTGTAAAATAATGTAAATATGCCGGAGTGTACTTTTTAGATATATATATATGCGTGTGTGTATATATAAAACATTAACAATGATTATTCGTTCGTCGACTGATAGCCATCAGTCTACTGCTAATCAGTTTTCTCTTTAATTGTTGTAATTTGGCTCTAATTAAAAGTGAAAATAATTATCAGAAAAACGATAAGTTTCAATCACAAAGTCGAAACTTGTATTAAAAGTTCAATACTTATAATAATACTAATTTCGAGATGTGCACGTACAATATTAAAGCATACTGAGATTTTTTTCACAAATTAGATAATTTTAACAGATTAATCGAGTAACCCTAGAAGCTTTTAGACTCTGGTAGTTTTAATTTCTATGATATATGTATAAAAGATCCATAAATCGTTCTTAATTGCTATGCGATAATCGGTCAGTTTGTACTCGTCATTATTTAAAAAAAATTCATATAATTTTATTTCCTATGGGCTATTATTATATTTTTTTACAATTTAACTATTATTCATATATAAATATTCTGATTAATTAATTTTTTTAAAAAGTAGAAATTTTAGTTAAATCAAATTTTTAAAATAATTTTCTATTATTAATATGAGATTTTTAGTAATTTAAATTTTATTGATAATATTCGATTTATTTTGAACGTATATTAAAATGTGATATTACAACCACCATAGTAACTTAAAAATTAATCAAAAAAAATATATTTTTTAAAAATTAGTTCATTTAAATTTTAATGTGATATTATTTTATACGAATAAAAATAATTTAATTTAATTTAATTCCTGATAATCGATGAGATATGCATTTATAAACAACAAAAAGTAATTTAGAAGTTGATTGTAATTGATTCTGAAACTATAATATGGTATATTTGGATCAAAATTTTAATCCAAATGTAATTAGTACTAATGTTGTAATTTTTTAATGTAACTGATTACAAATTTATTTTTGATAATAAAAACTATTATATTTATTGCGTATGTTTATTATTAATAAGTTTATTGAAAATTAGAATTTGTATTATAATCAAATTAGTATTTAATAATAGTTTTTGAAGAAAAATTCATTTATTTTTCTTACTTGTGTTCGTATGTAATTAAAAAGATTAAGAAAGTTATGTTAATCAAATGCTTACAAAGGCCATAAATATATTTAATTTAATAAGTAAATACGCAAGTAGAATTTTTTTAAATAATTCAAATTTTATAAATAATATATTTATAATTTAAAATTGCTAACATCCTACTTGGTAGATTTTCTTAATTTCATACAAAATATTTTTCAACCATTTTAAAGTATTATTTTTCATATTAATATTAATAATATAAAAATTTGTATTCATAAAACTGTTAAAAGTATTTAAAAAGTGATACATAATGCAATTATTTCTTATTTAGAAGTTACTTGTATTGTAATTTTTTACAGAAGTATGATAAATATATCTATGTAATATGTATGTTTCAGAGGATTATTTTCCGAATAATTCAGTAAAATTTGAATAAAGTGTTAAATATAATTGACTCTTCAAGTTTTTAATTTTAAAATCTACACGCAACAATTTTCTATATGCGAGTAAGGTGTGTTCTTGCAAACGTGATATATCTATTAAGATCTTTAACTCATTTTAAGTAAACTAAGAAGATAACAACCAAATTCTTTATTTGCTTGGTAAAGCATTTATTAAGATAACATATATAGATTCATTTCCGTCATACTATATCTACAATCTTTTTCTCCTTGTCTAGAAGAAAATGCGATAAGGATTTCAAGTATATTTTATGTCATTTTTAATTTTAGTATTTTTATGTTTTTTTTCCAAAATCCAATCATTTCTTCATGGAAAAAAACGTTTTTTACATTCCAAAACTTTCTCCTTGCATAAGAAATCAACGACAATTATTCACAAAAAAGAAAAAAAAAGAAAAAGAAGAAAAGTCAAAGGTTCGTCACTAATAAGAAAACAAAGAATTTTACATTGTACACTACCGCTTAATTTAAATACAGAGAAAAAAGAAAGGAAATCGCCTTACGTTTAAAAGTTCTTAGCATATAAATTGTCTACATGTATTTGTAACTCAGCAAGAAACACGGTTGTATATACAAAGAGAAATATAAGACGGTATACTCATGTTTTTAGTCGAAGCAGCAATATTTGATGGTAAATTAGGATTTTGCTAATAAAAAATTTCTCTAATTAGAAAAAACATAACTTAGCAAAGAATTATAATTGTGAAATTATTTAAGCTTGTTAAAAAGAAATTTTTAAATTACAATATAGAGTTATACATATAATATGTGAAAAAAGCTTTGAACGAGACTTAATACAGACGATTTTGGATAAATTAATAAAATTGATCATCACGTTTAATTAATCGTATATTTAGAAATATTTTTATTTATATGATGCTACTTGTCTGATCATATATAATATAATTTAAAAATACACATTGATTTGAATTAAAAATTGAAATTTCAAAATTTTAAAGGTCAGACTGCATTACTGACATAATTAAGCAGTTAAAAACTCATTATCTATAATATATTTTTTAGTCGATCACGTATGAAATCAATAATGTATCATAATTTATTTTACCGACGAAGATTAATATATACTTTATGAGTTAAAAATCGTTGATTCAATGCCTAATATAAGATTAAATTTTCCTTATACTAGGATATATACTTATATCACTAGTAAATTTATAAAATATTTAAGTATATATTTCTTAAAAATTGTTTTTGAATTTTATTCAACCAAAATATCATTCAACAACATTTGCTTAAAGTTTAAATTAATGATTATAACTTACCATGCACATATATATAGTGCTATTTGTATTGAATTTCATTTATAAATACGAAATGTTTGTGACCTCAATCGTACTTAAACGAAAGTTCTTAATACTTTTTAATAATCTAATATTTTTTACAAAATACATGTACAGTTTTTTATGCAAAAACGGATGTGTTCCGCAGTAAACAGTACACATGGCTGATACTATCATAAAATTTCTCTCCATGTATATATTTGCGAGTTTATTTAGCTGATAGTGTATACGCGAATATTCTACGCGAGATCTTTGCATAATGCTTATGGAAAATATTTCTCTGTTTATGTGTCTTTGGAAAGACTTGTGTGTATCTAAATATATATAATATAGCTATATATATGCATGCATGCATGCATGCATGCATGTATACACGTGTGTGTGTGTGTGTGTATGTACCTATCTATTTATGTACGTATGCATGTACGTATGTATGTACGTATGTATGTATGCATGGATGTATGCTGTATATATGCATGTTTGTATTTTTGTGTCTCTATTAGCTAGGGAAAAACGACGACTGCACGATTGGCATGCTATGACGGCGCGTTTTTGCGAAATGCCGCGATACGCTGCGCGAAGTCAGGAAGTGTCGAAAAAAAGAGAGAAAATGAGGACTGTTGAGTAAACCCATACGTGGATAAGCGCCAATATTTCTGTGACAGGATGATGATACCCTTTGTCACGCACACACTTTTTTCGATGAATTACAAAGCATTTACGTAGGCACCTGTGACGCTCGAATGCATTGGGCGCTTGCATCAACATTTTTCGCTTTCGAAAAAGAAACTATCGATTTATCGCTGGGTAGATTTGTAAACAATCGATATGAGCTGATTATAAAATTATCTAATGTTTGAGACTCGAGTGGTGTTATTGCATTTAGTATCAAAGAACAAAATATGATCAGTATTCTCTTATTGGAAATCGTTTCACATTATTCTGGAAAAATGTATCGTGTATAATTAATAAAATACCTTTTTAAAGATGACTAATAATACTCAGAGACCATGAAAGAAATGCAAAGCTCCTAAAGAGTAATGAAAATTAAATTCATAATCGTTATATATGTACTTGAAATTAATTGAAGAAATACACCGTGGTTCGTTCATGATCATAAAGTGATTTTCAATGAAACGAGATATAAAAATATGCTTAACATAATTATAGGAGTTGATAAGGGGTCAACTTCAATTACTATCATTATATACTTGACCAATAAGAATTATTTCACAATATATGTTCATTACAAATCTTGTTGGCCTTATAGTAGCTGTCATAGTTCGTAAAATTGCTCAGTATAAAATTAATTTAGAGTTGAACTATAAATTTACTATAATCTGAAATAAGCAACGAATTATTATAAGTATCAAATAATAAACATCAAAAAAAGAAGTTTCCGCGTGGAATACAAGATGAAATATTTCCGAAAATCAATTCTTATATCGAAATTGCAATTTATAACTTATGACATTTATTTGAATATTTATCAACTTAATTATATATTAGTATTACACTGTTTTAAGTTAAAATTTAATAAATTATATGCATATATATTACTGTGAAACAATAATTTTTTTGCATTCGATACATATTTTCTTTTTATTTTTTTAACTATCTAAAATTTTCAAACAACATTTATTTTGGAATAATACAATAATTAATTCTATCTCTGTTTTTTAAAGATACAATGTACTCACATTATTTTAAATAATTTTTTAATGAGTTCTTAACAAATTTTGTAAATCAGTATTATATTTTTTAACTAATTAATTTATTAAAAAATAAATTACAATTATTGATGGAAATTATGCATTTTTCTTAAATTTTATAAATAAAATTTCGAATTTCATATTTTTCTTGAGTAATAAAATTTGAAATAAATAGTAAAAATTTGATTAAATCAGATCGATAGATTTCACCTTTGAAAGTCTTTACATAAAAAAAATAAAAACAGAAGTGAATATAAAAAATAAATCCTTGTTTATCAATGATAAATATGTTTTTAATCTATTGGTTACATGAAAAAACACCTTTGATTTCATTATTAAATAAATTAGATTTATACTTTTATATAAAAAACTTCAATTTTTTTATTGTAAATCATAGTCGTAAGAGTTCTTTTTATATTTATTTATATTTGCTCTTTATATAAAGGTTTATTCAATAAAAAGAATTAAAGCGTTTTATCAAACTTATGTAATTTTTATTCAATATCATTCGTAAAAATATAGAATATCATTGATACTAATTTTTTTTTTATTACACAAATTAAAATATATAAAAAATTCCTTTAATATTTGTAATAAATAGGAATAAAATAAAAATTGTAAATAGGAATATAAATACTTAAATAAAATCTACATAATTTTGTGATAATGTGTTTACGGTAAGGAGTCAAAGATATAATTTGTGCAAATATAGTAGCGAATACAAGGACAATTATTGAGTTTATCATTTGTAATATAAAGTTTTCTAACACAGTTAACGTCTATACTTTTGAAATGAGAACACTGAATAATTTAGCTTTCATAAAATATCTTAAATAAACTTTGAATAAGCGAACAAGTAGTTTGAAATAACAGTTTTGAAATATTATAGGAAACATAATGTCATTGTAACCTGAATATAAAACGTATATGGATATAAACGAAGAGATGTCATGAAGTTTCTTGATAAGTACTTTTAATATATAATAGGTAGCTATTCTCGAATCGCTCGGTGTAATAGGTTTCAAACATCGGTTAGTATTTAAAGATGACATAACTAAATTGAAACATTAGCAAATTTATCGATGGTAATAACAGACTAAAAATTAATTCCACGCGATACAAGTATTTGGAGCGTTAGGGACGATGTCATCAATTCTATTACAAAACTGCCTCACTAGTTTTTATTTTGAAGCGATTAGTACGAGGTAGCGATGGAGCGTATTGCAAAAAACATCTACGTCTCTAGTAAGAAAGAGAGGTTTAAAAGAAGTATACATAAAACGTTCGGACATTATATTAGAAGGAACTTTAAAATCAGTTTGGCGTTCAAAAATAAAAGGAAAACCAAATAAGCGTATGCAAAATTAAAATCGAGACTCCCTTGTGCAATCTGCGCCAGAGCTTTTAACAATCATAAATAACTCGGCGGCTCATAGTACGTAAAAAATTATAAAAAGTCAATTTAAAAGCAGGCGTCAGTGTGTTTTCTCTTCTCTCGGACGCGCAAACGAAATTGAAGCCAAGGAACTCGACGACTATGACGAGCGTTTTATTACCCGCATAGAATATTCACATGTGCGCAAGCCGCAACGATGAAAAAAACGAGTGAAACAGAGACAGAGAAAGAAAAAAGAGAGAGAGAAAATGGTAAAACCGTATATATGCTAACACAGACACACGTGCGCATAAAAAAGAAAAAGAGTAAGCGAGATATCGGCGATATTACCGCAGAAACAATAAGCTCGTTCCTTCGTTTCCTCGCTGAGCGCGTTTTGTTATGTGTGTACCTCCCTGTCCCCCTCTGTCCTCCCTTGGTACCCCCTCGGTCCCCCTCGGTCCCCTACGGTCCCCTCATCGTTGTCCCCTGCTTCCACTCCGCGGTTGCATTATATACCTGTGCACCGGTGTGTAAGTGTAGCGTGGCGCTGCCGCCGAGACGTAAGGAGACGTAAGGAGACGTAAGGAGACGTAAGGAGACGTAAGGAGGGCAGCGCCGTGTGTTTCTTATCGCGACCTCCTTTGACCGCTGTCCGCGTTCACTGCCTATACGCGCTCGGGGCCATTCGTGGCTTTGAATTGATACGGCGACAATACGAACGAATGGGCGAACGAGCGCAGGCGCGTTTGCAGGGCGCATCGAATGGAGCGAGCGAGAGAACTCGTGGTCTTCGTCGTCTTCGTCGTCGTCTCCGTCGCCACTGCTGCCGCCGTCTTCGTCGTCGATGACCTCTCTTTTGCTCTGCCGCGTGCGTTTCGGCGTCGCGCGATTGGACGCGCAGGTGCCCGTCGGCTTTATGCCGCGCGTACCGCAGAGCAAAAGTTACGATATTACGCGCTTGCGAGGGAACGTGCTGCGAGAGGGACAGAGGAAATAGGAAAACGAAAGCTGCGCGTGTATGCAAAGTGCCGCGCTCGATTCCGCGCCGCGGATTGAAATCAGCCGGTGAGTAAGAGCCCGGACTCGTCCCCGACGCCAACCCCTGGGAAAGGCTCGGTCTCGCTGTACTTGGCCTCGAGGTACGTTTTGTAAGGATGTGTTTACGCCCCTTTCCACAAAATTTTCCGAGAATCACGCGATACAATTCTCTTACGTACCGATAATGGTCGATCGATGTTTCGTTTTTCTGTGAAACTACATTTTTGTGTTACCGTCGTTTTTTCTCTCGAACCTACGCAACGGATACTCGAATACTTTTTCGTTTGGAAAATTTAATGGCTGTCACGAGTAATGTCGGTCCCACTGTAAAAAATAATTTTCAATGAGTAATCTAAAAAGTTAAAATAATATTTAATCACCTGTGCCTCAAAAGAAGTTCGCGCTGACTTTTATTTACTTTTCAAATACTATTCAAATCAGATACTTCATCTTAACAAACTGTTTTAAAACATAATGATTTGCAAAGAAAATTAATGTTTCGTATAAAAGAAATCATTCTGGATTTTCGTATTTGACCGATCAAATTTGAATCGCCGTCTTAAAAATTAACTGTTTTACCGCCTTACGACAATAATCATAAGTTGACTAATTATTAGTAGGACTTTTATTGCTTTCAATAAAAAAGGAAAAAAGAAAACTCGGAGGATCGAGTATTACTGTTCTGTAAACAGGTCTTATTGTTTTACATCATTGGTCCCGCTTTTTACACAGCTTTCTAAAACGAGGAGCAACAATTTTATCGGAGGAAAGAGTTCGTTATAGAATAAAGGTGAGTGTAAAGCGCGGGAATTTGCAACCCTTTCGCTTGGCTCCATTTTCCATTTTCCCCGTAATTTGCGATTTGCTCGGTCAACTGGTGACGTAATCGCAGCGAAAGTCGTGCCAAGCTTAAAGAGATTAACGATACGAGCCCCACGAGACTGGCAAAGCCGCTGTAGGTGTCGCTCGGGGAAGATGAGAAAGCGACGGACGTTTTATTACAGCCTGTGTTGACATAGACCGCGCCAAGATATCGAGTGCTGCGCGCATCTGTTGGATATTATCAGACTGTTTAATCGTTCCTCCCTCCTTCCCACCCTCACTCATTCTCTCTCTCTCTCTCTCTCTCTCTCTCTCTCTCTCTCTCTCTCTCGCGATCACTCACTTTATTTTTTGCTCTCCAGCGACGCAAATATGGAGTGAAGTGCGAACATCTATAATACAAAGAAGACGTTGCTTTTTGTTACGATTGAGTTGCGACAGGACTTTTATACGCTTTTATCATATAGATTGTCATTTTGGTATTTTTTATTACTGATTTTATTTTACTTTTCTTTTAAATTCGAGGATATATATTATGATATTTATAAGACATTAAAATCGTTTGCCTGAGAATTTCCATACGTAGCGTTCAGTTGAACCCAAACAAAAGTAATAATACCAAGCTGATTCAGTTGAAAAGATAACAAGATTTATAAGATTTATATAATTAAAGTTAAAGATGATTTTTTAAGTGGTTCTTATGAAGACTTACTCGATTTCTATTTGACACAAAAATCTTTTATATTAAATACAGGAATCATAATTTATAAATAAAAGAATTATTTATTCATAATAGTTGAGGGACTCGTTACGAACGTACCTTAAGATACTAATTAGAAAATTTTTTTCACTTGAAACTTTTCCAACGTGAAAATACTGTATATTTTTTTATTTTTTAATTCATAAAATTACGAATTTGAAAAGAAGTTGTTTTTCATGTTATCACTTAAGTTAATAACAATAGAAAAATAGATTAAATTTTTCGTTATATTTTTTGAAGTGTTTATGTAATTATTAATGTTGTTTCAAGAGAAAAAATGGAAAATTGAAGTTTGTTTTCAAGTATTTGAGATGGAGACCATTGTCGATATAATAGTCGATGAATAGTCAGAATGATTGTTCTATTGCGAAAGACTGTGAACCAATTAATTGGGCCGCTCAAGCGAGTACTCGACCTCATAAAATCTGGCGCGAAAATTAATCGTCGAATAAGCGTTTTGACCTAACAATCGTGTATAGAGGATTGTAGATTGTAACAATAATCAATCATTAATCGTACAACTACATATATGATAATAAACCCTCTTACTAATAAAAACTTTGATTTACGAGTACATTTTTTCTAATGAAATGTTCTTTTATTTGCAATATAAAACAATTAAAGTAACATGAACATTTTTGAGTCATGTAAACAAAAAAGTAAACTTATATACTGTATTAAAACATTTTTTAATTATTTATTTTTTTTTAAATAATATCTAAATAAGGTTACTGTATGTGAGTTTTTGTTTTTAATTTCTAAATATAAGATAATAATTTTAACTTAACAATGTAATCTGATACAAATTATCAATGTGAAGTATAATAGAAATCGACGGATTATAGTATTTTATAGCTGGTTAAAATGTAGGATTCATGTATTTAGATTGTTTCAGCAAAAAATATAAATATTAGAAGCTTTTTATGACGAGATTCCATTTGTTTCCTATAATTATTTTATTAAAATAAAGTGCAAAGGTTACGTATCAGCCTATGTATTTATTTATATTTATTCATAAAGAAAGCACAGTATCTAGATATAATACGAATAAATCTGAAAGATCGTAGGCTTTTAGCTTTGGTAAAGGAAATGACAGATATAACGGAATTATACTCATTTAAAAAGTAAAATCCAAGACTTCGTAATAGTTTAATATTTTCGCAGTTTACAGCTCGAGTGCGTAGAGGTCCTTGATTTTCGTTCGATAAGTTCGCGTGCTCGCAATTATTTTTTCAACAAGCTAACAGTAAATTAAACAAAATTAATAACCCGCGCATTGGGTGCGTAAAAACGTAGACCAGCGCTCGTCATTTTTCTTTTCTCTGCCTCGTTTCGATAAAAGCTTCCGTTCCCACGTTCGTTATCAGTGTTATTACCTGTAATGCTAATCGGCGGAGGCCCCGGGACGTCGTGGCGCGATAGAACGCACGTAAGTCGAAACGTTGAAACGCGCGCATGCACTTTTTATGGAGCGCGCAGAGATAATCGAGTGGCCGATTTCTCGTACCCTTCGCGACTTATACCCGAGCTTGATAATTTTGGAGCGTCGCTTAGATTTTTCTTTTAATATTTGATATGCTCGGACCCGTGCACGTCATGTTAAAGTCGTTGCTTCTGTATTATCGATGCTGTGACGAATCGAACTTGGATGAAGTAACTTATCGTTAATCAAGAAAAGTAAAAGAAAATGGTACGCAACAACGAATAAAATTCAACTTTGGATAATACGCGATACGGATAACACGCGTCTGACATTACGACGACCAATTCTCAGTACTTCGTGGCGGTAAAAGAGCTAAAACTCTGATCGCACGAGCAGCTTAATAAATCGATCTTTAATAGCTGTAGAATTCCGAGGGTATTCCGAGTAAAATATGATAAGCAGCAACGCATTGAAGTTGAACGGCCTCGGTTAACACGTGCATCAATACCGAGCGCTAGGATCTCGAACGGACGGTAAGCCGAACAAAAGGAATAAGTGTATGTATCCTCAAAACGAGCGCGATGTCGCCTTTAAGCCCGTAATCTCAAAATTAAAAAGTAAAATATCCCTTGGAGTTTTAATTTTTTTACCTCGCGGTACTTTTTTGTCCGTTTCGTGGCGACGTCTTTTGTATATGCGAACTAGAGCAACATCGACGTATGCAAGACACAAATATCTCGTATGCAAATGAAACTACACATTATTCTTTGACCTGGCCCAATGGATGTTCCTTTCATATTCGTTAATCTCGCTTCTTCGGACCAAGTGCAAAGAAAGTTCCCTTATTTTACTCGTTCCACTCTTTCCATCGTTCCCGTACCGAGATTTCTTTGTTAACTTTCGGATCAGTAAACCATGCTTGTTGGTATAATGAATGTATATTAAAATAAAAAATATATAAAAAGGGTTTGCAAAAACATATGCGTACTGAAAAATAAGAGAGAATTCTGACGATTTAATAGGATGGTAGATTACATTTATCTAAAAAACTACCATTACGAAAGATATGTACGGTCCCTGTCGATCATGCAGACTCTTTTCAAGCGATCATGATTAATGGAATATAGTGTTAGAATACATAGATATATGCGATTTTTATGTCAGTTGGCATACGTTTTGCTTACCTCAATTAATCATGAGGAACAGTATAAATATAAAGTTTTTACTGTTTGAAAACATATTTCGTTAATCGTTTTACGTTATTATACATGTGAAATATGTAGTTTTTAATATGATCATCGAAAATATATAACAATTACTAAAATTTACTTATATATTTACATTTAAAATATTAACTTATCAACTGTTAACTTATCAACCATTTTAATCAGACTTTATTTTATAAATCACTCGGTGTACTCGCTTAAAATAATTAAACTGTGAAAAAGCTTATTATTTTTACACTATTCTTGAGAATTAAAAAATAAAATATTATTCACACAAAGAATATACTAGAATTATATTTAAATATTTTTTACAAAGGTTAAGAGTTGCAGTTGGTCGAAAAGAATTCAAAATACCATTAATCTATAATTTCTAAAGTAATAATTTCAAATATCAGCCAGTCTTGTGTCTCGTAATTTAATTTTATACTAACTAAAATTATTCTATCATTTATATCAGTCGATTACTCAACAGTATTATATTAGTTTGGAATTCCCATGCATATTTTTATCTGATTTTACTTTTCATGAGATTGAAAGTGCAGGCAACTTTAAGTTATCTTTAAATTTGATATTCTAATTTTTAGACAGCACGGATAGCTAAACTTATTCGGTAACATCGCTTTTATTTATCGAGTGAATGAATCAGTTGTATACACGGACTATCGAAGGAGAATCGAGAACTGGCTATTGATTTTTCTCTACTATTATAGTGTTTGACCGTCAAGAATTAAAATGTATTTGCTAAACGCGATGAATCGTCATAAATTATTTATTAAAAATTTATCTACGTAAATTTTTTTTCTAATTTATTGATTTCATTTATTCTAATTTTTTATATTTAATATTAATGCTGGCAAGAAGACAATTTTACTTTATTTATAAGTAATTAGTCCTTAAATTATTTATATCTTACGTAAAGATTAAAAAAAATTTAACTTTTATTTTTTATTCATTAAAAAAAAATTGAACTTTTATTTTTTATTCATAGTTTAAATGACCATAATTTATTATATCAATACTCATATATTTTATCTTTAATATATATACAATATTCATTATTTTTACTGATTTATTTTACTAAACCCTTTTATATTATTACAATAGATCAGCTAGTATAATTAAATATAATAATTATATTATTAAATCAAAGTTAAATATTTTTTAAACATAATTGTTCATTTAAAAAAACTGTTAAGCTTATTGTAAAATTGTTATATTTATTAATAAAGTTTATGGCGTATGAAAACATATTCAAGATTCTGGTGCACTAATTTTATAACTGTTAAAATATTTAACGTTCACTTTTATAAAATTGTCGGGATATAACGTATATAATTTTAAATATCATTAATCTAAAACCTTATTTAAATTGAAGAACTGTAAATGTAAATTTTCAATCACTAAAACGTTTATTATGACAATTATATAATATTAAGATGTCAATCTTGTTAGTTTAAAACAAATTTATAATTTTAATTTTCAATATTTTATTATAAACAGTAAATTTATTAAAATGTTTTAGCAAATAAAAACGATGTTTAAAGAATAAATATTCATTTAAAACTTCTGATATAACTTAACTGTAAAATATGCACTTTAAAAAAAATGTTTTTCCTCGATATTTATTTATTAAGGGAATAAGAAACTCGTTAAAAAGTGGGTATTGCTTTTAAATTCTTGAAGTTTTACAAACGAAATTTTCTTTTATAAATTTTTTATAATTTTCTTTTATAAAGACAGGAAAAGACCTAATATTTAAATTAGAGACGTCCTTTTAGATATTCTCAGTGTCTTTATTTCAAACTAATTCACTCTTTGATTTTGATTACCTCTTTTTTCGATGGTATTTTTAATTGTGATCGTGTCATTAAATTTTTAAAATGACTTAAAATAACCTTATGTTTGCTTTGATGATATGTTATTTTTATTCTATGTGTTCTAGATCAATAATAAATATTTTGGTAACTAATCTTTAAGACATGTTTCATTATATAAAAGTATTCGATATTTCTGTTCACATTAACATTGTGGTAAGGATAACATTATCGTATTTATTTGACATTATTACGTCTCAGATTTACAATATTCTCAAGTGAACAGAATTAATATCGAATAATCAATATCCTTATTTTTAAAATAACTTTTTGTTTGGGCTGATCACGTAAATCACAAAAATTATAAACGTAGTTTTTTCAAAACAGTTGGTCCGATTGATAAGTAGACAGTGCTATATAATAATATTATTTTTGTCCATCAGCTATAGTAATAATAAATTAGCTGCAATATCTGATATGAATAGATTAATCAAGAAAATTAAAATTCGCATTAAAAGTCTCATCGTTTCGTATTATCGTTGGTGTTCCTCACCCAGCGCGTTGCTCGTTCGTGATAGCACCGGTGCTATATACGTACATCGCGCGACCCGTGGCAGTATTATTCGTGGCACGAGATTCTTATGTAAAGACCTCATAACAATACTCATAGCTCATTCCCTACTAATTACAGGTCTCTTGGCAGGTGCATCCTGCTGTACCTCGGCTTTTTCAAGTTTAACTTCCGATCGCGTAAGCCGACGACTGCACGCGGCGACGAGTCCTTAAAACTAAGAATAACGTTTATGCAATTGTACATTCGTGTTTTTCAGTCTGAACCTTGACGGTTTTTCCTTTCGCCCCGTATGCACACGCAGTTTTGCATTAAACGCGTGATGCCATTTTTCCTCCTTGATCGCGAGTTTCAGGCAGAGCTTCTACATTTGCTTACTTTCCTTTCTTTATCCGCATGAGCTTTGCCACGATTTCCAAATATCGTTGATTTCAGATAATTTGATTTTAGAAATCTCCTCTTACCTCAGCGGAACCCCGATAAAAGGCGTTACATCTACTCTTGATTTGATGCAGATAAAATATAAAAAATATATAACTTGTCTGATCCGAATCATTAAATTATTTTTAAATTAATGACGTTAAATTTCTTTAAATCGTCAATCGCTTTTGTATATTTATTTATATTGATATTTAACATATGCATATCTATGTTTGTTCTTTGACTCACTAACTGAAAAAATTACTTTAAAATTTAAAACTTTATCTTAAAAATGCTTATTTTAATTTTTTTTGCGACAATCAATTTATTAATAGTTACTAAATGATCTTTAAGAAGAATAAGAAAAACTATTGGTAAAAATTGCAAATCGAATGTAAAATTCTTGTCAGTTTTTTGAATAATAATGAGATTAAATAACGTCTTCTCTCTTAATATTTAATATTTTTTAAAAAGAAAAATTTAATAATTATTCGAATTTTTAAAAAATATAAAAATTCTGGAGTCAAATAATTAGCAAATAGATTCCATTTTTTCTATTCTGTAATAAATAGCATTCGTGTTTATATATTCTGCCTTGAAAAATGACATCATAAAAAAAATAATGATATTATTATTTTTAAAACTACTTTGCAATGATAATTCTCGAATAAGGAAACAATTAAATGCAATAAGCTTTAAAATATTAGAATTTTTACTCTTTAGATATTAAAATGTTTTTATAATTGAAAAATTAAAATTTTAGACAATAAAAGTTAAAGTTCCTTATAATTAGTAAAAAGTATATAAAAAATTAATTTTCTTTTAAGAAATCTATGCAGCAAATTTTTTAAGGGAATGCTTAAAGGTCTTTATAATAAGAAAGCATTATATTTATTTAATAGATGAAAAATTTAATATTAAATAAAACATCGAATGATTAGTTTTCTACTTTCATTAATAATAAAAATTTGAAGACATTCTACATCGTATATCTTACTCATAAGTAATTTTTCTGTACTTTTTTTATAGTTAAATGATGGTCAAAATCTTGCGATCAAGAGCGAGGATGAAGAAGACTTTTTTTGGGACCCACCTTCTGCATCAAGGAGCAGAGATGCCAAAATTCAAACGAAACTGCTGCAAGAGCAGCTTGACCTGGCCACCTTAAGGATTCGCGAGTTGGAGCTGGATCTTGATCGTTTTAAAAAGGTAATTATCGGTGGATATCAATCGAAGTTAGATTTTTACGACTTTAAACATTGATTCATTAATAATTTATATTTGGATCCAAAATCTTATTTAGATATATTACTATATTAAAAAAGGATTAATGTTATAAAAATATATTAAAGCTTTAAATAAGTTTCAAAACCAAAAATATCGGATGAGTTCAACGATAAAAGTGTTAGTTACACATACATTAAATAAAAGTTTGTGTAATTAATAAAATATTTAAAAAAGGAAATACGACTTTTTATAATAATAATATTATTATTTATATGTAAGTAATGATTATTGAATAAAATAAAATTTTAGATTTTATAAAAATATCCTTTATTATCAAAATTATACTTTTAAAGTGAGTTGTTTTTATTTATTACTATTACTAAAATAAATTTTTGAAAATCATAATTCCATTTTTTACCTTTTAAGAATTATTATATAATTTATTTATATTACTTAATAGATTTTGATCAATTGTTATTTATATTAAATAGAACTATATTAATAATATTAATGCTATTCTGAAAAAAATCTATTTCATAATTTTGGCACTATTAAAATACTCGAATACTTAACTAAAAATATAATGAAAATAATATAAATCATTTTCATAATTAACCGTATATTACCTCATATCAAGTATGTATTTCTTTTAAATTATAAATATAAATTTTCTAAAATTTTTTATTTTCTATTCAATTCATGGTATTCTAATTACTAAAATTACTTGATTGCAGTTGAATTCTTCAAATGTTAAGGATGATGCAAACTTTAACGAAGAAGGACCTTCGCTCAAGACGGGAACCTTGCGTGTGAAACAGGACGTGATGAATAGCGTTATCCAAATGGATGAAAAAGTATATTTTTTTATTTTTTATTTTGTTCTAAATTAATGTTTAAATGAAAATATTTCATTAGCTTTAATTAATTATATAGTTATATAGTTTTTTATAACTTTTATATAGTTTTTAGTTTAGATAAATTTAAATATTATAAAATAATTCTCATTAATTTACAAATAACTAAAATTATACATTAAAAAAATTTTTTTAATTTATACAGTGCATCCTAATCTTAAATTGCATTTTCAATAAATAAAAGAAATTAGATAGTAGTTAACAAATTTTAAAGTGTGTTTGTAATTCAATTGAATTCAATATAATTATTGTGAGTTACTGACAATAGAATACAGCGGCGAATTGATGTTCTATTACTTAAATTGTGTTGTCTCGTCGTACTTGATATTAACAAGTTCTATTTTATTGATAATAAATATTCTGATAGACTAGTCTTTAATAATAATAATAATTATTATTTTTTTGTATATATCATACTCATTAATATTATTATAAATTAATAATTATTATAAATTAATTATTATAAACAATTAAATTTCTACAAATATAAAACTATTATGCGCTTAAATTATGTCATTCAGAAGGATGTAAAAAAACTTTTATTAAATTTATGAAAGTTCCATTTTAAAAAATTAACATTAGATATTTATAGATATTAAAATAATGAGCTATAAATTTATTATCTTAAATCCAATTTTTAATTTATTAATATTTTATTTATCTAATTGCAAGTAAATTTAATAATTTATAAAAATTAAAATAATTTAGAAGGCTTATACTTTATGTATTATTTAATTAATGGTAAATATTAAAACGATGGTAAAAATTTATTTTAAATATAATTGAAAATTAATAAAGTAACATTTAAAAATGTTAGTTTGTTTGAAGGTATTTATTTGATAAAAATAATATAGTTGTCGTTACTGTTATTAAAAAAGGAACGAAATTATATTAGATATTCGGATATTCTTATATATGTAGCTATAACTAAAACTTGGCAAAACTTCATTCATGTAAAAAAATGTTATAAAAAAATCTTTAAATTTGGATAACAATGGATAAATAACAAACATATAGATATAGTAGAAATGTTTTCAAAATAAAATAGTTACCATTTCGATCATATTTTACTACATGTTTATTATCATGCATTAAAAGAATCTATTTTAAAAGTATTGCATTCAAATAATACCTTGATATGTATCAAGTATATAAATAAATAATAAAAGCTTTAAAAACAGATAAAACATATTTTTAATAGTATGGCAAATAATAAAATATTACTTATTCCGTAAAAGATACCATCAAACTAATAGTCTGCATTCTAAATATTATAAATAGTACCATTTATATCAAATTAATAATATTTCTAAATAATAAATATTAAGTTATGTTAATTTTAATAGAAGTTATGTTATGTTACTTTTGAAGAAACTCTTATTCAGTTTCTGTTAAGTTGAATTGTTATATAAAACATTAATTTGCTATCATTTATATAATATGACATTTAATACATTGAACTTCTTAGATAATATCTAAGAAAAAATTTTTAATATTATTATAATACTTACAAAATTAAAATATAATCACCGTAAATGTATAATAAAGTGATACTTCCTGCTCAATTTAGTATAGTATTATATTTAATGCATAAAAGCTATTATATTTTTTTCAATATGAATTATCGATAGCTTTTAGCTTTGGAGTCTGGGAATAATCAGCTGAGTATTGACGACGAAGACAAAATTTCTAATTTGGAAGAACAAAACTATGTACACTATGATAAAGATAAAATTAAAATAAATTGTATACAGGACCAAGAGAATAAATTGCGCCTTAGGATAGAAGAATTGGAAGTAGAAAATCGGAATCTATCAATAAACATTGAAGAGCTAGATAAGCAAAATGCTGAGTCCATTGGTAATTTTAATTTTAGAAATTACTATTTCTAATTTTATATTTAATAGTTTTTTTATCAGCATTCTAATACTTTATTTAAAATAATAAGAATATATAACATTATTTTCTTTCCAAATCAGTTATATTCATTCATGAAAAAATATATTCTGAATATAAATTTAAAAGCTGTATGGCAATAATAATTATTATTATTTAATAAATAATAATAAATAATAAAATTAATTTGATTAATTAAGCGTTGAATAAAATAGTTTATAATTTTCAAACTTAATTTTTAAATTACATAAAACTAATTTCTCAAATTCTTAAAATGTATTTATTTATGATTAAAATCATATTTAATAGCTGTCCTGATAATAAGTAATCAAGTAATAAAAATGAGTAATAAAGAATATTATTAAGAATAAAAATTATTAATTTTATATACCTTAACTAGGCAATGTAAATGTATAATAATGTTTTACTTATAATACATTTTTTATTTTTTTTAGTTAACGTTTTAGAAATTTAATAAAAAAAATGTCATTGTTTTAAGAAAAATTTAAAATTTATAATTTCGTATTTGTTAAAGTATTATATGTTTATTAACATTAATTATGCAATAAAGATTAATAATTTTAAAGTTCTTGATTCTATAATGTAAATATAACATAAAATTTAAATAAAGTAACGAATCGTTTTGGATAAGTTCTTTTATATAAAAGATAAATAATTTTTTTTAGAGCATGTATTATCGATTAAAGAAGAAATCCAAAAGAAACACCAATCTCTTCAAAATGCATACGAATATCTATACGTAGAACACAATCAAGCTTTATCCCAAATTGAAAATCTTAATCAGCAACAAAAACAACAACAACAATTAGTTGAACTTCAAAAATTATTCGTCAAAGAAACATCAGATTCATCCGTTCAAACCTTTACTTATTCCAAGGTGAACAAAGAAACTGAGATCTACTTAAATTTTGAGGATAAGGAAACTGAGGTAAATTTGCAAATTGATGAGAAATTAGATGCAGAGACCGAAATCGAAAAGATCAAGAATATCCTCAAGGATGTTCCTTTTGAAGCATCTTGCGATAATAAAAATGAGTCAATACTCGTCAATTTAGCTAAACAGTTCGTCAATTTAAAATTGAAATATGAAATACTGGAGTGCAAATTGGCAGAGCAGAGCTCTGAACTTATCCAAAACCAAGAACTTCGCATCTCACTTCAAACTAATTGTGAAAATATGGAGAAGAAAATGAAATTATTGCTTATGGAAATCGACAATTCAACAACTCTATCATCCAAATTGAAAAAAAAAGAGGAACTTATTTCCTCTCTTGAGAAAAAAGTTGTAAACATGCAAGAGAACAATCACACTTTGTATCAGGATTATTCGGATATATACTGGGAATTACAGTCCATGAACACAATGCATGAAGAGAGTATTAATGAAGAATTATCGAAGTCTGAGGCAGAACCGACAATCAATAAAGTGCAAAACTTAAGCGAAACAAAACAAGTAAACTTATATGAAAATAAAGCATTAGGATTCACAATCGATATTTTAAAGAATCAACTTTTAGAATCCTCTGAAATTATTAACATAATGGAAAATATTAAAACCGAAATAATTTCTGCAAATCAACAAATAGATGAAATTCCTCAACAGTCTACGCTAATTAATGTTAATGAAGAAAAAATTGATAGTAATATGAATAGAATGAAAGAAATAAAGGATATACTTTTGGTGCTTACCGATCTGTATAAGAAAATCGATCATAATATCATAAGACGAAAACATTTTGATGATAAATGTCAGAAACTGATTGCAGATGTTGAAGAAAGTCAACATAATATTATTTTTAATAAAAATGATGATACCATTAACAAAACATTAAAATACATGGATAATTATGTTTCAAATTTAGAAAATGAAAATAAACTTTTAAAAAAAAAAATTTTGCAGATAGACCATCTTCGAAATGAGAATGAAAAATCGAAGGAAAAAATGGAAAAATTATATGAACAACAAAAACTTCAAGAAGCTGAAAATAATTTACAAAAAGAATTGACTATAAAATATCAAACTGAACTTGAAAACTTGAAAACTTTTAAAGACGAAAATCACCATTTAAAAATAGAATTAGATAAATTATTAGTAGAAAAAATTGATGTTGAAGTTAATACGGATGATTCAACTATACAAAATTTATCGAATGAATTGTTATCTAATAAAGAGTATTCACAGTTAATAGCTCAATTGTCCGAGAAATCAAATGAGATTAAAAATTTAAAAATAGCAATTGCAAGAGACAAAGAATCAGCTTTAATGGCTAAAGAAACAGTTGAAAATTTGTCACAATTAATAAGCTCTAAGGATAGTGAAATAGTCAAAGTAAATTCATCTTATGATATATTAAAAAATGAGAGAGACAAACTCATTAAACTTGTACAGGAGAAACACGATGAAAACGTTCAATATCATTCAGAAATTGAGAGGTTAACACAATTATTAGAAGAGAAAACTAATAATTTACGTAGGGTAATCGACGAAATAGATGATAAATTTGAAATATTACAAAAAAAGGAAGCACAATTGTTATGGACGCAAAATGAATTGCAAGTTGTTAAGCAAAGACTTCAAAATATTGAAGAAGCAAGTAATTACGAGGAGTGTTGCGGAATAGCTGAACACACACTTTTAAGTAATCAAGTTTCGTCTTTAGAAGAAAGGAACAAAGTCATGGAAGCTGCGATTATTCAAGATCAGTCGAATATCAGATATTTACAAGAACAATTGACAGACTCTCAAAGTAAGGAAGCTACTGCGCTAAAAGAGGTTGATAGACTGAGGAATCATTTACTTGAAATTGAAGCGAATTGTACAGAAGAAGCTTTACAATCTGAAGAAATACAACGAACCTTGGAAGCTAGATTAAAGCAGGTAGAACAAAAGTTAAATAATAGTTCAACGTTATATACGTCGGCAAGCATCAGAGCGAATCAGCAAGTCGAGACTCTGCAACAACAACTTGCTCTAATAGTTCAACAGAGAGACGATCTTCAAAATAAAATTTCATCTGCTGACGATAAGGTTTTATCTTATTCTGCGTCTCTTACTAACTTGCAGTTAGTTTTAGAACAATTTCAAAGAGGTGTGTAGTTATTAATTTTACATTAATTTACTTATTAAGTTATAGTGTAATGTAGATGATATCATCCAAATTAAAAATTTGCAATTATTTAAGAATGTTAACTAAAAATTAGTTATAATTATAAATTTATATAATATATCATATTAATTATTAAATATTTTTAAGCTAAAAAATAAATAGATAAATTTATGTTAAATATACGTTATTTATATCAATAAAATGTGAGAGAGAAAGTATTATATTATATAAAAAATTTAGTTATTTTCTTAAAAACCTTTTCTTTCAAAGGTATAAACATTTTATGCAAACCAGAAAATTTTTAAATACAGAATATATATAAAATATTATTACTTGAAATATTTAATAATAAACATATTTATTATTTAATAATTTTTATATAAAATATTTAGAATATAAAAGAATATTATAATTTTTTATTTTAAAAAAATATTAAAAAGTTTATTTTATAATTTAAATAAGAGATTATACTTTAAACACTTTAAACTTTAATGATATCTAGTACTGATTATCGGATTTACATTATTTTAAGATTTGAGACTTAAAATTTTTATTGAATAATATTTATAATATGCTACAGAAAATATATTGATCTAATTAATGCAATATAAATTTCAGATAAAGATAAAGACATTCAAATAGCAACGGAGAAATTGCATACTCAGCTTAAAGACTCTTTTCAGAAACATGATGATCTTACCAATGAAATTACTAATCTAAGAGTTTGTGTTTTTCAAAAACATATTTTTCAAAAGCAATATTTACATTAATTTTAATTTACAAAATAAATTTTAAATCGTTCTTCAAGGGTCAATTAGCAGAAGCGAAAGAATGTCTGCAAGCGGCTTCGAGGTTGACGGAGCAATTAGAAAGGAAGTCGGAACGTATCGAACAGCTCAATCAAGAAGGTGAGAATATTAATTTTTATTGCTAATTCTCGGTCGCATCTTATTTCTAACTACTTGCATGTTCTATTTTGTGTAACAGCTTTTAATTTGCCGCTTCTATTAATTTTATTTCTTTTCTTATTTTATTTTCTTTTAAACATTTTGAAGTATTTATACTTTTTTTATATTTCGATTAAATAATTAAATTACTATTGTAAAATTATCCTAGAATTTTAATAGAAATAAATTAGTGATACAAAATTTATATTAGAAAATGCAATGTAAATCCATGATCTCAATAATGAAAAACCATCAAAGACTTTTGTTAAAAATAGCAACAATAAAAAATTTTAATGTTTTATTACATAATAATCTATATATATTTGTGTATGTGTGTGTAATAAAAGCTCTTAATAATATCAATAATCACTTTTAAATCATATATTAGTAATCGATTTTGAAATTATCTTTACATATAAATAATCATAAAATTAAATTTCAAAGAAATGTTAAGCATTCAGTTTTAATAATATTTCTTTCTTTATTATTTTCTTCAATGCTATAACTTTCTTTTTATTAATTGCACTTTTTTCAAGAAAATTATTTAAGATCAGCGAAATTCAACACACGCTCTCGGATCGGCCACTCTATTTTTGGACTGAGCAATATTTTTTTTTTAGTCTGCATTCTGTGACTAATCTACAGAGGCATAAAAAATGTTGCGATTGTTAAAAATTATAAGTATCATGTGAGATGATAAAAAATAAATAAATTTATGCGTAAGCACAAATACAAACACACACCGCTGTCCAGTTTCATAGTCAAATATCAACTGGTAATTCTGGGATTTTTTTTATGCAGCCCAGGATTCTTGCTGGTATCCGGTTACGAACTGGTTTATCGTCTGCCTATTGCACTTCACTAAAAAATATGAATAAAAAAAACAAAAATGCATATTCACCCATTCTGCCATTTCGTCGGTGTTGGTTCTCCTTCAACTTTTGAATTTTTGACTCTATTTGATGCAGAGCACAGAGAAACGTATTTTTTTTTTTTCTTATATGAATTGACCATTAATTGTAAAAAATTAATGAAAATCTTAGATTATTTAAACTGTATTATCTATGAATTTAAAAACGACTACTTCAATAAATAAACAAAACTAATGAATATTAATTGAAATGTAAAAAAAAATATATTTATGTAAAAATAAGAATATAATGTAATAAAATATAAAAAAATTTTTTAAATTTATAATTTTACTTATGGTATAAATATCTATAAAATATTTTTTATTTATCTTCGTTTTATATATATACTATTTTCGTATATTAAATTGATTTATTTTTAATGTCGTTTTTAATCCAAAGAATACATTATTTAAAAATGAAAATATATACAACATTATTGATTTAATTTTTGTTATTTATGATTTTTACAATAATTTGCTTTAATAATTGAGCATTTAAAAACAAATTTTACAACTGTGCTTTTCTATAACATTACGTTCTATTATGAATAAAATTGAGAAATACGAGACACAAGGAGGATTAAAACAAACACGAAATTGCCTTGGCCGCAGAGTGACGTCTGATAAAGGAAAAATGCAAATTAAATCAAGTAGTAGGACGATTTTGGTAGTGTCTGAGTAGGTAATCTCATTAGGTAACTGTGAGCGTATGAAAAATTTCGGCTCATATTACCTCGTGGGGTTTCCCACCCACTACTGCTGTACTACGACATTTTATGAGTGTATAATGCGTTGCTGATATAATATAGTTATACTTTGTTTGTATTAATTACAATGCGATTTTTTTCATTTTCTTTATTGACTATAATATTAACATGAATTATAACTTTAAAGTATCTATTGTGATTACAATAATGTAGCCTTATGCTATTTAATGCGTAATTTTTACATGTAGTTTTAGATATAAAAATACATTATGGAAAATGTAAAAAACGATCTACATAAATACTAATTTTTTTCTTAATATTGAAAATCTATATTATTCATTTATTTTGTGACGTAAATATAATATTTAAATAAAAAATTCAGTTTCTAGATATTGTTATGTCTAATAAACGAACCTTTCTTTAATAAATAAATCTTTTTAATATTTTGTGAATCATGCAATTTATAATATCAGTTAATAACAATTTAACAGGTATAAAAGTAATTGTATAATGAATTACATGGATTATATGTTTTTATTTTGAAATCAACAAAAGTATTGATGTATTTAAAAATTTTGCCATACATAAAAGTATCGTTAAAACAGATTAATTTTGTTATTAGGTGATTATTTATAAAAAGAATACTATTGAATATAGTTTTTAAAAAAATACATATCATTTTTTAAAAATAATTTTATTATTAATTTTTATAAATGATATAACATATATCATAATATTAAAATAATTTAGAGTTTTGACTTCTAATTTATATAGCATGAAACTAAACCATAAGAATGCAGCATGATCCAAAGTATCAAATATATGAAAAAATATAATAAGAGGTGTGTGTGAGTATTACATCAGGTACTGGTGTCCTTTTCAGCGACCAGTACTTGTGTTATACTTGCATTCATTTCTGGACAATCAACCTGCCTCTTGTGCTGAATGAAATATTAAACCCATGATGCCAGAATGTAAATGTATTGTACTAAGTACTTTTGCAATTTTTAGCGTTAGTTTATTATCGATATTAATGATTTATATGCCCTGTAGCTGAATATTTAATATTGAGTACCTATAGAATATTTAAAGTATATCATACATAGCATTTTAAGGGATATTTGCAGTTAAAAAACTAATTTGAATTATTGGAAAACTATTCAAGTATAGAATATATTTTCTATTTTGAATTTTGAATTTTGATTCAAACATTTTGGTATTAAAATTAGATTAAAGTTTTTTTTATAATAAAAATTTATTATTGCTTTAGATTAGAATGTTTATTTATTTTTAAGAATATTGATTAAAAGCTCATACTTAAATTATATTATTTTATTTATAATAAAAAATCAAATTATTGATGTAAGCTAAAATATCTCTTTATAGTTAAAATAATAATTATAACAACAAATTTTTTAAAGCGTAGCCTTAAGTAAAAAATTGTTAATGTATTCATATGGTGGTGATTATATTTATATTTTATATGTACAGTTATTTTGATATTTTTTATTTTGAATAAAATTTTAAAAGTATTTTATTGTTGAATATATATTCGAATTAAGGTATTTAAAAAATCTTATATAAATTTATTTTATTTTGCAGTGAGTAGATTAACTGAACTTGTAAGCACAGCTGATCATAGAATTGAAAAGGCAAATAAAAGTGGTGAAGGAAAAGTGGATAGGTGACTATGTTAATAATTAAATAAAAGTAACGTTTATTAATACATACTTAAATGGCTTTATAATTTATTTTCAGATCTCTTGTTAAAAATTTATTACTGGGTTACATATCATCTCCATCAAATGACAAAATATCAGTTCTCCGTGTATTCGCAAATGTTCTTGATTTTAATGATACTGAACGCGAAACTTGTAGTCTCAATGGTTCTGCTGTTAAAAATAGTTGGTTTTCTTCTGTAATCAATAGCTCTTCCACTTCTAGCAAGGTTAATTTGTGTCTATTTAAATTAAATTTACTTTGAAATTGTTATAACACTTTAAACCTTATTGATTTTATTAATATAATCAATATACTACAAATAACATTTTTCTTTTTAGATACAAGAGGCATCATTATCATCAGCATTTATTAAATTTTTAGAAAACGAATCCCAACCAAAACCACAATTGCCAGCTTTACCAATTTCAAATTCGGTTAGTTATTAATTTAATTTATATTGTAGATTCAATTACTTCAATAATGTATTAATAATACATACAAATTAATTTGTCAGTCTATTAGCAGACCAAGTCATAGTAGGCAGCATTCATCATCGTCAACTCAGTCAACTCTTTTGTTATCAAATGTCACACTTCCTTCATTTCCAGACTTTGTTCCATCAAGAAATACAGGATCAATTCTAAAAGAAGTTCTTAAGGATAGCTGATATTAACTAATTTAGTCCTAATACATCTTTTCTATTAAGTGCATTAATTTATCTTATCTTCAAAAGATATAATCTACGTATATATTTTAAAATACTTGTATGATATGATTCATGTAATTATCAGTGCTCTTGTTAAGATAATTTGGAAACTAAATTGTATTATAATTATATATATAAATTTCCACTATTAAAAACTAAATTTGATTTCAATTTTCAAAAAATAAATTTTGTATTTTAATTATTTTTATTTATAATTTTAAAGAATATAAGATATATATTTAATTTTTTAATGAAAAAATTTCACAAATAAAAAATTAATTGCAAATAAACTATTTTTAATACAGGTATAAAAACGATTAAAAATATCTTCTCTATTTAAAGTTTTATCTAAATAAATTCTAAAATATCTGGATTAAGTGTAAATAAAATAAAAAATAATTTTAAAAATGTATTTAGGATATGGAAATAATAAAAATATTTGTCAATAAATGAATTGTTTTAAATTTTATTATAGAAACTAAGTTATTTTGTATTAATACTTAATTCATGAAAAACTTATAATAAATTTAAGTTATTTAATTATTTCTGTTTTTTTATATCACATGTTTCTTCCTTTTTCTCATTTTGTTTGTCTATGATTTTCCGATTTTCTTCATTAATAACTGGTTTACCAGTATGATTGATTTTTATAACTCTTTCATTACTTAATAATTTTTTTTCTTTTCTTGGAGCTGTAATACTTAGAACTCCATCAGATGAAAGACTAGAGCTAACTTGATCAATATCACATTGCTCTGGAATCATATATTTGCGAATAAAATGACGAGATATAGTGCCATGTTCATCTTTTTGTTCTTCGTGCTTTCCTAAAAAAATATGAAATATGGATTTAATGATTATATTTATATTTAAAAATTTAACAATATTCAATTAAAATCAAGAAATGTATAAAAATACATTAAACCAATAAATAAAAATTGTAATGCAGATACTGTAGATTACTTTCCATAATTATTAAAATCATATATTTTTAATTTTAATATATTTATTTATTCTATTAATTTTGTTATATATTTATATGCAAATGTCTTACCTTCGACAACAACAAATTTATCTACAAGTTTCACCATAATTTCATTAGGTTTGAATTGTTGAACATCAAGAATAACTTGAAATTTATCTTTATCAGCCTTTACAGTTGAAGTACCACCACCCTCGGTTTGACGCATGAGTGAACTCCATGGTCTATAATACACTAATGGATTAGTAGAATATCTTTCTTCATAAGGAATTGAGCGATATTGATCAAAAATGCTTGGCAATACTATTTGCTCCGGTGTTAATCCAAGACCAAAATCTTGATCTAAGAGTTGATGTGGACGTTCTAAATCATGCCACCAGTCAGAGAAAAGTAATGGCACAATAGACATGGTAAGCAGTTAATTCAATTAACTGAAAAAAAGTCCGATATTTTAAATTAAACTATAACATAAAAGCAATTAAGAATAATATTAATAATATTTTTTACGTATTTTTTTATTAAAATTAGTAATTATAAAATGAAATTAGTTAAAAAATAGCTTAATTTAATTTAAGAAAGTAGCTTAAAAATTAATTCACTAAAAAAATAGTTTGCAAATAGTTTATTAAATAAATTATAGAATAATACTATTGCTTTTTGTAAATTAATCTGCAAATAGTAAAACTTACATGGATAATTAGATAAACAAATATTTTCTCTAAAACAATCACTTATTTAACGTATTTTCATTTTTTACCCAATATTTACAAATCAACTACCTGCGTACGACTGTTACTTATAGTCGACGCGCGCAGTCTATTATATGAAGTGAGTGTAATTTCGAGAAATTTCGAGATACTTTGAGTATTACTAGAAAATACCAAAAACTTTTGCGGCATTTATTTCTAGAAAATTTATATATAATTATTTCTATGCGATGAAAAACTATTACTGAATTTGCTATATCGTGTTAATCTTTTCGAAGTAAACGCAAAAAAAGTTTAGAAACATTGTTTTTTAGATAATTTACTATTTAGATATTTTCGATAAATAATATTTTTAAATAAATTAATATATATATATTATTTAGAAAAAATATATATTATATATTAAAAATACGTGTATATATATATAAATAATAGTAAATATTATACTTTTAGAATTATTCTAAATAAATAAACTAGACTGTTCGTGAAATTTCGATGACACAAGAATCAATATCGGTCTTGCAAGCAAGTCAAAAGATTAAAGATTATTTATATATTAGCTATATTTTTTTTATGGTTTTGTTTTTAAATATTAAATATTTACATAAACGTACAAATCATTTTGTTTTTTTATCTTAATAAAAGTATTGACATTTTAAATCATATTAATCATTTTAATCATATTATTATATTAATAATTTGTAATATATTAATATTACTGACATAACTCTTACAAAAATAAAAATTTAATTTTAATATAACATACTTAATTTTACATAAAAATTCAAAATATTTGTATAATATTTAAAAAAATGCAGTTACATAATAAATAGAATATAATATTATTTTCTAGTAAACTTAATGTAAATTAAACGTAGTGGTAAATTAATAAAAAATTTAAATTAAATTTTTTTTTAAACAATTTACAAAATATATCAAAATTACAAACTTGTATAATTGATTTGAAATGAATACCATTTCACTCAATCGATAATGTTGTAATTTAATTTGAATAAGAATTTGGAATAGTATCAGTCTAAATATTTAATATTCAAGGCAGAGCATTTTAATACATATTTAATGTGTAAGTAATACAAAAGTATAAAAAATTTTATAAATAACGCATTATGCATTAATATGATATTTAGTTTTACTTATTTTCTTTTATAAGTATAAACATAAATAAATAGCATTGTTTACTTTATAAAAAATTTTAAATAATAAAAATATCTGATCTATATGAAATAAATAAATTCATCTTTAGAATACATTTGCATAATGTATAATAATATGATGCTCCACAAATAAAAATTTTAAATATATTTAGACTAATTGTTGTTTTAATAATAAAGTAAAGATTTCAATACATATAACTTTTACACTAATTAAAATTTTTAATAATAATTTTATGTAATAAATAATAGATTTAGTAATTATATTTATAATGAATTTATATATTAAAATGAAAATCTTTATTCTTAAATTCTATTTAAAGAAATTTATAGATACATTTAAGTCATAAAAGTATAAACAAATATGGATTGTAAATTTATAATTAATTCCGTTACGTAATTTTATAGTTCAATTTAATTACATTTGTTACAAATAAATCAGAATGACAAATCTTAATATATGATTTTTTTGTATTATATAATACAATGATAATATCAGTAATACTTAATCCTTTTCAAGTATATAAAACTTACTTTATACAACTTATTTTTTACATTTATGATTTACAAATACTTACGAATATTTTAGTTGTCGTTAATTTTGTAATTTTTGCAATGGTAGTATTAAACTATTGTATTGTTTCTTTTTCGTTGAAAATACAAGAATATTCAGTATAATTAGTTTTTTACTTTAAAAAAATATTTTAAAGTATATCTCTGTCTTTTATTTATATCAATAACATAAAATAAATCTATAAAAGAGCTTAAATAATTTTTAAGATATATCTTTCTTTTCATTCATCGATATTATTATTTTTATTATTATTCTGTATTTGTATTTTATACATTTTTTATTTATGTATTATTTTTTGTAACTTCTGCTTACATGAACATATAGTTACGGAATAGGATATTTAAAAATTTTCTCCTCTTCGAGCTCTAAAAAGTACTTAATATCTTAATATTTTTCAGAGGTTACGAGTGTTTCCATCAACTTCATTCCATCATTAAGCTTTTAACAAATTTCCTATTACTAATTTATTTTTACGTAAATTTATTTGATTTTCATTATTTTTTTCTTTTGCTCTTTTCTAGAAAAATTTAAAAATAATAAATACTATAAAAATAATTTCTCTTACAAATATCTACCAACTCTCTAAATATTTTAATTGTAATCGTATTTGCTACAACAAAAACTATTTTATACCATTTTGAGAATTATAGGATTTAGAAATTTGTAATTGTACTTCCATTTCGATAAAAAAATTATTAATTTTTTATTAATGAGAATAATTTATTATTAAAATATAATTCTACTAATTAGTTAAAATGCTTAAAAAATTTGTTTTAAATAATTAGCGAATAGTGATTTAAATAAATTTCGAACTTTAAAAATTGTTAAATTTTTTGTTAAAGAATTCATTTTTAATTATGCAAAAATAAAAATTTATAAATTAACATGATAACAATATAATCATATAATGGGGTAAAAAAATTATTATTATTATTTTAAACATAGATTGAGATATGTTTGAGATAACTAGTACAAAAAAATAAATAAGAATAGTCATCTTTTTACTCAATTCTACAATTTACCATTAGCAAGCAGATACTACAAATCAGTGGGATATGTTTCTGGTGGTCCTTACAAGGACATTTCTTCATGTCCTGGCTGGTTTATCCTCTGAAGCTGAGGAGGAGGCGATATACATATCGTACTAATCTTTATTTTAAATAATGTTTTGTGTCATCATCATTACTATTATTATGATTGTCACTTACATGAATTTTTAATTCTAAAATGTATATTGAAGAATATCAATTTAAATCTGATACAATAGTTTGAAAATTACTATAGTTAAATGGCTACTTAAGAAATGTAGTAGCTGTACAGATATCCATAAATTATGTGTATATTTTATTTAAAAAAATTTTTATTAACTTTTTAATTTAAAGGTATAAAAAATTAGATAGCTTATTATAATTATAGTAAAAGACGGACGGAATAGTATATAAATAGAAATATTTATCAGAAATATTTTATTCCTGTTTGAATAAGAATTAATTATCTTAACATCATTTTTATTATTCAACTTAATTTCGATACGAATTATTGGATGTATATGTTCATATTAACAGAGATTTTAGTATTGTAATAAAAATATTATTAAGATCACTAAAATGATAAATTAAGTTTAATAATATTCTAAAAAGTAGAATTAATATAAATAAAGAAATATTACTTATAATTGGTACAAATTATTATTATATTAAAAAATTATCGAAATACTAATTATTATTTTTGTTGCGACTATTATTATAGTAAAATTTCCTAAAGAATAATAAATATTAAAGAACAGAATCGTAAATAAAGAAATTCTATCTTAAAAAATTCGTAAAAAACAGTTTCAACTCACCTTGATATCGATTTGTTGTTAGAAACAATTCATGAAACAGTAATGTCAAGGTTAAATCGATATAAACATGAACTTGAATCAATGACGTCTATGAAAGTATAATCCAGAAGGTTTGTTAAAGATGTTTAAGTTTCATATGAGATGCGTGGCCCATTATTTATATTTTAGAACTATTTCTTAATTTAGTAAACGTTTGTTGGTTGCTGACCCAATAAGCGTATATGTTGTGAACTTTTCAATAAACTTTCAAAAATACGCGTGATCTTGTATAATATAGCAATTATACTATATGCTTTTATTGGAATTACTATTAGAAGTATAATATTAAATTTATATTTCAAGAAACCTATCTTATATATGTATGATTAAAAATTCATTTAATATAAGAATAAAATTATACTTAATTGAAATTTTATATAACTCAGATTAATTATATATAATTGAAGTAAATAAAAATAAATCATTGATAATTTTAAGCTTTTAAAACTTGGAATTGTTAAAAGTATCATAAAATTAATAAGCGTAATTTTATAAGAATATTTGATTAAAATATTGAAAAAATTAGTTTTATTTTTATATATATTATTAAAATATAGGAGTAATTTAAAAATATTTTAAAATTTTAATAATTATTTTTTTGCAGAAATATAATTCTATTCATATCATGCGTAATTCATTTTATTTGTTAATAAAAATATTATTTATTGGAATTATTAGTAGAGGCTAAAAAGATAAGAATTCACTATTTACAAATATAGAACATCTTTATTCTAACAAGAGTAATTAAATCTTGTACAAAAAATTATTACTTCTCCTTCAACTTTAAACTATGTAAAAAAATTTAAAATATACTCGAATAACAATTGATAATTACATAGTATCAGTTCATCATTTTCATTTTTAAACTATCATAATTATGATTTAAAAATTTATGATGATATCACGGGGGCTATCATTCTGAGAATGCCGTATCTCGTGTAATGTTGTAAATGTCTTAAATCAGCATTTCTTGGTACATGGAATGTACGAGAAAAATATTTTGGTCTTTTCGCTGTGACCTCGATTCGGTAGGAAATAGCCCTTATCTTAATGCTACTTAATTCAAATTTTCGAACATCTATAATAATTTTGTACCATGTTTCATCGTAACTAACTTTACTGTAGATTTCTTCATCTTGGACAATCTCGACAAATCCTTTCCAACTTTTATGGCTTACATTTGCCGTATTTACTTTGTTAATTTCATTGGTGGGATGATTATAAGGTGGTACTACGTTGTACTGCGTGGGTAAGTCGGTGAAATAGTACGACGACATCAGGATTGGTAACATCGATGTGAACATGTTTACACTTAGTTACTTTCTCTACCTCCTCAAGAAAATATTAATATGAATCGATGATGTATTTTAATCGATGCACTTCCTGGATAAACGAGCTTCTCTTTATAAGTAATGGCGCTGCCCACAATTAGCTTAATGTGAAATTAGCAAAGCGCGCCAGCTTATATGCGCTGGCATTAGTGGGGCTTAGCCGTTGATTAGCTGGACGGGTAGGGATGGAATGCAGAGCGCAGTCGTTAAAGGATGAGGTAGTGTGAGGGTAAACTTTTTGAAAGCAATGTGTGTGTCGTTGCAAACTTTGAATTCCATCCATCTGTAAAATAAAAAATCCATATATTTACAGATATAGACGTCGTAACTCATGTGTAATGTCTGACGAAATAAAATGTACCAATATCTAGATTTTTGTATTTTGGGGAAGGTCTGAAGTCGATGTCTGTTTTCCTTTGATTTTTTTCGATCATGACGATACCCGTAATGAATTAATTAAATTACTTATTAAATTACTATTTTTTTACTTTGAATCGTTAAATAAGTGTATTTAATTAAAATGACTCATTTTTCCATACTTTTCTTTAAACACAAATTTATTAATATTTTAAAAATTGTTTTTTCTATTATGATGTCTTTGTTTCTTTTGTTCAATTTGTTCTTAATGAATTGTTTGAACTTGAATTTGCTCGATGTTCTTTTATGTAAAAATATTCATATTATTCCATTATTTGAATGCAATTATAATTAGTAAAATATGAATTAGTATTATTTACAAATTATAAAAATTATGAAAAATTAAATATATTTTTTGGTATAATTCTATACTTTTAAGTTTTATTTATTTATTACAATTTATAATATCATTTTATTTTTAAATAAATAAAAGAGCTTGTATTTATTATATTGTAATTTCAAGTATATAAAAACTATGAGTATTAATTCGTTTTATAATTAGGTGCTAGTAACATAAACAAGAATTTCTAAAAATTAATTTATCACCATAAATTTCTTTTTATCGTTTTTTTACTTTAATGTTTTAAGTCGGATCCTTTTATTAAATTTTTCAATAAACTTTCAGATATAACTACTATATGTTCAATTTATATTTCAATATTATTTTTGCTGTGATATTCTACGTATATGTATAATATATTTATTTGGAAGGTGATTCTTTTTTATTTTTGGAATATTTTTCTTATATTTGTTAAAATTTTGTTGCAATTTTGTTTCAATTTTTTTTTTGATCGACTAAAGAACATAAAAAGATAAGTTATGAATTTAAAAATGAAATTATATTGCTGGAACTATTACTAATATAATATTATAATTATTATAAATAATTACTAATTATGAAAAAACATGAAAAAATCCTTTTGTCAGCAAGTAAAAGCATGTTGCATAAAAATCAGTTTATTCATTTTCGAGATCTGAGATCTTAGGTGCATACATGTTTACGTATAGGTGTGTTTTTACGTATGCATGTACGTACTCGTTTTCTAATCTTACCAAACTGACTCATTCTTAAAGCATGATTTTTACGACGTTTTTTTTTAATATTGCTGACAAATCGCTATTATAAATATAAATTTATAGGAAATTAAGATGACATTGAATACTTTATTTATTAATTGTATGTCATTTGTTTAAGTATAGATGAAATTTTGAAAAATTATAAATTATTTATTTAAGGCAATTGTATAAACAGTATTTTCCAAAACATTTAGAAAATACTACTGTATAATATTAGAATGAAAAATATTTTAAATCTTAAAAAAATTTAATATATAATATGTAGGAAAGTTGTATTACATATATAAGTACATGTATTACACATATAAATATATGTATATATTTTTTATTCGATTTGTTAATTAATTTAAAATCGATTATTTAAAACAAGGTTGAGCGGGCAAATGAAGTGTATCAAGACGAGGGAGTCAAAGTAAACAAGAAAAAAATAAGTGTGCCTGTATGTTGGTTAATATGCGGTAGTATTATAGTATTTAGTTTGATTGTTCTTGTAGATTAACAGAATAATAAAGTTATTGTAACGCTTGTATTTTACATTTAAATATACGAAGTCTTGTATTGAAATAAGCTTTAATAGAAAAAAGAATAAATTATGTGCACAGTATAAAAGAGAAACAGCTTATTAAAATCCACTAGATTAGTTATGAGCCAATAATTTATATCATAAATATCTACTCAGTTTTTAAAAATACTTAATCTCTTAGTATTACTTTTTTTAAATCTTTACTAACATCTTTTTCAAAATATTATAGTTTATATTAAATAATTATCTAATACTGTAGTTTTAAAAATAAAATTTTAGAATATTCAAGAAAATGTTACACCAATTTTTATGACAATCTTCTAAATTATTTAATTTTGTCTATATTAAAATACGAAAATATTATTCTAAATAATCAGCATTAAATAAATTATACATATATGTTATTTTCAATTAAATACTATCATCAAATATTATATATAATGTTCTGAAAATTTTCTTTTTGAAATTACATACACAATACAATTATTTTAACTTTATATCAAAAGAAAGTCAATGTCAAATTTAATTTTTTTCTATTATTACATAAAAATTACAATAATCGATGAAATATTACATTACTTTTTATGTTATAATAATATTGTTTTATATTAATTATATTTAACATAGTATTTTAATTTTAATTGCTATATTTGCAATACTTTTATTTATAATATGATATTGTTTTTTCTCTTGATATTACGTTTGAGTCAACTGATGGAATGTGAATAAATATCACTATAGTACTTATAAAAACATTATGTTACCAAAATACCATCAAAAATAAAAAATTAAAAAATTTGAAAATCATTAAGAAATACATAAGTTACATTCCATGCAACGATGACTAATGCAATAAATATATAAGCAATTTGAAATGATTAACGAATAATTACAAAAAACTTTTAAAATACTGAATTATGTAGAAAAAATTATTAGAAAAAGTTATCAAATGAGTTAGATATTAAAGCTATAGATTATTCGAATAAAATAATCTGGTGTAAGTAAATGTCAGAAGTTGCGATTAAAGTTGGTTGGCAAAATCAAGGAACGCCGAAGGGGAAAGAAAGCGAGAAGGTTCGATAAGCGTCGTGAAGCATCTAGAAATATAGTAGTTGTGTTTGCCCGGTATAAAAGCTGAATAGATGACAACGTATCTCCAGTATCAAAATAGTATCGTCAACGTAATCGTGCATTTCTCTCGAAAATACAAATGCAATTCCAAAGCTCTTTTATTCGACTATAAAGTTGGTTTATTCGAATTTACGTTTGCTTAAGTTTATCAAAATGAGATCAAGATTATCGATTATTCCGAGGTTGATTGCCCAAATGTACGAACAATTGGAGCGGCCCCATAGACTTATCGATCAACATTTTGGTCTTGGAATAAATCCGGAGCACTTGTTTAGCTCTTCGATGTTTGACAATCGAAGATATGTCCCACAGTCGTTTTATCGACCTTGGATTGATCTTGTGAAGGAAGATGAGCAGATCTGTCCAACAATAAAGAAGGGCAAATTTAACGTAGCCCTCGACGTTCAGCAGTTTCAACCTGAAGAAATAAACGTCAAAATCGTTGATAATTATATTGTCGTTGAAGGTAATATTTCTTTTTCGTTCTTTTCGTTTGTATTTTCGAAAAAAGTTTTTTTTATTATAACACTTTTATATAAGATTATTATTATAACGTATGAATATTATATACATGTATATTTATCGCCGTTATATGAAAACATAGATAAAAATAACGAGTTTCATGTTTAACTTATTAAAAGTTTGACTATGCGTTTACAAAATCAATTCAGATATTTTTTATAAATATCAGTGAAATTGAATTCAATAAAGAAATTATGAATGAGCAAATCTATAGAAGTTAATTCATAATTGTGACTAACATCTTAGTTATTAATTATATGATTCTAGTGAAATTTATTGTTTTAAAAATTGCATAATCCAGATTCCAATTAACTGGAATGCATATTGTTGTTACTGGAATATTTTGTTTTTATATCAATTAAATTTTATGAATTTTTCTATGCAATCAATAAGCTTTTAAATAATAAATATAATTATATTTTAATTATAAAATATTAATATATATAAAATGTAGACTTTCTCAAAGTATAATAATGTACGACATTTTTAAGTGACTAATATAATTGTAGTATACTTCTTACAAATACAATATTTGATTTAACTGTATAATAATATTAAACTGTGATTTATTTCAGGAAAACACGAAGAAAAAAAAGATGACTATGGAATTATTTCAAGACAATTTGTGCGAAAATACAAACTTCCAGAACAATGTAATATAGAAAAAGCTGTGAGTATGCTATCGCATGATGGTATTTTAACAATTACTGCACCTTCAAAACCAGAGGCTACTGAAAATGAAGAGAGGATCATAAAGATTGAAAGAACTCAAAAATCTAAATCTGAAGTCAAGGAACCTGAAAGAGAAAAACAAAGAATAGCTCAAAGCCAATGATAAATTTATTCTTGTTTCTTGTAATATCAAAAATTGTAATAATTATAAAATGTATCTAGTTTTTCATTATTATATTATGCCCAATATATAAATAATTTATGTTATTATTGAAGTAAAGATTGAATGAATCAATCGATGAAAATTAAAGTGTATACATTTCATAGAATTATATTTAATTTAGTTAATGAAGTAAATTAAAAGAATGTTTTAGAAAAATAATCAACATATTTAATTTAATATAAATTATTTTATATGATATTGTTTTAAATAATAAAAAAATGTTGAAATATAAAATAAAATGATTTTAACTATGTACTTTGTATTTTATATTTATTATATTCTTTTTAAAATAATATATAAAATTTTTTGTTCAGTTATTTTAAACTGAAAAAAATATGAATTTTAAAATATGTTTTATAAATTTAAATGTCATGCTTATGACAATATTTATAAAATTATTGAAATTATATATATAAAAAATATTTTATAAAATAATTTAATTTATTTGCTTTTAAAAACAAGTTTTATTTAATCCATTATAAATCTAAAGAAATATTGTATAAAATGAATATTCAATTATAAATTTGAATATAAGAGTTTAAAGAAGAAATTTATATTTATTATATTTTATTAAAGAAATTGATTCTGAATTTATTTTGAAGCAAAAATATATTTATTATAAAACTAAAATATTTCGCAGAAATATTTAATATAAATTTTATTTGTTTTATAATCCCTTGTTAAAAATACATTTCATAAATTCATTTTCATTTTAGAAACTAAATCAGTAATGATAACATTAATATTTTACTGTATTCATATTTAAAATAATATCAAAAATACAAAAACCTTATTTTTATAAAATATAGAAAATTTTATTATTATTCATTGTTTATTTTTTGTTTTAATATTTTATTACAAATTTTATAGAATCCAATATATTTTCATCTTTTACTGTATAACCTCTATTAATTGAAATGTAATTTAAATTACATACATTTGAATTATTTTGAATCAGTTTGATTTTTGTAAAATATTTCTTTTACGAAAATATATAAGATATTGATGTTTTTAACAATATTAGTATTCAATGAGGTATTTAATTGTATATCAATTATACGTATAAAAAAAAGATATTTATTGAACAAAAATTAAAATTAACAAGGGTTTGCACCAGTTAAAAATAATAATTCATCAAATGATTTAAATTTTTATTTATTCATTCAGAACATTACATCAAGACACAAAATATTTCTATTTCTATTATATAAAATAAGAATTTCAGTTATACTATAAAGGTCACATATAAATAAATTGAATTACATTCAATAATATTAACATTTACCGATCAAAAATAACTATTTGCCTTTGCAATCTTAAATACGTAATTTATGAGATGAAAAATGAAATGTCATTGATTAGAGTTAAATTAAAGGAATGTGGTGCGCAAATCCATATTACATTTTATTTTTTTTCTATTTTTTTTTCAGTTTCAGTTTCTTTAGGTTTCAGAGCAGGTTTACCCGTATGTACTATTTTAATAATTTTTTCATTTTTCTCTTTTGATTCTTCTTTCCTTGGTGCTATAATAGTAAGTACTCCATCGGAAGACAGTTTTGAAATAACTTGTTCAATATCACACTGTTCCGGAATTAGGTACTTTCTAGTGAATTGACGAGAAATCCATCCATGCTCGTCACGTTTTTCTTCATGCTTTGCATTCACAACGACAAATCTATCCACTACTTTTACATCAATTTCATCGGGGTGGAATTGCTGAACGTCTAGTGTAACTTGAAATTTGTCTTTGTTAGCTTCTACGGTAGATGCACCTCCTTTTTCGCTGTTTCGAAGTAAATCAGCCCATGGCCTGATGTAGTTTGCCAATGGATTTCTTGTTCTCTGAGGCTGATAATATAAATCGAATCGTCGTGGTGTCATCAATTGATCTGGGTGAAGACCAAGACCAAAGTTCTGATCCAGCAGATGATGTGGCCTTTCCAAGTCTTCCCACCAATCGGAAAATAGCAATGGTACGAGTGACATTTTTTCTTATAATATTATTTTATACTCACAAAGTGAATTTAATATTTATAAACTATATTAGTTATCAAAGATATAAATAAAACGTATGTAATGTCTCGTTTAAGATTCAAATTACTTAGATATTTACTTTTCGATTGTTCATTCGATACTGAAGTCTCGGCGACCGACGCACCTTTTATATACTTCAGACGGTTTACCAGAGCTTTCGAGAAAGTTCATAACATTCCAGATCAGTTTATTTACGAATCAAATTACAAAAAATAAAAATATTAGCTCTGAATCTTTTTTGAAAACGTATATTATTGTTTTTATATTAACAATATCAATCAATTAATTGTTGTTTATTAATCTATTATCAAATAAAAAAAAATTTGAACTATATTGTACAAATTTTATATGCGTTCGTAACATATATTTTTCACTATATAATTTAGTTTTAAAATTTTATTTTAAAATATAGTAGTTAACTTTAAATTTTATTTTTACAAGCAATGAATATGTATAATCATTAACAATAAAAAAAATGTAAATTTTTTAAGTTTTTGTTTAATGTTAGTTAAATTTGATATAGCTTTTAAAAAATTTATGTCTATTAATAAAGTTATAAATTATTCTATTAAATAAATATGGAAATTATAGTAAATTATGGAAGAGAAATTCTCGGATAATCATCGTAATTTCAAGAAGTGTATAGTTTCAGAATCAGAGGTTTGAAAATCAGACGTAGAATTTGCTAGAAGATTCGCGCAGGTAAATAGTTATTTCCAAGCTGTTCTAGACGTTTCCAGCGCCATCTGTAGGGTAGAATATTTCATGTATACAAAGTAAGTTTGGAAGCTTTTCGAATGTACGCGAAGTGAAATTTTGTTTTGAAGTTGTTTCGTAAATTTGTCATCGTAAGTTATAGCGTTTTTATCGATATATAGAAATTGCGTGATTAGCAAGTATACGTTATTTATTTAGTTTATAATCTTACATATTGAAATCATATGGTATATAGCCTTATTTTAAAAATTAACTGAATACAATTTTGTCGTTTTATTCAAAGAAAGTAATCGAAATATTTTTGTTTTATGCGTATAAAATTTTTCTAGGGATATTATTGTAACCTTACGAAATATAATAATTTTTAAATACATTTAACATTTCAATACTATTTCAATCATAATGAAATATAAAAAACAAGGCTTTTCAATAACGTAAAAAATATCATGAATTATTAGTTTTCTAAACACTTTTTGACATAAAGCAATTAGTATAAGATTATACATTTATAAAATTCGTAAGTAAATATACAGCAATTACAATTTTACAATATATAATTACCTGCGAAGAAATGTACATACTTGCTTATCTTTATAGCTCTTATAATTTAAAAATAAAAGATTGTCAAAAAATTAGAAAATATTTATTTTGTAAAAATTTTTATATATAAATATATATTGTACACAATTATAACTAGAAAAAGTACATCATCTTTTACTTTTTTAATTATTAAAAATAAAGTAACTTATTCTTAATTCAAAGATGAAAAAAACAAAATTTGAAAATTATTATTCTGATCTTCGTAAAGATATATATTTACATACCTTTGAAATGTTATTTACTTTTGTAATAATTAAATTTTATACTTTATTTGATTAAATCAAAATATTTTATGCGTTTCCGTAATTTATATAGCTGCATAGTTTTATATTATTTGTGTATTGCACAAAAATTAAAAATTTCTTTTTCAATAAATTATTTTCATTGTTCAGTATTATTATAATATTTTTCAAATAATTACTTACATATATAAATTTTAATATTAATTTTATTGTTTAAAAATTCTTAACTAGGATTAATATTTTGAGCATTAAGTAATAACTTAGAATTATTTTAAAAAAGATGGTAGTCTAAAATCGGAAAACAATAATTTTAAACAAGACTAAAATTTGAATTAAAGAATTTATGATGAATGAAATTTTTATCAACTCATACAGTTTCTAAAAGTAAAAAATTATTTAGGCATAAATTAAATATCATTACATGTTCTTTCTTCTTTAAAAAATAAATTGTGTATATAAGATTGGTTTTTAAAATAAAAATTTTGAATATAATATGAATTGTGAAATTATATTTATTTTGATTTCAAATAGCATTTATACATAATTATTAATTATTCAAATTTTTTCAGAGCGATCAAAAAATTTTTTTCAATTTAAATATGTCATATTGACAATAACATAAAACATAATTTTTCAAAATAAATTTTAGATTTTAAAAATGTTGATCAAATCATTATGTAATTAGTAAAAAATTTCTTTTTAATTTTTGAATGATTTCGAATAAATAATTTATATAAATAAGTAGCATACATAAATTGTTTGTAATGATTATGGATCACTATTATTTTTATACTTATTAAGGTGTTTAATAAAGATAGCTTAAATTTTATAAAAAAAATATAAAAAAATGTTCGTATTTGTGTGGAAATACAAATCTTATAACTCAATATTTTAATAAGACTTATTTAAACTAATTTATTTTTAAATCATGTCAAATACATTTATTTAATTACTCTACACGATTGAATTATATTTAAAAGAACTTTCATATAAAGCGTAACATTATTAAGAACATTATTACTACCACTATTAAAATATTGTTATTTAATCATTACGAATTATTATATTAATTGATAATAATTTATGTTATATGATTTATGTAGTATATTGTGCATTATAATATACACATTGTACAATAAAATTTAATATACATTTATTTCAAAGATATTCGATATAAATATTTAATATTGTCTACATTAAAAATAATATGAGATTGAATTTATTATCAATAATGTTATTAAAATTATAATCATTTAATTTTGATCGACCAGTTATTTATAATTGTTTTGATTTTATTTGAAATAAATAATACGCTTAATTGAAATTTTGTTCGTTGTAACAAAATAAACAAACTTTTGATCTATACGATTTATTTTTGTAAAGCATATTAAAGATTAGAAATATTCGACTAATCAAATAGTTAAATATTATAAAATTTATGCTTTGCATTTTATAATTTAACACTTAAATAATTATTAAAAAAAGGTTTCTTTCAATAAATACAGTAATAATAAATATGATCAAACAATTATGTTGATAGAATTTATGAACGTAGCTATAATTTATGAAATATGAATTTCATCTTGACATTTAAAAAATAATGGAAAATTATATTTTTATAAATAAATATTAATTATAATATTAATTATCTAATACATATAATTTAAAATATTTAAATTTTGAAATATATTTTATGTAAATATATTATAATATGAAAAACATTTATATATTTTTTAATATTTTCATTCTATTATGAATCGAAAGTGGTAGATGGTATAAATAGCTGTGATTATTTTTGCTCGAAATATAATTGAATATTCCAAAACACTATGAGTATTATGATAATCATGTATGAATATATAGAAAAAATATATGGTATATTTTGAACGATATATTTTGAAAAATGGATTGTATCTATGTTAATAATTTTCAAATCAATGTATTTTAAATACATTTAAGCTTTATTTACGATTTAAAAAATATTAAATTGTCATTTTGAAAATATATACTATGAGATGTTAAATTTCTAACGCTATAAGTAAACGTTGTGAAATGTAAAAGAAAAAGTTAATAGAAGGTTCGTATAACAAAACAAGAGTTAATACCAATTATTAATGTCAGATGGCACTATGGTACAAAATGATATTTGTGAATCGACTTATCGACCGAGGTAAATATGTATACTTCCGGTAATCAGAATTATTAATATGTGTTGGTTATGCCGTTAGAGGGCGGTACGTAATTCTATAAAAAAAATTCAGCCAATTTTTAAAATATAATTTGTTTGTATAAAGTTCGTAGATAGGCAACTAACGCACATACGAACACTAAGGATATGCAAATTAGATAATAGAGGATCTGTGTGAAAAAGAAAAAAAGAGAGATACTTGAATAATCTGAAAAAAGAGAGAAATTCTTTCTATTTCTTTATTTTCTTACTCACTGCTCATTAGTTTCTTTCATAAGCGTTATTCCATTGAGATAAGTTGACGTTCTATTACTTGGTAAAATGTTTATTAAATACACCATCGCCTTTAAATACTTACTGGTTAAATTTTTTACGTTGTTTAGAAATAGTAATACTCCAGCAGAGAAAATTTTTTTAATTTATTTTGTATTTATACGAATATATTCACATTTTTTTTTTATTCGTAAGTAAAAAAATTTATTTCTTAATATTGTATAATATTTAGTTTTTATCGAATAAAACTATAAATTAAACAGTTACGATTGCACAAAAAATTTAATTACTGTATGCAATGATTTCTTCAATTTAAATGATAAGTTCACCATTACATTAATAATTATTAACGAATTAGTATATTTAATTGAGCTTTTGAAACTTACAATATTCATTATTTATATAAACATCTTATTAGAGGATGATACAATAAGATATGATATTATGTAAGGAATTAAAAAAAAGTAATCAAGGGACTGTTGTTCGTATAATACATTAATGGCATTTATATAAAATATAGTGGAAAAGTAATTTTGCATTTGTTGATGAAAACAAGGACCGCTCATAGGTTATGGAAGTAGTTCTATTTTTTGCGGTAATTCTAGGCTTACAATTATGCGATATTAAACATAAACATAAACCGTAAAGCGATTGTTTGGTACAGTAAAGGAAGGAGCAGAGGATGGGGTTAATGCTCATATCGCTTTTATGGGGACCCTCTATACGACAATTAACATGCAATAATTCGATGTGATAAGCAAGTATCGATTTTCCGATTAGACTCCGTATAAAAATAACAAGTCTTTTGCTTATTACCTGGAATTTCACGACTTCTCGTTTTCTCTTATATTTTTTTTTCAAAGATTTTTGCTTCTTTATTATTTGACCGTTCCTTTTTTGTACTTCTATTTTAACTTCTCATTTTTGTATCTACCGATGTATTTATAATCATTTCTCGAATACTGTTCCTTTACTTTTACTTTTTTCGAATACAATTTTATTTCATTTACTTTGATATTTTAAATTTTTATTTTATATATTATTAATTATGTATAACTTAGTCTAACACGTACTTTATTTAAAGGTTTTTTTATTAAAATTTAATCTGGATTCATTTAGCTCTTATAGCTAACGCAGGTATTTTTCTACGCATTTGCATACGTTTAGTATACTTTTTTACAGCTCTTACATAAAAGGAATCGAGATGCATATTTGATTTTAAATGATAATAGATGAATGATTTCTTAATTAATTAATAATTTCTTAATTATTAAAGATATTTTAACGTCAATAAAATATATCATAAATGCATTTTAATGTTTCTTTCAATCGAGGACGGATATTAATGTTTAAATGCTCGAATGAAATTAGTGTATATCATTGAAGATTCTTTCTTTATGTGAGATCGATTGAATTGTCCAATGAACGAATTATCGGAATATGGATGCATATAAAATTAAGGATTTTACCAATGAGCGAACCAAGCGAGACAATTAAGTATTCCACTACGTGCTTCCGTTCTCTTTTCATTTTTATTTTTTTTCATTCGTTTCAGTTATCGCTTTTTATTTGATGTTTTCCCCTAAACTACTGTATCTCACTCTCTCTCTGCCGTTGGCGCATTTTCTATTCTTTTGTCATTATCCTGTTACCTATTTCCCTTTACTCCGTTTGCCGTCGTTTTTTGTCCGTTGCTCATTCGTGGCCCCATGTTAGCGCATATTCCGCACTGCAACGGAAGCGGAAAAAAGGTGAATTTATTTAACTGAGCCTTTGTGGAGTACAATGATAATTTAACGTGGGTTTGCACGCATTTTCATATTTATGCCTTCCGCCCGACGAGTCCGACTGGTGAATTGTGTTTTTCAATTTGTGCACGCTGGGCGTGATCCGGAAAAATTGCTAATTATGACTATAATCGAATTATATATAAAAAAATCGAAGGCTTTTATGATAATAATTGTCGCGAGATTTTCTCGTATCGTTATTAAAGTACTGATCGATGTACGCGAACGTCATGTGTTTTCAGATATCGGCAAAGAGGCACGAATCGATTTTAATATGTGTTGGTACATATGTACGCGTTTATCAGTGGTATGCATCCACCGCAATATAGTAATTTATTTATAGAGTAAAATTATATTTTATCAGAATTTGTGTATGCGAGTACTTAACTTTAATTCGCCATAACTCTGAAATTACTTTTGTTACAAACTTCTATAACGTATCGTATTAAACTTATAAAATTTAACTTTGATTCGAGAGTAACTATACGTTTATATAGTCGTTAGAAAATTACATTGGCAATCTTATTCTGTGTCAGATTTAGATTATAACATTTATGTACGTTTATATTACAAGTTTGTTGAATTAAATTCATTTTTTTTGTAACAAGGAAAAATTATTCTTAATATTATTATAAACACATCATCTTAATATTTATTTAAATTATCATTGATAGGATTTATTAGAAATGATAGTTTTATTTTTTTCAGAAATGATCTGGTAGCATGTATTTATATTAATTTTTGCGTGGAATAAAGTTTTAGTTGTAAAAATTTTTTATTTGAAAATTACATGAATAACTAACTAACATCGACACGTATCTTTATATCTGGTTTTAAAAGTAAAAGAAAAAGAAAAATATATGTAAAACATATACTATTATAAATACATAAAGATAATATATTTATGTTATTACAAACATTAAAATGTTCTCAAATATATTTTCGTGTCAAATGCAAATATCCTAGAAAGTTTCAATGTAATCTCTTTACGTACTTTATATAAAATAATTAAAAAAAATAAAATATAAAATATTTGAAAAACTATTTAAAGTAAGAAAGCATTAAATTTATTTTAAAATTTAAAAAATACATATTTTAAGCTTTATACCAATAATTAAACCTCTACTATATTTAAAGTTATTAGAATTAATATTTTCATTATTATTAAATATAAATTTTTTTAAAAGTAATATGTTCTATAATCTATTTATATATAAAATGTTTTTGTAGAACCTTAGAAATAGTAAAATATTTTTTAAATGTTTAATCTAAAAATTGTGATCATATATTTTAAAATTAATTTTGATAAGTTTTATTTCTACTTAAATCATTATTTGGTACACATATTTAATAAAAAAATTTTGATTTTATTTATTTTTGATTATATTTTTTTCTAAAATATATAAAAAATATAATAAAATCACAGATCTAATAAAAATATTTAGTGAATTTTGATAGATCGATATGAATATATAAAAATAATTTTATTCGATCTATAAAAATTGATCAAAATTTTATATATTCAAAAATTAATTTTATATTATATATAACAATTCATACGAAATTTAAATTATCAATAGAGATAACACTATAATTATTTGTCATCTATCCATTTATTAAGAATAATCTGAAAATTGCTTTACGAGTTTCCATGTACAAATAATATACTTAAATATCAAATTAAGTTAACCAGCATTTTCTATAAGTAAATACATGGTATTAATTAAGATATGATCTCGTTTTATTTTTGAAAATGAATATTTTTTTCAAATGTTCTCAGAAATTAAATAATTATATTTATAAAATTTTATTATGTAGAATTTTTATAATGATAATTAAATTTATTTCAACATAATATTAATTAAAAAAGTAAATAATTGTCAATTAACATAATTTTTCATTTGATATTTAAAATGTCAATACCCAATAATTTTTTATTTTGCTATATAATCGGCATGATAAAAAATTAATGAAGTCAATTTAGTATGTATTGAATACAAATTAATAAATTTATATTGATGGAACTTTGTGTTTAAGTAAATCTATATTTGATGAAAATAAAATAATTTTTTGACATTAATATATATTCACAAATAATAATAAATATTCACAAATAATAACAAATATTCACAAAAAATAACAAATATTTTAAAAAATATATAAAATATGTAATTAGATATGAATTTATTACGTGTTTTACTTACATAAAATGTAATTGATAAAATATTGCGTATTTTGGTTATCTAATAATATTTTATTATTTTAATAAAGTTGAATAAGATAGTAACTTGTATTAATCTTTAGTAATAAATACAGATGCAAAAAGTGTTTGCAAAGGTTATTAATAAATAATCTAAAGCAAGAACCATAGTCTGCTATCGAATGCAGTCTATTCTCTGTATCTTCTTTATTTACATCATCAAATCTAAAAGATAATTAACGGCATTGTTCAAAGGATGAGGGAAGATTTGGCGAGGGTAATAAAAATGGAGCTTGTTATCACCGATTTATTGTACCAGTATAAAAGAATTATTCAAAGGAAAATAGTCAGTATGGTTCTATGGCTTTTTCTATTCGTTACGATGTTGCTATCGTTAGTGCGAGTCATAACTTGTGGAAAAGTGCCGGCAGTAAGCTAATTAGTTGAATGCCTTAGGCAAGATCTGCTCTCTAATTTCCTGTTCCCACGACATATTCCCTTAGGAGAAGTTTTCCCCCAGTTGCGTTTAGGGTTGTCTTAACTCGTACGAATAGCGTAGTCAATTTTGTACGGGGGGAAGGGATGGAAAATGGGCCACAGTTGTACTTGAAAGCTATAATTGGATAAAGTACCGAAGTTTTCTCGATTTGTTTTCAAATGTACTACGAGATTGGTATATACATGTACTTGCAACATATTTAAATTGTGATTAGAGTATATTGAATCGTTCTATAACTATTTTAATCTTTTTTAGGTGTTCTAAATTTCAGTTCATAAATTAGTTAGATTATGTAAATATAATGTCACAAGATAATAATTGTGTATCGTTCTTTTAAAAATTGAAAATATTTTTTTATAAAATGCTTATTTCATGCTATAATTCTATTTAATTTTATGCTTTTTTTCAATTTCATGTGTGATAAGTTTCAGTTGTTTTGTTGCTTTAACTTTTAGGCCTATTTATTGTGCATAAAATTGTATAATAACTCTTTAGATTTGGCTTATAATGAAAAACTTTTATTGTATTATAATCAAGTTTTAAAAACTATTTTAGGTATTTTATCTACTTTTTTGTTCGATAACATCTAATTTTTAATTTCTTTTAATTTAAATTTTTAGTTTTATATATTTAAAAGTTTCTAAAAATATATTCTGAAAAATTGTTTAGAAAAGAGATCGACCTTTAAAGGTAGTTAATAATCTGAAAAATTATTAATTTTCCGATAAAATTTTATAATATACTTGCAGTTGAAATTTGCATAAATTTGTTTGTATGTAAATTAAGTATTTATGGAAATTATTATAATTTTTTAAGGTATCTACTATGGAAATTTCATTGATAAAAAAAATTATTTATTTTAAATATTCTTACTTTTGTAAACGAGCCACAAAGATATTGACTTATTTAATAAAAAAGAATTATGTGTAATGATTTTTGTAGGAAATTAAGAGAAATAAAAAAAAATTATAAACTATTACTTATATAATGACATATTTTTTATTATGACTTTATTATATAAACTTATTAACATCATTATATATTAACTTACTGTATAATTTATTAACTTATTACATACATATTTTGAGAAATTTTTAAGAAATTTTTGAGAAATTTTTGAGAAAAAAATATTTATTATAATATTTATTTTCTGTATAAACTTAAATTTTTATATCAATATGTGTTCATTAAACAACTTTGAGAAAATTATGGACTAAAGTATTTATATTAAATAAAAAAGTAAATAAAGTAATTGCAAAATAAGTAATTTTTTTATATCAATACAGACATTATTTTTCTTTAATTCAGTCCATATTAAGTATTTAATTTTCGAAAATTAAAACCAAATATTATTAGATTGATACGAAAATGATGTATTCTAAATTTTGAAAACAGTATTATTTAAAATAAAAGTAACAAATTCTGTACAGAAATTGATTTGTTTGATATGTAATATTTAAATATATCAACTAAATATAAAAGTGTTTTATAATATAAATAATATAAAGTTATAAAAAAATAGTTTTTTAAAACTATTTGACAATTCATTGTTAAAAAGTGTATATTTAATTTGAATTTATAATAAATATGTATACATCTCCTTTATTTTTTGTTAAAAGAATTAATAACAATTAATATTATTTTTGGGGTTTTAATATTTAAAGAACTCTATTTCTATTATTATCTCTTTAAAAAGCTTTTATCAATTTATGAATAATTATTAAAAAAATATTTTTTAGTCAATTTAATTGATATTTATATTATGAAAATTTATAAATATATTACTAATTAGTCTTAATATATTAATATTTATAAAAAAATTATATAAAATTTAAATAAAAATATTAATTATAAAAAATACTCAAACTTTTTTAAAAAAATCAATAAAATTTCAAGAAATTTTTATATATGTGCGAAAAAATGGTACTTATAAAATAATTATTAAAATATTTGTTATATTTATTACTTTTTTCTTTCTGCCATATTTATATTAATAACAGAATATATATTTGCATGAAAATTCGTTACTGTAAGTTGAAGGCTCGATGCAAAAAAATACTTAATCCAGCAAGTACAAGAATATACAAAGAAGGAAACTTTCAAATTATGTATTGTTAATATACATACTTAAAATGATGGAAATTATAGATAAATACTTTTTTTTAGTTTTTTCCATGTTATTTTACTATATAAATAAATATTTTAGATTTTACTATATTGGATTTTGGTTTTAATATATGCGTTATATATTAATATCAAATGTAAAATATATATGTATATAAAATAGTGTAATATTCTTTATTATTAGAAAATAATGATTATACAGATATGCATGTAAAAATAGAATAATTAAAATAATTTAAGTTTCTTTTTAATAAAAAACCTTTAACTAAATTATAATTTATAAACATGATAATTTATTACGATAAATATTTTTAATTTTTAGAAGGGCTATTTCTATATATATATATTTTGGGTAATAAATTATATTATTAATTAACTAATGAATTATTTTTTACTAAAAAGTTAAAAAAATGTTTTAACCTTATTTCAAATATTATGATATTATAATATTATAATATTATAATATTTATATGTTATAATAATTTTTATTAGTGTTGTGGTTTATTAAGAAAGTAATTATTAATAAGAAGAATTTAACTTTAGCTTAAATTTATATTGATACGTTTTTCGAAGGTTTTTAAAATGTAGATATTCATGACATTATAAAAGCTAAGTTTCAATAAACGAAATAAATGAAAAGTGTAATATATAATAAATAATGTGCTTAAAGATAGATTTTATAACTGAATTAAAAATGATAAGCAGGATAATTTAATTACTAGAGATAAATTTGTATTAATTTCTATATATGTATGTATACATTATTGTTTAGAGTAATAATGAACAATATAATTTTTTTAATTTTTAATTATTATAAGCATAATTCTCCATTTGATTCTAATACTGCGGTATTGTATGATTAATTTATGTGTTTATATATATCAATGTGTTTAAGTTTTTAATTAAATAAATTTTTTTTTAGTTAGAAGAGAAAAACTAATCTTTTTTAATAATATTTTTTTCTGAAACAAAAAGTAAATTTCGATTTTGCAATCAAGAAAATTTTCTATTGAACAATAATTTTTTTAAAAAACGAAAATATTGATAAAATGAGTGATTATTTGTGATTTAATTATATACAAATTTTACATAACATTTAATTTTTATTTAGTCAATTTGAATATTTATTATAGGTTTTTAATGTCAAAAAAAGAAATTACATTTTAATACATTTCAAAATGGAAATTAATATATAACATGTCTAATGCTCTCAAATAGAATAGATGGATATTTCTATTACTTCGTCTGCATTTACTTATTTTTTTTATCTACATTCTTCTGGATTTCCTATTTTTTGTATATTTTTGCAAGTATACTTGAATATAAAATAAACGTTAATTGTTTACAAGCACATATAAAATCTATATAGTTTCTTAAACTATTATTCCTATATATAATAAAAATATTAAAATAAATATGCAATATTAATTGTAAACTATCATAAAAAATATTTGCTTATTAAAATGTGCCAATTTTCAAAACACGTCGCTCAATTTTTTCTTTCTATTTAATATATATACTGCAACTAGTCTTATAGGATTTTTATTTAATAATTGTTGGAAATTAATAAACAATATCCTACATATTAGAAGATGTAAAATTTTGAATTTACATGTTTCTAGTTTATTTTATATCCTTATATTTTTTCACGTATATTAACTATTAAACTCTTCAGAGTAAAAATCATATTTTGGTTTATCATCGGCTAAGCATTTGTGTAAAATTATATCGGTTATGGTATTTTTTATTTTATTTATATTAAGATTATTATTATTAAAGATTTCTGTATGATAAGAATTATTTACATCAAAAAGTCATTTAATTAGTTTTTAAATTCATGATTGAAATAATGTATCTTCTATTTGTAGAATTTTATCAAATTCATAACTCGTTATAAATGCAAAAGTCGAAAAATCGAATTTGCAACAATGTGAAATAAAACGAAATATGTAATATGTGTTGTAAATTAATTTTATTGTAAATTAATTTATTTAATAAAAATTAATTAAATCAATTGAACACGGATAATTTATGATCCGTAACAAAGTGAATAATTTTATGTGCTACTACTAATTTTCGGTCGTAAAATCAACAATTTTCAGGAGTTTAGTATAAACTCAATAGATTTTTATTTGTAAAATTTTTATTTAGAAAAATATTAAATTAATAAATAATATTTAGATTTGTATCAAATAATATCTATATAATTTATATTTACAAATAATAATAAGAATCAAGAAAAATTTATATTGGCATAAATTATTTAAATATATTTAATATAATTTATAATATATACTATGAAACATATTTCAATATAATAAGATTTATATTGAATATAATTTTACAATATATTCAATATAATTTTCGGTATATAGACATAAGTAATTTTTTATAACAACGGCATGTTTATTTTATAAATTTTTAATATTGTAATTGTCTAAAAAATTTCATGAGAATTAAGTGATTATTTTTTTTATAAAATCGTTCAAATATTTATCCCTGTCACGGTGAAGGAAAATATCGATTCATCTTTATTAACGACATTAAAGTAATATGTAGTAATATTCAACATCGCTCGAATATTTAAAATGTTTTTATTCTTCGTATACATAACGGTATTAAGACGAGGTACAGTTTCGCTATTTTTGAAAAATTTTTCTTTCTCAGCATCGCGAGCTTGTATAGGCGAAGTAGTCTGCGGGTTGTGTCAATGGTTGCGGGAAACCGCACGTAGTTCAGTCGTTTATTTTTCGTTTTCATATATACGCGCAGCTAGGGTTTATTGCATACTGGACGTTTAGCTTTTTTTATTTTTCCCTGAACGGATTTTCAACTGGAATGAAAAATTCTTTTTTCAACAAATTATATTTTACTCTTTTACTGCAGTTTCATCAATTTATGAAAAAAAATTTAAAATAAAAGTCACCTATAATGTATATAACAGTTCGTTAAAAATTCATATAATAAAGTATATAAAAATATTACTTTCTAATTAAAAACGTCATATAGATTTTAAATACTCAAATTTATCTAAATGAATTTTAAATAAAAATGTTTGCAGCATGTAAGATTTTACTCTATTCGGATAAATTATTAAATATATAGTAAAATTAAAAGACAAAAATATTTCTAATTTAAAAGTGAGCATAAAATTGAAACATGAATAAAAGATAAATTATATTATTAAGTATGGAAATTGAAATATAAAAAATGCAATGAAATTTGTTAAATTAATGGAGTAATATTTTTTTACCATAAAACAAATTATTGATATTAAAAAAGAATATTTAGTATCTAGATTGCATATTATTTATAAAATTGTAACGATATAATTGGAAATATATATATATATTAAATGATTAACAAAAAAATATATAATGAATAATGAATAACAACTAGGAAAAATAATGGGATACGAGTGTATGCCTCATGCTTGTAAAAATATGTGCAAGTGTACATAGCTTCGAGGCCTTAAGCTCGCTTGTGTACAGTAGTAAGTCTCCTAGGTTACTTGCCAGGAGCGCTGGAAATACTATACCATGTGAATAATGTATATATAAATTATATAAATTTGGCATATCGATAATTTATATCGTCTTACTCTTTTAGGGCAAAATTAAAATGTAAGGGATAAATACTATTGATTAGTGTAATATTCATATGATATTATTATTTATCTAATAAACTGTGCAACAGATATGAAAATATCGATTTATAAATCTAGTAAAAAATAATCTTTTTATTATTATGAATTAAATAATTTACGTCAATTTATGTACATGTAACATTCATAGATATTAAAAACCGAAAATAATCCATTTAGTTAATATAAAATAGATATTGTAAGAAAATAGATATATATTTCATTAGTGAAAATGAGATTAAATATAGAGATATGATATTAAATTCAAACTGATTTTACATTTATCAAAATTTTTAAAGTAAATCAGTTCTTAAAAATTATTTTATCTAAAGTAACTTGAAATTAATGTACGATGTTTTTTTGCAGAAGTTGTAGTATAAGAATGAAAAATGAACTTATGTTGGACATTCTATCAGTTATAGTGTTGATATTATAAAACTGAAAATAAGAACTGAATATTTTCAAAAATTTAAATAACATATTGATCTATATTTATTACTTATTCTCACGTGAAGAAAAAAATTATTAAAAAAAAATGATATTTCAATTTGAAAATAGAGTATTTGTTGCAGAATAATTTAGTTACATTGGACAAGATAACAAAATAAAATTACCAAAATATAAATGAATAGTGTTCAGACACTTTATCATCATATTATGAATGAATTGTTGCTAGAAAGTAAATATTTGTTGGTATAGTTGCATACAGTAAGAAAGAAAATTTGGATACAGAAAATAATACGCCGAAGAGAAAAAAGTGCTCAAAATTATAGAGAAATGTTAACTCTAGAACGACATTGTCGAATAATCTCACTGCTGATGACGTAAAGATCGGTAACGAGAGAATCGCGAAATACCTTAGTCGAGGATTATCCACATATACGACAGAAGAGCGATACAGTTTTCATTTAGGAACAAAACTCTAAGATAATTCGATTTATCATCGTAATTCGTTTATCATTGGGTTGTATATATTTTTTTTGAATATGCAAAAGAGATTTTTTAGGTTTAGGTTTAATAGGTGTCCTCTAATTTAAATTCTTATAATATTTATTTATTTTTATTGCACGCGTTAATGATTTTTCCTTTATATTCATTATGTAAATAATTAAATTTGTAAAATTTGAAATATCTTCCCAACTTGTTGAAGTGACTTTATGTAATTATTATTACTGATCAAACTTGAAATATGGAAGAATCTTATTGATCGAATTAATTTTTCAACATATTTCAACAATTGAACAATGTATAGGTACAAAGAATTTTATACATTGAAAACTTGGTAGTAATTTAGTAAACATATTAAAGTATTTTTTGTAAAAGGTTATGTATAATTAATATTGGATCTGTTTAATAATATTTAATAATACAATATCAAATATTATTAACGAATATTTACAAATTATTTTAATACAGTATTGTTGAGTTACTATTGTTATTTTACTACTATTATTCACGAAATATAAATTTTGCAAAAAATGTACAGTAATAAAATTAGAGTAATATAGTTAAAACTATTTACGATATACAAAATTTCTTATTTAAAATTTTTTTTTTAATTGTAATTATACAAAAATATTTTTTTTAGTAACAGAAACTATATTTTTCCATAGAATTGTTTTTAATTACAAAAATGTCTTTAAACAATTTTTAAGTATTTTTTTATTTTTTCTATTACGTTTGAAAAACTATTTCATTAAATTATAAAATTAAATCGTTAATAAAAATTTTGATAAAATAAATAACATTATATTTTATAAAATATTGTTGAAATAAAATTTGAAAATATTATAAAATTTTTATGTATATGTCTTGTAATTAAAATATAGAATAAAAAGAAAGTAGTGTTCTCGAGTTAATAATTTCGTTTCCTATAAAATAAAGAGTTCATTTAATATTATTTATATTACATACTTTTCTAGTTTCTTCAACTTTTTCAAATAAATTTTTTTAATAAGAATGTTTTAATATCATTTATGTTTACTTATTGATTATTATGTCTATAATTATGTATGTATTTACATATAATTAAATTTACATTATTAAATTAATATTAAACGCATAATTTACACACGTAAATAAATTTTAAAAGATTTGATATTATTAGTAATAATAAGTTAGATTTATTTAATAATATACATTTATTTATATAAAACTTGTTTTATGAGTAATAACTTGATCATCGATTATGAATACAGTGGTGTAATTGTGTTACGATAATGATAAGAATTTTGATAATTTGTGGTATTCAAATTTATTTCGTATTTGCAAATTTTTATTCATACTCTGTTAAAAATAATATAGAAATATGTAAACATAAATATGATTCGTATAAATAAAAGCAAAATAATTTTTTTTTTATTTTCAAATATAATATGCATACGATCATTGCGCGATATAATTTATGATGTAATAATCATTTGATCTATATAAAACTATAATAATCACATTAAGTTTTCAATTGTTCTATTTAATCATGTTTTCGGTTTTCTTTCTACAGAAGTCATATACATAGTTATTTATTGTTTTGAATGCATTTTATATGAAAGAATTAACTTATAAAATTGCAGATTATTCTCGCGCCACTTTATGAGAGAAATTATAAGTGTGAATTGATTTAAGATTCTCTGCCATGTCTAATTTAGTACTATCGATTATTATATTTAAAAATTAAGTAAATGTCACTCGTTCTTCAAATCGAAATGAATACAATTTCTGAGACCTTCTTTCAATTTGAAAACGGGTATAAGCTGTCGAACGTCCTTTAATCGGCTTAATTAATTCAAGCTCGTCGACCACGGATAATCCTTTTCTTTATAATCGGCCTAGTATGACCATACGGTCTGCATACGCAATCGAATTTCGTAAACTCTCAGGCTATGCGTTCCATGTAAACTCATTTCGATGTTCTTCTATCCTTCCGATATAAATCGTCTATTACGTATCTTCTCATTTATTTCCTAGAAAGTATTTTTACGCGTAATTATTTATGAGTGAATGAAAGTGTGAAACAGAAAAAAGAGCAAAAAATGCATCGACCTTTTTCTCGATTTTTTAAAAGCTCCCACTCTTTCATTTCGTATATCCTAACCGCGTAATTGCTGGTGCAAAGTTTTTCATTTTGCGAGCGGAAAATGAAAAGGAAAACAAATTATTGAATTGTTGAGCAATACAAACTTTGATTCTTCGTGGTTGTGCAATTTTTTATTTTATATTGTTGCTCGTTAATTTTAGTAACTTTATACATTTTAAACTCATGTAATAAATTATGTTTATTAGATTTCTAACAAGGAAATTATTTTAAATGTACGATTTAAAAAAATTATTTTTTTTAATAGTTAATTTTAGTTATATCAGAAATACTATACTTAATGGATTACAAATTTTTTTAATGTTTTGTATAAAGTATTTAAAATTTTTTTGTAGAAAAATGTTAATTATTTTTAATATAAAATATTTAAAGAATGATATTATATTATCCAAAAATAGTTTACGTATAGTTTTGTTTAAAAATATTTTTAAATATTTGAGTTATGAGCTATAATAGTATTTTTCTTTTTAGAAAGTAATTTTGTGATGTACAAATTATTTAATAGTTTTACTAGCACTGCGTTTAATTATTTGATAATCAAAATATATAATTAATTCTATTATATATTTCTCCTTAATTGATTTCCTTTTTAAAGCATTATTTAAAACAACATTTTTTATAAATTTGCAAAATTAAAAATTAAATTTTTTAAATAATAAGGGTTACATTTTATTAATAAAAGATTTATATTAAATAAAAGACTTGGTAATTAAAAACTATTATATCTTAAACAAAATCTTAGAAACATTCGTTTCAAGTTTCAACGTTGAATTTTTATATGAATTTCTCGTGATATATTTTCTATGATGTAATTCATAAATTATACAATAAAATTATAAAATGCATTACAGTCTTATTTATAGATTAACTTTGTAAAAAACGATTTGTAATGAATAACTTATTATTTTCTGTTTTTATCATTATTTTTATATATTAGTAATATAAATGGTTATTATAATGACTTACAAAAGCTGTTTCTTAAAATTTAAGTTATATATTGTATATATAAATTTTTAGTTGTTTAATAGATAAATGTAAATGTATAACTACATTTATATTCTAATAAATTGTAAAACATATTCTTTTACTTCATTTAATTATTTATACACACAGATATAGGTAAATAAAATATTAGCATTTTATGAAAATTCAATTATTAATAGATTTGTATGTTATATACAATTGAAAGGCTGTAGTCATTTAATAGCAGCTCACTTATTATAAATATAAACTATATCAGTAGCAACATTTCAATTTTTCTTTAGGTGAAGGAATCATATATTAGGTTTACGTATTTTTTTTTGTTTGAAGATGTTTTTAAAGAAAGTAATAATGCTGAAAAATTAAAAATTCGATATTATTTAGTCGAATCAATCTATTTAATAAATACGTTAGATACTTTGTAGCTTTGGGATAATTCGATAGAAAAGGATTTACGCATTTTTTGATTGAACAAAATGCATGTGTACGAAAGGTAATAAGTTTGGATTTTGTTTTCAAAATATTGTCAGAGAAAGCAAGTGTGTGCGTGTGAGATGCATAGACAGATAGATAGATAGAGAGAGAGAGAGAGAGAGAGAGAGAGAGAGAGAGAGAGAGAGAGAGAGAGAGAGAGAGAGAGAGAGAGAGGATAGGGAGTGAGAAAGAGTATGATCAAGTGCGGTAGAAGGGGCATATTCACGAAATACTGGAATGCAGGTTCTGATGCTGTTTCGTGTTAAACGATTATGCGATGTTCGAACCATCAGCTTGTTCGTGCATTCTATTGAAAAATGAGAATTTCTCGACTTTTAAAACGTATATACGTATATTAAATATACGTGCATATGTGTATGTCGTAAGCAAGAGTCCATTTCGATAAATCGTTTAGAATAGCTTCGTTTCGAAACGCGTACTCGATTGTTTCGGTGCGTAAGATGATTTTAAGTAAAGAAAGACATTTACACTTAAGGATTTGGTTGGAAATATTTCCTATGTAATTCATTCGTTCAAAATGTTCAAAATTGTATTTCGCAATACTTTTCCAATTTGTCTTTGAAAAAAATTTTGATAAATTCGAATTAACATTTTATTATTTATTGATACTTTGAAGATTGAAGTACATTACGCTAGCATTATAATAATTTTTACCTGTAATAAAATATTGCACTCAATTTCATAAAATAATTGCTTTGTTTAACGTATAATCTAACTAGTGTTAACAAGCTATTGTTGTATAATTATATAAGATACATTTTTTCGAAATTAAGTTTTAAGAACATTCAATTTGGAAGAAAATCTATCGAGTCATGTAAAATAATTAATATACACAAGAGGAATTTCAGTCAAGTATCAATACTATTACCATTTTTAATTCATACTAGCATCCATTGTAATCTAGCTTCTGTCATTTTTGGCCTAAATTTCTTACACACATATTTGTCTTTAGTTTTTTTCCATGGATAGTTGAAACAAATTTTCAAAAAATATTGCATGGCCTCGTAACACGTTAATTACTTTGAAGCGTCGGAGTAAACAGTGAACGACAACTGCCTGGCCATCGCAACATCTGTTTGCAATTGTTAACAGGGCTGGTGCATCCATTCCAAGAGGTCACTGCTCCGTCGCTTTCACGTTTATATATGTTTAAACAAGTGCGATCGTAAATTAAATCCTTCTATTGTGTATATTTTGATCTCGTTAAATGTAAGTGTCAACTCTTTTTTTCTTTCCACTTTCTCTCTTTCTCTAACTCTCCTCTCTCTTTTCGTCTCCTCTTCATTTAACTGTAAATGATTGATAGATATTATTATGAGAATGTTTCATTATAATTTAAAATATAATCTACTGTGTAATACTACTTAAAATGTATATATATTTCTGTAACGAAATAATAATTATTGAATGTGTATCCTTGATTTAATATTGTATTATCTTTTTATTATATTATATTATATTTTCACATTTAGTGAGAAAATCTTGATGTAATTTTATTATTGTTAATCTAAAGTTTCAGTATTTAACTTTACACGCTTATGATAATAGTTTTTTTAAATAAGTCATCGTTTTATTATACAAAATATTAATTATAATATTGCATATCAATTTTACTTACTAGAAGAGTATAATTTAATTTATTTTCTTATTCTTAGAAGAATGATTCAATGGAAATCAAATTGATCTACATTAAACAAATATTTTTTTACCGAATAACGGTTGAAATATAAAATTAAAAGTGTTCAAAATATTATTTTTCTTGCGCTATATTGAGAAATGTAATTTTGATAAACTGATGAAGCCAGGTTTTTCAATCAATTACTGAACCAAATGCAGGATAGCCAATTAGAAATGACTTCAATACATCACCTGTTTCAGAAATTAATATCATCTTTATTACTAATAAGCTTATTTTCATTATTTAAATAAAAATTTTAAATTTTGCTTCCAGCTATACAATTAGGTAATAAGGTGAAAATTTTTATCAAATGTAATTTAGCTTTTTTATAACTATCGATATTATTCATACTGGGTAATATTTTTATATAAGAGAATAATTTAATTGAAAAAATATTTTATATGATTCTTGAATACTGCATTTTTTTAATATGAATTTTAGTGTCGTTTAAATCAGAAATAAAATTACTGATTGTGTAGTATCAAAAGATAAAATTAAAACTATTTCAAATAAAAATAAGAATTCTATGTTTTATAAAATTATTGATGTCGTTTTTAAATAATTTTTCAAAATATCGATTCACTCTTTTAAGAAGAAGTTGTATATATATGTAATATTTATCTTGCATTATTGCATGTTTTTTATTTTATTATTATTATATTTTATAATTTATATTATAATTAGTGTTACTAAGAGTTTTTTTTGTTATTTTTTTAATTTTTAATTACATTTTTTATGAATATATATATATTCTTTTTTAATAAATTAAACATTGTATTATTATTATTTTATAAAATTGATTTTTTATATATTATGAAAAAGTATAGCTTAATAAATACAATGGTTGTTATTAAATGTATGTATCTATCTGTTTGCATGTAATTTCATTTTATTGATATTTAAAGTTTTTTCCTATGATTCCGTAATAAAAATTTTTTTTGATACAATGAATTTTCTTAAATTGTAAAGATTGAAAATAAAAGTTAAACTTTATAATTCTTTATTTTTAATTCCTTTTAGATCTCCTTATAGTAATTAAAAATTTAATGAAAAAAATGTTGTAAAAAAAGTTTAATTATTGATGATTTTTATTTTAGCATTTATTGTACCTGTAAATACATACGCCGAGTATTAGGACTCTACACTGTTTGTATATTAATATTATCATAGCATATTAAATTTGATATTTTAATTCTTTGTATTATCAATATGAACTTAGTGCATTTTTATTCTATATATATGTAAGTTAATTTACACGATTTAGAGACTCGAATGCTATACTGATGAATGCTGCTTTATTTGTTTTGATATTTAATATTATTTTTTTTTCATATAATTACATTAAAAATAAGCAATAAAAAAATAAAAAATTTTCATTCTAAGTAGATTTATATATACATCTATAAAATTTATCAATAAACAATAAACAAATAATTTCATTGTATTAACATTTTAAAAATTTGTTTTAAGTTTTTATGAATTATAAATTATTAAAATATTATATTTTTATATTGAGTAGTAAAAAATTATTATGATGCAATAAGTTTATGAATTTTAGATGCAAGTAATTTGGTAGTATGTTGTTTTTTTTATAAAATATTAATAATGCGTACCTAATTTTTTCTTAAATATTTATGATAAGATACTTAAAAATATTTCTTTTTTAAATAAATTGTTTTGAGTAATTTTTAATAAAACAAAATCTAAAAGAAAACAGCTGCATAAAAAAATGATTGTAGATACAATTGTTTAAACATATGAAACTGTAAAACTCATGTTTTCGATGTCATGGCCAATATTTGTGAGACGTTATAACCCGCGATGTTTTTTGTCATATACGCCGGCTGTTGACGGTCGATGTTGAAGCACAAGCCCCTTTTCATTTGGTACTTTTTTTACTCCGTATTTTTTTTTTTTGCTTAAAAATGGAAACGAAAGATCTATTGGATTTTAAAAAGATCCGTCAATGGAACTTTTATCGTATAGTTTTGCAGGGATTAGTACATCAAACTTCTTGCGTAAATATTTTTTGCTTTCAATTTTTAATATTTTAATATTAATATGGTATCCATTAATACGTTGAACATAGAATATATTTAATTTTTACTTGCTTTGTGTACAATTTGAAATCAAGATAAATTACCAAATAATTTAAATTACTGTAAATTATGCAATACGTCTTTTGAATACTGCTATGAAGCTACAGTATGTGACAAATCTTAAAATGTCCTGTATAGATTTATAGTGCTGAATCAAATTATTTGATAAATTTAAAGTTCCAATTTTTAAAATCTATCCAAATGATGTATTAGTAATGTATATGAATTTATATATGGTAAACAAAAATATACGTACATGAGTTTTACTACAAAAATTTCTATATAAAACGTGATACACTATCAGATTCATCGTGCAGTTGAATATGCATTGTTGCTTTTGACCGATTACTTTAGCACACAGATTCATCTCTTAATTTGTCATAAATGTATATATTCATTACAGTGTATTACTATAGTGAAAATAGAGTATGTTCGAACTGTTTTCAATGAAGCACTGTTCATAGTGAATGAATAATTAAGTCACGTGATTGGTCTACGTGTTTGGCTAGTTGAATAATATAGAGAAAGGTTGGCAGGTCGTTGATTCAAATTATAATGAATGAAATTGAGATTAGGCTCAACATTCGGTATTTGTACTACTTCACTGAAGAATCTATCGGTCTTAATTGGATTTACCAGTAGTGAAAGTACAAGACTATGATGCAAAATTTTATTTATACATAATTTATCTATAAAATATTTATGATAATGAATTAATATATGACGTAATAGTAAATAAAATTACTAATTTATAAAATATTTTAAATAATTATAGAAAGTTGCATGTGTAGATGACAGAGCTTATCTATACTTAACACCTCAAAATTTCAATATTTTTTATGTTTCTGTTATTATTAGTTTCCATTTAGAAGATTCATTATTTATATATAACTTAAAATGTTAAAGACTCAAATCTTCTATTGAAAGAATTATTTGTATTAAGTAGACATTTTGATATAGTTTATAAAAAAACATATCTGCCATATTTTATTTAGAAAATTCAAATTTAATGTTTACTACTCAATTAATTTAACATTTTTTAACATTTTCAATAATGTATTATAAAATTACATAAGCTGTAGTTAAATAAATTTTACAAAATTATATTTTTCTTAACTTCTTCTGCAACGTCTTCCTTATCATCCGGTACGGGATCTTGAAATTTCTGAGGAAACATGCAGAGAAAAATTGAGGTTGGAAGAACAGAGACGTATACTAGGGCGTCGAAGTAACTAAATTATCCTCCTGTCTAGTCAACTTATTCTGACGAATTGAATTAGTTGAAGACAGGCCCTTGGAATTGAATAACGAAAAGGTGTAAACTAAAGTGTAAAGAAAGGATCGTATAAAATGTATTAAAGAAAATATTGCTGGCGTTATTTTCACATATTTAATTACTTTAAGCTATCAGTTCATATTCTTAATTAGATTTAATTTTTTCAATTTATCTTTTTAGTATAGCTTTGATATATTTTATTCTTGTATTATGGATAAATTTGATGTATTTATAATGTAATATTATATTTTATACTAGTACTATCTTAATATTATTGTGATAGTTAAATGAAGTATGAGATTTGAAGTAAACACCTTTCTATTGGCTAATATATATAACAAGTTAGTTATTACTATAGATAAAATTTTTATTTGTTCTATCCAGTTTTTATTTTCATTCTTTTTTTTAATTTTTGTTCTCTTGCATATCATTTGTTATACTTATGTTTTCGATATATTTAACCTCTAGGTTTAAATTGTAAGTTCCTAATATTATTTTATAATTTTAAATTATTTAGAAACTAAAAATTTTAAAAAATTATAAATTTTATATTGACAAAATAAAAAAATTAAAAGTTTATTAAATTAATAAGCTGAATTAATTATTTTTGTTTTAGCTATTGAATAAATTAAATATAGTTTTATCGATAGTCTATCTTTAATACAATTTACATCTGCAATTAAAAAAATAAAAATTTGATTATTAAACGAATAAAACAATTAAAAGTTATTTAATATTTTCGTATATTTGGAAATTAAAGCTTTTATTTTAGTTAGCACGAATCATTTTATAAAGTTGTTGCAAAGCACTGATCGTGATTTAAAGATATTAGTGTACTCAAGTTGTTGAAATGGAAATTATGGAAAATCTTGAATGCTTTAGTATTTGTTCTGCTTAGAAATCATGTTTAAAGAAAAAATCAGCCTTGTTAGACGATAACTATTTTTATCAAGAGTTATGATTTTAATATTAACATTAAGGTGAAATAATATCAATATTTGCTAAGTTTTATTGGTTGATTTCTTTGTTTCTATAATTTTTTTTATAGAAACGAGATTTCACTATTAGTTCAATCAAAGTTTTTAGTTCAAAAAATTTTAGGCGAAAATTTTGAGTTTGTTGTTAAAAGTCTTGAGATTTTACATAATGTATTTCAGTCAACTAAGATTTGTTTATTCAAATCAATTAAACTAAGAAGAAATTTAATTATTATTTATTAACTTTTTATCCATAATTATACATCATTATGTTTTTGTATGTTCTGGATTTACTTCTACGATTTCTTTACTATCGTTAATTGCAAATTTTACTACTATATAAATTCAATTGTTGATTTATAAAATTTTATGATTCTATTAATATAATCTGATAATTAATAATTCTAACATACGTAAAATTAATTTCTTTATACTTTTAAAAAAATTTTGAGTGTTATATTACATATATATCATTTGTAATTATAAAAAATTCTATGTAGCTTTTAAACGACTTAGAAATCTATTAGAATTTTATAAACTTTCTTCACCATTTATAAAGGTATCCTATCTAGTTAAAGAATGATTCAGCATAAATACCGCTATTTTTTTTCTAAAGTTAAGGTCATAAATACTTCTACATTTTTTCAATTCAAATATTTGAATTATTAAAATATCTCTTTATATAAAAAATAATTGTTTTTAATATATAAAATTACTTTTTTATTTCATTCTATGAAATCATTATTCATATATTAATAATTAGATATTTTAAATTGTGACTACAAATATTTATTTATCAAAATAGACAAATTTTCTAGTTTTACTTTTTTGTAAGTTGCAGATTACAGAAATTATTATTATATTATAAAAGATTTATCAACAAAATAATGCATGGTTCACAATTTAATATCCTTTTTAAATTATCCTTGCAACTCAATGTAATTTGATTTATATTAAAAGTTAAAAAATAAAATTTGTTTATCGCATCTGAATTATAGTTTTAAGTAATTGTGCTTCATCTAAAAATCTAGAATAGTTTAAATATTTTATTCTATAAGAAATATACCGAAACCGTTTAAATTTATTATTGATCATTGATTATAAAACTTAATTAATTGAAAATTATTTTAAAGGTGTTAAATTATAATTATATCTATTACATCAATTATTTACAAATTAATGATTTTGAAAAGTTATCAATGAATAGTTTAAAATGAGAGTTCTGAGTATATGATATTAAATTAAAATATAATCAGATAATTTTATATTGAAGCTGTATAAATTTATTTAAATTATATTTATTATATTTTAATAAATTTACTGTATTTTATACTTTTATTGCATAGATTTGTCGTAAGAATTTTTACTTTTTCTCGTTTATAGTAATAATAATAGAATGTAAAAAATGTTTTAAACATTTATTTTATAATTTAAGACGTTTGCTTTGTAGCGAGAATCTATTTTCTAATTAATAGTTCTTAAGAAAATGGATTTTTAATTAAAGTTAAAGATTTTCAGCAAGCTAAAATTTTTGCGAAAGTCAGAAAAAGAATTGTGAATATAATTGTCATCACGAGGAAGTCTCTTATAGTACGAAAAAACTACTATATATTGGACCAAGTACAAATATTTTTAGAGATATGATATTATTTGCAGATAGATAGACCGAATATTTATGAATTTATCAACACTCAGGAGAACATCGGCGGTAATATTTTATTATGTATTTCTTTATTGCTTAGAATTTTGAGAGATAAAGAAAGTTTATTTAGAATTTAATTTATATTAATGACTATTTTAAATCTATCAAATCGAATATTACTACATTGACCATATTTGGAGTCAAGAACTAAAAATCATTAAGGCACTCACGTCGATGAATAAATGGTAAGAAGAATAAGAGATATAACTTGTTTTATTTTAGAAATAAAATTTGTCGAATTAATGATGGAACAATATTCGGATAACATAAAATTGGCCGTACAATCGCTTATTAACCTATTAGTATCGAATAGCTATAATTTGCTTGTTTGACATTTGTACGTTTTGCTCAAATTTGTTAATTTAGTTATTCAGTTACTTCATAAATTAAAGATTCCTCTTGCAATATTTTATATCGTTTTCTTTACATTCAAAATAAGTTCCTAAATATGGTACAGTTTCCTACCTGTTCGAATCTTCGCGGTCTTCCGTTTCAATTAATTTTTCTACCATTGCTTCTAATTGCGACAGATATTTGCAATAAACCATATCGTTTACTGTATTCTAGCAATATATTTCGTTGCTTTTTACGCCCTCGTGTTAAACCACTGATGCAACGTGTACATCCAAAACACATTTTGATATACGCGCATAAACTGTGTTTCTATCCGATTCATGGGACTTGTGGCGCATTTAGAAATATTTTAAATTTCTCTTTTCGGTTTCTTCGTATGTTTCCTTAAATATTGTAGGTTTAAGAGACGTTGAAAAAGGTTTAAGAATTGTAAAATTTATTGTTCGTGTTTTGGAAAAGATTTGTGACATATCACCTGGCGTAATCGAAGTTTTGTTCATCGGCCTTCTGTTTATGTTTTGTCTAATTGGTATTCTAAAAGTGTTATGTAAAAAACACTTAATTTTTCTGATTAAAAAAAATTCTTAGAAATTCGATTCATAAATTTTGTTACAAATAGTTAAATTATTATTTTAAAATAGGCGGTATGTGATATTAAATTAATTTTTTCGGAATTATTTAAAATTTTGAATTAAAATAAATTTTTATAATTAACTTTTATTTTTCAAACATTTAATAATCAAATATGTATTTTTTAAAATTAATTACTGATATATAATGCAATTTATTTAGAAAAGTAAAAGCTAATATATTATATACATATGAATAATAAATATATTTATACATCTTATTTTTATATTGTAACGAAGTGCTTTTTTGGGACTTACATAGAATGACAACTTTTATTTTTTTTTTAATGTATTAATATTTTTTTATATTTTCTGTAAGTAGATGTAATTAAATACGATAGTATATTTAGTAAGTTTATCAGCTTTCTTCAAAATATCTCACAACAAAGGTATGATTGGTTGGAAATATAGTTATTTTTTATTTAATTCGATCAATCCATGTAAGATAAAATGTTAATACAGAATAATATTTAAGCTTAAATTATGCAAAATGATATTGTAAGTAGTACTATTTATGTTAGAACAAGTGTTTTATTCTGTTATAATAAAATCTTCCATTAATGAAATAAACAAGAATAAGAATTCATCATGAAAAATATTTTGTTAAAATTTTTTTCCTTATTTTAATAATTTTTTTTTATTTTGATATATTTATAAAAAATTGACTTTTTGTATTTTATTTTTTGATTTTTTATTTAGTGCTGATTTTTTCACAATTATTTCAATAGTTTTTATTCATTTCCAGTAGTTTAAAGACAACTTGATATCTAATAATCAAAAATAAATATGATTATCGTTTTTTTCTATAACCATTAATAGTTATTTTAAGAAAACGAATTTTTTTTTAATTATCTTTCTATATATGGGATGATTTATGTCTGTAGTTGAGTATATTTTGTATATAACTACTTGAAAATTAAAAAATTATAAAAAATTACAACATATTATAAAAACTAAATATATGCGAAATTATGGCTATATTCTAATTTCATAACAATTTTGTAATTCTAAATATTTATAGTAGAGATTTCAATAAATATTAATAATTTTATTTGAAATTATTTACATTATTTTCTTTCACAATTAAAATTTTTAAATTAATTTGAGTATAAATATTTTAATATTACTTGAAATCGAATGATTCGAGAAAAGATATTTACATTTATTATTATATATTTTCTTTTAATTTTGTTTTTAAATACAAGAAATATTTTAAATTAAAGTTTTTCGAATTTAACACTTTTCTAAAATATTATTTATATTGTAGATTAAAACAATTAATATACGTGACAATAAAATGATTTTGATATAAATATACATTTTATTTTCATTTATAAATAGAGATTATATAAATAAACTATAATATAAGTGATAAATCAATAAAAGAAAAAAGTTTCAACTACTTTTATTTAGACTTGGAAAATATTCGAAATTTCTTGAATATTGTAATTCATAAAGTTTAAGACAAAAATTTCTCGACAAAGTATTTAATTATTAAATTAAAGTCAATAACAAAATAATTATAATTATTATTAATTTTTTGCATAATCACGTCAAATTTTCAGTATTATCTTATCGCATTATAAATTTTATTTTTATAAATCAACATTATATTAATTTGAATTGATTGTTTTTATTTACTTTCTATTTTATTATAATTATAGTTTGAACTGAAAAATACTGATACGAAACAAAGCATATTTAAAATTCTTTAAATAATTTATTTAATGTTGGTTGCTGATGTAACTATTAATATTATAATACAATAACTTTATGAAATCTATAGATGTATATCTGTAAATATAAAGCTCAAAAAGTTAACAATACTTCATAATGGTAGTGTATTGCATTCAATAAATTTAATGAAGATATTTAATAAATTTTCGATTTTGACATGTTCCACTTCTTGTCGCGACAGTGCGAAATTTCATTAAAAGTGAAATTGAAGCGAAAGCGTTGAGCTTTACAATAAACCAATGTAGCGCAGGCAACGCAAACCGCAATTTTCTAATTGTTTTTCAATTCACGACAATCGATGGCTTCCGGCATTATTCAACCGTAGGCAATTTGTTTTAAGCTGCGTGCATGCTAAAATCGCTGAACTGCGGTTGCTTCTATTTTTCAGATTTTCACTAACACTTACAACCAACCTGAATAAAAAGCATTTTTCATTTTATTACTGACATTTATTATATCCTGACGATATATTTTATCTATAAAAGAACTATGGTACCATAGAATGAGATAATCAAATTTGTTTAATATCTGACTACATTGACACTTACATATTATTTTTTATTTTTGTTAAATTCTATTCAATTATTATTTGAATTTTGAGCTTCAAGATATTAAGGTGAATATAAATTTTATATGCGTGTATGTATAATCTTTTATGTATCAGTTTAAAATGATTTAAATATAGAAAAATATATTTTTTTATAAATTTTCTAAAATATAAATTATTAAACATTTCAATTTTCAATCAAACTTTAAATGTCTTTATCATACATAAAGCCATTTATACTATGTAATATTTTAAAATTGGAATCTAGAAATTTGAGTATTTTAATATAATATGATAATAAGATAAAATTAAGTAATCTAATTTTGAATAATGTAAAAAATAGTTGTAGTAATTCTTGTACTGTAAATTCATCAATATTAAAGATTATTTTATATGCAGAAATTTTTTGATAAATATATGCCCTAAGAACTGAAATATAGTTAGAATCAACTGTTTAAATAATTATACTAAAATATTATTTATATAAAATGAAATCTACTTTTTAACATTATTTAATACTAGGTCAACAATTAAATTATAGGTTTGCAACAATTAAAAAATTTAATGTTTTGTTTTTGCAGACAATTAGATATTTAAAAAAACAAATCATGAATTAAAAATTTATTATTTGTAAAAAAATTTGAATTTTGACTTTGAGATTGATGTAAAAAATTTAATGGTTAATACTTGAAATTAAACTTTTAGAAAACTTTTAGAAAACTTTTTAAAATTATAGTTTCAAAAGATACTTTTGCAAAGATAAAAATATTTTTTAATTATAAGATCTTCATTGTAATAAGAAAAATATAATGCATGATAATAATTTATATTTTAGTACTAATTTTGCATTTTAAACGATCTATATAAAAATTGTAACAAAGTAATGTATATATATTCGTAATTTATTTGATAGAATAACTATAAGAAAAACATAGTAATTCTGGAATTGACTTTTAGACTTATAATGTGGACAATTGTTTCCATTTGAATTTTCTTTGATAATTGTTTTATTTCTCAAAATAATATGTATATGTAAAATTTAATATTTGCAAATTTCTACAATACATCCTGTTTAACGTTAATCCGCTTTTTATCTGACAATATTTTATATATAAGTATATATATTCAAATCATATATATACATATAAAATATATATTGTATGTTTTTGTAATCATAAATACTTTGAATTATAAATCAACTTGAAAACAAAGGGTCAATTAAATTTAGAAAAAGTATTAGTTTTTTGAAAAACAAGTAAAATTAGATTTGAATTAATTGCTTCGTTCATTTTTAACAACCTTTGGAGTTCATCGTGTAATTTTAAATAATAAGAATTACGAATAAATTTATATAAGAAGAATATATTTTATTAATTAAATTTTTTCATTGATTAATGAATACCATTTAGAAATTTATTATGAAATGAATTTATTTAATTTCTAATTTTGAAAGTATAAAAAATTTCTTTATTTAGATCTTTAAGAGAATTGTAATTTAGAAAATTATGGATGAGTTGAATAGATATTTTAATGATTTTATAAAAAGTTGAAACTTTTTAAAAGAAAAATAATTTTGAAATATTATAATGAAATATTATTTTGATGTATTATCTACAATGAAGCTAAATAAATACCTGTCAATTAATAAATAATTTAAGTTTGCAATATAAAATCAAGCAATATTATATAAGATTATTGAAATTTTGGTATAATTTGAGTACAAAGAATTATAAGACTGATTTTGTTTCAGATAGTTTTAAATATAGCTTTTTTAATATTAAAATCAAAATTTATTATTTTTAATTCTTAAAATTATGAGACATTAACTATTTTTTATTTCTCAACAATTGTATATTTCTATTATATATATTAACAGAAATAAATATTTGTTATCAAAATAAACAAGTTATTTAAAGCATCAAATAAGAAATTTTATAAGCTATATATTAATATTTCATTAATTTTATATTTTTGTTCATACGTATATCTAACTGAATAATAAAATTTTTATATTTCTATAGCAATTAATATAATTACTTATTTAGATACATAAAAAGAATAGAAAAGTTTGATGATAGAGAAGCATTGAGACAGAGAGAGAGAGAGAGAGAGAGAGAGAGAGAGAAGTACTAGAAAAAAAAGTTTTAGAATACTATTTCAAAATATATATTCTGGTTACTATAAATCTTTATGGGAATACTAGAAAGATAAAAACATTATGTTTAATTTTTAGTCAGTCATTTTTATTAATATACATCTATATTTAATAATAATTAGCAGTATTGATTGTATCATGAATATTATTTTAAAAATTTCATAAAATTTTAATTACATTAAAAAGAATACAGATTTTGATTAAGAATTTCGTTATTCAATGAATGTTTTATAACTAAAAAATTTTAATATTGTTAATTTACTGCGATGAATATTGATGTAAAATAAGTGATATTGGTTTGTAAAATTGCGATTTAATAATGCTTTTGAATATATATTCAAATCATTTAATTATATGAAGATTCAATTAATCTGATTGATAATTTTCTTTTCTGCTAAATGCTGTTATGACTATTACGGTAACTTTATAAATCAGATGCAAATTTTTTATGAATAATAATTTCATTATTGCATGCTTGGATTTGTAAATTTTATAATTTTTAAATTATATTTGGCTTAACTAAACTCTTATATCCAATTAATTTATTTTTAATAAAGATATTATATTTCAGTGATTAACTTTTGTCAAGTACATTTATTAATTTTTATAATTAAGAAAATATTTCATAACATATGTACATCATTAATCACATTCAATATCTGTACAAGTCATTATTTAATTTTCCAGTAGTATTCGTACAAATTTAGTAATTACATAACTAAAATATACGATGCTATATTATTTCGTTTCATTCGCATTAATTCTAAGCGCATGAAAGTCCTTTTCATTTTAAAGCACGTCGAATATCGCAACATGAACAGCCTTAATGTAATCGATATCCGCGAATATATAAAATATTCAAGGCCGCGATGAGAAGGTGTCGATGGTGTAAAAGTCTCTTCATGCAGAGCGAGTTTTTGCCAACCCGGCGGCCACTTCAATCCCCGCGTGATCAATTTCAATTATATCCAGAACAATATGTACACGGTGCCTTGCGCAAAAAATCTAAAACATCATATTCTGCCTCAGAGCAGCCCCATCATCAATAATAATAAAGCCAACGCCGTGGCTGTATCTCAACAAAGCGTCCGCATAAACAACGAATTTCTTAACGAGCATTTAATCACTAGCCTCTGGCCTCTATCCTTGGACCGCATACATTCCGAAAATAGTGTGGGCGCTAAGTTCCCGACTCTCCCACGAATTACGAGCAATTTCCGACGCGGTAGCACGGAGATTAGAAGGGCCCGCGTCTTCCACGTGTCTAAATTATCCTTCATTAGGTAGCCGCGACGCTAACAATGCCGCTAATTCAGGCTTCGTAATAGTTACAGCTGCGGATGTGTTTCCTTGTGCATGTATCTTTGTCCATTTATTCACATTACGTAAGCAGCTTCTCGCAATAGTCGATGGTATATTCTTCCGAGGATATTCGGTTGCATCTTTTAGCTGTTCTACTTCGAAAAATGGGTCTGCCAACGATACGATGCATTGTTTCGTAAACGTGATACCACGGACACCCTTAACATTTTTATTGTTGATAATGGATATTTCGTAAAGAAACTTTGATAATTGCTTAATTTTTATTTTCTTCGTTCTATCTATTCGAAATCTCTGAAATGAGAATTGGATCTAAGTTCAAATTGGAATCTACCTCTTTTATTGTGTAATATTTATTTTTTCTTTCCGAATTTAAAAAACGCGGGTCTAATTCTTATTATTTATGCATATTACAAGATCAGAAGTTTTTCAGCAAAAAAGATATTGGATATTATTTAATCTTTTAGTATATGTTAATTCAAATTTTATATTATTTGAGATTTATATTATATTGGTTTTATGAGATTATATCGGACTTAGGTATCCCCATTATACTCTTTGCTATTATATAGTTGATATTAAAATTACCTGTTTTGGCTGTTAAGAAAAACAATTAATCATACCAATGGTCTTCTGCCTCCATTTAGTGACTTCAAAATTTTAAATTGCCCAGTCATCGTAATATATTAAGAAGGACTAAAAATTTGTACATATTGCTTTTTTTAGGTTTCCTTAATAGATTTTTATGAATTTTATACATAACTTATTACATGTATCATATTTTAAAATAAATACATAAATTATTGTAGTGATAAACTTTCATTTTTCAAATTCTTTTTAAGTTAAATACTTCTCATATTTATTATTATAAAGTATTTATAAATAATAAAAATTGTTAAATCATATCGAAATTAATAAATCAAAATATCTATATTGAAAATTATGAATACTTCAAATATTTCATTAACTGAATTCCAAACTTTGAAAATTTTAAATATTTGATCTGAGATTTCTTGTTTAAAATTTTATCCATATATATGAAAATAAATTATATAATTAATTCATATAAAAATTAGCTAAGGCATTTCTTAAAATAGTATTTTTATATATTGAAAATAATTATCTTAGATAAATGTTTTATTTAATGTATAAAATAAATTGCGCATAGATTATTGTAGACATTATGTGATTTTAGGTAACAGTTATTAAACTATTCGTGGATTTAAAGCTCAGTTATGTAGACTAATAGTAACTATCAACACTATACAATACTCTAATAGAAATTTACTTAACTTGGAATATTATTTAAAATAAAGTATATTGTATTTATTGTAGTTTTTGTAAATAATATCATTTTATTTAGACTTATAATTATTTGTGCACGTATACTTATAATTAAATTGAATTGTATAAAATAGTTATATCCTGTTAGATGAATAATTACTTTTAAACATTAAATATATACACATATATTATTTTACATAAATTAAATTTAACAATTTTGTAATGAATAATTATATTTCATTATTCATATTTACTTTTTCTGACTATTTTATTCACTAATTTCTTTTGTTATATAACCTTTATACAAAATGGATTTGTTATTAATAATTTGGGAGTTTATATAGTTACGAAGTATATTTAATAATTTAAAATTTTTTTTAAATAAAAGCGATTTTAATACAGCTTTTGAATCAAGTATTGGTTGATATATAATATCGAGATGAATTTTTTAGTATATTTATTTGGTCTTAATATTTATACAGCAGTTTTTACATTATCTTTATGAATATCTTTGAGTTCAAATAAACTTTATAGTTAATTTTTTGTTTAAAATATAAGTATTTATATTTTATATATTTAATGGTTTTTCTAAGATTGTAAAATTAATATTTTTTAGCTATTTTATAAAACAGTAGAGAAATCACTAAATTTTGTACTATGTAATATTGTTCATGATTTCATTTATTACTTTTATTTATTAAGCATTTATTGAATCGATGTATTTGGTTATAAAAAAGATAATATAAAAAATATTTTTTAGTTTAATAGAATTATTTTAAGTTAATTTATAAATTTTCATGTAAATTTTCATGTTAGTATTTATAATGTTTTACAATTTATTGTATCATCACATTTATATAAAAAAGATACTCATTTATAATTAAAAGTTACAAAATATATATGATAAAGAATTATGTACTGTATGAATCGTAGTACCTTTGAGTATGTATCAATAATAATTAAGTAATGTAGATATGAATTAATTTCTTGATTGGTTAATATATGAAAAAAAGAAAAATTCTTGTTATAGATTAAAAAATGTTTTTTATTGATGCTTTGACATGCTAAGCGAGGAAAACTTTTAAATAAAATGAAATAAATGTCCAAAGTTTCATTGACGAGAATTTTGATTAATTTCTAATTGATTCTTTACTATGGCTTTTCATGCAGGGAGCGAGTGTAGTGAATGTTGAAGAAAATTATTGAAGATTTTAAGTACAAAAGAGGGAATAATTATTTCTGAAATCGAAACCTGTACCCACAATCGTAGGAGAGCTGTTAAAAATTATTGATCATACAAATAGTAAGAGTAAAGAAAGTTCTAGACAATTGAAGAGGCAGAATAATGAAAAAGAAACATATAAAAAGTAAATAACATATAGAATAGTAAAATTATTGCCAATTGAAATTGCTAATTTTATGTATTGTTCACATCTATTGAATTATTATATAGTTATGTGTACGTACGCATATACAAGCACAATATATTAAGATTAAAAAATTATTTTCACAAGGTCGACGTACTGTATTACCTTATATTAGAAAAGTTCATTGGTTTCGCGTATTGGAGATTTGGATATTGAGTAGCTCGTGCTTAATACCAGAAGAATCTTGTTGAGTAATCATATAAGAGAGTCATTAATTAGTTGAGATTTTTAAATTTTAATTTATTCAGAAAGGTTTAATTAGATATGATTTTTTTATATTGATCATATTAGTTGATATGTGAATGTGTCAAACTATGCGATAGATTCTAACAGGTAGACTGTCGTATTCTCAACGTTAATACAAAGGAATTAGAAATTATATTATTTTGAAAAGTATTGAATTTGATGGATTTATTCTTTATACTTAATTTAAATCATGATATTACTCACTTTTTTTTCATTGTTTGAAGCGTTCTTCGTTAGTTTGTGCTAAGGTGAATTTTCTTGTACCTTTTTTTCGTTACATTCTTTGCTCTGATGCGTTGGAAGATACGGGTTTGTGTCATTACTAATTGTCTGGCTATAAGGTAATAGTTAAGTACATTTGTTATATCAATAAAAATGTATTCAAACCGCTGTAATGCGAAAAAAATTTGTCATTGATTTCTATCACAATCCTTTTCATCATTTGGCTTTTATAAACTAATAATTTATTTATAAGAAACACAATTCTATTCTATTGTGCATTTTATTTCCAAATAACTTTAATTAAGAGTATTTTCTTAGATATATCTCTGTTTTTTTAATAATAATATAGTAGTTTTTATTTAAGATGAAGTATTTATGTTTATGGCATAGACTCCTAAAAGAAATCGAAGGATCACCTCCGTCCGCGACCTTGGCTCTTACAAGGGCAAGATTTTTTAAAAGTCGCCTATATGAGGGCGGATTATATCAATCTTTAATATGAGGAGAGCAGTGGTGACATAATTAAATGCACCAATGCTTTTATATATGAATGCAGCGTTAGCAGACGTTCTCTATAGAATCGGTGTCCTTTTCTTTTGCTTGCTTCATCTGAAATATTTTTCCCTTTACTTCTGATCACGGCAAGTTTTTCCATTTTCCTGTGCGGTTTCCGTTCCTCGAAGCTCGTAAATAGGAGCTCTGTCGTTAAATGCACTGGATTACCTTTTTGTCTGATTACTAAGGTTAAGAAGCGTAGCTTGGAACAAGGTGAACCTGTAAGTTTCCAGTCCATGAAATACATCTTTAAACAATATAAGTTAATGTCTATTTACATTACCATATGAATTTTATTTGTTAGCCTATTAAGTTGCTTAATTTTTGTTTTGTGTTTATATTACTTATTGACTTCATATTTACGGATACATATTGAATTATCTATATTAAATTATTTATTATATAGTATGAAAATATAATCAAATTTTATTTTTTTTTCATTTAACTATGATTTCAACATGATTACTAAAATAATAGATAGTAAGTAGTTTACACTTTGCAAAATTATTATAGAAATAACAAGTTTATTAAAGGTTAATTTAAAAAAATTTAAGTCAATTCAATAACTAAGAAATTTATACATTAATATGAGAGAAATCAAGAAATGAACAAATAAATAAACTTACATCATTTTTAATATTTTTAACTCTTGATAATATTAAGAAAATTTTATCAAGCATGTGTTTTATTTGTACAGAGCAGTTCATATTAATATTTCGTAATATTATTCTAAACTAATGCATAATGTATAATTTTTCATAAAATAAAAATATAAGAAATTATTCTATTTATTTTAAATTAAGTATAATTTTCCAGATTTATTGAAAATGTGTTGCATGAAATTAGAATTTGAATTCAATAATAATCATGTTATATTAGGAATGAGTAAAATTCAATCCTAATTTAACTTGTAGCACGCAAAACATAGTATATATAAGTAGTATTAAAAGAGTATAATTTTTTCCATTATAAATATGTGCTATCAGAAGATATATATTAAAGTTGTAAGTGTAATTTATGCAGTAATAAATTAAAAATAAAGTTTATTTATTTTGTATGCTGCAGATATAATTTTATGAATTGAAAAATATATAATTTTATAAATTTAATATTGATTCACTATTCTTACTGACTGTAATAAAATTAAAAAAATGGAATTATATACCTTGTTAAATTGAAAATAGCTTTTACACGATTTTCAAGATGTTTTATCGTAATAAGTCATCATCTTGATATTGCTTCGTAAACAATAAATAATATAAAGAGGGAATGAAAAAGACGAGTGATGTAAAGGCTTTGATAATAATTGTAGCAGCAAAGGAGATCAAAGAAAGAGTCAGAGTAGATCATTTCTGTAAGACGGAAGGAGAGAGAGAGCGAGAGAGAGAATGGGAAAGAGAAAAAGAGTGAGAGGGGGATCGGAGGGGGAGGATACACGCGAGATCGATGGAGGGGTAATGCGGTAGAGAGGATAAAATATCAAGAAGAAACGTCGAACCGCGTAAGTTGGCTCGTTTAGGGCTAGCAGGATAGGAGGGATATTAAAAGTAAAGTACGCTGAGCTAACTTATCTCATTAGAACAGCTTGTTTAAGCGTGGCTTTGCGTTCTCTATCCTTTTCTATCTCTTTAACTTTATCCTTATTCCTCTCTCCTTAACTTTCTTTCTCTTGCTCATTCAGGATATCTTCTATCTCACTATCTTGCTTCTTCTTACTTATGATCTTTATACGTACGTTTTGCTTGCTCCTTCTTTCTGTGCAATCTTCTCAACACGTGTTATAAGTCAGAACTGGCAACTCGCGACTTCGTGCAGTTTTATCTTGATTTACTTCACAAGATTGGAATTCGCGGTCCGTCAAGTTTTAGCTTTGTTGTATCATATAGGTTATAACAAGCTTTATAATATATTGTAGATGACATAATAAAAGTAATATAAAAGTTAAAAAAAACTGAAGGCCAGTCTTAAGTTCAATTTTCTTTTCTGATCGATTAATTTTTATTAATAAAATATATCATTATATTTATTTAGTAAATATTATAAAGTTATAAAAGATTTAATATTTTTGTGTAAAACTTAAAATTATTATTAATATTTTACATAAAAATTCAATTTTAGTCTTTTGGGATAATGATATAATTAGTATCATAATTTAAAATTTAATTTCTATTATTTGGTTCAGTTGACATTAGTTATACATTGACATGTTTGTATTTCTATATTGAATTATCGAGTGAATAAATAATCAACTTTTGTTTTTATTTATAAAAGATCTATAAATAAGAACCTTCCATTTTCGAAGCGTGAATTAATATCATTACCATGGCATAAGAAATTTTAATTTAATCACGATTAAATCTAAGTTAGAAATTGATTTTAGTTTTATTTGTAGTTACTCTTTATTTTTTTACAATTGATTGACATAATTTAATAAAAATTATGATTTATGAAGACCGCGAAATATTTATTCTTATTAAAGAACACTGAACTTTGGAAAAGGATAGATATATAATTGATCAATAACAAGAGCCATTTATCGAAGAAATTTTTTATCGGGAGAAAGAAATCTGCGTAATTGGAATCCAATATTTGACTTATGATAAACAGATTCTTACAAAGAATAGATAAACGTTGGGAATTGGAACGAAGCTTTAAGGATGTACAGCGTGAGTTGCGCGCATTTTACGTGTTATGCAGCCCATGCATTATGAATCAGAAATTGCATAAAAATATCTCGCCCCAACGCACATACATATGTGTGCATTATGGAAACAGATGGTGATACAGATTCTTCTCTAGCTGACTTTAATGTTCAACAAGTCATGATTTATGTTATAATTGTACGTTAACTTTTTATTTCTTGTACCAATTACTTTAGATACTTTTACGCTTATAATATTCTGTAGTTTTTTCACCAGGAAGAAATATTCAACATTTTTCAAGGTATAGAGAAGCTGTGTATAATTGCTAATTCTTATCATTTATTTATGAAAATGAAGGAATTTATGACGGGTGTAAAAAAGAAATTTATGCTGTTCTATTAAAGGAAATATTTAAGTGTAAATTGTACCATATATATTTTATACAGTAATTTTTCTTTTTATTCCCTTATTTTTATGTATACAATATTAATTTTCTTTTATTTTTTATCCTTTTCTGTTACATTGTATACATTCTTTACATTGTTTCCGCATTTGCTTAGAGTGTTGCGCCTGAAGCGTATGGAAAACTTGCTGCCAAGTAAGAAAATGTAGATGGAAACAGCCGGTAGGTAAGTTAAACTTAAACATTCTTGTATGAAAACATTCTAGTCATCTTTCGCACTTTCTGATCGCTAAATTTTCCATGGTCAAGTGGTCGGCTTTTAAAATATTGACCATGTTAAGTGTTCTTTAACATTGATTATTGTTCATGGCTTGAGTACCCTTTCAGTGGTAAAATTTTTTTATAATTTCGTGGAATTACATAATTTCAATAGCACGAAACGTTTTTACAATTATATAGAGTAATATGATAATTACTTTTATTTAAAAACTATATATTTTAATTTTTGTAATTATCTATGTATTTTGTTTAATTCTATGCTTTGTGTTATTTTTTTATTTAATAAATAAATGAAAAATATATTTTGTTAGTATAAGAAAATAGAATGTAACCAAAATCTATTTTCATGTTAATTTTTCATACATAATGTATACATACTGTCATGAAAATAGGACACCGAAATAATATGACAATGTTTTCAAGCATGATCGGAAGAACGGGGTCTTGTACTAATTTGAACGTTGAGCGCTTGAAAAGAGAGTCCAGTGCTATCAGTTGGAAAGGTAAGAGGTGGAAAAATATACAGAACAATCTGACTTAGATTAACCAAGAAAAAAGATAGAAATAGAAGAGAATAACTAAAGAGCAAGAGCGTAACAGAATCGAAAGTTAAAAAAATAAGGTAGGTCAACTTATCACGTTAAGGGCGTTTTTAATTTTTGTATTGTTAATATTTTTAAGACACCTGCTGTCATTGTATTCATATGTAGTAAAAAGTTGTCAATCTGTTACCGAAAAGTAATACAGTTTTTCTCTTGTTTTTAGTAATAAAATTAGAGATCTTCTATTCTTCGAAGACCACCGTCGCCATGGAAACATCAGAAAATGCCTTTTAACGTATATTCAGAGGCTTATCGGGAGATAATCTAACGACAAAATGTTACGAGCTTATGGGTGCAATCTATGTTAAAACGTGACGTGCTTGAATGTAAGCTTCGTAGTGACATTGTTATTACAGATTAAGCAATAGAAAATATGAAAACTTTTTTTTTAATTTAATTACAATATTATTTTTTATTAAAATTGATTGGTTTTTTAAAATACTGCATATTAATATTCTTCATTTATATCAACTGTAAATTTATTCTTATTATTTATTTTTTTTATTCTATAATATTAAAATTTTTAGACTGAAAAAGTAAATCTGCAAATTGCAAACAAATTTCATGTATATATGGTAATAAAAAATTAATAGCAAGTTATTATTCTAAATTTGATGAATGTTATCATTCCAATGAAGAAATTGAAAGCATTCTATAAAAGAATTTTAATAATACATTTATATTTTTATAGATATTACATATTATAGAAATTTAATATATTATTAATATTATTTGAATTATCTTTTTTAATTACAAATTTGAAACAAAACTTCTGTGAAAGCTTTGTATTTATAGTTAATATAAATATATAATTACTGTCTGTTAACTTATAATCAATATTGACGTTTTATTAGATCTATACATATGAGTAGGATTATTTATACGTACATATTGGAGATAGAGAGAGTTTGAAAGAGACACTAAGATAGAGCGGGAGAGAGAGCGATGATTGAATGGCAAATGAAGGAATAGAAAAAAGGCAATTCTGTGAGCTTAGGCAATTTACCTTTAACCTATGAACATTAAATATTAAAATGAGTATTAATTATTACAATAAGTAAAATTGTATAGTATACGCACATAATGATAATTTTAAAATAATTGCAATATTTTGATTTATATTAGATTCATTTTGTATAATTTGAATACATTAATAAAAATATTAATTTTAATTATTAAAACTACAAATTAATTAATCTCTATATATTTTAAAATAGTAGATTTTAAAACAGATGGTTTGTTTAAGTAAAAATTTTATGACCGTGTATAAAATATCACTAATATAATCATTTATAATTTATAAAAAGTTTATGATTTCTTTTACTTTCTTTTATAACTTTTTTCATTTTTTATTTCTATTTATTTATCTTTTAAATAAGTTTAGAAATCCTAATCGTATTATCACTTTTCAATTATATATATTAAAAGTTTAATCACAAATCAAAGAAACATTTAAAAAATTTAACAGTACATGAGATTTATTTCAACAAAATTTTAAATAGTACTATTTTGTAATCTATACTGTAATCAAGAAACTCTAAAAGGAAAAGTGTTAAATATATAAATTGAACGACAGAAAAGTTATTACAAAATGAATGATTTCAGTAAAAATTTTTATAAAAATTAAAATTATGATTAAAGTAATAGCAATTAGAAATCCTAATACTTAGATTGACAATTTTATAATTAATACTAAATTATAACTAAATAATTAATAATAAAAACTTAAAAATAATCAACTTAAAGTTATCAAAAAGTATTTAATTTTTATAAGACTATCAAAAATCAGATATTTAGAATCAAATAAACAATTCAACTTTAAAAATTTCAAATCTATTCAAACGATATATTTATAAAGATATTGAACTATTATTATAAAACTTAATAAGTTAAAATACTTGATTGATATTTAAAAATTAAAACCAAGAATTTTAAAGTTACCTTATACAATCTTTTCTAAAAAATAAATTTATGATTTATTTTATTTTTTCTGTGACTTTTTTCCTTTGTAAAATCAATAAATACGAAAAACTGTATAAGTTTTTTAGGAGTATCTTAGTGCCGATATAAAGCACTACAAGAATTCATTCTATTCTGTTTTTTATATAAAAGGAAAAATAAAATTTCGTTTCATATACTTTAACAATTTTTATTTACTAGATTTTTCAATTTCTAGTAAAACTTATTTAATTTTTTTCATTTTAAAATACACTATACAATATAAAAAAATAGGTCAAAATTTTATCAAGTCTTTCTGAAATATTATTATTTATCTATAGAAATCTTTTTTTTTTAATATTTCAATCAATTTTTAAAGTTTTAAAATATATCTTCTATATATTTTATTTTAATGTAAATTTATTTTTATTTTATGTTTTATGTAATTTTCTTATACAAAGATTTTATATCTGCGAAATAATTATGTAATCTTTATTAATATATTATTATAAAAAATAAATGCCAATTAGTATTGTGAATAGTAGAAATTAGTTTCATGGAAATTGTAATTAATAATATTTAAAAATATTTATTTTAAATTTATTGCAAAAACTGTATAGAATTATACTTTTATATATTATAAAAATTAATTTTTTTAAATTTTAGAATTACTTATTATTTTTAATATAGTTTAAAACAATAAAATGTGTATACATTTTGTTTTAAACATATAGGTTGTATTATTATTTTTTTAATTATTCCTTAATTAGTAAGGATTACAAATAGTTGCTGAATTCATGAATTATTATATGTATGTTTTTAATAATTATATATTGTTAAATAATACAAAAGGTTTGCATATTTTAGTAAGCAAAAGGTTACATAAATTATTCAGCTTGAAACTTATCCCTCGACAAATATTCCGAAACGACCAAGCGTTATTTTATACAAATTGATCATGAATTGTGAGGAAGAAGGAGATGTATTATCATGAAATAAAATGCATAACATTGATGTATTAAAATAAACAACTCATTTTAATTCATTTACTTAAATAAAAACATAATAAAATTTAAAGCAAAATACCTCAAGTTACCACTTGCATAATTGAAGGGAAAAAAGTCAAGTAAAGAAATTACTACATTGATTATGGAGAAAAGTTGAAAGAGCCGTTCTTACGTCTTGACGTATAGTTGAAACGAAGCAGAAGTTGCTCAATACACTTGCGCGGTTAATACAATCTACGGTTCAATGTTTGTGGCTGCTTCGGATGTTACTTAATCATGCAAATTTGAGCACAATTGTTGGACTGTGAGATTCATTCAGTGATACCCAGTGATTGCGAATTGCAGTCTGCTAAAATTCACCAGAAGCAACGATCAGCTTGAAGTTAACACAAAGAAAATATTATATTTTATAAATATACTATTTATTTGGTTCAAATAAATGAACATTAATAAATAAACAAAGAAAATATTAACAGCATATTTTCGATTTTCGATTTTTTTATTACGCGTCAATCGTAAAAAAGTCCAACTTTTATTGCTTTATTATGCGTATTACTTTTGCCTTTGCGTCCTTATCAAATACTTTTTTAGCAGCATAGAACTAGATTACACTTGTTCCTTTCAACTGACTTTGGGTTCTGAAAACCTCGATTCTTTCCCATAACTATTGGAAAATGTTAAATATCAAACATTAGTTTGGCAAAATCAATCAATTATATGTTAAAAATAAGTATCTTGATTATAGTTTGCATTGTACTTTTAGGCTACGAATAAAATATTTCCAATAACAAATACATTTTTCTTGTTTACAGAAAATTAAACGTTCAAGATTTCAATGAAAGAGTTTAAACAATATTTCTACTCTGCTGTTAAAGAAAACTATAATTTATGACCACATATATCTATTTTATTTACACTTGGCTCAAGAGTGAAATATATTCTCAAAAATGATCATCAAGAAACTTTCGATCGATGCGTCTATTATTTTGCTTATGTTCACATAGTCGAGCGATCGGCGCGCCATCATCCGTGTAATTGCAGGTACTCGCAAAAACAACAAAATTGACGGGCTTACATTCCAGTCTGCACATATACTTGGCTACAGTTTTGGATTGTTTGAATTTGGAGTTGGGGAATACTCGGTACGTCCATTGATGGGGGATTTGACGAATCCGCTTTTTTCGAAACGGCTCAGCTAGGTTGCTGTGATTTTAAGAGGATGCTTCAAAGTCGATTAATGGAAAATGACGTGGCGAATAAAGAGAGTGGAAGAGTAGGAAAGTGCGAGAACGAACAAAATTTTTATCGCGATTTTGTTGTTGATGCGTGCTTTGCGTGAACAGGAATCGTGAGAATCTATTTCCGTATAGTAAATGCTATTTTTATTTATCGTTTAAATTTTGCTTTTTGTACTTCGTAAATAGAAACTGAATATTTCATGCTTGTACATATTATCGATTTATGTTACTGAATTTTATAATCTAAAATAAATAAATATTGAATTGATTTAACTGTTTTTTATTCAATCAAGCTTTTTTGTAATGATACATTTTTCCTCGTTTCAATCATTAAAAGGTTATTTTTATTTACATTTCTCTAAATTTCTTTATCTAATTATTTTAATTTTAAATATAAATATAATAATTTTAGTATTATCAATGTTCAATTTTTATATATGATTCAAAATATCATGACATATTTGTATATTTTGATAAGTAGTAAAATTTCATTGTATAATCGATAGTCTTGAGATAATATGTAAAATTGTTATTAGACTCTTTATATATTTCAAACAAGGAACTATTTAGAGAATATTAATTTGACCTCAATAATAATCAATTATAAATAATTGATAATCTAAAAAATTTCGATTTTCTAAGTTATTTTTAGTTAGACAAAATAATATTTTGAAGTCATGGTATAATAAAGAATTTGTCAAATATTTTTAATACTTATGCTTATGTGTAGTAGTTTAATGTCTTTATTATTTATTTATTTAAAATTTTTAAAACAATAAGAGATTACTTGTCATAAAAATCAGTTGATAATTAAAAATACAAGAAAAATATAAAAAGTAACTACTTTTGTAGAATAAAGTAGATAATAATTTTTCTAAAAGAAATTATTATTGAAATATAAATTTTGTTCTGAAAGAAATTTTTCAATACTTTACAAAAGCTTATTTATTGATAAAAATATTATATTTTTAGTTGAAATAATAAAAGCAGAGATTTTCATATATAATATTATTCCATATATTTTTATGTTATATTACAGAAAGTGTAATAAATATTCCTAATATTGGTTATTGCTTCCAATTTATATGTTTTTTAACAACAGAAATTTAAGTTTGATTTCTATAGTTTACTGACATATCATGTCATTTATGAAATAAGCAATGTACCAAGTAATATGATCGAGGATTTGAATATCTTTAATAGATTTTTACTTTACATAAATCATTGCATCTGTTCAAATAAAAAAAGAATCATGATTTTAATTCTCTGAATGACATGTATTTATCGTGACCACTATTTTAATTCAGTTTTTATTTAATTTTCATGTTTTATTATTTTCAATTTACTTATGTTTAAAGTAGCTGTTTTATTGTTTTTGATAAATTAAAAAAGTTATATACGTCTAAGTGATTCAATACATTATCAAAAATTTATAAAAAAATAAAAATTAAGTTTTTATAGTTTAATTTTCTCTTATGCATTTGATATCTAATAACCAAACAATATTTTATTATTTCATATTACTGAATTTTATTTTTTCATTGTGTATTATTAATTTCATAGATGAAAATTGGTTTTGATTCTTTTATAAAAATTTTATACTTATTGATTATGCCATCATTTTATTAATTTTCAAATAATTTATCATATTTATTTTCAATATACGTAATATAATTACTATAATATTAATAATTTTAAAATTAATATTTAATAGTTATTGACTTAAATAGATATGTGATTCTTTTTTTGATTTATTAAAAAAATAAAAGTTATCACATTACAGAAAATAAATATTATGGTAGAAATTAATTTGGGATAAGTTCCTAAATTCTGTTTATTTTTATAGAATAGTAGAAATTCACTGAGTTAGAATTACTTGATTATTAAATTAATATACGAAAGTTAGTGAAAGCAATTTTTCTATTACTATAATCTTAGATATTCACAAAGATTTTTCTATATTTTAGATCTTAAAAGACAAATTTTTAATGTTTTTTTCATTTTTTATAATATTGTATGAATAATTCAATTCAATAAAATATTTTGCTGATTTATGTTTCCTGAATTTTGTATTTAAATAGAATAGAATTATTATTACCGAAGTTTGCTTAGAAGAGCAATACAAAATATATCAGCAACATTTCGTACAAATTTTTAATTATTGAAATTAATTTATTGGTTCGTTAGTGTAGACCAGAGGATACTATTATCTTTTAAAGCTTTTAAACTTCTTTTTGTTTCTTTTAATGATTGTGTTAATTGAGTATTCTGATATTGTAGATAAAAGTAAAGATCTTCTTTTGTGCTTCATTAGATTGCAAAAGGTTTAGCGAGTTACTATCTCTTTTGATGACTTTGTTTTCAACTTTTGTAGTATCTTTGTTTCCTTTCTATGTTTATACCATTGCAATTCTTAAAACTTTCGTAAAATTTAGATATAAGTAAGTATTACTGCTACTCTGTTTGGAGATAAATTAATGTATCAAATTAGTACCTAAATATATCTAATTTGTACCGCTAAACTTTATTTTATGTACGATAACTCTCAGATGATCCTTTTTTCATAATCTTGATATTGAAATAAAAAGATATGTAATATTCTATATTTATTTAATTTTATTTCAATGCAGTTCTTGATGAAGATACAATTGAATTAATAGAAAATAGATTATCAACAAAAGTATCGTAAAAACAATTAAAACCAGAATTTATTAATGATATATTTGGTTTCTAAACATAAAAATAACTTGAACGTTTGTTGAGGGAAAAAGATCGCCAATGTAATTTTTATGTTCTAATAGGATTATATTAATAACTTAGCTATAAATTAATTGATTACAAGGCGTTACTTTTATAGTTCTCCTGCATCACAGGCATCAGGTAGATCTGACGAAGATACTTTATGGAAGAATTCTATAGTTCGTTTCTTCTTCAGGATCCGTTATTGATATTGAAAGTAGGGTCTTTGATGGCTTAGGAAGATTTTATAGTTCAATACTTACAGGAATAATTCAATTATCTATGAATTAGACTTAAGAGTAACAATGGTTTTTGGCTCGTTGCTGTTTGTACATAGTCAACATTTGCAAGCGGATTGCCTACAGATTTTTTCTGCATCTATTTAAATGCATAAATAGGTGAAATTTTTAGTTTTATGGTAAGAAAATTTATCTTCAAAATTTTTTTTACTCATACGGTTCGATAAAAGGAGTTTGAATAATGAAATTTTACTTATAAATTTTTTAACATAATAATATGACAGTATATGTATCTACATTTGTAATTTATTGGTATTAAAAATTGTTTTATGAATTTTTTAATTATAAAGAAATAAATCTTTTCTTTTTATTTAAAAGTAAACAAATAATATTTGTTCGATTCACATATTTTAATAATAGATCTATAACTTTTCTTTATAAAAATATAAAATTTTAGATATTGAATCTGAGAAAAATTTATTTTCTTGTAGATTAGTTAACTTAGAAAGTAATGAAATAAGTAAAACAGAATAAAAAGAATATTTTTATAGGTAGTATGGAATTATTCATATTTCCCCATACATAAATAAATAATGGTTATACTCGTTAAGAATCTACAACGGTGTTCTAAGTACTTAAATTGACTTTCGATCTGAATTTAATCGACTTTATGATAAAATAGCTTTACGTATTTGAATATTTTATGAAATATTAATTTTTTAAAATAATTATTACCTCAAGTTTACCATATAAGTAATAATAAATAATTTATATTAAACGAATCTATTTTAGTTGCACATTTGCCTTATTTATAAATAAGATTACCTTTAAAAATATATCATAAATATTTTCTATAATCATAATTTAAATAAATATTATCAAATAAAAAATTATGGTTGGTAAAATACTCATTGAAAATCCTTTTTTAAAATTTAAAAAAAAAATCAAGATTTTGACTTCTTACCTACAAAATCGACAGATAGAATATACCCTTAGGTTGTTCGCTAAATTATACTATGAAAATTAAAAGGCAAAAATGGAGGGACTGTTAAAATCAAAAGTATAAAAAAGAATAGAATCGCATAAAATCTATATTTATACTCATTCGAGATTCTTAGGGTAACTTTATCGCAAAGAAAGGAAAAGCCACAGACCCGTGCACTCCCGGAAAAAGGGGGAGCAAACGATAGGGAGGGTTTACTCGGTTACAACCGTGGAGAAGGAAGTAAAAAAAGTAGAGCGGTAGTCCCGAGGGCTTCCAAATTGGTTGGGAATCAATTAAGTGCGGTGGCGTAATCAGTGTATCGGGTCGACCTTCTCTTCGCTCCTCTCTTCGCTCCACACTTTCGTTTCCCGTTTCTTCTTGTCCTTCTTCATCGTCCTCGTCGTCCTTTTGTTACTGTCGACATTACTAGTTGCAATCGTTGTTGCAAGTGGAAGATTCACGTTCCAATTATCGAGAATACCTTTATTTACTAACGATAGCATAACTCTTTTCATTCTCCTGCTCTACTTCTCTAAGATTCCACCTTCTCACGATAATTTAGTTATTTTTGTAGAGTATATTTGATTTTTATTTGTTTGATTATTATTCATAATACTTTCATTATTTTAGAGTGGGAAAGTATTAATTTTTTTTACTGCTTTATTCGCGCTAAAAATGAGTTCATTTGCTTAATATAATATAAGTTTTAATGCAAGTTTTAAATTATATACATAAAACAGGAAACTAATAAAAATATCCAAAAATTTGTAAAATTGATAATTGTTTTCTATGTTAAAAAAATATTTAAAAACATCCATTACAGATATTAATATGTCATATAGACTTAATTCTTAATCTTTTATTAGTTTAAAGAAAACAATATACTCTTTAAATTTCTCAAAAATATTTAAATTATTAACATATTTGGTATTTGGATTAAAAATTTTTTTTTAATAATTGATATGAATATTATATGAACGTTGGAAAATGATTCTAAGAAAATGTATAACTAATAAAATTTTTAATTTATGAAATATATGAGTATATAAATAAATTAATTAAAGCATCTGAAATTGAAAACATTGAGTATATTATATTTCATAAGTCTCATTGCATATTACATTGCCTATCAAATTTATAGTTTATTTAATAGAAAATCATACATAATAATTTATAGTAAAGGATATTAATTTGTTTATAAGATTAATAATTATTATACTAATTGTTATATTAATATATAAAAAACTGAAGAAAAATTTTGTGTTATTATAATTTTATTTTCTATAACTCCACAAATGTATATAAAAAAAGTTAATTGTAAATATTTGCTATACAAAATTAGATTTGTCAATTATTAAAATGATTTATATCGTATCATTCTAATTGAAAAAAATAAGAAAGTATTTTATATTAAATAAATTATATATCAATACAATAAACTAATATTAAATATGAATTTATGTTATTTTAGTCTTTAAAATCATAATAGATTTGTAAAATTTTTATTATAATCATAATAATAAAGTGATATATTTTTTTAATAACTAAAAAAATTAAGTTAATACTTACTTTTATTCTTATCTAGGACTAAGTATATTGAATAATCGTACATTTTCTTATTATTTTATCATAAAAGAATTATTTCTATAATGATCAAAATTTGATGTACAGTCATTTATTTATTTATGAAATTTATTTTCATGATTAATTATTATCCAATCAGTTTAATATTTAAGATATTTTTCATATTTAAAATTTTTATTACTTATTATGAATATTCTAAATTATAATAATATTTAAACATATAATGATCATAACTATTTATAGTAAGTTACAGGCGTTAACTATTAAAATTCAATTATTACTTGAAGTTAATAATTAGAAAGTTTACTGGAACTATTATCAATGCAATCGAATACATAATTATGACAAAAAGATTGAAGAATTATTACATACTATGAAAGACACTACCTGTACAATATAATTACAATTGTAAATGAGTAATGAAAATGCTAAGATGTTTAATAATGAAAATGCTAATAAAGTTTCAAAACATTTAAATTTTCACAGAAAAGAAATTTTGAAAAGTATGTAATATTACTTTTCAGTAATTTATTTATAAATCTTCGATAAATATTTAACTAGTTTAAAAAATTTTTAAAGAAAATTCAGATTGTTGAATTATTATTTGAACAAGTAAAAAGTTTCAGAACGTACTTAAAAGAGAATAAATTTATAGTCTTACTTTATAAAAATTAAAAAATCTAATTAAAGTCAAACAATAATAATATTAAAAAAAGTTTAATATCCTTTTATAAATTAAAAATTTTAAATATCTAGTTTCATAAAATGAGAACGTATTTGAACTAATTAAGATTTCTTGTATTATTATAAATATTTAAATCAAAGTTTGAAACAAGTTAATATATATGATTCTTGGAAAACTTTTTTCGCAGAAAAAATTAACTTGAGAAAGTAGATAAAAGAATAGATATTTATTATTATTTAAAAAATGTAGTTTATGCATAATTAAAAAATTTTATTTTTCAAGTTTAAAATAAATATCTTGAGTTATTGATCTTCAATAAAAATTTTTTCTGTAATTAGTTACATATGTTTGATAGAATAAATAATCTGCTGAAAAATAATCAGAATCATTATAATTAAATTAAATTTATTTTGTAATTATATTTGAAAGCAAAAATGAATCTAGCCATTTTATTAATTCACAATTACTTTTGTAATATTTTTTCATTTTATAATATTATTTTTAAAAACAATTTATTTTAAATTTCTTAAATAATATTATTTGATATTATTATGTTTTGTTTATAATTTTATAATAAGAAAAATTTTAGATATATAACCGTAAAATTGAAACTAAACTAAGGAAGGTATTAGATGTATAAGAAGTTTTAGAACATAAAAAATATTCTAGCTATTTAAACAATGTTTATTCCTCATTTAAATAGTATTTGGGTTTTTGATAAGACAATAAATAGTTATATATCTTATATTTTTCGAAAAACTCCGAAAAAGACAAAGTTAAGATCAAATCTATATATTTGGGTAGTTGAGAGGTAATAGAAAAGAGTGTTGAAATTATTAACAGATCTAAAGCAGTTGGGTTTCTAAGAAATATTGTCAAATGGATCAAGAAGATCGAAGAATATTCCTTAATATATTAGAGCATTAGACAAATTAAGAAGTTTATTAAACGTCTCTTGGTTGAATCCACTGATTAAAATCTATTTGAATTTTAAAAATTGAAACAGATAGTAACAATCAATTCCTGTCATTTACTCAAAATTTAAAAATTGGTATAATCATTGCGTTAAATGCTGTATATACTGAATTACAATAAGAAGCAATTATTTTTCAGCTTTCAACTAATTTAAGTAATTATTGAATTATTTATTTTTTTAAGAAATATTGAATAGTGAGAAAAGTTGCGTTTTTCCTTAATCATAATTGAATTTAGCTACATAACAAATAATTTATTTAATTGTTTGAATGATCTATGAATGTTGCAATCCAGGAAATCGAGAGTAAATTTGCACAATACAAACAATAAGTTTTATGGTTTTGTAGTGTAGATAGTTTTCTCAAAATGAACTGGTCAAATGTTAGTGTACTAAATTATTATTTATGTTTTTCTTACATATTCAACTAATTGAAATATCATTTTAATAGTCTGCATAATTAGATATAACCTTTTACTTATATTTTAGAATATTTTAAATAAATAATTAAAATATAATTTTTACAATGTTACATAAATTCTAAGCTTAAATAAGTTTTTCAAAATTTCACGAATCTCCAATAATAAGAAAATTTGTTGTTTTTATTTCAATAGGATTCTTAAACTTTTTAATACAATAAATAGTTAAAATAAATTAAATGTTAATTTTTATAGGTTTTTTTATAACTTAGCGTAATTAAACTTAGCATCAAAAATATTAAAGGTATCATTTATTAGGGATAATTTAAAATTGACAAAGGAAATCAAAATTTAATTAAAGCAAATCCTTCTTACTTTTTATTAAATATGAAATACATATTTCGAACCCTAAAATAATATTTTAATTGCGAATAAAACAAATTATAACCATCAATTTTTTTTCTGTGATTGAAATTAAAAAAATATCACGTTTAATTATAATTTTAGTTCTAATATTGTATAATTATTCTATATTTTATTAAAAATTTCAAATGGTTCACTTTTTGTTGTCATTATAACAGAAGATACGAGAATCGCATGTATTTATGGTAACTAAAATAGATAATTTATAAGTAAGATAAGATAGTTTTTATATTAATACTTAAGAAATTATGATGAAATTTAAAAAATTGAAATTAAAAATATAGTAATATCACATATCAACAATTTTGTAAGATTTTCCTATTTTATGTATTGAATTTTTATAATATAAGTTTATAATAATTAATTAATCAGATAAAATATTTATAATATGCATCATTAATTTTTTATTTTACATTTAAATTATATATTATTATAATTTTTAATTTTAAAAGATAAATTTAAATTTATCTAATTTAACAATGACATTAAAATATAATATAAAAACTGATATTTTTGAGTTAAATTTTATTTATTAAAAAAACGTAATTATAATTTGTCACATAATTTTATTTTTAAATTAATTAGTGAATGTAACGAAAATCATATAAATATATTCTGTAATATATATTGGAAAGATGATAATATATTTATAATTTCATGTTTATATTATTTTGGAAATCGTATAATAGGGAAATCTATAACTAAATTTAGATGATTGGAAAAATTTTGAGAAATATTAAAGTAGTACTTGAATTCACATCCGATCGTTTGGAACTAAAATATTAATGGATTCTTCCATCTATATTTCCGAAAAATTTTTCAACTAAAAAAATATTCTCGATCTAGTATAGTGATGTTAATATCAACTGCACCCAGATACAGAATATACACTCTTTCGCACAACTGTGAATACAAAATATTATTTTTAGTCGGGCTGGGTGAGATGCTCAAAGATAGTCGATCGGAAAAAGATTCCACAAAGCTGTATATATCTAATGCTTGCAGGCATTCGCGTTCGTCATATTAGCCTCGACAGTTTTGAAAAACTTTAAAAGACTGTAGCGAAGCAGTTGAATCTGGAAAAAGCAGAAGAAATTGAAGAAGAAGTTGAAGAAGAAGAAGTATGAGAAAAAATAGAAGAAATAGTTGAAGTAAGCAGAAGGCTCTAGCAAAGAGAAAAAGGAAGAAGAAAAAGAAATCGAACGATGGTAAGTTGTAGGTAGAAGCGTGCACGTCGCTGTCGAAAGTCATCTCGATGGGGATTGGGGGATGTTGCACAAGTTACTAGAGGCACTCCGACAGCAGCCCTGCATCTGACTGTTTCATATTTAAAGTATATTTTCGCGTGCGGAAAATTTATTGGCTCAAGGAGTTGGCTCGGGAACGTTGGTTATCGGGACAAGAGCTGGTCGGCTTCGCTCCGTGCTTTAGAGGCATCATTTCCGGTGGCTTCCCAGATGAAGGAACCTGCCAGTCAGAGCTACTTTCACGACACGGGCTCTCTCCCCCACTGTAGTTTTACTCATGCCCTGATCTACTTATCCTCTCTTTTTCTTCCTCTTTAGTTCTCTTCTCTTCTGTTATTCCGAAGATAATTCACTAGTTGCTGTTGTCTGCGTGCGCTTTCCTCTATATGCATGATATAAGTTTTCGCGTGTAAGGTAGTATACCCTGGTATTTTAGTTGTTCTATTTGAGCTCATTCGCTCTTATTTTTCGACTGAAAAGAGGATAAGAGACACATCAAATCTCGTATCTTTACGGAGTTTTGGTCCATAACGCTATTCTTGAATCGACCCGATTTCTTTGGCTTGAATTTCTGCTCTCTGGGCCAGACATTTTCCTTAACTCGTGATTTCTACTTCTTTATAAGGTTCTTGCACGAATTGAAAAGTATTTCGCACACTCTTTATTTTTCAATGAATGCACTAGTTATTTTAATGCTGCTTCTACGATATTAAAGTAGATGAGATGCATTTATAAATATAAGACAAATAATGAAGTTATTATTTTTTTCTTCAGTATTCAATTTCATAAAATCAACCTACATTTTTATCGCCTACTATCCAACTAAATAATTCTAATTATTTGGTCAGTATTTCATGGGTTAATTTAGAGAAAATCGTATTATATATATTGTAGTGTAAACATATTTATTAGTTAAATTAAATGCTATTTATGTATAATATTTATGTTTCATAACTCCTTTTTAAGATCATAGAAACTATTAATGTTCTTAATTTAAAAAAAAATTATATTGAATTTTTATTTTTTCTTTAAAGAGCAATTATTTTTATCTATGCACGTCTCTAAAAACTTAGTAATTTTTGAAAGTTATATATGATAATATGTATAATATGACTGAAAAAAGATATATTAAAATTTTCAGTGGTATTCAACTTTGTTTTCAGATTAATGTTATAAATGAATTTTAATATTTAGACAGATTTTTGCCTTAAACTATAATAATTAGCCAATTATGCATAATTACAATTGTTATACATAATTAAACATTGTTTCTTTTATATGTCTTAATAAATAGTAAGTTAATAAAGGAAAATTCAAAAATTTTTATATTTTTATAAAAATTTTTAGTTATATGATTTTGATAAATTGAATAAATATCTAAATAATTAAAATGTTTAAAAAAATCCTTTGAATTTTTTAAATTATATATTTATATACTAATAAAGTGATAATATATACTAAGTAATGTTATAAATAATATTTCAAAGCTATGCACTGATATAAAAAAGAAGTCATTAATATATTATTAATAAAGTATTTTAGTTTGAGAATAAAAGAATGTTTTTAAATGTCTTTGTTATGAAAAGACATATAAATCAATTACAATTAGTTTTAATCAATTATAAAACAAATATAATTTTGCAATTATTTTAAAAAGAAAATTTATAAGACTTATATTAATACGATTCTATAATGAATACATTTATTAAGAAATAAGTTAAACTTTATAAGCAATGTATAATTGTATTTAAGGAATTATAAATTAATTTTTCTATAAAATTAATTTTTGTAACGTAATTTTATGGAATGTGATTCTATGAAAATTATTTTTTTAATTTACAGAAAAGTTATTTTCAAATAACTTAAAAATAATATCTGTGAATTTTTATTTTTAGCGAATTAAAAAGCCTTTATCGAATATAACTGTTTTAAAAATTTTAAGAATAAGTTTTAAAATTGTTGAGAGAAATGGAAATATTTGTTCGATTATATTTCAATTTGAAAATATATATTCTAACGTTCTTTTCAATTAAAAAATTATTCAGTATTCTAAGTAAGTATAAAAGCATTGATATGATTGTAATAATTATTGTTCAATAACTTATTCACTTTGATGAAATATTTGTTTGATATTAATTTTTTAATTATTTAAATTTATATTATTGAAATTTAAATAATTTTAATAATTAGTTACAATATGTATATATATAAGTTAATATGAAACGAAAAGATATCATAAAAAAAGTTCAAATTATTAATTCGAAAATAAAAATGCAAAGAGAAGAAATATCTATTCTACATAAAACAGATTAAAAATGAAAAATTTGTATATTTCTCATTATATATAATAAAAAATAATTTAATTAATATGTATGAATAATAAAAAACATAATTATACTTTTGAAATGAAATTTATTATTTTTTTTGTGTATATTATTTGGTAATATATGTAATTGTTATATTAAAATGTGTATCGAATATGTAATAATTGAAATAATAATTGAACGGTGAAGTAAAAAACCAATTAATATTAGTCATTAGAATTATTAAATTAAAGACGTAATGAGTATGTATAAAAAGCTATTCTAATTTTGTCGATAAGTTGATTTATTATTATTTATATCATTATTTTAAAATATTTATAATAGTTTAGTAGAATTACTTTTGAAGAATTTTTAAAACTGTATTTTTTTTATTTAACTACCAAGTTACTATAATATTATGATATCAACTTAATCATAATCTGTGTTTTATAGTTCGTTTAAAACTTAAAAAAACATTAATTACTGAATTATGTTTCACAGCTTAGACATTTCATCGAAAAGATAATAAAATATATTTTTAAGTGTAAATAAAAGTTTCTAAAATAATTCTAGTAAGCCATAATTCTCCGAATCATAGTAAATAATAAAAGAGAATAAAGTTTCTTTGGAAACTACAAAGTGAGTTGAGATTCGCTCTTTTAGATCGGGTAACAGAAGTTCAGAATTTTGCGGGTGCGAGTCAAAGAGTTTGATATATTGTTCTATATAATTACGAGGCGGATGTTGTTGGCTTCGTGTTTGCGTTCTTGATTGGTCGCAGCTGTTGCACGCAAGATCTTACGCGTGTACGCGCATTCCGAAGTTGCTTATATTATGCTGCAAAAGAGTCGAAAGTCAGACGTGGGCGTTGAAGTATTAAAACAGATTTTTTTCTTCCTTCTTTTATGGGTGTTGTAATATGCTTTTAGCTCATTATAATAAGTTATTAAAGAAAACTGAATAGAGCATTTATTACTCGTTTAATCTTGATTTTATTCTGTTTTTTCTTTTTTTTGTTAATAAAACGTGATTCGATTACATAATTGATTCTTTCCATAATTTATGTCTTCAGAATTCATTATAAAAATTATATTGAAATTTAAAAATTAAAATTATTTGGATATTTCAAAGATAATTTACCTTAAGAAATTATAATCTAAAATAAAAAAATTTCCATTTTTTCGAAAATAAGCAATACTAATTGAATTTAATTTTTGTTGATGAATATCTTTTCAAAAATATGTAAATCAAATGAATTATATATAAGTTAGTACTTCTATAGATTTCAAATTTGTGATAAATAGGTTTTTAGTTATTGCTTTAAAACCTTAATTTCTGGAGGCAAATTCATTTTGGGTAAGATAATTTATGCCGGAAGCTTTAAGAAATATTTTCAGGATAAAGTAAATAGAGTGAAATGATTTAAGCAGAATTAATGAAAACTTGTATAAAAACGAAGAAAACAATAATTAGGTGAATATACGGATAACTTAAAACATTGAATAACGCATTTTTATATAAAAATAATTATTATTAAATGATTATTATATTATGGAATTTTTAAATTATTATAAATTATCTAATATTTACTCAATTTTATAAAAATTTTTATAATAATAGTAAATAGTATGTTCATTATAATATTTAAAAATATTAATAAATCTCTTTCTAATTTTAATAAACATTTATTATGAAAAATCTAGAAGAAACGTGTAGTACGAGTTTATGACTTTTTTAATATAATTTTTTTTTAATATAATAATATAATAATATAAATGTAATTTTAGTTCAATAAATGTTAATCAAATTTGATTCCGATAAGGTTCTTAAATTATTAGTATCATTGATAGCATGTTTTTAGATATTATCTAATATATAATAAAAGAAGCATATTATATATACATGAAAAAATATTTCCAAAACTTTAAATTATTAATGAAAATTAGAAATAATAATAATATTATACCCTGATAAGAAAAGTGTACAAAATTTTTGGAAGTAAAAAACAAAAATTTTATTTTTGAGATAGGACAATCGAATTAAATGTTTACGAATATTTTAATTGTTTTTATGTGTTCGAATTTTCAAAGAATTCAAAATATAAATGTGCTCTTCAAGAAGTTCTCTATTCCATATTGATAAAAACAGATGCAAGACAGGCATGATGAGAAGAGAAAAACTAGCTCTGGTTGCGTTAAAGCAATGTTTACTAAAACAGAAAAATACAAAATTCAAGCAGATATTTTTATAAAATATAAGACTTAAAAAAGTGATGCATTATATGTAGAAGTTTTCTTTAAGTTTAATTAATTTCAAGAAAGGTATTTATTAAATCAATTGGATAGTTTTGGTAATAAAGTAATAAAATGAACTTAAATGAACTTGAAATGAATTTCCGTAACTTGAAACATAAGAAAAATTTAAAACTATTTACAAAGAAGTGGGTCTGCAACAAAAAGAAAACATAAATACAAAATCAGCAACGAGCTGCATTAATTCTCGTGCACATGAAACTATATTAAAAATCATGTATTATTCGCAAAACTGTGGGCATATCCCTCGTTCAATAAATGTTGAATATGTATAATAACATATTTGATGAACGGTTTTTAAATTTAACGAGTTTTTTCTTAGATTGGTTTTGTTAAGGAGTACGTTTGCTCTTACGCATGCCAATTATATTGTAAGCTCGCAAGCTCCGTCAGGCAGTAGTGGGGCTAGATAGGGCAGTAGTAGGTGGGAGAACTTGGCTCGCTTCGTCCAATTTGTGGCGTACAAGCAAGTTTCGAGTGAGCGCAGTAGCAAGGTCTGTCGAATAGTTATCTCTCGGGTAGGCTTTTCTCTCTGTCTATGAATCTTTCACGTGCCTCTACCAGGAGAGATGTATCCTCGAGTTTTTGCCGCCTTTGCCGTGCTTGTATCGCTCAGGCTCTCGTCTTCGGTATAACGAGAGAGGCTTCCCCATCATCGGCTTTTGAGTGGTCTGTTGTCACCGGAAAACCATCTTCGATGCATATGCTTGTAAACATACGGGGATTTTGAATTTGAATTTTTTTTTTTCGTCAATCATTATTGTAAGGCTTTTGTGAGTCGAACAAATATTTATCACATCTTATTACAAATTACTATTTATTTTAGATTTTAGATCATATTTTATTTAAAGTTTATTTTTATTTAAACGCGTATTATCATTCAAAGTTTTAGCGAATTTTTTTATGAATCAACTATACTTTTATACTTATTATGGAAACTTAAAAATTTTAATGGTTATGTACATAAGTGTTTTCTTAATAAATTAAACAATGACAAGAATCATAAATAATTAACAAGAACCCCACCTTGTTAGTATAAATTATAACAAAAGTTATTCGATAGCTTTAATGATTTAACTTTTTTTTAAATGATTAAGTATTAAAAATTTGTTTAATACTTAAAGTTATAAATTTTTAAAATACACTTGATATAAAGATACAGACATACATACATACATAAATATATATATATTATTCTAATAAAAATAAATTTGAATTTATTCGAATAATTCGAACGATAAAAATATTTTCTTAAAATATTGAAAATTTAGAAGAAAAACTATATACGTTACAAAATACTCAATTCACAAATAATAGTAAATAATAAAAGTTGGCGTACTCCAACCTAGATGTATATTTACAGTATTCACTTCGTCCTTAATCTTTCGGTGAGGTTATTTCTGACCAAAAAGATCTTTACATCAAATATAATGGCCATTGAAGAAATATAAACTCTAAATTCAACAAATTCGAATAAATATTCAGATAAGAATAATCATAACCGTATCAGATCCTGAACAATGAAAGACTTCTAAATACTCTACCGAGCAATCTTACTTTATAAATTTTTATAGAATCAAATTTTATTCAAAAATTAAAATTTTACAAACAATAAATTTCAATTTTTAAATAATATTTCTGGTTAAAATAAAATCTTAAAAATCTTTAGATATAAATATTAGGTTAAGCAATGAATTTTTTTAAAAATTTTTTTCTTAGATTGTTTAAAATAATATTATTTCAATAAATTTTTTAATCAAATTATTATTTAAAGGAATAACAAACTCTCTAAAACTTTCAATCATATAAAATTCAATTTTTTGAGTTTTAAAAGTTAAAGTTATAAAGTTTGAAAATGTTATGCATTTACTGACTTCTGACTTTTTTAATTTAGTGCATCAGTTAGTGACTATTATAGTAAATAATATTGACTAAGTATACAATATATAATATGGTAATTCCTTTCAATAGTATGTATATTTTAATATTTTATATTATTGATTTTGAAAGCAAATGAAAAGTAGATAGATAAAAAGAACTTTTATAATTTTTAAATAAGCTTTTAGAAAATTTCTTGCATTCTTGAAATGTTAATACTTATAATGCAGAAGATAGTTACAACTTTATAAAAAATTCAAGATTTGACAAATGATGATTAAATAATAATAATTGATTGCTTATAAGCACTGAATATCACTATTTTTTTGGAAAGAAGTATTAGTTATCTGGATGAAAATTCTGTATAGGGTTGAAAATCGGGCTTAAATGCAAGACATAATTTATGCTTTTAGAGCACAAATGAAACAAAATGTGCGTATAGTTTCGAGTAAGGAGAGAGTAAAAAATCGATGTTACATGCAAAATTTTCGAACTATGAAATAAAAATACCTACGATTCATATTAAGCACAGAGATAAAATCAAAAAACATTTTCCAATTCACTGTCAAAACGAGGTTGGAATCTTTGCACTCTTCCTTTAGTTTTTACTGTGCAATACGACTTTTCCAAGCTTTTTCTTTTTGTTGTTCCTACACAGTATTTGTATGTATTTCCTTTACTTTTAAATTTCATTCGAATTTCCAAGCAATTTCTATTCGGAATAGCGTTTAAATATTCATGAGTCCCTCCCACCAGAGAAGCAACGGTACCTCGCTAACAATGATGATTTTTTATTTTGTTTATCTTTACACTTTGTGCGAGCGCGTGTGTTATTCTGCAACCTTCATATGCAGAGCACGACAAATAACTCGATGCAAGACGAAGCGTTTCTTTGATGCGATATTGACTTTTAAATTAAATTATTTTAATACGACACTATTTCAGATTGTGGAGAATTGTTTTTTTCAAATGATATACTTCCACTAGTATATCGCCTATTATTTTTCAAAATTCTTAATTTACATGAAACCTGATATTTTATAAACGACACTCAGAATATTACAGAATATTACAGAATAATTACAAGATATCTATTTATATAGATAAGAATCATATAGTCATTATTTGTTGCTATTTTTAAACAATTTTAGTAATTCAACTTTAATTATGTTTTTATATATTAGCTTGTAATATTTGTCTTATTTTATTTTCATAAGTAAACCACGTAAAGAAAAATAACTAAAGCTTTAAGTTTCAATAATAAATTTAAAATAAATAATTTCAATAAATTACTAAACATATTATTCCAACCATAACTTTTTGAAAATATACTTACGTATTAAAACTATTTAATCTTTAAAAAAATTATAGTTTAAGTGATGATTAAAATTTCTTATAATTTAAATTTTTTAATTTTGAATGAATTGAATATTTGAATTGATTAATTTTGAATATCGAGTTAACGTATATTTGTGAGAATCCTATATATAAACAATATTCGAATCATGGTTTCGAATTGACGTTTGTCTTCAGTATACATTAATATTTTGTTTAAATCAATCCATTTTATATTATCTGTTAAATTATAATTAATTGGTTTAACGAATTTATTTATCATTGTTATTCAATAATTTATGTTACAGTTTTATTTATAGTTGATTTAGCAGATTAATAAATCTTGTATTTTGAAAGTATAGGCTAAATGATGAAATATTATTAAATACTTTTATATGTAGTTAAATTATAAGATGTCAATTTTAGTATATTTATTAATCTATGATAATAATTTAAAAATAAAAAACTAAATTTTAATAAGGTAAAAAAAATATTTTTAAAAAATTTTAATAAAACATAACGAAGAAAAATAGATGTATTTAATAATGTAATCAATAATAATATGAAATATAAAATTAAGTATATAAATTATTTTGAATATTTAAAAATAAATATTCTTTAAACGTACATTATTATTTTAATATAAATTTAAAAAATCCTTAAATCCCAGAATATGTGTACAGGATCCAATAATATTTAATAGTAATATTAGCTTACATTTACGATGACTGATGTATATCCGTGTCTATCGTTTTATGAACGAATTTTTTACTCAATTTTATCTTTATTCTGAGCTTAGTTATCACAATTGATTTAGGAAGCGACAAAACAGAACTTCTTTATTTTGCCGTACACCACAATTGCTACCTCCTGGTTACATTGAAAAACTCGTCTTCTTGAGAGTTACTCCGCTTAGTTTGATTCCATAATACACGTATGCAAATAAATAAATAGTGGTGGATATAATGCGAACGCGCGATGACATATGAAATCGGAGCAGGACATTTTACTTTATATTTCCTATATTCTATAAAGTATAATTATTATACTTTAATGTGCTTGATATGTATGTATTATTTAGTGCATTGATTAATGATATTAGTAATACATATGTAACGAATATAAGTTGGTCTTATTTAAAATGCATTATCACAAAGAGTATGCAAACAATTATTTAACAAACTGTTTACATTACATTAATTAAAAAGATTTATAATTAACTCATTAAAGCATACTTCCTTCGAAAATCATTAGTTCTATAAATGCAAAAAAACTCTAAGAGACACATTCTTTGAATGAGGGCATATATGATACATTATTAAACATTATCGACAGCTCTTTCTCTTTTCTTTACTTGTAAAAAAAATAAAGTAGACCCTCACATCACTATATTTGTTAATTTCTCATCTCTCATGTATTTTCAGACTTTTCTACATCTGTTATCATCTCAGTGGTTATGATTATTGTTTTTTTCATTCTTTGTCACTTCATGTTTGTAAATGTTATTCTAACTCTATTCAAACTTCTCCGTAATGATAGATGTCTATTGCGATTACTACGATATTATAAAACACTATTTATAATTTTTGATAATATAATAACATGGATTCATTAGCAGACATATAGTTTTGATAAACAAAATTTACTATTCTTATTTAAATCATAAATTTCAAAAATTAAGTATAAAAATATAACGAGTGAAAATATATTTAATATATATGATAATTAAATATGAAATTAATGTAAAATAATAAAGAATAACAATTTATATGAAACGTACCAAAGATTAAGTAATAATTATAAAAATTTGAATTATTGGAAAAGAATAATAATCTTTTAGAAATGAGAGTAAATATTATTTATAAATTACCCAATATATTTGATCTAAAAAAAATAAATTTATTATTATTAGAATTATCAATTACAAATATATTAGTAGTATTCTTAACCAATTTTCAAGTAGTCTTTAAAAATAAAAATTTTATCTTGATTGAATTGGCTGTTTCATGTATTCAAATTTTGATATTTTTATTAAAATTAATAATTGATTTTTGTGATAAATTTCCTAATTAATTAATAACTTCTGAAACAAAAGTTAAGGAGAAATTTTAACTTGAAAAATTCAATTGGAAAATTTAATTAGAAAACTTTGTATTAATATAAATTTTAAAAAAGATAATTAGAGCTAAAATATGTAGAATCTTCAAAGTATATGTATATATATTAAATGAAAGAAGGAACATTGTAAAAAGCATTTAATATTATTATTTAAAACGTGACTTATTACTATTATTATTACTAAATAAGTACTTCTTTCATATTTTATAAAATAAATTATTTTTTACAATGTTTTATAAAGTATTATGAATTACAGACATAACACTATTTCAAAATATTATTAAAATGATTACTATTAGATATTATTATTATTATACCTTATTTTAAATTTTTTATTTTCAAATTTTACATATTTTTAGAAGTTTTAGAAAAATATTATAAAATTCACTAATTTTTTTATTAATTTATTTAATTTAATTGTTTATTTTAGAGAGCATAAGCAAATATTTTTAAATGAAAGACAGTTTTATATTCAAAAAGAATAATTAAATTGTATAGACTATTGAAAGTAAATTTTTAAGAATATAATAATTTTATATTTATGAAACAGTTTTTTGTATTTTTATTAATATAATGATTATAAAATATTGAATATTTTGTTTAAAATATATTTTGTGATTTTTAAATTTTATATTTTTTGATTATTTTGTTTGTTATTATTATAAAGCATTATGTTTAAACATTTTTATTATGTTTAAACAAGAAAGTGATTATTCTTAGTATAATTCACATGAATAATTTATAATTGTTTCGAGTGATATTTTTACGCAGTATTATATACATATACTTTAGAAGTAATAAATGATTTATTTTAATGTGCTAAAGTTTTATATAATCTATAAAGGTATTATAAATCAAAAAAATGTATAAAAGAAGTATGGATAAAAAATTGAATTTTGTTCTAACTTTAAGACAACGATGTTGATGTGAATATTGATTGATATGGATATTGAAAAATTGAGAACTAAAACTTTGAGTTTGTACAAAATCGTCAAAAAAATTTTTTTAAATAAATAAAAAAATGATATCATCGGCTGACATATTATTTGTTTAAATCTTCTGTATAATTAGTAAGTCTTCTAATTTGATATTTTGAGGTAGATGCTTTAAAAACTGCGAATATATAAATAATATCCGAGTGGCAAGCAAAGATGAGAATCAGAGCATTATCTTTTAACTTTGTAAATATCAGTTCACTCTTTCTTTCTTTTTTTTATTGTATGTGTTTTCCACCAGAGTAGAATTTTGCGCGTTCTTTCTCATCTCATTCCGTTTTACTTTTTATTAAACGAAACGTGCTTTACTTCTTTTGCGCTTACTATATTTGTTGTAAGCCGAGAGGATTTGTATTGCCTCGATGAATACGTCCACAACGACTACAACGTTGCAATATAGAATTGAACAAACGCGTTGTGCATTCTATTACGAACCCATCGTTTTAAATTCAACTAATTAAAAATGAAAAGAGAACTGTACGTAGTTTCATTTGCAATTAACTTTTTTGATTTACTTTATAGAAAGGTGAATGTATCGATTGAATCTGGACAAATTATATTTAAATAGTTCAATTTATTGTTCAAACAATTGTTTTTAATATTCAAGTTTAGTTTTGGTATAAACTCTAACTTAAAATGAAAGAAAATCTTGAGACAGTTGCGAAAATAAAAGAATATTATAATAGGAAAATTTTATAGAAACTTTTGAAACATCTTTGTTTATTATAATTTTTGTTTAACAAAAAGTTTAATTATTAATTTAGTTTTGATTCTATTTTTGTAAATTTTCATGCAAGAAATAGATGGTTAATTATAAAAATACTTTGCTATCACAAAAATGTTTAATTACAATGTACTTATTTAGCGTATAGAATATAAAAAGAAAAATTATTACATATTGGAATCATAAAGAGAATTGCTGTTTATAATTGCATTATTATAATTTATATAAAATATTAATAATAAATAGAATTAATGTTTTTTATTTAAAAAATAGTTAAATCTAAATAATAAACAAAAATAATGTACAAAATAAGTGTAAATACATTTTATAAAATGTAACTTATATTTTCATAGCGAGCAATATAATTATCACAGAGTTCTTCCTATATTTATTAAATTAATATTTAACGAATTTATGTAACGCATTTAGAAGCTGTATTAATAAATATTGAAATAATTTTAACAGAATTAGTTTGTTAAAATATTCTTATAATAAATAATAAAAATAAAAAATGTAAATTAGGTAATATTTTAAGAAACTGGCTTTTCACGGCAAACACTTCGATTCCCTGTTTTATGAAAAATGGATGTATAATGGTGAATAAAGTGTATAAAATGCTTTCAAATAACAGAATTGTAGATTATCTAATTTATGTACGTATATTCTCGCGCGTAATTAACACAAAGCTCCTAATTGCTTTAAAATAAAGCCCCAGCCAGCAATGTGACAGTGTACATATTGTTGTGTACATTGGACCGAGGTGGGTATACATACATGCAAAGGACGGTGGAGATATAGGCTCAGTTGTGGGGACAAAAGCCCCGAGGGGCAGTCGCAACCTCTAGCCGTACAGAAGTATGCGGTGCCAGAGCCGATTAGCATGCCTGGTAATTTATCAAAAAATAACAAAATAAAAAAACAAGTTTCTCCACCTATAGCATTTTCAAGCTTCAAAGTATATACGTGCACGAAGGTGTATCTCAAAAATACCGGTGCCTTTGTTTGCACGTTAAATCTCAATTTCGCACACGTCAAGTGAAAAGAGTCGCGTACCAAGTTTCTGGGAAAAAGCTATGATATTATTATCGTTTGCATTCTTCACTTATTGTTTCACTTATGAATTATGTTTTTGTTTTGAATTAGAAATGTCTGAGAGAATATATTTTTTAAATTCTCTTTAAGATATATATATATATATATAATCTTTTTCATTATTTTATAAATAAATATAAAAATACGTATTTATTTATTTAAATATACTTAAATGTATATCGTTAAAAACGGTATGCCATGTAACTGACTATATGTTTATAAATTCATAATTAATATAATAAGCGTCATATGCATATCATTATAATAATACTTAATTTTGATGTTGACCATTCGAGTGATTCATTGTCACGATTAAATAAATTTTAATTTTAAAATGTTAGAATAAAATTTATTTAATAACTTTTTAAAGGTATTAAAAAATATAAGTTTTCTTTTTATTAATCGTTGAAACAATCTATAAATATCTACTATTTTTAAATTATTTTGCTACTTAGGCATATCAATCAATCTTTAATAAATTTTATTTTTCTAGCTGCTATTATGATTTTCTTATTGATCGTAAGACTCACTTCTGCAATGTGCTTTTCCAACCTGTCGTAAAAGATCGTATACTTATACGAAATCAAACATCTCTCTCAAAGTTATCCAACTTCTTGCATTGTTACCATTATATCAAAGCTATAACTTTTATTTCGTTTTGAAATACTCTCATTTTAATGAGACTTTGAGTATTTTAGATACTTAATTCAAAATGTGGTAATTTTTATCAAGTAATCTTAACTTGTGGATCCAATTAATGGTTTGCTTTACTCTTGCCATATATCATATAAGAGTATGATTATATACATAAAATAATAGATATTTAGCGATTGTCTGTAAGTACTAATAAGTAATCTTATACTAATCAGAATACTATTTCTTATGTATAAAAATTCAGTGAATAAAATGTTATTTTCATGAACTACAACATAGCTATAATGTATAATAACGAGATTACGCAAGGATTTATAAAAAGTTTGCTTCTAATTATTTCATGGTTTTCTTATGTAATTACGTTAATTTAATAGTAAAAGCTTCGATCACACCGATTAAATTGTTAAGTAGGAAAAGCATAATAATGTACCCTTCAAAAGTTTCAAATTTTAATTCGACGACTTAATTTAAAAAAAGAAGTAAAACTTTCAAATTAATTGGCGTGTCTAGTCAAAATACATGTCGAATCCGCGACAATATAGGGCGAACCCTCGAAAACCCGAACTCTCTTCTCTTTTGAAGACAGTCATTGGAAAAGGCAGAGAATTCAAAGAAGGGAGTGAGTGCGGACCAACGATTCGTTGAATGAGACAAGTTTCCTTTTGTCCAACAATTAAATGGAGACAATGAAGGAGCACGAACTACATCACTAGCGATCGAACGAGTCGCCCAACTAATATCGAACTTTACCGAATCGAGCGTGAAAATGTGAGCTTTTTATTCAAATTTATTCACATTGATACGATAATTTACGTTAGAAAGCAATTTGTATTTTCTCGTATACTGTTTTAAAAATAAGTAAAAAATATTTTATATATTATAAATTACATCTAAATTTATTATTTTCTTACATTTATATTCCTAATAACATTAGTAATAATATATTATATACATTCATTGTAATAGAATAAGTAGTTGTATACAAATAAATCTTTAAATCAATTAATAGCAAATATATTGTGACACTCAATGTTTTGGTATAGAAATATGAAATAATAATAATAATTCTTTTATTATTATCATCAATTATTTTATTATTCTAATACTCAAATTTAGTATATTAATTTTATTATAAATTCTATTACTAAGAAATTAATTTAAAAGAAATATAGAAATTGTATTTAATGTATTTCAACACTCAAATACTGTTTGATTGCAAAGCAAGGAAATTATTTAGCATTATACAATCATAATAATGTCTTAATAATTATAAATTCCGTTCAATAAATTATCAGTTTTATTTTTTTTAAATAATGATTTATATATTAGAAAGAAGTTAAAAAGTATTTGTAACTGATTAGTGCAATTAAATGAACTAAATTAATATGTACGAATAAGTTTATAATTATTATTTAGAAAAGAAAAATTTACAATAAACTTTATGTTGTATAATTCTATATTCTAATTAGAATTTATAAGTTTACTTAAGTATATTAAATAGACGAATATCAAAATAAATTCTATTACATAATTTAGATTGAGATTGAATATAATTTCTTCAAATTTTCATTTTAACTTTCATATTCAAATGTGTACGTAGAAATTCAACAAAAAGCCCATATATCATAATTCTCAAATGATAAGCATACTTAATTGAGCAGTCGTAAATCATGTATTTTTAATTTTTTAACTATGTTATGATAATAAATAAAAATAAAATATTATTTCAAATAAATTTTACGATTTAAAAAAATGTTATTACAAAAATAATATCAATTTGGCTTGTGAAAGGCCAAAAATTTAACGAGATTTACTTGTTTTCAAATACAACTGATTTTATTTATTAATGTAATCATAAAAAATTAAGCCTTATTATTCAAATTTAAAATTATGTATTAATAATTAAATTTAAAAACTTGTCCATCAATTCTCAACTTATTTTTATAGTGATGTCGATAATAATTAAATTTATTTCACTCGTGTTTAACATGTTGGTCAATATTTTTCATCGACACTTCATCCATTAATAGTTAATTAATTAATTAATTGAATATTCAAAATATTATATCCATAAATGTTAAAATTAAAAAATCGTCTATTTAATATTCTGTGTCAATAATTTAAGTAGAAATAAAGCATGATTAGATCAAAATAGAAGTTGGTTATATTAAAGATAGTTTTAGCGTAGTCAAATATTTATCTTGTTGACATCTTATAGAATTGTGTACCCGAATCATTATTGCAGCTCGGGAGATTTCAATAAAACAAACTTAACTGAGTTTATGTTACTTAATTTGTAGATATATTAGAAGAAAGAGATTAGCTTTCCGACTGTCAATATTACATTTTTTGAAAACTCAAAATTTACAAATTTGAACTTACGCAATATTATATTATAATTATGAATTTTTATATTATAATAAAATTAGTAATAAATATTCATAATTTAAATTAAATAATAAATAAGCCACTAATAATCTATTAAGACTCGTATTGAATTTATATTATAATACATATGTCGAATGTATAAATAATTATGTATACTACTTTTTATAACACAAAAAAGATATTTTTATTTTAAATTTAAAAAATGAAAGGAAAATTTTTTCTAATATTATATACATGCAATAATTATTGTAATAAAAATGTAATAATATAAAAATAAATATACACACATATGAACATATATATATTTATTTTTAATAAACTATATTCCAAAAAAGGGTACAGTAAAAGATTATAATGTAATATAGACACGATTATTCTTTAATTTTTATATTATTTCTTCGATAAAGTTTTTAATAAATATATTAAAAATAAATTCTTTTATTTTATGAATTATGAATTAATTATTAAAATTAATATATTATTAATCAATATTTTTTTTATTGAAAAATTAATTTTGAAATTATAATTGGGATAATAATAATTATAAATTTATTTGCTTATAAAGTTGGATAAATTTCAGTAGATAAAATACCTATAAAATTTTTAATTTAGAATCAAATTTAAAAAATATATTACTTATTGATTTTTAAAATTAATGTAAAAGAAGTGTTTAAAATTTTATAGTTTTTTCTAAAATACTTGATATAAGTACGTTTTAATCTCATACAACTTGTTCAATTTTTATTTAATTAACTTGAAACCTCTAGAAAATTGTTTAAAAATAATATACTTTTAAAAAATACGTAAATCCAAAGGTAAATTTTTGTAAAATTATGGCTTAAAGTTTTCAAATTGTCTAAAAGTGGATGATTTTTATTATATTTTAACAGTTCTCATTTAAATTTTCATTTTTCAAATATATTTATTAAATTATTCAGTATATTACATGATTATTAAATGGTTTTGTAAATAATGGATTTATTACCATAAATTTTTTTATTTTTCTAATAATTCAATAGTTTATCTGAGTTATAAGTTAAAAAATGTAAAATCTTAATTATATATATAATATAAAACACAAATAAAAGAATTTTTAAATTAATTTTATCACATATATGTATATAGAAAAGGTAAAATATAAAAGTAGAAAAATATATACAAAACGTGGAATTAATAATAGACTTGTTTCTCTTAATTATATTAAATGCATATTTTTGTTATTGAAAAGGTTATAAGATATATAATATTAATTAAGCGCTATTTAAAAGCATTGAATAATAATTTTATTCAAAAATTTTATAAAAATGTAACTTTAAATTTTTATAAGTAAATGTATTCATAGTCATTAAATTTCTACTAAAATATTATACATAACAATGAATTATATTTTCATTATAGGAAAAATAATAATAGAAATTTTTTAATAGTGATGTAGAGATCAATACAAATTTTTACGTTAAATCACTAAATTCAATATAAGATCAATAATTTTTAAATAGACTTTTAGTAAGTTATGGTACTATCATAATATTTAGAAGCTGAACGAACATTATAATATTAACATATTTGTACAAAACGAACTTGTATAAAAATTTTGAAAATAATTTTAAATCTTTCACTCCTTATTCTCTATTTATCTCTCTCTTTCTCTTTCTTGGTTCTTTCTAGTAATAGTAGCAACCTTCGATTCACTCTGACTTCTAAAAGTAAAAAATAAAGAGAAAATGCTTCTCTATGAGAAATAATTTATCCTAACAAAGGACATAGTATTCTGTACGTTACTTTATTTCTCTATTACCATCGACTAACAGTCAAATTTGATATTATACCTTTACTCGAATTGATTTCTAATTACATATTCATTTATATTTATTCATTCGTATATTTGTTCTTCTTCTTTCAATTAGTTCGATTATTCTCATATAGCCAGAAGTAATATTTTGTTCCATTCTAATTTTATCATTTGCTTCTTCTGGCTTTATATCAACTAACGGAACGGTCGTTCTAAAAGCACTATGAGCAGAATAAGTTCACAACCATCATCACTTGTATAAAATCAACGATGGTAGATTGAATGATTTTGCGCAATATAGCATTCAAACTAGTCGCTTCATTTCGACAATCCCTTATTACTCTTTTTAAACATAAGAAAATCAATGAGAAAATAAATAGAGACAAAGAGAGATAGAAAAGACAATTAAAAGTATTTGTGAATATGTAGTTCAATTTAAAAGAAATGAAATGAATTTTATAGATTTCAATGCTATACTATTTATTTTATTTTAACACCTAATATTAGGTTTATGGAAATTAAGAGAAGTAAAATTAGAATAAGTTAATAATATCTATTCAACGTTAAACATTTTATTTCAATTTTATAATAAAAAGCTTTTATGCAGTAAATATATTGTAAAGAATATTAAATCATTAATTATAATTTATTATCATCCAATTTGTATATATTCACTCTACAAGAAAAAATTATGAAAATTCAAGAATGGTTTAAGTCTTTAATCTTTAATTTACAATTTGATGTTTAATAAAAATTTACAAATTTTCATTTGTTCAAAAATAATTAGGTTAAAATATTTGAACATGCTTCTGTTTTCAAAAAATAATACTAATGCAGATTGTAAAAGAGAATATTAAATATATTTGTATAAAATATAACACAGGAAGTTAAAAAATATTAAAATTATATTTTGTTTCTATTATATAATAGAGACAAATTATTTATACCGTTGTAATTATATATAGAAATAATTAAAGGTTTCATTTATTCATTCTTTTGTAGAAAATATATATTTTTTTAACGTAAAATGTGTAATGTTTTGAAGTTAAATTAATATTTTTTACTTTAAAATTTTATAATTTTTACTCTTTGATGTATATTTAGGTTAAACTAATAAAATACTATATAATTTATAAAATATTTAATACAATCTGTATTTTATAGATATAAATTTAAAAATAAATTTATAAAATTTTTAAGTTTTATTGTATATTTAAATTTGTAGATTTTATTTGTAATATCATTTATCTACTCTAGAATTCAAAGAGCAAATCGATGTTGAATAAACAATTATTATTCGTTATTTAGCATCAAGTTTTTTATATAATAGTATATAATTAATAAAATCAATTACATAAGTGTTTGAATATTTATACATGAATGTAATAAAAACTTAGTTTCATTTAAATAAAAAATAATAAATGTTATTATCAACTTGTACATGTCCCTTTTTAAATATGACTTAGTTTTCTACAAAATCAACCTGTAAAAGTAACTGTTTGATAATTTTTAAATTTAAAATATGTGATAACATAGATTATTGTTATTATTCTTTTAGTATTAAACTGTTATTATTTCATGAATTTAAATATGATTTTTGTTATCTAAACAAATATTCATTTTATGAGTAAGCTTATTTTTTATTTTAATCTCTTCTATGTCAGTAATAGTACAAATACTATAGCACTGAATATTTCATTTATATATATATATATATTTATATGTCTTATAAAATTTAGAATATATAAAAAAGCTCACGAAATACAAATTATAATTATTATTATATAAATAGCAAAGTAATATTTGATATTAGTTTTTTATATAAAATGATAAGAGTAATATATACAGTCTTTGAATATCCTTTTTTATAGTATATTAAAATTATAAAATTATAAAGGTAAATATTTTTTTTAATTGTGAGTAAATAATAATATTGTCAATAGAAATCATGAAACTTTTTATGTTGATATTTAAAAATACAAAAAGATTATCTAGATTATTCAAAAGTTTTACAATATCTATTGAACTATAATAATATATTTTAGTATATGTTACAAATAAAAATTAAAGGTAAATTTTATGTTTTCATCAAGTTTAAAAAATGGATATTTTTATTTATGTTTTATAAATAAGATATTAAATATATAATTATATTTAAAAAAATTCTAAAAATCAAGTTTTTTTTGTACATTGAATTATATATTTAAATATATTTTCAATAATGTGATGTAAATTTCTGTAACTTAAAATTATTGTACAATTTAAACGATTAATAATACTAAATTTATAATAAACTAAAATGAATAATTCGATAAATGTTCTCAATACATAATTCTATGATGAGTTCTATGATTTACTCATCCTTATATCTATTTATTTATAGGTTTATATTTTATTAGGTCTATAGTATCTCTTTAGAGACCTTATATACAATATAATTCTACAGCACTTATATATGAGATGTTTCTTGATGAGTCCACTTTAATTTCAGAAAAAAAGTGTTTCGAGTTAAAACTATAATTTATTCATGTAAAATATATTATTTTTCATTGTTATTATATTGATTACTAAGCTTCAATAAAATTCAATAAAGCTTTCTTCAATGTCATCATTGAAGTTTTTACTATTTATTAACTTTAAGTTGAAATAGTTCTAAAATATTACTAGTATTAGGACTTTTTACTTTTTTAGCACTACTTTACCTCTTCTCTGCTGTTATCGACACCTCTTCATGTACTCTTCACTTATCTTTAGATTTGTCGAAATTGCTTCTCCGGGAGTGTTCTCAATATGATGCCAAATATTTCAGTTCGAAGGCAGCATTAGCTTTTGGAGTATTTCCAGTATAAAAAGAGGTTCAAAATATTAAACATTTAGCACACATTTATTGTATACTAAATATTATATATATGAAAATCGTTTAAGAAAGATAAGCAAATATTTATTTATTTTAGTTATTATAATATATTTTATTGTTTATAAAATTTTTATATATTCAAACATTTATTATGTAGAAAATAATAAACATTTGTGTAAGTTTTTGAAAACTGAATAGTCTCTAAACTTTCAATAATATAGAACACTTAATATTCAAAATATTATCTAATAATTTAAATTTAGATAAATGTTTCAGAATTTTTTATGGTATTTAAGGCTTAAAATTTAAAATAAATTGAATTATCTTCTTGAGTAAACTTATATGTAAGTTAAATTACGATACTTGGATAAACTTGTTTTTAAAATATTATTTTATAGAATCAGTTTAGATAAAAAATCTTAATTCTTATAAATGGATTGTATTACCAACATTAGCTTAAATTCTGCTTAAGCGTATAAAATTGTCATGATTATTTTATTATTAAATATATATACATACATTAATTTTTTTGATTTATTAATTTTTTTATACTTATTTTTATCGTATAACATGAATATTTTGTGTTCGAATATTTTGTGTGTACATGAAAATTTATTTTTTTTATGAGTAAAAACAAAAAAATAAAAATTTTATATATAACTTTATATTATTTATTTGGATAATAAAAAATAAGGTTTTTCTGAAAAAAGAAATTAATTAAAAAATATTATATTTTTAAAATTTTTATGAACAAATTTGTTTGTAATAACATTTTTTACATAACAAATTTTTTGAAATTTGTATATTTTTTATTGTCAGAATTAAGAACAGAATAAAAGTAATAAAATGTAATTTTTGAATTATTTTTTATGAAATAATTATAATTATTATTTAACTTAAAGTTTTAATTATTTAAGGATAAACAGTTATTTAATATTTTTAATTTTTTTTTTCATTTTATATTTTATATTTAAACAATTATTAAATTGTTTTGTTTACAAAATCAGTTAATACAAATTATAGTAATAAATTATGAAAGCTTTTAAAATATATAATATTCTATTTCTGGATATATGTTTAATAAAATACTTCGATTACGTTGAATATTTATTAATATATTATAATTAAATCTGATAAAATATATTTTTTGATTTTTAAATACAAATATTAATTCATGTGTTTCTATATTATTAATTAAAAAGTATTTACTTATTTTCTGGAAAAAATAAGTTCTAAAAATAGAAAGTAAATTGTAAAGCTAAATCAACTATGCATTGATTTTTCTTAATATAAAAGTAAAAATATGTTCATATACTTGATCATCTCCTGTCCAATTCAGTTTATTTTGCTATTTAAAATAGCAACCTTTTAAAACAATTTATGCTGTATTATATTTTCATACGTGAAATGAAAATTTTATATTATACTATATATATTTATATATTTTGAAATAATGGGATTATATAGATCATGTATTTCTAATTAAGTCAACTTGGATCAAATCCCTAACAATTATTGTTATCATTAGTAAATATCAGAAGTTTTACATCAATTTGATCACATAGAATTGAATTATATTATTAATATATGTTATTTTCTAGTTACATTCTATTGAAGTCTTTTCATAATTGAATCATAGACAAATGAAGGAAGTTACAATCGAACTTATATACGCCGTATAATTACATCCATCACAATATATTACATTCGATATTATCTTTATCGAACCACTAATTAGTATATACAAAGTGAATCTAACAAATATAATGTAATTATATATTTTACTATTAATTATTATTAATAAATTGTAGTATATATTTTATGTTTTTATAAATTATGATTAAGTCATTAATATTCTTTTAACAAATTAATTTGGATACTATTTTTTAAAGCAGTAGATATTTAGATCTCAAGATGTAAAAAGTAATTTTAAATTCTTATAGTAATATCTATAAAAGCAATTATAGAATAAGCGTAAAATAATACTCTAAACGTATTTATTTTTATAAGACTCGAATAGATACTCTTGGAAATAATAAAGGATATTTAGTTTATTGAGTAATATAATTATTAAAGACGGTTCATGCTAATATTTTAATAGGATTGTCTTATTCTCGAGGATCTTGATCGCTCTTTCAGTTATGTTATAAATATTTTACTTTAGAGGGTTGCTGGTTAAAGGTCTTCCATAAATTTCTTGCTCGTGGAGAGAAATTCATTGTCATCGGCCGACAGTTTCCTTGAGATGAGCCTGTATTTCCGGTCGATGTAATTCGTATCCGGGCGACGAAGCAGTTCGATTACGTCAGTCATCGACGCGCGTCGTTTCCCCTTCACCGTCGTCGAGAAGCCATGGGGTGGCGTTGTGTTTGGTTTGACGGACGTACTGCGTGATTACAAGGCCTTAAACTGTCACCGCGGAACTTCTAATCGCCACGATGGCGACGTGCACTCTCTCCGAACGATATTCATTTGTAGCCCCGCGTATGGACCTGTCGCGTGTATATCGCGAACGAGCCGTGATAATCGACCCGATTTTCCATTCCCCACTTCGTGCACTACATCCTGACGTAGATGTGTATGTATATATATATATATTAACATGCGGGACACTTCGTCGGATTGATGAATAAATAGAAATAGCTGCGATTGCATTTGCACGGACTCTGGCTGCAGGCATAGCATATGTGAGACGGGGCTTTTACTACAGTACACGTATGGCCAGATTTAATTACGTTAATACCTCTTGATAATTTTATGTATATATATACATATATATACATAAATACATACTTACATACACATGCTTACAAAGATTTACATACAAACGCATGCCCACACACGTGTATGTATCTATTTATATGCGACTTTGTCATTAGCTTAAAAGACTTTTCGTGTTAATCAATGGTGGAGCTCTTAGTGAAATATGGGCATATATATATATATATACATCAAAAATTTCTTTTTTTATTAATTAAATGTATTGATATTATTGTTTTAAGAAGATACTTTATAAGAATGTTTACCAAATCTTATAATTGTAACAAAATAATCCCTTTTTCATGAAAGAAGAAAAAAACTGTACAAAAATATCTGTTTATATTAATTATTTATCAAAATAATAAAAATTAATACAAATTCGTTGAATAAAAAATTAGAAAAATCGTTATTAAAAATTTTATTAAAATATTAAAAATTTAGTTTTATTATATTGCATTATAAACAGAATAAAAACTGTATGTTAATTATTAATTTTTCGATAATTTGTAATTATTAAAATATTAATATAATTCCAAATTTTTTTTTATTTATATACTATTTAGCAGTATTAAAATTTAAAAAGTTTTGTTTTTCTTAAGAAATAAATTAGAAAATAATCGCATTTTTTAACGTAAACTACTATTTTTTTCTCAAATAATAAAATGCTATAAATAAATTAATAAATATGAAAAATTTATTTCAAATATTATTATTTTTACAAAAATGTGTTTATAAACTTTATAAATATACTCAATCTGAGCACTCTTAACTTTGATAATTAAAAAATGTAAAATATTAAATAATATTATAAGTTCGTATAGAACCATAAATTTGTAAATTTGTATGTAAAATTCAATAAAATAGTATTTTATGTTATTATTCTGTATTAGCTGGGTCAATATAATTTTATAAAGTATGATCTTGATTATAGAAAAAATATATTTATATCCTGTAACGTAGGAAAAATTAAATTTTCGAATCAATATTTTGAAATTTTTAGTATTCAATTTTCGTTTCTTTTTCGTTGACATATATTTGATGACATGATCGAAAATCGTGTTCATTTTTGTTAATTTGTTTTGCAAAAATAAAAATTAGCACTCGATTTAACGTTTACCATAGAGTGCATTATCATTATTATGCTGAATTAAAAAAGTGGCGTATATTTTCCTTAACTTTTGATTCAACATACAGTGAAAGGTACCAAAGGTACATATCAGCTGAATTTTCAAACACCTGCTGACACTGTCAATATATACCAATAACTCGCGAGACCTAGTCGCAAAATTCAAGGCAGAAGGAGAAAAGAAAAACGTATCTCAAAATGTAGTCGAAGAAAAATGACATAGACGTTCACGTAGCGGAAGAAAAACGAATGGATCCTGTGAGAGTAAAGAAATAAAAAGAAAGAAGGAGGCAAAAAATATAAATAAATTTATTTCGATTATCGCATTTTATAAATTTATCACAAACTGCATGCGTGTGTACTTATGCGTACGTGGGGGACATTTGTCGTTACGCATATGTTTATGCACTTATACATCTTTACGCCAGAGTCAGCGGTTCAGAAATATATGTCTATATAAGCGATACGCATGATAGTTAGTTTCTTTGGGGTTAGAATAGTGAAAGGAGTAGGGATGGCAGAGATCGAAGGTTATCCAAAGCATATAAGGAGTGAGCGAGCCGTCGGAAGCCAAATAGACACATACGTGCACACGGGCATGGATACATCGAAATAGGAATGAATCCGCAAGGATGGAGGAGGCAGGTGAGGGAAAGGGGAGAAAGATAGACAGAAGGATGAGTTGTCTTAGCTTGGACGTGATCTTTCATAGTTGCTTGATTGGGCCGTAGAGTTTTGGCTGTACTAGTGTTGTCCGTCGGGAGTAAGGCAGGTTTAGATCTCTGAGCGGACGAAACATTTAACGTCCGCCTGTAAACTGGCAACAATAAAAGGAGACACGTTGATGAAATCAACGAGCGTATAAGGTTTGGAGATGGTTGGGGGAGACGAGTTCGTGGAAAACGTGGGTAAGCCCGAATCTGTACATACAGTTACAGATACGCTTATGTGCGCGTGTATGAGCCAAGAGGCTATATATATTTTCTCTTCTTATCTTTTTTTCAGTACACGTACGCGAGGCACGCCTTGGTTTCTCCTCCTTCATTCATTTCTGCGATCTCGCTTCTACGTGGGGTTATGATTTTTATTTTTATATATTATATCTTTTCTAAGGTATAGTTTTTCGCTTGTTATAGCTATATTAATATGTCTTTCAGCTGGATACAAGGCCATGTTTGCATTGACGGGGAATGTTTATATGTGCTAATAAATATAAATTTAATTTAATTTTTATATCATTACGTATGTACATGTACATATTTATCTATACAAAAATAATGTAATTATATAATACGATGTTTCGACTAAACAAAGTTTTCTCATAGATGCAACAAACGTTTGTTGCAGGTATAAATAATCTTTCAGAATTTTATTACTAAGCTCATGTGTATTTTATTACATTTTCCTATATTTAATCAATAATTTATGACATCTAGTTTTAATAACTCTCTTTAGGATTTACAAATATAATGTCATAAAACAGTATTAAAATATTATTTAATAAAATACTTTGTCAAGGTTTACATAATCTGAGGTGTAAAATGGTATTTTTACACATCATTTTTGTACATAATAATGATTATTTTTCTATTTTACAAAGAATTTAGAAGAATTCAAAAAAATTTGAAATCTATTTGTAACACTTTAATGATGCCTCAAAATTTTATTTACAAAATAACTATAATTTTTTATTAAATTTGTACTAAATTGTAAAAGTTCACAATAATTACATTCTGATAATATATCTTTTTTTATTGATGTTTATTTCATTCTTATTAATATCAGGAGTTAAAAATCAGGATCATAGAAATTAATGATTATAGAAGTGGCACTTTGATTTAAAAATGAAGGTTTATTCTTAATAGTTACTTATTACTAATTAGATAGAAAAAGCAGAGAAAATTTGAAAAATCTTTAGAAACCTGAAATTCGTTAAATTACGTAAGGATCCTTCTAATGGTAAATATCTTATTTCTCGAAGAATTAGGTCTACTTCAGATACCAGAGTCTCTTTCTCACCCTATGACAGATAAAATCGCAATACAAGTTGTGGTGAGCGATTAAGGTATTAAAAGATTAGAGTATTTCTCGTTCGCGCTTGCGAAAAATAGAGGGAGAAAACATTGTTCGAAGGAATTAAATGATGATGGGACCAAGACCAAAGCAATTCTCTTTCACCTCATTTCCAGCATAGCTTAGCCATAAATTAATACCCTTCCATACAAGCTCAAAAACATAAAAGTATAGGTCGGATATAGCGATACGATAACCGTCACCTCAACTCGGATTTGGTCCACAGGTACGTGTATGATACCCCTCATTCGCTCCTTAGCGCGTACAATTTAGTGACCCTTTATCGCAGGACAAGGCTGTTCAATTTCCTCGGAACTTTTTCTTCTCTTTTGCTCCTCATCGTTTTCTGTGCATATATGTGCGTAACGGGCTAAGCCTGTGTTCTTTTATCCATTTCTTCAATTTTCTCATCTACTCTTCGTGTTCTTTTCCACCTTTACACCCTCGTTTCCTTTATGGATTTTTTCATTTTTTCATTATTCCTATTAGCTTTATAAACTTTTAAAAATTTTATTTAAGAAAGTACATTTCTTTTCTTTCGAACATCATCTATTTTAGCTTAATCATACTTATATGTGTATATATTTATTTGACATTACCGATTAATGGTTTATTATTTATATTTCATTGTTAGTATCATATTATGTAGATAAAAATTTTCAAGTGAGTTTCATTAAATTGCAAAAATAATTTAAATCACCATTTAAACTACAATATGGATAAATGCAAATTTTGAACGCTTTGTTTTCTTAAAGAGATTTTAATAATAGTTGATTTGATTTTTATATGACTATACCAAGTATAAAGCTTCAAGTTATTGATATCTTTCTTTTCGTTAATACTTAAATAGTCAAAATTATACTGACGAATGCAAAATAAATGAACGTAATAATAAAAATGATATATAATTTTTAGAGTTTCAACTTTGATATTGAATTCTTTATTCTTTATCGAGTATACGATAATTTTTTATTCAAAATCTATTATAAAATGTACGCAAATAAAAATAATTCTATATAATTTAAGAATTCAGATATTTAAAATTATTTTATTATTTTATTGTATTAAATCTATATAATAAAGAAAAGTTTCTGGTATATAGAGAGTAATAGAATAAATTACATGTATATTTTATATTCTATATATGATTTATATTTGCTGTTTTAAGTAAAATAGATCATTTGTTTTTGACTTAATTTCGTAATTTATGATTAAAATCAGGCCCATTTTTCTAGGAACTTGTAGTTCCTAGTTTATGATATATTTTACAATTTATAAGTTTAAATAAAAGTAAATTGAATAAAACATAAATGATATTTATAATCATTTTCATTTATATTCAGAATGTAAATTTAATAACTATTTATTTACTAATTCTTTATTTAAATTATTTTATGAGATGAAAAGAACGACTAAATAGGTGTCTAGAAGAGGGGTAAAATTATTGTTCTTTAGCAATTTAAAAAGTTTTATATTTTCCTATTTTGAAGAATTTATAAAAATAATGTATATCATATAATAAAATGGATTAAATATATATATTTTTAGTTATATTTATCAAATTCATAAATTAAATAATAAATTATATTAATTTATTAAATTTATTTGTAGAGTAAATTTTATTGTAGAAAAATTATTCTTTTAAAGAATAATAATTTTTTTTAATAAAAATTAATAATCAGTAGTATAAATCAATTATTACATATTTATTAAAGTTATCAGAAATCTTCTTCTAACTTTGATCAATTGTATTAACAAAAATTGTATGTTATAATATTAATTCTAAGCTTTATAGGAAACACATTCTATTTTAATTAAAAAATTATCAGGAAATTGATATTAAAAATATTTAACCAAGTTTAACCTATATAACATTAAGGTTCTAGAAATTTTTAATGCATAAATAACATTATCGATATTATTATTGATTTCTTGGTGTAATTTTGTGAATAATATAAAGAGTAAAGAGATGTATCAAAATATTACATATATGTACATTTTGATATGTGACGTATAATGTGTATGAAACGAAGTGTTTTAGAAAATATCTGTTACTGAGTAAATTTTATTCTTGCGATAATTCAATTGTTTTAATTTAAATGTATATAAAATAGTATATCTTTACGTTTAATTTATTTTAATTCCTAATATTATACTTCATAAATAAATAAATATAAATTTAAATTAAATTATTATGTTTAAATTAAAATAAAATGAAAATATAATCATTTTACTGTGCTTAAAAGATTATTTAAAATCTGATCTGTTTTCGTATGAATTCATCTTATTTATTTATAATACCAATTACTTTTTATGTAATTTTAAAACATAAAATAATTTACTAAGTTCTTAAAAATATATGAAATGAAAAATATATCCTTATTAACTAAATAATTCTTTATTCCTAACAGTACTAGTATTGCATTGAAAAAAGCATTTTTCAACGATAACAGTTAAGACTTCGAGCAAGTAATTTTTCATCCCAATTCATGTTATTACAAAGCAGACTGCACTTTCTAGTTTTCTGTTCTTCTTGCAGTTATCCGATTGTAAGCTTCCGCGCCGATTTCCTTCCTCGTCTTTCTTGCAGCAGCTTACTTGTGCACGTTAAAATTACTCTTTGACGTGCTCGTAACTCTGGCGGTATCCTAGACAAAGGTAATTAAGTTTCAGTGTAAATAAAACATTGAATCCATTTAATTTCATTTTAACGAGTTATTATAAAATATATATGTATATTTAATATTGCTAAAGTTCGATACAAATTCAATACTACTTTTAAGCGTGTTAAAATTGGATGTGACAGTTATCATATTAAATATAAAATAGGATGACTAAAATACAATGAGTACTTTAAATTATCGTGAGTTGATTTATACATTCAAAATTTTTCTCTGTGTTTTTCTCTTTATTTTCCAATTTTTTTTCTTATATTTTTATATGAATTTGCTATCAGTGGTTTACTATAAGAATCGTTTCCAGTGCACCTGATTTCAATGATTTACAAATGTGATCTTGAACCAGGAGGACTTGCTATGCAAGAACAATTTTGTATTAATTACATGTGAGTCTCATTTTGCTTCAATCTCAATTTTTGTAACTATATCCATTCTTCGACTTACCCAGTACATAAACTTGACTAATTATATTTTCTTCTCACCTAAATGTGCAGTTATGTGATTTTTCGTTTTCTGTTTTTTGTACGATGTTATTCTGTTATGAAATGTTTTCAGATTTAAAATATTTGGCACTACAAATAATTATATTTAAATTTTTATGCTAATATTTAAAACAATAATTAGTCATTGCTTAATTAAAAACAATTAAATAAATTTAAATATTGAAATATTTTAAATAGCTATGGATATAATTTGTTAATTTTTAAATTATTGGTCAATAATTATTTTAATAAATAAATTAAATTTTAGTTTACATAAGAAAAAACTATTAATAGATATAAATAAGAATAAACTTATTAAATTAGATAGAGTTTTAATATTAATAATATATTTTACATTTTTAACGGATAAATTAACCATTCAAATATTTTATTTATTTTAATTAATATATAAATCAAAAATCCTTTAAATAATCTTCATATAAAAATACGATAATTACATTAAATTGCGATGAATGAGAAGTATAAAATTTCAAAAACATCGCAGCATATTTTCATAAATAATTCTTTAAAATTGTCGATTCTTTAATGATTTTTATCATAGGAAAGAATTTATAAATTATTGACGAATATACTTTAATCAAACTAGAGGTTACCTAACATTCTTCATATGCTATTGGTCTTTGCTGTCCTTATATCAAATTCTCAACACGTATAAGAGGTTACTCTCTTTCCTAGTTATTATACACAAATATCGAAATCTGTAAAATAGTCCTTCTTTTTCCATTTTCTACTAGAATTGACCGAAAGTCAGATATTTTTCCTACAATCGTTTATAAATGTTTTATGAATTTCAGCGGAGTATTTTGAGCCAATACACACGCTTATTTCATAGAAAGTAGCGATTCGATAGCAGCAAGGTCACGCTCGGATTTGCAAAAAAGCTCGAGGTCACGAAATTTTATGCTAATTTGCTTCCTACATATTCGGTCATGTGCCCATCATTTTCATTAGTATCGGCCACCACAAGCGCAATATATGAGTTATGGCCATGAGCTCAGCCTATCTGCGGAGAGCCAACCTCGGGGCTTGAAATTTGTTGCTGTAACGCCGATGGGGCAGAGGCGATAACTCGAGTGAGTTATTTGAATAGTTGGGAAGGAGGAGAGAGTTAGGCGCGCGACGAGCCTTTCATTGAATGCTCAAAATTGGATTTGGGTAGCTTTTACGTCACGCCGATTGGAAAATGATGTATTTCCTGACAACTAAGCACGAATTCGTTTACAAAAAAAAAGAAAAATCGAACAAGTCTCAATTGCTGTGTAAAAACTTCTTTTTCTAAAGTTTTGAGTGAGATTTTATTGCATTAATTGTTACCTTATTACCTATGCAGCCAATATTTTATTTCTTTTCCATTTATTCAACAACGAATTTTATCATTTTTTCTATTTATTTTTCCCTTAAAACCTCATTTATTTGAAAAGTAATATTTATATTTATTCATAAATGATTCTTTATTATAAGATGAGAATTTATATTCACTATACTTTTAGCAAATTTACTATTAAGTAAATTTAATAATTATCGACATAAAAGTATATCAAGTTCATAACAGCAAACAATAATAATAATAGTTATCTTTTTTATTTAATATAAGTTTAACGGGTACTTACAACTATTTTAAATATTTTATATCGACTTCAGTGATTTATTATTAATATTATGTTAATATTTACATAAAAGAATCAAAATAATAATGAATAAATCTATTAAAAATGACTATTATATATTTGCAACAATATAAATTGATTTTAAAATTAATAGAAATAAATTCCTTCAATTTAATTTTTATATCATAAATATTCATTTTAATAAATTTGGATCAATATTATGTGTTTATTAATTAAATATCTGGATAAATAATGATCGTTTATAATGTATATGGTTGAGCTTATAAATCTAGATGAATTGATATGTAGCACAGTAGTAATGACTATTGAATGTTTTTAAAAATAAGTATAATAATTTCCACGGTTTCATGATATAGATAAAACAACCTCTATATTAGTAATAGTTTTATTATAATATTTTATAAATTTTATGGTATACTTAAAAGAATTTTTATTATATGAAAATTGGGTAATATTTAAGATGAATATAACACGATTTATTATGTAATTATAGGAAATTTAAAAAATGTTTGAATACTAAAATTAAAAAGATTTAAATTAATTGAAAATGATATACAATAGAATTTATCATAAAATTTAAAACAATTATGAAAAATTATATTATATTAAAAATTACCAAAGAATACCATTTTTTAATTTATTACTTTGAAACTATTTTTTTAAAAATTTTATATTAATCGGCCTAAAAATCGATAATTTTTGAAGACTACTTAAACTATTTTTGAAACTCTTTTTGAACGATTCTTTCGGTAAGGTTGAAAACCTTCAAAACTTAAAACAAAATATATTTTTAAAAAAATAGTTTCAGTATAACTAATAACTGAGATAATTTGTAATATATATTAATAATGCAAGTAGTTTTAAAAATAATATTATTTTACATTTTTATCTTTTAAAATAAAAATTATGAATTTTTTAAGAAAGGTTTTTGATAATTTGTTGTTCCACAAAATTTATATCTTTTTAAAATAATAGAATATTGGATGTGCTCTATTATATATCTATATAATGTATGTCGTATATTTTAAATACAAGATAATGTTGTTACTGATTAAAATTACTACGCAATTAGAAAATATTCATTATAATTATTATTATAAAATATTTCTTCATAAAGTGATGAAGCATTAATTTATTAAAATAATTATAAATCAATTTGAAATATAATAGAATATTACTTTCTTAAAAAATGATTAAAATATTCTTTATTATATAATTTTAAAGATGGTTTTCAAATTCTCTCTATCATAGTTCTTACACATCTCTATTTAGTATTATTTATAATACATATAAATATGTAATAAATAAAATTATATAAAATAGAAATAGAAATAAATTGTATTATTTAAAAATTAAACATGGATTTCAATATTAACAAAAACATATAGAATTGAGAAATGAAGATAGTTATTAAATTATTCAAATAACATTTTATTTTACTAAGTCATATAAAGGTAATTATGGTATAAAGTTCTATAGAAAAATGTTTACCAATGTATTAAAGAAAAAAGGAAATAAAAATCTTTTGTTAAACTAGATTTGAAAAGACTCAAGTAATACTTCAGAATAATGGAATAATAATAGATGATATAGGTAAAGTAAGAGTAAAATGCAAAAAACTAGAATATAAGTTTCAGATAAAAAAATATAATAAAAACTACAGAAAATTAAAGAAACGTATTGTATTACAATAATTATGATTTCCGACCGTTGAATATAATGCATTAAGTTTCATGAAAATAGCAAAAAAATTCATATTAGAAATTTATTTCATTTACAATTATTTAAAGTTTATTTCTAATAAAAATATTTACGTATAAATAATAGTTTTTAATGATGTTTTGGATTTATTTCATGTTAAATATTTCAATAAATATTTGATGCATTCTGAATTCTGAACACACTAGACAACTTAATTTTTTACATATTGAAGATGTTTTGATTATTATTTACGATTGTAGAAATAGTTGATGAAATTACAGAAAATAGAAACTTGAATTAATATTTAAATAACTATGCCCTTGTATATTTTTTAACAGCATTTTGAATGGAAATCTTTGTTATTATGTCAAGAATTTACTTTCATTATGAAGTCGAATTCTGTCGCGCTAAGATCGTTTAGTAAATTTTTTGTAGCGAGGGAGCGATCGGATCATCTCATATAGACTTTTTTTTTCATGTTCCAGTGCACGATTTTCATTCATTTTTCCACTGCCTGGATAGAATGTTTTGGCATACTGCTTGCGCATCATCCGCGAGAATATGCCGTTCTCGTATCTGGTCACGATGTCGCTTCTTACCGGGCTAACTACGTATCGAATGCCTGTTTCACTTTCAAAAAAGACCAGAGTTCAAAAGGGTATTGTTTTGAATCTCACAGCATATACTGAAAATATAATACGAGAGTTATAGCTCTGTTTTCGTTTCATATTGTGTCTCATTTCATTCTCTTCCACTCAATGACTTTCCGATATTTTGATTTCTTTGGGTGTTCTGTTTGACTTCTCAACGTTATTACGGTTTGTATAGAGTTTATTTTGGAAGACATATTTGATAAGGTGTCTGCATCCAAATCACTACTTTGCTTGAATTGTATTGTACGAGTTGTGATTGTATTTTTATTTTGTGTTCCTTCCCTTCCGATTCTCTCATACCTTTGTGTTTTATAAAAATCTGTCATCTTTCGAAACTTATTATTGTTATGTAATCTTATTTACTATATTAAATGTATTTTATTTAATCATTTCTTTATTTATAACTTAGGTTCATATGTATATCAATAGATGAGTTTAAAGTAAATTTTTAATTTTTAATTTATTTTAAAAACACAATAATATCACACCTGTAATAATTCTATTTTAATTTAATTTTTAATTATTGATGTGGATTTTTAACTACGAATATTATTAATTTAAAAGCTTAATTATATTTTATAATTTTTACTAGATTAATTACTTATCAGAATCAGCTTATTTTATTAAAACATATTTACAATATATTAACAATATCATAATTAGTATCGGACTTCTGCAATATTTATATTAACTTCAGTAAAAAAAACATTTTATTCAAGTATTTTGAATTATCCTTATATTTAAATGATACAAAAAAATGAATAGGACAAAAGTGTATAAAGATGCTTTTACTATGTATATAATTTATAATTAGAATTAAAATTCAAAGCGGTTACTAGACAGATATAAACACGTATAAAATTTAAAAGAAAACAGAACTCAGATGTTTGTATGTTTACAATGAAGAAATTAAAAAAGAGAAAAACAATTAATTTTAAGGACAACTAAAGAGTTAGATTAGAATAGAGTAGTAATTAGTGTTCAATAAGATAATCATTAAGAATACTCTTGACGAGCGACAGAGATATGATTTCTTGACTGCACTTTTCACTACCCAAGATATACTGCATCTCTATGGAATATTATTTATAAATTGTATAAAAGGATTTAATTTGTTTTTTCATAATTATTCTCTATAATTATTTTTTACAAATTTTTATGAAGCGATGATTTTTTCCTAATATCTACAAATATTCCTTTTCAAAAATTGGTACCTTTGTGAGTACAACAAAATTATTTCTGCACGGAGCACAAACGAAACAAATAACTCCAAGTAAGCGCTGTGTGGAAGCGTAATTATATAAGGAAATACATATTGTATACGAATAAATAGAATTGCAAAGTTTAATATTGTTCGTCAAAGTGAGTTAAATTCTGATGATTAATTCTTTTTATAAGTTTTAATGGTCAAATTATATTCCTTACATTATCGATCCAAACAAATAAAAAAATTTAATTATATGATTGGAATAATTTAAAAAATATTATAAAAATAAAAAAATCTTATTTTAATAAATCATGTAAAAAGAATACTAAATTTATAGTAAATAATATATAGTATCTACAGATAATTATACATTATAAAAGTATTGAAATAATGGTAGTAAAAAAACCGTATAAGAAATTTCATTTTTTATAGATAAGCTTGGATCGAGGTCTCGATAGTTTTTTTAAATTTTGAAATTTAATAATCAAATTCAAGGATCAAGAAAGATCTATAAAACTCGACTTTACGATAAAATCGTCAAGCATTTTAAGTTATTAAAAAAGTGCTGGGCTCGCAGTACCGGAACGAAATAGTGTAAAATTATTGCAAGTACCGAGTGGTGTCGACCATTTGTCTCGCTTCCATCTTGCAAACAAGATATTCTGTTTCTTGCCTAGGTTGAGCCCCGAGTGTCATATATTTTCACCTCTCCCCACGGACTGCTTTCGTATTCCAGCGATATGGGTCGCCGTTGGGGTGACATCGCGTATGCAAAGCGCCTACAAGTTCGCGCCGCTGCTGATGCCTTCTTCGTGGATGCTTCCGGACGCCGTCGGTGTCCTTGCGACACGTGTGCTCATACATGTAGCCTCAGAGGCGGGAAACGTCGAGGCTGCATCTACAAGATCTCCCGTCGCTTCTGTGGCCGTTGGCACTTTCTGTGTGCTCGAAGGTGTGGCTGAATCATTTGATGCAATCGAAGTACGTCGAGGCACTTTTCCGGTGATTTAGGGCTTTTCATTAGCAGGATCCAAGGCGCGCTTTCATCACGGCAATGACAGTTTTGGGCTTTGCTTTTTATGGATCAGCCGTAAAGGCATTAAGTGCGATTGCTCACGGTGGGAATTGATGTTTACGTCCTATGCGGGGGATTAAAGGTGCTTCGGATTTTATCTACTACCTGAAAAGGTGCCAATGGCGATACTTGGGAGGTAGATACTATGCGATCCTCTCACTGACTAATCATATCTTAGAAGAATGACTTTGTTGTTTTGAAAATCAATCAGTATTTTGTAACAGAGTTCAAAATTTTGCTTATATTGTATAGTATCACGCAAAAAATTATTGTATAGGATTAAAAGTCTATTAATAAATGAAAATACATTTTTATTGATTTTTATTATTTTATCAATTATCTTTAAATATATAATTTGTTCATTTCTAGTAATTCTTTTTTAAATAAAATATTTTAATTGGTTTAAATGTGATTATTAAATATAAAATTAAATTATATAATAAATTTTTCTTACGCAATAAATATTTATAAAAATTGCATTATTATATAGTAAAATATTTTAAAAATATATTTTGATGAAATTATGAGCATTATAATAAATAATTGAGTGGAAGTAAGTGGAATAAAAATATTACATCTTATTATTTACATAAAATAATATTATATATGTATATATAAATATTTTTTATTCAAAATCTCACTAAGTTTATAATATTTACTATAAATAAATCTTTTTAATTTTATTATATAGGTATATATAATCCTTTTATATATTATAAAATTTTCATTTTTAAAAAAGAATATTTGTTTTAATTCATTGATGTTACATATTTTTTTTAGAGAAATTACATAAAATAACTAAAATTGGAGTAAAAGTTGTGTCTAATAGTAAGAACTGTTTTATTTGTAATTAAAATATTAAGAATTTATATTAATACCCATTAAATCTTTTTCTTTATTTAGATTGAATTTATAGAATTTTAAGCTAATTGCTACTTAGTGTTACTTAAAAAATGACTCGATTCTACTAATATGTAAACAAAATAAAAATTATAAATATATGGTAAAGAAAAATAGTTTAAAATGGTAGATAAAGCGTAAATTAGAGATTCTTTCTTCAAATTTATAATATTTATCAATTTTGTTTAATTTAATGAGATATTAAACTTAAATATTGAATTTTATTTTTATAAATTAATGTAATATTTTTTATGAAATATTACTTGATCATTGATATATGAAAGACAAAAAGATTTTGTCACAAATATCTTAAAGTATTGTATATGAAAAATTTAATAATTTTTATTAAAAAGCTATATGATATAAATAAAAAACTTTAAATAAATAGCTTATAATTAAAAAATTACAATATATTTTTATTGTATATTTTAAAAACATGAATATATTGGGTATAATCTAAATATGTTATATTATGGATGTAATATATACTTGCTAAATAAACATTAAAATTTTCCTAACATAGTTAAAGTAGTTTTTCATAGTTGAAAAATTTAGTTTGTAATCATTAGTTTTAAGGTACTGATTTGAAATTTAATGAATTTGATAAAATAATAACAATATTAATCTTAACTGTTCTTATTATTTATATTGTTGTTGTCAGTATTATTATTATTATTATTATCATTAATGTAACAAGAAACGAAATTTGAACACCGTTTTGTAGAAAATTTTTTTAGATATTATTTTTTAATATCGAAAATTATTCTTAGATTAGCAAAGGAACTAGTAGAAATACAAGTAAATATAGTTTCTAGATTTATATAATTACAAAAATATGTTTACCGTATATGATTATGATTTATTAAAATTTAATTTCTTATTCATTTTTATATTTTTTGTACAATCTGCATGTATAAATGAACACAATATTACTTTCGTCGAATAAGTTTTCTTTATTATCCGTACCTTATGAACTTTCAAGCAACACATGAATTATTTCTAACTGTACGTTCTCAGCGCTAAAGAATAAAATTCATTGTTGATTGTACACTTTATTAAAACGCTGGTAGATCCATCTTGATTTATTCTATGAGTATGTATATAGTAGTAGGCATTTGGCATTCTTGTAACATGCGTTTTTAGCTCATGCACATATTTTCACTATTTCTCTTGTCTTCCTCTTACCTCTATTTCTTTATTTCTTTCTTTAGATCTTTCACTGATACTTTTAACTTAACGTTTATTCCGTTCTACAGGCGTACATTCTATACATATCAAAATGTAGTGCAATGTTTAGTATCTGGCGATACTTAGGAGAAAGAAAGAGAGACTTATACCTATATATATTCAAAGCTAGATATACTTGTCTATCTGGGTGCCCTGTCCAGTGAGTCGCGTGACAGCTAATATCCGGCCAGGAAACTAACACCCCGGACCACTCCCCTTAACCAGCATCGTTTGCACGGTTTCTGTCTCTCTTTCTGCAAATACATGGATAAGCGATATATACATATATATATATATCTGCAGACTGATGCTCGAGCAAGCTAACTCGCGAGCTCGTCCACCGATATTAAAGTAGCAAAGTCTGAATGCAGTGCAAAGGTGGCGATGTCGTTTCCAGTAGTAGCGATGCGACTACAAAACGCCCCTCGGCATGCGTGATTTTTTATCGCAAATGAAAATTCCGCCAGTACGGATGATTGCAAGAAACGTTTTCATGTTTTCCTTTTCTTCTAAGCGTTACCGAGATTTTTGTGATTGCTATTCGGTAAAGTAGCTAATTACACGTTGTATCTTATTGAATTTAATATTGAGCTCCGTATCTTATGAAACGGAATTTTTTATTCAATATTTCACATTAGTTTTGAAGGCTTAAAGGAACAATTTTTTAAATATTTGAAAAATATATTTATCTATTTTCTGATTTATGCAGAGAAATTAATTGAAAAATTCATTTACGAAGAAATGAGATACGAAAGAAAGAAAAAATAAGATACTATATTAATTAAAATTTTATATTTTTTATATTGTAGAAAAAAGTGAAATAAATGTTCTAATAAAAAAGATTAACATACGATTTAAAATTATATTATTGAAAAAAACTTCATCTTACAATTTTGATTTTTTGATAAATAATTAATATTCTATCATTTATAAATTATGTGAATTAAAAGAATGATAAATGATAATAATAATAAATTTTTTTTGAATTTTCAATTACTTTTTATTGCACCTAGACTAAAATCTATATTTATTTTGTTTTTACAAATTAACGTTTTCTATTTAATTATTATTTTGATTATTTTTAATATGAATACAAAAACTTGTGTTAAATGTTCATATTGTTAGTGAAATTAATATTAACGTAAAGGATTCATTATTGTTATCGTTATATTTTATTAATTTAATCTTATGAATTTAATTCAACAAATTAAAAATTTTTAGTATTTATCGTATCGAAATCTATTCAATTATTTTTAATTAATATAGCATAATATTATTTTTATTAATAAGGCATTGAATATAAAATTATTGCTATAATTACTTGAAAAAAGGATAGGATGTATAATTTTAATTTTAACAATTAAATATTTTGCTAACATAATATATATAAATTCTTAATTTTCTTGATATATTAATTATTATATCAATAAGAATAATTTTATCAATTTCTTTATTTATATCTTGCAAGCACAAAAACATTAATCTTATAGTGTAAATTGTATATATTTTATCAGTAAAGATTTTTATTTTTATAAAAAATAAAAAAAAAATTTATTGTATCATCAAGTATGTGTTAAAATAAAATAAAAATGTTCAATGAATTAAAATTGTTTTTTATTGATAAATTTCTATGCAATTGATTTTCATAACAAAAGGAAAGTTTATGAAGTTATACATAGTTTATTTTTGTTAGTTAGAAAGGCAGCAAATAATTGTTATTTTAAAAAAAGTATAATATTTTAACAGTACAAAATAGATTATTTATGTACATTTTCGTAGTGAGTAATTTCTTTATTGTGCATGCGTAAATCCTTTCCAAAACAATCCTATTTTCAACTTTGCATCGTTCTATCTTTCTTATTTGTTCTCACTACTTTACTATTGACTGTCAGCCTTAATAAATCCAATTAGCAACTTATCAAGGAACAAATTGTCAAAATAGCATTGTTACTTATAGAATTTTGCCTTGTTGTTCGTTCATTGTCCGAGGCTCAAGATTGTATATAATAATAAAATAAAAGTAGCATAGGTAGAAATAAAGAAATGAAATATACGCTCATTATGAATTCCAGAAGTGGCAGTAGTTTTGTTCTGTTTCTTGTTAACTATAATATATTGTAGCTTATCTGATAGTGGGGAAGGAGATGGAAGGGCTTGGAGACCTAGGATCGGAAGTATGTCATCGAAAGCAAACGTCGACATTGTTGTCGTCGTTGTCGTCGTCGTCGTTGTCAAAGTAATAACTGAATCCAATATTCGTTCCTTTCACAGAGCCGGTACGTTCAAAAAAAGTAAATTTGCCTTACAAGGTAGGACTGTCAAAAGCAGGCCTTATACCGTTGGATTTCTACCGCGTGCTTTAACATATACATTTCTCTTCTCTCTAATTCTCCGACTTTATCCTTGTCTTTCGAGTTACTCTTACTTTGCTTTTTATGACGTTTTTTTCATTTTTATATTATACGTGTATACTTTTTCTTTTTTTAAAGAATCTAGTATGTAAATTCCTTAGCTTTTTATACGGCTCAAATATTTTATAAAATTTGTATATTGAGAGGACATTTTAAGTATATATAAAACATACGTAATGCAAAAAAATTATACTAACGATACTCAATAGTAATTACGATATTTTTCAAAATATGAATATAATTTTCAATAATTTATTTTATCCCTATAAAATGGTTTTATTACTTGATAATTTTTAGAAATTTTGAATAATGTTAGATTAATTATCTTATATTTAAAATTATTTTTTAATTAGCTATATCTTCATGTTAAATATTTAAATATTTAAATTGAAAATAGTTTTCATAAAATAATAATATTTAATATTATTTTAGTACATAATTTAGATAATATTTCCTCAATTTTTAAATTATTATCTCATGCGTAATATTAATATTATTTGTTATTCATTTAAATTAGTTTGTAATGGAATTATTTTAATTTCAATTGAATGAATATGATTCAAATAAGAAGTAATAGCTAATGTGCAATAATTTAATGAGGTATTTACGAATAATAATTAATTGAAATATTATTATAATTTTTTAATATTATTCAAGTTAAAATACTATTAAATCATCTCTTATAGAGCATGATTGATTTAATAAAATAAACTGGAACTCTAATAATTGTATAAACTAAATACGGTACTAAATCTTAATTGTTTTTAGATATATGCTCTGAAAGAATAATAGGTGATTTTTTATTATAATAATACTCATTATTATCTATCTTAGTATAAAATATATACGCATAATTGCATAATATTACTTTATTTTTTTAAATATTCAGAAGAAGTTGATGATTCATTTGTTAATCTGAATTAATGATAAATTAAAAATTAATAAAAATTTTTGATAAATTCGGTTTAATATCTCAAATCTTTATAATCTTAATAGATGATATAATTTAATTTTAATAAGTTATATTGTTATACATGCAAGACTTCACATTTATAAACTGACCTGACTAAAAGGTACAATATCGCGTATTTAATCCATAAATTCGTTATTGTTAATCACGTTATTATTTCATAACCTATTTATGCAATCACAAATATTGTATTTTGGTTATTATATGTTATCCCATGCTATGAATACTCTTTATTTTCAAGTCCGTAGATGTATGCATATGAGTAATAGAGATAGAGAGACGGGAGAGAAATGGTTAGCCCAGTGTCCGCAAATCTAATTTATAGGCAGGGATGAGTAGTAGTAGTTGTGGACATTTATGGATCGCCATTCGATATTTATCGACCAGTCCGATTCGTTCGTTTACACTGGTTTAATCAAATGGACCACTATGTCTACCTCTCGCTTGTGTAGAAGCGCAGATATAAAAAGGGGGACAGATAAAAATAAATGTATAAAGATGTTCGACAATATTCGCGAGTTCAAGCAAACCTTTAAAATTTCTATTCAATAATAGACTCAATTAACACATTCTTTAAGATTTTAAATTGCCTTAATACCTTTTATATAATATTGAGAAAAGTTTTATTTTTGTTTTATTAATTATTATTTATTGTCCTTTACTCAAAAAATATTTTCTTGTTATGATATTAATAATTCGTGAATTTTTACTATAGAAAATCATTGAAATTTGTATAAAATTATTCTTAAAATATATTTAACATATTGAGTATTGATATTCTTATCGAAACCAATTTATTACAAACTTTTACATCCTATTCATTTATTTTTTTTAAAACATACTTTTATAGGATTTATTTATTTGGTTATCATCATTTTATTAAAAAATGTTTATTTAATAAAACAGCTAACTCAATAAAATATTAAATTTTTTAACAAGCAACTTATGAAATATAAATACATCAGATTACACATTAATACTCGGTATACGTTTTTTTTTATAAATAAAACCTTGTAATAGCATTTCATGGACTCTACAATAACGTTCTTTTGAATTCTATATAAACTGATATATTTAGCGTTGATTAGTAGCATAATGGAATTTATCAATTATGTAGTGATTGATTGATTTTTTCTTATTGCTTAAATATCAAACAGAAATAATACCTTGATATTTCTATTTATCGAAATTTCATATATATTAAATAAAAGATTTTATTAATCTTATAATATCTATTTTAAATTTAGAATAAGATTTAAGAAAATGAACTGTCAATATATATCGATTGTAATATTATAATACATTGATATAATAATAATAATACAAAATTATCGTATTAGAAGAAGATCTATATTTTTAATTTATGTTTTTATATGATTCATTGTTGATTTAAAACTAAAAATTAAAATTACACCTATCCTAGAATAAACATATAATTATATTTAATATTATACATACCTACAATTTATTCATGCTTGCATAATGGACTGTGTTTAATTTAAGCTAGAATATTGGATGATGCCGCAACAGTTTTATATTTACTGATACTAACAAATATTTATTATAATAATTAGCATATGAGTTATATTAAATTTAAATTTTATAAATAACAAACATAACTTTATGATATATATATTGAAAATTATAAAATTATTAAAAGAAATTATGAACACGATACTCAATTTAAATTTTATCAGCTAGTTTATAACTAAAGAATTTAAATATTATTATTTTTTATAAATTTATTTTTAGTCTTATAATTTTAACGCATTTTTATTTTTACATCCTTAGTAATTTTATTTCTAATTTACATTATCAATGTTAATATTAGTTCTCTTTACCTAAATCGTTTCGTTTTTTGCATTAATTTCAACTAAATGTAGGTTAATATAAAAATTTATCAATAATTTTTAGATTTTATATATATTAATTAAACATCAAGTTTCTTTTTCCATATTTTTTATTATTATTATAGGTGTTCTATTAGGTAATTATATATTATTAAGCAAAACAGATTTTTTATTTTTTCTCTCTTTGTTTTCGATAAACGTTGTATTATTTTTAGTTTTCTGTAGATAATCTTAAATGAATTGTAAACTTTATATATTTAAGTGCACTACTTATACACATTTTCTCTTTTTGTTGTTTGTGTATGTATATTTTAATGTTCTTTACTTAAAAAATTGCTGCATTTTTGTATTTTACTTTTTAACGTGTCATCTATGTACATAAATAAACATCCTTCTGTTTGCCAATGATTTTTACCATTTAGTTTATAATTAATTTAAAAAATGTTGCAACAGATTTTGATTATATTTAATATATTTTAATAGTAAAATTAACTATATATTATTTTCATAAATTTATGAATGAATATTATTAAAATATTTATATTATTAAAATATTTTGAATATTATTATCACGTATTTAACGCAAGAAATAAATAGCATTCCATACTAAATAGTTATCTTTCATTCTTATATTTCAGCTATCACTATATATTAATTTAATTTTTAAAATTAATTATGATTTTAAATAAATTCTTTTATAATTCTATTAAAATGTTTGATATTTTATTTGTAAATTTGAAAAAAATTCTTGAAAATAATTATTAATATTTCTTATTAAGAATGAAGTATTACAATTCATATTATATTTATTTATTCATTTTAATGTAATATAAGAAAATATTATTCTTAAAAATTTTATAAAATTTAATAAAAATAATATTTTTTAATAAAATTTAAAATTAGGTCTCTTTAGTAATTTGAATATTGTATATATAATTACGTAAAATTTAATTCAAAATTTATTTGCTGAAATATATCCAGTATTGGACTTTTAATTGTTTCACGATTTACTAAAAATTTAGAAATCATGCTTTATTTATTAGTAGACTACAGTAAATTAATCAGCTAATGTTTCAACTGAAGCAACATAAATGAGTATGAGAAAAGTTACGCGTTCAGTATTTTTCTTTTTCTACCTGTATCCTTGATTTTCGAGGTCACTATCCAGGACTCAGGCCTCATCCTCTTTCATCTTGCCAAATTGGTCTTCCGGCTTTCAAATCATTAGTACTACTGGTCGCTCGCGTAATCGGAAGCAGCGTGTGGAACAATTTCGCCGTCACCACTTTGCCAAGGCATTCATTGCGCAAGCTAACTGTGACCGCGTATGAAGCGGCCACGATTCCCGCAAATGAGACTTACGCTATTACTCACAAATCGCGCGACTATCTAGGATGTAAAAATTATTTTAAATTGAAATTGAATATTTTTTTTCACAAAATTTGCGTATAAATGGTTAAAAAATACATCTTAATTTTGTAAGTCCTGGCCTCATAAAGATATTATTTATTGAATCTTAAGAAAATTTATTTTATGTTAATATTATAGAAATATATTTAGTTTTTCTCTAAAAACTTGATAAATATTTTTATTTGAACAGATTTATTATAACGGTTGTAATTTTATTTCTAATAAGTATATTTTTGGTCATGATAAAATATTTGTTCATTTCTATTCAAAAATATATACAAAAACAACTATGATTAAACATATAAATCTTAAATATGTGTAAAAAATACATTTTTTTATTCATTACTAAAAAGTCAATGAACTTTATTAATTGTATAAATATAAAAAATACTGATTTTTATATAATTAACATGTTATAATTGTATATTATAAAGAAATATTTGTATGATAAATAAATATGCATAATGAAGTTTATATTTTTAATAAATAAATAAAATACAATTTTCTATAAAATTATATAAAATCAATTATATAATTTTAAAACTTTCCTATAATTTTATTATATCAACGTTAACTATAATTTCTCTATGAATATATGAGAAATTATACTTCACATGTATATGAAATTTGGTTCTGAATTTTTTATTTCAATTTTTTTATTATAAACAGTTTAATTATTTTTGTTGAACATTATGTATTAAATATTTATTTTATTTATGTATAGATAAGTTTTATTAAGTTATTAAAAAAATAATTTAATAATATAATAAAATATAATTAAAAAATAAATTATATAAATATTAGTGTAATTTCATAATTCGGATTAATTTAAATCAAACATAAAACTAGTTAAGAAAATTATATTATATGAGAAAAAGTTCATGTTAATAATAATTACTCCAAAAGCTTATTATAGTCTTCTGAAAGAATATATTACATTTTAGTTATATTAAGACTTTGTGAATAAAAAACTTTTATTCCACTATATATTTTTAGATGATATCTAGTAACGTATTAAATATGAATATTTTACTGGATTTCTTAAAATATTTTAAAATAATTGTTTTCGTGAATTATAATAATCATTTATTTTGTTGAAAAATTCTTGTAACTGTATTTCGAATTTTTTGGTGTTTTTACCGGATACGTAATTATTCGATTGTCTGCAAAAGATATCGATTGATTTTGTAATGATTTGTTACGATCAAATAAATGATCAATATCACTATTATATATATTAAAGAGTATCGGAGAATTTACTGTGTCTTGTTGTAAATCATTTTCTACTGTAAATTCTAGACATGATTCGTTATTTTCTTCTATTGTAATAAATGACTTATCCAAGATTGTGTTCCATATTAATTTTATTAAATATTTAGGAAATTTTTTTTAATTTATTTATATATTATGCCTTCGGTCCAAGTGGTGCTGAATGTTTTTTCTATATCGATTAGGCAATTAGCTGTCGTTTAGTGTCCAGCATATATCCGATGTTAATTTATTAATTACAGGTATCATCGAATGTTTATGTTTAAATCCGAATTAGTTTTTGTTTTTAAGTCAATTTCAAAAATTGGTTAGTGATATATTGTTTTTATTTTTTTCTGGATTGATAATACTTATGTTTCGTTACAATATTTGATATGTTGTTGAATCCTGATCATTTTCTGTAGTTTAATTATTAAAAATATTATTTATCCAAGTGACATTAATAATGTAATTATTTCTTTATCTGGTTATTTTGGATTATCCACTGTGTTTTCTAGTGAGAAAGTTTTTATTGTAATATTTTATTATATCATTTTTTATTCATTCTTTTAATTTATTAGTTTCGTTCATAATTATATCGTTGAGTTTCGGTTTACCAAGTGTAGTGTTTTCATTGTATACTTCTTGTTATTATATAGTTGTTATTGTTGTCTTTATTTAGATTTGTTATATCTGTTCCTACTTACCTTAGTATTGTGATATCTTTATATGGTATTGCTAATGGAGGTATATTCATATCTTCTTTTGTTTTAAAAATAGAATAAATTTTGGGGAACATTATTATTGGATCAGTTTCTGGTATTATTTGTATTTTGTTCTGAAAATTTTTGTTGGAGATGTTTTTTATTTGAACGAGTAAGTATTTATAAAATTCTAATTCTTGTTTTATACTATCGTTATAATTTTATCACGTTCTGTTTATTAGTGATAGTATATAACTTTTATCTTTTTGTAATTTTTTATCTTTGTTTATTCACAGCAGTTATTTTTCGTTATTTTAGGCACTATCGTATTAATGGTATCATTTATGTGATTGTCTATTTTATCGATATAATTATATATTTTATTATTTTTTAAATTTTTGTTGTTTGTTATATTTATTTGTTATTATTATGAATTTATTAATACTTTTTTGTCATTTTTCAAAGTTTGTTTTTTTAAAGTTAAAGTTATAGTTAACATTATTAAATTCATCATTAATTAGATTTTGTATTGATAATTTTACTTCTATAAGTAGTACATTATGATCATTATCGTATTCTATTGTATTCATTGTATTTTTTGTATATTTGTTAGTTATTTTAATTCTGTCTTCTATTAGGCATAAATCTATATATGAATAATCATTGGAATAAAATGGGTGTTCTAAACTTTATAGTTTTGTTTTGTATATTCTGTCATAGCTATTTAACCAATTGTTTATACATGTACCTCTTATATTATTTGTATTATTGTTCCAGTATATATGTTCTGAATTCGAATTATCTGCTATTATGATATATTTAATTTATCTGCTATTATTATAATATATTTCTATTTTATTTAGATCTAGATTTTAGAATAGTTTTTTGAATTCTGCATTAAATTTATTTCTATTTTTTGCTTATGCGGATATTATAAATAGATTATTTTTATTGTTCATTTATAGTTTTATTATTGTTGCTTCTAGAATATTAAAGTTAGTTATTTCATTATTGGAGATTATGATTTACTAGTATTTATGTTTTATTAATATAGCTGTTCCTCCGAAAAGAGGAACATTGAGTTTGATTTTTTGTTTCTAATAATATTATAGTTTTTAAATTCTATTTTGTGTGTTTTGTTTGGTTTCATTTCTAATACTAATATTATGTCTAGTTTTGGTTTCTCTATTAATTTTAATATGTTATATCTTTTTTGGTTTAATATTAACGAGTAAACGTTTATGGATATAATTTTAAGTGTTTCTAATGATTTTTGATGCAATTTATCAATATCTTTTTTTTATGATTGTGTATTATTGTGTTGTACATTTTTTATATTTTAGAATCTATTAATAATAATATGGCTGAAAAATTTTCTTCATAGTTTTTTTCAGCTTCTTTAATTTTGTTTATTTGTGATTGGTGTTGAATTTGTATATTATTTACATTCTTTTAATACTTGTATTGCTTGCATTATATTATTGAATATTTGGTTATTATTCTTCTTTGTATGTATTTGCGTATGTTGATTGAGTATTATTTTGTTGTTATTTGTTGATTATATTTACTATTTCAATTTTTTTTGTCATATCTGCAAATCTAGGATATTGAAGGTTTGGCCTTATTACCCTTTGGCTGTTTCATTAACTCTATTATTTTCTTTTTTTTGTATCAAAATTTTTTGCTTCTATTTTTTTTTAATTTCTAATATTTTTGGCAACCCATATACGAAGTGTCCAAAATTTTTACAGTTAATGCAATATTAATTTTTATTTTCGGTTTTTAAATGATTGTTCATTTTGCATTCACCGGGTTATGTTGGTGAATGCATTTTATACATTTATACTGCATATTGTTATTTTATCATGTATGGCTCAGAAATTGATAATTATGGCATTGTATAAAATTTTTTTAATTATTTTTTCCCTAATATTTTGTGGTAGCATAGATATTTTATATTTTGTAATTATTTTGTATATATGTTCCTATGTGATGAAATTTGTACTAAATAAATCGGGACCCATATATTATTTTTTGTTGAGTTTTTTGTTGTGAAACGGTAAACTTTAGTAAACTGAATTTCTTGTGTTTTTAGTTTATTTAGTTCTTCTATTATTTCTATTTCGATGAAATTTTTGTTTAATCTTTTTAATAAATACGTGTATTTTTTTCAGTTTTCAGTTTTTGCGTTTTTTAATAGTTTTAAGTGATATTAAATTCTTTAATTGTTTTGAGATATAATATGTGTTTTTTATTGTGTATGTGTTTTACAAAGTAGGTTTTAATATTTTTATTTGACTGCTTAGTTTTATTGTGTCTTTAGATTCCTAGAATTTATGTTTATGGGTGGAGGTTTATTACCGCTTTGTCTATCATTTTTCTTTTCGCAGGTGTCAACCATTATAAGCGTGTTCGCTTCTATTTTCTTGAATGACGCTCTCTTGTTCTTATATTTATTGATATTATCGCATTTGACCGTTCTTCTTTTCTTTTCTTCAATTTTTTTTTCTTCTTTCGTTTTTTTCTTATTTTTTCTATTATTGTGTCATTTGTATCAGTGCCTTCGATTTGTATATCTTCTGTTTCCAAAATTGCGCATTTTTTTTTTATAGTTATATTACGTTCTTGTTTACCATTATTATTTTTTTTTTCTGGATTTTTTTAGATTATTATTTTTAGATTTTTAAGAATATTTTTGTAATAAAATGTATTTGTTTTTACTTATTCAATCAGTTTTTTGACTTTACATCTATTTTATTGGTATCTTATTTTATTACATTAAATTTCTGTGAAAAATTTAAATTTACACTTTTCCATTTTTGTGATAATCTTTTAGGTTGAGTTCCAATTGTTGTTTCTATGGTAGTTTGTGTTTCATTCTTATTTAGTTGAATTAAATTATTATTTATTGATATAGATTTTTCTTTAACGACGCATAATTAATTTCTATTGCTATCGCACTTTGATAATTTAAAAAAATTTTATTTTGTTTTGTTTTTTTATTTGTTTATGAATTCTTACTATTTATATTAGGTATATTTGTAGATAAAATTATTTATTAATACATTATTCAGTTTTTTACTTAATATAAATTTTAATATTATTTTAATTTTAATTTAATATTATTGTTTTATTTATTTTATATTGTATTAATATTCTTTACTCCTTATGGAGGCATAAAGAAATTTAGTTGCACTAACAGTGTTCCAATGTTGAGGGTTCAACCATCAGTAGTCGACAATGAATTGATTTAATTTCATACTCATGTAATTATTGAAAAAATATATTTTCTTTGCGTAATCATTATTTTTCATATGTTTTATGTATAAATAAAAAACAATAAGTAGAAATTTGAAATTTTTTACTTAGTTTTTGTTTATAATTTGATAATTTAAAATACAATATATTTCGACGAATACATCTTCTATAGTACCACTACCATGCCAAAACTAATATTTATGTATCAAACATTTAGCTCAACTGTTAAATTAATTCTTTAAATAGATTTCTTAAAATGAATAATTTTTATATAATATGTTAACTATTGAAAAGTTATATTACAATGTAATGATTTTTATATTAACATGAGTTCAAAAAATGATTTTAAAAGGTTACTTTTGTGATGTGCATACATATATAAGCAATACATTTCTACTTACATGCATGAATACTAATTTGGTACATTGTTTTACACTTTCTAAAGATATATATGGTAGAGCACCTTCGTGTAAAGTGTCTATATCTAATAAGTTAAGGATAAATACATAAATTATATTCGAATAGTACCTGCGTATTGGTATACTGCAGTTAGGTATAATTATAGCAAGAAAATAGTGTAAATTGTAATCGATTATTTCGTATTGTACAATAAACATAGTTCATCCAATCAGGAAATAAAGCACATATAAATTTGATATGCATCATACTTTTTCGATATATTTAATATGTATAAATATTTTCTTTCAAAAAAGACAATTGTATAACTCTCTATGCATTATAATTTTTAAACTCCATCAAGTTTTCTCTGTAGTCAGATTTGATTATAAAAAACAGATTATTATAATTATAAAATTAAAGAAGTATGTGACTTCTGATCTACTGGATTCTTGAGAAGTGCTTGATCCTTATTTCCCTCTTTGGTTCGTTAACGTGCTTTTGCATTTATTAAATATGGTATTGCAATTTTTATACATTGCAATATATCGATTGTTCAAGGTTATTTTATGTGACGTTCCTTCTTGCTTATTTATTACATTAGAATAGTTCGATACGCTCTGTTAATATACAGTCCTAATTGCCAGTTCGTATTGCTTCATTCATGATTATTGTTAAACGATTTTTATTTCCACAGTCAACTTCGGATTTTTTAAAATGCAAGTGTAATACAATAATATTATATAATAATAAATTATACAATATACATACATCTATATACTTAGTGATTACTAATATTTGACCTATTGTTTCACAAAGTAGGATTGATAACTATATTACAGTAAGAAATAGTTGCATGGTATATAATAGAATTCAATACGTCGAATTTACATTTTTCTGAGAATAATCAAATTTTTAATATAAACTACTTATAATTTGAAAGAATAAGTTAGTGTAAAGTGTTTGTTTGAAACTATTATTATAAGTAATCAAATTAATCACTTAAAATTAGTCTAAAATATCTTTATTGATATATTTTTTGATGACTAAATATTACATTTTGATGTATCGATAATAAAGTATATGTAAGAAGTTTCTATTGGAATAAAATTTATAATCAATGTAAAAAATACTGTTGATTTCAAAACATAATGAGTCAAGATAAAATATTTCAAAGTATTTTAGTAAAATATATTTATAGCTGAAATATGGCATATTTATATATAATATTACGAAAGTAGTTAAAAGAATTATAATCAAATATTTGTGGAAATTAATTTTGAAATATTTTTTCAATCATGATTTTTTTAAAATTTATATTAAAAAATATAAATATACTATACTATTTTCATAAATAGTGAAAAATATTATTAAATAAGTAAATTAAACTAAACATTATATAATGTTTAAACTAAATGTTTAAATTTAATATCAGAATATATCTATATATTTGTTAAAATAAGTATTGAAGAGAAACAAGAAGTACACTTACATAAATATTTAACAAGGAATAAAATCTACAAAATATTCAAATCATTACAATGATAATTTGAATAATATTTTAAAAGTAATGATTTGTATTTTTAAAAATATAGATAGATTATAATCTTGAAGAATTATGAAAATAGTTTTATTATATAGTCTGTCTGGATTAAACAGAATTTTATGTTTATAACAGATAAGAATCTTATACTATTAGAATAGTACCAGCCTTCTCCTTTAAACTTTATATATTTTGTAGTGATCTCTTGATAAATAGTATTTCTTGAAGCAGTTAATAATGCTAAGAGACTTATTGTTCAATGAATATTATATTAAAACCTAATTATTAATTTATATACAAATTTATTTTATTAAAATTTTGTATTATTAAAAATGGTTTAAATAATTTATTAGTACTTTAAACGTATTTTTTAAAAATTAAATAGATTATAAAAAAAAATTTAATATATCTATTAGTAACACAGGAAAAATTCTCGAATAATTAAAGTAAGAATTCGATAAAATAATAAATAATAAATTATATCAATTCGAGAGCCTTTAAATCACATCTTTTTATGAATCGGTATATTAAAAGATATATATTAAAATGAAATTTAACACTAAATTAAAGAAATTTAATATTTATATAAATTTTGGATTCTAAAATTCAATTAAATAATAATACAAAATGTAATAAAAATATATGGTAAATATATATAATAAAAATATATTTATATATTAATACAATGTATAAATATGATAAAATATAGTATTTAAAAATTATATTTTAAGAAAATAAAGTAAATAGAAAAAAATTGATTTAAAAATTTGAAGAATAGGAACTACAAAAACTTTGTGCTTTATTAATCGATCGAGATATCGAACATAAAAAATTCTTTTAGAAATATCCATATTTCAATGTAAATTTAAGGCTTAAACTGCAATTAAATTTTGGATAAATTTCTTAAAGTATTCTGTATGATTTAAGTTTTTTAAAAATTAAATTTTTTTTTTTCAAATAAAAATATCGAATATTCACGTAGTGGATGTATTCTTATGGAGATATTTCTGACAAAGCTGAAAAATATTGTATTATACGTTTTAAATAGACTAGTATGAATAATAATGAATAATAATATACAAACGTAAATGATTGATCAATAATTTTTTCATTTAAATGTACGATCACTCGCAAATATAGAATTTACTACACGTATTCATATTATGAAATACCATTGAAAAAGTATGTATATAAAATAGAAACCTATTTCAACAAAATAGTATTCTCGTTTTGAAAATATATTCTGATCATTTATACGGTTTGATATCTTAATACCGATGAAGAATGGCGCAGTTTCTCGCAGTTGTCCGGAACTTATCAATGATGACAAATGTACATATCTTGTAACGTATTCTTGCCTCTTTCCCAGGCGAAAAGAATTTTTAAAAACGCATCTCGTTGATATGCAGTAAAGTTTAGGCAAAGAAATTAGTGGCGCAAATATTGGAAGCGAACAGCTTTACCGCGTGTCAATATGCGTAACACGCTTTCGCTTCTAGTTTCTTTCCTTCTGGCGAACAAGCATTATCATAATTCCCCTCTTTATAACACCGAGTCTGTCTACCTATCGCAGAGACTTTTTCAGTTCTTTTCTCCCGAGACGTCAAATCGTTAATCATTCGCGGGATATGTGCTTGTCCACACTTGTAAATCCATAATTACAATCTCGGCTAAGTGCATTGGTTATTGTACGTGTCCTCGTATTTTGGAAACAAAAATTAACGTACGGATATTGAGGTTGTTTACCGAAAAAAATATTATTGTATGATGAAGAAATTTCTCTCTATGCACGCATAGAGAGATTTAATAATCTTTTTACAGGTATTTAAAAAATTTTAATTTTTCCACATACCAAATCACTAATAACTTGTTATGTCTTTCCATCTGCTTGAAGTAGTATTCGATTACATTTTCAAGAGTGATTATTTACTCGATCATATAGAAAAATTACAACTTCAATCTATACGTATAAAAAGAAGTAGTCAAAATTTTTATAAAAAATAGTTGATATAAGATTTTTAATTTAATAAAGAAACATAAAATTGATTTGATATCATATAATATTTTATTGATATAACTTTTTATAAGTAATTTTAATTTTTATATTTTTATAAATATTACCAGAAAAATTTTTAATCAATTAAACAAATATGTTTAATTAAATTTAAATTTAAATTCTAAGTAACATTCAGTGGTTTTCTAATTATATGATATAAAAAGAAAATCATTATTTCATAGAATATATTTTAAAAATAAATAAATTTTAATTATAAAATTAATTGTGAAAAATGAAGAAAAATGAAAATCCAATTTTCAATACTTAAATATATAATACTTCATTAATATTTTAGGTAATGCTATATTACTAGGATCATTAATATAATTTAAATACATTTATATTATAGTTTAAGACGCAAAAGTTTGTCGAAGTCTTAACTGTTTATATAAATTTTAAAGAAAGTTACATTGGTTATATAAATTTTAGTTAAGACTATCTACGATAAGTTTTAAAATGATTCATTTGAAATATTTATTTCTATTTGGTTTTTACAAATATAAAACATATATTCAAAACAATAGTATGAAGAAATTTAAGAAATTCAGCCTTACAAGGGCCTTATTTATAATATTGTAAAGATTATATAAATACTAGCAAGAAAAATATTTTCTTAATGGCAGAAAATTTTTTTTCAAAGGAAAAACTATCCCAAGGATTTATTATATATTTTAAAAATGAAGTTAAACATAAAACTTTTTTTCCAAATAGACTACTTAATTTCCTTAACTTGTTTTATTTAGATAATTTATTTAATAATTTGCAGAGAATGAAGTGTATTCGATTGCTTATAGCATTTTCTGTACAAATTAGGAACTCATGTTTAAAATTAATGAAGATGATATACCAGGTTTTTCTCTAAAGTATATTTAAAAATATCTGTATGTATAACATTAAGTTAAATATAATTTTTTGAAGGCTGTGAATGATTGAATGTATAACAGACATCTTTAGGATATATAAAAGTAATATATAAAGCGAAAAACTAAAAAATCTCTTGGATTCATTGCGAAATAATAAGAAAATGAAGCGGTCCATAAAATAAATTGGTTTTGAATGGAATGCAAAGAACAAAATTTCATTTCGATTATTTCACCGTTTGAATATTTTCCTTTCTCTATTTATCCTATGTCCATTCTTTTTATATTTTCTGCATTATTGCATATTGTATTTTACTCTGTCTTTCTTTTTTTATCATATACTTTATATTTTTATCACAACTTTTTCCAATATTCAAGAATATGTATAAATACAGTTGTATGAATCGATATATTTGTATGAATTGCTTATTCGTTTTAATCGATTGTTAACACATAACTTGAAATATAATTTTTTTGGACGAATTCTCACCTTTTGTCTCATATTTTCTCACTCATAATATTTCTTTCTTTCTCTTTTTTCTGTTTCTCTATTTCTTGTTTTCTTTTTTTCTCGTAATACCGTTCATTACTTTACAGAGTTTTGCACGGCTTTGCTTGACTGGCTGCCTGCTCGAGAGTCGATAGTACCTTTTAGTCTTGCTTCTTCGAAAATTGTGTATACATATATATATTTCCTCTATGAGTAGAAAAGGGAATTTATCTCGAGTTTCAGTAAACAATTTTGGCTGCATTGGAAACGAAGCTTGGGGTTTCATTTACCCGTTTTGTCTGTTTAGTGGATGAGGGCGAACAGCGGTAATTACCTTCAGGCTATGATGAGATTTTACCTTGAAAAACTGACTTAGATATATAATAATTATTAAGACCATTATTATTATTAGTTAGTTTTAGAATCTCAATAGTTTCTCATTTCATCAACATAAAGATAGCATTTCTCCATCTTCAATATTCATTCTGTTTAGAGATATTTAAAGTTTTTTCAAGTAGAATACATTTATTACAATTTGATCCAACTATATAATTTCAGATTCATTGAGTAAGTCATTGTATTTATTAAATAGAAAACTTTTGTGAATAAAGAAAAAGAGTTTCTGATTGATTTTACGCGTGTAGATCGATTTTTACTTATGTACTTTTAGGGACAAAGTATGTTTAAAAAAATATTGGTATTATATTTATACAGTTTTAAATTACAAAAATTAAAAATTATTCTATTTTTAACTATATTCAATTTAATAATTATATAGATCGTAATCATATTAAACCTAATTCAAATATTTATTAGAATTTAAAATTCAATACACTGAAGTGTCAATTTCATACAAGTAATTAAACAAAATTATTGTTTTCGTACTATTAAAACTTTAAGTATTTAGTGAGATCGAAAGTTACATAAAAACTTTTTGTGGGTTCAATTTAATTTCTGTTATATTTCAATTTTCATGAAAACAATTAAGTATTCATCAATTTTAAAGTATTTTAATTAGAAAAGATTTAGTATTAAATTAGAACATATTTTTTCAAATTTATTTATCGTTTTTAAAATTATAGATAAAAATTGTTAAATCTTCTGTAAAAATTTCTTTTTATTATTATATTGTATAACTCAAAGAAGTTAAAAAATTCCTTGTATAATATAAATAGAAAACTTAGTTAATCTTTATATTTAAATATCAATGTTAAAATAACAGTGGTAAATGATAATTATTTTTTACTTATACCATATTACGATTGAAATGCTCATAATTTTACCGAGTTAAAAACACGTTTATATCTATAAAACGAGTATTTTTATGTTTCTTTTTTGTAATATATTTTTTTGTAAAAGTGTGAATGCAATGTGAATTGTAAAGTTGAAAATATTAAACCAAACATTTTTTCTATGCATGTACCGTCAAAAATATTGTATACATCATATAAACTAAATAAAAAGTAACTTGTTTATTAAATTTTAACAAATAATCTTTTGAAAACTATGTTAAATACATTTATTTATTGAATGATTATTTATAATAAATAAAATTTGAGCATCTCTGAACATTGTTTTGGATTGAAAATTAAAAATTAGTTTTACTATAGAGTCAAAAATAAAGTAATCGAGTTGAGTCAATTTCACTTATCAACTTCCCGATCTCGACGTCAAACTTTCATCGAGAACTTTAATCAGTGGTTATCTAATTTTTTGGATTACATCTTATTCGAAATTGAAGTTTAACACACACACAGGAGAGGAAAAAGGATAAGGTAAGACCCGCGAATAGATAAAGCGCGTGAGCTACTATTTTCATCGACGTATCAGCTGCTGTTGAAGATCTCGGGCATACCCGAATCTCAAACTTCCCGGGTGGGCCATTACACTCAGCATAAGTAGTAGCACCATTGAGCCTCGTGGTTTGGCTCGTAAAAATTAGTTCGCCTTCGTGTGACTTTTGATCTCTTCCCCTTATCAAGTACGCTGACGCCGCCGTCATAACTCTGCAGACAATCTTCTCCAGGAATAGAAAGAGAAGAGAATAGATATATAAACAGAGAAAGAGAGAAAGAGAGAGGGAGAGTGAGTAAGGCATAGAGGGGCGTTAAGGAGCCCAGATAGTGCCCAAGCTTAATTGTAACCAAGGAAAATTCTCTCGACGATAAGCTAAACGTCAATCTCTCGAGCTGGAGGTGGCTTTATACCATGTTCCGAGGTTTGAGACAACTAGTAACTGAAGGGAGCTAATCTTCGTTTACGAATGCTCTTTCAAAGTTGTTCTTTGAATGCTGCAATGGATCTTGCAGGATCACATTTTCACCAGGTATTTTTATAAATCAGACTCGTACACGATTGTATCGACGCAAATTGAAATTTTTATCACCGATGTTCCTTGTTTAACATTTGCTTTTTGTAAAACTCTTATCTATCAAATATAATAGATATAACAATATCTAATTCCTGCATTAAAAGATCATCATTTGGTTTATATAAATGAATTATTTGAGTATCAAGAATATTTCGGATCATTTATTAATCTATATATATATATAATGTTTTATTCCAATTTTTTTCTATTAAATAAATATATTTTTTTCATTAATATTATAAATGGAATAATTAAATATTAATCTACAAAAATGAAAATAACTTTAGAACTCTAAAAAAAATCAATTTCATCACACTCAAAAAATCTTTTTGTAAATTAAATTATTTTTTATATGAATATGTATATATTTTTAATATTATTTAGATTATAATTCTTTCCATCGATGTATATATAAATATATTGTAAATAATCTTTTTATGAAATAAGTTATTGAAGAATTTTGTCAACATTTTATTTTTTTATACAAATAATAATAGTAATAATATAGCTCGTGATTTCTAGTATATCGAGAATCTACATATTTTTACATATTCTTAAATATAAGTTAATTTTATTCGATTAAATATTGTATTAGCAAATTCATATTTTTTTCTATAAAGATAATAGACGTAAATAATTCAAATAAATTGTTCAGAAGTTGAATAAAATATTAAATAAAATTGCTTAATTCTTGTTTAAAAGATTTACTATAAGCTGTACTAATATTATTAATTTAGATTAGATAGAAAAATGCAACAAAATATTTATAAATTTGAATGAAAACTGTAAAGATAGTTTTTGATACCGAAATCTGCACATTTAATTTAATATTAATATTTATAACTATTTTTAAATTTCTTTATCCTTGTAATCGTTATATAATCTCTCTCTCTCTCTCTCTCTCTCTCTCTCTCTCTCTCTGTCTATCTATCTATCTAGCTATCTATCTCTCATCTATTTTCTTTATTCCACTTTGATTACCGAAGTAAACCGGAAGTTTCCAGGATCAAGCGAAACAAGCACAGCTGGAGTTGTCAGATTTGCCTTACTTCCGCTTGAAGCTATCTATGCGAACGGATGGGATTTGGCCGTCAAAGTCATGAAGCTTCAAACTTACATCAACCAAATGAAAGCCACACCCTTCATTCTCGCCCTACTCCTTAGTCATGATCCCATACTTTAGGTATTATATGCGTACATATGCATATCCAATACATCTTTTACACAGTGTTTTACCTCTTACACGACATAACACAACTATTGCAACATGTAAAACAACTAATTTGTATTATTTTTCATAAAAATTTTGTAAAAGTACTCGCAAAAGAAAAGTTTACATTTCAGCTGTAATTGTTTAGCAGGAGTCGAAGGAAGATGTTTCTGCATATTTTTCCTTTTTTCTTTTTGAAAAGGTATCAATCTGAAGTGACATTAATCAATGAATTAAAAATTATAATAGTTGGTAATGTATATACAGTAATTATAATTTTATTTATAATTATTTCTTTCTTCTTATTAATTATTTCTTAGAAAAATTAAAAAAATTATATCTATATATATATGATTTATTATTTTCACTATAATAAACCTGCGTTGTATTATTTATAATTTCACAAAAATTGATAAATTAAAAATAAATTTTTTGTGTATTTTCTCACTGAAAATTCCGATAATTTGAATTTCATCATATTCAAAAACTGACATTATATACTACCAGACGGTGGTATTAGAGATATTAAAAAATCCTTCTATTCATTTTTAAAATGTCAAATATTACAAATCTTTATAGTAAAATATAAAATAAGTATATATGTAACTATTATATTTAAAAAATTTTTTGTAATTAAAAACATCAATTACAATTTAAATTCAAAAAGCTTAATTTTTTTTAGATTTTTAAATACATTTGTTCATTGTGCATGAGCAATCATTTTTAAACTTGTAAAAATTATAAAATTTGAAGTATTCTAAACTAATTAATGTAAGTAATTACTTTAAATATTAATATAAGAAAATATTCATTTAAAAATATATATTTTTTTAATTCAATTAGTATAATTCAATAAAATACAATAAAGCACCAAAAAGTATTTTATCATTTGCAAGTTTTTAATACGGTACTTAATAACTAATATGTATTAATATATATCTATACTATAAATATTATGAAACTATCATTAATTATAAAAGTAGTTTATGAAATACATACGATGAAATAATCATAAAATTTCAAGATAACTCCTATCTTTTAATCAATATTTGATTGGTTCTTATTAATCAAGAAGGAATTTATTATCGTAAATGCCAATCATTTAATGTCATGTAAATAAAACAAATTTTTATATTACAAAGGCAGCATAGCATAAAAATTATCAAAATAATCATTAAAAAGTATTTAATATAGAACCCCTGAAAACTTGAATCTTCAAGTTTCGTGTATTCAGTCTCACTATTACTCGTAGCTCCATTGAAAGAATTATTCGTCTTTGTGGTAGCGACTTTTTAGCCAAGGACAAACCTCCATCTAGACATCTCCGTGGCGATGCCGCTTCGGTTCCAGTTTGGAATCAAGCATTTCCGACGTTGATCCTTTCAGGCTCAACCGGAGGTTCGCTACGAGGAATCGGACTCCTACGCCGACGAAGTTGAAAATCTTAATCCGGAGGCGCCGCCCCCACGACAATCGCAAAACCCGGGGGCGGCAACTTCTAGTTCTCGACTATTGGCCATTGGTCTCGGGTGGAGGATGGTGGGGTGCTCAGTTGACGGAACGCGCGCAAGGCCGTCTTCACCACAACGGCGACGGCAGCGGCGTCGGCGTTCTACAGATTCAGTCGACGCCGAGCGTCCGCGAACGTAGCGTATAAGAGACGTAGACGTTTGCGCCTTTTCTGCTCGTTTTTTGCAACGTGAAATATAAAGGGGTATCAGGGTATGTAGTCGCGCTGTCCAGATGAACCGTAGTGGTCGCACCTCGGGGTGCGGAAAGTAGAGTGCGAGGATGACGATCGCGTGCGACTAGGCCGAGGCCATCCAAAGTGCCAGGAAAGGAGTAGATGGACCGGCTTCGTTTCTATCGCGAACGCAGTCATCGAGGCGAGCGATAAGAAGTCGGAGTTGGAGGTGCCGTCGAACACGTGTCGCGGAAACTGCGGCTGTAAAATGAGGAGTTCGTTGCCCGCTCTGATGCTCTTCACGATCACGTGGCTTGTAGCAATCATCGCGTCTTCTGGGACCGGTTTCGCGGCCGCTTTTACCACCGGCAAGTGTTATCTTCTCCTTGTATCTGTTTTTCCCTTGCGCACGTTCTATCATACCAAATTTCACTGTATTTTCACTCTTGTGTTTAGTGCCTTTACACTCTGTATCGAGACGAAGTGAACACGTTTTCGACGAAGGGAGGGGGCAAAGGTTTTTGAGACTCGATGAAGAGAAATATAGATTTAAATATTTTGATTTATAATAAAAGTTAGATATTTATATAGTAATTAATTCTCTATTCAAGCATTGTTTTATGCAATCAATTTTTATTTTATTGAATTGCTGTTTATTAATTTGTTCGTATTTGAAATGTAATAAAAATCATTTTAAATTAATTTATCTTGAAAAATTTATACTATCTTTGAAAATTTACTATATGCAATTGTATTAAACATCAGTGCTAAATTCTATGAAGTTTTTAGTAATTTTACGTGAAAAATGTTTCTGAAATATAAATATATGAAATATTTATCAAAAATTTTTTGATTTAAGACAGTAAAAACTTTGTACAAATTTTATCACGAATAAAAATTAATAATTAATAATTCTATGATAAAAATATTTTTCGTTCTTTAATATAAATGTTACTTAATTTAATAGTTATATTTATGCCATAAAATTTCACTATGAAAATTCATCTTTCATAATTTCTCATAATTAAATAGTAAGTTCATATTATTATTTATAGGTATTATTTATGTATTAATTTGAAAAATATTTATGTAAATATGAAAGTTTGCAATTTAATACAGTAAAGATTAAAAATTAATTTTTCTTTTAAGAATCCGGGTCATTTGATCAACTTTGTACTTCAGTCGTATTTTTAAACTTATTATACGATACATTTGATTTTGACTTAAAATTAAATCTAAAAATTCAGTTTTAGGTATATTATAAATTGAAATATAAAAATTTATTTTCAAAGTTTGCTCATTATTAAGTATGAAATACGTCATGATTTTAAATTAAATTTTGATTTCCGGTTTATATTGATTGACTATCATTAAAATATATTTATAAACTCTTATTATAATACAAATTTGTATAAAAATAACTATAATAATATTATTACAATGAATATCTTTATAGTTTAAGAATAATTATTTTGAAACAAATAAAATGTTATTTTTAGTTAAAGTATATTTTGTCATGGATTGTAAAAAAAATATATGAAAATAAATATATATACGAATATTTTTACTCGAAATCTTCGAATTTTTTATATTGACATCAAGCAATGCAATACAATAATATTGAATCAAGTATAAATATTTTTTTTATTATTCATGTATATTTATTTAAACCCAATAAATACAATATATTGTTATCACAATTATAATAAACAATATTTTAATATAATAAATTATCAATGACTAATATACTGTTATATACAGCGTTTGCCGTCTTACATGTTTTTTTTCTTTTTTTTTTTTTAATTAGGATTTTTTATCGTTTGTGAGTATTTGTTATCGGAGAACAAAATTTTGTTTTCGTAATAATTTTGGAGTTTTATTTAAATACAGAAAATGGGAATAATTTAAAAACTGCACAAAAAACATAAATACATATGTATGAGTAATGATTGAATAAATGTATAATATTTATTAATTTATTTATTAATTTATTTATTAATGTTATAAAATATTCGAACTGTTTTATTATTTAGATTATGTATTAAAACATAAATATTGTAAATATTAATAGAGTAAAATTTTAGAATAAATTTTACAAATAAATTTACAAATTTTCGCTACTAACTTTATATTTGAATATATTTCTTAAACTTTTTTTTTTGAATTTTTATTTATTTATATTATAAATTACTTAATTATAATAAATTTTACACGTTTATTAATTCTACAGAAAATTAATTCTACTTATTTGTATTATATTTTTTAAGAATTTAAATATAAGTTTATTAATAAAAACTAGAAGCTATACGTTATTAATAAAAATTTAATACTTAAATATGTAATATATTTTATTTAACTTAAATAAAATAAAATTAAAAAAATATAAAGTAAGCTAATTTTTTATGTATAGTATTATTGATTTGTATAATTTTCAAATATTTATTATAATGTATGAAAATATATGAAAAAAGATATTTTATTTTCAGTGTAACAAAAACAAAATTATAATTTTATTTATAATTAGATTCTATTCTTTATATATATTTTATTGTAAAAATTGATTTCAGATCAGTATAGATTCATTAACTATAAATAATTTAGATTTATTAGAACTAAAATATTTGAATTATTAGAAGAAAATTGATGAAATTAAGAACAAGATACAGAACAAGATACAATTACAGAATACATTTTATTGTTTTTATGTTTTTTAACTATACAATCGCAAAGATATACAAATTATATGTTGATTAAATTTATATTGAAATGATACTAAATGTGAGTATAATAAAAATATTATTATAATTTATCTATTTTTCTTTAAAGAATGCAGTTGACACAGATATTTCTGGAATGTGTGAAATTGTGCAAAATAGATAAAAGAAGATAATGTTTCATTAGCTCCTAAAATTTGGCATGAAGTTTCAAAAAGGCATAAACATTCAAATTTTTCTTAAAAAAATTTCATTTATTAAATATTTCTATTCATACTTGTGAATATGAAATGTTTTATTTTAATCTTTAAATAGAAAAATTTATAAACAAATTGAAAAGGTATGTATTTATTCATCAAAGGACTAAATATTTAATAAATACTTTATAGTTTTACTTGAATATTAAAATAATAATTGTTAAATAACTATTTCATTGTACTTTTTAAATTATATAATATTTTAATTTTAATTGTAATTAAGTTGATGCAAGAATATTACTTTTATAAATATTGCATTTTAAAAATTAGGATACATTATATTTAATTGAATATAATTATTTGAATTTAACAATTATATGATATGCATGATATACTGATCACTAATATACTAATATTTTTTATTTATTTTTAAGTAATAAATTTTATCCATTCAAATTCTTAAAGCATATTATTGTCGTTTTTAATATTTTTTTCATTACAGTATTTTAACATATATTTGATTTTAATATAAATGAGATTTTTATATTTCAAATAACTTCATTTAATAATTTTATAAAATAATTGTCACCATAAAAAGAGCATAAGTTTAACTTCTTTAATAATGAGTTATAATTATTAATTAGCTCATTATTCCAGGAGGTATAAAATATCTGTATCCATACTAGAAACGAATGTTCTATAAAGAATTAAATATTATAAAATATAGATAATTGTAGTTATACAAAATGAAATGTAAAGAAGGTTGAATTTAACATATTATAACTTATTAAACAGAAATTACCATATATTTAGTATAATACTTCAATTTATAATACGTGTTTAAAAACATGTTAGCATTATAATTTATAATAGCCTTTAATATGAGAAATTTAAAATAAGAATAGCTTCGATAAAATACGTTAAAAATTTATAATTTATTTGCAATTATTCTTTATAAAAATTATTTTTAAATATTTTTATTTTAATTAAAAGAATACTCTATTTTATCGATGATAATATTAAATTCAAGAATATATTTTATATTCTTTAAAGTTAACGCGCATTTAATTTAACTGATATTGTTATTGAAAGGGATAAAATTGTCTTTGGTAGTAAAAATAGACATAAATATATACTGTAATGATCGTCATTTATTAATAAAATAATACGATAAAATAAAATTATAATATACAATCGTATGACAATCAATTTATTGTAATGCACTTTATATAATATCAACATATGAATTTAATGAAAAATTATTGTTTTTTAACAATTTTTTATTCTTATTAATATGTAAAATTAAAAAGTATAATTTATTTTCTAACATATTGGCTGTGTTAACCGTTATTATAAAAGCATCATTGTAAACAATTGAAACATTGAATTTTATTTTAATATTTAATTCTATACTTTATCTTTGTTTAAAGTTTGATACCTATATTTTTTCAATTTAATATTGTCTTTCTTAAACTTAAAGATTACAGCCCATCATTTTATTTCTTATTGTATATTATTAATAATAATACAAATTATGAAATATTTTTTATATTTGAGTTAAATAATTATGTTAAGAATTCTACATTATATATATTATATAAATCTATAACCATTTGTATTTTATATTGTAGTAATTTAAAATAAGCAAAAATAATAATTAAGTAAATAAATCTTCTTAGTTATGAATTATAAATATTAAAACCATTTTCAAACCATCAATAATTTTTAATATTATATGAATTATTGTATGTATTATGAGTAATGATATAAAAAAATTAAACATTATTTTGTATGTTGACGTCTTGATAATGATCGATTAATTTATTAGTAAAAATTTTATAATTAAAATTTATATTTAATGTTTACAAGTATTATAAGAAAAAATTATTCAATATGTTTTTATCATGATTATCAATTATAAATATATGACTTGAAAATAGAATTAATAGTTTATTTTATTATTTTTATTTAATGTTTATTGACTATCATTATATAGTTGTTGTTATATTTTTTGAATAATTATTATTTATGTTATATTATTATACTAATTTTATTTTATTGATGAAAGAAAAAAAAACCATTGAAAATTTTGATTTTATAATTAGTAATATAATTTATCTACTAATTCAATTAAAATATAAAGTTATGAATGTAATTCTATAAAGCTTTTTACGCACATTATATTTAGTTTAGTAAAATGTAACCTTGTATTCATATATATTTTTCTTTTAATATTCTAACATAAATTATGATTATAATTTGTGCGCATTATGAAATAAAACTCTGAAAGAATGAATTTAAAATTTTTATTTACGTATGAAAAAAAAATTGAACACAGTGAAATATACTAAATATATATATTTGAATTGAAAATAAATGAAATCAAATTAGAAAATTACAGGATATAATTTTCAATTAAATTATAAATAAATGTAATATAACAATACTATTATAGTCTGACAGACTTTTACTATTATATAATTTTTTATTATGGTAAATTTAGAAGAATATACTTAGTGGACTATATTTATTCTAATATAGATACATAAATATACTTAGAAAAAATACAACAAAAATTAGATATGATTTGTATGACTTAAAATGAAAATTTTTTATATTTCCTAAATAATTGCCATTGCTTATATTTTTCTATCAAATTAAGCTAAAGTTGACATGTATTGAAATATGTCATGGAGAAATGCTTGATTAGTAGTGAGATTAAGATTATGATAATTAGATAGTGAATCAGCTGTTAACCGTTCTCACGAACATGAAAATTCTTCCGAGTAATATTCTTACAGATTAGGAAAATATGTCAACGTCGTAAATTTAACGTTGTAACAGAACGAAGGTGGATAAAAGATCTTTTGCGTCAATAAAGCTGTAATAGTTATTACCTAGTCGTGAATCTAAGGGTGCGGTGTCTTAAAACAGAAGAAACGCGTGAATCGTAGGTTGACAAGGCGACAAAGGGATAGATTGTGATCCGCAAACAGCGAATTCAAAAACAAACGCGGCGTATTGGTATCGCAAGGACTTTAGTAGCGTTGTAACACTGGGTAAATCTAATTTGTTTTCCAAGAGGCGTTCGATAAATCCTGGAAGCGTAGGCGGGTGGGATCGGGTTGAATTCGGCTGAAGAGGGGCTGCACAGGATTTGCAAGTCGTTGGGAATTTTATGGGCCATTTCCGGAGTCGCGCACGTGCAGGCGCCGCGTGCGCTCGCGAGTTTTCCCTCGACGGTGTGTCGAGCGATCGGTCAATCGGGGGTGGTCGGACAAGGCCGAGTTTTGGGGGCGCTTTATCGCGATCGACGTTACGATAAACGGCTCGCTCGCGCTCTCTATCTATCCGGGATGCGGCCACGTGATCGCGCGGTCTATTATGATTGGAAGGGGAGCGGCACGATGCCGAGCCTCTGTATTTCGGTGCGCTCTGCATATATTTATGGCGGGCTCGAGAGCGAGGCGCATGTGACGATTTAACGCGTGCCACGGTAATCTCGGGTTTAATTTCGGTCGCTTTAAATCAAGTATCGGAAGGGTTATGAAAATGACTGGTAAAGTTGTGAGAGCTTTTAGCTCATTCTATCGATTGCCATGCGCTTTAAGGAAATTTGTTGGATTTTATATTATGCTAAATGCCAAAGATTCGTTATTCTTATTTGAATATTTTCTTTTTCTATTCTTCTAAGTATAGTATTAATGCTGTCCATTAAAGTAAATCTTTCTATGGTTCACAGTTATTTATCTTTAACAATAAAATCAATTTCCTTCTAAAATAAAATTATTTCATACAGGTTAACCGATGTCTTTTGGCGTAGAATATAAGAATAGAGCATAATAAATTATTAACAATTGATTTTAGAAATTATTTCTAACTTTAGGTAATATTCGTTATATTGACATAAATAATAATTTAGCTAAACGCATTTATTTCATTATACGTAATAATTTTATAAAACTATTTTATTAAAATCTTATAAAAAATTTTTTATACTTCCTGAGAATAATAATGTCTATAAGCATTTTATCAATGTCTAATATTTATATTTTATAATTAAAAAGGGTAAAATTCTTATTTAAAAATATTAATTTAATTTAATTTGAAAAAAATGATTATAAAAATATAACAATATCTTTTTTAAATTTGAAAATTTTTATAATACTTATATAAATTAAATATAATATTTTAATTGAATCATGGTTCATAAATAAGAAAATTATTTTAATATTTCATTAAAAGTGAAAGTAATGTAATTTCGATTTCTATAAAGTAAAATATCTTGAATTTTGGTAATTGAGCGATAAAAATATACTAATGCATAGTACAAAATTGTTTTAGCGAGTCTTAACAATGAGTCAGCTGTTTTAACCCCAAAAGTAATGCCGACAAAAAATTAGAATAGAATATAAATAGAATTTTATTTTAGTTTTGATTTTATCGTTTTCTTTTTTATTAATTCTGAAAATCCTTTTTTATAAAAATTTATAACGTCGTATTTTTATAAAAATGTTACATTTTTTATAGCATAATAAAATTATAATACTTTTTATTATATAAAAATTCTTATAGCAAGAATAATTATAAGCTGAATTATTAGTTAATTCCTTATAAGCATTTTAAGAAAATTTTTTAGTAAAAAATCTTTTGTAACTAATATATTTAAATGCTGGAGATCTTTTTTATTAAATATAATTATTATATTATGTATTATTATTATTATTCTTAGTGTTATCATTATTTTGTATTTTATTTTTTTAATTAAATATTTATTTTAATATCAGAAATTTTTTATTTTATTTTATTAACTATTATAGTTAAATCCTTTACGAAATTGATAAAATTTGATCTGATTCTCTTAGAAAAAAATCTAAATTGTTAATACAAACACATAACGAAGCAATTCAAATATGTAAAATCAATACTAAAAGTATTTGCTATAGAAAGCATATGTTAAAATAAATTGATGTATAGCTAACAATAAAATCATGCGAATTATAATTTGAATGATAATTTTTATTTTAAAAAGATGAAAGTAACTATTTTTTATATAGTTAAGCTAAAAGCTATTATTAAAGATAATAAATCAAAAAATAAAAAAAGAATATATATTTTTTTTATTATTATTAAAAAATTTTTTATTTTAAGTTGATAGAATTATTCAGAAAAGGATAAAATAATTACTCTTGTGATTAAAATTGATATTTAAAAAACTGCAGTTTGAATAGAAATTTTATTGTATCCACCGAAAACAGAAAAAAAATTATGGGATCCAGTTTTCAACAATGAAATCTTAAATAACTTTTTTGTTATAATTATAATTTTTATTAATTTTAAATGATATTATTTTAAACATGTCAGTGTAAAAATGTCAAATATATTTTTAATCTATATTTCCTGATGTAATTTGAAGAAGTTTTTACGATATTTTATTCTTAATCTTATTAATTTATAATATAAATACAATATTTTTAAAAATCAAATCAATTTTTTATCCATTTTTTAAATTTTAATTGTTTGTGTCTTACTATTTTATTATAAGTTTTTGTGGAAATGATTATCAATCTTTTATCATTACAGAAAAGGAATATTCAGTTTAACTTAATATCACAAAATAACTAATGAAATTATGTAGTAGTTTAGTACAAATAATTTATGTACCATATAATTATTTTCTTGTTTAAGTGATTTTTATCGTAATGTAGCATTAGTTTTCATTTAAATAATTAATCTATTATATAAAGAATAAAATATCAAGGATTTGTTTTATATGAATTTATTTTCAAATTTACATGTAAAACAGATACAATATGAACTTTATGTATAATCACTAATAGTGAAAAGCTGATTTTTTTTTAATTCTAAAGATATTTAATATAACTGTTAAGATGTAAAATACTCATATTAAATGCCTCAAGTCAAGATTTTGAAAATATATGTATATACAAATTATAAAAAAAATAGAAATAATTAAATATACTCGAAGTACTTAATAAATTTTAAATTAATCTTTTTATGGTTTAAATATAGAATATACAAATTTCTAAGAATTTCCTTTACAACTCGTAAGATGTGGCAAAAGTTATGTATAAAAATTGATGATTTTGCACTTAAATAGTAAAGAGTTAAATTTAATAAAATTCAATTTAATAAAAAAATTATAGGAATTAACCTGGCGACTTAGAAAACCTTTCTTCTTCTCTCTTTGTCAATTCACGCTACCCCGATAAATCAGTGACCTGCGGTGCCTTCGTTCATTTGCCTCATGCAGAGCAGGAATTAACTGCATCTAACAATATATAATTATAATAGTAATTGCTATAAAGTGGCCGGGAATGAGTAAAGGGGCGAGAAAGAAATAGTGAGAAAAAACGGGAGAGAAAACAACCTCAAAGTTGCACGCGCTTTCCCTCATTTTATCCCTACCATAGTGGCTTCGTCTGCTCTTGCATGCATAATTCATAAGTTCGTGGTGACGCTGCGACACGACGGGTCCTTGCAAGAAACATATTTTTTCAAGTCGGCAAAGCACATAAACGAATGCAAATGAATCGTTCTTAATGGAGTGCCGCTTGTCCTGCAGTTGTAGCGCAAAAGAAAGAAGGAGATGGGTACGGAGTATGGGTGGACAGTAGTATAATTGTTCAGGAATTACTGGGGTGAACTACATCAGCATTTTTTCCTATTTGTTTATTTAGAAGAGAAGGCGTTTTCTTATTTTACGTGGAAGCGGTGAAAATTGACACGGACCTCGATGAATCCCGCGTATTATAATTAGCCCTTAGACCACTTTGTGCGTATTTGTGTCACAAATGATGGAAAATAATTACATCGTCAAATGTGTTCGACGCGTTTTTCTCATACTCAAAACTTGAGGTCATGCGATTTTTTCACGTGAATTCTCTGTTTGTTTCTTGGGAACGTGAAATGAGAATTACGTTACGAACGATTATCTTTACGAGTAGAATTACGCTAGGACAGAAATTCACTTTTTTCGCTGCTTGCCGCTATTAGCATCTAATTATTTGTAATTACTTAATTATATCGTTCGTATAAATTAGTAACTATTCGTTATAAGCGATGGTAATAAAGAAGTTTTTTAAAATTTGGTTCTACATTAATTATAAACAAATATTATAATAATCGCTTCAAAACCATACTAAATTCAATAATGCATTAATATATTGTTTAGTTAATGACTTAATTGAATATCATATTCAGGGAATTAAAAATTTAACACAATAAGAAAAAAATTATTTAATTTCAGTTGTATTGCTTAAAATTTCTCATATAAGAGAATTGAAAGATATTATAGTTTATATAATTCGTAAGATAAATTTTAAATATCAAATTGATTCATCAACAAAATAATATAATAATTATTTTATCGACAGTATTATTAAAATTTTATAATAGTCTTATTTATTTAATCATTTTATAATACTTTCGTAATATCTTTATTTATTTACAATAATATAATGAAAATAAAATTATTTCAATATGTATAACTGAGTTTTTATCATCGAATTTATTAGTTATACGAGTTTCATATACATTTTAGTATTTTATTCCACGTAATTTTATATTTTTAAATGTAAACTAATAAAATAATTATCTTAATTATAAGTTAATTTATTAAATTGCAAAATATGTATAAAAAGATAATCTTAAGGTATAATATAATATAGTAGTTAATCGTCTACATTTTTTGTGATATATCAGAAAATCCTCAAACTTCTTGTATATATAAGACCAAATGTTATTCTAGCAAATGTGATTTTTGCGATGACTATCAGATATGCGGCATAACTAGCTTAAAATCGGATTCTCAACTTTTAGTGCCGAACCTGTCGAGATATTCCCGATTTTTCCTCTTTACATGTTCATGTGTGCGTACACTTAGAAAAACTTCCGATCTGCAAATAAATATCAGACGGACGACTTATTGTCTATAGATTTCAGATAAGAATCGAAAACGAGAAATGAAACCATTTAACTGATTTTTACGGTTTGCTTCATTCTTTTCTTTGCAGCTATAAAATCTATTGTCTATTGCTTGTAGGATCATCTTTGAGCCCAGTAAGGGTAAAAATAAGTAATATAAGACAAATATTTTTTTATTATTTATTTTATTAATTTTTATTTAGTTGAACCCAATAAATAAAATATTTATACAATTTATACAATATGTTGCTTTTTTTCAAACATAATAATCAATAATTTTACATATAATAATTACTTATAACTAATATGCTGTTGTATACAGCGATCATAGTCTTACGGATTATTTAGCTGATTTTTTTTTAATTCAGATTTTGTATTGTGTATGAGAACTTTTTACGGGAGAACAAATTTTTTTTTTTGTAACATTTTTTGCATTTTTTATTTGTGTACATAAAATGGTTAATATAAAAACCTGTGCATTAATATAAGACAAATAAAATAAAATTAAGTGATAGAATAAAAAAAAGTAAAACAAAATGAAGAGATAAAAAATAAAAAAAAAATAAAAAAATATCGATATTATCAAGATATAATTTGTATTTTGTTATTTTGAGAGGAAAAAAGAGCGAGAAACAATCTTGTATGATTCGAGTGCGTAAGGGCAAGTGGAGAGGCGAGGCGCAGCTCTTTCGTATATAGTTCTTTTCTCCTTACCGTTTTTTGCCTTCGATTCGAAATTTCGAAGTCCCCTTTTTATATAGGGTTAAGTTCGTAATCAAAAGAGAATACACGCCACAGAACCATATTATCTAGGCGGTACATAGCCTGGAGGCCGCCATCTGTTTTGTTACTTGTTAGAAAAGTGGAAAGGGTGGAGAGACATCGAACCCCTTAATTAGGCTGACAGTTGTGGGAGCAGAGTAAATCCGATGTAACGCCTAATACATCTTTTGGCGTATTGCTACTGTTCCATCGAGGGGGAGAAATCTTCAGAAGGGAAATTAGTATGCCAAGTAGCTTAAGAGATACTTCTGAAGAGAAGAGATAAAACGTGAAATAAAACATCAGAGAAAGCGCGAGAACGGGAGAAAGAGAGGGAGAAAGAGAAGGAGAAGAGAAATATTTTTAAGATGAAGATATACGATGTTTATCGTATAATATGGTATCTTCCTTTGAGTACATATAGCACTGTCGCGAGTGCAATGAATACGAAAGTAGCATTTTAAAAGGTGCTTGGAGATTTTTATTCAGAGTATACTTTCCTTTAAGAATAGAGATAGATAATGCGATATGTTTAGTTAAAAATAAATATGAAAAACTTTTGCTTTGCTTTCTTTTTATATTTATAAATAGTTATGATTTTTTAATTATTAAGATCTTATTAAGATTTTTTATTAAATTTGAATCATAATAAGTTGAGAAATACTTTCTAATATTTATATTTTTAGAATCCTTTTAATAACAGAAGACTTTTCTTTTTATATATTTTATTCGAATTCTAAATATTATAAATTTCAACTAAAGTTTATAATACTTTTTTTTATAAGTTGTAAATAAATATGTTAGAGACAAAAAATAAGAAGGAATACGTAAACCTCAATTTTCTTATAAATAGAATTTTATATAAGTGTAAAAATTTATATCTGAAAATAATGTAATTAAATTACTGTGTGTTTTAATATTAATATATGAAATAAATTAATTCTTTAAAATTTTTTAATTTGATCTATTTAAATATATTAAATACATATACAAATCTTCATTAATTAAATATAAATTTTAATAACGAGTTAACCTGATACAATGGAACTAAATTAATTAAATAAAAATAATTATTTACTTATTATGTACATATACTTTGCATCAGACACATTCATTACTTAAATTGTATATTAATATGATAATGAAATAATTTATAAATCAAATATATTATCTGTATTTAGAAAAAGAAATTTGCTTATTGAAATTAGAAACTAATAATAAATAAAAAATATATTAGCTTAAAATAATTTGGTAATTTTAACAGTAAAGATAATGTTTAAACATAAATTTTATAAAATATCTCAACTATAAGTAGTATAATATGCGAATAAAGTATTAAAATTATAACGATAAATGAAAATAGAATGGAATGTCGATAAGCCGTGAAAAGCTATTCCACTTCTATTCGAAGTTCCTACGAGTTTCGAACACGGCTAAAATTTGTAGTATTTTGACTTCCACTTATGTCCTCGGATGTACAGTACAGTCATGTACACTGAGATACGTGTGTATGTGAGCACTTGCAAACGGGCTCTCATAAATGTTTATGGTACCGGGATTGAAGAGAAGCACACACGTCGAGGTCTTTACCGTCGGTTCAAAGTCTCCACCGTCGTCTTTCCAGACACGTTAAGTTTCGGAAATTTCGAGAGGGATTCGCACTTTTCTCATCGAAATTCGAGAATAGAATTATTGTTTCAAACGTTACGATGGGAAATCAATCAATCCATGTAGGAACCAAATTTTCATTGTTATACAAATTGTTTGATGTAAATGAATTAAAATTTTTTATTTATAACGAATTTTGTTATATCCTAGAGTGATTAAATTGATATATTTAACAGGTTAAAAGTTTTAACGTGATATACTTAAATATTCTTTTGGAAAAAGAAATTTTATTTTATTTATATTATGTTTAACGGATATCTATTATTTAAATAAAAAATATTCTAAAATAAGAAAAATGTTTCATTACAACTGTGAATTTAAAAAGTATACTATAAATCGATATAGAATGTATATGTATATGATTAAATAGTTTTGATGAGATGTATGTACATTGTACTATAAATATAAGTCATTTCTATAAAAATTTATTATACTTTCAGTAGCTAGTATGATATAATAATTAGATCCATTAAAATTGTTTACATAATTGCATATTAGTTAAATTAAAATCATTAGTTTTACATAATCTTACTCTGAAATTAGAGTAATACTAATTTTTTCAAATTAATTTATTGTTTTAAATTATACATTCAAATTTTATGCTTTTTTAAAAAACTTATTTATAGAAATTTTTATGGTATAATATATATATAGAGAATGAAATCTTTAAAACTTTAAATAAATTGCTTAATACTTTTATTAAAGTAAATATTCCAGCGATTAGAATTTATTTTTAAAATAACTGTTTTAAATATAACAAGATTATTGATAATATCCATATATATATATATATTATAAAATATATTTCATAACAATACTTAAGTAATGCTTTGAAAATATTTATTCTTTACGTAATTGTATAGTTAAATTTGTATTTACATAATTTCTAAATATTAAAATATTTAAGTAACATAAATAAAATTTAAAAGCTTTTGTATGTAGAAAAAATATTTTTATTTATGAATTTAGTGCACTTTATAAAACTCATATAGTAACTTAAAATATAAAATAGCTTAATTATAAAAACAAATTAAAAATAATAAATTCTTAACATTTCGAGTTTATTATTGTATTAAATGCAGTTTTCATATTTCAAATTATAATATTTTATTATAATTAAGTTTATTGATGAATACAAAAGCTGAAAACAGTTAATCTATTGTAGTTTCAAAATAATTATCGGAATTTGTCAAAATAAATTCCTAGTTTTATACATTTAATATTATAACACGAAAATTTTTAATGAAGGTAAATAAAAAAAGAATTAAATATATTGAAATATTAATTTAGTAGAAATTAGATAACATTGAATGTTAATAAATAATGTATTTGCACATGAAGTAAATGAAAATGAAGTACTTAAACATACGTATAATTATAGTATTTTATCAATAATATAATTTCATATCTTCCAACTAGAAGTAATTTAAAATTTTCTAATTTTCGAATATAATCAAATTTTTTGATGTTTTCATACTAAAAAATAAGAATACTATATTTTGTAATAATAATAGCCCAATAATAAAAGGAACTAATAATTATATTTGAATAATTATTCATGCAAAAAATCAAAGAATTCAATATTTGAACTTGTACAAACAATATTTTTTATATACAAATATGCGAATGATATAATGGAAATATAGGAAAAAATATTTTCCTTTATACTTTATTCGCAAAAGAGATAATTAAAAAATCAAGTATGTTTTCGAATGTACTACAATAATTGAAGTACTTACTTCATCAAGATTAATTTTTTTACGAAAATATATAATTCTTTCTTTATTTTTTTGACTCTATGTCTGTTTATCTCTCACTTTCTCTCTCTCGTTCTCTCTCTCTCTCTCTCTCTCTCTCTCTCTCTCTGGCTTCCATGTAAGTAAGCTAGATGCAAGATTATTTAGATATTTAAGAGTTCTTAAGTAAGGTAAGGTTATTTGTTTTCACTCCTTAGCCACTTGCAGGATTTTAATAAATTTATTACAGAGAATAATTTAATAATAGTATCTAACAAGAATATCATGACAAGGATAAATATCAACGGATTCAAAATTTTACTAGTGTAAGAAACATATGTAAGCAAACAAATGTTTAGCGACGAAAGATTTAGTTATACATTTTACTCATTCGATTTAATATGTAAGAAATAAGTAAAGGGCAGTGAAATTATTTTAAAACTATGTAATGAAATTCATAGGCATAATAAATTATATTTCATACATATCATAGGTATATTTACAAAATATAAATGATTTACACTACATAAATATAATTGCATTTGAAAATTTTAATATATTTAATGTATGAAAATTGTGGAAACATAAAAAATTATAATATATTTATAAAATAGAAATATGATTATAATGAATATCAAAATTCCATTCCATTAATCACATATTTATGTACTATTTTTATATTTATTTGTAAAATACTCAGAAAAAACTTATAAATTCATCTCTAAATACCTTTTTAATACACAATATTAAATTGTTTTATGGAATTAAATGTATAAATTCCGTTAAAAATGATATTATCGAATCCATAGTGTAAAATATTTGTTACTGTTGTAAAATAAAAGTTATTTTTCAAATTTTCATTATAATACTTTTTTTAATTTCAATTTAAATACTTACATACTTAAACGGTTTTTTCTCGATCACTACATTAATATAAAATATTTTCAACACATGTTTTAAATTTATTTTGATAAATTTTGTTTCAAACATTATTTATTAATATAGTTGGAATTATTGTATAATAAATAAAGGTAATTTATGCGCATATCTTAAACATTTATTTAATTATTATAACTCAAAGGTATATTCATTAAAATGGCAAAAATCAAATGTATAATTAAAATTAAAATATTTTTTTATTCTATCTGAAAGCTGAACAATATTCTATTTGAATATATTAAATTATAATTCTAGGTTTAATAATAAATAATTTCAAAGTGTATTAATATCAAATACCTAAGATTATTGTAAATAATATATTAAATTGTATATTACATATTTTTGATTATTAAATAGTGAAATGTATAAAATAATGTATATTTATAATGTATATAAAAATTTTAACATTGAACTTATACTCAAAATAATTCTCATATTTAAAACTAAAGAGATTTTTTATTTATATTAATCTGAAAAATAATTATTTTATTTTTTTAACAGTATGAACTTGATTTGATAACGTAAATTAAAAATATATTTCCTCGTAACTTTCTAAAATTACATTTTGATTGAAATAAAATTTATTAAATTCAGTTATTTCATTATTAAATTCTTTTATTTTAATGTGGGAATAGTATAGTAAAAATAAAAAAATATTGAAAATTACTGTCAGTATAGATGTAATTATTAGTTTACTGAAAGCTCAAAATTCTAACGATGATTGAAAACATATATGATTTATTATTATAATTCGATAAAATATTTTTAAAAAATTGAGGAATTGAAAACTATGAAGAAGTATAAAGAATTTAGAATCGTTATTAAAATAGATTATTAAAATAAATTATACAAGTATATAATAATTTAAACGTATAAAATTTATAAACAAAATGTTCTTGAATATATTTATTTAAAAATTCAAAATTAATATGAATTAGTAGCTTTACATAGATGATTGTAAAATGTAAGCTTATTTATGGTATAAATACGTGTTCAAACATATTTTATTATAAACAGAAGATATAAATTATAGATTCATAATTTATTTTAAAAAAAGATAATCAAAATATATTGAAAATATAATAAACCATAAAATAATATTATTCTTGTGCTTATAATTATAATTTTTTGTATTGTCTGACGTATTTATGTATATTTAAGTAGAAAGATTTTGAAAAAAACAATAATTGAAATATAAATGTATTAATAATAATTTTGTAAAGTTTTGTACATTATGTTATGACATAATATTTTACATATATATATACATATGTATATTCTATCTTTGTAAAAGTAATTGCTATTACATAAAATATAAATATTTTATTAGGTTTTTAACAACAATTTTAATTAGGTTTCAAATATTTTTTAGGTGTTATTGTCTATTACTTCAATAAATTAGAATTTCATTTTTATATTACATAATTTTTTATGCTAAATTGATAAAATTATTATAAATTTTCTTCTATTTTTTCGTTACATAAAAATATTAATGTTTCAACATTACATATAAGAAAAATTTCGATTATTACTTCAAAGTTATTAATATTAAGTTATATTTGTTACATAAATGATAAAATTAAATAAAGCAAACATGTTAATATGTAATTTATTATAATATAAAATTCCAAAAATTTTTTCGGATCTGTGTACACATTTATTCATTGGTGATATCAATCTCTTCAAGTTCAATTTACGATTGAATCGGCGGACGATCACAATACAGAAGGGAACGAAAGGGCTGAGGAAAACTTCAATGATGCTCATACCAGTATTCTGTTTAATTTTCAAAAGATCGAAGAAGCGTCAAGGTTACACTCCCTGCATCCACTTGTATCGGATGCCTTAATATGATGCTTTCCTTTAATTTAGGTTTATCCATGAAGCTGCGAGTCTACCTATTAGCCTTTCGTATTCTTTTAATCAAATTATTATTAATGTAGATATGGACGAATGTTATGTTAAGTACTCTATAAAATATTATTAAGTATTGATTGACAACAATTTTTTTTAAAATTATAATTTTCCTCTTGTTAAATTTTGTTTGCGATCATTGTATCTTTTTCTGTAGTTTGTGATGATATCCTTTGTAGAAATAAGAGCAAGTAAGGATACTTCTTACGTTAAGGGAATTTCATACGTGGATGTTTATGTACCATTTATCTGATCATAAAGGATTATCATAAGGTTACATATGTTATGTAATTTTCATTTATGATAAACATGAATTTCTGAACTATCTGCGGCTAGAAGAAAAGCTTCATTTTATGTACCAAAAAGTTTCTTAGATATTAAGTAAAAATATAGTCTATAACATTTAAAAAAAAAATATTTATTTGTGAAATTCGATTAACATTACAATATTGTTGAAAATAAAACTTTTACATCTTTTAAATTTGATTTCAGGAAATGTGTAATAAAAATAACGTAATAGTTTTATTACAATAAGATGGAACAAAGATTTTTATCGTTTTTTATATCAATAGAGAAGTAGATTTATTACCTATCATAACATAACTTTTTTATCGACAAAAGTTCTTTGATAAAAGATGAACACATAAAATTTGTATTATCTAATAAAAGCAATGATGTAAGATTAAAATTAGAAGACCGTGGTAGCAAAAATTGTCATCGTACTTTTGCTTTTATTTTAAGATTCATTTATTTTCAGTAAATAAAACTATAAGAATATATTTCAGCATTAATTTTTTGTGTAATAAATAATTACGTTTCAAATACTTTATTATGGACCTTTTAAGTCAAATTATAATTTCAAGAAGTTTTAGTTCAAGCGTATTAATAGTTATACAAATTTTTTGAATTAAATACATAAGATAGTGATACATCTGCAAAATCTACCTGTAAATATTTTACTGGAAAGTCTACATAATTTTAGAGGTTTATATGGAAAACTCATTTTTCACAACATGAAAATGAACCACAGTTTATCGATATTTGTTTTAATTTATTAAACTGTAAACATCTTTTTATGTCAAAAAGTTTTTCTAAAATTGATGAAAATGAAAGAGGAAAATTATTATCTTTACTATAATATTGTTGGATAATAATTAATTTTTTGTCTTGTTTCAAATATTTCTATTTTGTAGATTTTGAAGTTTTAAAAATAATTTATAGGAACATGGAAAACTAATTTGTTTTAGGAACATGATTTTAATAACATATTTATTCAGGAAGTAATAAGAACTAAATGGTTTCCACAGTTTTATACCTTCTATATTAGAAGTTAGTAGTTTACAGTCTTCAAATTACAAAAGGCTTTTGTAAAATAAATGTTTTTGTGTTAACTTAAATAATAAATAAAGAAGTATAAAATCTTTTTTGTGTTATAATTCATTTTCTTTCATAATTAAGCATTTTAATTACCTATACCTTTATATTGTAAGATTTATGTAAAAAATTGTATCCCTAATAAATATAGCATTTGTACATGTATCGAAAAATATCTTATCTTGTAAAATACTTTATCTTGTAATTTAAAAATTTATCATTTTATTAAAAATATTGGGAGAATCTGGAAAAGGTAAATAAAATATAAATCAAAGTATGAGAGACTATTTGGATAATTAAGCATCAGGATTCGCGTGGCGACGCACTCACCAAGTCGATGACCAGATGATAAATTATCGTCGCGTACGAGCGTCCCCGAATATCATTTGAAGCTCTCCCTCGACGTAGTCGGTACAATTCATCGACGCGCAACAAAGCATCCCCTATATGATTCCCCGTGTCTCTCTCTCATCCCTTTGCATTCGCTCTTCTGAATTCCTCGATTTTCCCGGTAATACATGTGCGAAGAGCCCAAACAAAGAGCCTTGTTTTCCGTGGTATATGGGCCGTGTCCTAACACCCCTCGATATATGTGCGTGTGCTCATATGTGCGCAGCGTACGGTGCCATTGCACGCGCATGTATGGCCAATTTAAATTTTTAAAGAGACGAGCAAGAGTGCGTTCGATGGCGGAGTTTGTGGGAGGTTGGAAAAGAATATCACGCATGTGTTTAGCTATGTGCTCGGAAAAAAGTGACTTCACCGTGTTATGCATTTTTCAATAATATTCAGAATAATATTTATTACATAATGGTAATTATAATATTGCCATAACAAATAGAGTGGGAATGAAGATAAAAATCAGTATTGTTGTTTAACGTGCGATGAAAGATCGTTAGAATGCAGAGTTAATGTCCAATTTCTTTCATTCGGTATTACTCATTATTCGTATATTTTTTGAGGAACTTAATTTTATAAAAAGATAAATTCTTTTAATCACTTAATAATTATTGTTAATTTAGAAATAACATATTTATGCAAAATATAAATTTACTATCTAGAACAAAATAAATATTCAAAATTAAGTTAGTCATTTTATTTTATTTTTATCATTTTTAATAAAAAATTTGATATAGTAACAAATTCATTTAAAAATAAGAAATATGAATAATTAATTATGATTAAAATACGTTGAAGTGATTGACTACAAAATATCGCGGAAAAACCGATAAGTTGTGTATTAGAATAATAAAATAAAGTACTTATTTTATGTATATTCTTTTAATTTTTTTTGAATTAATGTAAAACTATTTAAAAGGTTGTCATATGATAATTTTACTAGTCACTGTAAACTGAATAAAAAAATGGTATTTACAAATATTATACAAATCAAAATAAAACTTAGGATAAAATTACAATTATATATCGATCAAGTAGAGATTCAAAAACAGGATTCAAGGATTTAAGATTCAAAAATTTAATATTACTTTTCACTTGACATACTTAACAAATTTGAGTGGACAAATACATTATTTATGTTTGTAATATTGATTTGCTCTTAAGTATACTTAGAGTCATTTGTATCAAAGGACAGAATTTGCGTGATAAACATATAAATATTCTACAAAGGATCAGTTTAAATAGAAACGCAAGGTCCGTAAAAAATATGAAAATGCTACATAGGGATGAGCAATGCGCAAAGCAAGAAGTAAAACGGGGGCTCGTCTTCGTCGTTGAGAAAAAGGCATACCCACGGGATTTCACGGTTCATGCATTTTATATTTCGCCTGACTCTGATTCTTAAACCTGCTACTACGCGCTATCTTAGCTTTTCCACCCCGTAGGGGAATGATCTTTAATCTTCAATATTGAGAATTATCTTTGATCAGTGTCTGATCATTGCCCTCTCCCTTGCCCTTTTTGCGTTCCTTTCCTTTAACTGCTACCGAACTATTCTATCTTCCTATAGACCTCTATCAATGAAGGTCATTCTTCTATAAATACTGATTTTCTCTCTCTCTCTCTCTCTCTCTCTCTCTCTCTCTCTCTCTCTCTCTCTCTCAGTCTCTCTGATATACTTGCATACATATTACTGATCGTGCAAGAATTAAGATAGTAATACGGTCAAACCACTTGGGAGATTCTCTTAATGTTGTACCTTATAAGAGCTACATAGAACGAACTTGATGACTCGATAAATTTGGCATTCAAAAACTCTCTCTACTTTTCTTATTTTCTCCTTTATACTAACTCTTTACACAAATTTTTTCATTTTTTATTTTATTTTCATGTTATATATATACATTTATGTATTTGACGTGCACTTAAGTAAATACGTGCTTATATAAAATTTTGTTTGCTTTCGTAGAAGCAAAGTCCATCTTTTTTTATCGAGAATCAGATACGACAAGATGGAGCTATATACGTATATGTAATATGACAAGCTCGCATAGCTTTACTTTTGCAATCCACTGGAATTTTTTTTACTGTATGTGGCCTTTTAAATACACGTAGACTTATGATAAAACGTGCATATACGTTTATATTTATGTTAGTAAGTAATTGCGTTCTAAGTGTTAAACCGAGAACTATCATTTTATATAAATACTTTCGATAATATTGTACTTTATATATTTTTTAATAAATATAGTAAATAATTATTTTTACTTATATATCGCATAAAATATATATTTCAAAACTAATTGAATATTTTTATCTTCTCATATAATATAATAAATAATAAATTCTCATAAAAATCAAAATATGATATATTGTTTATTTTTGAGTGCTTAGTAGATTACTCATTAATAAAATAATTAAACCTTGAAATTGTCATACTTCATAGTACAGAAATTTATCATAAAATAATCATAATTTTCATCAAAAAAAATTAAAAATTAAAATAAATTCAATATGTATATATTATATATAAACAGTATATACGATTGGACCATTAGAGAAAATAATAAATTAATGCTAGATAAATTGATTTTATTTATAAATAAAATATCCAACTTATTATTCTAATTTTTATATTTTTATAGAAATTTAAAATAAAAATTATTTACATACTAATTAGCAATTTATCAATACTTATTATTCTCCATTAATTGTAAAATAAAAAAGTTATAATGGTTAGTAATCAACATAAATATGCATTTATTCAACTGGGGAACAGAAATACATTTTTAATCTTTTAAATTTGTACATATTTAGATTTTTGAATAAATAGTTTTAAAATACTTGTGTAAATACTTTTTATGTTTACAAATAATTAGCGTAATGTATTATTGGTTAACTTTTTTTTCAAAAATATAATATATGTTAGAATTATTATCATTGACATTAAGTTATTATATTTAAGTTTATCTCAACTATATAAAATAAAAGGTAATACTTTAAAATGTTTAATACTCTTATAATTACTCAAACGTATACTAAAAATATCAACATAATATTTAAGAAAGTAAATAAAACCTAATAATATATATCAATTGTTTTGGTAATAATTTATTAAAAAGAGAACTACCGATGATTTATTTAAAAATGTATTTTAAGCAATTTTTGAGTGCATATTTATGCTTATATATAAGCATCTTTTATTTTTAAAATAGAAAAAACTAGTACATTATTTTATTGATGTATTTCTGAAATATTAATGTTTCCATTACATTTTCACTAACTTCAAACGTATTTTGCATGGTTGGATATAAGTAACGTTTGAAATTAATAATATTATTTACATAACATGATATAAATTGCTATTTATTAAACTGAGTATATAATTCAGATTTTTATACTGAAAGAGTAGAAATTGAAAAACTTTTAATATTTGCAAAAATCAAGTTAATTGTATATTTCTAAAATAGATTGATTTTGAAAATATTAAAAATATTAGTATATTAGATTAATATCAAGAGATTTTTTGTATCATATACATTCATTTATGTTTATAATGTGTATTCTAGGAAGAATTATTTAAAATATAAAAGTATATTCTAAATGTAATTATAGATGTAATTTAGAAAAAATGCTTACAATAGAAATTAAGTTATATCATTCCAATTTATTGAATGCAAAATTTTGCACATATTCTGTATATAATTATAAATTCTGCATTTAAAATTATAAATTTTTCATGATTAAAATTATTTATTATATTAATAAATAGATAGGTGTTTAGTATATATATATATTAAGTTGTCTCAAAATAATAAATAATTCAAGCTTATTCTGAAGTTTTTAAAAATGTTCGAATCATTAACTAAAATATAATCATACACATATTTTATATTATTATGTATCGTACTTAGTATGTGAATGCATTAATATTTTATTCATCTTGTGGTTAAAATTTAGAAAAATATATGGTTTAAATATGTTCTTATTTTTATTTCTTTTTTCATTTAATAAGTATTCTTTCATAGAATATTTTTATTGGACTATCATTTTTATGATATCATATATACGTTATATAATAAAATTAATATCAGAAATCTATTTATATTATACATCGTAATATAAATTATATATTTAAGTAAAAAAATTGGTTGGTCTAAAAATACATGTTTTTTATTGAATCACTAATTTTTATGATTTTAATTGTTACTTTTGAACATTCAAATAAGTTTTACTATGTGTATATATGTAGACACAAGGTTGCGTTTATCAAAATAAATACTATGTAGTAGAAAGTCCAAAAAACTATGATTGAATACTATTTTAAATAGATTGAATAATGCGTCTTCCTTCAAATTTTTTTAATAAAATAATAATTATCAGCATAAGTTGATTGTCTTACTCTTCTTTAAACAATTCTTGTTTATTTCTAAAACAATAGTAATACTTATTAATATTACTTGTATAAATATATTCTTTTATATTACATAAATATACGTAATTGTAATTCGTATAAAAAGAATTATATATGTGACTTTAAAAATAATAAAGCTGAATCGCTTCTGTAAATTATTCAAAATAAATTTTCTTATTTATTGTTAACCAATTATTATTTTTAAATTCTTGCTTCTTTTTAATTAATATTATACCTGTTCATAAAACGTCTAATTATTTTCGTAAGTAGATATTGCTATTTCATGGAATGAGCGATAATATAACGAAGAATTTTTTTTGTTAAAGAAAGTATCATTTTATCAGAATATTTTATTAATTGAAATTTTTAATTTGCTATGTGATCTACGAAATTATAGAATCAAAAATTTTAATATTTAAAAACTTTTTATTTGATACACTTTTTGTTTTTTTTCTATAAAATGAGTGTAATACCTGTATTATTTGTAAAATTGCAGTGTTAATTTAGTAGTTAATATATATAGTAAACTATATAGTACGTATTATATTTATTAATAACCTATATAAAAACTAATCGATTTTTTTCTTTAACAGAACAATATTTTAAGCTTTACATAATAGTGCGATATATATCAAAATAATCATTAGAGTAATAATAATAAACAACAATTAATAATAGTAATTCTTTTACAAATCATAAAATGAATGCTACTTACAAATCTTACTAAAAATAGTTTTAAATATAAAAAATTTAATTGGCATTATTTATAAATACTTTACTTATAATAATAATTGTTACTAAAGTAGAAAACAAATCTGAAATAACTTCCTCATGCATAGAGAAATAGTTTTCAATACGTTTGGGAACATTGAAACTAACTTGAAACGGAAAACTAAGAACGCAATCAAAGTCAAACAGAAATAAAAGAGAATTAAAGAGAAAGGTTGAGAGAAAGGAAGAAAGAGAGATAAATAAAATTACATGAAAATACATTGCGAGTTTCTTAAAAAGAGAAGACTATGAACTAAAATAAAAGTGGGGATGAGTTGTATCGTATGTAGTGTTCGTTTTCAGAAGAAAACCTTAAGTATTTCTACAAGTTGGTAAGCCACATCAAGATCGCACTAAAATTTTCGAGTTCCTTCAACTTGTTTTTTCTTTCTCTATCTGTTTGACTTTCTTGTCCATCTTTCTCTTTTCCTCTTTGTTTTTCTTTGCAGTATCGTTCTAAGTAAATTTCGGTATATTCTTCGAGTAAGAATTAAGTCATGAACTTATTGACATTCATAGCCAGAGTAGATTGCTTGATACCTTGTGAATTGATTATATATTACATTAACAATAATTATATCGTATAGTTAAAAAAAATTTTATATCAATAAATTTATACTCACATAATTACTAATTTAAATATTCAAATGATTCTCTTACATGTTGATAATTATAGTTGTTTTGTAATAAAATTGAATTGATTATATACAATTTAAATAAAATAATATTATTTTTTAAAAATTGAATAAAGTAATATATTTTATTATATGAACATTTTTTCTTTAATATTATTATTTAGATAAATGGCTTAAATGTTTATTAAAATAATTTTTTGCCTATATTTATTATAGAGCTAATAATATTATTTGTAAGAAATGAATATTATTTCTAATCATTAAGTTTATTATGTAATATATATATAAATATATATTAAACCAGAAAATAAGTAAACTTACATATAAAGATATTTTTGAAAAATATATTTTTTGAAGAATTTAAATTATTTTTATATTTATTTTTGATAATTTATAGACTGGATATGAATAAATTTGTATCTTTGAATTAGTATTTTGTATATAATAAACTATTATAGTTCGTTATTAGAAAATAAATATTTTAAAAGTTTTAAAATTCTTCCTATTTTCCAATTACATGTTAAATTTGGTTATCATAATTGCTATATTATCATTAAAACTGTATTTTCATGTAAATGGTGAAAAAATTAAAAAAATAAAAGAAAGTAAAAATATGTATGAGTGAAAATAAGCTAATTGATTAAATAAAGCAAGTCTTATAAAAATATAATTTATAATTAAAGTATTTATTTTATTTACTATATCGATAGTCTGATTTATAAGTTTTGACAGTAGAAAAGGTTTGAAGAACACGTAAAAATCATAATATAATAAGAATGCATTATGATTACGATGTAATAAATGTATTTACACCAAAAAAAATGTATAACGTCCGTATATAATATCCTAGATTTGAAAAAATTCATTAAAGAGTTAACAACGGATTTTATCAATATCAACAAGGAAATTTTAAAGAAATAATATTATTTTATGTGAAAATTCAGTTTTAATAAATTCATCATAGAAACAATCATAAATAATTCATTTGAATAGATTAGTGGGGACAAAAGCTATAAAGTGAAAAATATATCAGGAGAAAATATAGTTACGAATTTGATAGAAGGTTTCATTAATGAATCAGTAGATGGTTAGACCTTGGTTTGCACATAAAAAGTCAAATCGCTGATCAAATTCATCATGCTTGTTAAAATTAGTTTCGATAGAGAGAAAATATTAAAGAATAAAAATAAACGACAAAAGAATTTAGTATATACTAGAAAATATAGTTTATATATATATATAAGATGAACCATTTAATGTTAATTTTATAGTTTTATAAATTAGTTTATTTTTTATTGTATATATGTAGATTTATACATTATAAATATTTTTAAAAATACTAAACACTATTCACATAAATAAATAATAGATAAATAAATATATATATATATTTCAATTATTAATATACATATTTTATTTCTAAGATAATCGAAAAAATAACATTCTATAGTCTTTCAAGAATCTTTAGTAAAAAATATAACATTTTTTTAGTAATAAATATAGCATTATTTTTATTATAATCAGTTTTATCAATATTGATAGTAAATTTTCTTAAAATAAAAATTAAGTAGTTATTATTGTTAAAAACATAAACTGAATAAAAGTCTATTTGATTAAAAATAGTTTATGAATATAATAGTGTCCTTTACTACACTTTTAAAGAATGTTAAATTATTAATGGGTTTATGTATTTTATTTTTATTAATTTTTCTAACTAGGTTTTAACAAATTATGTAATATCATTATATTAATGTATAAATTAATGTATAAATATTAATGAATAAATAATATATAAATAACTGTGGACATCCATTGTTTTAAAGATAAAATGATTGCTTCATATTATGAGAATTAAGAGATTCATTAACATAAGTCACGAAACATTAAAAAATACTGATTAGAAATTTTAATAATTTATAATATTAATATTTATTTTACTAAATTATCTTCAGCAAAGGCATAGTAATTCTGTAAACGCAATGTATTTTTGTTTGAAAAATGTTTTTAAAATAATCCGTTTCCTCGTTGACTGAGTACTTGTTTTGTCTTTCAATGTGTAATAATATTTATGATTTTATTTAAATAAAAATCATTGTATATAGATATAAAGGAAAATATTTTTCTAGATAGATTTAGAATCTTTCTCCATAAGCGCTTATCACTTTTATTATTAATTCAAAACGTATAATTAGTCAATATTACAAATTTAGACGGAAATATTGAAATCGCAGAAGGCGTACAATATTGGTATAAGTTTTTACTTCTTGCATTGTATATTGTAATATTCAGAATATAAATAAAAAAATAGTAAACAGTGAGTCTCATTCAGCAGATTTTGTTAAAGTGCGTGGCCGTTATTCCGAAAACCTAGTTCCTTCGTCAGGAGTGGCTCTTAGAGAATTACTGCACCCAAGCACAAGTACTCGAATGTGAAATCACACGCGACAATGCGTACATCGGCGATAGCCCATCGAAGGACTATTAACGTGGTCTGTTGGAGGCTCACGACGCTGTAGATCGATAGCCGTTATCATTTTGCTGGCCGCGTACCCGTTAATGCACATGTCCCGGTCGTCTCCCGAACCTCCGCCCATTTCCGCCAAAATAAGCATCCTTTTACTCTCTCCGAAATTCACTGATGTCGCTCATGACGAGCGATCAAGAGAAAATGGATCCTAAAAGAATTTGCGCAGGCAAGTAATTACTAATCATCAACGAACCGGTAATGGAAGCGAGTATCCTACCTCCTTTTACTCAGCGCCACGTTATTACGAGCCACTGTTTTCGGTGCGTTAAGAGCTGCGCCTACTTCGATTTTTGGACGAAGTTTCTATATGTGCTCTATAAAGCTCTAGGATTAAAACAGCTGGTTACTGGTTATGTAATACGTCTTTCACTGATAGACATTTGATTCGATTTCGTCGTCAAGAGTTTGCCCAGACGTGTCTAGATGACTTCTTTCGTGTCTCTGTTGTATACAGAAATTTCTAAAATAAGATTTTGAGTGTATGTAAATCTTATGAAAAACTTTTTGATATTATTAAATTTAAAGTATAAATTATCAAATTTTTTTTAAATAAATTTTTTCAAATAAACCATTCTATAACTAATATATTTATTCAGTATTATTAAAATAATTTTCTACTTTTGTAACATACATTTTTAAATTAGAAATTTTTATTTTGTAGACTTGATATTCGTAGTCGATATATTATTTATTAAGTCTATGGATTTGTATGTAAAGCAATATTCTGTCAACAGTTAATTTTATTTTTTAGAAAACCAATTGATAATACTTTTATATGGTTAAATCAAAGATTTTATCCCTTCTATTCGCGGTATTTCTTCAATATTTAACGTACTTATATATTAATCCATTTCTGAAACAGTGAGTTCTTTTAAATTTATATATTTATTCAAAATTTATTTTTTACTATGTCGATATAATTCTGGCGAAGAATTCATTTTAAAGTGTCAAATATTTATTACTGTTAACTTTTAAACATTATATTTTTCTACTATATTATAAAAATTAATTTTAACAGAAAATGCCTGCATTTTTTATTTTTAAAGTATTAATTATATGATGCATACGAATATATGTACGCATTTGACCAGCAAAGAGAAATAATTGATTAATTGGATTATTTCACCGACGTATTTCAATTTTGTTAATGCATAAAATATAATGAATAACACTTAAATTTAATATAATATCCATATTATCAGTTAATTTCTAGTTGCCAAGAGACAATTTATTTATATAAATACTAATCTGTTAAATTTTAAATAGATCATGACATTTTTCATTCGTGAGAGAAATAATATGGGATACTAGTTAATGCAGTAATTCCTTTTTATAATATAATATCGAAAAAGATATAGTAATTATTTTTGTAATTAATTTATAATATAACATGAATAATTAAGCGATAGCATTAGCAATATTTTTATTCTAAAATTAAATGACTTCAATAATTACTAAATATAAAATATTTTAAATGCGATACTATTTAAATGTCAATATGTTTAAGTTTTTTTAATTAGGATTTAATACGACTTAATGATAAAATATAGTAGTATAAGTAACAATAACTTTATAAGAGAAGAACTATCAACTTGAGGAGTGAAGTATTTTGCGAGCAACATTATAAAAAAGATTTTCTTAACAATCTATAGGATAAATTTAAGATTAAACGAATCTAAAAATTGTCGAGCAGCTCCTTGGGACATATGCAGAAAATGACGCGGATCAATGAATTGCGAACAGTATGCAGTCGTGGGGCGAAATTAAGATTAGACTTGCATCATACAGCTCCGTCCAACGAAAGTAGAGGATGCACGAAGATTGCGGATCCAGAAACGCGGAACGCGCACCGGCATACATATCGTATAATAGGTAGTGAGGATAAGGGAAAGTGGAGGCACACGCTGACGCGTCACTGCGCATTATGACGTTTTCGCGGGTGACATTTGGTGCGCGCGGTCGAGCTTTACGAGGGCAGTCGCGTCGTCGACGACGCCGCTGCCATCATTCCTCCTTGCCTATGTGGGACGATTGTCGGCTTTTATCGTTGCCGTTTATTGCGTGAGCGACACTCGTGCTATGCGTCCACGCGGATCTTCGTGATTTGCTGGCCCATGGTTCGGCTATAAACGGACATCCTCCACTTGCCAAGATGCCTTTTATTGCCGCTCGTCATTATAGCGCAGCGAATCATTGTCAAATAAAATCAACGATCATTCTTTGTATCGAGGAGTCATTATTTTTTATGCCTATCACATTCAAAGGTATTCCAAACTTAGACCTTTGAATAATGCCTACGTTTTTTATTAGATTGTTATTTCGGCATTATCCTGCAAATTTCATGAAAAATAAGATATTTGAATTTTTAGTATTTAATTCGAGCTTACTGAAACCTAAATACATGTGAATTAATCTTATCATAATAAATATTCACGTATATATAATTAAAATTGATAGTTATGTAAATATTTATTTCTAAAAAAAATTTTTATTTAAAATTAAGTTCAAATAATTTAAATTTTATATTTAAATAAAATGTTGATCTATTTTTCAAGCTTTGGAGGAGGTTTTTGTACATATAGACTAAAAGTCTGTTCGATTCTATTTAAAATTTTAGTTTTAATAAATATCAAATTAGTTTATTTATATTTTATACGATCGTTAATTCTTACGTAAGAATTTCTTTTCAGTTTTATTTTTATTAGTTTAGCCGCAATATTGTTTGAATAATCGTGACATAATATTCATTAGTCTTCTGAATGTTAAGATGCACATTGCATTCTCTTCATAATAGGTACGTGGACTTATAGCCGTGTTGGGTTAGCAGTATTTCTCTGCTGTTCGAGCAAATGTACATGTTCCTACCATAGTTGTATTCCACAGGTTTTATGCGTATTGGAGTACCGCCATTAGCTCGGTTTGTGGAACCTTGGCATCAGTTTCTAGTTGTACCACGAAACCCATTCCCGCATTTGTGTGATAAATTCTGGCCCTCGTATTCGAAGAACCCTTTTAACTCATTGTGAACCACTTGTTCGCATCATTCGCTAACTGGATTCGAACTGAAATTAAGTCTTTGAAAGACGCTAAACTTGAAGTGTTTATCAAAATTAATAACGAATAGTTCCTTTTTTACGATAATTGATGGAATACTTTTTAAAAAATTTTAATGTTTACAAAATTTATATAAATAATAATTTTTATCAATATTTTATATATTGGTAGATAAATTTTGAGTTACACATTTATCATTATTTCATATAGTGTAAGATTTTAATTAGTATAAATATAAAATACTCAATTCCATTTTTAATTCTAATGTTTTTATAGTGTTTTTATATTATTAAGTTATAATATTGTAATATATACATTATAATTTTCAAACATTTTTTAATTTTCTAAAATGTATAAAAATTTATTTATGTCGTGGTTATTAAGATATTCGCTAAATAGCCTAGACAAACATTTTGAAAAAATTTTAAATCTTTTAAGCAAAATTTAACTTTTAATCCTTAGCTGATTATTTAAATATATATAGCTATATCACACCAATGAAATAAATTCTAAATATTATATATTACTAATTATACTGATATTGTAATATATTTTTAATTTAAATCTTATTCAATAAATTATTATGGATTTTTGTGAATATATATTAATGTATATTATTATACATTTTCGAGGTTTTACACATTTAAAAGGTATAATCTACTAAAGAATTTTAATCTTTTTAGTTATTTCGCTGGATCTAAATATCGATATGAGTATTTACTGTATATTAATTATGATTGAAGGAAAAAAATTATTCATTAATGTTTTGTCTGAAATATCAAAGGAATTCAAAAATATTCTATATACTAATGATTGAAAAAAGTGAATTTTGTTTTTAGTATCGGTAGTAGATAAATATAAAATTATTGCAATTACATATATAGATACTCGTAAATTAGATAAATTTATTAACTTTTTTGAATCCATCAATGAGGAGCTTCAAGAAGATGAAACAACAGAAAGTTGAGATGGAGTAAAATTTCTCAAAAGATGCAAGAGTCATGCGTGAGTATGCGACATTACCAAAGGATTCGATTGATTCATGTCCGTGTTCATCTTACACGGACTCTCAGCTCCCACAACGCATGACTGCTGTCAAACCCCTTAAAGCAAACGCATACTCGATCCGCGGACTGATTTGATTCTAGCGTGCTATCGTTGTGCGTTGACAAGCACGGATCCAGGACAATAAGCAGTCGATTCTGGATTCCCCGAGCCATCCTCGATGCGATCGCATTATCCAAGATACCATGTTTAGAATGTCATCGGCTGGATGCATCGCTACATATATGGCTTTTCGGGACACATCGACACAAAATGCCGCGTTCTACGATTCCAGAGGTTCTACGCGGGCCAAAGAATAGGAACTAGACGAGAGGAAGTCGAAACCGAGCGATCAATAATCGTATCGAAACAACAATTAATGATTCAAAAACGAGGCACTGACAGAGGCAACTATCAGTTGTACAAGAGAAGAGAAAGAGAGAATGAGACTGTGTGTGATCAACTGATGAACCATTATCGATACAGCAGAGATGGAATAATTTTCTTGAGTTTTATCCTATATAAGCACACAAATTTGTAGGTATTTATTTTCACGTGCATGTATATTTATACATGCGCGTGTTTGTATAGTGCATAGGCTCAACTTACTCTTAACATATAGCGCGTACTATAATTTTATTAATTTGTCAGTTGTAGACATGCTTTCTCATTCGTGACGAATACCAAGTACAACTTTTTTGATTAACTTTTTTATCGTCACCGATAATAGAAATCAATGTAGAAGTTGTATCCCATATTTTACTCGGAAAATTTTTATTTTATGCATCGATTTATCGAATATTTTATGAAATAACGTAACTATTGAACCGAGTGAAATCAGAATTTCATTTTATAATCTACAAATATTGTAAATCACTTAATTAATATTATTCTTTTTTGTTTTATCGAACTTATAAAGATCAAATTAGAAAAAATGAACAATGTTTCTATTTATAGCAAAAAATTAGGTATTTTTTATCAATAAAAATTCAGTTATCTTTAATGATAAATAAACACGAGAAAAAACTATAAATATTAAAATAATATCATAAACAATCGAGTTTTTAGGTAGACCTATCCAATTTTCTACTTGAAATAAAATATGAATTAATTGTTCACTTTTTGTTTATTACCTACAATAAATCAGTGATGTGTATTCATATAACGATGGGCATGATAATTACTCTAAATTAATATAATAATCTATTAAAAAATCCTTATTAATATATTTATATATACGAAAATAAGAAATTAAACTCTGGTATTTATTGAATTAGAAAATATTTGCTTTTAAATACATAAAATGTAATTATTTTTCTTAGTATTGACAATATTTTTATGACATTATAAGGTTATACAAAATTTTTGTGTATGTTGCTTTTAATTTATGAGTACCGAAGTAATTTTGAATAAAAATTGTTATTTTAATAAATATTAGTGAGATTAGAAATTTAAAGGCATTTGATGAAAATATTAATATACGTCTATACTAAATGTAATGAATTTCTTCTTTAATTCGATTTTGAGAGTTAACAATGATTTTATATACCACAATTTATATAACTAAAATATTGTATCAGTAGTTTTTAAATTCATATATTTATCTATTTAGTCTTATATGGAAATTATTTCGAGTTTTTATGTATATATAAATTTTTTTTTATTTGTAAGAAAACCTGCTTATCCGCTCTTATTAAAATATTCTTGACATCAATCACGATTTATTTCCCATCTCACTATAGATCTAAATAATTTGCATGTCAGTATATATAGCACTTTAATTATATCATTTAAAAAAGTACTATTTATAGTTTCTAATTTGAGTTGAACAACGTATTCTAAAATTAACTTAAATAAGTAAAGTGACAGCAAGTCGCCTAGATCTTAAACAGTGCTGATAGATTATTTCCTACTAGTATTCTATTTCGTCTATCATTAAATCGTACATTTATTTACATTATTTAAAATAAATTTCTTTTTTGGATTTTTAATTTGATGGAGAATATAGCTGTTAAGTTATCTATTATTTGCAAGTCATAGAATTTTTCGAAGTTGATAAGAAAACACTACAAAATTTTCACAATTAGAAATGAATATACGATCGTATATAAATTTACTATATCTTAATCCAGATCTAAACTTTCTAATAATACTTTGTATATAGATAGCGAATCTCATTAATAAAATAAGATGCAGAATATTTTATTAGGTCGAGCATTTATAACATTTTAAAAACATAAGCATTAAAACTAAGTAGTTGTAAACTCGAAGCAGCAAATCTGAATGGATATAAGCTCTTGTTAATGGTGTTAACAATGTATTTGAAAGCCGAACAAAAGCAAGACGAATCCGCCCGATGCACTGGGCAAAATAGCTGGGATGGTTGTACGGGTGCGCTGTCCTCGGCCAGTTGCAGTTAGCGCATCTTTCCCTCGTCTACCGAGTATTTTACACGCATGCGGCAGGTATATAAACGTGCGCAAACCCTCTGGTATTTATCGTTTTAATTCGCCGTGTCCGCGTTTAATTATGGAGAGTTCATTCCACACGGGAGTTGCGGCGTCGCCCGCATAAATAACGATTTTCCACCTCTCGCGAGCAAGGCGCGTTTTTCTTTTTCAACAGCCCTTTTTACCTCCTTGACTCTTTGGTACTGAATGGTAATATAAGTTTAAGAAGTGCTTCAGGGGCCTTCATGAACTTTTAGTTCTCGGTGTGTTTAAGAGAGTGAGAGGCTCAAAGCAAATATGTCGAGTGCACTATGTAAAGGAATGCTATTTTTTTCATTTCTATGTAAATGCTGGGGGTAATTTGTGAGAGATCTAAAATGAATCTGGTTTACAATAATATTTACAATTAAGGTAAGAAGTTACTTAATTCTTTTATTATTAATAATTAAATTAAGTTCTATAGAAAAACTTAATTAGTTCTAATATTTCATTTCAGCTACTAATTTTATACATGAAGAAAGTAATTTATTTTTCATTTTCTTCTAAAATGATTAAGGAAATTCTTTATTTTTTGCTTCATAAATTATACGAGCATTATTTCAAATATAAAATACCGCTTACCTAATCATCACTTATTCATACACCTAATTTGAAAATTTGATATGAAAAATCAAAATATTATAAGTAAAAATCTATCAATTTTTTAAGATTCAAATATTAATTTCACACTAAAATTTCATTTCTTTTCAAGAATTAATTTAATATAATATAACATTATTTTTTTTAAAAATGAGTAGAATATAAATCGTATGAAACTAAAATTAAAATTTTATTAGATAATTAACAATTAACATTTGATTTGATTCGTAATATATTTATAATTTCATATTTGTTCTAAAAAAAAAGTTTATATAATCTATGATCTATTAAAATAGGATATATTATTAATAACTTATTATTTGAATTCATTTTTTTTAATATTGAACCCTGAAATATTTAGTTTATCCAAATTTCAGATTTATTTATAAATACAAATTTGTATAGATTTTATTAATAAGAAAAGGTTATTTAATAATAAATTATTAAATAATAAATTAATTTGTATTAATAAATAATTGAGGTGCCACTTTATATTTGTGACTAACATAGTTCACTAGACTAATTTTACCAAAACAAAATTCTATTGCGTAGTGACAGTCTGAAGCAGTTAAATTCTATTTTCGTCGTTGTACTTTAGTTCTCTGTTCTATAATCTGATACTTTCTCTCAAATTATATCAAAATGCTTGCTTCACGGAAATTGATGTTACAATTATCGCCCGCGATTTATAGGAAACCGTTCAAAATTTTTTTTTATATACTGTAAGAATACAGAGTTTTTAAATAAAATATATAAAAAAAAATTAAAGTGTCAGATATAACTATAAAGAAAAATAGTTTTTCTTTTAATAATTTCAAGAAAAATATTTTATTCATGAATTTCTTTTCGATGTTTAATTGTCGATCTTCAATAAGAAAAAGATTAATTTTTATTTTGGGTATTTAATTTTTTTATTTACTATTTAAGAATTTATACAAAATATAGTGTATATCTACTAATTCAGAATCATTTTATTATAAAATTCAATCATTTTTTTATAATAGGCTATATATAAACAATTATAATTCAAATTATTATACTAGATTTATTTTTTATTTCGATTTCATAATTGAATATAAAATTGTACAATTTATATGTAAAAATTAACGTATAGACAATAAATATTTCAATTAAATCTTATATCTAGATAGAGATTCATTTATTTTTAAAATTAATATCAAAGAATTTTCATATAAAATAATTCCTTGAAATAGTAAAAATAGAGTATTGAAACTTCGACGATAATAATACTGTAATTACCATTATTCAAATTTACTTATTGACATTTGTTAGTTATTTTTGAAAAAATATGTAAGTCATATCCATTTTAAGAAGAAAGGAAAATTTGGATACAAACAAAGCACATCAACTATATATGTACGTAAAACACAGAAGCAAGTAGATTGTACAGGTGTGCTATGACAAAAATATCCTAGGTCATTTTAGTGATTTACCGAACCTTCCCGATTTTATTTCATACAAATAAGTATTTTATTAACTTCGTTTCTTCGCATTTTTTTAAATTTTCGCATTTTATCTTTATATTTTTTAGGAAGAGAATAATGAATAGAAGAAACTTCATTAAATATTTTTACTTTTGTTGATTAAAAGAATGATGAACTTTATACTTTTGCATTAGAGTTATAAGTTAAAATATTAAAATTGGGATTTAATAACAAAGGACTTTATAACAAAATAATAATAGTTATTATTATTTATAAGTGAAGGTTTACTAAAAATTGTATGTACCATAAAATGAAAAATACATATTTTAGAATTTTCTTATTATTTCGTATATTAAAAAAATATATTCTTACTATTTTAGTTGATATATTAATTTTACATCATCTATGATTTATTTTTTCGGTGAAACATATTAAATATTAAAACCCAATTGCATTGTTTTGATTCAATTAATTAAAAATTGAATTCTTCATGATTTATTAATTAAGTAAATTTATAGACATCTTTTCATTTTTCCTTTAAAACTTGTTTAAAAAAACAAAAATTATATTTTAGGTTAGATGTATAATATGAGGAAGATAAAAGGCAAATATACATACCTTACTGTACTTATTAAGTATTAATGCTAATTATCGCTGTGTTATACTTTTATTTTTCTTAGAGTCTCTAAGTTTTTATTTAAGTTTTAATTAGGTTAATAATACATATATGTAGTTAAATTTTCTAAGAAGTTTTAAAACGAAGTATTTTTTTAATGTCATTATTTCATTTTGATCAAAGAATTAAGTTAAATTAATATGTACTAAATACTGTTGTTTTGAATTAGTACTTTATTGTAATTTTTTTAAAATACAAATTATTTTTATGATATAAAATATCTTTTATAATTGTACAGACATTAATTTTATGATTTTATATAACTGAGTTATATAATTATATCAATCAAGTTACAAATGGCTATTATCTTCTTACTTAAGTAGTATATGCCAATATAAATGTTATTAATAATCAATACTTATATAAAAAATTTAAATTATATCGAAAAACAATTTTTTTTAAATACAAGAATTAAAAACTAGTTAAATATATTGATGATACATTATACGTATTCAGTATTACAAGAAAACTATCATTTAATAGTACTTTTGAGTAGATAGAAAATCCTTTATATTCTAATCGTACAAATTTAAAAATTACTTAGAAGTTAATGAAATTATTCGATTTAATTGAATAAATTATTATTTTAAAAAATTATATGATTATTTTAATATTATTGTAGTATTGCTATTTTTTTCTCTAGCAATATTTAAACTATTACTTAAAAGTCTATGTATAAACGTTTATAAAAGGTTATTTTTTAAAAATTACATTTTATAAAGAATATTTGATGTATATAATTCTTCATAACTCAATATTATAGGTTTCAAATATCTTTTACAGTTTTATTTAAATATTTTTTAATTATAATTGGTTTATCTTCAATTATTTTAATTGAATCCAAACGTATTTTTCAAAGTACGAACTTAAATCGCGATTAATTTTCTCTTGACATTTCATTACGAATAAACTATAAATAATTTATCAAATCGATATGGTTGTATTTGTCCACAATAGTTATTGGAATAGTCTATTTATAAGTGTACATTTGCACCGACATTAAATAAATGGCATATACGAAATGGTTCCCATTATAAATAAAGAATTTTTCGATTTTTTCACGATAGTAACAAATTTCTTTCGGCTTCTAAGTAGCAAGTTATTTTTACTTATCATTGATATAAAAAAATTTTTTTGTAATTTTTTTTAATTATATGATTTATACCAGTTTATTTTGTTATTAATTTATATCTGTACTTTAATTTATATTTTTATTATTATAATTTATATTTTTATTTATTTAATTTATATTTTTATTATTATAATTTATATTTTTATTTATTTAATTTATATTTTTATTTAATTTATATTTATATTTGTATTTTTTCCTATTTATTGGTGTATTTTTATTTTCTGTAATTATAGTTTATTTATAAAATATAAGAAATAAAATAAAATATAAAAAAGATAAAATTTCAAAATAATCGATAGACTGTAATATATCAAGCAAATAAAAATAATTATAAATTACAGTGTAGTAAAAAATTTTATAATAGGTACAATTCAATTTATATGGTTAAAATTTTTTAAGAATGGATATTTGTATATTGTCTAATTATTTTTAGATTAAATGTAATATCTATACTATATTTTAATGGATTTATTCTTGATTTCTACGAATTATAATTCTCTTAATAATTAATTGCACAATATAAAACTTTTCAACATTTATCTGCATCAACACTTGGTATTATCAAAAAATTCAATTTATCAAATGAATATAGCGATTTTACTAACAATATTTGAGTTTTATAGATGGTTTTTAATAATTTTATAATATAATTAAAATTTTTATGTGTTGATTTACCAAATCTGTATTACGAGATTGATAATATACCAACTGTGAATATTAAATAAAATTGCAAGTAGATATTTTTGGATTTATATTCAGATAGTTGAATGAATATTCTTACTGACAGAATTAATTCATCTTTATTCTAAATTTTACGATAATCAATTCATATTATACCTCTTTGAGATTTCTATTAACTTAAAATATTCATTTTAAATTTCAATCATTTGATCAAATTTCATCATGTCATTAGTGTTTATAATATATTTTTGAAATATATGGTTATGAGTCTACATTAAAAAAATACATTACTCGTGTTGAGGAAAAGATTTAAAATTTCTATATAAATTTTAAAAATTATATTTACTATTAAGTGAAAAAAAAATAAAAACGAACAATAGAAAATATGAAATGATTAACAAGGTTCAAAATCAATACCACTCAAAAGTAAACGTTTTATTCATATATAAAAAACTAAAAGCTAATAATCAAGAAAAGAATAATGCTAAGATTAAACAATAGTAATATTCTATCAATTAAATGCTAAAAGATTACACTATGTGCGAAGGCTACAAAGACGTCAGACTACGGTAAAGTCAGTAGTGAAGGATTTATTCAGCATCATCTCTGCATTGCTCTTCATGAAATAGAGAACGGTTATGAGGTATTTTATATCACTTATTTAATATACAATTATAATTTTCGAATAAATAAAATTATTTAAAAACATTATTCAAAAAGTATACAAATATTTTTTTGAGAATAATATATCGTATACTTATTTTTTTAAGATTTACTTAATACATTTAATATTTTAGAATTGAATAATTATATATTATAATATATATCGTAATTTATATTTATTCACAATTTATTGAAAATAAATAATAATAAGTAAAATATAAAAATAACGATAGATTTAATAATTAGAAAATAAATTTTATAGTTTTCAATATGATTTGATTCAAAAATTTTTTAAATTTAACTTTTTATTCAAATTTAAAACATAATTGGCAAAATTATAAAATAAAGATTTAAAAAATTATTTATTCCATCCAAACAATTATTTCATTTATATCTATTATATAATTTTAAATAATTAGCTATTCTATTTATAATTCCTTATTGTTCGAAAATATTTATCGATTACCTTTTGTGTCCTATAAATTGTTTATAAAGATTTCAAATCTTTTATAATCAAATGGTAGTCATTAACATTTATTTTTAATATTTAATTTTTTACATATCTATATTATTTCTATGATTTAAATGCAAATTATTTATAAACTGTTATACATTTTTTAGTTGCAATTACATTTCATTCCTTCTATTTCTTATTGAGTAGAAAGCTACCTTTCGTTTTTTTATTTGATGATAATATATATATTTTAAGATATATGTTTTCATGTATTTTAACTCCACAGTTTGTATTAAATAGAGTATAATAAGGCAAAGTAATCTTTTATTTATATATTAACTTTTTACTTGAAATACTGGAAAGATAAAACAGCAAATAAGATAAAACAGTTTATTTATTTTTCTAATTATATTTTATATCTATTCTAAAAATTAGTATTTCTTATAATATTCGAATAAAATAATAGCATTTAATTTACTAACTATATAATTCATTTCTGTTACAGGTAAGGTTATATTTTGTAACATACTTACAAAAAATATGTGAGTAATTCATGGAATGGCATATTTTTCTAGATATGTAATATTCTAAAATATTCAGTTTATTAATTTAATTATTTGTCTAACAAGAGTGAAAATAATTATATTATGTTTTAAAAATATTATAAATATAAAGGTTCTATTGAAAAAAATAAAAAAATTTTCTTTATACTCATTATCATATTTATTTTTTTATCGAATACAAAGTTAAAAAACATAAATTATGTCACATGAAATATAGAATTAATAGATTTTTTTATATAAATTTTTTTTAAATTCATCATTTTAAATATTTAATATCAATTATATAAAATAAAATTGTAAAAGATTTGAACTAATTAATTTAACGTGCATGTAATAAATTTATGATTGTACGAGTTATTATAATTATAAAAAACAGAAATATAACAATTGAAGGTTTTTCCTTATTTTACAATTTAAATTTAAAAAATATATTGTAAAAAAAATCGGTATAGATATTTTTTAATACATTTTTTAATTATAAAGAATATATTATATAATATATATATATAATAAAAAAATTAAAGCGGCCCATAATTTCGAAAGAAACCTGAAGTATAATGTTTATGAAAAGGATAAAATTTAACGGATCGAAGCTCAGTGAAAGTAAAAAGCACAAGTTAAAAAAAATTGAAAAATTACATAGCAGAAGGCATAAAAAGTCCGACAGAATAATATAAGGAAAACCGGGAATAAAGCGGAGAAAATATAGCGTACGCATGCTGGCAAAGTGAAAAGTCAAAAAAATAGATGTAGGTGGTAAAACAAGTTTATATGAGTATAGGGTGGACAATATTAAGATCTGAAAAGAACGAATGAGTTGGTACGAATGCCTAGCAAGAGGTTTCGTAACAATAGTAGAGTTGGTGTATACGGTTCCGGTCGGTGTGTCCTTTCCTGTTTGTGAATTATTCACCTGAATAACCAAGAAGTGCGGGATTGAAAAGATCGTACGGATGTTTGCGCACTCCTACGTATGCGTGCAAGTTGTCGCGCGTGGCAAAAGCTCGAGATATTACCGACATAGGCTAGTATAATAACATTGAAATACACATGGTAGAAGGAAGGATTAGATGAGGTGAATAATGTACTAGCTTATAAATTTATCTACCCAGCGTGATCTAGTTTTTTATAAAGAATATAAGTAAATAAGCAAGGTTTTTCTAAACTATTTATAAAATACTTACAACGATTTTACATCATAAGTCGAGTTTAGAAGATTATTTTTTAGTTTTCTCCAAATTTTATCCAGTTATTTGCGATATTTAAAGTATCTGTTATGGATAAAAATTTTTATAAATATATCTTACAAGAGTTATTTTATGTTTTGAAAGAGCGTATCAATAAAGTGTATCCATACAAAAATATTTTTTTAAATATATCATTCAAATTTTTCGAATTTTTCTTGAGTGTTAAATAAGATGAAAGATATCGTTTCAATATTAAAAGTTACAATGTTTATGTAAGTTTTATTTTATTTTTTATTTTTTATCTTTTATCTTTTATTTAACAGATAACATAAAACAATGTAATATTGTACTCTAAAAACATTAATAAAACTCAAGATTGAAATAATTTATGTATTATTTTCTTTTATTTTTTACTCCTTTATTCGTCTGAATCTAATAATATATTTTTGACACAATTAAAATCTTTGATCCGATCATAATATTTATAAGACAACTCTATTACCTATATTTTTGTAATATATTATACCTTTGGTGGATTGAATAGTTACTAAAACTAATCATATTAATTTATAAAAAATTCGTATTTGTCAACATTGTAAATTGTCACCCCGATTCTTAAGATCAATGTAAAATTATTAGTTTTATAAAAATAAGGTGTATTTAAAAAAATGAAATTTATTTTAAGCGTATATCTGGTGCATTTGATAGTAATAAATATTTTTTCAGAAATATTGAATTTGGAAATGTTTTTTAATAAATGACAAAAATTAAAAAATAAAAGAATATAAATTCTTTAATTAGTGAATAGTACATTAATTTAGTTTAAAAGAAACATTTTATCAATAATTCATGTTAAATATTAAAAGAATTCTTGAATTTAAAAAATAATATAATATAATTCTAATAAATTGATTATGGTAAAATTGAAAATATAAAAATAAGCAAATACAATCAACAGTAGAATATCTATAGTTTTAAAAGTATTTCTTCAAAAGCAGATATACTTGGATGATGGATCTTTGATTGAGATTCAATTAATAAATTCCGTATAAACAAAAAATTTTAAAGGATTAATTTGAGAAAAATGTTTCTACATAATCAATAATTAAAGAATTATTAATTCTTATTCAGACTGAATTTTTAAATATGAAATAGTATAAACATTTATATGAGGAAATAAGGAATAATACTAAGATGAATTTTTTAGTTGAAAAAAGTTTTTGTAAACCACAATATCTACTACTGTATATCCAATTAATTTTTTTTTAACTATAATAAAATATTTTACTAATATAATACCATAATCAATACATAATATAATATAATATTATATTTAATTATTAATTGTAATTATTATTTGCTAAATCAATAAAATATTAATTAATAAATTAAGGTAGTTTCTTGGTAATAAATGAAAATATATATATATATATATATTTGTATATTAACATTTAATTTATTGAAGCTTCTACTATTTGATTAAATATCTTGTATATATATTATTAAAATATACTTATAATTAATAAATAGAGATTTAATATTAATTCATAAATTTAAATACATTTTTTAATTCGTATAAAAAAGATGAATTGTATCAAATCATTATTTTTAGCACAGATGAATTTATAAAAGTAATACTTTATAAAAAAACTTTTAGTAAATTAAATATTGTGTTACTATTACGAATTTTTATAGAAAATATTTAAAAAAATTGTAAAGCAAATAATTATTTATGAAATTGATAGAAAAAAAACTACTACTATTAAAAAAATGGTAATTTAGTTTTAAAAATTGAAAATATTAAAATAAGTTTGAACAAATATTGATTTATTAAATATTTAAACGGTTGAATATTTAACTCAACCAAATATTTTTAAAATTTTAATAGAATTAAAATATATAAAATTTACTTGTTTTTTTTTAAAAAATAAAAATTATGTATTTATATTCTATTTAATTTGTGTACATTATTCTTTCTGCAATATTTCGTATTTATCTATTCGAAATGCTTGTTAAAGTACGTAAATTCTAAGTAACATGTGAGATATAAAATACTGATTAATTACATAACAAATAATTTTAATTTTATAAGAAAAATTATATAAATAAAAAAAAACAATAAACTCTTTAATGTATTATAAATTTTTAACATGCTCATATATTTTTAGAGTTTCAGTTACTAGAAATTTTACTTTTGATTTATTAAATTTTCAAATAATTTTATTATTAAAATGAAATAAATTATAATAACAATATCAGCAAAAGTAAATTACCATTTTTTCTATTATTTAATTATGTTTCTATATTTATTCGAATAATTATATGAATGATAAATGGTTAAGATTCAAAGGATATGCTCGAAGACATAATAGTTAAGATATGTGACATATGACTTGCGAATATAAATATTTGGGATCTTTAAATGACTTCAAAGAATTTTCTTAATGACCTCCGATGAATAAAGTTGTTGGCGATTGAACTAACATGTATACTTGCCTCGATACCCTGTCGCGTTGTTGGTACTCTGCATAATTAAAATGAACCCAGGTATAGGAACATGCAAGGATATCAACGGCTAATTATTCTAATGAAGAGGGTGTTCACATTTACTGTTCAAGGGATCCTACAGCTTGTTTATCATCTCTTTTTTTCTCTCTCTTTACCCTTCACTTACTTTAGTAAGACAGTTTGTGTATGTAGTTGGAAAAGTATAGAAAAAGAGTCCTCTTATTTTGGTAAAGGTATTGAATACTAAAGGTAAAATAAAATATGTCCATACGTGCAAGAATGCAAATGAGTGAGATGGAAGATGTACATACCTATTTATATTTACGGTTTTATAGATGCAGAAGTATATTTTATCTTGCGAAATAATGTACATGTTTGGAAATTGAGAAAAATAATGTAAGTGGAATGCTTATGAATATGAGAAAATATATAATGTTCGAAGATAATTAAAAGAGAATAAGTTTTGGTTTCATTTTAGATAATACATTGAAACTAGAACGTTTTATCATTAATTGTTAATTTATTGAAAATTTAAAATAAAACAATTTTGAATATTTATTCTACCTAGTAATATTTTTAAATTACGTTAAAAAGCATTTTGTTTTTCATATTAAACTATTCATTTCATACGATACTAATAATAAAAAAAATATTTCATGTGAATCTATTTATAAGATAAAGTAGCTAGTATTTATTTTAAAAAGTATATTATAAAAATATTAATTCATAATTTTTATAGAATTATCCAATATAGCAATAAAACATATTATATTTTAATAAATATAATTTACTAACAATAATGTTTTAATAGTCAATCAATTTTGTATAAAACAATAATATTGATTTTTTCTTACGGTGAATTAAAATATTTATTTAAATCAGTTTGGTTACCATTAAAAAGAAGTCCGTTTTATTAAAATAGAAGTAATTGTATCGATGTATCCGTACTTAATTTGCATGAATAAATTAATATATTAATATACTTATTATGTATGTAATTTAAAGAATATTAAAAAAAGTTAGAAATTGAGAGATATTTCTGAAATAAAATGATTAAATTTTAGTGTAGAAGTATATTATACAATTATACAATTCTTCTTAAAAAGTAATAATGAAAAAACACACAAAAGTTATCAAGCTTAACCAAAAACAAGCAGATATTCGATCTACGAATCTTTCTATACATTCTGTAAATGGCTTTTCTTTCTCCTTTATATTTCTTTGAAATATAAGAATCTTCTTTCGCATTCGCATCGTGCTCCACGCAACTTGCGAAAAGTTCAATAGTTATGCTTTCTGATTTCCGATATTGAAGCGAGTACAAATAGCCCAGTAGTCGATGAAAAATAAAAGAGTGATTCGACAGCTATGCACAAAAATTATGAAGGATAAAAAAAACCACCCGTAACTCGTATCTTCTATATTTTTCGCTCTCATTCATACATTATCATATTTATAAATCCGAGAATTAGAGGCACTCACTACCCTCTCTGATTCATTGTTGCATCAGATTTTTGGCCAACCTAAGAGGATAACATCTGTGAATTCGAAATTTTTTATATGCGTAGGAGTTTAACTTGAGCCCACACTTCATCCACTTTGATCTAAGCTTTCTTCCATTTATAGTTCCTCTGTCAGCCTTTCAATTTTTATCTCATTCAATATTTACGAGTTTTTTTTCAGAAAATGAAAATATTTTTACAAATTTTAACTATAATAAAATATATATTTTATTGAGATAAATTCTTTTATTTAAAACTATAGTATGATCAAAATTTTAATTCATAAATGTATATTTTAATCATATGATTCATGAAATTTTACGAATATATTAAAAGAATAATAATAAGCCCATAAAAATAAGCTAAAATAAATACCTTCAATAGATAATATTTGTTTATCTGAAGACAACATAAAACTGTAAAAAATATTGTGTTTGTATTATTTTTATTTAATTACTGTATCAATAGAAATATTATTTTTGTAAATAATATTATAAATTTGTATGTGAAAGAAAAATATATTTCAATATTGCTGAATTTACTGAAAATTAAAAAAGTCATAATATTTATTAACTTATAATATGTCCATTAAAAAATTAATTTTTTTTATTTGATTTAGATATCCTATTTTACCTTTTACCATTTGCAAAGGTAAAAATTATTTTGTATAATAAATCAATCAACAAATAAACTAATTTACTCGAGACTTCTTTTTATAATATTTTACAATTATTAATGGATTATCGTTGATAAAATAAAACTTTTTTTATGTTTATAAATTAAAAATATATTTAAAAACTATCTTCATTATTTTTATTATGTATTTATTCTATGACATATAGATTATATTTATTTAATTTTTTTGTATAAAAAAATTAAAATTTTACGGAAAATACTAAGTATATTAAATTAAAATTTTAATATGTATGAAAAACCAACGAAATAAAATAAATTAAATAACGAAATAAAAGTTTATTAATATTAAAAAATAAAGGCTTATCTTATTATGAAATAATAAATATTAATATATTTATAGTGTATTATCAATATGTCTATTCGTAGATTTAAAATGTATACTTCAAACTTGGTCTGTACTATTAAATAAAAATTATAAATTCTTAAATATAATAAATATACTGTTATTATTAAATATAATTTTTTTAAAATTGTTAGAAAGTGAATTTCACAATTCAAATAAATGTTTTAAATAATTAAAACAGTTAATAATGTTGGTATTTTTGAAATAAATATCAACTATATTATAAATTATGAAATGAATTGTCAAATTTATGATATATAAAATAATTTAAATATTAAATATTGTTTTAATAGTATATAACATTTTTGATTAATATGTGCTCACATATATGGTACTTTAAGAACCTAAGAAAAGAATATTTTTAAACATCGAGAAGGATAAATCTGATACGTAGATATTGAAATTAATATACATAAAAAATTATAATGAAATTTAATTTTCATGATTTAAAAAGCAATTAATATATCTTACGATATTTAAATATATGATACTTCAAAACAAGTTTTAATAAAATAAATACAAACTCAAAAATGTTACAATTATTAAACCACTTTATTTAATTTGAAAATTTTTAGATATAAAAAAATTCTTTAAATTTATAAAAAAAAATTATTTCTATATTTTAATTTACTATTTATATAATAGCTAAACGTTAAAAATCAAACATAGTTTTTTTCTGTTTTATAATGTTTAAAATTAAAAAATTAAAGAAATATTGAAGAAAAGTAATGTTTTTAACATATTAAAAGGTACTGGAATGCATTAATAAATAGTTCTTGTTAATTAAAATTAAAATTAGTCAATGCAAATTATATTTTAATATTTTCCATATTTTCTACTTTAAATTCATGTCACAAAATTTTTCTTAAATTATTCATAGATATTTAGATTACAAAATATTATTTTATTAACTATATTATAATAATTTTGAAAAAATTAATTTATTTATATAGTTTATATTTATAACATGCGTTTATTTTTATAGATAAATAAAGAAGAATAATTTCTCAAAAAAAAAAATAGAAGAATAAATATAGTTTTTTATTAATACTATACAATTATTTTGCAGTAGGTATATTACATTTTTTTTTACTGATAAATGTTATTATGAAATTATATGTTATAAAAAATATAATTCCAAATATCAATGAATCCTTCGCGCACTGAAGCGAATACATAGTGTGTACAGAGGATCTCGAGAACAGGTACAAAAGCGCGTGGTTAGTTGATATGATATTTAACATTGCTATGCGAATTATATATTCAGGCAAGATGAACAAACGAACAAAGATAATAAATAAAAAGAAAGCTATGTATACAGAGAAGGAGAGAGGTGGAACTCGAGACAGGAGTAAAGTCAGCAAGGTACTGATTTAGTAAACATAATTTGAATATCTGATTGCCTCGCGCTGTTCCACTTCGCTTAAGTTCTCTGCTCTGCGGTTTACCCCTCTATCTCTCAAGCTCTATTCTCTCTTCTTTATCTCATAATATCTATATATATTTTTTTATAAATCATATCAAATATATCAAACATTTATAAAATAATACAATGTCAATTCGCTCCTTTTTACTACATTTACATTTTTCGTCGCCATTTCTGTATCATTGTGCTATCTTTGAAAGTGAATGCAAGAAGATTCGGGAAAAAGCTCCTAGTTTCTGTTATATCCTGGAGAAGTTCAAATTATTTAGATTTTATAACACAATAGCCAACTTTATGAGGAAGGTCTAAGTCTTGCCCTCTTGTATACTCCCTTTTCCCCGTCCTCTTGACTCTCATTGCGGCTGCCGCGTTTCTTTCTTCTTATGCCATGATCCTCCGGTCTGTCTCCTTATGCCATGATCCTCCTATCTCTCTTCTTTTCTTTGCATGATCTTCTTATCTCTCTTCTACTGATGCCTCCAGTGTAGTTGCTTCATCTTCCTATGGCCCTGTGTTCTCGTTTTGCCCGTCCGCTTGCTGTCTTTCGTTCTCCCCATTTCCATAAGAATTTAATAACATCACACTACACGGCTCACAATTAATATACTTTTTTGCCTTTTTATACTGACACAAGTCACAGTCGGTGGGACAAAAGGTAAAATACGTACAATACGATGAAAAAAGGCTAGTACGTGCGCGCACACTCAAGAAAAAGAGCAAGATGTACGTCAAAGGGGATGAAAAAGCTGAGAGGCTGTAATTTGTCAGTATTATTGTGATTATAGCTTGAGACAGTTACGGAGCCATTCCCTATTTTTGTGAATTGTTTGAGAAAAGCCGTGTCTTTGGACTCTTCACTGCTAATATCTTTTCCTGCAATTACACTAACAATCTTAACAATTGCGTTAAAGACCGTTAAAACCAAGCTGTAAGGATACAAGTTCCTACAATGTTTATCACCCTGTGCATCTCTTTATAGATGTTAACTGAGCATTGGCTTCTACAACAAGACATTCATTATATTTATGAATTATAAATATAATGTTAGATATTAATAAGTTTTACACAAATATTTTTTATAAAGATTTACAAACCTCATGGATTTACTTATAAAATCGATTATAAAAAATGAGGTTTTTATCTTTTCATAAACAAAACTGAAAAATAATATCAATAATAAAGATAAAAAGTATAATATTAAGAATAAAAACCTGAAACAAAATTTGTAGGTTATAAAATAGTATTTGTGAATAAATAATTTTTTCGATCATTTCAATAATTTTATTTTTGAATTGTACTTTAGTTATGCAGTCATTACAAAAGGTTTCCAAAATAAAATTTGATCTCATTTAATACTTCACATAATATTATCAATCCTTGTAATATATTAATTTGACAATATATTAATTTTTAAATATTATTATGAAAAAAGTTATGGATTATTTTCTGACAAAAGATATCCAAACATAGGCATTATTTAATATCAAAATTAAGAGAAAATAATATTCGATAAAATAAGAATAAATTCTTATAAAATAAATAACTATGAATTTAAAGTACACTGATTTCATAATCATACTTCTTATATAAAACAGAGAATTCCTATAAATTTGAGTTTTATTTTTTCAATATAGAAGATTTATTAGTAGCATCATTTGTTAATATATTCAATAAACTTATTTCTTAATAATCTAGTATTTATAATACATTCTATTTTTCATATATATGAATTAAAGAAATAAATTTATATTTTATAATTGTAACGTCACTTTATCATGAAAAGGTAAAGAAAAATATTATTTTGATTGAAACAAAATGAAATGGTAATTCAAACTATAAAATAATAGAAATATTTATAATCGTATGTTCAAACATTCTTTAATGAAATTTACATTTTTCGAAAAAATATAATTATATAAAGCAAATATGTAGAATATTAGTTTTATAATTATAGATATATTTAATCATGTTGTTGCAGAGATATGAATAAAAAATCTTTCAAAAAATGAACTTTCTGAACGATATGAGAAAGAGTAAAGTATATGAGTAATAGTGAGATCAAAAGTGTTAAATTATCGATTGCGAAAATTTTAGAGCTGTTTAAGGTGACTACGTTAATATGCTACAAAAAAATTTTCAAAATTGTTTATTATATTTTAATAAAATATCAACATCTAGTTATATATAAATAAGTTTAGAAAAAATTGAGTAAAACATTTATTTTGAGTAAAATATGATCGATATTTTTAAAATTTATTTTTGAATAAATAGATATAAATTTTTTATAATTCAACATATTTTTTAATGATATGTGATAATTTCTTTTAACATACAAATTTTTTTTAATTAAATCATAAAAATATTTAGAAATTAAAAAATGTTATCAAAAATATTTTTAAATCCTTTAAAAATTAATAGTAAAACAAAATAAAATGGAAAAAATTTATAACAGGGAGTTCTTGGCTGTTCAATATTATACATTGAAAAAAATTAATTTTCTAAAGTTTAACATGTATAAAAATATAACATTAATTTTTTAAATATCAGTCTGAATAAAATATTAAACTAATGTAAGCTTTGTGAAACAAAAATTATAATATACTATTTAAATTTTCAAATTAAATTTATTTATGCTAGAATAATAAGTTCAACATAAATTATAATGAATTATTTTCTCTATGTGAAACAAATTGATTTAGATTTTCCAAATTTAAAAATATATATTTCCATATATAATATTATTCAATACTATATTAAGAATATACAAGGATTACAAAAAAGAATCACGCTTTATTGCAAGCCTGGGACAAGAAATATAATAAAATTTGAAAGTTTGGAGATAACACTTAAGTTAAAGCAAGTAATTTATTTCCAAATTTTGTACATTCAAATTTTGAATACATTGTATTATTATAATTTAATATGAATATATATCGGAAAAGACTAATTTAAATGTATAATATGAATAATTTTATGTTTAATAAGGCTGTGTATGTATCTTTTCAAAAAGATATATTTATATCAAATAGAACCATGTATACAATATATGTAAATCAGTCATTATTAAAATTTAAGTCATTATTAAAATATAAAATAATATTTTTTTTTAAACTCCTGGAATATACATTAAAAATTTGAATCACCAGAAATTTGTTCACTTGAATTAATAATAACATGAAATTTAAATAAAAATCTTATTCAAGTATAAAATAAGTCTAAATACTAAATATTCTTTAGGATACCATGAAATAAGAAATTTAAAAGAATATATAAATTAGTAGTTTTTATTTAAATATTTTGAAAGGGTTTCCACGATTAAAAAATGATATAAATTGATAAATCTTTCTACCTACATTTATATATAAAATTTATAAAAAGTTCTTGATAATAACAATACAAAATTGTAATAACTTCAGAATTATTTGTTTAAAAATCGATGTGATCAGTAAATCAATACTATAACAGTAGAAATTACTTCATTTAAAGACAGAAGAAGTGGTAGAAGTATAAATCTGTAAAGTCATATACATAGAAATCAGGTCTAATTGAAGCTGATATGAAACTACGATCATTATCCAAACAATACGCATTAATGGATCAAATTGAATTTAACAAGGCTAGTACACAAGATCTATCGCTCTGTCTGCATTTGCTACCGCACTATGGGAACATTGTCTTTCGTTTTTATGTTCGCTCGTGAATCCTTTCGTGAAGCATCAACAGATTGAGATAAAGGGAGTAGAGACATAGAGAAAGAAAGACAGAAAGAGAATGTAGCTTTGATACCATAGGAAAATTTAATTGCTTTCGGATTCATGTTGATTAGGTAATCTGTTGAACTAAGTTTTGTATCTATGCATATGGTTCCAAACAAGTGGTTGTAATCTGGAAAAGGATATCAGAAAGTAAACCTGTCAGTATATTTTATTGTGGAATATCGAAGTTGCAAAAAAACAATTAGTTTTATGTTCTGTTTCCTGTCGAGCCATCGAGTATACCCAAATTAAAGAATTGCGTCATGTTATTAATGGTATTTATTCATTTAGATGTTGTTTTCTAACAAAACACCATTGTGATCTATTATTCTCAGATTATTATTATTTGTTTTAATTTACTAGTATGAGTAAATTTTTCTATCTGAAGTATAATCAATTTTAGTTCATTTATAAGTGGGAATGCTGATTTTAATATGATATTACTTAATAAGTGAGTATTAATATCATTGAAAACGGTTTTTATTTTTTTCAGTTAAGAATTTTCTAGAATAAATTGATTTAGTTTCATCAATCTTAATTGTACTAATTTATTCGGCAATATCTCGAATAAATAATTTATATGCTAAGAAAAATAAGTAATTTATAATTTTTTTATAATAAGAAACGCAATTATACTTTTCAGAAAATTAAATATGGTTTTTTTCTATATTTTTTATTTAACCTGCTATTATTCCAATAAAATAATAGTTTTATTTATATAAAAATAGAAAAATCGTTAAAAGAATAATGTTTTTATTTTTCTTAAATCAAAATTACTTTTTTATAATAAATATATCAAAGTTTTTTTCTTCATTTATTTTGCTTTTCAGTCTAACGATAATAGGCAGTTTTACTTTTTAATACATTTTTGTAGATTATTATTTATATATTATTTTAAAAATAGATTATAATTTAAGAATTGAAACATAATTTATGAAATAATTTCAGAAATATTGAATTGACAATTTAAACTATTGTACATAATAGTCATAAAAAAAGTTAAGGAGTCAAAAAATTCCAAATATACTTAAAGCAACAAATAAAATTTAATCCAGATTAACTAACTTATGCAAATAAACTTTTTAAATAATTTTTGGAAGTAATGAAAAATTATTTGAAAAATGATATTTTTCAATACACTTGTTATATTACTTCGGTTTAGATTTTTGATACGAATATAATATTTGAAATTATGAAAATGTTTCATGAAAAATATATTTTAAATTAAATTGTATAATGATTAATTTACATAATAATAGAGATAATTTTCGTTTGAGAAAATATATAAAACTTGTATTAAAATATATTATTTTTACTCAATTATATCATTTTAATAGAAAATAATAATTTTGAAGTTATTTTAAAATAAATATCTATATGAAATCGATTGCAATAAATTGCCTAATCAATGAAGTCAATTTATGCAGAAGTTCAAATGAAATAAACTAGCAATCTAATTAGACCTAATAGTATTTTGCCGAAATTATACTACTCAAACTGGTGGAACAGTGTTCTTGTTTAAATTTAATCTCCTTTTATAGTTTTCTCGGTTCCGCTTTTACCACTTAAGGTACACGCAATCAACAGCGCTTTCATTAACTCGACACTAAAGTAGCCGAAAAAGTCAAAGCGTCCGTGAGAAGATACGAAAAAGAACGAAAATTCATTGGCGCGTTTTTCCTCATAAGTTCGCCTCATAAATCTTTGCGCACAGAGTCCCGTCAGCCAAAATAATGAAAATCTTCATTAAGCGACTCTTGTGTATACAATACATAAACATACTGAAGAAATAACTTATTTTTCTTTTTGTAAATTCATTGAGTGATGAAACAATAACATTAGTAAAGTAATGCAATGGCAGAAAGAAAAAGCGACGATAAATCGGGGAGTATGAAAAAGAATAAATCCTTCGTTATGAAAGATTTGCTGTTGGCAATAACGGATGACGTGTGAAGAATGTCATATAATACAAAAGCAGTTGAATCTCATAAATAGTTATTTAAATTCTGGTTACCTTCAGATTTAATAATATTTAACTTAACTATTACATGAAAATTTTTTATAAAGAATAAAGAAAAAAGCGAAGAAATGAAGAAACAAGAGAGAAAAATTAAAAATAGAATATTTAAAGGTAATAAGAATAATAAAGATAAATTCTAAAATTATAAAGCTTTTTCTGTTAGCATAAATTTCAAACAACATCGATATACTTAATATCAATCGATCTAATAATATGAATTTTATAGGTTTTATTTACTTTATTAAATTTGAAATTCATGAAAATATATTATTAAATTAAATTGATCATGTGAAATGTTACGAAATAAAGTTTATAAGATAATATTTTTTCTTTTATACATTGATTAAAAAATCATATTATAAAATAAATATAATCTTAAAATCTTACTATAAAGTAATAAAAATACAGTTGCATATAAGTGTGTATGTATAAGCGGATAATGTAAAATTTTAACATGTTCGATAAATATTTATAACAATCTAAAAATTAAATATTATTTTTGACATAAAATTCTCTATATATTAGGCTCTAAATATTGAAAAATAAAAATGTTTGCAATTATGTAACCTTATATATAATGATAGTTTATAAAATGTATAACCTGATGCGATAACTTTTTTAAAATATCTTGTATACTTCTTACTATAATTTGATGCATTAATTAAAATAATCAATTTTTATTTTAAATATATTATAAAAATTTTTTTTTTATAAATTATTTTTGTACAGTTGAATTAGTAAAGTAGTAATATTTGAGTATTGAAGTTAGTTTTGCAAAAGAAGTTATTTTTTGGAAACTCGGTAAAACATTGATAAGTGTAGTAAAATGATAACAAATAATTTTTTTAATTAGTAATCTATACGAACTCATTTACATATCCATGAAAATAGTTGGATAATTCTTAAATAATATTGTTGAATAACTTTTTGGTATGTTCAAGCAATCGTTGGTCCTTAATTTCGCTGAAACCCCTCAACGCGCTTTGCACAGCAATGTGTCTTCGTATGCCGATCTCGGAAGGTATATTTGTGGGTACATCCGTTATGACTTCACGTATACACAAGTATATCGCGCACGTGGGTGGAGCATATCATATACCGAGTGCGATATTACCCCCTGCAGCAGAAGGCCGCAATGCATACTGAGCAGCCGCTGTTCCTTCGGCGCTAACCCCATTCTCCGCTCCCTCACCACGTCGGTTGCTCCACGTTACCTGGTCATCGTTGTGCCTATTGCACGAGCGTCATCGTCGTTGTCGGCGACGACGATCACTTCGTCCAGATACACAGGGATGCATGTCTATAACCTATGCATACTATGATATAGGTGTATTGTTGCATATATACAAAGAGAGATAAAGAGAGTTAGGAAAGCAAAGTATCAAAACGTGTATTTAATCAGATTCAATAGCTTTGTGGACAAATTTCTCATTTGCTATGTCACGAGGAGTTAAATTAAGTTTCTTTTGCACTTACAATTGCGTGGCTTGTTTTATAGTATATATACCATGAATTATTTAAGTATTGATCTAAGATATTTTATTAAAAATGTATCTACGAATAAAAGATCGCGCACTTAGGTTATATTGAGCCTTATATGTATATTAAAAAAAATATATTAGTAAAATTTTTTTATAATGTTATAACTAAAAAATTTATGTTTTACAATAAATAATATTTATGTATTAATGTTAAGAATAAAAAAATTAGTTGAAAGAATAATAAAAAATAATAACTACGTAGTTAACATAATGTATAAAAATAAATTTATCCATGGTTCATCTAGATTTATATATGGATATAAAAATATATCATCCATCTATATAAATATTTTTTGGTTGACATATCATATTTAAAGGTTTTACAGTATGCAAATTTCTCAAACAGCAAAAATAGCATATTTAATATTTTTCTAATCGAAAATGAATCATTATTAGTTCTTTGATTAAATAAATTGTAAAAAAGGAAACAATTCATTATAATTGTACTAAAATATACTCTATGTTTGTGAAAAAAATACATATCTAATTTAAGGAAGGTACATGTGGGTTCACTCTTATATAGAACTTTTCGAATACGTCGTTTATCTTTTGTCATCAATGTTACTATGTAATATAGTTGAACGTTTTATAATAAAAAATAAATATAATATTAATTTACTCTATTCGGAATGCAGTATAGTATTCGCTTCATTTTACTATAATTAAATTATACTTTAAAATTATCAATTAATATTCTATAAGATAACTTGTTTTAATTTAGTTATTATTCAAATAAAAAATTAAGTGAAATCATTATAGTTTTTAAAAGAAAATATAATCGTTTTTATTAATATAAATATTATTAAGAAATACGTAATTAATTTACAAATATTTTCATGACTTCAGTTATTTCTCATTATTTTAAATTTTATATAAATAGATCCATATTAAACTAATTTATTTAATTTATCTCATAATTATGAATTATTACCCATGATAAATGTGTAAACGAAGTATAAATAAATTATATTTAAGTGAGATAATATTTTTAATAATAATAAAAGAAATATTTCTATATTATTATTATTATTATTATTATTATTCTCATTATCATTAATATTAATAAAAATATTGGACATTTTAGATCAATTATTATACAAATACTACATAAATTATATACGTTTTTTAAATAATATGAATAGTATTGTTGAGAAAGTAAATTTTTTCCAATTATATGAGTTTAACATTTATTTTTCCATGAAATTATCAAATGTTGAATTAAAATGGGATAAAATAAATAACAACATATTTATTTCTATGTAAAATACATAATATAATTATTATTTAAATTGTACTACGAATCGAAGTTTCTTATTTTTCTCACTAGTATGTTAAATATTTAAATTCACCAGTTGTATTTAACATACGTAATACATTTTTATACTTCAGTTTAATTGGATCAATCTATTTTATGAGTTTTTCTTATGATAAGCCAATAAGATTCTTACATATTTTCAGAAAGGACATCTTCATTTAAAACATTCTAAATTTGAAAAACTTTTAATTTGCTCGTTTTTCTAGTAAAAACCTCAGAGAAAGGGAAAGGTATAAAGCAAAGTAGAGATAGAAAAAAGTTGTTGCTTACTATATGAGAAGAGAACCGTATAATTTTTCTGTGCTCGTGTAATCATTGCAAAATTTCAGCCATTTAACGAAAAGCATGTGAACAAAGAGTGCAACTTTTGGACACCTAACCCAAGAGAAGAAAGAGCGTTGGATATAGAACTGCTGGTGTAAATTAAGCAATAATGTCACTAGCTTTCATTTGAATTTCTATAAAATCAATCGAGGTTGCTGTGTTAGAAATTTTAGACAATCTATTAAACCTCCACTCGTAATGGTACGGATTTGTAAAATTAGGTTTAATTACTATCGTTACATAAAAAAATTGTATAGAACTATCGATATTTGAGATAAATATTTAAGAACAAGATATTAAGATCCATTTTCGTGAATTTAATATTAATTTAATATTATAATGGAAAATATTTAGAAAAACAAATAGCGAATGCAGTGTTGGAAAAATGAAATATAAAATACATAAACTTGTCACATAAAAAGTTAAATGTTTCTTTTAATATATTTATATTGTTAGTGAAAATTTAACTGCTGTTATAATTTTTAAACTATACAAAGAATTATAGGTAAACCAAAAAATTAATGGGTTAAATAGTATTAAATAAAAATAATTTTTGAACGTACATTATTGATCTTTTTAAGCATAAAATTGGAAGAAATATGTTCCACGTGAATAAATAATCATATAAATAAAGGTATAGTAAATTAGATATAAAATAGTAATGTTATTAATAATTAAGAATTAAATATATAAAAACGTAGTATTTATTAAATGCAAGTAATATTAGTTTACCGTATTTGACAAAAATCCATCTTATTACTTTTAAAAAATTTTTTATATTTGTCAAACATATCATACAGTTTATATCAAATGAATATAACTAATTTCGAAAAAATAAGATCTTAACTACCGACGATTCTAACTGAATGATCTAATCTATTAACGTGTCCTACACAAGTCCACATTGGCATTGTATTGCGGTTCGTTGTACACGGTTATATACCCGTTAACACAACCAAGAATGTTCAAGGCGGTTCTTCTATCTTCTATTGAGCGCGCGTGCAATGTATGCACATGTGTATGTATGACTGGGTTTACATACTGAATCGCGAAGCTGACCTTTCGTGGATTCAATTTGAAGGGCGCAATCATCGAACTCACGGCATATTTGAGTCGACACCATCAATTCGTGCGCTAAATATTTGTTAGCGGTGGAGGCCAAAGTTGTGTCTTAAGTTTCATCCCGACGAAGCTTTATTAAGAATATAAGAGAGCCGTTTATGAGACTATATTTAATTACATCGAAGCATCTGAAAGAAAAAATAAATAAAGCGATTCCTGATTTCCATACTATTTAATCGATACAATCTTTGGAAAGAAATAAGAAACCTCTTCCTTGATATTTAAATGTCTTAGGTATAGAAAACATTATTTATTCCTGAAACTTATTACAATCAATTAGCGAAAATAACATTTTATACTTAATAAAGATAGTTTCACTAAATTTTGTTTGAACAAACTTAGATGTTTCTGAGCTTCCTTTTTTCCTCTTTAAAGAAGGACCACTTTATTTTTTATCACAATAAAAAAAGTATAATTTTAAGTTATTAAATCATTACTTTTGAATTTTTTTAACATAAGATATATTATATATAGAGTAAACACAAAATATCTAAGTTTTGAAGGCATTATATAAATAATTACATTGAATATAATTCAAAACAAAATTGTTGTTTAAGCTAGAAATTTTAATGAATGAAATTTAAGAAAATAATCATATGAAAAATAATTTTAATTTCTACATTTAGCTTTTATAACTCATTAAAAACCAGCATTTATTTTTTTTGTTTAAAAAAAACTAATATTTTATTATTAACATGAAAAATTGACAAAATAATATATTTAGGATTTACCGTCGACATTATGTTAACGATAGAGATCTTTAAATAAGATTTATTCTTCTTGAGTAAAATATATTTTTCTCTATAAGCAAAGTTTTAACTTCTCCATAAGTTCGATAAACTCGAAAAAAAATCCCCTGCCCATATGAATTTATCATTTGAAATAGATTTTGATGGAATAAATGAATAAATTTAAAAGCTTCAAGTATGATGTGAATTTGTATGCAACAAAAATTTCTGTTGGCATTATTAAAAAACAATACATCAAAAACAAAGATGAAATCTATTTTTTTACCTGAAAAAGTAAAAATTCGAAGATTTTTTAGAGTGAAACCCCCTTCATCCACTTATCGAATTGAATGTGCTTTCATAAGCTACGTGTTCAAAATAGCAAGTAGTGGTTTAGCTCTTGTCGCGTTAATCCATCGTACCGTTCTGAAACCGACAAAAGCGTTCGGCACAATTCGTTCGAGAATCCGTGGGATAACAGTGATTCGCAAGCGCATTTTAGAGTTGTACTTGTGCCAGCATTTGGCTATGGATTTAATCCGATTACCTGGTCGGTTAACGAATTTAAGTAGGAAGTCCGTGATAAAAGACGTAAGTACTCGTATCATTATCGTTAAATGGTAACAAGTCCAACGTAACCTTTTACCTTTATGTCCCAGATTTTTACGCCTATGTATTAATTTTTTAAATATTTTGTGCATGAATATAAGATCTAACCATATACAATAAAGTCGCAGATGCTTATGTTTTCAATAGTTGGAATCCAAATGGAATATAAATTTGAGTTGCTATGTAGTAATAGTTTCGATGCTTGTTTTCAACATCGCTTGTCATACTCATATTAAATTAATGTTTCAGTGATAAAGTAAAGTAAATACATGGAATTATCTACGGGTCTCAATCCTAAAAAATATATTTTAATAAAAATAGAATAAGTATATTATTGTGTGTTTTAATAATTATCTATTAAAAAATCAACATTAATTTGAAAGAAACTTTTGACTGCATTCATTTAAATTTACAAAAATTAATTCTTACTTTTTATTATTTATATATATCAGTTTTAAATAATTCATTTATAATATAGCAAAGTATTAAAAATATATTTTGTATACAATGTTTATATTTAAGCATTTAAATAAAAATAATAGAAGATCCCAATTGAAAAAATATACCTTTTATTATCTGTAACATCGAATTATCTGTAAAAGTTAAGTCATAAAATGATATGTACACGAATAAATAACAATACTTAAGAAATTATGAGATTTAATTATATGTTAATAAGTATATATTTATATTATTATTAATCTATATTAAGAAATATAGAGACAGAGAGATGTTAATAAATAATATCAAAAAAAGTATCGTCGTTTTAAACCATAATAATAAAATAATTGAAAAATGACTTTTTTGAGAGAATTTGACGTAGAGTTGTTGTTTTTTTTGACTGAGTCTTGAAAACTATATCGTAAGTATAAAGACTACTTTTTGTTATTTCAATATGATTGCGTATAAAGTTTTTGATTAAAAATTCTTGTTGAGTAATTAGTTACTCATTTAATCATTTTGACAAGTTTAACAAGAAAAACTGTAGAAAACACTATTATTAAGTTTATTGCAATTAATTCATAATTTAGTTACAATTTAGTGAATGAATAAGTTCCAAAATTATAAATGAAAAACACATATAATCAAAGTTACATAGGCTCAAAAATATATATATAGGATATGAATGATTTAAGTTACTTTATAATAAAAAATTCGAGCATAAATTATTAAAATTGTAAATAAACGTTTTCATATTTTTATAAATAATCACTATAATATATAATTGATAATATATTTGTTTTTTATATGTAAAATTTATTATTATTTTAAATTCTGTTCATATAAATAAAAAATATTTTTAGATTTAGATGTATACCTGCTTCAAATGTATCTTAAATTCAGTAATATTTATTAAAACATACATTTACAGAATTTAATGATAAATCCTTTTAAAATATTAATTTAATAAGCTTTTCTATTATTATACTATTTCTCTTAGAATATATATAATAATATATAATATTTATCATAAAATTAAAATCAGTTTATAGAGTAACCTTTAACAGAATAAATGATCGATTTCCATTTTACATTTAGTGTAACATTAATGTCTGATAATAGGATTTTACAAGGTATTATAAAATTTAATTTTTTTACATGCTTTAAACATAATTTTAAAAACAAATAAGTTTTTTACTTTTTATGTTTAATTATATTAAATAATTACATAATATATTTCTTATATATATACATATTTTTTACTTATAAGTATGTATACGTTATTGTAAATAATTAATTTATTAAATTTTTTAGATATTTTTATTCAATTTTTACTAATTCTAATGATTATATTAATAATTTTAATATATAAATTAATAATTTCTAAATAATTTTTGAAGTAATATTCTTTATTTATGGAAATATTAAGGGAAATATACAGGAATGTTAAAAACTAAAATATATAATTTAGAAAATTTAGAGGAAAGTATACGTATGCTGTATTAATTACCTATAAGTTGTTTACTTTTAATGATATTAATTATGATTTTGATAATATTAATTATTTTTTAATAAATTTAGATTTCAATGGATTATACAAAAATATTATTCTTTAATTATTTAAAATCAGCAAAAAAAGGAAGAAAAATCGTAAAATCAATTTAGCTTATTTAGGACTTTAGATAATCGTCTCTCTTATTACATACATCTCACATATTTTACCTCTATTTTGCATACTAATGTAATTTTTATAATCTAAAATTTGTGGTAACAATTTGAAAAAGAAAATGATTATGCATGTTGTACTATTTTCTAGGTGTAACAATGGAATATTGATATTTTTCTTATTCTGTGAGAGTATTAAGATTTTTCAGTGAAATAAAATTTTTCTTGGAGTCTAAAGTTAGTCATTTATTTAACTATAATATTAAGCTATATAAACAAAACACATTTACAACATACAGGAAAACGCTATTTTTAAATTTATATAGTTAAAATTTATATTTGAATATAAAAGACTAAACTTGAATTTGTCTTTCGAGTGACCTTTACTTTCAAGTAAATAACAAGGAATTACTTTTTTATACAAAAATATTTTTAAAAATTGTAATTATACGTTTAGTTATTTATACATATTGTTTGAGTTATTATTAACATATAAAATTTTTTTGACTATAACTTATATATATGGATCATTTTTAATTATTAGTCCAAAATAAAAATAAAAATTAAAAACAAAATTTTAAATAAGTCGAAAGACATATACAATAACATATATTTATTTTATGTCTGATTTTATATTTCAAATATATCAAAAATTAATTCAAACTTTATAGCATAATTTTATATATTTATAACAAACCGATTTTGCTAAATAAAAAAATTTATATAATTGAATGTATATAATTTTTGTATATTAATGAGATATTTTCGAATAAGTTTAACATATAATATTTAATATAATGATTATATTTATTTGTTTGTTCGATTGAAAAGTTTTTACATGTCAGTACTTTAATGTCATTAACGCTAGGACTTTTAATATATTATATTTTGTATTATAGGTATATATATATATAATATATTTTATGTTATAAGTTTTCTTTTTAATTTTGTATTTAATACAGATTCTGATTTTATTTATTTACATTTTTTATTAAACTTCCTACTTAAACGTGATTTATCAAAATCAATAATATTTAATATATGGTTTATTAAACTATACGATATAATATTAAAAACAGTATAATATTTATATTTATAATATAATATATAATTAAAATAAAATATTTTTATATATACATATATTATATACTGAAATATAAAATACAAATTATTAAATTATTCAAAAATATAATAATAATTTTAATTATAGCCGAATCTATATTAATATAATTGATATAATTAATCTATATTGATATAATTAATATATCTAAAAATAAGTATATAAGTCAAATTAATATTATAAATAAATTTGATTCGGATAGATTTTAAATGAATTGAATTGAATTGAAATGAAAAATCAATTGAAAATTTTTAATGAATTATTTAATCGATTAAATAATAAATTTATAAAGATATTATTAGATTAAAACAAAAGGAAATTAAATAAAAATCGTAAAGTCTGACTCAAATAGAGAAAATATTTAATTTAAATTCTAGAATATATAGTAAAAGATAAGTAATGTTAGAATAAACAATTTTTTTCATAAAGATATAGCACAACCGAATAACTTTTTTCAGAATAATAATTTTATATCTGATGACTAAAAAAAGTAATAAATAAATAAATGATACAAAATTTTAAATATAAAATTATGAAAAATATAAGAATGATAGTAATAAAAAAAAGATGTAAATTTAATTAGAAAAATATTTTTTTCTTATTGAAATCCGATAATAAATAATTGCATATTATAAGAAATTGAAATGATACATGTTTATATAAATTATTTTAATAATTTAAAAAGATGCTTTAACATTATAATAAAATTATGTAATCTAATATTTTGATTAAAATTAATTGTGAAAAATTATTTGACATCTTTTAATAAGTATTTACTACAATTAACAAGTTTTAATTAAATTAAACAATCTATTTTTTTTTCATTTATACGTTCTATATTTTTATCGATTAATTAGCAAATTATTTAGGAGTTAAATTTAAAAAATATATACATATTTTATTGTAAATCAGATGCCTATCTGCATTATGTGATATAATAAATATATTCAAAAATTAATTTTTAGATTTATAATGATAATAGTTATTCATATTTTACGTGTATTAATACTTATGGTTATTGTATGAAAATATATACTTTGGTAAATGTATCAATTATTTACATTAATATTTGTAGCTTCGAATAAATTTTCTTATAAGAAATTATGAATAACCAATGTCACTACTTGTTTATTTTTTGCAAAATTGCTATATATCTGCGATTTTAATGAAGAGTTTTTTTTATGAAAAAGTTTTTTAAAAAAACCAATAATATAACCAATATAAACTTATTTAATAATATATTTAACTGAAAAAAATATATCTATACTTGATTCTGAGTGTACATTCGTAACATATATTTTGCATGTTTTCATGTGAAAAGTATGTAATTCCTATTTTTAAGTAGTTATTTTTATATAAATTATAAATTAAATGAAAAAATAGATTTCTAAATCTGGGAATAAAATTAAAACTTGAGGTACATTTATTTTATTTTTTTTATTTTTAAAATTTATATACATATGTATTTTATAATATATTAGTTTATGTTGTAAGAATTTTTTTTATTTGAGAAGATTTTTTGTCTCTACGAAATTGATTATGTAAAATGTTTCCACTTTTATTCAAATTTATGGTAATTTGATTTTTTGTAACAAAAATCTATGTTTTGATTAACCACTAGTATATTAATATTCAGAAATTTATAAAAGTTACAATAAAATATGCACATTAATAATATAATATTATAATTGAAGAATATATGTTTATAATAAATTTAATTAAATTAGTTTAATATATTTAATACTAAAAAATATATATTAACTATTATATACATACATTAATTTATTTAATATATTTTTCATTTTAATTTATGAAAATGTATTAAAAAAAATTAATCGTATGGAGAATAATTTTTTTTAGACAGCATTTATTTTTTACTACTACAATGACACATGTAATTAGTGTAAAATTTATTCTTTTAAACAACGATGATCCATTATTAATATTTTATTTTATATTAAATCTTTTATTTTATATTTATATTTTTTGTAGAAATTTTTACGTATTATTTATGTATCACGCCAAACTTATTTCATATTTTTATACATGTGTAGTAAATTATTAAAATATTTCATTTTATAAAAAATAAATATTCTTTTTTTCTAATTTATGAATTTATTTTGGAATTTATCGTAAAAATAATAATTTATATAAAATATAACAGTACTACTACTCTAATTTTCGTTCAAGTTACTCTTGCTAATATTCTAATTACTATTATTATTGTTGATGATAAAATACACATTCTTTTGTTTACATTCATCGATTATTTATTTCACAATTTTATTTCATAGCCCAGATGCGTACATAAGTTGTTTTCGATTGTTCCACTTTCCTTACGCGCGTTCATATAGTTTCCGGTTGTGCGTCAATGTATCGTCCACTTCGGTTGAGTGGCGGTCCAAAAATCTTTTCATTTACTTGCTTCTTGACTATTTATGGCTTGCGCGCTTCTTAGTATTCCCTGCCTTTTTCTTCGTGTTGTCTCGATTTTCCCAATATTGTTTTCTAATCTTAAAATTTGCCCTTTTCCCAGTTATCTGATAATCGCGGTCCATTTTATTACCGTAAATCGATTTCTATAAACAATCTAGTGCCACCTGCGTTTCAAGTTTGCCTCGTAACCTGATCTGGGCTGCGTACATTCCCAAACGTGATTTATTATTTTCCGCGACTAATACCATAAACTGCTGCGATCTCTTTCACTGTCCTGCGGCCCGACGTCCTCATAAGCCCATGCGACAGTTTCTCTCATCTTGCCTCTGTTGAAGGAGCCTACCGTGCGATAGCCCAACGATTCCCTAGGCTCGACGGTTTCTCTCTTTTCTCTCGTGGGGGGAGTTTACCGCTCCGGCAGCCCGACGACTCATTGGTTTCGTCGGCATTCTCCCTTCGTTGGGTGAACCTGCCGTCTCGCAGCCCAACGTCTCTCTAGTCTCTAGACGGTTTGTTTCCATTTATTTGATGTTTCCTGTCTTCGTGATCAAGCTTATATATCGCCAAATAAGCACGGCAGTACTTTATCTCATTGTGGAATCGGAGTCTAGATCGATCTTCGTTTCATCGGACTCTATCCGTAAAATATTGGGTTGCTCACATTTTTATTCATAACATACTGGGTTTCTCGGTCCACAAACTTTACCTCCTCGCGATCCTCCTCGCGTTACTTCTTTGTGCGATTACACGTATGAGAAAAAACTTCGCGAGTGTCTTTCCTATCCATCTAAACTTCGAGAAGCGAGTTTTGTTCGTTCGATCTTACATAGACTACGGGCATCCCCGTGTCGTGATATTATGGACCCATAGCCACTAATCCAATAGTTTAGAAATGTGTACGTTTCTTTTACTTTTCTATTATTACTTTATTTAACTTCCTTACAGACAGGTATTTCCCTCGCGAGCATTTCTCTTTGAAATGCAAAAATTATATTATGTTTAATTATTAATTTCAAAGATATTTAAGTACAATGAAATTCATAAAAAAAACATGCATTTTTTTAAAAAAGTTTTTTAAGATCTCAAATAAAATAAATACACAATTTTGCATTATAAATAGTTTATTTTGGTACATATTCTCTTTATAAGTGAATACATTATAAGTGGATACTTTATATTGTATGAAAAATAATATTAATTTATACATAAAATTTCAGTCCGATTGAGTCTAATTTATATAATATTGTATAATTATTTATTGATAATGAACTTTAAATGATGTTAACAATTATTTCTAATAAAAAAATGACTTAAAATTAATTAATTGGAAGTAGCTTAAAAGTCTCTTTTAGTTTATAATATAACAAATTTAACAATAATTTAATTTTCTATTGTTTTTTCTATTTTTCAAAAAATTTAATTTCTTATAATATCGAAAATTGTAAGAGTTATAATATGTTCTTCTCCATCTCTATTGTTTTTTTTATGAAAAGAATATAATTCTTGTTTACATATTGCATGCAAGTATTTTATTTAATCATGACCTTCGTAAAATTATAGTTTATATTTGATACTTGATCATGTGTAATTTTATTATATATAGAATAATTTCGATTATTAATATATGACCTTTATATTTTGTTTATATAATCTTATAATATATATAAGGTAAAAATTAAAACATAAGTAAAATAACGAATAATAGTTTCTAAGTTTTATAAATTCAAACTGTAAGATTTAGTTTTATATGTTTATGTATTATAAAATATATATTGTTGTGTCATTGGAAAAACTGAATATTAAATTAAAGGAGTAATTATTGAAATTAAAATCTTTTATTCAACCTTCATATTTGCTATTTTGATAGTTATTTTTCATTTTTTTATATTTTTATACGGCCTTAGAACTTTATATTAACTTTCTTCAGTCTTCTTTGTAATTAATAAAATTATGTTATCTTACCAAAAGTTTTATTAAATTAATCAATCTTTATTTAAATATATTTAAATTATAATTCAGAAAATAAAGAGTTTATTAATTATAAAAGTAAATAGCAATTCCAATATTTATGTATCAAATGAAATATTATAATTAGAATGTAAGATATTAATTATTATTGATAACGATATTCAAATTCATTACACACATTTAGTCAGCTTTAAAATGAAAAAATTAGCATTTTATTGAAGTAAGAAATTGTTATTGATTTACATCGTGGAAAAAATTAATTTATTATATGTAAGATTTATCTTACAGATATTAAAACCTATGGACTGAAGTAATCTATTAGGTTTTATACGTCTGAATTTAATTAAGTTATTTATTTCGATTCACATAATTTTAAATAATATCTCTTGTCTCTACTGTATATTCATATATCATTAATCGTCAGTTAATCTTTATTTAAAAGATCCAGATTTTTGATAAATATATACGTAATATCTTTCACTAAAATTAAATTAAAATAAAATTTAAAAGAAAAAAATTAATTTGGAATCTAGTCTTGATGCTTTCTTCTCACTTTTATGATAGCAAAGCAATAATCACCGTGAGATATCGAAACATAGTGAATCTACCAGATTAAATTCTGTTATTTAGAAGCTCGAGTCTGATCCCTTACTTCAATGTATCTTTACAGCAACGTCGACGGATCTTTACACCGATGCACCCATGCCGAGGAGTAACGAATGTCGGTTTGCGAACGCGCTAGACCCTTTAAATGCAGGCAAGGAATGAGATTTACGAGTTATGCACCGACGCTTCAACCCACTCCCAAAGGGAAAGCTTTGCCGTTCTTCGCGTGCTTTGCACTCTCTACGACACCTCCACGTGTATTACATGCGCCACGTGTATTATCGAGACCTTCACGTAAAATAGGACGCAACATTCATTTTTTGCCTCTTCTATTTTATTATTGCTTTATAAGCCTGTTGTTTTTTACCTTAATTCTTTGATTCAACACTTTAACATCATAAAATTTCGATGTGAAATTGGAGGGTAGTGAAGATATTTTATCTACAATAAAACTAGTAAAATTTAATAATTATAAATATATTTTAAAAGTTTATTTATTTGTAAAATATTTATAATAATTAGACAATAAATTTCATATTTATAAAAACTTTTATTTATAGCTTTTTTTATATTCATTTCGGAATTTTTGTAGCATTTACTATTATTTGAATTAATACATTCTTATACAGACGTATAAATATAAATTAATGATTATTGGATTACAAATTGCATAAAATGAGGTAAATAATCTTTAAAAATCACAAAATTGTTTAAAACTATAAAGTGTTTGCTTTAGAAGATAGATTTTCATAATTGCACATTTTGCACCGGGCAGAAGAATAGTGACAGCGACAAGAAATATACCGTTATCCGTAGTTTATACTTACACGTGTATATGTATGCAAATGTACAGCGTAGACGTTCTTACAAACTTTATTTGAATTTTAAACGTAGTTTATCTATAATATTTTATTTAAAAATGTCTTGAATTTTACGTAAAAATTTCACAAATGTATGTGTCGTTGTATAATTTTTTTAGAGTGTACCAGTATTGTACAGTTGTAATTGTACGAAAATATAAGTTAGTCAAGCCGCAAATATAGTGAGAAATTGCTTTTTATCATTTTTAGGGTACATTGTCGAAAAAAAATTATTAATGTATGATGGGGGAAATGAAAAGAATGTAAAGAAGGTGTTTGATGGTTAATAATAATCTAATCTGTTTTCGACATGTGTTCTTTTTCAGCTTATTTCTATAATTATACTCTATATTTCCTTTGGCATGTGAAAATTTCTGTTTATTATTTTATTCAATTTTAATCTTTTTTATTTTTCACAAATAATAATCTTCGAAATTGTAAAAATTTAAATTTGAAGATTTATAGTTAAGATCAACTGAGTAATGCAAAAATTTGTGAAAATATGTTTATACAATAAGATAATCTATACTTTCGATACAAATTTATATTCGTACCCAATTTTAACATTCTTATTTTAGGAGTAATCAACTTATAATGACAAGAATATGTATAACAAATATTTTATTAAATTTTTTTTATTTGTATAAGCTGTACGTATAAGTGTAGATATACTTTTTAAATAATAAAATATGATTGTTTGAAACTGCTAATATATTTTTAAAAAAATATTAAAATTAATTTGAATAATATCTGAGGTTAAAAACTAGTTTTAATATTATATCAATCCTTTTTTTAAATACATTATTTAAATTGTAGTCTTCCTTTAAAATTTTTTGGTATCAAATTTTTATAAATTTTTATTTATAAATTTAATTGTTTAATTATTCAAAGCCTGAAATATACAATAAAAATTTCTTGATTTAGGAAAGATTAATTTAATGATACATCTTTTTTTACTTAAATATTTAGTAAATAAACATTTTCTAAAATTGTATCTTGAAAGATAATACATATTTTATTTATATCAATCTAATATTTTCTATAAAAATGAAAGAAAAAATTATAATTTTATTCAAGCTAAGATAATATTATTGTTTCATAAAAGAAATCTTATTTTTATGTAAAATTTATTATTTATCATTTATTCGCAAGATTCAATTACATATATTATCAGAGATTTTCATAAAAAACTTATATTTTCGTACATAATTAGTATATAATATTTTTATCATAAATATTTTATCTGAAATAAAATTTATCCAGTTTAAAATTATATTAGGCTTATGTATATATATGTACGCATATATCCACATATATAATAAAAGTGACTATGCTCGTAGTTCAGTGAGTCTTAAAATATTTTTTTAATCTTATTGAAATAACAGCATCTATATCAAATTACATATTCCTTAAAATTATTAGCAAAAAATATGTTTTGAAAAGTTTAGCAAGATTTGCACTAATAATTTACTTTCTAAAAAATGTTGAATTTTAATATAGTGTACTGAATCTATAGAGAATTATATCACTTCAAGTGCCCCTCTTTTGATTTGAGTGATCGCTTGTATGCGTACACAGACAATGGATATCTGCGATTTGCAAATAGCATTGAATCGAGAATTTCATATATCTTGCATCGCTAGTTTCACATATCTGTATTGGGCAAATAATATAGGATAGTGAGATACACATGGCGTGGTTGCGCTCTTTTTTCTGTCCACCGTAACCTGTTATTTCATTTATCTATTGATCAAAAATCGACACGTGGTTAACGATTGTGTCTCAATTTTTCATTTTTTTTTGATTGTACGAGATCACTGTAGACTAAAACAGAAGTGTATTGGTGCATCGTGACTTTCGTTTTATGGTTGATTAGTCTTGTATTATTTTTTACTGTAAAATTATTGACCAATTTATTTTAGGATAACTGACGATATTGTTTTGTCACACTATTTGAACCACATATTTATTTATTAGAATCAAAAATTATATTCCTGCAGCATTTACCGTATAAAGCCAAAAGAAAATAATAATTTTTTAAGAATTTGATTATTTGAGTTTGTTTGGTTTATTAGAGAATGATTTCATTTAAAGTAAAAAAGTAATAAGCTCGCCTATAGAAATAATTATATAAATAAATATATATATATATATATATGGGTGTGTGAGTATGTATATTTGAAACGAAAGAAGTTATTCATAATTAAATAATGTTCCAATTACATTAATTATACAAAAAAGGAGTTTATACTTACTACTATATACTTATTTTAAAAACTTAAATCTACAGATTTATTTTCTATACTATAAATTTAGCAATAAATAAAGTATTATTTATATAATTTGTATATTGATTAAAAAATAAATTTATGGAAAAGATTTGGAAACTATAAGTTAATTTTAGAACTCACATTAATCGAAATATTATTTTTAATTTTATTGTCCATTGTTCTAGTTTTTTATGATATTTATTTTGATAAATTTGGTATGCATAAATTTACAATGATCATGTCTATAGGCAACATGATTTTTGTCTTTATATATATATACTGTAAGTAATATATTATACGAAAAATTAAAATCTAAATGATATTGAAAATTTTAGATATATACAATCCAAGGTTTATTTTAAATTAAGAATCCTTTACAAAGAATGTTTTTACGTCGTAAAAACAAAATTAATTACCTTTACTGTCAAAATTTTTTATATAATTCTTTTTAGTCTATATTTAATTTAAAAAAATGTTTAATTATTTACCATTAATGGTCAAGTTAAATTGTTTTATCATGGATAAACAAATGGAAGGCGTTGGATAAAATTCATATTTCAAATCTAATTAATATAAAAAAAATGTATAGCTACATATTCAAAGAAAATTTGTTGCTCTAAAATTCATTTTCTTATAAGAGTTTTTTAATTTTATAAAAAATCTTGAATATTTCAAATTATTTAAAAAAGAAAGATATGATTAAGTACTAAAATTATGGATATTAGATGGTATAATTTTTAATATTGCATAAATTTAGTACAAGATTTTGTTATGCCTGTTATGTTAATTTATATTTAATATTCTATATTGATAAAATGATAGATTTGTTGATATTTTATTGATTAAAATATTATGTATTTTAATAAATTTATTAAAATATTTAATAAATTTTGTTTAACTTTTATGTGAAATAATTTTTATGAATTTCAATTTAAATATTTTTTTAAATGAATACTTATAAATATTTAATATTAATATTCATGAAATAGGTATAATTTATATCTATTGTAATTCATTTATATATATGTTATCACTTTCAAATATCAAATATTTAGTACCATAAATATATACGAATAAACAAGAAGTTTAAATAATATTTGATAACGATATATAAAAATTACACGATATTTTAAAATATTCAATACATTTTTTATTTTTTAATAAATTACAAACATGTCAACAATGAATAAATTCAGAAGCTTTCATAGTTATATTAAAGTTTATTTTATTATATCATTATTAAAATTAGAATATTTATTTAACCAAGATTTTTATAAGAGAAACTTTGATGCCCCGAAACTTCTAAAAATATTCGCATATATTTCATTTGAAATTTGTTCCTCTCCAATATTTTAAATGGATTCACAATTAACCTTTAAGTAATAAATTAGATACATAAAGGCTAACTTATTTTATTTTTTATACTTTTGTAAGATGATTTGAGTACTTTGAGTTCTTTGTAAGACTATTCATATTTTTTGATTACATGTCCTTTTATAGAATTGAATATTATTTTTTAGTAAAGCGAACAAAATATTATTTCAGCATTTAATGTAATTGAATAATTGTATTGAACTCAATTTGCTATATTAAATGAATATAGTTAAAAAGTTAAGCAAATGTTTAAAATTATATATCATTCAAATAATATGATTCAATTTTTACTTTGAAATGCTGGTATTTTTTTTATTTATTCTATAGATATGAAAAACAATTGTAAATTCAAAAAGCTTTGTTTTTATGAAAATTAATGAAAAAATTTAAAAATATTTATATCTAGAAATAAACTCAATATATTAGTTAAAAATATTGTGTAAAAATTTTTGAACTAGAAAAAAGTAAGATTAAAATAAAGTTTAATTTGAATTAGAAGGCTAGATAGATACTCAACAAATTCTTGAAGTAGTTATAAATAGTATAAATTCATATTTTATATCTAACAGAAATCTAACTTGTGATAATTAATTAACTTTAATTCTTAAACTTCCGAATTTTTGCAATGATAGACCAAACGTTATAGAAGAAATAATTATTCTTATTTTTAAATCTACAAGACATAGTTGGCATTGAAATATCTTTCACATGGATCCTTTAGCATGTTTCAAACTCAAAATTTAGGTGAGTAATTATTCTTAATTTATAAATTCTTCAATATATCAACTTTAATAATTATTGTTTGGAATCTTAATATATAGCCTAGAGATGTCATGCAATACACTTAAAAAAAATTTATCTCTTATATAACTCCTTAATAAATTAATTAATTTTGAAATTAAATAATTTTTCAAAGAAAGCCTTGCATGAGCTAATTCACAATTCCAACTAATGAATTCTTTCTTTCAATATTCTTCATTTCTATATAGCAAAAAATATTAAAGATATTGATACATATATCAAGAAAGTTTATTTACATCAACTCTTAGTATTATAAAGCCGTCTGCTCATATATAATATAAATTCTTGCATATAAAAATAATATACTAGAACCATTTTTGATTTTTCTTATAATCCTTTCATTTAAATAAAATATTTAAATATGCTCTAAAAAATTTCAAAAACACCATAATTTCTCTAATGTTCTTATTAATTAAATCTTGTTAAATAAAATCATATCAAAATAATTACAAAATCAAATCCCCACCTTTTTTAAAATAACAAAATATTACTTGAAATCATGATCCTGATTTGAAAGATGAAGAAAATCAGAAAAAATGGTAAAAATATAAAATATTAGCCCCAAAATATATTCTAGATAATATTTAGCGTCAACTCGAAGTCAAACTAATAAAGATTCGCAACGGAACATTCCACAGGTACATTGAAGAATTTGAAAAGTATCCAAGAATATTCGAAAAGTCATTTACTTCCTCTAATTAAAAAACACACATGGTTTTATTAAAAATGCGTTATACTAGTTACATCCTATATATCAACAAAAAATCTTCTTAATACTTATCATTAACCTACAAATGTATCTTTTGCATCAATTATCCAGCAGTCGCAAACATTTACCAAACACAATTATTGATATAGATTGAATAAAAACAGTATCCTTATACTACTAATATATTTTTGTTCAAAGTAATTTCTGTTTTAATTTTTAGCATAATTACATAAAAGACATGACTTCGTCTAATAACTTCTTGATTACGAGTACATAGCTGATAACTTCAATTTAGAAATAAAGACCACAATATTACTCCTTATCATACCTACAAACTTTTGATCATGTCTGATATGAAGAAATATTTTGATTAAAAAGTAAATATAAATGTAAATGTAAAATTAAACATTCATACGTGATTCATAAAGATAAATTGATTGCAAAATGATTTTATCTTCTACGATTTATCGGATTCTAGTTATATAAACGAGTATTAATAAAAAATTTATATTAAAAATTAAAAATATAGTTGATTTTTATGTTACACTCATATAAATATTCAACACATTATTTTTTTTCTTTAATGAATGCATTTTAATATTGTAAATATTAAAATCTTTTGAATTTATTGATAAGAAGAATAAGTTAATAAAATTCGTTTTTGTTGAATAATTAAGTACATTTTATAAATATTTATAGTGTGCTAAAATAAAATATAATTGAATTATATAGCTTCTGTGTGGTTTTTAGATAATTACATTTAAAATAAAGGAGTAAAGAAGTGATTTAAAGAAAGTACAATTTAATAAATTTTAATTTGATACAATTAAATTATATACACAATATTTGTTTCAAATTCATATTATTTGTTAATCATATTTCATTACTTTATGTAAAGTATTAAAGTATGAAATTTATAATAATATGTCATGGTTACCATGAAACAACGTTCTTTGTCTCTTTATATATAAAATAAGATGACTGTAGATACTTGTTCTGTAAACTTTGCCGTTCATCTATATATAGAGCGAATCATTCTTTAACTATGGTGATTAGATGAAAATATGTAATACTAAAGAATCTTCGGATTCCTTTCAATAATTATAGTGCTTTTTTGAATCAATATGCATATATATGTGTATATCAATTATATTTTTTTATGTATTTTATACATTTTAATAGATGTATTATAGGATTAAATTTTTCTCAGCGTTAATTTTCATTTTTCCAAGAATTTTTTAACAACAGTTTAAAGCTTATTTGTTTACGTTGTAGATATATCGGTATTTAATAGTAATAAAAATACTTTACTTCTGTATTTTTGTTTGAATCTGACATACAGTATATATTATTTCTCATAGCATATATTGTTATCAAACTACCATTAATTATAATAGTGTAATATAAAAATGTACTAGTTCTATCACTAATATTATAATATTTTTTAAAGTAATTGCTAAAAGAAATTTTATATTTTTTTATTTCACTTAATGAATTCTCTTAATGGAAAAAATATTTACCTCATTTTAAAGAAATAGTTTTATAAGTATATTCAAGATTAAAGCAAATTCTAAAATTTTCTAATCTTTCAAATCAACATTTATATACAAAATAATATCTATATTTCTATAAATATTTAAATAAATAATATATGTAATTTTACTAAACTTCTGAATTTAACTAAACTGATATTTGCTGAATTATTTCTTGTAATAGTAAGATAAAAGCATAGTTTTTGATGGATGACATGAAAAAAATAGATAGCGAGAGAGAAATGGATACAAAATATATACATAGTTATACAAAAAAATGTTATTCGCATTTTTATAAGTTTTCACTTCACGGTCTGACCTAATGAGACACTCTGGTTGACAGCCCTAGATTCGCTTATCATTATGAGCTTATACAATTCTCGTGTACAATGTGAAATTGAGCGTAAAAAAATTTAATAAAAAGATGATATCTTTAACGCTCGTAACGAGACTGATCATAAAAGTTCTCGACTTAATAATGTTATATCGAAAAGAAAGTTCTATTTCATCGAGAAATTGAATAGAATATAGAAAAATTGCTACTGATCTTGGATTAGAAAATAGGTACGGTGGCATTAAATTTTGAAATATAAAAATTTTAAATGAATCTCTTATGTTTTCTAATAATAACTTTCGATATTTTTTTGTAGTTGAATTTTACAGTATTTTTAAGTATATGTAAACGGTCATTCCATTTCTATAACATATGAAAAAATACAATATCTTAATAGAATTTAAATTTTGAATTAAATATAAGATATTTCAAAAATTTTTTAGTCGTAAGTTTTCATCTTTACATTCTATGCAAGTTTTAAAATTAAATCTTTATTGATGATATTCCAATTCAAATAGAATTATATTATATATATACATATTTGATTTTATCAGGTATTTTAAAAATTATGCTTTGGTTGGATATATACGTAGGAAAAAATTGTAGAAAGTTAGCATAAATAATAAAATTATTCTTATAAATTTTATGAAGTTTTCATAGATATTAGATTATTTAGGTTTCAAACAAACATTATTAAAATAATATATTATTCACATATAATAATAAAAAATATTAAAAACCTTATATTTTTAAATTAATTGATTATTATTTTTTTATTAACAAATTATATTTATGATTAATATGACTGAATTATTCGATCAATTTATGAAATCCAGAAAATATATAATCGAAGTTATAAATGAACGATTGCACATCAAAAAGTAATCACAACTAGATTTCTTTCTGTATCTACCTCAAAACTATAATTTTATTTCTTCGTACTGTTTCATATTCTGTATTAACGTTTTCATCGCTTGTTCTGTTTATTTTTATAACCGGTACAAACGAACGATTATTACTTCAGGGGGAATTTGTCGTTTCGGTGCTAGATATGTATGTATAGGGTTTCGTAGTAGTGACAATGTCTCTTTGAATTTAATTGGTTAAAGAGGAAAGGGAGCTTGTCATGGCTTTTATATATAAGCGTGAAAACAATGTCGAACAGGTTAATTGAATTTTTCTGGTTCGAATACTTGCCGATTGCAATCCAACCCGGTTATACAGCTCGGATGTAGAATTTAACGATACCAGTTTATTGTCTATCAATAGAAGTTTTAATTCTTGGATAGTGTTGAGTTTAATTTTTTTACGTCATTTTATTGAAAACAATAGTGATTGGAAATAATAGTAAAAAAAATGTACTTTTTTTGGTGTAGCAATTTCTTTTTTTTATAAAATTGATTTATTTGAATAATAATATTTTTTTATTTAAAAAATGATTGTCTTTTAACCAAATGAAATTTAGCTTCTTGAAATATTTATTTATGATTAATACTCATTTATACATGAGTATTATAATAATACATGATCAATCGATTCACATTTACGAAATTTTAAATATATATATATTTATATTTATATTTATACACAAATTGTACTAAGTCTATCAAAATAATTGTTCATTTTAAGATAATATATTTTATAATTCGTAAATATCAAAATAATTAAGTAAGATTAAGTTGAAATTATTAATTTCATTACAAGTATCGTACTAGAATTATTATAATATTATATGACAAACAAATATAAATCCTAAAAATTTTAATATATGATATATTTAATTATCTAGTAAATTAAAAGTCTTTTTATTTTGATATCATTCGTAACATTTTGAATTAAATTAGTAAATATATTTCGGTACTTTAGTTAGTCGATAAACTATATTACGTTCGCTTTACATAAAATATTATAAAATTAGATAGAAATATAATGTTTTGAATACAAAGAAATGTCAAGTGTTAAAGATTTTTTATAGTATTTTCTTTTGTTTTTATGAAAAATTGTCTCATTTTACAAGAACAATTTCTAAAAAGAAGAATCACCGACTCAAGGTAAGTATATTGTACAAAGTAGTAATTTAAAATAGAATTTTATTATATCTGTACAATATCGTGTACTAGAAATAAAAGGGACAGAATAATTTAGCGATCATGCAATATGCGCATGTGCTACCATTATACGTGATTCATTGTAATGTTTGCAAAATCTTCATGTCTTGTGAGTCACAAGTTTGAGATTTGTCATTCTTTTCCGCTCTCTCGACCCCATGAAGTTTTGTGATGAGTAGTAAGAGTCTTTCCTCCTTTGCATGTATTAAGGCAGCTCTTATATTGCCTATCCACCGACTTCGGCTCCGCCTTTTCTTTTCCTCGCCTCAATTCCTTTGTTTCTTTTTTCTGAGCATTTCTAAGTATAATTTAAGCTCGTCAACATAGGTAGAATAGTCAGAAAAAGAGATTTTAGCTTTGAAAGTTCAGAAAAAAGAAACATTGCAAGAGAAAGAGAAAATAAGGGAGAGATATCTCGAAAAAGGTGAAAAAAGATAAATTTGGAATAAGATAATACTGTAAAATATACATATAGATTAAAAATATATTAAAATAGTATTAAAAATTATTAGAGGATATTAATGAGTTTTTTTATCAATTATAATATATATTATTTAAACAATAAAAATATTGTTTAAATAATTTTGTGCTAATTATACAATTTATACAGTTATAATTTAATGAATAAAGTATTCAGCTTTTAATAAATGTTCAGTTAATGAATTTAATTCCTATGTCAGACAGTATATTTTACTGACATACTAGATTTCTTATGAATATATGCAATTTATTTGCAAAAATATTTTTATAGACATGAGATACATATATTAGTAACGATTTTATATTAACATTCATTTTGTTAATAAATATTATACAATTGAAAATATAGTCTAATATATTAAAATAAATATATTATATAAGATACTTGAATGCAATTAAAATGTAATTATTAATTTATATATTTAATATTAAAACTTATTTACTAAGTTACGATATGTATATAAAATACAAAATATTAAGAAATTATTTAATTTATTCAAGTAAAAATAATATGTGAAAAATTTAAACTTAACATTTTTCCAGAATATATTCAATATTTTGAACGAATTGTATTTAATTTAATAAATAGAAATTTATCTTGGATAATCATTCAATTAGATAAAGTAAGTTCGATATTATATTTAAATTTTGAGAAAGAAATTTTAATAGAAAAAATGTTATGTTTGAAATTAACTTTTTTTATAAATCTTATATAAGTTAAACGAAAAGGAAAAATGATAGAAGATAAGGAAGAATTGGAAGAATGAAAATCAGGATCGGAAAAGGCCAGTGCAGAGAGTTATACATTATATCTGGAAGCTTCTTTCGCGCGGGAATCTGCAAGCTATGCAAAATATGCAGTTTACTTGACGTTACCATTATATGGAGCTAATGCGAAAAGAAAGCTCTAACGTCGTCTTCTTCGCTGTCGTCGCTGAGAGATGTTCCGTTCTGGCTTGTCTCGATTTACTCTGAAGTACCGGAAAGCCCAAGGCTTTCTACTCAGCCCTAGGCGGGCTTATACAATTTCATTAATTGTTTGACTTATTAGAAGTTATTTACCAATATAACTCAACAAAATCATAAATATTGGATTTCTTATAAAATATGCATGCATTTTTTAAATAAAATTTGAAATAAATGAGTCATACGCCAAAAATATAGGATCAATCTTACGTGTAAGATTCTGTAATAAATTAATAAATACTAAAAACGTAAGAATTTTAATGATTTCTTGATCATAATACATAATCATTACTGTTGTCAAAAAAGAACAGTTTTGAAAACGTTTATCCATTTAATTTAATTTTATAATAACACTATCGCTTCCTTCAATACCAGGATTATATTACATCTTTAACTAAATTTTTGTTAATTAAAAAATTTTTTTTAGATTTTTAGAAAATTTCTATGAAAATTGCTAATAATTTATATTTCATATAATTAATTCTGAAGTTTTTGTACATATTATTTTTATTTTTATAAGTATATGATTTTATTTTTTTCAAAAAAATTTTTATTACTTATTTTAAAATATTTAAAAATTCTTTTCTATGGCCGTATGTGATAAAAGATTTTGAATTATTTATAAGTGGTATGAATCTCATTGTACGAAAATAAAAAAGGAAGTGTTAGTAATTATTAAATAATTTTGAAAATAGTTTAGAAATTGAATTCGTTAATAAGTTATCATTCAAATTGAATCAGCTTACTATAAAGCTAGTACACTTTGTATAAACAATATGGGTAATGATGAAAATTTGTTCTTATTGCTACATATGACGTTTTTATAGTATTCATTTAGAATGCACTTAACTATATGTCCAGATTATTCGTAAATTGTATGTTTATCACAAATAGATATTCGTCTTTTGTAATTTATGAGTTTCCATATCATATCTGTTTATTTTCTATTTCTCAGTGTATAGGTTAATCAATGAAGAATTTCAAATATAATATCTTCTAGTTGTTTGAGGCTAAATACTACTGTCTTTAGATTTTTTAGTTTGACCTTTATTATAGAATTAGATTGGAAAGAAAATTTATATTGCGATCATGGAAAATCAAGTAATCATGATCTTCAATAATTAAGTAGTTCGAATAATATACTTAGATTTATAATACTCAATTGTTTACTTTAAATTTTTTAAGAAATTATGTACTTTGTATTTATAAGTTTGAAATTGAATTAACTTGATATTCCATTATTTTAAACTTTTTTTATGTTAATTAGATTTATAAAAAAAATAATAAATAGTATTTAAAATACAAATTTATTTATTTAATTTATATATTATCAATATTCAATATAATTTTCGTTTTTTTATATTTTCTATTCCATAAAATATTTTTTCTATATTAAAGATTTATCTTTACTGTTTATTATGGGGGTTTATAATCTTAACTAATAAATAATTAATATATATAAGAAGTCACGATTAATGGAAAACTTAAAGGAAAGTTTAATTATTGAATGAAAAAATATTTTCTAAATGCATAAATCAGTGAATACAGTGAATTATTATTTGCAGATTGTATTCTTTTTGTTAATCAATAACAAAATAATCATGCAAAATGAATATGATATATTATAGAAAATTATAAGACAGAATAATTTTATTGAATATTCTCAAAATTGAATATCACTTTACTTGAGTCATTACATTTAATAAAATATAAGATTCGGTTGAAGTAAATATAGATTAAAATAAAAAATTATAAACTCGTTACATAAATTTAGTTAATACAAAATCTTTGTTAGATTTTAAATTTTAAAGTTCATTTTAAATATAACATTTTAACTAAATCAAGATATTATTATATATGAATTGAATATTTATGAAATATTTTAAAAAATCTTTAAAAACTTGATAGAATTTGTAAAAATATTTAAAAAGATAATTTTTTACATTAATCTATAGATTTTATATTTTACAATATTTTATAAAATAATTTGTAAATTATAAAAGAATATTTATTGACTATGTCTTTCAATTTTAAATGTATAAGTTTGAATTGCTATAGGCTTATTTAAACTTAGAATTTTTTAGTTAAAATTATCACATAAATAATTTGAAGGATTTAAATTATAAAATAGTACAGAAGATCTGAAAATATTTGAGTGATGTTTGTTGAATAGTAGAGTAGGCTCGAAACAGACTCAGCCAGTGGCTCCTGTGACAAGCCATGAGAAAGATCGACTCTTCTTCACCACAGATTAGTTTTGTTCAAAGCAATTTGAATTTAGATTAGTTGTCGCAAATTGGTGTAGCCGATCGTCAACGGAGGGGACACTTCCACTATGTCGGTACATCGCCTACGTATGTTGCTATATTTCTACTGGGCACGTTACGAATTCCATTCAACATCTGTGACGTTCAATTCCCCAGTATCAAGCCATCTTTCCTATATTTCTTGATCTTCCTCTGTAATTTTAGAATTTTCGATTTTATATAAAAGTATAAATAACTTGAATTTACGATAAAATTTTATTTTTACATATTTCTTTTTCATTTGATGGAAAAATTTTCTGTCGATAACTTTTGGAATGGCAAACTATTTTTTTTTAAATTTGCCTTTTTAATGCGATTGTATGAAATTTTTAAATAAAGGCAAGAAATCTTGCTCTGGATAAGATTTTAATAATAATTGTACAGATCGCTGCAAATAATTCCAAAAATTATAAATTATATGTTTAAAAAAAAATTTATTTTCTGATTTTTAGAAATATGTAGAATAATAATATTTTTTATGTTACAAGTGAGTTATAACGAAGTTATACTGTATAAAATCTCCTTATGAATATACGGGTAAGTATTATTATAAAAGTATTTTTAAGTTTATACTTTTTATACTACTCAATATTTAAGTAAGTTTTTAAAAATCGTTTTTTTTATTTGCTGAAATTTAGTGTAATATACAGTTTATTATAAATATTTTATAAGATGTATTTAGGTAGATATATAAATACAATTGTTCATTTAATAGTCATTAAAGTACATACTTTATTTTACGAAAAAACGTTTAAGTTATACTAAGATAGCTTTTACACAAACTGGAGATTCTTTGATATTGCTCTTATTTTTTAAGATAATCGATCTAAATCTACAAAAACTTTCTTTAAATTTAGATAATTCAGATATGATACATCCAGAGATTGATCACACGTATACAATTAAAAATTACTTTCTGTATTAAAAAGCAAGGGAATTAAGAATTGATTGTATAATAGCAAATATGTAAAATAAGAGATTTTGTAAAAGATTATCTATATCATTAATTATATCTGAATTTGATTAAAAAGTAAATAATTTATGATGTTACATCAGTAAGAAGTTGTATATAAAATAGAAGTTTAAAATGAATGAATAATAAAATAGAGAAAAAAAGAAAGGGAAAGTAGTATAAATTCATGTAAATAAAAAAATAAGGAAAGCTTAAACTACTAAACAGAACAAATAAAATTTCTCTTATTATCATACATCTCGTTGATTCAACGAAATAAAGTAAAGCACGAGAACTAGTGTCTTCGTCTATTTCCTTCGACTTTTTCTCCTTTTTTTTCTGTAGGTGGTGTGGTCGGAATTTATGCGACGAGCGATGCTTCGTGGTGCAGATTCCTTACGAGACGCTCCCTTTCTTCGAAGAAAATGAGTGAGAAGAAGAAATAGAAAAGAAAAGGAAGAAAGAGCGAGTCAGATGAGGCAATAAGGGGCGTCGTCGGTAACGGCGGTAGAGGTAACGCAGGGCCGGACAGACAGGAATGAATAGAGCAGGCCCTGGGTACTTTACAAATATGTGACCAGAAAACAAACCAGATTCGCCCTCTCGTTTTCTTTCGTGTTCTTTACCTCCGTTTTCTCATTTTCTCGAACGAGAAAGACGAGCCGCGCCCTCTCCGAGTCGATTCTCTACCACGTGATGTTGAACCACGACTGTGACTGTGACTATGTTAAAACTGTATAGTCTTATCTGTCTTGTCATTCTTCAGTTTGTTTAAGAAATAGCTTCGTGTGCGTTGCAATTATTTTCTTAATCTTTACCGTATTTAAACTAAAAGTATTGTTTCATAATATTTCAAAAGAAATCAAGTTTCATTTCTACTCAGCGTAATTACGATTACTTAGTATTACTGTTTAAGGAACTACATTAATTTCATAGATTCTTCTATTTTATACATTATCATATAATTATTTATTATAATTTATTATAAAAAATGTTTTAAAATTATATATTTTGCGAAAAAAATTAGAATTATATATACATATGTATCATAAATATACGTTTAAAAATATAAGATACATATATTATACCACTAAATGATTTATCAACTTAAACTTCTTTTCAAGATTCCCTTGAGATGAGATTTGAATTTGATAATAGTAGAGATGGCAATTTCAGGAAGAAAATTATCTACACCTTTGGGTATTATCATATTTGCTATTCATGTTGTATATTAAGTAACATTGCTTTTATATTTTCCAACTAAAAAAACAGTCAATTTTTCATTTTTGTTTTTATCTAATAAATTATATCTTAATATTTTGTTGTAAGTAAAGTTACTTTCATCAAATTTATAGTTTTTTAATAAAATTAATAACTCTTTAAATTATCAGAGTATAGAATTTTGTAAAATTAAAAATATATATATTTTAGATGTTCAAAATTCAATTAAATTATTTAGTTTTAAAATATATTATAAATACTCTGATTTACAGTTATTTTTGTTAAAATTAAATAAAATACGTCTATCAAAAATTTAATTTTGAAATTAAAAAAAAATAATAATCTCAAATAATGGAAATAAAACGATAACATAAACAGCAATTATCTATAAAATTTGAATTCTAATAAATACATTTTTAACTAAAGTGTTAAATTCTTATTAATTATTGAAGTTATTATAAAAATGTTACACATAATTTTAGATAAAATAAATAATGCAGTTTTATTTATGGCTAAAACGTAAAGAATAGTAATTAAAAATGAAAAATAACTTAATAGTAGAATTAGCACAAAGTTTTCTATCGCAACTGCAAAAATGAATTCTCAGTAGTCACATTCCTTGGACTCGTGGATCTTCACCCTCAAAGGATTCTCAAATCTCAAATTATCCTCTTGTACCATATCAGGCTGTTCACCGTTTCGTTTTTCCAACACGTAGTCATCTAGCACGTACATGGAGCCGTCCACCTGCCTGACTGATGACGGATTTCGAGCTCGCGACCTGCAAAATTTCCTTCATTTTTCCCGTCTGATTTATTGTTCCCTTCATACGATGCTTACTTTTGTAATCTTCGTACGTTTTACGACGATGCAGAAAGAACGAAGAATGAAAGACAGAAAGAGAGAGAGAAAAATCGTGGTCGGGGTAAATTCCTCTGATGGATCGAGTAGTCAAAAGACTTTACAGAGATAGTAGTGGAAAAGTCAAGGAAAGGCCATACAAAGAAGTAGAACATGAGATAGGTAAACATGACTCTAATTCTGTGGAATATTTCTTCACTCTCTTCTGCCTTTCATTTTCTTTAGTTTCACTTTCCGTTACGGAAGAATAAGTCTCGATCGCGAGAATGTTTGATTTTTCGTTAATTAATTCTTCTTTTGCAATTGTCAGAAAGGGGAAGTACCTTCAATTCAATGTTTTAAATTTTCGTTCAAAGTTTCGTTCCAAAGTGATTGTCGTACAAATAGAATGGAAATACATTTTTTTAATATTAACTGATAGTTAGATTAGTAGCTATCGATGTTATTATTCAACACTTAATCATTTAAATACTCAAACAATGATTAGATACAATGAATAATATATTTATTTAGAGAAAAGATTAAAAATATTGATTCATGACTAATCGTTAAGATAAAGATTTATTATATAGAGTGACAATAAATGTACATTTAATTAATTAGTAAAATTACAATATAACATATATATCTATCGTATGATCAATCATCATAATATTAATTAATTATTCTAATACAAATAAAAATTTCTCTTTCTATCTATTACAAACTTTCTAAGCTTTATAAATATCGATTATCGCTATTGAAAATACTTTGCTATTGATTTAGCAATATTATTCTTAAAATAATAGATTCGAAAGGAATATTTTATACATTTTATATATATTATTTATTTAATTAGCGTAAAATTAATACTTACAATATTTTTGTTATCTAGATATAATTTATCTATATTTTTCAATTTTTATGGATATTAGGGGTTAAATAAATGCTCGAACGTTTGTCTTTTTTATCACTTTTTATTTTTCACAATATTTTTATTTTAACAATGTTGTTACCTGGACGCGTGTATTCAGACTTGCCGATGCGTACAATGTTTCGTTTACCATGAGTGATTAACAGTGTATTCGTTCGCTGCGTGACAAGTCTCGCATTTACGTATGATAACTCATGATAGAATAGTTATAACGTGCGGTGACTGTCGACTCGGTGTCCTTGATCGAATCTCAAGGAAAGTCTGCCACGATTTGGCGTGCACACGTATATATATCCTTACTCCCTCCTTATCCTATCGCATTTCCCTTTGTTATTTCATTGTTGTTTTCACTCTCTGATGGCTCGAGCTCCTAAAAGGTGTTATTGATTTATATGACGAGATTACGCATGCCTTGCCATTTCTTTTCATGAGTATTCCTTATTCACTTCCTGGTTCCTCAATCGTACAGCCCTCCCTTCCTCAGTTCTTTGCCAAATCACTGGCTTCTTCACCAAATCACTAGTCGTCTTCGTCGGCATCACCGGCCGCCTGCGCCAGATTACTGGCCTCTTTGTCCGTACTCTGATCTTTCTCATTGAATCACTGGCCATTAGTGCCAGATTTCTCTATTGCATTAGGTGTCATGAATTGGATGCATTGTCCATACGCGACACTTGAGTTACTCACTACCTTCTCTTGAAGTGGTTCTCGCGTTTCATCTCGTCTTTGCCTTCTTCATAAAAGACTCGCGCATTCCTTGAGAGGCTAGCATTGCGCTCCGCCGCAAGAGGGTCAGACAAGGATTTTTTATTACTCCTCCTCGCCTCTCTGAGCTCCGTGAAGGAATCGAATACCAAATATACAATATAAATAATATGCAATAAAGATAATATTAAATTAAATAAATGAAAAAAACTTAATATATTTTACTGTTTTAAATTTATTTTTGTAAGAAATATTTGAAATGTATACTTTTTAAAATATTATAATTATTATTACATCAATAATTGAACTTTTAAATACAGAGATTTATTTAAAAAGTTTCTAGTTTTTAAATCAGATTAATTTATTATAATTGATATTTTAACCATACCTATATAACTTTTTCAAATGTACACGAAAAAATCTTATATAAAAACCAATTTCGTTTTAATTAACGTTTATATGACTAGAGTACATAAATAATAGGAAGCGATTTATAGTAAACTTTACTGTTTATAAGGAAGAATGAATAATTTAGTTTTTCTAATATCCTCAGTATCCAAAGAAGAGAATAATAAATACTTCGATTAAAATCTTCGTAAATCATGTTCCTGTGAAAGAAAATTCTGCCATGATTCCAATAAAACAGATCACCGATAAATATTGTATTATTTTATTACTCTAGATATAAACTTCGATCCATACATAAGTGTATATTTTTAAAACTGATGCATAGTATAAAGAGCAAAAAACAATTTCTATTTAACGACAAGGGGTTAAAGATGAAGTAGTCGCGACGCATTCAATGGAGTGCGTGTACGCGTGCGAAGGTATCAACAGAGATTCAATTTGACTTTCGCGCCCTCCTCGCACCTCTTTCGACACTTTTAGAACTTCCGCGCGGTTCGAACCGAGCTGCAATGTGAATCTTGTGTAGAAACATGGATCACCTCCACCTCGTCATTGTACCACGACGTACGTTCATAGAGACTATAAAAGAGAGGCAGACGAAGCGGCAGCAGGAAATTAAAATCGATTAACGACCTGTTCATGGATTTGACACGCTCTTTCGCTTTTCGGCGAGGCTCAAGTTTAAAATACGCATAAGCTTTCGGGCTTCGTTCCGAAACTCTAAAAGACTGTACAAATATCGGTGAAACTCCTGACTGTTGCATCAGTGGAAGAGCAGCGCTGGGGGGTGAGGCTGGAAAATTTAAGGCATGAGAATTTACGACGCGATGGTCTTTCAATGTAATAAGGGAAGCACGAAGCGGGAGATTGAAATAGAAGGCTGAAAATGCGTTTGTCATCTCGCGGGAGTGCGAAAATTTATACTTTTCCTTCCCGGCTGTCTAATTCGTGGAGAAGATAGTATAATTGATAGGCGGTTTGTTCGTTTGCTTGGATGCAGATGCGTTTTTTCTATTTTCTTGTGGAGTTTGTTTTGCTCTGGAGATTGTAAAGCAAAACAAATACGAATAATAAGAAAGACAGCCGGAAGACTTTTACATGGAGACCCAATAGATTAATCGTCTAATTCTTGAATGAACATAACTGGTTATATATAATTAAAATCTTTTTTGATTACAGCTCACAAATTTTCAGAATTGAAATACTTATTTTATTGTATCTAACTATTTTCATCGATTTTATATTTTCAAACTTTAATGTTTCTAAACTTTTATTAGTGATTCAATATAAAACTATATTGCATAAAGATCTCTTTTATACTTCAATTATGTATTAATTGAATTATTTGTTCTTTTATTATTTGCAAATTACAAAAAAATTTTGTTTGCCAAGCGAAATCACAAATAAGATTATAAAAGATTGAAGAATTAAAAAAATAATGACAACGATTTTAATTGAAGATTTTAATGCACTTGTTTGAAGCTTTGTATTTTTGAAAAAGGTTGGGAAAATTTTTTAAATTGTCGATTGCATGAAAAGAATAAGAAAAATGGATTATCAGATTTAAGTTTTTTAGAATCTTGTAGGTGAAATAAGAACAATACTGAATTATGAATTAGAGATTAATGAATTTGTACTTACATACATTTATAAATAAAAAGATAATATTTATCCCAAATTTTCGAATATTATTATCAAATATCATTGTAATGCATGAAAAATTAAAATTTGGTTGAATACAGTTATATAATGATTTAAAATGTTTAAAATAATACTAGAGAAAAACATGTGCTTGTATAATAGATTATACGTATAAAATGTCAGGATTGTGAAAAAAGGGTGTGATGTAAAAACCGCAGAAGCAAGCCGACAATCCGACGTTTCCAATTTAAAAATCCCATCACTATCGTTGAATTGTACCACGCGAGTATCTGGAAGAGGAGACGTGTAAACGAAAAGTAAAACCAAAAGCAAAAAGAGTAGAATGCAAACTTCCGCGTTCGACAAAAGAATGCATCCAACGTTACGGGGAGTCGGAAAGAGGCGAAAAGTGGGCCGTGGCTGAGAAACTGGGGTGGATGGGGTGGTGGCACGTAACGAAATGAGGCGCCACCATTCTCGAGAGAAAATCATGGAATATCGAGTTTACGCAGTGTTCCGGTGTAGCGACAGGAGAAGCAGCGACATTTTCTCAATTCGATCGCATTGCTTCTGGCGCCCACATTCTGAGCTGCCGCGCGTCTGGCCAAATGAGCATCGCGCTCCGTCTGCTCTTTTTCCCTGCTCCGCTACTACTTGAGTTATCTGTGAATATTCCACATAGGCTCGATATGCGTTTGCCTCTTCTTCCATACCTCCTCCATCTACAAACATTCGTCTTCGAGTTTCTTTTTTGCATGCTTAATATTTCCGAAATATTTTTCTCTCTTTTTTCTCTCATTTTTTCAATGGTACAATGAAAGAATAAACGAATTATAAGTTTGTTAAAAGTATTGTTTATTTTTATAATGTGAAAGTAAACTATTAATACAATTTTACATATGACCGTTTTTAATATCTTTGTATACTTGTAAATATGTATTTTATGGCCGAAAATATTTAATATACAAGTAAGTCTTAATATGTATTAATAAATTTATTGCATTTCATACGAAAATATATATTATTTAATATAAATGATTATTTTAATATGCTGTCTGAAAAAAATTAATTTAGTAGTAGAAACTTGTAATAATTTACATCTAAATTTAGATTACGCTTTACACGTGTTAAGTAATAAAAACATTTAAAAGTTCAATTACATTACCTTAATTAATTACTTATAGAATTTAGAATAAAACTACAAATGATATTGCTAATAATTCATGTTTTAATTCTATATGATTAAAACATGTAACAATTCGATAACTTTGTTATAATAAGACGTTTTAATACATTTGTCAAAATTAACTTGTAAATGCATATTAAAAATACTTACACTCTATATAACATCTTATTTTAATTTATTTAATTCATAATTTACTCCGTTACTTTAAAGTTTTTGATTATTTATTACAATTTTTATATAATTTGATTATCTATCAGTATTTGTACATGATTTTATCATCCTAATAATATGCGTAAAAATTTTATTACGAAGTTTTATATGATTTATTTTTACTTCTTATATATTTTCTTTTTCCAAAAAAATGTTTTTAATTATAATTTAGTATTTATATAAAATTTTATAGAAATCTTGTTTCATTCTCATATAAATATAAATATTTGCACTTCGTATTCGATTATCAAATTATTACACTACAAAAAAATGTCATTCGGTAAATTAACGTATAATTTAAGCAGAATCTACCAATAAAGTTTATCTGGAGCAGTTTTATTCATAAATAATTGCTTATTTCGATATTTTTATTCTGGAATTAAAAAAAATAAAATTACTGATAACCAATAAATAATAAAAAGTATACAATTTTTGGCATTAAGTTCGTGTCCATAATTTTGAATTTATTTTATAAATAAATTATTTCATGGTTCGAGCAGATTAACATAGGTTAAAAGCTGAATGTTTAATATTGTTGAATAAATTTTTTAATTTTACGTACAAAATATAAATATGAATATAGATTGATATATAATTATATTTAATCCATAATTTTCATAGTTATTCAAACTAACATTAATATAATTAATATAATGAGTATAGAAACATATTTTTAAATCATATTTTAATCATAGAATCTGTGTGTGCTATGAAATAAAATCTTTTATAATTTACTTTTTAATTTAGTATACATTTTCTTTTTAAATTAAAAAACAAATTTTCTATAAAATAAAATTTTTATTTTATTTACTTAATAATCTATTATTTTAATAAGTTAATAAATACTTTTTAATAACTACAATAATATTTAAAGTTGATTTAAATTTTAAAATATTGCATATTTCACTAGAATTAGATAATATCCCGTTTCAAAATTCCAGAAGTCCGTAAGTTAAAATAAATCATTCAAACATATAAAATCTGCAAAATACAATAGAATATTGAAACTGATAAGAATTAATTTATAATATTATTGATAAATGTATTCTAAATATGATTAATGTAACTTGATTAATTTTTTTAATAAACAAAAAATACTTTTGAAGAATAAATTTACATTATAGATTATAATGTTTTAATATAGAATATGTTTTTAAGAATGTTTTTATTTTAGATTTTAACGGTAGAAAGTAATTAATTATTTAAAATTTTTACAAAAATTCACAAACTTAATAGTTCTATTATTTTAATTTTTACTTTATACTCGTAAATATGTATGGATTTAAAAAATTAATATGCGGCCTAAATAATATCATAACTATGCATTATTGAAAAAAATTGCTATAAAAAATTTTTTATTCCAAAAAATATGCAGATTACTTAATTGTATTTATATTTTTAGTATTAACTTGAATCGACTTTCTATAAATATATTAGGTAATAATTTAGTCAATTCATACTAATTTAGAATTATAGAAAAAGAGTGCCAAAATAAGTACAAGAAACAGTAAAAGAGAGAATGAACGAGTTCTTGTGATGTTTACGAAGATTGAATACTCCGAGATTTGCATAAGAAGGAAAAAACATTGCTTTGCTCTAAAAAATAGATTTGTACAAACTTTCTTGCAGTAAATTTTATATATAAAAGTGGATATTTTAAAATAATACTTTATAATTTAATTATGATTTTATTTGTTTAAAAATTATTAAATAAACTATTAAATAACGGCTTTAGTTAAAACTCAAATATTACTTTTTGAAAATACTCCAAGTATGTAAGCATATTTGAAATTTATTAATTACTCGAAATTATGAGTATATTATGAATTATGTCACGAAAATTAAATATTATAATTAAAATCATTGAAAAAATATTTTTGAAACATTACATAAAAATATTTTATGATAAAGTATTGAAGATTATTATAGAATGAAGTTTAATGATTGAGTATGGATAATAGTTCATGGAAGTTGCAAAATGTTAGCAATCGGAGAAAACGTAAACTAATATTTTTATAATATACAAAATGATTAATAATATTGTCAATTTTACTCTACTTCTATAATCGGTTCAAGTAAATTATATGTAGACATTAGAAATTAGAATGTTTTGTACAAAAATTGTTATTTCATTTTTATATAATCCAATATTTAGTAAAAAATAAATTAATATAAAAAAAATACTTACTGAAAAACAATATTTATTTAAAAAAAGATTTATGACTTTTTAAATAATTTCTCTAATTGGAAAACGAATAAGAATACATTATAAAATATCAAAAATTTATTCTACATTTAAGTTAAGATTCGATTAATTTCGAACAACAGCATATAAATGTATAAATTACATTTATAATCAATTTTGTATAAAACAAGTTTTACAAAGAATAAAATATAGGATATATATTATAATATATGTAACTTTTTTATTTTATCTTAAAATTTTATTGTAAAACTAAAAATTGTAAAATTTTAAAAATTATAAATATTAACTTTTCTATATTTAGATTTTTATATAATAAAGTTTAATATAAACACTTGAGGCTTTTATATATATATATAAAACATTTCTAATGTATCAAATAGCACAAAAATTTTTGATAATGGAAAAAATAAAATTACAAATTGAATAAGGGAACGAATTTGAAATATATTATACGAAGATTTTAATACATAAATGATAAATACATGTATCAAGTATGCATTTTAATCTGGTGAAATTTGATCTATTTAATGAATATTTTAAATAATGTTTTTGAATACTATTATTAACATTTATTAAATATATTTAAAAAATTATTTTATTCATAGCACAAATATTTTATTAAAAGCATGCATTGAAATATTCAATAAAGATTCTAAAAATTTATAATTATATCAATTATATGTATAATTATATAAATAAATATATTTATATAAATTTATTATTAAGCACATATGATTTTAAGTTTTTAATTAGAATTTGATTCATATTAAATGTACCTATGGTATCGAACTTTTATATATCTTATTAAAACATAAAAAAAAGTATTGAAGTTTTTAATATGTATATATTAAAAATATGTACTTATATTGTAAGATAATTTTTTTGGTACATCTATTGAAGCGTACGAAAAGTTAGAGTTCTTACAGTTCCTATAACAATGATCAGTGTTTGTACCCAATCTCTGATTTTCTTACTGATGTCTACGCGAGAGCAGATGTAACTTTTCTTTATACTTTGCAATGTTTGGATCTTAGTTTTCTATACGTCAACCAGAAGTTAATATCTGAATAGAGTTAGTACAATTTTAGGAATTCAAGTTCTGTAAAATTTACCGGAAGGAAATTTAGAGCTTTTAGATGACGATTGTTTAAAAAAATAATAAAATTTTAAATATAATAATAAACAAGCAATTTATTCAATAAATTATTATCAAAAGTAATAACTAAAACAATACTTCATACTAGAACTTACATAGAAAATTAAATGTACAAAAACTTATTTTTTTAATATATAAAAACGCAAACAGTCGCCCAGCTTCTACTGTAGAATTCCGGCGCTTCGATAGAAATAGATATCTTCCTTTCATTACTGTTTACTTCTTTTCATATTTTTTTCTTCTTCTATTAATCTCGTTCCTTTCTCTCTCTCGCTCTCTGTCTCATATCTTCGTTTTTCATAGCTCTTATTCAAATTCTTTTTCTGGTTCCGATGAACCTTCTTCACCATCTCTGTTGCACTCGTACTCTCTTGCTTTTCTTAGCTGAAAAATCGTTACCATAACTTAAAGGGCTAAGTACGATTGGACAGCTAGGTAGCTAAGACTGACCCCACTTGTCTAACCTGCCCGAAAATCGATTTTCCTATTTTCTTCATCGCCCTGAATATCGTCCTGTTGGATAACAAAGTTTGTTACTATGCTATGAACTCAATGAGAGCGAAGTTCTTGTTATAATATACAATAAATTTATAAAATAGTAATTATCATTTATTTTATATAATTTGATATTTTCCAAGTGAATTATATTTATCTGTCAAATATAAATGAAAGTTTTCATAACTTTTAAATTTCATTTAGAATATTTTAAAATATACAAGATTAATTATTATTGAAAATTATTACCTAGTTTTACATTCATCTTATTATATATTATATTATATAAATATATTCTAAAATCAGTTCAAAAAACATGATATGGATTATATTATCTTTGTAATCACGAATAATAGTAGATTGATAAATGATAGATAATAAATAGATATTGACAATAATAGTTATTGACATGTAATATTGTCCTATGTTTAATTGTACTTGCTAACTAAGCCCTATGGAAAATATGTAGTTATTGTTATTGAAAAAATATAAATTTATTTTGAAACAATATCTTCCTAATATAATTTCTTTTTAAATGCAAAAATATTTTTGTTAATATTTCGAATCAAACAATTGAATGAAATAATCAGAAGGTAAATAAAATACCAAAAGGAAGATTTTACAAAAATATGTATTTTTCTAAAGAACATATACTATATAAAAAAGAAACCTTGATGAATCTAACGAAACTGAGGATAAACTACCTGTTGCTCATAATACTGCAGTATTGTTCCTTCAGCGCATTCTTTAGCTTAAAAAAACGTATTAAAAACCTAAATATAATGCTAGTACAAAGAAACTTTTGGTACTTATAAACTTGATGGTATTAAATTATTAATTAGGATTATTTCTTACATAATTTATACCTAAGAATAGTTAATAAATATTACCTGAAGGCTCGAATTAAAAATACGGACATTTTCTTTTTTTAATTAAGAAAACTAATTTAATTATATTTTTATCATAGACTTTAATCTTCAAACATTCTTTAATATTCATTCGATATTGATTCACGAAAATATTATTTTTTATAAAACTATATTTCTATTAACAAATACTCATAATTTTTAGTAGATTTTTTAGGATACTTAGTATGAATGTCTCAAAAATTTTATTAATTGATATATCAATTTTTTATAATAAAGCTTGATAAATACGATACTTCATATTTGCGTTTATTTAGGTACCCATAACTAATATCACTTTAATGTTAAACTCTTTAAGATTTTCTATATAAGACTGATTTTATGTAATTTAAGTTTTATTCTATCAGTACATAATTACTAAAGATATTTTATTTAGAATAATTCTGTAAAAATTAATTATCATTTATATTTAATTGATGTTCTAAATGTTATAAAAGTAGTAGAATTGCAAATTATTGATAAAAAATTCTTATTTTGAATATAGAATATTATCATTAATTTAAACAGTATAATTTAATATGAGACAAATATAAATATATATTAAAAAGAATAAATAAACTATTTATTCAAATAGTTGAGTTATACATTACCTAAAGTGTCTGAAACAAGTAAAACAAATTGTTTCATAATCAATTATTAAATATCAAAGTCATATCATTATGCACTTATTATTGAGAGAGGATTCTATTAAATTGAGTTAATAATTAAATTATAAGTATAATATATATATTTTATGTTTATGTCATGTTATATTTCAACAGATATACAATGATTATGGAAAGTCGTTATATTTGAAAAGTTCGAATTAACGTTTGGCATACAATGGCATACATGAACTATTATATATAGAAGAATGTCTTCTTGCATAAAAAGCAAATGAAAATTTTTATTACTAGAATGATTTCTGATAATAAAATAACGCCTTATAAAAGACTGAGCAAATAAAATATGTTTTAATAATTGGATATAACCTAAGAAATATCTTGCTAATTTGAACTAAATAGAAAGAAAAAGAGAGATCATGTAGCAGATTGCACTTTCAAAAGAACTATAAAAGTAAAAGTTTTAACAGATGTACAATACAGGAAACAAGCGGAAATAAGTCTTTAAAAACAAGCTTATGGTGTTTTTTAATCTACTTTTGACATAAATATAGATTTTAATTTTAATGGGCAGAGATTCCCAGTATGTTGTTAATTCTTAATTAACTATTATAAATTTATTTCGACATATATATAAATAATACCTTTCAATATGAAAATATTAAAATCTGCAGTTTTCAACAAATATTATTATATTTATTTTTTAAATAATTTAAAGTTTTAAACTTTCAATATTTTTTAAATCTTAATTTTTATAATTTACATTGAAATCTTGTATAAACATTGAAATATATAATTATTAAGAGAATTTAGGTCACTAATTAAAAAATAATTTTCCAAAGAATGATGTATTTCTTATTAATTATTAATTTATAATTATATTAGATTATTATACATAAATATAATTTCAAATATTACTTTGTATATGTTTTCAGTAAATTTTGTAAAAAAAGGTTATCATCGTGTTATCAAAACTTATGAAGAAAAATTGAAATATGTTGACAGTTTTGTAGTAAAATATTTTATTAATGATAAAAAATATTATAAAAAAAATTAATTTGTTATATACGCACCTTTTTCTTTTTTATCAAAAACTTTTATATTTAATGAAAATATAGTGGCAATAGATAATAATGAAGAATATTAAATAATATAGAATAATACTAGAATAATAATAATAGATACTAAATCAATTATTACAAAAAATTCAGTGAAAAAAAACATATATCATAAGTGATAATTTAGATATTAAAAAATATATTTTCTACCAGTAATATATTTTTTAAACATGAAACCTGTTACTTAAATTAAGGAAGATACTTACATATATACATATATAATAAAATTCTAATTTTTATATTGATTTTATTTTTATATTAATTTTTATAATTGACATTGAATATTCTATTATTTCACTTAAATTTATAAATATACGTAACTATGAATAATATAAAACGTAAAATTTGAAACGTATTGTTATATTTAAAGGACTCTACTAGATTCTTTCCATCAACTAATTCAAAATATTTTTGAAAATTTTATATTAAGTGATTTAAATAAATTGCCAAATATTCCACTAAAGATATATTTATATTTATACATAAAGTAAAATATACAATAACTAGTTTATTAACTTAAGGAATAAAAATTGCTATGTAAACTGATAATATAAAGTGCATAAATATATTGTATACATAAGAACAAAATTATTGATGAAAAAAATTTAAAACAAATATGAGAAATTCATCATTGGTGGCATATAACAAGCAACTAATTAATTCATAATCAGCAATTCTCCTTTACAAAAATGTATTATGCTCCTCTTGGACATACGGGACAATTCACAGGAGGATGTACCCATGCTGATTTATCTGTCGTATAACGTCGACATTTTCCAAATTACGAAGTTAAGTCCCGGCAGTTCATTAAGATAAGGTCCATTTCGCATTTCACTGCCTCTTCTCGACTTCCGTTCGCTTTCTCCCAATGCCAACATTCGTGAACATCTACACGCAGGCGCGAAGCCACATACCTGGTGGTAGTAAATTTGCTGCACCGGATAAGCTGCTCGTTTATCGAAAAAAGAACGGAGAGTACTTTCAGATTCTATCACTTTACGAAACAAAGTCCCGTTATTCTTCCAACGAGTGAAGCGTAGGAAAAAGAGCGAGTATTTTACGGTTTTACGGATTGCCTTTACTCGCCGGCATCGTTTTTGCAATCGCAGTCGTGCCGGCGTCTTTTATCGCGGTGATTGAAAGGAAAGGGAAAGGGAAAGCCTTAAATGTTATTCATGAGAATTGAAGTATGACAATGGAAAAGTGTCAAGTGCCCGTCACTGGGTCATGGGTCTCTTTATAGGAGTTACGCTTTCTACTATTTTCTTTTATTTAGCTCGACACTATAAGTCCATCGAAATTCAATTTTAGCTCGAATTTCAAACATTATTAGAGATAGGAAAAGTTGTTGACTAAGTCTACTTACTACGTACGTAAAGTCTGCAAAATAATATAATAATGTGTTATCTATCTAAAGTTTGCTATTTAATGAAGATGAATCCGATTTATCGGTTCATATCATTCAATTAGATCCTTGGATTGTTGGTCAATTTTATAAAATTCGAAAAAAGTCGTTTCTATTTATAGATTTAAATTATTATTAAATCACTTACAACATTATATATTGGTAATTATATTATTAAATTTAAAATTCATAATAATAGAGAATATATACATAATACAATAATACAAATAATATCATACGAAAAAACTTATTAATACAACAAGATTTATCTATAATATTTTAATCAAAAGTTCTTTATGTTCAAATATTTTTATGCAATTATATTGTTTTTTAAGTAATCTTATAATAGATTTTTCAATAAGAGAAAAATCACAAGTTATATACGGAAAAGTATGATAGAATGCACTACTTGAAAAATTGAGCTTATGAATCTCAATTTATGTAGGATTTTGCGGTCTTCCGATATCAAGTTTCCTTGCAAACCGGAGATTACATTTATCAGGAAAAAAGAAATGGCATATCGTGGATGTCGATGACGTCGACAGTGGCTAGTCGTTTGACCATTACCGGAAATTCAAAAGTTAAGCAACCGGCGTTCTTGTGATAATATTGAACTTAATAATCGCTTTAAAAAGTGTTTCGTGTAATAAAAATTTTAATAGATCGATTTTTAGTATTTGTGAACTTACAGATTAGTATATTGTATTTTTTCTACTATCAATTAATTTTTTATAAAGGGTTTATAACAATCGCTGTATTGAAATTTGATTAAAGTGTACTCCTTTATAAACTTAGGTGTGAAACGAGAATAAAAAATACTAGAGACATAAATAAATTTCTGATAAAATTAACAAAATTTTAATCCCTTGCATTCTTCTAAAAAATTTTAATGCTACATTTTTAATTAATTTATTATATATATTATAATTTAGTTACAATATAAATAAATACAAAAACAAAATTGATAAGTATATAAAAGTACGTATTGACTACATACATGTTATAATAAATTAGAATAAAAATTCATTTAAAAAATTATTATTAAGAATTCAAAACAAAAAAATCATGTATAAAGACGAATAGAAAATCAAAAATCATAACCTTGAAAGAGGTACACATACTCGTATACTATGAAAATCAAATGATTTCATTACAAGTTCTTATAAATGGAACTTATTTTGCATTTTGCGCGTTTTAAGAGTTGCGAATGAAAGAAAGAGAATTTGCTTTATTGGTTCACACATTGTGTGAACTTTAGTTTGTAAAAAACGACCAAATTTAAAAATTAGAAATAAGACTATTCATTTATTCGTTTGAATACTTAGATTGAACGAAGTATGTGGAAGGTGCTGTATAAGCTATTAGGGATCTTTTAATCTTATTTTTTATGAAATTCAAGTATGTGATTTTGAGATACGACATGAGAAATAGAGAAAGAAAGCGAGGGAAATAAGAGAATAGAAGAATATCGCTTCTCTTTTCACAAAGAGGATATTTAGCGGGGGTATACTCGGAAAAGATATTCATAAAGAATAACTATTCCAGTGCTAAACTGATAAGATTAACGGGGATACATTTGACAGAATAAAAAAAATCTTAGTGTGTCAGACTTTTCCTGGAAATAAAATTATACTTTTCAAGCTTTTTTGAGAAGCAAATTGATAAATCCATGGAGGATTAAAAATAATTATGTTGAAGATTTTATTTTTAAATTTCTAAAGTAATTCCCGGGGATAATATTATAAAAGCTCTAAGTTAATAATCAGAAAATATTAAATTAAAACGTAAAAATCTATTTCTTAGTGAGTCAAAGTGTCTTTTAATTTAAGTAGTTTCTAAGAACTCTATAAATTTATTTTTTTGATTCTCTTTATAAAACAGAAAATGCTAGTTGACTTTAATAGAAATTAAACTATTTAATGAACAATTATTTTTTGAAATAAAACAAATAAAGTAACATGTATTGCTACTCTCATAAGATTATTTAACCTTAACACATCAATTGCAATATTTATAAATTTTATAAATTAATTAACAAAGTATAAAAAAATTAAATTAGTGTACTATAATATTCAATACTACGAGTTATATTATAAAGAAAATTTTATAAATTAAATAAAAAAATTTTTATATAATTATAAAATTTTCGATTGTTTATATTATTATCATGATGTATACGTTTGTATGCATGTGAGCATGTATGTATACATTGTAAATAAATCTTAATTATATTTTTAAAATATCTGCGATTTTAAATTATTTAACTACTTATTATGCTTTTCACGACATGTTTAAAAAAAATAAGCGTTAATAATAGTTAATTATTTTAAATTGTATGTAAGTAAAACGATACTTGCTTTGAATCTATAGTCATGTTCTCTCATCTCTTTGATGAGAATCAAAGCTCAATATGCTCTTTCTAATCTCAGCGTGACCCGCTTATCTCGCATTTTTTTCTAGTAGCTGATATCGCCGGATGTGTTGTCACTGCGCTTTTTCCTCCACATAGAATATTAGTGCATGCAAAAAGAAAAGAGACAGCTTTTCGCGTGATAAGAGCTTGAAAGTTATTGTTCCCAGAATTGACGGACGGCCGTCATTTGTCGGGCAGTGCCTTTTTTACTCGATTTTACAAGCTAGACTAAGAGGATGCGACAATGGCAAATGGGTGAAAACGGCTGGCGCTCTTTAATGCTCATATCACGCTCGATTCGTTTTACCGACGGCACGGCGATTTCTCCTACCGACTTGGCCACCGACTTAGGAATCAAGTGGGAATATTTCACAGTGGACACTGATTTTTTTAACGTTTATGTGACATGTAGGGAAACCGCAGATCTTTTACTTTTATCACTGTAGCCTTTAAATTACAAATTCTCAGAAATTTTCTAAAAAAAATGTGCCAATTATATCTACTTTTTCCTTTATATCACGTAACCACTTTTTAATATCGTATTTTTACTGGCTGTCACGTAAATATAAATATCATTATCTTTATTAACCACATTATTATTTAAATTTAAGTATTGGTATTTTTTATATAAATAGTATTAATTATCCAAAATATTATACAAAACTATAATAAATAAAATAAAGTTAAAACTAACATTAAACTTAACTTTAATACAATTTAAACACAAATATACATATATAATCGAAACAAAATTGGTCTATTATTAATGAATCAAAAATATTATTATGAATTTTTCTTTTAAAAATAATCTAATCTTTCATGTATTTTATTAATATATCACATTTTAGTTTTATTTTATATTTCATTAATATATCATATTTTAGGTTTATTTTGTATTTCATTAATATATTACATTTTAGTTTTATGAAATTATATAGACCTTATATTGATAAATATGCAATATTTATTATTAAGATTATGGGTATCAAAATCTTTTATAAATTTTACTTTTTTAAATATTATTATTTATGTATAAATTATTGATAAATTATTCTTTACTATTAAACATACATTATTTTGTAACTTTTAATAATTAAACAGTAAAATTTGAATAACTGAAAATATGTTTCCTCTAATTTAATTTTTCGGATATGAATGAATTGTAAGAAATTTAATATTTTTATAAAAAATACATTATTCAATTAATGAAATATATACATTAATTATTGATAATAATATTTTACGTCTTTTGAAACTAATTTTGTAATATTTTAATAAAATATACATTCAAAAACCTATAATGATAAATGAACATAATTTTAAATACTCGATTAAAATGAGTTACTTAAAGTTTTTATCGGAAGATAAAAAGAATAATAGTTTTAAAATATCGATTATAGTAGATAAGCGATAATATTTCATTTCTTAAATAATATCTCTATGCATAATACATTACACAATAAAAAAGTAAATTGAACTAACTATTTATTAACTTTAAAGAGGAAAGATTTTAATCGTACTGAAAAGCTTTTTTTTCTTACATATTTTTTATTTATAAATTTTCAAATTTTCATTTAAATATTTAACATATTTTACATTCGATATTTAATACATATACATAGTATAATAGTAATTGAAATTGTATAAGTTTCATAAAGATTTTATATTAATAATTTCTTATATGTAATTTATATATAATTCGAATGGATATTTTTTTGATATATTATAAATATTTTTTATTCTTTGAAATGAATACAATTTAATTTTAGTATCAAAGTAAATAATATTTACGAGTCATAAAAATAAGTTGAATTTTAAAATAATATTTTAATAGTAAAAATAGCTAAGTATAAAATTATTTATATTAATCTTAGCTGTAGTAATAATTCGTATTTTTTTCTTAAAATATTTTGCACTGATACATCCTTTTTAAATAATTATGATATATATATATAAAGTTAAAGATTAGTTCGATAGAAGATCAATATTTAATTACTAGAATAGATATAAATATAATATGATTTTATACAAATAATATTTCTAATAAATGAAACGAAATATGTTTGAATCAGTATCTAAAATGTTAATATTTAAATCTCAAGGAAATCTTATAAAGGTATAATTACTTATCAAAGGTTTGGTTTAAAAAACTTACTAAAAATATATTTTTTCTAGTCGAAAGAGAGAAAAAACGAAAAGAAAGAGATCTAAGGTACATAAAATTCAATATTATCGCTACAAGGAATGCCTGAACTGAAAATAATAAAGAGCAATCAGATATCGTTAGCGAAACACAAGCAGCTGAATAGGCAGTCGATAAATCGATCTAATATTATCGACTTTGTTGAAAATATTTAACTATAAATTCGATTTGGCCACGCACATTTTATGGTGATCACTGTCAGCAACATCTTCAACTGTTGTTATCTATACTAAATATAAAGAAAAAACTAGCCATCGTAGCACAAAATCAGAAAATACTTCCTGTTGTCATGTTTTTTCGACTTTTCGCGTTCAAATCTAGATCAAATATACGGCGCTTACAGCTTTATCTAGGATTTAGTTTGGACTTCACGATGGTGTTGAGTGGAGGTTCTCAATATGCTTAGAGAGAGAGAGAGAGAGAGAGAGAGAGAGAGAGAGAGAGAGAGAGAGAGAGAGAGGAATTGAATAGACGTATCTTTCTTACTCTCTCACTTTAGTAGTCTTTTTAGAATTGCTAGGCCACAAGTTCGGGAACCCCATGCATTTCTGATGAATGCTTATCAAAACGCTTTCCCGACATCTTACTAAGGATATCTCTCTCTCTCTCTCTCTCACTTTTATCGTCGATAGCGATCGCAATTTAATGAAAACGCTACGTAACGTACTATCTGCACTGCCTCCGCCTCCTCCTATTTTGTCGATCCACGCTCTATACGTTTCGTTTCCACTTCGTTTTCTGCATTACTTTCTCTCTTTTTTCAGTCTTCTGTTTCATTTTTCTTCTTTCTCTTTCTCCATTTTCTTCAGTTCTCCATCGTTATTTCACTGCTTTAAAACAATTGAAATCTTACAGGACTGCTGATGTGAGTTCTATCGAATGATTGAAAATCTTTTTTTCACCAGTGTATTGTACGACTGTTGTGGATCAACGAGGAACTACTATAATTTCTGGAGTTTTCGGATTTTAATGACAAACAATAGCATCAGAAGCAAAATATAGTATATTTTTAAATTACGTAAAAGTTCCTATACAATAAATGCAAAGAAGTAGTTCTTTGTAGAATTTTTCAATCATTTGGTTCTTTTATTTTTAGAAAATTTTTAATGTCTATTTCAAAAGAAATGTTTTTAATAATTTATTATCATATTGCTATTTCTATTACATAGAAAAACTTTTAAATAAGTAGATATTAAGATAACTGTATGATTCAGAGTAGTATGATTATTTTAAATTTAATATAAAATATTAAAATTTTACTCAAATATATCAAAAACATTTGAAAAAATTATATTTTTAATTAAAATTTTATTTATATATTAAAATACTTCTTAATTAAAAAATTATTCGTATAAAAAAATAATTATATTTCATTATAAATTTTATAATCATATTTCAATAACTATTTATGAATTCAAAAATAATTGAAATATTTTCAACTTACACTATACAACCATTAAAATTTTTTTATTATTAACATTTATGTTAAACCAATATTCTGGATACAATTACTATAAATTTATAATATTAATTATCAAATAAATAATTCTTCAATATAGATTTAATTTGTAAAGTAAACATTTTATGAAAAATTGATATTTTTCCACTGTTTATATTTATTTGTATTTATGTTATAATTAACACAATTAAAATAATAAGGACTCCAAAATATATTTTAAACTTTATAATTCTCTAATTAATCGAAAGACTCGCATTTATGAATAAAGTACTTGAAAATATATAAATATAAATGTTCATTATAAATATATAATTTTTTAATTTTTATTGTACTTTTGATTTTTATTCAATTTTAGCTTATAAATATATTTCTGAAAATCACTACGATTTCATTACTACTTATATTATTGTTTAAACTATTTCATTACATAAAATTCGAAAAAAGTAATATAAAATATGAATAAAGTAATTGAAACATGTATAAAAATTTCTAAGAATTTATCATTAATGATAAATGAAAATTATGAAATCTATAAATTTATTATATTATCTATAACTTTATTATAGATTGTCGCCAAATACTTTGCCATTTTTGTAAAACAATTTTAATAACTTAAATTGAATGTATGTATCTTTTAAAAGTATACTAGAAATTTTGAAAATTATTTTAAAAATTACCAATAAATTACTAAAATCTTGAATATGTAGATTGCATGATGAAGACTACATCAATCTTGGTTATTAAGCTATAAGATTACTGTCTACTTTATAATGAACTGGTATTCAAATTTTTATAAAATACAAAAAAAATTGGGTTTAATCTAATGAAATAAATGATTGAAGAAAGTATTTAAGATGAAATTAAATAAGCAAATCAAGAAGGTTAAACAAATTAATAAAGTGATTAAATATATTAAAAGAAAAATTGAAACCAAAATTATCAAAAAAATTAAATTAATAGTTTAAAAATAATCAGCACTTAATAAATAAAATACTGTTGATTTACAAAAAATATCTACAAGCTATAATGCTAAGCAAACTACACGAAATTTTCATACAGAAATTTATATTTGTTCTCGCTACTATTATTTTGTAATAAGAATTAAATACAATTCATAAAATTAAATTTAATTGTTCATAAAAATTACATATATTTTTATTTACACATGTAACTAAAGAATTTAATATTTTACTTATTAAGTGTAACGCATTGTATCGATGCCAATTAAAATAAACAAAACCTATCTTATTCATTTTGAAAAATAATCAAAGATAAGAATTTGTTTATCTATATTTACGGATTTTGAGAAATTAAACTTATAGGGAAATCATAAAGTTCTTATCTACGTATGCATGATATTTCATACATATATTCAAGTAGGTAATACATGTCCATGTGAAGTAATCATTTCGCCGCTGTCATTAACATACGACTGAGAATAAACAAATTATATGGAAAGAAGATGAGAAGTGAAAGACTATTAGAAACAAGACATGGTTATTCGAAGGTCTAGGATAAAACTAAAGGATGAATAGTAGGAGGTCTTTTTGCTGCCTCCAATGCATAAGAAATCGCTGACGTTACCTAATACTCCTCTTTACTCGAGATAACCACTCAGGATAAGATTTATTATTTACAGGAAGATAATGCCATTCTTATGGAATTATAACGCTTTAATATACCATCTGACTTGACTATCGACGAAATTGTAGACGACCAACTGAAAAGCTATTTATAGTGTTAGAAGTTTAATCCGTCCTTCGGCTGCTCTTAAACATTTATGTACCCTTGTCTTACCTCCGCGTCGCAAAATAGAAAATTAGAACGAATGTTACAATAATAATGCTTTAATATGAATTATGCGGTAAAGGATTATTTGACAAATGTTGAGATTTTACTTTAATATATTTAGTATGTATAAATGCTATACTTAAAGTGAAGGAATTTGTTTGTCAGTGAAACTACTAAATTTTATCAAGAAATGTTACCAAATTCGTTACATGATTTTTCAAAACCTCTTTACAAGTATATATTCTATAATATATCAAATATATTAACAGACGTATATTTAAACACTAAATCAATATTATCAATGTCTTTAATCCTCTTATAATTCAAAACATAAAATTTTTGAGATTTTATTTATTAAATTTTTATGTATGAATATATTTCTTATTTTAGTACTCTTGATTTGCTTTTATATGCTTTTACAATATATACAATAATTTTTATGTATATTACTTTATATAAAGATTATTAAAAATAAAATTATTCTTTATATTTGTAAAATTTTCTACAAATTTTTAGGATGATTGATGATGCATGCCTTTGTCATAAAAATTGCATTTAATAATAATTATTAAAATTATAATTAATTTTATATTTAATCTCAAAGCTTACAACAACGTCAATATTATTATGCAAATTTTTATAATCCTTTACGACAAAATATTTTTCAAACGATAATATTTTAATTCAAATAGAAAATATTAAAAATTAATTTTTAATCGATGATATCATAAAGATTAAAAAAACTTCAACTACAGAGACTACTAATAAAATGTATAATAATTAATTTTATTATATTTGTAACTTTAAAGATACAGTGGTAATAACTATTTATGATTTTAAAAAGATTGAAAAATATTTTCCTATTTTACTCTTAAAAGAAGTGTTGATTATAATAATAACTAACTATTATTATTTTAAATATTACATTAGATTACTACGAAGATTGTTTAATGAATAATGATTAGATCTCAGCAAATAAAATATTTTTTAAAAATCAGTATAATTTTCATAGAATATAAATTTTCGACATTTAGTCTACGAATTAATTCCACTTATTTACTAATTAAAAAAATTAAGTTAAGTATGTACATTTTTATTAGAAATAATTAGAATCGTTAAAGAAATTATCAACTTGCCACATGGAATAACTATCTGCTTATATAGAGGACGCATAAGAGAAAATACAGTGAGTATCTAAGAGAAGAAAAACGTATTTATTAAAAGAAAGAAAGTAAAAGAAAATTAATACTCAAATGAGAAAGATTCACCTTAATTGCATTGCTGCAACGTAGTATTTTCCTTTCATAGAATTTTTGAATTCCCGTCTCGTCGACGACCGAGACCGCTATCTTTACCGCAAAGTAATTAAAATCTGCGTCCGATGCACTCATCACTCAATGAAAATCCTCCCTCTCGCAGTCATCCGCCATCGAAGTATCAACTTAGGTATATATTTTCACGTTTGCTTCTTCTCCAATTACATAGCGTATACTCTAGGTACATATCAATGAGAAAGCTTTTGGGGTTTAAAGAAAAAGAACCAATGATTTATTATCTTGAAACTTTGATGTGTGGTAACAAGTTGAAGATACGAAAGTGAATAAATTAAAATAAACGTTGAAAAAATAAAGAAAAAGAGAGATAAAATAAATGAGAAAAAGATACGGAAATACTTTTGTAATCTTAAAATTATTTAACATGTGAGAAAATGAGACCTACTACTAGCTGATGGTAAGAGAAAAGCGGTATTGGTGTATCATTACTTGAGATATCGGTGTCTACTCATCTTTAGGATACTTTGAAATTGCGCTTGTTGAGATTATAGAGGAGTACAGCTAGTTGTCGAAAGCTTCATTTCAGAAATATAATGATTATTATATCTTCTTATATTCCTTATTATTCAGAGAATTGAATATATTACTGGCTTTAATTAAATAGTCTCACTTTGTTTCCTCTTACACTCTTCCTTTCTCATTATGAAAATTGATAATCTACTACGACACTTGTTTTATTCGTTTATTTAATTATAAAGAGAAAAGTTAAGAGAAATAACCTTATAAAATGCATAACGACATTCGTTATAAAATTAAGTTTCAAGAATTTTTAATGAGTCTAAATCTGATTTTAAACTTATGGCTTAATAAAATTGAAAATAACAACAAATTTTTTAATTTTATACAATTTATTCTAATTTTTATTGAATTTTGAAATGCTTTGATTTAATATATATACATATATGCTGAAATCATAATAATTACTATAAATTTGTAGGAAGAATATAAAAAATTTATTCATTATTAACCTTTTACTAAGTAAGAAAAAATGCATATACAGTAATGTTGATAGATTAAAGCAATTAAAAATTAAAAATTAAACAAAAATGTAAAATATATTATACAATGATAAGATAAATTTATTTATACTTAAAAAAAATTTTTGTATAATTGAAAATCACAAAAATGTTTGTTTCATAAAAGAAAATATTTTTTTATTGAATCAGACGATAAGAGTGTAAAACAAAACTTAGCGAATATGATAAACGTGATCTTTTAAATTGCTTTCTCAGGATCTACTAGGGATTTCAATGTATGTGCATCATCTACAATGGAATATTAACGCCGTTTGCAGCCTAGATATTTTTCTCATTTTACTCCTCTATTCCTAAAATATCGTACTATTATGACTTTTCCCTTTCTCTTCCTATCTTTGATTTGAATCAAACATGTATGACGAGGAAGACAGTAATAGCGAAGGACTGATGGTATTTAAATTTTGATAGTTTTTTTGAAACGAAAAGAAATAGACAAGTGGAAAAAGGAAAAGAGTTAGAAATAAAGGCGATGGCAGAGTCCCAAAGAGAATTTTCTAGTTGTTTTTGCCTCTGCCAACTCTACCGACTCTGCCAAGTAAAGTAGTCACTTCGATCAACCTAAAAAGTAACGGCCGAAGCAGACAGCCAGTTCATTACTATATACTCTCTCTCTCTTTCTCTGGGTCTATAAGAAAGGTTTTAAAGTAACTCCCTAAGATGCTACACCAGTTGCATCAAATATTAGCCTCTTATTCCTTTTCTTCTTTTTTAACGGCTTTCTTGTCATTTTCTCTCTCTCTCTCTCTCTCTCTCTCTCTCTCTCTCTACATATATATATATATATATATATATATATATACTGTACATATTTTGCTTCACACCTTACACATTGAGTAAAGGAAATGTTGAATTTGCATAAATATGGATAGGAATTTACATGGCACATAATTTTGCCCCTCAATATTTTCATAAATTGTATCCCAAGAAACAAAATTAATTGTAGTTCTTCATCAATAATCAAATTTATGGTATGACATTGCTTTGATCTAAAAAATATTTCTTTTGATTTAAATTTAAATCAATTTAAATTTTTATTAAATAATTTTGCTATTAATTCATATTGTATTAAAAAATATAACTATTTTATCTTTACGTTTTTATACTGAAATAGAAGCTAATGTTTTATTATATTCTTCTGTATATTTACATTAAGTAAATTATTTAATAAATAAATATTATAAATTAATGAATTTGTTAAAATAGTTCTTTATATTTATACAACTATAATATAGATTATTTTATGTAGTAATTATCAATTAAAATTTACTGATTATACCTCAAATAATTTGATTTATATTAATTATCACGAAAACCAATCTAACTAATCGTTTTGGTATATAGTAATTTATCAATACATAATTTTAACAATGTGCCAAATGTTTTTAGTAAAAAGACTAGAATAGTTAAAGCTTTCAACAAGTATTTTATTTGATAGATGCAATGCTGAAGGTTTTACATTTATAGTAAAATTTTTTAATACATTTTATTATACAACTACAAAAACTATTGTATTCTAAAAATAAACGTAAAATTTGTATACAATATGTTTTTCACTGAAAATAATTATACAGATTCACACATGTATACATATTTTCATTCTGCATAATAATATACAAAGATTTAATTTTATCAATAGATTATTTTTATATATTTATATGTATCCATAAGATACATTAAATTATTTTGTAATTTATTAAATTTATTATATATCACTTATAATCAGATACTTGATTAAATTATATATATATATGTATATATATATATATATATTATGAAATAGTATTTTATAAATAATTGTTTTTCTTGTATTGATAACTCGGAATTTATATATTTATTTACCTAAAACAAATATTTGTTAAATATATAAAATAATAAAGTAATTCAATTTTAGGCAAATCCTATTATATGCTTCAAAATTTATTCCCTTTAATTTTGTAGATTTACAATAATTTATTTTAGATTTTTCGTTCTTCTTAAATATAAATATCTATTCAAATTTTATAAGTAACTGGTTATTATAAAAATTACTACATTAATTAATATCTATTGTCTTTACGTAATTGATTCTTTAATGATAAAAAAATGTATAATTTAATCAAATGGTATTTATATTTAAATATAATATGTATTTAAGATAATAATGAAAAAGAATGTTTATTCTATTTCTATTATAAGAAAGAACTTTAATAAGAGAATGAAATATAAAATTTAGCTAAGTCTTTGAGATGTCAAGAATAAAAAAGTTTCATACGAAATTAGAAAGATGTTGTAGAGAATTTGTAATAAAGGATTAAACAAAAATATTAGATACAGTGATTAGATACTTTTTATAGCTGTAAGTTACAGTAGATATTTTTATATGTTTATATTAGTGATTGTATTGTTATATGAAGATGGTTATAATATTTTTAATAATTACAGGCTCTTTTGTAACTGAACAAAATTTTGGAAGGTGAACACAATTTTGAAATATTTAAAAAAGATTCCTAATATTTTTTGATTGTCAAAAAATGATTTTTTAAAAAAATTAGATAAGAACATTAAGTATGTAGAATTCTATAACAAAGAAATATGAAAAAAAATTTTTTTAAATATCAAATTGAGAAAATTTTGAAAATATAGCTAATATAAATTCTGAAATATTGCTTATCATATATTAGTTAAGTAAACATTATATATGTTAACAGTATTATTGAATTTTGTAAAAATAATTTGAAGAATTAAATATGAAGTTTAAAATATTTTAATTCAAATATGTTTTTAATAGAAATAAATTCAAGAAATTTCAAAATAATACTTTTATACAAAAGATTTTAAAGTTGTTATGTATTGATTCATATTAGAAATCTTGAATAATTTAATCAAGTTAGTTTGAATTATTCTTGAAAAATGGTTTAATATTATTTTAATTATTTAAAATTTTATTATGTATTGATTGATGACTTTTTCCGTTTCTATTATCATAGATTTTTAGTTTCTTCATTATTTTATCAAGTATTAATTTGAATTTATATTCATTATTTGAATTTTTATTTTTTTTAATATGATTAATATTTTAATTTTCTTATAACAATTTAAGAATAAATATAATTTATTGAAGAAGATTTTGTTAATCGAATAAATTTTTATAAATGAAATTACATTGAATATTCTTAAATCGTAATTTACCAAATAAAGAATAATAATAATAAATTGTAAAACTAATCATTTAATTAATATAATTCTTTCTATTTGAATTGTAAAATTTTAGTATTAAATTAAATTTTTCTCTTATTAATTTTATATACGAAATGTGATATAAAAAGATAAATGATTTCAATAAAAAATTCTGAATTTATATGATTGTAGGATTATATATATAACTAATATATTTTTTATATATTTTCTATTAAATCTTCTAAATTGTTCTATATTAGTTGTTGCTTATTATGAATTTTATATAAAAATATTAATACAGAAATAATTTTTTATTTTATGTAATTAATTAATAAATCAGTATTTTATTTGTGTTTTGTTTCTATTTATTTTTCCTAGAAATATTCATTTAATTGAAAAGAATGTTTTTGAAAGCTCTTTCTAATCCTTTTTAACATATAATTTTAAATAAAGTTCATTCGTGAAATTTTGATGAAAATTTTAAATTTTTTAAATTTTTAGAGTATCTTCATATTGTTTTAATTAATTTATAAATTTATGTTATTTTTTAAATTTGGCAATATGTCGATAAAATATGAGATTAATTAAATAATAAATTTTTTACTTCAAAGTAACCTGTAGCTATTTATTTTCAACTTTATTTAGTTTACTTATATATAGTTTCATTTTTATGTATCATAAGTAACACAAACTTAGTAACAGTTTTTATACAACTATATTAAAAAAAATTTTGAAAGTGATTATGAACTCAATTTTTAATTATTTTATTTTATTCAGCATCTTTTATTGAAAATCGAATTTTACCATTTTCTTAAAATAAAATTATTCTACTCTCTTTAATAAAATTAAGATAACTCTATAACTTATATATAACTAAGATTATATATATATATATATATTAATTTAAATTCGTATAATTATATTTATTTTCCAGTATTGCACGGATTTTAAAAGTAGTTAAGTTTTAATTTTTTTTAAAATAAACATTAAAATAATTAATTAACATTGGAAATATATGTTGATCAATTTTTGTAATAAAATATCAATGCATTTCTACCAGGACGATGGGCAATTTTTCTTATTTTATTACTTCATAAAAAAAAATATAATTGATCATAGTATTGAAATAATTTTTATTTTTCAATTTTATACAAGAAAATGTATTGACTTTGTATTTCAAATTTTATTTAATTATTTAGCATGCGTATATGGTATATATGGTATATATATATATCTCGTTAAAAAATAAAAATAATTAATATTCTTACATATAATTTTCTTTTTTGATACTTCTTCAAGTTCATGATTGATTATATATAAATAGAATCAGAATTTTCTAGATATCAAACTCAAATATTTTTCATTCTTATCATTTCCTTACCAGCAATTATTTATTATAATTACTGATTTTTTCTGTTCTAATAAATTTATAGAGGCATTTGTAGTAGCGATTTTAATTTCTGAGCATTATCTTATATTTATATTATATTATGCATGGATTTATTGAATTCATATTTTAATTTCTTAATTTATAGGTTACAATTAATTATAATATAAAATATTGTATTATAATTTTAGTTTGCAATAAAAATAAGAAATATAGTACCAGTATCTTTAAGTTTTTAATTTTGTTCTTTAAATTTTTCGCAGTCTTACATTGATATATGCTTTTTTTCAACTTGTTAACTATATTTATTAACTGTATGGAGTTTTCAAGCTATCATACAAAATATAATTATTGACAATATGAGAAGTGTATATATTTTTTTGCATTGCCGAACTGTAGTTGTCTATTATCTACCTTATTGTATTCAAACACTAAACTAAGCTATATTATTTACTAGTCAACGCTTGTTCTATAATATGTAATCCTTCTTGCTCGTCTTAATAGCATTATTATTGTCATTGCTTTCACAATTACAAGTCATATTTTTACTTAATATTTAAATCTAAAATTTAGTTGTAGACTACCAAAGTTTTTCTTACTTAAAATATATAACATTCAAAATAATAATGATGAAGCTGAGAATTATGATATTAATACTAAAAAATAATTAAGGTATTTTACCAAAATTTTATCAAAAGTGAGAATTAATTTTTAATTTTTCCATTACTAAAATTAAAACTACATCCATATTATATATAAAATTATATTGCTTTCTGATTTTCTTATAATTTTTGTATATACTACAATAGGGAAAAGATATATAAAAAATAAACGAATATTAGCAGCGTTTTTTCTAAAAATAAAGCTATCAATTAATCTAGCTATTGATTTTTGTTTATAAAATTACGTATGTATCTTTCACAAGTTATTCTCTTATTAAATAATCAAATCAATACTAAGTTAAAGTTCTTTTTGATTTTGAATGAATTAAATTAAAGTTGAAATACTTTTAAAAAATACACTTTTGATATGTATAAAAGAAAATACTCATGATGGAATTTATTTTTATAAATGCATTTTTTATTAATTCTTGTCGAAGTATTTCTCTGTATTTTGTTATCTAAAAATATTTTCATACAAGATTTATTAAATTAAGAATCAATATAGGATAATTTTTATATAAATAATATAAGACGCTATTTGTCGACTTCTTGTAAATAGCATAAAAAGTAAATAATTGAAATTAAAATAAAAATTATTATTCTGTTTCTTTTCAGCTTCGACAGTCTTAGAACCAGAATTTGTGAAAGAAATCGGCAACATAACGGTACCAGCTGGTAGAAGTGTGAAACTTGCATGTACCGTCAAAGATTTGGGAACATTTAAAGTGAGTACTTTTGTACATTTTTTATATTCTGTCGGTTTTAGATGTCGATTTTTTAGAATAACTTTTACGGTAAACACAGATCAGGTGAGCAAAAACTACATATCTTCAATAATACGCGATACATTTCAGCTTCATCATACGATAAATTGTATATTTTACGTGTAGTGATGAAAAATGAAACATTCAAATAGGTTGCAGAGGAAAAAGATTCAAATAAGGGAAAAAACAAAAAATCAGAATTTCAAAGTGTGGAGAAGACTACCTATACATTTGTAAATATATTCGCGAACTGGTGGTGTGAAAACTCAAAGTTTTCACGCATACGCATTCAATGCGAGAGAAAATCATAGCACACATACGTGATACTTGATTTTAATGAGGCCCTCGAACGAATCGCATTCATTAAAACGTTTCCCTGGTTCTCGCACGAGAGGTAAAAAGCAATGGTTTGGTATAAAAGAACTCAACTGTCCTACTGGCGACGCGTCAAATAGAAAATAGAGGCGCTACGAATTGCTTTTCACATTTCAAACTGCGCACCGGCGGATTCGTGAATTCCAATGACCCTTCGTCGCGCAACGACTGCAACTACGAGATTTAATCAATGAGATGTGCGATGAGTGGGATAAAGAGAAAAAGGGTCTAGAGAAGTAGTCAACATTGGTGTGGACACGTCCATATACACAGGGTCGTACTACGTTGAGAAAATTGGATTGGGCCTTGTGAGTTTTCCAGAGTTTGGAAAACTGCCAAAACTTACCTCGGATGCACTACTTTACTCAAGCTTTGCATCTTTTGGCTTCTTATATGCGCTAGAGTTGGAGATGCTAGACGAGAACCTTCTGCAGGGCTCAACTTTTTTCTTTGCTTGGATACGTGAGAATGCGTGAGCAAGTGTACTACTCGACGATGAAATTTTTGGAAATCTGACTAAGAGTAGTACAGCCGACCGAGTGAAGATTGAATTCGTTCAAGTGGCTTTGATAAAGGGTTTTTTCGGGTTAAAGGTGACGGTTCTTTTTCTCTTTATTACTCCTAAAATGGTTTGTTGAGCGAGGCTCAAAGTTAAAAAAATTGATTTTATGATGAAGACCTAGTTTTTTTGCTAGATTAATATTTTTATGGTACATTCGTGGATTTTTACTATATCGATTTCAATAAAACACTTTTACTTTATCAGATACTTTAAAACATTGCTCTATTTTATCTAACACATAGCTTAGAAGTATTCTACTTTACTTTAAATATTTTATTTAACTGAGCGATATAATAAATTTTGAATTTAACGATACCATACATTTTTTTATTAAAAATATTAAATAATAATTTCACAAACAATAAAATATTATTCATAAATATTTTTAAAATTTTTAAAATCTTTTATTATACTTTCGTCATAAAAAATTTATAGTAAATATGTTAAGGAAAACTTTTTTAAAAAATTTTTTACGTTCGTTTTACACAACCAAATATAAAATTTTTTCTGTACCATTTATACAAATATGCACTTAAATTACAACAAAATTATATAATGCTGCTTAAACTTAATTATAAAATCAAATTAATTATTTCATATATTAAATATATTTGATAACAAATAAGTAACATTTAAATATTTCTTACTTTCATGTATTAAAAATACTTAGTTATATTTTCTCTAGTACAAAATTTAATAAAAATGTAAAATAAATAAGTATTTTAAAACATAACGTTTATGTATTTTTATATTCGAAAAGGAAACAAATATTACTTTTTTAAATTTCACCTGAAATATTTTTCAAAAGTATACAAAATATTTAAAATTAGTCAAGTAAACAAGTAACTTATTCCTAAGCAATATGCACTTACGAAAATGAAACTATTATGAATAGATTTACTATAAATTGTACGTGTATTATTCATAATTTTACTATTTTAATAATTCTTTTCAATTTATAGTTTCTTTATTCTAATTGTATTTATTTCTTATATTAATAAAATTAATTTTATACAATATTAAGGTAATATAAATATTTTCGATACATATGCATATTTAATAAAATTAATTTACTCTGATATTTTTATAAAAATTAAAAAAATATATTACAGTCAATTTTTTAATATTTATATATTTTTTTACTTCGATTATAAAATATTTTTTATTATTTTTTAATAAATATACATTTAAGATATTTTTTAAATAAATAAAATTAATTTTTAATTAGAATAATTATATTATGATGAATACCATAAATTATTTAAATCCATTTAATTTAATAAAAATTTATTTTTAGAGAACTATATTCTTTATACTTAATTTTTATATAATTTTATTTGTATATAAAATATTAAAACGAACTAATTTTTTCAAATATATTTTTTTAACACAAAGTTAAATATAAACTAAAATGTTCCTTAGTATTGTCTACTATTGAATAATAGATTCTTGTTATCTGCAAGTAAGATTGAAATGTTTTAATAAAATATTTGAATAAAGAATAAAAAAAATTTATAATATATATGGATTTCACGAAATATAAATATATATATATATATATATATATATACAATAATACATAATTTTTTATAAAAATTCTATTTAGTTTATTTTAGATAACTTAATAAATATTTGTAGAATAATCTATTAAAGATATTTTTGCTCGATATCTACATTTAAAAAATTTAAGATTAAATATCATAAATAGACATGTTACAAGTTTTTTCACAAATAATGTACCTCAAGAGGGAAGCATTTAAGAATCATTGAAGTAAAAACATGTTGTACAGTCATTAGAGAGATCCTAATAAAGCTAATTAAAGGTCGGTCAGATCCCAGGACGTCAAGGAGTTTATGGCGTTTAGTATTCGCAATCTTCGTCACCCCTATCCCTTGTTGTGTCATATTTTGAGTTGCGATACCGCACGAAATACCACAGGGAGGACGTAAGGCACCGTGAAGGGACACGATACAGTTCAAAATTCACTCTAAAGCTCAAAAGCCTTAGTGACCTTATCTTAACTACAAACAATCGTCACTTAACTGCAATACTTGTGTACAATGGATAATTAAATCATTTACCTACTACTTCAAAACTACTACTTTATTTTCGAAGGAAAACTCCTTTATTAGGTGCAGGAAAGATTACGAAATATCTAATATTACAAATATTGTGTAGTTATTTGATATATATATATATATATATATATTTAGTATAAAATAAATTGGTATATTAATTTCTATAATTATAATTTTGTGTAATTAATAAATTTATCGATTCATTTTTAAATGTAATTTATAATTTTAAATATTGATTTAAAAAATAAATTGTTTAACTAGAAACATGTATTATAATATTATAATTTTTCATCATAGTATTGAAGTACATAATATAATAAAAACTAAAAAATCAATTATTATTAATATTTTCGTAAATAAAACGATTTGCTTTTAATTATATATATATATATATGTATATATATATATATATGTGTGTGTATGTATAGATTTTATTATGAATATATAAATGTTATTAAATTCAATGACAATTCTAGTAGTAAATCGTACACTATTATGATATATTGTATACTTTCTACTATTTTGGTGGATTTTATTTTTAAAATTTATACTTAAAAATGTAATTAATATATATACATATGAAGTTTTTCTGTAACATTAAATATTCTAGTAAATTAAGGAAATTTAATATTATCTATAAAATATATTTAATATACTTTATTGAACTTATACAATTATACTTTACTGAAATGCAATATTCACCAAAAAAATGACCTATTTGTTGTGTTAGACAAAGTTGTGCTTAGAGGAATGCGGTATACAGTATCAGCAGCAACATAACTAGTATTCAAAGATGTTCATCCGTGTTCTATATTTGCATAATGGTGGAACTGCCCAAACTTCTCATGTATCTCAAGTATACAGGAATAATTAAGTCCGTATCTTATTAACTCCTATTTTCTTGTTATGTTGCGCCATTGTCTGGAGCATTATTGCCTATTGTTGTACATATGCTTTCAGTGTACATACACAGATCTTCTACAACCACTTAGTTGTGATCACCAATCGCAATTACATTGATTAAATAATTTACTTACGTGAAATTATTCACTCACACCTATAGATTTAAGAACTTTTAGAAACTTATGTGGTAAATAATTTAAGAATTTATATTCTAAGCATTATAATGATATATTTATTTTTTACTTTAACTCATATCATAATATTAAATAATAACAAATTTTATCTACATTTAGTTGTAATAGTATTTTAATGTAAACAGTAGGTTCTAAACATATAATTCTCTATACTGGTTGTTTGTAAAATACTTCTAACGTAGAATTACAATTTACAATTTTTATTATAAGCTCATATCAAGTGTAAGTTATTTATTAAATATTAAAAAATAAAACATATAGAAAATAATAACTTTAAATCATGTTTTGTATAAGAACTTCAAAATATTATACCTTTATATGTTTACAAATATAAAGTAACATTTATTTTATACGTACTATCATTATTATTATTTCAAATATATTAGATATAATCTTTCAATAATTGTGCATTAAAAGTAATAAATTGAAAATAAAAAGAAGACTTTAATAATATCACTATAAGCATATTTCTGACCAAACAAATTTTCTTAAGTAACCCTATTGATTTTTCAATTGACCCTTTATAAAGGGTTTTCTTATTTTAAAAAAGTAAAGAAGTAGAAATGACGATAAGTAGTTGAAAGAAGGAGAACGATACAACGCTTTGTTACCATCGATTTGCCTTCTTGTCAGGCTCCAAACGGGAATGGGTAATGAACTCCAGAATTAGTTAGCAGCTGCTTATATTATTAAAGATCTGCATAGCATTTATGTGCAATGATTTCGCTTTTCTAAAGAAAATAAACAACTGAAATTGTTTAATTCATGTGTAAGAATGGATAAATGGATCCCCAACATTTGAACATATTTAGCAAAATATAATATTTTTATTTACTATAAATAATATTATAATACCAATAGAATAATAAATATTTATTAATTAAATTAAATTTTAAAAGTAACGATAACATTTATCGATAATAATCTTGGTATAGTATCTTTATTATAAAGCTTTTATGTAATATTTTTATCAACTTAGTATGAAGTATCTTACACTTGATTCAAACTTACTGCAAAACAGTAAAGTTTAAAAATTATTTAAAAACAGTATACTGAGATTAACGTAACATAAGTATGATTGGAGGCTGTTACTACGAGTCTGTAAAGCCATTTGTAAAAATATTGTAGCTTTCAAAATTTCTTGTAAACTATTACAATAAGTTACTATATGTTTATATAAATATTTACTTAGATAAACTTTATTTTTATATAAGATATACAACCATTATAACAAAAATAAGAATTTCTTTTTTAAAAAATGTTTTACACTATTATAAATCATAAATTTACAAATGATAAATATCTATTAATCTTAATAAATTACCGTTATTTGTACCTCTTAATTTTTTATAAATTTAGATAATATAAAAATTTTATTATAAAATTAATATAATAGTAGAAATCAATTGTTTTAATTGAATAATATAAACTCATAAAATTTAAGAAATTCTTAATTTATGACATTTTTTTCAAAAATAAATTAGTTCTCAATTAAAATATGATAATTATGTCAAATTTTATTTACATAAATTTTTAGATTATATCAGCTCTCAATTTAATATAATAGTTTTTGAAACTATTTTAATTTATTTTATAATTGTTATTATAAAAAATATATCATGCAATGAAATAATATTTATCGTTTTATTGTAATTCGAAGAACTTTAATTTTTAATTAAAAATAAATTTTCAAAGTAATTAATTTGTTTTTAATGATATATAAACATAATAAGAACTTAGAACTAATTAGCTAGATTGGATATTAGAAAATAATTTTTAAAAAAGTAAAAGTTCATTTGAGACAATACGAAATATATTGAATGAATTGAAATACTTAAAATAATAAAAGCAATACGGTATACAAACAACAAATTTTGATTAATAATAAAGAAATCTTTTAATTTTATGAAGTTCCAATATAGAAATATTTTAAAAAATTTCAAAACCATTTTCTTTTTTTATATAATTTTATATTAAATTGTGACCTTACCAGACGGTATAAATGATACTTCTTACTGAGCTGAAATTGAAATTTCAATTACGTAGTTTCTCATTTCTTACTCATACTAAGTAAATTTTAAGATATAAATTAGGTAATAAAGTTATATAGTGAATCAGATTTTTATAATTTCTAGAATTATAAAATAATTATATATTGTTTAACGTTAAAGTATCCTTTCTAAATTTAGTTAAAAAATCGTATATTTTTCATTATAATTTTGTAACTGAAACAGAATTTTTTATTTGAAAACTGCAAATATTTATTTCTATTTTTGTGACATGATTAAATATTATAAATAAAAAACTAATAGTAATATTATTTGCTATAATATTTATGTAAAATATATCATTTTTTAAATATTAGATTAGATATTGTACTTATAAAAATTATATTTATAAACCTAACTTAACTAATTCAAGAATTGTTAAAGCCTAAATTTTTGTACAAAGGATAATAATAGGATCAGAATTAAAATTTTTCTAATATATTTACTTATACAATATTTTATTGTAAAATGTATACATATTTTATAATTATTAAAAATTTTCATAAAACTGTTTTGAGGAAATTAATAAGTAAAATTTGCAATGATCACTAATTGCAGGCAATTCAAAATTCTCTTTAGTTAACAATATCGTGGTTACAATATAAAATACTGTACTTTTAATATATTTGAGAAAAATTGGCGAATCGAAGGTCGTTAACTTTGAAAATTTGCATTATTCCGATCATCGATACAGCGCCAAATCTCGAATACTTCGAAGGCTGTCTCAGCTGTACAAACAAGTACGGACGAGTGCTCACAGAGAGCTGTTGCGGTGGTGTTTCGAGCTTGGAGGTACACTCGAAGCCGACGGTTAAGCTGGGCGCTACGACCCGAGAGGAAGCGGGTAACTCGCCCTCTGCCGAGTGCGGCTTGCGAGTCTACGCCCGAAGTACCGACAGCAAACCGCAAACACGCGGCTTCGCGCAGTCCAATCCTCTAGGCTTCGTCCCTTCCTACAAAAACCAAAGCTAACATCACGTTGTCTCCTGCGGGTATACGTAGAGGTTATGTACATTAATGACAAACAGCTGATAGCTGGAAAGTCAAGTTGAGAGGTACCCCATCTTTCCTTCTTCCCGCAGTTTCTTCGCCTTACCTTCTATATGCTTTGCAATTTTTCTGCTTCTCTCATTCTACATAAATGCGTGTACTTTTCAATGTTATTTTCGTGCATTCTAAGCAACACAAATACCATACTTTCTGTGATTCCTACACTAGAATTCATGAATCGATGTTCTCAATGAATAGCAATACCAGAATTTTGATGTAAAAATGTTTTGGAGATTTATGTTTAATAATTATTTAAGTAAAATTTATATCAAATAAATTATAACTATTAAGCTCGTATTTTTTATCTGATTTAACATTTGATTATGTTTTAATTATTTGTGTGTGAATATACTTTTCAAAAATGATGAAACATTTATTCAGATTTCTATTAATACGTGTATACCTACACATATTATTTAACAATAAAAATGTTATGATCATCAATAGAATAATAAATATGATAATTAACTGTAATAGGTTTTCATTAAAAAGATCAATACTGTATCAATCAAATTTTTTCGTTTTATTGACACTTTATTATTGAGTTTTTCCAATAAAAATTTCAGTCGTTCAAACAATATACAATACTCATAATAATCTTTAAAATTATTTGTTATATATTCTCTTATACGTTTAAAATTACATGCATAAATAGTTTCTATGCATATTTAAAACATCATTTATCTTATTATTATTTTTAATGATATAATTTAACATATAAAACATATATTCATAATTTTAAAAATGCCTTCAATTTCAAGAATTTTGTAAATATACTTATAAATTAATATGCATTTCGTTAAAGTAGCTGACAAAAACATATGAGCACAGTAATTAAAATATAATAAAAATATGTACACAATTTAAAACGCCGTTCAATATTATAATGTTTACAATATAGATATTTATAACCTAAATTAAAATATTATATTTAATAAGCTATATATTATATAATTGAAATTTCAGTTACAATTCCAAAAAATAATAATTTCATAATTATTATAACGATAAATGATTTTCTTGTTCACATTGATTCAACTTTTAAAAAGCAATCTTTGTAAATGATCTTATCAAAAAATACAAGTGAAAATTATTTTCATATAAATATATAAGATAATTATTTAATAATATTATTAAACCTTGATACTTGAAAATATAATGAATTTTAAACCTAAAATTTCTTAAAAAGTCTGATCAATTTTATAATTTCAATCAAATTTTATCTGAAGCTACTTTTATTGAAACCTAATATTCATAAGAAAAAGAATCTCCTCTTAATTTTGATTTAAACGATACGCTAAATAATCTCCTTAAGATGCTATATCACACTTTAGATTTCAAGTGTGAAAACAAGAAATTCAATTTCACTTTTACTTTCTTACCAAACGATTTGAAATAGTAGAAACTCTTTACGAGACAAAAAGTTGAAAGTTGAAATGTTAGTTTTTCTTCATCACAAACATTTTTACTGCCTGAAATTGTTATAATTTATTTTCGTATTTAAAATTTGAGATGTTTCTTTCTTTAACAAAGATTTTTACTAGAAATAAAAATTTCTACATAGTCATGAAATTATTTTCAATTTTTAGTAAATCTTTTTAAGTTTTGAGTTTTTTATTAAATGTATTTTGATTACCGAAGAAGACTTCCTCGTCTCGTACTCAAATACAAAAAAGCAACTTCCAGTCATAGTTATCTGTCTGAAAAACTTTTATGTTTCATTTATTTTCAATGGATTTTTAAAAATATTTTTAAGGAAAAAATATTTGATTTATCCTTCTCCTTCTAATCATGAGCTTCTCATTTGTCGTTAGTTGACTTGTACTTATTCTTGCTATGCTCGTATAGTATAAGTAATAGCACTTATGACCACAAACATTATTTCATCATTTTAATAATATGCGAATGGACGAGAGACTTTGTATACAGTGATAAAGACGACATAGAAAAAAGATATGAACTCGATTGTTGCTAGAGTAAGGAAATGGAATAAAGTATAATTCTGCATATTTGATAAGTTTTGTATAAGTTCATATTCCTAATTTATTGAGATATTTTAATTTTGTTGTCACATTCGACTGCAGTGAAATATTAATTCTACGATTTCGTAAATTCTTAAATAACTACTGCTAAATGAAGGAAAATGAGTAGTATAACTATAAAGATAAAATTTAAAAATAAAAAAGTGTTTAAAAATGCATAAATGAAAATGGCTTTAATATTCACGTATCAGTACGTTTGAAAAGAAAGAAAGTCCTCTGTGTTCATATACAACATATTATCAACTGCTTTTAGTAGCTGATAAATGAGTGCAGTAAAAGCTTTTCTGTTATAAGTTTAGAACATTTTGGTTTTTATTTTGTCGCTACCGTAAATCATTCTTATGAAGAGAATATTAAAATGAAAAAAATAACATTATACAATATATAAATTCAAATTTTATTTATTTAGATTTACTTATTTTTTATTCATTTCTAATAAATAAAAATATATGTATTAATAATGCAACAGTATTATAAAATTGGTAGTTATGATCTCAATTAGATTCAAAGGATTATTAAAAAGGCAACTGATATTTTAGTAGATGTCAAGAAATTCATAAAATTTTGAAGTGTTCAAATAGATTTAATTTTTTTTACAATATTGAATGTATGCATGTATAATATATTCATTTATTATATATGATTAATTACCTAAAATGTTGGATATAATAAATTTATTATTGAAATAATAATTTGATATATTTTTAACATTTCAATGTTTATATGAATATTTTTATATTTTTACAATAATATAAATTCAAAGGAATTAAATTTTAACAGTTTATTTTATTTATTGTTCAGATAAAATCTATCGTTTATAATTATATTGTTAAATAAAATTAATTTTTTTATTCTAGTGCTTTGTTTTGTAATACTGCGTAAGTTTCGTATTATATTTATCAATGGTCAATGAAGACATTTGCAATTGGATTATCAAAGTAAAGGATTTAAAATATATTCATAATTACAAACGAACTATTTATTAATAAATTATGTACATCAATTTGTACAAATTAATATTCAAATTAAAGGATCACATAATTTTGTAATTATTCCTGACATTTTAATTCATAATTGTAATTGATATAGAAATGAACTATAATAATTATTAAAACTTTAAAGCCTTATTAATGAATTTTTATTAGTTAGTTCGTTTAAGATATCATAATATTAATTTTTATTAAATTAAAAATTATAAAAAATAATATTTAACAATGCTAATTGATTTATTTAACTTGAAAATAAAGATAATTACTATTCTATAGTAAGCAACTCTACATGATTTACTTATTCCAGCTAATTTTACAAACGAGTTCCTCTGAATTAAAAATAATATAGACTAATAATATATCGTTTTTAAATAAAATTATAGAAGTTTGAAAAAATATATTTTATCTATATAATATAATATATAAATTATTTATATAGCTTTTATAATTGAAAATGTTTATATAAAAATTTAAAAATAAAACAAAGTATAAATAATTGCAAATATGTAAATACAAGACTCCTTCTACGTGTCTATAAAAAAGTAATCTTTTAAATATGAAATATTAAAAGTAAATTCATGCAAATAATTTAAACGAAATATTGATAATAAGAAATACCCTCTAACTAAGAAATGGGAAATAAAATAGCAAAGTGCTATCTTGAATAAATTTCTATTGCAATTTAATAATCGTCTGAAATTAGTGTTTGAGAAAATGACGATTTACGTAAATCTATTACTTACCTTATACTTTTACTATGAACGATATCCTTTCTCCAAGGTAGCAAATTTTAACATTTTTTCAATAGGAAACTTTCTTTCGTAACTTCAGAAATTACTTCCACGTGGTACGTCTATTACAGTCCTGAGGTTTTTCTCTGGGGTTGCCACGCACTTTTTTCTTGTGTATAAGATTAGGCTTGTTATGACAGTTTCCGTCTGATGATGAGGACATTCTTCAACATTCTTCGTGTCTTCTTCCCGTTTATTCGGAACACCGCTTACCTCATTAAGAGAAGACGGCGCCTTGGCGAAGAGCTTTCACCCACTATATCTTTTATCTGATCTCCATTCTCCTCGTTTGCACATTTTTCTTTCCTTTTTTCTATTTTATGTTTCCTCTTTCTTTCATCGCATTTTATCCTTCTTCTTCATGACTTGGTATTTTACTGTAGCATTTTAGTCACCTCTCCATAAAAGTTCCAACTTCCGATTTCATAATAGCGAGTTAAGTTATTTTTCTTCAGCTTTCGAATTCCTTTTGCACTCGTTCTCTGCTTCTCTATGTTTATATCTATGCGGTCATGAAAAAAAGAAAGATCAAAGCTCGAGTTTTTCTGTTTACATCTGTGATTCATCATAACAAAAAACGATAGATTGAATTACAACTCTTTTACAGAATATTATGTAATCCAACTACAATAGTGGGAATATACATGTATAAATGAGTTGATCCCTTAAAAATCTTCTTATAAAATTATGGAGCCTTTATATTTATCTTAGGACTAAAATTTATTTCCCATCATACCTGAAAAAAATGAGGAAAATATATTCCAATTATTATTCTTTTTTTAAACTTAATAAAAAAGTAATAACATTATAATTTCGAAATAATATAAAAGTTAAGTGATTCATTTACGTTTCTTCTAAAATCAATATTTAGTTAAATTAAAATTCAACTGTTTTTATGCATTGTACTCTTGTAAAATATATGAAAAGTTTATTTTTAGTTTTCTAAAATCTATATATTTTTATGTATAATCAATTAAAATAATTATTTGCATTAATATTGATCATGAATTATTTGTGGTAATAATATATTAAAGTTATGAATAAAATTTTAAATATGGTTAACTTTATTTACAATGCATTCGATTCTTTCTGATTCATGTGAATAAATTCATGATTATTATTTTAATAGAATATTTCGTAATGATACGGAATAAATTAATGATTTTTATGTATACCTACAAAAATTTCTTTTTAAAATTTTTATGTTCAAAATTCTAAAATCTGATATCAACACTGAATTTAAGATGTTTCATAAACTAAGAAAGCAGTAAAAGAAAGCACGACTTTTTTAATATATCCTTCTACGTGCAATATTTTTAATGTATATTCATGCATGAAATTCAACACAAAAATTTTTTTCTTTTGAAAAGATAGAAAGTTTTTTTATGAATTATGATAATTAGTATAGCAGAATGTACATATAATTTTTAACGGAAGATAGTATTATAATCAATAAAGAAGAGGAGAATAATGAATGGCATAAATTTACGGCGCAAGAAATTGACTAAACCCTCGCGGAAAAAAATGATACGAGTCACTATAATTAGTATGAAAAAGCAGCTTCCCCGGTCTTCCGGATCTACATTATATCAATCTCTATTGTTTTCACCGCATTCGCTTTCGCTCAATCCGTCTAAACGTTTCAAGAGTATGACATCGCTTGCTCACTCGCTCACTCACTACGATATCCATCATCTCTCCGATGGCAGATTTTTAATAAAACTCGGCCCGGCATTTTCTTGCCGGTGCGCCCCTTCGACCCCGAATTATTATCCTCGCCCGCTCGCTTTCCACTGATTTGTCTTGCAAATGTGAGCGGTGTCAGCGTGCCGCGATCGAGCACAGAATGATCGAGATTAATACACCACGCGTGGTAGCACTTACGGCTTCTATTTTACATCGCCATTGCTTTTTTGTTCATCTAGAGCTCAATTCTTTCAAGGAAATTCTGAGTTGAACCTGATACTTCCGACTTTCATTTAGTAATATTGAATCTGCGGAGAGATAATGTTATAGTGACTTACGAAATCTAATACAAAATAAACGAGACTTATTATTAGATTTTAAGCTGATACGATTTCATGTTCACATACATACTATTATTTATTTTATGTGTTCGATTACGAGCTTAAATTGTATAATTTTCTCGATTTATGAAAATTTTATTCCAGCAATAAAATACTTATCAAACAAGAAAAGTATTAAAATTTAGACTGATAAGAAAACTTTATGTATAATTTCACATATATTCCTCTATATAGCGATTTATCCATTACATTAGCAACTATTGAAAATCAACTTGATTGCAAATGATTAGTGCGATATAAGTACTTATTTTGGAAATATATTATATTTTTCATTTTATTCTCCAGAATTTTTTAAACCTTTTTTGAAACGACAAACATTTATTTCTAAAAAAGGATTTTATAAACAAAAATAGATTTATGAAATATCTTAAAAATCATAATGAAAAAATCTGCGATATATGTTTTACATAAAAAATTCTTTGGGTTTTAAAAAAGTATTATATTTAAAAAATATCCTATTTTAATAATATATAAAAACAAATCTAATTTTTATTATATCTAAATCTTAAAAAATTTTAACTTTTTAGAAAGAAGAACATTTTATAGAATATATCCCGAAAGTTTTAACGAAGCCCATTAAAAAGAGATATACGTTTATCTTTTCAAAGTTAGAAAACTACATTTCGAGAAAATCGGGTTTAAAGTTTTAATCTTAGATAGAATCAAATAAATTATTGCTATTAAATGACCTGAATTTGATAATTATTTTTAACGTCTAAATTTATTTAGATTGAAAAAATTAGTTTTCAAATGACAGAAAAAAGTTCCAAAATATTTCACTTTTGAATCAAAAATAATTATCAATATCATATTTGAAAAATTAAAAGTATGTTAATGCTCGATAAATGAAAAATATTCATGAATCCTTGAAATATATTTCCTAATACTTTAAAATTAAACTGAACTAAAACAAATTTTTTTATGATTTTAAAAAGAATACACTGTCTTTTTAGTTATAAAATATTGATGAAATATATAGAATTTTTTATTCGTGATATTTTTTTAACAACTCATTTATTTTTACAATAATTTCAAATGGAAATAACAATAACTAATTATTTTAAAGAAATATGTATGAAATTATAAAAAAATAAAATGTTTTTATCAGACTAAATTATAGTAGATTTCTTGTTCAATAAATATTTTATTACTGGAATGAAATTTTCATAAATCGAAAAAATATATTTTATTTCTTAATTAGTATTTTTATAAGTCTAAGAAATATTTAATGTATTAATAATATCAATTTTAAATTAAAATTTTGGTTAAAATAATGATGTTTATTATATAATATTGAAACATATTCAATTTATTAAATACATTTAAATTTGCTAATATAATTAATTACATGAATTTCTGATGTAGAATAATTTTTTTTTCAAGTCTGAGAAATTACAATATACTATGACTCATACGTGTATAATAATAATTTAAATATTTGATACACTTAATTTTAGTGTTTAAGAAAACTTTGACCCAAATCATCCTTTATTTTAATTAAAATTAATAATATATTATTTTTAATAATTTAATTCATTTATATGATTAAATTTTATATATATTGTAAAATACATTTATTTTTTATTGCATATACAAGAAACAATATTAACATTCATTAATAAATCATATATATTATATATTACATAAACTATAAAAAAACTAAATAAATAAGAAAAAATTCCTTAAATGATTTACTTGAAATATGAAAGAGTATTTTGCAAAGATTATTTAGTCAATTTCATTGAGAATTTTAAGAATAAACGACAGACGAAAAAATCAAAAAGGAAAACAAAAATTGAAGAACTTTACGCAAATTCCACAGACAAAACTGTTTTTTTTGTTTCTATGTCTTTACTTGAGCTACATAGCATTTCATACATTAGGGAGATTAAACATAGACGGAAAAGGAATCTTTAGACGCGTGTTCCGGAAGAGACGACACTCATTTTCCCAGTCATTGACTTCGAATGGTAGAGTTCCACCTTGCCGGCGAATCACTTTGCATATATATATAGATACTTTTCTACATAGGACAACCTTTGCATCAGAATCCCGTGCGAGTTAGGCCCTTGTTGTCATCGTTCTTCTTTAATTCCAAGTTCACGCTTTCTTCTTGTTTCACCATCCTACGAATATTCTCTCTTTTACTTCTTTCTTAACTCTAATTCTTATTTTTCGGAATGCTATTCCGTTAACTTAGTTTACGCTACGAGGGTTTTCCTTCATCTTCGGACTGCATACTTTCATCAGATAAAACGGCTACGAGAGTACAGATCATGAAATTTTAGTGCGTCAAATCCTTGAATGTGGTCGGATTACCAAATAAAAACAAAATAAAGGTAGACGGTTATACTTATGATAAGTGGAGAGGAAAAATACATAATAATAATGTATATATAAAAAGAAATAAGGAGAACGAAAGAAAAATCAAGGCATATGCGAAGAAAAAATTAAAAATTTGGTCTAGAATTTAATTACGATACCAATTTTAATACTTTTAAAGCATGCGTATAATTTATTTTTTATGTTCTAATTTATTAATATATTTATGATATATTGAAATTCTGATGCAAATTTTTTATAATTCATTAACAAAATATATAAAAGATTTTTTTAAGTTATAATTATTATTATAGCTTATGGTTAATATGATATAATATGTTGAAAGTAAACTAAAATATATTTACAGTTTTAATAATCATTTTTTTCGAATATGAGTATATCTTCAATCTGTACTTTGTTGTAAAGCAATTAATACATTCCTTATCTACCTTAAGAGTTCAAAAATTTTCTAAATATAAATTCGCTTTACTCATAGTACATCGTATTATCTGCGATTTAAAAACAAAGTTAAAATTTTCCAGTGATAATCTTGTTGAAAAATAAGGAAAATAATTCATGCAATTATTTTTAGTTAATAATATTTAAATATTTACTCCTTCATATACGTTACTTTATATACGGTATAACTTAAATCTAATTTTCAGTCAAAACAACGAGTTGAGTATAAAATATACTGCATAAAAGTTCCGTTATATTATTTTTACTTTAGATTATTTAGTATACATTAATGAGATATTATTAATTCATGTAAATTTCATAAAAAAACTACAATTGATATATATATTTTACTTATAAAGCGTAACAGATAATTACAGTTGGTCGAATTTGGAAGTAAAGAAATTAAAACAATAAATCTTTTTAATTTTAAAAGAAATGTATTCGCAAAACATAATATTAATATACACTTTAAGCACTTTTATACAATTCCAATGGCAACTAATTATTTTATCTTTATTGACATTATATTTAAGATATTATTATTCTAGTAAATTTTAATTATAACATTACTTAAAAATTATAAAATTTAAACTACAAATTCATGTCTTATTAAATATAACTTTGAAGAAATAAGAATAATAATATTATCATCATATGTACAATTAAATTAAATAGTCTGTAGTCCGAATAGTGTGAAAGTATATTTTAATTCTATTTCGATGGGAAATGATCAAATGATTGATAGTTCGAAAATTTTAGTGCATTAATTTATTTCATTGAAGCGTAATATTTGAAGTCTATTCGCGTAATTTGTATCAAATTTTATTCATTGATTTGACAATTCTGCATTATCTACCATCTTATATTTATATCCCAGATGAAAGTGATAAGTCTGTAATTACTTTCAAAAATATATTACTATAATTTATACAATGTTTTTATTTTACAATTATTTTAATAGTAAAGATTATAATATATAAGAAAATTCAATTAATATTTTTAGTAAAATTTACATGATTAATTATATACAAGGAATTTATGATAATAAAATATTTTATATTAATAATTTACATCGTATTAAATATAATATTTTTTGATATATATATATAAATATTTTTAAATGAAATTTAATTGAGAATGTATACCGCCTTAAACAAGATACTTAAAAATAACAATATTTAAACATTGATTTCAACAAATTTTAAGAAAAATCCATAATACCTTTATATTTAAACTCATTCAATTCTCTCACTTTTTCAATCCCCGACTAAAAAAAAGATAATCCTTTGCGAATAAATATCCGACCTACGCACGAAAAAGCTTTTCCGCCTTGCAAATCTCAGATAAGTGTAAAGTCTAAAAGGAAACAGATGATCGAACAAGTCCATATAGCGAACGCGTGTGAAATCCTCGACCGTTTGGGAACAAAAAGGTGCATAAAAGAACTTAGGCTTTGAGCAAAAAAAAAGAGAAGAAACAGATAAGAGAATTAAAGAGAGCAAAAGAAAATAAAACAAATGAAAAAAAAATGTTATCCAGTGAATTTCAAAAATGCATCCAACCTTTCGAAATCGGTTCACTCCACACACATGTGAGTATACGGATAAATTTATGCTAGCAAATATAACGGCTCCCAGGTTTTTAACGCTTCGATTACACAAAACACATTGAAACACTTTTTGGAATTTTAATGCTGGCCTGGTATTTTCTACGGTTCTTTTTCTATCGCCGTTAAAGTCAACAGAATCTTCTCTTATTGAACGTATCACGTGGAAAAGCGGGTAGGCAAGTATGAAGTGGATGTACAGACATATATATAAAAAGTCGCTACAGCGAATTATTGTGCGTCAATGGACTTTGTATACTGACATGTGGCTACTTTTAACATTAATTTTGAAAGTCCTTTGGCAATAACATTGAAAATCTATAATCTCAATAGATAGAATTGTTTAGATTACTATCTCTGTGCTATATTATTCACATATAATATTTCTGTAAGATTTTTATTGATATATTACTCAAGATAAAATCAACTAGTTAGAATAAAAGATGATATTATTTATAATTTATTAAGATATTCTAGGTTTTTGTATAATAGAAAATGTAATTAAATTAACTTATTTTATAAAAAAATTTTATAAAAGTAAAATTTTATATACGTAAATTAATTTATATACGATTTTCTGTTACATCTATTTTCAATTTTTAATAACAATAAATATCTATTATATCTCAAGTTAATTTTTCGAATCCAATAATATATAAATATAAATATTTTTACTCTAATTGTGATGTACTATTGTAGTTCTAAAATACACTGTTGCAAAATAAATACTCAACTAAATATAAATTATAAATTATAAAATTACAACTTTACTTTCATTTAAACTGAAAATATAACAGTAATTGTGTTTTTTAGATCATTTTATAGAAGTATTTTCTTTCAATTATAATTTTTGAGAAAGTAAGAAAAAATAAGAAATTAATATGAATAATTTATTAAAAATACACTATCTTGAATTTTAAAATATCAAAATTTATTTTGGATTTTATCTATTACTTGATTTTTTCTAAAGTTAATAAAAGTATAACAAAACAGAAATTTCAGTTAATATCATTTAGTGCTACAAAATATTATTGTTAAGGAGGATGGTCATATAAGAGAGTTTATAGGAAGATTGGTAAAGAGAAAACAGTCTTGCTTAGTTTGGCTGATCACATATTATCAAATCGAGACAAAGCGAATGAAAAAAGACACAAGTAAGAAGAACGATGAAAAATGTTTAGACAAGTAAGAATAAGATCTACATAAAAAACCACGAGAATGAAAGCGAAAGAGAGAGTAGGGAAAGAGACCAGAAGAAGAATTAGTCTCGAAAATAAGATGTGAGAAACAATCCATACACGAGACAACAGAAATATTTATAATTAATTTAATTTCTTTTCATCTAATTCTAATTTATATAATTAAAAACTAAAGTGTATAAAAAAATATATTTAAAGTTTATTATAGTATATGAGTTCTTATATATGATCTGAAATAATATATAAAGAAATATACTTCATTTACATTACTTAATATTTTATATATGCTATAATAACTAGAAGAAAATGTGTATAAAAGTTCTTAAAGGTTTTGTAAAAGTACAAGAAAAGTAGTTTATAGGAGTTTTAGAAAAACAACAAGAGTGTTGTAAAGACAGAAAAAGCGAAGGAATGAAAACTTAATATGGCGCTCATTAGGCAGAGAACGCTGATTACGATAACCCAAGGACCGAAACTATATCTCTTCTTTCCTAACTCACCTACATACGGACATACTGTTTCTCATATATTAAGTTTATCTTTATCTATCTGTCTCCCTTTCTCTGACCTTGTTTTATCTATTTCATTTATAATTCCAACAAGAGATTTCTCTTTATTGCCTATTATTTGTCTAAAATGTGTTGTTAACTTTTTTTTTACTGTGGACTCTTTGTTTCTTTTTATTTGATAGAAAAAATCTTATATGATATATTTTAAATTTTATACTTAAATGAATTTTGATGATTTTTATTTGCACAATATTTAAAAAACTACAATTGTTTTCATCGATAAATATATACTTTTTGAAGCATATAATTATATATAAATTTTCTGATATAAATACATTCTTAAAATAAATTTAATTTAATACTTATTAAAAAAATACTCATAATTGAATTAAATAATGTTATAAATAATATTAACAATTTTAAAGTAATAAACAATTTAAGAAATTACATAATTCTGATATTTTTTAATACTGTAAACTAATTAGAATACAAAATAAAGTTTAATAACAAAGTGATAATATAATAGACCATACAAATATCAGGCATTATTAAATTTGGAAATATTATAATTATATATATATGAAGAATTTTTAATTATTTTTGTCAATATTTCAATTTCAAATAATATAAAACAGTAATGTTTACAATAACCTATAACTGTTTATTATCATAAAGATATATTTTATAATTAATAAAATAATTGTTTTTCAAAATGTAAGAAAAATAGTTGATCCGTTATATTAAAGTTTGGTATGTATACAGTTGTATATATATTGAAAATACAATCTTTTCATTTTTGAAGTAAATCCTATGAATTAACTAAATTTAGGTTTTTTTAAATTAAACATAATTGTCGTTATTGTATTCATCGATGTTTCAAAATTTTAAGAAGTTACTTATCACTATTTTATTATTTTTAAATACACTAATTTTGAATTCTTCATCTCATAAAATGAATTATTCTCATGAAATTATGTTAAATTTAAACAATCTATATAGTTTTACATAAATATTATTCGAAGATATCATAAATAATTCTTTTAATATTGTTTCGAGTAAAGAATACAATTATTATATTATATTATATTTATTTATATTAATTATATTTATTTATATTAATTATATTTATTTATATTAATTATATTTAATATAACTAATAAATTATATTCAACTAATTATATTTAAATAATTATAATATTGAATAAATTATATTTAACAATAAAGTTTAGTCAAAGTATATATTAATTATTTGAAACTACATATTTAATTAAACATTGTTTATTCATAATATTTTTATTTATTTTTATATAATAGTTCATTAATTATATATTTTTAATTACATTCATAGATTTAATTACCTTCATAAATATATATGTAATCTATGATATTCTAAGTATAATAATTACTATTTTTAAATATTAAAATATTTTATTGATAATGTTTTTAACAATCTGTGATTTCTTTGATACAAATAAATTTTTTAACAATTTTAAATTTTGAAACAAAAGTTTTTAAATTATAATAAATACAGATATAAAATTCATTCAAATTTTTCTTCTAATATACTACTTTTAGGTTTCTTTAGTTTATTTTTAAATATTATCAATTTTGTTCATTCATTTTATTATTTCTATATATTTTTGAAATCTATTCAATTTTGATAATTGTTTTAGAAAATCTGGTTCTCTAATAAATTTATTTATTTTTATTCTATTTAACAATCCTCTTACCGATTATTTAAATTTTTCAAAATGAAGTAGTTAATCGAATATATTTAATTTTCTGTTTCATTCGTTTATATTATCGTCTACAATCATTTTCTTTCATTCTCTTCACTATAATTTTAAAGTTCATATTATTGATAAAATTTAATTTAATTTTATTTTTTATTAATCTCATTATTTTTTACTCTTTCTTTCAATATTTTTGTCTCTTTCTCTCGCTTTATTTCCCTATTTTCCACTGCTTTTCATATTTTATCGTGTTTACGGATTTCTCTTAATCAAGCGTTAATCAAATGGTAATTTCGGTCGAATTTATTTACTTCATAAAATATTTTTCACATTTTAAACTGTAAACAAATATTTACTAATAGTTAATAACCCAAAGAATTATCTATATATACCTTGATATATTTTTCGCTTGCTCTTATTTTTAAAAATCTTTTTCTTTGTTTTTCCTTAAAAATCTTTAACTAAAAACTTTTTAATTGAAACAATAAGAATATAATGATAATACGCGTGGCTGCATGGGTAAATATTTATATATATGAAGATTCTTTTTTCATTATATTTTTATTACCGTATGTTTACTTTTTTCATTATCTTATTTTATGAAAGAGTAATATATAATTTATGTATAAAAAACGAAAAAATTATTGTACAAGATAAAAAGAACATCTACCTGCATCGAGGAATATCAGTATAAGTAAGCAGGTATTGAACTGTAACGATTATTGATAGTCCGTTAAATCTGACGCATTGATCTTTTTAAATTTTTTAATTAAACGAAATAATATAAAGAAACTATACGATTATGTTACTAAAATATAAATAAAATGTAAAAATCTTTTAATGCAAGGCTACAGATTCAATTTTATAAAGCAACGTATATTATAATCATTTTGGTGTATAATAGTTGAAAAAACATAAAGATAAGATTTAGTAGTATTCGATTCTATTTAATATGGTGGTCCTTTCCATTAATTAAAAAACTAAAAGTAAATCAATATTAAATAGCTTACAAATGCCATGTTAAAAGCTGACAAATCCAAACAATAATTTCAAGAAAAAAAGAAAGCACTTTTCATTTTAATCTAAAAAAAAGGTGATTAATACAAAAATTTGAACAATGTAAAATATTATACAAAAGAATAATTAAAGTCTAAAGTTTTTATTATTTTTAAGAATTATTATTGCAATTGATTACTATTTTTTAAAAAATAAGAAATTTTTACAAAAAAATTTGTATAGTTTATTAGACATTTTAAACGTTAAACAAATATATAGTAAGAAATTATATTCATACATTGATATCAGTTAAATCAAATTTGATATTATAAATTATTATATCTACAATAAATATCATATAAATTAAAGTCTAATTAGCGTAAAATATGAGTATTAAGTATTTTTACTGAAACTGTTTCTGAGAGCTAATATAATACCAACAAGGTTTAGATCGTATACGAAAATAAGGTCTAATAACACGTTTAATGTTTTAAGAGTTCTTTACAGAGAAATAGCGTGCATAATCCTAGAATTTGACTCTTTTTTCTAATTATATTTGCAAGATCGAATTTTATGGTTTCACTTTATCCTGAGAGCTCGATCATGATGAGTCGTAGCATCTAACCAATACATATATATTTCATGATTCTCTTTGTCCACCGAATTGCTAAGTACACGTTGAACATCATTTCCTTTTTTGGTTCAATAGTTCTAGTGTATTTATTATAGAGATAGAATTATATTTTCCTTCGTTTGTTTACATTCAATTAATTGTAGGGGATGGTTCGGTCTCACTATGTTACGACCCGACTGTTCGTTATATTACCAAAACTCTATATCGTTTATTGACTTATAGTAAAGCTATAGTTTTTTGTCGGAATTTTAATATCTTATATGAGAAGAAATAGAATTATATGTTCAATCAAATTGATATTTTCATACAACACAAGTAAATCCAGAATGTATCATTATATTTAAAAAATTCATATATGAATAATATATATATATGACTAAAAATTAATAAATTTAAGATAAAGGTTTAAATAATTGTCGTAAAAGTAAATAAAGAATTATTTTATACATTTTCTTATCGATGAAAACGTATTATTTAGAATTTTAAATAAATATTAAAAAATTACTTTTTATATATTTTTTTTGCATCTTGCAGATAATTATATTCATATTGAAACTATTTAAAATTTTTTAAATTATCATTGATCTTGATAATTAGTTTATAACTAAGTTTGTAACTAACATATAAGTCTGAGGGTATATATTTATTATAAGTTACATAATTAAAAAAATTAGAACTTCCATAATTCATACACGTAAAAAATCATAGTATTCCGAAAACGTTGAAATAATAAAAAATAACTTATATAAAAATAAATTGAATTAAATCCAGTTACTAATAAAACTGCCCATATCAATATATTTCAAAATATTTACAATATACTGATGAAAATGAAATAAGAGCAATTAATTTATAGCTTTATCTGTTTATATTATTTTGATATTTAGTTAAAAAGGAAATGAATAGAAATCTAAAACTATTGTATTGGTTATAATTTCAATCATATTTATAAATGTATTATGTAACTTAATTATATTATGAAAGTTGGTATTTAATTTTAATTATCCTGTGAGTTACAAATTAACATTTTTGCAATTAAATCATGAATTCAAAATATTTAGATAATTAGATAATAATTTTAATAACATGATAATTGTATTCATATGCATAACAATAATTGATTAAATAAATATATATATATACAAATTTTAAAAAATTTTATTTAAAAATTTTTTGAAAATTCTATTCTGTAGTTTTATTAAAAATATAGTTTTATTTCATGTTTTTACACAAACTAATTTGATCTAAATGTAAAATAAATTATATAATATTTTTGAAAAATTGATTATTTTTAAAATATCTTTAAAAGTTTTTTCGATAGATTTAATTCTGGAAAAATTCATAATCAACCTAAAAAAACCTAAATAAACTATTTCCACGATTAATGAGAATTACTTAAATTTAGTTTAAAGAATTTTTTAATATTGGTAAAGTATTTTTTAAATGCATTTAAATGTAGTGAATATCACATTCATAATTTCATTCTTATGTTTAAATTCAGAAATACGTTTTTAATATTTCCAATCACATCTGTCAAAGCCTTTCATTTTTCTTTTTTTTCACTCTTTTAGTATCTCGAATTATATCTTCTATCAAGTATAACAGAATGTCATAGCTAGTGCTAGAGTGGTTTTATTTATACTTATCCTTTAAATATATCAGATGTCTGTTTGTAGCGTTTTCAGTTCGCAATAATCGCAAACGCAAAGAAATGCAAATTTAATCAAATATTTTATTTAATATTCATGTGAACTTTTTCATTTCCAGAGTACAGAGTATTGATTTTACTTGTGCATCATTAAACATCAAATAATCTTAGAATCACATTCTACTAGTTTAGCTTCCTGCATTCTAATAAAGTAATCACTGTACTCATCAAATTCTGTCTCTTTTTTTCTCTCCTCTTTTACACATTCCTTTTGGAAACTACGCCTTTTTAAATATATAAGTATACGAGTATAAAAACAAGCACTTATATAGGAAAATATGTATGTATGTGTAATGAATACCTCCAGCAAGTCGTATAGTTTCTCGTTCGAGTGTATTGAGCAAACACAAGTGATAGTTAGAGATAATCGGATAGAGAGCGAGAGCCTTCAGTGTTGTCTCTTAAACAGAGAAGTTTGTGCAGAATGCACGGTGGAGCGAGTGAGATAACGATAGTGATAAAGGAAAAGAAAGACAAAGACATAGTATGGGTGGAGGGAAAGAGGGATATTGATGTTCATTGGCACGTATGTACTCACAGTAGGTGATGAAAATCAATCAAGGCTCTCGATTCTAACAGGACGATGTTGATGCAGCGCCGTAGCTTGGAGGCTTGGTCGCTTCTAGAGAGAACAAGGAACAGTACTGTTGGTGTTAGTTGATCGCCCTCAGTGCATTGTACGCGTGCAGGCGTGTATTCCAAGTAGAAGTCGGCTAGGAGGAAGGGCGAGCTCACAGGCAATGTCATTGGCAATATCGGTCACATACTGGCTCTTTCGAGCGGACATTGCACCCATACTTTGGATACAATGGACGGAAAAAAGTATCGGAAATTAAAATAATTTCAATATAATTCTTCTCTAATCAGTCGATAGAAGTTCAAAAAACTTTTATAGTATTAAATTTAATATCTGATACCCGATTTTACATTTACGATACTTGCAGAATATACCTACCTTTTTAAAAAAATGTTCCTACGTTTTACTTTAGTTGTATAAATATGTAGTTTTATTGCATAGTTATTTAGTTTTCTCGTGAAATAATCTAAAAATTAACAAATTATTGAGGTATTTAAATAAAAATATAATTTTAAGAAATTAGTTATCAAAAACAAATAAAGAATAGAAAAAAATAAATGCAAAATAGATTACATAAGAACAAAATTAAAAAATTAATAATCTAATAAATGAATGAATGTAAATAAAAACAAAGTTTTATTTATTTTCATTTCTTTCTTTCTATATTCTCTTTCTCTTTCATTCACTCTGTCTATTTTTTTCTCTAAATATTTCTTTTCAGATATTTATAATAATTTTTAATATTTGTTGTAAATACATATATAAAATAATCAGTAATCGGTAAACATATGCTAGCATACAAAAATATTTATTTTAAAATTAATTTCACTCTCATTTTTATAATATAAAATTATAGATCGTAAATATTTAAAAATTTCGGTTTGTAATGTTGTTATGATAAAATTATAAATTGCAAAAATTTGAAAATCTAACTACTATATTTTTTATAATAGTGGATAAGAGTAGAGAACAAAAAATAGTCATTATATTCATTTAAACAGAATATATTAAATTAATGAAATATATTTTCTGAATCGAATATCAGTTATTCCATTTTGCTAATAAATACATAAAAACTTTATATTCAAATGCAAACCATATATTATATAAGATTTTTTTATATATTTTGGTACCAAAAAGGTTTCTAAATTGCATATGTTTTACTAAGCAATATTGGATGCAGGACCAAATATCGTATCGAAAGTTTAGAATATAAAAATGTGTAAATGTACATAATAAATTTGCAAACATTTTTAATTAATATTTCAATAGCACAAAAGAAAAAATAAAAAATTTAAATGCTGATTTCAAAAAAAGGAAAAAGAGGATCATAAATAAACGAATGAGATTGAGAAAAATAGAGAGCAAATGTACAGGACGCATGAAAATGGGAAAGGGTGACACTGCAGTACTACTTGCACTAAGTATAGACGCCGGACAAATACGTAAACGCACAAGGATGTAAACGTAAGCATGGCATTCGACACAGCAAGCCAGTTTCCAACCATCGCCTGGTATATGGAACTACGAACAAAGAACGAACGAGATGAAGAAAGAAAAAAAAAGCCTGATTTAGCTTCGGTACACTGAGTACGCACATCACTCCAAAGTAATCGAAATCCGCGAAAAATAAAAGAAAAAATGGGTAGAAGGTTAAAAATAAAAGAGATACGATAAATTACTGTGGTCCAGTTCAGGGGTGAGCATCGACCCTAAATACAAAGTCACTTTTAGTTTTCACTTTGTTCTCCATTCGATTCTTATGTACGAATTTTAGCGACGCAAGTTTCTGCTTACCAACCCCTTCCCTGACTCTATTCTTGACTTTGTATCACGGCATTTCGTACAACACCGGAGAATTTTATTTTTTGCTGGAAAAAAAAACGAAAGCTACTGCCGAATGAATAGTTAACTTCCGTTACGAATATTTGAGCGGGAATTTGATATTTTTCTTGAGAATATAAGAAGGTAAGGATGGGAGGGTTGGAAGCTTGTGAAAGCGAATAGAGTTTTAGAGTATATAGAGTCAAGTCATTCGTTTGGCTTCCATATTACAAAAATAATTTGGCCTTCTTTTCAATGTGGAAATTCTTAGCGTAGTGGATATGAAGAATGTATGGGACTTTCCACAATACCATGAATAAAGCATAAAAGAGACCTTTTACCAAATAAGATTGCTTTAATAAGATTTACTTGGACTGATTCTGTAATTAAAAATCACTTCGTACATCAATATTAGTATTATTAATCACAATTTTTTTCTGAATTTACTATTTTCTATAACATAAGAATTATGAGTATAAACTTATTATATTGAATATCATTTTACCTGAGTTTTATTATTTAAAAAAACATTTAGATCCTTGACTATATTTACACTTTGTCAATTTTCATAGTTTTATTGTTCATTCAACAGTTCCTAAATTATAAACAATTCATCCTTTTCTATATTACATAAATTATATATATATATATATATATATATATATGTATATATAATCACTTACGATAATATAAATTAATGTATTTTGATGTTCATTAATATTTTTTCTTGAATAAATACTTGTAATTTTATTTATTCTATTTAATTAACATATAAAATTTTGTTATGTCGTTTATTAAATCTAATTCTAAAGTTTAATTACAACTTTTTTTATATAAAAAGAAAATTAAGTTCATCTTAATAGTCACTAATAATAGTTTAATTGGAAAAGAGTTGAAATAAAGCTATCTGTAGTAAATATTTTAAGAGTATTTATTTCAATCGCATATGAAATTGCACTTATGAATTTTTCAGAAATTCAGATTGCAGTGATTTATGATCTACAGTCGATCAAATAAGTATTTTATGTATCATTATCCTAATAAGAAATTTGAATAAAATTATGCACTTATCAAATTAAAATTTTAATTATAGTTTAGCTGTATGTAATTAAAAATTGTCTGTAGTTACATTTTGGATAGAATATGTGTAAAGATATACAATCATATAATTTGTGATTTATTTGAGCAAATATTTTTTAAAAAGTAATATCTTATATTCATAAATTAAAGTTTTTCGTAAATATATGTTAACAATGTATAAAGTGAATATCTATTTTCTTATATTCAATAATTACCAAATACTCAAGAATTAAGAAAATGCAATTTTATGAATTATCGTTTCCAAATCAATAATCCAAATTGAGCTCAGTTTAAAATAATAGAAACGATAAGAATATATAATTTTTTTATCTATATTTCAAATATTAACATAATAAACTGTAGATTTATCGGTAAAAAAATTTTTTTTATTAAAATCTTAATCAACAGAAATACTTATATAAAAAAAACGATTACTTTAGTGCAATAGAAATAGTTAATGCGATAATATTAATAGTGTTTAGATACTGAAGCAAGAGAGAATGTGAGAGAAAAAGAGAGAGTTATTTTTAGAGTGGGCTAAAGAATGAGAGGAAAATGAAGAAAAGAGGCAAATTATCATCTCCTATGGAGGATAACAGTGTACGCAACACTCGAGTGTCCGGAACTCTGGCACACGTGTCGACCAAATACTTTACACCGTAGGTTGCATCTTTTGCTACTGTTCTCATCGCTTCGGAACCGAGGCTGCTGGTGTTATTGGTAAAGTTAAGCAATGCTCCTCGTTCCAGCTTCTTTGTAGAACCGTATGTTGTGAGCGTACATTAATGGTCTTTTTTTTATTTCTGTATTTACAACTTCCGACCTGTAAACTTTGAATACCATGAACCTCAATACAGTTCGATTTTTATCTTTTTCACACTCTTGTCTTTCTCCTTCTAATTTGTAATTCCTTAATACTATGAAGATATCCAAAAACTTACCTCTAAATCACTTTCCATTATTTACAATTACATTCAGTGCTTTTGAACAATTTATTATTTCTCAACCTTTTATCTCATTGAAGGTTATTTTTAACTTTTCAGAAATTATTTTAATAACTTTATTTTTTGTATAAATTAATTATTTATTAAATTAACATGAATTTTTTAAGAGGAATTAAATCATGTTTTGAAAAGTTTTATAATCATTAAAGCACTTGAAAGTTGTATTTCAGCTACATTATGTAAGATTATAGAATTATGTAACTGATAAAAATCATTAAAAAAAATCAATTGTAAGTAATGCGAATAATATATTTCATTAATAGTATATTAATTATAGAAACATTAATATAAGCAAAAATTTTTATTCTAATTTTTATATTACCTTGGGTACTTTTTCTAAAAGTTTTCTGTAATATATAATAAAAACAAATTGTAATCAAATTAGAAATTTCTTACATTCTATATATGTTTTATTATTTTAATATATTTATTTCCTCTGATTTATAAATATGTCACTGTATACATCTGTTTATAGAAATCAGTCTATTCTTTTAAAATATTTTTAACGAGATCATCTAATTATGAATCCAATATGACTATATATTGATTTTTATAAAACTTTGAAAAAATAATATTTATTTTCAACGTATTGAAAATATAAATTAATATGTTTAATATATCATATCCTATTTAAGAGAATTTTAAATATTATTATAATAAATAATTACTAATTATCATTACATTTCTGTGTTGTGTTCGAATTGTATCTATTAAAAGCTTGAATATATTTATTTATAATTAGTTAAAATCTGTGAAAATAAATAAAATAAACAACGATTGTCTTGGAATTTTATAGAAATTCACTTACTTTATTTAGAACTTACTTTCTTGATACTAAATAATAATTATTTTTATAATATTAAAAGATAAGCAATGTATCGATACGATATATAATATTCATATATAATATTCTCTTTGCTTGTTCCATTCTGTTATTTTAATTATTGGATTTATATTTATTCATTAGCTTACACAAATTTCTAAGGAATATTCATAATATATATATATAAATTCTATTTTTCTAAATGGTGAAATATCGAAAAAAAAACATAATTTAAATATTAAATATAAACTCATGTATTAATAAAAGAAAGAATCATTAATAATGACTTTTAAAATAATAACAATAATTTAATATATATTAATAATTTTAAATAATTATTCTTTATTAAATTAAAAAATTTATTGTCATATTTCATCATCTATTTAATTCACTCATTTAATACTTAAAGATATTTGAAAAAAGGATAATTGACAAAAGTAATGATTAAAAATTAAAGATAATTTTAAAAATATATTCTAATGATAGAATCTAAGCTTAATATACTTATTTAAATAAATATTTTAGATTTTATAGTCTGAAGTTGATACTAAAAGTGAATAAAATTATTTCAAATATGTAAAAGTTAACATTTTTTGTAATTTAAATTTCCTAAATTTTAATATTTGTAGCAATGATTCAAGCTTTTGTAACTGACATCACAAAATAAAACAGTATTTTATTTCATCAAAATAATAAAATAATATTCCGATTAATTTATATGTAATCCTTATCTTATTTGTAAAAATATTGTTTAAGATATATTTCATAATATTATTAATAGCTGTAAATGTAGTTAATATTTGAATTTTTCAGAAAAAACTGTAATTTAAATTTAATAAAACTTTTATCGAATTTCATTTCTTAGAATGTTTCAATTAATATTAAAAAGAATTAAATTTATAAAATGTTAACTTTTTTAATTTCGGTTTCTAAAAAATAGACTTGAATCCATCCAATAATTTTATTTTTTAATTTTTTCCATCCGCTCTGTTTTCTTTTAAATTGTTCGGTTTCGCTTTTGAAGATTTCCTTTTTCTACATCGCTACTGTCATACCACGCTCTTTATTTTTCGTACAGTAGTTAACGTACATAACATTCTTGTGGCATTAGTCGAGGTTTGCTTGCGCGTACTTCGGTTTTATTAGTTCAACAAGAAGATTCTGTACGCGGTTATGAGGAAAACCAAAAAAAAGAAGAGTTGGAACCAATGCCTAGAGGATTATAGCTGAGTTAAAAAAGAATGATCAAGTTGGAGAAAAATAGAGAGCAAGAGAAAAGTTGTCTGTTTCATAGGAAAGAAAAGAGATAGAAGTGATAGAGGATGGAATTCCCAGTAGATCACTGTCACCGCGCGAGAAACCAATATAAATACCTCAACGCCTCCTTCTTCGTTTGCCGCAAAAGCGAGCACGCGCCGACAGTACTCGCATTGCCATGAGTCCCTGTAGCTGTCTACATCTCCTGACTATGGTATTGTCTTATTGTAGAAAGAAAGCAAAATGAGTGAGAGAGTAAAAGAAGCGCAATTCAGATGAAAGACGATACGCCAAGATGTAAACTGGTCTTCCCAATGGTATCTTCCATCAAATAAAGTTACCCAACCAACTTTGACTGCGCTTTGTTGTTTTCTAACGATTGGATGGATATAAGTATTGAGAACAACTCTTTATATCTATGTTCTTTAGTTATAATTTATTTATATTTGAAAAATGATTTATCATTACTGTATTAAGAATAAAGATTCATTTTTATCAGAAACTTGGTTTTAAATGTCTTTTTCTTATATTAAAATAAAATAATTAACTTTATAAATAGTATTTTATTATATATATATAAATTCTTATGGAATAATTATCTTTTTTTATTATTAATATAAATTTTATATGTATGAAAACTATTTTACTAATAAATGAAATATTACAGATCGAATTTAAAAAAAAATTCATTGTTGAAAATTCTATGATTTAATTATTTAACACTTTATTTTATTTTTAGTACTTTAAATTTATTTTTAAACATTATTGATTTTAAGACTTTTCATATAATATAATACGAATTTCAAGCTATACTTAAACGGAATATAATATCAATATAGTTTTCAAAGCCACCTGTAGAGTAAGAAGGATAGGAATCTTACAACAAGAACATCAAAATTAGTTTGTATTTTTATAAATAGAAATAAATACGATAAAAATTCGATTATATTAATATATTCTATTTCATTTATCTAATAAAATAAATTCGTAATTTAATAATAATTAGTTTATAGTAGTTTCATATTTATAAAACTATTCCCTAATAACATTGGGATATTATTTTATATACTATTATTTTAACAAATTTTTTTTACAAATTCTAATGTTGATTTCTTTTTGAATCCATTATTAAGTAATTATTGATGAATTTTTTGAAATTAAACTTATTTTATAATCTTTACTTACATAAAACAACGCGCAATATCTTTTTACAGTAGCATAAGTCGGCATCAGGTCAGAATTTCTATCTTCTCTCTAACCATTTGACCCTCGTGAATCGTTTATCACCTGTCACTAAAGTTATTTCAGTTTCTTATTCTACCAGAAATTGGCAGCACTGCTTGAGGCAACAGATAGTCCTTTTCTTTCTAGCTCAGCTTATGAAAAATATCCCTAATTCTGGCTAAAACAAATTGCTCTTTTACGTGATTGAAAACCACTGGTTATATGCGTGTGAGGACACGAGATTGTTCAATTAAATCTAGAAATATCTTGCACGAAAGAATGAATAGAAATTCTTTTATTATGAAAAATATAGTAGCAATATGTTCGGAAGATAAAATCTACCATATCTTAGTAATATTTTAATTAGTGATTATTGAATTTAATTGACTATTATATAATGCTATTTTATTTTGCAGTTGCATCCATCAGATTTTTTATATTTCATTTAAGCACAATTCATGAAATTATACCTAACTTCATAAAATTCATTTTCTAAGCTTTTTTATACACATATATTTCGTATTTTTTACTTTTATTTATAACGCGAATTCTTTTACTATTTATACTTAATTACATTTTATTAAAGTAATTTTATTCAAGAATATTAAGAAATTTATTAAGAAAATAGTTTCTTTCATATATTTTATAAAGCAAGGAAAGTTATTAAAGGTACGTATAAAATGTGATTTATATGTATACAAAGTATTTCATTTTCTTCAGACACTCATTTTATTTACTCTTTGAATTTTTATATTATTTAGATTAATAAATATTCGTCAAAGTTAAATATAATATTTTTAAATTTCATTTATAACATTAATAAAATTTTTAATCTTATTAATTAAAATATTTGAATTTGAATTCACCATAATAATATAAATAAAAAATTTGAAACATAAATAAATCGTTCTTTAGTCTATGTAATTTTAAATAATTAATTTTCTATAAACAATAATATAATTTTATTAATATTTATATAAAAATATATATTTGATGATAACAATTTCTTGTAAAATTTATTAATATGTTTTATTTTAATATTTTTATTTATACATAAATTGTTTTCAAAAAATTTAGAAAATATTCAGAAATACTTGAAATAATATGTTCAATATTAAATAGAAATAATTCATTATTTATTTTTTTATAAAAAATAAAAGTCAAGTTAAAACTAATAAGAAATACATATATTTACTTTTATATAAAATCAGAAAGAGTTTATCATAATTGGTAAACAAGAAATTTAGATGTTACTAAAATGTCTATTGTTCTCCTATTGTCTGGTCACTGCTAAAGAAACATAAAAGTGAGCTTTCACAATGCGTTTCGTAGTAGTTTCCTTTATACCCTGATATTTTGTCTTTAGAACCACGGTCTTTATGACATTTTTCTCCTTTATTCGGAACTCTTTTTCTTGTCCACGTCTAAATTTTCCAATGTCATACGACGCCGGTGTAGTGTTAGCCCTGTACTTTCCTAACGAAGTGATAACTTTTTTCTTCGCCTTGTCTTACTCGATATTTATTCAACACTTCATTCTTAAATTAAGTTAGACCTCTAGACGTTTAAGATACTCGATTGCGTTATTCATTTCTTTACCCGACGACATGAACGGTGCACTTTTGTGTTCATAAGAAGCTTGCTCAAAGAATAACGAGAAAATCAAGAGAGACTAATAAAATTCTGAGATAAAAACCATGAAATGCCAGGATTTTACTTCTAGCATTTTTATGTAGTACCAAGTGAAAATTTAATTATTTGATTGAATAAAAAATTAGTACTATTTTTATTATGCAATGATGATATTTAAGTATTTATCTTATTCGATAATATCACGTAATATAACATTATTATAAAATAGAATTTTTAAATTCAATTTTTTAAATTATTTAAATCATGGATAAGTAATTCACGTATTGGTTTAAATTTATATAAATATATTAAATTGGTTAAGTATTCATTAACATGTTCATTAACAATAATCATAAAGATCAATAAAAGAATAAATTTTTATTAAATACATTTTATAATTACCGTACAAAAAGTTGATCTTGTATTTAAAATTTGTCGAATCAAAGATAAATTATTAATTAGGTTTAGCCTTACTTTAGTTTTAAGGACATTAAATTTATATCTATAATAATGTTTTAAAATTTAACGAGGAAACAATCTAATTTTTTCCATATAATAAATAATATAATAATTTAAAATTATAAAAAATAATAAATAATTATAAGATATTTGAATCAACAGAAAATTAGAATATCGTATTATGTAAAATAAAATCAAACGATAAAGGAAAATTAAAGAACGACACATAATTCTTTGAAAATTATCGTTTCAATATAATTATATTATAAACAAATAACTCAATTATAACTAGAAAAAAATTTGTTCGTATAAATAAATTAGTTGTATAATAATAAGGATAATAATAATAATAATAATATTAATAATAAATAAATATAAAAGAAAAATAATTTCATAAATATTTTTAAATTAAAATTTAAGGTTTTTATGACAAAATCGAATATAATTTTTACATTATACCACAGATTTATTTAAGTCATTTTGTTCACGAAAAGAAATTTGTACAAATTTTCTACAAGTATATCAGCGATTCCATAAAAAAATAAAATTTGGTTATATTCAATTAAATTTGAATGAGACAAAAGGTAATTAGTTAATTGTTGCAACTGCGTTATACATATACGCATACATACATATAAATTTTTACATGAACGATATGAAACGAAAATATAAAAAGAAAACAAATCGCAATCACTGCTATCTATCGTCGGCCCAATTGCTAGTCAAGTTCCAAAAATTACAAAGTTCCTCTATCGACATACATTGTTCGTATATTACGTACTAACATGAATAGCGTAGAAGCATTTAATTTTCAATCGTGGTGGCCAATCCTATCGTGAGTACCCATCTACTTTTGTTTTTTACTCTCTCTCTCTCTCTCTTTTATCTACACCGGTGTTTCGTTTTTAACAACGATCTTGAATGATCGGAGGATGATTTTATTGCTGATCCTGTATGCCATGTGGGTCGTCAGAGGTGGTTTAATGAGCCTCTTCCACCCTCTGTTATACCATCCAACGTCGGTCTTCCCCAACTTACAATTCTCTTTCTCTTTCTCCTTTTCTTCTTCTATCATTCTATCTCATGCTCTCACAGCCCTCACAATTACGTCGCGCGTGCCTCGACTATGGAAACATATACCGTAACAATTCGACCCTGCTTTCCTACGACCTTTCGTCGGCTAGATTGCCCCATATCTATCTCTATTTTCTCTCACCATCTTTCTCTCTCGTTCTGACTCTCCTTTTTCTCTGCCACTCACACATGCATACATTTTGTTATATATTGTCTAGCTCTCACTCGCTCACTCCTACACTTGTCCTTATCAAGCTGCCGAGGTTACACGTATTTCTTTGTCCTGCCAGATGTTACGAAACCGAACTAAATGGCTAATGCCGAGACTTTCTCCTTCCTTGTCGTTGTAGCGCATGTGCAGTACCGATCATCTAAGAAATTTTCGGCATTGCGTGCAATTGTAAGATACAAGATATTCATTATTACTGCTGTTTATATAACCATAAAGATAAGAAAAACGAAATGCACTTAAAAGTTTCTGAAAGTTTTCTGTTTTCTTAAAATATAAGAGTAATTACTTTAAATACTAGTGTATTATTTAATATTGCAGTATCCAAAATAATGTTATATAATTTATTTCAGAATTTTATTAAATGTTTATTTTTAGTCAAGAATTTTAATTTTTACTATATTGTAATATTTCGCGTAATTTTATCGAAACTATACAGGTTAAACTAAATGAATTATGTCCCACTGTTCATGAATTTACAAATTTTCACATCATATATTTATATTATTTTCATATATAGTTGATAAATTATTTCTTCATTTTATTTTTCAATATCAACATAATAATTATAAACAATATTTGAAAACAGTTTGTATATTTTGTTTATTTATGTTATTCACTTAGTATTTAAGTATAGTTAATTTATAATAATATATCAGCTTTAATAAAATTAGCATTATAATTGATTTAGATAATCGTACTTGCCTAAATTTTAATATTCCTCATGGATAATTCTAAGTAAATCATGATTTAGTCTTATTTATTTGATAAAAATGATTATCCTTAATATATGAATATAAACAAAATACATGAACAAGAGTAAGTTTAAGTTTTCAATTGTAATTACTTTAAGTATGTCGCATGCTATAATATCATTATGAAGTTTGCAAACGTATCAACTCATGCATTTGTAAATAGCGTATATTGGAAATATAACCTGTATGAATTACTTTATAAATTTCAGGTATAAACGAATTCAAATTTTTAGTTAAACTAATGATCACAAAGCATAATGCACGAACTCTTTACTTTACGTTTAAGTTTACAAAATTAATCAAAAACTATGTATAACATATTATTAGTATTTTGTATATGTTTTTTAAAAATAGTTTTTAATTATTGTTTACTTTTTATAATTTGTAATAATATAAATATACTTTTTATAATAATATAAATATACTACATGTAATGAATTATTATTTTAAATTTAATACTTTCTTATTCAAGTTAAGTATTTGTATCTTAAAAAGTATGTTATTTGTAAAATATGTTTTATTAGAATATATGAAACACGATTTAAATATTTAAATTATATATTTATCAATATTTTTAAATCACTTTTGGAAAAAAGAATTATTTAAAAATTGATTCCATAGAATTTAAATCCCATTTTATAGTAATAAAATATTACTAAATTATTATGTTATTCATTATCTGTTGATTACACTCATTTATAAAAAAAATCTAAATGTATTTATCGAATGCGAAATTCGATTACAATCTATCGTAAAAGCCTTTTTAAAATTTAATCGCAATAACAACGTAGTTCAAGATACGTGAGCTTTAGTTTGTTTAACATGAATTGGCTATTCGGTATTAAAACAATCCGTATAACTCAGAGAAAAAATACCGAAATCTACACAAGTACATTTCTGTGTTATATTTTTCTTATCTATCTAACACTCCCTCTATCCCTCTTAATTGTGTATTAAGCATTTAACAAACAAATCTATTAAAACAAATTCAAGTATTTTTCTGTGTTATGTTTCTCTTATCTATCTAACACTTCCTCTATCCCTCTTAATTGTGTATTAAGCATTTAACAAGCAAATCTATTCAAACAATGAAATCATTCGTTATTGTTGTTAGTTCGTTACCCCACAGATATTTAATTATTCTCCTCGTAGAATGAATGCATTGCATGTTGTATATATTTGGCACCTCATCAACGTTCAAAAGATGAATTATTCGATATGAAGCGTAAACTTTTATTTCAACAAATTAAAATGAAGGATGAGATTGTTATTGCATTTTATTTCAATTTTGTTGTTTACCACTTAGTAATGAAATAGTAGATTGAAAGTGAAGTCTAAAATTTAAGCCTTTATACATGTATTATCTATATTTAAATTTCTGTAAATTTTAAGAAGAATTTATTCTATAAAATTTTAGTTAACAGCATCATTTAATTAGAAACTTTATTTTATATATTATTTGTATATGTATTAATATTCATCAAATGGGACTTTAGAAATATTCTATTCTTAATTCATAATAATTGTTAAAAAATCTTATTTACTTAAATTTGTTTATAATAATTCTAATACTACATAATTTATGTAAAAAAATCAGAAAAATAAATACAATTTTAAGAAATAAATTTATTTATCCTGCATTCGTGTCTTTTTCATAATTTGTTTTACTCTATAACTTTAACTCTTTTTTCCTTCATTAATTTAAATATCTGTATATTTGTTTCCTTTTCTTATAGCACTTTTATATCATTTCATTGACGGTTTCTTATGTTAGCAGTTTATCAAAAAATTAGTTATTACACATATTAAAGTCGTTTCCGCGTTTATTTTGTCAAATAACAAAAAGAAACTGTGTCCATTTCTTTGTTTGCCTAAATTTGCGTGCTTAATTTCAATTGACTAGTAACTTCAAAAATGTCAAGCGAGGAATTTAACACAAGAGCACTGAGACTCGGGTTCTACTGACTAAAACTTATTTGTAACACGGGTAATTAATTATATAATATGTGCAAGTCAAAATGATGTCATCGTGATAGTATATCCAGTGAATATGAATTGCGTCAGAATTATAATTTTTCTGAAATGAACTGATTCTATTTATTCATAATTGAACAAAAATATGGGTTAATTGATCAGTAAATGCTGAATACATGAAATACATTTATTTACCATGCTTTAGTTTCATAATATGAATTAAACTTATATTCATGTTCAAATTTATAAAATAAAAAAATATTTTCTTATTTTTTAGAGACTGTTAATTTCAAAATTTTCATGTATTTCAAATTATAAACAATATTACATTTCAAGATAAATTTTGAATAGAATATACATAAAATACATTTGATATTTAGATTTACATTTTCAAATATAAATATAGTTCATTTTTATTTATAAATATTATTTTAGTGAGATACATTATCATTTATTTAATTTAAATATTAATCATAATTGATTTTTATAATGTATTTTATAAAAAATGAAAGTCTAATAATATATTTATCAAAAAAAAATTTGAATGTTTAATTTAGAATTAAGAATTTTAAATTATTAAGATCTCTATATTATATAAATCATATATATTTTATTCACTTAATCTACAATATCAAATTCGATTACAATAACATATATATTATATATATATAAATTAACAAAATAAGAAATTTGTATGTGCTTTTTTATACTTTTTATTCATCTATATTCATTTAGCTCTTTGATTATGATTAATTATTTAAGTGTTTATAATTTTCTTTCATAATATTATCTATGATATGAATCATTACTGGCTAGTTTTAAATTTATTACATTAGCCTTTTCTCTTTATTTATAATATAATCCTTATATATATATTAAATATATCGTTGAAATTATTTTCCTTAAAATAGAATATTTATAAATTAAATTTAAAAAAGAATCTGAATGTAAAGAGAATGAAATATGTATTGAATAATTTTTAGAAAACTATTTTATAAAATATTCAAATTATTCTCCGACTTCAAATCCATAATTTTAAATATTTTTTTATTTACTTGTATAAATTATATATTATTGTTAAATTATAAATTATACTAATATCATTTATACATTATTAAATAATAATGGTTATTACAAATAATTCTGCTGTGAAATCCTTATTAATTCTTTTTCTTTACGATCACACATATATGTATTTATAATTACTATGTGGTATATAAAAATATATCAGTTTTAAAAAAATGAATAGCTTAAATCAAGTAAAAAGAAAATTGATATATCTTATCCAAAATATTTTTATATACAATCATGGATTCATAATAATATAAGATCAGTAGCTTCAGTTGCTTTTCATGAATAAATCTGTATCTATTATTATATATAAATATGATTAAGAAATATTCTACATACTTACATATTATTAAAATTATTAAATATTATTATTTAGCCTATTAATGCACTTGGTATAAAAATATGTAACCTAATGATATTTCAAGAAGCCATATCTACTAATTTAAAGAGGTATTGTATAGTCGAATGAATCTGGAGAAGAGAATTGAATTGTTAGCAGTGTAATATAAATTACAATAACAACACTTTATTCTATATAAAATTAAATACTTTGTAAAGTAATAATATTTTGTAAATTATATTAAAAGTAATTGCTGTTTTTAGCATTTTGCACATGACAATAATAAAAAATTTTTATAAATTGGATGAGTAATAAATAATTATATACAATATCAAATATTATTTATTGCGAATGATATTTTGTCAAATTGACTTTTAATTCGTTAATTTATCAATTCCCAAAGATTAAATATTGTATAATGTATATAATTTTTATGTTTAAAGCCTTTCAAAAAAGTAATTTTACGTACATTAAAAAAGATATACTTTTAAATAAACTATATCACTATAAATGAATAAAAAATATTTACATTTTAATAAATTAATTCAAAATACCTAAAATTTATTTTATATGATTTTATCTTATAATACGTGAAAATGTATAAAATTGTATTGTGTAGTAGTATAATAAACAATTTGAATATTATTCAATCAGTCTAAAAATATAAATCTTCAAGTGATTGAATAAATAAATTTATAAAATAATAAAATTTTATTTTAATTTTATAAAAAATTGAATGAAAAAATTTTCTAAATAAAACTTAAAGCTTTTATTATTTATTATTATACGAGTAAAATATTATTATAGTAAAATAAAATATAAAATTTATATCAAATATTAATACATATTCAAGGTAGTGCTGAGTATAATATATTACACTATTATTTTTTTATTCATATTTTTGTTGATTTACTAGAATCAGTTTATATTCTATTTCATATAAAATCATTAATTACAACAACGATCTCGCAATCTATTTTCAGAATCATCCATAAAATACAAGCCAATTGTAAATTTTCATTGACATTATTATGTAACTTAAGATTTGATCATTTATAGTAAGCTTAATAAAAAATAATAGCTTTTGTTGACATTACAAAAAAAATTTTATATTAATAATATGTTTTTTATTAAATATAAGCATTATTAAATAAATATTATGTTTATATCAATACCAACATTAATAGCGATGTCTTCAACAAGAATTATTTGATGTTTTATTTTTATTTTTTCTGTCTACATAAATTACAAAAATGAATAATTAACTTTTAAAACATTTAGTATATCGTTTTCAAATATTTATCATAAAAGATTAAGAAAATTATAAGTTCAGAATTTAATGCAATTCGCAAAGATATTTAATATACAGCGAATAAAATATTCAGCTATGATTTCGATTTGGTATTTTACAAAATCTGTAGATAATGGTAACGATAATATTTCAATAAATATATATAAAATTCTTATATACATTAAAAAATATATATAAATTATATATCTGCATATAATTAAAAATCTATATAACTCTGTATAAATTAAAAAATCTAGTAATATGATATATCAACATATACACTTCCGAATTTTATATATAAAATTTTAGTAGTATTAAATAATACTTTCAAATATTCATTTAAAAAACTTTATTTTTATTATTTTTATCAACTTATATATTTATTCGTTAAAAATTTCTTTCATTTAATTTATGATTTGCATAAATATAAGTTCTTGAATTTATAATATAATTCTAGACATATTTTAAGTTTATACTTATTTTAGATGAAATTTTATTAATTTTAACATATCTACTAAATTTATCAAAAATGTTTCTTTCTTTACATTTAAAATATTTTTTTTTAATAAAATTAATCATAATCTAGGATTTATATTTATTTACTCCATAAAAATAATCAAAAAGTTATATTTTGAATTCTAATATAAATATGTATTATAAATATCTTTTATATAATATTCATGTAATATTTATAAGTGAATAATCGATAAATGTGCTAATCACATATAAAATAAATAAAAACAATAATAAATATGCATAATGAATATGTGAGTATAAAGATAAGAAAAATACAACAACAAAATATGGATTATTCTAAAAATAAAAATTTTAATTAGCACTAGAATTAAAATACGTTTAACCTCTTGTAGTGAATATTTCATTTTCAATTATATTCAGTAAAGTATGAAGGGTAGAAAAATCGCCGGAAGACTGTAACAAAATAAATGCGGCAAATGAATCTATGTGATCGTTACTTTTAATCAAATTAATTTGCGAAAATCATAAAGGGATTTGATTCGACGTAGGACCGCTTAATGAAAATAATATTTTATTACATTAATTCTTGTGGAAAATTCTTTTGTGCTCTCATTACTTTTCATCACCAAACGTGGCCTTTGCCTACGCACCGAACTCCTTGTCTTTGAATTCTTTTTTACTCGCACTTGACACGTTTGCTTTCTCCAATCGTTTTAATGTGGTCGAGAAAGAGTAATAAAGGCAAAGCGTCTCGCAGCAGCTCGTCGACGAATGAAGAGTTTTACGCGCTGCCGCCAGCTATGGATACGCAGCGCAAATGGAACAAAAAATGTATTAACGATATAAGGGAAGAAACGAAGTGGCGCCACATTTTTTTAGCCCATTTTCCAAACTCTTAATATTTTCAGTTATTATATAGATACTCTCCCTGAAATTTACTGCTTGTAGAACAATACAAATTAAATTGTACTTTTTAGAGTACTCGATACTTCGAATATCTGATACGTTATATCTATTCATACAATTTCTTAATTACGCTCGTGCAATACAATATTGGGTGCAAGTTACATTTTAAAATATACATGAACTTCGTGATTTATTTCATTAATTGTAAAATATACGTTTTAAATATTTCTAGATTCATATATTACAAATATCAAAATTTTCAAATAAGTATCATATAGACTATTTGTTTAAAATAGAAAAACTACACCTTTTAACTAATCGGAAAATAAAATTATAATTATAAAAATATTTCTGAGGATACCGTTATTATAACTATAATTATTCTTATTATCATTTATAATTTAAATTAAATTAAATATTGTAAATATTGAAATCTTTTTTTTTAATAATCATAACAATAATATTTTATCGATGTGACTTCGATAAGAAAAACTGATTTACATAAAAATCATAAATTTTTTCCATTATTCATCATGGTTTTTCAAAAACCAAACCTGCTTACTTGTCATATTGATATAATTTTTTTATACTTGTAAACATTTATTTATAATTTTTAATAATTTTTAGATTTTTTTATTAAATTTTTACCCTTCAAATTTAATAATAATGCTTATTTTTTAAATATGGAGTAATTATTCAAATACTTTTGTTATAAAAAAGTATTCATATATTAAAGTAACTTTATGAATAAGATTTTTTAAATATAGAAATTATATTTGTGAATTCATATTAAAAACTATAAGATTTTTTTCATGTTTAGAATAAATAAAAATTCAGATATTCTTAAGCAGATATCATTTCAATAGTCATATTGAATAATGATCAAATTCTTATAATTTATGCATAAAATATCAAATACGTATATATACACATAGATAAATTAAATTAATATTTATAGTTAATAATAATGTATTTTAAATTAAATATTATTTTACTATTTTTATAGAACATTGCATATATTTAATTGGTACCATTTATTGCACTATAAACGATTGAACTACTTATTACTATAAAATAGTCTTTATTTTTTAAATTTACTCGTTGTGTACATTATTAAAATAAAAAGTAAAGAGAGCTTATAAAAAGAGTAAGAATATACAATAAAAATAAAATTAAATTAAAAATGATAGAAAGAGTTATATGAAATAAAGTAAAGGAAAAATAGAAAAAGAGAGATGGACGTGGTCTCCTGACACTGTTTTTCTTGATCTTTCTAATAAAAAAAGTTGAGATATAAAAGGAAAGCAACAGCATTGCAAACAATAGAAAGAAAGGAAAGAACGTAAAAGTAAGCGAAAAAGAGAGACTGATACAAGCGACAAAAAAGGGTCAGCTATGTTCCAACCAACGGCGGCACTTAGCAAATGATTTTTAAATTGAATCAGTTTCTTCATTGAAGGGCTTCTGCTACTGAAACTCGTGCTTTCTTGGTTGAGTGAACGACGCGTTGACGGACGTAAATGTAGAAATGGCAAGCAACGTTCCTTCATTGTTCGTTGAGTATGTTCGTTCCTTCTTTTATTCTCTTTCTCACTCGCTTTATATTTATTTCTCTCTCTATCATGATTCCTCTTCTTTAAGCGATCTGCTTTTTTCTACTCTGGCTCGTTTTACATTCTACTAGCTAGAAAAATGTCATGTAACTTGTTTCTGAGAAGGACCAATTTTGTCAATGTTGATTTTCCTGCAAGTTCTAATTAAATTATTTATTACTACGAATAAAGGAATTTTTTCATTCGAGAATTAGACGAAATTATAGTAAAATTATTTATTAATACTGCCTACAAAATATTTTATTTACTTCAAGACTAGAACTTTTATTCACTACAAAATTAAATATATGAATAAAAATATTTTTAATAAAAGGAACTGAATCATATTTTTTCTTTATAGCTTATAAAAATAATTATTTATATTAATTTTTATATTTATAATTTACTATTAAATAATAACATATAACTTTATATACTTAATATTATAATAAACATTTTATAATGTATTCATAAAGTAATTAAGTTTCCATCCGTATTATACATATAATCTGTCAGTTACTTGCATAGTAGAATTTAAAGATATAGTGAATGATGTATATTAAAACACATGCTTTTTAGACTAGGAAATGTTAAATAGTACTAATTAAATAAAATATAGCTCGAAATTTATTAATTATAGATTTTTATAATTTTGATATTACATATATTATGCACAATTTAAAATTATACAAAATTTAAAGTATTTTACAAAATACTTGGAATAAAGTATATTAATTTATATTAACGTACTAAATATAACATTAATGAAACTAATGTTTAATTTTTACAACGTGTGTATAAAAATATTAAAATAACTATTTTTATACCTAAATTTAATCTCCTCATATAAAAGTTATTGGCTTATTATCACAAGATTGACTCAAAAACGTCTTAAATTGAATTATTTGGTATAAATATTAGTATAATTTATCATTGGTTAAATCCATTTTATGCCTAATTATAGATAAATATGAATTTATATGATTCAATTCCAAATTTAATTGTTAAAAGTAAAAAAGTATTATTTATTTTGAATAGTTTTGCTAATATATTTGCATAATTTTTTTATAGTATAATCATTAGTAAATTTGATTAATTGTTACGAATTATTTTAATTCGATTAAAAAATGTATAATAATTTATTTTAATAATACTTTAGTTTATATAGTTCTCTCATAATTGAATTATATACGAATTTTTTGTGTTTTTATACTCTTTTTTGCTTCTATTTATAAAAAATACACGAATGATATAATACTTAAATTTTTTAAGATTTCGATTAAATATTATTATATTCAAATAATTAGAAAAAGCAATAAATTAATAAAGAATTAATCATTATAAACATTTTTAAATTTTCTATCGATATTTATTTTTTTAGATTACATGATATAATTTATATTACTTTTTCTTACAAAAACTAGATAAAATCAACAAATTTATTTTAAATATAAAAAAACTATTTTTTATTAATGTATGTATTTTAATAATTTATAATTTGTTTTGCAATAGAAATATTGCTATAGTTTTTCATAGATTTATTTATAAATTCTTAAATAATTCGATACAAAAATTTTTCAACAAATATACATATAATACAAATAATACAAAAATAGTATCATAAGTTAATAATAAATTGGATACTTTAAACTTAAAACAAATATTCTACTTCAAATTCACTATATATACTTAAATACATATATTGCTTGTAATATACATAAATATTTTATTCAACTTGGTTTTTGTTTATAGAAGATTTTTTATACTGTGTACTTTATTTATTCTTTATTATAATATTTAAGCATATGTTGAACATTTTTTAAAGAAAATGTACTGATATAAAGTACCTTAATTTCAGAAGGATCAATAATTTGATGTAATATTTTAGCTGCTAACTTTCAATTTCCCTTTGGTCATTGGACTTTCTTATTCATATATATAAATATATACATATATGTAACCTAACTTTATAGAGATAAAGGGAAACAAGTAGAGTAACCAGTTGCGGAAACTCGTATGTCGATCGTTATTTGCGCGTGGTGAATGTTTGATTTCTCTTTCCTTCCCTATTCAACTTTAATCCTAACACACATATATGCATACTTACTCTTTCGCATTCTCTCTTCTCTCTGCTCAGTTGCTAATAAAGATAAAGGGAAAAGTGTCGTTTAACTTTTAGCATTTAATGGTCGTTTGCGCAGCTCATATTAGTTTACTTCAGCTTTGGATCGCAGGTAGCTTGTAGGAACGTAAGCATCACATGCTAATTAAGAGAACGTCTACAAGCTATGAGAACTCGACAGCTTGCGAGTTAAGTGGTTGTAATACATTTAGCCGAAACGTATGGATGAACTTCTCAACTTAAGTGCTTTCTTCCTTTCCATTCCTTCTTTGGCAATCGACGTTCTTCATCACTTCTTGTTGAAGCTTTTCTTAAATCTTTGGCTTTCTCTGTCTTTTAAAGATACTTTGTATCATATTTCATTTCGATATCGTGCTATTAAAATAAATATAATTTTTCTATTAACTTAAACATTATATATTCGTTTGAAGCTGAATTATTTTATTTTTACATATATTTTGGAAAATTAAATATCATTATATTATATAATTATATAAGGCTTATTAATATAAAACTAAGATCAAAATAAGCCTGTAAAATGATGTTTTTTATTAATCGATATAAGCGCGAAAAGACTTTTAAATATTATCGAACTCATAATATTAATGGCACATTAAGAAATCTGAACGAAATTTAAAATCTATTATATATGTAGATCATAGAATGCAATATAACAAAAATTTTATGAAATCTATTTTAAATATATTATAGTATAATAATACTTTATAATATAAGCTACTTACTGTATAATTAAATTATAATAAAATAATAAATGAATCATTTTCTCAAACATGTTTTGCATTAATTTTTTTTTATATTATCTATATTGAACTGCATTATTTGAAATAAAAATAGCACATTTACATAAAAGTATACTAAAATAAAAATTATAATTTATCAATGATACTTGATTACAATACACCACCAATTCTATTAAATATTTATGACATTTCTTTACTTTAATAAAAAATAACACATATTTCAAACATATTTTAAGCAACATATTTTACATATACTTACATAGATATAAATTTCATGAAATTATATTATCAAATAGAAGTACGAAAACTATTCCGAAATAATATTATTCTAAAAACTAAAATATAAGAAAGTATAATATCAATATTATCTATTAGATTAAATGAATAAAATTATTGGACATAATTCACGGTAGATAATTAAATATTTTGGGTTTATTTTACATTTACATGGCTTAGATCATTAGTTGTATTACTATATCACACAAAAAATTAAAAATTCAACTTCTGTACTTTCATTGTAAAACCAATAATATAATTATGAATATATCATTGAAAAATAGAAATTCTTTTATGCAGTTTTATTGCATAAATAATTTTCGTATTGTATTTGTTTTTAAAGTAACGAATGAATCAATTGCTAATATTTGTCCTAAATTTCAAAATATTTATAAATAACGTATTAAATTATTATTGATTAGGCTCAATATAGTACGTTATAAAATTTTCAATATCTTTATATTCAAACATATTAATGTAATAAATATCCATTTTTGTAATGGTATTTGCAAACTAAAAAGAGAAATTTAATTACCGATTAAAGTCTTTATTGCTTTAGAGTATTTTAAAAGCGTCGAACAGTGAAAATACTCTCAGAATATCAACACAGCAAATCAATATTTTGTGCATATGCACTTCTATTTACTCGATTCGCATAACATTGTGTTAAATTGCGCGAATTCACGCGTCTTTCATAATTTCCCGCCAAAGCAACTCCGCCCACGCGTATATTACACAAAAACACACAAACACACTCCCATACAAAACGTTTACAGATGTTCATGTATCTCTATACCCCTGTGAAGCCGTTTCGACATGTTTACACAAACTTTACTTGAACCGTCATGTAAATCGTTCTTAATGCTCGCTAGATAACGCGTACGACCGCACTGTCGGGGTACATTTGCGTGGCATACTGGAGGCGTTGTAGTTTTCTAAGAGAATTACTCCGACGGTTCGCGCAAAGTACCCCCGGAAAAGATGACGCGGTGTCGAAGGCATGCGGATAAGATGAGTACGAGAATGAATTTTGATAATACTAAAGAAAATCTCACTTGGATAAGTCTATTATGTAAAAAATACTGTGCTACTTTTATCGGGTTAATAATTGTTAAAAATACATATTTAGTCGATCATGAATATAATTAATTATATGATGATAATAATAGTATATAATTTAATACAAAAATATCATAATCAAGTTATTGTTACTAGTTCGTAGTTAATAAATTATTTATGAGTAATTCTTCAAAAGTGACACTATAGCTAGATATTTTGGTGGAAAAATGTCGATATTTTCTTTTTCTTTTTCGTGAGATTGATTTATGGGCCATTCGTAAGTGAGCTGAAATAGAAAACAAACTATGAATAACTATGAATGAAATTTTAGACAAATTTGCTATACTAAAAAAAATTTGAAGGTTTTAAATTTGTTCTTCAAACTATAAATTTATATAAATATAATTAAAAAATACAACAAAAGTAATAAATAGAATTAAAATTAAAAATTATATATCAAAAAGTATTTAAATTTTAAAAACTGTTCATTATATATTAGTAAATTAAAATGAAAAACTAATTATTTTCGATATACCTTTTTTCTTTATTAAAGCTAATTCATAATAATTATTTGAAATAAAATTATCAAATCGAATCGATATAATGTTCTTGTTTTATCTAACACTAAATTTAGAACAGTTCAAATGTCACTTCATAAAAAATCATACACTCAATATTTATTATTTTGATCAAACTTTTTATACAAAAAAAATGTAATATTGCTTTTAATCTTATATTTATCTCGTTAGAAATATACTGAAACAATTAGTGTGGAAAAATAAGATGTTAAATTAAATTCTAATAAATTTGATAATTTATAACGTTGAATATTTTTATATTCATGTAAAATAATTTAATCTAATGATATATGAATTATATTAAAATTACTGAATATAATAATTCTATAGTATGCTCTTTAAAATTGATAAGGAATAAATGCTAGCACTCTAATTGATACAGTATACATCTGTTAATATTATATATTCGTAAATGTAGGCAGTGATATATACAATGCAGAACAAAATCATAAAATAATATCAATCAAAATGTTTAATTGTCAAGTTCTTACAACCTAAAAGAGAGATTTAATGTGAGATATTACACATACACACTTGCATTTATATGAGAATCCAATATAGAAAACTAAATTAAGTGAAATCGAAAGAGTCATACTCCGTAAAAGATAAGTGGAGAAAAAGAAAAAGAAAAAAAGAGAACTTAAGTGAGTGAAAACGGAAGATAAAAACAAGAAGAGATAAAGTTGAAGAGCAAGTGAGAAAAAGAGAACTATCGGCAATGAAAAGATATCTCAGGATACAGAGATTTGCAGAAGATAAGTGCATCAGCACACTAGTGGTGGTAGGGGTAAATTCAGACTGGATGGCGCTACCTAACTCAAGTCTTTTCCCCTTACTCTAACTCTTTCTCTTCCTCTTTTTCGCATCTTATCGTAGTAAACAAAGCTGTAATTCTCATTTTTTAAACTACGAATCAATGATCTCTCTATTTCTTTAACATTTTTTTAAGTCAAACCTATGCAAATTCGTTTTAACCGTAGCATCAAATTTTTGGACCTGAACACGCGACTTTGTTGATCCACCCATATTGGTTTTCCCTGTTGCGCACGTTTCTTGATTACTTTTTATAATTTGATAAATTATTTTATGATGAATCAAAAATATTGTGTAAAACATTATTTTAAAATTATTTCTATTATCTGTTAAAATATTGATTCGTTTTACGTAATATAAGAATATTACTAAAGAATATGAAAAATCATAATTTGTCGTAATATAATGTTTTTTCGTCAATAATATCATCAATAACTATTAAAAATAAGTTTTTTTATTTTTAAATTAATAATAAACACAAAAAAAATCTGAAATGAATTTATAAATTACTGTATTAATATTTTATATGTATATACATTTATGTATACATATGAGTGTACATATAGAGGTAATATATATTTATTCATAAATATCTATAAAAAAAGCCCTATTTTTTATGAATATAAATTATGTAAAGTCAATTTCTAAAGAAAAGAATAAAATATTTACATTTCTTTAAGTATTGAAATAAATTATATTTCAATAAATTAATTTCTATTAAATAGTTATATTAAAAAAGTTCTGACAATAGAAAATTTAAATTCAAAATCAACAAGTTTTAACGAATATTATCCAGATTCTTTAATATTATAAATTAAATTTTTGATTTATCCTTTGGCAAAATGATCGATTATTTAATTGAATATAAATTTAAGGACATTTAATAACTACTCAAAACAAAGTCTCTACTCTTTTATAAATATTTTATAACAAAATTATTGATTTAGAATCCTTCTCGTTTTATCTTATGTTATCGAATTGTATCATCACAATAATAATCTTATATTAGTATCGAAATGTAGAACTACTACTAGAAATTATTACATAATTTAAAATTAATAAATTTTTTTATAAATATTGTAAAAGTTTTGAAATTTGTGAGAATTAATATCGTATAGAATAATTTCATTAGTTTTGATAGGTATCTTAAAATGCTGAATATTGTGAAAATCAAATCAATTATAAAGTGAAAACTTTTGTGATTTCTAGTGTGAATCATATAATAATTGATTTATAAAGTATCACCACTAAATTATCTCTGAATTATTTGATAAATAACTAATTAAGAAAAATTAATATTAAGAAAACTATATCATCCATTCAATAATTCTGAAAATATTGGATATAATAATATACATGATTTTAGGTTTAAACATATATTTTATCATTTACGGTGTAATATATTGTATTAAAGTAAAATGAAACATGTCATTTCAAGAATTCTCATTACTTATTTATATGAGTCGCAAACAAGTTTTTATAAAAAAGAAAGCATGCGAACTTATTTCATCAGTATTTCCGAGTAGAAAAATAAAGGATGGTTAAGTAATTAGTCACGAGAAAAAATAGAAAATTTGAAAAATCGTTTAACAGATGTGTCTGTCTACTCGGTTTATATCCATGATTCGTTCTACAATGCTATCAAAATGTTTCCATTTCCATCTCCGTTCTCATGTTCATAACAAGTAAGAGCCACTGGAAAATATAAATATTTCATGGCTTCGAGCGCAAGCTCTACTCTCTCTCTCTCTCGTGATTGTTTTTCTTCTTGCTGTGTGCATCTCTGAATTTTCACAAAGTTTTCGCAGCCAAAATGTTGTCGGAAAACCAAGGGATGAACAACGGAAATATCCGTATACTACACTCATACGCAGCAGCAAATTTCGCAGTCGAGCTTTATGAATGACTGTTACGTTTCTCTGTATCTACCTATCTTGTCTCTTTTTCTCCCTTTCTCTACTCATACTCATATTGCATCGCTTTGCAAAAGACATTTCGCGGCTCGTCGCAAATACTGTGATGTCAATTTTTTGGCAAGATACATCAAAACGCAAATGAACGAGTGCCAAAGATTGTAAAAGTTGTATGATTTGAATTAGATTAAAAGCTGAAGTATTTTGTAAAATTTAATAAAGACGTAAGCTATATTATAATAAATTTTAATTTTTGTTTTGGAAATGAAATTAAGCGTTTTACATATGAAAGTATTTAGTTAACTATTTTTCATTAGAAAAAGGTTCAAATTTATTTTAATTTAACAAAATTATTATTTGCAATATCTATTGATATTAAAGTATTTTTAAATTTTAGCTTTTCATTTAAGAATTTTCAAGGTTTTTAATTTAGATCTTTAAAAATAATGAATTTAATTATTTTTTATATTAAAAATTTAATATATGTACATTAATTTCATATTCTGAATAATATATATTATAAAGTATATTTATAAATTATTTTTTATACTTGAATACGTAAACAAATTGTTAATAATAAATTAGTAAAAGCGGTAAAATCAAAAATATTGTTTATTCTAGTTAATTATAAAAATTCATTATCACAATTCAAAAAATCCCCGTTATTCGGATAAATAAATTATGTACATGTATATGTATGTATGTATATGTTTTTCTGTTATTAACAACTCTAATATAAAAATAGCAGAAAAGCAACTAAGTAAATACGACTACATATTTCTTATTTTATACGGATGTATCAATTGAAAGAAGAAGCTAATCCTATAAGAAGATATCGTTCGTTACAAAAGGATTCCATTTGCTTACACAAGCTCCTTTCTGCTACCACGCTCATATCTCTTTCTCTCTCTCCCTCTCATCTCGCTCTCTGTTTTTCTCTATCTATCTATCTTCTTTCTTATCTCAGTAAAAGCGTATCGTGGATCATTTCTTCGCTTTCTTTGGAGATTTTCTCTTTTTTTCTCTTTCTTGCTCTTCCCCAAAGGAACTACTTCCATCTCTTGGGACGATTGTACTTTTCGCGTAACGAATTTCTGCACCCTCTTGTTCCATTCGCACCTTTTTATGTACCCTTTTCTCTTTATCCTGTCTTTTTCTGTCACTGTGACACCTTCGACATAGTAGCATTCATCTTGATAGGTGAAAGGCTTCTTACCTCTGGACGCTATGACGCAGTTGCTTCTATCTATATTCGCGTCGTTTTGCGATCTAGACACTACCGTACATATCACCATTCTATATGTTCTGAGAGTAAGAACTTCTTGAATATTTTAAAAATTTTTTTACCTTTATGTAATATTCATTTATATTTCATGAATTTTGAACAATATATTATATTTCGTTAATTCTTTATATTCAGCTTTATTTTACAAATATTGCAATATACTAAGAGCAAGACATGTTTTATATCTATAATTTTTATAAATAATAATAACACATAAATTCAGAAAAACTTGTTATTACTTATGAAAAAAATAAAATGATGCATTTTTGTATAATTTTTATTTGGTAATATATAGACTATTTTGATTTATGAAGTATTTTATTGAAAAGAAAAGTCGAAACCTCTTAATCCTGAATAAAATGTGTAAATTTAAATTCTTAAAAAAAATATTTTTTTTTTGAAAGAATTAATTAGCTTCATATTGTCTTATAAAGATGTAGTCTTAAGTATTTATTCTTTTATTTATGTTAATTAAAATAAAATTTTAACAGCACAATTAAATAATTTAATTTGATGACTGTATAAATGAATTGCTATTTTTTAGATTTTTTTGATATGTAAAAAAAGAAATATTCTTTTTTAAATTAAAGAGGTCAACATTTCCATTTGTGCATAATTTATTCATTATTACTCCAACTTTGATCCAAATACTAAAGCAATATTCAAATATAAGACTTTGCATAAAAATTAGATTAAGCTTAACAAAACGCACGTGGCATGAATATTATAGTAAAGTAAGAAATATATGTTTAATGTTTATCGTACGTTTATCAATATAATACTCCAATAATGATAAAACAAAATAATTTAAGTTAGATAAATCAATTATATATTCAAGTTCTTTAAATTATATTTCTTATTTCTTATTATTTTCTGTTATTTACATCTTGCTTTATATAATATGTATTTAAATAATTAGTTTATAATCTGAAATTTTTAATAGATTATATAATAGTATTTTGTATTTATTTTATATTTATGATGATGTACGAGCTATAGTTTATATCAATTGCCGTAACATATCTAATTACATATAATACATATGCGATATAAATACATAACATAGTTCGTAATTAAAAATTTATGTAGAAACAAATGATTTTTTATGTTTGTTATTGATGAAAGTCAGGTTATAGATGTAAAAATTTCAAATTAAACATGTTATGTACATTTAAATAGATTATTTCGATTACACTAGTTTATTTTATATATTAATTTTCGTAATCTTTGCGTTAAAATACTTTTTAATAAATTCAAAACTAACTATTATTTGATGCTTTATAATACATTTAATTAGTAAAACTTAGTATAAAAGAACATGTATAAATTACTTCAAATAATATGATATATTTATCGAATACAATCCATCACATATGAAAAGTAAATAAAAAATTAATTTTAAACTGTCTATATATTATTTAAAAACGAAAAATTATTTAGATATATTCAGATATTTTTCTAGGTTTACATAAAATCTTTATTAAAAGGACCATTTCATATCTCATAACTCAAATATAAATAAAAGAAACGTATGCAACATGCCCTTTAAGAATGTTTGGTGACTTCATTTCTTGTAATTGTTAAGATATGGAAAATCTTGTATGAATAAACAACTGCTTTTTAGATTATTATAAAATATACATACTTGAAAAAATGCAAAAGAATTCTTTTATATATCTTTTAACTTTTAGGTTGCATGGATGTTATTCGATCAGAGCGCCATTTTGACAGTGCATAATCACGTGATTACGAGAAATCCAAGAATATCCGTATCGCATGACAAACACCGGACTTGGTACCTACATATCAATGATGTGCAAGAGGAGGATAAGGGACGGTACATGTGTCAAATAAATACTGCCACTGCAAAGACGCAATACGGCTATCTTCACGTTGTCGGTAAGAAAAAATCATACAAAAATTCCTTTGATACGAGGGTAGTGAACAATCGAATAAATTTCTGTGGTTACAAAAGAAAAAGATATAATTTCATAAGAAAGAACGAAAAGTTTTTCCCTTTTTGCCGAAGTGAGAAGATATAAATTCAGCTGTAGCCTCTTGCTCAGGAGAAAGGTATGAGCAAATGTGAAATTGTTTTTGAAAAGGCTTAACTCGAGTTATACTTTTTAGTATTACGAAGTGTGATTTTATGTAACAAAATAAATTAAGTAAAAAGTTATTTCTTCAATTGTATTTGACAAAAATATAAACACTATTTATTTGTACTAATTTTTTGATATAATTTAATATTTTTTATTATAAAATCATGTATCTAAAATAATATAGCCATTCAAAAAATTTATTTTAAAAGTAAAAAAAATCAGAGACCGTTTTATTACGAATTCTTAAAAGTTCATAGATTTTTCAAGCTAAATGAATAAAAATTATTAACTGAATTACCCTCAATTCTTAAATTATCAAATTTTTAAAAATAACTCTTGTTGCAAAAAATCAACAAGATTACTCCCGCTTAATCCTGCAAAAAAATAATTTAGAAATTAATTACAATTTTTTTATCTCTCATGATCAAATTATTGTTAGTAAAGGCAAATATGAGACTTTTCAAATCTTTCTTGGAAAAAAATTCCTTGTCGTTACATTTAGAAAATAAGGCATTAATAATTTAATTAAAAAGGGTCGTTAGAATAGTGTCCTCATTTGCATCGGACATAAGATATTAATATCTCAAGTTTTGACATTTGCGAGAAAGAGACTAAAGATATAAATACAGGCATATAGAAAGAGAAATATAACGTAAAAGTAAAGCAAGGGATGAAAGTCCCCGAATACACGGGAGTAGATAGCACGAAGGCGATGGAGCTCTCGAATAATTAGGGAGGTAGATTAATTGTTTCTGTAGGTCACTCCGTGTCTTCCGCTGCCACACCGATACCCTTTCTGGATGCACTCGCGTGTACGTGATTCCTTGGACTGTGGCGGAAGCCAGAGAAAGAGTAAAGCAACGCTTGGTACGCCCTAGGCGATAACACAACAGACAGCCGACATAATACCGTGTAGCTACCATAATTCAATGTCGTCGCATCATGTTTCGAGACGAGCCGACGCGTTGCGTCAGTAAGTATATTGCGCCAACTGCGTGGAATTCCGTTGTTCGAAAATCCATTAGATTTCTCCATCCCTTGTGTCTTCCCTGCTGTCGTAAATAAAATAAAACCAACGCGTGGGAACAAGAGAAGAGGCAAGAATATCTGACTTTTATTCGATTTTGAGGCAGCCGGTGAACCGAGAAGAAACTTATTTAGAAACCGAGAGCCTCCCGTCTCCCCAACCCTTTTGGCCACTCAACATATATGCGAGGACAGGAAAGCAGCTGAGTAGGCGAGAAACGTGTGCGAGACTATACTGCCAAAGCTATTCGATCTATAACGCTTTCTACTACTGCAGTTACCGAGTTACCGTATATACACTTATCAAGGATCCTGCTTTTCCACTTTCTCTCTCCTTCTTTTTACTTGTTATTATATTCACTTTCATATTTCCCCTCTTGATTTGTTTCTTCGTATTCCTTCCGACTTTCATTCTTGTTTTACTAACTTCTCTCTCTCTCTCTCTCTCTCTCTCTCTCTCTCTCTCTCTCTTGTAGATATTCCTTCAAATAAGTCTTCATTGAAGATGATTCAAAAAAGAGAAGATCACTCTTTTTCAGATATTTACTCCAAATAGACACTTTCATTGGACTTGTCTTGTCTATTGTATAAGAACCGAAAACCATAATGTTACAAGTTCTAAAAGCTAACAGATATAGCAACTCTTAATAAAACTTTTTAAAAAGTTTGTCTTTAGCTTTTCCCCTCTTTTTTTCTTTCTTCTTCTCTTTCTCATTTTATCTATCTATCTATCTGTCTGTCTGTATCTTTTATCTACCTTATTTTTCATTTTTCTTATTTCTTATAGTATGTTAAAGCGGATGACAAAATATTTTTACTTAGAAACACATTGGTACGTTTACCGTAACCAACTTTTAAATAATGTAGAAATAAACGTGCTTGCGTTGTTTATCACAAATAAAATAAAACTACGAAGAACAAATTCCATGAATTCATATAAATAGTATAAAAAACGTATTTCTAGTTTTTTCCTACATAGAGAAAATCCGTAAAAATGATTATTGAAAATTTATCGAATCTGCTTTTTTAAGAAATTATGATTAGTTTTATTTTTTGCAAGATAAAATAAAGCTATAATAATTTAATGAAAAAATTAATTATTATATATTAAAATAAATATTTTTAATTCTGAAATTTTAATAATCTCATACAATAATTCTTACAGCCTAAAACATAAATTTTTTTATATTATCAAGAATAAGTTTTTGGATTACATTGATAAAAATTTATCGTAAGAAAGAAAATATAAAAATTAAAATAATGCTTATTTTTATAATAATTTTAAATGAAGAAAAAAAAAATTTTAACAAATATTAAACGATATTTAAAACATAGAATTTCAATTTAGGAAGTGTATATCACATTACTGTACATTTTTATGATTCCATTTGCAATTTCATTTATTAAAAATGAAAAATAAATGTATACAATAACATTTTTAAAAGTAATCTTTATCTATTAGGAAAATTTTTAGATCATTAAATTTTATTAAAAATGGAAGAATAAGATAAAATAATGTAAATAATATCGATTCTATAACAGTCAATAAATTTTTTGTATATAATCCTATTATTTCAAATATAATTTTAATATTATTTTAGTTTTTGTTAATGAAAGAAATAAAAACTGTTATAGTATTTAAACGTAGTTATGTAAGAAGAGTGTACATAGTTTTGTCTCTAACTTAAGTTTTCACTCAAAATCGTCCAAATTTTATGCAATTACATTTTAATTCATAAATATATGCACAAATATTAATGTATTCGTATAATTAAAAATAAAAAACGCATAACCGTGACTTCTGTGATATATTGAATGATATAATGTTAACAGAAAATTTGCATAAAATTTAAGAAAATACGATAAAATGTCGAAGAACTATTTTAAAAAATATTTTAAATTTTCTGACAATTTTTTATTTTAAACATAAAAATATTTTTAATTTTTTAACAATTTTTCTAATGAAATATAATTCTTATAATTAAAGATAATTTCACTTAATAACATTAAAAGTCATTGATAAATCGTTCTTTCATATTTAATTGACATTTGAAAAGTTATTTACTTTTTGAATTTTCAATCAATAAAATACTTTCAAGTTTTCTAAATTATTAAATATTTGAGGTCAATGTATTTTTTTTGTTCATGTGTGTAAATTTTCAAGTATGTTACCTATCTATATGTCATTCGCTATCACGAGGTCAAGCAAATATGTACTAACGACATTAATGGTATACACTGTTTCTTGACTATAAATAAATTGTGTTAATTAAAAAAATATAACTATTTATGAAATAAAAATGTATATTAATTATCTAGACAATAGTAATAGATAATAGTTATCTAGATAATAGTATGTTATTTATTGTTATTATTCTTGTTATTATTTTTCTTGAAATTATAATTATTTGCATCTGTAATTTAAAAGATATTATCTATTTAACTTGATAATACCGGATTTACTGTATTATATTCACTCTATCAAAAACTCTAATTATACCTTGCTTTTATCAAATGATTTACTTAATAATTACAATTGAAAATAATGATTAATCTTTCCAATTTTTTTTAAATACCTAAATCAAATTTCTTTTCTTATTATTTTAATAACAACTACTATAATATTCTTTCATTTCTGTTTATGATTTTTGTTATAATTATCAATAATATATTCAAGAAATATTTGTCGAAATATATAATTTTTATGTTTTATTCTTATTTCTGTACTGATTTTTTCTGCAATAATATTATATTTTTGTAAATAATTGAAACTTATTTGATAATATTTTGTGATCAGATTTTATTTCTGTACATGTCAAGATATGCAATTATTATTTCATTAATATAAAATATAAAATTACATAATAATAGTCAAGGATTCCATAGTTTTTTAATAAAATAAAACTTTTTTTTATGTTATCTTTATCTGAATTTTTCTTTACATTGCTTATTCTGTTCCATATTCTTATTATGAACTTAAATCTTATGCTTGAAAATTTGTTTTATTAAAAAAATTAAATTTATTTAAATTCATTTATTTTTCTAACGTTATATTCGAAACTCTTTAGTTCATAATATCAATAAATATGACTTACCTAATTATTTATAATCTTTCTTTGTCCTTATTTTAATAAAAGTTACATATACCTAGTAATAATTTTTTATTATCTTTTATTAAATCATCTTATAGATGTTATCTACTATTTAAGATATTTTTTAAAAAGTTATATCGATCTTTGATTTTTTATCAGAAGTATGATAAAATTAAAACTAATTTATCTATACAATAAATGATTAAGAGATTTTATAAGTTTTTTCTGCACTATATAAGTTGCCATTATCATTATTTTAATTAACTTAGCTAATTTCTATAGTACTTCAAAAAATAGATTTTATGAAATAAAATTCTCTTAATCAATTAAAAATATTCTATAAATCTACAAATACATAATTTTCAAAATTTATTTACTTGTTTTTTAATTGTATCTCTCCCAGATAATTGTTTGAGATATTTACAGTTTAATTCAAATTTACTTATAGATAAGTAATTTATATACGTTTAGTAATTTATAAATTTTACATATATTAAATAAATGATTTTTATTTATTATTTTAGATAGTTAATAAATAAATTTTAACATTAATATTTTAAATATTTATTACGATTTCTTTAAATTTTGCTATGAAAATACAAGAATTCATTTAAAATTTTATTAATTGATATTTCATTCAACTATAAAAATATAATAAATTTAAATTTTTTTTATAAATGAAAGTAGCTTATTAAAGCCACTAATGGATGTACTATCATTAATACAGGTCGATTTGAAAGATCGGAATATGTACATCCCTTAAGAGATTTTAGTTATTGATTCACTTCAACTACGAGTTCAATAAAGAGGCATATTAAATATGAGCATTACTTTACCTTCCTTAATCTTCTTAGGTAAAGGAAATATGATTTATGAATTTGGTATAAGATATTTTTAAATACAAAAATATTATATTTTTGCGAAAATTTCATGTTATGTTTTTAATCATCTTTAATAGATACATGCGACTTTTATAACATTTCATTTACTTATAACAAAGTATACTTATATCAAAGAACTCAATAACGTATTAATTTATATACGAAACAATTTTGTTTCAATTATTATAATTACATAATGCTAACTGTAGTTATATATAATTCACTGTTCATAGTAACACCTTCTATTTTCAAAAATCTTGACTAGATATAAACGCACAGTCCTTTAAATAGAAAAAAAGGTTTGCAGTAATAGCTATTTATCATGAAAGAGATACGCGAGCTCGTTGATGTTGTTTTCAGCCTTCAACTTATGCGTGGTCCATGTTTCTATAGGTATATATGTATATGTAGATGTGTATATAGGAAGTTAGCGCGCGCGGTGGGTCGTAAAATGTAAATTGCTCTGCAGTCAGCCTCTATTTCTGTCTCTTCCTCTTTTTCTTCCTCTCGTCCCTCTCTGTGCCTCATTCTCTCTCACTCTCTTTCTGTCTTTTTCCTTTCCCCATATTCCGCCCTTTGGTTGCGAATAATTACGCTCCAGGCACACATATATACAATAAATATATGCTTACATGCATATACAAAGAGAGAGAAAGAGAAATATTCCGTAGCATAACTCGTCGAATTTCAAATGAGTGAGACCAAATTCAAATGCGTATCGCGGAAATGAAATTAAGAAAATTATTATTATAAAAGATATGAAGTAAGATCTATTTTATAGTGAGCATTTCACTAATGTAAACTGTGTATTTCTTCTATTTTGTCTTTTGGATGACAGTAAAATCATATTTTTGTAAAAAATGCTTAACCCAAAAGTGATTAAATTTTATAAATTTCTATCATATTTAGTTAATTTACTACTTTAAGACTTATTGTAATAAATAGTATATATAAAATTGTCACTATTTTATTCATTTCATACAATATCTATTTTTTATTATATATATATACATATATTCTACATATGATTTATATATACTAACTAAATTCGAGAGGAATTATAAATAATTGTAAATGTTTAAAAAATATATTTCACGTTTCATTTAATATGCAATATATGAAAAATTTAAATAAATTAAATAAGAAAATAAAGTAAATAATATTAATAATAAGAAATCAAATTCAAAAATTTATTTTAAATAAATCAAATAATATTATAATAACTAATGAAGATTCAATTATACTTTTAGTTATTCTTACGCCAAACTCAAGCTTTGAGAACTTGAACACCGTAAGATGTTTATTACTTTAAGATATTTTTTAACAGAAATATTCAATGCAATCGTCTTGTATTAAACTACTGTGTTTTTTTAATTATCCTTCATGCATATATGGGATAAGTTTTTTTTAAAGGAAATTGAATATTTTTTATTAAAAATATTATTGATGGAAAGTAATGTTCATTTATAATTCGAAATAATAGTTTTAAATATTCTAAAATATCTGTTTTTTAAAACACTACGAAAGTATATATATATATATATATATATGTTTCAGCATAAAATTATAATATTTAATTCAAATAGAAATAAATAATTTTTCTAGAAAAATTAACGTCGAATTGATTTAATTATATAAAAAAATACTCTCAATATTTATATGTTTATACCCATTATATATTAATACAAGAATATTAAAAATCAAAACTTAAATTTTTAAATGCAACGATATAAAAAAAGCATAATTTTGTTTAGAAAACTATACATTTATTTTTAGTTTAAAATTGACGTTACTTATTATGTTAATAACATAGTATTAATATTTATAGTTATTTTAAATAGAACTTTTACACGTAGGTATTGTATTAGTTTATGAAATATTTGAAAATAGATATTACCTACTGTAAAATAAAATTCTCTCTTTATCTTCTCAACATGACTACTTACCAATTTCCCGTATTAGTTTTCACTCAATAAACACAGCAGAACATTATTCGAGCATAAAAAAGGAATACACAACTCTGTTCCATTACGATATTTGCAAATATTCGAAGAAGATATTTCCTCTCTAAAATAATTCTTCAGCTCTGATAAACTTGCGCTCACTTTAACAATCGAGAGACAAAGACAGAACAAAATCAACGGTAGCGACAAGCTTCTCAGAACATCCGTTACGTAAGACTCAATGAAGTGTCATCTACAAGCATCATACTGAAGACTATGGTTTTACAGTAAGATCAGACAAGATCTGTCAGTTCCAGTCAATGTCAACCAAAATCTTTTTAAACGCAACGGAAGTGCCTGAACGCACAGAAAAAAATATACGTGACATAAAGTCAAAGCATTCGATAGTAGGCTAACATGTTGAATATAACCGAAATGCTGGAGGCGAATTCTTACTGGAACTTTCGAACTGCTATGATAATTCAATAAAATAGTAATTTCCTCAAATTATTCTTTTAGGAATTATTATACTTTATAATAATTTATTAAAGTCAGAAATGTAATCAATTTTAGTTTATTGAAGAAAAAAATTTATATAGACCTGCATCTATGTTTAAATCTACATTTTAGTCCATAAAAAAGACTATCTAAAAAATAATCTGAAATCTGAATTGTTTACAAATTTTGATTTATTATTTCTTTTTTAATCATATAATAATAAATTTTAATTTTTCTTTAATATTCAACAATTTAATTTTCAATAAACAGAATAGATTTGATCTTTAAAAGTTTTATTATAATTATAATTACAATTACAAAAAAAAACGAAACAAAGAAAACTAGAGATGAACTTTAGGCAAAATAAAAAGTTTTATCTAGAAACTAATCTGCTGATAGAAAAGAAGATATAAAATTTATGTTTAACTTTTTTCTAAAAAAACCTAATGGATCTTGAATCAATCAATTCTACTCATACATCTGCATGCCAGTCAAATATTATTTTATCCAATTTTACTTTGAAAAATATCTAAAATATTTATACTTGTATATATAAGTATACTGTTTTGTTGATAATCTTAAAAATAACAAAACTTTTTGCAATAATTTGCAAAATAGAAATTATGTATAGAAACATAATTTTTGAAAATTAAATTTCAAATATTATGTTAAATAAGAATATAAAAATGAACTTTCGATTTTGAGCTATTTATATATAAAAAAATAATTATTAATATTTTAAACCACATATTTTTAGTATAAAAATGAAATAATATCATAAATTAGTAGCTCAGCTAATACTGTTAACAATATCATTTTAAGTCTTCTCGATGAATGTTTTATATATATATATATATAATTTCTATTGAATAGATTAATTTGTAAAATTATTCTTTTACGTAAAGAGTGACTAAATTTTAATATTTTTACTTTAATTAAAATTTTAGTCAATTAACAAAAAATATTTTTCAGTAAAAATATAAATACAATTTTTTTACTTAACGAATTATTATCAGATATAAAATGAATTGTAATTCATATAACATTGCTTAAGTTTTTTAATTATTAGTTATATTAATACTAATAAAAGCAATAAAAATATTTATGAATGACATTTAGTTATATGAAAATATCTTTTAAATTTCTCATTTTTTTTGGAATGTATTCAAATTATAAATTTTAAATTCCAAGAATCTTTGAAATTCATATACAAGTTCAAAAATATAATAAGAAATTTATATTAATAAAATGATACTATTTAGATTTTTATTATAATATTTTATATATTTTTTCATCGGTCATAATTATATTATTTCTTAAAAGTTAAAATTGAGATTAATTTGAGATAATTGTATAATTATTAGAAAGAAAAAGAAACTAAAATCAAAAACAATAATCATTCGTTTTGTTTTTCATTAAAAATACAATCTCTATAAAATATTTCTATGTACGAATAATAATCTAAATATAATATAAACATATATATACGCACTTATCTAATAAAAATAATGAAAAAAAATGCCAAGACTTTTTGGTTTATATAATTTTTTTAAATCTATTCATTATCAATTAAATTAATCATCTCAACTATTTAATCAATAATTTATTAAATAAGAACTCTAAACATAAGTTTATTGTGTCAGTTAAAGAGAATTTACTTATGATATATATATATTTTTAGAATTTATTATAAATTAAAATAATATAATAACTATTTATTTTTACTATTTTAAACAAATTAATTTATTAAAATTTAAATATATAAATCATAAATATAAATGAAATAAACTTATATGTTTTTGTATTTTATCTTATTTGTTAATTATTATAATAAGTTATAATTAGTAAAGTTTACTATTTCACTTACCGACTTTTGTATTTTATTTTATTAATCTATGTTTATAATATTTATGAAATAAGTAATACAATTTATTAAATTTTTGACAGACTTTCGTTTGAATCTCGTACTAAATATTTGTACATATATAATATAACTGTAATATCAATCGAAATATTGTTTATTATAAATACTAATAGATTTTAGCAATAGTTTACGAATATACATATAATATATTTTATAAGGAATAAATTTTCTATTATTAATTTATACATTTTTAAATCATTTTATATTAAAAATAGTAAAAATAACTAAGCCTTATGTACAAAGATATTTTGTGTAAAATAATATTTATTTTAATTTGAAACATTTCACTTTAATGTTTTTATATAATCAGTTTTAATATTTGTTATTAATACCACTTCAATTATATTTTATTTTTAAAGTTTAATTATTTCGATAACTACATAAAAAAAATAAAAAATATTATTACAATGTTTATTATTAAAATATAATACTTTAAATTTTTTTGTATGAAACACAAAAAAGTTACAAAGAAGGTTTCGGTTTCATAACATAAAGGTATTATAAGAACTAAAACTAATGAATAACGAATAGAACAAGTAGTAACAATCTTTTTTTATATTTTTATAACTCTCTTGTATTGTAGGAAACGAAAATAAAAATCAATTCATTAATTACAAAACTAAACGTAATTGTAGTGCTAAAAACTTTAATCTCGTAATCGATCTTAAAGAAATTACTGCCTAAGCAAAGGAATATTACTTTTTAAAAAAATAACGTGTACTAACTCCTCTAAGTGTATGAGTCATCTAAAATTTAAGATTGACTCATAGATTTAAGGAATATCAACTGCATCTTGAAAAAGATTTGAGTTATCTGGATCTCTAGAATCTATTCACAATATAAAAATTTTAATTCACAATATATACTGAGAAAAAGGAGATGATGCACAAAGAAGCTATTATCGTTTCATGAATTCTACGTCTTGTTCCTTCGCTTCCTCGACGCGTAACTCTTCGAGTACGACAGCAGTTTTACTTTGCCGGCTGTCTCGGACTCAGTACGCCCGACGCCCAATGCCGCCGCGAGTCGAGCGCGAGTTAACACGCGACTAGGAGCAACACAACAGGAGTTTCCCCTGAATAATGCATTAACAGTTTGTACGGCAATACCATAACACGCAGAGTTATCCGCCGCGGTGCTGAAACAGAAGAGGGAACAAGTCACCACAACAGTCCATCGACGCTCCGTTCAATCTGTGCTTTCCGAACAATTCGGGAACACCTCCGCATTAGCATTAATGTAGGATACCGGTAAGCATCCGCCGTAATTCATAGGGTAACGTACCTACTCTATATTTCTGGCTTTCACCAAACTTTCCACTTTCACCTTACATTATGAACTTGCAATATATTTTTAAATTTTATATACACTTTTTCATTCATTTTGATTCTCGAGCTTGATGTCTATTTTTTCAACGCTCGATTTGTTTATAGTCATCATGTTCAGTTTGTTGTTGATATATTTTAAACTTTATATTTCAATTTTATAGATTTCATAATAATAATTTCACAGTATTGTAAAATATTTTTTTTTAGAAATTCTACAATAAAATATTATATTTCTATTACACAAAACTAACGACAAAAACTTTTTTTATAATTTACAGATATTTTAAATTAATTTTAAAATTTTCTTCGAATATATTTTTTCTATAATTTGTTTTTGAAGTACTATAATTATTTATATAAAAGTACTCCATTTTAATTATTAAATATTTATAAATATTAACTATTTATTTGACATAAAAAATAAGTCGTAAATGACAATTATATATAATACTTATTAACGGTCTATACTTCAAATTATTTTTCATTTACTAATTAGAACCATTATTCTAAAAAATTTAACCAACAGAGAAGATTTAAAAATAATTCTATTTTTCAAGATATTTAGTTTAATGAAAAATACAAAATTATTAAAATTTGAATAAATTTATGAAAACTTGTATTTTAAAAACTAAAATAACTATTAATTTCGAATAAATTATACTATAAAGTTAAAATTAATTAAACATACTAATTATCTGTATCAATTGCAAACGTATTTCCTATAAAAAATAATAAAAATTATTTTGCTCTTTCTTTCAGATTGAATCCTGTTACTTTTTCTTCTAAAATGATCAAACATTTCTTAATGGAATGCTCAAAATTACTTTGATGTACAATTTTCATTTTAACATCAAAGTTCAATTATAAATTTTTGTCTATTTTTTTTGCTATTTAAATTACAATCTTTTTCATTTATCTAGAAAATACCGATTCTTAATTAACAGAAGTTCAAGATTCAAATATATTTTTATTAAATAGTAATGCTTCTTAAAAATATAAATATATATTAATACTCTATTTACTTTATATTTATATTATGAAATATAATAGATACTTATAAAACTGTAAAATCTATTAAAGACAAATATAGAAATCTTATAAATTTTTCATTCTACGAATTTATTGAAGTGAATTTCAATGAACATTTCCATGAATTCGAAGCTTCTGATAAATCCATCTTAATTTGTATTTCCTTCTATTCCTAGAGTTCGTTAAATATGAGAGAGTTAATAGTAAAGCATGGAATAAGGAGCTTAAGCTCTAAATGTATTCGAACTACATTAGAGCCACTTTTCTACTAAAAAGCCGAGTCTTCATCCTCATCGTCACCGTCGTCATCGGTGTCGCCACTGTCAAGCCCTACGATATTAGTAAGCGGAAGTGACGTTCATTTATAAGCACATAGAGAGAACGTGATACATTATGCTTCTGTGTAACGATTACGAGACACGTTTACCAAGCGCTCAGTTACATTTGCACTGCAATAACTCACGCGATGTTTACTGAAGGACGGTAGAACGAGCAATACCTTCTTTGCACGCTTACATAAAAGTGCGCAAATATACATATGCGGGCTTAGATCGCAATCTAAGCAGCGATGCAAGACTGCTGCTGTAAATTATGTCGGATGGAGACATCGATACTTCGTGCAGGATTTTTCATAAATTATATTAAAGAGCTTATTATTTTAATTATTTGTATTATAAGGGGCTTAACGTTATTTTCATAAAACTATCGAACTTTAAAGCGAGGTATGAACTTTTCTTTAATATAAGATTGAAATCTATGAAATCTGTGAAATTGAATTTATTTTATAAAAAATACGAAGTGAACTAGTGGTAAATAATATATGGACGTTAATCTTGGATTGCTCAGAAAGCCTGTATTAATTTAAAATAAATAAAACCTTAAAAATTTTGCTGAGCACATATATTTGTACAAAACTAAGAAATTAAGTGTTGATAATTGTAGTTTTTTAAAAAATTATAAGTTTTACTTTAGTATTACTAAACTTAAGCATTTATAAATAATTCAAAATAATGAAAGCATTGAGAAAAAATTGAAAATAATTTAAATCATAATGTATTGATGTAAAATTAGTTTTATTTCCTAAATAGTAAAAAGCATATGAAAGATGTAATAAAAATTATCTGATTTTTTAATTATTAAATTTATAGTAAGTGTTAATATTAAATTAAATTTCTAAATATGATTTTGGAAAAGATTTTTCTAAAAATGTCCCCAGTAGTTTTAGTCATTTAAAAGATTTTAAACTATTAAGTTCAAATAATAATTTATAAAAAATATGACATAAGATATTGAATACTAAATAAGTATAATCAATGACAAGCGATTACAATTGTGCAAAAATTCAACTTTTCAAGCCTTGAATTAAATTTGTAGAAAAATATATACACATATATGTATATAAGTTCAAAATTATTAGATTTAATAATATAATTCTCATTCTAAAATTAAATGCAATTACATAAAATTAATTAGTAATAGATATAAATAAAATGATTCTAAATCTATCAACATTAAAAATAATTTTATTGAAGGGGCATTATAACATTTTCTTGGATACCAATAACGTCGAGTTCATTAAGTACTACAACACCATTCACAATTTAATTATTAATTGTCTATCATCCAAATGAAACTCAAACTTAAGTTTGTGTCACTGAAAGATAAATTAATCCGTTCAAAATATATAAAACATATTTATGATTCAAATTCAAGGAAATTAAAATTCAAAATATAAAATTTAATACTAAAGTAAAATACTTTACAGCAAATGTACCTATCATAAAAAAAGAATTTTATGTTACCAATTCTTTGAAAACAATAATATAGCGCAAATAAATACAATTTAGTTGACTCTTGCGTCAATGTCTGAAAAAACGAATAATTTTTTTACCGTTTTTGACATTCCATGTACTACCTTCCCCCAAATGCACGTATTACGAAAGATCAACGAGACAGCTGTCAGTTGTCAAACTGATTTTATATAATATGCTCGGTGTCCTGTCATCTGGTCATTCATTATTTGAGAAGTCTTAATACGAAGAGTTATACATATGAATTACGGTACCGCGCTATCGATTTCAATTTATAAACCAGATATTTTGAGTATTGATGCAATACTGATTTCATTTCCATTCATTCGGCTTTATATTATCAACTTTACCAGAACTGATTTTACTAAATACATGATACATTACAAGTATTTAATCAACATGTATATTATTTATTTATAACGAATTATAAACAGAATGTTATCATTTACATAATTGTAATTAAATTAATCTTTTTTAATATTTTTTTTCAGTTTTTAGAAAATTTTATTCAAATAACAATATATTCATGAACTTTTTATTTAATCAATAATAGAGATTTATTATTGTTTGTCTTCGATTTCTTCTAATAAGCATTTATAAAATCTGTTACCAATATTAATAAAATATATTAATTATACATTATTTAACACTCAATTCATAATAATTAATAAAAAAAGATTTATTGTCTTTTACTAGTTTTTTGATTATATAACATTTTGTATATCAATGTAACTATAAATATACAAAAAATACTAAATTATTATTTAAATATTTAAATCTGTATTTTTACTAGTATTTATGATCCCAGTTTATTCCTTTTTTTGGATTTAAACTTGGTTTTGACTATTTTACTTTCAAAATAAATGTGCAATAGATTTAAAAAAATGAAATATTATTTGCAGATTACTATGAAGATTACAACATGTACTAGTTGATATCATATTGATTAAATAATTGATCTAAAAAAAATCTTGAAAATTATACGTTATTATTAGATGTATAAAATTTATATATTTCGTAGGCAAATCAAAGAATTTATTACAATAACAATTTTGTTATACAAAATTTTTAGTAATAGTTCTTAAGCATAATAAGTACAGCAATTTTGATCCTGGTAACAAGTAATTCATCAGGCTGTTAAAAATATAAGTATGTGATCCAAAAAGGTATTTTAAATTAATAATATTAAAGACATATCAAAATAGTTCTATCGTATTTCTCTCACTCTCTTTTTTTAACATTTAATCTGCATTGCCTACTTACGGCCGCTGTATACAGAATTTCGCGAATAGCCCATGATTGATTGTGGAAAACAGAGAAATAAACATACATTAGCGATGAATAATCTTAATATGCTTAATAATTTATAAAATTAAATGTATGTAATTAAAATTCTATACATTTTTTTAAGTAGATAAAAAAATCGTTTTGTCTTATTCTAAGAGTATTAACTATGAATTATTATTCAAATAAATAATAATAATTATAATTTTTTCGAAGATATGATTTAATTTTTAATATTACAAAAAATGTATTTGGATAAGCCTTCAATTATTACAGATATAAATAATAAGTAATTGATTCATAAGTTTCTAGATTTAAAAAAAATTATAATTCTTTTCATGTATAAATAAATTCAGAATAAATTAATTTAGATTTGCAACGTAATTTTTAATATAAAATGTATTATTCTTAAATTTGGTAGTGAAATAAATATATCGAATTTTTGGGTACATAATCTAAATGTTAGCTTCACTTAATTTTCAAATTAAAAAAAAAATTCATTCAAGAAGCCGTTGAAAAGCATATATGTCCATTTTAAATGGATTTATGAATCGAAAATAAGAAAAAAGAAAAAAGAAAAAATTAGATGAAAATAAATTATCTTAAAAAAGATAATGGAAAATACTAGTACGATAAAGATTATAAAGATTTAATCCACAATTATTAACCTTAGTACTATTAAATCGTTTAATTAAAATAGATTTATATGAGACTTATTAATAAATTATCAAAAATAATATGGAAAAAATTTTTTCAATTATATTTCTTAAAATTAAAGTTCAAAACTTTTTGCTGATTTTAAATCGAAGATTTAAGATGCAAGATGAAGAAAAGAACCTTCTTTACGATTCTTAGAAGGCATTTCTTAGCAGTTTTATCGGTATCTTTTAGACGATGCAGACGATGAAGATTATTTTCTTACGTATAATATAAAACTTCGATTTTTTCGTTCTTTCAATTTTTTGGGGTCTTTTATGTTTATAATGTGTCAACCTAACTTTAAAATCAATCAATATTCATTTTTAAGTTTTCTTTTTTTTCTTTTATTATCTCTTATTGCTGCTTTTCTTATCTTTTCATAATTTTTGTTTACAAAATAATTCATTTTTAGATTGCATTTAGCTTATTTCTATAAAGGTTATCGATGCCTTTTTTAAATCAGAAAATTTAAAACGTATAATACGTAAAAATAAAGATTCATCTTGTTTTAACTTATACGTAGTTATTATCAATTGTCTTGTACTCATGAAATATTGAATGATACTTTTGCTGAGATATCAAGTATATACTACTTAATTTAAAAAAATAATTCAAACTATATTTTATTAAAAAATATGAAATGTTGCTATTATGATATTGAAAAATGGTAGATATGCAGAATTACTTAAACGATGAACATTAATTTTTAAATCAGGAAATTGGAAAAATTATCTACAAATTTTAACAATTAATTAATATACATAATGTAATCAAGTAAAAATATTCATATAGCCTATTTTTTAAGTAAGCAACCATTAATATTTATTTTTTAAATTATCGCGTCCAATGTCCTAGCGATGTTCGGCACTGATCTTCGATCAACAAATTATAACCTCAAATAGCAATTGTCAATTTTAAATGAACCTTAATCGTTTTTGGATTACAGTACCACCCAACATCGACGACTCTCTCAGCTCATCGGATACAATAGTACGAGAAGGCACTGACGTAACGCTCACTTGCAAAGCCAGTGGCAGTCCTCCACCAAGCATTCGCTGGAAAAGGGATGACAACAACAAGATTTCCATCAACAAGACACTATCCGGTGAGCTCAAAATTTATCTACTTGTGTCGATTTTAATAGTAGAATGTATAATTTTCGTACTTTTACCAAACTTGATTAGTTGCCTTTTTCATGTAGCAATTGTCGTTGCTGTTACAATTGTCGCCATTTATATCAAAATTTAATCCATGACTCTTCAAAATCAACTTTTTTTATAAACTGATATAAATTCAAATATATATAACTATAAAATAATCACGTTTATATTATAGGTTTATGAAAATATGATTAATACTATTTTTATGTTTCCTATATAGAATTTAATATTGACTATAAATATTATTACAAAATTTGAAGTCTTACTGTAATTAAACTTACATTATTTTTTAGTTTGCAAATACCAACACTATGCAAATCTTTTGAAGTACTTATTAAATTTAAAAATATTCTTAAAATATTATTTTGAAAAACACAAGTAATATGAGAAATTCATTAATATATATATTTATAAATTAATTAATCCTACTGTACAATTTCATCCTCAAATTTATAAAATAATTTAGTGAATTAGAAATAAGTTAAAAATGTTATATATATCTTCGATAAAAAATATAAATACATATATATTTCAAAGAAGATTAATATTAAACGATATTTATTTTTACGGTAATTTGTTATGAAATAATTCTGAATTCATGTTAGATATTTACCAACTTATTTTTCAGGCAAACATGACAAATGTATGAGTTTTTCTTCTACAAAAATAAAATTCTCGTGTCTTTATTATTTAAGTTCTTCCAATTTCACTAATCAGTAAATATTAGGTACAACAATAAAAATTCACTAATTTATTAATTTCTAGCTGTACTAGGTCAAATCAACGTTAAATTTTTAAAATGTATATTTTGAAAAATTCATTAAATATAATTATTTTATAATATGAAAATATGTTCATTTAATATCCGCATAATATTGATATATTATTTCTCTAAATTTTAACCACTGATTATATTTCTTTTCGAATTACACAATTAAATTATTTGATTAAATAAAAACTTTATTCGATTACATTTTTATCATACAAGTAAAATTAGAACTTTACGATGTACCACAATATAATACTAAAAAATTATATGATTTTTTATTATATTGCTGTAGATAAAAAGTTAAAATATAAATATTCATATGAAATACTGATTTTATTCATAATATTTATGATAAATTGTGAAATTCATGATAAAATATGACATATCCAATTACGATAATTTATATCATAAAAAAAATTGATATATGTGTTTATAAATTACTTTTATTATTAATATAAAGAATTCTTATTTTACCTCTCTATATTTTATTAACATTAATCGTTTAATTAATTTTTAGATAAAAAATCAAATAACTGATTTGTTTGAATACCAAGTTGTATCACATAGTGATATGAATATTTTTCCAAAACCTCATAAAATTTCTTTAATTACTCCTATATAAATTAGATAAATATAGTTCATTAAAATTTATTATCAAAAAATTTCCTCGTAAATAAATTTCTAAATCTCGATAATTATAATTACAAAGTCAGTATTTGTGTTAAAAATATTTATTTAACTTATGATTTCAAAGTATTCAATTTTAATTTTTAAGACCATGAATACACGAATACATTTAACGTATATCTGAAAATCTTCTGGAGAATAAAAGTAAAACGCATGCGCTCATTCGTTCGCTTGATATATCAAGGGATTCGAATATCACTAATTAATTTAATTTTACGATAAGCGTCGTTCGATTCAATTTATCGTAAATTCTGTTCACAGTAAGCGAATGGGTCGGCAGTACGCTGGAGATGACGCGGATCTCGAGGCTTGACATGGGCAACTACCTCTGTATCGCGAGCAACAGTGTGCCACCCTCGGTCAGCAAGCAGATCAAGGTCTCCGTTGACTGTGAGTATAGCGTTCGCTAAGAGGGTGAACCCCAGCAGAATAAACCATAGCCGGAGTGGGGGGCATCTGGATTTCTCGACAAATACTTGCGAGCTCTCGAGATTCGCCGAGCCACTCGACTTCTTTAAGAGCACGAGAGAGCGCTTGGTTGGAGCTTGATCACAACGGTTAAGTATTCCCCATTCGTGTTCGCTTCCTCGTTGATCTAGTTTTCAGCCCAGATGATCATAAATCTATCTTTTAAATATGAAACTTCATCCCATAATCTTAGATTAAATACTTGTTATTAGGATAGGATAAATATTCCTCGAATAATCAGATCCTAGTTCTAGAAGGTGCTTTTGAACGCGATTTGTTTCCTAGAAATTTATAGAAATTATCGACAAGGAAATATTTTCAATGTTCATTCGATATTGTAATTACTGAACTATATATTTATCAGGATGTTTAAAATTACTTTTTATTATGATTAATGGCATTTGCTATGTTAATGTCCTTATATAAACTTAATAGCTTAATATTATTAGATGAAACTTTGAACATATACGGTTATAGAAGTAGGTATAAACGTGTACGAATAAAAAATTCTTGTGAATTATATTAGAATAACACATGCATTTAAAATTTCTTTTTATTAATCATAAAAGAAAAATATAGAATATGATTAATTTCAAATTATATAATATATTGAAATTGAAAAACATGATAAAAAATGGACACTTGGAAAGGAAAACTTGCGTTTCATAATAAAAATTTATATCTACTTAATTATATTTTCACTTATTAAAAATTAATACAAGTTTTATTTTATGATAAAATAGTCTTATATATTCGCACAAATTGTGAATTCGCAGTTGTAACATATATATTTCTTAAAATATACTTTTATACTTATTAATATTTGCAAATATTATTCTATTAAAATTATATATATTTATGTATATATTAACAATAATAATATATAAAACAAATATATAAATAAATATTTTTAATATAAAATAATAGCTGAAAATATCGCTGTATTAAATTTATACCGATTTTAAATATAAAAAATTCTTTGCCATTAAGAATATTTATTATTAATGATAAAGAGTTAGCAAATATATATACATATATATTCCAGCAATAATTATTTGAATACTTCAGTAATATAAAGTTTTTATTTACTCGAACAAAAGTCAAAAAATAACTTTTTAAAAGTATATGCATTTCCAATATAATTCAATACTGTTGATATATGTTACATATGTAATATCTATTGTCATTTAACAAATTTAACTCAAGAATGATAATTAAAAATTATTAAATACAAATATTTGTACAGAAATTATATTTTAATACTTTGGAATAAAGTATCATCAAATATTGAAGTAATTTATTAGGTAAGACGTATCAAAAAAATATTCTAGTTTATAGTATATTATTACTAATTAATAATTCATATTTATTTAAATGATTGTTCTTATGATACTTCTAAAAAGAGATTCAAAAAATAGTTTATTATTTGTCAATACAGAAAAAAATAAAAGATATATATTTGAAAGGGAGCATTGGTAGGTTAAAGCTGATAAAATCATTATTACATTGTATATAAATAATTGAAACATAAAAAGGAAAGTAAAAATGAGATAACGATCACAAGCGATGAGTTATAAAAGCACACTCTCGTTTACAGAGTTTAATAGCTTACAAAAAGTCATGCCCTATTCACAAAGAAGAAAAAACACAATGTTTTGGATCATTGTCTGTCTTACCGCACTGTTACCCTTTTTTCGTTCCCTGCCACTCACATCAAACGATGTTATTTTCTCGCGGGCGTTTGTTCTCCCATGATCGCGTACTTTTTTCAAGATTTTTATGGCAATGGGAGAGAATAGGAAGAGACGAGATAGATAGCTAATGCTTCAGAGGGCGAGGTGAAAGTGGAAAAGCCACGGGGATATAAAAGTAAGCCCGAACCAACTGTAACATGCCATTACTGTTTTCACTGCTTCCGCCATTCTCCCTCGCCCGTTGTCACTTTACCGGCACTTTCGAACGCGCGCCACGACAAGCCGTACACTACCTTTTTCAATTGGCACGCACCACTATTTTGAAGTTATCCAGAGATCGAGTACACCCTCTCTCTCTCTCTCTCTCTCTCTCTCTCTCTCTATCTGTTCGCTTCTGTTTCTTCCGCTCGCTTCTTTTTAAGTCATATCTACAGGTATTGCTTGCTTAATTCTTGTATTTCCTTTTTTAACTATACTTTTGCTATCTTAACCTTTTGCGATCATTTTAGACTAACCTTTCATAATATAAAGTTTATAAGTCAACAAAATACTAATAGTCCACTTCAAAGTAAATAAGTCCTGAAATAATATATACAAAATTAATACTTTTATATACACATTTTTATTAGTTACAATTAACTATTCATCTTAAAAAAGTATAATTAGTATAATTTAGAATGCACTGCTTACCACTCACTTTTGAAAAAATATAAATTTTTTAAATATTCAAAAAATTTCTTCACGATCTAATATATCTATCTAATTTTATATATGATCTATTATAAGTATCTAATTTAAAAAAAATTAAAATTTGTAGAAAAGTTGAATCGACTAACTAAGTTCTAAAAGACTTTTAAGTAGGTTTATTTTTACGTCTATTAAAAATTTAATTTCAATATTTAATTAAAGAATCTCTTAAGAATACATAAAAAATTTCATATTATACGTATTTCAATGTATTAATAATTGACTTTTATTTTTCAGTATTCAAAATTTTTTATCGTATTTATAATTATGTTATTTGTATTTTTCATTTTATACTAATATAATAATACAAATAGTAAAATTTCCATTTTACTACATACAGTATTCTAGTACATACAGTATTTACTATATCACCAATTTTATTTTAATCTTTTTTTCATAAAATTCTACAATTAAATAGATCAATTACTAATTAAATAAATTTAAATACATTTTATTTATTAGAAAATGTATTTAAAATTACACATAGTTCAGCTTATTTGTATTATCTTTGGTTTAAAATAATATTAGTAATAAAAATCAAATTAATTAATTTTAATTAATTTGATTTCTGAATAATAACAAATATTATTAATTAAATTATATATGAAAGATTTTTCTTATATTTTTTATTCAACTTTTTCCATTCATAAGTAATTGCTTAAGTAATACTTTAAATTTTTGATCCTTATGATATGCAAGAACTCAGTTTTTGTTGACGAAAAAAAATCATCAGCAAATTTAATTATAAAAGAATAGATAATCAATTTGATTGAAAAAAATAAAACATTCATTGATGTAATATTACATATGTCAATATTATAAAGTAACTTTATGTTTATTATGAATAATCTTATAAAAGGCTCATAAAATATTTTGACCGTCATTTCCATAGTCCTTCATCGACCATACCATTTAGTGTATATTATACCATAAAATTTCTGTCCTTAACTTAAATTTCAATCTACATTTTACGAGAGTTCGAAATTTTTCAATCAAGACCGCGAAGTGAAAATAATTAAAGCGCAAAACATTCGACGGTGGTGGAGCTTGATAGTGGAATAAAACGCTTTCGCGAAGAAATTAATTGGATAAAAATTAAACAAACGTAAGCGCGCGGTCGCACAGAGGGGAGGCTCATAGAAATCCTTTTACGTCCACGACAGAGTTTTCGTTGTATTTTTAAACCAATAGCCGGACAGAGATTAATTAAACTTGCCGACAGATTACTGCCGTCCGAATGGACATTGCTTTACTCTCATGCCGATGACATTACTGCTTTACGAGGTGAAACAAAAAAGTATAATACGCGCTCACAAAACTGTCGACCCTTGAAAACCTCTTCCTCGCTACCTTAGCCATTATCCTCTCATTATTATAACCATGTCGTCGATTAACCATATTTCTTTCTGAAAAATCGTTAAAAGATACACTTTAAATGGAAATCGTATTTCGACCAACTGTGATGTAATTTATAACAAATAATTTCTCTAGTTTTTTGTTTTTCTTTTTAAGAATGAGTCTTTGCAAATCTTTTTACTTTTAAATAAAATAAATCTTGATGTTTAAGGGAAAAACTAGATATAATTAATGGACGCTAGTTTTTATATTTTATAGTACTTCATTTCAAGAATTTCTTATTTAAATTGTTCGTTCATAAAAATAATACAGCTTTTAGTTTTAACCATCTAAAAATAATTTACCATTTTTTAAATACAAATTTATTTATCGAGGTTAATAATAATAGGTTCAAGATTTAAAATTAAATATATATTATTAAAATATAAATATAACTATGGAGATTTAATAAATTACAAAGTTTATTTAAAATTATATATGTTTGTCATTTTGCAATATATATTATATCATCGTTAAATATAATTATTTACAAAATCTTTTATATTGTTTAAGTAAAATAATGTTTGCATAATTGTAGTAAAAAATAATTATTATAATTTAAACATCACATAACAACGACATTTTAAATAAAGCTTATAAATAATTTTGTGCATAAATTTTACAGTCCTTGCAAAACTCATATTTACATAAACTACATATTCAAAATAAATAAAATAACATAAAAAAATAGAGGATAATAAAACTGAAATGGATTGTTAATAATAACAGTCATGAACGTTTTGATTTAACTTTTATGACAATTCGAATAAAAAATGAATCTGCGTTGTACCCTGAATTTCAATATCTAAACTATAAAGATCGTGTGTTATAGTATTCATATGCATCCATGCTAAATCTAATAATATTGGAGGAATCAAACGCAATTATTCATTCTTTAGCAGTGACTATACTGTCGCTACGAGATTCCGAGCTGTTACAATATGTTCATACCTCTGCCAAGCAAAATTAAAAGAATGAGACAAGGACAAAAGGATAAAAATATAAATGAAAAAGCGTACGTTCCAATCATAGGGGAGGACAACGGTAAAACGAGACGACGAGTTTTCCATCTTCATCTATTCCTCGTCTTAAGCTGCAATAAGGAATCCTTTTAATTTATTTCTTGGTAACGTAGGCGCACGGAGACAACGGAGACACAAGATCGAGAATATTTCAGTGGGTGGAAATAAGAGAAGAGGTTTCACCGATGCCAGAGCTTCCAGGGTCACGTATACGCAGTGACTCAAGCTCCCTTCTACCCAGCCTATACCTGCTGTGTAACTCACCCTCTTTCTTTCGCGTACGCGCGAGTCTCCTACAGTGGCAATCTGTTATTAAAATCAGCAACGGGAAAAATCCGTGCCGTATCTCGTTTTACTGGCAAGCGCCTGTCGACAGACGTGTTACGGCAAAAATTAAGCCACCTGCAAAAGCCCATCCACCCGCCCACGCCGACTCGTGAAATTACCAAAGTTTGCGATCCTCTCCACTTGCCGAAGATGTCCCTTGCGTGTTCATTTTATCCCCTGTGCTCTTGCTCTCTTTTGCTCTACTCTTTCTTTTTTCATTTTTTTCAAACCACTGTGTGTAAAGTTATCGTTGCTTTCCTTCCTTTTTTACCTTCATACTTGTGCAACAAATATGATCGGCCGTTTCGAAAGTTCGAGTTAATTTAAAATTTTTTCCTTAGATATTGCATAACTTCCCAATTTTATATTAAGCTTTTATAAAATCAATTAAAATTATTTATGAGAAGTGAATTATAATGATTATAAGCATATAATAATATTATCTCAATTTTGTACTTGAAAATTTTTGTTTATAGATGAAAATGGAACCGTTAACAAATTTTTAATGTACTGAGTAAGAATTAGACATGTCTTGCACTTAATGATCTTTAAATGGCTGTATTATAATTATTATATTTATTATACTTGGTTATAAAAAATATATAATTATAAAAAAATTATAGTTTATTGCCATTGAATAATATACAATATGTTATTAGGTTTAACAAACTTTATTCATACTTTTTATATAAAAATTTTTTATACGTATTTCATTTAACAAAATTTTTAATCAAGTATCATAAAATTACAGCTATATATGAAAATAAAAAACGCAGATTTAAATTTGATAAAGAAAACAATTAGTACTGTCATTAAAATTATAACGCCAAGAAGTAGAAGTTTTTACGTACTATCACTTGTAATTTATATGTTCTCGTATGTACATAACATAAAAAACTAAGATATGTGCCTGGAATAATATATTGTTTCTGGAATAAACAAAACATGTATCACGATTTTATTAGTTATATATATATTACCAAAATAAAGGATATTAAATAATTTCACAAATGTTCTAAAGCATTATCTACCAAAACAATATAATATTAAAACTGAATATGAGTTGAATACTTATTTGATTGAATGCTCAAAAATATAAAGCATTAATACACGTATTCCATAACGAGGTAACTATTAATAAATTGATTTGCTTTAAGATAATAAAAATAAAATAGTACATCGAATACGCATATCTGAGCTGTTTGAATTAACTGGTGTTGAAAGCTGTAAACCGAAAACGATTGTAATCGCTGCCGCTCAAAACGGTCACGTTCACTCCTTGGTTTCGGGTTTTTCCAATAGAAAACTCGACATCGCAGCAGTTCTGTCCTTTTGCCGCATGAGCTTTTTTCCTATTTGCTACCATAGTTTATTTTTGTATTTTTTCCTGTTCGTAAATAAAAGAGGGAGGAATGAACGTCTCGCACCCGTTTCGCTAAACCGATTGTAATTTAATTGTTTAATACCGAGAAAATTGGAAGTTGCCTCGAACGCGCTAGCAATGCCAAATTCGAGGAATATTATTGGGTTGAGTACGAGAGACGGAGAAACGAAGTCGGCATTATTTTTCAATATCAATGTAAAGAGATTATTCGAGTTTTTTGCGTTACTGACGATTTTCTTTTTCTTCTTTTTATTTAATAGCCAAAATCGTAAAAATTGTATTTTGACTAGTAATTCAAAGCTACAATATTGTAAATTTTTATATATGAAAATAAGACTTAACTAAAGTAAAACTAAAACATAATTTTTTAATTAATGCATAATTCATTATTCATATTTAAGTACAAGAAAAATATTTCAAAAATAAATGTGAATTTTAAAGTCTGATGGATAATTTGAATAAAAATTATTTAAAATATATATATTTTAAATATATAAATATATAATAGAAGAAAATTATATATTTATACTTAACTGACTAAAAATATGTATCTGTTAAATTTTTATACTAGTTCATATTTTAAAACTGTAGCTAATATTTTACTCTATTTAGCATATAAACAAAATTTAGAATTTAACATTTTTTTAAATTATTATACAACGTAATACTTTATTATTGTTAATATTAATTTTATTTGCTCTTTTAATAATAATTAAAACTATATACTAATCAAAATTTTTTAATTTAGTATAAGGTAATACTTTATGAATTATCCTGAAGACTAACTATAATTTCAAATGAAATATATATATATATACATATATATTATATTTATATGAAATGTTCTTAAGTTATGATGTACACAAATTTATTTTGTACTTATTAATATTATCTTATTCAAGTAATGAAATATTTCGTTACTTTCTTCATACTCTATAGAAAGTTGGATTACTCAAAAAAATACATGCATCATTACTTTCTATTTATTATAAAAGAGCAATGTAAATTGAATTTATTTTTCATAAAATTTGAATCAAAATACGCTATATGAATATAAACATATTATGAAACATTATAGAAATTATATTTTACTTTAAATTTGTATTTTTAAAAAATAAAATAGAATCATTATTGAAAATTAACTTATTTGGTTAAATGTAATGTCTTATGAAATTTATTTTTAATAGTTTTGTAGTAAAATAGTTAAAAAATAATATAAACCCAATATTTGAAAATTGTTTTTTTACAATAGAATTTTTAGATATTTTTATAAAGATTTATTAATTAGTATCAAAAGTTTATTATTAATAATAATGTAACTATTACTAATTATTAAAATAAAATAAAGGAAAAATACAAAGAAATGGAACTATCACGATAGTTTTTATTCGTATTTGTAAATTGAAATTATTTTCATAATAGGAAGTTATAAATTATTCGATATTATAAAGCTTCATGTAGTATTACAAAATATTAATTTTAAGAAATTTTGTCATTAAAAGAATTACACAGTTTATGATACTAAGCATTATTTTAGTTATTCGCATTAATAAATATATATTTATTCAAATAAATATTATTGTCACTTAGCTAATTAATCTACAATTTTGAAACTTTTAAAATATTTGTCCAGGCAAAAAATTCAAAACCAGGAAAAAAAAGAAATTATTTGGTCTGTTAATTCGTTGCACAATAGATAGCGAGACGATCTCCTCTCACAAGAAGGACAAGATGAAAATCGCTTTTCACGATCTAAATGTAGAAGGTAGTCCTTTCATCGACGTTTATTTAAATTTAAAACTGCAAATCAATCTTTTCTCTATCCTTCCTTGTTCGTCTACCTTTAACTGTTCTTCTTTATATAGCTTTGCCCTCTAATTCATGTCTACCATTGCTTGGCATTGGTACTTCTGCTCTTGTTCTCTCTTCTGCCTCCATTTCTCTTGTTTCCGTAATCTCGCACGTCGTTCCCAAAAAACTCATTAACGCGTCTAGATCTTCCTCTTTTCTCTACAACGCGTATTTGTCGCCTCTTTTTCTTTTGTAGTCTTCTTCATTCATTTTTTTACTTGCTTCGTTTTCTTTATCCATGTTATTTCTGTTTGCTTTTCCAGCTTTTTTACTGATTTCTTCTGAAAGTGCCATTTTATTTTTGGCTTCGTCTGCTTTTCCACTCACGTCCTACGGTTATTCTGATTTATTTTTTTTCAATATCGATTTTTCTTTTTTCTATTTTGTAGATTTTATTCACTCTTTCACTCTTTTTACCCGCTTTTCTATTTCTTTTGATTCTCTGTCTTCTTAAAGCAACAGCTTTCTAAGAAGAAAAAGGCGATACAAAGGATGAATAAGATAGTCGGTACTCTAGAGAAAAAGACAACCTGTCTTTAGAATATACAGGCAATTATTTTCAAGGTTTTTTATTGTAAAGTAACATCAAGCATTTACATTAATGAAACTGATTTTAATTGAAAATCAAAATGATCACCTTTATATTAAAAAAATATATCATTCAGAAAAATTTTATTTCCTTCAATATTTTTATTCATATAATTAATAAATAGTTATAATGTAAAAATGAGAATTTAACATCTTATAAGAATAATTAATCAATTATTTTTATCTTACATCTTTAAGAAATTTTAAACCTAGTCAATCTTAATGCTATAAATTTTTCATTGAATATTCTCATAGAGCCAGAAAATTTCTATGTTAAATTGACAAATTTACATATTGTATAGTAATAATTTACGATCAAAAGTACTTTAATAAACTTGTATAAACTAATCTTTTTTCTTATAGTATTCTTTATTTAGAATGAAATATTTTTTTTAATATTAAAAATAAAATATGACACTTATATGGCAAAAAATAAGAAATTTATATGAAATTATACGTTTTATTACAATTACTAATATATTAATTATTAACAAAAATATTTTTCTCGTAACAAAACGTTTTCGATTTAGATGTTCGATATTTATACAAAAATAAACTAAAAATAGTCAAATCATTTCCGACACAGAAATTTTCTATAATAAATGATCGGTCTTTGCTGTTTAATAATAAAAAACTTGATTAATATATAAAGACAGAGGCGCGTTGTCCCTTTACTTGTTTTGCATTCTCCATAAATATTGATAAAGTATGAAAGCAATGCAGTAAGAATGGAAATTCAAGCAGGGAAACAAATGTGCCGAAATCGTAAAATCGAGTGTTGAACGTAGCAAGAATGGAACTTGAATAGAAGCGCTCTTGCTCACAAAGCAGAGAGTCGTCGAGCTCGCGAGCCACATAGGGACATTAGGGGGTTACGAGCCCAGGTCGACAATAATTATGGGGCCAGCACGATGCGCGTGGAAAGTGCCGGATTGTGCGTTATGACATGATTATTACCGGCGGCCGGTGTAACGCGGCCCGTGGCTACAATACACTCCAGGGCAATGCATCAGCCGCGTCTGGCGCATGGACGCGCGCGAGGGGCTTGCGAGAATAATCCCAAAGCGTCGGAGCGGCAAACGCGCCGCAGAGACGGAATGCGCCGCTCGGGACTCCTGCCGCGGAATGTCCCGGGAGCCTCGTCACGGCGAACCTGCGATGATTTGTGAGACGCGCGGTTTGCGACGAGTATCTCCGCCCGCTTTTTGTACTTTTTACACTTTTTCGTTCCTTCACGGAGGAAACACGACGATGGATCAAACGTTGCTCTCTACTACTTAAGAAGCCTCTTTTTGCTCTGGCTAGCTTTATCTCCTCGATTTACACCTATCGTTTTATTTTTCTATTCATTCAAAATCTCTTATTTTTTATTTCGTTGTCGCACTTGGACAATCAGTCTAGATAAGATCGTTTTTTAATACGAAAGAAAATGACATTTTCTATTGTTAATATTACCTATGAATTTAACATTGAATATTCACATCCAGCTTTTATTTTTAAAAATTTTTTAAAAATAACTTTAACTCCACGTATGCATACAAGATAGATTTTGGTCACATCCAAGCTGCAAAAGCCAAAAAAGTGACCATCGTATTAAAAATGACAAATCTTCTTTAATTTTGGATGTTATAGAAGTGATATCGCTGACTAATAGAGTTCTCTGTTGAATTACCGTATATAAAACTTTTTCTTTTTGTAACTCTGCTAAATAAATCATCAAGGATTAAGATATGAAAAATATATGTGGTTACTTATTAAAGTTTTTCCTCACTTATTTCTACATATATTCTTTTCTTCGTAAGTCTGTCCCTAAACTTTATAAAATTATTTTATGAATACAATTCATTAACTACATAACCAATTTATTCTAACATTTTTTATATGAATTACTTTTATATTTTTCTTAAAAATATATAAATATTATTATGCTGATTTATTTTATCGTATATATTTTTAAAATTTGTTAATGCTTTTTATATCTACTTTATTTTTATTAAGTCCTAAGCTATTCAATATATGAATTTCTTTTATATATTTAATAAAAGTATAAATACCATGATATATTTAACGACATTATTTTAAATAACTTCTACTTATATCTTCTATAATTTTTTGAGAGCCATTCAAACTATGTATATTAATAGTTATAAATTTAAAATAAAATAATATATCAATTTAATAATAATCATAAATTAATATTAAATTTTGGACATGATTTTATTTATGTATACGATGTCTTTTTAAACTAAAAATTTTGTTTGCAATTTTTCTGAAGCTAAATCTTGATTTAATATTACAATTCATAATAATTTAACAAATATTAATATTATTTTTTAAATATTCTCATACCCAAAATATTTAATATTTGGAGTTTATAATTTATAATTGTATAATAATAAAACATCAACTAATTTCCTCAAATTCTAATTATGTTATTATAAATCCTAGCGTTATTTTTATACTAATTTTTTTTAATAAATACAAGTACAAAATTTTTGTACTTTTATATAAAATTAAGCAAAACATGCATCAAAAATTATGTTACAATAGAAAAAGAAAAAGACATATATAAAAAGAATAAAATAAAGAATATAGAACTATATCCATTCTAATCTAAAGCAGAAAAATAAAGAAAAATACATAAAAACAAGAAAGAAAACAAAGATAGCTAATTTAATAAAACTTCGATGGTCTTCAGAAAAATGCATATGTAGAGCATTGAAAATCGCTAAATGTTTTCCGTAATAGTACATGAACACACTTCACGCTCAATAATATTCGCTTGACATAAAAGATGGCAATGAATCAAAATGTGTAAAATAAAATGAGAAACAAGAAGAGTGAGAGGTCAAGTATATCTTTTTCTATAGCACCATTTATAAACAACTATGTAACCGATGACGAATAAAAAATATAAAAAAATAGAAAACATAAGCAAAGAGAAGTAGAATTGCACTCAATTCAGTCGTAAAGTAGCCACGAAGTATCGCGACGATAACCACCCAATAGTGTAAGCATCTGTTTCATGACCAGTGGAAGAGCCGCGTGGGTCATTATCATCTTTTATTTTACTAGCTTAGTAATTCACAATAATCATCAAATCTACTAGGTCTCCTAAAACTTTTATTTCTTGTTATATTTTTTTACAGCTATTCATTTATATTACACTTTGTAGACGAGAAACGGTTTAATTTGCGAGAACAAATTTATTAAGAAATGGTTTAACTTCCTGCAATATGATCGTGAATACTAAACAGATATTTTCATCATAAAAAATTTAATTACATTAATATTTAAGATAATAATTTTTGCCCTTTTGAAAAATAAATTATTTTGGTACATAATAAAAAATTATCTTATTTAATAAATTATATCATTTAATAATTCAAGGTAAAAATTCAAATTAGATTTCAAAAGAAATATTATTACATATATTTATTTTTTTTATTATAATTATGTAACTCAATACAGTTCTTAATTTATTATATTTGAAGGTTAAACAATTATTTATAAGGATTTACCTTGGATATACTCTTTATGTTTTCTGATTTATTAAAATATTTTTTATTTGTTAAATATAAATAAAAAATAATGTGAAATATTTATTTGTCTCATATTAAATTTTTAACTTACTTAATTATACAGTTGAGTAAAATTTATAAAAATACTGAAATTTTATTTTCTTAGTATCAATGGAATAATGCAAAAATCTTAACTCAGGTTTTAAAAAATAATTTTATCAGACCAATAGAAATATTTTCTGTATAATCATTCATGAAATCTAAATTAAAATTAAATTGCTTGAAGATTAATGTTCTTGTATGACTTTCCATTATTCGCGTAATTTAAACAGATAGACAGATAGAAAAGGCTCTTTCAGAGCTATCGAGATGTAATTAATATTTATTATCCGACGTATTCAAATAGTCGAATGGTAGTTCACATGGAAAGTCTAATAACGTTGAACAAAGAGTTAAGGAATTTGTGTTCATACTCTCGTAGCATATGAGGCGTGGATTTGTAGAGACTTGACTTCGCATCACCTACCAAGCTTTGGTCGTCCTCAGATAATTGCCTACCAAGACAACGCGCCTCCCTGCCTCCGGTAAGCTTTATAAATGTATTTGACGAACACCGGAGGACTTTCGAGAACTCGACTACTTACGCCCAAGGGGTCTTCCAATTTTACTTCACAATCAGGGGCAGTAGACCTATTTATGAAAATTTTACATAATGATATCCTGGGAATATCTGACGAAGCAATGTTTTTAAATATAATAATTTGCACTACGCGCAAGTAAACATCTTTCTAATAAATTTCAAACTTTATGTTTAGAAGTTCCAAATTTGAGCATATGTTTAAAATAATTCAAATAAGTTGAGATTCAAATATAGTAGTATTCTTTTTCACAAAATTTCTAATAATTAGAATATTTATATAAAAATTTAATAAATAAAATTTAGTAAATAAAAAAAAATAGAATATGTCTTAATATAAATTATTGATTGTCTATAATATTATCGATTTAAACATAGCTTATATTCAATTCATTTTAATCTAAAATATAAATTTCATTGCAAAAAAATAAATATTTATTTCAAATTATACAATGTTATTTTTCGTATTCATTTTCATTCATATTAATTAAAACACACAAAATTTGTAATAATTTTTCTGCATAAATATCTTATTTCCTTTTTAATAAGCCCAATCAATATGTAGAAGTAGTACTTCTCTTAATATAATGGATTACATAAGCATGAAATTGAATGGTCAAAATGATGATTACAATTATCAGAGAGAGAAAGATGGAGAGAGGGGGAGAGAGTAATCGAATTAACAGAATAATAGGTCACTATAAAAATTTACATAAATTTTTGGTCAAATTTAATTTATTTGATTAAATAAATAATTTATTTATTCATTCACTAAATATTAAATCTTATTTGATGTGCTTAAATATCTATATCAATACAAAAAATATTTTATCTACTAACTTATTTTTTTAATAAGGTATAATTTAACTGATAATTCTTTTAATACGTATTCATTACATACTTTACAAACACTGAAAAATTATTTATTATTGAAACTATATTAAATTATTTTCTACCTGAAACACTTTTTGATTATAATTATAATTACTTTTCGTTTTGAAAAGTAAACCATTATTAGTGCTATATTTTACTTCAGCTTAATCGATTACAGTATCTTTATGTTTAAAAATACATTATGTACAACAAATTAAGAATATTATTTTATTTACAAAATCATAATTCAAATTTAATCAGTAGATATAAATTAATGGAATTGATTCTTCTTGTGTATTAGGTATTCTAATAAAGAATGTCTTACCTGACAATTAAATAACAAAAAAAAGAAAAGTGATGAAAATTGATATATCAAAATGAACAAAACCCAATTTATATTATATTATTTATTTTTACATACATAAAAAATGGTATCAACGTTAAAAAAGAATATTTTATAAGTCAATAATATCTTTGATTAAATTAATCTTCAAATATAATTTATAAAAATAATAAAAACAATATAACAATTACATTTTAACGTGCCTACATGATAAATGAACATGTACTTTTGTATTTATAATTGAAAATATTAAGACAACGTTCTTGAATCATTCGTATCATAACTTTTGATATTTTCAATAGTATACTTTTCCTATTTCGAAACTCTCCTTTTCCTTCATTGAAGTCCTTGAATGCTTTATTTCATATAAGACTTACAATGATTGTTTTTACATCGGCTCATACTAAAACATTTTGCACTGTGAAAAAGAAAGTGCGAGAGTGAGATAAATAAAAAAAAAAGAGAAATTCAAAGTCCCAAAGGAAGGTGGATTTTACCACGAGCCAAACGAAAATAGAATGAAATAAAAAACGAAGCCTCGGTGTGGAATGAAAGTAGTCGGGGCTGATGCGTCCAGGTCTTGGGGGCAAATTTCAGAATTTCTGACACGAGTCCAGAGTTAACCTGTTCCTGGTCCTGAAAAGTGCTGGAGACTACGTAATCCAGGCACGTAGTCCCTCGGGGTATTCGCGAAGCATTCCCCACTACTTTTTCTCTTCCTTCTGTAGAAATCTTCGTTTATTTCAACTATTCTATCTCTTCCGTCTCAGTTCTCTTTACTTTAACATACCGTTATCTTTTCTATTCTATGTATTTATCTATCCGTCACTCAGTCTATCTTTTTTACTGAAAACTACCGCTTTGCCTGAGTTCTACCGGCTATGTAATTGTATTTTACTACGCCGCTTTCTCATACTGACCATTTCTTTCTTAGAATATTTAGAAAGAGGTTTTTGTTGTAAGCTCATTTTTTTAATTGCACACAAAAAATATTTCGCTATTAATTTTTTCTGAACTATGACAATAAAATGTTTCGTAAGTATTATTTCATATGTATCTTTTAAATCTAATTTAAAATAATCAGTAGAATTTAATGTAATAGCTTTAAATATTGAATATAATAAAATACTTATTCGGCAATTTTATAAAAAAAACTCAAAACTCGATTATAGAATCGATATGAATGATACATAATTAATTTTAATTTTAAATTATTTATTTGAGATCAATTTCCTTCATTTCTCGTCAAATTTGAATATTTATTTACAGAATTATTTTAAATATATTATAATCCGAAAGTTTATTATTCAATTAACACACAATAAGGTATTGATATTTCAATTCTTAGAGTTTTTTTATAGATTGTTAAGAAATCAATTCTAAGTACCACAAAAATATGATTTCATTTTTATTCAATTTATGAGTAAAACTTAATAGCAGTATTATAATACAATAAAATAAGCATAGTAAGTACTAATTCTAATAACTGTTTTCTTGATATATTTTATAATTATCTATTAAAATTTATTATTTATAACGTTCGTTTTGTTATATAACAATATTGAAAGTTTTTTAATATGTAAAAAATTTATTATATATAAAAAAAAATTAAAAAATACAAATATTATATTCATTAGCTAAACTGTATAAATATTTCTTATTGTAATTTAATTATTTTATTCTTAATAAAAACAAATTTTACTTTTAGAAATATTCAAATGTGATTGCATATTATTATATAAAATGATCGTTAAAAATACTTTGATTATGCTTCAAATTAATAAAATTAATCTTTCATTTAGGAATTTTTCTATCTGCTGTAGAAAATTCTTAAAAGAAATTGAAAGATTTTATCAGTAATTTCATTACTAAATCCTTTAATTATATAATTATTAATGAAATAATATAAACATATTATATGCATTATATGAGATTAAAAATAAAAGTGAAATTAACACTTCTAAATTCAATTTAAGCTATTTTTCCTGAATATTTATTTTAATGAAATGTTCATTTCTATAATTTCATATAAAAATACGTATTTTTAATCTATATACTTATTATTTGTGTTAAACATATTTATATGATTTTTATCCAAAAAATTTATATTTAAATGTTTATTTTAAATAGCTTTAATTTTTTTTTTTAAATCAAATAGAAATCTATTATTATTTTATTAAATTATTACACAATGACATGTCAACAATAATAATTAGATACAAATAAAATTTTTTATAATAAAAAAACATAAAATTTCTTAAAATTTCTTAAATATAATTATGATTTTATTTCGCTTCTGCTCCTGAACTTAAATTATGTAATTATATATATAATATTTAAAAAAAATAATAAATTTTTTAACTTATATCGATTTGTGAAAGTGTGAGCAAATGAAAAAAGTTAACTGGTTTCATATAAAAAGAAAGATTAAATGTGCAACATTGAAATAGCATTTTAATGTTCTCCATCATTTTTAAAAAGGACTTTAGAAAATTTTAATTACAGCATAATAAGTATACCAATCAATTAATTAGATACAATATTTTTAATCACAAAATAAATTTTTATTCATATTAAATATAAAATATATATAATTAAAATCTTATCATAATAATATATAAATATGATACATTTTATCATTATAAATTCGTTAAATTTTCCAACTAAAACAAATTAGAGTCCTAATATTTTAACATTAATAATTTTATAATATTTGAAACACAATTTTAAACAAATAATTGTAAATAAATCTGATTTAAAAATTTCATTGGTAAATAACTTTTTAGTTTAACTATTCAGAAACAAAATACAAAGCCTAAAATTATTAATGCCTATAAGTGCATTATAAAAATATTAGTGTTTAAAATTTTCATTTTCTCTAGAAATATTCTAACTACCAAATGAAAAATCGAAATATATGCAGTCAGAATATAAAGTATAAAATATATATAGTAGAATGGACAGCCTGTGAATGAACTCGATAAATACATTCGGATGAACTACTCTTCATAGTTTTTTTATTACTCGTTAATCTGCTCCCATACGAATGAACAGTGGTGCATAATTCGTAGCCCATCTTAAACTCTACACTGGTATAGATAAAATATTCGTAAAAGTGTACAATTTAACTTTAGAAATGACCATTTCAACTATTATTCATATTTTTGTTCAATTTCAACGAGTACTATTTATTCTAAAAAAAAGACTGAAAATATCAAGAAGATTAAGCTTTAAAAGAAGAAAAAAATTATACACTGGAAAAATTTTAACATAATTTTCATAAAAAGCAATATGCTTTAAATTATATTATTAAGTTTTGATAGGAAAGGTAAGGACAATCTTGTTAAGAAAATATAAGTAAAATTAAAATGCAGTATTATTAAAATTTATTATAACAAGAGATCTATCAATAAGTTTTTATGCAATGAAATAAATCAGATCGTTTCAAGAATTTTAATTTCACCAAAAACATGTGAAATTTATTAAGTCATAATTACTGATAGAATTTAGACTGTAAGTAATATTGAATATATTATAACTCTTCATGGAAATATTTAATTGATATTATAACTTATTCATAAAAGATAAGCAAGTCGCCAAGAAGATCTGCTTAAAAATACATTGTCAGTTTATAATTAGTATTTAGATGATAAAATGCTTTATCTGTTCTCTTTTAAACCTTAGTTCTTAAAATGATAAAAAAGATTGAAATATTTAATACAGAAGATATCTGAAATAATTTCCTTGTAATAATTAATACTGAATAATAAGGACTATCAAAGTAAATATTTTATAAAGTCTATAGGTATATGAGCGCTCGCGTATTTGTATATGTGGCTTTACGAATGTTCTTATTTTTAAATGTCTATTTATTCTATTATTTCTAAATTCATACAATGTTAGTTTTGGATAAATTAAATTTTTTAGAATAGAGCGTTATAACATATATAAAACTTTTATAAAATTCCATTAGAAGAAGTTAATTGTCGTTAAAAAATAATTAATTATTCATCTGAATAACACGAAGAATACAAAAACAAAGAAATAAATATATATGTGTATGTTTAGAATATTAAGAAATATATTCACAATCCTATACACGAATATTACGGTACATATACGTATCTATATATATTAAAATTACAAAAATTTTTAAATTTCGTAAAAATAATTTTCCTAAAATATTACTTTAATAGGGGTATTCAATCTGAACAATTGTAACTGTAAATTTCTTTTAAAACATATTAAATTTAGGCTTTAATAAAATTATAATTATCAGATATAAAAAAAGTCTAATAATGTTTTAATATTGGTTTTTTTATATATTTATTTCAATAATTTTCATAAATACAATTATGTATATAAAATTTTTATAAACATATAAATGTTTTTCTTTAATTCAAGTCACCTTTATTAAGTTTATATTGATGTATTATATATATATATTCTGATTATATTTGAAAAATGCCAATTTTGACAATAATTCCATATATTAGTTTAGTCTTACTGTACAGGGAAATCTTCTATTTTTATAAGCCAAGAATGCATGGAAATAAAAGTACGTTAAGCTTAATAATAAAATGAATTGTAAATAGAAGTAATTATTTATTTTCGCTAAATTCTTCTTAAATAAATTTTTTATTTTATGAACCTTTGTATATATTCCTTTTCTTTATTTTCGAATTCACTAATCATCACTTAATTAATGACATATAATATAAAAAAAACTTATTGTTACAAGAATTAACTAAACTTAAAATGACTAATCAATAGTCGCAGAAATATATAATATCCAGTAAATTTTTTTAAAACTGGAAATATGTGTATATCTTTACGACCATAGTCATGAAAAATTTATAATTAAACTACGTTAATAGATATTAAAACTTACATCATTTTATTTCCTTATTCTTTCCTATTATTATAGTAAGAAATAGTAATAACACCAATTAAAAAAAATATATGATATTTCACTTTTTATTATCATTATTAGAAATTTCTGTTGCTTATACTTTGTTGTATAATAATATGGTTTCATGAACTAAATTATAATAGTTTATAGTATTACATAATTACATATATTTTATTATATTTTTTATGAATTAGTAAAGTATTATTTTATCGATTAATATTTAAACATTTTTAACATTTAAGCAAATAACATTAATTTATTTCTTATTTTAGTTAAACGACTAAAAAGAAACTATTTTTTAATATTTATTAGAATTAGGATAAATATGTCAAACAATTTAATTCAGTTAGCTTCTTAATGAATAATTTTTTTATAAATAATTTTTTAGTATTATTAAATTTCATCATATTTGTTAAAATATTTATTGATACTATTTATCTTCAATAAATGAGTTTGAATAATGATTTGCTGATTCAATAATATTCATTTCAAAACATAGAAATGCTTTAAAATTATAATTGATTTATTATATTATTTACCATATACAAAACCGTATTATGCTTAATAATAAAAATTACAACTCATTTTATGAAAATAAAATAATATCACATAATTTTGAATTCTATTCATATTTCAATTTAATATTTTTTTGTCATTTTAAAACATTTCCTTCGTTTAAAAAAAATAATAAATTTTGTCAATTTCAAAATTCGTTCATTATAATTAAAAAAGTGTATTTTAAAAATTATATTTAGTATAATTAAATAATATTTTTAAAATGATTATTGATTTTAAGAATAATTAAACAAAATTTTATGCAAATTTTTATTATTTTTTTATATATTCTATTAACCAACAACAACTTTTTTGAAAAATGTGTTTTTCAATTTTAGTCCTCTATTGATAAAAGTTCTACATAGTATTCTTAAAATATTATGGTACAGACATATAGAGACTTTCAAAAAATACTATTTGAATCGAGCTACTTATATAGAATCTCTTAAGGATACCTACGCACATAAAAATAACTATTTAAACATTTTATAAAGATATATATATTATCTAAAACAATGATTTAGTAAATAATCGTTAAATACATGTTTTCAATCTGATGAAATGCTAAATAAAAGAAGAGAAATTTTTGAATCTTTTTAATTAAAATTGAAAAAAAAATATTTTATTTCTATAATATTTGCTTTCCTTCGTAATAAATGGAATATTGTAAGATATTAGAGTTATAAAAATTATTTTTAATTTAGTAGAGTATTTGAATTTCTTACAATAATTTATAAGAGCTGTACATAAATTTTTTAAATTTACGGAATGAATAAAAATCAAAATAACTTAAGGGTAATAAAAAAAATTGTATTAGTTCTAATAATCAAATAAGAAACTTTATGTTTTGTATATAATTTATACATGAATTGCAAATTATGCAATATACAAATATAATATAAGCATAATTAATGAGTTATCTGTTTTCTTTTGTAAATTTTGTTTATCAAAGTTTATAGTAATGAAAATCAGCAATTCAAATCACATAATTTAGTAATATGAGTAATAATCTAATTTAATTACTATACTAGTAATTTAAATTCTTATAAAAATATTCTAAAAATCGAATACAAATTAAAAGTAAACAAATATTTACTTATCAAAAACAGAAATCAGCAAAAGAGCAAAGTAGATAATCTTTCTACCTAGCAAAGAAGGAAATTAAGAAGATCAGCTACTAGGAAAGAAAGTGTATGATTAGATTACCATAGAGTAAGAGATGATGGAACATTATTCCTTTCTTTTTCCACCTTCTCTTTTTTCTCCATCGTTTCTATAAGCTAAACCCATACTGTGGTAAGGATACGGCGATATACTTTCAGGAGAAACGTAATGTATCAGGAAAATAAAAAATGTCAATGCCAACGAGAAAGCGAGTTTATCGGAGATTGATGGAGCCGATGAACTATGAAATTGAAAAGCTCTTGCAGGATAATCGTCGCAACGTTCATCAAGAATCAACGCTTTGTTTCTTTCAATCGACAACACGTTAGTAATTAAATATATATACGAAAATTTATACACCTAATTTTATAATATTTATATGAAACTGATTTACACTCTTATTTTTAAAATTTTTTGTAAATTAAATAAACAATTTACTATGAATTGATTTGAATAAAAACGACCTTTATTCTTAAATATTAAAACATAATTAATATGAAAATATTTTGTGTGCCTATAAAATATGTTTATTTATTTTAAATTCTTAAATAAAATAAAATATTTTAGAAATATTTTTAAGAGTAATGTTTGAAATTGAATTCTAATAGAATAAAAAGAAACTTTTATAACAGATAGTGAAAAATTAACATATATTCATTAATATTTTTTATAAAATTTTATGGAAATTAAATTTTTCGATACATTAGACAATAATTATTGCGTTTTATTGAGTTTAAGTAATTATTATTGAATATGATCTGATAATTATAAATTTAATAGTGATAAAAAATTTATTTTATATATAAGGTAATATTAAAGTTTTACTTATGAATGTAATTGCTATTAGTAAACGTTATTAAATTTTCTTACTTTTGTGAATATGCTTGGAGATGAAACATGGAAGTGCAAAATTCCTGTAGCCTGAGCGTCATTCGACGGCATTCGACGGCAATCAAGTTGTATGGAGCATCTTGAGGCTAAAACAGCACTCTCTGTTGAGCTCTTGCGTTTTCTGCTACTATATTTGCCCAACAAATCGCCGGGCCTGTAATTTCGTGTTCGAGGAGTAACAGCTGCTATAATCCGTCCTTTGCCTTCACCGTACGACGACGTAGGCAAGCGGAAGTCTCATTAGACGACAAAGTCTAATTGTAAATGGTAATGTCCCACCAATGCAATCCATTGTTCCTACTCTCTTCCCCTTATTCTCTCACTCTATCACTATGCTAACCTCTACTCTATTCGGTAATTTTTGTGAGGGGGAGGCAAAGATACGTGTCACTATAAAAGAGAGAGAGAGAAAGAGTATGAGAGGAAGAAAGGAAGGGAATGAAAGAGCGAGCGAGGGAAGGCTGAGAAGGAGAAAGATCGATTTTGCGCGCGTGATTCGCAGGTCGAGAACAGTGGAATAACATTTTCTCTTTTTTCTCTTTTTCTCACTAGGTTAGCTCACCGCGTTTTTTCACCCTTTTTTATATATACGTGTATATATGCATACCCAACTTGTCTCCTTTGCGATGGCATACGCGCCGGCACTTCTCGAAGGAAGAATTTGGTATTCGTGGGATGGTACAGTGTAATGGCACGTCGTTCCGAAGCTAGCATACAACTGTTTATATGTACACACGTTATATATGCGCGAGAGCATATTACGCGGCACGTTCGGTATTCAAATAAATAGGCAAACCTCGATCTTCGCCAGATACGAAAGCTACCGAACAACCGCTACTCCATGGCGCTCTGTCTTTTCTTTCGTATCACTCTCTGTTTCCTCCTTCCTCGTTTATTCTCCACACCTTTGCACGTCGATCCGCGCATATAGGGATGTACCTTTGAATTTTTATTCACTCCAATAACGCAAAAGGCTATATTATGCACAAAATCGAGAATATGTTTTCTTTTCTTTTTCATTTTTCTATGTCACTCTTTTTTTATATCCCTCTCCTAGATCATATAGGAATATGAATTTATAACTTTAGAATCTTTTTATTCGTAGATTTCTTTCTTAATTTTTAAAACTTATAAAACATCCTTTTCCACTTAAAGTATTAGTAAATCATAATATTATAATATTCATGAAAAACTAATTTTTCTCACATAAATATAATTCATTATTATATTATTGAAAGTTAAGATAACTTAATAACCATAAAAATTTATATATTCGTATACATATATATGATTCTTAATATTATATTGTAATTATATATTTCTCAATAATTTTATTAAGTTGATAAATGATTCAATTTATCAATAATAAATATTAAATTTAATTTATACAAAATATATCCATTATTTACTTAACTGAAAATTATTTATGAAATCTTAAATATTATATAATTTTTCCTTTACCGTAAAACTTAAACATAATCAAAGAATATACTTGCAAACACAGCTTTATTTATAGGTCATGCTAATATTGTTGTAAGCGTGTAAAATACAATACGCATTTTCTATTAAAATATCAAACATTCAAATTCTTCATAAATTTTTTATATGCAAATGAAGTTTATGAAATATTGATTAAACACATTATTTGCCTGGATTTTCCAATATCTGAAAAAATTGTGTAATCTACAATTTTTATCGAAATTTAAAATAAATTAATTTCACAATAAGCACTCTTGAATTATTTAATAATACTATTGTTCATTTAATTTCTTATTAATAAATCAAAAATAATCATAAAAATATCTAACTTTTATAATAAATATTTATAAAAATTAATTTTGTGCATAATATAATTCTAATCGATGCTTGATCCGATTATGTATAACAAATGGAAAGTAAAGAGTAGAAAAATATTATTTAATTGCATCGATGAGAATAATGGTTTTATAATGTTGAACACCTGCATTTAACTTTTTTGTATATGTAGATTCCTTAATTTATTTAAATACTAGTCTTATATATACAACATATCTGTAATTAAATAAATATATACAGAAGTTCTTCTGAATCATTCGTATTGAATTGTATATAAAAATTAAAGTTAATATTTAAATTATTTTTAAAAATTATATCCAATTATATTTATTATATTTAGAAATACTAATTAACTTATTTTTATATATTATATTAATTGATGTTTAAAACAGAATTATAATAAATAAAGAAACTATTTCAACTCCATCATAAAAACAGCAGATAAAAAAAAATTTCTACAAAATTTTCAATTGTTTTATTTCAATTAAATTTTTTATTATAATGTCATCTGTTTCGCATTTACAAAATTTATATATATAGTCTCCATCACAGATGTACTCGTAATTGATTGAACTAAATCTTATATAAAAATGCATGAGAATCATATAATTACAGAATTAAATTCGATATTAATGTAATTAATTTTAATTTCAATGTATAATAAGCTTGGCCAAAGACTCAATTTATATATTAGTGATGTACAAAACGTACCTAATATTGAATACATTAGGCATATACCAAACGCTAATGATATTCAAAGTTACATATTATAGTGTTGTCCAGTTTCATGTTAAGCATTGTATTAATCGAAACTTAGAATATCTCACGGCAATTAAGAAACTGTAAAATAAAAAAATGAATTTTTCACTGTATAATTTTTCTTATGTATTTTATAAATATTAATGAAAAAAATAACAAATGTATAAAAATTAAAATAATAATGATAAATATGATAATACAATAATTCCGTATAACTTCGGTTCTTTTTGTAAAGTGCAGAACCAATCATTGTATCATCAATAATTCATAGATACAATATTCGCATAAGATTAGGAAAAAAATTTCTTTAGCTAACAATTGAATTAGAAATTTGTATATTTAATTATTCGATATAACAATTTCAAAATATTATCATATAAATCCATTTTAATGCTTCATATCAATTTTATTAGTTTCAAACAATGTTTTGAAATGAATAATCTTGAGAAATTCTTAACTTTATTAATACATACAAGCACTAGATTACAGATATCTCAAGTAGAATATACATAGTTCCGAAATTCAATTCCCTGCAATCTATCCTGTTTGCTGTCCTTGAAATAATTCACATGAATTCACTATATCAATACCTACTTGACCTGGATTAAAGGATTAATGAATAGCTTGTAAATTACTAGTATTGTATACTGCAATGAAATTCGTTGAATATAGTCACTATATTTGAGGAAAAGACTAATAATTTTATCCATACATAAATTAAGAAGACTAAATATATAAAGCTTTAAATTTAATAATGAATGTTTATTAAATAATTGAAATTTTTCTATACTATTCATAATGGCGTTATCCTCCAACTTACAAATGAAGAATTTCAATCTTTTGAATTATTCAATCTTAGTATTTCATCAATTTTTCTGAATATTCGTTAACTTATATCATTAATTTCTTTTGAGTAAATCTCTTCGTAAAATATTCATCTTATTTGTTACTCATAAGTAATAATTTATTCTCATGACTGAACATACTTAAGTTACGTTATAATAATGTATTTAATTATAATTTAGTACTATTTGTAATTCTTATTATAAATTATTATACCACATATAATTATAATTACTATACTTAAAAATTATGAAATTATTTCAGTTCGTCCTAAACAAATTTAGTAAATTGTAGTCCTCTATAAGCTCATAATTATATTTATCGTTAAAATCATCACATTATTATAGTCATTCATTGTATATAAAAAAAACATAAAGATAAAATAAATAAAGTTATAAGAAATTTAATTTTACAATTTTATTACAAAATTTAAAAAAAAAACAATTATTTTCATAGTAATGCATTTTTTGCTTTAGTAATACATGAAAAATTATATATTATAATTAAATTGCTTTTTTATGTTTAAAATGTAACGAATGTTTATTGATTTCTTTTTAAATAATATTTTACTTTTTTTAATTTATAATTTCACTGGCTCCAAAATTTATTTCATAAGTGCAAAATTTTAAAATCTCATATTTTATTCAAACGAATAATTTAATGTTAATACTATAGTGTTCATCAATTCCTTTTACAAATATATTATATCCAAGATAATTAATTTCAATTTAAATTTTCTACAAAAAGCTTTCAAAGGTATTATAAATATTTTAAACATGAATTGCTAAATAAATAACTATAATTAAGAGAATAATATATTCTATAAAAAAAATTTTTGATTTGCATAATAGTTATGAGCATAAAGTTATTGAATATTTTACGATATAAATTATTCTTATTAAATCTATCATGATTAATGATAATGAAAAAGTTATTAACTGTTTACTAAAATATATTTTCTTTACCTAAAATAGTATTCCTTATAATGAGAATTTAATTTAATAATAATCTTTTAGAATAAAATATTTTTATAAGTAAAAATATCTTTAATTTAAATTTTAAACTAAGATTCTAACTTAAAAAGTGATTTTCATACTTTGTAATTATTTTATTATATTTCCTTTTTATTTTAAAATTCAACAACTAATTATGATAATAACTATGATTACAAATTCTAAATAATTTTTCTAATTTTAAATTAGAGATTTATATCCATATGATACATTTAAGTGCATGAAGTAGACACAATATATTTTTTGAGGTACATTTTCATAAAAGTTCTAAAGTCTATTATTAATATTCTAAACAGTTAAATCGATTTCGTAAATCGGTAATCGAAACTAAAATGGTTTTTTAATAGTAGTATTCTCTAATCAAATTTTCTACTATTAATATACCGTGACTTTTATTTGTGAAAAATAGCATAAAATTAAACGATAGTAACGTGATTACTTCTAGCACACATATTAGGGAAGGTTTAAATTGGTATCGCAACTGATGATCCAGGCAATAGTCTCATCTAATACACGTTGAAAACCCCGAAAAGGCTTTAAACGCTTCACTATACCATAAACATTATAATAGGCACTTACCGTGTAATCCAACTATTAGAGAAACATCTATATCTATCTATCTGTCTATATATATATATATATATATATGTAAAAGAAAACATAAAAAACTGTTTGAAATTAAATGAAATATTTTTATGATCTTTGTCAAGTCATTTTATCAATAACACAGACAATTAAAATGTGCATTAGGATTATGTAGGTTAATACGTATACGAAAATAAGTACATAATACTCGAAAGTCAGATATAAATTGATTTTCCTATAGACAGAAGAAGAGGACAAAAAGGGAATGGAGAAATGGTAAGAGAAATATTACACTCGTTTGTTCGATTGTAAATTTATTATCGAGTTGTAAAATCATGTATATAATTAAAAAAGATATAAATTATTGTACGATTTATAGTAATAAAGATAGATAACTTATAAAAAGTGCTTATAAAATCTTAAACTGAATAGGTATGTTTATGAGATAATTGATGTTATCAGATATATAAAATCGCAGCTTTGAATGTATATTTTTTTTTTAATTAAATCTTATAAAATAAATAAAATTTATTTATTATACTTCGAATTTATATAAATATTATAAAAATAACTATGCATAAAATTAATGCATACATTAAAAAAAAAATGTTTTAAAACATATTTTTTAGATATTTCAAATCATGTGGATTTCCATTTTACAATTTAATTAACAATCAGCACATAAATCTACGAAATTCAAAATATAATAACTGTTAGTGATGATATATGGACCTAACAGAATAATAGTAATAATACTTCATATTTGTATGTAAACATTTCGATATTAATTGAATACGTGGAAATTTTGTTCCTGCATGTAAATGCTGCAATTGATAGGTGACAAAACTGTTTATCAATTGTGGTGGTTATATCCATGATAATAACCATTGTAAAATTTGATATAATTTCACACTATGGTATTGAATTGTTAATAGTTGATAGGACTGATTTTTTAAAAATTTATAGATTATATGTTACATGATCCACATAAACGTATTACATTGCATAGATTCATTATAAGCAGACTAAAAGATATAATAAAATTAAAAGAAAAACATTTGATCTCTCGGTAAACGGTTCAAAATAAATTATCTCGTAAGACAAACCAGCGGACTCGTTTTGATTCACACCGTTGATGACTTCCGGATTTCTATGGTTCTATTATCCTATTTTGTACTTCTCTTTCCTTCTCTTGCTTCTCATCTTGTTTAAACACAGAGATAACACGATTGTGGAAACATACACGGATGCAGAGGAGAAAGGAACGGTCTGCATCCAATGCTTTAATGTCGAAGTATGGAACAAAGCTTGCGATAACATTGACAAAGGTAGGCTGGGGAAGGTCACTGGCGTTATGGATCGATACTCATCTTCCAATTTCTCCCCTGTAAAGTTTTGGCCTCGCGCCATCGGCTGGTGCGCGCGTGCTCCGTAAGCAGTTACGAGTTACGCCAAAGGGTCAAGCGTCAGGCCATCGGTGCCAGAAGAGAAAAGGCGGAGGGCGGTACGCGACAACTTGACCGACAGAGTTATATGTATAGGAGGAGGATCTACGTGATATCGCTCGAAATCTTTTCGCTTGCGGCTACTGCCGAATAGAAATGGCTATCGGTCGATTTTCCGCTTTCCTTTCTTCTTACTCCTTTATTTCACTACTCTTCATTTGTTTTCTTAACTTTCTTTTATTTTTATTTTTCTCGGGGGTGTTCGTCTTTCAAAAGTTTATCTTTTTATTGGCGCGAATTCGAACTGATTGGAGTCACCAAAACTGATCACTTTCAATAAAAAGCGTTAAAAACTATTTTCAATCCTCACCATAAACTTTTTTACAAAATACGTGTTCTATTTTAATTGGAATCTCAAATTATTTTTTATAATTATTATAAATACCAACTTATACATTATTTATTGTTTAACTTTTCTAATATATCATATTATATAATATATAATAATTAAGTACATTAAAATTCTCTCTTTAAATGTTGTTATAAAATAAAAAAGTGTATGTATAATTTTATTTCTAATGTATCTATTCATCTATGCTTTAAATTATATATATAAGTATTTATAAATATGCATTAAAACATATAGAAGTAATTTTTAAATTATTCAAACTATGTATTATTTTTTATTAAATAATATTTGTTTCAACAGTTTTGTTTTATGTAAAAACTAAAACTATTTCTTAAAAAATACTACAGAAGTAAGAAAAAAATGCTAAAAAGACATATAATATTTAAAATGTATAGATGTATGTATGTATAGAATATATATATATGTAATAAATTTTACTCTTAATCCTTGCTTTATAAACATTTATAAACTAAAAGATAATCGCTATTTCCTATTTGTTATGAATTTTGATTTAAAAAAAGTTTTCATTAACTATAGAATGCAACGATCATAATAATGACCAGTAAAAATTTAACTATCTATAAATTCCTATTAAACCACCATCTACGTCCATTTAACCAGCAAAAGGTTTTTTTTGCACGCCGAATGCGGAGAGGAATATCCTCTGTATACACCCTCGAAACTCTTAAATTCTCTTAGCAGCCATGGCTTGGTTTTTCATGAGCTTGGATTCGAACGCGCACGTGCTATACTGTTCAACCCCTTATCTTCCTCACCTGCTCATTCATTCTATCTCCCTCTTTCATTTTTCTCTCTTTTTGCATATCTACTGGAGAGACGATTACTACTGCGCTTTAGTAACGCTCCATAATCAAATCCAACCTTAACCGCTTGCACTTTTCGGCGCACACCCTTTTCACACAAAAGGAATGTTAATGCGACAACAGCTTTCTCTCTCTCTCTTTTTCATTCATATCGTGTACTTTGTGAATATTTCTTTCAATTGTACATTTAATAATACCGGTACAGTTTTCGTTAAAAGCGAATTAGCAACATTCTTGTAAGACTTTGGGTTTAACCAACCTTTAAAAATTTTCTTCTTCGATATTTACTCTTTAAATATAATTAATCTATATCTAGCTTCTATCTATTGTTTGCTTCTTCTCATTACATTTCCCAGCCTAAAAATTTTTCATTTTTCTTAAAATTTTCTTTACAAATTTTTATCCGAAATCATCAGAAAATAGTTCCATAATCGTACATTATCTACAATATATTTTTATATTTAACTATGTAATTGTAAATATAAATTTATTAATTTAAAATATATGTATTTCTTTTCAATAATTAATATTATATTTCTACAAAATTTTTTATTTTGTTCGAAATTATATAATAAAAATACGTTCCTCCTATAAATCTTAATTAGAATATATTTGAGCTCTACGCTCTAGCTTACATCTAGAAGTACTCAGACATATGAAATTTATGACTTAGTAATAGAAAAAAACAGAAGAAATAAGGAAAGAGAATGAATAATCAAATGTACGTGAGTTACAAAATTGTAATTTTTGCTGGTCAAATATGATTTTGAAGAGAAACTCCCTTTATCGTCTACAAAATACGGTTCAGTCTGGATTTAAAGAAAATAGACCGTTTCTGAGTGCAACGACGCAAATAGAATTCCCCATTCTAGCTATTTTTTTTCTGATTAATTTTAATTAAAAATAAAAATAAAGTGTAAGAGAATTTTTACAAGTATTTTTCCCCTTTGGCGCAAAGTTTTTAAAAATCAAAATTAAATAATATAACTAATGATCTATATGTTTTATTTATAAATATTCTGTAGAGATATTCTCTTCTTCATTTATTCTATTTAGATATAAGACTTAATAATAAATAAAATAGTTTTAAATAAATAATAACAACTAAAATTTCTCTCTATATAACTACTTATAAATACGATTATATAAATAAGAAATACATAAATTTAAGTTTATAAAATTTTTAATAACATAATTAATGTGAAACTGTATATAGACAGAAAATATTTTGTTAAAAATGTATTACTATTTTCAAAGACCAATATTGAAATCCAAATGTAAACTGCTTTTCAAACTCTTCTCAAATACTTAAAATATTTTGACTAATACTAACACGTTATTAATATTTTTCTAATTTTATGTAATGTGATTAATATTAATTATTTCTAAATCTTTTTGAAACAGGTATTTAAGATTACAAAATAATGTTATTGTTATTAACAAATTTTATATTTTAAGGAAAATTTTATCTATTATGTTGTATGATATAAATATTACTTGCTGACATTAAAATGAAATGTCTAGAAAATATAATATACTGTAAATACTTGCATGTATGATTAATACATGCATCGATTCCAGGTCCAATTAAATTTTATTTTTTTAAAATACGTCTTCATCCATAACCAACCTTTAAAAATAAATATGACCCAATTATAAGCTGATAATATATTTTAAAAAATTACAACTTAAAAAATGGATTTATGAGTTAGCTACTTCATGAGTATATTGAATTGTTAAACATACGTTTATGAAATTACTCAAATACTGCAACCAATTGCATACTCTATTACGCAGGTTTATATATCTCTAGGAAGTAGGGAATATGGAATTCGGATACAAGTGATGTACACGTTTTGATATATAAACGTACTATCTCAAATATTTCATAAAGTGTGGCATGAACGAATACGAAAAGCGATGAGGAACAGTTGTATTACAAATGCAAGAATACAGTTAATAATGCTTTTCGACTGGTGTTTTATTACATTTGTAAGTATTGGTTACCATAGTTGTACAATAATCGAAAAATATTTCATAATATAATAACTTTATATATTATTTGGTTGTATAATATACAAATAAATGAGTAATAAATTTGGATATTTCATCTTTGTAAAAATATCTTAATTTCTACTATATATAATTATATAATAATTTGAGTCATAATTACATCAATTAAAATTTGTTTCTCTGTATTATCTTACTTTATAAGTAATTTTCAGATTATTCAGTCTTCAAACTTAATTCGTTATCATAATATTACGAATTAATATAAAATGCTTGATTCTACATATTAACATTTTTTTAATATGTTGAAAATGATAACTTATTATAGTAGGTTCAAATATTCTCTTCCCTAATAGCCAATAGCAAACTCTAAGTATTTTAAAAACTATTTAACTACATATTTAATTAAATATTCATTTAAATATTTTGAAGTTTTCAAAAATATGACATTTCTACCAAATGTATTATTTTAACTTTATTCGAACATTAATAAATCTTTTCATTAAATTTTAACCGTATACAGTTATTTTATTCATTTCTGATTTCTATGCATTAATAAAAAACAAAAAAGTCTGTTTTAAAAAGTTATCTGTTATTTTAATAAAGAAAGCAAAGAATTCTATTCGTTCGAATGAATTGAAAGAACCTTTCACACAATCAATACAGAAATAAGTTTAAGATTCTCGCGCAAGATGTCAAAATGTCAAATGTGCCCCCAATAAAAGCACGTGCAATGACAGCATTATCGAGTTTGCTCACGACTCCGCTTTACCATGAGTAAGATAGATCTAATCGGTCACGTCTAATCGTCCTGCTGATCACCCGCCAAGCCACGCGGACGTCTACCTTCGAGTCTAAAACTCGTCGTAAGCCGCGCGCAATGCTTGGCTCGACGGAGAATAGTTGTATGAACTGAACCGAGAATCTCTTAATCCAACGTTAATTCCCTTTCCTGAGTATAAGTGCAAATATATTCGGACACAAAATTGCTGAGGTTTTATTTCCTTTGACCTAAGGATTCTTTCAAACAGTTATTTCTTAAATAAGATTTAATATTAATGACAATGGAAATTACTAATTGATTAACTCGAAACTGATTTAATTTTGTAATGTTTTTATAACTTATTCAATATATTCTTAAAAAAATATATTTGATATTATTTGAATATAATATTAAACTCAATTATATATAAATAAGCATGATACTAATTTTAATATATTTTATTTTATTAAAAATATATACGTAAAAATATATACATTAAAAATATATATTTACTTTTCATATGATTCCTTCCTATCAAAATTAATTAATATTATAAAGATGTATTCTGATTGGAAAATATCTAGTTTACTTTGAATATACTAGTTTCTTAGTATTTTTATATTATCGATTCATATAATCATGTAAAAATCTAAATAAAATACAATAATATTAAGAATATGCAAAGTTTAAAGTTGTAAAACTTAATATATACTATTATATAGCATGATATTTAATGAGCTTTCAAAAATCTAACAATTTGTTTAACTTATTATTGCTTCTATAAAAGTTTAATAGATATTTACACGAAAATTTTTTATATATTAATTTTAACCACAATTTTAAAAATTACTTCACAGTCATAAGAAGATTTCATTTATTTAAAATGATATTAATTATATTTTAAATAAATAACTACAATATAATTCTATTATTGAAATGTTAAACATGAAACAAGAGTTATCAATGTACCGAAGAAATTATATCTACATTTCTTACACATCAAATATAATAAAAAAGCATTCAGATCAAACATAAAAACATTTGATTATTCGTACTACTTGTATTTTTATTAAAAAATTTAATAATACAATTAAAAGCTTTATTAAAACAAATGTTGTAAAATTCTGTAAAGTAAAATATATAAATGTCACTTCTAAATTACTTGGTAATAATATTGAAGTAATGAAAGCATATATATATAGGATTTTATATAACAAAATAAAAATATTTCCTTTTAATTATGGTACTGTGAAATTCACCATAGTCTAAAACATTAATTATTTGTTAACTAAACATTTAATTTATTCTCTCTGTATTAAGCAAAAGTTACCACGCACAATATAAATATTCAAATGATAATTATACTAGTTAAAAGTTTTCTGAAAAATCTCAGAGGTAATATCTATTTTTACATAAAAGTATAAGTAACTTAGTAAAGCCCCTTGTGTTTAATATTCTTCCTCGATTTTCGATTATTTCAATTTTAAATAGAAGTGCATATTTATATAGTGCAACGGTGCACTAAAATATTGTTAAGTTGAAAAGTTTTTGTAAAAATGAACTCCGTTTAATTATCATTACCGTTGATTTTCACATCTCATCCAGTAAAATAGCGCATTTTTCAAAGTTTCTAATGAAATAAAATAGTAAACGCTCGAATGAACTCGATTCTTAACTTTTAAAAACTCATTTTAACGTAAAAGAAGTAATATAAGATTATTATTTCATATTTATGAAAAAAATTTTAAAACAAAAGTTTAACAGCGATGAAAGAAAGTAACAAAAAATAAAGATGAAAGAAAAGGGCAGTCAATTCTAACGTCAATTACAAATCCTTATCGGTAGTCCGAAATCAACTCCTCTTGATAACCACTGTGGTAATCAGGAGCCGTGGACGCAAGAAAACATATTAAAGCTCGAGTAGTATGAATTTCAAACTCTCGTGCAGCCATCGACTTATCTACGTATGATCACGCGAAAGAGGATATTAATATTCCATAGAAATTCCAGGAAAGCTGAAAGTTCGGGACAACTGCCATCCCATCAATAAGTATCTAAAACCGTTGCCGGACTGTGATTGTTTTGTAAAAAATGCACGTGAAATATGGAACGCGTTTTTTAGGACTATGAAAGAGAATATCTTAACCGAAGCTCTGGGTTCGATGTATTATATCATATTCGCAGAAGTACGTTCGATATTGCTTTACTAATAATTTTAGTCCAAGATTATCCAAATCCTTTATATTATCCAATAGATTATCCAATTATAGAATTCAGAATTGAAATTGTCACAAAAGTTTTGCAAAGTTTAATAAAAGCTTTTTTCATGCATATCACGTTTAATAAGACTTTCCTTTCGCACAGTACATAATAATATTTTACGCTAAGCATTACAACTACCACATTTAAAAAATTCTCATCAATCTCTAGCGTGTCAAAAATGTGCATTGCTACAGAAAGTCTTTCTTCTTCTTCTGATATAGCTAGTAATTAAAAGAACGACGAGTTGCCTTGGAGCCCCTTGACGAATTTAAGAGCCGTCGTAACGGCCCGTCCTGCTCATCAGCGACAACAAAACGTATTCACAAAATTATTGGCGTCTCATCTCTGTTTAACTTCCGCCCCAACGACAAGGTATAATAACTCTGGCAATTGTTTCTCACGATTCAGCACGTATACAGTTGTTTGAATTTCTCTTAACCAGTTCTCGTACAACATAAGGCCTTCATTATGGCGACTAGGCATCTCAGAAATCTCGCGAATTCTAGCTTTTATCGAGACACAGTTTTTCTTTGCTCGGTTGTGGTAGGGCTGACATGCTGATGATTCACAGCTATGATTAACGAACCATGCGATCGAGTCGCATCAGTATAATAAGATCAGCAGCAATCCGACGGAGCAGTTAGCTTAGCGTATACTTAGTTTTCCACAATTCACAAGATTATTCATTTTAATAATTTTCATTTGAATTACTTTAACGAAAGTCACTTAATACATTAAAAACAGCTTATACATGAATAAATTAGATAAATATAAATTAAAGATTGTATTAATATGATAACATTTTTAATACACCCTCTTAATAGAAAATATATATCAAATATAAAACATCACACATGAGTTAGTTATAAGAATGGCAAATGAAATTTTAAATTGAAAGGAAATATTGCAAGCATATGCATACATTATTATATTAAAAATATATTGTTTTATGAAATAATGAGAAAATAATATTTTATATACTTTCTCGTATTCAAACGGTCATCAAGTATTTTGATAGACAAACTAATTAATTCAAATGTAAAAAAAATTTATTTTTTAATACTCTCATTCGTGATTAAAAGAAATTGATAAGCTAATGAATTATGTATAATAAAATAAAATAGGTCTAACCTTATGTATATTTACATCTACTTGATATATGGAAATTAATAAAATTCATATTATTAATTAAATATCTGGAATAATTTTTTTTAAATGAACTGTAAAATTATGGTATGATTATTAAGCTATTTTAATTTATGTAGATAAATCGATAATTTTGAATACCTAAAATTTCTGTTGATTTACCTCCTTTCAATGTCATAAAAGAGAATCACTTCAGATGGCTTCTAAGTCAAAGCACAATATTTTCGCAATAAAAAATCCACGCCTGTGGCCTGATTCTCTCACCTTTCGCAGTATTACCTTATCCTCGTTTCATACCCCGCATCCAATCTTCTACTTCCTCCTTATCTCACTCTCTCTCTGTCCGCCTTCCCTCTAGCTCCCTTTTCCACTCTTTCACCAGTTTTTCTCGAGTTCTATTCTCACTGGTAGAGTAAGAGAGGGTGTTTTGCATTTTAAAAAGGTGTCAGATCCCCTTTACTCCATCTGAGACAGTACTTCCTTTCCATATCTTGCCAATCGTCGACAAGGAATCGAATAAAAAAGTCTTGCGATGTCTACGCGCTCAAAGAAATAACTAAAGAGAGAAAGTGAAAAAGAAAGAAAGAAGAGACACACGTACGATAGCGAGATATAGAAAGGGAAGGAGAAAAAGGAAGCTATGAAATAAATTATGGGTTTGCTCTGTACTTGTTTCTTTTTTTACTTTTTTAACCTAAAAAACTTAAACTTAAAAAAAATATTATTTTTACCTACGGTTCTATCCTCGAAAAAAGCGCAAGGATACAATTCTTTTAGTACTTAAAATAGTAGAAGTTTCCTTTGCTCTCGTTGCGATTATCGTTCAATCCGATATGATAGTTTGTTTTACAATATCTTAATAAGAATCTCTGGTAAAAATAATCTTTCTCAAAAATCAATGCATTTACTTGAATTATATAAATTTTTTGTGCTTAAAACTAAATTATATAAAGTTGCAGGCTTTATTGTCAATAAATTTTTATGCCTACAAATAGATTTCATTTTATTCAATATTATTTATTTCAATGTATAAAAAATTTCAATAAAATTAAAAATGTAATTTTTTTCTTTTACTAAAATTAATTTAGCGATTGAAATTATAATTTTAAATATTCAAATTTAAATTAAGCAATTCAAAAAGCCGTATGTTAACTTTTGAATATAACATTAATTATGAAATGGATAACTGAAAGTTTTACACGTTACATTTATGTATACTATTTGATTAAATATTAGTATATATTTTCTATATGTATATAATTAAAGATCTAAAATAGAAAATCTTGTAATTAATTAAAATTTAAAATTATTTTTAAATTAATATTTAAAAATGTTAATATTCAATATTGTCTACAATACTCTGGAAGCTTTAATTTTATTTATTTAAGTTACAGTCTCGAAGTATCTAAATTTACGTTTAAATCATAATAAATCGTGAAACAAATATGTTAGCAAGGTCATACATCTTTACAGAATTTTATAAAATATGTCAGATTATAAAGAAAACAAGACCATCCAGAGAAATGATTGAATGGATAACCTCTTGCTTCCAAACAACAGGTCAACCTGTTTAGTAATTTATAGAGCCACAACGAACGGATATCGATTCCCTATGTCTACCGTGTACTACCGGTAATTGGAACATTTATGAGTCAATCAATCACTTCTCACACCCTTGCATATGAAATGCCTCACTCTCTGCTCCTCCCACTTCTGTATTGGCACTAGTGCCAATACAATCACAGGATTGTACAGGCAACTAACTTCTAATCCGCGCACACGTTTAATTCTCAATTTTGGCACCTATGTTTTAGTTCCTCCTATGCTCTGGATTCCGCATCAGTTAGTTGGTGTACCCCTTGGCTACTCAATTACTCTCGAGTGTCACACAGAAGCTCATCCGACGTCCTTGAATTATTGGACGAGAGATGACAGTGCAATGATCTATGAGGGAAGAAAATACAAAGTCCTGTCGACACCAGAGAAACCTTCTTACAAGACAAATATGACCTTGACCATCGTTGATATCAATGTAAGTAAAAGTAATATTGTTTTCTTTAAATTGGATACATTTTGCGGTAGTAATGTGATTCTGTGTTAATACATATTAAGGTTATAAACAATATAAAAAATTATGGTTAAATTAATTTTTTTATAGAGTATTAAATTCTTTAGATGTTTGAAAACTTTAGATAATTAAGGATATCTTAAAATTATTTGAAAAAAATTAATTGAGTGAAAAGTTATTATAAAATTAAAAAATATAATTGTATATTATATTTATAAAAACTGCTAAGGAATAAAATAAAAATAATAAAATACAATTATCTTATTGTTATTTTAAACAAAAAATATCTGAATAAGTCAACTTTATCAATTCAAATATAAAGAATTGAAAATACATTTATAACAGCAATATATACAAATATAATAGACATTTAATAAATACTTTTACAAAATAAATTTACAAAATCATAAAATAGTTATTATGTTATTTTTGAGATAATTATAAAGAAATATATTTTTCTAGTAACATTTATTATTTATTTAGAATAATAAGAAATACCGATGAAAATTGATAAAAAAAATTAATATAGAGAATATACAATTTCCTTATTTTTATTTAGAATCAATATAATTTAAACAAGAAAAATTTAATTTTAATTTTATTCTAATAGACATAACGTTATTTATAGTCAGTATTTAAAGCACTGAATGTTTAGTGATAAATTTTATTTTTTAAATTCATAAATCGTCCGATTAAATAAAAAAAATTTATCTATAAAGTATATCTTTAAAGGCGTGTGAATATGAAGAAGTATTAAAACGTGACTTCATTTTAGAATTAAAACTGTCGAGGCAGTAGTATTTATAACAAGAACAAATCCAAAATATATTGCCCTAACTATAATCGTGACAATTAAGCAAAAAGAAGTGCCAGGCATACATGAATAATATATGAAAAACTCATAGATATCTCGGCACGAGTATCGAAAAGTTATGAAGCGCAGTGCGACGACTTTGCTGGTTTCAGCGGAAGTTAGTGAATGCGAGGAATAGAATGAAAAATTGCGGTGCACCAAAAAAGCAAAAACGCGAAACACTTAAATTCTCGAGCTCTTGCGGAAAGTAAGAGAAAAGCGGCAGCCCGAACGAAAAGAGAAATAAATGTAGCTCAGTGAAACGATCGCAATTCGCGAACTTATCCGACGACGCACCGTTCCTCGCGTACTTTTCAAGCGGACTCGCGTTCTCACCATCCTCCGCCCTGAAAGCTTCCGAGTGCTTAACGACCGGCAATAAACCCAAGCGCGTTCGTGCATCGATATACATTTTCGTTGCGTTATCGATTCCTTCGGAACGTCAGATTTGTTACGAATGCCTCCACACTAGTGGTTTTCTTTTTCTTTTCCTATCCGTCTCTCGACATTTTTGTCCCGCGTGCGATTTTTTTTGTCCGTACTTTACCGCGCGTTCGATGCTTTGTACGTTGATTTCATGGCTATCCGATAACTTTCAACAAGCTGGGGCTGAGCTAACTTTAATGTCACAACTTTAATTGTTTTCCAGAAATCGGACTACGGCAGTTACAAGTGCGTAGCAAAAAATCCGCGAGGCGAAACCGAAGGCACGATTCGTCTCTATGGTGAGTTATTTCTTTTTACCTCTTCTTACGCAGACCCAAGTTTCAAGACGCATGCTTCCTTCCATCATGAATGTTTTTTTCTTTTCCTTTTTCTCATTTATTTAACGGAAATGGGAAAAGGCATTTGTCAGCTGTCTAGCTATCTTTAGTATTCAGTGCACAAATACACGAGAAATTGGAACCTGACGAAATCTTTGACGTTCACTGAGTTCCTAATATGAAACTTCGTCATTGTTCTTATTTACTTTATTTCAGTATGCTTCTCTTATAATATATAATTTAATTTGATAGGAAGATGTATGAGTTTATTTATAGGAATAAACTATTATCAATTTTTGTAATTAGTATTATTTTTTTTAAATGTGATACTAACACGATATTACGTATTATAAATTAATTTACCCTGTATATAAATATGTTACTCAAAATAATAATAAAATCTAAGTGATATAAAATACTACAATAATCAAAATTCATAATTTAGTACTATTTTATATTATATAGATAGAATTTGAATTTATTATGAAAATAGTTAAAAATTTAAAAAATAGGTGTATTACTCAAATCTTTATTAAAGACTTTGTTATACAAATATTGTGTCAATAAATAACTTTAATTAATAACGTATTTTAACCTATGCAAATATTTAGTTATACCATATTTTCATCATTTACTTATGTACTTATTTATGTATATTAAAATAATGTGCATTCAAAGCATATTTTGAAAAAAATCTAAAAATTAAAAATTTTTTGGAAAAGATTAATTTATTTAAAACTCTAAGATTTTAATTAATATTGATTACTTTTTAATTAAACTCCAAATATTTTAAATAAACCTTTATAGTGAATTAATTTTATATTGTCTTAAATTGAAAATTTTATTTTCAAATAAGATTTATATAATTAATATTTCATTAAATATTTAATACATTTTATAATTTTCTGTCAATTTAAAAAATATTTGACATCCAATTATTCGAAGAAGAATATAGTATATCACAATATTTATATTAAAATATACGTTAAGTAAATATAAATATTATTCAAAATGAATAAATACATATATAGAAAAACTAAATGTAAAAATTATAAATATTATACACACACATGTATGTATGTATATGTATTATATGTATGATTAAACATTTTTATTTTAATAACATAATAACATGTCTATTAATTATCAATTATTTTTTAAGTATATTCTTTTAAAATATATAAATAAAAACTACATTCTTTAAAAATTCTATTCGTTAAATTTTATACCAAATTTAATAGAGCAATCTCATTTTACAATATTGTTATATATAAAAAAGAATAATAAAGAAAAAAGAAAAAATTATCAATCTACGAGCGCATAAAATTCATTTTTAGTTTAAAAGTGTATCATATGAAGAATAGAGTAATGGCTTTTAAGAATGCTCCATAAAGACTTTGTAATGGATATTATCATACATAAATTTATCAAAGAAAATTTCTTACAATTCTATATTTATTTTTCCTCTGAATAATTAAATTAATAGTAGCACTGATACGGTTTCTAAGATATAATTATATTACTTTGGATTAAATTTTTGATTTTTTTCGTTTTATAGTTAGTATTTTAATCTTTATATTGTCATAATTTTTTTTTTAAATAAATTACTTAAGAATAAAATGTATTCGCATGGCAAATTGTAAGCAAAAAATAAAATTTCAAAAATTGGATTAAAATTAATTTTTCTATAATTTAAATTGTAGTTATAAAGAAAAATATTTTAAATATATTAAACATTGAATTTCACATATTATTATTGTACGTTATAAAATCTAGATTTATCCATCATATTAAAGCAGAAAATCTCAATATATATTTAGAAGTGAATTATGTTTTATAAAAATTATAATATGCTTTTTGTAACGCGAAATAAAAATTTCATAGTTTTTTAATATGATATATGTGTACTTTTTACATTACATGCACATCAGTATAAAATAAAAATTTGCAGCATATTGACTTACCGTAATCGATAAACAAGTTAACATGATATAATCATATCGCTCCTATCAAAAGAAATGTTTGTCTTTTACCTGTAAACCTTTGTACTACTAATAAAGATATATAAGTAACTGAAATATATAATTATCCAATTAATAAAAGCTATTGCGCACATAATAAAATATGAAAAACCTAGTTCGCATGCAATATAGTGTAAAGAACAGTATTGAAGTCAACTCGTTTGTAACTTGCAGTGAACTTATGTACATGCATATAATTAGAGACGTTCACATTATCAAAACTTTTAGAAAATAACTTCGTAGTCTCTTTGAATATTAGCATTTTTTAATTTCTGCATTAAAGTTATTTAAACGAATCGTGTACTTAGCTTAAAAGACTGGGGATTAATGAGAAAAAAGCAAATGGACGAGCTACTCAATGCAATGTACCTCATACTTCACATAAAAGGAAATGGACAAAGCTGGCGATTGCCTTCGTCGATGACATACTCGATTCAATTTTCAAATTCATCTATGCATACGCCATCGATTTTCAATGATTCCAGCCATACTGTAGAAACTTAAACAAAAATTCATGCATACATACATATATAAATATTTATTTACCGAATCGAGAATTTTTATTTACAAACTGAACTGGGTTAAATATTTTATACGTTTTATTTACTTCATAAATATTTTTAATATATAATGATATATAAAAATATTATTGTTGTGATTGTATTTACATATAGATTAAAAGTTTTTTCGCATAAAATTTTATTTTCATAAAATTACCTAATATCATTATATCTGTTTTTACATACCTTATCTTAATATTTAAATATTTGCATATTCAAAATTTTTTCTGAATTTGTAACTCAATATACTTTAATTATAATAAAATCACTTTAAATTTTTAATTTATAAGTACAATTCATATAAATTAAATTTGTCTTTATGATATAAAAGTACTTAAATCTGTGTACTATTAATTTATTTTGCAATATACGATGATTTTTTGAAAGGGTACACAAAAGAACCAATTAATCCACTCATCTCATCAAAATTCTTTCTCTATCGACAATTGCCTGAACGATAAAATAAGAACATTCAAAAACCCACATAAATGCTCTACATTTACAATTCTAATACAAAAAACCACAGATAATAAGAGAAGAAGGAAGAAAGAGAAAAGGAGAGCAAAGAACGGTAAGACCATATAACAAGATATACAATTGCAATATGAACGCGTAAGCGAATAATACTTTAAGGCTACTCGCGTCCTTTAGTTATTAGAGGAGAAAATCCCTTTGGGTAAAGAACGAAGAATGAAAGTAAAAAAAATCATGGATGAAATAGTAGAAAGATGTATTAGATACGATGCAAGAGACAGAGAGAGAGAGAGAGAGAGAGAGAGAGAGAGAGAGAGAGAGAGAGAGAGAAATAGAGAGAAATATCCCACCACTGGAAATGAATATAGAAAATAAAATAAGAGGAAGAGGAAAGAGAATGGAGGGAAATTGAGCGGAGTCAAGTGTGCTGCAGCGTGGCTCTTACTAAAATTAAGTGATAGCAGTCAGAGATATGTCAGAAGAGTTTTATTATACAGCATAAAAAAAAGATTTGTCGTTGGGCCAGGTAAGCTCTCCCCCACAAACTCGAATAGCACACTGTTTCTTTTTCCCCTCTTTCAAAAAACCACACTGGCATCCAAAATACTCGGTAAATGTGCAAACAAGGTACTAGAAGATTGGAATAAGAGACGAATTCGAAGAAGGACGGTACGCTTACAGAAATATGAATTTATAATGAAGAACTGCCTAAGGGCCAAAATAGTCTTGCTCTCTGATATACCGTAATTCTGATGTTAGTTTTATATTTTCTTTATTTTTATTATCTCCCTTTATTCACTTTATATCCTTCTCCATTTTTATTCTTCGTTTAAATCTTACTGCGAGCTAATTTATTCCGACTCGATTTGATCGAGGGAAAGAATGTCAGTTACCACAGGATACAATACTCCATCTTGTAACGATGACGATGCGGTCGAAGACAATATCGCATTCATTCGATCTTTTGCGGTGGAAATGTAGCTTCTACATAATGCAACGAACCACCTTACCTCCTACCTATCTCTCATCATAAGAGCTTGGCTCTACTCTTTTCTCTTTTTACTCGCTCAATCTTACTTCAAACACGTCTTCTGCATCATTCTTTCCTTCATAATTTGTTTTACTACGTGAGCGATTTAATTATCGATGGTAGTACACGTTCTGTCAACAAGGCAAGTAGAAGAGAAACACCTTAGACATATATATATATATAGAAAGAGAAGATCTACGCAAAATACACGGAAGCTCGTCTTTCAAATTGAATATTCTCATCCTTCCCTTTTCACATCCAACAATCTCTCTCTTATGCTATTTCCACCGACTATCTTTGATTGCAGCACTGTCGCTTATTTACTAGATAAACAAAGGAAAGGACTGTAACTACAGCTTCTTGACGTTGCAACTTTTGAACTTGAGTACTACACTGTCTGCCATACCAATATAGTCTATCAAATTTTTAAAAATTGTAAAATTTAGTAACATGAAATACACGGTAATAATAAAAAAATATGATATGGAAACTTAGTCTTTTCAATGTTTTTCTTAAACAATTGATTATATTTTTCAAATAATAAATTTAATTTATTCTAAAGAGTCAAAATTTGGTTTTTGATCTACAATAATATACAAATGATATTAATAATATTTATTTACTTATAACTATAATTTAATTATAGTCTTATATTTAAATATAAAAATTTTAATATAAAATGCTAATAGTTAAAACAATTTTAAATAAAATGAAAACATGACATAAAGAAATATAAAATATATCTACTGATTAATATAAAAGCAATAAAATTAATGTTCTCAAATATATCTCGGAACTCTATCCATTATTAATTATTATATATCGATCGAAGTTGGAATAACTTGCCAGACGCGAAGACAATAGCAGTGGTACTGGTCTGCCTCGAGCTTTTTCCCTTTTCTCATAGCTTTGCAGCGCAAAGATCGTGGTGAGCCGATTCTCGGGTGCGAGAATTTCCGATACATAATGTCTGTGAACCGCGACTCGGAAACTCGGTATACAAGAGCAGTGCCAGTGGTAGCCCGAGGTCAAGGAATTCTGTAAGTTTTAGAAACTATCTTAATGGCGAAGTATTTACAGCATATATCTGTACTTATACTTTATTTATTTAGATCATATTTGAGATGATCATTAAAATTGTCCAAACCATAGACTTTATTGTATGCATAAAAAGAAAGAAAAATAAATAAAAACTAAGAGTACTTGATCAAATCACATATAATAAGAATGAAAAGGAAACATGAAGAAATCCAATTACAACGCAACTTTTCGACAATTGCATCGGCACATACAGAAAGCGTTAATTAAAAAAAGAAAAATAAATGACCATTTGGACCCTATATAATTCATCCCTAAAAAATGCATTTTTATTTTTATTCTTGTAAGATTATGAAAGGCGTTTACAGTTTCAAAATACATTGCCGACTGTGAAATTCCAATCTTCCTAGTTTTACGTTTTTCTTTTATTTATTTTAACTTTGAATGAGTAAAACCTCTTGATATTTCTGGAAGAATTTGAAGAGCTTCGTTAAGAAATCTCGTTAAAAAGAAGTTTTTCTTTCATCGCATCGTTAAAGGTAATTTGATGACCATTAAAAAAGAATACAATATGTATATGCTAATTACCTTCTGATAAAGCTTAGCTCATTATAATAATTTTTAAGTATTGATGATTAAATTAGATTATTAAAAGATCAAATTATAATTCTAAAACTAATTATTATAAATTATAGCTTATATTATTATTAAAAACTAGATCCTTTCATTTAATAGTAAAATATTTAAATATGTTTTGTATGCTATTTATTACATTAAAATTATATTGTTCTTAAACTAATCTGTAACAAAATAATTTTGCAATTTTAAATAAATATATTTCATTATTATCAATAGTTTATAATTAAATATTAAATTTTCATTGAAATTCTATAAATTTTATTACATTTTCGGCATAAAACTTATATGATTTATGATACAATTAATAAAGTGCATAAACAATTTATTATATATTCATTTAAAAATATATAATTAAAACTATTTCATTTTTTCTTTATCATTAAGTGAATAAACTTGTGAAATCTAATCGATGGTTTTAAAATTATATATTTTTAATGAATACATCAAGCAGTGTATTGTATTTTATATTTGTATGTTATTTATAGTATAGAACATAATAACTATTTTAGAATTAAAATATTTTTATTTTAGCTGTAAATATAGTAATTATTAGTTGTTATTATATTATTATTATATATATATATTAATGATCTTAAAAACAAACATTTATGCCACACAAATCATATAATTGTAATTAAAATGTTAGCTTTAAATTACAAAATAACTCATTATTTTATTATTTATATAATTATTTAAAGAACAATTATTGTTATAAAATATTTTTAAATAATAGTGTAACTATTAAAAAATATTATGTATCTATGTATTGAAATAAGTGTAACTAATATTTTAGACAAGACATCGACATATCTGATATAAGTATTCTTTTTACTATGAATTAAATATTAAACATTCATAATTTAATAAAAAAATTTGTATTATTATATTTTTATTATAATAAAAAATATTTATGACTAATATTGTTATGGCAAAAATCGATACTTATGAAACAACAAAACGATAAAACTTTTTTTTAGTAAAAAATAAAAAATTCATTTATATAATTATGAAACTAAAAACTTAACTACACTCTTATCAAATTCGTAAAAATATTTTTCTATATATTACAAATTTATTCAAAGTAATCGTTAAAAATCATTCGATATTTTTATTGAAATCACTGGTTGTTCAATTACACACTACAAGAGACTATTACATTTGCAATTTAGTGAAATTTGACCATAAAATCGATATTTAATTGTCCAATAAATCGACACTCTTAATAGTTGGAAGCCAAATTTTTATTTACTCTCTGAACGAAAATATCCACAATTTGAATCCATGAGTTATTATACTCTGCTATACATATACCTACACATAATCAAATTCGATCCTGTGACATGGCCAGGGTCAGCCATAAAAACATGGATCATCGGAGACTAGTCCAGAGTCGAGCGCACATCGCCTCCTACTCTTCCCATCTCTCCTCCTGTCAGAAGAAAATCTCGACTGTAGTCACGGTACGCCTTGAGCAATGACTTTCGAAATGGACTTTTTTACCAAACGCTGGTAGCCTGAACGAAGAAGTTTGGCAATTTCCTGGGGCTAATCCAGCGCGGTCGGTCAGCATTGAGATGCCGAAGGGGTTCATCCAGATCCACACCAGGATGAAACATCGACTGTGTGCGCCACATCTGGGCGTGGGCGCGCGCAAGCCGACCACCCATCCTCTTTCCCTCTTTCTCTCTCTTGCACTATATTCGTAGATCTTACGAACCGCGCTGAGTGACCCCATGAATTATATACGCAACCAGTACCACTGGCGAGGAGTGAGATGGAAAGTTACGGGTAGGAGCTCGTGAGAGGTCATGGGTCGGTGGAAGTGGAACCCATGAGACTGGAAAAAGAGATGCAGCGAATGCGTGCCGAGACAAACAGAATATTCGTAGCTAAGTTTGAAACTTGCACCAACCATACACCTTTATATCCGAAGCTTCGAGCTCAGACGTGCGAATTCACCATCTAACTTCGTACCTGGTATACATATTTTGAGACGCAGCTATGCCTGAGGTATATGAACTCTTATCTTAGTAGTTAGAAGTCCAGAAAAGAAGAGAATGACATAGCTACATAATATTACTTAAGAATCGTGATTGGTGAAATTCCACATATTAATGCGATTATCTAAACTTCGGTTTTATACGATGAAACTATGAGGGCATAAGAGTTACGGCCTCTTATAATCGATTTTGCAGAATTACTTATGCATATAATATCAATGAATACATATAAAATTAATTTGTAATACACGATAAACGATTGATTATAATTATAAAATGGATCAATAATTATTTTGCAATAAGCTTTGAATAGTCGATCGTGGAAAATTTATCACTCATTATTTAAATTTACATATTAATGAATTAAATATTAAAATTATATAAATTTATCTTATGTATAGAAGCTATAATTTTAAATAATTCAAAATAAATTTAAACTATTACAATCAATTTAAATATCAATTTAATTACCTATCTTTAATGTAATTTTATTCAATATAAAGTTATTCTTTTAAATAATTGTAACTAAGTCTTGTTAATACAATTTTTTTTAATAAAATGATATATCATTTTTATTAAATCTGGTTATGGTAATCTTCTTCTAGAATTTTATAATTATCATAGGAAAACTTTTTTGAAAAATGACTTATCAAATTTTTCATGACATGAAAAGAAAACCTACATACCGTTACGACTTATAAAATCAAAAAACCTCAGCTTTCTTATAAAAAAAAATGATCGTTCTTAATATATTCTGAATATGTAAAAAATTTACCAAAAGATTTGAAAACAAAAATTGAATTAAATGAAAATTTTAATTTTATTTTTAATGTAAAAATATGTATATTCATAAAAAATATGAATTATACTTTTTCATGTTATTTTTCATGTGCATGTAGTTATCATATAATAAATATAAGTATATCACAATTGTGTGTTAACTAATATGACTTATTACAGATTCCGATTTGTTTATTAGATAATTAATATTTTGGATAATTCAATAACGTGAAATAATTTGTAAAGTTTTTATAAAAAGTAATATTAATTAAGGTATTATGTATAATATATAACATGAAAATAAATTCATATTACGTTTACACGTAGATTAAATAATAAAAATAGATACAAATATATACAAACTTATACATATGTAAATATTTAAATTAATCTATTAGGATGTTCGAATGATTATTCAATAAATGTTTCAAATTTTTTTAATATTAAATTCAAAGTAAAATTTCGACACATAATTACATGGAGACATAAGAATTATGTTTAAATTTTCGTTGTATTATTAAATCATAATTTATAGATTTGAAAAAGTTCATAAATTTTTATATCTCGCCCGAATTAAATTTGAGTATACTAGTATCATTATATTCTACAAGTATATTAATTTAGTAAACATAAAAAGCAAATACAAGACTAAACAGACACATATATCATAAAATGATCAAAGGTAGTCTTAGAGAGCTTTGTCATTGTCAATTTTCCAAGCTCGAAGCTTGTTATCAGCAACGTACGCGTTTACCGAAGCTATAGTGACTTTATCAAGATGTAGTCCTTAACTGTGGCCAAGACAGTACCACTAGCATTTAAGCTCGGGATTGGCTCAAAGCTGATTTGCAGCTGAAGTGGCTGCTCTTAGTCGACCCTTCTTGATTCGCTCGCTGCTCAACACATGCTAACATCCTGATATCGAAACTTTGCAACGACGGCATTGACAGAGAGAGAGAGAGGGAGAGAGAGAGAGATCCAAAGAAAGATAGCAAGAGAAAGAGGAAGGCTCGAGTTTCGCAAGGATGCGCGTTGAACTAGCTTTCAATGTATGTTGAATGCTTCCATTTATCCCCTCTCTTTCTCTCTCTCTCTCTCGAAATTTTGACCAAAGTGGGTCGGTTAACTCGAAATTATCAAAAGAAAGACTGGCAGCAAACGAAGGCTTAATGAGAAGTCCGAATTTGATACGTATGTTTGCGAAAGTTACAGCGAAAGGTAGCCATAAGGATTATATCCTAGCTGGAACCACCTGGCTGGAGTTGGAGTAGAAGCGGCTCTAGGGCCTCGAAGACTAAACAACGATGTAACGATTACATTGATGTCTTTTCCGGTACAATTTGCGTTGGCGAAAGTTAATGTATCTACCGTGAGTTCTAAACAAAAAAGTCTTTTATAGTAAACTCGGAACGACAGATTAAATTCGAGTCAACGAGTACGCGGAGATTGTATCGCTTAACTAGTTTTAAAGCGAAATCAACGTAAACAATTTTCGTGGCATCCAAAATAGAAAGTGCTGCGCATTCCAATGAAAAGGTGTGAATCTAAGTGCATTCGAATGAATATTTTACCATACGTTACTTATTCAATATATGCGGTTATTTTATAAATAGATTATTATTATAACTTTTGTAATATTATATTTATTTGTATCTTTTCATAAGATAAAATTTTTAATATAAAAATATAATAAAAAACATTTTTAACTTTTTCTTTTGAAATTCGTATAAAAAATATGTATATATTGAATTAAATATTCTTGAATATTAATATAATCTGTGATGAATTTTTCAAAACTAATGCCAATGCAGAAAAATACATCAAGTATTGACAATATGGTAAATATTACATATAAAAAATTTATAATAAATTTCAAATTGCGTTCATTTATTTTAAAGTAACAATTTCCTACATTTTGTAAAAAATTTTTAAAAAATCTCTGTTTTTTTATATTATTTATTTAGCCTTAATTTTATATCACATAATCAACAATATCAGCATTTTAGTTGAAGAATCTAAACCACGTTCCCAACATCATATTGTACTTAGATCAAATTGTGACAATTTGATAATCATTCATGTGAAAAAAAAAGAAAAACGTCTTTTAAAACTGAAAAATAACATTTTTAAGTTTAAGTAAATGTTACATTCATAAAATCTTAAGTAGTATAATTATAAATTTGTATGTGAACTCGTTTAGTTAATTATTAAATTCAAATCATGGTAAAACTATGTTATCACTGTTTAAAATCCGAAGTCTAATACTTAATAATACACTATACTAAAATTTTACGTCATTTATATTAATAAAACGATAAAAAAATAATAAATTCTATTGATACTATAATTTTTAACAATTATTTACATTTTTCTTTACATTTAAAAATTTTTAAAATAATCACTTAGAATATCTTATTTACTAAATTATACAGTTTATTTTGGATGATAAATAAAACATTTATAACACATTTTTAATGTATTATATATTAAACGCCATTTATAACAATTACGATAATAAAACAATAAATTTATAAGTTTTGAAATTCAGAAGTATGCAATTAAAAAAGTTTAAGTATACTTAAATGACATTACAAACAACTTATATAATCAATCATTTTCAAACGTAGGTCTTTCATATAATTCGCGGAACTTATTAAAAAGGTTTTAAAATTAAAAAATTGAATTTTCGACGTATATAATTGTTTCCAATGCTATTTGCCATCTCATAAATGATTCAATGAACCGTCTTTACGCAGATTCGATTACGAAGATTCATTTAATTCGCGAGAGAGTATAGCTCCTTGAAATTTACATCCTTGAGCATAAGCACATGTACAAGTACGTCTAAGGCGTGAATTAGAAAGAAAGCACGGAAAAAGTAGCGGATGGAGAAGAATGGATACGGCAGGAAGGAAAAGAGAAAAGACGAAAGACAAAAAGGGAGAAAGATGGAGCCGCTGACGTGCTGTAAGATTGATTGGAGTCACGAGATGGAAAATTAACGGTCTGGCTACAGCTTTGCAGGTCGAAATATTTCGCGGGGGTGAAAAGGGAGCGTTGTGACAGCCGCCGCATACTAATCTGAGCTTCCCCGTTACACCTTAAGAAAGAACGCGACGAGAAAGTCTGCTAAATGCCTTCGGACAATGTTGCATAACCTTTAACTGCCATTTTCTCCGTCACGACTCTGACGTCAGGCTTCTTTTGAACGCGTTTCCGCACTATGACTGACATGCATACGGAATTATCGCCGACGCAGGAAATTATGAGAAAAAGAAAGTCTTTGTCATCCATCAACTCAATTTTCAAATGTATCGTCGTACAGAGCACATAGAAAAAAGATATTTTCCAAGTTTTCGAGTTTTTACATCGATAAAGAAAATATTTTATCAAAAATCTATACTTGGTTGAACTTTTATGTTTGCTCTTGCATTTTTACGTACCATAGCTAAATTCTCATTAAATCTGTACATGTATAAAACACTGTTTGTTTCATGGAATACATAAGAAGAGTAATGGAGTGTGGATGAATAGCATCATGGATATAGCTTTAACAGATATTGCCCAATTAAAACGTGACCTCAAATATATGATTTTAGATATGAAATAAATTGTACTACATCTAAATTAGTAGTAATTCAGTTAAAAATTATTTATGTATTATCTTAATAATAAAATACTATTCTTAATTTATATAATAACTTACATAAATGAATTAAAATAATAATTAGTTATAAAGTTTTAAGAATTCAATACAGACTTCTCTGATTTTACCGTATCATAATAATATTTTATAGATTATTTAAACTATTTAAAGAAATTATTATTTATTGGATATAAGCAATTGTATTAAAATATAAAACAATAGAATATTAAAAATAAACATAATCTTTAACTTTAACCATTAAAGTAATAAATATAAAGAATCACATAAAATATCACCAAAAAAGATTGAGATAAAAGTAAATAATAATATAACGCTAAAAAATATTAAATTATTAATGTAGTTAATAATTGTATTTACTATTATATACTTCTATAACTCAGATTTTTAGAAGAATTTTTAATCTTAAAGAATATGATAAATAATTAGTATATTTCTATCCATTTGAATATTACTTTAATATATAAAAGTAGAAATGAAAACATTAGAAAAATAAGAATTACTATTAACATAACAAACTTTCTACTTTTTAAATAATGTTTTAAATAATATGTTTAAAATTTTATGGAATCTTACCCAGACAAAATACTAATAAATAATTATTAGCTCATATTCTCTCTATCATTAGGTTAGTTGATATTTCTAATACAAAATGTATTTATGCTTTTATTAAACTTATATCTGATTTCATATCTAATATATTAATACGATCATTAATATATGTATATATAATTTTATGATAAAAATCTTTTGATATAATCGAATATAAAAATATTTACTTTAAAAAATAGATAGATTTTATTGATATTTTGTTTAAATTTTTTTTTCTTATTATCAAATTAAAATTTTAAATTATTATATACAAAATCAATTATAACTATATAAATTTCTTAACACACCTTTTCCTAAAAGAAACTAGAAATAAAATTAATCTAATAATTTATAAAATTTAATACTAAATCATTTATTTAATTAAAAATCTAAGAAAAAATACCTTAAAAAATCCATGATAATGTAAGGATTCCTTCTTCAATTTCAAATAATGATACTTTCCATTTCAACCTTTTTATGTGTATATAATTCTCTAGTTTAGTTTTTAAAAATTATACATTATCTTGTTAAATAACTAATTAAAATAATTTAATGTAAGGTATTACTTTCTAATTATAATTCAAATATTATTTTCGTTTTTGGAAAAAAATTATCTTTCCTATTTAATTATTAAAAAAAAATTTTTCATGAATTTAAATTTATAATTTTATTAAAATGACATGTGATAATCAATTAAATAAAATTTATAAGAATTGAATTATCTAATAATATTTTACTTAATATTAAGATTTTAATATTCTCATCCTTAAAAGGTTATATTCTTTTAAAGTTTTTCCGCAAAATAAACTATTCATTAAGTCAGATATTTAATGAATTTTAAATTTATATTATTCTCATTCTTACATATAACTCGCGGTTCATCAAACTTAATAATAAATCAACGAATCTTTTAAAAATTAGAGACACGGTATCTTTCAGATTCATTTCTGATAAGATAAAGTAAAATATAATAATAAACGGATTACTTAAAATGCCAGGAAAATTCATGAAATATTCATATTCTTCGTGGGAAAAGAGAAAATTACATAATAATAGTACAAAGAGCAAGTAGATCGCCCAGACACAGAGAGCACATCAGACAAATTGTTCCTCGAAATAGCTTATCACGTAGTTGAAAATAAAGTTAAGTAAAGTGAGAAGGTTAAAAGGAAGAAAAAATGTGTGAGAAGAATAAAAAAGAAAGTAAGCACGAATGAGAAAGAAAAGAACAAGAGGGCGAAATTAGACGGTCAGTAGTTCATCTTAATCCCAAAGCGAAAGTTGTCAAAGAAAGATACTAAATAAAATAATAAATTATTCAATTGAAAAGAAGATTCAAATTCTTATACATACACCTAAAAAACGAAAAGCATAACAAATTATTTTAAAAATCATTTATAAGACATACATAGATATTTTAATTATATTTTATTTTCATTGAAAACAGTAGATAAATTAATTTATATATATATGTATATATATACATATATATCTCTAGAGATGGTGAAACTGAATGAAATGAAATCCAATTTAAAATATCTTTTGCTTAATTTTATTTATTTAGTACATAGATAAATTAATAAATTATATTTATTTGATTAATATTGAACTAAAAATCAATCCTTATAGAATTAAAAATTTTTTTTTAATAATACGCTTATAAAGATTTACTTTAAAATGTTTTATTCACTGTATATTCAGGGAAGTTAATGAATAAGTAATTTTTTGTTAAGAAAATTATATTTTCAATGAAAATACATTATTTCAAACAATTTTTCTTGAAAATATTAAATCATTTACATGAAACTATTACTCCAAAATTTAATACTCTTGAAACTGTAATAATATCACAGTGACCTATAAAAAGCTCATATCCAGGAAAATGATAAAAGTACTTGCGACGATACAAAGAAATTGGTGAAGTAAAGATTAAAAGTAGAAGCACTGTAGATAGTAAAAAGAAAAGGTAGAAAGCAACTTAATAATGCAGATAATTATCTTTCCATGTGGCGGGTAACTTCGCGGATAAATTCGCGATGAAGCCATATGCTCAGAGAATGCCACTTAGATAAAATGACCTTTCGTCGCCACTGTTAATCAGATTTGCACAGCCGTGAAAATTTGTTTGTGAATCACTCTTACAACATAACTAGCCTCTATCTCTTTCTTTCTTCCTCTATCAATTTAGTGTCATTTAAGAGATATCTTTCATCTTTGCCTTGATCACTCTCTCACAATTATCAACAAATTTCTATAAAAGATAACACTGTTCAATTGCATTATTAAAGCATCTTATACTTTTTATTAAGAAATATTATTAAGTAATTATTAAGAAATATTATGATATAATTTTTCTAACATAATAAAATCTATATTCTAATTCTGATTGTACATTCATAATTTTTAATTGCATAAGAGTATAAATGATATAATAAAAGGAGAAGGTACAATTGTGAAATAAAATTTAAGAATATACATAAATTTACGAGTATAAGATAACAAATAATTTGATATTAAAAGGTGAATCCAAATGGAAACAAGGAATTAAATAATTAGAACTGCAAGTTTAATACACTCAATTACTACTTTGTATAATAACAAATTTATTCATCCGATGATTTTATGAAAAATATAGTTTAGCTTTTTTTCAGTTTTTCTTTTTCATTCCAATACCTATAATAGAATACTTTAACATTGTTTGTTAAAAATTATTTCATTATTATTTTAACATTATAAAAGTATGCAATTTTATGTAGATTCTCATAAATTAAAAACTAATTACATATAAATAATTGACTGATATGAAAGAATATAAAAATTAAAAGATAAAAAAAATTTAAACAAACTTTTTTAATTTTAAATCACATAAATATTAAATTTATTGCATTTAGGATTTATATCGAATTTAATTAGAAAGTATAATTTCATGTTACAGTGAAGTTTAGACTAGTTTTTAAATTTAATTAAAAAATTACATAATATACATAATAAAAAAACCAGTTAAATGATATATAATTGCAATATGTAATAAAATATTTTTATAAATAATTTTCATCTTTGATGGATAAAAATTAAAACTGCAAATTGCTATATAGTTCAAGATAAATATTTATCTATTTTAACTCTTATGATTTAACATGATCCGTTATTGCAAGGGAAACTATATAATGAATATCTCAGAACGATAGCCCTCTCTTAGCTCCTTAAAATTAAAACATATCTTTCCGATTAGAACACAAAATTCGTAAGAGACACGAGGAAATCAAGCACGTCCTCGCTAAATCATCGTCGCACCGATACATCCAGGAGATACTATTGGCTAGAGGTCACCCTAGTAGCGAAAGCTTATGAAATATCAAATGCGATAGTATCCCTCTTTTACGATGCGAAAAGCGTGATGTCTTTTATGCAATTCGTATGTGCACGTATACTAATTCGCGAAGAACTTCAATAGATAAAGCAACAGAAAGAAAAAGAGAGAAAGAGGATTGATCGGCTCGACAGCGAGCCGAGCTGCAGGAGCCAATCATCAATCAACGCGGCAAAGTTAAATGGCCGGGACAACGGGTTTTAATATCTCTTCGGGTTCCCCTAGTCGAAACGAAAACTGGGAGACAAAGATGGAGGGTAGGAATACGTAGTCACAGGCTCATACAAACGAGAGAAAGAAAAAGAGAAAGAGAGAAAGAGAAAGAGTAAGCGCAAAATAAAAGTTGGCGCGATAAATCAAAAGTGAAAAGTTGCCATCTAACTGCACCTTCACGACTTCCCTCTCCAACCGTCCCGGCGCTCTTTTTTCTAGCTGTCACTCCATAGCGCGTATAAAACGGTAGCTGCAATTCTTCTCTTGCTTGACCCGTAGCCTTTGTCTCGCATTATCTCCACCAACAGCCATTCGATTTTACACCGTCAAGCGAAATGGCTAGAAGCATCCCAACTCCTAAGATTTCATTGGTAACTCACGAAAGTGATAAATGATTTTTTCAACTTCGGCCTATTTTTATCAATCGGTCAACGAACGAGCAAATATTGCGCTATTCGACCCTTCGTTTTTTTTCTTCTATTTGTTTTCCTATGCGTATCACCGATGCGTCCTTGCCACTCCTTCAGCACACAAGTATCCGCCAATTTTGCTGCAATAACCTTGGAAACCTCTTGCCTGTAAGTGTTTCTACAATAATAATATCAAGGGGGTCGTTCTTCGGAAATCGATCGACTTCCTCTACTCCTAAGGGTCACTCACTATTGCTCCGAAGCCCTCCCTCTTCATCGTCATCACCCTTTCTCTCACTCTTCCTCTTTTCAATTTCAGAAATTTACACGTATCACAATGATTTTCAAGATTCAAAAATTCAAAATTATATATATTAGTATAAATTAGATACCAAATTATCGAGACATGTATAATCAAATAAAGTTTCTCAAAGTGTTTGTAAAAGCTAAATACATTATATTAATAATTATAAGTTCATGTATATTATAGTATAAAATATAATTACACAATGATTTTCATTATATTACAAATGGCATTCATTATACTTTGTTTAAAATAAAATACTCAATAAGAAGTACGTTGAAAGTAATTGTAATTATGAAAAAGAATGATAAATTGCTGAAATTTAAAATGTAATTACTTAAAAATGCTAAAAAATCTGGTTATTTTTATTAGCTTAGTACTATTTATTATGTTTAATATATACTGAAAAAAACAGATTCATAAAGATTTACTTAGAAATGTAATTTAATAGTAGAGATAGTTCATGTTAATTAAGTTCAAAATTATATAGTTACTAAATACAACAGACCGTTCAATGATTTAAATACACTTCAATTTTCTATCTTTTGCATAGTAAATGAAAGTGAATTATTATATGAAAAATTGTAATTAGAACGCTCGTTAATACAAAACTTCTATATAAAATCTAATTAGAATATATTTATTCAAAAAAATTTTAATTAAGTTCTATGGCTTAATTATGATATAACGATACCTTATAAATTAAAATTTATATTTTAATACAAAAATTTATTTTGTGAACTTTGAATAACACTTTGTTATCACTTTTGAATAATTATCTTTATTTTTTATAATAATATAGTTGATAAAAAATGAATTGGGTATATATATTAATTAAATATAATATAAAAATAGTTTTCAATACAAAGCTAATGGTAACTGTAATCTAATACTGTATATCCATATTCAAATAAATTAATTTTATATTTTTCAATTATTTCTTTTAACCAGATTTAAAATAAAATCAGTAAATTTTTATATCATATTAATTTTTTAAATTATTAAAATTTTGTTTTCTTAATATATAAAATAATTGTAATATATAATATATTTCTTCTTTTATAAATTTGTAAAAACAATTTTTATTTCTTTCATTTTTAAATGACATTATTATAAAACGTAAGGATTCTAAGCTCGATATATTAGCTAATTGATGGAATCCATTTTCAAATTATATTAATCTAACTATTATTTATAAAAACTTCATATAAAAATATTTATTTTTATAAATTTAAATAAATTTTTTAGATAATTCGATTTTGATTGATTTTATTTTATCTTTTTACAGCCTATTTTTATACATTGTATAGAAATTTTTTTTACTACATTATGTATTTTGAATATAATCCCGTGTTAAGAATTTAAATTTATTTTTCAATCTATTGAAATTAGTACCAATCGTTTCATGTTATTACTCATATAATTCAATATTTTGGACATACAGTAATCTACATTAACAATAACAGCATTCACTAACAACTAAAGTTGTTCATTTATACATATAAAAAATAGAATTCAAATTTATTTCATTAATATCCTAATTTTATATCTTCAACTATATTAAAACTAATAACTTACAATAGTTAATAATCATCAAAATATATGAAATATAAGAAACAATATTATAAATACACATATACATGTATATATGTGTGTGATTAATAATGAAGATATTATCAAAGAAATAAAGCACTTCTTAGTTTATTTATCAGATATAATAATATAAAATGGTTACATACTATTCTAAAATAACTAGATAAAATAAAAAATATTTTTAAACATATAAAAATTACTACTGATTAAAAAATGTATATAAAGAATAAAAAATTATATCATAAAAAAAATTTGTATAAAAATATGAAATAATGTAAAAATAATATCTGTATAAATTTGTATGAGTAAAACAAATTATTTTCCGGTAAATTCTAAAAGAACAAAAAGTTCATAATAATTTTTTGTAATACATATATTTAATGTAATTTAAAAATAAAACAAAAAAACAATGAAACGCAAGTTAATTTTATATTATATTACAAGAAAGGAAGTATTTATATTGCTTTTAATCAAATAGATATTATTATAACTTATTATTGATTAAATTTGTATTATTGTCAAACTATTCTAGAAAATGTCATATTAATAAAAAAGGTGTTTTTATTTAAGTATTATGTGTTATTATATATTAACCATCATGATGGTTAGGTTTCATTGTTCAAGTTCAAATATCTTTTTTTTACAAAATACTCACTATATTTTATATAAAGAAATTTTCATTTTTCCTAATATCATAATTAAACACTTATAATAAAATATTTAAAAAAATTATACTATAACGAAAAATTAGTTACTACTGAAATCGATTCATTAAATATAATTATTATATTATATTCAAATTATTGTAACTTTATATATATTATTTATCAAGAAAATTTCGAAAACTTTTTCATTAAAATTAAAAACATAAAATATTTGCAAAAATTTATTACATATACTTAATTAATTACATATAATTGCAGTTCTTGAAATATAAACTAGTACAATAATTGTATTACTGACTTAATAAATTTTCCAGGTAGTAATTATTTACTAAAATAAGTTCGTTATAATGGAGAATTAACTATGAATTTAACTATGATGTACGTATGAGTCGATACTTTCTTAAATATAAATTCTAGTATATTTTTTGAGTTTTAATTTCGAGCTAATATAATAAAATACTACGAAATAGAGGATAAAATATGAAATTTTTATTCAGTATTTTACTGCCATTTGCTTAAGCACCCACAAATTTCCAAAAACTATTTCAAGACGATCGCGTTAATTTTTCGATCAATTATTCATGGATTATAATCAATTTTCGCAGTAGGCAAGAAAAATACTTATTATGCGATTAAAATGAAGTATGTTCTGCACATGAATGGCATTAAAGCAAACTAAAAGCTTCATATGTACCTAGGGGTGGTAGCTTTAAGCTGGTTACAGTCAATATTCGGCTTTTCCATGCCTGTCCGTGCAAAAATTATACCTCTAAATAATAGAATCTACTTAGTTTTTCTCCTTTGATCTTCGTGATTTGAAAAATTGGTCAGTATTTTGAGTATTCAAAGATTAGCAATAATTATTCGATTATTTAATGGCAGCTCACCTACAGCTTCCTAACCGATTGCGACTGAAAGTGGATCGTGCATTTTGGATTAAATACGATTCGAGCAAGTGCACACACCCACGTTGGAGCCCGTTTTGTGTGCGTCAATAGCTAATACTTTATTCGCACAAGGTCGACTTAGTAACAGGTGGCGCCTGATCCGTATAATAACCGAAGAGCCCAGCACCGTGACACTTCGCGTTTGAATTGCGCAGATCCAGACTATCGGAGCTGTAAGATTTGGATAGGAAGTCACGTACAAAGCAGCGCATGAATCTCAATGAAACTTCGCGAAAGGAGTATGACCTACTTCAAACTCATTTGTTTTGAAAAATTAAAAATGGAATATTTGCCGCTTCACCATTCCTTGAAAGTAAACTAATAATGACTTTCCATTTTATTTTAGAAGATGGTAACTTTTTTAATCAATCTTTAGAGGTATCTTATGATTATAAAAACCGATATATTTCATATGATATAAAATTTATAAAATCTGTTGCTGAGTATTCAAAATAATACAAATATTCAATATTATCTTTCCTTTTAATATTATTTAAATTATAAAATGAAATTATAAAATGCAGAAATTTATAAACTGGAAATTACATTCAAATTTTATTTTTAATCAAATTTCATAAGTTTTTGACTCATATACACCTTATAATAAATACAATTTTAAAAAAAATTGCATTAAATTATTTATAAAAGGACAAATATTTTTTAATGATTTTATGAATATAATCATGATATTTATTTATATTTAAAAAGTTATAAATAACAATAATATATTACAAATATTGTAAATGGTAGTCAATCTTAATTATGAATATTCATCTTCTGAATTTATAATTTTTTATACAAGTAGGTACTATTGATAAATGAAGGAAAAATTAACAATGAAATAAAACAATTTAATACATACAAATAAAGTCATAGTATATTTTTAATTTATTTATAACCTATTTTTGAATAATTTAACACTAATTATTAAACACTCGATACTTTTAATAATAAATTTAAGAGTACTACTGCAGTTATAAATATTCCAAAATTACTGATTATAAAATTTTTATATTTTAGTAATAACCATTCTATCCATAATACTATTTTAATAATTTAATAAACACTAATTTTCGCATAATTTTAAGAAAACTTTACAGAATAATTGTTTATATAATTAAAACAATGTAAACTATATTTTCTTTTAAGAACATATCAAAAAGCTTTGATGTTTTAAAAAAAAAATTAAAATAATTGAATAATTAAAGTAATTATTTAAATTGTTCTAAAAACTATTTTTTTTAAATACTTGCATTTTTCCGTCAAATTTTTAGACTTATCAATTTGTTATATTAAGTAAATTAGATCAATTTTATTTTTACACATCTTTTGATAATTTAATTCGACAGTTGATATAGAACAACTTATGAATTATCTTACCTTTAAGTTTAAGCTAAAAATGAAAAATAAGTTACTTGTACACAGATTCATGCACGCATATCATAATGATGTCTAGAAAGCGAATAAAGATAAACACGTACTTGTGCAACATCCCAAATGCAGTTGACTCACTAGTCTATAAATAAACAGAGAACCATGATATACGAATGCAAATCAGTAAATGTACGTACCCATACGTATTATATTTAAGCGCGTACGTGTACGCGAATGTTCAAGTAAACAAGTTCACCGCATTAGTTAACGCCTGAGTTTCTTCGGTCTACGCCTGTTCCCCTGCCGCCTCATTTCTTGTTCATCTATTCGACTTTTCCAACCATTCTCATGCCATCCCTTGGAATAACAATGTAGTACGTGTAAGGCTTTATATATACAATGTGCGAAACCAAAGTTTAATTAAAAATAAAAACTTGGCTGCTCTTTATTTGTTCTAGAATCTACTCCGCCAAGCACTAGTCCAAATCCAGTTACAACGGAACTATCCTACAAAGGTAAGAAAACAAATTATTGGAATGCCTCATTATCAGACTATCATATGAATATATAAATACGTTTATTCGCTTATTATTGATTACTAATTGCATTTTTTAATTTTTGTATAGCCATTTTTTAAACTGTTCTAATGGTAATAATTTCATTTATTCAATATTAGTAAAGCTATTGAATGTTCATAAAGTTTTGTATATAGATAATAATATAATGGCTTCAGTAATTCTGACAAAACTGTATCCAGTCATAAAAATGATTTATATGCGGTATATATTATGATTTAGTTTACGAGCAATTTAAATAGCGTTATAAAGTTATATCGGGTTATATTTTATACTAGATTTATTACAAGGGATAATACAAATATATTAATTAATGACAATGATATGGTATTAGTATGTAAAGATTTAACGCAAAAGAATTGCATCGATATAATTTTCCTATTTACAATTGATAAATAGAAAAATTATAAAAATATTGATCAGAAAAATTTTTTAATAACAAACTCAATATTTATTAACTGAGATGTACAGCAAGAAAAAAAATTAAATTTAAACATTTTATAACAATCAGAGCCTTAACTGATTATATAAAAACTCTAACATTTATTTTACAACTGATGTAATTATTCTTTTATAATGGAATATTTTTAATATAAAATAGCCGTATGTTCTGTTCAACACAAATCGTAAATAATTCTCTTCCTATTCTAAATGACTTCTAATTTTTTAAAATTGTATTTTATAAATAATTATAATTGTATTAACATTTTTCAAACAATTATAAAACATAATTTTCAATTTCTATTTTCAAAGTTAAAACTTTTTAAATATATAAATTTTATAAAAATATGCATAAGGCATAACACTACTATACACAAAATTAGATGATTTAATTAAAATTATGATTTCAAATATGCTATTACAATTTGATAAATTACAATAACTATTACGATAATTTCAAAATAATTAAAATTTAATTTCTTTGAAAATATAACTTTAACCAAAAAAATTAAACATAAAAATATTAATTTTAGACTAAATTATTGTTTTCTTCTATAAATTCAATTTTAACAAAAATATAATTTTATATAAAATATATATTTAACTTCTAGACTTTAAATTATATGTACTACTAATTAAGATATTATTGTTCATAAAAAATATCTGTATTAATATAATTTGTTAGAATCAATAATGTAATATTTCATTAAAGTCACTGAATTCATTAAGTAATAAATTCGTTACTTATGTATATATGTTCTTGATAAAATATAAGCATTTATAATTCATTGCAGATTGGGAATCCTCGTTGGAATTGAACAACTCTGTATACGGTAATCCGAGCTCTTTAACCATTCACAACGACAAGAAAAAAGGTAAGCTACAACAACTAGTAAAAATTTAATTTCATTGGCATAGCTTTACTTTATTTCTCCCTAATAAAATAATACATTGCACTATTCAAAGGATAAATGTATCTCTTCTAAGAACCACTTATCAAATACATTCTAAAATTTGATATACCGGCGAGAATAAAATAATAGTCTACAAGATTATAATTTATGGTTATCTTATAGATAAGAAATTTATTTAAATAAAAACGAGAGTTGTTGACACAGAAAAAATCTCGCATTTAATAGATATTTAAGATAAATTTAAAGTTAATGTAATTAGTCAGATAAATTTGTAAATAACTAAAATAACAAGCTTAGACTGATTCAAGTATTTTCTACGAAAAATACGTCAATAAAATGCAGACTTCTAAAAGAATTATGCTATTATATCATTTTCTCTTTGAGATAGTCCATATGTATTTAAAAGTTTTAATTTTAGTACATAAATTCAAAGAGCATAAGAAATAGAATAAATAACTTGGTGTTTAATATTGATATACATGTGTATTTTTTATGAATAAAAGCTTCAAGATGATTTCAGTTTTTAGTCTTCGTAAAGATAAAATTTATTTATATCAAGAAAGCAACTCGAAGTCTTTGAACAGTGACGTATCTTTGAAAATTTTTAATGAAAGTTGATATAAAAACAAATTTAATAAATATTTTCTTCACGTTAATACAGATGAAAATATTAAAAAAATATAGCAGCTGTTACTTATAAAATAAAGAATTATGAAACTATAGCCACATCTTTTACTAAAAAAGGGAAGATAAAACTCAAAGAGAAAGTTGCAACAAATCGGATAATGCAGTTTGTTCATAATGCAAATCCAAAGATTCGTTCTCTGTCTATCTCTCTTTCTCCTTCTTTCTCATGCACAAACACACACACATTTTCTCTTCCTTCTCTTCTCTGACGAGTACTAGAACACATAGTAGGAGAATGTAACATCAATATTTCATGTATGCTAACACACCAGAACTAATAATGCTCGTGGGTGGCGTCGTCGTCGGGCACGAGGAAGAATAATATCAATGTTGCGCACCGTATTCCACATTTTTCCTCTATCACTTTCATATCTCTCTCTCTCTGTCTTTTTTGCTTACTCTTTTTTTCTCTTTCACTATTTCTTTTTGGTTTACTTTTTCTATCCTCTTACACATCTATATATATATATATATATATCCATACGTTTCCTTTCTTCTTTCGTCACATCACTCAACCGTCTATCTTGTTAGTGTAAAATAATCTTCGTTTTTATGGACCAGTGCAAAGTATCCATATACTTCTTTATACTATTTACTTACTCTGCTTATATATTGAATTTTCTCCATTAAACAAAAATCTTTCCGAAATTTTGTTCCTTTTTTCTTTTCATACGACTTTACCTACGCATCCTATTTTTTCCTGTGTCCAAGACTCTCGAGAGTGTAAATTCACTTCTCTAAATCTCCATATACAAGTTTTTAAAAATTCATTTAGTCTTCTGATATTTTTTAATTCTTAATTCAAATTTGTCAATTCATATTGCCTAATTTTATTCCAATGTATTTAAAAGTTTTTAATTATTAATACTATTCTTGTACAATGAGAAATGAATATATAATATTTAAAAGCAATTTTAAATTTTAAGAAACTAGTAAATTTTAGTAAAATATATACAAGTTTTGCTAATTTTTAACTTTTTAATTTCCCAAATAATTCATAAATTTTGCTATTGTTCTAGAATTATTTAAGGTCTCTTAATATTTATAATGAACTGTTTCAACTATTTTTAAACATAATATTATCTCTTATTTATAATATTTAAATGTTATTCATATGATATAAAAAATTGTTGTTACTTATATTGCTTACTTAATTGAAAACTGATTGAAAAAAAATATAAAAATATATAAAATAAATAAAATATAAAAGCCATTTTGATATCCATTAGACAGGAAATCAAGAATCTATTTTTAATTGATCGAAGACAGGGATGCCGACTAATTTTCTATTAAATTTAAATATTTATTAAATTATCATATAAGTACAAGCTTTTTAAATTATCACGAAAAACTTCTATCCAAATTTTGAGTAAATAGAATGCGAACAACATAAAATCTATATATTAATTATATTTGAATAATAATATTGATAACCTAACGTTTGCTCTATACTAATATGTTCTCAAATTTTCGTATTTTTTAGGATTACAAAACAATGAAGTTACTTTAATATAATCTAAGCCGTCCTCTTCTCTCTATTACTTATTCCTTCATCCTATCCCATTCTTTCGAATATATGGGTATGGAAGCATTGCTACTCGTAGGCTAAGGGTTTGTAATTGATGCAACATCTGCGGTCCACTGGGTAACATTAATGTTCTAAAACCCCTCCGAGAAAATTCCCTGTTCCTTTATCACTCTCTCTCTCTCTCTCTCTCTGTCATAATCTTTGCTACTCTATGTTTGCATACATATGTTAGAGTATATTGATGTACATAATGTGTGAGAGCAACCCGTGACAAAAGCTGAGATTTGCCAATAGAGCAGAGACTGTGAAAGTAGAATAGAGATATAAACTATTATGTAGGTGATAAATATATAATCTTTTCGTTGAAATGTCCTAAAAAGGATTATTTCCTGTAAACCATTTTTTGAATCACTCACATTCTGTATAATTAATTACGTTTCCTAATAAAGTTGAAATTTTAGAAAGGATCACAATAATTTTTTATGATATTAATTATCAAAATGTAATAATTTAATATAAAAATAAAATATTTATGTTTAACTATTTATTCAATTTTTTTTTAAATTAGATTTAGAATGTTTCGATTCATCGAAATCTTAAATTATCTAAATACCTAACACTTTAATTATTCGTATGTAATAATTAATTTAAAGTAAAAAAAAGAGACATGAATTTCGAAAAAATAGTATGCAATAAAATATTGTACGTAGAATCATAATATAGTAATTCACTTCATAGAAAATATCAAATAGATAAAAAATTTATAAATTCTAAATTTTTCTCTTACTTGTCTACATATATTCTAATAATACTAAAGTAAAGCATTACATAATAGTACATAATAGTACAATTAGCTAAACGTAATATTTTTTTGAAAATATATGTATTATAAATAATTACGGATTTAAAATTAATTGATATAAAATATTATTTATATATCTAATTCATTATTGCATATTGGAGAATTGAAGTATTTTAAATTATGTTTCCATGATAAACTTTTTTTTAAATCTACTAATAACAAATTTTATATGAAATTTAATTTGACCAAAATAATATAATTCTCAACGATTTATCAAAATAAATAAGTTCTATTTAATTATTATACATTTGCAAAAATTATTTTTGATCAACAATGCATAAAATTAAATCAAATCTAATGTATTCTTAAGAAAGAAGAAGTTTGTCAACTTATGAAATAAAATATAATAGTTGAATTATAAGAAAAAATTTTTGTTGTTTATGAAATATATTATTTACTTTAGTTAAAAAAAATTTAATTTGCTAAAACTGATTCATTAGAAAAATATCAAACCAATAAAACATAATAATATTTTAAATAATTACTGTTTCAGTACACTATATAAAAACTATAAATCAGTATTATATTTATAATTTTTTATATAAAAATTCTTCAAGAATAATTACCTAAAACTTGTTTTGCAAAATTATAAAAAAAAATTTTTTTTCCAATTAAAAATTTAAGTAAACTAGAAAAATAAAAAATTACATTTTAATTCATGATTTTCGGTTCATTATTTTTGATAAAAAATTACATACGTAAAAAATAAAAAAACCCAAGCTATTTATATTTTTTATTAAAAATGGATGCATACATTTTGATTTAATTTTTTTAAAAAGTACTTATAATGTTTGTATTTCAAATTATAGTAATTATTGTATAAAACTTCCTATTTCTTTCTAAAATAAAATAAAAATTTAAACTCCAAAATTTTAAAACAACTCATTTCATATAAAAAAACTTCGGCTTATCAAATATAAGTACTGAATTATATGTTTTCTTGTATAATGATAATATGTATATATATATGTATATATATAAATTAATCTGTAATAGAATATTTTAATTAAAATTAATTTTTTGAAGAAAAATAAATCAAATATTTTATATATTGTTTATTATATTTAAATTTTTTAGACTTGTATGGAATAAGAAATACTATGAATATTATAAACTTATTTAGATTGTAAATTTCAAAATTTTATTTGTGTATAATTTTTTTAATTCATTTTTAATGAAAAACTTCTGAAATTGAACATTGAAAAAAAATTTCTTAAAAGCTTGAAAATCTATAAAAAATCTGGAATAAGTCAGCATTAGAAAATAAAATTAATAAATGGAAACATATATCTTTTCAATAAAGAGGCAAGAAATCGCAAATTCATGGAAAAGTGTCTACGTGGACATGAATGAAGCTTCATCCTATGTAGCCAAGATTCCAGTCCGCACAGATTTCTCAAATGTTTGAGCAACCTACGTGCTGTGGATGTACTTTTTCCACTAAGTCAGCTACTAAATTATCGAAGAGCCTGAAATTTGTCTTGTGAAAGAGTACTACATACAACTTCATGTGTTACTGTCTTATCAACTAATTGTTTTACTTTCAATTATAAGAACTTTTATTCAACTTCACACCATCTTTTATTTTTCTATAATATCCATTCATATACATTTTTAATACATATACATATAATACAGAAATGAACTAAAGAATTTCTTTGAGGAAAACATTTTCAGTATTTCGTTTACCTTTGCTACTTGAAATTGCAAATGTGTAATCTACCGTAAATCGAAAATACTTTCAACTTATAAAGGAAAACATACAGTATTTGAAATAAGTTACTCGTATATTCCATTTTTAGTAAAACGCAAAAAATTTTTAAATATTTGCAGAGATTTTTAGAACATATCTATAACTGTGATACTACTATCTATTACAATACTATCTTCTTACATCAACCTTTTTATATTTGTCTCCATAAATTTAATTGGGATAATACTTGTTTATTATTTCATGCTTCCCTTTTTAAAAATTTTTGTACTTATATTATTATTTATCAATTTTCATCGATTTTTTTATATTACTTTTGATTTAGGTAAAATATATAAAAATCTAATTTTTATATAAAAGTAATTAAATATAAAATCTTTTTCTGAATTAAAATTATCCTCGTTTAAAATTTCAAATTAATAATTAATTAATATATTATATATTCTGTAAGAATGTTAATGTTTCCACTTCTGATTTAATATAATTCATATTATACATATATTTAAATTTATAATATTAATAGATCAAAAAAACTACGTTTAAAAAATTAATATATTTAATAAACAAATTATTTCTTATGAAATTATTTTTTATAGTGCTATCGAATAAATTCGTACATTTTTGTATCGTAAGACTAAAATATAGTAAGTTATGGTAAGAATAAAATTATAATTCATGCTTCTTGTGACATAATGAATTTTGTGATTCTTTTACAGTTCATGTTTCTTTTATTTAAAATAATAGCAAACATTATTTCGTAATATTGTACGAAAATTTTTCTAAATAATAGAAATTGGAATAATAAAAGGGTCTATTTAATTCAAAATTAAATTTTGCATAACTATTAGTATAATATATTTAATTATATTACGCATGTAATGAAATAATAATTATTGAAATAATTATTTCAATAATTATATAGTAAACCACCAGATAACCAAATATTTTTAACATTAAAATTTATTATGAAAATAAATACTGTAATTAAAAAATATATATTTAATAACGTTATCATTAAATCTAAAAAGCTACATATTTAGATATATTGATAAATGAGATGTGCATTGAAATATGATATTCGCTATCATATATGTCATTCGTGTTATTTTTTAAACAAATATTTCTTTAATTGTTATAAGAATCTATAATATACTTTAAAATATAATTAAAATACAATATATTTCAATATTTTAATTTGTGAAAAGCATTATTTATTTTTATTTTTCATAGATAATATTTATATCTGCAAAACATCAATAATATTGGATTTGTAAAGAAATCTATTTAAACACCATATCAATTATAAAATATCTTTTATGAGTATTAAATAAACTAAAAAACAAATTGTAATTATTAGACCATTAGTTTAAACAAGCAATACTAATAAAATTTCATTTGAATGAAGATATCGTACGAATTCATGTTCCCATAAATTTTCTTATACCCGAAATCTTCGTATTCGCGGCTGTGCCAATTCATCCATTGAGTTAGAGAATAAATACTCAGAGAAGCTTTAGGGTCGGCTACACAAAATCCTCCGAGTTAATAATACCGCATGCGCTTCCACGTTACCCCTTTAATCAAATATCGCGCGGAACTAGAGTTTAATTAGAGCGGCATTTCACGGCGGGCGATCGGCTCGCGTCTTCAGGCTCGGCTCTGTGGCGCCGACTTATAAATTACGATCAACCGTGGTACTTGTCGTTAGCGACATTATCGCCGCTGCGCAACGAAAGATAAACAGTGCGCGCATACCAATGCCCGGCCTGTCGGTGATTAATTAAAAATGAATTATGTTAACGCGCGACCAGTCGTGTTAATAATTTTCATGCCCTCGCTACATATGATTTAGATGAGCATTACTTTTGCTGCAGGCAAACTAGTGTCGAACTACCATTTCGATTTAAAAGAACTGAATTGCGTTGGTCGAAATCTATAGAGTTAGAAAGAATTAAACGGAAGTTTCAATGAAGATTTTTTTGTTTATGTCATACCCGAATATGAATGAGTTAGAAATTAATAAATACCTATTTTGTATATTTCTGTTATGATTGATTTTCATTCCGAAGTAATATCAATTACAGAAGAAAATATCATAAAGATTTGTAACAAATTTGTATCAAACCTATCATTATATTTCTTTATAAAAAGAAATTTTTTACTATAGCCCATTTTCTAATTTTTTGTCAATTATCGAATAATAAATTAATCATAAATTAATTAATAAAACTTGCACATAAATGAATATATATATCTTTTAAGAAAAACCGTAACATATCATATCTAAATCTATTAATATTCATCTTAGTCGAATTATAATGATGATTCTTTCAAACTTTAATTTTATTTAGTCATTTTAATTTGCTGAAACAAAGTAATTATTTTAATACAAAGGTTAATTAGATTCTACATTTTATCAAATAATATTTTATTCTCTTAATGTTACTAAAATTTTTAAACGATATTATTTCTTTTTAAATGTAATAAAGTCGATAATTAATACTACGTATATTTCATAATATAAAAACTATTTATATACATATGCGGCTCAAAATTAAAAAAACATCTGGACATGATATAAGATTTTGTTATCTTTTTTATTTTTATTTCAATTTTCTTATAGTTACTATAACAAAATTTATAGTATTAAAAAATAATATAAATTCATCGAAAAAAAATTTTTAGATAGTATTATATTCTTGTTTAACGTAACATGAAATTCAACCATAAATTTTATTTAGAAGATTTTGCTATAAATCTTAACTTGTCAAAATAGTTGGAAAAACTCTTAAATAAAGATTATCGTGTAACTTAAAATCAAGCTTATCTTATATTCTATGTAGTGCATAAGTAATTATGCATTCATTAATTTTACATGTTTTCAACGTTCTATTTCACTAGTAAACACTAAAAAAATATTAACTGAAAAAAAGATAAATTTGAAATTTTAATGGCTAAATCGGAATAATAATACTGTAGTTGTATATTTTTATTTTTTTATAATTAAAATATATTTTGAAATGAAATAAAATTTCTTAGAACAATAAATCTTATAAAGAAGAAAATTTATTCTAAAATTATTATTATTAAAATAGTATTAATAGATGGAAAATCAAATACAATAGTACAGTAACTTATAAAGATTCAATTTATGTAACGTAAAATATTAAATCTGTATTTGAAAAAAAAAAAATTTTTTTCCTACATTCTTTATTCTTTTGAAATCGGTATATTCCAAAATAATAAAAAAGTGAGACAAATAACAATCTTACATTAATTATCTTACTTTATTTGACATTATATTTAATATGATATATATAATTATTCAAATAAATAAGTTATTATAGAAACTTGTTTTTATTTTTTACTGTAATTTGTCGTATTACTTTGATTTTTAGCAATTGTAAATATGTGTCTAAAAATAGTGTATTGTAAAATTATTTATCCTTGATTTATTTCTATAAAGATTTACTAAAAAATCATTTCAAAAAATGGTATATTTTCTAAGAAAATTGATAAAAAAAATCCAACGTATAAATTGCTAATAAGCAGGATGAATTCAAGCACCAAGCAGAGTAAACGGGATTCTTCTACAGCGCAGTGATTTTGTCCTTGCTTTTTCAATGGACTTCTCACTTATCTGTGATTAAAAACAAATAATTTAAGTACTTGATGTATCCTTTCGATAGATTCTTTGCTGATGAATAGACCTGTGACTGCGCCTACCCCTATAGCAACGATGGGCGTATGCAATCACACGAGCGAGGTATCAGATCGTAGAGACACAGATACGAAACACGATCAAACATATGCAAGCACGCGTATATACAGTCCTGCATCAGGAAACCGCCATGTAACGCAGCTTAATGTTTGGTCAGGATTTGCATATGCTTGTTTGGCCCATATCCATTTCTCGGAGTTTGGACTAGTACACCCTCTGCCGCTCACGCATTATCGACTGTATTGTGGTTACACGTAGTTAGCTTCCAACGTCACGCAGTTTACCCTTGCCATGACAGCGAGATCTCATTCCAAAATTCATTGTCAATTAAGAAACCGTTATTGGATGTTAAATCGAGTTACATAAAAATCGAGTATGGAACATCCGTTGATGTATTTCTCACTCTTTTTATGAGAAATTTCTATTTTATAAAAGCACGGTTTTCAATTACAATATGTCATATTCTCAATACTATATTATTGTACGCTTATTATTCATAGCACAATAAAAATAAATTATGAAATTTATACGAGCTTACATTTTTAGGATTGTTTTCAAAATTCAAACATTATTTTATTAGACTGTAATAGTCGATTTTATGAATTACATAAAAATGATTAATTTTTTATATGTAATATGAAGTTTATTTAAAAAATTCTTTGCATATTTATTTTTATATTTTTGAACATCTTACGAGTATATTTTTTATCTAATAAATATTTCAAATTAATGAGATACCCACACTTTATTTAATATATTTAACACATTATATAGTTCTATTTATAATTAAAAGCAAGTTAATTTTATGATATACAAAAGTTAAAAAACGAAAACTTCAGTTAATTATCATTTACTTATTCAAAATGTCGTATTAAAATATTTGAAGATAAAAAAAAATATAAATTATAAAGTTTTTTATACTATAAATTTATGAAATCGTTCATTAGTTTTTAAATATTATGAAAAATAAATATGAGTCTTTAATTATGTAAAACTATATTTTATTTTTATATTATAACATATTGTTCAAAATCAACATCTATCGAGAAAATCAAATAATTCCATATTTAGACATGTTTCAGACGTATTTATACATAAAACAATTTAAGTAATTAAGATAAGAATTTTATAACCCATTCTATTTTCTTAATGTTACTTATTTTAAGAAATGACAAGCGTGAATTGTAATAATATCATGTATAATTTAAAACTTTATTTTAAAATCTGTATAAAAAGTTCTTAAAATAATATCCTTAGCCATTTTGAAATTCAAATGACTGAAATTTTTATATCAATCTTTACATTCTTTCTTAAAAAGGCAACAATTCTTTTAAAGTATATTAATGGAATACAAAAAATGAGCAAGTGATATATATCAAGGTAAAACTTTCTCTTTCTCTTTTCTTGTCTTCTTTATTCCATTTTTTCAGACGTTTTTATTTGCATCACTGTCATTTATAGATAAACTTTACTTAATAGAATTATACTAACTCACACTTTACGCAGTAGTTTTCACGGTAGTCCAGCATAGCTCTTCTCGACGCAAACATCTTCAGTTTCGTCTGCACGTCGCTTTGTGTCTCTTTGATAGGAGGGTTGGATTCCCCAAGTGGTACCAATGCGACGTCAGAATCGACCGCTTGCCATCGCACTAGGGAGTCATCGAGGAAGGAGAGATCGCATTCCCATCCTAATTTCTAATTTGCCGACTTGTCACGTGACATGGATGACGATCAAGATAACTCGAATTGAGCCATAGAAGCAGGCAATCGTCGGGTTTTTTTTTTATTTCATTAATTATTTGATTTACATTCAAAAATAGGATAATTCATGTGATTCATTATTATTTTTACGAAATTTAGATTCATAAAATAAAATATTCCCATAGATTTTTACATAATTTAACTAACATATAATATCTTGGAAACTTTTAATTACATTATAAACTTTTTGAATATTACGTATTGATTCACTTATATAAGGAATCAACTGAAAATAGCCTAATTTAAAGAAAAATACGTTATTGGCTTATAACAAAATACATCGATTCATTTTTCTTCCTTACATTTATAGAATTTTTTAAATAAGTATTATAAAGCATTAATATATTAATGTAACATAGTAAAAAATAGAACACTTTTAATAATCTACTTAAAACATTATCTTTATTAAAACGTATTATTTTACTATTGGTTATCGTTAAATGAAAAAATATAAATGATATATTCTAAATATTTTTTTCTCTAGAAAATATAAATAATAATTAATATAAATATTTAAATTTACCTAAAGCTTATGGAATTTCAAAAAAATTAATATTAACTGTTTATTGGTTTGGAAATTAATGATTAAAAATTAGAACTTTAAAATTTTAGGCCATGTTTCAAATATTTGTATAATATTTACTTTAATATAATTCAATTCAATTTTTTTGATTGAACGTGAACTTTTAAAAAATAATATTCAAAAGAATTTCATTTAATATAATTGCAAAATTATATTTAAATAAAAATAAAAACTATTAATATTTCAATATAATTTTTTTTTATTACATTAATACATTTTACTATTTAAATATATTAAATATATTTATAACATTTGTATATAAATTTATATTTATATTAATAGTAATATAAAAAAAAACTTCAACAAAATTTTTAATTTAATTAAATTATGATAGATTATATATAATAAAGCATTCAAATTGAATAGTAATTTTAGATAAAAATAGTCCATTAATTAAATATTACTTAAAATATTTCTTTATATTACATGTGTGTACATATAAAGAAATTAATGCATAAATTGACTGAAAATATTTTAACTGTTGTATTTACATAATTTAATAATATAATAAATACATAATTTAATAAGGTAAATTGATATTTAATAATGAAAACGTAGAGAATGTTTAAATTTAAAGTTAAAATAATTCTAAAAATCGATAAAAGACTTATGGCTCAAATTAAATTGATTGATGTATCAATTTTTTTAATTTTCAGGAAATAAATTACAATCGAATCTAAACGAGATCGGAAAATCAGAACAAAAAGCAAATGATGTGGACAAGAAGCACAACATGGATTGGTCTTCTAGAAATGGTAAATTATACCTTCATAATGTTAACATTCAATTTTTTCTATAAATTAATAAACAAATATAAATTTACAAATTACAATCCCATAATTTATTTATTATAAATATTTATATTTAATAACAACTTTAAAAAAAAATTAATTAGATTGTTATTATATCTATTTAGAAGAATTTTATTTTATTATTTATAATATTATTTTATTTATTAAATTATTTAATTTATCATATTCTTTAGGTATTTTTATACATTGTACTATTTTTTGAAAGTATTAAAAACATGAAATATTTCATTTCGATGAATATATTTTGTAAACGTACTTTTTTCAATTATTTAGAAAACAATAATACTGCAAAATTACTTACAAATACAAAAAATATTTACAAAATTAGTATTTAAATAGAAAATATTAGCAAAAATATTTTAAAAAGAATGAATTAGACAAATAAAATTTTAGATAATTAGTATCGTTTAGTGGATTGATGATAATGTTAAAATGACAAACAAAATAATTAATTTTTTCAAGAGTAAAATAAAACATCTCTAAGTATTTGAAAAATGCAATAGAAAATAAAAATAATTTTAATTAAGAAAAATAGAGAATAATATCATTTGATGTATCAGCATCCCAATATATAATTGATTGAGGAACTGTGGTACTTCAAAGAAAAAGGTACAAATAGGTAAGAAAATAATATTATATTATGTATTAAACTATATTTAACACATTAACGTTTAATTAAAAAAATAGAATATGTGAATATACGTTGCAATCCTATGGATTCACAAGTTAGATTAATTTATTTGTGTAAAAAAAAAGAAAAAGTGAGTTCTTACAAGAGAACTAACATGTCGTTAAATTCTTCTTTCCTATCCAAAAAAATATCTTGATATACTATTATAAGTAAGTGATTAAAACCATTGATACACGAATAAAATATTAAAATCCACCTTGCTAACGAATATCCAAAAACATATTCAAGAAATCGCATGTCAACCTTGTTAGAAAGAAAAATATGTTTAGCTATTTAAACCTAAAATTAACTCTAAAATGATCATATGCACTAATTTTTATTCAATACTTTTTTAAATATACTCGCCATATTCTTTTGCTTCTATCTCTTTCAATGAATTTCATCTTATGAATTTATTACGTCGTTGTTGGCTTGTATTATATTAAAAGTTTATATATATCTTATATTACAGTAAATAATACATATTATTTTTAAATAAATTATAAAAATTACAAATATAAAACAATTATTTTATTTAATAATTTATTAAAATAGAGAAATGGAATTCCTATATTTTAAATTACGGCTATTTTTCACATTATAATACATTTCATTATTTGTAAAAAAGAATTTTTTCATATAATTTAATTTTTACTACATCTAGTGCTATTTTCTTATAAAATATTGAATAAAGTATGAATTACAATATTTTAAAAAATATTTCTTTAATTTTTAGAGTACATTACTCTTCTTAAATATTGGGAAAAAAATTTATAAACAAAGAATTAATAATCTTTTAAATAAATGTTTATTAAATATTAATTTAAAAAACAAAATCATAAAATGTATAGAAATTTTTTTTATCGAAACTATTATAATTTTATTATGTTATCAATTAATAAAAATTTTTAATTTTTTTAACATTATAAATAATATGTACATATATATAAGAAAAATTAAGTATATTTATCATAAACAAATAAGTTAAAAATTTAAACAAATATATATACATGTAATGATATTGTAAATTATAATTCTAGAATAAAATATAACGACATTTATAAAAGTAACTAGGTACAATATGATTAGCACTCTTCTTCTAAAGTATTTGCTTTGAAATATGACGTATAGATTATAAAAAAACTTTATAAAAGGTTCCTATAATATTAATAGATATACAATGAAAATTATTGATAATATATTTCTTTCACGTGTGAAAAATGAGCCATGAAATAGGTGAAGTACACACTCGAATGAAACTTGGTGTAATACAAAAGAAGGGCCGACCAGCAGCTCTTGTCCATTTGGATTTTTATACATTATTCCCCAGCTTCTGTTTTAAATTAGTGAAGACTTGCACATCCCCTGCACGTTCGCAGCCCGGAAGGTTCTCGTCAGGGGATTTCGAGCGCCCCAGGTTTTATTGGATACTGCGCTTCGGCTCCGTTAACCCTCATCCCTTTGGCAACTTTTTCCTCTTGCGTATAAAAGAAGTTTCGTGTGCCTTATAGCTAACGCACAAATGTTATACACGTATATAAACTCATGTTATTCTTGCATGGCACTTGTAAAGTCATAACAGGCCAGGATACACCGAAGCATTAATTACAAACGTGGTAAATAATTGAACTTATTGGCAATTATCGTGAATTATCCTAAAAATTATAAAAGTAATACCTTATTATGTAGAATAAAAAATATTTCCAATGGTTAAACAGAATAAAGTTGGATTTAAAATGGCGAACTTTCTCACTTGTAATTTGAATTTTCTGATTCATTTTTAATTTCTCATATTAATTTAAAATTAAAATCTTAAATTCATTTGATTATAATAAATTTTAAAATAATCAATAATTTAATTAAAAAATATATTAATTATGTAATATACATTATATATTTAAGATTGCTAAAAATATTTAAATAATTTTAAAAATAAAACGGTTAGTCTTTCTTTAAAACTTTTGTAAATAAATTAATTTAATTAGTACTATACTATTATTTAATTAGATTTTATAAATTTGAATAATTGTATTCATTTTCTATATAATGAAGTTTTAACTATTATCAAAAAAATCATATTACTTATTTTAAGTTTTCAATACGTACAATTCACTTCATATTCTTTAAAACGTTAATTTCTGAAATTATAGTAGTTAAAATGAAAATGTAAACTTTTTTTTGAAATATATTTTGTTTATTTCGTTCTATTCACGAATGAGATATTTAGTATTATATTATTCAAATTCTGAAAAACATAAATTTCATAATACATAATACATTTCTAAAATAAATACTATTTTATAAAAGTTTATAAAAATTTATAACATCATAAATTTTTTAGTGATTATCCTTTATATAAAAGTAATAAAATTATCATATTTAAGATTCTTAATAATTCCTTTAACTTCGTATCAAGTACACTTATTTGATGATAAATTGAAAATGGGTTGTTTTCAGCGGTAGATTTACTCAGATATTTATTTTTGCATATGGTACAGCTAGTACTTGATATTCTTATCGACTTTGCTAACAAGGTTTCTGAAAAAAAATCATAACTTAATTTAAAATTCATGTCACTCGTAAGTATAAATATAAATTACTTTAATTTAATTATAGTTATTCCAGCTTTAGTTTTTTTTCTATGCGTATTACAATATTTACGGTTGTAAATCCTAAATATGAATCACAAAAAATTTACTTTTCATTTACTTTTCAAAAACTTCTTTTCAATAACTATTATTTTCAAATACATTTGTATAAATAAAATAACTAAAAAGTGAAGAATTTTTTATTCAAACATTTTTAAATTCAATATTTTAGGAATTAAAAATTTATTCCAATTATGTAGAATAACTCAATTACTTGATTCTGTATATAAATTAACTTATATTTAATCGTCATAAAATCTAAATGAATTATGTAAAACATAAAACTAGAAGTACTTGGAAATATTTTTAAATATTTTTTATTCGCCTATTCCTGTAGAATTTTGTAAAATTCTAAGAATTCTATTAATTATTTATACGAATAATTTTATACTTTTAGCAAAAAATCATAAAATTATTAATTTTTCAATCTTTGTTCAATTCATTTTATTACTTGTAAACTAAAATAATAATAAAAAATAATACGATATGTATCAGAAAAATCAGAATTATTGGAAACAATTACAATAATATTTTATTTAAAAAATATATAAAAATTCTAAAATTATTATGAAAAAAAATGCAGATGTAAAACATAAATAGAGAATACATCCACGCAGGTTAGAGACAGAAAGTGAATAAGTTCCTGTCGTTGACAGATTCGCTACCGGTTCATCAATTGTTTGATGGAGGAAACACCAGTTTTGAAAGTTACTATCGTCGATATTATAGAATATAGACATAATGCTCGTAACGCGCGGTGATTTAATGCAATATATTGTTAAAGTAAAATCTCGATAAATAAGCGTCACTAAATTATTTCAGTTTAAAACTTAAAAAAAAAATAATATGAACACAATGAACTGTATAAATTTCGTTTATGAATAAAAAAAATGTAAAAATGGATGAATTGTTATAAAATTTTGAACAAACTATTAACATTAAAATTATTAACGATTACATATTTCATAAAGTAATTATTTAATATATTATTAATAATTTTAGTTGTATTTTATTTGAAAATTCCACAATATATCCATATATGAATTTTATTTGTTTAAACTTGAAAATTATTTATAAAATAATTTGTATAACTTTGTAAAATACATGTGTTCATGTATATATTATATTCTAATATATGCAATGTTCATTTAATTATATAAAAAAAAACCTGTCAACAATTATATTCTATTATTAACTTTTATATTTGATACTTATAATAAAATTTTATATACGGTTAAATATATGTATCATATAATATATATTATATATTATATATAAAATGAAGTCAAAGTTCTAAATACAAATCATAGTTAAAATAATTAAATTAAACAAAAAAAGTTTTCATATAGTGAAAATTTTTTATTGAATTTATTCAAATTGATTTTATTCCACTTGATATTATAAAACTAATTCGTAAATTTTATTATTCTAAGCTTCAAAAATGGATTTATCTAAATAAAACTTTTTTAATAATTCAATTTTAATAACATCATCGATATTTCAAGCTAAATAATATTTTGAAATTGAATCTTAGGTTTACTGTCTTTAAATATGTGTATTTAATTATAAAATATTTTTCTAAAAATATAAGCTACATGAGACGGAAAAAATATAAATCATGTATTTAATAAATGGTAACTATTTCATAAAAATATAATTATTAAAAAATCATGATTGTGTGTTACATAATTGTTTTATTATTAAATGAATATAAAATAAATATAGGAATAATGTTGTTTCAATTAATTTTTCTTTTATATAATAATATTTATGATATATATATATATACAATTAATTTATACAATATATTAATTATATAATGGTTAAGAAAAAAATGTGCTTAAATATAAAACAAATATTTACTTATAGTAAATGTAGTCCGTTACAGTTAATAAAAATACTTTATATTAACTCTTAATTCATATTATAAGTAACATATTGTACTAAGTAACAGTAACTTTTTAGGTATATATAGAAATTAAGAAAATTAATACATCGATCAATTTAATTTGAGCTATGAGTCTTTTAGTCATTTTTTAAATTCAAATTTGAATATTTATTACATTTTTTTAATTAATCTTATTCATCAATATTAAAATAATTATATTTAAAAAATAAAATATGTATTAAAAACTAAAATTATACATTTATTTATAAAAAATCTTTAAATATCATACTTTGTACGTTTTAAGACAATGTTGTAAAAACTACTAATTCACATATTTATTGAAAAAAATTAAATTCAAATATCTATTGTATTACGTGTAAAAAAATTTTTTAATATAGTTTTAATATAATATTCAGGGAATTATTTAGAAAATATTAAATGATGCAGCCTTAATGACGCAATAAAGTAATTATAAACAAATGAAGCAGAGGAAAAAAGGAAGGTTTCTGGCAATGAGTATCTCAAAATTGGATAGATCAATTAAGGTATAGTTCAGTAAGCTTAAAAGTATTGGGTAGGCTTGGTTCAATGTCGAAGACATTCAGCTATCGAATATCACGATAAGTACTAGAAGTAAACCACGCACCTCTATATATCATTCAGGTAATCGATGAAAAGTGCGAGCAAATTTACGCTAGAAAAAAGCTCGTGAATATTCGAAAAATCGAAAAGGTCATTGGAGACGGCGAAAAAACACGATTCGTAATAAAAGTAAAAGATAGCCGAATATAATAATAGAGCGTGTAGTAAAATCGTCATGAAAATTTAATTGAAAGGTTTGGCTCCCGTCAATGTCATTTTAATGGACAGATTTAAAAATCTAATTATTTTTAAGAAATTTGTAATGTATTACATAATGAGTATGTTTTTCTGATTATTCATAATGATATGATTATACAGGTGAATATAATATTATGATTATGATTATGATATAAATTATGATATTAAAATGTTACAAATACAGATTCGCAAAAATTTATCTAATATAAAAATTAATTTACAATGTGAAACTAAAAATTAAAAAAATATATATTTTAATAGTTATTATGAATAATTTCGAAAGTAACTCTTTAAACGTATTTATAATTTTTCTCTTTAACATCTGCAATTTCCAACTACATCAATTTTCTTTTCACGTGCATCACTGTAGAAATAATAAGAGAAATATTGGTAAAATAATATATAACATTAATAAAAATATAAAGATAAGTTTATATAAACTCATATTTTATACAAAAAATGGATGAAAGCTCACCGTTGCTATTGCTATTATCATCCTCTTGAAGCTTGTTACTCGAATTCAATCACAGAGCGAAGCATATTGCGTTGTTTTTTATTTATAATTAGAGATGAAGTAGACTAGAGTATGGATGCACAGAAAAATTCATTCACTATCTGGATAGTAACCATAACAAAAGAAAAAAAGATAAGTCGGAAGACAAGGCAACTTATTTTTTATTTATTTCCTCCCCATCATCGTACAGTGTTGTTTCGAATGAAAGATTTTAAAAGTGCCGAGTGTAAACGAAAACCATTTTCTTCTAGAAAATAATTAAAAAGTATAATCTTAAAAATTATATGTGATTAAAAAGAACTACAAGCTTCATTCTTAATTAGTATTTAATACATATTTTTAATTTTAATTATTTTTCCTATGTTTACATAAAAACAACTTCAAATTAGTTCCTAATAAAGAATTATAAAATCTAAACTTATTATAATTTATTACTTAATTAGTATTTTTTAATAAATAAATATTCTTTTTTAAAATAATAAAAGCAATAGGAGGGAATATTTATATATAATTGCATATAAAATGCTAGTTAAGATATACTATTTTTATACCATATAACATGTTTTCTAAAATGATTATGAAATAATATGCATTATATAATTCTAATTTAAAGAGATCAACGTTTTGCATCAATCGAAATATTCCATAAAATGTTTTAAGGGTTTATTTTTAATACTAGAAAGAAGATAATCCTTTATTTACATATTTAAATAACTTTCAAATATTTATGTAAGTATTTATACCTTGATAATACATGATTATTTCAAAACCAACAGTTTCTAAGCATTATAATTGATAATATGCAAATTCTAAAGATTAAATAGATGAGTAATTCAATTAAACAATATCTGTAATAGAACAATAATTGAAAATTGATAATGTAAAATTCAATTTAACATATAACAGAAAATATTTAATAGAAAGTTAAATATTATGATAATGTACATCAATTAGTTCTTAAAATAAAAATTTTTTGGTTTTAATTTATAATTTTTACCTATCATCAAATTTAATAGGTTACACCTAAAAGTAAAATTTATTGAATACCTTGAGAAATTACTATATATAAGATATTTCTATATTTTAAAAAATTTTTTTATTTTTTAATTTTTAAATATTTATTTAATTTAATCATTACATTTATCAAAAATTGTATACATTATTATATTTTAACATTTATTAAATTTAAAAGTAAATAATTTTTACCATTACAAATATATAGAAAAAATATAATTTTAAATAAAAAAAATTACGATATACATTGTCATTGTAATATAATCAAATCTATTAAGATACGTTTTGAAAAATCATGAGAAACGTTATAGTTGTCTTATAGCTCCAAAGAGAAGTAAGTAAAGCTGATAAAAAGAGTTCAATTGAAAGAAAAAAAATAGTAATTAAAGAAACAGAAAAAAATATTAAAAAAACATCAAATATAAAGTCATGCTATAAACTTGTTCGCTTGTATATAGTTACAAATCAGTATGTGCCCTTGTGCATGCATGCTATGCATGGCCAAGGAAAATAAGCATGTAGGAAACGCATTATGAAACGTTTAATTTTAAAGAAAACCATAAGGTATTTAAATTTATTATACATATTTTTTATAAATTTTTCAAAGTTGCTGTGTAAATAAAAATATATTGCTTTATAATTAAAATATAATTGCGTTAAAAAGATATTTTTACACACAATTATACAGAAATCTCCACTATAACTTAATGTAGAAACACGTTCAAATATTTAAATAAACTTATCTTTACAAAAATTACAATTTATTACCATAATAGTTTTTAACTTATTCGATATAAAAGCTTACATATTTAAAATATTCATAATAGCAGGTAAATAAAATTTTAAATAAAATATAGTCTTTTTATTTCACTTCTTTTATATTTTATAATTTTTAATAAAAATTTTATCTATATATAATTTTAAGTCTAGAGAAATTATTTTAAAAAATATATAATCTTTATACAAAAAGTTTTAGCGAGTACAGGTGTAACAAGGGTCAGCATTTTCAATATAAAAATATAAAGCTTTCGTCTTATATTACGTGATAAATCATAAAAAAATTTCGTGTCGCTTATTCTAAAAAAAATTGTTCATTTACGTTTACTGTGCATAAAATTTTTAAAATAGAAAAATACTAAATACTTATAAAATACAAAATACAATTTTGATCATTTAAACGATAATTAAAATCCACGCATAAGACGAACTATGTTGATGATTATATAGTATATGTTTAACTATTTTAATCAAATTTATTTTCCATGAAAAATTCTTCATAAAATATAGGAAATTCATACTTGAGTCTTATTTATTAATATTGAGTATGAAATATGTTATATAAGAAGATATTAATACTTAAAAGGTACTTTAAATTAAAAAGTATAGTTCATATTTCTTCAAACTGAAGAAAAGTTTTTACTAAATTGAAATATTTTATATTTTTTATTAAAGATAAATAAATAATTATAACACATTATATTTTATTATATAAAGATATAATAAATACTTTAATATATTTTTATTATACATGCGTTATGAAATAAATATCATTATACAGTATCGTTCATAAGATAAAATAAAAAAATTTTTTCGCTTATTATACTCATTCCATTTTATTGTGAAACACTCATTTTAAATAATTATTACTTCTTATTTCACTAAAATGAAAAAGCTGTAGGCATATTTTGGTATTCAAAATAATATAATAAACATTTTCTAAATAAGCCATCGAAATAGTTTGCTTCGCTTAATCTCTCAGCAATTAAGATGATCTGACATGTGCATGTCGGAGAATTTAGTAGCGAAAATTTCCCGAGTGAACTGACCCTCTATTTATCCTCCATACATCTTAAACGTGGGAGAACCCCTTTTAGGGAAATACCTACCCTTCGAATAATAGAACTTCTATAAGGCAATTGAAACTAGCACTCATTCTCACTCGCGCCCGAATGACCATATTAGCATTATCTTCTTTTATTCATCATACATACCTAAATACATACTGCCTCGTAAGCTTATTAAGACTAAATCCTTTGACCATTTCATATAGGGTATATTTCATGATAGTAAACCTTCGTAAGGGTTAATCTATTAATATTTTAAAAACAAATATTACGAATCATTAGATATATAGATATTTGAATAAATACTATACAAGTACATGATAAATTTCAGTTATACGTGAATTTTTATTTTATCACCTAAATATCTTACATATATATTTGCATTTATGTCTTTAAATATTTTGACATTTTACTTCTACATATTTTTAGAATTATTTCACATAATAAACAATATCTAGTTTTATAAAATATCTAAAATTTAATCTAAAATCACTACTTTTTATAAAAAGAAATTAATTTATTTTCAAAATTATTCGTTATTTTTAATTATTAATGTGATCTATTAGTCTGTGCATAATAAAAACTTATTAATTGAAAAAAGAGTATGTACTAAAACCAATGATAAACCATAGCTTAAATAGTAGAAAATACTGAATAATCTCATATAAAGCACAAAATTACTGACATAAAGAATTAAATATTTATAATGTACAAAAAATCCAAATACTGTAATTCATCTACATTCGGTAGAAAGAAATATAAACATAGAAAATAGCTAACCATATAATTCTAATCAAAACATTTTCTATTTATAGCTCCAGGTGCACAAAAGAGAATAACAACGGCTTCGAATTTGATACTCCTTCTATTGACCTCTGTTTGGATCGTCCGATAAGCCATGTGGTTGAGCTTGCGCTCACTCATGAACGACGCGCTGTTGCGTCGGGCGTGATAATGTTCATCGACGTTACCATCGAAAACGAAGGACGTCGATTACCCCTGCCGTCCCCATTAAAAATGTGAGCGATAATTTTTGCAAGCGCGAGATAGAGGATAGATAGATAAGAGAAAGACAACCGAATGAAAAGTAAGTCAACTGAAAGTAGCTAGCTGGGTGATCTGTGTTTAAATACGTACGCTAAGATCTACGGGACGGCAACCATGAAGACAGGTATTGTGTGGAGGAAAGAAAAAGAAAAAATAAAACGAAGCCTTTAATAAAGTAGAAATATAAGATGTTGAAGTAAAAATATTGCGTGCGAATGTCAGTCGACGTGGAAATTGCAAATGAGACCTAGTCGCTTTGGATGTAACATATTACGCATTATGCAACGAGTGCAAGCGATAATGCAATACTTTCACCCTCTTTGCATTCTTTGCGTTACTAATGCGTGGTGTACCTATTTATTTTCTTACTCTAAATGCGAAGAGACGCTTTGTTCAACAGCGAATGACTTTTCATATTTAACACTGAAAGGCAGGTATTTTCAATATTGGCGATTGACTTTTTATCTTTTTTGTCCATGAAATCCAAATTTGTATTTCTTTAAAGTAAATTATAAATAAAACCATTGAATATAATTCAAATTTATAGTTACGAACTTTTTGAATTATAAACATAAAGCATAAAATATTTTTATGTATATTTAAACATGAAAATTTTGTTGGAATAAAGCACATCGATGAATAAAAAATTATTCTATGCAAATGTTTAAAATTTATTTATTCTAATGAAAATTTGTAATTTGTTGTAATAGTTGAATATGAAAATTAAAGAAATTAAAGATTCAAATCGATAACTTTCTAAGTATAAATCTTCGTTAAAATATTGTATTTATTACTAATAAACCTTCTTCACGGTGTTGTTAAATGCTGAAATAGGAATACTGATAATGACGATCCTGTAGTATTTTTGTACTTCGATATTTTACAACGATTGTATGCAATATTATGCAGAAGAATTAAACTGAAAAATTTCAATGATTAATTAAAGAATCAAATTTGTATGTTTATATAAATTTAGAAATTAAATAAATAAATTATTATTCAAAAAAAGAATAGTATGTATAAACTTGAAATTTTTATTCAATTTAGATTCAACTTTCAAATATTACAATAGAAAATTATATTATATATATAGTATATGAAATCTTATTACACTGTGAAAAGTTTTATACTATTTTTTTATATTTCTGATTTTTTCTGAAATCGTCTAAGTAATCTTCTTTTACTTTATCTGAAAAATATCAGAGTACGAAAGTAATATCGGATCCATTTTAGTAAATTATCTTTGGTATATTGATAGTAAATATAAAATGGATAAAAAGAACATGTAAACATATATGGAAACAGCTACAAGAATTAGAAAAAAAATAAGTATTCAACAGTATAGTAATTAGAAGAACGTTACTTATTATTTAGAAATAAATATTTCAAATTAATTTTCATTAGCAACATTTTATGTTAATTATTTAAAATCATGTATAAAGCTATATTTTTAATATGTATATATAATCTATTAATATTATTAATATTATTCATGTTATTGATATTATTAATGTTATCAATATTTCTTTTCATTAGTATTTATAAAAGTCAAGTCAATATACATGTAATATAAGAAGTTTAAAGATTAATTTTACTCTTATATGTACAATATTTTAATATGAATATTAATTAAACTTACATTTTTGATATACATATGAAATAACGTTAAAATATACAGTATTAAGTAAATATTTTGATTTGTTAAAATAAATTACTCTTGAATTGAAATAAAATTCTTTCAATATACTGTAGCAAAAAATCAATACACAGAATTTATCTGCAATTTTATTTGGTTAAAAATGAAATATTAAAATATTATGGTTATATTACATGTTTGAATTAAAATTTTACTTCATATACTACTTTGTTAAACATACATCAAAATATTTCTTAAAAGAATTAAAAAAATTATTCACTGAAATTCATAATAACAATAATAAGAAAATTATTTGCACATTTTAAATATTTTTCTCGTAACGACTTGACAAATCTGAAAAATTTTATCATAATAAAATATTAATTTATTACATCATTGTTGTAACTGCAAATAAAGAACACTCTATCCCGTCGCAATTAATAAAAGGCTTCTGCATTATCTAATAAAATTATAATCAATAAATTAATTAGCTAAAAATATTTCATAACTATTACATTTTAAACAATTAAAAAAGCAGAATTAATCGATTCGAAGCGCCTCATCTTTTTATCCTTTCATTATTTTTACGAATACGGTGCTTATTCAAAATCCTACAGAGCAGAGTTGCTTACTTAAATGGCAAAAATAAAAAGAGCCAAATAGAAAAAGAGGCAGGAAGAATCGAGTAGCAAGAAGGACATCTCGACGCTTCATCCCTTCCTGTTCCATCCCCTCGCGCCCTAAATGCCGTTACTTTAATCCTCCAGCCTCTTCCAACCCCATATCTCATTCCTTTCGTAAAATCACTAGATCCCATCTGGATACTTGAGATTGAAACGTCAGATTCGTATAGGGAGGACGATTTTACACGGAGGTACTCTGCCTCTTCTTCTCGAGGGTCGCACGATAGTAACGTGAAACGAGGGGAGGTCAGAGGGGCAAGATCAGGATCGAATATTAAAAAGTCGAATATTATAATTTGTGAGAGTCTTCAGGCGCGCGCCACGATATAAAAAGGAAAGGCAACGTGGCGGCAAAGAAAAACGCGGCAAGCGAGCTTTATTTCTCCGTTCACTCATCGTTTTCGATCCTTGGTACGGCACGATTGCATAATAATACCGTCAAAGGAAAAAGAACCCAGACTTTTTACTTTTTTCTTTTTCGCTCGTCATTCGCTTCGACAGGAAATATGATTTCGCGTTTCGATAAGTTTCGACGCACGCACGACTTGTCTAATGTGAATTTTATACCCCTGCCTTTCCCCTACACACCGTATATACATGCGCACATGTAATGAGAATCTTTTATGTAACCTCATGTACTTTTTCTTTTTTTTATTTAAGTATATTTAAAAGATTGGAATTTTCTTCTATCGGTTTCGTTCAACAATTTCGATACGATGATTGCGGTGTCTTTACTTTCTTTATTATTCTTCTTTTACGTTTGAACAAATATCTTTCTCTCTATTTCTCTTTTTTATACGTTTATTCATTTTATAGTATTTTTTTTCCTTTTACTCACGCCCAAGTTGAATCAACTTAGGATTCAAGCATATTGTCCATAATCGCCGTAATGCTCAGGATTAGTTCTATATTCATAAAAATTCAGCCTTTTCTTTTTTACCGTATAAAAATTTATCATATGCAGAATACAAGAATCTCTTCGTTTTCTATCCATGAACATGTGAGCACATGCGTTTATGTGTAGAAGCAACAGGTTCAGTACAAGAGAGAGGAAGTAAGAGGTTAAGGCTTTGCGATGGATTAAGGATGGAAGGAAGGACTCTTGTGGCTTACACAGATTTATCCCTGAGATCTCCGTAATAATTATATCACTCGAATAGCATCCACTTTTCGCCTTATTTTACACCTGATCCTCTAGATACTTTTCTTAGAGCATAAATTCTTTTAAAGGACATCTTACTGTTAAAATGAACTAAAATTAATAAATTTAAATTCACGTAAGATAGAAGGTCGAATTTTTGTTTGCTTAAAATCAAACTTAAAATATTAAAATCAGATTTATTATAGTTTCCAATTATGATTTTATTTCTTTTAAGAAATTATATAAATTGTATTTCATAATATATTATAAAACTTTAACCTATAACATCTTAATTTGATATCAATTTGATAATACTACAAATATATATGCATAAAAAAAATAAAACAATTAAAATCAAATCATTGCATTTTAAAAATTATATTTTTTAAATAAAATTAAATAAAGTAAATGAAAAACATGTATCTTTTTACAGAAATAGATTATTTATTATAAATAGTAATATTATTAAAATAATTTATCGAGAAATATTATTAATTATATTAATTAAAACTTTTATAATAATTTTCGAAATTATTTACGTCTTTTTTTACTTAAGAATTACCAAAATTTTTTAATAAATTTTTTCATAAATGTAAGAACGCATCAATTGATGAAAAGCTTTAATACATTGTTTACTTATTTATTTATCAATTTTAATTAATTTCAAAATCTAAAAAATTTATTATTTGAAAGATTTATTATAATTTCTGTAAATATTTATATACATGAATAAAATCATATGTAGACTAACTTTAAAATAGACAAAACAATATCTTAAATTTAGTTATAAGCATTTATTAACAATTACTTCTTGAATTTTTTAAATAAATATTTTTAATTAATTTGTAAACAATATATTTAATTTTTATGCAATTAAAAAATGTAAAAATTCCTTTGTGCAAACGACAGAAAGAGTTAGCAACGCAAAGAATTCCAAGTAATCTTGTAAATACAAAGTAAATATATAAAATATAAATATAAGTAATATGAAGCCGTAATTAACAGTGTATGGGAATAAATTAAAGAACATAAAGAAGTAAAAATAAAAGATGAGAAAGCATAAATGAGGTTATTTTGAATGCAATTGATTAGGAGAACGAATTAACCTAATAATACTTTATCGTTTAGTTATAAAAAAGAAGCATTACACAAAAATAAATTGTGAAGGTATACATGTATACATATATAAATGTAAAGAATATAAATATATAAATACACATAATAAGATAGACAGAGAGAAAAACAGATCAAATTATGGGATAACGATAATCATCATGTTATACGTTACACATAATGTATTATTAAAAACTGTATATCGACGCTTTAAGAACTTGAGTTAAATGTTGTTACCCAAATTCGAACATGAGAAACTGTCGAGAGATTCCTGTGTGATTAATTGCGATAAAATATGTAATAAAATATATACGAGAATACATTTCTCACAATGTAAAATTTGCATCTACTTTTAAATCCCAAATTAAATACTTTTTTCATTTTATTATCTAAATTGTACAAATTTAGTTTACATTTTCCTTTCTTTCAAATTTTGAAATAAAATTTTATTATTCAATTATTGAAATATTTATTATCATCACAGATAAAAAAATATTTTATAATGAAATACAAGATTTTTTTTGAAAAATCAATTAATAATTAATTACAAAATAAACTGTGTTAAGCGGGCTATACAGTAATTATATCATTTATATATAACATTCATAGTACTTCAATCATTAAATAAATACATGTATTAAATACATTAATATTTAATAATAACGTATTAATTTCTTAAAAGTTTTAAATTTTAAGAAAAATTTGTTTATTCTTTAAAAATATCCAAATATCGTTTCATGGAAAATATAATTCTATATATATATACCAAATTTTCTCTTATAACCCAATGAATGTTTTATTTTTAAAAAAGCTGTAGTTACAAATCGATATTATATTGAACACTTATTTCTTAAATATTTTTTTACTATGAAAAATTTATTTTTTGTTATATGATATTTTATGTAACATTTTTAATAATATAATATGATAGCTTAATATTCAATCTTAAAACTTTATTACGTTTGATGCAAAAATAAAGATTTTTTATAAATAATTCAATAATTATGAAAAGTAAAAAATCAAATAATAAATTTTAACTAAATCACTGTATTTATTAAATCTATTTTAAAATTATGAAATTTTTTAAAATTTATAATTTAACTTTATTTAGACATATACATTTTATAAAATATAATAATAAACTAAAAGTTGATTATTACAAAATATATACATTACTTGATTATTCAAAAAGCACTGTAAACTTATTTTGAATAATAATTATGTTAAACAAATCATTTGTCTAGGAAATCAATATTTAAAAAAAATTAAATTAAAAAAATACTATAAAAGATTAATACATAAGAGTGTGAAATAAAGCGATTGTATTTTACGAGGAATTAATAGTAGAGAATGCAATAGTAATTAATATTCATATATAACTATTAGTTGTGAATAATAATGAATTTTTCTATAATAAAAAATTTAAGTCTATTTTACTTTATTCAATGTTTTAATTTTTAAACTTAAATCTAATAATATTAGACATAATTTATTAAAATTTTTAAATATATATTATTCATAATTAAATTTATAAAAATATAATAAAATTATTGGATATAAAAATAATATTTATACTTATCAAGTATATTTCATAAATAATCTTGAATAAATATTCAATAAATTTTTTATAAATTAATTTTTTATCGAAATTAAATTTAAACTTATATAACTGAAATTTGCCAGAAAATATTATAACTGTAACTGTATTGTTATTATACTATAATTAATAAAAAAAATTATTCAGGGTTTCTAGATCATACTTTCAAATACAAAAATTTTGAATACCTTACTTCATATAACTTGAAAAAAATATCAATTTCCGATTACTGTTCGACAGTACAAGGCCATTATAATTTTCAATATCACTCAACTTTCTCTTATGAAAGAAGCAGAGAACATCTGTAGGAGACTTTCAAACTAAGAAGTATGATAGAACATGCCCTGCCACTATTAATAGGATTCTATGTCTTTTTTGAACTTTTTTTAAAACAAATATAAATATATTTTTAAAACTAATATATATACATATGTATTTATTATTCTCTGATAGATGTATATAAGATAATAATAATAAAATCAATTATGATTTCTCTTCAATAGAATATTTTTCAAATTTAATTGGTAAATTACTAAATTATAATGACTTTTAATTTCGAATAAATCTGAGCAAATTATCTTTGAGTATTATCATTATGAATATCTAAAACATCTTGTAAAAATCAAGTAATATTATTATAATTGATATTGAACCTTCAATTTAAAATTTATAGGAAAAAAAAAATTTAGCAATTTAAAAAAGTGCAAAGTATGTTCACGATTACAACTATTATAAATAAATGCAAATAAAAAAATAGTTTAATAATTTAAAAAAATTACTGTCATTCAATTTATTTAAAATTAACGTCCATTTTTTTATGTTATATTTTATTTACATACATTAAAAGTACAAAAAATTTAAATTAAAATGTATTTATATATCCATATTTTTCATAATAAATAACACTTTAAAAATAATTTATGATTATTCATTTTGTTATATTGAAAAAAACTCAATAATTAAAAATTTCATTTTATTAACCTAAAATTATATTTTTAAATAAGAGATAATACGATCGATTTGTAAATAATGCGAATATTTAACTTTATTAGACTCGTAAATTTTAATTTATAAAAAAATATTTGAAATGAAATAAAATTTTCTTACATCATAAAATATTGATAATTGTTCAAGAGTTTCTGAACGTTAACTGATCGAGACCGAGATCTGAGGAAGGTTTTGCACGAAGACAGATTCGGTCTTGAAAGCTTACGACAGCGGCAAAAAGGAAGAAACGACCTGTGTTCTATAATTGCTCTCTCTTTCATCAAGTACATTATGATAAGGAATCGCGTATTTTAACTCTTCTTGCATTGTCACCATGTTGTTGACCAAACTCCTTGAAAGCCGACGTATCATCTATAGTTTCCACGATTCCTCGAATTTTTAATTCGCTGAGGATTTTTCTAACGCACTATTTATTTACCTATCGCAAAACGTTCAAACTCCAAATGAAATATGATTTTTATGGATACATGTCATATCTGGGGCAAGAAAAATTTTGTGTTCACGCAGCAGTGAAGCGCATCTCGCTTTACGTAAAAAACTAGGTAAAAGTCCTGATAATAATAATAATTATGATGAGGAGGATGATGATGATATTGACGATAATATTTATGAGGATAATGATGATAATAATGAAGCTGAGGATAATAGCAATAATGATATTGATGATAATATTTGTGATGATAAGGATGATAGCAATAATGATATTGATGATGATATTGACGACGACGATGATGACGATGAAAATTTAACTATATTTGAAAACATTCAATTAAAGTTTTATCAGAAATAAATTTTTAATATTAAGAGTATGTAATTAAATCATATTTTTTTCTTGAAATTCAATTGTATAATATATTTTTCTAATACAGCATTTTAAATTACTGTAAATTAAGTTTTAAATTCTTATATCATGAAAATAATCAAACTTATTCAATTTGATTTTTATATAGATTAATATTTTAAGCTGTATAATTCGTCCATAAAATTTAATCAAAATCATTACAGAATTTAAAAAAACATTTTAGATTATATATTATTTACGTTTCTTAACACTATTATAATATGTTAAAAACAATTATTCGAGTATAAAGAAATGTAGTTAAATTATCAAATATTTTAATATTCACTATAACTTTAACCGTAAAATGATAAAAATATATATAGCTGTAATCAATATAATGAAATTTTTCAATTTAATAAAATTAAACGTCAACAGAATATTAAAAAAATTTTTTATTGAAAATGTTCTCAGTACAAATCTGAATCTTGTTATCGGATCAACTATAGAAATAGCATTTCATCAAATTATAAGAGGAGATTAATGATCGATGCACGACAACCGAAATTATATTGGATAAGTATATTTTATGGATAAAATATACGAGAAAAACATTGTACGAGAAATTAAAAAATTATGGTAGTCATTTTAACGCTTCTTCTCAATTGTGCATAATTGTTCTAATTAATAATACTTTTCCCTTTATATTTAATAGAAAACAAATTTGTAGTAGCTTGTCAAGAAATTTTAAAGTCAAGATTTTTATCCTAACTCATAAATTTCGTTTATATTCATTTTTAATGGATATCGAATTACGATCTTTCTATTTGTCGATATATCATCGATAATAACACAAACAAATCTTCCGAAAAATCGAATGAATGCGTTTGGTTTGATTGGAGGTATCATGTCTCTTCAAGCTCAAACATCCTGCGATATATATATTAAGCAATACAATATAATTCAATAAATATAATTAGATTTAAGTAATTAGAAAAATAAATGTTAAAATAAATATAATATCTACATGTTTTAAGAATAATTCGAAACAATTAACAATTAACGTCAATATTTAATTGAGAAGAGTGTATAAATGGAAAATGATGGATTTGATCCAGATCATTTTTTGAGTTTTCTTCAAATAATTTTATAAATAATTATTTGTAAAAATATTAATTATTAAATTATGCTATTATTATCAAAATTTAAAATTTTAACTAAATTTTAATTCTATCTATAGGTAAATAATTACTAATAATTATTAAATTATATTCTTCAAAAATGTAAATAATAAATATTTTATAATTCTAATATAAAAATTTAATATTTAGTGTAATTTATACGTGTGCATAAATAAACTTTAATAATACAACTAAAATTAAAATTTAATTAAAATGCTTAATACATAAGTTAACATATTTTCAAATAAAAATGCATTGAGCCAATTACATTTTCTTTTAGCATAAAAATTAAAGCATTTCTCTTTTCTTTCTTCTTTTTACACTTGACTAAATTTTCTCATTTTTAAAATCAAAATTAACTTAATGAATATCTAAATTAAAAGAAAAAATTATACCATTCGTCTAAAATCATCCAAAAAAACACCCTTTATCTTATTTTATTTTCTGGACAAAAGTAAAAATTCGTATGCAAGATCAGTTATACGCATAACTTGTACACATATAACGCATAAAAGTTATGTTGACATCCTCCATATATGGCAGCTTGATCAAACTATATATATGTATGCATTTTTCAGAAGTTCAAGCAAAAGCGAAGCGAAAGGATAAAAGTATAAGAGAAAAGACAAAAAATTTTTTATGGTTATTCATTATATCACCAAAGTTTGTTTAAAATTTTATATCAATCTTTATAGAGTTTAGTATTCTTGAAATTATAATACTATTACTGTTGAAGTATGAACAAGTAAAATATTAAAAATCAAAGCCAATCAGGGAGACAAATAAAGAGAAATCAATGAAATATAAATAAAATCTATTATAAATTTAAATTGTGATCTTATTATGTATTCAATATATAATTAAATATGTAAATTAATTTATTTGATAATAAATTTGTAAAATATATTATTTTGAAGCAATTACAATATTAATAGTATCAAATTTCATTCGCTTATTAATATCTATATATGTTTGTAAATTAAAACTAAATTGGTAATATAATCATTCTATGCTATTTAATAATTGAATTATATGATTTCGTAATCATTTATTATTTGCATTATCTTATGAAAAACTAAGAATTTCTTTATTTAATATATATTCAAAACATTAAAAAATTATTTTACCATGCTGAAGTAATTACAAATCAATGAACAAAAATAATTATATTTATTTGAATATTTTATATACATTAAATTAATGAATATCAAATAAAATAATTATTATTAACTAATTAAAATAATTTTGTAAACGTTTTTAAAAAATATTCAAATACATTTTTATAAGAAAGTACTATCTTCATTACTTTTATATATACAAAATTTATAGACAAATTATAAAAGAATGATACTAAATTACTAGTTAAATTTATAATATCTAAAATTTAAGTTGTCTTACACATTCTAAAATAAAGAAAATTTTATGCAAATATTATTTTACAAGAAAGAGAGATAATCTTTAAATATGATATTATTAATTTCCTGTTAAGTGCTAGAACAATCAATAATTTTTCTTTAATTATCTACTTCTTTGAATATTTTTTTTTATAGCATCATCAAATATTACACCTTATATGTACAACTATCTCATTTTCTTATTATCTAAAATTAATAAAATTGATTGAAATTTCAAATAGTATAAAAAAAAAATTGTTTATAAGAATCAAATTAATATCATTCAACTTCATGTTATAAATTTTAATTACGTTTAGATAATTTTACACAGGCTATAAGATATCTAATATCTTTTATCGTTCCATTAACTTCACCAAAATCCTAATTTAATTTTTTTTTCTTCGAATTATCTCTATGTTATAATGTTAAAAATAAAACAATTAAAGCTTAAATATTGCTATTTCGAATCTTTATTCTTAAATTCAAAAGTACATTTATTTTTTTATTCTTTTAGCATCTTTTTTGTACAATTTTTCTCTTAGTCTTTTCCTTCACATTTCTTTTAACAAAAGAATTCTATATTATTGTAAATACAGATAATAATAATAAAATCTTAAATATAATATAGAATATTATTTAATATTATTAAAACTCTGCCTTCGGAGAGTAATTGTATAACAAATTGCAAAAAACAATTCTGAATAAAAAAATGTTGTTGTAATTTTTATTGTTTATTCATAAATTATTATTTGTATTGATTGATAAAAGACTATTTAGATTACACTTTATTGTTTCAACTCTTATTCATTTTATAGAAAAACTTTATTGGTGATCAGATATTCTGTCTGTCAAAAAATCTTGTAATAATAATGAATTATTAAGTATAAAATATTATCGAAGATTATTACAATTATAATCAAAATAATTCAAATTATATCAATTGAAAATATATTAAATTAGTAATAAAGAACCAGATTTTATTATTGTACATTAAAACAAAATTAATGATCATTTTATTTTCTGACTTTATATATGTCTTTAGTATATTGATAGAATATAATTTTTTTAAAGCACAGAACTAAAAACACTATTAATTAAGATATTTACAAGCATATTTAAAATTATTATATTTTATATACAAATACAAAAAATATATAAAACTTTTATTCTATTAAAATTTTATAATAAAATATATTTTTTAGTAATTCCTAATTCATTTTCTTATAGCCAGTATCTTATATGCCTAAGAAATTGTTTAATTAAAATACGTTTTTATAATTTACTAAAAATAGAGAAGAAAATATAATTGTATTTTTTGCACAAGCCTAAAGGGCGTAATAAGCTTCTTGATAAACTCTATAAAAAACTGCTACAGAATTCAAAGTTTTTATTCATAGTTCAATAGATCTAGCTTTAATAACTAATATTTAATAACTAATATAGTTTATATATTTTTATTTTCAGTATGATCAATAATAATAAAATTACAACCTTTTGATATATTTTCATAACTATAATTATATATTATTTTTGATTGAATAATATAGTAGTAATATAGTATTATTATGATTTTATGATAATTTATATTTTATTAAATGCTAAGATTTCACTAAATAAATTTGTTATTATACGAAAATTTAAATAAATAGCAATTTTATTGAATCCTATCAATAATCTTTCAATTAATTATATAAATAGAAGAAAAAAATTAAAATTTCATTAATTTGTATTTTAAATTGATTACAAATTTCTTATTTCAAAATGAATTTTGTTAAATATTTGAATAATACGTATTAACATTAATTAATTATACAAACTAACTAAAGTAGAAAGGCAGTTTTAAAGAGAGAGAGAGAGAGTATTAAAATTCTAACTCACATATGATATTCCCTTATGTCTTTCCTTCAAAATTGTTTACTGATGCAAGATAATAATTCCACTTAATCGCTTCATAAATCTGATGACTTCATAGTTAATGACTAAATGAGACTATAATTTCAATAAATCTCTTTTTCTTAGTGAATATTTCATTTGATTCTAACACCTTAGAAATTTATGGTAAAAAAAATAATCGATCGTAAATTATATTATCTTATATTATTATGTATTATCAGGTTAAATTTCAAATATAAAATTATTATTATTTATATTCTAATACGAAAAGTAAATCATTAGATTAATTTTAAAAACAATAAATACATATTAAGAGAATTATTAATTATAAGAGTTCTATTAAAATAATTAGTATAAATAGTATAAGATAAATAGATTTTTATACATTTTACCTATCAATTACTATTAAATATAACAATAACTATATCATTAAAATAATTTTTTACTATTAATAATTTATCAATCACAATAAATACATTTTTTATCACTTCACTAACTTATAAACAATCAACACTGAAATAATTGAAATAATTGTTTAAGTAAATATTAAAATTATAAAAAATAATTGTATCACTAATCTTCTATATTATTTAAATTAGATATTCAATCTTTACATAACTATATAATTCAAGATTTATGTTTCAAGTTACTCAGACTTTCTTACCTTCATAATTTAATCGATCAAACTAAAACTTCTCACGTACATTATTCAAAACGTTATTTAAATTTTATCTATTCTTTATTTAGGCTACAGATTTTTTAGAATTTTACACTTTTCTACATATATAAAATATAAAGATAATTAAATACTACGAAAATTATAGAAAAACTAGCACGTAAATTTTCTATAAAATTTAATTAATATTTTTTCATTACAGTGTTAGAATTAAAGTATTTATCTTAAATTTTGATTAAAAACATATAGTAATAATTAGATTTCAAAATAAAATTTAATACTGAATAGTCTTCGAAATATAAACTATTCAAAAATTGAAATTGAAATTTAATTCAAATCATTTAAATTTAAATAAAATATCAAGAATTTATATTTGAAATTATATATAAAATTAAACATATTTAGAATGATATAAATATAAAAAAAATATAAAAATTTTAATTATTTAAAAAATATATTAATTTAAACTAAAAATATAATCTATATGAAAAATTAATTTTCGAAGTTATTTTATAATACATAATTATATTTTACATAATAATATTTAAAAATTTTGAGTTAATTATTGAAATATAGTAACGATTAAATGGCAAAATATCTAAATGTAAGTTTGAAGATAGACAATATTTAACACTATCAATTGCAGAAAGTCACTATATAAATATTGAATATTGCCTAATATCATTAATATATACAATTACACTGTAAGTCTCTTATCTAATTAATTATGAACAATATATCTACGTGGTTTTATCTTTGAATAGATCTTTTTATTTTCTATATGAAAAAAACTTAAATTTTTTTATATAATTAAAGTAATATTATTCTAAACAATCCACAATAAATAGTAAAACTCAAGTTTTTATTTCATTCATGCACTGATCAATTGACGAACTTGATTTTTTTATAAGTATAAGTCAGATAATTGAAAAAAGTATGAAAAAATATATTTTTATAATTAAATAATAAAAATATTTTCATGAAAAAATATCTAATTAATTTATATATATTAACATTAACATAGAAACTTAATTAGATAACAATCAATGTATTTAAATTATGTAAGTCCTATTATCGATGAAGTAATTATTTATTAAGATAAGCATATAATATTAATAATTATTAAGACAAGCAATTTAATTTTTTTAGTGATGTATAAATTTTCCATTGTAATAGAAAAAAGAGAATCTTTAAGTTCTTATTGGCAGAATATAAAACCGATCTGATTTTACATACTTCGAATTTCTCTTTTATAAGAAATTTTTTCTACATAATACAAAGTGTAAATTAATCGTATATAGTAATTTTTGGCTATAAATTTTAATAATATATATTTTATATATATATATATAATACGTACATTTTTAGGATCATTCATGTTTATTAAATGATTATTAATATAGGTGAATTAAACTTTAAGGAAGTCTACTCTGAATATACATTAGATGTTATATTACGTTCTATATTAAAATTCAATATGTGTTAATTAATAGATGGATTGTATTCATCGATTTTAATTAATTAATATTATAAGAAATACAGTCAATTAAAATCTGGTTAGTGTCACGTTTAAAATATAAAAAATAATATAATGGTCAATATTTTAATATTTTTTTCAAACTAAAATTTAAAAAATGTTAATAAAAACTGATAGAAAATTATATTAAAAATAAAAATCTATTTTATAATTATAAATCCAATTTTTAAAAAGTAAATACAATAGTTTAGAATAATTGACATTATTCATTTGCATTATAAAGGTTGTGTAGAAAATACTAGAAAAATATATCATACTCGTAATATTATAGTTATTATATAATTATAAAAAAGTATTACAGAAACTGAATATTATCATTTTTTTGTATATGCAATATATGATTATATAATGTATAATATGTTGAATTCATTAAATAATATGAGAAATTACCGGATAACAAATAATTTACAAATCTGTAAAAAATAATTTCTACTTAATCGTCTATATTATTAGATGAAACTTTAATTTAAAAATACCTTTGCATATATATATATATATATGTAATACATACATTTGGTCCTTAATCTTTACTGTTAGAATTATTGAAGTATATTCAAGTTTTCTTAAAGTTTTCTCGTATACTTGCTAGTTTATATTTATATAACTCTCACTTTCTGCTTTTTGGTAGATATTTATCAGCTGTACTATATCTTTGCTTCAATAATCTCTATACTCGAGTGTAAATATTAAAACACAGCAAAAGAGAATTTAATTATTCTAGATGCTTACTTTTTAAAGCAACTTCCAAGTATCTAACATCTAGATTTATATTCAAAATAATATAGCTTTAGCTTTATTTTACAAGAAGAAAAATCATGTATCAATTGAAATTACAGATGCATATCAATGTACATGAAAAAATATGAAAAACTTTTATAGTACAAAATTTTATTTTTATAGTATAAATATGATAATTGTCAGCTAATATTTGAAACACTTTTCTACTTGAATTTATATTAGCCGAAAAAATTATGGCTTACTATTTTACTTAAAATTAATAATTTATAATTAATTTAAAAGATATATATTTCTATCATTAACAATTTAAACAAATTTTTTTAAATTACATGATTGTAAGAAATTTTAAGTTTAAACAAAAAATTTAGACTTCTTTCAAATATTCTACTTTATATATTTAATATTTACAATAAAAAGTTAGTATAGATAAATTTCACTTATTATATAGTGAAATATTATTATATATTATTATATATATTATAGAATAATTTTTAAAGGATCTTTTATTTTTTATAAACAATCATTTTGAATAGAATTAATAGAAAAATGAATATTACAAATTTTTTGTAGACCCTAAATGATCAGTAATTTTTTCATTAGTTTCTTGAAACAAAAGATTTATTATATTATTACATATTTAATACCACTAATATTTAATTCAAACAATTTTATTATATTTCAACTTATTAAATACCTATCGTTAAATAATCTGTAGTTATACAGAGATCAATTTAAATAATTTGAGCCTTTGAATAAAATTATTTTTAGACGATACAATTATAATTAATAATATATTTATAGTTAATAATTCATAACGTTAAGAATCTCAAATGGAATACTCTTATGATAAATTATTTCAATAATAAATAAATTTTTTGAATTATAATAATAAATAAATTTTAATCGTATATACTAGAATAAAAAATCTTAAATCCGCTTTAATTATGATATAATGAATAAAATGTTAAAATATAGTGTAATAAATTATATTTTTTTAACGTTTTAAATGCATGTAATTCAATACAATAGTAAGCTTAATAAATATTTCAGAATTTAATTTTATACGGTAAGATAAATTAAAAAAAAAATAAAGAATTTTGTATGAATAAAAAATGAACATTAATAAATCAAGAAGGACTAAGAGGCAAAACGCATGTTTCGGTACGGTTATGAGTTCCTTTTTCTTGAATCTATACCTTCCTTTTAATTAGGCTCTAGAAATTTTAGAAATATATTTTAATATAATATAACTACTATTAAAAATAAAAAATTAATTTTTTAACGTCAGAGTCTTAATTAGATCTTTTTTAAATAAAAATGTATTTGTTATTTTTAAGTGTACTTAAAAAACGTAATATTATACACTCTTCAATATAAGAAAACTATTTTTTTATTCTTCGTCTAAGATCTAATATAAATTTTGAATTGAATAATTTAATGTACGATTCAAATACTATATAATATTTAATAAGAGCTTTATTTAAACTTATTAAAATTATTGTAAAAAAATAATATTTTGTATTCCTCGTTTTAAATTACTCGTATTATTTAAGATATAGAAAAATTTGTTTCAATACAAACATTGAATATTTTACTCAGCTATATATGTTTGAAGCTGTGTTATACTAAACTAAAAGTATATAATATATTAAAAATTAACAGCTTAAAGAGATTAAAATTTAAAAAAATACTTGCGTAAAAATATCACAATTTTAAGTTTAATAAAAATGAATGAAATCAAGTTAATTTAAGAACTAAAAAGAATAATAATTTGATCATAAAGAAAATGACATTCAAAAAATACAAAGTTATAAAAACACCATTAAAGAATTTGTCTAAAATAAATATTGTCTCTAAAACAAAAAAAGGATATATACAGGTGACATTACGCAAATTACTTGTTTTAAAAAATATTCGTTCTTAAAATTACAATATTTGCTGAGTTATCAATTGCGAGTAATAATTTATCTGTAAAAATGTTATATAATATGAAATAAGTGTTTGTAGTATTTTACAATAGAATTCATACTTATTAAATAATCGTTATCCAAAGAATATACCCTGAATATATTTATACGCAAGAAAGTACACGTATCTTCAAAAGAAGAATTATAAAAGTTTCATATAGATGCTTTTCCAAAGAAACATAAATGTACCATCGCGGCTTAGCTACCTAATAAAGCGAACAAGTGTCTTATGAAAGATGAAGGGCTTGGCGATCCGTTGTGTGCAAACGTAATTCGGTGTTCGTAACGTAGTTACTCGGTTAGATGTTCTGGTTTCTGGTTTGCACAGGTGGGAGTGGAAAGATGGAGTGGGGATTTCTCGCCTCGAGGCACTAGACCGAACCATTGCACTAATAGTACACCGACGGCGGTACATGCGGTTGGATTTAATTCGTAATGCGTCACAATACCCGACTGTCATACTCGAATCACTTCATCAGGAATTCAAAGTGAAGTCTCCTATATATTCCAAGGCTGATATATATACACAAGATGATGCCATTGTTTTAAAGATTCTTCTACTGGAGCTGCTTTTTTTATTTCACTCGGAAAATCAAACGATTTTTTTATTTATATCCTTGCGTATGTATATATATATATATTAAAAATGAATGATAAAATTAACAGAGTATGTCATTTTTTCGCTTTTCAAGCTACTAGATTTATTGTACATTAATAACGTATACAGTTACATTATATCAACTTAAATTAATATAAAAGGATTGTTATACTAAGTTAATGAGTTTCCTCAAAAGTTGAAAAAAAATAATTCATAAAATAATTGTTAGATCATCAACTAGAAGAATGAATAAATTTTTATATAATTAAAATGTCATACCTATTAAGAATACTTAACAGATGAACTACAAGTAGATGAACTGTGAAAATGGTCAGGCGCATGTTTAAAATATTAATAAGTGTTTTAATTTTATATTTTTTAAATGAACACTTCTTCAACTTCTAAATATAATATATTATTTAAAATAATTATATTCTATAAATTCCGAAATATTTATATTTCAAGATTATAACTAAAAATTTTTTTAATTTTGTATAAATTTATTAATTTTTATTTTAAAATTTCATAAATTTAAATAAATACTAATAAATAACGAATTGCTTAAATCTATACTTGGAATATAAATATTTTATAATTTATATTTTTTTTTTAAATATTTTCTGTATAACTATACATACATATATTATTTAAAATTACATAATAATAGTAATGATAAATATTCGATAAATTAATTGTAAATATTTATTTTAAAAATTTGTAATATTTATAATACAATAATATATTAATATTTTAGAAACCTCTTTTTTATAAGATTATTTTAAATTAATACGTGTGACATTTTTATATTTTACAACTACATAAACTTAATGATCAAGCAAATATAAAAAGATAGTTTAATTTATATACTAAAAAACTAATTATAACTAGAATTTATTAATATGTATTCGTTACTTTATAAGTAATTAATTTTGTTTCATTGTAAAATGCATCTAAGGATATTTGAATATTTTCCCTTATAAAAATCATATTAAATAAAATAAGAAATCTAGAGCAGGTAAATAAATAAAAAGAAAATTAATTCACCGATAACAATATTAATAATACATACAATAATGTTCCATACTCTAATGTAACTATAAACAACGTACGAACTGATGAAAATCACTGCACAATCTTTCTTCATGGGTTGAAACTTGCGCAAGATCTATAATAACGTTTTAAAACCATTATCATACTAATTCATATCCCTGCCCATTCACTCACTCGTGTTCGCTTCTTCTTTTTTGGACAAAAATGGTAATCGAAATCGAGAAAAAACATAATGTGCGTAATGAAGAGCACTCGAGTGACTACCACTCCATGGATGGTCGGTTTTTCATCAACGTCCGAAGTGAATGCCGCATGAAGCTTCGGTGATTTTGCACAATATCAGTGTTATATAGAAAAATGAAGATGATCGTCGAAGCCATACCCCAACGCGTAATTCTCTAGCTTTCTTTTCTTCTACACACATATATATAACAAGAGGTACAAGAATCATCGTATAGATCTATTGTTTTCCCGTTTGTAATGTTAGAAGAAATAAAAAAAAGTATAAGGAACTAGAAATAAAGTTGCAATAATAAAATATATGTATATGTTACGATATATGGTAAATTTGAAAGAGAAGCAATTGAAAATAGTTTTGTTGAAGTTAAGTTGGATCAAAATAAGGAAAAGGTTACTACCAAAATGAATCCAAATATATTTATTACATAGATTCTTCGAAATCTTCATAATAATTTTTCCTATCAATTCTTTAAAAATGATGAATTTTCAATTTTTTTCTTTACATAAAATTTCTATTTTATCGACAAATATGTAAAATAAGATTCATATGATATCATGTTTTAGACGTAAATTATATTATGAATAATAAATTTTAATAATAATAAACTTATTAAAATGTTAAAAATATATAAATTTACTATAAAGCTATAAATTTTCTTTAATTTAATTTTAAATAACTTATTATAATACAGAATTCTTGTATAATAATAATAAATCAACAATAATTTTTATAATTATATTTTAATATAGCATTAATATTTTAATTTCATGTTAATCTTATATAAAACTTTGAACTTATTTAAATTCAATGAAGATTTCAGTAAAATAAATATATTTAATTGTTAAAAAGTATATTCCTCAAGTGATAAAATAAATCACTAAGATAACATGATTCTTTTATCGCTTATAATATTTGCTTTCTAATATATCAAAGTATAGTTTATAATCCAAGGTAATACAGCTTAGCAAGCTTAAAAATAAAATCACTTATAGATCTTGGACGTACCAAAACAAATGATCGATTTGTTCACTACCCGCCACCGAAGTTACTCTTCACAAACGGATTCGAGCCTAGTTTCAGCAGAACCACTTTCGACTATCACGATTGGAAATTGCGATTCGAATTCCAAAGCCCCGGATGGGATGAGCTTCTCGTGCTTTCACTCTCTTTCTCCGACAGCAAGTTACCGATTGAGCGCCGACCCCGATCGTTGCGTACGGGCCCTCAAGCGCATTCTAGAATTGTATTCACGATCACGTTCTATACAGGAAACCAGGAGTTCAAATTCCATTTTAATTAATTTCCAAATCTGTATCGCTCGTTACGAATATCGCTCGTTTCTGCTGGGGATTTTCACGATCGGCGTAAACGTACCTTCCCCCCCCCCGGTTTATTTTGGTGCAGATGCGCCATTCTCGTCGTTTTACTCCTTATTGCTGTGCATTTCATCACTGTCTCATAATTGTTTATAAGAAGCCTGTAAATATCCTACTCATAATCAAATTAGAGGTTTTGCAGGTACTAATTATTTTGAATTCTCATAGTAAATATTTCGTATCACGAATCACATTTTATACATATATTTTATGCTAATTACAATGAAACTTAAAATTTAATGAAAGCAATACTGAATTTATTTCGCTAATTATAAGAACAAAGATATAATAATCATCATTTGTATTCGTAGTTTAAGAAAATTTTATGTGTTTCTTTCGCCAAGTTAAGATATTATATCGATCATATCAAACCTTGAATATTTTTAATTGTTAACTAAAAGTATTAAAAAATATGTAATACCTTTTAGAAATGCTGTTTTAAATGAAATATTTAGTATTGAATTTAATTAAATTCATGTACTTGATTTAATATATTTAATAACTGATATATCTTAAAAATATTCCTATAATACATATGTTTAATCTAATTTAATAACTTGAAATTTAATAATCATCCTTAATTATTTTATTTAATTTATATAAATAATTTTTAAATGATAAATTATTTTTCCAGAATTTATTATGTAAGAAATTTAGATTTCGTTTCGTTATATTTTATGAATGTTCTAAGAATTTACATTTATATTTAATAAATAGAAAACATTTAAGATTATGGATTGCAACTATTATAGAATAATCATTCAAATAAATTATTCAAAGTACGTAATTTAATTGATATTAAGTAAAATACTATTTATAAAATTTATATATTTTTAGAAAAACTGCTTTATACTTTTTAATAAATATACTGATATTTTATAAATATTTTTAAAACAAATAATTAAAAGGGTTTGAATCAATTCTTATAATGTATTAATTTTAATTTGCACATATATAAATTAAACATTAGTACATATAATTATATAAATGTATAAACATATGAAAATATATGAATTCATCATTTACATTTATTTCTAAATAAGAACCAACAAATTTTTAAATAAACATATTCCTACTATTTTATATTAAAAGTATTCGAAAATTTATTAAATATTTTATAATTTATTTTTAATGTGATAAATCAGGTATTTTTAAAAATAAATTATAAATAGTTTTATATACAAATAATTTAATGCACAAAACTTCTTTCGTGTTATTATTATGATTAACGATTCTTAAGATTGAATTTGTTCTATCGATTTTCTGCAATAAATATATTATTTACTTTAACTTGTTCATTGTATTAACGAGTAATAAAATTCATTTTTATCTTCATTATTTTAAGATTATTTCCAAATATCTTACAAAATAATATAATATTTGAATTTATATTCGAAATATGATTCCAAAAAAATTGATATAATGGAAAAAGTTTTGAAAATATTTCAAACCATAAAATAATAAATTAAAAACTGAATATATGTTTCATTAAAATAAATAAATTGGTTAACCAATTAATTATTTCTGTTATATACATTAAAAAATATATTTAATTAAAATATATAAAACATAACTATATTCTAGAATTGAAAAAAATAATAATATGAACGTAGGATCCTACCGATGTTTTCTCTTTTTCTTCACTCTTTTATATTTGCAGCTCAAGAATATTACCGCGAGTATTTGAAAAGATTTTCTGTATTCTCAACGCGAGTCCATCGAGTTGGGAGTACTTCTTAACCGATTCCTGGAAAACTTTTAGTTTCGCCCTTTCTCTCTGTCCTTCGGCTTCTTTCTTACGTTTTTTCTTTTCTTACTCATTATATATCTCTCTCTTACACACACACAAATTCTGACTATCTTTGTCCATTGCTTTTCATCTTTTCCATCGAAGCAAAACTTAAGCTAAGGTTTTGTAAAGTTTTCACAACTTTATCCTCCCTTCGTTTACCCTCTGTCCAAGTATATCTTTCTATTCTATTTTTTTCAGTTTCTCCCTTCCTCCGAGTATTTTATTTTCCCAGTATTAGACTATCACGAAAACTAAAACTAATTCTAATTCCGCACTTAATACCACCGAATCAAGACCATTTTCTCAATCTTAGAATACTTTTTCATTGCCCTTCATACATGTAAGACTCCGATATCCATTATTCGAATAAACTGAATTGTTAAGGTCTGAACGTAAGAACTCGGATAAAAAGTTTTTCTAAAAGAGCTGGACATCCACTGATCCCTAGATTAAAGCTCTCTCGTGTTGACAAGTGACAGTCTATTTTAAATCGCATTTAGATAATAATAATTCCACGTAAAGCCTGTCAAATACTTTACTCAAATATCATCAATTTAACTTTGTATATGCTTTTATTCTAGATATAGATATATTCATCATTTTTATTTATTTTTATTTTTATTTATTTGAATATAAATATAATATAACAAATATATTTGTATAAAAATATAAATACAATAAAGTTAATAATTCATTTCTATAATAAAGTACAAACCTTTTTTAAAAAATTGTAAAAATGTTTAATAACGAATATAAATGTCAATCAATACTACAAAGTTTGTTATTTTATATTCAAGTAACAATAAGATTCATATATTTAAAAAAATATAAATGAATAAATAAAAATAAATAAAGTACAAATTTTTAATATTTTTTTAAACATAGTCAATAAACAATTAATAAGTATTAAAAGATATAAAATTTTTATAAATATGTTTATAAATTTATAATGTTAAACTGCTGCATAATTAATTATGAATTATCAAGTGTTAAAGATTAATTTATAAATTGAGTTACGATTACACTTGAGTGTTATTTTAATTTCTTCATATTCGTATTCATGTGAAATATATTTAATAAGATTTATTTTACAATTATATGTTAATACTTTAATTCATATTATTTATATCCAATACATAATATAAATATTAAAAATTAAATCATTATTACATGTAATTAATCTGACTAAAAAATTACATTTTATAAGAATCAAAATAATATACATTATTTATTGTCTCGTCAATTATATTTATATCTTAAAAGAAATTAATACATAAAAAAGACGTAAATTAGTTGAATAAAAATACTAATGAAAATTAAAATTAAGTTATGATTAGATAAAAATAACAATAAATAGCAACAAATAAAAATAAGTACCAAAAAGATAAAAAAATTGAAAAGTAAACGTTAACTGCAATAAATTCATGTATACTAAAAATCAAATAAATAAGTATACACATAGATATATATATACATAAAAAAACTAAAGTGAATCAGAATATTTTAAAAAGCAGTATAAACATAAAAAAAGAAAAATAAACATAGTAATAGAGGTATCAAATACATATTCACATAAACGTATAATATAAACGTGCAACAAAACAACAATAAATATTAATAGTTTTTAAAATTAAAAATAATTAATGACAAAGCTAGATTTGAGTATGAACAAAAAACAATTATAAGTATAGTGTAAAAATATACAAAATATTTATAATAAACATGTAGAACAAAATATTGATAAACTACAGATGAAAATGAAAAATGTAAAAAAATAAAGAAGAAAATGTAAACATTTCAAAAAATATATACAAGTAGATAGAAAAATAAATATAAAACATTTTAAAATTAAATTTCTAACGTTTAAATAAGATATAAATAGCTAAATATAAATAAATTAGATTGTATAAAAATAACTATTTTCATAACAGTTAAGCCTGGAAAGTATTTTAAATTAATTTAATTTAAATTAATTATTAATAAAATTCTTTACATAATAAAATAGTTGCTAAAACGTATTAATTAAAAAAAAACTTAAAATTCATTGGATTAATGAAAAGATATGTAAAGTACTATAAAATGTAAATTTCATTCTGAAAAGTCAAGTTAGTCTATTATAACAAACCAAGCCATTATTGGCCTTTGCAAACACTAAAAGGTTTTGCTACTACCAGCTGCCAATAACACAGAATATTGAATATCTAAATTCTCTTGATTTGCCTAAGATTTAAATCCATAAATTTTAAATGAATAAAAAGTTTGTAAAAAATTATAAACTTTATTAATTAAATAATTTATCCAAAAAATCATTATCATAAAAAGTTCAATATTATTCTAAAAGAAATAATATAATTTTTTTATAGTATAAGTTTTTTTCCTCTATAAAAAATATTTTAGAACTAATAAATTGAACTAATACTAAGAAAAAAAGACTCTAATAAATAACCATATAAAACGATATACTTTCATTACAAAAATATGCATTTATTTATAAAACTTGTAACAATTATAAAATTTGTAAATAATTATACAATATTTATGTGATAATATCAAATTATGGAATATAGATTCAGAAATTAATATACAAATGTTCAATATATTAAGAATAAATATTTATTTTTGGTCATTATTCCTTGTACGAAAGTGCTAATACATTCAAAATACATTGTTTCATGTATCTAATTCTTAATAAAAATTATTTTTAAAGTTATTCTTGAGAAAATTTTTATTAAAAAATTTTCAAATAAATTTCTTTTAATAAAATTAAAGAATTTAATAATTTGTAGAATATTGCTCAATAATATTTAAATTATTTAGTTAACTAAATATTTTATAAAGAAAATACTCCTTCAAATTACAAAATTGCCAATCTTTTTTAAAAAAAATAAAACTGAAGAAATCATAAATGAAAAGATTAAATTAATTAATTACCAAAAAATTAATTAAAATATATAACATGATTCTCAAACTATATTTTTATTAGCTTTATACTGATACAAATTTAACCTTAATATAAATTTTATAAATACAATACTTTTAATATAAATCATGTTAAACATATTTTGATATAATAAATGATAAAAAGTTTATAAAAAATATTGATAAAATATTACCTTATTTTTATATATAAATGCAATAAATTTACAAATTGTATTGTAAAAATACAAAATTATATGTAAACAAACCTTACATTAATATAAATAAAAAAAACTAAACTTAATAACTTCATTGCATACAAATTTAAAAGCAAAATTTATTTATTAAATATTTAAAATATTCTTCATAAAATATTAATTACTTATAGTATGAATAAAAAATTGAATTCTTTTTTTTAATTAGATATCTATAAATAAAAATATTTTATTTAAAAAAAAACTATTAAATGACATACGAATTCGTTTAAATAAGAAAGAATGGTAAAATATAAGACTACTTTTTCATGACTACAAATCATTATTATAGAACATTCAGTCAGCTATTTAATACATCATTTATTTATTTTAAATAATAGAAACATTCCAACATTTTTATTATAAAAAAATTTTTTTATAAATAAGAAAAAGACTAAAAATATCATAAATATATTCAAAAATATATTCATAAAAAATTAATTCAATTATGTTTAAGTTTTTAAACATAATAAAACGAGCAAAAGATTTGATATTTAAATTAACCAATGATAATGAAAACAAAAAATGGAAAATAATATATAAATTATAAAATCATTAGTAATGTTCCATACTACAAAAATTTTTAGTAGTTTTGTACCTCTATTTCATATTACAGGCATCAATATGAAATACTAATAGACAAAATAATTCAAAATTAACTTATTAAGGACTGCTATATGCTATAACATTTATTCATCTAAAGATCTGTTAAATTAAAACAGTCATTTGTAGATAATACAGCTCAATGTAAAATCATAAGAGGATTACAAGTAAAATACAGGCAAAAATATTGTATTAAATAAAAAACAGTATAATCAGTAAATGATGAAAGTAGTTAAATCAAAAAAGAGCATTACAAAGTTTTAAATAAATTCATGCGTAATAATCATACAATGATGGTTCAAATTACATAAATATAGGTAAAAATATTTACATATAATTATATAATTATATCACTTCATTTTAACTTATCCAATAAACACTGTTTATAAACAATAAAATATTAGCAATATAAATTTATACTTAATTCGATTTATAAATTATTTTTATGGTTCAAAAAAGTAAGATTTTGTTCATTTTTTTTTAATTTCTTCAAGTTTTAAACATAACAATCTTAATAACTCTAACGAATCACATAAGACTTTATAGAATTTTATATTTTATTTCATTAGATTTTATATAGAATTTTATAGAATTAAATATAAAATAAATCACTTAAAAACTTCATAAATCCCATTTTATATCCTTAATTTCAAAAATTTATGTTATATTTTCGAAAATGTAATATCTATAAAAAAATACATTTAAATATATACACTAAAAATAAAAAAAGAAAAGCAAATAAGATTAAAAATATACCTGGTAAAAATCATTTATATACTTCCACAGCATATTTTCATCTTTATGGTGCAAAGTATGTACAAAACTCCTTTGGTTGACGAACGTATCTAAGAGCTAGAATTAGTGTGAATAGATTTTAGTTTGTTTTGCTTACTCACAATACTAGACAGATTTCTTATTTTCACAGAATTTTATAAGTATTTGATGAGTTCTTGAAATATTATACATAATTTTAATAAACATACAACTAGATAAAAATTAAATTATTAATTTCAAATTTTCTATTAAATATACAGTATAAAATATATTATAAAAATCTAATATTAAATAAGTCGCTCTACAATGATTACTGATTCACCAAAATTTAGTTAAGAATTAGAATTGATAAAGAAAGTACTACTCTGATTTTAAATGATTTTTATGTGGCATTGCTTGTTTACATTTAACATGAATTAATACTAATTTAAAATTACTTTAGAAAAGAAAACAAATCATTTATAATTTGAAACGAATAAAAATTTAATTTGAAAAGCGAGGAAACAATTTCAGTAACTATTTAAATATAACTGTCTAAATATTATTTTGAATTATCAATAATGCATGTTTTGAAGTTAACAATAAAACATTAACAATAATATAGTAATAATACAAAATTTAATATTTACAAAATAATATAATTCGAATTTATATTTTTATATTTAATACATTTTTATTTATATAAACTTTGATAATATATGATTTTAATATATAATTGCAGATGTCAAAGTATTCTAACAATATTTAAAATGATACTGCGTTAAAACAAATTTAAGGTATCGTATCTTTTCTGTAAAATAAAGAATATAATAGAAAATTAATAAATTAATAAAAATTACAACTTATTAATCAATATAATATCTTCGGCTATTCTAAAGTGGTCTTTAGTACCTCTTTTTCAATAAATTATTATATTTATTATACATTATTAATAATTTTAATTAATTGAATTAAATATTTATTTGCAAAATAACATTTAAAAAATAATAATAAAATAGGTATTATATGTTTAAATATTTAAGTCTATTATAATGCATTTCTATTTATATATAAGGGTAAATTAAGTTATGATTGACTCCGCTACATTTTTGAAAAATAAATGCAATAACTTATAATTCTAAATAATTTATTTATTTTAAATAAAAAATTATGAAAACAATATGAAAATTGACTATATGATTTTATATTTTTTAAGAAGTTAATAATTTGCGATTATATTACAGTTTTTAAATTGATAAAATATTAGTTTTACAAGTGTTTTCTAAATTTAAATATCAATCTTTTTATCTGATTATATATTCCTTGCAAAAAATTTCCCAATTAATTTATTAAATTATATACATACGTGTCTACATTTTTCTTTATATCCTTCTCATATTATAATCGTCCAATCGTTAAACCAGAACTTTTAGTTAAATCATATATAAAACCGTAGATAATTTAATATATTTAAAATCCTATCTTATATGGATATAGTATAAGTAATCAGTAGTACATATTTACTGTATTAAATAAAATTAATCGAATTAGTGGTTAAAAGACTTTTATTAACTTGCTAAAAGTCAACAAATCTGATATTATGATTTTCATTAATAGCTGAAAATATTTTTTTAATTTCTTGGGCATGATATTCTTTTATGCTCCAATAATCACACGTCAAAAAAAATAGAAACAAAACTTTATTTAGCTACTGAATTTGGTGTTATATCTAGATGAGCAATGTCACTCCAAAAAAATAAATATAACAACGTTTAATGTCGCTTAGTTTAGATTGACTTTTCAGTTAAGACTATAATTATGACAATTCTGATCACAACATCTGAAAATGACTGCGTTTTAGTAATTATGTAATAACTCATGACTAATAATAATATCCTAGATGATAATATTAAATAATATTACTTTTTTGATAGTAGCTTAAATGATAATTTTAAAAATCTATAAAAATATTGCGCGAAAAAAATAACAAAATTATTATAAAACATTATCAAATATCAAATTGTGAATATTTATACACAGTAACAGGTTCTTTATATTCATCTTATCAATATATTTATAAACTACGTTTAGTTTATTTAACTACATTTTTTATAAATTTATGTATACAAATTTATATTTAAAAAATATTGAAATGAAAATTAGTTCATATTTATAATGCTTATTATTTGATCTGTTATTTATAACCTTAAATTTTAATAATTATGTTAAATATTAATAGTGTTCTATGTTATTGGTTTAAAAATACTGATTTAATTTTTAAGAGTACATAAGATAAAGCAACTATTATATTATTGTTATACATGTTTAAATGCATAATTAAAAACAAGATAAATCTTCAAATAGTAGATATTTCAGGAAAATTCTTATTATATTGTTCTAAATTCACTGTTAATGTTACCTCACGTATTTAAATTACCTCATGTTTTATTACTTATTTACAATGATATTTTGTAAATAATTTATCGTAATTAAATTTTGAAAAAGTTTCACTAAGCTTAAACAAAAACAATAAGTCTATAATATTATAAAGATATTTTCACATCTTCTATACAATATCAAATATATGCAATTTATTAAATGAATACTGGTGATATGTATGGATCTATAAAATTAAATTAGATATGAGGGATAGAAAAAGAGTTAATACAAGACCAAGGTAAATCTCCCAAATCATAATCCACAATAATAAAAATAAAAATAATCTATATTTTGATTTCAATTTAAAAAAGAAAAAGTTGAGTTATTTAGTAAAGAAAATTAAAACCAATATATGGAAAATATATAAGATAGTATTAATAATATGTATAATTTAACATTTCAATATATTTATAAATTTCACCATTTTCCAAATACTTTCATTATTAAAAATATGAAATTTAAATCAACATTTCTTTTTTATTAGTACAATTAATAATTTGATTTTTAAGTAGTATAATTTATAAATGTTTGGTAAATATATTTCATTAGCAAATAATAAAAAGCTAGTAATAATTAATAAAAAATTTTCCATGAAAATACTATAATCAAACACTATATTCGACACATTATAAACTTCTCAGAATGAACAATGAGTTTTTAGTTTTCTTCTTTATCTACTTTTAAAGTACCTACATATTATTTAATATTATTACTTTATTTAATATTATTTTGTTTTTAATTTGAATGATTATACTTCATTGATTTATATATTGAATACTTCATTTGATAGAATTATTGCTACTTTGTTTAATTCTAGATAGCATATTCTGTAAATAAAGACTTATATCTATAAATCATTGGTTATACTATGCGTTGATATGAATATTAAATATGACGTGTACCGGGATGATTCATTCTGGTGTATGTTATTATTACCGCCTCGTGTTCATTTTCTGTGTAACAATAGACTGGAAAATCCTTGCAATGTATAAGACTCAAGGTGGAAGAATTTCGATTGGTTTATCCTTGCGCTAACACTTTATCCTAGAGATTGAAAGTGGAATGCACAAGGAATAATGAATATAAATAAAGGAGAAGCATCAACAACTAGAAACTAAAACCAATCCGTCCAATATATATATATATATATATAGAAATTTAAATGTTGGCAAACCCAATGCTTACGTTCAAAACAGCCTTGTAAAAGCGATGAATGGATTGGCGAAATCGGAGGTGGCGGAAACACCATAATCTTAAAAAAGCAGACAAGATGGCTCATGCTATCATCCTTCTTCATCGCTTACTTAGCATTTTTAACTTAGTTAATTTTAAAAAAGATAATTACGAAATAGTATATTTCAATATGAAAAATAATATTTGGAATATATATACATATAAATATAATTAAAAAAATTTTTTAAATATAATTCAATGTTACGAGTTTAAAGTAATTAACTTTTAATTGCTAAACCTTCAGTGTATAACATAAAAAATTTATTATATAAAACTTAGTTATATGGTATATGGTAGTTATCTGTCTTGAATAAGCACATAACTATATATTTATAAATAATGTACTATAATATGTTCTTTAAACTTGTAAAAAATCTATTAACTTTTTGTCAATATATAGATAAAAATAGAATGGAAAAAATATTCGCTTTCAAGCTGAATTCATTATATATGGAATACACAAGTGAAAAAGTACGTATATACCAACCCTATATTTACATTGTAAATTTATAGTCCAACATAGGACATATTATTAGTACATAGCATATATACTTCGAAAAAATGGCATCTGGTTTAATTATTTGCTTCTTTCCTGAAACAACTAAAGGTCACAGATCTTACAAAATTAAATTTGATTCATGCAGTATCGATAATAAATTTCTACATTTCTTACGTATTAAGTACGAATAAAAATATAATTAAATAAAAATGAAAGTGGAAAAAGGATAACAAAAACAAGAAGACAAACAAGAAAAAGAACAAGAACAAAAAGAATAACAAGAAAAAGAACAAGAAAAAGAACAAGAAAAAGAACAAGAAAAAGAACAAAAAAAAGAACAAAATCAAGAAGACGAACAAGAAAAAAGAGAACAAAAATAACAAAACGAACAAAAAAAACAAGAACAAAAACAAAAAGAAGGAAAGAAAATAGGACAAGAAAGGTAGCAAAAGAAATGACTTCCATTGCTTAGCAAATGCCGTTTTCTCGCGGCATACGAGGAAGGGAATAATAAGGTAATTGTTATGCCAGAGCACGGTGATAGCTCCGGTACCGAAGGATCAGAACCGCTTATCACTGATAAGACACGATTTGACCCGGACATACTTAGCAACCTTTAGTCTTTCAAGTAACTGCAGCTGCCTCCTATATATGCAGAGAAGAACTATCGGACTCCACTACCACGTAATCCAATCCGTAACGCCCTGGAACTTTGACACAACAAGGAAAGGCCTGAACTCGAAAATTAGACTTCGCATCTCATGATTCTTTTGTTTAAAAACATAACTAAAACAAAATCATCTTTTTTTAGTTATGATACACATTTTCGAACTTCAAAGTTTTGCTATTTCCTGTTTCGTATATACTTATATTTTTTGCAAACTTATACCTTCATTGAATTTTCAGTTTTTATTTTCCTTCTTTTAAAATGAATTTTCGATTACTAAAATGAAAAGTCATAAAATAACAGAATGAAATCATATTTTTAACTCGACTATATCAAAATGCATTCAACATTGATACTCCAGATATAAATCGAGTATAGAATTTACGGTAAAATATATTATACTTAAATTTTTATCTTGTTTTATATATGAATATTATTTTTCTTATTGTTCAATAATTTCAAAATATTTTAAAAATATCTTTTTTAACTTTTTATAATAAATCAATTATATTTATATTATTTTCTATACATACATATGTATTAAAATATATTATTACAATAGTTTCTAATATATTACTTTGTATATGCAATTTCTTAAATGGTTTACTATATTGTACAAAAGAATAAATATATTGGAAAACAATAACTTTACTTTTATAATACTTCTTAAATTCTAAATGAAATTATGCCAATCTTTCACAATATCCATAAACTATTATAAAAATAATTTAAAAAATTTCTTTGAATTTATTTTTTTTTACAAATTTTATATGTATCAATATATTTATAATTAAATTTTTTACATAAATAAATAATTACTCTTCTATGCTGAACTGTTAAAATCCTAAAATATATTATTAAACTTTTACATAGAATAGAAATTTAAAGAGAAAAATATTTATAAGAATAATAAATCAAATACTAAAATCATTTAATTTAATAAATAATCAAAAATTCAGATAGGTATATACTATTTTATAAGTAAAAAGAATTCTTTAATATATAATTTCTTAAAAATTTATTAAAAAAATTTATTTCTAAAAATTTTTTGAAATTTTAAAAATAAAATAATTATTATTTATTTTTAATTTAATAGTTTTTTATTGTAAACCATTGATTATTAAGTTATATAATATCAAATTACATTTATTATAATAAATTGAAAAATAATCTTATAAAGATTTAAATAGATTAAATTCTGGAACTATTAGGAAACTGAAATACTTTTACTTAATTACTTTACACATTTGTAATCTATCTAAATATATTTTCCCCTAGTAATTTAGAAAATTAGTTAAGCATATTTTGAATACCTCAACTATCTCTTTAAATTGATTATTAATAATATGATATGTTGTACCCAATTTATGTAAATTATATGATAATGATTAATAGTTTAAATTATAAAAATTAGATTTAATACTAAATTTATAGTTAGTAAAATATATATTTTATAGTTAGTAAAATAATATATTGTTTAATTTATTAAACTGCATTGAAATTCTGAATAAAAATTTAAAATAAAGATTTTTATCCTTTATTCAATTTACTTTCGAATGACTAAATAAAACTATCTTATAAATGGTAAAATTATCAAGCTTTTAATTCATGACATTTGATCTTGCGCAATACAAATTCATAAAATTCTCTAAAACTTCAACTTTGACTCATCGATAAAAATAGCATTGTTTTTTTCTATCGTTAATAGGCGCAAAATAAGTAGTTCAAAATAGATAAGCACGTAATTTTGTGAAATTGGAACATAGATTTCCCCCACCATTTAGAAAGTCCCTCGTCCGAAGTAAATCGCGAGGTTCGCGTAATAGCTACTATTTGTAAAGAGCGCGTCGGAGACATTCAGGGTGAGTGTAGCGCGAGATCGAGGCTCACAGCGCCTCGAAATTCGAATTCAAGGAAATTGCTTCTTTAAGGATCCGTACACAAGCGACTGGACGAGGAAAACTGGAGTGCAATTACTCGCGTAGCCCGATCCCTTTCTCCATCTCCCTCTTTCACTTTGAACCAGTCGCGTGTCTCGAATTCTCCGAGACTCGCGAGTTTCAATTCTTGAGTTTAGCCTCCAACTATTTTTATGTGTAATATACATGATGTAGTTGATTTTTAAATGTAGGATAATATCTAACATTTCACAATAAAATATGTATACGAACGATATACTTTTTTGCAAAAATATTATTACTGAATTAACTTCAAAGATTATATACATTCAAGAAAAAATCATTGAGATGCTTGTACAGAAATGATTTTTAAATATGAGATAATTTTTGAAATAACATGAAATTGAATAAAAAATTTTGATGCAAATATTGTATCACTTATTTTTTACATATATAATATTATATTATGATACTATATAATAAGTTCCTAATATTATGCAGAATTTGTAAAGAATCAATTAAGTAGAAAAAATTTCTGGAGTAGTTTCATACATAAATTAAAACTTTATAGATAAACATTATAATTGCTTGAATTTACAATATAAATAAATTCAATCAATAAAAAAAATCTAAGTAATACTTTAACTTTAATTTACGATATCAAAAATATAATTATAAATATAGTGACGCATTATACAGTATGATAGTTCGTTGAATTAACATGTAATTAAATATTTAATAAATTAATATTTCATATGACAAATAACGACAATATGTAAAATAATTTTAATGTTTCAATACTAATATTTGCGTTTCAATCCAAAATTAATAAATGCTTTTGCAATTATTTAATTCTATATTAACTTATACAGTTATGTATTAGAAAAAGCCAAAATATGAAAACTATTAAAATTTTATATTTCTTATAAAAATTTTTTTGTTATTTTTTTTGATAATAACAACGACGATGACGACAACAACGACGATGATATCCATAATAATGATATTAAAATTCATATTTGTGGAATTATGTGGCTTTAAAGCACTATTTCTTTATTTATACTTGATTGAAAAATAATATCTTGAATTAAAAAAATTTGTAATGTTTATTAATATATAGTTTTAATTCCTAACAAATACAATAACCTTCTTTAGTTAAAATGTTTACATTTTTAATATTTTAATTATTTAAAATATTAGGCTTTAAAATATAGAAAGGATTATTTATATTTTAATAATAATAAAGAAACAAAATTAAAAATAAAATATCTTTAATACTACAAAAACAAATTATACCCATTACAGATGGTCAAATTAAAACAGTTACTAATTATATAAAACCAGTCGCAATTTTTGACTCTCCATATCTTTCCACAGAATTTGTTATACGATATAAGGCATAACCTCAAAAATACAAATAATTGCACACAAGTTTTTAGTTAATTAGTGCAGTGACGCATAATACGGTTTGCGAAGGAACTCTGCGTGCCGAAAGCTCCACTGAATAGAACCTAATTATAATTAATTTTACATTGTCCGCAAGCACGGAATATAGACGAAACCTCGCGCTGACTCGTTCATATTCTCTTAAGGCTTGCTTCTGTTCGCGAAGAGAATGATAGTGAGATAGCAGCACAGAGAGAAAGCTATACGCTAAATACATGTCTCCTTAGGTATCCTTAGGTGTTACTACGCTGATATGTCAAAAAGTTTCGTTTCTATTCTTTTTATTTTTTTGCCCATTTATTTTTCTTTTTTACAATTTTTTTACTATAAAATACTAAACAATGTTTTTTAATTTTATTTTCTACCTCAACAAATAGAAACGCTCTTAAAAAGAAGTTTCTCTATTTATTTGGCTATGTCCTTTTCTGTATATTTCTCTCTTTTTTTACTTCTATAAGAAAACGGATTTCGTGAGTGTGAAATTCTACAATTTACATAACTGTTTTAACTTGCCAGAGAATGGCTAAAAACGAGATTCAGCGTTAATTCTAGGGAATTAAGAGTGGGGAAATTTTTCGTCAAGTTGCCGAGCAGTGAATACCTTTACGTTGATTTGCTATTTAAGATAGATAAACGAATTTTAGAATAGATTTGTATTTCTTTTAGCTTTTTTCTATTATATTTAGAAACTATTCATGATGTAAAACCAACTTATATTTTAAAAAGATTAGTTTAAGATTTTAAATATTGTGTGTATTATTTAGTTCAATCTTATAAAAACAAATAAAGCAATTTTCAAGTTTACTTAGTTTGAAAAAGTATTTTATTAAATTCAAAATTTTATTTTGTAATAAATTTTGAAATAAATTTCTCAAAGTAATTCATAATTAATTCAAGGATATTCTCATTACTTTTTAAAGCGTATTTCTATGTTTATTCATAAATTAAAAATTATACAAATTAATATACAATTTTTTCTATATTATTTAAAACTATAATTATTCTTGTTGTTTTTCACAATGATAAAAAATACATGTCTTAAAAAATGATATATCGAATAAACAAATAAAATAAAAAGAATTTAGTATTACGTTTCAAAAATTTGAAATCTACAATAAATTGAAGAAGATAATATATAAAAATAAAAACTAAATTTAACAATCGATAAGCGATGACTATACGAGTAAAAATTAACGAATCCTTCGCGTTTCACCATTAACATTTTTGCCAGTATTCCAAGAATTCTGGGAGCTGTTAATTTTCGTACAAGTAGCTAGAATTTTCTGCGAGCGAATTCCATTGAAAAGCAAGACTTGATCGCAGAGACCGCATTAGTCCGGCATAGCAGCACAGGAAAACGCGTGACAGAAACTATGTTCTGATGGGTTGGTAAAGGAGTAAAGGAGGTGACTCCGAAGGACAGAATGAAAGCAGACGATCGAGCGAATGTACAGCGAAGGATTGGGCACAAGGCATCAAGAATCGGAAAACTCCCAGCGATGCAAATCTGCGATTGAATGATCGAAATCCGAATTTTAATTTTTATCTGTAGTATGTTACGATTTTAAATGTTAATTTTTTAAAATATTAAATGCACGTCACTCCTCGCTTTATCTTTTTTATAACTGGTATATACATAATGCGCTTATATAGAGAATATTACATCCATCAAGAATTTAATTATTTTGATGAAACTAAGTTTATAATTAAAGTGTTCCATTCATTGTTCGTATTATTAACATATATATATAAATCTCTATCTATTATGAATGTTAAGAGTAGAACTAAAATTCATCGGATAGAATTATAAAACTTCGTCTTTACATATTTCTATCTATAATATTTAATATATATTACAAATATATTTTACATAAATCATTAGTAAAATAAATAATAATTATAATGAACATGCAATTAAAATCGTACATCCTAAAATCCATGCTAATTCCCGAAACGATAAAACTTTTTATTTAAAGGTTGACTCATATCGTCTTTAATAAAAACTAAATAGAAGAAGAGCAAAAGAAAACCGTGTACAATAAAAGTGAACAAACCGAGTACGATATTTGCAGAATCGGTCAGTGCGGTAAAGCAAGTAAAATAATCGCAATGGCAATAGCGGAAAGTAACGAGTAACTGGAAAACCGAACGAGACAACTCAGAGATATTTGCGTTGTAGTTTTGTGGAACGGTGAAATTTGCTCACGCAACGATAGTCTGCTTGTATAGGAAGCGAGACGATCGGTCCCGGAGTGCATGTAGCGAGTCCTTTCGAATGAAGTTCGCACGCTGCGATACGCAGGCTAATTACAACATACCTTCACTATATCGCATAACTTGCGACACTAGAATTCCATCGCGTAGATGAATCCACGCGTCGGTCTATCTTCCTCTTGTGCTCCGCATCTCTCTTCCACTCTCTTGACTCCTTTCCCATTTCTTTCTATTACTAGCTGTTTCAAAATACATTAATTGCTTCATAAATTTCGTTCGTCTTTTGAACAGCTGCGAATGTGTTCATATTTACAATATCAACTTGCAAAAACTAAAATCTTAGATCATATTACTGTACGGAACAATCAGAATTACACAAATACTTTCATATTTTAATACAGATTATATTTAAAATACATTATTTTTGTTAACTAATAAATATAAAAAATTTTACTAATAATCACATATGATTGTACAAAAAAAGGTTAGAATTACACAAATATAACAGAAAGAAAACTCAAAAATTTCAAAAATAAAGAGGTAGCCAAAAACTTTCAAATATGTAAAGAATCCCCAAATTATACAATTTATATATTATGTAATACTTAATCATGATACATATAATTATTATTAATACTATTATTACTATTGTTATTTTCGTTTTTGTTATTACTATTATAAATTAATGTAATGTTTATTAATCTACTTATTTTTAAAAACATTATTAAAATCAATTATTTCGACATTAAAAGTTTAAAATTCATTATCAATCAAATGATCTTATAGAAAATGTATTATTATATTTCTTTATCAATTGAAATAAATTACCTACGATATCTTAATATTGATATGATTAATATTCAATTGAAGAATATTCCTAAAATTTATAAATATCATATATTGTAATCTCTACGTGAAATTTTTTAAATTAAAAATTAAGATTACAACGAAAAAATATTTCAAATATAATTTTATTATATAAAATACAAAATTACAAGTTCATAAACATTTTTACGAACAAAATACTTTGAGAAATAAATTAGGCACAACTTACATGGAATTCTTTGACTTTCTTTGATATTGTAAAAAAAACTCAAAACGACCTTCAATCTCAACTCCTATATCTTTTCTCTATTTACTATTGCATTTTAACCTCTCCACGGGTGAACAAGAACTCATGCTTCATACAACTTATTTGGTATATATTTTTAGAGCCAAGTTAAACTTTATATTTATTATTAACCTAATAATAGACTTTATATCATTATACATTAAATAGAGTTGAGTTATTATTATCATTTAAACTACATAGTTCTGTTTTATGCTACTAAAATATTCCAATATCATTATATTAGTAATACTAGAGAGATTTCATTGAGAAGATACTATTTTACTGTGTATATAAATAATTTTTATATGTTAAATGGAAGAAATGCTTATACTAACATTTTATTTTATTAGCTATAAAATACCTCTCGTCTGCTTTTTATTCAAAGTCGTAAAACACGAGAAAATATTTCTGTTGCTTGAATTCATACTAAGTAATCGTTTATACGTGGCACTTAGTTATTCCCACCATTTCACCACTATAATTATTGCAAGAAATGAAGACCGTTATGCGAACCGCACAATTTGCTCGTGACACGGAGTAGTTTAAATAGGCATTTACATTATATAGAGCATTCAACGCTTTATTAAGCGACAAGTGAACGCGTCTTATGCCATTCGATGCTAGCGCACAGCTGGGTCTGAATTACGAGGCAAGTTTGTTGCATTTGAAACGCTTTTTCGGGATTGTCTCTAATTATCTTCGAATTGCTATCTGGCTCCTGTTGAATAAACTTTAAAAGCGAAAGATAGGGGAGAAGAAAAAGTCGGAAGTTGACAGAGCACGGAGAATATGCAAAGCTGTAATGCCATAGGCAGACTCGCCCTATGTTGGTACTCCTTTTTTCTAGAGTTCTGTAGTAGCGTATATAAAGTTATATAAAGGAAACTTTGTTTACAGCTTCATTACTTTTGCGCAAGACTTTTTAAATTTATTCAGATTGTTATACCTTTTAGACCACATCAAAATATTACTCGAGTCCATCAAAACTTAAAAACAATTTTTTCGGCTACATAATGAATAATTATAATTTTGATAAATAATACTTCAAATTTAAATAAAGCTTAAAAAATTTTTCTTGGTTTTTCGAAGTTTTCAATTTTTAATATATTAATCAAAAATAATTTTCAAAATAAATTTCAGTAAAATAGCTAGTTATGATAAATATTTATAAATTAGCGATTATTATTTTCAAGTGCATATAGTTCTAAAGAAGCTTAGTTGCCTTTATAAATAATTACTTAGATAGTCTTTGAATAGATCTACGGTTAATTATCTTTTAATACAACACTTTACTCTTATATTATTTATAATAAACATTTTGTATATGTTAGCGTTAAAATATATTTTAATTTTTAAAAAATTAATTAATTAAGATTCTTTTTTAACATTAAAGTTTATTAATTTAGCCTTACACAAAAAATGAAAATTTAAATTTTAAAAAAATTACACTGTTTTTAATAATATTCTTTCAATAAAAATACTATTGAAAGATTTACTCAGAAATTTCAACAATCTGAGATAAATTTATTGTTATCATGAACTAAATTTGTATTTTATTTATGAATATATTTTATTTTTAAATTTATAGTTCGCAATTAGATATAGTAATAAAATAATATAAAAATCATGTCTATAAATTTCCTATTTATTAGCCTATGAAAATATTATCACGCATATACACATATATATGTATGTTTAATCTTATTAATTACTCACTCTTCTATATTTTAATGACATAATTAAAATAAAATTCTCGAAATGACAAGTATAAAGATTATTTAACATGTTTAAGAATTAATTTATAAGCAAATTAAATATAATAGAAAATTATTTAATATTAACAATATTAATCCCAATATTAAAAAATTTACACATTTTCAGAAGAAAAAATATTTTAAAAGTAAATATTCTCTTATTTAATTAGATATTTAAGTATTTAAGTTTTTAAATATAAAATTCTAAATATCATTTAATTTTTTATCTGGTAACAGTATTAATCTAAATTTTAAAAGTAATATTACTGTTCTTATAATGTTTAATTTAAAAATATTTTAAAATTAAAAATTTTAAATATTCAGCTACATTTTTATCACATATATATTAAATTTAAAAATATATTAACAGAAATTATCTAATATATTCTTTAAATGAAATATGCACGTTTTTAAAATCACATGAATTTTATACTGTATATTTTTCAACTAGCAAACATAATTTCTTTTACATGAAATATATATCTTTTAATGTATATAATAATTTTTATTTAGATAAAATTAATTCATTAAATATATGGCAACTATATAACTCAAGGTAAACAATTTTTAAAAACCGAAATTGTGGATGTAAATAAAGAAAGTAAATATTTTCATTTCAAATGTCAATTACATACTTGTTTTTGTATAAATGCGTTTTATAAATGCGTTTCGCTTTGATTTGATAGAATCCAAAAGCTTATCATCGATTAAGCGTCTAATACGAGACTATAATCTCAGTCTTCAATAACTTTATTGATCCCAAAATTTCATTGCGTAAACGAGTAATCCATAGATATTTATACAAATCCTTAATTGTCGTATTTTTGTCATATATATACTAAAATGAGTGACACTTTTAGAAAAGTGAGATTAAAAATAACTTTTGATAGTCAGTTAAAGTACGGCTTTTTAAATTCTGATATAAAAATATCTATAATATTTAAATTAAAAAATCTATTTAAATATACTATACATATTTTAAAATAATAAAAACAACTTTGGTACATTTTATATCAAGTTTACCTACGTAAATAAGACAGACTAAAAGTTTAAAAAAACAATATAGCTGAACAGTAGGGATGAAGTTTCTCTAAGGTTTTTCTAAAAATAAAAATTATTTTAAAGATTATATTGCAATTAATTTTTTTTTTAAATTGAAAACTTTAAATATTAGTCTAATAGTATAAAAACGTAAAAAAAATTTTATACTAAAATCTTGCATCAAAAAATGTATAAAAATTACAGCTATAAAATATAATTTATAAAAGAATATTATCATTAGTTTTTAAATAAATAAAGCGATATTTTTATATACATTCTTCGTTTAGATATTATTATTCAGGTACTTCACAGTTTAAAATCTTTCATGTACGATTAATGCATAATCATTATTGTGATACTTGATACTCATTTTTTAAAAAATTATTTTCTATAATGTAAAATGTTCATCTTTGTTTTTTATATATTTTTTATTTAAGAACTTATTTTAATATTTTTTATCAATAAAACTAACTTTTCTATAAACATAAATTAAATAAGTAATATTTTATCCAATATGTAAGTAAGATTTTATTGTGAAATAATATCTTATTTTGGAGTTTTAGCTTTAACTTAAGCTCGTGCTATTTGATATAAAGTACTATATGTTATAAGTTTAATTCATAATTTATGATATGATATATAAAAATCACTTGTTTATGAATTAAATAAGAAAGGAATATAGATTTTAAGAAAATATTCAACGATCATAAAAGAGAATTAATCTGATTATTTATTCATATGTAGTTTAGAAAACGTTCCTCTTCACATATAATGGGAAAAAGCTAAATACACTAAATACACTCGACTGCGGGGAAGGCACACTTATCTCGCTGGTAATGATGGGTGTTGCGGGAACCATATTCCGACATCTCAGTAAACCAGCGTTTGACTGGGAACCAACCCCGCAGAGCACATAGCCTAGACGCCTCAGATTGCCTTTGTGTATTACCAAGTCGACCATACCTAAACACTTCCTCTATGCCGTTTGTACTTATACGCCCATACGCTCGCATTGTGCACATAAATATAATTCATCAGCATAGATGCGGACGAGCATTTTACATACTTCGTAACTTTGCCAAAAGAGCTACGATATAAGTAAAAAAAATTTTGTGCAAGAGTGATTATGTTTTTCTACCTTCTGCTAATTTTATATTTTTATTATATTGCGAGACGCATATTCAAAACTGCCTCAAAGAAGGTCTCTCATACTTACTGAGCAACGTGTTAAAACATTTAATAAAATTATAATATTCATCGCTTTAACTACATTTTATTTAGTACATTGAGAAGTGTATTATTAACCAGCTATTATCCAATATATTTTGATTATTTTTAACTAGATTCAGTATCTATTAACCAAAAAATAATCAAAGCAATCGTTTATCATTTAGATAATAAAATACCTTTGGAGTTCGCCAAAAAATACTAAAATATCTTGCTTTATAAGTAAATATTCAATATAAAGTAACCTTATTTAAGACTTTTTACTTTATACTTTTCTTTCTACATTGATAAAATTACTGCTCAATATTACAAAAATTTCTCTATTAATCTTTAATATCTGATATCTAGGATACTTCCAAATTTTTAACAGATTTATTTTGCTATAAGAGACCTATAATTTAGTTATATAAACTCTATATCTTTTATGATAACTAATGAATCAGCAATTTCAAAACTGGAATAATCTATCTTTTATTATTTCTTAGATAAAATGAGTGGAACTTTACAAATACTCAAAATTAGTTTTTGATATAATTCAAGAAAAAGAAAATCTCTTAATCTACTAACGTATACTTGTAATATATCGGTAAAATAGTTGTTACATGATTTCGATTAAGTTATCATTACTTTCATGGTAAAGTACTTAATACCAATTAGTACGTACTCTGTACTCCATTATTGCAGATCTAGGTGCACGGTACCAATATGCACGATTCAAATACCAATCGCTTGAGTTTCCAACTATAGACATATTAAGAGGCTTTTACTCTTAACTGTACTTGTCTTTAACGTAGTTTCTATCATATATTATTTACAAAATTATTGGATATAAAATATTATTTATATTTTTTGATAAAGATAGAATCTGATTTATTTTGCTTAAATATATATATATTATAAAAAGTTTCTTAATTATATGGATTATTTTGGGTGACATTTACCTACCTAAAAAATATTAAAACTGAATTTTTCCTATTTCTATCAAAACCTTACTTAATTCTGTAGCAAGAATGGTAATATGATACTTTGTCATTTATTTTAAAAAATGTAAATATTCACAAATTATTATCCATTAAACTTTATATTTTTCTTCAAACATGAGTTTTTCTTTATATTACTATTGCATAAAAAATTATTAAAAATTTTATTATGCATGATTTTGAGAAATTTTTTAATCTACTTTGAGTAAAAATATTTCTGTTTTAAACGAATTATCGAAAAAATATGAACATTGAGTTTTTTTATTGAATTTTTCAATAATCGAGCCATTTTTTAAAGTAAATCATAATTATACATGTATATATAATTTAAACTATAGAATAGAAATAACATCAACATGAAAAAGCAATTCTGTTTAAAATTTTGATAACTGTCTCCTACAGACCTTGAAAATATGTATGATATTAGGGCCTTCTCTTTTATCACATTGAATATCTTATATCTCAAAAAATAACTTAAACAGATATTTATTTCTATAAATTAAAGTAAATTATTTTTAATTTTATATCAATTATTGATAAAAAGTCATTTTTTATCGGTATACAAGTAAATAAAAAAATTTATAATAATGTCGTTAGAATCGTAAATTTAAAAAATTAATTACGAATTTTTTATGAAAATATTATTTTTTTAATATGTACATTATAAAAAAATTGTAATATCTTATTTTAAATTATAAAAATTTTCTCTTTGAAAATTTTAAAGCGAAAAAAAAGAAAGATCTCATATTCTAAGATATAGAAAATGTGTCCTAAAGATATAGTAAAGATGTCATAAAAGTTTTCAACATAAAATTACTTTTTTTAGTAAAGTTATTTCTGTTTCATAATTTAAACCGTACTTATCAAATTATAAAATTATTAAAAAGTCTTATAAAAATGTTTTTATATTTAAGTCGATATTGTAACAAATTCAATTTAATAAATAAAAACTTGATTTTTATACTTATAATATAGTTTGTCTAAAAAAATAAATACTTTCATGCAAATCTATATATTAGATAATAATTGAAAATCCTATACAAGGACATTTTTTAAAAAATTATAAGGTAGTAGAATACTTAAATTTAAAGAAAAATAAAAAATTTAACCATTAATAAATTATTAATATTTTTACATTACAATTTTGTAATCTATATCATAAGTTATAATATTATTATGCCTTCATTAAAATCAGAATGAAGAAATACTTTTTTTTAAACTCTTTTGTAAGTACAATCTACATAAACTAACCTATACAAATTGGATAAAATTATTAAATTTTGTGCTTATGAAAAGCTTTATTAATTTAAATAATATAATATGTATTAATTTCATTTTTAACGTATCTTTAAATACATATTGACAAATTTTTAATACTGCACCAAATATCCATTTTATTTATATAAAAACTGAGGCTTAATAATAGATTCAATTTTATTTGTAACAAAATAACTAGAATCCTTATACTTTATTTTTTAATTAAGCATAAAAATTATACCCTACATTAAAATAAGACTAATCAAATTAGTATCAATTTGAAATACATAGTTTGCTATGTAAACATTTAAAGAATATACTGTTTCTTATCTACATATCTGAATGTCATTAATTTTGTGACATATAAACCAAAAAATTAATTTTAAAAAAATGTAAAAATTTTTCAAATAGGTATTACACCGCATTTTTAGAACTTTTTTCAAAAGCAACTTAAATTTTATTTTTCATCTTTTAATAAATTTACATAAAAACCTGATTTATTAACATTTGTTTCCATTTTATTAAACAATATTTTGCATCATTATCTTATCATAAAAAGTAATATTTATTTTATTTTATACTTTTTAATATTTATTTTATTTTATACTTTTTAATATTTATTTTATTTTATACTTTTTAATATTTATTTTATTTTATACTTTTTAATATTTATTTTATTTTATACTTTTTAATATTTATTTTATTTTATACTTTTTATATATTATTTTATTTTATACTTTTTAATATTATTTATACTTTTTAATATTTATTTTATTTTATACTTTTTAATATTTATTTTATTTTATACTTTTTAATATTTATTTTATTTTATACTTTTTAATATTTATTTTATTTTATACTTTTTAATATTTATTTTATTTTATACTTTTTAATATTTATTTTATTTTATACTTTTTAATATTTATTTTATTTTATACTTTTTAATATTACTTTATAATTTTAAATTTAATGACATTATTGTATTTAAAAACATAAACTACTTTAATCAATTTCAATTTTAACAAATAAATATTTTAACGAAATAGTATTCTACTATATTTAATTTTGAACATAATTTTAGTAGTATATATTTTAATCATATTTATTCTTTGATATCGTTCTTTGATTAAGAAAATATAAATCACAGTAAATTATTACATTTTTATGTTATGAATTTATATATTATTAATTTAATAATTTATTGTTAAATAAAAAGCCTATAGAAAATCAAAATATAACTGAATTCAATGCAAAGAATTGTTAATTTCACATATTAAAAAAATATACAAATTTAATATTATATTCTGAAAAAAATAAATAATAAAAGAAAATATTAATAAAAAAAATGTATTACCTTTATTATTATTTATTAAAATTTAGATTTATAACTATAATAAATAATTACTGAAACATTTTTACTATTTTTAAATTATTTTGCAAAATTAAAATTTTTTTTGCTAATAAATTGTAATATCTCATTAATAAATTAATTAAAAATTCAACTTATAATTTTGACTTTACAATAAGATACTTTACTAATATATATTATTTTTTAAAAAAAAACTATATTTATTTCTACTATTTAGTATTATTATACAAAAAATTGTAATTAATTTTCGTGCCATTACATATATTTGGTGGCTTTTCTTTAAATTATTTTCGCTTCTTTCACGTAATTCTAAACCTCATCGTTACACTATCTGACATTAAAATTGAAGATATTAATATATTATTACTTCAGTTATAAGATAATCAGTGTACATAATAATTTTTAGTTTTGTTGTACACATTATCTTGCCAACCAGAATTGATATCTTGCAAAATTATTAGAATTTATAAAAACTGATGCTTTCACATTATCTTTGTGTTAAATAACAATTAACTTAGTTATTATTTATTATTATATTATTAGTTATTATAATATTATTATTTATTAAGTTCGTCTATATTTGTGATCTCTTTTTATCTGTCGACATTTACGTATGATTCATAAATTTCGCAGAGTAATAAATAGATAAAAATTAAATATACCTTACATTCTTTATAAAATTCTTTTGTGCATGCATATGTGTGGGTGTAAGAGAGCATGCCGTAATGTACATGCTTCCATATGATTAAGGCAATATAAACGAAATTCCCGCCTGATCATACTTTGAGTCGATTAGCAGAAAACTGCGCACCTTTCTAACCTGAGTTATTCGCAATATAAAAAAGAAAATTTTTAATACAAATTCATTTAATTAAAAAATTCAGAATCTTTATGAAAGATAATATAATATATCGAAATCTTACGCACATATATGTGTATTTATATTGCATAATAATAGACTAAAGAATTAGGATAAATTAAGTTTATCTGCGTAAAATGAGACGTGTTGCAAACGTCCTTCGATTAAGTTGGACAAATGAATTGTTCAATAACAATTTAATTTCTACATATTTTAGCTATTGAATATTATATAAAATGTCTAAAATCAAAGACAGATTGAATTCAGGTGATATTAGCGGTTTAGAAGATATTGAACCACCTATTGATAGTTTTCTTTCAGGAAAATATAAAAGGTAAAAAACTTATAACCTTAAAATTTTATCTTTTTTATCAGAAGTAATAAATACTAAAGTGTTTTAAAAAATAAATTATTTCGTGTTTAAGAGAACAAATATTACTATAAAATATATCTATTTTAATTATAATAATTGTTATGCATATCAATTATTTTTAACTAAAAAAGATACAGCTGTTATTGAATGTATTTGTACAGTCGATAATTTAATTTATTGAATAAACAGAAAACAAACTTTAATCTATTTAATACAATTTTTTAGGAGTTTTGCATACACCACAATTAAGGATCGTCTACCAGTCATAGTGACCAAAATAATTGATACTCTGAGTCGAAACAAAGAAAATATTGCAAAAGCAAATGGAATGGTGAGCCAGAAACATACAAAATATTACTTGAATGTCAGCATATATTATATATTTCCAAAATTAAAAAAAATAAATTATATTTAGGATGCGGTAGAGGAAACTAAAAAAATTGTTGGGGCTATTAGTAAATTAAAAAATGAATTAATGACAAATAAACCACTTCTTCCACTGAATCCTATTCCTAATCAGATTAACGATGATACATTAGTATGGAATAACAAAATTATAAAGTTGTCAGAAGCTCAAGGTGAACCTATAACATGGTATAATACTATATGGCTTATTTCTGAGTGTTATATGTACAGAAGAATAGCACAAGAATTTCTTCTTAAGTAAGTTATAGGATTAATCAGTAAAATTGTTGTTCTACCTTTACACTTGATATTGAATTAATTTCAGAAACTATTTAAGAACATTCGATCCATTTCAAATACAAAAACAGGAAGCATATTTTAAATCAATTGGAAGTATAATTTATTTATGTGAACATATCATAAAATTAATTAATACAAGCAATGATAACACAATAAAACAAGAAAATTTTATAGATTTAATTAAACTTAATTTATGGGGTAACAGGTAAAAATAATCTATACTTTACATTGTATTGTAAAAATAAATAATGAAATTATTAAACATTTTTTCTAACAGATGTGATCTGTCTCTAAGTTCTGGAGTTGTAAATTCACAGGAAGATAATCCATTGCTGATTTTAAAATCTTTAGATAACGAAATTTTAGTTGATGATAGTAAAGATATCTGGAAACTTCTTAGTAAAAATGCTCAATCTGGAAACAATAATTCAATTATTGATATTGTACTAGACAATTCTGGTTATGAATTATTTACTGATTTAAACTTGGCAGCATTTTTAATTGAAAAAAAATTGGTTAATAATATAAGATTTTATGTTAAACGATATCCTTGGTTTATTAGTGATGTCACTGTAAACGATTTTCATTGGTTAATCGAAACAATGGTAAAATCAGATAACGAAAAGATTAAGTTATTTGGACAATTGTGTGAAAAATGTTTGAAAAATGGATCATGGCTTATTGTGGTAAGAAATTAATAAAAAAAAGTACTTAGTTTTATGGTATATTTTTGTATATAAAAATTAATTTTCTAATAGCTACACTAAACTTTTAGGAAGAATCATTTTGGACAGAGCCATTTGATTTTTCTGAAATGAAAACTGAAAATGCATCATTATACAATAAATTATCTGAGGCAATTCTAGTTATATTTAAAGGTGACCTTAATTATCGAAAGTTATTGGGTGATTTAAATTGGAAATATACAACAGAATTCCTTCAAGCCCTAAGAGAATTTAGACCTACAAATCTTGTAAGCTTAAGAACCATAAAAGCTGATTTATGTGTAGGGTTACCTATCGGAAAAGCAGAGATATTAAAAAAAGAAGATTCAAATTGGATGATTACTGGGAGATTCGGGCTTATTCAAGCCTCCATCCAACTGTGTTAAAAAATAACATACCAAAGACTGAATATTATATTGTTATTTTTGCTCTTTAAATTTTTTTGAAAATATAATTAATGATATCGAAGTTCTATGAAAATTAATGAATATTATATACCAATTACAATATAATTTATAAGACAATTTCTAATTTAAACAATGTTCATAGTGTTTAACAAATTAAATTATGTTAAATACCAAAAAGAGGACTAGAATAGATAGAAAACTTTCATAGTAATAATTATTTTTAAATTTAAATATAACTAAATTAAAAGTAAATAATTAAAAAAACATTTTTATATCACCATAATAAAATACATAAACCTAAAATACCTCAAAAATATACAACAAAAAATTATATTTCGAAATATTTTACATCGATTTTACATTAAACAAAAATCTAGTTCTATATTAAGATATTGAGAACTTGTTTTTATTTATCACAATATTTAATAAAATTTTAATTGTCTTTCGTAATTTGAATTTTGAAGTGTATAAAAATTAAGATATTTCGATAAATTAATATTTTAAATCGCAATATTATCAATAATAAAAATTTCATAATTAAAATTTAACAAAAATTTATATGAAAACGGTATAATATACAAAAATATACACAAATTTTCTGTTAAACTTTTGAAATAAAAATATAAGTACTTTAACAATATTTAATAAATTATTTAATATTTATTTAACAGATAAAAAAGTTTTTACTTAATTGATTTTTATATTAATTTTATTACATTTAATCTTAATACAATACTTAATAATAGTAATAATATAATAATGATAATAAGTAACTATTATGCATAAGTAGATAATATATCCTTTCCTATGTAAATTTTTGTACAATGATCTCTATATCAAATTTAAAATAAGAGATAACGATTAAATCGATAATTCAAACTATGATTATATTTCACTTATAACCTTCCTGAAAAATGTTTAAAAAATCATTTTTCAAATCTACATCATTTCGTCTTTGATTTATTTTTTTCTAATACTTTACAATTTCATATTCATTATATTTCATTTAGATTCAACATCAAACTATTAAATCAATAAAACCAATTTTTTATGATAATAACAACTGATTTTCTTTTTAACATTTTTTGATTAAAAAAATAAATATTCAAATAAAGTTTTAATTTAAAACACAATCAAAAACTATGTTGTTTGAAGACTCCTCAAACTTGTGCTTAATTTATTTTATTTATTTTTTAACCATGAGTATCGATTCCTGTACAGAGTTTATTTCATTATGTTTTCGATTCATTCACACATATCGAAATAAGCGAATCAAAAAATTCAATTTTTAAAGTTTATCATATAATTTTTAAAGAAAGTTATGCGCCCATCTTTACCAACTCATAAAAGGTACTATACACAACAACAGTTCACACAACTGTCGACATGCAGAAGTTTGGTCAGAAATAGAAATTTATTTAATTTTAATGGCACGAACAACGCGTCGTCCAAAATTTTTTTTCCACATCGCTCTCTCTCTCTCTCATCCTCTCACCTTTTACATTGCATTTATTACGTGATAGTTCCCTCATTCGACGAATCGAGAGAAAACGTGACCCAAAAAACTGTTGGCAAATAATCTATTTTAAATCCGCATATTAAAAAAATTTTATATATGCATCCTAGAAAAAAAAATCGAAGCCTTCTCATGACATCGGGGTATGATAATTTGATTGGTTCCTAGATCGCTCTTTTCCATATATTCCATATTTTATTTAAATTATGAAAATTCTAAAGCAGCAGCATTAATAGCTGTGGTCGTTACTTCGTAAAGGTTGCAAAGACTGCCCAAAGAACGGGATTTGAGTTCGGTTTTCCCGCCTCAGACTCAAAGTCGAGGTCAAGAAGTGTCCTCACCCGACGCATCGCCACTTCGTAATCATCATCGGTCAAAGGCACGAACACATTCTCAAGAACGTCCGCTGCATGTGCCAAAATTATTAAGGCTAGTGTACGTCGGTCCATACGACCAGCATCATTGACCCATCGACCCAGTACTGCATCTTGGATCTGTAAAGTAAAAATATATTATTATTTTTATTAAATTGATTTATATATTTTATTTACTTTCTAAACATCAATTCTTAATGGATACTCAATGATTTTGTAAGAAATAATTTTTTATGATCTAATAAAGTTAAATAATTTTAAGATTGATCATTTAATTTAAATAATCTATTAAAATAAATTAAAATTATGATAATAAAAATATAAAAAAATTATTTTTTAGCTTCAAATCCCATAATATGAAACAATTTATTTTTTTTAAATAATATTTATCTTAAACTATTTTATGACTGTTTGAAAAGAATCTAAAACTTTAAAATTTATTTATATTATTATAAGATATTCTAATAAATTTAATATATGCGTAAAATTGAAAAATTAATATAAAAAAATAAAAAAAATTTTTTATTATAGTTTACAGTAAACAAATTATTTTATAAATGAAACCTTTTCAGTAATAATTATCTGTAATATCAATGTTAAATTATAAATAATATCCTTTATGTAAATCAATATGAGAAATTTAAAAATAAACTGTGAGTTTATTTTTGTATTATATTTGTCATTAAAAATAATATTATTACATATGTTATAGGTTTAAAATTCAATTCATTTTTTAAAATATTTAACAAATAAATAAACATATGATGATTTTGATAAATACGGATATTTTAATAATTTTTTTTATAAAATAATTATATGTTTTAAGTTTACAATAATTATAAGTTGATAATTTAAATCAATAAAATTAATATTTAAATAAAAAAGTTTTTTGTCTTTTAAACGTTATTACACACGTATACTAATAATTAATAATACTTTTTAAATATTTTTCAAAATATTTTTTATTATTTAATGTATTAAATCTTTTGTTATAAATCATGCATTTTAATTATTTATTTATTTACTAAAAATTGCTATATCTACAATTTTCATGGTTTAATTTTTATGGAGTTTTCAAAACCTTTTTTTGAACAATGTGTCCATGGAATTTTATTATTTATTATATAATTATCAAATTATAATATTCAAGATATCTAAATTAAAAAATTGTATTCCTATATAAATTATTATGAGATAATTAAACAGTTATTATAAAATATTTTTTCTGAGATTACATGTGAGGTGAAAATTATACATGAATAACGAATATTTAGTTTTCAATAATAAAATAATTGAGTATAAATTAACTATAGAATTTTCAAAAAACAATCTTAAAATAAAATGATTAAAATATTTGTTACACCATAGATCAATTGCAAAGTACACTACTTATATCGTTTAAAAATTATATATAAAATTCTAATATTTTTCAATTAACAAACCAAATATTATAATAAAAATTCTTACCTTTCTTACAAGTCGAGTTTTTGCAAGATTATCTGTTAATGGATGAGTCGTCATATCGAAAAAGAGAAAATTTTGTTTCTCTGTAGTTAAAACTCCTTTTTCAACAAGATTTTTTGCTAGTCTCTCTCTAACATTTTTTAATTGGTAACGTAATTTTAATGGATGCCATGTTTCTCCTAAAAATAAATATTAATTTTTAAACAATTAATAATGAAACATAATAACAAAATGAAATTTTCAATGATTGTATTCTAGTTTTTCTATTTATAAATTTAAACAGTTTGTAAATATTATGGAATTAATGATTTATATTTATTCATTCAATACATTAATATTGTTAAATATTTACCACTCAAATACTCGATCCAATTCTGTACAGTTTCCGGTGTATCCGTATCTTTAAAATGTTTCAATGCCTCATCCAACAAAACATCTCCAGTAGGGGCATTATTTTTCAATAACAGCTTTCTCGTTAGTAATCCTCTTTTCCTCATTCCAGCCTTTTCAAGCTCCACACGTCCCCGAAGTCCAAGCTCAGCTACAATACAACCACGTAATCCTGAACTTATGCAATCATTCCAAAAGGAAGTATATCCCTATAAACAAAAAAATATTGTATTAGATTAGTAGACATAAAGAAATGACTCAACCTATTGGAATTTACTACGATAAAAAACACGTATACATCACATATAAACAAATTTTATAAATTTAATATCTTTAAATTAATTTAAAATATAAAATTAAATAAATATATTAATATCCAACACAGATAATTTAAATAAAATAAAATAATCGGACAAATTAAGATTTATGATTCGTATATTTATTAAATTTTATGAAATAAATTGAATTCTAAGGTCTTTAAGTAATAAATTATTCTGGTTAAGTTTACTAATATTCAAATAAATTGTATTAAAGATTTATAGAAGTTTAATAATGAAACAAATTTATTTATTAAAATTATTTATCTTGGATAGTTGAAAAAATACCTTTGACTGTAATATAATAATAAATTATGATATTATAGTTTCATTGCTTATTAATATTTAAAAGTAATATTAACAAATCAATAATAATAAATATAAGTATGAGAAAAAACATGTTAATCTTTTATTCGAATAATACAAACTTAATTAGATTTCTTCGAAAAAAAGCAGTATCCTTCCTGTATTTATATTCGTTGCTATGAATTTTCTAGGTCTTCAATATACGTTTACCTTCTAAATACCAATTTTAAACTGATAATTTTAGAATAATTGTACAAATATCATAAATGATTTTTTTATTAAAAAACAATACATGGACTGAATATTTTTGATTGAATTACATAATAAATTAAATTTTTAATAACGTTAAATATATAATTATACCATGTATAATTTATATTATTTATAATTTAAAAAAAAACATATTGCTAAGTTTTTGTAATATATTTTTAAATATTTTTCTGCTATGATTTGTCGATTTCAAAATTATACAAATACAGAACAGAATTTAATCTATCAAGTTTAACCGACAATCAACGGAAGCTCTAAAGATAATACTACACAGTGACACTACCAAAAATACATAGTCCATGTCAAAGGAAATAAAGAAAAGCTTATAAGAGATAAGAGCTCAAACCTCCTTATCTTTGAGTCCAAGCAGAAGAACTTCCTCCATCAGTGTAAGTCTGGTCTCCTTGTCACTGTCCTCATCAAGGGCAGGATTGGAGTTAAGGTCTTTAATGGATGAACCATCCAAATCATGAGGTGACTGTCGATCCGAATGTCCACTTTGTCCTTCATTCGATCCGTCCTGAGCCCCGGCGCCATTTCCGCTGTTAACTATACCGCGGCGTCGTTGCACCAGGCCGTCCCTGCGATTCATCCTCGATAATAATTGTCCTGGTGTATGGCAACAGCACCGACAACGACGAAGCTGTCGAGTCAGCTACGGCCTTAACCCGGTGCGTAGGTGCTGCTGCTGTTACTCCCGCTATTGTCTTTAGACAAGCCACGCCGTGGCATTAAAAGCCCAATGACTGAAATTACCGTAAACAGGACTGACTAATGATTGTTGACGTTTGCTGCTATCGCGACGACGGCGACGGCGACGACGGCGGCGGCGACGACGACGACGACGACGACGACGACGACGACGACGACGACGACGACGACGACGACGACGACGACGACGACGACAACGACGACGACGACGACGACGACGACGACGACGACGACGACGACGACGACGACGACAACACGTCCAAGACCACGATCAGGACGACTTGCTTCCTCTTTTTTACGCAAACACTCTCTCTCAATCTCCCTCCCTCCCTCTCTCGCCCTCTCGTTTTCTCTCTCTCTCTCTCTCTCTCTTTCGAGTATCCCTCCTCCGGACTCCACTAGCTCTCTCTCTCTATTTCTCGTTTACCCAAATATTTTACACACTTTTGCACGATACCGTCGAGACTGCTTGTACGCCTTCTGCTGAGTCTCGTACTCTTGATCTACTTGTCACAATATGTCTCGTTTTGTTACAACTCAAACTACCAGGTACGACCGAGTGGAGGATGACTCGAATTCTATTTGGTTGTGCGCATCAAAGAACCAGTTGGAGGCGCCCATGGAGCGAAATAGTACTTCCTCGATGAAAAACCAACCTCAAATGAATATCAGCGAATCTCTAGTCTAGGATTCTATGCCGAGAGAAGGCTCGCGCAACTTCATTACGACTTAGCGAGTGTGCGCCCAAAGTAGCTGCTTTTTCCGATATCTATCGTGTCAACCAAGTTTACTTCTATCTTCATTACTCTTATTTTATCCTTTTTGGTTCGTACACTCGTCTCCGTCGATGGTCTTTACCTTCCACGCAATTACATATTCCTTACTTCTTCTGTCCTCCGCTAGGATACGATTAGTACACTGGAAATACTCCAGCTGACGAAGATAGACCTGAATAAGACATTTAAAGTAAATTATTATAAACTATAGTTTGTAATTCTTGTAAATTCTACAATAGTGCTCTGCACCGCCATTGCGAGTACCGATTGTAGATGTATGTAAATATATTCTTTGCCACCGACGCCGATCACTCTCTTTTCACTCACGTACTTTAGTATATATAAAAACGTTTTTTCTCATGTATGACGTCATAAAACAATATGGCGACTATTAAAGATACGACTTTTGAATTTGTTAAATTATTCTAGTGTTTTTGAGAATTGTTTTTCATACAAATAAATAGTAAAATTGTATTTTTATTTATTGTATATATAATAATAATAGTAATAAATGTAAAAGATTAAAATTTTGACTAATATAAAATTATTTTTATGATTCTCAACTATTCAAAATATTATATTCTAGTTTTATATCATATCTATAATACGTTCATTTTGGTATAATTATGTAAGTAATCACTTTTTAAAGCAATTCGTATAAAATTTAATATAAATATATATTTTATTAATTAACGATTATACAAAAAAATATTATTTTATATAAACTTGAAAACAATATAAATTAAACAATAAGGTTAGAAAGAAACAAATTTTTTATTTTAATTACTTTAATACTTTTTAACATAACTTACTTATACGTTAATCTATATATTCTGATATTGAGCTTAAATACTTTTATATGAATGTATTCATACGCCAAGTTGAATGCACATTTATGCATACACTCGTATTTCATTTTTTTGCAACTCATTAAAAATTATAGCCACAATGACCTTGGTGATAAATACACGATTTTTTTTATTACCTTTTACCAACAAAATAAGATAAAAACACTAATGGTAAAACGTATTAGATTAGTTTAATGCTTTGTTTAATAAGCATAAGATAATAAAAGAGTATTTAGATGTAACGCATTTATTATTCATAAGTTTACTCAAATTTATAATACAAAAATACTTTTAGAGCAAAATTTTTTACTTATTTAAAAACACATTTTTAAAAAACTAATAAAATCTACATCGTTCAATCATCGATGAATTTTATTACGATAATTTTATGAAAAAAAATTATGAACATTACTTAAATCGAAATGTGCTTTAATATTTTAATTTTTATTTTATTTATTCTTATATATCAAGAACGTATTTATTTATTATATTTTCTTGTTTGAAGCTGTAATTTTTTAATTTTTTGAACTAATATATATAATAATCTTTACTTATTACTATAAATATTCAAAAGAAAACTAAATGCTCTGAAGCCTATGTAGAACACATTGCAATTATACAAAATCTCGTATTTAAAGGGAATAATTTATATTTATTATTATACTTAAAACAATATGATTTCTGGCTGTGAATTTCAAAATACTAAATCAAAATTGACATTATCTTTTAAGTAGGATCTTAAAATATTTAAAGATATCACGCTTAAAATATTTTATCAAAAAAGGACTATATATTTAAAAAATATTAAGCTTAGTTGAAAAAATATTCTTGGATAGTACTACGGTTTCGCCTGATTTTCTTTAGTAAATCTATATATGTGTACTTTGCAATTGTTTCATTACAAAACTACATATATATAATAAATAAGAGAATCTAATAAGCAAATCAAATGCGTCGTATGCCTGCTATCGCAAAAATTCAGAATTCTAAACATGCTTTTAACCGTTACAAGTAAGTGGTGCTCAATTGGATTCCTGTTAAGCAACTTCATGGTTCCAAATACGTTGTGCCGTAATCATTACGCTTTCTCTTTAAAAGAGCACCACCTTATTTCTTTCTTATTATCAAGCCTCATATCAAATATACCAGCATACTATTAACCATAACTATTCACATTTTTTAAATTATTTATTATTCAAACATATTTAGGATGCGACAGATGGTCTGGTGCCTTTTTTGCGTTTCTGTACATATACTCGACTCTATTTTTACTTTGCCATTATATAATTGTTTGTACAATATTTATAATTAGGCATTGTTTATTTTTTTAGCTCGTACATATATCAAATTATTACATACGAAATAACTTAAATTTTCTATTAACTAACTGAGTAAAAAGAACACTTATCGCAGATTTACTACTTGCGACAAACTACGTTTATTTTACAACATAATAAATTATCTAAAATTTTCTAACTATTTAATGAACAACATAAAGATCTTCTTAAGAACAAGTAAATTTATATTTGTCAAACTTAACATCTACATTTGATTATCGTTTAATACAACTTTCGATTCGATTCGACAATACAGCATTTTTTTTTTCGTGTCTGAAAAAAGCGTATTTCTTTGTTGTCTTTAAAAAAATTTTGCTGATAAAATTATACTGATTTAATTGCTTGTTCACAGATATTACAAAAGCACAAATAGCAGGTTTAATAATTAATCGATGTAATTATTCAAGTAAAATTTGGAAAACCTCGATATTTTATTTAAATAAATGAATAAGAAATAAATTTTATACTCTCTGTTAATATCAATCTACGTTATTATGAAATTAAAACAAATTCCTTAAAAACATCAGCATACCATAAGTTATTTTTCTTGAAAATTTTATATTTTATTACATATTTTTACATGCTGAAATTGATATTTCAAGTAACACATTATATTTAAATTTTTTTAAATTCTTAAAAATTATTTGAAAGTAGTTAGCTTTACAATACAAGTTTATTTAGCATTAATTGTATATTACTCATTTTTGATATTTTTTTAGTATTGCCGCTCGCTTATTCTTTTAATATTTTTATTAAAATATTTTTACAGTTTCAATGTCGGTTGTAATATAAACCGTGTTTCGTATAATTTAATACTTTATAAATAAAATATAAATTAAAATTTTTAAATATCTCATTTTATAATATTGAGAAGGTATCTAATAAATTCAAAAAGTTTAAGTCTGAATATCCTGATGAATAACTCTTAATACAAGTCATACATTGATAACGAAATATATACGAAAATGAAATTTTTCAAAGAACGTGTATTTCATCTTTTTGTTGGCAAATTTTAATTCTTAAATTTATGTTAAAAATAAAAATGAAAGTATTTTTTAATTTTAATACAAATTTCATAAAAGGTAATTATAAAATAATTATTATTAATTATACATTTTATTCTTTTAGAATAATATAATCTTTGTTTTATTTATTTTAAATGAAACATAAACTTCTGTTTTTAAATATTACATTCAAATATAATGAATTACTTAGGTAGAAGAGTTTATAGTAAAATAAGAGAAAAATATAATTTTATTAAGTAATATACTTATTCATAGTAATATGATCTACAATTATTATAAGTATATTATAAAATTCTGTAATTATTTTAAATAAAAATTAAAAATTTATAATGTTATATTTTTTGGCAATTGATTAAAAATATTTAATATGAAAAATTATATTGTTTATAATTTACATGAAATTATAATTTAATTTAAAATTACTTATGCACATTTTTAGTAATAATAGTTTGTATACAACAGTTTATTAATATAAATAACTATATCAATTATTTATACAATAAATATAAGATAACAAATTTCTTAAATGCATGTAGCTTTACAAATTACGATTTAAACTTTCCTATTATTAAACGAAATTTGTTACATAAAAATTAAATCACTTACATATTTATTATTAGTAAATAATACGAGTATATTAAATCTTTCATATTTCTAACAAGTTTATTAAATAGCTTCTTTCTTGCTTAATAGAAAAAACTAATAAGAATAATTTACAAGTTAAATTTTTGTAACTATCTAAATACCATCTATTTACATAAGATAACATTAAAAAAATAATCAAAAAAGTTAATTTTTCATAATCCAAAAAATTAATAAATAATACTAAAAACGCTGAATATACAGTTGAAAATCTTGTAATATTAAATACTTTTAATTTTAATACTTTCTTTTTCATGACAAAATTTATAAAGACAAGTAATTTATTACATGTTTATAGAAAAATTAAAAGAAACAGTGTTTAGTAAAGATTTATAGAAAAAATATTTTAATTTAAAACATAGAAATTTGTGAATTATAATTATTTACTAATAATAATAAAGAATTCGAAAATTTAAGTGTCAAAATTTTTTCAATAAGTTTTTTTTCGTCAAATTTGACTGATCGTAATTAATTATATATAGTGCATATATTATTAATGAAAATTATTTTTATTTAGATGCTTTAAAATTATGTGACACCTTAAAACTTATAGTAATGTATAATAATGTATATAATATGTATAATAATATAAAATTTTTAATAAAAATATATAAAATAGAGTGTAATTGGCATGATTTTCCTATGTTTGTGATTTGAAAACAAATTAACTATATATGTTTTTTCATTAGATTTTAATTTTAATTATATATATTAGGCGAATATTGTTAATCCATATAGAAAATTTTTAATGAAACTAAAAAAATATTTTCAGTATTGTATGCACAATTTTATAATTTGTATAAAAATATTTACAGAAATCATTACAAGATTTATTTCATCGACTTTGTTTTATTTTCAATAAGGAAATCCTTTTATATGAAACTTAAATAATAGTCAGATATTATTTTTTTACTTTTATTTGAACTATATCTATTTTATTTGTTGTTTTCAAATTATACTTTCTATTATGATATTTATAGTGCCAATACTTTTACCTATAAACTTTAGATAAAAAATTACATTTAAATTTTTTAATTTTATCATTTTTCAAATATTATTTATTTCTTCATTTATTAATTATATTTTTTTTTCATATTTCTAATTTTAAAGCAAGAAAACTCTTCAAAAAATCGGTTTCATTATTAATCTAAAAAAAATTTAATTGTAGGTAAATAAATTTTATTTAATTTTTATTAATTATAATATACATATGAAGGTGATACAAAATATTTTTAATATTATGTGGTAAAGTATTATTGTAGTATAAAATTATTTGCATCTATCGTTATGGTAGTCATAAAAAACTCAATTAGTTTATGTAATGTAATTTTAATTCAAACAAATACATATTAAACATTGATTTAAAATTTTTATAATTAGCAATACTTTAATATAAAATTTTAATTATTATAAGTTTATTATTTATATATAACAGAAAAAATTGTATTCAAATCATTATTACATAAAAATAGCGTTTCTTTATTATAATGTATTTTAATACATAAAGAACAAACATTGACTCTTAATATATTAGTATTTTACTAATCCTAATTTGATAATAAATTAAACATATTATCTTAATATAAATATAATTGGAAATATATTTTTTAAAAATTATAATTCACCTTTTTTCATTTCTTGTTCGAAAGCTAATTTTACTTCAAAAATTTATCAGAACTAGTTTTAAACATCATATACTTCTGTCTTTTCTTTCATGTAATACAAATTATGGATAAAATAATTTTATTTTTTAATGAAAAAAATAATAGAATATTTTTTTAAATTTCTATTAATTTATCAAGTTAAAATTTATATGAAAACTATTTCAAATGTATCAAAAAATATATTATTAAATTATAAATTCATATTCTATATTTTATTATATCATTTTTATAAAGATGCTTCTGAAAACTCAAATCGAATAATGCATTTTATAAATAATGACACGTTTACATACTTAGTTATATTCTTTTTCTTTAAAACTTATCCAAAGATTTTTTAAATTAAAAATATAATTAGATATGTAATCTTTACGTTCTTTTGATATCACTAGATTAATGAATTTAATATAAATTGTAAAATGTTGTAAAATTGGAAATATTGATAGCTTTAGAAAATACCTCAAAATAAAATTTTAATATATATATATATAATTTGATATTAGAGGCTCTTGGTTTACTTTGATTTGTTATTTTTTGATTATGAAATATATGTATCTTTTTAGTATACAAAAGAAACTTTATATTTTTAACAAATAAACAAGAAAATTTGTTTCATTAATGTACATAATTACTTGATATCTTAACTGATTTTATATAGTTTTAATAAATACATTAACACTAAAATTTAAAAAAATGATCTTGATAAAATTATATTTGTATTTTCAGTCTGTAAATATATTTATTACGTCGTAGATGTTTTTAACTTGTTATAATATGTATATATATATATATATATATATATATATAGTATATAAAATCTTTATATTTCATAATTATATTCATCAAAATTTCAATTATTTTCCACTATGTTCTTAATTTTTTTGTATTCAGTACTGTAAATTTATATCCCTGTTTAATATAAGATTAATTTAAAGTCTACTTAAATATTTAATGATATCAAAAATTATCTTCATTAATTTTTACTTTTATTCTAATTTTGCTGATATTTGCAATAACAGCATTTTTTTAATTTACTGTTGGTTGTAAAATAATTTCATATACTTATTTTTATAAACGTACTTATTACAATGTTTAATATAACCTCATTATGGTCCTAGATTTTTTTACATAATAATTTAGAATTTATATTATTTTCTTAATATTAAAATCAATATAAAATTTTTAAATCCTAAATATAATTAGGAACTGGATTTTTCGTTTTGATTGTGATTCAACGAACTTCAATTTTTTTAATCATTCTAATATATCACTATTATATTTTATTAAAGTAAAAATTATCTCAATTTTTAAAAGTATGGAAACCTAGTTTTTAGAATAAATGTAAATGAACTTCTGAATACTTGATTATAATGTAAATATAAATAAATATCCATTCGCTACTAAATAATGTATCTTGTTAATATAAATTTATACTTATTGATGTAGAGATAAATGATCGATTACCTATTTTCATAATGGTACATAATACTTTTTATATTTTTTAATATATATCTTTTATTGAAATCACATTTTACGAACTACATACTGTAGAGTTACCACACTTGTAGATAAACTCATTTTCAGAGCTGACCTTTCTCTTCATATTCCATAGCAAATAAATTGATTCGCTAGTCTGTCAACAGAATTTAATAGAAAGTATAGTGACTTATGAAGAGAAATCCTTTCTTACTATATCCATAACCAATATCTATTTTTCAATTCGTTAAGTACAAGTTTTAGTAAAATTTATTCTTCCTTTCAGATACTATAATTACAACTTACTCAAGAATTTTAATTATGCATAAAATTATTTCTGACAACATAAATTTTTTTTAATGTAGCTGAAACTACTAAAAAATAATATTCTTGATCTTGAACAATAATTTTTATATTATAATATATCAAACAAAAATTTTTTTCTAATAAGAAATACAGATTATCAGTTATAAATTAAAAAATTTTTCGCCTATAATTTATGAAATATTTATTTCAATTTTGATGTATAAGATAAATAATATAGTTCATTTTTAAAAGGAAATATTAAAATTTTTATATATATATAAACATCCATCTTTAATAATTCTTTAGATTTAAATTATGGTATAATTTAAGGAATTTATCACTACCTCAAAGTATATGAATTAAGATTTTACGTATATTATATAATAAATATAATGATTATTTTCCTTAAAATCATAGTAAAGATTCAATACTACAAATTTTTTATAAATTTTTTTATAAATTATTTTATAAATTGAAATTTAAATAAAAATATGTTTACTATGGTAAAATAAAAATAAATATATATATATAATTCAATAATATAAAAATATAATTAAAAATATATTAGAATTAAATAAATTTTCAATTATTTTCTAATGAATACAACTAAATTACATTAACGATGATGTGAATGAAAACGATGAAATTATGAAAGTTTAAATAAATAAAATTATAGTTTATTTTAAAAAATTTGAATTATTATAATATATTACATAATTTTAATAAAAACATAAATTTTCTATAATTTTTTCGTTCTTCAATATTTGAGGTTGTAGATCACATCTGTAATTGGGATTTATTTATTTTTTAGTTATTTTGATATTACTATTGATATCAAAATTATTTAAATAATAATTTCAACTTATAATACTTAGGTTATAAATAAGAAAGTCATTATTTTTATGATACTTATTATTTTACTTATTTAAATTAAAATTATTGCACATAGTAATTGAGTAAAATATACTTTATCTAATTACTAGATGTCCTTCAACGTTTCTTTTATCACAATCTTATTATCGCCCTTTCATATTTCTAATAGTATTAATTTAATATAGTATTTTATATGCAAACAACTCCTGTTTTCATTATTCTTATTTATCATGTTAATTATCTTGTTTTTAAATAGTAGAACATAGTAATGAATAAAATGATATAATAAAATTATATTGTAATTGGAATAAAGTATGAATAGATAATATGAATTGGATAAATATGAATGGATAAGTAATTGAAAATGACATATTTAATCATAAACTTCAAAATAAAAAAGAATCACCGAGATTCAGTAATGTAGAATCTATAAAAATTATTCATTGAATAACTACAAAAATAAATTGTATTATATCTACAAGTTAAGATGAATATATATATTAATTCAAATTTTTTAATAAAACTCGGAAATACATACATAAATGATGTGCACATCAACCTTTGTTCTTTAATATTTCTTTATTATTTATTTTTCTACGATATATCTTAAATATAAACTAAAAATATAATAATACTAATTTTAAATATTCAAAAATAAATATTTAAAAATTTTTGCATAATATTTTAAATATAACCAATTAAAAATCTTATAAATGATTAAATCCTTTTAATATCTGATTCAATTATAAAACTTAAAATATGAATATTTAATACACTATAAAAAACAATGATAATATCTAATAAATAAAAAAGAAAACTATAAAAATGTATTTTAAAATGAAAAATTTATTGCATATAAAATACTAGAAAATTTATTAATTATTTATAATAAAGTATAAAATAAATAAACCAACTTGGCTTGTTTCATCAAATAAAATTTAACAAATTAATGTAAGCAAAGTAGAAAATAAAATATGATAAAGAAATTAGTTAACAAGTTTATCATAAAATATATACATAATATTATATAATTATCAAATATATTTTTCATAAAACATCTTATAGTATAAATTTTATGATAAATAAAAAAATATATAGATACTAAACAGAGGAATTATTTTTCGCGAACTTTACTATTCATAAGATCATCAAACAATTAAAATTAGTTAATTTTATTTATTTCATTATATGAAATATCCTGTTTGACTTGAAGTAATTTAAAAAAATATAAATATGAACAATATACTTAAAATGAATCTTATTATTAATTATAATAATAAATTATTTTCATTTTAAATAGTTTTCATATAAAGAATAATAAAATTAATAAGCTACTTTACAAAACATTAAAAAAAATGATTTTCAATAGTAGAAGTGCAATTTTATTGATTTTTTGCGATTTAAACGTGTTTATATCTTATTAATATCATAGGTGATGGCATGTGTCTGTATGATATTTTATATAATTAATTGAAAAAATTTTCTTTTAATTACAAATAATTACACTAGAATAAATATGATATATTATAAAAATTACTTTTATATAAAATTCAAGTTTATATTTTTAATATTGAATACAACATGAACTTTTTATCAACGAGATTGATGTAATGATAAAATTAAAATTTCCAGTTTCTTTATTCATATTTTCAAAATGGGTAAATATAGTTAAGAACTAAATTTATACAGGATAAAGTTGGACTTTATTATGTTTATAACATCATATTAATAATTAATACACACTACTAATTTTAGTGTATAAAATTGTTTTAAAAATTAATTAGTACAAATATATATTTCTATGTAAGTAGTAGTAATAACCATTGCGAACTTTATAATAAATGAATTAAAAACATGTTTATATAATATTATATATATATAATTCTAGAATAAAATATCCTGTATTTAATATAAATTACTTACAGTATTATTTTTTAATATAAATATAATTAATTAATTAATTTTATTATTAAAATAATTTAATGCCCATTTCCAAAAATTTTAAATTATTCAAAAAACAATATAACTTATACTTTGTAATAATTTTATATCCATTCGTAATACTTCTCAATTTATCAAAACTTATTAAATATCAATAATTTAAAACTTATGAAATAAATACTCTTTAATATAAATAAACAAAATAATAACAAAAGAAATAAAACTTTTTAATAAATTGATATTTTTATAATCTTTTAATAAATTATTGGTCTAGATTAAAACTTATCTTTTAAAAAGATACAACATATATTATATAACAGATACGTATATATTGATCATTGATTAAAAATATTTTTAGCTTTTTAAACGGAATAAATTTAGAAAATAAAAAATATTTCTTAAAGACATATAAATATTTTGTATAAAAATTAAATTTTGTACTTCAATGTTATAATTAATTATATTAATTTTATAAAAAGTAAATTTAATAGACTAAAATTTATTTATAATGTAATACAAAAGGATTATTTTTTATAATATAAAATCAAATATACATTTATATACATATATAATATTTTCAAAAACATCCCAATTTTGCGAAAAACAATCTGTAAACTTGATGTATCAATAATTAAAATATATAATGTAATATATCATGTAATATATAATCAATATCTACAAAGTAATTCCCAATAAATTCTTTCGAACTACTGTTATTCTGTGAATACTCTGCTTATACTCTATTCGAAAATTGTAATAAACACTTTTTTTGTTAGCAATAAAATAATAAAGTTTATCTTTAAATATCTAATGATCTATAATATCAATTATTATTTTATTTAAATAAATAAGTACTCTAATTAGAAAATTACTTTTTAACATTTATTTTATATTAAATTTAATTGTTACGTTATTATTTTTATTTAAACATAATTTCAAATTATAAAAATCACAAATGATAAATTCATATCATTTTTTCAACATTATAATTAGACTCTTTTAAAATACGTATTTAATGTATATATAATCAAGCAATTTTATTTGCTGATTAAATAAGATTGAAAAGTAATTAAAATGTAAGTAAAGTAATTGAAAAGTAATTAATGTAAAAGACTGTAAGAATAAAATAATACACATCAATATAAAAAATATTATCACTTGAATACATGTTACTTAATTCTAAAGAATATTGAAACTATTAAGTATTATACATAATAGTAAGAATCATAGTCATTTATAATAAAATGAATATGGCGTAATAATATCTCTTGCGTCAATATTTAAGCCAGGTAAAATTATGACTTTAGATAAAAGAGTTTACTATATAGAAGATATTAGAAAAATTTTATTTACAAAATCATTTTAATTACAAAAAAATTTCTAAGTATTGCGTAATTTAATTTACAATCTTTGTGAATATTATGCAACTATTAGTAATTTATTTCATAATTTACTATATAACGAGTGTTATCTTTAATATTCATTAATTTATTAACAACAAATTTTAGACTTTTTAGATATGTACATCTTGTAAGAAAAAAATTGCTGAATATATTTTAGAATATTTAATATTTTTCTTTTTTTGAAAACATGCTAATTATAAAAAATAAAAATGTTGAAACTGACGTTCTTATTTTTTTTACTTAAATCATTGATGCGATTTCTTGAAGATATATTTGTTACTCATTTCAGTTAAAAGTAAATTTCAAAAATAGATAGTTATTTTTTCTTAAACTTTTTATAAATATCTTGAAATACGTTTTAATTTATATAAAAAATTAGTTCCTATAATACAAGATCAAATATACATTAATATATTTTTTCTTTTTTATATGTATTTACAATCTATATTGTAAAAAAGATCAACATAATATTTATATTGTAGTTTAAATAATATCAATAAATAAATATTTAAAAGATACATTTGTTTTTTCGACTGATCACATTTTATTTATATCTAGCAGATTTATTAAAAAATTTTTAAATTATTCAAAAGTTCGTATTTGTTATATAACATTAGTTTTATCAAATATAGCATTCTATAGTCCTATAATTATTTTATCCTTGATTTTAAAATTTCTAAAATCTATTTTACCTAAAAGGAAATTTAATACAATGGATTATAAGTGTCAAATTGATGGGTTTTCTTTTGATTAAATCAATTTAATTATTATAATAAAAATTTTCTTGAAATTCCACAATTTTCTGTTTTACATTGTTTTCATTCGTATTTTGTATTTATTTTTAATAAAAATATCTAGAATTACCTATAATTGTAACATAATTATTGAAACTATACATAAGTCATCAAACATTAATGTAATAAATATAATATTACTCTTTTGTATTTGAATTTTCAATAAATATTTATTTCTAAAAGTAGAAAATGACATTTTTGTAGATTCTAATCTTAATTATGTGCAAGTGTTGAATTAAAATGAATTAAAAATTAAATGAATTAAAAATTAAATGAATTAAAAATTAACGTAAAATCTAGAATACTATTTTGAAACTATCAATAAGAAATCGGACGTCAGTTTTGGCAATAAAAGACTTTTAATTCGCCAAAGCAGAAGAAGAAGCCAAGTTCACTTCAGAGTTGTTCATATTATTCTTTGCTATACATAAAATACCACTTGATACAAGCACTTTTTAAAAGCTCCAACAATGATTAGATTTATTGTTCAGAGTTACTATCAAAAGCAAAGAGAATAGAAAGACCAAGGAGTGAACACTGCATAATGATAATGCGCCAAAGTAATCGTACAAATAGTACAAAGCTTAATATCCTGTAATATTCTCTGACAAAACATAGTAACACTATGATAATCGATTGTCAAAGTGCAGTTGAAAAGAAGAATCATTTCACAAATCGAAAACTAATCGAAACCATTATTTGAAAAACTTCTCATTCACCAACGCACCAATACAAGTCTACATTTTTATTTACATTTACGAAAAATAATACTCCAGATGCGATAAAATTTTCGTACTAGTGAACTAAAAAATTTATTCTTGTTTTTTCCAAGTGATATGACTCCCGGTTGCATCTGTAATTCCCGTAGATTCAGCACTCGCTACAAGCTTCAATATAAAGTTTAGCCTCATGAAGTAGAACAAACGTTATGTACCAATCTTCTGGTTCATTTGGCACAAAGTATGCAGATTTCCGGACATCTATTACCTGTACCAGCGACGGTTATTGCCACATCACCAGCTTAGCTAAATAACTGTAGGTTAATGTACGTACGGCCACAGCTACAAGTGCCGCTCGGAAAAAAATGAAGAATTGTAGTCCCTGTAGCACTACTCGAACCTCGAGCGTTTTTTCTGTCGTTTGTAAAGCGCCCGCCTTTCAATTATGTATCTATAGATCTTATCAACGGCTCGGTTGCTGCGGCATCGATTCAGGAATTTCTCTTCGTTTCGGTTAGAGTTGATTTCTTTCTTCTTCTTTTTTCTCTTTTTTTCATGCTCTTTGATGAATTGGCAAGTTTTCCATTAAAATTAAATGCCAATAACTGAAAAAAAATACGGGTTTTCTTCCGATTAGTTTTGTAATTAGCAATGATTTATGGATGATAATATTCGAAGATAAATATTCAAAGTCTACGTAGTTTTTAATTCATGATTATGTATATTTAATTTTTTGACTAAGTGATGTGTCTAAGACAATATAGTTACCTTGATGGTATCATTTCTATTTTACATAAATCAATTTTTTGACGAAAAAACTAATTCCTTTATAGACACTACATTGCAAAAAATTTAGATTATTTTCACTGATAAAATAAAGAATTTCTTTCTTAAAGAAGTTTTTAAAAAATTTGTGATTAAAAAAATATGCAAATTATATAAAATTGCAAATGTATCTATATTTTAGAAAATAATTAGACATATTAGTAATCATTTAACGTTTTTCTTTTTCTTACACTATTTGATAAAAACATTATTGGTAAATAATTTTTTTTTAATTTTTAATACTTATTATGAAAATTATATGCATTTAAAAAAAAGAAACTTTTTTAAATATAGATTACATTAAATTTTATAATAATTATTGATATATTTCAAAAAAAATTTTTATATCATTTAATTTTAATCTGTTTATCAAAAGATTTTTGATTCTACAAAATGACAAGTTAAATATATATATATAAATTACATGATGAATTTATAGATAATACAAATTCAGTACATGAAAAAATATTTTACTTTACTTCACAATTTATTTTAAAAGAGTGCGTGATATTAAAATATTTAATACTAATATTACTGATTGTACAATCACTAATTAAAACTCATAAATTGAAAAAAGTATCTTACTAAATTAATAAATTATTATAATAAATAGTAAGATAGTTTCTATTTCAAAATAGTATAAGAACCACAATTAGTCAATTGAATACAAAAGTAGGATGCACATAAATTATAAATAACTACAAGATATTTTTAACAAGTGATTAAGAATATTTTAAACAACTCATAATATTTTAAAAATAAAACTTAATATTTTATTTCTAAATTAACAGAAAATTTATTAAAATAGAAGTACAATGTTTAAAACTGAATTTGAAGAAATATCATTGTAAAAACTTGTATATATATATTAATTTATTTCTAAATTTTTTTTAAACAAATTAATAATAGTAAGAGTATAATTCTTATTACAATCAAAATACCAAAGTTTCTACAAATATTATTAAACATTAATATAATTCATTGAATATATCGTTTTTATCCGATTATTACTTATATTATTTAAAAATAATATTACAACTATTTTAATTTTTAAAAAAAAATCTTGAATTAAATTTTATAAAAGTATGACAAATTTAAATAATAAAAAAAATATAAAATAATAAATGTGTGTATATAAACGAATTTTTTATTGCAATACTTTTTTATGTATAACTAATTACTATAAAATAATGAAAAACAATATTTTCATGACAAGATTTATGAATTAAGATAAATTCATCCATTAAATTAAATATTTGTTTTAAAAAATAGACTAAACTAAAAAAAAATTCTATTACCGCGAATCACAATAATAATTTCAAAAAGATCAAAATATCAAATGCAAGTATAAAAAATAGATTAATAGAGCTTTTAATAGAGAAATTAACTATCGTCTATTTCTAAAATTTGAGCATATATAGATAAATACCATCTATATGTACTTGCACATAGATTGTGCGATCAAAATTAGAAGAAGAAAAGACATTCCACTTATAATAATCTGTGTATTATCAACCTAAAGATAAGGCCAAACTGAGTCTCATTCACGCGCACTTTACACCGTTACGAATGACCATAGTCGATCTACCAAAAGATGAAAACAAACTACGACTATCTACAATTTGACATATTGTAATTCACCGGCGATCGAAATATTGAATTTCCCTACCAACGCTCCTAATCACGATTCTGATCCTTGCGTAGTTACGAGAGTAGATCCAGACTATCTCCTCCCCACATTCTCTCACTCTTTCTCGCTTTTTCATTCCATCCGAGGAGAAAGTCGGCCGATCCATGGTTTTGTACTTCATCTCGTCTTCGGGAAGTCGATACCGGCGAGTTCAGTAACGCTTTGCTTCTTCCTTCTTGCTCTCTATCCCGTGTGGCCCCTTTTACGCTCGCATTCGAGGCAATACCTACAGACTCCATTCGTGTTTGAATATCTCTAATGGCGTTGATCGTGTTTTATACCAGACTCGACTGACTTGCATAGCGCAATAAAGCCAACATAACAAAACACCTTTAGAATTTGATAACTTGTTTTAAACAGACTGTACAATATATTTGAAAATATTCTCTCTGAATAAAATTTTATAAAGACTGATATATATTATTACTTTATTACATTTTTAAATTACTTCCAGTATATGAATATTACATAAATTAATGTATAAATGAAATCTGTGTATTATTTGAAATTACGGATTTTTTTCTTAATTATAACAAGTTAATAATAAAATATTTAAGTTATATTAATTTTAATTTACCAAGCAGTGCTTAATTAGTACGATTTTTTATGTGCAAGAAATTTATATATTATAAGAAAATATGTAGGAAGATCTTACTATTGATAAGAAATTTTTAACATATTTCAATCAGGACAATTTTCACTTAAATGTAATCTATTGATCTTTTATTCACCATGAATCATAATATTTTTTATAATAAAATTTTATTCTCTATATTGCTTTGAAAATAATTCAAGTATTACAGAATACAGTCATGATCAAAGAAAACTTAAAAAGTATTCATATGTTATTTATTTAATACCTTTTTTCAAAAATAAATGGGTTATTCTTGAACCAAAAAAGAAAACTAAATACGGTTGGAAAATACTGTACTTATTTAAAGTACAGTATCGATAATCCAAAATTAAGTCAGTTTTGTAACAAATTCTTAATACTTATCTTTATTAACTTTATTATTACTTTTTTATCTTTATTAACATTAACAGAAAAAAAATGATTTCGGTAAAATAATGTTTATTAAAAAAATGTAATCAAATTTAAAAATTTTAACAAACTCGAATAAAACCTAATTTTAATCATAATAATAAAAATAATTTTATCCATAATATACTCACTTTAATGGTTTTTCTATGCATGTATGGTTAAATTATTTTACCGTTATTATATATTCTAATTTTTTAAAAATAAAAATATTAAATAACATGAATTAGTAATTATTTAGTTATTAAGTAAATTTTTTTCTATATATAATATCTAAATAACAAAATTCATCATCTTCCTCGTATTACATATGTAAATTACAGTTTTTATTATTTATATACATTTTAAAAGTTATAAGAATAAAGTTAATTTACTATATTTGTATTATGTCCATTCTCATGAAAACTTTATTTTAAAATAATAATACCAATTATATTTTTTTTATTCTGATTATGCTATAATTGATAAAATGTGCCTCGATATTTATAAAATATTACAATTCATTTATAAATAAATTCAATTTTCTAGTTCAAAAAATTGAAAAGTAAATTTGTATATTTGAAATTATATTTGATCACACATTTGATATTTTTTAAATCTTCAATTTTTATAGAAATTCAATATTTGTTATCTTCAATAACAAAATGTTTTTATTATATTATTTTTATTAAATTTTATACATGAAATTTCTTGTCGTAAGATTTTCAAAGACAAAGGAATTTTTATTTTCTGTCTAAAAATTATGATAAATTTTCGTTGATTTATAGAAATACGTATTTTATAAAATATAATTTTCTATGACATGTACTTCAGTTATTTTATCGTTTATTTTTAAATAGAAAATATAATTTAGTCTAAATAATAACAGGTGAAAAAAAATTATCCAGTATAAAATAGTATACTATAATATAAAATAAGAATCAAAATTGCTATTTACAATATTGGTACAAAAACAACAGTTTTATTTATTCTTATAATTTATAGTAAAAATTAAAATTAATTTTATTATTGAATTTAGAAACATTTTTAATTAAAATATTTAAATAATTTAAAATTTTTTTAACGAATAACTTAAGTTTCAGTAGTTTAATTCTTGAATATAAATTTACATAATTATGGTATAATTAAATTATATTATGAATTATTATCACTATTATTATAATCTAATCCCTTTTTAGATTATTCAACCACTAACTAGAAATTAAATTATTGTTAATTTTTTTAATTTTGTGAATATCATTAAACTTTAAATGACTTCATAAATATATGAGAATTAATGTCAATGACAAACATCAAAATTATTAATAAAATAATTTAAAAATATTACTAAACATTTTTTTCTCGATTATTAACATCTAAAAATAATATTTTTAAAAACAATATTATAGTTTTGCATGAAATAAACATAATAGTTATTATTTTAAAAAATATTTTATAATAATTTAAAACTATATTCATCCTTGAAGAGCCTTAATTTCGTATAAATTTTAATTTATATCCTTTAGAAAATAATTCAATTAATATCAATTATATATTGATATATAAGTTCTCAAGTATATTATGTAAAATTTATAGAAAAATTCATCAATGAAATAATTTCTAGCAATACTTTTATCCTATTTATATTTATAACATATTAATTTTTTATTTCATTTAATATTTTTAATAAATTTTTAATATTTATTGTATATTATAAAGACGTTGCTTTAAGTAATATATGTATATTCATAAAATATTATAATTTTAATATGAAATAATAGGTTTAATTAAAGATTAAATAGAATAAAAAGTTACATCAAAACATGAAAATACATTTGTACTCCATTTTAATTAAAAAATGCTATTAATGACGTCATTAAACGAGATTAAAAACCGAATGAAATCATTTTATTTTAAGAGAAAGTTGAGCAAGATGTAATTAAAGTTGATTGTATAATCTAGGCAATATATATACATATAGTTTGCAGAATAATCTCGATTCAATATGACGAGTTCAGGCATAGGATTAATTTCATGTAATCAATTGAAATTTACTATTATTTAAATTTTTAATGAAGTAAAATATTTATTATATATTTTAATATTTGTTTAATTTTATCTTATACATTTTCTTTTTAAATTTAAAAGTAATATATCATACTTGCATACATACATTTCTATATATATTTATATTTTTACCATTCCTTTAAAACATTAAGAAACATGTTAAAATTTCGCATATTATTAGAACGATTAATTCATATGTATATTAACATAGAGTAATATAAAGATATTAACATAATTAATACGCATATGTTTTTAATATAAATACAAAATTTTATTTTGCCTATAAAGAAAATATCGTTACATAATATCTAACAACTAATTAAATTACTTAAAACTAAGACATAAAATTACTTCAATTAATTTAAAATTTATAAACCATCTTCATTTCTGTTTATAAATGCCTTTCATACGTACAAAAAATTATGTCAAATAACTTCCATGTAGAAAAAAAGTACTGAATAATTTTTTTCTGGAAATTTATAGTCGTTAAAGAATAATCAAAATTTATTGTTTCAGAAATAATTGTAATACTTTATACGTATTTACGCCATCTCTTGGCAATCAAGCCATTCTTTTTTAGAAAAATATAACAACTTAAAGTTGATAAAATCAATATTGCGAGTAATTGCTTTTAAAATATTTTTAATTCTGAATGAAGTAGATAATGTTGAGTAAGAAGCGATTTTTTGTTTATTATATACTTATAAGTTGCCATTAAGTAAAACTTTGAAAATCGACTTCTTGCTTAATATATTTTCTTTATAAAACAAAACGAATGTTTTTAATAAAAAATTTTAAATATTCACAGCAAGCCTTTATAAACTCATAAAATTATTTATACCATTTCAAGTATTATTTTAAATAAAATTAAAATGAATATTGATATTTATATTCTTTTAGATAAAAATAAAAGTAATAAAAATTTTTTCTGATTTTTTCCAATCAATGGTTAATTATCCAAAACCATAATATAACGTTTAAAAAAACTTAAGTTAACGAAGTTCATATTAAATAAGTGTAAGTATTAAGCAATACTTTTATAAACAATACTTCGGGTAATCGAGAAATTATTTTTCATTGCGTATTACTTTCAAAGTATAATTAAGCTGACATAATTCTTGAAACACGTGTAGATTATTTGGATATTTTTTTATGAATATTCTCCATCGCGTTCATTGAAATAACGACATAACAAAAACATAAACTTCCTTACTTTACTTATCAATGCGTTTTGAAATGCAAACAAAGAATACACATGCCCGTGCGACTGCGCTATACGCCAAAATTTAATACGAAGAAATTTACAAAACAATGGCCAATCACTTGTATATGCGCTTGGATAATTACAAATACATAACTCACATAAAGAGAGTAAGTAGTAAATACCTGAGCGATCATCGAAAGCATCAAGGACCAAGTCTGTAGCCCGCGACAGTTGGCGACAAAATCCGCACGAGCGCGCAGAAAAAACTCTAGAACGCTATAAATAGTCGGCGACTCAAGGTAGCGCGTACACCTATATCATGCATCCGCATGCAAGAGAGCGTAGAGGGGGCATTATACTCCGCGATCTCCTTTCTCTCTCTCTCTCTCTCTCTCTATCTGGACAGGCCGATGGTCACGAGCGCTGCAAGAGTCTCGGCGCCGTCCTCAGTCGATCCTGCGCGCTCGTCTGTAGCGCACGCAGTTCGAGAGTCGTCCTACTAAGGAGCCCTGGCGAAGAGGAAAAAAGTGAGAGAGAAAAGAGGGGAAGCGCCAAACCAGTCTCCCCCGGGGCGGAGGGAGGAATTTTTAATGAGGCGCCGCGCGCGAGGCTGGGGCATGCCGAGGCAAGGCTGACGCGGCGCACAGGTACGCAGGTGTCAGGTGAGTGCATTGTGCGCGCGAGAGTGAGCCCAGTCCCCAGTCAGTAGACCTGCAAGAGTATCCACGAGAGGTTTTTATCACTACGAGAGAATGAAAGAGTGAAGGGAAGAGAGAGAGAACGTATAGCTTTTTTATGACGCGTATGTGCGCGCGCGAGAGAGGGAATGATAAGAAAGTGGACTGCGACAAGGCCACGCGATTTGCCCGCAGATTGACGATAAATCGACATGGACAAAGGATTATTTCGCGATCTTATGCATTGATTGCCTTACTTTTATAGTCCTTTTTTCCATTGGTGCCATTCGCAGTCACAACCTCTAATTGGATTTGCGGGCTCTTGGCTTTCGTTGGAGGCTCAGCTCGCACAGCTCTAGGAGGTTCTCGCGAGGTGCATTCGAAATGCGTTACACAGACCCAGAACGAGATCGGAAATGTTTGTTTTAATTTCGCGATAAAGTCTCTCACCCGAAACTGTGCGCGTTCGACGTAATAATCATTGACCGACCGTTAACCGTTCATTTAATCAATTGTTCTATGATTGTGTAAACTTTATAACTAAAAAGTTTTATTTACTGGAACTAATTAGAAAATGTTGTGGTGTTCTGGTAGAATATTCCTAGTACGGTCGTTATTGTAGCATCGCTTATATATATCAACTTTGTACAGCGTCTGTATTTTAAGGTACAGTTCGTAGTTGAAATCAGTTGGTCTTAGAATTAGCGTGAAACCAGAATTTTAACTAATATATACAGGTATATGTTACTAAAATTTTGCCTCTATATTTCATGTGCTATTCAAAAGATAAATTTATAATAACCTTGCTTTAAACTAAATAAATCTTACTAATAATAATGTTATAATAATTGCTAAATAAAGCAATTATGTAACATCTTTTAACTTATAGGAAACGCGTATTTTTTTAAATTAATTTATTTTGTAATCATTTAATTTAGTTAGAGAAGTATTCTACGTTCTGTTTAACTATCTATTAAAGTTTTAACCCATTGCAAAGTTATAATTTTTTTTTAAACAAATATATTATTAATATAATCTCTGATTTAAATTGCACAATTAAAATAATTATATTCATAAAATTATTTATATTTATCAACCAAACGTAAAAGAAATATTTCAGTTGCCCATACATAATTATTTAAGAGAATGCAAGTAAAATATGCTTTATAAACCTATGAGACCAAAGAGACTACAAAATATACAAAAGAATTTAACTCGCGTAATAAAAACCTAAAAATTTTGCTAGTATACCAGGAATGCAATAACTCAACTATAGTAAACGTAATTTATCACAAATCACTCTTTAAACTCGCTTCAAACTCTATCTTGTCTTACAATCGCACGAGCACTAATAATGACCGCTTGGAAACAGTAACGATCTCTTTGCTCTCCATCATTGCCGCTGAGCTGAAGCTAGTATAAGAAGATGTACACCTGGAAAATTCCAAAGTAAGAAGCTTACTGAGCATGTTACAAGTAACCTAATCGCAATAAAAGTGGGCAACTTACTTTATGTACACGTATGCACATATAGCGTAAACACACACGCAAACTCAAAAACAGAAAAATATATTTATATATATATGCATAGCATCGATACATGATCGCGATGAAATTCCAACGGTATGAATTAAAATTTTAAAAGAAAACAGCTCTCGGAATTTAAGAAACTACAAATTATAGCTATTGATTGTAATTATCGTTTATTTATAAGATTAATAATTAAACGTTTTAAACATTTGTAAGAAAACTATTTTTCAATTGAAATATAGTACAAAATGTAAAAGATTCGATAATTTTAAATCTAAATATATCGTTTCAAAACATTTATTCTAAATATTTTCTAAAAGCTGGATATTTATTTTTTCGTTATCAGTTTACTGTTATTAAACAGTAATATCAATTGTAGCTTGTGTAATTTATCGTTTGTTACAGTTTAAAATAAAAATAATAGTTAGTATATTTACAATATTATAAAGATTTTAATAATTAGAAAATGATATTTTACGGTGCAACCGAAGTAAGAAATATATTTCTATGTTTTCATATAGCTTGCCTGATCGATAAGTAAATGTAAAATTATTACTCATTCGTTTTATCACCGTTGGAATAAAAAACAAAATAATCGATAAAACTGTTAAAAAATACGGCCAGCCCCTGAAAACATTCTTTATATACAATATCGATAAATTCAACTAAGAACACTTAAATTCATATTTCGCACTAGATGTCAAACAAAATCAATATTAAAAAATTTAATCGATTTAAATGAATCTCAGAGCGCATCATTCATCTTCGAGAGGCGCATGCTCAAAAAATCATCATCTTTCCTTCTCCCACGTCATACCGCCTCCCTCTTTTTCACTTCTCCTCCTTAACCAGATCGTATCATCTCAGAAATTCGCCACGACGAGGTGTTACGGCTATATGAGATAACGAGCAAGCGCTCGCGCGGTTACGCAAAGCCTCATGACTAATGTATAGCGAAGGCGGGAATCTGGAAGATGCAGCAACCAAAACAAAAAGAGAGAAAGATCAGTGCCGGGGAGAAGGGAGTCCTACAACCCGCTTGTACTCCAGTGAAATCCCGCTCGACTCGTCCTTTGTACGGCTGCGCCGCTCACGAGAAAAAGAGCAATTTCGACGCCTGTCTCCCGGTCCCTTGCGATATATCCCCCTATACCAACGCGCGAGTTACAATCCTGTTCTCGGACTCTCTACCTGCATATTCGGTACGTATTCAGGGAAGTTTTTCGCAGAAAATTTTGAGATCCATTATGATATAAGCGATCCATAATTCAGAATAAGGACAGCAAGCGATCTTTATGCTGTTAAGAAAAATTCATCTTCTTTACCATCGTTTAAAATATGTACATACGCAAATACATGAACTATCAGAGCGTTTCGTCCTACGAAACATTCTAAAAAAATGTAAAATATCGAATGATCTGCACATGGAACTTAATTGTAAATTTACCGAAAGATATATGGCATTTATGAAACTCAATAGAATATTTTAAAAATACTTAATATACGGTTACTTTTTACAACATACTGAATATGCATTTTTTAATTAATAATCTCCACTCAACCTCACATAGATTATTACTTTTTAACGACAAAAATTATACAATTAAAAGCTGTTGTAAATTATTTTGAATAAAAAAATCTCGAATAATATTTACATCTAAATAGATTCGTTACTTATAATTGAAGTCAAACAATATGTAGACCTCAATTTCACTTAATTTTCTATATTCGATATGCGCAAAGCATGACATTAAAAACTGAAATAGATCGTTTATTTATATAATTTTGTATTCGTTATACCGATAACACTTTATTATTAAATGAAATAGAAAACTAAGTAATTGAATACCAATAAATATTAGTTCATCGCATTTAATGCCTGAAATCACTTGCTCAATTTAATAACAATTTTAATAAAAATATCAAGAAGTAAATGTAATTCGAATAAAAGATCAGAAATAATACAACCTATGAATATTTTTTCTCGCTCTTCCTATTATCGTGTTGTATGTATCCCACTTCCACTTTCGTTTCTTCAAGGGATATTTACTATATTATATATTTAAAGAAGTCGTTGTCTCGCGAAAAGTAAATTACTAGAACAATGCATGCGTGATCGTAATTTTTAATTAGAATAAGCACAGGAGACTCGTAGAGGGATCGAGCAATTTTCATTTACTAACAACCTCTAACATAACGATGTGAATTATGCCGTGCAGCCATTTTCGAAGATGCTACTACACTTTTGTTTTGGTTATAAGAGCCCATCTTACGAAAACTACCTAACCTGGCATTGGAACCTGGATTTGCATTAGCACGACTATCACGAATTTTAAGGCTCCTCGTGCTTTTGTAATTAACTCGAGATTCGATTTTTCGATAAGAATTGGATATATTAAGTATATATGAGAGGCTCACAATTAATGTAAATAATTTTGTTCAATCTTATGTGTATACTCGACATTTTCAAATAGGATTTATTAAAATTACCAAAGAAATTTAAATACGTTTTTTCTTTTAAAATAGGACGATTAGAAAAAACTGGTTGTTATAAAATTTAAATGTGGCTGATATAATTTTCATCCATTTGCAAAAAATTATTTTTTTTTATACTATAAAATACTACCAATGACTTTCAAAGTTTTTCGTTATGTTTTAATATATTTGATGAATAATTCTTAACAATAATTGCATTTTTTGAATATACAATGGAAAGTACATGTAGCATTATTTCTCAATACGAATTACGTAGGTAAGGTGAATTATTATTAGTTGAAAATTTTTACTAAATTTATATGTAAGCGCATAATACCGAATGAAAAAAATAGAAAAGACTAGCAAGCTACTCTCGGAGTGCCGAGTACTAAATCAAAGACAAAACTACGCATCACAAACCATGTATTTTCCTGAATATTTCGCTTCGAGTACACGCGCGGTTCTAAAAACGGAGCGAGCGAACGGTCTTGTCCATCTGGCACCGCGAAGAGCGTTACGCGTATTCCACAACAGCGCGCTTAGCACCGTAAAAGATTTTTTCCACGGTCCGTTATCGCTCGGTCAGCTGCTGCGGTCCATCCGCAGTGTAGCTGTAATTCGTATCTGCAAGCGGAATCGCAAAATACGAGAGCACAACATAATACGCGCGTGATCGATGTCGTGAAATTGAATCTATCTTGTCCGCGAGGAAGGAAGAAGGGCTAATTAAAGATTTTAGACCGACTTGTGGGTACCTTTTGACACTTTTCAGATGTAATTGTTTTACGGTTCTACACGATTTCTGTACGATTTATAGAGCGATGGATTGTATGAGAACAATTTTTATCGAAAAGTCATAAAGAAGTTTAAATTTTTGAGCAATTTTAAATATTTCTTAACGATAAATCACACTGTATCGATCATTATTATTGTTAAAAATGAATAATGGTACTGGTTTTTATTTTTCGTGAATTAAGATATCGTTATAAAATTATTGTATATTAATTCATGTGTATTCGAATCTTTGATAACAAATTTCCACTTCATCATAGAGAGAGTATTTTACTGGAAAATTATTTTCTGACTTATAAAAAACAGCTTTATTTTAAAAGAAATGTTTTTGTCACCATTCTATAACACTTAAATAAATGGAGCACTTCTTTCAATAGACTACTTATCATCGAAGAAAATAAACGTAAGATTAAAATGTATTGTTTATATCTTACTGTAAAATAATAGTTTTAAATGGATTTATTTTCTGTCAATCAAATTTTAATTACTATAAACAATACTACAATAAGGGAACTTCGCTCAATAAAATTAATTGGACCTATAAAACATACCCTGAGTATCAACGAAGGCTGTAAAATAAATAACATATAAATTCAAAAATTACAATAATTTTTTAAAAAATGTAAAAATGATTCATAAAACAATTCTGAAAAAAATTTGAAAAAAAACTGCTTCCCAGTAAAGCTATTGGATGATTATATTAAAAAAAGAGTTTTTATTTTAAACAATTAAATGTTTAAAGCATCGAAAATATAAAATAAAATTTATTTTAATAATTTTAATTTTAATTATTGCATATATGTCCATTAGATTTGAAAAAACACTCGCATCTAGAGGTCTGTTATTAAAAATTTTCATTTCCTTTGAAATAAAAATATTCAATCAAGAAAAAAGTCTTAAAATTATAAATATTCTGTTTTTAAATAATATACAGATCTTTTTTTATATAGAAATAAAATGAGAAATTCAATTCTTAGAGAATCATTTCACTCATGACACCGATATGTGCTCAAAATGAAAAAAAATTTAGCATATGTTTTTACACAGGACTCTTTGTAATTGCCACAAATCATAAAGTACAGATTAAATTTCAGGACGTCCTTGCGTTTAAGTTTAGCGAAGAAAGCACTGATTCATTAGACATAATAATGCTTAATAAAGACCGAATTGGATATGGGAAAAAATAAAACGCATTAATAAGAAAAATAATTAATATAATCCAAGTACCAACCATTAACCCATTTTATACGAATCGAAACAACATCGAATCGTAAATAAAAAATAATTTAACAATATTTTAATAGCCGAGAAGCATTAAACGAACCGTTTGAAAATCGATCACGGACACCGACTGACACTGCACTATTCAACCTCATTCTCGTAAAAATCTTCATATGTTCTTTCCGCATCCACATAAAACTCGCTTGTATGAGCTCGAGGATTTTCCTCTTTTCAACTCGATTGCGGGATGTAACGCTCGAGATGCAATATGACGCGTTCTCCGCGATGTCACGAAGGATACGCATGCGCAAAACGGCGATCGGTGATGCGCTTCGTCGACTCGCACCGCGGAGAGAAAGAAAGAGAGCCAAAGGGACGCTCGCATCTAGTCGAAGATTCGGCTGAAATCGGCGCGGCGAGAAGCCACAGACCGCCAGACGATTATCGGCGTGCTTTTTTTCTTCGAGACGAGGCCAAGAGTGGTGAAATGCCTCGGGGACCTTTACAGAGGGGACAGAGAAAAGAAAGCGCGAGTTTCTAGGTAAATAAGCGAGGAGCGGTGAGGACGAATCTTCGTTCTCTCGGTTTCGACGGCCGGCAATGAATCGTCGTTAGGATGTGGTGCGAGCCGTTTCCCGAAGTGTGTCGCTACATTCATGTGTTTTCCACTGGCACCTCTCGGGAAACGCGAAAAATTTCAGTGACTCGGACTCTCCAAATAAGAGGTTTTATTATCGTTGCAAAGGTTTTGTCTAATTATGAATGCTCCTTTTTTATAAGCCGTCGGCTTTTCCAGTCCGATTACCATTTTTATTCTTATAAAAATACACCAATTACTTCGAAAAAAACTTTTTCTGCATCAAGAATGCATCGAACTGTAAACCAAATATTAACGACTTGAAAATCTTTAAGGACATATTTACAAAAACTACTTTCTCTTGAGTCTGCGCCACTGTTAATGGTGTAAAGTATTTTATATAGCATTTGTAAAAATATTTAAAATGTAATAAAGACTATCGAGATATCTATAAAAAAAATAAAAAAGTAAGAATGAAAAAAGGAAAAGTAATAATAAACTGCAGCCACAACATGCTACAAAAAACTTACTTTACAAAGAGAAATAAAAGTAGAGCCTTGTCATACATCCACGTCAAATTCTTTTGTATCTTTCTCGGAAGCTTTTTTACACTCTTATACGTAAATCTGTTACAATAGATAAATAATCGAATGCGATACATCACAGCAGTTCGAACACAACATTTTAGATGCTTCAAAAATTTAATCGCCTAATTTATTCGTCCGCAATCTTTAAAAAAATTATAGTGTCTTTTCCACGATCGCAGAAGACTCTGACGTCATTTCAGATGACCAAACCAACCAAAAACGATTATGTTTGAAGTCTTCGTGAGTCACTTTATGCGTAATTGATAAATTCATTGTCGCATCAATTACACGAAAATATATATTGTTTATAAAAACAATTTATATATTTTTTAAATTCATAACAGCTGCTTATTAAAAAAATTTATTTTTCTTTAGGCTTTGTTTTGAAAAAAAATGTTTATGTGAATAATCGTTACTTATAAAAAAAATTGAATAAAATTCATTAATTATCATAATGATAATTATCATTGCTTTTATAAGTATAAAAACAAATTACCTTTAGAAAATTCGTAATAGAAAAATTATCCCAACGATTTAGTTATATTTTATTAATAATTCGAATTGCATTAGCACAAGAAACATATTTATTAAAAATAATCGATCCTTATAGATATTTAACCACAACGAAGTATATACATTAATTATACATCCATAAAATTTTGAATTAAAGAAACAGAACGATTTTAAGCTTTTACTTTCGTTCTCCATTACACTATTGCATATATTTTCGTAATGAGTTCGGAAATGTTAACTATAGAAATGCTAATTCTCTATATCTTTAGAAATCTCATGATACGATTCTCGCTCAGTCACGTATAATTCATAAACTACTAAAATCACTTAACTACCTGAAACTATGAATCTTTGTTCTCTAGCACCCGACTTATAAAATCTAAATCACCGTCGCGTCATCGTTCACGATTACGATAATTTAACAACCCCGACATCATCAAACTCGCACACGCTTCCATCGAATAAGAGAAAGAGTCCGTCGAAATTGAAATCTTCAGCTGGTTCAAACAGATAATAATTGAGAATGCTCCGAGAAAAGTACCAACGCGAGTCTCACTGCTATTTGGAGAGGATGAAAACTACTACGATGAAAAGCAGCATCGATATGAGCCGAACGAATCTTCGTAGCCGCGTATCGCAAGCGATAAATCGAGATAAGATTTTCACGAGCTCGTTGAAGCTTCTGAGCTTCGCAGTGAACAAACAAGGTAAAAAAAGAGAGGTAAAGGCAACTATCTGCACTAGTACCAAGCGGAGGTTGCTCCATCGCTAGACATGTATTGTTCCGAGAGAGATGTTCGATGAAATACCTTTCATGAATTTTCTCAAATTTTCATCACGAGCGTGCCTCTCGCCGGCAAGCTTTCTCTCTTTTTCTCTTATCGACTACGCTATCCTCCGTAATATTTACGCAAAATATTTGATGATTTCACGACTTTATTATTAAATTAGGCCTTTAGAAAGTGGAGTTTTACTCATAAGATTTCCTCAAGTGCGGTTATTACGAGGAATTCAAGCGTTTGCGTTTAGTTGAAGTAATGCTGAAACAATTTTCTTATTTACATAAATTGTCGTAGTTAAAGGTTCATTATTGAAAATTATATCGGTATTCTGATTTCATAAGTATTATACAAAATTTAACTTCGACTCGGAAAAAAAATTTCTTTGGAATTATACTAAGCTATGATTTATTAATGTAAAAGAATTACTCTTTAGAAAAATAAGAAATCATACTGGTGAAATAGCAATAATCTTACCGATATATTTTTTACATTATTTTAAATTACATAAATATTATTTTTAATATAAATATTTATATTTAATTTCACAAAATGTAATGTAATCGCGATATATAAACAAAGCCTTTCCTTTTTCAAATTTTAAACCCGGATGAAATGAAATTTACAATTTCTTTGTTAGAAGTTTTAACGCGACTTTATTTTACTTTATCATCATTCGATTCGTATTCTTTACGATAGTTCAAACGTGAATTTTATTTATAAAGCACAGGAAAGATCGACTTTAAGTAATCGAAACTTGAAGTAACATAAAGAAACCTCTAATATATGCAATCATGTTTAAAATAATCAATCCATCGGACACTACATTCTGTTCATAAATACCTTGAATTATATTCTCTTATTGAGTCTTCATAATAAAGGTATAAATAAAAAAGTATAAATATTAAAATCGAGTGAGATTTTTTTGATCAGGTGGTTGAATTCTGCGAGATGCATCCTTTCTCGTGAATTCATAGATCGCGACAAATCGATCGTGCGCATCGCTTTCAAAAGGGCAAATCAACCGAGGAATAAGTATCCTCCCCAATGACCTTGGTTCTCTCGTCCATAGACACGCACGCGCACCTCCGACTTGGTCGACCCCGCGGAATGCCCGGCATGTCGCTTGCTCGTCAAACGAGCGGTTGCCCTCCTCCCACCCTACGCCGTTATCCCGGCAAGAGGAGGTTGCTCCTTTCTTCTTGAGGTGCTCACTGAATCTCTCGATGGGAAGATCGCTGTACGGAAGGAATCCCGATAATGCCCGAAGAGCGCCTTAATTGCCCGCGCTATCGGCAGGTCGCGGAATCACTACCCACGACCGTGGCTACATACTCCTCGAGACTCGAAGCACTTCGAATGCTCGAAATGCTGCTCAATTAGGGACGTTGTGCGTTACGACTCGAATTATTTCAATGATGCTTGTGGTTAGAAACGTTTATTTTTTAGCCCATTACGCGACGCAGTGAATATTCATAAATAATTCTTTTGTTGCGAAAATATCTTAAAATACTATCAAATGGACTAATTTAAGGATAAATTATGCTGAAAGTTTATTTTGAAGTCCATTAAATCATTTCAACATTTTTCTCTTTTAATTGAGTGGCACGTATAGACGTGCGTAAAATATTAATGAGTCAGTTGTTCATTCGTAGTTTGAATCAAATCATGCACAAAAACTTTCACTGTATACGCATTTGGTAAAATACTAATAATAATCAGCTTGTAGAATCTCATAAAAGAGTTTGATTTTTGTTATCACGGTGTCGTATATGGTTAATTACGAAAAAACTGTCTGTATTTTTATTTACATGTTACGTATGCAGTTGCTAATGTTGGTAAAAAATTATGCAAAGGTTAGTAGAAACAGACAACGAAAGTCATCTTGGTACCAATCATTTTATAATAGGTTTTTAGAATTATTTTCAGGACGATAAACTTGTGGCACGAAAAGTTAAAAACGGTATTCGAATTTAAATTAACTAGCAAGATAAGGATTTCGTGAATTTCTAAGTAAATTATGTTTTTTTGCTTTTATTTTAATTCTTCGTATAGATTAAACGTGTGCTGTTATGATTAATATTACAAAGCGAAGATAGTTAGTATAATTTTTAATAAAACACTGAAGTATCTCTAGTGAATGTAAGTAGTGAATTTTTAATGGAAAAGTGTATAATTTTTTTTAATTATTGCATTAGTAAAGAATTCTTTTAGCGTTTACAATTCTTAATTTATAATTCTAATTCATAGAACGATATTAATATTGCTCTCTAATCTATGAATTACGGAAATCGGATAAATATTCGAATAATCGGTTAAGTAATCGTAGTCACATTTTACGCGAAAAAATTACTTTTTCTTAATTAAGAAAAAAGATGAAAAGAAATAATTACGAACATATAATAAATTATATATATATTACGGTGAAAACTGTTATTTTCTAATCAAAATATGAATAATTCATAATTCTATATATGCTCTTGAATCAAACGTTGTGTTTTGTTCATATAAGATAAGTTCAAGCAATTAATTATTACTTAATTTTTTATTTTTTTGAATTGCATAACACTTCGGCTATTCAATGATACTTAACGTTATTAAAAATGAAGTGCCCTTTCCTGCACTCGTTTTAAATGAAACGAAGCATGAAATACATAAATACTCTTTACCACTTCACCAATCACTGATTTATTAGAAGTAATCAAAAAATTGTGGCATAAATATTTGTATTATTAATAATAATTTAATATCAAAGAAATTAAATTAAAAGAAATCAAAGTTTTATGATTTAATCATTTTGATCCGATATAATGAACTATTACACTTTCTCGAAGAGAAAGTTCAATACTATAAACAATTTTTAAAAAGATCTTTAAAAATCTTTTCAGGAAATATTAATCCATTGAAGTAGGAAATTATACATCTGAAAAAAATTTAAAGTAATAACGATATTTTTGCAATTACTGAAGCAACTTAATTGTAAAGAGAAAATATTCAAATTTAATTGCAATAATTTTAATATATACCAAAGTATACATTAAATTAATAGGAAAAAAGGAATAAAGTATTTTTTTATTAAAATATGAAAGTACAGGTTAAAAGCAATTATTTTAAAAAAATTCAAAATATAAATTTCTTCAAATACATCTTTAATAGCATAATTAATAATGTAAAAGAATAGTTACTATATTTTTTATTATTTTATAATTAAAAAAGAATTTATCAAAAATTTATCTACATGCTTTTATTTGAAAATATTATCGCGAGTTTTAGTTTATCAAAATTAATCTTGTATTACAGAATTCGAAATAATGCATTTATTTAATATATTCAATTGGTAAGATCTTTCTCTTGCGAATTTCACGACAGAAAATTCGTTTGATTACAATTATTAACAAGTATTTAGTTCCGAATAAAACTTTGACATATCTGTTTTTCATAAAAGTATATTCCTTGTTTTAGATATTTGAAAAATAATCTAGTTTTTTATTATGATAACGGGTATATGGAAAGAAATATTTTACAGGAAAATAAAATTACTCGCTAGTTACTTTTGGCAAACGAATGGTTGACCCCAGTTGCTTTTCACGACATCAACTTCCTTTATATTATGTTCCAAAATAAAGAAAGCTAACTACGTAATAGTACCTGTTTTAAACGTTCTTAACTTTTGCTTAAAGTTGAGAAAAATGCGTTAAAGTTGATTAAATAACTTCTATTAGAGCATGGAATTTCTGTAGCCTGACACATTTATAGGCAGCACATATTTCCGTGATCTTTTCTAAGAACAACCTACCAGGGTTAAGTTTATCGCGCAATTTATATCTCGTATCTAAGATTCTTCGAGCATCCTTACCGATCATGCTTGTGACCGGAATGATTCTTTCATCGTCATCCGCATTGCAACGATAAAGGGAGCAAAGCTCCTGGACCAGTAAATAAGGACGCGGGTAAGAATTAATTACCGCAACTCGTTAGTCGCAGCCTTGTACGAAATCAACGCTCTTTTCTCTCCCTTCATTTCTCTCTCCTTTTCTCGATCTTTCTCTCTCTCTTCCTCTCTCGCTCTCTCTTCGTTCGTTCTTTAAGCCTCCGGCGCTTTCCTCGCGTATTACTGTCGACTGTTTCTCCGTTCTCTTTTTCCCTTTTACTCGTTTCGTTCAAGCATCGCGAAAGAGAGACGACTCGACTTTACAGCAGAATGGATAATACTAGGCGTGAGCGAGTTAAAAGCGACGGGTATTGAATGGAAGAAGAACTTCGTCTTTTGTGCCGAATGAATACGATATAACATAAGCTTCACGAAGCTTTCAAATTGAATCCTTTGACTCGGCCTTCTCGTTGTCGTGCAAAATTATTGCCTTCAAGATTGGCGCACGACTCGTTTCATTCGAATATCATAGGGTTGCCTCGTCTTTATGCTTATTAAGTTTCAACTCTTTGGGCTCGCTTGTAACCAAATAACTCCAGCCTTTGTTTTCAGTAGTAATCTGTTGAAGGTTCTGTCTTTGAAATATTATTCGTAAAGTAACGGAAGCGAGTTTTTATTTGAGCGAGATCGTTCTTTTACGCGAAGCTAATTACTTTTAAGAGCTTATTTTTTTTTATCGCGTGCACTTATAGTAGTTATTGGTTTTTACATCATATCTGGTACGTCAAATATTTTTTTCATGATTTTTTTTTCAAAAGATAAGTTACAGAGAATACTTTGTTCTTGTTCGTTCACAAAGTCATTTTCCGAAGAAAGATGATAACTATTAGTATAAAAAACAATGCATGCTCGTGCATAATTGTGAAAATAATACTCTAATTCTTAGCTTTCTATTAAAGGCGCAAAATTAAATTTCGCAAAGAGAATGTTCGACTTCTTCGCCATTAACATCCAAGCTGCCTATTAGTTTCTACTGACTATAAAAAGTTAACACCACGGGCGCTTTGCTGCAATATCTGCCTCGTAACCATTGAAAGCGGCATGTTGAATAAGCTCCGAAAAACTGCCATAGTGGTAAGATTATTTATTCGATCGCAAAGCAAATATCCATACGTACGAGTACACGCGCGTAAACCGGTTTCACGAGATCGCGCACCGAAGATCTGCGAACATTGGTTTAGCGATACGCACGAAAACCGAGCGAATTCAACTCTGCGAGTCGCGTGTAAAAATGTCGCTGAGGCCTAGAAAGTGAAAAAGAGCCGCATCGGTAATAACTCGGCCATCGGAACACGTAGAACGCATAATATTCGATCGGAGAAAGTGCTACACGCGTAACGCCGAAAGCTCGCGCAACTTCAATGCCCGCGAGCATACGAACTTTTGCGCAACCAACGTCGCCGAGCCAGAATTGTGAACGATCGCTTGTTTTCCGTGACTCGCGCTGCCGTTTGATACGCAAAACAGATTTATGGAAAAGATTCGACGTACGCTTCGACCGATGGTATCAATGGTCGATAACGGAGTGTAAATGTTAATAACGGTCAACGAGTTCTCGATTATCGGCCAACCCGATTTTGTACAAGCTTATTATAAAATTTATACAATGTCATCTAATAAATTAAAAAAAGCATGCAATAATAAAAAAATTTTGAATAATTTTAAAAACTTTATTCTTTTAAAATCAAAAATTATAAATAAGTTAATATAAGAAGTGAAATAAATCTATAGATTACGAATTAATATACTTAAATATTTAATAATTACGAGTTTATTGTATAAACATAATATAATAATTATAAATTAATAAACAATCGTATTTTTTTAAACAATCATATACTTTGAAAAGCAAGCCGTACACATTCTTATAGTTTATTGAATTTAAACGTTAATATTCGTTCTATATCATATAGTTTTCAAAAAGATATTGATAATATACATATAAAAATTATAAAATAAATTTATTTTATCATTTTATCTTCAGATATAAGTTCACTGAAAATTTATTCAATCTCTTTTAAAGTCATATATTTAATAAATTTATAATATCTAATAATTATTTAATATTTAATCTTCAATATATTTTTACTTATATTCTTCTAGATTTTTAAAAAATATGTGATGCAATTATTTTTTAATATCTTAATTTGTTATCCGAATTTATATATACATAAATTTGTAGTATCTAAATTAATAATTAAATCTCACATAAGAAAATTTGAATATATCCACATCTTATACATATATAATATATATTACAGTTTATTTTAATAAATTTTAAATTTTGTTTCTGGAAATGTACAGTATTATAATTTTAAATTTATATAATATATTTTAGTTTAAATAAATTTTTTTTCTAACTGAATTTTTTTTTGTAATATTTAAATTTAATTTTATTAAATCATATCTATCAATACTTTTATATTAATATTATACAGTAATAATTTAAAATGAGGAAAAAAATTTCACAAGTAACAAATTTTACTTAATATCATTATTTTCCGAAATAAACTCATCTATTTTAATTTTAAAAATAGATAATAAGTTTTGCTATTTAATATTTCTTTTATAGAAAGAAATGAATAAATCTAGAAAATTGAAATGCTATCTTTTTAAAATGATAAAATATTAATCGATAGTTACAAAATTTTAATAACTTTTCCAAAATTTTATAGAAAATTACAACAATTTTAAAAAGTAATCAAGGCTAAAGATACAAAATTCCTTCACCTTAAATTGCAAGAAGCTTCTACGTTAATTTTTATAGATTGAAGAATTGATGAGTTGCAATTATCTTTTACGACAACATTAAATATAATTTTAAAGTCACTTACTCATCTTTCTTGTTGGATGTAACGGTGAACATCTTCTGTTCGGTTAGAAAACAATCAAATATTTACTAATATAGTGGTTATATAATGAGCTTATTTTTAAACAAAGTTACTACACAATTTCAGTAAATATTATATTAATAATTCTAATCAAAATTTTTAAATTGTAATAAAAATTTTTTTCATACAGAGTAGAAAAATAAATCCAGTATTATATATTATAAAAAATAAAGCCTAATTAACACCATCTGTTATTTCAATTAATTCAACTAGATGTACTATTAAAAATAATTCTGTAATTTTAGTTATTAATGAAGAAAGAATATTGTTTCACTGGACACTAATATACATTTCTGTTTTTGTATTATGTAATAATAGGGAAAAACTACTAAAATTCTAACTTGATAAGAATAGTAAAGAATGAATAAATTATACATGTATGATATATAAGATCTCGATGCCTAAGTTAAAAATTTTTTCGGTACAGTTTTTATACCAAATGACAATTTATTATCTTTAATATAAATTTCTAATTTATTGATAAGATTACCGTGAATATAGTCTAAATTATAAAAAATATCAAATAATATTATAATAAAAAATTTCAGAACGACTCCATGTTTATTATTAACTTAAATAAATGCCGAATAAATATTAATTGTTTTTTTATACCACATCTGTTATAAATGAAAATATCAAACTACTTACATTTATCCAAAATAAAAAAAGAAATGATTTTGTTATGTTTGTTTTCTATTCCTGTGGATAAAATATGTTATTTAAAATAACTGCTATACTTGGAAAAAACTGACGGTATCATTGTTCATATATGCAAACTTAAAAATTTTTATCTTACTTAATTTATTAATTTTATAAACTTCTATATCTAATTATATTTATTCATCATAGCAAAAATATTTCTAATTTATCAAAATGCATCTGTTTTTGAAAGTTTAAATGCTCTTTATATCTTAATAAGTAAATATATATTTAGCTTAGGAATATGGTAAATTAAAGTTACATATATATATACACACATGTATATATTCCAATTACTTTATATATATATATATTTATATTGTATAATATTCTTAAATTAAATTAATATTAAAAAAGTTTTAAAAAAATTTGTTACTATATATCAGTTATCAAAATATTTTGTATAAGTATACCTAATTTATTTCATAAATTTTTAATTATTTTCAATATAAATATTGATTGATGTTCAATTATTTATAATGAAAGTTCTTTGAATCTCTTGAATATATTTAAATCGATTTAAAATTAAGTCATAGATGTAGAAACAATTTAGTAGTTTCTCTAAAATGAAAACATTATTTATTACTTATAAATAAATCACTTTATTATTTCTAAGAAAAATATTTATACTTCTGTCGCACTATATTTTTTTGAATCATGTAAATTAAATATATTATGTCCTTGGTTGTATTTCTAAATCGAACTCATAACGTGGCGTGAAAGAATTCCAGTGCAACAAAGTAATTCATCTTAAAGTAATGAAGAACGCGCAGCGAAGATCGTTAAAACTTTATTAACGAAACATAAACCACTAGCTATAAAGAAAGCGCGAACTATGATATCGTTCCTCGTATCAGACAATAAAGTTAACACACGCAAAAAATACTCAATACTACTTCCAGAACCGAATAGGAAACGCAATTGTTAGAAGTGACGGAGTCTCGTTTCGCGTTGAATTTGATCTCGATATGCATTAAAAAAAGAATAAAATGTGGAATCTGAACTATCGATTCTCCGTAGCGGAATTCAAATATCGCATCACCAAAAAAATGCGCGTAACCATGCACGAAGAAAACGTGACATAGAACTCAGAGAAACCGGATAAAACGAGAAAAAATACGCGAAGGTCTCTCACGCGGCAAATTATCTCCAGTTCATGTGGAATTCCAATAGCCAACGCAGGTACAGTGTCGAAATGCTCCACCGGGTGTACAATGAAAAAAACATTGAGATAAGAAGCAAATATTCGCGCGACTGCCTTCATAGAATAATAAAATATCGCGATAGCAAAAAATTGAACGAATGATTATGCACACATATCGCTACCAAGCGCGTGTATCTCCAATTTAAGTGGAAAGCAATAATTGGTGCGGCTCCAATTTTGTGCCCTATTATTGCGCCGCTAATCGCTGGATACGAGAAGAAATGGGTTTCGTGCTCTAAGAAATACTTACCATAGGTGCCGATAACTTATCAATAATGGTTTCTATCTTTTCCTTGGGTTTTGAATAAATATGCATGCCAGTCGAGTTTTTAATACTTTCTTTTTTTGAAGATCTGTGTATAAAAGCCGTCTATATAAAAGCAAGCGATACTAATCCAAGTATTTTATCACTGTTACAATAAAAGCCATCGCGTAATTATCTGCAAAATTCATACATCAAAGATACAGATAAGCGAACCAGCGGCCGTTTGAATCATTTTCGTTTTTCCTTCACGCTTTAATAATCGTGCAAATCCACTTTCTATTAAATTATTGTATTTTGCTTACTTATTGATTAGTTACGAAATCAGCGTAATCAAAAGTCTCATCAGAGTCTATCATTTTTAACAACTAAAAATATATGATTTTTTATTATCAATTTATCAACATTTCAATTTAACATTTATATAATTATTATCGGTTAAAGAATATTAAATATATCATAAATATACTTCAATGTTATTTCTGTTGCAAAGTATTCTGTATTATTATTAAATAATATTGTATTGTTTTAATAAACTAATATAATTTTTTTTAACTTATGTATACTTAAAAAGTCTTACATAATATTACACCTTTAATCTTTTACAAAACGTAAAAAAATTTATTAAAGTTTTCCTATTAAGAAAACTGTCAAACCATAAAAATATTAATATAATTGTGAAAGATCTTTACTTGCAAATATTTTTCCTGAATTATTATTAAACTTTGACAAAAATAACTTAATATTAAAAATAATATAATATAAAATTACTTTTTTAATTTTAAATAAATTAAAAATAAGTAAATTTTTTAATTTTAAAATAAAAATGGCGTATAATAACTTTCTAAACCTGTTTGAAAAAATAAAAAATTTGCGTTTGTACGAACTAATAAAAAATATATATTGTTATTACATTCTATCTTCCATTCTTATATGTATCTATAAATATAATAGATTCGGTGATATATTTATAATAAATCTATGTATTTACATGTTTAAAAGATATGTAAAAGAAATTTTTTTTTAGTACCAATATCATTAGAATTTATGAACAATTAACAAATGTTTTTTAATATTAAGACTTGTTTCAGTATGCGTTGGTTTCGAGCCCATACAGAAGCTCCGCGACTCCTGAGCCTGAGTCCCTTGCGGACCGACGAAGATGAGAATCAGGAAGTTACCTCACCTCGACTTCTCGCCCTATCAAAGTTGCGAGGTAAGACAATGCATACAAATTATGTTCCTTGCATACATAAAAATATCATACATCAATTAGCTTGCTTTGAAATATAGGAATCCCAGACAAACTTTTATCGCTTTTAATTAATATTCTGCTAGTGTTATTACGTATGTACTGTAAAACACGTGGAATAAATTATATAAATTAATTTAAATTAATACTTCACACAAAGTGCGAAATATATAAAAATATTTAAATACATTTAAACAATAAAATTATAATTGTTATGAAATTCAAATTACAAACAAAAAATTAATATATAATGATTCAAGTCAGCCTAAAAACACTTACATCTCTTAGTATACTTTTTTTAACTGTTTATTGATAAACAATGACAATCATATGAAATTAATAAATAAATAATCACTGTAAAATATTATAAGAACATTGCAATATAAAGTTGCTTGAAAAATAACTTTTAGTATACGTAACATATAATTTTATCATTATTAATTTATTAATATATTATTGAGTACTTAGTCTATTAGAACCTTAAAGCATTTCCAAAGATATAAATTTTAAAAGAATCTCAAAATTTATAAGCTAAGAGAGAAATATTAATTCACAGTATTATTTTAATAAAATTAGATTTTAAATTTAAATACAATCTAATTGAAAATATTTATTATTAATTATTCTACTGTATATATTTATATATGAAATCGTATTAAATAAATTTAGTTTATGGCAATAAAATATATTTTTAATATCAAATAATTTAGATAATTTAAAATATAAAAATAAAAGAATTTTTAATACTGATGAAATAAAAATTTCTCATTTCAAATAAATCACTCTTTTATTTAAACCTTTTAACTTTCACATTTATCATTTTCAAGAACTCTCTATGATGATTAGGCAATGTTATAACTTCTATGTTATATATAAGTTATTTCATAAAGTTTGAAATGAACGATTACTATGAAAAATAATCTCATTCAAGATATTCAAATTATACTAAACTTTAAAATATTAAGCAAATCTTTAAAAAATAACTAAAAACATAAAAACAAGTTTAATATCAAAAAAACGCATTTTGAAAAACTATTTACTTTGCTTTTAAAAACTTGTATTAATGATATGTGATTAAAAATATCACTTTGTTATTAAAAATAATAAAATTTATTAAATATAAAAGTTATTGCTAGAGATTAAATATGTCATTTAAATGATATATAAAAATTAAATTTATTATTATTTCTTACCAAATATTTTTTTAATAATAATACATAAACATTTTTAAACTTTTTAAGTAAAGTTTTTTGTAATATAAGGTTAATATGAATTTCATGCACTTGTGCAAATGTATAATTTAACATAAATTGAGTTTCTACAGATTTTTATGAATTAAAAAAAAAGCAATAGTTATCTTAAATTAAAAATCACCATCTTGGTGAATCATTGAATCTTATTATTAATAATATTGTTTACTCACGATTCATTCACTTTTAGAAATATTATAAAATCGTACATAGATAGAACTGATAACATAAATCAATAAATCTTAAATATCGCATCTATAATTCTAAGAAAAAAATAATATCTACGTATTGATATAAGAATCGTCTAAATAATATTTACGAAAAAATCTTTAAAACAATTCATGGAAATTCATTTGTTCTTGATATATTATGAATCGAAGAAAAAATTTGAAATTAAAAATTCATTCCTTTTTATATGCGATTGTACAAAATGTAACGTGATTTAATATCGTTGTTTGTGATATTATCATGTTCGAACATATTAGTATGCTTATTGTATTTATCAATCAATCAACAAATTTTTCTTGAAACAGCATTCCGTATAATAATACGTTTGCATAGAAAATAAAAACAAGTCTATTAACCGCGCCAACAAGTTTCTTTCTATACCAAACCATCAAAGATATAAAGTCTAGTTCGAATCCCACGCTCGTATTACAATCAGACATCACGCGCGTCGAGCAACCAGGCTTGGCTTAGCAAAAATAAGCTCTAAGTCCCCTTATGGCGCTCGAATACAATATCCCGAAAAGACGAGCATGAAGACGAACTGCTGACTTAACCTGATCAGCCCCTCAGCGAAATCCGAATGTCCAGGCGGATCAATAACCAATTTCCGGTGCCGTAATACATCGTACATGACTACAAACAGGTGCAAATCTACAGCTAAAACTAATAGACTCCGACCTGGTGATACACTGAGTCAGCATTAGCGTGACATTTCATCCATTGCGTGCGAGCGGGAGAAAAGAAGAAAAATGAGTTCTCTCTTTTCTGCCAGTAGTTCTTATGTTTCACTCGAGACTTTATATGTAAAAATAACGTAAGAATATTATATCGTTCCTAAGCGCGTGTGTGTTATGCCATATATTCGTAATATTAACATAATTGAAATATTTATTTTCTAAATAATTTCAATAGTCATAATAGTTTGTTTAACTAATTAGCGTTTTTAAGGTGCAATTTTTATACTTGTAATTTTATTTGCCAAATATTGTTGCTGAATTGCATAAAATAGTGCTGATTAATCAAATAACCTGGTTGTCGATTTTTTTTTCTCTTAAAATAATAAAAGTTTTCGTTTCAGCACTTAAGTTCTTTTAAGTCAAATTATTATCAATTATTATCAAAGTATTGCAATGTAATTTATATGATAAATTCCAACAAAGGCTATGTTATCTATGGAATTTTTTAAATTATAAAATTCAATCATTATAATTATTGAATACATAATTTCTACAAATATTGAGTAATAATTAAACATCTTTACTTTAAAATTTATTAATAACGTATAATATTTAGCTAAAAAACATAAATTTTATGTATTCAATAATATCAGAATTAAAATCAACTCTTTGTTTATTCGTAAAAAATTATAATTATTTGAATTATAATTATAAATTTTATAAATATAAATTAACTCGCATAGTTTCAGAAATGTATACTTCTAGACTATCTAACACAAATAAATTTGATGTAGAAAATCTGGAAAGAGAAACTTTCTAATCTTAGTGACTAATGCCAAATATTCTTCATGATAAAAAAATTTTATTAGAAAGTTTTTAATTTGAAATGCAGCTCGTGGAAATCGAGAAAATAGAAATACTTTAAAATTTATTTAAATAAAAGACAAAAAGAAATAAAGATACTAACGTGTGGAAAAATAACACAAATTTGTTATACTAGCAATTTCTAGTTTATCATTGAAAACTTTTAATAAATTTATTTTTCATAAATGTACCATTCCTCTGTTAATTTATAAATAATGTGATAAATCTTCTTAATAGCTTAATAAGTAAGTTATTATAAAAATTTTAATCCATGAGAAATCAAAGTCCAATCAGAGTGAATGTGATAAACAAGGTTAAAATAAAACAATTGAAAAAATTATAATCTACTAACCGTAAAGAAACATTAATTTCATGTTCACATTATTTCTTTGATAGCGAAGTAATCGTACAAGATACAAAGTATTCGAAGTTGAAGCATATCGCTTGACGGTTAAAAGCTCGAGATGCACGCGTATTCATAATATCCAGAAGCGCTTGACTGATTCACCCGTTACTTCCTTCGGGGGATGTGCAAAGCCACAGAATAATGCGGGAAAGTACAAAAAGAAAAGAAAACCGTTGCGCGTAAACCTTGGCTCACGTGCATGGGGCTAAATTGTATGAGAGGGAAATTTTAGTCGTGGATGTGCGCACCCGTTGACCCTGAAAATACCTTTGTTACACTAATCCTCGAGCATTCGTTCAATGCAATTTGACTTTTACGAATTGGATTTTATAGTAGCTTCATTTTTCGTACACACGTTTTTATGTCAAAGTTTAATTGACTTTTGTGGTTTAAGACTTCAATTTTGAAGTGAAGTGGCACACGAAACTAAGAAAACGGCTTACACTCACGGAGAATTTTTCATTATCATTGAAATTATTTTAACTTATACAATACTCATATACGATAGAATTTTTAAAGTCAACTGGTTGCAATTTTCAATATCAAAGTAATTGTATGCATATTTTGAGTAAATATATTGTTTTACTTTAATGAAGAGCAGTATCAATTTCTTTATTTTATTAATTACAATAAAAACGAGTAAAATTACACACACAATTGCAATTATTTTTATAATTGATTCTATCATGAATTTAATAGGATCGTTTAATTTCAGACAGCATATTATTAAACGACATCTTCCTAATAATTACAAGTTTTCAAACACCAAGAATTAATCGACTATTTGTGTAATTTCAGAACCTAACACTAATTGAAATATACACAATTTTATAATATATGCTAACTTTGGAAAAATTTTCATAAAAATGCAGAGCTTATTGCAAATTATAAATTATTTCTCGCATTTTATGTAGTGTTTGTATTAAAATTACATTTATAAGTAATATATTTAAAAAATACAAAATCTGCTAGATGTGAAATAGGTTAATTTGAAAATAAAAAATCCAAAAGTGTATAACCTAGTGACTTTTTTTACTTTTTTAAAAAATTCTTCTAATCGTTAAATGCATTTTACTCAAGTGAATCTAAACACGTATATATTTTTTGATTCACCATAAATTATATATACATATATATTTAATAATGCAAATCTACTATATAATGTCTTCCACCTTATTAAGGTAGAAGAACTTATAAGAGCTTTAATAAAAAATTAGTAATACATAATAGAAAGATTTGTAGAAATTAAATTGTTTTTGTATAAATAATAAAAATCAGAAAATTTTTCATTTATTTTTATTTTTATTATAATTTTTAATTGTTTTATAAAATATTTTAATAATGAACCATCAAATAATGTCAAGTTTATAGAAAGAAAAAAAATTACGAATTTCAAATATATATGTTTATCTTTATAGATTGTAACTATTTACTTAAAATAGATTAATGATTAATATTAATTTATAAAATCTCATACAGTTTCTTTGTAATATAAGCAAATCTTTACAATATAAATATTGGGAAATATCATTTTATAATATTTAATGAATTATATTTTGTTTTATAATAAGAAACTTAACAATTTCTTGTGAAACTGAAAGAAAAAAGTAATTCATAACATATAATTATATTAAGTACTTACAAGTCTCAAATAAATTATCGTTTAATACTGTTATAATTATATATTATATTTTGATTCTTTCTTCTTATCATATACATTTGTTTCTACAATTCATTATGAATAATATAATCAGGTTACTCCGATATCTTTTTATATAAAAGTTTGTGAAAATGTGACTATTCGAAGATAATTGCAAAACATACAAGAAATAAATTGTGATTTTTAAAGTAAACATATATATGTTAAAAAAAGATATTACAAATTTGTGTAATATGAATTGAAATTTAATACTTCGCCAAACACAAGTGCAAAACTAAATATAATAAATTACACATAAAATAAAACTTCAATGGTATAATAATATTATAATTGAAAAATGAGTTTCTATGTGCGATTTATTAAAATTATATCCCATAAATAAAATAATCTATTCTAGAAAAATCAATGTAAATAGAAAAAAAATTTACCTTAATTTTTTCAAGTGTAACAACTAATCTAAGTTCTCGTAGTATTCCCAATCTCATGTTAATTCTTCGTTATAGAAATTAAAAATAACGCAAGGAAACGACTAAAACAAAATCACATGTAGATCTATTGGTTTACATTTCAAACACACACACATATATGTATATACTACACATGTTTATGTACATTATATATATATAATTAATAGGTAAATTTCAATAGTCTTCTTTTGATATAAAACTTGTTTTCCATCTGACAGTTTTTTCTTTAGCGGTACACCAATGAGACACACTTACTTCCTAATCTCGCGCGCTGTAAAAGTTGGAACGCCAGCTTTAGCTTTGCCTTTTTACATTCGCGAGGCAAATCTGCGAATGTCATCGTATCTCCAACTAAGGGTATGGGATTTTTCATGGAACTTCTTTTGCAGCTGCATTACCTTCTTTCCACAAATTCTGTAGCTATTCGTTAGCATACGAAACGGAAGTGTCTAGGATTCCACATACTGAAATAAGCTTATTGTAATTTATCGCTTCATATCAAGCAATATTATAATAAAACTAATTACTGCCTTGTAAATAGCATACATTATTTTTAATATTTACAAAATATAGGAATGTTTTATAATAGCTGTGAGAAGATGATTCATTTCTAAGGGAAATAAATGTGTATTAAAAAATTATGCAATTATCGAAAACGTTTTCTTTATAAGTTTACTAACAATGCAACTGAAATGTAAATGTTTAGTTCTAAATTAAGTATTAAAAATGTGTATTAAAAAATTATGCAATTATCAAAAACGTTTTCTTTATAAGCTTACTCACACTGTAACTGAAATGTAAATGTTTAGTTCTAAATTAAGTATTAATATGCATTTAATTCCAAGTAAGAGGTTTTTACAAAAGATTAAAAATATTTAAAGAATGTCTTAAATTTAATTCATCAGTAAATTTGTTTTTTATGAAAGATTTATAAATGTAATATAATTTCGTAATATAATTTTACTGTAATAACATTGTATAAACTTCTATAGGTATTTTATAATTCTAAAATATGTTTCATTTAAAAAAAATGCAATCACATTTATTTGAACATTATTTTGTTAATATCGTAAACAATCTTTTTTCTATAAGCCTATAAATATAACAAAAATATTGTTAATTATTAAATAAAACTAATAGGTAATAAAAATTTATAAAAAAATTATATCAGCAAAAGATAATATTTAAGAATAAAATGTTAACTTTAAAAATACTGATACAGGAAGTGAACGTTTTCTTAGACAAACTACTATATGCTTAAATTTTTTCTTATTTTGAAAAAATTAAAAATTCTGCTGAATGAAGCAATGCTGAATACGTAAAAATCCAACAAAAACTGGTCATCTTTTTATTATACATTGAATATCTAACTTTCAAGAAAATCGTACAATATAATCGTACAATAGAAAAGTTTAAATACACTAACCTCTCAGATGGTTGACCCCGGTAATCCTCGATGAGAATAGGTTTGCGTCGATTTTTCATTATCTGTACGAGGACACAGTCCCCCTCAAAAAAAATAATTAAAAGTAGATAAGCGACAGGACTCTCGCACGAAAAATAAATACATATGCCTAAGGAAAAGCAGTCCCTTTCCTCGGGAAACAATAGGTTGCGTGGTATGTCTCGTCGACACGGACGAAGAGTTTCGCGTTTGCCTTTGGTGCGACGTCATTACAAGGAAAGGAAAGAAAACGACAGGTGCATATGGCCACGAAGCTGACCAACAACCTCGTCGTCGAAGCCGGACCGGAAAACCACGACGGGAGTCAGTCGAGCCAACTCTGTATAAATGCGTAGTTCCTTGAACTCGCTCTCCTATTTTCGGAATGTGGAACGAGGGCCCCCGTTACCTAGACCAGGTCTCTGAGATAATCGCTAACTTTTGTATTCTTATCTTAGATTATACCTTCTTTTATCTTCTTTTTATGCCTCTTAACTCTAAGCTACGAGTACGGGTTTTCGATTTTTCGGGTTCTTATATTTGCACTTCGTATTTATACGATACACTCTCAAACCAGTATATTGATACGCAACTGATTCAATTATTTTTTGCAATCTATAATTTTGCTATTCTGTCAAAAAATATTATTCGAAAATGTCGTAGTTTCGTTAAAGGAAAATTATATACCGCTAACAAAAACTTATTCAATGGAATCGTAACGAGACGCGATTGTTTAATATTATATTGAAAGCAAAAAGGAAGTTATTTCTTTAAAAAACTCGTAATTTCTACTGTACATAATAATTCAGAATGTACTATAATAATCGAATATACAAACGTGTAATTAAACGATTAAACGGAAATGAATAAAACATTAATTGACTATCCGTGTATGCAACAGGGAAAATTTATGCGTTATTTTCAATTCATTACTAGATTGTTTAGATAACGTAGATAAAATAAAAACCTTTTTAATTCAAATAAAAAATCAATTCTACGCAGTCAAATTTAATTAGTAAGAAAGGATATGTTGTTTCAAAGAGGTATACATCGATACTCCTATAACCATATTTGAGTATGTTTACTTTTATTAAAGAAAACAAATTTTTTAAGTATATAAGGATAATTCTAAAACATTCTTAATATTTCTCTTACAAGTTACTAGCTATTAAAATGCTGATTCAAAATAGTCATTTGATCAAGAACAAAAGTTCATTGCTCCTTCCGCACAGTCGTATTTTTCATTGGTATTAATTGCAGCCAAAACGTCATCCAAAAATACAACCAACAATTCGAGCTATTATTTCACGAAATGACGAAACCCAATATGTTTTGAATAGCTATCACCGAAAATAGCATTCGTATAATAAAAGTGTAGATGAAATTAAGAATATGAAAAAAAGAACCCAATGGGTAAAAGACGAAAGGGAAAGGGAAGAAAAGCCTCGAGCGATACAATGAAAGTGAAATCACCCTATCGCCAAATAATCGAGATCATTTGGCCCCGAATGCCACTAGAATCTTTGCATTCACGCCCAAAGTGTATCGAGTCCACTGGTAACATCCGCGCATTTTCCATTGAAGAAACCAGAGGCATCGACTACTTGCTAGTTCCCATTCACGATCGGCGAAGACTCAGAAGAAGAAAACAAAGAAGAAAAAAACAAAGAAGAAGAAGAAGAAGAAGAAGAAGAAGAAGAAGAAGAAGAAGAAGAAGAAGAAAAAGAAGAAGAAAAAGAAGAAGAAAAAGAAGAAGAAGACGAGGACGGCGGCGAGGCACGGGGTTTCCTGTCTCGCACACATCACGAGTTCGCGCGGCTCCCCCGTCACGCTTGAGGCGCCAGTCTCGCCGCGCCTCCCGGACGACGCGTCACGACCGCGGCGTACGCCTCCTTTACGTATCCATTGTTTTCGGCCAGTTCTACGCGATTATACGTGTGCGACTGATGCTAGAAGCCAGGCGCCAATCTAGTGCGCCCCTCAGCCGACCTCGCGAATTATGACTACGATGTTTAGAATGTGCTGCCACAACAGTTCGCAAGGTATTTGATGCTTACACCATGGATAAATATTTGTAAGAAGAATTCTCGTGAAAGGTGCCAGAGTTGGTGGACATTTCGTTTTTGGTTCTCGCACAAGCGTGGAAAAAAGCTTGTGCAAGGTCTTGAATTACTTACAAGCTTTCAAAATAGTTTCGTAATATTAGATACACGTAGAGGAGAAAAAATTCAAGTTTAGTACTCTATCGATACAAATTAAGAAACATTTATATTTTCATTTTTGAGAAACAAGTTTATCATCTCTCTCTCTCTCCCTCTTTTTTTTCTCTGCCTCATCCTATCGCTAATGTTCTTCAAGAAAAAATTTTTCATTTCGCTTTAGCTGTTATAAGATACATTAATCTAAAAGTAGTCAAGTTACATTTTTTAACTACCAACCACTGAGTTTAAATTCACGTTTTACTTCTTTGTTAGTTTTTTATTGCTTCTCACTTATTACATCAAATTATGAATCACTATTCGTTTTCGCTACGAAATTCTAATTGTTTTTTAAGATAAATTGTTTTATAAATATATTCTCTATACGAAGAACGATAAAAGAACTCATTCAAGAACATTTATAAGTAATCCTGGCTTCTTTTTGTCAACCTTTAAGGAATCTAACTCACTGAAATAATAAAGTGGAACTGTCAGAAGCAAATAATATATTTGTTTTTATTTATCTATGTAACCAAACAAAAACCAAAATCGTCAGGAAAATACCGCTACTGAGTGATCGAATAAGCCGGCTTTCCCAACCGAAAAATCCCAAGAGCGCCGATTGCCTCCAACAGATTGTTAAAACGTAAATAATTTTTTGGTCTCCGCCAAAGTAACTTCGGTATTTTCGCACAGTGAATTCTTCGTAAACTTTCCCCGTATACTTGTACTTGCGTTCCTCAATTGTTGGCATGCCTGCATACGCATAATTGTTACTTACCGTTAAATTCCTTTGAATTTAGAGTACAATATATGTGCATTATTTCATCACAAGCATTTCAATCAATTTCAACCTAAATAATAATGATTTACCTCTAACATTTAACTTTCTCGAAAATTTCTGCGAATCATTCTACTTATCTATAAATCATAATGCATTAGTTTTTTTCATTTTCTTTTGTTTGCAAATAATATTATTTCATTTATAATTGATATCTATGGGATTATAAATAGTTATACATCAAAATTATATGATATAAATACAAAAAGTAGATCAATTTAATCGATAGATACCAATTATACGATTTCAAAGTATAAAATAGTCTTATAATTTTAAAAATTATTTTTGATCTACATTTATTAAATAAAAATTATATACTATTAAAATGTAGAATATATAAGCTTCACTTCTCCAATTTATTTAAAAAAAAAATTTTAATAATGTGAAAGCGTGTATATATTACATGCAAATAAGATTAAAAATGTGTTTTATATTATTAGAACAATTTTAAAAGATTATTTCGTACATTCCATCTCTACAATGCCAAATAACGTTGATTTATTTAAAAACGACATATGATAACATACCTACTAAATTATAAATTTTATTTTAATTAAATATTCTAATTATACATTGTAAAAATAAAATTTATACCATGTACGTTTCTTAACATTTTAAAAATTAAAAACATTAGAATCACCTACAGAATTAATTGTCATGGGTTTTACTTAATTATTATTTTTATATACACATACCTTGTAATTTTATTTAAAAGGCTTACCAAAAATATAGAACAACAATTTCAACATTACAGAAATAAAATTTTAAGCAATAAATAATTGAATTCTTAGTGCTCAGTATTCTGATATTTTCACTTCAAACTTCTAAAATTTCAAGATTACAATAACAAAGACCTTGATCTTAATTATCGTAAGATAAATTTCACAATCTACAATTTCTTTAAAAATTCAAAGAAATATTTATATGTATATAAACTTATTTATTAATTAATTTTTAAGACAATTATATCCACACAATTTTGAAAACAAAAAATGTTTTTGCATTTAATATATAATTAATTAAAATTACAATATTCGAATTTGAGAAATATATATATATATATACTAATATTAAAATTACAGTAAATTCTTATAAATTTAATAAAATACGAAATTTATGATCAAAGTATACTAAAAATATGTAAATTAAAAATAAATCAATTTAAAATTCCTTTTCTTCATTTATCGAATGATCTTTTAAATATACGATAAGATGATAAGTTTAAAAATTTACAAATGATCGAAACATGAATACATTAAAAAACTTATCTTTAATAATAAAACATTTTATTGAAAAGAGTTGACAATATCGTTATAACGTTGCATTAAAAAGAAATATAAGTAAAAGTCCAGCAGCTCCATTTGAGTTAACGAACTTGTTTTTACGGTTAATGAATTGGGTCTCATCTCTACCCCTGTCTTCATTCCCTCTACCAAAGTCTAACCAACAAACATTAATTTAATTGTTAATTTACTTTTACAGACATGTCGCCGGTGCGATGGAGTCGGCGCAAGTCCTCGAGCTCAGAGGAGTCCGAACGTAACTGCTACAACGTTCAGACGTCGAGCGTGACAACAGAGCGGATCTCCTCCTCGTCCTCTTGCACCACCCACAAAAAGGATAAGAAGAAGATTCGAGAGGAGCGTCGTAGGGCCTGTGAAAAGATGAATCCACTTCTGGAACGGCTGCGCAACGCAGGACTAAGTTTACCCGGGCACGAGAACGAGGGCGACGGCGAACGGAATCAGCAGTTCCGCTCGATGTGCGAATTGCGTTCCGGGGGCTTGGCACGAAACGATTTCAGACGTTCCTTGTGCGACAGCGAATTGAAGCGGATCATCTCAAGAGAACCTGAGGATGAGGACGAAGAACAGGAGGAGCCGGAGGAAGAGGAGCCAGAGGAAGAGGAAGAGGAGGAGCTCAAGGGCCGGAAAAGAAGATTCAGAGGCCAGCACGAGGAACGCTTCGTACTCTTCGGGTTCAAACTGAATGAAAGCCCCAAGCCAAGACGCCGAAGGTGGCGACGGAACAAAGACTCCGCTAGAAAGAGCGACGCTGAGCAGGAAGCGACTAACGACGAAAAACTCGAGAACAAAACTCTCGGACGCATCAAAGGAACCAAGTCCGCCAAGGAAACGAGCACCGGTTCGCGCTTCGACAGCTTTACAAACTCCAGTTGCCTCGCGGCCAAATTCCGCGCGATGCAAAACAGGTGGGCAGGGAATGGGCAAACAATGGGCTTGCACTAGTAGCAACTTTTAGGAACAAATGAAAGCGTGTTGTTTATAAGAGGTGAAATTTGTTTAAATTACTCTCAAACTCTTTAATGAGTACGCACGTGATAACATATTTTTCCGTTCGAGTAAAAAACGAATCATTCCAAAACATAATAATATTAGTAGTTATTCAGAGAAATTAACGAAATTAATTTCTAATCTTGTACAAACCACAATGGAAATATACACAGAATTTAGGCTAATACAAATAATTGTATTATATTATTCAACTTAATTGAAATATTTTTAAATTCAGTTTACATTAAGAAGGTATATATATATAATATAATTATAGAAACATGTGCTTATATAAAAGATACAATTTCGATTTCATTCGATTATTTCATTATTGCAGATCGAGTACACCGTTTAATTCGCTTTTTTCATGATTATAAATCACCAATTATAATTAGTTGTAGTCTTTTCATGTTCAACTCAAAGATTAAATAAAAATGTTTTAAATTTCATTGTTTCGTGCACGCTATTAGACAGTAAATTAAAAGGTAAGAAATAATATTTTTAAATTAAAACTATTTTGGAATAAATTTAATAATGAAAAAATAACATTTCTGGTTAACGATATTATCACTGATTAATACTTCAATTAATAGTTGAAATTTTCAAAAAAATTTGACCCATGAATTTAGATTTCATAAGATTAGAAAATACTTTATCCAACCGAAATAGATTAAAAAATGAAAAATATTTGTTTCGTATAAAAAAATATTCTTCATCCTGTATTTGAAAAGTATATTTCGTTTAGAAAAAGATAAGAAGGCTTAGCGAATGAATAAAACTAGTTCCGATAGCATAAAAGAACACTGAGCCACAATAATTCTTATCTTGGATTCGTCGTATGTCTGCAGATACTTGAAGAGCTCGACGAGTAAACTCATTGGCAAGATCTACAAGAAAGAGGGCGGAGTCGGCAACAACAAAGACAAGGAGCGGAAAAGGCTACGTAGTTTTTCGTACGGTACGCTACCGGGTCTCGAAGAGCTGCGCACCAATCCACTCTTCGAAGACCACGACCAGGAGCCCGAAGACAACGACAACGATTCGGGAATTCTCGATAACGACTCCGCCACGAGTTCGCTCCTGGACGACCGCTGCAGCAGCATCGCATCCGAGTATCCGACCTTGGCTGCGTGCGACCCAGGACTAATGGGTCTGCCTCCCAGGGTACCGCCGAGGAGGCCAAACATTCCTCAGTCCCAATTGCGGAGAGAAGCCAAGCTCTGCCGCAGTAGTTCGCTGCTCGACAATACCGGGGCGTCGGAGCCAAAACCGGAGCCGAACTCGGAGCCAGGAAGCAAGCTCGTTGCGATCAGGAGCAACGCAAGTGTGAAGAAGACGTTAATCGTGAAGCTGCCGCGCGAGACGAGCGACCAATGCCTTGGTATTTTCATTGCCAAAACCCCGGACTCGGCGGGATACCTCGTGGCCCATGTCGTACCCAATGGCCTCGCCAACAAGGAGGGTAACCTACGAATCGGCGACGAGATTCTCATCGTCAATGGCAAAAGATTGCGTGGTCTCACTATGCCAGAAGCTCGCAAGATCCTTAGCAGTGGTGGCACACCGGGCGAGATAGATATCGTAGTGTCAAGAATGATACCCAGTGACTTGCCAGTACAGAGACGATTGATGGAGAGCAGCGTTGACTACGAGAACGTGAGCATCGAAAATGGACACGGGGTCATCGTCACGCCCGAGGCCTCGCACTTCCGCAAACATCAGTCGCGGCGGCAGAAGAGTAACAGATCCGAGGACGGTAAGATTACGCGGGAGAGCGAGAAATCGATGGAAAGCCTCCCAAATTTCTGCACGCTACCTCGTAGACCAAGGAGCACTTTCTCCAGCTTCTTGACAGTGGTTTTCGTTAAGGGGCCCGGCAAGAAATCCCTAGGATTCACGATCGTAGGTGGAAGGGATAGTCCAAAAGGAAGCATCGGTATGTTACTCAAGAATTTTTTTACGTATTTTATTCTTATAACTAAAAATATTATCCAGATTTTGTGTTCAAAATTTTAAATCTTTAATAATAAACTGCTTGATATATTGTATAAATTAATTATACTTGAATTATTCTTAAGAGGATCCTATAATTGATGTCTTTTACGAGCTCTCTTATACCTTCGCATACTCTATACTCAAGCAAGCTTGTGAAATTTGAATAAAAGAAAATATTTTTCTTTAAATTCACGAACTATATAAAGTTTACTTGTGTAAACGTCATGAATTATATTAAAAATAAAAAATAAATAAATAATATTTAGGATATAATAAGAAATAAGAATTTTAAACATTTAAATATTAATATATTGAAAATTGTATTTCATTTTATTATAATAAAATTAAGCATATTAATTTTTTTTTGCTAAATAATGTCTTTAACATCTAAAATCTCTTAATAATTATCCCAACATTATATAAAAAATAAATTAATTTTAATAAAGGGGAACTTCGTTAACGCAGAATCTATGCTTTTAATATTAATGCAAGAACGGTAAAAATCAACTACTCTCGCAAAATTCGTAATACATTTAGTGTTGTCTTTATATGTACAATATGTATTCTGCTTTTCCACTCGCTTGAATAAATAGAATTTGAACAATAAATCACAATCGTATTTACAGAGCACTTTTCATTTCCTAGAGATCTTTATCTAAGCAGACATTTATGTTGACTTTTGACAGGCATCTTCGTGAAATCGGTGTTGCCTGCGGGTCAGGCCGCCGAAGACGGTCGATTGCGAGCAGGAGATGAAATTCTAGCGCTGAACGGGCAGATATGCCACGATCTGACACACCGGGAAGCCGTTCAGCTATTCAGAAACATAAAAAATGGACCAATCGCTTTGCATCTTTGCAGACGAATCCGAAATCGAGAGGCACAGTTAGTATTACTTCGAAAGCTGAGCATATTTTTAAAACGAAATATTTCCTTCACTGATATGAATTTTTTTAAAATACATTATTTCTGTTTCTTATTTCAGAGTGGTGAAAGCCAAATCGTGCGCCGATCTTCTATTAGCCGACACGTGACAAATGGAATTTGTACATTCTTATAGATACGAATAATTAATATTATGTAAATATTGTAAATTATAAAATTGTTGATGAATAAATACATTATTTAATTGAAACTACGACTAACACGGGTTCGTTTTACGTTAAGACAATATTTATGTATGAAAATTATGTTCTTTTTATTATAAAACTACGCCGATTATTACTAGATATGATATAAAATCTCTTACAGTAAAATCTCCATATGCAATCGTCATACGTAAACGAAAAACTTTTCTTCGTAAAGAATTTCTTCGTATTAAGAGGTTATCGAAGTGATATTTTAAAATTAAACAAAAATATTTTTGTCACATTGCAAATGTACAATAACAAGGCGTTACGTCTATGTATAAAATTATACAGATACACTTTAAGATCTCGACAATACATTACCTTCTGCATTACAATTAAGTTGCTTGACGTATTATTATGTCGAACTGATCAATAAATTATATAAACGTATACAAATAAAGTACATAATAAACAACGAATGAAAAAAATTTATATAAAACTAACAATGAGAAACAAAGACTAGAATCTAAGAATTCGAAAGAAGTTTCACGAATCGTTAATAGTCGTTGAGATAATTCCTAAGATATACAATGTAGGCACAGATGGTTGTGTTTCTTTTCTCTTCATCCAGCATCATTTTCCTTAGTACAGTGCCATTTTTGGAGAGACTTTATGATACCTATAACAAGAATATTATTGCGTAAATGGTATTTACACTATAGCTATATTCTTGAAAGTGATTGCATCTATTATTAGCTTATTGTGAAATCTATGATCTATTAATGTCGCATAAAAACAAATAAACGTAGACATATATTGGTATATTATATTATATTATATTATATATATATATATATATATATATAATGATAAGATTTGAACTGTTTTAAATTACGTGATGATACATATATTGTTAGAAAAAAAATGTATTAACGTAACGTTACTTTACATTTTTTTGTTTAATTAAAAAATAATTCTTCATAAATTAAAAATGAATTTTAAATAAACTGGATTTATATAGATGTATATAATTTTTTATTTTTATATCTTTTAAATATTATAATTTAATTATGTTTCAAAAATTAATGTTTTTTATACCGTAATTTCATAATCCAATATTCTATAAATAATTTGAATTCCTCGAAAATACAATTGTTCTAAAAACGAATATAAAAGATTATGGAAAAAATTAGAGATCTAAAAAATATTAAATTTTAATATTTTTAATTTAAATTTATAGAATTCTTTCGAGCTTTTTATAGTTATTATTAAAATTAGGTTTAAAAACATATAAAATTTGTCGAATATGCATCATAATACATATTAGTTTCCGTTATGACGATACAATAATTACAAATACCTATGTCTTCTAGCGAGTTCCAAATCGACGGGTCCCTCGCGTACAGCTTTAAACAATTCAATAACTTCTTGATGAGTACATCCTCTAAGAATTTTTCCATTTAGACTCAGTATCTCATCACCTAGAACAAAATTTGAAGAAGAAAAAATTTATGTAAGAAAAGCATGTTCATAGTAGTTTTATTGAATCGGGATACAGGTAAAGTGAGTCGTTGTAGTCGTTGACGTCTATTCATAATGCGAAAGAATTGCAATAGGAAATAATCGCTTCTTTCACATTCTAATAACAGAGCGGTTATTAAACTAAACGGAAAAGTATTACCTCAATACTGACCGGTACAAAACACAATCTGAATTTCACTCGTGCAAATGCCTAGTTAGGTTGTTTCTGGATCGCGCATAACCTACTAAAACGTTTCTCATTCGAATACGAGATTACCATTATTTTGTAAACTCACCGCATACATGACAGTAATTTATAACTGCCCTGTTGCTGATTTTATAAATTTTTTTTTTATCTTATGCTGCAATCGGCACTTTTCGGTAAATTAAAAAAAACATTCTAAGAAAATACAGAGTAAGAACATTTTTTGATTTAACGAAGAATTTTTCATTAGAATTTATTATATTAATATTATATATAATATACAAAAAATTCGACTGGTGATTAAAAACATATAAAATTCATTATATAACAAAATTCTTGGCGTAGTCAAAGTTATTCGTAATTCCAATAGAAAGTAAAAGCTATTTAGAAGCTCATACTTAAAGCCAGTTTTATATTTTTTAAACACCTCGGTACATTAAACTCATTGGTAATACAGAATTAGTAGTTGCTCAAACACGTGGATTTACGTAAGCATTAACGAAACCTAATTATAAAACGCTGAAGTTAAATGCAGCGTCGATTCGCGAAAATCGAACGTAAAAACAAATCAAATAAGCATAGAAATAGAAAATTCACGTTAAAATACACATTATGATAATAAATGAAAAAATCATGGACTCATCCACGCGGTTCGACCCCTGGAATATGGCAACCCAATCCTACTCCCAGCCTCACCGGACCGTTACGCGACCACGTGAGGCGTACGCGCGAAAACTGTGAATCGCGCCTAATCCGCGAAGGTAAGAGTCGACCTTCTGCGACCGAACGAGTAAAAGAAAGGTAAGAGGCCTATGGCCCGTACTTATCGATGACTTATCGAAGGATGTAGCTTCTGTATAATCCCTCGGCCGCACTTTTCTAAATATTTTTTCAACATCGGCAGAGCCGGTTGTTGACCGTGACTCCAACCACCATGTCTCTGACCTGTTGCAAGCCATGAGTGTATTTTTTGCCGTCACTTCTGAGAAACCATAAATAACGACGCGCTCGCTCCTAAGACGCTAGAAAATGTTTGCGAAATGATTATTATTCGATGCTCTCACCTGACCTCCAAAGTAATGTACTCTTTTTATCATCCGTTCGATTCGCAACGACAGGAATACGATAATTGCATTTAACGATAGTACTCGTTAATATCGAGAACATTGTCATTTACTCCTTTCGATACTTTACTTCGTAATACATTCTTTCGACTTTTATTAATATTTACGACGAAACTTTTTTCAAATGTTTTGCTATCGTGATTAAAATTGTCAGAATAAATGAGATTATTTCTCTGTTTTCTTTAGAATCGAATATAAATTTTTAATTTAAATGTCATATGCTGATTACAATGTAATAAACTTTGTGCACTGCTTAGTAAAAACAATAGAATGATTATAACTGACAGTTATATCTTTCATTTTATTATTAACACTTTACAATAACAAAGTTTTTTTGTAATTTCAATCTTAATTTTATTATCTCAATTATATTACCACTATCAGTTTTCTCGACTAAGGAGTTAAAAAACAAGAGGAATAGTAGTTGAAATTTGAATGAACTCGATTAAATATGCGAAAAACGTCTGATCAAAGGTATTACAGATTCGAGCTGTGTTCGACACATACGAAATCTTGACTCGAATGCTTAATGTAGCAAATGTACGTGTTCTGTTAAACTTCGCATCGAAATTTCTGGGCGTGTATTATCCTCTATAATTATAATGTTCGTATCAACTTAATGAGTATTCAAAAACTCTATACAATAATTGTTATCTTTTTATATATCTAACATCCTTTTATACTTAATAAAAGACGTATTTTTCTTTTATTTTTTTACAATTTTCATTCAATATTATGATGATTAAAATGTAAAACTGCGTTTAATAATAATAAAAATAATTTATTTATATTACTAAAGCATTAATCGTTTAACCATTTATTACAATGCACTCTAATTATAATTTCGGAAATAAAAATCTTTACTCGCGAGTAATACTTCTAAATATTTATCTATAAATAAATATTTTAAGATAAAACTTACTTAATTAATAGAATATAAAATATTTATTTCATACTATTATTTACCATGAATAATATTTTATAAAAGTACGTCTATATTTATCTTTGAAATTTTATAAAAGAAAATTTCAAATCTTTAGCGAATCTACTAGACTTAATTAAAAATCTTCAAAATCATATTTTAATACATTAAATTGTTGTTTATTACTTTTTTATATCTCAATTATTGTTTAAACGACTCTTCGTGTTTCTTTTTAATGGTTTCTTCTTTACCGAAAATGTAGTATATATAGAAAACAATAGTCGAAACGAAAGAACTCGAAGAAGAAAAAGGAAAGAAACGTCTTTAAAGAACAAATGTGATTAAGTATCATTTTGTACCTTGAAAGAGAGCCTTCGATACGTCCGCCTGTCCACCAGGGAAAATCCTTCTCACAAAGATACCCATTTCTCCTCGTGGACTATCCCTTCCACCAACTACACTGAACCCGAGACTCGGCTTTCCTAGACCCTTTTCAAATCTTGCAACGTGCCTTGTTGTATACTGATGATGGTGGTGATGATGATGGTGAGGATGCATTGTCGCGTCCTCGGTCGTCATCGCAGTCGCCGTCGTCGTTGTGTACTCCAAAGATAGGTACTCGGGTCGCTTCTGACAATTGATGTCCTGCGACTTTGTAGACTCAGCGAGACTCAAACTCGATAGATTCATTGTATTATTGTAATATTCGCTATCGAGAAGGCTGTCGCCAACATAGATTTGTGGAAGAGTCTCCTCGTAGGCAGTTTTCAAACGGACTTTGGTACCTTCGCAAGAGCAAAGGAAATTCTGTACTTCCTCGAGACTGTTGAGAGTCCGAAGGTCTTTACCCTCTACCTCGACGATCTCGTCACCCAGCCTTAATCGTCCATCCCTTTAAATTATTTATAAAAAAATTAATTTTATTTTACAATAAATAGAATTTATTTTATATATTTGTGTATATCATACACTATTCGTATAATGTGCATCAATAATTTTATTATGTAAAAGATTCATATAAGCATTATTAATTTTACATTTATTATTTATTCTTTTAGATTATAAATTTTATTAAAATTCAACTTTTAAAGTTCACGTGTAAACTCATAAGAATTAAAACGTATTTTCTAAAACTTACTAAAGGCAAATAAATACTGACAAATAAAGTTTTTATTTATTTAAATTCAACTTGATATTTTTTAAAAAAATATCAACAATTTAAAAATTTAATTATCATAGACACTCATAAATGTATTTTAGCATTTATAATATTTGTTACCTGTGAGCAATACCATCATTTTCTAGTTGAACTATAACGTAACGTATCTCGCTAACCAAACGTTGCTGTGCCAACCTTATCCCCAAACTTTCTTTCGGATCTGCCTTTAAGAGTTGAACCAACCGACATCGACGTATTCTCTTGGGCGGCTGAATAATATCGCTGAGAAATCTCTTTTTGTCCTGCTGTAACCTAACACGATGGGCCGCGGTTTGAATTCCAAGGGTATCCATACTCTTCGAAGTCATTCTAGTCGAATTGGACGACGATGAAGAAGATGAGGGTGAAATGGAGGGCGAAGTCGATGAATTTGTCTGATGAATGCTCGGTAATAATCTACCTGAAGCACTCTGATGGTGCCATCTAAGACCATCAATTCTGTCCGATGTATCCACCCTTTCATCTAGATAAGCGTTACTATCCAACTTTCGAATATCTTTACTATCCTGCTCTTGACATTCGCTAGGCGTAGAACTCCTCATTGGCTTCTCCAGCTCGGAATCGATTACGCTACTTGTATCTGAACTATCCGTACACTTTAGACTTAGCGCTTCAGTTTCTGAGGCCGCAGACTCACCACGAGGCCCATCACTGTCGTAACCAGATTCATTAGAGCTAACATAATGCGAGGATAGTCTCTGTTCTCCACTAGGTGCAGAGTTTCTTCGATGATTCCTCAATAACGTAGATGTCATTATACCCGTCGTACTAGAAGTTGTCGTTGTCGAATTAGATTCGTAACTAAGATCCAGATTCAAGGAAGAAGTTGTATCCGGCCTCAAATCCATTGTATCTTGTCTCTCTTGACATGTACTATCCTGATAAGGTAACGATATAGAATTTCTGTAGTTTTCATCCATACTACTTTGCATCATAGTGAGATTTACAGGACCAAAGTATCTATCTGTATGATCATACCGCTGTAGTTGCTCTTCCTTAAACTCTGAATAAGAATTCCTAGCGAATCTATTAGATGGATCATGTAACCTGTAACGCTGAGAATCTCTGCCAAGATAACCATTCTTAGGCATTCTCCTCCTACCAAGTGTCGTTGTACCTTCAAAAGACTCCTCGATCTTCATTGCTGGAAAATGTTCCTCCGATGCTGTCTTAAATAGACGATCTTCATTGCTACAATTACCGTTCATTCCCATGGACGAATTATTATAATTCTTCTCTTCCGGTAAAACAGACAATTTAGATCTCAGAAAGGCATAGGGAAAATTCGTCTTTTTAGCCTCTTTAAAGTCACAACTACTAGACTTCTTCATAAATTCACCCCTGTCAGAATCAACAAAATTGCAGGGTACGAAAGTTTTGGAAGAAGCGTTGGACATTCGCGGCGTCAGAGTTTCGTTAAAAACATCATCTTCGGTTTGTCTACCACTAAGGTTATCGCAGGATACGGTTTTTCCGTGCTCATTCTTCGCGGTTATTCGTAGGTCAATGCCTTCTGATGGATCGTCCCCCTTAACGTAGGTTGGACTAGTATTCAATTGGCTAGTACTGCAGCTCCTGAACAGGTTTTCCTTCTCCGGAGGTCGATTTAGTTTATCTTCAAGATTCTGTGAGGAACGCTTATTACTTTTTAATGAAGAATTCAGCATCCCCGTCGATCCCATTCTGATAAAAAAAGACTTGAATGGCGATGGAGATCTATTGGAAGTTTGGAAAAATTTTCGCTCATTCGAGTGTTTCTTATCATTGTTGTTGCATACTTGTTTATCATCGGAATTATTGTTGATACCGTTTAAATTATTATTATTGTTGTTGTTGTTAATACTATTGCTATTATCCGATCGTTCAGGAATAGTACAAATAGTTTCACGCGAACCAGAACGTCGGAACGATTCGATCTTCTTGCTCATTCTGCGCAATCCCCATACTCCTAAACCTATAAAATATACATAGAATAATAGCAATTATAGTATATACTTTTAATTATTTATTTCGATATGCTTTTAAAAATTAAATATAACTAAACCGAAAGCAATGCATAAATTGACGAACTCAATTCCTAAATGACGTTTCGCATGTTATTCGAAAACTAATGTTTTTTCAATTACTTTGCACAGGGGATCCATATTTACATTATGGGATTAACGGATGTGAATTATATTTAGCGATTTACAATGTTGCGTGAATTACAATGTTTTTGCTTCGCAATACGTGTAACCAGTTAAGAAAACTCATGTACTCACGCAACTCGTATATCACTAGTGGCGTTTTTTGTTCATGTTGGTATAACCAAAAGAATGCTGATGGGTACTTTCAATGTTTCACTTTGTAGGTCACTTGGTTTTACTGGTATGATAAATACTCTTTTTATTAAAAATGCGACTCAGCAATTATAAATCGATAAATTTCGTACATAAAAAGTTTTAATGCACATATATAAATAAAAATAAACTATACGAGGCAATGCTATAATGATATAAATAAATATCAAATTTAAATATTTATAATTAAAATACAGAGATATTGAAAATAATTTAATATTAAAATACAGTTACATATTATAAAATAATTCATATTAATTATAACTTTATGCAATGCTTTTTAGATTTAAAAATATTTCTAAAATTTTTATTTAAGAAAAATTTATGCAAAAATTTCTAGAGGTAGCTGCATACGTGCTAATTGAAAATAAAGCGTAAAAAATACGATGGTTGTATACTTACGGATTTATGTACTTAATGCGAAACAGAATATAATTATCAAATATATCGAGACATATCCTCCATCAGCCAACACATAATTAAACTTAACATTGCGACAAACTTATACACATCCCTATTTTCTGTTTTAATTACACACGAGAAATCATTTTTCTCTTAAATTTATTATATAAGATACAACTGTTATTACATATCTTCGCACGCTTTTTTATTTAATAATTTTTTAATATTAATCAATTTAAGGACAAGGTTCTATTTAAAAATTGCATGAAAAATAATTCATCATTGCAGTCTTAATGATATAAATTATACTTTCATTAATGCAAAATGTTTTAAATAATAATAAATGACAAGAAGTTAAATTAATTTTATATTTATTGAAATAATTTTTAAAGCTTACGAATGAAAAGTATCATTGAAAAAATTTTGCATTTTCTTTTCAGAATTCAACAGAATTATAATATTTTTGTGTGTAAAATATTCAAATATAATAACAAAAATCAATACACCAAAAAGAAAAATAAAAAAAATCGACTACCATCTATTTCTATAAACAAACAAAACTAAATTTATTTACATTTGTACAATAAAATTATTTATATTGACTCGATCCATAAATAACCGTGCATCTACCAGTGCATCATCCATTGTTTCTCGAGATAAAAGGAAAAAAGCAAATGTCTTGACAGGTACCTCGCTGCTTTTCGGGCTCGTGCTCGACGATGAAGGCCGGCACAGCCGTGACCAGACGGTAATCAGTCTCCGACTGAATCTTCCCAGGCATCGTCGCCTCATCCTCCGATGTGAGTAGAGTGTAAGCGTCACCGCAACTTTTGCGCGAGAACTTAGACCTGGCGGTAAACATGTAGGCAACGGCAGACCCGGATGACTGTTGGCCTTGGCGCTCAGGGTTACCGCGGATACCTGGAACCTCGTCTAGCGTCAGTGGACTAGGCAGGACATTGCCAATTTCGTCCGCACTGTGGCGCCTCGCTTTCGTCAATCGCTTAAACATGCTGCTGCCCTACAATATAAAAAATGTGTCTTTTTAAGTCCCTATCTAAATAAAAAAAAAACTTGATACCATACAATAGTTATTTGCAATATATTGGATAGTTTCCGAGTTAATTAAATTAAACAGATCAAGTTATAACTTATGAAAATGTGTAAAAATTGCTTATAATGATAAAAAACCTCTAATATTGGTTTGTAATAATATTAATATGTAATATTGTAATGTAATCTAAAAAAGTTGTAATAGAACTTGAAAAATATTTTAATTTTTAAATTTTAAATATTTTACTTTTATAATTGTACATCTAATATTACATATATATAACAATATCAATTTTCTTTTTAAATTTATTTAATTTTAATCTTAAAAATAAGGACTTAAATATATTTATAATTAAATAGATTTAAATTGTGCGTCCAAGAAAATTATTCGTTCGGAACCTTTTTAATTTAAACTAGTCTAACTATTTAATTTCATTTAATCTACACCGTTTAAGGAGAATAATTTCTTTTAACCATATTTATAATTGAGTAAGTCGATCTATATATAATAATAATAATAATAATAATAATAATAATAATAATAATAATATCGTTCAAAATTACATCTTTTCTTAAAGTTTTCAAATACTCTCCACATTATCGATCATAGAGTGATTATTTTAACTACGAATATACATGGTTATATGCGAACAGGATGTACAATTCAAAGAAGTACTGAAAAATCCACGAACGCGATTCCAATAATACTTCACTTTTAGAATTCGAAACAAAATCGTTCCCAGGGCTTCAATTCAAGAGTAAAGAGAGATTTGGTAAGACGGGAAAGGAAGAGAGAAAGAGAGAAAAGATGATCATGACCCGAAGCTCGGGCCAAAATCGACCTCTAGAACAAAAGATTCGATCGATCGATCGTGGCAGATTGAAAAGAAAAAGATCACATCGTCTTACAGGTTTACAGCTGACTTTTTTCTTACTGGAACCCCCAATTAAAGTCCTACTCTCTCCCTCTTTCTCTCTCTTTCTATCCTCACTTAAACGAGTATTCGGCGGAAGAAAGAGATGCAAAGGTCCAAGAGGATAATCGTTACTACTCGTTAATTTCGTCGAGAAAAACTACCTGTCGCAATGTACCATCTCTCTCGTTTTCGTTCCTGTTAACTCGCTTGCAATTGGCCAACAAGAAGATATAGACTTCGTAAGAACAAATTGACCTAAGTGCTGCCACAGAAGGGAATGGGTGAGAAAAGAAAATGAGATAGAGTAGTGGCGGTGAGCGTGAGTTGAGAGGAATCAATGTCAAAAACCTCCATGGGAAATACACGCACAGGCCCACCCAAGAGATCTGTCTTGATTTGCTTTATCGGCGCAGCGCGTATTCGGTACAAATCCATTTTATTTTCTTTGGTTTCTTAAAAATGTCGATTCCAATCGACAATTCAAACATTGTAACTTATAGAATTGGCTGACGCATTTTCATCGGCTTCCGACTCAAATTTCCCTTTCGAATGGAATTATATTTTCTCAGCTATAATTGATGATTCAACCTTTTCAATTATTGCAATAAGTTGTATTTTTATAATTCACAGGGCCTATAAAAATCATATTTTATAGTAAAAGTAATAAAAAAACTTTTTTTGTAAAGAGTTTGTTTCAAAAAGAATAAAGATTAACTTACCACTTAAATACAGTCTAAAATAAAAAAAATTATTTGAAGGATATTTCATTAAATCAAAGAAAAAATTTTATTAACGAAAAACTTAAACTTTTAGATATTAAAATGCACGGTAAAATACAATGTTTGAAATAATATTTTACTCTTTATATAAACTAATAATGGTACCTTTGAGTTAAGTAGGTGATAAACTTTTAAGTTCTTAACTAAAATTGAATAATATACAAACCATTTATCGGATAATAAAATTTCTAGAAAAACTTTCGTTATCCATTAACTTTAATTTGTTGTAAAATAATCTTTACGGATATAAAAGAAAATTTATATAAGTAAAACTATAATATAACATTAATTTATTGCCCGAGTTTCTTATTTTACATAGTGTAATCCAAGTATATTAAAATATCCACCGGTATCAGAAATAGATTCACATCAAGAAGAAACATCAAGACTACTATTATTATTCAAGGCAAAAATTAGCTTTTCAATAGTTTACCATACTATATACCATACTTTATACCATACTATTCAATAGTTTCCTATACTAAAGCAATTTCGATCCAATTATACTAGTAAAAGGTTAATTTGATAAAAATAGCGGACTAAAAAGGAGAAAAAGTGGAATAAAAATTAAACGATGACTTGCATACGAGCCTCGTACACCTTTGGTTCTTCATCAATAATAACTAACATGTCCTATTATCAACGACCCATTGCGATACGCGTTCCAAGTTATAATGTGCATAATTTTATCTAGCTACTGATTGTAAAGCATGTATAGAGACGCCGCCGAAGAGTCATCAGTCCAGCAATTACCAATCCGCCAGACACAATGATTCATCTTCCCCTCCCTTCATGCTCGTCAACGTATGTACATCCCTCAAAGGCATGAACGCATGTCCGGTTATACATATGGAAGGATACCCAGCCTTACAAGACCAATGGTGTGACAGAGCCTTATTTTTAATACTTTTCAACTTAAATCCGTTACTTTTGAACCCATAGTTTATATTTTAGTTCGATTCAATTGCAATGGAAATTGAGTGGAGATATTTATATACAATTTTATCACATTTAAATGACAAAAAAAATTAAATATTAATATATTTTTCAGCTCAATACAACTTTTTACTTCAAATTGCTTACATATCAGATTATTTTGATAAATCAATGTGTTCTAGTTACATACATACAATGTAAGGATTCGCAAAGCCTTGTAAATTTAACGAATGTATTTTTTCATTTACTGAATATATATAGCTATTAACCGTAGAAATAAAATACATTTCATAAAAAATTATCAATGAAATTTCATAACTAATCATATAAATGATTCGACTTAACATTTAAATATATTTATATATAAGCATATTACATTCGAAACAATTTATTTTCTCGATTTTTTTGGCTATTTTAATATATACATGATTCGCATGATTTGCGAAAATATTTTCTTTAAGAATTTGTATATGGTTTCATTTTATATTTCTATATTAAATTATTAAAATATCATATAAATTTAATAAAGTTATTTTTCTCGATAAAAATGATTTATCGATTAAATAAATATTTATTTTTCCTAAAAATATACAAGCATAAAAATAAAGAATTTTATAATTACTTGGACATAATATATGTATTTTTATTTCGCAATTCTTTTAGTAATGTACAATTTTAAATGTCTACCTAACACATTCTATTTACCTTAAAAGGTTACTTTTTCTAGCTTTACCTTATAAGAACGTAACTTTTTTTCCTTTTTCATCTCAAACGCATACTCATATTTGTTCGGTTAATCACATAATTACATTGTTATATTAACATTATAAATCGTAATACAGTTGTACGATTTATTCTTGTCTTTACAGTACGTTCGCTAATTCATATTTCGCTCAATTAAATATATAATAGCTATGCGTGTTAACGATAACAAAACAAAAATTAGAAAAAGAAAATTATTTTCAAAGAATTCTCTTTCGATAATTAAGAAGGTAGCATTTATTACAAAAATTAATAATACATTCTAGAAAAAAATTTTGTTATTTTAAAATTATTTTCATGTATGGATTTTGCCGTACTTCAAAAGTCGTTCAATCATATGTTATTTGAATATACAGGCTATTAACTTGTATGAAATATAAAATGTTTTGATTTATATGAAAACTGATACATGTAAAGACAAGCTATTTCATTATAATGGCAAATAAATAGAAGCATTTTCTAACATTTTCAACATTAATCGGTTGATTTGATACGAATATTTACAAAAAATAAAAAATATAGTATATTAAGTATGAATATATTAAAAAAACTCAAATTGAACTAATCAAAATTTAAATATTTTAATATATTATTGGGAGTTGCAAGGACTTACTATATACTTTTTATAGCTTTAATTTTTGTCTATAAAAAATGTGAAATTTCATAACACAATTAATTTCATAGGCAAAATATTTTAAAACCACGTACAATATGTTTTATGAATAAATTTTAAATTATAGAAGAAAAAAATCTCTATTTATGAATACATTTTTGCAGAAGAAGTTATGAATAAATGTAGGATATCTAATAAATGGTACAAGTATCATACAGCTACGAACATAAAAATAAACACTATTAAAATTGTGATTTACATTTTAATCGAGTCAAAGCGAGCAACTACAGATTTTCGACTGCCGTCCATTGGCCTCAAAGAAGAAAAACAAAGGATGGATAAAAAAAATACGGATAAAGAGAGAGAGAGAACGATATGAGGGATTAAAAAACTCTCTCTCTCTCTCTCTCGTACGTGCAACGCGATAGTGGCGCAAAATTAACCGCAATTACTCGTGCGTCTCGCCGTCACACGTTTCACGAGTTTACAACGGACCTCAACTATATGGAAACTACGTTTCGTCCCTCCCCTCCAACGTCGTGTCGTTACTAATGCGGCGCTACCACGGCGCGGCAGATTAACATAAATCATATAGGTCTAGTGAAATCACTGCTAGGGGCAAGTACCTGCGACAGGTGCACAACTACCGCTGATGATCTCCTTTTTACTCCCGGTAACCCGAGCGAAATTGTGTATAGCATTTTTTGCGAGAAGGTCTCTTGTACGATCTTTATATTCTTTTACTGGCTAGCCACTCCGATGAATTACCTTTCTTCGAATAAATACATGCGCGTCGCATATGTAAAGTGAGCGTATTATTCGCTTAACGTGGAAAAACTCATTGCAGTAAGATATAACGCGATAAGTTTATGTGCAATATAATAATGTACAACTTTTCACGATCAACAGTTCAACACGAATGACTTTTTTCCCTTATTTATTACCAATATCTAAAAAAACTCACGGTATAAGCTTTTATCTTTTACAAAATCACAATTAAAGAAAGTTAAAACATGCGATTAAAGTGTATAAAATTCAACAAAAAATGAGCAGTATTTGATTCTTCCATTAAAACTGAGCTCACTGTAAATTTATTATGGTAACAACGCGTCGGTGAAAATGTTTAATTGCATATTAATGTATTAACAAAAAGAAATTTTTTGATGAATAATTACATAAATTTCTTTAATGTACTAGGAGAAGCTTAGACGGTATTAAAACTCAATTTTATAATAACTTAATTTCTCTCGCTTTCAATAAATCTTAATTACATCCATCACAGTTATTTTAGCATTATTTATAGGAATTTAAATTATAGTCCTTAAAGAAATTGGGGCATTAATTTAAATTTTGAATCGGCAGATATTAAAGTTAAACTAATGATTATTAACAACCTATTTAATAATTTTGAATCAACAGTTTTAAATCATAAAAGTGAAATAAAACGAATTTTACGTGTTTTTGTGAAAAATACAAATATATATATAACGAGACTACACATTCTCAATTATCACGTTTAATTTTGGAATAAAAAAACATAATTTATAATTATGTAATTTTAGTACATTAGACATATCATATTAAATTTTATGAAAGTTTCCATAAGTAAAGATTAATGATTTTTTATTCAACCATACGTTTACTGTACTTTAATAAATAGAAGAAACCAGTTTTCACGTAAAAAAGATTTCCAAGAAAATTGGAATATATCTTTTAAAAGTATACGTAATAAAGATGGAGGTTTTGAGGTCGATAAAATCATAAAATCTCTAGAGAATAAATAGATGTATCAACATTTATGTATGTGAGTATATGCTTCAACCTACATTAAATTTCACGTAGCCATATATTAAAATAAACTTTTTCTTTGTGTACATATGCATATTGTTGTTCACTTGACCATAGATGCTAATAATGTATTGTGAAAAAGGGAAATCACTTCTTTAGTCGGATTAGCAGAGGCTCGTGATGTAGATAGGAAAACATATACGAGTTTTCAATCGATAAGAATCAGATCGTTACAGTATAATGAATATTAATCTTCCTCCTTCATCTCTACTTTCGACATATATACGTAATAAAAATTATACGAAGAAATATTTGATTGTAAGGAGAAAAATTTAAGTATCATTAAATTGTATAAAAATACATAGCAGAAGTTTGTGAATCAAATAGTCTAGATTTTTTTAGATACGTGGTAAATACATTCTCGTATAGGCAATTTTATCGAATAAGGAAGCAAGGAGAAAAGTTAAATTTCTATATACTGATATCATAAAATCAACCTTTTGTTTTGTAAAGTCTTATCTTCGATAAAAAAAGAAAAAAAGGTATGTTGAAGTAACCTAAAAACTGTATCGAATAATGCTTATGAAGCAAATATCGGTGTCTCTTTTGCCTTATCTAAGTTAGCGTGAAACAATCGCACCTTTCTCTTGTAAACGCGTTTACTTTCGCATAGGTCTTGCCTCCTTCCCAGCGTCTGCCACGCTCGCAATTAACAACGGATCGCATCGTATAATCGAAACTTCGTCTCCCTTCGTAATTCATCATTCTCCCTGTGGCGCTCACGCGTCCCCGTTCATCTCGTGCGCATGAGGATTCATCTAACAGTATACGAATACGAGTATCCGATGCAATAATTTTCTGTCTCGCTCGACTGTTTACGAGTCCACATACGAGCTTTCGAAAACCAGCGATGAAACTCACGTTTTGATGACATGACCTACGGCATGCAAATTATAACAGCATTTCCTCACCATGGAATATTGAATCGAACGGAAGACGCGTACGTGACGTTTTACTGGAGCTTCACCGTTCGCTCGCGCAGTGCAGATGTTTCGTCGGATTTTCTTTCCTTTTTTTCTTTCGCGCTAAGGGTCTTCTCTTCCTGTTTAAATTAAAAGCATAACTGTTCACGCGATAAACGCACTCTGTATGTTTTTTTTCTTTTTCGTTTACACTAAAGAAAAACTGCTGACTTCTTTTGACCGTACGCGATATATCTGTTGAATTGACCATTTAAATTTACTTGAGAAATAATCTACGGCTGTATAATGATAAATAAATTTAAAAATGCATAAAATTTGACGGTACATGTACATTTATTTTAATATTCTCTTAAGAATCGTTCGTTTCGAAACAATAAATATTTTACTGCATCAAAGATATATTATTGGATCGCAATGAATTATCAAAGCTCAATTAAATAAATTTTTTCCTCGTATAGTACGATGAAATATTCTAAAAGACAAATTGAAATTAATTTTACGAAATATTTTGACAATTATTGATATTTTTCAAGTTTGTATTAACCAAAATACTGTCGACAGATTTTTATCAGTGTTTACACATAACAGTTTATTATATTTATAACCCAATAACAAACGTAAAATCAATTTAATGAAATGAATTTTCTAGCCAGGTATTATTTACATAAAAGGAATATATTTCTTGTATTCTAGTGTAATTGAAATTACAATGTTTCCACGTATCGATAATTGAACTCGTTATCGCATTTTCACATTGAACAGTGTACAATTTCCGATGCGAAGCCTCGGTAATTCTTTTATTTAGAAAAACGAGTTATAAGAGCATACGTACAGTACAGCAGTACCTTATTGGCCAAGACGAACAGAGCTTTTTCTGTACACAGATGATTTACATCGTTAAAGGCATCGGCATAAACACCTCACGCTCAACAATTTTTCTTTGCTCGTCACGCTGTATACTGGAAAATTCATGGCCGATGATTCACGAGGATCTCGAGCTGTACGTTATATATTCTCTGGCTCATTTAAAATCCTCTGACTGTGTGTCTATCTCTCTGTCTCTGTCTCTATCTCTATTTCTCTCTCGCTTCATCTGTCTTTACTTGCTTTTCTTTTTCCTATTTGTACCTTATTTTTATACATATATCAACGAAAAAATTCATGCAACACTTTAGATACCATTTTCAGTTACATTGTCAGAATATATATTTTTAACGTTGTATTTAATTTAAGCATACATAATTATTAACAATAAATATAATTATATTTAAGAATAATCAACATGTCAATATTATTAGCAAATTGCAATATAGCGTCGAGGATGGTCATGTATGAAATAAACTCTATTTTCTTTGTAATAAAATTTTGTATTCTATATTGTTATTAAAATGCAATATAATGAATACATAATTCGCTAATTTTTATTTTTAAAAACGTTTTATTAAATACAAATTTTTTACAGAATCAGAATAATCTAGTTATTGTCTATAATTTTTCACTCCCATTTTATATTAAAACCTATTCTATTTGATATTAATAAATAAAATTTCTATTAATTTAAGTATGCACTTATCAAATTTTTTTTAAATTTAATGCCTGCTGTTGGCATGCAAAGAAAAACTTAAGAGAAAGATATGCTTGTACATATACTAACTAAACGATGCGAAACATTTCACAACAAAATGCATTAAATTATATAAAAATCTCAGTTCAAGATAATTCGTTACACATCAAATTCGTACAAAATTTATTCACCTTGGAATCAAGTTACTGATATTGAAAATGCGGAATAAATGTAAAATCCGACTGTGAAATGCAGTAAATATACCATACTGACGCATGAAATATCCTGAAATTGTATTGTTAATATGAGTAAATTAATTATTATTTAACGCGAATTAAATATCACTGTTTGTTATGAGTTGGCATTGTGAGTATAACGAGGTTTTGCTCATCATTAGTACGGAGAAAAATAATTATATCCATTAATAATTTAATAAGATACTTTCACTTTATTGCCTTCGATTTGTTGGAGAAGATCGTCTTCACTTTTTTGAAAATACTTTCACTCAACAGATCGATAGTCAGTCAGAGCAATAAAATATCTCGACAAACGCCTTTGCTTTTAATACAAGCATGAAATTACTATCGCTGGTACTTCTCAATTAAATAAATTTTACTTTTATACAATCGTAATTTAGAAGATATTAAAGCACGAGGTAAAGCCGAGTAAAAAGGAGACACCCGATCTCAATGCGAACTTCAGCTTCAGACGCTAAAGCCAATATTTACAAAAAGTACACTTGCAAGCTATCGCAAGGTAAATCTCGTTGGAAAGGCTCGAGGGATTGTAGCCGCGCATATCTCGAACACGATAACAGCGGAAAATGCTAAGTCTCGCGACAGCCAGCAAAGAAGGGACAAGGTGAACGGCGATCATACGAGCGTGGTACACCTGTCAGCCCAGGGGCTCGAGTATTGCGCAACTAGCGCGCGTACTTTCACTCGAACAGACCGAGTCAGGCGCTAAAAAGGAGACTGGGGTCTCCTCACCTTGGTAGCTCCCTCTGAGATGTGCAGCCTCAGAACTTGACACGAATTCATCGCCGACGCAAAGAAAGGGAAACTTTTCTCGAGACTGTGCGAGTTATTCGCAGCCCAAAAGTCAAAACGGAGAAAGCGCGAGCGGTATTTTAGGGAGCTTTCACGAACGACTACGAGATCGAAGCCGCCAATATAAATTCACGCATAAACGGATCAAAAATCCTAGAGACGCTATTTCGAAAGGCTAGACTAGTGCACGCAATTGGAGCTTTACAAACGTTGCATACTTTACTTACCCTGTCGTGCACTTATAATCACGCACATCAAGAATTTAAAGATACTATAAATTAAAAATACGGTCAGAATAGTAACGACTTTAATAATAAAAAAGTTGTACTTTTTCATGCGTAATATTTAAATTTCGCGGGCCTTAGTTCCGCATGATTCTCCATTGTATAAACTCCCTGCTGTACGCATCTGAAGCAATTTCAAGAACAACTGGAGGCAAATTCCATAATTTTTAAAAACTTCTCCAATAATTTGGACGAATAACCGTTGAAAATATTCGTGCAAGACATTGTGTTGCGGCTGCAGCGCACAAGTACATATTTTGGCTTGGCGCGCAAGAACGCACATATTTCTTGCGCTCTGGCCAATTATTCATTATTTCACGAGTAAAAAGGTCGAGCGGCAGAGGCCATGACTCGTACGCTGCCCTCTTGATTAATCATAACTGCGCGCAAGCACGAGAACATGCCGTCGCGTCGAAGGAACATTATAAATCGTGTACTTGATCGAAAAGAACGACGAGTGTCACAGGAAAAATCATCTCGGCGATCGACTCTTTACCTTTCGACGGAAATCCGAGGAACAGCGATGTGGTAGCCGAAGGACTCGTCGTAAAAAGACGCGCCTAGTCGTATTAATAAAACGCGATGAGATAAGAGTGATGGCCGGACGGAAAAGAACGGTTAGACGAATAACGAAGTCGAAGGAGAGATAAAAGACAATGATCAGGCCTAACAGGCGCGCGCGATAGTCAGCAAAAGATGCGGCACTGCTGATATGACGCGACGATTTTAAAAGAGAGCGAGCCGCGTGGCTGGGGTCAACGTCATCATCGTCGCCAATGCTCTCAAATGGGTCTCGTACACTGACCCCGTGTGATGTCTGTACCTTGTTCTTGTAAAAATCCACGTGACGCTTTGGAAACTGAAGGAAAGAGATAGAACATTTGCGAGGAAAAATTACTCGAGACTAAGATATTTATCGGGATTGTTAGGTTGGAGAAAAATGTGAACCAGGACCGATCGTTCATATTCGACACGTGTGTTATAAGCGTAAGATTAATCTATGACGGGTCTCGTATTTTTTGTAAATTTTAAAATGATATTGAATTAAAAACACTTTTTTCCTTTTAATACCAATTTGTTTAAAACAACTATACATTCTGTAGGACTTGCTTTTCTATTTTATCTCTGATTTAAATGACCTCCATGCTTCGCTATTCTTATTTCGTTTTCACCGCGGCTTTTCCCTTTATACTCTTGAACACCGCTGCAGATTGTAAAACAGAGCTGTGCAAAATTACCAGTTCGAGAGTTCAAAATAAAGGACCTACTTTCATTGTATCAGACTTAAGGAAAAATTAAATTATAAAAATACGTAGTACTATATACTTTTCACATTACCATTTTAAAAAAACAATGTAATTTGTTAATGTAATTTATGAAAATGATATCATATTGTCGTTACCTTTATAAAATAGTTTATAAAGCACTTTTTTAATCAACGAAACAATTTTACGAATTTATTATATACTATTTCCATTTATGTAAATCTAAACAATAAGTAACTATGGAAATAATTCGTATAAAGTTTGAAAGTTTCTTATCTTATGATTTTATTGCTTTTTCAATCAAATTTAACGATATAAATTCTAACAATCTTTTAGTGAGAAAGATATTAAATCACATAAATATTAAAATTTATTTACATATTGTTTTATAGTAACTCTTACGAATATGCTTTAAAAAACCTCAAAATACTACATTACATAATGAACATAATTTAATCATTCTTTAATAAGTTAATAGTTAATATCGTCTATTGATAAATTAATAGTTAATAAAGAATATCGTCGAATCAAAATCTAATACTAAAAATATACATGTAATCATAAACTAAAAATAGTTTTTTATACATAGTCTCAAAAAATAAGAGTAATAATGTTTTTATTTTATATTTAAACTAACAAAATTTTATAATGAAATTAATAATCTATCAAACTAATATAATCACAAAGAAAACTAAATAATTTCATTAAATCGTCTCTAAAAGATTAATATAATTAATTAATTAATTACTGCACTCAAACTTACGTTAGAAAGTAAACTCGATATATCGAGAATTTTTATAATCTATCTGTAATATATAAATATTACAATTAGAATATATAAAATATCGAAATAAATTTAAAAGTTAAATATTTGCTTTCGTTTAATGTAAGCTATTAAATTCTACTAACTAATTATGAATATAATTGAGAAAAAATTTTTATTTCTATTTATTAAATAATGAATTCTATCTATAGAATTAATTCAGATAAATCACAAAAATACGTGATTCAGTATTTCATTTTCAAGAAATGAAATTTATTTAAGTTCACGAAATCCTATAACTCATAGTAAAAGGTAGTAACAATATTATTTAACGGAACTAATGCATAGCTACTGTGTAATTTGCATATTTATGTGCATATACATTTTAATACATATATACATTTTTCGTAGTACGAAACTACTAACATAACGTACTAAAAGAAAAGTTTTTTCGTCTATAAAAATAGAAATAAAATCAAAATTAAATCATAATTAAGTAATAAAAATTTTAATTATTCTCGTCATACTTTAAACAAAAGCTTGGCTTTTAAATTGAACTTGAATTTTTAAATAATAAAATTCAATCAAGAATGATAAAACATTACTTTACAAGTTTATGCATTAATATTTGAATTAACTTTATAATGCTTGTATTTTAAATAAAAAGTGCCAGTATTTTATTACTCATATTTCTACTAGTATATATTTTAACTGTCTCGAATGCGATGAATTTTTAGTTTCTTGGATATTAAAAGTGTTAGCATAATAAATAAATAAAACAAGTGAAAATAGTAAAAAAAAATGTATCATATTAGCAGCCTTCAGCTTCAAAATAAATCTTTCCCGACGTATAATCTATGGAAAAGCTCATAAAAACCGCAACAGTGAAGGTAGCCGATATATCCATGGAAGACGGAAATAAAAATTTCGAATAGCGTGACCGAAAAATAATAAAACGTGACACGAGTATTTTTCTACTCTTGAGTTTTAAGCCTCGCGAAAACGCTTATAAGAATAGAAACCAACCGAAAAATATGAAAAGTTCGAGAAAAGAAAAAAATGCCTATATAGGAGATAAATAAAAGTATAAGAGAGCATTCACATGAGTTTTTCATATTTGCGCGAGTCGGAAATTTTATCGAACTATGATAATTGGCCTGATTTCTATGAAACCTGTGGTGAAGACAGCTTTTGACGAAACTTTTCTGCGTATCATGATCACTGAATTTGCTTGAGCAAGATTTTCGCTACGAATGACTGAATCCGATCGGCTAAGCGGGTATGATTTCGCTTTTAAATGCGTAGCTCCGAATGAAGGATAAATATTCTCTTATTCCTTGTTTTATTTGTTTTACGTGGAAGGCATTATTCATTCAGTGCTATTATTGTATTGCACTGCTGTAACGCTGAAATTACATCTTTGAATTATTTTTAGACATAGTTTTATTTTACAGTTTCTACACGCTTTTACAATAAAACTCATTTTTTTAAATGAACTGATTTTTCGTGAGAAATAATCTTGAAAACTAGATATTCCTGAAATCTATAAATTTTTTAATAAAATACTGATTTTATTTAAAATGAAAAAATTTTTAAGTTTTAATAAAATTATATAAAGGAGCACTTTTTTATTTGTTAAATATAATAAAATTTATAGTTTTAAATTTTTTTACCATAGTATTTTGAATTCTATTTGTCAAGTCTATTTAAGAACGAAGATTTTTTATTATTTCATTCATGTTAATATAATTACTGTATTAAAAATTATAACATTATATACTTAATAATTTTTACTATATAAAAATATTTTATATTAATCAAATACTGTTTTAATCTTTTCAATATGAACAATCATAATATTTCATACAATTCATTAAAACTGTATATAAATTCCTAAATTTGAAATTAATTAATATGCTGTATCAGCTCTTATACTCCTTATTGTAACCAGTTATATAAAATATTATAATTATTAAAAATGAAAAAACATATAAATAATTACATTCGAATCAATGTTTGGTAGGTCGGTAAAAGTAAAGTCGAATATTGCTCCATAAATTCAACTGTCAATCAAACCATGTAAATAATTACAATTTCATTTACTCTCAAGGTTTTGTAAAATTAATTAAGCAGAACAAATAATTATTACAAAAAACCACGAATGCATATTACATACCATTGTATTTATTATACATTAATTACAAATTATAATTATTATACACAAATAGGATTATAAATTGAAAGTAATATTTTAGATAAATTTTGCTGTATAAGTATACTTTCATCAACGGTATCGACATTGATAAATTTTACAAAAGGTAAAATTTACACAAATATATAAAACAACATCGTTTATCAAATTTAATAGTATTCAATTTTGTATTTTTTACAATAATCAAAATCGATAAAAAATTTTGACTTCATAATTATTTTATTGGATTATTTTCAATTTAAAAGATTAATTTTTTAATATATAGAATAAAGACAAATAAATGAAAAATTTAACTCATGTAGCAATAGTAGACATTCTAACTAATTCTAATTAAAATATTCTAAAAATATTCATATATTATTATAAACTTATTATCAATAAAATTTAAATTGATAATCTATTCATGTTAATTACTTCTTAAAAATAATACTTTTTTAATATAAATAAATATATTGAAATATTAATAGATATAGATTTTAAATATTAAATTTAGATTAGAAGTATAATTTATAAATTATTTAAAATTTTCTTTTAACGTATCAATTTATTTAGATAGCTTTAAACAATTTATATATATATCGAACACTAGTATACAACATGTACATAAGAAATATAAATTTTTGACTGACTATAGTTTTATAAATAGTCATTGCACATACACAGGTCCGAACTAATGAATATAAGACTAAAATTATTTATTCCTGTTCAAATGATCAAAGGTACAATAATCAAAATTTCTTCTAAATAACGACTTTTATATATGCCTCAATCAGAATTTTAACGTTGCATCAATAACTTTGAGGATGCCTTAGCTAGTATGTCAGCCCTTTTCTAGCCATAGTTCATTCAACCGAATACAGAGAGAGAATAAGAACTCGATAAAAACGGAAATGAAATTGATGAAAGAAATAAAAACGAAGGAAAATGACGAGTCACGAGAGCCGTCCTTATTTGTGCGCCACACGGAATTACCGTCTTGGGACGATCAAGAAACGAGAAATATCCACGAAGGAAAAGATCCAGGCTTTGGAAATGGAAGCGCGTTCCCTAGCGCGGAAAGCGGAAACGCTGCCACCGGCGATGACAGCGTAACCCCGGGAAGCCATGGACAGCTGAAAATAGCCCCGTCAGTTATAGTTAGTCGCTGACTTCTCGCCTCCAGAATGCGAAGCGAGGATTTTTCTGCTCCCCCTTTCGCGACGGGACTGGAGGCGGTACCCAACGCTTCCTTTAGCTCCACCTCAAGCGATTTTCTACGAGAGCTCTTCGACATCCGGATTCGACAAATGAAAAATCGAACTTTAAGTCTTCAAAGATATCCTCGTTTACGGAGAAAGTTGGAGCAATCTCTAATAATATGTGGTAGAGAGTTTAGCATTCCTGATTTTTTGTTCGTGGTGAATAGACTTCTGCAAATGAAATAAAACTAAAAGTACGACAATCTATACTCTCATATTTTAATATTAATTTATTAATGGTCATTTAAAAAAAACATTCATATGAAAAATACGGGTTGTAATGTAACTCGGCGATCGAATAAACAATAATTTCTACCATATATATCGTCGTTACATTAATTTTACCGTGCATAAAATTTAATGATTCAATTTCAGGTCTTATATATTAAGTGATAGACCAAGGAATTTTGCGTCCCCTATTATTTTCAATCTTGTGCACGGGCTCAAAAAAAGCCGCTCGATAAACACGAGACACACGGAGTTAGGGTATAAAAGAATCGCGCAATCGAGTCAGACTTCTTGCCGCAGACGAATCTAGGAGTCGATTAAAGCTAAACGACCAAAGAAGTGGCCTGTACCAGAAACCGTATAAAGCGTCTCACTCGGGACGAGAAGCCATCCTTTTCTGACCATGCTCCCCGATGACTCGCCGCTTATTTTTTTACCCGAGCTTAACTCGCTGCAGGAAGCGGCCGATTAAGTTTTTGCTTAGTCCGTGCGCGGGAATTAGAAGCAGCACTGCGTAACGAGGCTTATTCGTGCACCTGTTGTGCGGGCAAGAAAGAGAGAGGAAGATCTAAAGAGAGATCTACAGAGAGATCTAGAGAGAGAGAAGGAGACGTTGCTTCCGGTACTTTCCGCGAAGCTGCGCTTGTGTGTACCCTCTCGAGCCGAGAGGAACGTCTTCTATTTTCAGTACACGGGATTTTTCCGCGTAAACGGGAGACTCCGCTTTTAGGTGCAACTCGATGTTGAAGGAAAGACGCCATCGCACGACGAGTTTCTATTCGTTGTGAAATCGAAATGCATCCTCATAACTTTCTGATTTTCATCCACACTCTTTCCACTTATTTTACAATGTACTTCTTTTGTATTATATTACTTTTCTTCAGTATATAGATCGTTGCATTTTTTTGCTACGTTGTTTCGTTGTTCGGTCATTGTTTATCAGTTTTTTTGTTGACCATTTAAGAGAGCGCGAGCAAACTGCTAACGTCTTCGCATGTAAGAACTATTACGGATTGTAACTACACAGAATCTTAATTTAAGATACCAATACTTGTCAAAATAACTGACGAACACTGTTATATCTAACTAAAAGATGATGCCTATTAAAATTTCAACCATGTACAAGAGTTAGATATATAAATAACGATTGCTCGAAGATAATCACGCGCGCAATGATTTAATAACGTTTACTTTACTTGATCATCCTCGCATATCAATAAATTTATTTATGATATTGTAAAAATATTTTCTTCGTTCCAAATAACTTTTTATAGTATTATAAATTTTAATTTATCAAACAATCCAAAGAATTACTATTAAACGTGTAACAATGCGAAAATGTCGTTTTAACTCTAAAAAGTGCAGGACAATGCAATAAGGAGTCGATGTTTGCAGTTAACGGAATCACAACTAAAATTATAAAATCAGCTACTTTAACTGTAAAAGAAGTAATTATGACGTCGTAAGTCATACATTATAACGAAGACAAATTGTATCTGCATAAAATTCAATTGCAGTAAACTCAACTGCAGTTTGCTTGACGTGAATATGAAAATAACAATTTTCAAATTAAAAAGTAAAACCTAATAAAAATTATCGATAACATCGCTCAAACGTAACAAATAACATCTTCGCTTTACATTAGTAATAAAATATATTGCAATCAAAATAATAATAAAGATAATTATAATATGAAAATAATAAAAATCATAATAGAAATAACCATAATAATAAATATTCTTCATGTGAATTGCACTTGTTACCGCTCGTAAGATACAACTTCGGCCTTCGTGACGCGATCGTATCGAATAATTTATGTCATTAACTAAACATTATAAATAAATTGATAAGCTGCAATACTCGGCCATCCGCGGACACAAAAATCGCTGGATATTGAAATGTAAGTGGGTTTACGCTGCACGCGCTCGTTACTTTTCTATCTTCCTTCGTATGGCTGGACAACCTGTTGTGTTGCGCAGCAAAAGTAAGATAAGAAGATAAAAGGCACACGAGTCAGATGACGCTTGCCGGCATTTTCTTCCCTATCGAGTTTCTGTCTAACACACGCGCTAATATAATCCCGTAAATTGTGAGTCGAGCTCACAATTATCAAACGTAAGTGAAATTGTTTATATTCTTTAATTCCCGTGCGCGAACATTTGCGGAATCTCATATATGGGCATCTACTAGTTTTTGAAGAAAAAAGAGGGTCTCGTGGTATTTCTTGATAATGCGCTATTTCTCAATGTCATTTTTTTTCTTGAAGCAAGACAAAGATCATCTATATATTGTCGACTAGTTTTTATATCGTACATTATTTTTCATCCTGCGACTAAGATTGGTTTTTTATATTATTCAATAAACGTTGATCCATACAAGCAAACAGATAACAAAATCAATTATCTAGTTGACAATTATTACCTAATTTTATATCATTATTTATATTCTTTTTTAATAAACATTGATATTGTGTTTCAGTTTTACGTTAAAAATTTCTTCTATTTTTTACAATTTTTAATTATAGTGCAAAAATATAATAAAGTATCCTCATTGTGTAAATTATATTTTAAAAGCAGAGCATTATTCATCAGCAAAATTATTTTTACATAATAAAAATTCTTATAACTAGAATTAGTCAATCACACATTCTTGTAGTCGCAACAAATTCATAAAATACCAATTAATACATAAAAGGTATTCATTTTTTTATTCTGTTCAAAATAAGATAAATACAATGTAATAAAAGTATACGATTATTCAATGCAATACTTAACTATGTAAATAGAGTAAAAAATTTCAAAATATTATAATATTTGATTTACTTGTTTACTTTCTAGTTCCAAAATAGTATTAATGAAGAACATAATCAACAATATATATCGAACAAAATGTAGTTTGAACCGTTGTATAGCATACTAAAGCTTGCTTAAAATACGATCATATTTTTGCTCCTTAGAAAATTAAAACATTAAATTTTTAAACTAAAATTTTAGTCTAACTCGTTTAAAGTATTAATAATTCGAAAATAAATACGACTAATGAATCATGATCGAGTGCTAAAGTACCAGATTCTCAAAACACTATGTAGATTACTTCGTTTTATAACTGTTACCGTTCATCTATATCGGAATTCACGGGAGAACTAACAGATGGGAACACAGTACCGATTTTATCGCAACCGTGTACACAGAGACACGCTACGGAAGTATTCGTGAACGAAATCTCATTTCTCGTCTTCATCTGTCCGACGAATAGTTCTCTCTTTCTTACTGTTTTATCTCCGCATTCGTCTTTCGCATCTCTTAGACCCTTCTTTTTCAAATCGCAGTTGTCTTCCTCTATCTTTCTCTGTTTTCGTAAGTTTCTAACACCCGTACGACTTTTGGCAGTTTCTTTTGTCCTTTTCTTTCTTTCACTTTCTCTCCGCCCCTCATACGTTGTGGTCTTTCGACTTCTTGTCTCTTCTACAGCCTTTTCCTCTATTTGTTTTCAACGCGTTGCTTTGATATTTTGCTTTTTATTATTCATGGCTATTTACCGCATTTACAATAATGTACATTAAAATTCAAATATTTTATTTTCACTTTTCAAAGCTTAACATTGTTTTATTTAGAGTGAATGAATATCATTTAAACAAAAAATATAATTCGCTCATAAGAATGTCTCATAATCTTTATACAATTTCTATTTCTATTAATCTAACGAAAAAATTATAAGATTAACCAAAGGCTCAGTTAAAATCTCTATTCAACAAAATACAGATTTTTAAAATATTTTTCTGCATTCGTTAAAAGATTCCGTTCCAATATATATGTAATAAACTCAACTTTCGTTTAATAATCCATATTTGTAGAGGGAAATATATCGTCTTCGAATCTTATCAAATATAAGATAGGACTAATATACTGCAACTGTTTTTATTCGTAACTCCCTTTACTTCCTCTATTGCTTATCTAATTACCGCACGTCTTTATAATGCTTCTCTCTTTCTCTCGCACGCACACACGTACCGGTTGGATACAAAGAGAGTCAGGAAGCATCGACGCAGGCGTACAATGACGCTCGAATTCGCTACCGTATGCCGAGAATGGAAGCACTCCGGCTTCGAGTAATTTGAATTATTCCAATCAATCTTCTTCCCGATAGAGAAATGTACGCGCTCTGTTTCCCTCCGTCGCAAGGAGATGGAAGGTCGTTGCGCTTATATATAGATCAATGTCTTGTATCGTCGGGAACGAAATATCTGGCCCGAACAAGCGATGCGCGTGATATAACTCCAGTCCGATTTTTAAGATTTTTCTGAACATTACATTAAATACTAGATTATACGTTTAATCGGAAAGGTCGACAATTTTACGTCTATCGCAAAAATACCGTAAATCTAGAATGGAAGTTCTTGAATCGATATCACCATTTGAGGTTCACGGATTATACGGATGAGAAAATGCGTGGGAAAATTTACTTTTATGCAAAGCCAGAAATTAAATTTATCCATTAAATTATAATGCGAATCGTAATCTTACAACAAGAAAAGTATTGAAAAAGATATTGATAAATTATTTCGCTTTATTATTTCAATTTTACGAGATTTGTTTTATATGGCAGAATAATTGTAATAGTTTTCTGTATTTATTGAAAAACTTATAATTGTGTACAATATGTAAACATTTTCCATAAAAAATAGTAAATTATTTATATGAAATATCTGTTAAATGTTGAATAATTAAAAATCAATAAAACGAAAAAAATTAAATTCTTTTCCAATAAAATAATAGTTTTAAATCAATACTTGGAACTTTGATATTTATGGTATTAAATTGTTCATCGTACTATTTTTTAAATATAGTTTTATTCAAACTTTCCATGAATTTCTTCGCGTTTACGCTTTGACTTCCGTATCACAATTGTGATTATTAGTGAATGACTGTAAAATACTCAAAATGACTAATTTTACAATTATATCAAATAAATTTATCTAGAAAAATAAATGATTTGTTAAATATTTAATATTTAGGTAACTTTTTTTACTTAATTCCTTAATACTAAAAAAAAGTATCTGATCATTAGAAAATATTGATTTTTGTTGAATAAAAATGAATAATATTATTTGATAAAATTTCCTAAATTCATAGTTAATAAAGTTATAAAAATTTAAATAAATGTTTAAAAAAGCGTGTAACATTGAAATTAATTTTAAATCAAAAAGTGACAATTAAAAAATGGAATAGCTATAAAATAGAGCTAATATGATACATTTCCCAGATACGTTTTATAATCTATTTTATTATTTATAGAAGGATGAACACTGAATTATTCTAGAATAAGTACAGTGTTATTTACCAGTAAATAGTTATTTCCTACATATTTCTCAGTTTAAATGATTCAGCTCATTGCCTCCACGTTTTTCGATAACTGTTTCTACCAGTTTTCGGAGCTCGTAACGCAATGTATCATTCTCGTCCTGCCAGGTGCACAACAGGACCTTTATACCATGAATATTTCATTACGTCGTCAACATTCTTGGTTGTTCAAGGTCTATCTAATTTTTTCAATTCTAAATTATCATAACAACTTTAACTTTTGCCACTATTCACGATTTTCCATAAAATTTTTTCTCTTTTAATTGATACAGTTCAGATACAAGTGCTTACGCGTCACCGAATATTACGTTCAAAGATTGTGGATAAGATTTCATTTATACACATAAATATTATAGTGGTATGACCAGGTTATCTCTCTTATTTAACAAGTATCATACAGCGCTTATAAATCGTTCAACTTCTGAAATATCGCGAAGCGGCAAACATTACCACTTTTAAATTTCAAGAATATCACCCAACATGTGCTTACACTTACAACATTTTCTCCGAACGCAAAATAAACATGTTTTTGTACTTATAAAGTGGCTTTGCACAGATTAAACTGAGATATTCTTGCGTTAGGAGTCATGATGAAACATAATGTCATATAACATCGGTTATGATTGTAAATTTATTCTTCTCAAACAGACGCCAATGAATCAGCATGCTAAAATGATAAAAAGTAATCTGCAGTCGTTTTTATTCTGCTTCAAAGTATAATGTTTAAATAAAAAATTTTTAATTTAACTCTAAAACATATTCTAATGATATATCTATAAAATTCTTGTTATTCAGGAAAATTACGTTCTACTTTTAACAGTATCACCTTTTTAAAAGCTATTTATTTATATATAAACTTATCAGGTTTATTTATAAAAATTATGAATAGAAATATAGATATAGCATGTATTTAAAATATTTATATAAGATATATTTCAAATTGATTTAATCAAAACGAAAACTAACCATAGCTTCGGTAAATTAAAACTTCTACGTGAAATTTAACTTTTAACGTATAATTATCTAAATTAATTATATTTCCATTCATCTAGATTAAATAGTTACACAATCTTCCATAATAGATCCTCTCCCTCTGTACAATGTTCCGTAAAGATCTTCCTTTCACCACCATTGTCATCCGTTTTTCTCACAATCGGTCGGCAATGCATTGCAACCTCCCAATCATAAATAATAAAGAGAGCTAAATAAGGAATAAAGAGAATTAGAAATGACTCCTAACAGAGAATATTCTTATCGACGGAAATCGAGTAAAAAAAGTGACGGAAGCAAGTCACGATTTGCCAGCCGCTATTGCGCACTGCAATCTCGCCACACATATAGTTATCCAGTCTCGGTGATACTACTGTTTTTATTTTTATTTTCTTTTCCCAATTCTTTTTTATTTGGTCTTTTTCGACCGAATAAAAGCTACACTAGTCTAAGAAAGTTACATGGTATTCCGAGCATCCGTTTCCACAATTGATTGATCAAATTTCGATCGTACCTGCGCACACGTATCATAATTTAATACTTGCGTTCGTTAATTAATCTTGGTTTATATTTAGAATCACTGCGTAAAAATTCAATTGCTTTTACTAAACTATCTTTTATATTATATTTATGCAATGCTTATTTTATATCTAACAATAATCCATAATCTTATTTATATCTAAAACCAATTCATAATATTAATGTTTTTATCGCCAAAATAATTTTCATGCATTTATACGTAACAAATTTAAATGCTATAGTAAATTAAATTTTTTTATATTGAAGAATTTTTAAATAGTTGGAAGAAATTAATCGCAAAATAGTCAACAAACTTCTATGAATAAATGATTCGTTCAGATAAAATTGTACTAGCGAAAGTATAACAAAATAACTAAAATATCATACCGATATGACTTAGATATAACTGCGCTAGCGTATTGGTATGTACAGTCATCTTTTATGCAACTCACCTGAAATAAAGAAAAATTATAAATGAATACAAATTCTTTAAATCAATAATAATTATTATTTATATATATATATATAGATTTTATTTATTTATTATAGTAAATAATACTGTTATTATTAGTTTTATATTTATACATACTAAGAAAATTTATAATATACTTATAAAATTGATTATTTAAATTTTCGATTCTCGATAGATAAATCTTATACAAAAAGCATATTATAACTTTTGGAAATATAACATTCTAAATTAATAATAATAAGCATGTTTGAATAAAAATATAGATTTTTTTTATATTAAAGTGAAAAGTGACTTATATAAAATTTAAAAATTGTAATGTAAAAACTATTATTAAAAAATATCTAACTTTAAGGTCTTTTCATTAAAATCTTCATAGTTCGCAACAATTAGCCACCATGATAATTGATAACCAACGTCATAAGTTTTTAAAAGAACAAACTAATGAGATATTGAAATAAAAAAAGTATATATACGCACTAACAAATATATATTATTTCCCTTAATCGTATGTAATTAATGTTATTTAAAAAAAACCTTGTGCCCAACAAAAGACAATTTTGATTTACGCGTGCTCTATAAACTTTAATTGGATTGAAAGGCAATCAAACAAGTCATTGAAGTCGCGAATTGAAGAAACGTTTCGAGAAAAATACACTTGAACTTTCAATCTCGTATGCACAAAATATAAATTACTCTACTTGAACTATTAACTAAATCAATTCTTTCAATTCTGATATTTAGCATATAATAAAATGTTCATAAAATTGCAAACATTCAAAACATTCATAAAATATTAGATTTTTAAAATCATCGATTAGATACAGCATGAAAATTATTTAACATATACTCGAATAAATTTATCGAGTAAAATAAGTATTCCCTTTTCAACAATACAAATAATATAACCATTCCATAATTTTTATAATTTATTTTATGTATTTGATTTTATTTGCAACTGCTTTTTAACGTTTCTTCAAGATTATTCACAACTAATCTATATTCTAAATAATTATTAATTAAATTTTAAATAGTACACGTTAATTTTAATCGCTCAACATTGCAACGAAATTGTTGTCGAAATATTTTCCAGTAAGATAAATCGATCAAGGAAATCAATGAATAATCTTTGCGTATTAATCAACAGCACATAAGCAATCATACTACTATGAATATTTAAAAAATCTTACGAACGCGCAATAACTCAGAATAACGGTCAAACATACATTGCCAATATACAAAGTGTTTTATGTTCTAGCGCAGTCGCGCATTATTCACGCGACGCCGGCTTGAATAACAGTGTGCCTCATCTCAGCATCGAAGTTCCGCTACCTACGAGCTCCTCGCCAATTCGCCCAAGATAATAATAGTAGCCAAGATGAAAAAGGAAAAAAAGTAAGCGGTGTTGTATCCGTCGCAGGTGTCATTCTACACGTGCTTTAGCTCTACGAAACATTGGATATTTAAACCACCACGGCAGAAGGCAAACGCGCAGTGCCGAATTACGCACTTTCTGGGCTCGCGTAAGGGAAACGGAGTAGTCTTACTCTGCCGATGGCCTTATGTTGCTCTGTACTCTTTCCCTCGGTCCTTCGTCGATATGGATATAATTTTACGAACGCGGAAAATCTTTTGCCCCCTGCTCGACTTCCTCACGCTTCGTTGCCGTCGGGATCGGACCTCTAATGGCACCAATCGTAGTTTACGCTTTTCTGATCTACATTTAACCAACAGAAATCGTATTATATTACCTTTTCACAATGTCAGCTACTGCAAAAGTACATCAATAAATTTCTTGATGATTATTCGACTCTCACCGTGTTCAACGTTCGATTCTATACGACCCGACGCGAGACTTGTTTGTCGTAAAAACGGAGGAAATTCAAATTCAACGTGTTTTAGTTTTAAAAAAGAAAAGCAAGATCGATAAATCAAATAAATTTAAAAGAGAAATAAAAAGAGTGAGATCAATAGCCCGTGCAGAAGCTCGTGGAAATATTCGATTCTTGCGCTGCCGGTACCCGTACGCCAAACGTAAATGTGTTTGATGACACAAATAAAGGAAAAAACTTAATTTCAAAGCGGTGCGTCGAAAGAAACGCGCGCACATGTAAAAAAAGAAAGACAGGGGAAAGAGAACTCTTGAAGTAAAGCAGCTGTAAACCATTTTTGCGTATCGCATTCTCGCAAAGATTCGTAAATATTAGTGCGTGCGCGTTACGGACAAAGTACGAACAAAACAATCGATCGCTTTCTGCAAACCCGCATGAATCCACAGCGCGCATCCGTATGTATACACGAGCACCAATAGAGAGAGAAAGAAGCAGTGGATAGAGCAGAGGGAACCTTTAACGGATACAATACGTACGCTCATACAGGCAGTGAGGTTTCATCATCGCCTAACACGAAAAAAACTCCTCGCCTTTTATCTTTGATGCACACGTATACAGCGTGGTATCGAAACGGAGGAAAGGAAATAGTCGCGCGATGGTGATAATGGTACAGAGGTCGCTCAGCCCGTAGCGTAACGAAGCCTTACATGGTCCGACTCAAGACGGAATACATTTTCGCGTAGACGAGCAACAAAAACTAGATGTTCGGACCCAGGACGTCGTCGCAGAACGACGCCAAGATGGACGACACGCGGAAGCCTACGAACGCGGGACTCCGTTACTATTTAAGTAACGGACACTGATCTTCGTCGGCGTCATTTTTTAAATACCCGCGTTGATATCGATCTCTTTTTTGAATCCGATTACTTGCACAATTTCATAGAAATAAGGCTAGATTCACTGATAAAAAGTGTTGTCATACCGCTGTACGTTTCTTTTTACATTATTCAATCATTTTTGGTAATAATTCGCGGTGTACATAAAATTATGATCATCTCTTGTGATAATTTCTATCAAATTTTACCTGATTTCTTTGTACTTACTCTTGAGTAAGCATAATTTAACCCTTATGATTATGTATTTTAATTTTTTTTTTAATATACATGCGAATATTGGTTCAAGTTTTAACTATTTAATTACAATCGTGTATTTATTCCTTTTATTAATATTATTTTATCTTATTTATTATATGAAGAATTGTTTGTAAAAAATTAACTTAAAGTAACTTTTAATAAATGTTAAACTTAAATATGTTCTCGTATTTTCTATTATAATTTGATACTATTCATTTTTTTGTTTGCAATATAATTTCGTGTAATTCGAATTATTTTCTTGCGAGTAACTTTGAGTAAAATATAATAAACTAAGGTTCGTAATAATTATAAAAATTATCTGCTTTTCATTATTATGGAGGTATTTGAAAAAATCGCGATGAAAAGCTTGTATATACAATTTAAATAAATTATCGAATAATAACTCGTAATTTTCATTTGTTTATACATGAACTCTATAAAAATATCAAAGGTCCTTGAGCAAATGAAAAATTCCATTACATTCTTACGCGTAGAAAATATCCCAATAAATAAGAATCGATAAGAATTCGTTAAGATAATTTAAATTTAAATTTTAAATTTATGTACAGTATTTTGAGTTTTTATCGATAATTTGAAAATATAATAATCAATATTTTTTACAAAACATATGAAAATAATATATAAGAAATTAACTAAATTTCGTTAACTAAGCAATGCTATCGACATATCAAATAAACTACGTAAAATATCATTCAAATTAATTCTAACGTAGTTTTATTCTATCAGTTAAGTAAAAAAATTTTATCGATAATATAAGTAGGTTTTGATATCGATGAATCACAACATATTCAAAAAATTTTTAATTATAATATATGATTTTCGAAAAACTTACAATTCCTTGTACACGCAGACTACATATTTTACTTGAATTTATTAAAGGTTTAGAAACTATTTACATCTATCGAAATTCCACATTTCAAAGGGGAAAAAATATTCTTCGTCCATCATCGAAGAATTTCGGTGTAACTCTACAGCATCAAAATTGAGGATTGTCGATGCAAGGACAAACCTACATAATTTCAATCCTAAAAAATGAAAACTCAGTCTTCCGAGAAGAGGAGAAGGAGGAACATTCATGCGTTTCATATGAGTAATCCTACTTGCATAAACGCCGTCGTTTGCAATTGTGCAAGCGACGTTACGCAAAGTTGTTAAACCTGTTTACTGTGCATTCGCCGCAACGCCAATAAAAGAGACCCTCGAACTGGGCCAAAGTGCGATCGTCTCCTTGGCATTGTAAAATAAATAGACACGTATAAGTATAGAAAAACTGTCTGATCGATACCTTCTTATGCGAGTTGAAACTTTACGTCACTACACGAATCCACGAAGGTCTACCAATGCTAGTCGACTTTGCGCAGTCGTTTTTGATTACGATTATGATACAGAGTTTCGCGATGTTGCTTTATTACGGGCGATTGTCAGACGTTTGCTTCGACTGTTTATGCGAGCACACAGGTGTAGCCGCAAGTCTCGACCGGTTTCTTACAGATATTTACCTTATACTTTCGATTTTTCAATCGAATCAGAAACATTAATAACTGAATAGTGAAGAAATACGGATTCTTTTTATAGTTACATAAGCGATAATAAATAATAATAAGTCGATTATTCGCCATTTTATTTATAAAATTTAAATGTAGCAATATAAAGGAGCCATTTCATATTTTCTTTATTTCGAATTTTTGAATGCAGCATTTTTATTTAATGAAATATTTAATAAGTCGTTCGTTACAACTTCTGATTAGATCGAGAATTAAAATCATAAATTTCGGAAATATTTTGAAGGTTTTAACTATTTCAGTATAATATTAAATATTTTAGAATGTAAATATATAAAACTGTCCTTTTGCTTACTCTGATTTTATGATAAAACCGCTTAGTGTAGAATAATAAACAGACGGGTAGTAATATGAAAAATTTGCATGCGTTGCAACATAAATTGATTTTATTTATATAAATTGATAAAACTCGTATAAGTTTTCTCAAAAAAGCAACATTTATAGTTCCTTTTGATATATTATTATTTTTATTTGGACAAATTCACGGTAATCATTTAATAAAATATAAGTATGTAAGCTTGCAAATTTTAAATACTGATTGTCGAAGCAAATCTTTTATTAATATTCTTAATGTAAGTTTGTACTTTGTTATTTAGATTAACTAAATTAAAAATACTTTTTATCAAAAATTTATAAATATTTTATAATTTATAAATTTTTATATTATCATAATTTATAAATTATATTATATATTTATATAATATAAAGATTATCGAAGTTCTAACGTGTTTTATTGAATAATAGTTACAAATAAAAAATATTAAAAAAACATACACATTATCAAATTTTCAGACACATATTATGTATTTAAAATATTTATTCCGATGGAAAATTCAATAAATTATTTTTTAAATTTATTTAATGTATATAAAAGAATTTCATAATCAACCACACAGGATTTCAAAAAAATATTTACATGAATCATTTCATTACATTTTTCATTCTCTCTTGATATTTTTTGTAAAATATTTTTTCGTTACCCATTTCCTACAGATACCGCACCTATTGAAAGACAATATAATTGATCATGCAAATTTCCATTGTAATGATGGAAGACATTTTGAAATAAAAAAATATTGCTTACACAATTCACTAATTAATTCGGCATAAATACCAATTAGATCTTTTAAAAATCGTTCTAAAAAAATGTAAATAAAACCCAGCAAACTAACTATTGTAAAGATATTAAAATAAATTATAAAAAATTTCTAAACGTTTACAATACAAAATGCATTGATATTATCAAATTAAATTATTTTTAATATGCGTATTAAAATTATTTGTTAAAAATTAACTATGTAATTATGATCACGTATGCAATGTAAAATCAAAGATAATTTTATTTCACCATGAAAAAACAAAAGTCACCTACAAGATTATTCTGCTTACAAACATTTTTTCCACTTTCATCCGCTTCATTAATTAAATATGAAAATTCCACAAATATGAGTCATGGAAAAGAGAAATCTATAATAGAAAAACTCTTCGAATAAATGAAAAAGAAAAGCGACTGACTAAGGTTTTGGTCCATCAGAAGGTAAAAAAACGTGCATTATATTTTGAAGTCTAAAATAATGAAGGATGATTTCAGGTTAGAATTAGTTGGCTTAAAGAAGAAAGAGATAAATGGCAATATGCCTTCGTTGGAAGGCTTTCCTCGCATTAAAAATCACCTCATGCATGCATCAACGGTGTGACGAGAGAGAGAGAAGACGAAGAGGATGAAGAAGACAAAGAAGACGATGAAGACGATGAAGCCGATGAAGACGATGAAGACGATGAAGACGAAGAAGACGAAGAAGACGAAGAAGACGAAGAAGACGCCGAAGAAGTGGCGAGACAGAAGAAGTACGACGAGCGATATAATAGTCTCGTTTGTGTACCTATCTATATCTACCCCGGGAACTCGTGTGCGTACCGCCCCGGCAGCTCCTCTTTCTCTTCAACAGACGAATGAGGGTGCATGTGTGGAAGGAGGAACGCCCATTGTGAACAGAGAGAGAGAGAGAGAGAGAGAGAGAGAGAGAGAGAGAGAGAGAGAGAGAGATGCAGCAACAGCCTCGTCGCTTCTGCACCGGCTACCGCGCGCGGCTGCCGAGCGGAGATTGGAGATGACGCCTTAGCTCTGGACAGTGCACTGAACTTGGCAAGAAATCCAAGGTTGCCGTACCGGGTCTTAATGATCTAGTTTCTCTTCGCCGGAAGATGATATTCGTTATTATACATTAACCAGTCTCTCGTCTCTGTTTCGCTAGCTCCGTCGTACTCAAGTCCTCTCGTATCAAGATGGATGTTGGCTCGAAAAGTTTTTTGGCTTGATTCAAGTTTCTAAACAAGCGAGTGAAATGGCTTTGTACGCGAAGAGGAATCCTAGTTGTGCGCGCGGTAAAAATCTAGAGCGACTGAGTGATTCTTAAAAGAGTCCTGGTTAATTCGAGAGGTAGCTTGTCTGTTTAATGTGAGCTATGTCTCGCGGAGATTTGATTAGATAGTCAGGCTATTTTCGAGCGATGCGCGAACATTTCTCGAACTTCTTATTTGGCTTTGAATTAAAAATGAGATCCTTGAGGAGTCCCCACTTAAAAAAAACTCACGCAAAATTCATGTGAAAATAAACGAATACATTTTGCAGATTTTTGTACTATTATTTAAGTTTGTTTGCCGTTTGTGAGATCGTTGAAATTTTCTCGATAATTTTTAATTAATAATTCAAAAGGTACGAGAGCTTTGAATCGCGTTACTTTTATAATTTTTTTATACAGAGGAGAAGCGAAAAAATTCTTTCATTACGATATTAAAAGCGAAATTCTACGAATAGACTTACTGCAAGACTTTATTTATAATTCAAATATACATTCAAACTAGCCTTTTATTAAAAAATACTGATTTCTCTCCGAATGTTCATCAGGAATCCTATTAAAGAAGAAAGTTTAACCAACATACCACGCGCCATGTACTTGACACAGCTTAATAACATGTGTGGCTAAATACGCCAAGTTCAACGATTTTTGTTTTAATAAGTCCAAAAAAGTATCTTCACAATGTATTCGTCGTACATTTAACAAGGCCATGCAATCCTCTGAAAAAGTACATGTACAAGTTGAAATTAAAACCAGTATTTGCGAGATTAAAAATTCAGCGCTACAAAACTCAGTTGGAGCTATAAGCACATTCAATCTCTATCGTCTCTTAAAAGCAAGCCGTAAACGAAGTAATGTATTCGCGAGGCGACGAAAAATCACGCCTCAGCCAAGAATGTGTCAGGGTATTGAAAGCAACTGGTGAGCTTCTTGAGCATCTTACGCAACCTGTAAAAGTCAGAGTACGTAGAAAAGAAGGAACTGTGAGGCGCAAAAAGAAATCGTTGTTCATTTCTCGTCGGATATAAATGGCTTCACCTACGTAGGGTGAGGAGCGTAAAAACCCATGAAAGCTCTATCACAAGTTACTACGAATAGGAACGACTCAAGATCGAGTAAAGGAAGGATAAAAATTGAAAGAAATTGATCCGTCGATGAGTGGAGGATTGGAGAGAACTGCTTTTGTATATAATGATGTCATTTTTACCAGGAGCCGAAGATTTACGCTGTTCGAAAACGGTTGACGAGGAATGCCGGACCCGTGCTCCTGGGGGGAACGATCGTTCACTGAGCTGTTAACATGTTCAATGGACACCGCTTATTACACGGATTTTCAAGGATCTCATTGGTTTCGGACATTCGTACACGACGGTACGTCGATGTCTATCTCGCTCTCTCACTTATGAACCAGTGTATTATTGGTAATCTCTCTTTCATTATTTCGCGGCGTTTCGCGCGATGAGGAAGCAGTTTGTGCATTAATTTTTCTACAACTGGAAAATTCAGGTAGGTGTCATTAAATATGAGTTCCTCTGTTATATCGGCAGCCGCTGCCCTTACGCGTAACAAACGACGTTTCATTTTTCGTTTATTTAATGGTTCACGCGCGCGCTTTCAAGTTAAATTTGCATCGAATTTCGAATTGAATGTAGAATTCAATGATTTATTTAAACGTGAGATTGAATCAAAAAAGTGAAATTAATTTAAATAAAATCCTTTTAAATATTTAAATTAAACGAAACATTTACATTTGCTCGATTTCTTCTTTTTAAATAATCTCGATCGTTTATTTCAATAACAGTTTATATTATAAAAGTTAAATTCTCTTAATATTTTCCCTTAATATTAAATTCCGTATTAAAATCATTTATAATTGTTTCTTAAACTTCATATTTCATAACTGTATTTATATTTTGCACATATAAATTAATTACGACGCAATTATTGTAATTTATAACCGCAAGTGTATATTTGAATAAAATTTAAGTTCTTGAAGAATATTATTTTAATTCCAATTGACGAGATATTTAAAAGATTAAAAAGTCGTTTCAGTTTTACAGTGTATTTCTAAATTCAGAATAAATATAAAAACCAATTTTATCGACACGAAGGAAACTTAATGGTATGCAAAAGTCATTATAAAATGACATCCAATTCTTATAATTCTGTAGAAAGTATATCGAAGTTTATATACGACTGAACAAATCACCAACATTTATCTATGCGAAATTTATTTCGCAGACTCTTATCTCAAGAATGAAAATTCTCCCATAATATTCGTGCAAAACATGAAAAAGAAAGCCATAAAACGATGTAGATGAAGCCATAGATTAAAATATATTCAAATTAGAAATCTAAAATCTCAACAGCACGTGTCCTTAACGAAAAGTAGTATTCGTTCGTCTATCTTTCTTTATAGAATCAATATTTTATTTTTTCTACTAAAAATAAAAGTTGAAACTCGAAATAAACTGTCTCCTTCGCTTAAAGTAGGTAAGATTAGGCATACGGTATTAATTATGAGCAAAAACAAATGAAAATTTAATGGTCTGCTTTGTAAGGCATTGAAAATAAAATATAAAATGATATTCAAAATTTAAAAATATTATAGAAATAATATCAAAATATGAAATAAACAATAAAATATAGAGTGATATTCAAATTGTTGAAAATTTAAAAATGTAAAATTTGTTTAATTGTGTTGTAAAAAAAATGTTAAGGAGTTTTCGTATTTTTCTCAATAACGGTAACATTTGAGTAAATAGATGATACAAGGATAAACAAAACACTTTACTACTACATTTTTCGAAATACCGTAAACCGTCAAAGCGATGTCGATGTCAAATTGAGACGAGAAATGCTAGAAGTGTGGTCAAGATTGATGAAACATGCTGGGTTAACAATCGCCTTCATCCGTGAGTAATCCCACGTAAAGTCGTACTTTGTCCGTCTTGAAAATAAAAAACGACGGATTTCTCTAACTCGCGGAATTTGCCGATTTGAATGGCGCGATCTACAATATTATAATTCGCTTATTCCTCGGGACTTATCGAACGCCATGGTTCATCAACTCGAAGAAAAAATTTATTGAGCCAATGACGGCGTCCAAATAGTTACTGACCGACGGGTAAGCGCGTGTCTTCGTCGTTCGTCATTTCATTTACAGATGTTCCCTCGAAGGTTAGACCGACATCTATGCTTTTATCCTGAAAAAGATGACGGTCTAGAGGTAGGAACTACATCGTTTTAAACGATGTTCTATATTTTTTTCACCTTCGCGATTCTAAAACGATAATGTTCAAATAATCTGATACGAAAATGTATTTTTTTTTACTTATGGAAGTGTATATTTTTTAATATAATTTGCTAATATCAAACCAAATCAAATTGTTATACTTTTGAGACTACATTATAAAATAAAAGTATTATAAATATTATAGTCTTTCTTTAACAGGGTGGTGTAAAATTCTTTAGATATACTTGTCAGTTTAAGTATTAGGTTCAAGCTTGTCATTCTTGCTTTTAAATAAGGCTTCAGGTTTGAATTATCAATTATGAAAACTCAGCAGGAAACGATAGACGTATAATAAAATTGGAAACAAAATGATAATTTACAACCTTTTTCTATATCTGGCTTTAATAATATACTTAGTTGCTCCAATACTTTTAAAAATAACAGCAGGAATTTTCAACAAATTATTTGTTTTTAAGAATTAAAATTTCGTTAAATAAAAAACGTTAAGAAATTTGAATTATATTGTAATAAAGTTATATTTTCTTGATATATCCGATGAATTGATTAATAAAAATGTATTAAGAATACATATTACATTTGAAAAAAGTTAAATATGTCTACAATTGTAGACAATCAATGCTAAATTAATCGATGAAATTTAATATATTTTTTAAAACGAATATGTTACAAATATCATTGCAATTGATAAATTATAGTAAATTATTAAATTTTGTTTTGCGTTATTTCATTAAAATGTACAATTTGTGATGTAATTTCATGAACAAAATGAACTGTTACTGTATATCGTTTATTTCTTACATTATACTTTATGTAAACTATTTTATGTAAAAATTCAATCGAATCGTAAAAGATATAATCGCTTTATTTAAATTGAACGTGCTTATTTTATTTCAGATCTGTATAATAATAATACTATAAGTAAATAGAAAAGCGAGAAAGGTATAGATAAAGTCCATAATCGAATATTATGAAATTTTATAATATCTATAAATGTACTGAACAAATTTCCGTAGGTGTAATTTTCTTTAGAACCTTTTAGAGGGAAAGTGCTCTTTTATTCATACCCATTTTCCCTATAAAATTGTTGATATCGACCACGAAGATCCTATTTTTATACCTTCTTTCACAATAAATAACTCATCGTGGAAATTCTGGGATAAACCCTGGAAAAAATAAACTCCGCAGAGCTTACAATGCGATCGAGTTATTCCATAAGAAAGTTGCTTTAATACGGATCGGTTTTCCCCCACCCTCAGATAAGGTAACGGCGCCCCGTGCCCGAAATTCTCCATTTAACTATTCACCTGAGAGTCAGAGATAGGACACGTGGAAGGAGATCGAGGGATTCAGGAGAAGAGAAAGGGAAAAAAGGAATCAACCGGGAGAGTCTGCGTCAGTCATGTGGATCGGCCGCAAGGCTGCTTGGAGGACGAAGCTCAAAGCGCAGGAAGTGCCAAACCCTTAGGAATGCTGTTAACGATTCGCAAACAAACGAAATTCACTCCCCTCTCACAGCCTCTCACTCTCTCGTAGACCCCACGGCTCGCTGCCATTGCCTTTCTCGTCCACGCGGGACTCATTCTCTCGCCCTTTCTCTTTTCTCGATGCTCGGGCCTCGTGTTCTGTGGGAGGAATCGAGTTTGGAATGCACGCGTGCGCGCACGGCTGTGTTACCGAACGATTATGATCGAACAAAGGCCGAAATTCGAGGATTCGAATGCACAATCATTGTGTATAAAACGGGTTTATCGAGTTCTCGACCCTTTTCCCTCTCTCTTTTTCTTATTTCATTTATTTCTGGACGATGGCTGGAATCAAAGAGACAGAGACGCTAGCTATGACCCGATGAGTTAGCTGTCACTTTTGGCTTACTCGTGAACGACGATTCTTTCTTTCGTATGTGTGTGTCCGGTAAAATATGTCGATGAAACACGCGCGATATTTAGTTTTATGGCCGCGCAAAGGCTGTATTTCAATCCAATGTCGCTATTTAAATTATTTTTATCTTTTTATCCAAATGATTTCTTAAAGACATTTTTATTTGAATGACTTTTGAATCTATCTAACATTATTCATGAGACACGGAAAGGTGGTAAATATACGTAATAATGAGCTATCCAATGAAGACTTTATTCAAAATTAGACTTTAAATTAATCTTTTAGATTGAAATTTAAACGCTGTAAGTATAGTTTATTATTAATAGAATGGATTTTTAGTATTTAGTAAAGTGCGACTTCGTGTTAATAAATAAAATGTCTTCTCCGCATTGTATATATTACACATAATTTGTAATCTTTTTTAACAACTTCTAAATCAATAATCATTCGGATGTTTATTAAGCTACATGTATATGAAAATTAATTTCAGCAAAAAAATCTCGGGAACTATCCATATTTACTCTTTAAATTATGAAAAATGTCTATATTAATGAATATTTTTAAATTGTAATTTATAATAGAATTGCTACACTAAATTAGAAACAAAAATTTTTGTCTTTAAAATTAAAATTTCATACGCTTTTATAATTCGAAAATTCATTTAAAAATTATCTGAATTACAAGATAATAATTATAAGTGAAAATTTTAAATTATTTAATTCCATGTAGTTTTTGTTCATTGAATAAATTATTTAATAAAGAAAGTTAGAAAATGTATTTAAAATGCATTTCATTTGAAATTATAAATATCAATGTAAATAACTTTGTAATTAATATAAAATTACCATATACAAACTTTTATAATTAGACATAATTCACTAAATAATTTACTGACTTTGTTAATCACCTTTTTAAATGCTATTTATAATAATAAAAACTTTTTAAAATCACAGAAACTATTCAAATACTTCTTATTAATTTTATGATATTCAAATTCAAATGAAGCATTGTTTGAACGCCATAAACGTTATACGCGATAATTATATAAAATATGCAAAATTCTTTCATACATTTTTTTTCTTATAATTTTGAAATTAAAATTTCATCTCACATTTTATTAGTTCTTTAGTTTTATGAAACATAATTAAAATTTTTCGAAATTATTTATTTTCATGTAAAAAAAGGATTGAATATAATGAGTGATTAAAAAATTTAAATATATACATATTAAATAATTACGGTGCACACGTAAAAATAAACTAAAATTAACTGAAATGTATTATTTTCGTAATTCAATTAGTTTTCCTATGCTTGTATAATTATATATTAAATACTCATAATTCTTGTCAGAATATTTTATTAAAAAATATAATTAATCTAGTTTTCTCTATAAAAAATACTAATATAATATAAAAAATACTTATAAAGTTTAGCGATAATCAAATATTTGTACTCTGTAATATTGTATTTAACAAATATATATATAATTTATTAATTATAATTTATTAAAATATACATTAAATTTGTATTTTACGTAAGCTCAAAATGAACAAATAAATTCTTAGTGTTATTATTAATTATGATTTCAATTTAATAAATAAAAAGATCCATCTTTATTAATTCTAAAAGTATTATATAATAATAAAAATATACTTTAATTCTGTTATGTATAATCATTCATAAATTTCTACCTGTTCTGATTTAATAAAAAATTAATGCATTAAAAAATATTAAACAAATTTAAAATTTTTATCGGATATTCAACAAATAAGTATAAATAAATACTAAAAATTTTTTAGTAACACAAAAATAAGTTTATCATGGTAACATTTTTAATCAGTTAAACAAAAAACAAGTCGAAGAAATCGAAATTATTATTTACAAACACATTAAAGACAAACTATCAAATTACTTTAAACTGACCGATATTCTCGTGAAAATATTAAAAATGAATAATCATGAAGATTACTTACTATAAATATTTATCATGCCGACAGATTTCATGTAAATAGATGATGAAAATTCAAGAAAATATACTATTAACATATAAGAGTTAATAAATAATTATAATAAGAATTTAGAAAAAATTATATATAACTAATACTGAACGAATAAAATCATAGAGTACATGCAATATAAATAAATGCTACTCATAAAAATACTTTATTAATATTCATTATACACCATTTGATTGTAATACTTTATCTTGCTTATACATGGTTTACTCAACGTTTATCACGATTAAATGAAAATTGATAAATCTTTTCTAACCGGGATATTATTTTGTATGTTTTTAATTTTTAAGAAAAAATTAAATATTTTCTAATTTAAAAACTCTCTCAACATAATACTTCTTTTTAGAGAATTAAATGATTAATAGATAAATATAACAGTACTATTAATATAGAAATGAAATGAATTAATTAAAAAAATTTCTAATTTTCAATTTAATCTTTAATTGAAATTTAATATTGTTTTTTATATTAATCTATAATTAAAAATAAATAAAATATAAACTACGATAAACATTTTTTTATTTATTTATTTAAAGGCAGTATGTATGTTCAAACTTCCTAAGTGCTCCACTTGACATTAAAAATACTACATGTTACGAATCCCTCTTTTCTTTAATGTATTTTCTGATAAATCTCTTTCTTTTAACTAATTTATTTATTTTACCTAATACACCACAATATTATAGATAAGATAGCATTTCAATCGAAAACGATGACTCGATATGAAAATCATGGTTACGGTAAAAAATCTAATGGTAGGCATAGTTACATAAATTGTGCACTAAATCAGAGGTAATAATAATAAAACTTAATAATAAAACATAATAAAATATATTAAAAGAATAAATATAACATAAAGAATTATCCTGAGAATATTATACGTGAACCAAGGTTGTTTGGTTAACTAGCAAAAATTCCGACACAGCATTTTTCGCGAAAAAAACAAATAAAAAATTACGTCACCCAAACGTAACGATATATTATTTATTACAGTTCGAGTAAGCCCCGGAAACTCGATAACGGTAGGTGACATAAATGCGAATAAAAAAAGGAAGATTGGTCGTAAGGAAAAGTGGAAGGTACAGAGAACAAGAGTTAGTCAATTTGCCTTAGCTGTAAAGTATAAAAAGACCGAAGTTTGGACTCTCAAAGAGAAACTTTTGCTGGACGTCTGCGCGCTGAGAATTCATTTTCATATTTTACAGCTTCTGTTTCGTGCCCAATTGAAGTCTTTTTGCTCGCGGTCCCCCGCGTGCGTGCCACTCTGGCCCGCGGCGAATCATCTCTCAGGCAATTAAGGGCGGCCGCCGGTGGATTACACCCCGAGGGCTTCCGGAGCCTCGTTTCAATCGCCCGGCGAGTTACTTAGTGGGTGAGTAGCCCTCGCCGTTCTCCGGACGAGGAGCCGCGAGCGCTTACCCTGGGACGGCTTCCTTCGACACGCTCGGTAATAACGAATTAACGCACTAGATCGGCCGATCGCGTTCAAGAAAAGTACAAGGGGCGAGCGCCGACGTCTATTATGTATCCAACGCGCAGCCGAATCTTTATAATTTTACGTCGGCGCCGCCCCTCCTTTTTCTTTATAAAGAAGTAGCGAGTGCCGACCGATTTGGAGAGGCGCCGACGAGTCAGCGGGAAAACTATATTGGAGTAGAGGAAGAAAAAAGGCCGAGAGGCGTGGATGGTCTTTGATCTTTTTTCGGTGTCGGCTATTATGTACAGATAGGTGGATACGATGAGATATTCTGGTGATTTTAAGGATCGTTGAGTTTATGTTTTCGTGAATGAAGGAAAGCAAATATTGGCGGATTGTAGCGCGATACTTTGGAAGCAATGATCTTATTTATGTTTGCCATGTATGGATTACAAATTTTCATTATGAGCACCTATTCAAATTTATTGGACGAAGGATGCTTTTATCTTTTTAATTCCATACTGGTCAAACTGTTTGTTTTTATAACATCGAATCGATTTTACTAGGCCATTCTTTTAATCATAAAATCATGATTCATCTTATTTACTTTTTATTAAGTAAAGAAGATTAAACCTTTCGGGAAATCGATGTGTGAGGTATCGTTAAATCAGTTCTAATGATTTAAAGAGGCAATTCATCATCAGCGAAAAATTAGAATTTCAATCAATCCTAAATCCTAAATTATACGCATTACCAATGATAGACGATTAATTACGACTCGGATCGGTGCAAGGCTTATTATTTTGTTTTTTAATACAATCCATAAATATCTTTAGGCTAAACTAAATTCAGAGCTTAAAAGATGTAAAAATTTGTATATTTATGCTACGTGATAAACAAAAATCTAATATTATAAGGCGAGAAAAAAAGAAATTCATACTATTTTTATAAAAATTTCAAGATTGCAACTGTAATCGAAAAACTTAATATAGAGCAAGTCTAAGCAAACGCACATGAATGCAATTTCACTGTTACGTAAAAAGAAAAATCTCAAGATTCAAGCAAAGAGGAAGCCAATGTATGGAAAAAAAACTAGTATAATAATCCAGGGAGTTAATTACTTCTCGGTCCCTTTTTGTCCGTGCATTCATAATGAATCAAAACGTTACACAGGAAAGCAAAGCAGAAACAAAAATCATCCGCGCTTCCCACTAATGAGAGTATTTCAATGAAATAAACAATGCAATACCGCGATGGCTGCAACCAGCACCGCGAACCCCATTCAAGAGCACATACGTACATAACATACGCGCATTGATTGTACAGCGGGAATCGATCTCCTTTTTGGAGCTCGCTCGTAATGCGGCAGCGAACGCAAACGCATGCGCAAGGTTGAGGCAAAAGGAGGAACGGATATAAGAAGCTCGAACGCGGGGGTATATATTATCGTATGCTTTACCGCTACGTCTCGACTTCCTAGCCATGGCATGAACACGCGAGAGTTATATCTTTAACTAATCTCATCGACGTTCCGAAATAAAAAGAGGTAAACGAGAAGCGAGAGCAAGTGCTACTGGACTCTCTGCCCAAGCCAATCGATACCGACCCAAGGTATACCACACGGGCAAAGAGATGAAAGAAGAGGAGAATGCTCTTGAAAAATTATTGTAGCTGCTTGATGCCTAGAACGACTTCGTTGCGTATTAACCCAAGGATAGGGAAAGGGAAACCAGTCCGATGGCACTGCAACGTGAACAAGACCGAGTGAAAGATGAGTTCGGAAGAAACTAAATAAGGACAGACATAGATAAAGCATATATTCCAATAGCTGATAATGTACCGGTTATTGAAAGGTTATATGTGCATGGTCTTGATGTATAGCATGCTAATAGACAATTGATACGCGAGATGTTTAGTTCGTACGATGGGAAAAATCTTACACAAACTTGTTCTCCTAAAGTTGATACATCTTCTAGTTAAATTATATTTCAGAATTGAAACATTTTTCGTGGATCCATTTTTAATTTTAAAAATATTAAAATTAAATCCCAATTCAGTGTAAATCTTTATGAAATCGATACACACCTTAATCTTTTTAGAAATTCAGTAGCCTATTCATTAGATAATTTACCGGTTTACCTACGTCCAATAATTCGAAAAAAGGAACAAAATCGTTAGAAATAACGTTTGTTCTAATGTTCTAATCCATCATATAGGTTGAATAAAAAACTATAATTTTTAAAAATATATTTATGACTTGAGAAATTTTGTTTGACTTGAAAGTTGACGATACATCGTACATTTAACGATCGGGTTATGTACCGCATATGTAGAGCTTCCAAGCAAATGGATACAAATGCCATTTACCGTAATATATTATTTTAATCATTATTTAAATTTAAATTTATTAGATTATTTAAATATCAATCTTATTTTTGTGAATTAATGTGATATTAAATTTACACTGTAATAAAGGCATTAATAGAAACTTATTGACTCTTGCATTAAATAATAATTCCTAAAATCAATATTCCATAGATCCATTCCAATATTAAGAAATATAACATTACAAAATATAAAATCAGATAAAATATAATACTCTAATTTTTTAAAACACGTATTTGATATTTTCAAAAATTCTTTAAGTAATAAAAATTTTTAAACAATTCGACGCAAGATGTCAAATTGACGGTACATTCAATCGCCACATGTAACTTCTTTGGAACATCTGGATGTCTTACGATGCTACACAACTCATTACTTCAAGAAATTTGTTGTATATTATATTTAAATTTTATGATTATGTATAAACATACTATTGTATTAATTTAATAAAATTGTTGAAAAATATTAATATTTTCATATTCAGATAAGCATTTTTTAATTTGAATATACGCGAAATATTTAATGATTTACTACAAGTTAATCATGGTATAACAAAATCAGTTGCAATTATATTTTTATCCGTACCTTTAAATAAAATGATTTAATTATTCTATACATAGAACTTATAATTATAAAACCAATTTTTACTAGTTACATAGATACTTGTTTAAAAACTAATAATTATAATTCCTTCTCATAAATCATTGAACGAACGATTTGACAAATCATGGGCAAAAATTAGTTTTTGAATGCGTTTGCAATAAAGACTTTGAACACTGAACAACCATGGCGTATTTATCTAGTTAAATACGAATAATTATTGTTGATTGCGACGAATAATATATTTGAACTTGAAATAAGCTAAAAGATTGTAAAAACAATAAAACAATAAGATGAAAGGAATAGAAGCGATCGTGACGAAAAGTGTTTAACAGAAAACTACACAAAGCCTTAGTAACAACCACGTGTATTCCATAAAACTTGAGCAAAAATTATCAGCATAAAATCACGACTTATGGTTCACGTCAAAGTATACTGGGATCCGTTACGATTTTACGACGATAATTTTCGATTGTAAAAGGAAAAAACTTAACCGTACAAGAAGATTGAAGCAAAATTAGAGTAAGACTGGCAGACAACAGAGGAACAGAGACAGCTGTGTGTCTGAAAAGGATAGAAAGTGTTCGCAAGAAAGGAGGAAAGGAAGAAGAGAAAGACAGAGATAGGCACTCCGCCTCTGGAATGCCGTGTCGCTGCTACGCGAGCGACTAGTTATCTCTCCTAGTTGCTCGTAGTAACACTCTTGCGATCTCTCTTTCTCTCCCCGCGCCAGAAAAAAGGAGCACAATAAGAAAAAGAAAAAAGAGGAAGATGAACATGAAAAAGAAAAAGCGAAGAAGAAAACGAATCAACGATCTCGCCGGTCTGCTTGATGTAAGAACTCTCTCCCTCTTTCATCTTTACATTTTCTCTCTCTCCCTTTACCTCTTTCTCTTTTTTTATTACTGTTCTGTATTTCGTCGTACTCTCTCAAAAACTGCTTTTCCCGCAAAAAGATCTACGATTTTAGGGTTGAACGTAATTTTCTTAAACCTATCTCGAATAAGCCACAAAAGACAGTGAAATGAAAAAGAAAAAGAAAGAAAGTGCAATATCCTTTAGTGTTTTCTTACTTGCTTGCATTAACTACTCCACATGGTCTCTAAACAAAATCTCGCGCACGAGTAAGCGAATTTAGAAAACGAGCCGAACGGAAGATAAAAAAAGGCGGAGATCGCGTTGGAATTTTACAAAAAAGCAAATTCATCTTCCATGCGCAGAATAATTTTGACCGCGGTCTAAAATAATGGTGGAGCTTTATTTAGAATAATATGAGCTTATTTCGAAAGGGAAAGAATAAATATCGCTTATACGAAGCATAATGTCGTTACTTACAAGGAAATGATGTGTGTTATTCGATCGTTGACGTATAGGATTAAAAATATAAAGAAAAGTAATGGTATGGTTAATTTAAGGTTTTATATGCCATATAAGTACACACTTCTTTACTTGAAATCTTAACGGATTCTTGGAAGTTAATTTCTTAATGTTACGTTATGATGGATATTAATTAGTGCTTTTGAATAATTTAATTATTAGACCAACATTGCGATACATATAGTTGTTAAAATTCACAAAAAAGATTGGCGAGAATCTCCATCAAAAGAAAATTAATCAAAAGAACGCAGCTTCTATTACTGGATTTTATCGATCAAAGTGTATTAAAAGTGAATTCATTTTTCAACTTCTTGAGTCTCCGATCAATTAATCATTTATATCAGCTTAACACTGCATGAATAAAAAATTAAACTTGCATAAAATCTCGAGAAATAAATTGAAAAAGTCTACTTAAAATATCGTTAGCAGTCGAAAAACAAGGTTTCATACAGTCTTACGAACATTTATGATTCAAAACGGTCAATGTTACAGCACGCAGGATTTTCCATCCTTAATATTAAGATTTTGTAGCAGCAAATGAAATGCTGCCCTAAGACTCAATCCTATATTCGAAGACGAAAATTAGCAGACTCGATATGAAGTTCTCAATAACATACCAGAACACCACGCTCGGTACGAGCAACGAGCCTCGTGTCTGACTCAGTTGTAATACACGTTAGTTTGAAAATTATAGTATTTAAACAGCGCTCGCTAGATAACACTGCGAGGAGTTATGATTTGGAAATCCATCCGAGAGAATCGAGTTGGTGCCTCATCAGTGCAAGTTGCATCCTTTGTGTCCTCTCGGAGTCTCCGTGAAAAACGACGCATGTGTTTACTAGCTCCGCGAAATATTAATGGTCATTTTGCGCTCTCTCTCTCTCTCTCTCTCATCTCTCCGAGAGCTCATCGAAGGCCGAGATCCGGTTGTTATCGGTGATGTAAACGCATAGCACTAATGCAATCTCGTTAACGAGCTGCTAGCGCTAATTATTCACGGGGATGTGATTTCATCAAAAGATATTGCACGTTTTCATTGGCACGTGCAACTCACCGAGCGACCTTGCACTTTGTATTTTTGTGCTCCTAATTTTCGTTTAACGAAGGTACAGTTTTCAGGCAAAATATTGAAAAAAAAAGGTTTGGATCTGCAACTAAATAAAACATTTATAATTAAATTGAACAGCACTTGCTAATATTTATTTGTATTCGTTTCCTTTCAATTTTACAAAATTCAAAATTTTTTTACATCATCGACATTTATAATACAGAAAACTCTTAACCGGCATCGTCCAGAAAAAATACACTGTTTGTTTTAGTTCAATATTTAACTAATACTTTTCAACAATCTTTATTAAATGTTTCTTTGCAATTGAGCTAAAAAAAAACTCGAAACTCTCCACTTTAACATAAGATTTAGAAAACGCTGATCTATATTTAGTTCAAATTCTCGTTTTGAATACCGTTCGCACTTTCTCTACTACTGCTATGCAAGTATTGAAAGTGTTAATACATTTTTTAGTACTACTTATCACTGTTTATATATTTTGAGTACAAATTACGTTTATAAATATAATATTCAGCTCTTAAATAATATAATTTATACGTTTATAAATGATTGATCTGTGTAATAAAAATACGCATTACAATCTTAAAATAAGATTTGGTCGAATATTATAAATTAATAGATTTTGATTATAACAAATGTTACAGTCTTTTTAAGATATAACTATAATTTACTCTGATAAAAGTATGGTAAATAATGATAAACAAATTATTATTAGAAAAATCCTTGTGCCAAGAAATATGTAAAAAATGTTCTGATCTGAATATATTTTTTATGTTTAAAATTTGTTATACTTGTTAAAATTTATATAAGTGATTAAAAAATAAATATTTTTGTATATTATTTATTTAAATAAAAAATAATACAATAATATAGCTACAAATAATATCAGTGAACATTTATATTAATCTTATTTTTACATAATTATAAAAATTTTAATTAAAAAAGCAATCGCACGCTTTAAAGTTGATCTTTAATTATAGGTAATCGTATAATAATCAATAGTGTATTTATAAAATTATTTGCTAGTTTTTTTATATTATCATATTTAATTCTAAAACTTGGATAGATATCAAATTTTCCACTATGCAATTATATATCCACATATCCAATATCCACATATCCAATATTAAATAATTACGTGCCATTATGTTAATTGAAAACCTTTTCATAATTGCTATTTCCTGAGAGATGAAAGTATATGACAATAATCGTTAAATTTACATTACCAACATTAAGTATTGTACATATCCTAAAATTAAGAGAATTTTACTACTCAACGCAAGATATTAACAAAAACTCTGTCTTATGATTCTTTGAAACTATAAAGCCTCAAAAGTTTCTTAGTCATCAAGTATATTTATGAATAAATTAAAACTTTAAATATACTCGTTAAAAGTTTTAAACGCTAATGAATAAATATATTAAGTTTTGTAACTTAACAAAAAAAATTTAAATTGTAAGAGTACGAACATTGACTCTATTTTAATTAAATACTTCTTCAACTAAAAAAAAAATGTTGTAGTATGAATTTAATATAGAGTCAAAAATATTATTTTCTGTAAGTATTTATTTACATTGATCTACATAAAACCACTCAATAAACTTTACATAATTTTTTTAATAATCGGTAGTACGTTTATTTTTTAAACGCACAGTACTGTCCGAAATTGAATGCCAGTTGCACTGACGAGAACACGGAAATTGCAAAACACAAATGTGCCATTATCCGTCAACAGTTAAAATTCATTGTTCTTATACCGGAAAGTAAATTATTGGAACATCAAGCACAGTCGAAGGTATTTCAATCAAAAGAAAAAAAATTAGTCAATGGCTCCGATCACTCGTACCACGCGTGCACTCGAAAACTACAGGAGTGGTTTTTCTCAATGCAGTCGAAGCGGCTAAATCGATTGCATTGAGTACTTGAAAGGTCTGCATTTACGATTTATCATAATAAAGAGAGTATCTGTATTGGTACTTTCAATGCTATTGCATATTTTTAAATTTATTTTCACATTAATACCCAACGAAAAAGTTATTTATTTTACAATTTAACGTGAAATATTTTCGTTCTTTAGTTTGATTCAACTACTCATACATTTTTTTTATTTTTTTTTATTTTTTTTTATTATTTTATTATTATTTTTTTATTCATATAAATAGCTTCTCTCTGTGTAATATCGATACATTGGGTTTATAAAAATGATAATTCAATAATAATGTAAGTGATTGGTAAATTATTTTATTAAATTATAATATAAATCCAAAGAAACGATTGATATGTAATTACTAAAAAAAGCTTTTACAGATATGTTAATATAGTCATATTGCATAAGCTTTATTTAAAAACTGAAAGTATTGAAAGTTTTATATTAAATCTATAAATATATGGTACGACTGTTTGATATTAACTATGAGAGTGTACACTAAAATATTATAACTTTATAATGAAATGTGAAACATATTTTCATCTCAAAATTTTTTTTAATCAATTAATACCTCGAAAAAAGTGTAAAAAGATTAGTCATAGTTGAAAAATTATTGCAGGTCACCTGTAAAATTCAGGAACAGTATTCGTTTAGGGCCACGATTAATGCTTCGGAAACAATTTGGATACAGAATAACGTAAAGACGGAAAACATAACGCGCGATGTCGTAAAGAAAAAAAATAATAAGAAATTTGAATACACGAGTTACGTAGGGGAGAAAAGTATAATATATACCCGTAGGTACGCACGCACAAGTTTTGAGATGAGTAGAAAGGGAGAAAGGGAGGAAGGTGAGCGGGGTCGCGGTTGGAGGACGGGGGCGGGGGAAACTCTCTGAGCATCCCGTGTGTGCCATCTTAATACGCACATTGCTTTGCGTTGCCTGGGTTGGTATGCAGCTATGCAGTCAGGCGTGTCGAAGGATCATTTCGTGGGCAACGCGAGGCCACCCTGGCCGACGACGGTGACAGCCTCCTCCTCCTCATCTTCTCCACACCCCCCGCCCTCGCCTCCTCTCCCACCACCATCACCTTCTTTTCTTTCATCCTTCTTCTTCCTTCACGAAAACCTTGAAAAATCTTCCAAGTATTCGTATGTATGTGCAAGACCGCAAACGTATACACTTGGGTATGGCATCTTGAAATTCCCTCCTTTTTTATCACGACAAAAGTAGAAGGCGGGGTAGACATTTTGAGGGATTTTTAATGCTCGAGGGAACGTCACACTTGTCGATTACCGCGTTTTTAATTATCGATGCTTAGTTATTTACAACAGTCTCGAGTTAATGACGTGTTTATTTATATACGAATCTAAAGAAAAGAAATAGCCTTATAACGATAGAAGAATTTAATTTTTTTTATCATAAATCAATTTACTCGTACAAGTCTGAAATTAAATAGTGTGTATATTTACATTTTTATCTGATGCTAATTTTCGTTTTTAATTTTATTTTACTCAATGATTTAAGTTACTAATCACTGATTTCAGTTAACTTTTATGAGATATTATACAGAAAAAATTATTGTTATAATTACTTGATTTACTATCATTATATAATAAATTCTTACGTTAGGTTTTGAAATATTTATCAACCTACAATAACTACTTTAAAGATTATTTAACGTTATTTAATTTTCCATATAAAGGCATAATTTATATTATGAAGGCTATAAGAAGAAAAAATTTTTCTTATTTTTTATATTTGTAACATAAAAAATGCATTTTTTCATCAAATAAAAAATTAGTAATCGTTACAAATTAATATAATTTAATTACATTATTATTCCTGTAACGGACACAACTAAATACAAACTTATAACAAAATACCATATATATGACACAATCCAAAATTATATTATTACTCGTTAATCAAATCATATGCGTTTTACATTATCGATAATTAAAATTAATTTATTTTATTCGTATCGTCATAAAAATTAAAAATTGTTTAAAAAATTATTATTTCTTGATTTAAACGATAATTTTATACTTTTACAAAACTATATGAATATATATACAAGCTAAACTGTTAAAACCATAATATGAGCAAGAATTATCTTAATCTGCCAGGCGATTAATTTGTAGCAATGATTGAATGACTCAATAGCGTATACAAAACTTAACGTCCCCTATCAAATAACAAAGATAATTAAAAATGACTGAATTAAACAAGGGGAAAAAGAAAGTCGCGTAAGAAAAATAACAAAATGTACTGTTAATATTGCCCGATAATCGCAAAAGTTTCAACATTGGAATAACCAGGAAATATAAAAAAATTTCGCCAAACCTCTTCGTTTCGCAAGTCAAAAAAATCAAGCAAAGAATCATTTAAAAAAAAAAGAAAAAAGAAACTTAACGCGACAAAAGCGACGTACTGCAAATAACTGCTCTTTCTCTCTTTTTCTCCCTCTCTATATCTCTTCGAGTTTCTCCCGCTTCTTCTCTTAGTCCTCTCTGCTGATCTCTGTCGCACACTCACGCGAGCTTTATAGCGAGTGCGCCAAATTTTATCGTTACTCCCGCGTGCGCGCACGCTTGCTTTTATTTACTGCTTCAAACTCGTTTTTCCTGTTTCCTCTTCGTTTTATTGTCATTTTAACGAGTTACTTCGATTAGTCGCACACGCAAGAGAAAAAGAGGAAGAAGGCGAGAGAGAGAGAGTAGGTTCAAAGAGGGAGAAAGAAAGAAAGAGATGTATTTTGCGCGCGCGAGTGCAAGAACTGTTTATGTTATGTGCCTGTCTCTCTGTCCCTCTCGACTCACTTCCTCCGGGTTTCTCCGGCAAAAAGAAAGAGCGAGAACTTGAGCATTCTCAATTATGCGAGCGATGTCTCCGGAGACCAGTACCGTTAAAGTATTGTTACTTGGCCCGTGCTTTTCAGGCCCACGTGCTATGTCCGCGTACGGCATCGACCCGCTCTCGATGGGCTCGTTAACGAAAATAAAAGTAAGCCCCACTCAAGTTTTTGTTCCGTAATGAAAGCCAATGGGTGCATTAGCTGCGCACACTCAAAGGTGATGCACGAATCCTCGTTCAAGCTTTTTCTGGGCGCGCGTGGATTCCGCAAACTTTTAGATCGAATCGCAGATTAGCAAAACCCATTCTCCTCCTCTTGCTCAGCTTAACGGGATACCGTATATAATTCTGATTTTCGTGTGCTTAAAATTTCATTGATTGTTCAAAAATTTAATAAACGTCAAGGACAATTCAAAATCGCTGCTTACTGCTTTTCTGCAACCTACGCAATGAAAATCCCTGTTATTGAGGTTATCTTAACACTTTTTATTTCCGTCAAATTCCACTTAAAATTGTCAATTTTGATATTTAGAAAATAATACAAATTGCATAATATACAAACATATATTAAACATTTTTATACGATACAACCGCGGCCTTCGAAATAATACAACCCACTGATAGTTAGAATCATTACGATGCGTCCATCCAGAAACCGAATCGATTGATAAAATAAAAATTTTACACGCATTGCAAACAATCGACAATGCTTAATATATTTTGAAAAGAACACATCATTTTATTTAGCGTACACATTTTATTTAATGTATTATTTATATATTGAGAAAAAAAACGAATGCATTAAGTTTTAATTTAAAAAAATCTTAAAACAATAAAATATTGCAATGTATTCGCTATATAACATTTAATGTTTTTTCTTGATAATTCGATAAGTGTAGGAATATATAAATTTACGTGTCTTTTTCGTTTCTATGCTCAATCAAGGCTACATAAAAAAAAACTTTATTTCTTTGAGTTGAGGTATTATTTAATTTCTAGAAAAGAGCCTACGATTATTTCTTATAATAATTATGTTTTTATTACATAGTAAAAATTCAATTGGTAAGAACAGTAAATATGGCTTTCTTTAAATAATATATTTATCTTATTTGGTGAGCGCTTCGACCCATGAAAAATAATTGCACATTCTTCGAAGCAAATTTATTTTTAATAATTGTTTAAATATAATAATAAAATAATGCAAATGAAATATTTATACCCAACTAAAAATTTTAAATATTATTATCATAGTTAATATTTAATTCATTGTTAAGAGGTAATTAAAGAAATAATTTCAATTACAGCATATAGAATCATATAGCGCATAAAATTAATATTCTAAAAAAATTGTGTTGCGCAATTTTACTATGAAAAAATATTATTATTATAATTACGAAATGTGAAGATCCGAAAAGCTGTGACGATCTACTACCAAAGAATGTATTTAGGAACATTGTGAATTTAGTCAACATTACATAGAATTAATGTGTGTAAAAAGAATATTCGTTTTACAGTTCGTGTGAAAAAAGATACCAATTTTAATAGCATATTATGGAAAAATTTTGTAAAGTTAACCATTTACATTTTCAAAAATTAAACATTCTATAAAGCACACGACCTCGGATTGCACCTTACCCTCGTATTTTTAAGTTTGACTTATTTATATTATATTTATTTCTACATTCCAAGAGCGAAATTATACTATACATGAAGTTCATACGACAGCGTGGGAGTAAGCGTTCACATTTGTTACGAAAGATTTCGATCGGTGGTTTTTTTTCAGGTGGATTACGTATTCGTGACTAAAATTTATTCTGGAAGGGGCGAAAACCTGCACGATCCGTCCATTAATAAAGTTTCAGATGCAGGTCCACGGCTGAATTCCAGAGAAAAATGCACGACGCGACGAAACCCCGACAATAAAGTTGCGGTTGTATTCGACGACAATGCGACAATCGAAAAGAAATAAAATTTCAAATTAATAAACTAGCCAAACATAATATGAAACAGAATCTGCGATTTAAATGCTTTTAGTAAACGGACAAATATATACGTGTGCTTGTAGCGTTTGTAAGTTGCACAGAGGAATTATATACGTGGACACAAAATTACATATTTATAAATGGTAAGAAAAGTTCGAGGTTCGGGAAGACATTTGTATAATTAAACAAAATGATTATATGTCGTTTACGGAGAAAAAATGCCGTCTCCGAAGCTTCAAAGGTTCCTTATAATTTTCCGGATGTAAAACAAGAGGTAAGAAAAAATTCTCGTCGATTCCGCGCGTCACATGGACTTTTGTATTCGTATTAAACACAAGCGAGTCACTAAATCCATAATACTTACGGAGTGCTGTGCTTCTTCCGCTAAATAAGACTCGAAATAAGAGGATGACTTTAAAATGTAAATTTAGCCATGAATGCGCCAGAAATAGAGAAAAATGATTTCACGTATAAACGACTCGGATGGGCGCCTGGCCGAGAACCGCCTCCTATTCTTATATAGAATGAACGACACTCGTCCGATCGATATCACCTCGACTTGCCTTTCGATTCCGCCGATAACCGACACCGCTGTTCAGCGACGTGGCCCTGTCGACTCACCTCCTTTTATCCGTGAGCCTCCGCGAAATCCATGCTACCCGGGAAGTGATCACTGGCCGCGGATTTCGGCGTCGCCGATTACGATAACTGTTTTTGAGCGCCGTACGCGAGAAACACTAGAAGCGTAAATCACCCGTCCAACTCGAACGAAACCCGTGCGCAGACTAGTCTCCCGCAACAGCGAAGGCGCTCGCCTCCAACGCTACCACCGCCGCCGATGTCCCCCCACTGCCGCCACCGGGATGTCCTATATGTGTACCGAGCCGCGCCAAGGGCCGACCGCCGATCCATTGTCTCTCTTAACGAACGCCGAGTGCTCCTGACATTTGGCCTTCTGCCCAAACAGATTTTCCGCAATCGAATGACCCCTACAAATCTGGTCCTCTTCTACCCCGAAATCGAGTCCGCAGCCGGAATTTGTCGAGACATTGAAGGATTTCTATCCTAACGCAAAAGAGGAAAATTGCTCATTGCGGCATTTTCATCTTTCGTTCTTCTACCGTTAGGTCTCCGTTTACAGTTCCAAGTCGAGCGCAATATCAATGCTCGGAGCCACAAGATTATAGCTTCCTGAAATTTGGAGATGCGCGATAAATGCAAATTTAAATTTAAATTTTTATTTGCGTTTATGAAAAATGAAAAAAAAAACCTCGTTGAACATTCAAATGTAAATTTATTCGAATAACTAATTTTTCTAACAGTTTTCAAATTTTAAACCAACGCGTTCGACATAAAACTGAAAAATGTATTATCTCTTACATAAATATTGATATCTACGAAATTTCGTATATTTTCAACCATTTTTTCCATGTTTTTTAACTTCAAATATTCTTTTATCAACGATTACAAAAAAGGCACAAAAAACAGTACATTTTTTAAGACCTTGGCAATGTTCCCGTGTAACATGTATTTCGATTCGAATACGAATGTTTCATCGTTAGAATATTGGTGAAACGTTAACGTTACTCTTTTTCTTTTGGAAATAATGATTGTGCATTCAACAACTCCTTTTGCCATAACGAAGAACGTTATTTAGAACTGAATTCATCATTTTGAATACTACGATTAAAGTTTAAATATTAAACACGAACAAAACTTATGAAAAAATTTTGTATTTTCGACTATTATATATATATATTATATTATATATATATATTATTCTATGTTCTACGCTAAATTAATTACTTTAGAATACGGTCGATAACAAATTTTTTCAGGTATATTTATGAGTTAGAATTTAAAAGGTACCAAAAATTAAATAATCTATTAAAGTGCACCTTTCATCTATGCTGTTAAAATTTATGATTTAACGATATGATAGATAATATGTAACGTGCCGTCTGAAAAGCTTCTGAAACTCGCTTTTTCTTAAATTTACGCATTCGAAAAAAGTGTAGGAATTCCCAGTTATATTGGAATTGTTCACAAAGAAACATAGAAGCGGTCAGGGTAAAACCCTCAGAAAGGAACAAATACCTTTGCTGCTTCGTGAATCCCGAATGCGCGGAAAATATATCCGCTTTTTTATCGAATGCCGAGACGATAGAGGAGGACAATGTGATTGATTCGAAATTTCAGAGGTAACCGTTATATTATGTCTAATCGAGTTCCTTGAGGTAGCTAAACATTAGGAATTTATTATGTGAGTCGTCCATGGATTTTACGACTTCGAAATATTTCCAAGTGTATTTATGAATCAATTCCATGAAATATGAATTCGGCTCACCGAATCAACCATGAATGAGAATAATACTTTTTGAATTTTATAAATATTATTAAATATTTAAATTATTTGTTACTTTATGCATTTCTTTTCATAAAGAGTTTTTAGATTGCTCTAATAAAATCGTATTTAATCGCTTAACCACAAATAATCTTCAGCTAAAAATAAATATCGAGGGCATATCTTCTTACTAGATTAAGATTGCCTTTAATCTCTTTCAAATTATTCGTACCGGCAATAATTTATAAAACATTATTTAATAGCCGATTTAAATAAGCTGTGAAATTATAATATGGAGATAATAATTATACAAAGAAAAGCAAATGATTGAAGGGAACGCTAGAAACCTTTGCAATTGACAATATGACAGAATTTAAAATGAGAATGTCTAATTGATTGAATACTGCTTATATTTCAGAATAACCATTTTAAACGAATAATTTAATAATTTAGTGTAACATCGTCGATGTTCATTGTGCTCAAAGCATAAACTTTAATACCGGACGGTCTATATTTTCTTTTTGATACAAATCCAAAATTTAAAAACAGTTATTAAAAAACTTAATCAAAATCTTTTATGATTCGATTAATAAAAATTAGTATAAAAATCAAATATACTCGACGAAGTTTGTATTTTTCAAGACATCATTAATGATTTGTATGTATGAAAGGTTACACTTATTCGTAAAATTTTTATTGGGATAAAAAAATGATTGTTGGATAATAGAGGTTATTATCGTTTCACTTCGAATAAATTCCATTATTCAAACACTCTGACAACGCGGTTTGGCATGATGATAAGTTTTACAAGATTTCGTAGATCGTCAAAAATGAAATCCAGAAAAAGTGTTTAAATCCTCGCGTTTTCACTTGTGAGCTTGCGTAAGTATGTGAGCGTATCTAATGAGCATAGGAGCACATGAATGCAAACGGAAAACAAAGAAATGCCTACAAGGGTAGGAGTAGTACAACACGAAGTAGCAACACTTGAAAATGAATCTTAAGACCTTAGTTTAGAATTTAAGAAAAGAAAATATTGATTATAGTTTTTAAGTAAGAATAGACATCTTAAACTGTATGTTTTCCATGCTCTAATACATCTATAAATCAATTACATGTGTATAAAAGTTTCGACATATTTTTCTCTAAACTTATTTTCAAAACAACGACTTTCTCGTAAGAACTTAATGAGATACATAATTTTTATTTGCTGTTCGATATTATTTAAAAAATACGACAAAGCACATGTTTTATTACATTTCATAATCAAAATTATCTATAAGAATATACTGAACCTTATAAAATCTATTAAAATATCTATACTAAACGTATTTTGATGGAAAAATGAATTTTTTATATAATAAATAAACGTAATTTTTAAATAAAGCTTTCTAAATATATTTAAGAAAAAAAATATAAAGAATACCGAACAATTTTTAAAAACTGTACTGAATAAACATTGATGTGATGAAATGAAAAGTATATATATTTTTAAAGAAATAAAAATAAGCAATATATCGCAAAGAATAAAGTTTAACGAGTATATTAAAAACTAAATTTAAATTGAACAAGATGTAATTAAATATGTAAATAATATTTAATATACACAATACATTTTATTTATATTTAGAAAAGTATTTAAATTTTTATAAGGTTAATCTATTGGACTTAATTGGTAATCTATTGGGTAATACTCAAAGTATAAAATGCATAATGTATGCTGTCTTTTAATATATAATCATTATGTTAACTACGAATTGAAAATTAATTACATAAAAAAAATTTCTAATCTAGTTTCCTCAATTTAATGTTAAAAACTTGGCACATTCGTTCGTATAATATACTGTAATTAATCATAGAGAATCAAGTATAAAATTGATCGAACAGTAAGTTTAATTTATGGTGTATTACGTAACAAAAAATTATTTGTTCATATAATATAATTTAAATTTATAGCATATAATTCTGTAGATATAAAAAAAATAAGTAATATAATTTAAAAATTTATATTTATAAGAATCAGTCACCATTTACTTTTTATCCCGCCATAAATTTATAGTTTTTCGATAATTGAGAGTAATTCGTTCAATGTATCAAAATATAGAAATAACACAAGGCACTCACAATTATGGACACTAATATAATCGCAATTTTGTTGCAATGAATACCGACGGTACAGCAAATTGCAAGTCGGCATATAAAAAGTGTCTTCCAAATTTCTATAATTATTCAAGAGCTTCACTTCGGATTCTCTCCTCGTTTGAAATCCACGACTATATAAAAAGGAGGAAAATCGTGGACGGATAGCAGGCAAGACGATGAGAAAAGTGCATACTTTTTATGCCTAAAAGTAGTTGAATATGCACACGCTTAAAAATGAAAAAATCCCACTTAAGAGAGACCGGTGACAAATTTCCGGGAAAGAGGCTTTGGTGCATCGACATAGCTCCTTTGCATGGGCGACTCGTAGCTCTTTTCCTTTCTTATCTACGACTGCTTCTCTCGCTCGTTCTGTCGTTGACACGGAATCTTAACGACGTGTCACCTGTACGAAGTTGTTCAAAACGGAAAGCCTATGAGAGTCGGGCGTACTCGCTAAGTTACTTAGAGCAAATCTTATTATTAGGAAGAAACGAGGATGATAAATAGGCTCTACCCCTTTTTCTCTATACTTTATAAATCGATAATTCGAACTTATTCAATCTTGACGGATTCCCTGAAGCTTGCGTTTCATTAAACGCTTGTACCTTAATTGGAGTATCCGTTAAAAGAAAAAATTCCGGATGAGGAGTTTACTAAGTAGAAAATTCTCGAATGTTTTTTATTATAGAGTAATTTTATTAGAAGATACGTGAAAAAATATTTAAGTAATAATAAATGGATATATAATTAATAAATTTGCAAAAAGTTAACTAAATAAAACGTGTGTGATTAACTTTCGTATCGAGATATTTATCTAGCCATCTAGTTGTCTCTCGCTAATTGGTAGGCTTTCACACATGCTTAAATAATGTGGAGCGAGATTGTCAGTGGTACCGAGTTGAAATAAAGTTTAAAATAAAAATGCGCACTAGAGAAGTTTCCGAGAAACGATAGACTAAACAGATTAAAGCTTAATGCGTAAAAGTAAATTTGGACTAAAATGTTTTTCGCGCTTATGTTTCATTACCGGCAATTTTTTATAATTTTAACACTTGTTAGCTGACGTCTTTGAAAGCTAGGAATGTTATGAACAAGTTACCGAATTGCTAATGATAAATTCAATGTAACAAATTTCAGTGCAAAAACTTATTAAGTTAAAACAATTTTATATATTACGATAATTTTTTAGCTTTTTGTTTCTGCAATTAAAATGAATTTAACTATTCAAAAATATTTATATATGTATTAATGCATGAACTTTCAAAAATATTATTATGATCAAACATAAAAACTTTTGTCTTTTGTTTTTAATTAAATCCAGAATTGAATATTAACTTATTGCATATTGAAGTTTATAATTTTAGTATATGATTGAAATGCTTCCGATAATTAGGTACGTATGAATAAAATTAATGGAAGTAAATAAAAATTTCTCGTTTTAAGTATCCTTAACTTTCAAGATTATCGTCCAGTACTTCAGAAACTTAATTTGCTTTACAAAGTAAAAATATCATTTTGTATTAATAGAATTGCTAGAATATTAAACATCTAGAAAGCAAATTATTAGAGGGAAATTTGGATCGTCGTACTTCTTTTATATCATATCGTTAGTATCTCAGTAGAATAATAAATTCATTTTATTCCACATCGAGTTTAAATGTAATTATAAAAGAGAAAACTCAATTAATTATATTTAGGAATTATTATTTACTAAAATGTGTATATAAAATGGCTTACCGCTATTTTTTATCCTAAAATAAAATAGAAAACACCCAACAATAGAGCTTTCGAATAATCTACAAAAATTTAAGAAAATACAGAAGTTCAAAGAACGCGTAAGCATGACATCATCATAAAAAAATGTTATGACCATAATGCAATAGCGACTCCGAGATCCTCAAAAACTTCTATAAATGAAATTGAGAGCAAAATATTATTATTCAAATTACATGTAACGAAGAAAAATGAAGTAGAAAAATAAACTTATTATCTTACTGTAGTGAATATTAGGCCCCTTTCTATTTGTTATTCCCATCGTTCACTTAAGGCTAGTTGAATAATTAAACGAGTTTTAATCATTTGAAATACTATGAAGACGTCTCCATTAAAACGAATACACTATTTGACAATGCACAATGTAAATACCATATACACTCTCAAAGGCGAAATTAAATGGTTTGTAAGTTATAGAAAAAGAATGGGCATTACATGTTCCGGGAGAACTCAAGCATGGAATGTTTTATGTATATACGCATTTTAGTTCGGGGCAGGAAGGAAAGCAGAGTGTGGTTTTTATTTTTCCACCGCCTATCTTACGGGTCTGGATTACCAAACAGCGAAAACTATCGAAAAAGCCTAGAAGTGACTTTGAAAAATGTGTTGCGTTCGTATCGATAGATTTACAGTTATCCGTAATGCTTATTTATATTAAAAATATTTGTTTTGACGGGATTGGCATTATTTAAGTGGTATAATATCCTTTATATTCGAGTTTATTTTTATTCGATTTCAAAATGAGAAATATTTCATGGAATTTTAACCCGATGTTATTGCCGAGATAAAAACTGCCTATTGGAAAGATTAAGAAGTAATATTTCATATAGGAGTGGTAAATAATATGGTACGCCTAACGGATTTTAAGATACAATTCTAATAAAATAATGTAATTCTACACTGCATTTTTTATAACTGTCACTACCAATGATTTAGATATTCACATATTATATCTATCGAATACTTTTAGTTCGATTGATTCTTTTTAATGTTTATATCGGGAGCTATTAATCGTGTCCCGTATATTCAATGACAAAAAATGAAAATCTACAATGGTCCAAGTTTTTTGGAAATTAAAAATTTGTATTTACTTAGATTTTTACTATTGCTATAAATAATGTATACACAGAAGTATAAGTCTAATAAAATTTGACTCATCCGTATTGATTTATATTTATTCCTCTTAAAATATATCATTTTATAATTAATGTAATTTTAATATGTAAATACTAAATTAAGTTTCAATGAACATACTTAAACGTTTAATAATGTATAATAAATAAATTTTAAACATTTTTATCGTTAAAAATACATTTAAAATATAATCCTATAGATTGAAACAAAATACTCGTCTTTCATCATTTCTCAAATTATACAAATTATAAATATTTCAAAATATTTCTATAATAATTTTAATAATTCTTAATGTTATCGTACACTAATTAAAATAACGTATATTGGTTACAAAATTTTTTGTGGTAAATTCATGAACTATATATTCTTGAATATTCTTTATGCCTATAGAAATTATTAAAAATAGTTCTTACTGACTATTATGTCTCATTATAGTATATTTAAAAGAAAACAGTTCCTGGACTTTGTATTTTGATTACATTTTTGATTTATAACAGCCCGTACCGTAAATAAGACTTTTACGAGGCAAAACAAGCTGTATTTAGAATAACATAATAATAAATAAAACGCAAATTATGAAAATAGTTTCTATTAATGGATTATATTTATGTCATGCTCATTTTGTGTCTTAATTTGATAAATATATTAATAAACGAAATAAATTATTTTAATTCGCTTTAATTTATTTCATTTGCTTTCGAGTTAACCTTCAGTACATTAAATTGGTCTAAAATATGCTGCTCTTAAATTATATATTTTATTAAAAACTTAGTTTTGTTATTTTATAATTATTTATGTTAACTACTTTAAATACCATAACGTTTTATGTATATAATAAAAGTTATTTAATTCAATTGTAATTATTTATATTAAAATTTTGGACTAATTAATTTTGGATGTATAAACTTCTTTAAAGATACTATGCGTAGTTTGAATTACTTTCCTTCCAAAAATATTTATTTAAAGCAAAGTCTAATAATAAATTAGAATCCCACTATTTTTATATGTAAATGAAGTATACTTAATTGAATAAGTAATTAATAATTTAAATTATACAATTTTATGAAATCTAACGAATTAGTAAGAAAATTACATTTGCTTACATGACACATGGATCTTATTTTTTATATTATGTTATTTGCCAATGTTGAAATGAAAACTATTGCTAAAAATTTAACCTTTAAAAATTTCATATACAAATTGTAAAAAAATATTTAAATTTATTGTAACTCTGTATAAAGATGATGAATTACAATATATGCAAATATTTAAACATCATTTTATATTTTTAATAAAATTAAAACGTGTAAACGAAACTTAATTTACTTTACTTTATGTAAAATATACACTGTATTTTTAATTAAATAAGTTATAAATAACGAGATGATTTAATACAATATAGTTTCTATTATATTATAAACAAAAAAAATTAGTTTGTAAATTTTATTTACTAAACTAATATTTATGTAGATGAATGTCGATTTGTAAATATGATCATTGCCTTATACAAAACAATACCGCAAGGTAAATTCGAGTTTAGGAGACAAAATAATAATATTATATTTTACAGATAACAAGAAGTAATTCAGCACGATATCGAATTGTATGACCATTTCAAGTGTCCTGCACTGCTTAAACTTTAAAGCGTGCATTATTTTCTCTATCCAGCGAGAAACCATCTTGAAACATAAAACGCCATAGTTATCAAATAAATCTATATTATCTGCTTGATTGCAAATTAAGAAGCAGATGAAAAGTAATGAAATATGAAGTAAGGTGAGACACACCTATTTATATATGAACGAATCTTAGAACTTTTTGCAAAGAATTCAAGTAAATAAATATTCTATACAAAGAATAAATGGATTCAAATCATCTGATTAAAAAATGTAAATTACTCTGACCTTATAAATAAGAAATATCGTTTAGGCTACTACCAAAATAAAAAAATGTTTAAATGACAGTTTTAGTTAATTAATTAATTAATTATTGCTTTAATTTTATGTAATAATTTAATTACATTACAATAATTGAATTACTTTTAAAACATTATTTGCATTTTTATATATACTTAATTGATCTAAATACAAGTATTAATAAAATTAATTATGAAATTTAACAATTTTAAATTTTAGTACAATAAAATATTTACAATTATTATTATTGTGTTTCATATAAGTAACATTAATTATAGAAAGAAACTTAAATACACGATTATTTGCATATGCGCTAATCTAATGAATGCGCCAATCTATCTAAGTAGCGAAGGTTATATTATCCTATATACGTCTTAGCTTTCATAGAATATTTTGATTAATTAAATACAGAACAATATTAATAAAGGCATGGTTTTATTTTTTGACAATATAAAAATTAAAAATCAAACTCTTTTTAAATATGCAAAATGATTAGTTATATAACTGATTTCACAAAAACTTTTAAAGATACTATTTCATTAAATCTATGTAACAAGTTAATTGGTTTGCTGAAAAATTTTGTTCAAAATATTAAAATTTTATGTGTTATAAAAATGTAACAAATATTATAAAATATTTTTGTATTAATTTTAAAAACTTTGAATATATGAAAAAAAATTGATTTTATATTTTACATTATAAAATATTGCTAGAAATATAAATAATAAAAAATATATTATTTATTTTTTATTACAAAATCATTGAATTATTTTTAACAAATTTACTTATCAATCACTTGTTAAAAATTGTAAATAGTCAAAAATTTTTTTAAGAACAATTGGAAGGTTTTAAAATTTATTTTATTAGACTCTGAATCAAATAGGAAACTTTCTATTTTCGAAATAGTTTACCTGTTTCTAACTAAGATACCGATACCCTTGTATTACCATCTTTGAATTATTTTTTCAATATAATTATATCTTTTTATATATTTCATAGTATGAAATATGTCAGTTGCACTACATCAAGTACAAAAACATTGTTAATATTGAATTCCTAAATGCTACTAATTTAACAAAAAAAATGATTTTATAAAACAAATAATAGTGATTAGTTTAGTAATATTTTAGTTATTTTATAATTTATTTCAATTTCACAATTAATATTAAATAATGATATGTATATTTTATTAATTTTATGTTAATTTTTTTACCATTCTAAATTATTTTACCTAAATTATAATTAGGCTTCCCATTGAATATTAACAAACACCTAAACAAACTCTAATTATCAATTTAAGAAATTAAAAAAATTCTAAAAGTCAATAGATATTATATTGTTATAAACTAATTTATACAAAAAAGAAGAATATCGATATTCGCATACTATATCATACTATCACAAGAATGTAATATTTGATTAAACTTTAAAAAAATACATTTAATAGTATGCTCTAAATAATATTTTATGTATGAAACTAATATTACGAATATAAATGAACAATAAATACTACATTGTTATTTTACCTCTTAAATTTATAATACACGTCTAAAAAACTTACAAATTAAAGCTGAAATAAAAAAATTACATTCAGTTCTTACTTAAACAGTGTGTAACAAATTTACGAATAAATAAAAGTAACATTTTCCAATTATATAAATAATATAAATTATAATACGTCGGCATATTTCAAAGAATTTGTCACAGGTTCTCTTTTTCGTAACCTTTATTGAATACATTTAAATTCTGTACTAAAGTGTTAAAAAGCATGTTATAACATGACCGTCATGTTATATACATGTGATATTCCTTTTTGTTTATATGAATTTTCAGTGATTTTTTAATATGTATAGAAAATTTGAAAAAATACTGAAGAAAAACAATGAGTACGACATTCAATTATGATTTTTCTTATAATTACATATTTCTTACAATTAAAACAAAAACATTCATTTGTTTTAACAACTTTAAATGTGAAGCTTTGTACTTATAGTTTCACATCAAAATTTCTGTACAAAAATGGGAAGACGCATGAGAAACTGCTCGTTATGTTTATAGATAAGACAGCTTATATGCAACAGATAATGTATATAGGAAAATCTGTTTAAAAACCTGTTGTTGCTCAGTTGCGACGGGTTCTTGATGATAGGATTTAACACCTTTTGTGCTCAAAGTTAAGTTTAAATTGGCTTGTTTTGGAAGAAAATTTAATTAATGTAAAAATAGTATATTATTATTATTGGTAATACAAATTATTGTAAAAGGAAAGTTTGTTACTTATAATAATGTATTTGCATTACATATAAGAAAGTGCGTTCCTCAAATGTATCTGATTTATTATTATAAAATCAGAACCATCATAAATATTATTAGAACGCGATGGTGACATAATAATTTGATTAGGATGATATATGATGTATAGCATTCGCTTATTTCAACAAACAATATATAGGTATGTGCAAGGTGGATATGTTTCTATTACTTATTGGAGGAGCTTAAAGAAGTTGTCAAAACTACCTGTGGTGTTACCTGTAGGGTAGGAAACCTGTTCAAGGAATTCCGACATATTTATGATTTTGAAGAAAAGATCTGACCGGTTTATCACAAAGCAAAATACATTTTCTGGCAGATAGACTTTTTTGAAGGAAAAATTATCACCGATAACAGCAATGAATATAAATAAATAACTAGTTACATAATATATATGCATTCTCTTCAAAAATTTTTGAGAATTTATGAGCAATATTTTAATAAACGTTAATTGCGAAAATAAATTTTAAAAATAAAAAAGAATAGTTGGTACGAGTAATCAATTGAATGAGGATTTCATAAATGAAAACTATAAATACAAGCGCAAATTAGAGAGTATATGGATGCAATTTCTTTTATCTAACAAATATTAATTAAACATATAAACAAATGAGCCTAGGTATGAAAATTAAACGAGATATATATACATGCATATTACATTAAATTGAGATCTTTGATAAAACGTGTTAAATCATACAAAATATTACGCATTATCAATAAGTTGAAGGGTACAATAAACCACAATCTTTTATATACAATTACTTTATATCTTTAAAAATTAATTTTTTTTAAATATATAAAATTTAACCATATTTACATTTTATTTTAGTCTAATTATTTAACGTCAAGATATTATACTTTGCAAGCATTAAATAGAAAATGGCTATTAAATATGTTATTTAAATAATACATGATAATTTGTATTATTATAGTATTCAGTGAATAAACAAATAAATATATCGCTATTTATAAGATAATAGAAATTGTAGGTTACAAAATTTTTTCAATTTTTTATTTTTACCAAAAATTTTAAGCAGCATTGTTAATTTGCATTGTACGTTTCCTGCCTCAAATGGTTTGTACCACTTTTTTGTCTCTTTTTGACGGAGGTTGATCATTTAGGGATTCAAAAAATTTTTCACTTGTGCAATAGATCTTTGTATTGTTGTAGATTGTATCTTGAAAGGAATAAGAATTACCGATGCTCCCTCGGAGTTTCACAGACACTTTTCCCTTCACCTCTCCTGGCAGGTACCTGCAGCTTTTGTTGCCTTTTCTAAGAAGTACTTCAATCAACAAAATCAAATCTTTTCCTTCAAACTATTGAAAAAGGTCTCTTCAATAATACTAGACTCTTTTTGTCCTAAATTTTGGGGTAAAAGATCAGGTAGTATTTATTTATTCAGAAGATTAATATAACATTTTTTGAGCATTGGTGGGACTCTTTTGCGTGTTTCTCTAGATCTTTAAATGTGTTTTATACTTTTTTTCACATGCTTGAAAATAAATAAATAAGTTAAAGTTTAACAAGTTCTTAAACAAAAGACTTATTAAAATATATATATGATTACCGGTAAATATCATAACAGACAAAATAACATAATGTAAACGAATTTTTTTACAAAAAGAATTGGTAAGTAATATATATTTATTTATTTATATAAACTTCCAAAGATATTTAAGAAATTATTTGTAATAGAATATTTGTAATTTTTTATGTATAAATTACTAAATTGTAGTTTACAAACTGTTTAATTTTAAATTATCTCAAATGAAAAGATAAAATTAAAGTTATTTATTATTATACGTTTAAATGTAATGTGTTAATAATCAATTGTCAACTATTTATTTTGTATTTAATTTTAAAAGTAAATGATTGAACATCAAATTCTTTAAAAAATACAGTAATATTAAACAGAAGCTTTTGAATATTTTAATATATCTATTTTTTATATTTTGCATATAATGATAGAGGGCGTTATTTTAAAAATATTACTTTTCATATTCTATAATAAAAATTGAGATTCCTTTAAGAATATTTATTCCATTTTAAAAAATATTAGTTTAAATTTATTATAATTTAAAATTTGATTTTCTGTGTTAACCAAAGGGCGAATAATTGATCTCATTTATTTAAAGAAAAAAAATTTATCCAAATAGAAGTTTTTTTAATAAAATTTTGCTTTCAATCGAGACTAGTTTTAATCGATCGTTGTTAAACAATATAATTATAAAACGTTTGAAGGAACTATAAAATTAAACATAAATCAGTTGATAGTTCAAAACGAATTATGTTATGTTTTTATTTGAAAAAAATTGTAGAAGGCGTAATTTTTTTTAATTTATTTGCACAAATCTGTAAAAAATCAAAACTTCCGAAATCGGTCATAAGCGTAAGAATTTTTTTTCAAGGATATTTTTTTCGTCGTTATTTAATTAGTATTACGTTTATATTTTATTAATCATGTTTACTCTAAAATTTAATTGTATCAATATTTGAAAATAATCCTTGCCATCCATTAAAAATCATAAAACACATTGTTAAGAAATGGGCAGCTGATAAATGATGGTTAACACCGACGGTCAGTGCTAGTGTATTGCCGCCTGCTGACGTTGCGTCGCTTTTAACGGTAACATGAGAAAAAAATGAAATAAAGTCCAGCGAGATGCCCGGAAAAGTCCAATTAAGGATTTTTGGTCGCGTCTTCCAGAAGGTGCGCGGACGATGCGACAGCTTGCCTCCAACAAAAGCGGAAACTCCGAAGAGAGGTGAAAATTACGGCGAACGATCGTGGAGTTGTAAAACACGGGCGCAAGAACATTAGAAGCGGCATGTAAAAGCCAAAGTAAATTGCAGGTAACGGCGGATCCCTAGGCCATGTTGAAATCTGATCGCAAGATGCGCAATAACTTATTTATCCGTAGCGATTTTGTATTTTTTGCCCCAGTTGCGCTAGTTACTGACGTCAAGGCATAACCTCACAAAACGAGATATGTGCGTAAACTTCGAGGTATAAATCGAAGTCAGATTTTGATAAGGAATAAAGGAAAAATGGAATTCCCTCTTTAAGCTTGCGTATCTTGATTGAGCGCGTTACCGTGCAAATTTCTATTGCACTCGTGTCATGGACATGCGATCTCGAAAACCATACGTAAAATGTTAGAATTGGAATTCTTTTGTCCCTAATTCTTTTCAAAAAGTGCAGAGAAACGTTCCGTACACAGATCAGACATTTATTTTGTAGTTGAGTCATGGTATCATTTATCTCATGAGAAAAAGAATTCTTCCAAGTTAAAATTCATTAGATGACGATAATACCTAATTCTGCAAAATTGAATGGAAAAAAATAAGCTGTAAATGGAGGTATTACGAGATCAAATAATTTTATACAATGTTATTTAATCGTTTTCGTAAATCTAAAATATCTGGTACTTACGTAATTTGGGGAGATTTCAACTTCTGTAATATTGATTTTGAGCATTCCTCACACATTTTCAGAAGCTATAGAATTCACAAAGACGTTTCCCTTTGCGTACAATCGAAAGGATCTCGGCCCATTGATCCATTAGAATTTCATACGATAAATAAAAACAGAAGATAAATCATGCTATTGTTTCGAATGCGTAAGTAAGAACACTGGTAAGTTAAGGGCCGGGTTTCTGGGCTTTATCTTTTTCGAGATCGCGTGACATAGTAGACAGTGGCGCCCAACCAATTTCGTCATTTGTCCATGGAAAACCTCAAAATGAAAAGACGCGTACGCTGGAATCCCCCAGAGTGGTCAGGTAAGCGCAGCAGGTGCTTATGTCGAAGGGAAGCAAAGGCGACCTTCGAACCTTGTAGTCAAGAAGGATTTTTCTTTGGAGAGGTCGAAGCGTAAGCGAAGTGCGAGCGCCGTCGATTTCAGTACATTTATCTCACGGAGTAGACTATGATATCACTGGGTTGTCGGATGATGAAAGTCCTCATTTAGGGGATCTTGTGACGGTGTTCATGAGGATGAAGCGCTGGAAAGGGACGCGCGCCGAGGTATCGTCTTTTGTGGCTTGTGGACTCGTTTACGAGATGCTGTGCTCGAGAAAGAAACCGGAGCTCTTTCTTGATTTCACGATAACTGTAATTGTTTCGTTCAATTCCAACAGAAGTATTCCTTGAATTATTATTGTTGTTTTATGCGTGTAACTTTTTATGTGTACTTACTTTAATGCATTTTTATATGAATCAAAGTTGCATAGACAGTTTTATTGTAAGTTGGAAGTCACTCGAATATCGAACTTTCTTTTTTCAGATTCATGAGAACATAGATTTCATCGAACAAGAAAATTTAACCGATATTTAACGTTTTCAGAAAAAACAAATATAAAACAGCCATATAACTGTATGCCAATACAAGTTAAAAAGTCAATTCATATACTGTAAATTTGTCGCGCTTATTCTTATTTTTTTATACCATCGATAAATTTTTGTAACTATTTTTAAATTAAATATCGTCCATTTATCTATACGACAATTTATTTTACTTAATATTTTTAAAATGCATACAAATAGCAAATTTAAAATATAATACAAACATACAATTATTATAATAAATAAAATATTATAAATGAAAACTTGGATAAATTAAAATAATTAATTAGTTTCACTAAAAATTAAATATATAAATCAATTCTTATTATTTAACGGATAAATAATAATAATGTTACATTATTATTCTAGTTGAATATTATTAAAAACATTAACAAGGGAGAAAAAAATAATTCTGCAGTTAGTGCGTTTCTAAATTAATTATAATTATTTATCAAATGACTAATATAAATAAAAATAAAAATCTATCGCAATATATGTATATACAGATAAATGTAATATAAATATGTCAAATTAATAAGTTTAGGATATGTTATTAATCTAAATACTGTATTGAGGTAATATAAAAAATAAATATGAATAATATATTTATAATAATTTAAATTCATTAATATTTTAAAAATAAAGAAAAATTATATGAATGTACAATAGAATCTTAAAATTTTATATTTAATCATTAATTACATTATCAATTAGTTGATACATGACTGTAATAATGTTCATAATTACAAATTTTACGTTTTTGTGCTTATTATATTTAAAATAATATCTTGAAATCATAAAAATGTATTTAATCTATTTTCTTTGGCATGATATATATATATATGTTGGAAAAAATGTGTATGATTAAATAAAAATCTATTGTATTTATAAATCAGCAATTTTCGTGATACTTTCCTTTATTTATTGCGATTATTACAACTATTTAGGTTACTAATTATTAAAATAATTAAAATTATTAATTTACATAATTAATTACATTATTTATATTTATTTAAGTTTTTTTGAATATTTTGAAGGCAGTATATGAAATATTTAAAATAAGACAATGCAGTCATTAATTATTTTTCATATTTAGAATTATTTTAACGCCTATAAATTTTTTATTTCTTATCATTTTGAATTGTAAAATGTAAAATATATCTTTAATATAAATTATAATTTAAAAGAAATTATATATATACAGAAAAATGATTTGATAATAATATTATAAAGGATAGATTACAGCATATTACATTGGAGTTTTAATTATAAATTAAATATATACCAATGATAAAATCATGTGATATCCGTAATTAGATAATGTATTCACATAATATATAAATAATAAAATTAAATTAAAAATATATCAAGTGAAAATCAGTATTTGCATCAAGAAGGAAGTGTCTGAGAAAAACTAAGAACTGAACCAAGTTGATTCGTTTTTATATACGTTTTTTCTTAACTTATAGCTATAAATATTTTCAACAAGGTCTAATACAAATTCAAGTTTTCCATTTAAAAATATTTTTATCAATGAAACAAGAATTCAGTTATCAAATCAGAATATGTCTTAACGAATTGCCAATAATTTAAATTCGCGCAGTTATAATTAGTTAAATTCTTCGTCTATTAATCCATCAATATCGAAGCATGTCAATTAAATATTTTTTAATAAACAATAGTTCAGGCCTTGTTACAATAAATTATAAATTATTTTTTGCATATCGTATTTTGCGTTCGAAGTCATATAGGTTTTATTCATATTTCGTTTCGGCAATCTGTTAATCAGGAGTCTCTTCGTAATAACTAGAAGTACTTTTTTCACCAAGTGCATGGTATAAATGTTTCGGCATTGCTGAATTCTTCGACTTGCCGTAATAAAATTGCCAAAGCATAAAAGGAGAGCGGAGAAATTGGACGAGTGCGTTCGCCATAAAACATCTCCTCTTACAACAATGTAAGTGTATACAACACTTTAAAAGCTCAGAAATTAGAACTCGATTTTGAATGGTGCGATAAGGCCTTAAAAGTTTCATCGCTCGGTGGCATTCGGAGATTTCGGGGCTTTCTCCTCTTGCAGAGATCGTCGGTAGCGACACGTTCGCTCGGATCCACGAAAATTAATTGCACCGAAGGTACGCGCGTGCAAAAAAACGGAGAAAAAAGAGAAGGAAAAGGAAACAAAGGGTCGCCGCGTGTTTCAGCTAATGCTGACCACATAACGAGCCGAGCTTCCGAAGATCCTTTCCGCGGATATCGAGAAAAGCCGATTTGAGCTAAATTAAAGCAATTAGCCCGTGGCAGTTGGGGACGATGCTTAATCCAGGACTTAGTGGATGGAACGATCGCAAAGGCGGGATCGAGCTTTCGTTCGAGTCACGGGTCAATTTCATCCCAAGGCGTGAACTTGGATTTTTCTGAGAACCTCTAAGCGCATTCAAGACAAAAGTGTTATTTTCGAGCTGATTATACCGGGATCTTGTCGCGAGGATGATCGAATATCCGACGACTGGATTCAAGATTCTTTGCGACTCACGCCGATGTTAATTGCGTGATGTTACTTCACAACTTCATACTATTCTCCGCGATACCAAAAAGATTTTAATTAACAGAAAAAACTAGTATTTTTATTACCCCGGTTGAATCATCAGGGAGATATGTATTGTTCTATTTTAATAATTCTAGTTTCAATATGTCTAAAATAGAAAATTAACGCCTGAATATAAATTATCGGTTGATGTAGCATATCCGATCGTTTCTTCTACTTTTATCATACTGCACAGATAAATAAGAATTATTAATAAACCCGCTAAAATATAATATTTCAACAAACAGTGAACAACCTATATTGAGAGCATTTTTTAATAATATGGATTATAATAAAAGTTATAAAAACAATTTTTTCGCATACAATTATTTACCCTATAATTTTGATTTCTGAAATAAATAATTATATGGAATAGGATTATAGAAATCTATTTTGATAATATAAACATCTTGTTACAAATAATGATCATCCATTGTATTTAAAAATAAAGCCTCTAATGACCAAGGTAACTAGTTTGCGCCTGCTAACCAACAACCGCAATACATCTAAGTGTGTTGGTCATCTGTAGTCTGGAGTTTCATAAGTGTTTACCTAAAAATATATAATATAAATAGATGAAGTTTTCTTCTTATTATTATATAATTAGCGTTATGGAAATCGATAAGAATATATTTTATGTGTTATATAATTGTATGTATTATTCCGTCACATGGTTTCAAAAAATAATTAATTTCTTGATTGTTGCAATATAATCGTGAGTTTAACGTAAGTGACAATATGGTAACATAAAAAACGGCGAATAATATTATGCTTATGGCAAAATACTAAGAAAATCATATAAAATTAAAAAATCTTACGTTTACGCTTTAAGCTGTTGAAAAATTAAATTAATTAGAAATCATCTTAATAATTATAAATTTCTTTTTAGCCGAATTTTTAATAATCTTAATAATTATAATTTTTAATAATAACCTTAATACAATTATAATCTTTTGAGAAAATATTATACAAAATACTATTGTTGCTGTTATACTTTTTAAGATAATTATTTTAATTATTAAACAATATTATTTGAGAACAAAAAATAGTTATAAATATTCTTTAATTGTAGTACTTATTTTATCGAACCGATAATAACAGTCACTGCAATTATTATTTATATATATACATGACTGTTTTATTTAAAATTTTAGAATTTTAATATAACTGCTTTAATGTATTTATTACTGTAATGAAAAAAAAATTAAATACGTATAAATATGAAATAAAATTATATCAACGGTAAGAAGAAAATAATTCTTAAAAAGAAAGGAATAGTAATTTGACATAAAAAAACATAAGATAAAAAATTTTACCTCTTTTAAAATAGATTTATGGAGCATGGCAAGACATTAAAAAATATAAAATATTATTTTTCGAGGGTGAGGTGCCAATTCACCCGTATATGCTAGTGCTAACATTCTTTCCTAACATTTTATTTTGCGTAACGCGTTCTCGAGGAGAATTTGATGACTTTCGCAACTTGCTTTTTTCATCGCGACGTAAAATGCTTATTGTCAGAGATTAAGGGAGGTTGAATGAGCAATTAAATTGCAACTTGTTCACTAAGACTGCAATAAGTCTAAAAATACAGAACCTCTTCTAGTGCGATAATAGCAACATTAATAGAAAATGAAGTGTTTGTTGAAAGAGCATTTGTTATGCCATTTCTTAAATGCACAAAATAATTGCAGTTTAATAAGATATAAGTGCGAAATTTGTGGTCTTTCGTTAATGTGGACTTCACTATTTTATTATAAATGTTGACGAATCGCTCTTATAAAAAGGTAAGAAATACGCGCGAAACAGTTTAGTTGACTCGATAAGATAATGCAGTCAGTACGATCGGTAAGTGAATTTTACGTTTCTATAATAATCTAAATAAATGATTAATAAATAATAAAGTTTTTAAATAGCGTTTTCATACAATAGTCAACGAAAATCCACAGCATCAATATAAACTATTGTTAAAATATTACTTATATTTTATTACTCCCGTGTTTTGAAATCAATTTTCTGTTTATGAAAACTAATTTATCAAATATTACATTTATTTTATTTAATAATTACTTTTATTCATGTAATAATGATATAAGATTGGATAGAAAATAAAAAATTCATTTTTATACACTATTCAGACATTTAGTTTATAATTAAAATATTTTAATTTTTCCTTTAATATTTAAATAAAGAATAATTATTTATACCATTTTTGACTTTTATTATAAAATTATTAAGTTCTCCTACTAAATACATAAAAATATAATATTGCAGGTACTGATATTCGTACACATTATTTGCTATTTTCAAAGTAGTAATTCACAATATCGTCAACAAAATGCTGGATATTCATACGATAGACCAAAAATACCTTTTGGCTTACCAGCCCAATCTCCGTCACCTCAACGAATATCGCAACCTGTTCCACGTTACAATTATCCTGAAGCTGGACCATCCTTACTACCAGTGCCCTCGCAACAATCACCTCCCATAACTTACAGTTATCCTTTTTCGCCACCATCATCTCCACCAATAACTTATAATTATCCTTATCAAACATCACAGCAAAAACTTCCATCATCCTCACAATCACCGCAACCTCTTCCATCTTCCGTTACTTACAATTATCCTTCACCATCTGTTCCTCCTCCTCCCATACCTTATAGTTATCCTTCACCTCCACCACCACCTCCACCATCACCTCCACCACCTCCTCCACCGCCACCACTACCGCCGCCACCACCTCCTCCTCAACCTACAATTACTTACAGTTATCCTACGCCATCACTTCCTCCACCACCACCTTCGCCACCCCCATCACCGTTATCTCCCGTTATACCTCCTTATGTATCATATAGTTATCCTTCACCTCCACCACCACCTCCACCACCACCTCCACCACCACCTCCAACACCACCTCCACCATCACCTCCACCTCCCTTCCACCACTACGCGACCACCACCTCCTCCACCGCCCACCTCCACCACCGCCCTCCACCATCAGAATATTCCTCCCGACTCCTCACCTCCACCTCCCACCACCACTCCACCACCACCTCCACCACCAACCTCCACTTCCCACCTCCGCCACCACATTCACCACCGACCACCTCCACCACCACCTCCACCACCACCTCCCCACCACCCCACTTCCACCTCCGCCGCCACCACCTTCAACCACCCTCCTTCAAACCGCCGCCACCACCGTCCACCATCACCCTCCACACTCCACTTCCACCACGACCCGCGACCAACACCTTCTCCACCGCCACCTCCACCCCCGCCTCCTCCATCATATCTTCCCTCCTCCACCTCCGTCACCACCCCGCCTCCTCCACCTCCTTCACCACCACCGCCTCTCCTCCTCCACCACCACCACCACCACCCCGCCTCCACCACCACCACCACCTCCACCTCCTCAACCTCCTCTTACCCCTCCTCCTCCTCCACCACCACCACCTCCACCTCCTCCACCACCACCACCTCCACCTCCACCTCCGCCACCACCTCCACCTCCTCCTCCACCTCCTTCACCGCCACCGCCCCTCCACTGCCGCCTCCACCACCACCACCACCTCCTCAACCTACAATTACTTACAGTTATCCTACGCCATCACTTCCTCCACCACCACCTTCGCCACCCCCATCACCGTTACCTCCCGTTACACCTCCTTATGTATCATATAGTTATCCTTCACCTCCACCACCACCTCCACCACCACCTCCACCACCACCACCACCTCCACCACGGCCGCCTCCACTACCGCCACCACCACCTTCTCCACCGCCACCTCCACCACCACCTCCACCACCGCCGCCTCCACTACCGCACCACCACCTCCTCCACCGCCACCTCCACCACCGCCTCCGCCATCATATCTTCCTCCTCTACCTCCTCCACCACCACCGTCGCCTCCACCTCCTCCACCACCACCACCTCCTCCACCGCCTCCTCCACCACCACCACCTCCTCCACCGCCTCCTCCACCGCCTCCTCCACCGCCTCCTCCACCGCCTCCTCCACCGCCGCCTCCACCACCATTACCGAAGCCACGCCCATCATATCTTCCACCGACACCTTTACCGTCTCCACTTCCACCTCCTCCTCCACTTCTCCCACCTCCACGACCTCGTCCTTCTCCGATACCCCAACGTCCAAGGCAAAATTATTTTCCACCTTCTACAATAATGTATCAACCTTCAGTTCCAAGAATTTCTACTCCTGCTCCAACCTATCTTCCACCCTACACTGGAAAACTTGTTGATGGACCATTTTATGATACTTCTTCCACTACTGGTTCAAGCAATTATGGGATATCTTCTAATTACAATACGGATCCGTACAGTCCAGTAATGAAATACAGTAATCCAGTAAGTTATGCGTCCCCCATCAGTACGGCATCTGCTTCAGCTTCAGCATCAGCTTCAGCATCGAGCGCCGTTTCGTCCCCAGTCGTCAAATTCAGTCAGCCAGTCGTGAGTTCAAATTTTCCAACTACTATAACAAGTAGTACCATGCCAACGACAACTGCATCTTCGTCATCTTTAGCAGTAACATCGCCATCGAGTATATCAACTATCTCTGCATTCGTAACAAAGTCAACTTCGATCTTGATGCCTGTATCATCTTTACAAAGGTCAACAGTGAAATCGGAAACTTTTACAACATCCAATATTATTGGATTAACACAAGATGACAAAAATACTTCCGATAATGAGAAATCATCGACTACAGCAAGCTATACAACACCTATTTATGTTAAAAATCAACAAAGTGGTTCAATGATAAGTTACAACTATCCTTCACCAACAGTTCCGTTTACTCAATCGACGATACCAATCTCTCTAATACAATTACAAAATTCTTCAACGGTAACAACTATAGCTTCATCAACATCGCCAATACAATCTTCGCGGGCAACATCTGACATTCCGAATTCATCTAGTACAACTATTTCACCATTAAATTACGATTATACTACGCAATCTTCTACATCTTTAACAACAGTTTCATCATCGGTAAATGTTAACGAGTCAACCGATCAAATCACAGCAATACCGTTAAAAACACCATCGATGTCAACTGCAACAGTTTCATCGTCAATGTACATGTTACCATCTATAACTTCTTCAGTTGTTATTCCAGCTGCATCTACTGTTCAAACTATAGACCAAAATTCTACAATGTCAACTCGAACATCAAGCAAATCAAGCATAACTGATTCTTTAATAACATATGATTATACTTCTAAAATTTATAGCATGCCCTCGGAAATATCTTTTTTAACAGAAAGTACTTTTTCATCCGAATATCCTACATATGCTACTAGTGACTTACCTATGTCATCTCTTTTACAATTCTCTCTAAATGCTGTTCCGTTTCAGACTTCTACACTATCAACGCCATTACCATCGTATTCATCAACTTCTTCGAACTCATATCAATCACCATCTCTTTCCGCAAAATCGTATCTTCCACCGTTTCTTTCCACACCACTAACAGAAAAATCATCACTTGGTATTTCTCAGTTATCGCCATCATCAACTTCTTTGTCACCTTCATCTTTGCCTATAACTTTTAATTATAATTCTATTTCACCAGTTGCAACATCATATCCATCGGTTCCTTCTTCTTTAACTTCATCACCTTTTAATTATAGTTATTCCTTTCCAACGATATCTTCACCGTCATCAAATCCATCAACGGTGTCTAATTATAATTATCCTACATCAACGCAACCTGCAACTCTTAATTACAATTATCCTTTTAATACAGCGACTTCTTTACCCAATTACAATTATCCTGTCCCGATGATAAATCCATCACTTAATTACAAATATCCAGTACCAATACCAAGACCTCCTCGACCGAGGTTGGTCATTAAACCTGTTACTCCAAAACCAATGCCACCTAAAGCAACTTATTTACCACCACCAAGGCCTATTATACAAACCAGAACAAACATACCATTTCCAAGATCTACTTTTCAAAGCAGAACTTATTTACCACCTCCAAGACCAGCTCCAATGTATTTACCGCCAATGAGATGACACTAGCAAATTTTTTATTTTAACGTTAAATTTAAATCTCTCACTGTTATTTAAAAAAATTTGATTTATTTATTAAAACTGGTCTAATTTGTTAAGTTCAAAACGTTGTATCATTTTTAGTCATTTCAGCTATAATTCAAAAGTTTAATTTAATGTTGTCTGTTTTGTTACATTTGTGTTACTAACACTTTTTATTTTATGTTTACATAATTATTTATATTGTAATCTATGTTTTCATAAATAGTAATTAAATAGTTTAACTAAAAAATTATATTATATCTATCATATATCGAAATTGAAATATATCTACAAAATATTTTTTTATTTTTGTAACAAGTATGTACAATGGATCTCTTAATAAAATTTCATGGACTAATTTTATTTAATGCATTGATAATAACGTAATTTATAACAATTAAATAATAAAAATTTTTTAAATAATTCTAACTGTTTATATTTATATCAACAATAAATATTATTTTATTTTTATTTACTATAAAAATATGCTATTAATTAGGATATTATAAAACCTATCATCATAATTGCAAATTTGAAAGATACACATGTTTCAGGAAAATAATAGTTTTGTTATAAACAAATTTATTTTTATTAATTCTTTATACACATTATATTTATTTATATTTTAGGCTAGTGTGACTACTATTCGTATCACAGCACTTTTTTCAGGTAGACATTTGCAATGTCAGTCTCGAAGATCTTAAAAATAAACCGCTTCTCGTTAATTGTACCGACTCTATTACACGCTACATACAAAGAAACTTAAATACTTAATGACAGAAAGTAATTTTTACATGTTGAAACACAGAATAATTAAACTAAAATTGTCGAATGATAAGATGATTGGCGCTATTCAAACACGTTAAAGCCAAAAAACATGTTTAAAAACATGTGGCAAACGGTGAATAATAACAATTCCGTGTTCATGAAATGATGGCCAAATCTTACAGTCTGTTAGCTCATGTCTAACAGATATTGACCAATGCTATACTATGCATTTAATAATTACAAAATTTTTGCTTAGCTTCGTTTGAATACACATCAAATTCATATTTATACTTATACATAAATATACATATTCATTAACAGAAAAGTAACGAATCTGCAGTAATCTTTACTTTCTGATTTTCTCAAATAATGTAATAAATATATTTTACAACTGAAAGAATTAAATAAAAAAAATTATTTCAACTATTAATTTATGTAACGTTTATTACACGAGTTTTAAATGTGAAATTAATTAAAAAATAAATATATAATTTATAGAATTAAACATTACATCCATTATACATAGAAGACAAATAATTTTATATTAATGAAACAAATTCTAAACAACCCAAAAATAATTTTTCAAATATATTTATTACATTATTTGTTTTATTTTGAAATCGGATAACTGATTATTATCCTATTGTAGTTTTTTCATTTACTACGCAGCGTATACTCTATAGTTAAACTTCCGCACTTTCAAAGATCCCTGTAAAAATTAAATAATTCAGTTGAATCAATGGACTATACAATAATGTTAAATTATTATACATTTGTTTGAAGAATAGGTTTTATTCAGAAATTGTACGATTAATCTGAATTTTATTAATTAAACCTGCGAAAGAATTACGAGATATTCGAACCATCTTCCATTACAAGTATTCTTCTAGAACGGAAAAGTATCATAGAAACTATCACGTAAAAGTATCACAATCTCGGCATCGATTCCTACAAAAAACATAATAAATAATTAAGTCGCATGAGGATTTAAATGAACGTTGTTCGTACATTACAATCTTTGAAACTACTAAAATGACATAATAAATATGCTTTTTGCTCGTTTTTAACAAGTTTACACAGGGAAGATAACCTATTATAATAATTTATAAATCATATGATATAAACAAAACGAGATCATTATATTATTAAATCGAAGTTATGCGAAATTAATGTAGTAGCGTGTTGAAATAAACGAAATCATCTTCGTTGGTCATCAAGAGACGAATAATAGCCAAAGTCCCGCACAATTAATGTTCGCTATCGGCTCGCTGCCGAAGATGTAGCAGTCTTTTATGAGACGGATCGCGCCTACCTACATGAAGCACAAGTTTACCCCGTTTCGCGGTCTTAAATACTTGGAGCACCCTTGCGTGGGTCATCCCCTCGAGTGGCACGCCATTAATCGCGAGCACCTCGTCCTCCACTCGAAGTACGCCCTGCTCCGCCGCCTGTCCGTTCGATAGGATATCCTTGATGAAGATTCCCATCTTTCCCTTACTGCTGTCTGCTCCCCCGACGATCGTGAAACCCAGCCTCTTCGAGCCTCCCTTTTCCAAGGTCACGGTCAGTAGATCCATCGACAGGCTTGTGGCTCGACGCGAGCCCGATACCGTAGTTGCGCTGCGCTTACGAATCTGCAAAAAGAAAAACCAGGTTAATATACCAACTCGAGTGAATTTTAAAGGTTGTTTCTTTAAAAGAGCATTCGTTGATAATGATTGTTAATTAAAATATTTATGCGATCAAGACTTCTGTTAAAAATGAACAATTGTGAAAAAAATACTTTGATAGTTGAATTTTTCAATTTTATTGATAATTAAATTTTGTAAAAAAAAGCAGTGGCACGACGTTCTTACTTTTGTTTAATAAAAATGATAAGAACCGTATATAAATTTATTTTACAAGTACATAAACAAGATAATAAATGTACGTACCTGAAACTTTTTCATTCCAGTTACTTTATGTTCTTCGCTATCCGAAAATTCCATATCTTGTATTGATACTGTACGTCCATCTTTGGTGACAGCACCTATGATTTGACAAGTCTTCGAAATATCTTGTTCTTCACTTTCTTCAGTTTTTTCACAAGTATTACCAATTGCTGTTTTAGCTATATTTTCTAAAGTCACCTCTCCCATTTTAGCCACTGTTAGCGTTGACTCGACCGGTACTTCCTTCGATTTTGTGTCGTTTGCAAAAGATTTATCGTTGGACATTTCAAACTTATTCTCCGTTTTGGAAGTATTATTGATAATCGGACCCCAAACCTCAGAGTCACTTTTCGAGCGAGTTATCTTTTCGTGAACGCTTCCCCAAGTGTCACCTAACTCGCCGTCAAAAAAGAAATTGGGCTCGCGAGCTATTTGCAACTCTACTATTCCGACGCAACTTTTAAGGGCCTTCTTCGCTTCCGCCAGGGACATACCCCTCAGTCTTCGTCCTGAGACTCGCACGATCTCGTCACCGACGCGAAATAGCTTACACTTGGAGGCTTCGCCCTGTTGGTCCATGGATGAGATTACGTAATACGGCCTTACGGCATCGCACCTTTCCACGTATATACCTAGATTTCCAGCTTTCTCGATTTTTATTTTCATAGTCTTCAGTTCGCGACGTACAAGGGGTGTCTTCATCTTCGATAGTAGTGACGTAGTCTTTTTCATTGTTTGCGGCGCTTCGAGGTCAAATACTGGCTTTTTAATCTTGTTATTCTTAGTTTCCGCAGGTGCTTCGGCTTCTATATCCGAGTGCATCCGTTTGGGGTTGTAGTACTGCAACTGACCCACGGCTAATGCCGCAACAGCTTTCGAAGCTGGAGGAGAGTCTTTACAAGGTGAGATGGCGTTCTCTAAAAGATTTAAGACACTCGCGTTCGAATGTTTTCTGTGAACTTTCATACTTCTCTGTAGGTTACTGCTCTTCGTTTTTTGGTTAAATCGTGATGCATCGTAATTGTATTTAAAAACTGGTCGCCTTTTTTCTGGTGTGCGGTATTGGGTATTGCTAGGGCCAATGGACGTTACAACGCCGGAATCTATAGAAGTCATTCTAGAGAAGCCTACGCTGCTAGACATTTTACTCATATCGCTCAAGTGCTTTTCATTGTTATCAAGTTCCTGAACAAAGATCGTGGTATTGGTTTTCGAAGTATCATTAAACACGTCATTGCTCGCTACGAGAGTTAATTCATCTTGATTACGCTCATTGCTGATTTTGTCTCTTTGAGATGCAATATTGCTTTCACCCTCTTGTTTTTTGGGAGTACTATATGGCAAGGAGAGATCGATACCTTGATAATCGACCGAGGTGATGGAGAAGCTGCGAGGTTTATGGTTAGGACCCAATGTCGATTTCTCGCTATCCGGTGAGTCGGCACCAGCTCGAGTACTATCGGAATCATAGCCACTTTCGTCGCAAGCCAGTTTTAAATTATTCATTAAATCTTCTAGGCCGCTCATCACGCATGATTTCAAAGGCTCGCAACTGTAAAAATAATGAAAAAAATTACGTTAATAATAATAATTTTTTAATTTATTTCAACATTTTTATATTTTTTAAAATTTCACTTCATAAAAAAGATTTACAGCCCATTTATGTTAATATCCTTTATTTTCGTAATGATAATTTTCTTGTGGTTAATTCACTTTGAAATTAAAATTCATTTAATTATCAATTTTTATTTAATAATAAATTCTTTGCATTATTTATACATATTTAATAAATATGTCATCGTTTCTATAACATTTTTTATATTTTAAATGCTTTAGATTTACACGTAAATAAGAATATTTATAGAAAGACATGGGATATAATAGAAAATGAAAAAAGGTAAAGCTTCTCGGGTTATTGTCTGTAGAATCTAAAAACGAATCCGGTAAAGAAGCGTAAAATTCTTATATCGATTCAGGTACGTACATTCGTCTTTCTTAAGTGTTATCACATTAGAAAAACAAATGTAATGCAATAAGTCATTACGTACCTTTCTTCAATGTTACTTTTAGCATCAAAGAGGTTTCGCTTCACCCTCTCGACGGACGATTCGTTGGAGCTGCCGGATGTACCGCTAGTATTAAACTCATCGTTGGAGTCATTACTGAGCTTACGTTGCCTGTGGCATAGTAATAAGTCTCTCGAAGCTGCCTTCTCGATCGTCCGTTTGGCCAGAGCTTTGCCTTCGCGCGTTTTCAAAGCCACCTGGTTCTCGAGGAAAAAGTCGAGAACGCGGCTCTGCTGCTCGAGATCCTGGATACTGCGGCTTATCTGCCAGCGCTTGCTCGCCAGTTCCTTGAGAACTGGCCTGCAAAGACGCGGTTTGAGCATACCTTCGCTCAATGATTTCTCCAAGCGCTGAGAAGCATCGGGATTTGTTGATGGCGTTTCATCCTCTTCCTTGATGCACAACGATTTCTTTCTCGCACGTTCGGAAGAGGAGGTCGATTTGAAGAGATTGCGTAAGGATTCGACTCGGCTGATGCGCTTGGGTTTCACCGATTCAACAAATTTTGGTGATATCGGAATTTTCTCGATCTACATATATAAAAATATCTAATCTATTAATTATATTTCTAATTTAACTATAATTAATTGTATGTTATTAAGTTATATTATTGAAGAAAAAATCCATTCAAGATAAGTCTTAAAATATACTATCTTTAAAACTTTATTCGGAGAAAAAGTTATTAGTTAATATATTTGTAAATAAAATGCTATGTTTAACGAAAACTCAAAATAAATATGTTCAAAATGACGCGTGTTTACTTTTTTGTTGTCTTCTAATGCATTGCCACAATTTTTCCTGTGTGGACTCCATCGACGTCTTCTACTGGATACCGATAGTAACTCGGAACTATCGGTTCGCTTCAATTCTTCCCATTTTTGTCCAACTTTTCTACTCCATGTGGTAAGACCTTTTTTTTACAAAATATAGCGTTCGATAAATTTTTTAATTATTCATATATAAAGAATCAATATTTAAAATTCAGTTTTAAAATAAAGACGAATAATTTATACCAGTTTTTAGTTTATACAAAATTATCGTCGATTAAAACTTTAAACAAATAAAATATACGCGTAGAAAATAATAATCTCAAATAGCAGAATAAGGAAGCTTACTTTTGGCGGAAAATGTCGAGGGATTTGATTGATGCTGTTGTTTAGACGTCTCCTCTTTTCTTTTAGGTGTCTTGAATATAGTCACGGACACGACCTTCATCTCTTTCTCGGGGTTCGTCCTCGGAACCTCGATACTTCGGGTATTTACATCCTGACTGATTGGCGTGGCTGACACCAGCTCTGGACTCTGGTCCAGCGCGCGTCGCTTAAAGAGCCTCATCTTCCTTCTATCTGCAATTAAGCAAAACATTTGAATCAATGGCAACTCTCGATAAGGTTGAGATAAGATTTGCTCCGAGGATCAGACATACCTATGTACAAGTAGTATTAGCATGTTTTACATAACTGAAAATTAAGCGGTTAATTCGAACGTATGCAGATTATATATATAAGCGACTTCATGGGTGCACATGCGAAAAAGAAGACTCTTAGCCAATGGTTGAAAAAAGAAAGACAGCGAGAATAGCGATCGAGCGACTGTGAGCGGAAACGAAAATTTCTTCCCTCGAACATTTTTCTAATCTGGTTCTCCTATTATTTGCTTCTTTTTCTTCTTCGCGATCGCATCGATATTTTTTTAGCTTCTTTACCGTATTTTTTTACGTTGCCCTTCAAATTCTCATTTTTGTTTTATTAATGATTAGAAATATATAATGTTTATCTTAAATTTGAAAATATATATCACCATCATGTTTAATTAATGTCACAGGATTGACCAGAATTTGTCTTTCTAAATTATTACAACAAATTTATTATTATGTAGAAAATAATTATACGAATTTGAAATAATTGAAATAGTTGTCGTAGAACCATCGATATCCGATTTATTATCCTTTTTATAATCTTGCAAATGCAAATTTGAACAATTGTTAAATTTGTACATGCTCGAGCAAAAAATATTTGAGAAAATCGAATGCGCAGATTTTGATAATGGACAAAAAGTTCCGTATCATTGTGTCGATTAATAAAGAATACACATGTATACAAATGCATTATATATAAATTGATCTCTCTCCTGTCTTGACCTACACGCGCTTTCGTCACGGTCTTTCTTTTATTTTCGCGATCATCCGGTTGTGCAAGGGATCCGACACTTGTACCGAGTAAGAGAGAGACAGAGAGAGAGAGAGAGAGAGAGAGAGAGAGAGAGACAGACAGACAGAGAGCGAAGGTTGGCGGACGACTACAGCTTTCAACTCAAGGCATGCATTCGGTTTTTACGACTGTAAGCGATCGTTGCTAGCCCACGACTATGGCGTCCAGAGCAACGACACTAAACAAAAAATAAAAACATCAAGCCATCGAGTGTTGTTGCAATGGTCTTTTAGCGAAACATCGTGGAGATGGCTCTTAGAGTATCCAATGCTTTGTTATCGGTAACGGAAGTGCCGCAAAGTAAAATGTTATTAATATGAACTTGGTAATGCCAACATTAGAAGAAATAAGTTTTATCTGTATGCCGAATAAAAGATTCTTTTTTCCGTATTATATATTTCATGAAAATCAAGAATTTATAATGAATTTTCTTTTTTAACCATCATAATTTTATGGTGATTTGGAAATTAACACATGGCCACGTAGGGAATATGTATTATGAATCTAACAGAAAAATGATATAATAATTTATATATTACATATAAAGAAAGAAATTAATGAGATTTAGTAATGAAAGATGTATCGATTATTTGGTACTATTGTGATTACTCGAAGTTGTAAAGGGTTCATATTCGAAATAAGTAATAGTTATGACTCGGTTTTTCACATTGGGTGTGTAATTTAACCACGGATACCTTGTTTCCATCCAACGCGAAAGAGCGAATGAAAGCGAGTCTCGCGCTAGAAGGAAAGGTCGAAGAAAAATATACTCAGAGAAATATATATACATTTGTATGACGAGGACGATGACGAAATAGGGTATTTTTATACTGCATATTGAAAAAGTGGTGCAACGCGCATAATACAGGTTCTCAAAACCGCCTTTTCTCAATCCGGATAGTCAGGCCAACTCAACGTGTTCGTCATCTTGTCGCGCCTTCTTCGGCAGTGCGCGTGAAGAAATTCCTGTAATTCTTATTTACCAACGACCCGTGCGCGTAAGGGTAACCTGTTTTTTCGGAAAACTCGCACGAGACTAGAAACATCGTCCCTTCTTCTGTCCTTGTACAAATTTTCGAGGTACCGATATGCTTTGGCGCTGTCTCGTTTATTCGGACGCAACAGCCTCTTCTTGGGAAATTTTCTCGCGTAGTGCTTGATTACGCCAAACATCGGGCTCTCGAAGCTGCTTCGTTTGTAAAGAAATAAAGCAATTGTAATTAATAACGAGTTTTCTAATATTTCGTAGCGTTTTTGTAAGCGAAACTAATATGTACACAGAGTTTTCACAACTTATACATTATTAATTGTTGTTTGACTTCCACTATTGTACACCGATAAAGCATGGCGTTTTTTCTTTTTCTTCTTTATTAAAATTCAATTTGAATATAAAATAAAGAAATTCAGTAAAGTACATGACTGGGAAGTAGGGAGTAAAAACTTGGGTTGAGCAATCGATGGACCGACCGTAGCACGATCTACATCAATAAAATGGTTATTCAATTTTGCTTCGTAGCGTTAAGCTTCGCTCCAGTCATTTCCGTCTGGGTGACAGCGACGACGCGTCGGAAGAAAACGAAGAAATTTGTGCGCGCTGGCTTCATCAAAGATACCGGCCGTGAGAAGAAAATAAAAATGCTATGGGAGAAAACGAAAAGAAATAAAACGACGATGGCGACTCAATAAACGTTACCACCGCTCTCGCATTAAACTCGCACGTTCTCCAATATCAAACGTCGTAAATTTCTGCAGCGAGACTAATACATTATTTTCCGTTAGCAAGAATAAAAACGAAGCGATTTCAAGCGCGCGCCCAAATCCCTCGACTACGGAGTCACGGGAGCGAACGAGAAACCAAGATGCATAAAAGATAGATACAAACAAAGAAGAAAGGGTGCTTACCTAAAGTGCTCCGGAAAAATCTCATCCCACATACGTTCTCCGTCCCTGTATTTTCCATACATGCGCGTGCAGGATTGCAGGCTTGTAGGCAAACGACTTTGCGATTTCGCGCGCGGTCCATCAACCGCTGATAACTTCTTGCCGACAAAAGCCGACTACCTTGATTTTTGCGACGATACCGGAGCGGTCGATCGTAGCATTCCGTTGATCAATTTTTTTCTCCCTTTCACCGCTATATATTGCACCGCAAGTGCAATTATCCCTAATGTATTCGATATATCGAGTGGCTCATCGAGGAAGAGCCGCTCCCGTCTGCCGGTAATATGATTTATCGCGAATAAAGATCCTTCCCATACAAAGCAGCACCCTTGATGATTTTTTTTATGTTTCGTAATGCTTTGATGTCGGTTGATCCTTCAACGTTAAAAATTTCAAGAGCCCATTTATAATGAGAAATTAAATAGCAACGCGCAAGTTCATTTTTTCCTTTTCTTTGGAAATACTTGGCGGTGATCTCGAAGCGCTACTTACTCCGTATTCCCTTGGGAATCTTACGAGTGAGCGAGCACGCGTTACAATCTGGAAGGAAACAGGGGCATTTAAAGAGCCACTGATGTCACGCGTCGCGATGCCTCACGGCTTCACAGAAGTACAGGGGGATGTACTGCCGTGGGAGAAAAAGTCGCACGGGCCCAGAATAAAGGAAGCGGTGCCACGTGCGTGTCTGCTCAAAGGTGTTTTCGTGGGGTGAGAAAGAGAGAAGAAAGGCCAAGGAAAAAAACAACAAAGAGACGACGCGTGTACGAGCCTCCTCCCTCTGTTCCCTCTGTTTCCTCCGATCCCGTCGTTCTCCACCGTTTTCCGCTGTTCCCCCCGTCCACCGCAACACGTGGCCCTTGCCCGAGCAGCTGTGAAGACCCTCTTCCGCACGGGAGAGTGGCTCGGTCTCTTGGTATTAAATTGATTGTACGCTGGCTTCCTTGTTTCGTCTTACTATTTTTAAATTCCCATCCTCTCTTTCCGCCCTCCATGGTCATTTCTTCTTTCGAAAGACTTTTTTCCCACAGCGATAATGTGAGATTTATGGGTGCGAGTGTCGCGGAATCGATTTTTCGATCAACGAGCGGCGACTTTTATTTTTTTGTCCATGGATTCAGCCGGATTTATATTACACTCGAATCTCGCGGCTTTGTAATCGCACGAATATGTGGATATTAGGGATGAATAGCATAATTTGACGCCTTTAAAAGATATTTATTTAAAAAAAGGAGAAGAACCATAACTCGTGAAATATATCGTTTCAACGACTTCCGAGAGAAAAATTTATGAGCCTATAGAATATAGGCTATGCGCGCGCACACACAAATTTGTAGCGAATTTACAAAAATATTTTTAACACATAATTTAGTAAATTGATGTCATTTCTTATCTAAATACTCGTTAAAAAGAGAAAAAAGTAAACAATTTTGTTCATTTAATATAATTGTGAAGAGTTCTCTAGCAAGAATCATACAGTAGCAATACTTTCCCGGTTTCGGTAAAACACAACGAAAGAAGCGTTTCAACATTCAAAAGACGAAAGCCGGAAAACGATTGTTTATTTACAGTAGGTTCAGGTAACGCGCGTCGATATTTTGAACCAGTACAAATTGTTGCTTTTATCTAAGAAAGCTTTTGAATTGCATTCACGATTGTTCTGCGGATCCACGAGGACTTAAAAATGGCGTTTTTTCGCAATCAAATGTGTATCAAATCAATCGTATTGTTCAAGAATGATTTTGGGACTTTTATTTTTCCCGAGACACTCAATGTCGATCGCATGTATGAAAAACGTACAATTCATAGATTCATAAGAGCATTTATTTTTCTAAGATAAATGTTGTGATTAGGTCTGAGAGTAGAAACAAGCAAAACAAATGTTAGATGAACAGGAACAAATAACAGCGAGTTTTACGAAATTCTTTCTATGAGTATTCTTTAATCAAAACGACGATCGCACACTAATTTTTTATGAAACGGATATAGTATACAGAAATTATATTTGTTGCTCTGAAAATTTTCCGTATTTTTTACACAAAGATGATAAAAAAAGATGTTACGTTGTTGGGCAAATAATTACAGTTTGTCTGGAAATCTATGCTTCAATAATTTATAGAAATATGAAAGACACTATTTGTATTATTTTCGTATTTATGAAATTTCAAATCTCTATATTAATTTAATGTTGAGAACTGTATAGACGAAATAATCTTATGTTTCACGCGATAAGTCTCGTTAAATATCAACTATTACTTTAAAGTAAACGCTATTTCCAAAGTACAAATATTGACCAAAAATTACGTTAAAATGCTATTAATCTCCAGTCGGTGCAGTTTGAAAAACATCAGTATTGACGAAAGTGAAAAAGTAAAATGACAATCGCCGGCTAATGATAAATTCCGAAAATCAGCAGGGATGCGGTAAAACGAAAGGGCAATATTTTCTTCCGGTTGCACGGCGCGCACGTATCTTGATAATGGTAAAATCCGGGAGCACAATGCCAAAAAAGGAAAAAAAAGAACTATGATACAATACACGAGCACAAAGGTACAACAAACACGAGTCTGAAAAGAGTCGGGGTAGCGTGGGAGCGAAGTCCAGGAGGACCTGCCGACGGAGCTATGGGAAGCGTCGACATCTGCGCGTCGCTTTTGGGGCCGCATCTCCTCTCCCCGCCCCCGAGTGCTACAGGTTCCCCCCATACAGCCACGCCAGCAGGTATACGTCGGAGGAGAAGGAAGAGCCGCGTTTCGCGCTCAAAGTAAAGGGTAATGCAAGACACTCGCCATTGTCTTCGTCTTCCCGGACCCGATATCGTTGGCAACCTTGGATTTTCTTGAGATGTGTACAGAGGGAAGCTTCGCCGAAAACCCGGTACGATGAGACGCTACATCATACGATCGAGAGGGAGGGGCGGGGGAGCTTATGCCTCGGGCTCTATCGGATTTATAATTACCTGGAAACAAGGGTACGGATTTCGGAACGATAGGCGACACGTGTCAGGCTCGTCCAGAATGGTCAACGAGGGGAGAAAGTAAAAGTAAAAGTTACACGTTTATCAATGTTCGCAATGCGGTTGACGCTCGAGTTTCTTGGGTTAAATAGCCGATGAATGTTTTTGTATGAATTCAACGAATCGAACGCTTCACCACAGTTTTCACCAGCATATTATTTTCAAGTTGGTTTCTTAGAGTGAGACCTATACTAGCGTTTTCTCTCTCTTTTTCTCCTATATACAAACACTGCTTCTATGAATTCCCGTTTTAAGTACGATCATGTGAATTTCACATTTGGCAAATACGTTTGGCTTATCTTCGTTCAGCGTTGTTTACACGAGAAAATAATTATGTGGTCGGAGGAAACAAAATTCATGCGTGCCCTGCAATCGATGGCACCTGGGGTGTCGCGCTAAGGGTCGGGTTCTGGGTTCCGGTACCGGTAAGTAATCGGGCGTGCGCACGTTCTATCGGGCGAAAAATCTCGGTTCGGCCTCGGTCGCACCGATGCTTGGGTTCGTTGCCCGACGCTGGTCTCCCCTCGTCGAGGCGTTGCATCTCGCGACTTTCTTTCCGTTCGCTTTTTTCCTAAAGCGAGTCGAATTCTCGAAAGCTCGAGGAAAGCACGTTGAATATCTCGGATTCCGGGCTTTTCACATTCACGATTTTTCTGTACGTCCATCGTCAAAAATTACATCGGTATCGATGGATTCTCGACCACTTCATCGTCAGCATGGTCCTTGATTAAAATAAACAAAAATTGTCGGTGCGTAGATTTTGCATTCAAAAAGAAGACGGAAGACCGAAGAGAATCGATAAGTTTATAGGCTATCGGGTTAATGATACCCAAGAACATTGACTAGAAGCTCATTCAGGTTGGTACGCAACATGTCTACAAGGAAAACGATAAAGTAGAAATAGTTCAAGAATAAATACAATAAAATTTTATTACGCGCAAACGTAAGAGACTGAAAGTTTTAAAAGTTGGAATAAAAGGAGCTGTGATTCTCGAATCAAAACTATGATCACAAAGCAGAAATTTACAACTCAATTTTAAAACTGGGCGATACCTTCGGTGGAGGGTGAAGCAGTTTGTGATTTACCTAAGAAATAGTCCGGCGACACACATTGGACGCATAAGGTCGACGCCGCGTTCGCACACGTGTGATTTCTTTCTTTCTTGCGCACTTTTGGGAAAGCGATCCGAGCGAAGGTCAATCGCAGAAACGACGATGCATCCCAGAGAACTTTGCGCGCTTTACTAACAAGGCTCGATATCTATTTCATTTGGTGTAATGTAGGGGAGGGTGGAGTCGTAAAAGTTTCGCGCACTGCATAAGTGACATAAATCCGTAAAAACCAAGGCGCTGTCTTCGCTGCGGGGGGTCATAATTCCGTCTCGAGCTTGGCCTGTCGGAGCAAAGGAAGCCAAGTTCGTGGAATCCGTCCCTTCGCATAGGCACTGCATTATATTAATATTCGCACGTCCGCTAGCAGCATGGAAATCCGTAAAATCCGAAAACGACGAGTTCCGTTCGAGTATCTTGTCATTCGACATCTCGACTACAATATCCAGGATAGAAAGGGACAGACGAAACGATAAACCAGGCAAGAAAAAAGAGGGGCGAGGAGGGTAACGAGAGCCCAGGTAATTTTCTTTCTCCTTCGCTTAGAGGAAACAGAAGAGTAATAAAGCGGTAAATGCGAAGACCCTGCGTTTTGAATATTGCGAGACGCTTTGGAAAGACCGACAATAAAGAGCAGACAGAATATTGCGCTACCATAATTTCTTAACCGTGTGGTATGTATGCAGATGTATATAGGATTAGTTATGGATACAGTACTTTCAATTGTTCGAGTATAATACTTTCAAAGGTAACGAATGGTGAAGCTTTTTTATTTTATTCGCCAGACCCACAGACGCGATAAGTTTATTGCAGTGCTTGAAAAAATATCATAAGTTTTACACTTTGTAGAAAAGGATACAATTACATTGTATGAAAATACATGAAAATGTAAAATATTGTAAAATTAACGCACGGTTAATTGTTTACGCGTTTACGTATTCGTTTCGTGTATTCGAAGAAATATCGGCAGGTAATATTTTGTACGAGACGAAAATATGCGAAAATATCGGGGGGGGGGGATTTTTATAAAAATAATTCAACGATCGGAGATTATTTTTCGGAATTTTAGTAAGCTTGTTCGAATACGAAATAAACGAAGTAAAGTAAAAAAGTATTTTGTTACACGAGGAAAATTTTCTCCATTTTCGTTGGGGGTCAACGAAATAATGTAAACAGCGAGGCGTAAACACGAATTGCGCTCGATAGCGTACGAATCCGCAAGGAAATTAAAGTTTAAAAAAAAAATATATATACCGAAGTTGAAGACCCTAGAGAGCCAAGAGGTAAAAGGAAGTTGGTCCAACTTACCGAGATGTCGAGTGCAGACGTCGAGTGCACATCCCTCCTTCAAATAGGTCCAAGAGCCGCGGACAAAAATGAATCTCGGGATAACGCTTTCACTCTCCGAAGCGCGTTGGAGTCATAGGCAAACCGTACGAGCCGGGTAAAATCGTGTTCCCGAATTTCTCCCCCTTGACGCTCGACGCATCCATGCGCAATCGCTCCTCTCTCAGTACTGAGGTTCTAGGCGTGCGTCCGAGAGTCACTGCGCCGGCGTTTTGGACTCCCCGGAGGAGGGGATGCCAATCGGGGAGCGGTGGGGGTGCCCTCCCAGGCGAGGGAACCACTGACTGCGCCCTGTACTTATGCCAATTAACCATCCAGGTAAAAGGCTTCTTCGCCAACCGCGCGGGGGATGAAATCGTTCTCGACGGCTTTTCGATATCAACGCTCTTAATTATCTATCTCTTTTGATTCCGATATCGCGCGGGCGGAGATGCGAATCGACCGGTGAAGGAATGAATCGTATTATCGTCTAACGAAATAAATTATCTCCTACAAAATCGTTTACCTGATGGAACAATTCGAAATTAGCACCGGTACAACGCATCGGGCATTCTCATCTCGTAGTTATTATTATTAGAATCGATAATTTTAGTCGAAAAAGTGAAATTTAAACAATGTTAAACTCAACTTTTACTGAGGAGATCATTTTCTTCATTTGGCTCGATGCACGATCCATATACATTTCAAACGAGAAATGTCAATTTTATAATCAAAATTATGAAATTTTTGTAACATCTTGATTTTGGATATTATTGCAAATGAGTTTTAGATAAATTTATGATATAATATTTGTGTAGAAACTATGTGACTTGTATTTTTTTTAAGAAGCCAAGAGAAAACTATCTTTGATATCATTAGTCGAGGGAACCGCACAGCGTTGATTCTGTTTATACATAAATAGATACGTCCCTGTAATGGAGAAGCTTGACCGTTCATGCTTCAGCACACAGAACACAGGAGGAAGAAACTAAAATATGAAGGTTCAATGGTCTGCCCCTCTCTTTTGCCTTCCCTCTCTCTCTCTCTCTCTCTCTCTCTCTCTCTCTCTCTCTCTCTCTATGACTATCTTACTGATACTCTCTCCTTGAGCCGTGGAAAAAGATAAAGGCGATGATGGTGGACCAGTGTTGAAAGAAAGAGAAAAAGTACGATGAAAACAGAAAGCGAGAGAGGACAGAAAAGAGGAGAATAATAGGATGCGAGAGAAGTCGCTTCTTCTTTTGCCGTAAAACAACAGTAGTACTTTGCGATTTCGCATTCTAAGATTTTATTGCGAACCCGAGCCAAGTTTAATCGTGTTCAAAACTTATAAGGTACTGTAAGCCGAGCTCGTCTCCCTCCTTTCTTATAATTTTATTTATCCTTTCGTATCTACGTAGACATTTCCTTCTTTCTTTATTTATTTTTTTCATCGTGCGCTAATTTTTTTCTCTTTATATAGAATTCGTGGGTAATTGAGCATTACGCAATGATTTTCTTGTTACAGGATGATTTGAACTATATACTTTTCGTGGAAAATGAAGGAAAGTGAATTCTACTTATTCTTAGATACTTTGTTGAAGATTTCCCTCGCGAGATCGAAAAAAACGATTCATTGTAATAATGGTGTCTGAAGCTTCCAAGAATATGAATTTGTTGTTATTGGGTACTTGTAGCGTACCGAATTAAAGCGCTCTTTTATTTTTTCTTTTTCATTTAAATATGTTATGAAATTATTTTTTATAATTTTAAGTTAATATTCATGATAGTACAATAATCTAAAAACTTGGATTTATTTTTAAAATAAAATGAAAAGAAAGCTAAATAAAAATGAACCCGAAATGAAAATACCGTATATTATATCTCGATTATATTGGAATTAAATTGGAATCGATTATATAGAATACTTAAATGTCACATGTTCATCGACTCTTTGGCAAACTGAATATTATGATACATATTAAATATAAATAATATTTCAGAAGCATTTATAACGTATATACTTCATGAAGTGTAAAAATAGAAAGCCTTTTCAATACGACTATTTAAAATAGATTTTTGTAAACGTATTCAGATATAATTGCTTACAAGATTATGATTTCAAATTTTTTCTAAACAATAAAATTTTAAATCTAAGCAGTACTACTATTCTTAAAATTTATAACCGATAGTTTTATTTAAAATATGCAAATATAAATTATTATAGTAAAAACTCTTAATTTGTTGATTCGATCCGAAACTTTATATATTTGATTGAATTGATTAAATTTTGTCAAATTTTTCGTCAAATATTTATAAATGTGTAATATCTAATATGTAATACTTATAAGCAATAAAGATTTAAATCCACGGTCTAATTTTCGGATTCATATTACATCTGACTCTAAATTACAGTCCATTTTAATGTATAATTAAAATGATTGTTACTTTTAACCACGAAAACTTCCGCAATTCCGTAAGTCTTATAAATAAAATTTCAATCGAACTTATATATTTATTATTTACACAATAGACAATTATTTTAAGTCTTGATCTTTCATTAAATAAAACTAGATCAAATTCTATGCTCGAGTGATTTACCTAATAACTATACATTATTTTATGTAATTGTATATATAGTTATAATAATTTTCCAAGATGAGGTGCGATGACATTAAAATTATACAGGAGATAAAAGAAAATTTTTGATTAAAAATATTGATTAATAAATTGATTTTACATTTCAATGTATTCCTTCCTCATAAGCATTAGTTTTCTTTACGAGCAAACCAATCGTTGAATTCGAAATCGCGATGTCCATCATGGCATACTGTAAGATCCTCGTGCGCACTGAAACCGTACACTTATTGCATCTGGCAGGATGAAAAATACAAAAGAAGATCCATCTTACCCATTAACAGCGAGAATCTCGGCACAACCTTATATTCGCATGTGCATACACACAGGCATGTGTATTAAAATATATATAGATATATAACATAACTCCGCGCCAAGTGAATAACGAGGCGATCATTAACTTAATCTTGTTCATCTAACGTAAAAATAGACGGGCATAGGCCAAGATAGTAAAAACCGGGCAACTCCTTCGATCCACGTAATTGTCGATCAACGTAGTGCGTATCAAAGCTTATCGGATCCACGATCGAACGACCGGATTAATTTAGCGGTATAGGATTTGCGTGCCGAGATCGGTTCTCGTTTATCGTACCGCCCTTATACGAATGTTCGAGAGTCTTCACACGATTACAGGCAGAAGTAAGATATGGATGGCATCTTCCCTTCGAAGCAGAAAGAGTAGCAGTTCACCCAAGCGCAAAGACGCGAACTCTTATTTCTAATCTGTTTCGTAGAGCATATACGTATTGAATGACTCGGATTTAATCTTTTGTATTACGGTAATAAACCAGCCTTCGCGAACTCGTTGTTACCGACTTAATTTAACGTACTCTATCTTTTCTCAACGCTGTTTTTACATTACTGATAAATCTCTATATGAAACTGATAAAAACTGATAAAACTCTATGAAATCAACGTTAATAAGGATCGTAATAATTCTAGATAGTAGTAATAGCAATCTAGGCATAATAGTAATAATAATAGCGATTAGTATTTCTAAAATAATAAAATAAGGATCTCAAAACGAATAATAACCGATATTGGAGAATTTTCTTTTTTACCACGAGTGAACATGATACACAGAAATCTGTTTTATATTCTTATTTATTATTCAACTCGCTGTTTTTTTTAAAACTTTTACATGTTCAACGTCTGAGCGTACATTGTTGTACAAAGACCCTAAGATCGTCTTGTCGAGATATAAAGTGTGGGTTTACGGGCACTATTATCTGCATTTATATGTACTACATTTTACGTACTAAATATGCGTACTAAATTATACAAGCGTCTTCGAAGACGTGATGCCGAGGACTCACAATTTTCAATTTTCTCTAATTATATAATTCAATAGCTTTTTCAAAACGATGCCTTTTCTCATTGTTTGATGCACATTCTTCTTTACGTAATCAGAAACAATCTTTAATTTTGGTAAAAATGTTCTCTTTTATAACTTTGCATGAGAAATCCAAGGTAAAATATTCTATGGTACAAAAAAACAGGCAAACTTATTTCCAATCCGTTATTTTTCTCTAAAAGATCAAAATCCCTTCGAGTACTAAGATATCCTCTAGATTTATTCATCGAGATATATTATAGTACACGATAAAATATAAATATTATTATTTTGTCGTTCTTAAGAAAGAAAAATACTCTTTATCGAAGATTAATTAAATACGTTTGTAATATTCGTCCAATAAAGAACTGAATATCGCAACAATTACAAATTTAAAATTTTTATTGTGCAATATTTATAATTTCTCTAGAATTTAAATAATATTGGCTATTTAACGAGAAAAAAATGTATCAACAAAGGTGCTACAACAACGATTCAAATCGTACGTAGCTGTGATCGCGATATATTATACATATTAGATAATAGATCGCGGTATATTATACAGGAAAATATATTATTTGACAAAAACGTTCGCGTATGTTCGAGCAACCATCAATGATCTTTTGCATCACTGCAATATCACAAAATTTATAAATAATAATTATCGTTCCTGGAATAATGAAAATTGTTTGACAAATGCTCGGTTGGATTTCGAGATATAATTCGACATGACTGTATCGAAACGAATGTTCACTGCGACAAGAATCTATTTTACCGTTTCCCGGTAAAAGAACGACTAAAATCGATCGAGTGGCTAATTTTCGCGATCGTGCCCATGAATGAAAAGAGCGGGGAAAGCAACCGGAAGTGCTCGGGAGACTGTCCCCCTCCCCAGAAAAACAGCCGTTCCGCTCTTTATAATATGTGCGCCCACGCGGCAGTGATTTTGCCTTTCCCCACGCGACCCACGCGCACCATCCTCTGCTCTTATAGACACGAGATACTCTAGCCTTGTATTATTGTTGGAATGCGAAATTTATTTAAATGTATGCCTAGCCGGAACTTTGCCAGTATCTTTTTAACGATTTTGAGGACCGAACTATTCTTGAAACTTATCAAGAGCCTTGGTCGCTTTTCGATACCATACTTTTAGCTTCACGTAACAATATATCATTTTGTTAACCAATACCTATGTTGGTTTTGTCATTGTTGTCTTATTAAACAAACACTCAGATCGGTTATTTATAGAAGTATTAAATACTAAACAATTACACATCAGTTACTCATCCTTCCCAAGTATTGGCCGCTCTAATTTAACTAGCACAGCACTCCTTAAGACATTTTTTGAAAATCTAATCAGCAAAGTTATTATAATTTTTTTTACTATAAATATATAAATCATTGATTCGTTTTCCAATATTAACATAGATTTTAATATCATGCTTATTGATGATTAATATTATATTATATATATAATTATTTTAGCTATTTATGTGTAAATGGTACAAATCGACTGATGAATACTATATTTATATTTCTGTTTAATTAATTTTATTTTAAAAATTATTTTTAAATAAATACGGCTAAAGAATAAGTACAGTAAATTTTATAAAATTTACTACTGCCTAGACGAATAAATATTTATCTAAGCCCTTTTCACAGCTCAAATAAAAATATTAATTTCTAAATTGCACAACAAAATAAATGAAAAACTTTATAGGTTTTTATATGCAAGTAAATTAAAAGTGAAGTATGAAAAAGAAAAATAAATACTGGTTATTGAAAAAAACATCTCAGGTACCCAAGTGATGAGGTTGCTTTTTAACAGACAAAACTCGATCTGTTTTAACCGTAACATTATCTAACCTTACATTGTATGAATCAGCAAAAAGATCTATAGTCTTTGTTTAAATAAATAATTTGGTACTTTTATATTCAACTTGTAATAAAGAAAATAAACAATATGGATAAAGTACTACTTTAACGATTGCATTTTTATACGACGTCATTATGACTTTTATTTTAATTACATATTTGATAAATCTTGAGAAAATACCAAATTAGATAAATTATTCACGGACTTCAACTTAGTTAAAATGTACTTCCTTTCTTTTTAACCTAGTAAATATTTAAATATGTAACTTTATTCTATTTTTTTATATGATTTTTGGAATTTCACAATACAATACTAAGTAATTGTATTAATTAAATTTTTACATGAATAAATAAAGTATAGCTATAAAATATTTACGTAACGAGAAATTCTTACTTTGTACAATTCAGTACAAACATTATGTAAAAGAAAATATAAATCTTGTAAAATATTTTTCCAAAATGTAATTTTTACAAACTATGAAGTTATCTTTGTTTATGTATCTAAGTCTTTCAAATTAAATTTTTCAATATTAAATTATAAATATTTATATAATTCAGATAATTTTTTTACAATAATGTAGTAAATAAAAACGAATAAAATACTACGTTACATAAATAAGCGCAATAAAAACATTTTTAATAAATGAATATATACGGTAGTGCGTACATCTATAAATTTTATACAGAACCAGAATAATATGTCATTTAAAACATTTTCATAGCTTACATTGTTTTGAAGTGTAGGACGATGTATAGCCAAATACGAGAGGCTTTTAATATCAAGAACCTTTGGATAAATATCGTTGCACAAGTTGTTTACTTTCTAATCGAGCAGCAGGTACTTTTGACAGGGCATTATTGTGACCTATTCAAGAATTTTGCATATCTAATAATTCCGTTACATGGAATACAGAAATCCGCTTTACGCTAATAAACGAGTATGATTATAATTCTCTGACGAGCTTAAATTATAACGATTTTCAAAATTTCACCCATTTTCTCGTGTTCCAAATACAGTATAAATTTCTAAGATGGAGTTTTTAATTTTTTTTACAAGAAATTTTTTATAAATATAAAAGGGTAGCAAAGTATTTTTTTTTAAATCATTCAATGCCTTCTAAAGAATTTCTATCACATTTCCATAAAATTTCTCGGTAGAAAAATTTATATACAACTAGATTATATAGGTTTTTATTTTATTAAGTATTTAATGATATTTTGCACATTATAATCATTTTAAATCATAATATTATATTTAATGTTTGATAATGATAACATATATATATGATATATTATTCAGTATGAATAGGTACTCAACAATAAAAATAAACGTGTAGAAAAACTGTAATCAAAATTTATTGAATCTATCTTTTCTTAGCTTTTGTCAATAAACTAAACAATACATTATAGATTAATGAATATTGATAAATTTTTATGTTTATACCGATGTATTGAAAATTTAAGATATTATAAATTTAAGAATTTCAGTACATAAATATATTTATATTAATTAAATATTTTTCTTTTAAAATATTTAGTACTGTTTGTTAACAAAAACAAAGTTATTTTATTAGAAATTTTGGATGTACTAAAGCAAATAAATCATAAAATATTGATTTTTTTTCTATAAAAAAAAATTAAATTTACTTCATTATTTTGTTATATTGCATCTTATTAACTGAATTTTTATTTTTTAATCAAGCTCTGAATTAATTTTTGTTCTTTGTTAAATTTCGTTCTTTTTATTCTAAAAATTTTATTTCTGTTATTTATTTAAATTTTTACTTTTTTTAACTGGCATACTAAAAAAATTCAGTTTCTTTGATGGAAAATAATTATAAAATGGTATAATATAATATGAAAATAGTGTGCATTTTAAATGTTTTATTCGTGTTTCCAATTATTTGTATTAAAAATTAAGTACTATAATTATATCAAAATAATTAGTTTTTCATTTCTTTTTATTTAAATGAAAAGTTTTAGAAATAGAATTTAAAATATATTGGTGTTAGTTGTAATTAATTGATTTCAAAGTTTTGGTGTTTTCATTTTTATCGATAGATCAATTACGAATAGGAAATTTGAAGAAAATACTAAATTCTCAAACTTTAGTTACAGTCAATAATAATACACTGTTTTAAATATTTATTATATAATAACTAAAAGCTGTATAATAAATTTAATGATTCTGAAGTTCTAGATATAAATAACGTTAAGAAATTATCAATATTAAAGAAAACAGTTATTTATTTCTGTTTTGAAATCGTTATCATTGAAATGATATTTACAGCAGATATCTCCATCCATTCTTCCATTCACACTTTATTATTACTTCATATATTGAGTGGACTAGCAATAAATAATCCTGACGCGGAAAGTTCAACAGAATTATAGAATTAATTGCTAGTTGTCATAATTATTTAATATCAATATTTTAATTTAATAATATGTATTATTATGAGACTGTAACGTCATGAAACAAGTATTATAATAACAAATAATTGTATTTCAATATACAAAATATCTGTACATATAGGGTATCTTTGAGAAATATCTCGGGAAAATGTTAGAAGATACGCACTAAAAATTTTACATAACTGTGTGGATTAAAGGAAATACGTAATAACGTCGGAAAGTAAACTAAACCAGACATTCATTATCTACATAATTATGAGAGAGCTTAGCTGTTGCGAAAACAAATTTTCTTTCGCAAACTCAATATCCAGAATACGAGAAAAGAAGAAGAGGAAGTAGAGGATAAAGAAGAGCTCAAAAATGGTTTGCATCGGAAAAACAGGTCGTTGTTTCCCTCGGGCATTGGTTGGGTTTCAGGAGGAAATCATTGAGGAAATGGGAGCACGCGTACCTGGAGCGTCTCTCGGCGCCTAGCACTAGACCTGCTTTTCGTCGAAGCGCAGGATTATCCTCGACGCGGAGCGATCACCGGGGGATTCCCACTTCGTTCACCTCAGTTTCCAGTCACGAAAAAAGTGTGCTGAGAGAGGTTATACTTTTTTCCAGACACTACCTCTTCTTTCCTCATTGGCGAGAATTTTAACATCCGTAAAATTGGACCAAGCCGTAGGTATCATGGTAATATAATAAAGGAGGGAATCGAATTTTTTGCTGTAACGCATGTTGGACAATCGAAAATTTTAAATCGACCGGATAGATGTATTAATGAGAGGACGAAACGAACACGAGCTGAGCATGATTCGAAAGCAATTACTTTTCTCAAATTTATCTTCGGAGACGAATCATGAACCATCACACTGGCACTTCACCACAGTGTAAATTGCACATTCGGTTTAGATCGTTTAACGAAGTTGCTCGTGCCCGGAAGCTTGCCATTTGTCAATCATGCAATATCCATTGTAGAATTGATTAACTTAGTCATACATCATAATGAAATCAGTTGTAGGTTTTACAATATTGTCCATTCGAGTAGACACAAAATTAATACGAATCTGAATAATTATTTTTATACTTAAATGATATAATTAATTATATTTAATACAAAAATAACCGATTTTACAATAAATAAATTATCATTAATGTATAGTTTGTATTGTAGTTTCCCTGTTTTATTTTCATTTCATTTTAACTTTTGTGTAATTAAATTTTATTTCAATAAATAACTCATTTTTATTTATTTTTATAATATCTATATATGGATTTTACTTTATTACGTTTCACTAATTATTTGTATTCATTTTAAAATTAACTTAATGTATATAAAAAATATAAAAGCATTTACAATTAATGAACTTGTTATAAATCAATAATTATAGATTAGCAATAAGATTCATATATTATAATTCGATGAGCTAAGTTAATTATAATATATTTACAATATATTGTTATAATATACTATATTTAATACTGGTAGTTATAATAAATATACTATTTCTTATTATATGATGTTTCCTATATTAACATTGATAATTTAGTTTTGAAAGTTTGTGTTGTAAATCGATTTAATTATAAATAGAAAGTTACTTAAAATTCCTTATTATCGTTGTAAAACTCTTAGTTTATACACATTTATAATTTGTTATTATGAGATCAAGCTTTCTTTATTTATATTAATTGAACCTTTTAAATAATTTTAAACTATATATTTTTGACAACTATATCTTATTATTAAATTTGATATTGGAAAAAAATACTAGATAATTTTATTTTTCTTGGGTAATAATTAAAATAATAATCTGATAACATTTCTAAAAATGAATGCTGTATATTTAAATTAGCTGAATTTAAAAATAAAATAAATGATAATATGTCAATGCAAAACGTGGCAGAATCAGCAATAAGGATTTTGATGGGAAGCTAGGACCATTAAACCATAACATTCATGAAATTAGGTTCTTTTTTTAATCCATTGAATTTTATACAGAATGAAGTTGTTTTTTTTTAATTTCCGAAGGTGGATTTGCATTGGCTATAACATATATTTCATTTTATTAAAAATTGTACATAAATGTTATTTTAGCTGCAAAACGTATGTACGTATGTGATTAATTATTGTTTATATATGTGTTTATAGTATGGCATTTATTGTAAGCAAAAAAATTGTAAATCATATTGGAAAATTTCCGAGCAAATCGACCATAAGTAAATATCGTTTCTGATAATGATGATTTTATAGCTTGAAATTAGGAGCGCTTATTGCAAAGTTTCATTCGTAATCATAAAACAGAAGGAAAGAGAGAGAGAGAGAGAGAGAGAGAGTACGCGAAAGGGCGGGAGGGAGATGGAAAAAAGGGAAGGTCTGCTAAATTTGCGACGGAGCTGTCGAATGTAAAAACCAATAATGGCGCCGCGCACAGCCGCCGATCGTCTGTGTAAGCATGGTGACGACGTCGGGACGCATTTGTTTGGATTAGGCGTGTGCGGTGACAGGGCAATTTAGCAAATGGCCCCGCGGCACGTAATTTCATAACGCGCCGCATCCACTCTAATCGATCAGCCCAAAATTCAAAATCTCTCGAGTCATACGAGCCGTCGATTAACATGAGCGGGTTTGTCGATCGACTTTAATGTCCACGTGTTTAATGTGCGCTATTAGCCGATCACGACCTCGTGGGATGTTCTATGAACGAGGACCAAAATTTCTTAAGCACTTAGGAACAATAAAATAATTGAAAGCCTAGTGGAAATATAATTTGAATTTACACCGATGAATACAAATTATAAATAGGAAAGGTAATTTTGTATTAAACAATTATAATTTTGTGTCATATTTAATAGAATCGTTGGGTATTTTTTTATGAGAATTGATATAAAAATTTTTTAATAAACGCAAAAGAAATTATTTATATTATAATTTTAATTTTTGATTTTTGAAATTAATTTATTCAACGCCACATCGCAAAATATAAATTAATTGAAGTTTCTAACTATAATTACACTTTATATAAGAATACAAAATATACGCTCTATCAAATTCAGAAAAAAACCAATATATATTTATTAGTATTAGATCCTAGCGTTGAAGTAGTTATATTATAAACTTGAAGATTTATTTCAGAAAGTTATTTCAAATGAAATGATTGATAATCGTTCTTTCTATTCAAAGGTCTATAGGCGAATAGTTAATAGTATTCAAATACTTTCACTTCAATTTTTCATTACTAATACTCGATCACCACTGCCATTTATTTTCACATACGAAAACTACACAATACGCTAAGAAATTACTTAGGCAACGGATATTTTTTTTTAACCAATAATTCATTATAACTGATTTTCATCGAATTAATTTACAATGTAATTATTAAAGACTGAATATATATCGATACTCACTGTTATATAAACATATAAATATATCTGTGTATAATAATAAATAATCACTTAAAAAGATTTATTGACTGAAAAAATATGTTTTTTTACAATTTTAATATTATTCTATACAATTTATTAATGCTAATTAAAAAATTAATACTAAATACTTTCGATTAGATTTATTTTTAATATGTCATAGATGAATAATAATAAATTTTTTTTGCTTTATTGATTAATCATTGTATTATTTTCAAAATTATATTGTTACAACATTTTAAAATAATGACTTTAATAACAAACAATACATATAAATAAACTAAATACATCATAACATTATCATATATAGTTAATTTTTTATGAATATAAAACATAAATTTTTTACATCTGTTGAGTATATTATATCCGTAGATAATAACAAATATTTCTCTTGCACATATATTTTAAACTTGTGCAAGAAGTAGCAATTTTGTCTTATAGGTAACAGGATAAGTTTGTATCATAATTATAATAGAATTTGAAAATTCGCTAAAGACTTAGAGTCTATCTCGATAAGTTTAAAATGCATAAATCACACGTTAGTCTTAAAACACGAATGACCAGTGAACACATTAACAACTGAATAATGTTATCAGTAGGTTTCGCAATGAGCATAAAATTTCTCAGACTTATTTGCATAAAAATTAGTAGCATATGGAGTATTAGCAAAACAGGAATATGGAACATCGAAAAATGTGGCTGATAATTAACGTCTATGCAAACGCTAATTACACGGGCGTTAATAAAAATTAAGTACGCAAATCAAAAGATCGTTAAAAAGAACTTTCTTGTGCGAATGTTGGATAAGTCAGAGCTCTAATGTCAACAAGTCCATTGGGGCCATTAGTCCGCGACGAGGACGCGTGCATCCCACAATCGGACGCGAAAATTGAAAGTTAAAAGGCTTTTAACGATGGCCGATATAATGAAGCACTGTAACGTCGACTTTTTTCCGACTAGTGTCAGGAGGCGCGTAGAACGTGCATCACGTCGTTCCACACCGAGTCTAGACCCGTGTGGTACGACCCGGGGCGTCGGGCCTCTCGTTCCTGCGCAGGCGTACCTCCGGACCCAAAAGGTCTAGACACAGAGACTGCGAGGGCACGTCGCGACGACGACGAGTTCGACGACGACGACGACGAAGACAGCAACAACGACTTTTCCGATGCGCTCTCCTGTCAATTATTGTGGGTGGAAGCCTGTAATGGGATTACTTAACGGGAGGCCGGAAACTTGGGGGCGAGGCCTTACTCTATCGGTACGTATATCTAGACGCCGTTTTGGTTATCGGCGGGTGAATAAACGACCCCATCGATTGGTCCCTGGCGAACAGACATCGATACATACAGACTCGAATTCAGGCCGTGAGTTTTGTTGCCTTACTCGAATGCTCCCTTGAAAAACTATGCGTGATATATAATTCGTGGATATATAGTTTCAATTATAAATAACAGTTTTGCAACACGATGTTTGAGCGCTGACCAAAATTTGTCGAGGTTATTGGTACTTAACTTCACTTCTCAATTTCAATGAATAATACAGGTATTTTGTTTAATACGGGCAATGAAATAAATAAAATTTGCTTCGTAACTTTATCGGATAGGTAAATTTATATCAATAAATTTTACCTGAATTTCCAAGTAAATTTTCTACGCTATAGTTATGCATGTACAAATATTTTGATATTTTTCTCTATATATTTGTAGAATTATAGCTGATTAATTTATTTTATGTTTATAACCACGTGCTGTAACTAAATATTAATCTTCGTATATTGTATAATTATATTTATTTTATTTTTTCAACAATAATGCATAATTTAATTTTATATTTAGTATAGATATTCGAAATAATTCAGTACTATTAGAATCTGCAGCTATTAAAATTACATACGTTATTTAAATCTTTATGATATTTATACATTATATTAAACATAATTAAATGAAAAATATAATCATAGCCGATGAAACGATAGAAGATACAAAACTTTTTTCCAAAAAATTGTTTTATATATAAAATAATATTGTAAATTTCATTTTATGAATTTTAAATAATACACATTATATACGATATATATTACTCACGATTACAAAATATTCATTATTTAATTCGTATTTTATAAATGCCAACTATTAAAATGTACCTGAAACAAAAAGATAATATCATATAATTATTGCGACTTTTGTCATAAAATTATTTAAATACAAAAAATAGTAAAGACAATTATGGATTAATATTAATAAAATATAATTATTGTAGAACAATATCGTATGAACAATTATTTATTATTTTATTATTATTATATCATTAAGACTTTTATGGATATTTACATTATCATTTTATATGTCTTAAATTATATGATAGATAAACTATAAAAATTGTACAAAAACTAAGTAAGAATAGCGCAAATATAAATAGTTGAGAAAAAGAAAATATAAGTGAAAGATAGTATACAAAATTTCATAAAATAGTGGAAGGTTTGTTGTGGAACACAATATCTGGGATTATCATCCTTTATTATTTCCTGAATATCTAAGTGCTTACGCGCATAAATAAAATACAAGGTAGGACTCGAGTAGCACAATAAACTTCAAAAGGTAATAGAGGAAATGAGCAACTCGACAAGAATAAAGCTCATCGACATTTGCCGTAAAGCACTCGCTTCTCGCCTAACGTACTTTCAAGCAACGAAGCCGCACGAGTACCCTTGACGCGGCTTGACGCGGCTCGACGTGCCTTGACGCCACAATAGACAATAATTATTCTCCACCGATGATTTCACGGATGACCAGGTGCTTGCATTTCTCCTCGCTCAGAAGAAGGAGAACTTCGAAAAGCTACCAGCTGAGTGCAAATAAAAACACACGACTCCGTTCCTCGTTTCTGTGGAAGCGCACGGTTAGGAGTCCAAGACTTTTGCACTAATTAGAGAGAATGAAGTTGTAATAAGTGCACGTGCAATCATTTGTAGGCTATCATTACGGTGTTCAAAAGGTAGTAAGTAGCGCGAGTTGCAATTTTTTGTGTACTTTGGTTATTGATTTTTCATTCTGCCCCACTTTTAGACCATCAGAAACTTCAATTTGCTGTAACGTTCGATCCGAGTGAAACTTTATGTATAATATAATATTATAGCGTTTGTTTTTAAAGAATTTCCATTATATTCTATAAAAATTCAATAAGTCTGGTAACCCTGTGTACATTATAAAAGAGATCGATCGATTACTTGACGCGATAATAATTAATTATTGTATTAAAAATATGTATTTCTAATATTTTTATATTTCCCTATTAATTTGATCTAACTATAATAATTCAGATAATTTTATATCAAACGTTATTAAAAGAATCGAGTTTTTTTCCATATTTAAATCACATATCCACATTTATTATAATTTTTACAATTGTCACATATTATGATTACAACGATTTATGTTTCTTTAATTCATTTTTCAATTTTTATTTTTTGAAAACAATTATTCTACAAAAAATTGTGTGAAACTAATATCATTATTTGTAGTAGTTAATTTTTAAATCTATTGTTAGATTATATTCATTACATTAATAATCATATTCAAATATATTATTGGATTAGAAAGAAAAATATTATTCAATGATCATATTTATATCTATGTAGACATATTAAATATAATGAAAATTCAATAAATATAAAATAAAAAATAAAGAAAGTATTAAAATTAATTATAATTGAAAAAAGTAATTTACAAATGATATGAATTGAAAATATTAATGTTTTGAATATTTAATATAACTCACAGAAGAAATTATAAATAGAAATATTCTATAGTTTAGTAATTAGATATTTAAATTACATCATTAGTCAACAGTATTTATTCATATATTTATTAATGAAAATCATGGATAACGATTCGCAAAAATACTAATTTATCGAATGAATAAAAAGTTTGATAGATTAGATCTAAAAAATAAATAGCATCATAAAAGTATATAATTTAATTTCAAGAATCACCTTTCCGATATAAACTCAAAATACTTTACCAAATGCTAATTTAAAAGTTTACACTTGCTGATTGTACTAAAAATACTGAATTATGTAAAATAAAAGAAGATAGGCATCGATATATTATCTTATACAAATGTGTGGGTATTCAGGGCGTGAAAATATGTTAAAAAACTTAAATATTGCAGTCTTTCGAATCCGTGCATCAATCTAGCATAAAAATAAAAAAAATTAAGAGAAAGCTCAAATAATTATTTATTTATGGTAATGTATACGACAAAAACACATTAATAGCCAATATTTTAGTTTTAAATTGGAATAAATTTGAGTATCAAGTATCATTTAATTACCATAATGAAAATGCGCGGCTAAAATTTGGATGCAGTAGCTCATGAAATTAAAATCGTGAAAATTGCTTCTTTGCGTTTATCAGGATAAGGAAAAACACGACAGGCGACACCGAATTGAAATAAAACGATATCGTCGAGTCTCCAAGTGTATTCGCCACCTGCGCGAACAACGGACTCAAAACCGGGGGTCAACTTCCTTCGTTCCCCCGTGCTCGCAAAGACTCTAATCTCATTAAAAGTGACTTTCGTCGCTTAGGAAGGAGTCAGCCCTTCTCGCGGTTGAGTGAATCCATCGGGGCCTCCTCGGGGCTTAAAGTACCGGTGTGCGCGCGACCTCCACGAAGACGGTGCCAGATGCAGAGGGACCCCCACGGATCTCTTCGCGTCCGCATCCGAGCATGAAAATTTAATGAGACCCCAAGGAGGGCGTCTTGCACGCGAACGCTACCGACGTAGCAAGCGACATTTGGGCCTCGGTGACGACGTCTTAAGCCGAACTTCGTTACTGGCGACGCCCACGAGGGGTTGTGCGCGCGTGCCCGGAGACGCGCGATCGGAGTCGAAGATTATCGAAGTATAACGGCGATTATCGTAAGTAATGCAATTACTACCCGGCCGTGGGGGCGGCAGTCTGCGTCCGATTTGCACCAGGCGTAATTCTCGGTGAGGACGCGTCCTCAGAGAAGCGAGTTTCTGGAAACGACAGGAACGATGTTGCCTCTTACTCTATACTCTATACCAGCGATGCTTTGGAAATGCATGCTCGGGCGAACGTAAAACGATATTCCAGGTAGTTTTACGCTGTACCCATTATACCATAAGTGAATAATCGTAGTTTTCAAATAATAAATATACATTCGTATATTAAAAGTATCTCGTAAATATCTATAACACTTATATTCGACGTTAAATTTACGATAATTAAATTTACTTTCTTTATACTATTTTGTATTTTGAAATAATATATATTAACCCTAATAGAAATATTGTAAATTATTGAACGCTAATTATTTCAAATTTACATAAGTAAAAACTAATTTGTAGCAGTTTTAATAAAAATAATTAAATTTTATCAACAAATATCAGATCGATGTATAGATAATGCAATAATAATCTTTCAATATAATATGAATTTATGTGAAAAAAAGTTCGAACAATTTTTTCAAAAATAATTTTTTTATTTTTGAATTATACGACTTTATCTTTATTACAATTTTTTTAAAAATAATATTCGTTTATTAAAATATATGTTTCTAAATATTAAACGAAATATTTTTGAAATGGCATTAAACTTTTTTAAATGTAATTTTTTTATTTCCAAAAATACTAGAAAGTTCGAATCTTTATAATATGTTATCGAATTATACTTATCAATAAGAAATTAAGATTTTAAATAGTTTAAATAAACATTTGAACACTATCAAATAGTCAAATTCAAATGAAAATGATATTCATAAAAGAACCTTAATATTTCTATAATTATGTACCAATAATTTTATCAATATTTCATTTTCGCAAATTTTTATGTAAAACTTAAAAATCTAAAAGTATTGATATAAAAAATTTAAATTAATATCACTAGAATGGTTACTATAAAAAAATTAAATTTATATATTCAAATTAAAAACTTTTTAAAATAACTTATTAGAAGAAAATTAAAAAGTGATAAAAAGTTTGTGCTTTTTAGTTATTAAAGATAAATTTATTGAATAAATTGTTTTACAATAATATATTTTTTTTGATAAAACAGTTAGTTTTTAATGACGTTAATATACGATAAATACACCGCATGTTCTAAAAATAATAATATTTAATAAAATTTTAACCATCTATTAAAATTGATTCGTAAGCTATGCAAAAATTTTATGTTTTGAGTATATCCTAATTTATCATAATAAAGACATAATTAATATAATTTTGACAATCAACTACAAGATATGTATTTGTATTATTAGAGAATTTGAACCGATTGAAAAAGACTAATAGATAAGATATAGCTTTAAGATAGTTTGTATTACGTTATAGTTTAATATAGGGAAATAATAAATGCTATTATATAGCATGATATTTTAAAAAGATTCTTAATGTGTTCTAGAAGAAAAGTGAGCATATCCGCAAAGTTAAGATAGGCATAGACAAGAGCCGTGCAGTATGTAAAAGTCCCTTGAATAATTACAAGGTGTAAAAGTTTTTCAGTACTAACATCGGTCGATTAGAAACCATGTTGGTAAAGTACCAATCCTCTAGCTCTGTAGACCGGCCGTAAGTATCGCCAATAAAACGCATCTCGGCATCTCGGCATCTCGGCATCTCGGCATCTCGACATCTCGGCACATCGGCATCTCGGAGATAGCTATAGCGATTGTTTGGATTTTATAATTGAATCCTTGCGCACCCATTTTCCTCAGAATTCCCACAAACGGTCGCTTTCGCTATTATCCGAAGAAGCGAACGCCTCCGGATACGTGGATTTGATTTACGCTAAGGCACGTGAGCAGAACCGTTTTTTTCGCCCCCAAGTGATTTACAAACACGGAAAAGGTCCGCCCGGATAAAAGCCTCGATTATGACCTTTCATAAGATCTGCGACGAGCTTTTTGTCATATTTTACGAGGAAGTTGTTCATTAATAAGCGCCTTTTCTCTGGCTTACTTTCACGGACACGAAAATCCTTCCATACTTCCCGATTGCATGTTATCATTTTGCAACCCTTTCATTCATCATTCGAGGCGACTTATCAGTGAAAAATTACAAACTTCTTAAATATCATTTTGCTATATCATATTCGTGCTTTACGTCGGAAATACTCGATTTTTAAATTTACCATGGGTAATTAAAAAGCTTAAAAACATGTGATAACATTTTTTAAGTAAAGATGTTCAGTTTGATAAGTAATAAAATATTTATTATTAAGGATAATATTCGATCTTCCAATTACATTTGAATTTTGCGTCATGGCGATTAAAAAAAAATCAACTGTAAAATACTATTCAACGCTTTCCAGTAGAAATATAATACATAAGAATATATTATGTAACTTTACAGGCTCATACAATATTCATACAAATAGGGAAGAATCAAGACATTGATCTTAGTTAATTTTAATTTTATTTTATTTTAAAGAGCAATAAATATTCATCGTTGACAGAAAATTAAATAGTACCGTTAAATATTTAATCGGGTGCGTCAACGTAAAACATGCACCAGAAACTAAAAATACAAAGTTTGTAATTAACGTAGCTGATGTTCTGTATATTTATCTATAAATATTAAATATTTGTTATTTATATAAAAATTTGACATAGATGCAGATAGCAATTGTAGAGTATGCACATGAATACCATAAAAAATTGTCTTGATAACAACTCAATTATAATAACTTATATTGCAATTCGAGATTAAAATAAATTATATTTTACCTTAAACATAAAATTAAATGGCTTCATCTATAAAGAAAAATTTTTTATGAATACTATTTGAAAATGAATTTAAGGCAACGTTAATATAATCAAATTAATTTGTAACTATTACTTTTTTAACATAAAATTAAAATATAAATATATATTAGATGATTATTTAATACATAAATAATACATTTATATATTAAATTTATATAAAATTTTTGTGGATTAATGGTTGAAAATTGCATTTTATCTTAATTTATTATTTATTGGTTTTTATTTCCTCAATTTAAAAGTTCTCGAAAATGTAAATGGATTTCAATTTTGTTTGTCATTCGCCTAATACAATATTTCTTAGAAGAATAAGGAGGTAAGATATACAGCAAATGTCATCAAATTTTGACTTTAGAAGAAAATCCGTATACTTGTTTCTAAACATTTCTTTCTTCAATATAATTACAAAATTACGATAACTTCTTAGAACAATTATATATATATATATATATATATCTGTTCATTTGTATTTGGTTACAATATTCAAAACTATATTCATTTTTACGAATAACTATGCATTATTGTGATATAACGAATAACTAATTTAAATATAAAATATAAAATAATATAAAATTTATTCATTAAACTTATAACATATTTGTGCTCTTAATTATTGATTATAAATATGTCAACATTACCTATTCTTTATTGAATTATCCATGAAACATGGATTAATGTTTATGGTTAATTCAGTAAAAGTATTCGATGAACGTAATTTAACATAATGTACTAGGTTATTAATTTTTTTATTTTCTGTTTACAAAATTTATTCAAATACTTAATTAAAAATATATTAACTATTAACTTTTATTTAATTAAAATACTATTATAGCAAATAGATTTCTAAACTAAATTAAATTCTTTCTAAATTACTCGCTTATAAAATAAAAATTAATAGAGCAGTGAGATCGTAATAATAATACTTAGGTTGAAACAGAAACTGTTAATTTCAATCGACCATTATTTTTCGAAGATAACATAAAAATCCACTCAACATTGGTACTATTCAATTAATTGAAAATTCGAACGGGCAATAATATAACGTTACATTCACGCACACAACCATATCTCGATGAATTCCCGCATGCGTAGGATATTCAAAGCTAATCATAATTTTTATTTGGAGAAAGCCGTTATATATGGTGGTAAGTCAGGCGACTCGAAAAATGGCGCACGAAGACATCCCATCTCAACGGCATCAACCCTTCAGTCGTGTGAGAGAAGAATTGCCATTGTTCACCGGTACAGCAATTTTTGAGTGTCTAATCGAGCATCCAAGCGCGAATTCCCTGGCCTTTCACGCCGTCTTCGCGCGCGGCTCCAGGAATCTTCGCAAATCTGTCTTTTTCTCCCATTCATCTCGTTAATCTCGCGTTCTCGGAGTAACGGCTCCGAAGTTTTTGTCGACGTCAAGAGCGATAACGAACTCAGGCGCGCTGTAAATTACGTTTGAATCGCACCCCCACGCTAGCCGAGTAAGATGCTCGTTGATTCGTGACAGGTGTTGCGACAGGTGATGGGTATTGCCACCAGCCGCGTCGGGCCCAGGTGCATCGTTCCACCATGGAACTCAAACGATCCATCGCGCCTCTGAGGATTCACCACCCGAACAGCTCATGCGAGAAGCCGGTGGCAACGGCTTTGAGGCGCCGTTGAGCTACCCGAGGTTATCACTCGGTACTTTTGCTCAAAGGTTTTTCTTTTCGTAGATTAGTAACGTGACTCTTCTTTAAATATTTTGTCAGCACTTCCTTGAATCGTTTTTTTTTCGCGTAAATACGGGAATTATTAATATAAAAGAAGTGTTTCGGAATTCAATATATTATTTACTTTAAGGTATACACTTGGGATATCTACAACTTTTTTTTAGGTTACTTACGTATTTCTTTGAAAATGATAAAATGATAATTCGATAGGTTTTTACGAGTTTATGCTAAAACTTTCAGTGATAGGGTTTAATTAGAACCAAAGGACACTATTAAAGAAAGGAATATTCAAACGCGGTATTCTATTGTACAAATATTTTTTATTTATTTATATCGCTTTAACAGAAATAATTTTAAACATTTATTTTATATTTGTACACGGTTAAAATATAAAAACGCATGCTAAGAAATATGAGTCTGAGCTAGCTAAAATAATTTGATTTGTCTTCTTACAAAAGAATAAACATAAGTTTCTTAGTCAGTCTGTGGAAAAGCCCAAATATCGCTAGAATGTATATTCTTACATATGCACACTATTTATTTAGCTTTACCAAAATCAATGCTTTGTTAAGGCTTCTTGGACTTAGCGAGCCACTGAGTTGACGTAATAGCTAAAAAATAAAATTACATTAATTTCAGCTAATAAAATTACAAAATTTAAATAAACGATTCTTACTCTTCTCTGTGGTTGTTAGCGTAGAATTTTTTCGCGGATCTGGACCGCATGCAGGATCGCACCGATAGCGCAAAAAAGGATTATTACAGATTGAACAATCAATAGATGGAGTCTGCAAAATCACGCTACATTGAATAGACCAAATAACAATGATAACCGTGAATGCGTTAATAAAATAGATATACCGGAAATCTTTGGAAGCAAGGCCAAGATATAGGATACATACACCCTCCTATCGGTCCGCCACCAATCCCAATGGTAATTTGAGGGGAGGATTGCCAAGGATTGTACGGATAGCAATTACATCCAGCTGTATATTTATTTTAATCAATTGTTAATTTGATAAGAATAACAAAGATTTAACAATTTAAATATATGATTAAGAAAACTTTTAAACTTCTTACACTGGATATAATTAAAAAATTTAAAGAATTTTTTAATGTTAATAGATAATAATTCAATGATTAGACACCGTTTTCTTCAATTATGATTATTATTTTTCTATTTTATTACATAAACGTTTATGATTTTGATATTTTTACAGATATCTAAAAACATATAAATAAGATTTATTTATTTATAAAAGTTATTGATATATATATATATATATATTTATGAGATATATATAAATGATAAATTGATAATGAATTTGCAGTGTAAGATCAGATTTTGTATAATTTCTTTATAGTATATAATAATGACATAGATAATCATTTAAAATATATAATATCTCATAGTCGCATGAACACTTAAAACATTATCTTTAATAAGTTTAAAGCATTTGATAAATTAATTGTAATTTAACAATACGCAATTCTTAATATTTATCAAAATAATCTATAAAATTTTTAAAATATTGTCATAATTATATAAGTTACAATTTGTTAGAGAAGAATATTTAGATAACAAATAAGAATTATATAGAATAATAAGTACTTCTATTAAATGTAATATGCTATGTCGTTTAAAACTTTCACGTTTAAGTTATAATTTACATTTGTACTCCTATATTTTAGTTATCGATAAATTAGATTATGTATTGAATGGATATTCAATATTTTCAAGTTGATTAAAATAAAAGAGCAGCGATGTTTCAAGTATTTCGCCAAAGAGCTAACAGTTAATTTAAAAATACTTTAAAAAAGTTTATTCGAAATTGGAATAAGCATTTACAGATCCAAAGTATTTACATATGGAATATCAGATTATCTATATTTTGAATTCGAAATTCGATCACTTTTTATTAATTTTACTTAAATCTTGAAACGAATGACCTAGCATTGAAAAAAATTTATCTTGTCCAATACATGAACTTCTAAACAAGAATTTTTATCCAAAAGAAAATTGTATATTACGTTCAAGTCTGAAAAGAACAGTATCTCCATCGTAATTACGCATTTGTTTTACTTTCCCAGTATATGAAAATGTATGTTCGTTGAAATTTTGCAAGTATTAGTAAATTTCTAAGAGCGAGCATTTCAACCAGACGATGCTATGAAATAAAATCGATATAAATGAAATACCAGGAAAAATACTTACGGCAGCCGCAATCGGCTCCGGGGTAAAATCCCGTGCCGAACTGATTGTTGATGATATTGTTGATGTCGATTTTCGGGGTGAGCTCAGTCTTGCGTTTGTCTTCGTTGCTATCTCGGACATCTTGACCACATCTGGAATTATCGTGGCCACACTTGGAATTGCTATGTCCACACTTAGCTTCGCCTTGACTACACTTTGTATCGCTTTGCTGGCAAGGTTTCTCATTATTAGTCTGTTCGGATCTGTCAACGCAATTTGTGGTGTTCGGCAAAAGATTGGTGATATTGACTATTGTTGTGATGTTCGGGGTGTTTGATCCTCGAGTCTCGGTGCACTCTCCGTCAGCGCAATCGTACGAGGTCTCCACGGTCTTGGAGTACGTCTCGATGAGGCGTTTCCTACAGTGCGAGTGGCAGTCGCGTAAGCACGTCAAATTCGTGCAATTCTGCTCGAAGCATTCGTCCAAGCAAGCTCGCGTGTTACCTGAGTTTAAATGATGTTTCAGGCTCTTTCGTTTAGTTACTGCGTGATATGTTTGATCGAGTAACAGTATATTTAATGTGGTTCAGCCGTAAGCCCCACTTGAGATGAGCCTTTTCCTTTTATTACCAATGTATGTTCGTGTAGTACAGTTATTCTAAACTACAATCGATTTTATTTTATCAATAATAGTACTGTTATATAGGCATTCGTATACTTTATTCGATAGCAATTATGTACTTATTGTTACCGTTCGAATCTATTACGAACGATTGATATAAATTATCGTTTCAGATACTCTTCCGAATATTTTTATGTTGTACTGATTATTAATTATATTTAATTTAAACAGATCAAATAATTTTACTTTTTTTTAACTACCTAAAGTATATTATATGTAAATATGACTTATGAGTATAAGAATTAACATTCAAGAGAAAATTATTTAACTAATAAAAATTAAATTAATAACGAAAACTATGTTTTATGTAAATCAATCACTAAAATTTTATTCTTATTTACAATGTGTATATGTGCAGGCTGTTTAACTTTTTTAAACTCATTTAGTTTACAGTATATGCTTCTTGTTTAATCTTATGCAAATGAAATATAACTAAATAATTTTGGTTCAGCATCAATTTTCTATTTGAAGTTATCATAACATAGAATGAATTTATCATTTACACAATATATAATTATTCTATTGCTTACAATTGAATCTTTTTTATTGAGTTTTTAATTATTTTAACAATATTATAAGTTTTTCAGAGAGAAAATTATATTATTATAAACTTTGAAATAAAATAAATATACCTATGGTAAATTATACGTAATTTGTTTCTTAAAGAAAAGTGAAAGTTATTTTAATTATACAGACAAATTTTACTCTCCCAGCCTTGAGTAAACATTCATTTGAGAAGAGAATTTTGTACTTTAAATCTCAGAAATTTATACAAATATAAGATTTATGAGAAACTTACTTTTTTTTCATTTATTTCAATTTCAATGCTTATCTATTCCATGAAGATGATTAGAAACTTCGAAAAATTAAAAATGCTTATGCTCAAAAACCATAAATTATAAAGAGTTGTATAAAAAGTAAATATAATTAAATGAAAATAGAACGCTTTAAATAAGACCTTATTAAAATTATAACACACAAAAGCGATTACCAAATGTTACATCCTTTCAGTTCATTCCATTACGCTTTTTAAACCTTTCTGTTAGACCCGAAACTAAAACTCAGCAATCAACGCATTACTTAACATCCGTCAACTTACAAAGAATCCCTCATTATCCCAATTACTGGCTAGTCGCAAATAATTCGCAAAAATCATACCGAAACCAGTGCCACGGTGTTGCCTCTTCTCACGCTTCAGACATTTGATGTAGGCACGATAATCGGTGTTTTGACACTCGAGGATCAGCTTCCGTTCACTTTCGATGGCCGCTTCGTGGACGGACGAGACTTCGTTTACCTGATGGTCGAGATGCCTCTGAGCGACAACCGTGCCCAAGACGCATAGAAACACGAAGCAGAGGCTCGGTTTCATGATGGCGACGCTCCAGTGCTCACGCCCCGGCCATCGCATCTGACTTTATAGCGCCCGATTCTTGGGTAAACGACCGTCTGCCGGCGACAAGGTTTTTTTTCGTTTTATTTTCCAAGAGACTGCAAAGACGAGGCGATTTCCCGGTATTTGCACAGGCACGTTTCCATCGGGACCGGCGAGCGCCTTCCGAGCAAATTTACTCTGCTTATCGCGGGCCTGCTCGAGTTTGCACCTCCTCTTCCCGCCACCCTGCTTACTCCTTCAGAGTCAACAGCGGAACGGAGCCGGGTTACTCGCGAATTATGCAAGAACACTTTTCACCCTCGTCTCAATCTACATCCGCTCTCTTCGAGCTCTTTCGAATAGACGATCAAACTTTGACTTACATTTTAAATCTTTCGTATTGAAAATTTGTACTTTATGATATAGCTTTTCAGTTTCAGAAGTTGCCGAAGGATTATTTCTGTTAAAACATAGATACAATGACGATTATTTTATCGTTAATGGTATCAGGTTTCTATATTATCAGATAAATAAAGGCCTGGAATTTTTGTATTCATAAATATTAATTAATATAATACATAAATACAATTAAATTTGCACTTTTTATGTTATTATTCAAAAAAATTTTCCAACGAAAGATAAAATTATTTCAAAAAATAAAAATGATTTCTGATCTTCTAATTTTAAACTAAACATTTCTTAATGGTATTATATAATATATTATATATCCCACTAAATTAAAGTTAATTTTAATTCAAAACTCATTCAAATAAAGATTCTAAGTACTTTTTTTATATTCATTGTAAGAAAACAGAAATATATAGCTGAATATTAAAAAAATATTTATCAATATAAATTGATTATCGTTATCATATGTATAGCTTATTTCAAATATAACTAAGTCATATGATTACATTATTTACTATAAAAGAAATATAAGACATTTTTATCATTTAAATAAAATAAACAATTTAATATTTCAAGGCAAATAATATTCGAATTTTTAAATTAGAATTTTTCACATAATATTATTATTAAGTATAAATACTTATTTTGTGAATATTAAGTAGTTTGATTTTCGACTTTATAATTTATACAAGAATCGACTACTCACCGCCATGAAAGATTTAAATCTATTTTCATTTATCAGATTTCATCAAAACATATTAAACATATTTACGATTTCTACTAGTTTTATATGCATTTGTATATACTTGATTATTTGCGATGGGAAGGGGAGAAAGACAACTTGCTTCATATATTACTAACTGGCGGTATAAAAGTACCAGATAAGTCCAGAGTTATGCATTTGGCGTGTTTTAGTTTTTGCATTTCATAAAAAAAAGAATCACAAACAATGTTCAAATTTCAGAGTTTAATTTAAAATTAAATCAACATTACTTTGGATTGTTACTCGCAATCTTACTGGGTAGAATTGAATTGTTATCTGCAAAGCTAATTAGTTTATTATTACTATTCATATCAAAATAGTAAGGTTTTGAGAAAAAAATAGAAATTGAAAATTACAACGCTTAACCTTTATGACTTATTTTTAAAGACTGTTAAGTAATTTCCATTATCAAATATTCATGATTTATTAATTATAAAACTGCAATATAAATTATAAAAACGTTAGAGTAAGGTTTTTAGGATTTATTTAGAAGAAATATTGAATATATATATAGTATATTACTATTTGAAAGAAATTATAGGTAGTTTAGTATGTAATAACATTTTTTTAGTATTCAATAATTATAAAAAAATGAAATTTAAATATATAAATTATTGATTTTTCTATACAAATATAGAATTTTATATTGAAAAGATTTATAAACATAGCAAATTATATAAATACGTATAACGTTGCTCTCAAATAGAAGAAATTTTTATCATTTAAGCAGTGCAACAATGTAATAAATACACTAAGTAGACTGATACATTAATAAATAGATAATATGCATAGTACAAAGTATGAAAATATTTATCATTATATTAAATAAATATAAGTTAATATTGATTTTTATTAGTGAATCTATACAGAACAAGAACCATAACATCATTCATTCCATAATTTTTCTGACTGTGATTATTTGTTTTTCATTGAATTATATAAAACTACAATTATAAGTTTATCATAAAATTTTTAAAAATAAAATAAATTCCATTGTTCCTTAAATTTAAGTTAAAAACTCCTTATCATATAAATATATAAAGTAATTTAGGTTCATAGAAATTTAATAATAATTCAACTATTTTTTAGATATAATGCTAATTCATTAACAGATATTTATAACAAACTTACCATTCGTGTAAAAATAGCACAAATAAGTTTGAAATTCATAAGATGATGCGACTCAAATTCTATTTACAGTTATAAATGATATATAAATGGTTAAATATTTATAAATAGGAATCAATAAATTACTACTACATCATTTTGATATTTTTGATATCTTACGAATGTCCAACAATTCTTTGTATTATAAGTATTAGTCTGTTATTATAATAAATATTATTTTAAAACCTTAAAAACAAAATTGAAATAGTAGATCAAATGCAAATCTACTAAAAATATAATACAACCAATATATAAATTTGTAACAAAAACTATTTTTATATAATTAGTAAAAAATTTCATTTATATATATATATATAGTAATTGTATAAAAAAGTTAGTTTTGTTAAAATGGGAAAAAATATTATAACATATTTCATAGATCAATTTCGAATCTTCAAAAGCATTTATAAAATAATTTAAAAAATTATAATATTTACTTCTCTCGTCGTTACTTGAAATAGAATTTATGCCTTGCATACTTTCGGCATTTCCATAAATACATCGCTTGAATATCGTTTTGTAATCAGTCAAAACAATCATTCTTGAGAAAAATTTTCAAATCATACGAAGTATAGAGATTTCTTATGGTGACAATTTTGTATGTTGAAATTTGACTTGACCCACATAAATAATAGAAGATAGTTAAGAGCTCGTGCACGCGATTAAAACGTAAATTGCACAAAATTAAAATAAATTACGTTGCGAGTCAAATTATCGGTCTTCTCGTTTCTCCGGTTAATTAAGTAAAAAATGGAAGAAGAAAAAGCAACGAGTCGATCTACGGTACATGTCCTAACAACCTGAAAAAAGTTAAATAAATATGCTGCGCTATTGAGAGCAGTAGGGAGTTTGTATCGAGTCACGGACCTCGCGCATGCCACAATTGTTCCCGATACACGCAATTATAAAAATCGCTCACGCCCCTACTTGTAAGTCGCTTGCACAGTTATGGCCTCACGGTTAAGTCCGCGATGTCTACGGCTGTGCGCGTGCTCGAAATGGCAGCTCGTTTGCGTTTTTTATAAACATGACGTAAACACTTTGACATACCAGCGTTTTACGTCCGTTGTCCATCAGTTGTTTTAATCTATCTACCGCAAACAATTGTCGATCGTCTATGATTCCTAGTTATATCAGGAAGTGAGCCGAGCTTATTTGACTTGGGCGGTATATGTGTGCAGGCGCCATTCTTGTAAAGTCATGTAAAAGATATAAATTATTGGTAAGCGTAATTAATTTTGAAAGATTCGATTTATGAAGCAAAAAAATATTGGTTACACGCATTTTCACGCAATTTTGATCAGGCGTATATTACTCATTATCATACTAGTAGGAGTCAATGCACATTTTTTTCTTTTTGACGAGTATATAGTTTGTTATTGAAATTAAATGGAACTGCACTGTTATATTAAATTTTACTTGCATTTTTATCATTTTATAATTTCATTTTATAGGGAAAATTTTACACATTTTTGATCATTGTTCGAAATTTTAAATTTACCGATACTTTTACCTATCTATGATAAATTATTTTTATTAGAAATTATAATAATAATAATTAATCGTGTAATTAATTTTAATTTAATTCAAATATATTTTAAAAAATCATAAATTTCTGTTATAATTGAGCCTTGATGATTTCTTGTGAGTAAAACCGGCATCTGTGTATTATGAGGAAAGTATAAGTCCAGAAACTGGAAAACCAAAATTAACGGTGTATTTAACTTATTTATGACACTCATAACTTAGTTTCTTAATGACTCTTTATTATAATGAGCTGTTTTTTATAGTAAATTAAAATTTAGAACGAAAAGCTGTTTCTCAAAAATATATTTCATATACGATTGACATACAATTACTTTCTTTTAAAATATATAAACTTTTTGAAAAATGTATTTTAAAAATAACCATTTTTTACATTTTCAATCGAAACTTTGATGAGGTGTATCAGTCAAAAATACTTATTAGTTAGATTTTAGTATTATTTGTCGTAATCTACGTATATACACACACACACACACACACATATATATATATATGAATAATTAATTATATTAAAGCAGATAAAATCATGAATATTTTAAATGATTTTGATTTTAAATCAAGGAAAACTGGATGAACGCGTTTTCAACTTATCAGAATTTATCTTAAAACGTAAATACAATTTTTTAATTAAATTACAAATAAACGTAAATTAAATAAAAAAACATAACGTATTTATTATATAATCATAAAAATATAAAAATAGATAAAACTAAACTTAGTTTGTAAAATTTAAAGTTAATTATAATAAATTATAAATTAAAAAATTTTAGTTTCATTATTGAAATCGAATTACATAAATCTTTTACTTAAAGTATTCATATTTTAAACATATTATCATAATATTATACATTAAGTACATTTAATACTTTTTAATAGTAGTTAGGTATATTGTTGAACTAACATAAAATCTTATTTAATTAGTAATAATTTAAAAATATATTAAATACTATATAATATTATATAATATTATATAATATTATATATAAGTGTTACTTATTAATACATTTTAATATGATAATATTCTATTTTTTATCGAATATAAGAATATAACTTTACCGACGCTAATTTTAATATCTACGAATATTAAATTGACAAGCTGATTTTATTTAAAAATTCTGAGTTTTAAAAAATATTATTTATATAACAGTATACAAAGATTTAGTATAATAGTTTTCATTATTTATTTCAGTTTAAAAATAAAAAAGAATAGATAAAATAAAAAAGTAATTTCCTACCATTCATTTTGTAGTATTTATATATTTATAAGCATTGAAATATTTAAAAAAATTAAATAATCCAATTATTATTATAAAATTATAAAACAAAAAATAATATAATGTAAATAAAATATTTAAGAATGGAATGAGCAGGGATATGTAAAAACATTAAAATTTCTGGGATATTATCAAATTAATTATAAGTTTATACGAATTTTAGTTAGTAAATAGATCGATAAAATAAAAATCAAATATAAATATGATAGTTTCTATAAAATATAATTGATTTTCTGTGCAAATGAAATTTGAAAATGTACTTCCACAAATCATAGATGTTAAACTAAAATTGAAATAGTCGATTGATTGATTACAAAATGTATAGAATAGTAACAATAGGCAGATAAGGTGATGTTTCCAATAACTATTACTTATTTATGAATGGATTTATAAAAAAGTTTATTCTCAGTATTGTAAACAATTGGTTAGACATTTATACCAGGATTGCGCAAATATATTGCGAATGACATATTGAAGTACAATTATTACAGCTTATATTACTTTTCGATTATTATTAAAAGGTCTTTAAATGCCTAGACTACATGATATCGTCAATTTAGATTGAAATTATTTAAAATTATTTTAATACACACTTCAAAAAATTTATTATATATTTATTATCCTTTATTTATATATGATATAATGAATACATTGATTTAATATTATAAAAGAAACCTAAAGTACCAAAATACATTTTAACTATGTTAATATTACGTTATAATATAATTTTTTAGATAACTATTATTTTCTTCAAATTTCAAATTCATAAAAAATTATGAATATAATAATTATAAAATGTTGAAATAAGTTAATTTTAATGCAGTACTTTTATATTATTAGTTTTAATTGTAAAAATCATATACAGATTGTGATATCTAAAAATTGGAATCTGTTATAATATTTTACATTGTTATGTAGATTGAGAATGTAATTGTGTTTGAAAAAATAAAATTAGTACGTGTACGCACACATGTAGATGTATAATAATAAAAAAACTTATTAAATAAAAGTAAATTTTTCTAAAATTATTCGCATTAAAAAAAATAATAAACAAAGTAACTTCTAATATTATCTTCTAAATTTTCTATTACATTAATTTAAAAATATAGAATAAAAATTTAATATATTATTATAAAACATAAACTAAATTAAAATATTAAAGACCAGCATCACTAATAAAACAATATTCGAAAAGAAAAGAAATTACTTGTAACCAATTTTAATTGAATTTTCTATCATAGGTGTAATCAATTTTGGCAATATATCAAATTCAAAGTTAAAACCTTAAAATCTATCGTATTAAAATTATTTTAAATAATTCATAATCGTTCTAACATCGTTGAAAAGTATCGCTTTTTAAAGATCTTGTTTTGAAGATAAAAGATATTGTTTATGACGTGAAAAATACACAATGTTGACATAAAAATATACGTAAGATAAGATTGAGAGATTTATATTTAACAGTTTAAAACAATATTAATATTTTTTATTTGAAGTCAATCGTAATTGCTTATTATTTTATTCATTGTATTAATGATCTTTCAAATAACACATTAATATAGGTTGAATATCTTTTTTTCGTATTTGTAACAATAAATTTTAATTATATCGTCATCTTTGGAACTAAATAAAATTAGTTAAATTCTATGTACATTTATTATTTTTGGAAAGATGAAAGTGATTTCTTAATGCAAGACATGACCGCCGTTAAAAGATAGTAATGAAAGTAAGTTAACAAGACCAATACCCTCTTTAATATTCTTGTTATTGTTTTATATTTGTTTTCGAAGTGCATAACCGCAAGCTATTCGCATAGGCTTCTCGAATACGCGTAATGAATAATCGTAGTTAGAAATTAGCCTCTCATATTCTCGCACCGAAAACAGTATCACGATAATGTCTTACAAAATCAAGCTATACTCTCTCATACGAAGTTCCGCCTCCATTATGTAAATTGACTAAAACGGGGTCCAGCAGCTGCAGGTACTTGGCTTCGTTGCAACAGCGCACGAGAAGCCATGAAAGAAAGAGAAAGAGAAGAAACAAAGGGCAACAATGAAATAGAGAAGGGCAGGGAATGCGATCCTCATTCTCCCCCCTCGACCACCGTCACGTCCTTCTCCTTGTCTTTCTCCACATCTTCTTCCTTGTCCTCATCGTCTCCTCTTGGTCTTTGCGACGATCTTCGCGAGAATAGATCGTCTGTAGGTGAGCTCCACCTCGTGGCTCGCTCAGGTATTCCTCGCGCATAGAAGCTTCGGGCACGTAATTCAACGCTCGGCCGGCCATCGGTCGACGTTTCTTCGCGACTGCGTGGCCTAACGGAACAGCCCGCCGAATCGGCAAATTCTCGACTCCCTAAGAAAACTACCGCCCCCGCTTATCCTTATTTATAGGAGATCTTGGTTCTCTCGGGGCCCTCGAGTCAACGTTTAGTTATAATCCTGACCGAGAGCTGAATCGGGATCATGGCTAAGGAGAAGTCAATCGAATTGCCGATATCAATGGGAAAGTTCTCTCGAATAAAAATTATCTCAAACTAACGTTTCGTCTTGTTAGATCGAACGACAGTTTACGATAAAAGCCTTATTGTTTATGTATAATTTATGTACAACTTTCTATATGGTTAAGTGTATTGAATCGCTGCTTAGTGAAAACATTTATGGTTTCCAAGCCTCTCCGTAAAATTGGTAAGATTTTAATACTACTTCAATAATGAGTTTCAAAAGTAAAATAATTATGTATAAGAGATTGCGCGTTTAAAAATAAAAACCTGTTATGTCTTAATAGCCGCAAAGCTATTGTAATATTGAGATTGTCGAATCATCCAAAAATTATCCCGTTCTAATTAAATATATAACGAATTACATTGCAGCGATGAAATATTTTTACTTATCGTCAAACGATTTCGTTTGTTAACAAAGCTTGCTCTTCCTATATCGCTAAGCGATATCGTTCATATTTTCAAAATTAACGCATCTCGAATTTCAGCGAAGCGTTAGAAAAAGAAGTTTCAAATATCTGTTCGTTGGTTAATATTGAATTATTAAATTTTTAAATATTCGCACGATTATATTATTAATAAATAAGAGCTTGTGGACATTGCAAGTATTTCTTTGCAATTGGAAATGCGAGTATAAATGTCACAACATTCGATAAACTAACACTTTTAATTGGATGCGTTTGTTAGAGAAGTTAAAAAAGTAAAAGAAATTTCTAAAAAGGAAAGGAAAGATGGGTGGTATCGATACACCCTGAATCGTTTGCGCAAAAATAAAAGAAGCAGGATCGACGATCAGACTTATTAACGCTCGATGATCGCATCCGGAGTAGCGACTCGTGATTCCAGTTGACAGCGAAAGCAAGGATCTTGGGCTCGTCTGCGCTCGTGGGAGGAACGGCCGAAGAAACAACGAAATTCCAATCGCGTTCGGCACGAATATCTGCAATTCTTCTGGGGGCGCGTGTACGTGAGGCGTCGACTCTCCTCGATTTGGAACACTATGAGGAGCAGGAGGAGCAGGAGGAGCAGCGACAGCCGCACCAGGGCACGACTCATCTCTTTCCCCCACGAAGGCTCACCATGGGAATGCAACATGGCGCCCCGTCGACTCGAGCGCCGCTCGGCTTCCCGCTCCAGGCTTGCGAGAGAAGGACGGCCGGATCACCCGGGCAAGAGTGTGCGCGCCGGAAGAGAGTCGGTGGCGGCTCCGAGCGTCGAGGCGCGGTCCGAACGGCGTCCCCGGCTTAGTCGGCTCAGCGGTGCGCGCGCGACTCGTTGATCGCTTGGCAGCTCGGAAGTTGGACGCGGCCCTTGGAGCAGCCGTCATTGCGCGGCTCACCTGTTGCGCCGGTGGCCTTTAAATGCCGACGACGTCGCCGACAGCGCCGTCGAGGTCGCGAGAGCCACCGGGGCAGCCCAGATGAAAGAGCCGAGAAGATACACCGGAAACGGATGGGAAGCGATATTCGGTATTATAAAAAGGAGAAAGTGTCTCGCGTGATAACGAGGTGTCGGTGTCTTCGACTTTCCCTCTTTTCTCTTCCGCTCTCGCTCGCTCGTTTGCTGTCGGAGGCAGAAGGCAAATCCGATTCCGGGACAGTTGGCGGCGTCGGGATTGTGTGAGGACGCGGTCCGAGTGTGACCGTTGCGCTGATTACAGTTAGGGCGCGGATTGGGAACCAACCGCGAGCGTCGCACTTTCATTTTTCGCACCGAGGAAATTCAAGAGTCCGGGCAGTCACTGCGCAGATTTGCTCGCAACGCTCGCTTGGACCTCCCGTGACCGGTGTTGCGGTTCCGTCTCTCTTCTCTCCCTCTCTCTCTTGGGCCTTTGCGCTCATCTTTCCCACCGCGCAATTTTTTAAAGGTATGTATTTATTTTTGAGTCGAGCGAGTGAACGCGAACGCTTTATAAATTCGTACGGTTTAAGCTTTCGTTTTCCAAGGTTTTTCGGAAAATTTTGAATATTATTTTGATTTTCCAAAAATTGATTTTAAAAAAACTTTAATAATGAAATCTGAAATTCAAAACTGCGATAACTTATTTGTTATAGTTAGCATTACGTTTGTTTTCCGGTTTGTTATCGTATCGTTTGCCATTATACAATTTTAAACGTAGATATTTAAATTTATCTTTAAAATTTTGTAATCGTTTATTACAAAGATATATTATTTCGAATTGTTGTAACCAAGAAATCACCATTTCCATGAATAAAATCAAAATAAAATCACTTGGGTGTTTATATAGATCTTATTTACCTTAATATTTCCAAGATAAATAATTTAATAAAAAATTTTTATAAATTAGTATTTGTGAAATGCAAATAGTCATTTAAAAATTAATTATTTTTATATTCTCTGATTAATTTAAACTTCATTTTAATATCATCAATTTTATTGTAAAAGTTTTGTAACTATCGAAATTAATTGGCGTTTAACTAACATTTACGTATATTCCAACTTTTATACTATTTTTTGTGCCAAATATCGTTACATAATTAAATTTAAGTGCTAAAAACAGGCTAATAAAATGCAAAATAATTTTTAAAATACAATACTTAAATATTTTGATTTTTACGTCATTTGGTTAGCGATGTTATATAATAAAATCGTATATATTTTACTTAAAAGACATAAATATATAATTTTAATGAATCGAATAATTTAAATGTGTATATATGTGTGTATGCGTGCGTGCACGAATAAATTATATAGCTTACAAATGACTAGAATTTTGTTTTGATAGTTGTGCACATATACAAATTTATTTTCCTTACACTTTAAGAAATCTATCTTGATAAAAACAATATTCAATTGAAAGTAATTGTACGTAATATTCCAAAATTATTTTTTCATTATATGTATTTTTATTATTTTATATTCTTTGTCTAGTAATATATCTTTATATTCATTTGTTTACATCGTGAAACAAAGATATATTACAAAATATATTAAGATGCTTTTCTTTCAGATTATCGATGTTTCAAATCAAGTATACAAATGGAATATAAGTATTAAAAATTGAAAATTAAAATTAAGAACATATTTTGATATAGAAAATAGTTTTAATTATCTTTAAATAATCATTGCTTAATACGATTATTTCGAAAGGCTAACGTATAAAATACTTGCAGAAATTACTGCTGCAATGGAATCCACGTAAATTACCGAAGCGGAACTTACCGAACACGGTTGGTACCATGTCGGTGGACATTGAGTCAGCACCTTTCGAGCCACAGGATCAAATGTGGTACTTGAAGATGCTTGAGCACCTTAAGCGTAATCGTAACCAGGTCAATCCAGAACTCGTCGAATTACCGGATTGTGATTTTTTTAATGTAGCACCTCGACGAACTCTGCGGGTTTTACGGCCCGAACTGAAGAACGGAAATTTTTACGAAGCTCAGCCATCGGACAATAGACCAGAATCACTCAATGATAATTTCTATTTGCGGTGGGCTAAGAGGCCCCATCCGTCCGGTAACTGCCGATGTTCTTTCAGACAATCGACCAATAGCAGTAGATTTAGCACTTACGAAGAGAAGGTAATCTCGCAGGAAATTCAGAGAATCAAAACGAGTTTATGCGAGGCCGAAAAAAATGGCAAAGACATTCAAGAATTGGAGAAGAACTTCATTCTCGATTTGAAGAATCTTCAACTTCCAATCGATGGTAAAGATGAAATAGATCAGAGTAGTTCGAAATTACAATCTCAGATATTAATGAAACGACATCAGAAATTAACAGATGAACCTCTAGAGGAATATGTAAAGAAAAAAATAGTAAAAGATTTAGATAAATATATTAGCAATCTTCTGGATGAAATTTTAAACGATACCATTAGAGCCATCGTTCAGGCTGACAACCCCTTCGATAATAAAAGAAAAGAAAGTGAAGCAATGAGAGAAGAATCCTCGAATTTTGAGATCAACTTTGCGCTTTCAGATGGTAACGAGGAACATAAAGTTTCCGAGATTAGCTTAAAAGATAAAGTTCATGTTAAATTAAATAGGGAAGACAAAGGCTATATCAATCAAGGATTCGTTGGTTCAGCGAGTGATCCCGACGCTTTGAATTTTCATCTTAGACACAGACTGAACGCTGACGTTATTTTAGAGAATGTAGATTGCATCGATTCGGGTATCAATAGTGTAGAAACTATCGAATTACAACCCGAACAAGAACAAAATTTAGAGCAATCGTTAATGGACATAATTGATGCTAAACTTGGTGGCACATCAATTGGTAAATCTTTAGAAGATCTTGGAATGGAAATCGATGATACTGATAATTCAAAAACTGTAAGCGCTTGCACAATTTTTATTAAAAAATATTTTTTTATGTTTAGTTATCATTCAATTTTAATAATATTTTCAAACAAGTACTCTATGAAATTTTTAAAATAAACCATTTTTTGATTAATATTTTTAAAAGATGTACATGATTTTTTTGTCTTATTATGCTAATAAATAGTAGAAGGAAAGTTATTAAAGTTTAATAAAACTTGATATCGAAATTTATTTATAATTTAGATTTAATATTCTACTTTTTTATGGAGTATACCAGGAGTACCATTGAAAGTGAAAATAAGAAAGCTAATATTGAAAGTCAAGTAATTGATTAATATTTTTAGACCAAAGTCAAGAGAGCAGTTGACGTTGAAGTACCAAATCAAATAGTTCTATTGACGGCAAATACACTAACCTCAGAGGTTAAAACAGCAAATTATAAAGATCAAAGTGTAGCCACAAAGGATTTAACAGTGAATTCATCAACGTCAAAAATTTTAGATGATACACTAGAGGAACCGGCCTTTAATAGTTTAAGACTTGAGTTCCACCGGAATGGCACCTCTTCAAGTGAGATCGAAGAAAAACCATCCTCGAACGTAACATCCAAAGTCAACAAAACGATGTTCGTTATTCGACAAAGAATAATCACGAGACTGGCTAATTCTAGACAGAAATCCAGTAACAATAACAACAGTGACGAGTCTAACAAAGTAAACAAGTCGAGCCATAGCCTTAGTAGTAACAGTAGCACTAGCAATATCAGCAATATCAGCAGTTCTAGCAGCATCAGCAATAGCAATAATACTAATAACGCCTCGTCCAGAGCGCCGACGCGGGCCTCGCTCGAACTCGAGGATTACCGAAGACGCTTCCCAGTGCCAGAGACAAATCACCATCGTGATTCCAATTCCGAGGAAGTTCATACGTCGGATGACAACGGTGATGAAGTAACCCTGCGTAATCACAACCGTAAGCCGATGATCGTTTTCCTTCACGGTTTCGGCTCATCGGCCGAGGCCTTCGAGCACCAGCTGCGCTACTTTGCAAATCTGGGCTATCCCTGCATTGCGCCAGATTTGCTCGGTCATGGCTTGAGCTCGGCACCAAACAGGCCGAGGGATTATCACTTCGAGAAATTGCTCAAGGATCTCGAAACATTGTTGCTGCATTACGCGTTCAAGCCCGGCCACAAGTGTGTGCTTGTCGCTCACAATTATGGGTAAGGTATAATTGCGTACTCTTTCATTATTTTCGTTTACGTGGGAATGCAGATATACTAATTCGTAGACTTTGGTACTCGTAATATTAGGTCAGAGTAGTTGTGCGAGCTTAAAGAATTTCGCATAATCTTTTGCGTCCTTTTTGATGCAGTATTTATCATTATTAGCATTTCTACTACTATTAGCACTTCTATCATGGTTATTACTATTACTGTTTTTGTGTTATTATATAAAAATAAAATTTGTTCTTACACAATATTTACAAAAATTTTAATATAGAATACTTTAGAATACATTTTAATTTTGTATATCCTTAAAACTAATAAAAAATTAAACGTATATCATTATTTATATTTACATTTATATGAGAAAAACATAAGTCTATTAAACGTTGTTCTGTACCCAATTCATTATAGTGGGATAAATTTCTTTTAGAAAAACAAATGTAAAATTTTAATTTGCTATTAAATTGATCAAGTCCTGGAACTATCAAAAATACAAATAATTTTGGAACTTTATTAATTTTAATATACCAATTTTAGCATATTTAAAAAAAAATTACGTACTTTCTAAAGAAAAATATTAATTACGATAGACCAAATAAAGTTTTAATAAATAATTTAACTTAATATATTTAAAATCGTAATTTTTAACTGTTTATAAATTTAAAGTAGAAAAGTCTTAATTATTTTTTATTTATATACCAATATTTAAATTATGAACTACTAAAGATATCGTGTAAAGTAGAAAAGTCTTGATTAGATATCAGAAAAGCAGTTATGTGAAAAGTAACAAAATCATTAATTAAAAATAACAAAAATTTTTATTTTAATTCATATGCTTATAATTTTTTTTTGTATTTTTGTATAATCCTTTCCACAGTATTTACAAATAATTTAATTAACTAATTACAAACTTAATTTCAAATTTAAAAAAAATTACTTCAAATTGTCACTTTCTCAATTTTTTCCTTTCTTCTTTTTACAATATATTATCGAGAAATTAAAAGATCGTTGATGCTGCCTACACATGATTCATTTAGCCATTGAGAAACAGGAGAAAGACAATGAAGTCAATTTATTATACAATCACATTGCAACATTTATTACGAATCTTTTTACGGTCAACATGCGATTAAAATAATTGAAAGCATTTTATGAACTTTTGTTATTAATGAAACTAGTAAAGTAATTTTGTCTATTGCTTTCTTTAATAAAGTATTCTAAATAAATAATAAAAAAATTATTTAAATATTTGTTACAAGATTTTTTATATTTATATTAATTTGTAAAAAAATCATTACCCCAAATACCACAAATTAGAGAAAAAATCGAACTTAAAATATTAAAGCTGTATCTTACTCTTTAACGATTGATTACAAAATATTCAAATTCATATAACTAAAAATATTAACAAGTTATATAAATTAGTTTGCAATATCAATTACTATCAAAATTGATGTTCATAAAAATTATGAATGCGGGTAATGTGTTAGTGTAATAATTCCATTACCAACCGTAATATTACTTTTAAAAAAATACGTGATCGCAGTAATCTTTTTCATTTTCAAATAAAACAGAATTATTAAAAAATTATTTTCGTAAATAGGTCACTGTAATTAATTTTTTAAATCGTCTATTTGATTAATATTTATCATTAGCAAGGTCAATTAATTATTAAAAAAAAATAATAATAATAGAAAATAGTTTTGATTAACACACGATACTTTGTGATAAATATTTTTATAACTATAAAATTAAACATGTCAAAGAAGACTGCTTTTATGAGGTACTTAAAATTTTACTCATCCATTTCGTTTGTCATACAAACGATCGAGTTCATCAGTATTCCAATCACTAATGAATTTACAATAAGTCCAAGTTTTAAAATTTTATGATACGTTTGTATAGCAATTGCATACATGAAAAATGTAACGAATGTCTTGGTATAACAGTAAATTTGTCGCAAGTTATTAATTTTTCAAAAGGTTAAAATTGCTTATCTGTATAGGGAAATGTACAAATAGAAACATTTTGAAATCGAGAATCCGAAGCGTGAATGGCTCACACAAGAAGTTGACCTTGACATTGTCGATTTGCGCAGGTGCAGCTTTGCCACGGCATTAGCTTGCAAATACACGAACAGCGTGCACCAGTTGGTGCTGATCTCCGGTGGTGGACCAACCCCCCTTGCGCCACCGCTGTCCGAGGGTCTTGGTCACTGTTGCCTGAGGGCAAGCCTCGCGCCCCTCCTCATCTGCGGGATGCAGCGCGCGGTCCTCTATTCGGCACGTGGTCGGCAGCATCCTTACTGCGGCTCAGAGCTGCTTCAAGAGCAGTGGCCTTCGCACATGCACCACGTACTCCGGGGCATGTCCTGGCCCGACGGTGACTACATCTTTCACCGGAGAATCTGCACCCCGTCGCTACTCGTACACGGCCTCAGAGACGACAAGGTTTCTCTTGTTCAAGAATGTCAGATGGAGCGGGTAAGTTCAAACTGTTTTAATTACGTTCATCAACGCCATTCATCGACGCTATTAATTCTTTTATTTTATGTCCTAAACTTTTTACTAGACTTTTTTTACGACTTCAAACTCTTTCTATTTGAATATATTTAAGAATTTATATAATAATAAATATTAAGAATTGTAAATTTACCATATTCTGAATGCAATTACCTTTAAATTTATTATTTATCATAGCAAATTTTTATTGGATCAACTGCTTTTTGAAATTAAATATTATATTATTATTCGATCAAATAAATATATAATTATGATATTATATTACTGAGCCTGACTTGCATATTTAATGTTTAAAACAAATAAGATTAAGGGATTCGTTAGTCTGATATAAAACAAAAACAATAATGTAAAACTTTACTTTATTAAAATAAGGAACGATTGTATCAAACTATCATTCAGTGTGAAATAAAATATTTATTGATATATCATGAATTTAGAATCTTATTACTGATATAATTAATTATTTGCCATTTAAGTTTCTTTTGAAGAAAATATATCTTAAAAGTTTTATTTTTTAACTTTATTAATTTAATAAATAATTAAATATGTACAAAAAATAATAATAAAAATGAAATTAAATAAATAAATTAAAAAATTTTATCCACAATGAATTATTTACTCATCAGAAATAATTTTTTTTTACTTCTTTAAAATAATAGATTATATTATTTAAGATAGTTATCGTTATATAATATTATTTACACTTTCTTTAAGTAGATGATATATGTAATTTATCGATATAATTTATTAATTATTTACAAATTTTGATGTTTTTATATTTAAATTTTAAATTTAATTATTATATTTTTAATATAATATAAAGTATACGCTAAAAAAAACTATAAATTGTAAACTCAGACATAATATTAAATTAATATAATTAACTATATATCATGTAACATCAATCACCAATTATATATTTTAAAATTAAATTATTCTATTTTAATATTAAGTATTTAATTAAGTATGTTAAACATTTATTGAATATTTATAATGTATAATATATATCCATGACTAAATAAAATAAACTTTGGATTAATTTAGCAATAATATTACTTTTATAAAATGCATTTTTTTATATTAGATATAAAAATATATTACTAAAACTTTACTAATATTTATTTGAGAACAATAATATCAAGATGAATATTGCTTTTAACATTAAATTAAATTTAATAATTTATAATTTGATAAACATATTTACATGATACTACCTTAAAACTGAATTTAAAGATTTAAGTTTTGATCTCCTAAAATTTTAAATATATTTTTTATATATATAAAATAATAATATTCAATTTAAAAAAATTAAAAAATTTATATTGTTTTTCTAATTTCAGACGATGATCAAAGCTTTTTTAGAAGCAATTCCGAGTGCAGGTCACATGCCAATGACTGACTGTCCTGAGCAGTTAAATCACATGATTCATTGCTTCATTGATTTGTGGAAAAACAAGAAATGGTGATCATTATTTAAAATACTCAATGCTCAAAAACTAGAAACCAGTGATTTGTCACATAATCACTCGATCATTGAGTGAGAGAAATGAGATAAAGAAAAGGAAGAGGAACATACCAAAACAAGCAATTGAACAAGTTTTTGTGAAGACATCGTATACGGAAAAAGAGTTAAACTCTTGATTTGAAGACATTAGGGTGATTAATTGTGAAATGCATGCAAGTCGTACCAAAGATGTGATTTTTTTATACATAATATTATTATACTCGACATGTATTCTACGGTATCGAAGCATAAATTATTCATTTACAATAAAATTGTATAGACATCGTTTGTCATTAATTAACGCGCGTTTCAAAAAGAGTTCGATTCGTTCGAACGATGATTGTTGTATTATTTTCATTAGATGCTCTGAATTCTTTGATTAAGTGGATTCTCGGTGGATTTCATCCATTCTTTTCTAAGGAGCTGCTTCAATTGACTAAGACGTAAGGTGGGATTTTGATCTTTAAGGATCGGCATCATTCGTTCTTCGAAACTTAAATAAGCAGATTTCATACGGCGTTTCATACGTGGATAACGATCAAATTCTGAATCTTTTATGCTAAAAAGAAACGTGCATTAAAAGAATTATATATATATATAAAAAAATAATTCAAAGCGTAATAATGTATATGTGTATATATATATATATATATATATATATATATATATTTATATTTAGTAGTATACTTTTTTTCAAATCATTATAACGTATTTGTAATAGTTCGAAAATATGAAACTAACAAGTCAACTCTTTTTAACTTTATTTATTTAAATGTTTTATTATTTAAATTATTCGCTATTATTCTATACATTTAATAAAGATGACAAAATTAAATAGTGAGCAAAGAATTTAAAATAAGTAAAGTCACTTTTGACTAAAAATAATTATGTTGTAATCATAAATAATATCCTACTCGTTGTTTAATAGATATTTTTGGTCACTGTTACAATATTTATATAAATTTTATAGATTTCTAATAAAATACATTATTTTATACTTAATTAATTTTTCATGTTCAAAATCCTATTATAAAAGATTATCAAAGAATATTAAAGAAAAGTATATCATATTGATCAAAAAAAGTATTATCCTACCTTAACACAGATAAAGCTTCATCAATTCCATGAGCAGTTTCTTCTTCCAGTATTATTCTATTCAAGTTTTCTTCTATAGGGTTTTCTTCGATTTTTTTCTTGGGAGTAACTTGATTTCGTTTTTCTGTTATTTCTGCACGTGTTTTTTTTATTGTTGGAAGTTTTCCACCAGCTTTTATCGAAGACATTTCCTTTTCAAGAAGTGCTTTTGATTCTTCTTTTTTTTGCAATTGTTGAATTCGTTTTTTCTCTAGTTCCTCCTACAATTAAATAATATATTAATAATATCTTTTAAACTAATTAATATTATTTAATCACTTAAAATGTAAAAAATTTTTATTTAATACTACACTATTAATGAGTTTTACACTAAAAATTTTTCTACTAATTTTAATACACGTAGATAAATATAAATAAATGTTGAACATATTACAATACATATATTTTTAATGATTTGCAAAACTATAAAATTAAAAAAATATTAATTTAAAAAAATTTTTATTTAAATTTTTACTTTTTAAATAAATGTGAAATTTTTTTTTTATGTTGTAATAAAAGAATAAGAAGAAAAGTTATGTCAATTCGATTAGAACTCTAATAAAACGAGGGATAACATTTTTCTACAGTATATATTTAATAATTAAAAACGATAAATTAAATTCATTTCAAATTACACTGATAACTGTTTACTATTTTGAAAATATATTACACGCGTAAATGTTATTAATAGATATTATAAACTACGAAAATAATATACAACATTAAAGCTTTACAAGCCGCTAGGATTGCTACGGAAAAGATAAAATAAATGTCAACGTACCTGCCTCTGCTTCTTCTTTTGAAGTTGCTTGTCGTCATCCTGCCAAGCCTTATCCTCGGCCTCTTGGGCCTTACGCGACATCTCGGCCTCTTTCGCTGCGGCTTTGCGAGCCTTTGCGGCCATCGCCTTGCTATTTTCACCCAAGAATTTCTTCGGCATTTTCACTGACTGACAGCTTTAACATACGATACGCCACTTTTCGAACGCGGTAACGAACAATATTTTTCCCGCGTCCACTCGTTACTCTTTTACTCTACTTGGAAACTCATTACTCAATATATTTACTTTTAATGTAATTTGAATTTCGCACCACAGCTGTATACCTTAATACACCTTCAAAGTTCATTTTAAAATGACCGAAGGAAAGCTTTTTTTTTTGGAAAACTAATTTATCGTTACGAAATATATATATATTAATATAATATATTTTTTTGATATATTACTACAATTTGTTTTTGGTTTAATTTCATATTGCAGATGAATTGATCAATCATTTTTTTTCGTTAATTAAAATTTTCAAATTCAAATTGAATAATAGATTGCATGAAAACGCCAACAATGGCTTAAAAAAGTTAATAGCGTTGATTTTACTATTGCATAAGCAATGCATCGACAAATGTATATAAAACGTTTGCAAAGTATAGATGTAAGCGAAAAAGAGTAACGAATGAATAAGGAATCGTTCGTTGAAAACAAGTATGAAAATCAATAAATTTTCAACAGGAAAAAATTGGGCAAGCTATAATCAAATATAAATAAGCAAATTGTTTATAACGAGTTCTCTTTTTCATATTTAATCTCTGATGTATTTATAACGAATAAAAGTTGACTGGACAAAACGTTAAAATGACAAACGAATACAAGACTTGAATAGAATTTAGTTGATTTTAACCGATGCCTTTAAATCCGCCCACGTTTTACTTTTGATGACTCGATCGAATTTGTATTCGGAAAAAGCGCGACTGGCGGACCTTTTAAGCATGAGAGCGCATGCGTTCTTTCCTTCTCTTTCGCGATCGAAATGGTCAACAGGAAGAGGTTATAACGTAGGAGCGCGATCGACGCGGATCCGGGGAATCGATGGAAGCATAAATGCTTCAAGTTCTCGAGCGGTGTCTGTGGGCCATGAGGATAAGGATGTCGAGCAAGGCAGGAAAAAAGGGAACGAAGTCAGTGATTGCATCGCAACCCCGGAAGCTCGAGGTAAGAACAGTCGCACTGTCAAGGACTTACCGCTTAGATGGTGGTGAGAGATTCGTGTCGAGGTCTGATCACCTGTTAAGTTCGTCCTCTGGCATTTTTTAGAAGTGCGCGGGCGGTTCTGAAGAACCGACAAGGACGTATCTTCGACCTCGTCGCAGCGGCGTTTGTCGGGTATTGAAGCCGCGCGCGAGTGCGACAGAGACAGATAATCGGTTATGGCGAACCGATCAAGCTGAGCATGCGCGTTCCTATCGGTTCTTAGAGGTGATTTATTCTTGGATGCATTTGCGGTACATTGGGAGAGACGAAAGTTTCGAGAAAAGCGTGCTCGTACTTTTTGAAAGAGTCGCTCAAATTTTACACTCACATATTTTGTTTTTGCGCTAGGCGCTGATAAATTTATTTACGTGCAAACGCCATCTTGCGGGGTTCGGGCGAATCGCGATAGCGCCAACGCTACTTTCGTCGACTGAAGTTTGTAACTTTGTGTCTCGGTATACGATCGGTTCGGGATACAAATTCATTCGAATGCTCATCGATGTGAAAAATTATTTTGCACGTTTGTTCATTCCGAATATCGAGTTTGATTCAGATTTTTAATAAAAAATTTAAAACATTTATTGCGTAAACCGTTATAAAGTAAACTTAGTTAACTTAATAAAAAAATATATTCAACATTTCATATTAGTTGTTTAAGTTTATGGTTCTTTCCGCTTTATTTTCATTTAATTATTTTAATTATCGATATAGGATTTCGTAAATGTACTCCAAATAAAAAATATTTCAAATTCGTAAACTAAAATTTTTTAAATAAAATATTGCAAAAATACATTTGGCAAATAAAAAGATTCTTTGTAACTTCTTTTATTTACTGCATTGATATTTTTATTTGAAATTTGAAAAGGTAAATTTTTTCAAATAATACTGTTCCTGCACTTAAAAATTTTAAATACTTGTAATGTATTTAATATTTTAAAATATCATAAATTATAATAAGTTCTTAAAAATGAGACATTGATAAAATTTTATTGCTTTAAGATGAAAAAAATATTTTGAAATTATAGAGTCCAATTGGTGTTGATAAAAGCGGTAATGTTACTATAAAAATACAGGCTAAACCAGGGGCAAAGCAAAATAATATAACAGGTAAATATGATGATACATATTATAAATACTATAAAAAGCAATAATCGTTATTTTTATTTAATGTTTTAAATTTTCATATGGTTTAAACTTAAAATTAACACAAATTAATATTTAATATTAGAAGTTTAAAAGTTTTCATAAATATATAATTTTTATAAATCTTAAGATAAATATAAATCATACACTGTCCTATATACCAACATAATTTCCAATATTATATAACGAAGAAAATATTTCTTTTAAGATTTCTCAGAAGAAGCAGTAGGTATAGCAATTTCTGCACCACCCCAAGAAGGTGAAGCAAACACGGAGCTGGTGAAATATTTGGCTACTGTATTAAAAGTTAGAAAATCCAATATTACCTTGGACAAGGTTAGTAAGATATAATATTTTTACCGCAATAAATAAAATATTAAAAAAATATTTTGATTTGTGTGTTTAAAGGGTTTGAGAAGTCGACAAAAAACCATTATCGTTACGGGTAGTAGTGTCGAAACTGTGACCGAGAAGTTAAAAGCAGAAGCTGCGAGCAATTAAGGCATGTGTACAGTGTAAATAACTAAGACTGATACTCTTTAATACATTTATTATTATATCACAATAAAGTTACTATGTTTTGTAATGTATTAGACTTATTATCTATCTTCATAAATCTTACAGTATTCATTAAAATAATATAATATTTGCATTTGTTTCGCAGACCGTTACTCTTTATGGCATTATTGTTATAAGATAACGGCAGTTTTTATGTACAATTTTATTACTCTACTACTACTATTACTACGACTACTACTACTACTATTATTATTATTGTTATTATTATTATTATATAGAAACAATTAGTGTATTTTTGTTAAGAATTTTGAAATTGTTTATAGTCATATTTATATACATTACTAAACAAATGAAATTGTTACAATATTTAACTCGAGTTCTTTAATCGACCCAGTTATATAAATTGGTATTTTCTAACAAACATTGCACAAATTTATTACATTTTTAAAAAATTGATAAAAATTAGAAAAGTTATTTTATCTTTACAATTATATCACCATATTATAAAATTTGAAAAATTAATATCTTCCATCTGATTTAAAAATACTTGTAATCTGTAATTGAAAAGAAGCTCGTCTTTCAATCCGGCAAAATACTCTTGTTAAATAAAAAATAATATCAAAGCGGATGTGACTCAGTCGTATAAGTAAGTTCTTTCCAGTCATTAGTTTCATTTGTCGCACGTGCAAATGCAATTCATCCTTCGCTGTTGTTTGCACAAGAAGCGACTTCCGGAACTCTTGATCGACGGATGTAGGACGCGTCAATCCTCAACGTCGAAGGCTTTGTCGTCGAGCCAGGGCCGAAAAATCGGCAATGTCGACGGATAATGGGCACCTCGTTTCGATGGCGCAGTGCCGACCGGCGCTCCCTCCTGTCTCAGTGGATACGTCGCTAGCACGATCGGGATTTGAAGCTTGATCTCTTTGTCGAGGCTCTTCGGAGTGATGACGAACTGTGGGTGTTAGCAAATACTTATTATTGCTGCTGGTTATAGCTTTACATTCCAATACTCCAACTTCTGTTTACCGGCACTCCTATTTAGCTCAGAATTTGAAGAAGCTCGATTTCACATCCGTTACACCATTAAAGATGTCGTACAAGATATTTAAATTAATTTTAAAAAATTCATTACGAAAATGAATCTTTCTAATGAATTTTGGATACATAAAAATGAATACAACTAGTACTAGAAAGATGAAAATTTTTAGTTGAAATAAGTACGACAGCTTCTCCTTATATCTACTAATATAAACCGATCGTCTATGATTCTGTTATTTTTACATTAGCCAAACAGCTGGAATTTTGCTCGACTTGGTGAGACGCGTTTATATAACGATAAATATCGTTGATAACGCGAGATAATTTTAAGAAATTGCAACACGTATAAAGTGAAACGAATAAAAACCAATGTTTAAATACGAGACGGAAACTCACGTAAACATGATAAAGCACGTTAATTAGGTGACATCCCCGTAGATTGGTAGGTGGGAGCGGTGGCACATACATTTGCTCATTGAGCCACTCTTCACCTTCTCCAGGTCGAATCTTGCCTCGAGAGACGCTGGCGAGTTCGCGGGTTTCACTTGCCAGGACCTTGCCTCGACACATATACTGTATTGTCTCTGTGAGGGAGGCTTTGGTCGACTTCATCGTCACTTTGCTGCGGTTGCTCACCGTTGCCGATATACCGATACTCTCGCCGGGGACGTAGCCACCTCGATCGAGGCTCACCCTGCAGAACACTGGTCCACCAGACACGCACGAGACTCCCACGTGCTGCTCTACTTCTAGTCGTGCAGGTTGCTACATACAATTTACATTTAACATTTAAAATTGAGGAATGAGCTTCGCTTCGAAAGCTATATTTTATATCCCTATTTCTCTATCGCCCATTGTAATCTGGTAGAACTGTGGGAAATTATTAGTCGTTACATCGAATCCGAATTATTTATATTTTATGCCACGCATAATACGTTTAAAATTTACCTTTCTGTTCATTCTGTATATATTATCTATCTACTCGTATGTTTTCACGAAGAATTTGAAACACTCGTAATAGTATATCGACATTTTAGTTTTCTTTTATTTTCAACCGATTTGTTATCTATGACTTTTTTTCATTAATATTAGACAATATTTATCGAATGCCTATTAAAAATTTTCTGTCTTCTACTATAAATGTATAAATCAAAGAATTTTTTTTACCAAAAGTTCCTAATATCTAGTTTTATCTACAATTCGAATCTAAAATTTCTTTTCGTAATAAAAATTTAGAATTTGTATCAAAAATAAATTTAATAAAAATATTCCTAAAAAATTTGAACAATTAATAAACATTTATATTATTTGAAGTGTTTGACTATTGACAAATGAACAGCGTTAAAACACTAATAAAATACGATGTTTAAGTTATGATAGCTAAGTTTATAATTGGTCAACTTATGAGATTAAATTGTAGATGGAGAATAAACCTATTTATCAAAACTTAAGCATCGTGTTTTGTTAATGTTTTAACGCTATTTTACGTACTCATAAATATAATTATTTAAAACAATCAAAATATAAAAAAAGTAATGTGAACTTTAATTAAAATTACAATACTTCGAATATACTTAGTTTATACTGTATATATTTAAGACTTATATTTTTATTAGAATTAAATGATTGGTAAATTATAAAGTTTTAAAAACTATACTATTATTCCTAAAATAACTAAGTAAATATTATTATATTTGTTTTTAATTTACTTTTACTTAAAATGGCTATATTATAATTTAAGAATTTCTTTCTTAATATAGATTCTTAAAAATATATTTGTTCCTATTTAAATTCTTGAAAATTAAATTTAAATAAAAACTGGAAATTTTAAAAAGTTAATTTAATGATTACCATTTTTTAAATAATAACTCAAAGTATCATGTGTTATAAATTATATTCATGAATTTCAAAATATTAAAAATGAATTATTAAACAGAATTATAATATTAATTTTGTAATGGAGAGATTTTATAATCACTAGACTTACAAGATATTTCGTATATTAGAAATATATATTAAATAATGATTTGTAAAAATTTTATCAAACATGTTTTACTATACAAGAATTCCAGAGAAATTGTATTTATAAATATAATTAGTGATAGTGCCCAAATTAAAATTTAAATAAGTACTATGATATTCAAGTGTTTGAATGAAATCGAATATTTTAAACGCATCTCAGTATTTAATATATGCACAATCTTGCATAATACAATGCATATTAATTAGTTAGACGCGAGTTCGTAAAAAATACGTAGGCGCCAACGAGCATGTATTACTCATATATATGAGCGTTTTTTCTAAGTTAATATGGATTCCCTGCTGGCATATAAATTGTAGGTACTCTTGCGATCGAACTAAATCATGGAAGTATGTAAAAGAGAATCGAGAGGCTGCATTTCGATGTAGTCGATCGTTTTTCTTATATGGCATTCACCAAGTTTCTCTAGAAGGATTATTCAACATTGTAATGATTCATGGATACTCCAATACGAATTACCAATGACATTTAGTTCAAATATTTAATAAAGCAATCTATTTTATTTTACATTTAGTATTTAATATCTTCATTAATGTATCTTTATCTTAGTATTTTAATTCATATGATATTTAATGAATTATACACTTAATTATAATCCACCTGATTTTAAAGAATTAATATATTTCTTGATTATTTTATGCATACTTTATAAACGTCAAATTTACATATTTAAATAAACTAAGCAGAAAATTTTATGATTCAGGAACAAGGAAAATATTTGTACAATTTTCTGCATAAATATGTTTCGATTAATTTAATAAATACCGTGTACGTGTGCGCAAACAAGGATTTCACTAAATATTTGGTAGCTAGAAACATTTTATTCAAATAGTTTTTGTATAATTGATCAAAAGTTGACATTTAATTAGTAACCAAATATCAAAGATTATCTCTAAAATTAATTTTTCAATTATCCTTGTATATTTTTCATTTAATAATATTTAGAAGTTATAAATAAATCTCTAATAATGTAAAATATTACACATATTAATTTTATATTAAAATATGAATTTTTAACATTTGAATTGTAAACAAATATAATTATACGTTTTTATCCGAAGATAAGCGATAACTTAGTATTTTAAGAAATTCGTATCATTATTGCTTTTTTAAAATTATTGGGAAGATAAGAAAATATTATTATATTTATTGAAAATAACAGACGGCAGTCAAAAAAATGTACAAAACAAAAAAAAACTAGTTTCACTATTTTCTTGAATTTTCGTAGAATGCACATGCACAAAATAAAATATATATGTTATAAGAATTTTATAAACTTATAAAAATGGATAAATTCAAATTTTTCAACATTCCCTTGGAAGTCTGCGAATTTTCTTTAGATAGCGAAGTAACTTGACGACTGAACTCCATTTCGATCCTTATCCGTCCACATCTCGAGATGTAACCTCTACGAAATATAAAACGAGATTCTGGCACCAAATAGGCAATTACTGAAAAAGAACTGCGCTAATACCAATCGAGCACAGGGAGAATTTCATATGATAATTACGCGCACAATAGAAAAAGGTATGGAAGGCAGTCCAAGTGTTATCTAACACTCAGGACATTGCGTTGACCGTTTAACGCAAAGTAGCCCCGCCTTTTACGCAAATCTATTTGAGTCTGCGCTGATAATATCCCATAATGTCCATTATGCGTAGTCGATTCATTCGATCAGAAATAACAAGATTTTTCGTCTGGAGACCAATTCTTACATTACGAAATTGTTGCCAGAGAAGCGGAGATGAGGTCGTATGTCTTTAACCGAGCTAAAAACTAGTGGAATTGCGAGGGTTTTAGAAAAGAAATAAAATTCGCTCTTACGTAACTTGAAAAGAGTTTCTAGCTCAGCCAATTTACGGTATATCCAATCGACATGTTTTCAATGATCGATAAAAGCTTACAGTAGGAAACGTAAATTCGACAAAATATACATATGCAACTGAGCATACAATAATATTTATCAGTGATTCGAACGTCTCCTAGACTTACCGCCAAAATGGGAGGCTCCAGGTTCAGGTCGATCGGATTCATGACGATGAAGACTTGCTGGTTCTTGTGCACTAAGCCGCCGGGTTCCCTGAGTGCAGCCTTGCAGTAATATTGAACCCATCCGTGCTTACCCAGGAAGGTGGAGGGTAGTCCCAGTGGCAGGCCGAGTTTGAAGGGGAAGCTGTGGATGCCGGGCGATAAGAGCGAGGGTCCATCTCCTGCGAAAGAACACGAGGGTGACGCCTGTTGGAAATCAAGTTGGAGTCGAGTGAATTCGCTTACCTGGTTCACCGAGCAGTCGCATTCGAAAATCGATATAGTTCTCCTTGTCGTAGACTCGTTCGGCCCTTTGACTTCGTACCCGCACGACGCCTTCGCCGATCACGTGGAAATGCAGCCCCGACACGCTTTTGTCACAAAAACACACGAATCAGTTCAAGGATCTAGAACGCGCGTTACGGATCGCGGCATCGTCCGGAACGCCTTTGAATACGCGTACGTTCGCGAGACCTCGTTTCGGTGGGATTATTTTTTATCGCTAACAACGATCGCCAATGTTGCGCTCTTATCGTGATTCAAGAGAGAAGTAAGAGAGCATCTCAGTTATTCAAGATTTCCGTATGGAAAATCATTCGTATTTTTCATCCGTCGATGACTTGTATTCTCAACGTTTGCACATTTTATGAAAATAAATAAATATGCACTAGTGTAGTTTCTGTTATCGGATTCATTAACTCGTATTCATTGGTTTTAAATCATTCTTGTTTAACAATGAGATTTGTATTTATGAAAAAGCTTGAAATAAAAATATGTAAAATAAGAGTTAGGATATTGAAATGCTTTGTAGTAACGCGTTTAAATGTTGCGATATAAATTCGTAATTTATCGTAGGAAGAATCAATATAATTAATTATTAATTTATAAAATCAACGTTGACCAAGATAAAACATTTTCAATTTATCGCTCGATGTCGATAATTCTGAATTGATTGGTCAATGTAAATTTGCAAACGATCGTTCAAGACTTTTCTATCCATAAAATAATAATAAACGTGGAAGAGGCATCGTTGAAGATAGCAAAATATATGCATATAAAATGCATATAAAGGCGTAAAAGCTTAGATGTATACGTATTATATTGTAGGTGCGCGTAAACGAGAAGCAGAGACAAAAGTAATAGATGCATAAAGATATAAATCGGAAGCCCACGCATAAATTGGTTTCCATGGCCTCATACTTAAAAAAATGAATCACGAACGATCGAAAATCCAGTAAGAAACAAAATCGATTATCGTAAGGACGAAGAATCTCGAATGCCGTGAGAACGATAATAAATAAAAATCGCGGAAGACGTCTCCCGCGTACTAGCATGCGTAATTTTTCCAAGAAAAGGAAATTCGTGGAGGGAAGAGGAAGGAAAGCGAGGGACAAATTACACGTCGCGTAGCGCTGGAAAAGGGAAGGAGGGAAAAAAGGAAAGGAGTCGGGAGCCCCGCGGAAGTAAGAGCGTGCGAAGATGCAGGAGCGTCGGGTAAGGCTCGGGTAAGGCTCGGATGAGGCTCGATGCGCGTGTGTGCGTAAACATGTCGGTTTCTCGCGAGTCGCTTCTCTCCCTCGGCCGGTCCGTCATCCTTTCGCACGGCTCCGGGAATCTCGGGGACGCGAACGAGCCGAGCGCGGACACCCGACTCGAATAAATAACAACGAATTGACTCGCATTCGTCGGTCCCGGTTCGGTGGTCCCGGTTCGGTGGTCTCGGTTCGATGGTCCCGGTTCGGTGGTCCGGGTTCGACGGTCCGGGTGCCTTCGCCTCCCCTTCGCACCACCATGGAATATGAATGGAATGCGATTGGATACGAATCGCGGGCGCACGAGAGTTCAGCGAGGTTCCGATTGGCAGAGATCCGGCACAAGGCTGCACGCGGGCCCAGCGTTGGGCAACGAGGCAACGGGGCAACGGGCCAACGGGCCAACCGGGCAACAAAAGCGCCCGGAGAGAGAGAAAGTGCGCGCACCTGCGTGTTTACGCAGGCGAACGCGCTCCGAGCGGCGCACTTACTAGGCCTCGTCGTCGAGCTCGATGAGGACGCGCCCCGAGAGGAAGTGCCCCGGGAAGTAGAGGAGATTCGTATTCTCGAAGAGGATGAGGAACTTGCTCAGCTTGCGCGTCATCCTGGCTGGTGCGGACCTCCGCTGCTGTGCTGTAGATGCCGTGTAAATGCCGCGGCGGCGACTCGCGCATCATGCGGCCGAACCGGAGTATATCGCGACCGACACTGCACTGCTAGATCCTCCTGGGCACGATCTTTTTTTCTCCCTCCTCCGCTCTCTCCGCCGAGCTGCGGACTCGTCCTGACCATTCTTGGCGCTCGGCTCACTTTCGCTCCCCTACTACTACATTCCGTTAACGCGAGGATGTGCGTAAGTGTGCGTGCGGGCGCCGAGGCTTACGGCCCTTGGACACTTTCGCTCGGAAACTCCTCCGAGTTGGTTCGCGTTAGCTTGCTCCACTCCTCTTGTCCTCTTTTGCCCAACGAGCTTTTGCCGGGGATTTTACTTTTTCTCCTTTTCGTTTTTTCGTTTTTTACAAATTGTTCGGCTTGTTCGATGAATTTACGAACTTGTGTATCCGCACCAATTTTTCAAATTATCGCCGCGAGGTAACGTCGCGGACGACGATTTTTTTTTCACCAACTTTTCGAATTGCCTGCCGTTCGTCCGAGCTAATGCGCTCGTTCGATACCTTTTACGATCGCGTTAATTATTGTACCACGGCGATACGGGAATCGAAGGATTGTGCGAAGCGTATCCTAGAGTAACTGTCGGTACAGTAGGTTTCTCCATTCATTTTCCTTTTTATTAAGTTATATGTACATCGTCGTCGTAAACACCCGTTTCACCGATTCGTTCGATGGAGCACGTCTGTCCCAAGTGCATTCTACATAAATTTCTTCGTAATATATTTTAATTATATATTAAAAATACATCTTCGACTATCCAAATTAAAATTCACTACTCTATTACGATTTTTTAGCATTTATACGACAAAAAGGTTTTAATATTATGAATGTTACGAGTTATAAATATCGTACAGCACGTTTAAATTTGGATAAATTTATATTTTTTAATGGTATAAAATGAGACATTGCAAATGGGAATTTTTATATTTTAAATGTATATTGTTGCTCTTTTGTTAAAAAGTTTTACGATTTTAATAACAATATTCGTTTAAAATAATTTATTTTGAAATGATAAATACAAACGCATGGTATATGACATTGTTTTACTATCGGAGTTAATTTCAGTTACTTGCAGAATAATGCGCCTTTAAAAACACTTCTAAATTATCGATAGTATTACTTTTCACTGGGGGGTATTTGACAAGAAATAGAGCCTAAACTTCATTTTTTGATAAATATATATTGAATTAATTTAAGAGTAATATTATGATCATTTTGCAGAAGAAATTATCAGAACTATTTGATGTAATGTGCAACTATCGTAATAACATTATTACATTATAATATATTTCCAATTTGTTTTCATAGAAAGGAGAAAAATAAGCATTGACGTATAAAATATTTATAGAAATAGTATTTTTTAAATTTTCATAATATATTGGTATCTGAATTACTTTATAACAAATGGATGTAATTTTATTCAACTACTTGTGTGCGATATCGTTTTTATCTTATTCTTTAATATCATATGTCAAGAATATATGTTGAAATTTATTATAATTAAAGTTTAAAATTTTATGCTATATTTATTTATATTCTTAAGTGAACTAAAAATATTAAATTGCAAAATTATTAAGTAATATTTTGTTACAGTTTTATATTTTTTATGGAAATATCAAATACTGATTCAACATCAATCAAGCAAATTTAAAATATATATGAAGGGTAACTTTTCATTTTAAAAATAAAAAATTAATATAGAATCATGAACATCTTTTTATTCTCATTTTTTAAATATACATGCTAATTATACAATTTTTTACAATAATAATTTAAAAAATCACATTAAATTCATATTGAAAAAATATATACTTTTAATAATTTTAATTAATTTTTCTTTTGCCTTGGTTAGTTTTTTAAATACAATTTGTAATAGCAATCATAGGCAGTGATCCATGATAAATTTTGCAACCATTAGAAATTAAAAAATTTTTAAATTCTGATGAAATTACAAACAGTGATAATGTAAAAATATGTTTATAATATTTGTAATAAACATTACAAAATATGTACGCTTTGCTCTTGCAAAACATAATAAAAATCACAATTTTAAATATTTCTGTACATTACATTATAAGCATTAAAAAAACTTATTCAAGGCACATACACCCGCATACACACACACTACAAGTTTGAATGTAACAATAATACTAAAATTTATTAAGTGTCAGTAAATCACATTTCTCGCGATCATATGCTGCCATCTATTGAAACATCTATATACAATTTTCTTCGAAACTTTGTAACGTAATTTTGTATGAAATATGTTTGCTTTTCTACAGATTGTATTATTTGTTAGAATTATATTATATTAGTATATGATATATATATATATATGTTATTATATTAAAATCATGAAATTTATTTTTTAAAACATTCTTGCTTTTTATCTTTCAATAAAGATTTTTATCTCTTTTATACATTTATAGGTTAGTATTATTCTTAAGTAATTTCATTCTAAAAATTTATATTACATTTTATATCACAGTAAAAAATTTTTGTTTAAAACGTATTATTTCCAGTCTTATCAATATTATTATTATAATCCAACATGGAAGTTCAAAAAATTAATCAGAAGGAATATTTGAAACGTTATCTTTCAACAAAGGATATTGAAAAGAAAAAAAAGAAAAAAAAAATAAAAGTTGGAACAAAAACGTAAGAACAAATTTCATAAATTCTACTGTTTCCTTGCTGGGTTTACAAGATATTCTTGTGTTTTAGGTTATATTTATATTTCAATTATCCATTAAAATTGCTCTTAAAGCAATAATATATTAAAATATTATATTATTATATAAATCAATGAGTATTGTACATTGGAATAGTTGAAGAAAATATAAGGTATTATTTACAGAGTGCAGATAATCGATGATGATATAGACTTCAAAAAGTTAGTACCTGTTGATGATGAAGAAATTTCTATATTGAATACAACAGAAGATGCACCCCAAATTGTTGGTATAATTGATGAACGTGGACCAATGGATTTTAGTAATAAGCAACGATGGAAACTTATAGCCGATGATGGTACTGGAGATATTCAAATTTCAAAATTAGAACAATTTAAAAGAAATACACAAGAGAATCAGAATAATAATGATATAAAAAATAAAAAACAATCTATTTCAAAAAATAATAGAACAATAAAGAAAAAATCAAAGCATAAGTCTTATATAAATAAAAATACAACAGATAGCAGTGATAACAATGAGTTTGAAAGTGAAAATGAAAATAAAAGAAATAGAAGAAGAAAAGTAAAAAAAATGAAAGACTCAACAAAGAAAAATAGAAACAGTAAAAAAAAGACTAGTACTTCGTCTGATTCTTGTTCAGATTCTGATTCTGATTCCAGTTCTGATAAAGATTCAGATTTAAGTATATCTAGATCTTCTAAATTAGAAAGAAAAATTTCAAAAAAGAAAAAAGAAACCAATGATTCTGATTTGAGTCCACCTAGAGTAAGAAAAATAGATAAATTATCAAATCAAAAAAGAAAAAATAGTGATTCTGATTTGAGCCCTCCTAGAATGAGTAAAAATGAAACATTATCAAATAGAAAAGGAAAAAATAGTGATTCTGATTTAAGCCCTTCAAGAATGAGTAAAAATGAAACATTATCAAATAGAAAAGAAAAAAATAGTGATTCTGATTTGAGCATACCTAGAAATTCAAAATATAAAGATAGTAGACAATCTAATTCTGATATACATTATTCAAAACAAAATGTTTCATACAAAAAATCATATGATAGAACTAAAAATGTTAAGAGTGATTCGAATTTTGATTCTCGTTATTATAAAAAAGATACTCAGAGAAGCAGTCATAAAAAAACTTATAGTAGTGATTCAGATTTAAGTCCATCAAGGTTAAACAAAAGAGATAAGATGTTAGATAGAAGAAAAATGAATAACTCAAAGAAATTTGAAAATCTTAAATACAATAAATTTGGGATTAATTCTGAACCAAATTTAAAAAGATCTAAAAGATTGAACGAAATTGATTCAGATCATAGTACAACTAGAAAACATTTCAAAGATTCAAATCAACATTACTCTAATTTGAGTTCACGTAGATATTTAAGTCAAGAAGAAGTAAAACGATCAAAATACACGAGTCAAAAACCAAAGGTATCTCGATGGGATGAGGAGAGCAAGATACCAAATAAAGAAATAAATGAAATGGAAAAAAAAAAAATTAAAAAAACATTAGATGGTACATCTGCTGGGTTACAAAATCTAAAATCTCTTAAAGAAGAAGAAGAAGCACAGAAAAAGCGAGAAGCTGAAATGATGAAAAATGTAAGTTATCAAATTCTAAATTAGATTAAATACTAAAATTACAATATTTGATTCTTTGCATTTGATGAATGATTCAAAAATTGCACTAATTTTGTAAAATGTAAATTTTGTAGCCAATTTTTACCTTTAATCAATTTATTTTTAAAATAAACAACTTGATGATGCAAAGCAGTTGCTTATTTATTTTTCTTAAACAATAAAAATTTATATTTTTCATTATTTATACTTTTAATATTTTATTATGCTTTTATTGGTAGATTTGAAATCTTGTAATTTAACAGTTCACTAATTAATATCCTTTTCATTTACTTTTCCAATTTCTTTTTCCTATTTATCTGTAATTTTTTTTTATTCATTTCATTAATACACACATTTTTTTTAAATGAATAGTTTAGTAGATAAAACTTGCAGCCGTAGTTATTTGAATGCTGACATTATGAAGATTAATTAGTCTCGTTTTTAGGTATAAATTTAAATTATCTTAAACTGAAATTTTTTTTGGATCATAGATTAGAATTATTTTTATTTACATCCTTATCATGTTTTGAATGTCATTAAATATTTAAAAGTATATTCTGTTTTCCTATTTACTATCATTCAATCCATAAAACATCTATACAATTTTTTAATAAATCGTACATTTATCTTATAATATTAGTGAAAAGTTTAGATTGCATTTTGTTAAAATATTTTTTTTAATATTTATTTTCTTTTAATTTATTTAATATTTATTTTTTAGCTGGGTAAAGAAGTTAGTGGTCATGGACAAACAACTGTAATACGTGACCGAAGAACTGGACGGAAAAGAGATTTTGAAAAAGAAAATGCAGCAAAACGAGAAAAACAAAAAGTACAAAATGAAATAAATGAAAAATATTTTAAATGGGGCAAAGGGTAAATTGAAATATTTTATAATTTAGTTTAGAATTATTTTAAATATAGCATACATTGCTTTAAAATTAAAATATAATTATATTTAATAGTTATCAGTAAAATATACTTTTTTCTCTATACCTAATATTTTGTATCGGTAACACAATAAATTATATTAAACATTATACTAAATCAAAAATAAAGATTTTTAATATAATGTGTTTCAGTTTAAAACAAATGGAAGACCGTCAAGATCAATTAAAAAGAGATTTGCATGAGATGAGTAAACCACTTGCAAGATATGCAGATGATGAAGATTTAGATCGTGAACTTCGTGCGCGCGACAGAGAAGACGATCCGATGCTGGCTTACATAAAAGAAAAAGAAATTAAGGAAGGAAAGAGAGCTCCAGGTATAATATATATATAGTATAAATTACAGTATAATATAATTTTATTTATGAAAATATTTTTTCTGTCATTTTATTTGTAGAAAAACCAAAATATGAAGGAACATATATACCAAATAGATTTGGAATTAAGCCTGGTTATCGTTGGGATGGAGTTGACCGTAGTAATGGTTATGAGAAAAAGTGGTTTGAAGCACGAAATACAAAAAAAGCCATTGAAGATGAAGCTTATAAATGGAGCACAGCTGATATGTAAAATTTGAAGCTAAAATTTTAATTTAGCTGCACTGTACACTTATAAAATAGTATATTTAAATACTATTATTATAATTTGTGTATATGCTAATTGAATTATTTTATCATCAAAGTTTTTTTAAAGAATGATTTTTTAATTATATCAAAATCTTTTATATATGAATATGTGTATTTAATTCCTTGGATATGTAAATTCCATCTAATTCTGTATAATTAATGTAAGTACTTACATAACTGTTATATGTGTATGTATCAAAACATGAATAAATGATAAAATACTACTGTAATTATTTCATAATCATTTATTTATAATATATTATAACATTTAATTTTTTTATATACTTAAATCTCATCTTTCCTAAATGACAAAATTTATAATTGAATAAAAACAATGATAATTTAAAAATACAATTTAAATTTTTATTTTAAAATTATATTAAAAGATTATATTAATTAACTATTAATTATTTTATAAATTTAAAAATAAAAACAAAATAATTTTTTAACAATTTTAATAAAAACAATACAATACTAAATTGATATTTTATACATTATGTGTATTATATGCATATGTTAGTATATTATATTAATATTTTTTTTTATAAATAGCTACATTAATTGAAAGTAATTATTTTCAGATATTTTAGTAAATATTTTATGGGTATATTAAATTCATTTCATTTTCTTAAAATTGAGCTGAAAGTGTAGGTTAGTACTAAACTTATATTGATAAAAAATAAATGAAGTTATTAAATATAATTAGTTTAGACGAATTTTTATGTATTTCAATATTTTTCATTATTTTATTAATTTATTATTTTATTATTTTATTAATAATTCAATTTAAGAATTAACTTAATTTATAATTTTTATAAGTTATTAAATAAAGATAAGTATATTTACATAGTATATAAAATAGAAAAAAATGCACATGTGTTTATGCACGCGCATAAGTGCGTTTATACGAAAAAGTATTAACAGTGTTTATTCAATATTGATTATTCAGATTTTGTAAATAACACGACTAATATTAAATTTAATTAACTTAAATATTAGATTAAATATTATATTAAAAATATGTAGTAATTTCAATTTTTAATCAATTTTTGTTAAGTAATTAGTTTCTTAAAGAATTATATAAGTTAATAGGAATTCGGCTTATTCCCTGAATGGTTGGATTAGCGAAAACTGTTGGTAAACATTGATATTGTAGTATGAATTTATAAATTTAAAATTAAATTTTATTATAAATTTTCATTAATTTTTTTGAATTTATATTTTTTATGTGTATCAATGTTATAATAGCATAATTACCTTTTACAATTCATTTGAAAATAAATATATCTAATTTAAAAAATTGTATTGTCTTTTAGCCAGACATGACAAACATTAAAGAAAAACACTATTTATTTAAAATTTAATGGACTTTGAGAGTCTAATTAAGCTATTCTATTTAAAATTATTATGTAAACTTAAGAATCTCAAATATGAGATTTATTTAATCAATAGATAATAACAAATTTACTGTTTACCTTTCATCAAAACAAATTAAAATGATATTTGACAAACAAGAAATAAATTATTATTCTTAGTAATATTGCAAAATCTATTTAATCAAAGCATTCTCAGAAAAATGTCTTGTAATATTAAATTTTAAATATATATTCAAAACTTAATTTCTAAAAATTAGATTCAAAAATTAAAAATAAAAATTTTATTTATAATCAGTTATTTATAATTTCATAAAATATACATTTATATTCTATCTTATTAATTTTACTAACATTTTTAAAACGGTTTTAATACAAATTTTTTTTATATATATAAAATGTTGTAATATCTAAAAACACATACAATTAAAATTTTTCTTTTTAAAATATGAAATTTGAATAATTTCATTTTTGTAAACGCATAATTTTCTACGCTGTATAAAATATAAATAAAATTCATATATTGAATAATTAAATTTAACACTAATAAAACGAAAATTTCTATGAATAAAAAGTTTAAATCGAATTCTAATTTTTATTAAATCAATGAATGCTTAATTAATTAAAACTTGCAATTATAGTATTTTAATTCCAGTAATCTAAAATATAAAATTTTAACAAATAAATTCTTTTAAAATTTAGTACTTAAACTTATATAAGTATCTGAAAAATAACTGAAATAACTGATTTAAAGATCAAATTTCACAGAAATCAATAAAAAATTTGAATAATTAATTTCAATAATAATGTTTAATTAAAGTGTATTTCTATAAAATATATAAAAAATGAATTAAATAGTATTTTTTTAAAAAAACAATCTTAAAAATTTATATTAGTATTGATAGAATTTAATTTTATACAGTTACGAGTCTATTTTTAGTACATATATTATGATTATATTCTATTCTACAAAAATTTTTATTTTATTCATGTTAAAATGGTTAAATTATAAAAAGTCATAGCATTAAAATACGATTATTACAAATAATTTTATTAAAATTCTTTTATAGTTGAATTAATTTGAATGAAAACATAAATGATATCGTTAATCATAATTTCAACGCTTTATTAGTACTAATAAATTTAATTGTTTATTTTTATGTATATATTACTGTAAAAATTGATATATATAAAACATAAATTAAGCGAGATAGTATGTAGAGACATATTAAAGCTTTAGGTCGCAAAGGACGTCAGCAAGGCGATCAAGTTGAAAATATATATAAAATATATGACATGTACGTGTTCTGTTATGTAATTTATTTTACGATAGCTAATATTATATCAAAAATTAATTAATTTTTTTATATTTTATTGAATAAATCAAAATTTAAAAAATTACTTTTTAAATTGATGATTAAATTAATTATATTACGAGTATCGCAAAATCAGAAAGATTTTAAGTCACTACTTATACCACTCATATAAAATATAATATTGATTGAACAATATGTAAATAAATAAATTTTTTCTACAATTAAAAGGATGATTATTAAAGGAACCAAAAAGTAATTTTTATCTAAGAAATTTTTTTTTAAATTTTAATTATAATAAAATTAAATTATATACAAATATATCTTTCTGTATAATGTTTATTAATAATATATAAGTTAAAAATATTATTAGTGAAAGTGAAAGAGAAAGTCGTCGAAAGTTCATTTTAAAGGTATTTTTCAAATTACGTTAAAATTTTTATTTGTATTTTTTATGCATCCATCGATTCACCTCGTGAAATCTCTTTTATTAGAAACATCTTCGTAATTTAATGGTTTACAACAGTTTTTTTTCCATTGAGACTTTAGCAATCTTATCAAGTTTTGCACTATAACACCGTGTAGTTTTTTAAAGTTATATTTTATAAAATTAAGAAACCACATAAATACATAACTGTTAAAAACCCTTTTTTAAATTTATAGCTATAAATAATTCATGAATATAAATTCTTTTTAAATTCTGAATTTCATATAATTAACATTATTTCACTATTTGTAATAAAATGAAATTAAATTCTTAGGTTGTTTCTATTCTTTGCTAAATAATTTAAAATTTTGTTATATGTTTTTATGATTTTATTTTTTTTAATAGAAAAAAGTATTCAATGTAGCAAATTAATCGAAAAAAAGTCATTATTATTTTTAATAATAATAATCATTTAATAGATTAAAAATTAAATTCTTATTATAAAATCACATAACAATTTTATAATTGTATAATAATTCTCCTGAATAAAAAATATGTAGATAATTATATAGCTTGGCTATAAGAAAATTTAAATTACAATAAAAATAAAAGAATATTTTTCTCAAAATTTTTTTTAAAAGGGAAAATTTTTTCAACCTGAGATATAAAATTGCTAGTAGATGATCGTTATGTTTTTTTTTGTAGAATCTAAATTTAGCTTAACATAATAAGCAGTTATAAAAATTTGTTTCTATCGTTTGTTTAAAAACTATCTAGATGTATGATTTGATTATTATAATATAATAATTATTTAAAATGATGAAGCTAAATATATAGAATCTATAAAATAACTATTATGCTGATAAATTTAATATGTTATAATAATTGTTCATTACAAATGTATTGGATATAAAATTGAATGTTATGCAAACATTATTATATTAAAAGTTTTAGAAGAAAAAATTGAAAATTTTTATAATAATTCAATTAAATCAAGCATTTTTATTTACTTGTTTATTTTTTCGATATTAAATTTAAATTATCATATATCATATACACATATAAAACTAATAATATTTATAAATATTACGGCAAAATTTATTAAACAAAATATATGTTACATATTTTACATCAAATTAATATAATCAATGGTCTATAAATACATTATTTTCAAAAATAAATAATTTATATATTATCCAATATGTAAAATAATTAATTGCAATTTTTGTATTATTTATGGATTTATGATTTAATAAAAATTATTACATAAATAGTTACTCTTATTTTATTTATTATTTATATCCATTTTGTGATTTATTGTTCGATCAAGCGATCGAGAAACATTTTTGTTATTTAAAACATAAAATTACGTCTGTAAATTATTTGAAGCAATTATTTTTAGAGCTTTTATGATGAGAAAAATGATAACTTATTTACTTAAAATTATTGTATTTTCTAAGATAAAATGATTTTTTTTAAACGAGACATTATTATTTCGAAATATTTAAAGGAGTAGAAGAATTATAAGGAGAAAATTTGAATTTTATTAAGAGCTTTGCTTGTCTTTTTTATTTCGAGAAAAAATGATCTCATATTAAATAAGCGTATGACATAAAAATAAGAAGATTAAATTAAAAATGAATTTACGCCCTGATCTAATAAAAATGAGTATCAAGATAAAAAACATTTAATGTTATATTCATTCATAGGAGAATGTTTAAAAATGCAGAAGTATTTTTGTATGAATATAAAGTACTTTTCTGACAACAAGAAAGAGATAATAAATGATAAAGTTGACTGGTTTTCAAAAGTGTTTCGTTATGATTGGTTCAAAGGTGTTCAGAATTTACACAACAGAGTGCGTTTTAAGTAAACTGTGCTGAAGGACATAGCAATGTATTCTTGGCTGTATTTGTAATGTTTTTACGCTAGGTAGATTTTAGGATAAAAAGTGGAATGATATGTTTTAAAATAATAGTATTAAAAAGGTTAAGAATTCCAAATCAAAGTAATGGGATAGAAGATAGTCGAGATGTGAATTCTAAAGAGAACTAGTAATTATTGGTTGTACTTCGAAGATAAAAACTTCGAAATCAAATAAGGAATACCTCTAATACTAAGAACTTAAAATCAAATATGTCTTTTTTAGATAATATTTTTTCGTAATACCTATTTATAATACACGATCTTTTATTTCTCATTTTATAGGGATTTAATCTACTTTTTGATAAAAATAATAAATTTTATTTAAATATAAATTGATATAAATTTACATAAATATATTATAAATTACAGAAACTTGAGATAAATTATTTTGTACGTTATAATTACATTTAGTTCTAGTTGTAACAGTGACTATAACAAAATATAAATTATACATTTTTAATAAAATTATTTGAAAATATTATTTTATAATTATATTGAATTCTAATATATTTTTTATTGAAAAATTTAATATTAATTTATATTTTCTTCGCTTAATAAATAAACAAAATATAAAAATCTATTTTTTAAATTTTTTTATATAAAATAAGAAATATTAATCAAATGTCAAACATAATATTATATGAAACGTAATATGTGCTAATTTATCTTTATATTTATATTATTATTTTTTACTATATAAACCTTCATTTTACTGTATCAAAAGTATAACTTTTAAAAGTTTCACGAAGGTCAAAAAAAAACTTCAAAATTTTGTAAGCAAATAAGAAGCTAATATTTAATAGAATAATATTAGCTAATAATATTTATTAGAATAATCTATTTATAAAACATACCTTTTGAATAGTTAAAATATATCAATTACTTATTATCAACATCGTTACATACACGATTGAATTATCGATTAAATAATTTAAAATTAAAATAAAATGATGAGTCAAATGTTAGTAAAAATATTTAAAAAATGAATAATTTATTTATTATTAATTGATACTTAAAATATATTATATTATTTCTGCTTAATATATAAAAAAATTATGAAAAAACTTCATAGTATGTTAAAAAAATAATTGAGATTACTGATATTAATTTTCAATTTAAAAATGGATAACGCTAAATTATACAGATGTTTTTAAAACTTATAGTTTTACATTAAATATTAAAATTTTAGTTAAATAATTCATTTTTTCACTTCTAAAAATCGGAAACAAAATAGTAGAGACAATATTTTAATCTAAGATTTTAAAAGTTATATTAAAAGTTGTATTATAAATATATTTTACAAACGCTGAAAAAGTATAATTTATAAAAAAGAAAAATGATAATTATTTATATGAATAGAAATTATTCTTAAATATATAGTGTTAATATAAATACAGATATACTAAATTAGATCGCCTAATATTTATAACATTTAACGTTCTGACATTCTATAGTTAATAGTTACATAGTTATCAATTTTTATTTCATTAATATATTTTGAAATTATGTAATCTACATTTTTATAAAGTATAAATATATATTTGTTAATTTTTATAAGAGTTACATTATTTTATTACTTTAATTGATATTTTTTTACACAATAAAGATTTAAACATATATTTTAAAATATCTTAATGGTTACTGAATAAATAAGAAAAACTTTTATAGAAAATATGATTGATATAAAAGAAAAAAATTTTTTAGTAATAATTACATTTGTATAAAAATTTTTTAATCTCATTCAACACAAAACATATATTTTTCTTTCGAATAAAATATAAATATATATAAAACTAAGATTAGAATAAAATAAACGTACAATAAAACATTGTATATTTATTAGAAATTAATAAAATAAAAAATATATTATATAATAATGTATTAAAATATTTAAAATCGAAGTTTATAGTTCAACTAATAAATTATTAAAACTGCTCAACATTTAAATAAAAAATATATTTATTTGAAAATTTATTAAATTTATTTTGAATTATTTATTTATGTATTTTAATTTAATTTTGTCAATATTGAAGTTATTATTATCTAAAAAAAAATTATTAAAACATTATATTTAAATAAATAATATTTAAATAAATTAATAATAAATCAATAATATGAATTAGCATTCTATGAATTCAATATTTTCAAAATCTATTTTAATTTCTTTTCTTTTTACTTAATAAACATAAAGTTTGACTTTTAAAATATAAAAAAATTAATATTTATGTACTAATTAAATTAAAAACTGAATCTTGTAATAAACTAGCTGAATTAAGGAATAAATATATTTATATATTGTTATTAATTTTTAGTTATTGTAGTTTTTAGTGTAATTGCATAATTATATACTTAAACACTAAAATTATTGTAATAAAATATTTTGTACTATTAAAAGTAAATATTAATAATAGAAATTATTTCACACCACTAGTATTCATATTTATATATATATATATATATATAAATAATTGTAAAATAAGTTAAAAAAATTCCTTGACATAAATAATTACATGTCAACATTTGAATTATTGATTTAACGAAAAATTTTACAGTACATAATATCGTAATATATTACGTAACTTACGAATTTTGAGGAAATGGATTTTTAGTATATAACGGATATTTTAAGTACTTTCTCAACTAATTTATAAATGAAACATTTCTGATTCAAAAAAGCTATTTTTATTATAAATGCAGGTATATGAAAATTAATTTGAATATTTAGAAAACTTTATGGTAAACCATATTTATCTTTTTGTATTATTTAATGCTATTTTGAGTATTTATTTTTACAATAAAACTATAAATTATTTATATTTTGAACCAGTAAAATTAAATTTATATATATATATATATAATTTTATGTAACGTATAATATTTTAACACATAATATTAAATACTTTAGCAATTTGTACATAAAATTAAAATTTTTTGCTATATTCTATATTAATTAAATAATTTAACAAAATTAACTAGTACAAGTGATTTATATTTAATGTTTTTTGATAGATATATATTATTTTACTGTAACAAAAACTTTTCTTTCTTTATCTAATAAAACGTTAAAGTTTTTGAATTTTGTAATCAAACACCTTGTATTTGGATTTAAATATAAAATATTGATTAACTGAAAGATATTAAATTAATATGAATAGTATAGACTCGAATATAATTTTGAATTCTTTTATTAATATAGAACGAGGAAAATATTACATTTAAAATTAAATTTAAATCCGAATGAATAAAAATGTCAAAAGTAGAATATTAAATATATATTTATTGAATATGTACATATATATAAATGTGTATAAACAAACGCAAATTTTATATTTGTTAATAACCAAATTATAACTGTTTTGTTTTAGATAAATAAATATTATATTATAAATATCGACTAATTTAATGAATATTTATATATTATAAATTAATGATTAATTATATTTTATTATTTATTATTTATCAATTTATTTTCAAATTATATATTTCGAACTGAAATATATATCAATCGTTCATGAATACTATACAAAAGTTTGGAATAGATGATATTAAAAATTATAAATCAAGGTGAGTGTTATACTAATTATATAAGTTTGTATTGTTTTATAAATTTTAAATAACACAAGTTAAACTTTATTACAAGGTAAATCAAAAGTTGTATGTGCGCTTAATATAAGGAAAGTTTTTTGTACGAAAATAGTATATTATAATATACTTTATATAATTTAAATCACATTTGTAAAAATTAATAATGCATTTTTATAATTATAATATTGGAAGATAATCTTCTTATTCTGATTAATGAAATTATAAAATTTGAATATGAATAAATTAATTAAATTTAGTTTACTCAAATTCAACGAACAATTTTTTTCTGAATGTTAGAAATCAAAAATATAGTAAGTTAAGTTGGACTTCCGCATAAGTTCATTTTGTGAATCTAAATTATCGAGTTATGCAAATTTTATTCCGCATTTAATACAATACAATATTAAACACCAACATTTGATCACGCTGGATCATTTCGATTCGAAAATCCATATATATTCACGTTTCTAAATCCGTTATTTCACGTTCATAAATAAATTACATCGTAGTATAACTCTAATACTTTATTATTCCAGTATATTGGTAAAGATACATATCAAAGCCGGAACGCGAATAATTAAAAAAATCTAAATAAGCTGACGGGAATATATAATTTAGATTATATAACGGGAATAGAAAAATATATCCAGACTGGAGGGTTGAAAATAAATTAACCGTTTGCTCGATTGTAATAATTGTTAAGAAAGTTTAGTTTCGGACGAAACATCGATGAATAAACGAGCGTTCGCACGTGGAAATCGATGAACGCGTCCTCGCATAGATTTCGAGTCACGCGTCGAGCGTCGAAACTCATATCAGAGCCACTCGTCGTTAAAGTTTTCCTAGAAGCACTCGTGGTATCCTTCCGACTTGTAACCGAGGACTCGAGGACTCGAGGACTCGGGTACTCGCTCGAGTGGCGAGCGCATGCCCCGCCCTGTCCACCTTCCCCGCGCAAACACCCGCGGATCGAGCGGCCCGGCGCGCGACTCGCGTCGCGCCGGCAAGGGCAGGGTCGTCGACGAGCCGACGTCGAGACGACTCGGCAGTGCGTCCCGCGACATCGAGCCACCGAGCACCGAAACCCTCCCATCCGCGGCGCGTCATGCGTACGGACACGCGTCAGCCGGACAACGCCGGCGCTTGAGCGCGACCGTCGATCTCCCAGTGCGCGCCGGTCTCAGAGATGGGTTGCAACACGAGCAAAGAGAGCGTACAGCAGGCGGTCGAGGAGGCGAAGGAGGACGCCAAGGAGGCGACAAAGGACCTCGTTCGGGATCTCATCGGCAGCGCCAAGAAGGACGAGGCGAGGAATGGTGGTGTGTATCGTACGCCGATTTTCCGGCGCTTTTCGGTGTTTTCCCGGTGATTTTCCGGTGATTTTCCGGTGATTCCCCGGTGTTTTTCCGGTGCTTTTCCGGCGATTTTCCGGAGATTATCCGATGATTTCTGGTACTTTTTCCCTCGTTGAGTCCCTTTGCGCTTCTGGCGGATGGCAGGTCATCGCTGGAATTTTACGCCGATTTCCGCTAGTGATTCGCGTACTAAAACCGCTGAAACAGATCCACCTTTTTTAAAATTAAAAAAATTTTTTTTAAATTACCGATTTTTCGCGATTTTTTTAAGGTTTTCTATTTTCCTAAAACCCTTTACCGAACAGATGAACCAGCTATTATTTCCATAAAATTTGGTTTCAGACTCACATAATACAATATTCTCTATAAAATTCGATAGTAAAGCGTGAATGTCACTATGATCAAATTCAAGATTCGATAGAATTATTATTATTGTAATAGAAGAAAGAAATTCTTTTCGCATATGATAAACGCCAATTTTATTTCAATTCTTTCCAGGTCTATATGATTTACATTAAGTAATTTTTGACATCTTATACATTTTTGCTCGAATTAGATATTGGAAAGTGTAGTTAAGTTCACTGAGTCGCTCTACTTTCGATCGTTTACTTTACTCGGTACGAAGGACTAAAAAACTTTTATTATCGAGCGAGCAAAGTACAAAAATTATAAAATTAATTCAAAAATTTTTTAAATATTTGTGTATCATATTTAAGTAATCATATATCTTAAATAGTTGTGTATTAAATTTTAATTTAATTTTTGATCTGCGTGATTAAATAAATTTTTATTTATAATTTTCGAAAACAGTTTCAATTAAATTAATTGCAATAAAATTTCACCAGCTTTTAATCACTAATATTTAAAAATCCTTGTTAAAGTTTCATGTTTTGTTAAATAAGTCCTTGTAAAAATATTACACCAAAGAAACACAGATTTTATATACATTGTTTAATGATCTTCCTACTTAAAACATTTATAAAATGATAAATTAAGGATTATTAATCATTTGATGTGTGAAAATTAAATATTGCGATAGAACTTTTTATTTTATGCTAAATTAACTATACGTAAAACGTATTAGTAATTAACAGTAATTATCGAATTAGTAAAAATATTTTTTTCAATTTTTTTATAATTTGAAAAATAATTATATTTGCTTTGACTTGAATAATGTTTACTCGAACAAGAAAAAAAGAAATATTGATCTAAAATACTAAGATTTTTTTCACGGTAAAACATTGTTTTCGTTGATTATATTCTTTATTCAATTAAAAATTTTATCTTATTCGTTTGTTTGCACGAATCACATAATTTACAAATTACGTTACTTAAACAATAAAATACGTTAAAATATATTTTATAACATTTTATTATTACTAATAAAAATAATAATAAAAATAAGAACAATGATCGCTCAAATAAGTGCTGAAAAATGTTGTCAAAGGAAACATTTATAGAATTCAAAATTCGGATTAAATTTACTCGTACATTCACTTTTATTCCATATTCAAAGTTATTTCTAATATCAAAATGATTTAATATGGTCTTTAGGTATTTATTTTTGATTCTATGAAAATGAATCTTTACAATTAAAAAAATGCATAGAATATTTAGTTTTAAGAATAGTAAAATCAGTTGAAAAAAATGTTTTTTCTTCTCTTTATCATTGACTGTTCGATTACATTGAATTGATTTTTTTTAAATATAACATTTTTCACGAAGGTGAGTATTAAATAATTTGTTTTCATCGGTTATAGTAATATAGGCTTTCATATAACGTGGAATATTGATTTTCTGCAACGATAAAAATTTTCTAAGATTTTTCATATGTTCTTAACTATTGAGATATTTTATCCGATATAAATGCTCGAATACCTTTCGAATCAATTTCTCAAAGATTTTTGTCGCTTATATTGCCTCTCAACTTCTACGTCCGTTTCCGATATGAAGACTGTTGTTGCGTCCCGGCAACAATTCTCTACTCGGCGAAATTAACATAAACTGTATAAACTAAAATCGTCGCCGGTCTAATTTGGAAGAGTCAGTAATTATGCTGGATTCCGAAAAATTTGCATCTGGACGAGGAGAAGGAGCTCGCGAAAACGCGATCACGTAACCCACATTTGTGGCGCTTCTGGTTCGGCTCTCGACAGAGATATATAAGCGCGGGGGTAATCCTTGGCGCTTTTACGAGTCTCTCCCGTGTTTTGGCGCCAGACGACGAAGACGATTACGACGCGAAAAACGAGGCCGACGACGACGCCGACAACGACGCCGACGACGACGCTGACGACGACACCGACAACGCGGGAGCTGCTCTTGTCGCTATCAATGTAGCCGGCGACGGTGACGAACCCGCCGGATCTGCTGGCGTCCAAAGAAATCAATTGCGCGGAACACTCCCTGTGTCTTCCTTCTCCATCGTTTCATTATGCGCGCACGCGAAGCCTTTATAATAATTAACGGCGCTCCTCCTGTTTATACCCCTTCCAATCGTGAACAACGCACTCGGTTGGGTGCTTCTTTGCTCTGCCTCATCTGGCAATTTATATGGCGAATTATTTGGCGAGTTATCTGGTGAGTTTACTGGTGATACGAGATACTCATTTGACCTATTAAGCACGTTTACTTGCTTTCAAACTTATTTTCTGTTTGCATTTTTTAGATAATTCCTCTTGACTCTGACAGCATTATACTTTTATGTCTCCTTCCATTATTTGAAATCTTTGCGAAAATTTTTAATTCTCTTACTGTTTTATTCGAACGAGGGCTTTAATTTTTAGAAAATTAATTGCTCTCTTCGACTGCATATTTTTAATTTAAAATAGAGATCATTTATTCACAAAATATTTACGCTTGGTTACCTTGTGATTTTATAGATGAAAAAAAGATGGACTTTCTATAAGTTTTGTCTGCTCGTTACTAGCGAGTTGGTTGATGTAAAGTAAATCCAAACCAACACAAAATAGTTTCATGTTGCGACAAAATGTTAATAAATGTAATATATAAAAATGTGTATAAGTTTAAATTAAGTTTAATTTAACCATAGAATTTATAAACGTTTTTTAAATTTTTGAGATTTTTATTGAAAAAATACAATTTTTTATAAAATTTATTAAATTGTTAATATATTATTTTTTATGAATATAATTTTAAATCTGTAAAATTAATCGATTTTATAAAAAAAATAAAGACTTCCGATCAATTTAATTATATTTTAAATAGTTCATATAGATCAATTAAAATCTTATTTTTATAACATATATACGTTCATAGGATACTTATTCTTTTAATGTCATGTTATTTTTATAGTGAAATTATTTATATTAAATACATGTTTTTATTAATTCTAAAGTCTTTTCATGATTAATTAATTAATAATATTATAATTTAATATTTAAAATTTTTATATAACATCCACTTATTAAAATATAAATTCCAGTATCTGGATCAGTAATAGATTACTATTTTATTTTTATTAATTTATCAACTTTTTTTTATATTTTTCAATTTTCTTTTCTTTAAAAATAATGTTTTTTCGAATTAAAAATAATTTGCATTCAATAAAATTATTAAAATATTAAATGATGCGTATATAAATAATTTTAATTTATTACAAATATAAAAAGTGCACATAAAAAATGTTTGTATCCTGTTTTAAACGATCAATTAAAAAAATTGACATAGAAAAATTTTAAAATACAATTCTATGGATGATAAGATTTTTATTTAAATTTTTAAATAATTTTAATTGTATCAGCGTTATAAATATATTACTAATCTTTTTAAATATATTTTTTATTATAAATACAAACATAATTATTTTATATCAGAGAAATAAATATATCGTTATTCTATTAATTTAAATAATTATATATAGATTATAAATAATTTTTTTTATTTTTTATTTTTTAATACATTTACAAATGAAAAAAATACTAATTATTATTAATAATCAATTACATTGTAGCTTCAAAAATTTGTATATCATGCAATAAATTTAGCGTTCACTAACTTTCTTAATAAATCTGTTTGCACTTTCAATGAAATAGATACTTATAATAAGAAATTAAGATTTCGTTTTAAATTAGTTGTATATTTGATAAAATAAAATATATATATTTACAGAAGCATATATAATAATAATATTATTATAATACCATATTATGATAAACAATACAATTTATTATTAATAAAAAGGTTTATAAATTAATATTTTATTTTTATAACTTTTTTTTATGTTTACAGAAATAAATGTACAGAAAACTTAACATCCACACAACTATTTACTTTACATACGCATACATATGTGTACTCGTGCGGATACACTATCAGTTATAATACATAAATAATATTTAATTTTAATATGAAAAAATTATCATCGTATATTGTAGTTTTATTAAATAAAATATTAAAAAAATATTTTTAATAAAATGTTTATATAACTGGTTTTATCGTTACAAAACTTTTAGAGGACAAAGTTAACTTTGCTCAACAAAACACAAAAATCAATAAGGTAAATATTTTAAGTTTTAACGTTTGAATTAAATTATTTATTGAATACACTTTTAAAAAATATAAAATTATTTTTAGAAAACTATATAACAATAATTTTAAAATTTATTTAAAAATTTTTTTTTTATATTTAAAAGTTAATAAATCATTTATAACTTGTCAATATAAAAATAATTATATTGGTCTTGACCGAGTTTGGTAAAAGAATGTATAAAATGTAAAACTGGTTAAAAATAAAATTTAAATGAGATGTTATCTTAGTAAGCTATTATTAGTTTACATTAGAAACTATAAATTAATAATTAAATTAATTTGAACATTGATTAAGCAATTACAATTTTGAATACATAATAATATTTATTAGTTTATTTTGATTTTTATTTTATTATTGTACAATTATTAATTATAATTTTGTATGCTACTCATTCTGTATATACAATGACCCTTTTTTTATTTTCATGTATACATATATATTTATATTTATTTATTTCAGAATAAAATGTATTTGATAGTGGTAAATGAAATTTTCATTATTACATTAAATCATCATAATTATACACTTATAATTAGGATGATTTAAATAATTGGATAGTAAAATTAATCACTACCTTATATATTTATAAAATGTAATTTTCAACAAATAAATATTTTTTAATTTAATTCAAAGGTTTTCATATTTTTTTGTTTGATCTCTATTAGTAATATTTATATGATCTGATCTTTACTAAAAAGGTATATCATTATAAATTGATAATATATTTTCTATATACTTTTGTATCAAATATTTATTAAAGCAGTATTTATATGGATACTCAAGTAAGTAATTTAGATTATAAATTAATGTTAATAGCATACCATAGTTTTTAATATACTACAGTTATGCTTACGTATATGTCATAATGATTCCAATTTGTCAAAAAATATATACATAATTTTACAGAATTTTTTATTTGTAATATATAATTATAAATCTGTAATTATAAAATTGTAAAGAAAATAAATTTTAAATAAATTTATTTTAATTGTATTACATATTATTTAAAATATGACCAATAATAATGTGTATATTTTAATCTATAAGCTATTTCGAATTCAATAGTTTAAAGATCATTCCTAAAGGTTACTTTGATAATTGGATAAGAATATAAAGTTAATATTTTTGAATAATTTTTTAAAATTTTCAATTTTTGTCATTTTTAAATTTGATTTTGGTTTATAATGTATAATATTTTAATGAATGACATTAATTGTAGTGATACAAATAACGTCTAACCCTTTAAAATACAAGTAAAAATAGTAAGAACGATCTTAAAATTTCTGTTTTAAAAAATATTAGTAATAAAACTATTATAAATATTTGATTGTATGAAAAATATTTCATAAAACCTAATTTACAATGGTGAATTCGGATAAAAGAAATATTCCTTTAAATACGTATAAAATATCTTATCCATGATATTTATTTAAAATGTAAAAATGATATTAACATTTTTATGTACAATTAAAAAAATTTTAATATTTAAAAGTTTTAATATTCTTTTTCTTATGATCATAAAGAATATGTTTTATTTAGATAGATTAATATTTACACCTTTCCATGATTTAATTTTCCACGTGCAAGCAAAACAAAAATGGTTCGAGTATTTTTTCTATTGTACATTACATTGGTTGAGCGATGTGAAAAGGATATTCTATTTTCCTATTCGATAAGTAACCCGTATAGTAACGACACTTTATCATGCTATAAATAGTAATTGCAAGTAATTTTTTATGTTATACATGTACATAGAAATGAATAAATCTGTGTATGCGCGTATTTATTAAAATTCAAATATATATACGAGGGAATTTACGTACATTTAACAAAAATAGAAATATATGTATTCTTATATTTACATACTTAGATAGCTATTTCGATACTTACAAAGAAATGTACACGCAACACTAGCAAATACATATTCAGGTTCATGTATAAACCTATATAAAAGATAACAGTTCAAAATAATATAAAAATAAAAGCTAATGAACCAGTTGTTCTTGAATGAAAAATATTATATCCTTAATATTCTTTTTATTATATTGCATATAAATTTTGATTACAAATATTTTATGTATCGTCATATTTTAAATATTTAGAACCCATAAAAATATATCACCTAGTTATGTAAAAAGTAATAACACTTTGATTTTCAATTATTTTACTGGTTACTAATATTTAAAAAAAATTTTTAAATATATATTACATTATTATTTGAAAACAATTTTTAGTTCTTTTAAGTTTAATTTTAATGATTTAAGAAGCGATGCTAATTAGTACATTCAAAAGTACAAATATTTTTCTTAAAATTATTCTTGTAATAATCAACAAACAAATCTTGATAAATTTTCTTGAAATTACAACTGTAAATTAAATATTGTATTACCTATAAACTGAAAAGCAATTTTTTTTATCTTGATTATTTCATTGCATATCAGCAAATACGTAAAATTTCTTTATAATTATATAAATATAGTTAACTTTTTTTGATTAACGAAAAATAAATTTTAAAAGTTTTGTTTTTTATTTTAAGTTGATAATTAGAAGAAAAATCTTTCTAGTACTAACACCTATTTTAAAACGATTGATTGTTTATTATTTAGTTATTAAAATAATTTATACAGTGTCTAGGTTATGTATATAAAAAATAAATACCTAAAAATATATTTAATAAATATCGGTTTAATTTATTTTAATTTTATATTTTATTTTTCTGCAAAATGTTACTAATAGTTAATTAGTTTCAGACACTTCAGAGGTTATCATTCTTTCGGAAACAAATATTTGTATTCAAAATTATTTAATATAATATTAATATTATTTATTTGATGAATCTGTGATTGTACATATTTTTTAATAATAAGAAAATGTACTCATAACACGAATCAGTTTAGTAAAACTATTACTTAATATTAATAAATTAAATAAGAAACAAACAACAAAATATCTGTCACAAATTATTTTATTCCATTAGTAAGTTTACTTTATTTTCAGCAAGTTCATATCACAAGAAAAATTAATTCAGAAAATGTTACGCTAAAAAAATTATTATACAATTTGAAGATATTTATCAAGAATACTTTTGATAAAAATGCAAAATAATTCTCACGTAAGAACTGTCGTTCAATAACCTTTACAATGATCCAACTGGTTTTATTCGCTAATTGACGCGTATGTTTAGGACGGAACATCAAACAAAATTTCACTCAAATCAATACTTCTAATACCAGTAAAGGAAAAAAGAAAACGAAAAAAGAAACAAATTGACTCCTTGTGTTGCACTTTACGTATACATTACGAGAATAGTTACAATATAACGATACTCCAGTTCGTCGACTAGTATGAATTTGATTTTTTCGATTTAATCAGTCATTCGTCGTATTTCGTGGAATGGTTAGAAAGGGTAGAAGAGGTAAGCTGAGATGATCGCGTGCGCTCGGGGTTGACCTCTTTAATGACATCTTGATAGGTGCAGCGAGTTTATGGGAGCCAATGTTCGACTTCCCGTTCCCTTTCACACCCGAACTAACCAAGACAAATTTAGAAGTTCGCCAGCAAAAGCCACTCGCACGAGTCATTTATGTTCGTCGATGCCTGGGAGCGCGTACAGACTCAAAGCACCAACTAATTGGCAAATCGACTACTTTTAGGAGAAAGAAACACTGCCCGCGACAACTTCCTTCTGAGACTTTTCCGAGTGAGAAAGCACGTAGAGGGTAGGCATTATTAACGGGCGTGAATTACGTAGGCGTGTATCGAGACCTCTAAAATGTGTACTATGGAAAATGTCTACGTATAATACGTTTTAGGATATATCGAGTACCCTACTTAACTATTTTTTATATGTCACTGATATAAGAAATAGCTTGACTTTATTTTGATCAATTTTGGGTTCCTGGATCGTGATAATGAGCATTTGTAAAAGTTTTTATTTGCGCAAGAAATATAAGGTATTTAATTCGAGAAGTTTCTTTAAAATAATAAAGAAAAATCAAGTATGTACAATTTCTTATACTTTTCTCTTTCTTTTTGTACATAACATAATTGAAAATAAGAAATATGTTTTTGATATCAATTTATAAATATATATGCAAATATTACATGATCGATAATAAAATTATTAAACGAATTTTTATACTGGTATACATCAGAAAGAAATGATAAAGGGTAATTAAAAATATTTGATCTTCCGATTTTACTAAACCAAAAATAAAAATAAAGATGTGTTTGACAATATTTCAAGCACCTAATTATTTATTAAACTAATAAACGAGATCACAAAAAATTAAAAATTATAGAATACTATTTACCTTGAAATGCCTTTCCGAGGATATTTTATAGAGGATCAAAGCAATTGTTTCTTAAAATAATCTCAAATAATGTTAAAGAAAAATTAGTAACCAATTTCTTTTAAGAATTTATTCGATTTACAATTTCTTAAATTTAATAAACCTTAAAAAATTTTGTAGTAATTTTCAATATTTAATATTTTTTAATTTTCTTAAAATATAAGCTATTGCAGTTCTATAAAGTATCTTCTGTTTATTAATACTGTAATATTTTTTCGTAAAGTAATCAAAGGTAATTTAAAATAATTTTGTTTGAAAATATATTATTAAATATTTTTCTATGTCTAGAAATGAAATAATAATTCAAATGAATTGAAAGATTACAAATAATTATATTAAAGTAAAAATCAAATTCAAATTTCTTGTATTCAAGGATTTTTTTAAATTAGTAAAAAAAATTCGAAAGATAAAAACATCTTATAAAGAATTCATAGAATAATTGTAACCATTTTATGCAAAACTAAAACAAATTACACGGTTATTAGCTCTCTGGTAATTCCGACATCTAATAGTGCACATTGTTTAATGTAATAAATAGAAAATATAAGGAAAGTAAATTAGTCTTTAGTTCGCCGACGTTTTGGTCCTTTGAATTTAAACGTGATTCCAATTGAATGCATACAAGTTAATGACTAAAGCGATTATCGAGAGGGGAGAAATAGAGAGAAAGTGAGATGCAGAAAGTGATATATAATGAAGGGAGAGCAGACTCTTGAAAGTTGTTGTAAGGTGGACTTCCCGGTCTTTGACCCGAGGATCGATTTTTCGACGGACGTTCTTACTCAAGGCTGCCAACAATGCGATCTACCGACGGTACGCTCGTGTTACTTGCGTTCGCCAAGGCCGCGTTACGTTTGCGTTACTAGGTGATGTCTGCGTGTTTTTGTATCGGTTTTACCGATCGTTTAGAGAGGAAAGCTAAAATTCTAGGCTGACAGATCGGGACGAGCGGGTCGATAGTTGCGATTCGCTTTACATTTACCATCGAATCATCGAAGGAAGATAACGTTATATCACCGTATAAATTATTCAAATACATCTATTCTTTATGTATGAGTGTCGCTTATCATTTGGAAAATGTCGAGAACAGTAATGTTGGTTCAATTCAATACAATGAGAAGTTAATTTCATTTCATCTTTATAAATGTCCTGAAAAGTCCAGTAAGTTGGGTAAAGGTAGTCGTTTAGTTATAAAAAAATGTTTATTTTAATTTATTTGTCACTTTTTAACAAAATTTAGTGAGAAAATATTGTATTTAGATTTATCCGTAAATATTGCAAATATATAAATATATATATATATCATAAAAATATAAAAATTTTAAAATAAAGGTTAGTTGTCTAATTGCATTTATAATGTTTTTTCAATAGATAATATATCAAATATTATCTAGAAATAGATATTTTACTAATTAAAATATATTTATACATATCTAGACAAAATTATTGATTACTTTTTACGTTGATTCCTTAGCAAAATTTCTCTTATATTATAATTTTTAGTATAAGTAATGTGTCAAGGCACTTTATATTTAGATTTAATTTTGTTGCACAAAGCATAATATTATTCTATAAATAAGACATTTTTAATTGAGTTTATGAATAGAAAGCTTAATATTATTTTTCAAAACATGCACATTAAAAATTTACTTTTGTAATTACTTATTAATAGCAAAATATTTAAGTTTTTATAAGTTTTAAAAAAAATATAATGTAAACTAATTATAAAGAAACTAAAATGTAAATAATACTTTTGAATTATAAATTTTAGTACTACCATGAAAAATTGAATTTGAACTTTAAATATTTTTACTTATATTTTATATAAATATTTTATTATATACTTAATATTCATCTAAGATATTTAAATTCTATTTTAAACAATAATACTTGCAACTAGAAAAACTTTTTTTATTTTTAAAATATAATTATATGATAATTTAAAAAATTTTTAATTTTGAAATTATTTAATAGTCGCTAAAGTTAATTCATTTAATTACGATGATACCATAACAAATGTTACAATAATCATTAAGTACACACACACATATATATATATAGTATATGTATGCACATATATATAAACAATAATTTTTCAATAACAGTATATAATTATTTTAAATTATACATTTAGTAAGTGATATCACTGCTAAAAATTAGTTTGAAGATGCAAAATCTTATTTTATTAAATTTATTACTATTAATAACTTATACAATATTCTTTAAAAAAAAACTAATCTAAATTTTACATTTATATCTAGTACGAAATTTTCTGAGTACAATGAAATATAAGTTTCACTGTTTTAGATCTATATCTATTTATTAACAATATTATTTGACAGATTTTTGTCGGATATTATTACATTTTATCCTATGAAATGGTGCAATATTACAGCTTTAGATTGTATATATATATATATATATATATACTATATGAAACTATACTCTAAATTCTACTTTGTTTAGATATTGAAATATATTTAAATTATATCAAGTATAGGTATTATAAAAAATAGTAGATAATTTACATATTTATATTACAAATAGTTCCTGTTTTAAATACCATTTATTTGTTTCTTAAACTAAACTATTACGTAAATATCATTTAATCCTTACAATTAATAAGTACAACAAAAATCTTATGGAAAAATACTTGCAAAATAAAATATATATATTTTCAATATATTAGTGATACTTGATTGAATTAACTGAACGAAATACTTACATCGATATTAATAGATAAAGAAATTTAATTCTTAATATAAAATTATTAATAATTAAAATAAATATGCGCATGTAAAATAAAATTAGATTCAGTATAATATAATATATTAAATTACATAAATAATTTTAAGATGTTTTATTTATTTTATATATTTTAAGAGCATAAAACCGCAGTTTTTGAAATTTTTTGTAATTGATTGTATTATTAAAATTTTTTTCTACATATATTTTACAGCCATTCATAAAAGAAATATAAAAGTTACTAATATTTTTACATAATTGATTTTTCTAATCGAATAATATTTTCTGAAGTGATTTAAATTATCAAAGTTTTAAATATATATTAAAAATAAAAAATGATAATATGCAAATTGAAAATTTATACCGTTTAATACTATTTATTATGATTGAATAATCAATGAATTATTTAAAAATATTGTTTAAATGTCAATTAATTTTTGCACAAATTTTTCATTACTTTAATGTTATTAAACGACATTAGTTTCAACTATTTTCATATAAGATGTAAATTATGTTTTTAATTATTGAAACAATAGAAGTATAATTCATATTGTATTAAAGTGTAATAACACTCGAAAAAAGTATAAAAGTAATCATGTTAGGTAACGAGATTGGTAGGAATTTCGCAAACGACATGAAAGAGATTCAACAATACCAGAGTACTGGACCAGAGTAACAGACTAATCTGGAAAGTGTGTCCAAAATATGCGCAAAGGTTGTGTTCTTAGCCTTCACGTTTCTCTTGAGCCAAATACTCTTAACTGAATGTTGACACGTTATTTACGCAGTTCTCGTCTATCGACTCGGTTGCGATGTCCAATAACGCGACTTTTGATTTTGACTTTTGATATTTGGCTCTACAGCACATACCACTTCGTTTGCTCTTCAAATTTCGTGTTGCTCACTTCGCGTGTCAAGGAGTAAAAAAGTGACCAGGCGATGCGCGCCGAGCTACTACCTAATTAATCGTTCTACGTTATTCGACTATCATTATTATATGTCCGGTGTGGTTAGAATCGATGATCGTTTGTAGGGGAAATTGAGATTTGTAACTTATCAAACATTGGTAAATGATATGGATTCCAAGTATCATCAAGGATTCATATCGATATATTGACTCTTTTTTTTCATAATAGTCACTGTTGCGATTAACGATTTTGTAAAAGATAAGTTATTCTATAAATTAAAATAGGGTACACTGTGAAATAAAATACTTTTAATGCATCTTTGATATGGTGAAAAAAAAATTTTTATGAATTTGTTGTATATTAAGTTAATTGTGTAATATACTTGTAATAAAAAGTTAACATAATATACGTGATATATAAGATGTTACTATTATGAATAGATATTTTAGAAATTATTTAAATGTATCACAAGTATATTTGACACATATGTAATAAAATAATTAGTAACATCTTCAATTTAAAGATAAAGATTTTTTTAACAAATACATTCATTTATAAACTGAATAAAAAATATTAATTACAAAAATAATAACTAATAATATTGTACTTCTTGTATATAACTTTTATTTTTAAATATAATTATTTTAAAATGATATTTTTGTCGTACTGGATATAATTTGGTATTTTTAAAATAGGGATTTTTATAAAAAAAATAGATATCCTAATAAAAATGCCATTATACACATTTTATTTTTATCAGAATTAAAGTAAAGATTTTAAAAATATAATAAAATTCATTAAAATTTGTTAATTCGTCGAAAAATATTCATTTTTTTATTATCAATCAATTAAAGTAAAATTATATTAAATTTGAATTGAATGTGATCGAACTAATTTTTTCAGCTTCTTTTGAGTTCTTAAATAAATTTACATCCACACTAACGCATTTGTAAGTGTCAATAATACACATCATCGTTATTATGGTTGCTATCGTTTATACACTTATTTAAATATGCATATATTAAATAAAAAATAAAATTAATATTTTGCAAACTTTAGATTTTATTAGAAAAAATTTTATTATTGATAAAATTTGATTTAAATAAAGATAAAATAAGCTACAAAAATATACATTTATCTAAATTAAAAAGAGACCAAAATATTCTAAAAACGAAACAGTTTTACTATATGATTTTATATTAAAGAATAAAATAAATAATTTATATCAAATTATGCTTATTAAACGAGTATTAATTAAAATTTAGAAAATACAAAGATAAGTTAAAACTATAGTTCTATAATTCTGCATGGAAAAGTAGAACACTACCTAACGATGAGGTCAAGAGTATGTATTACATCGACCATATCTGTCGAGATCTAGCTAGGAAACTTCGTTGTTTAACAAGATAGGATATTTTCAGACTAACGATTCATAAGAAAGTACAAAATAGTACTTTATTGTTTTATATACCTAGATATGATTTTTTTTGGCATTTAACTTGAATAAATACAAAATTGTTGATGCCGATTGTATAGACTATTTCGTCATTTTCTCTAATATTTAAGCGAAAAAGCGTGATATTATATTGTACTTAGAGATATACATATTTATCTACAACATTTTTAATGAAATTAAATAATTATAAGCTATCCGTTTAATTATTATCGTTATATGTTCAATTATTTATAACATGGATAATGTTTCTTAATGTTCATTATATTTGAGTTAATAATACATAACCAATTTCCATAATTATTCCAATGATCAACCATCATTCTGTGTGTATAACAATTACATGTTTAGTTAAAAATATTTTTATGTATGCTATTTTTTAATTCTTTATTGTATAATGTTCATTGGTAAAAAAAATGTTGAGGTAACGTTAAAAAATATGTTTTAAGAAATTAAAGTATATTATTTTTAGAACTTGTACAAATTCACCTACACATAATTGTGAGTACATGCGAGACAAGTGAAATATGCGTATCCGAGTGTTTCTGCATGTGTGAGTATTACTTTAAAATTGCAAAAGTAACCTTGTTCGTTTTGATCTGCTTTGATACACATTTTTGTTTTTTTAATGAGTCGTTCGATCGTAATAAGTTTTGAGAGATACTCATTTTTAATCGATTATATTTTGTTCATGGTTATATTATAAATATATTAAATAATGAGCACATACAAATAGTAAGTATATTTTTACACAAAGATTTTATTTATATTTTTGTGGGATTATACATGAAATTAAGAAGAGTATGATCGGGAGGAGAAAAATACTATAATCTTTAGCGCAAACGTTTCATTCGGTTATATGTTTAGTGAACACGTCAGTATGACCGACCTGCTTTACACGCCAAGAGTAAACACAGAAAATTCGTTCGAACACTAACCTAACATTACATTCCTGTCCTTTTGAAATACGTGCACTTAACCAGCCGCCTGGTGGTTAATCTGCATATTACTTAATTAATAAATATCCCATTTGATCGTATACACTCCATAGTCTTCTATGTATAAACCCACTGTAAAAGTAAATATAACTAATGTTGATGCAAGTATTTTTAACGGTGGTTAGTGGCTTAAGAAAATTGGATTAAAAAAATTATTTACCAGATATTTTTTTGGATTGATTATTGTAGAATAATTAATAAATGTACGAAAAAAAATTAATATATCTAAAATATTAATTTCATTTACAAAAGATACCGTGAATGATTTCTAAATAGATGATTTTATAAAATTTCATACATTATCTTATTTCATTATTTATTGAATATATATATATATATATATATATATATATATAGCATTTTTTATGTATTAAACATTTTTTATATATTAAACATTAGCTGTATCTCTTGTACACTTTTTGACTTAAATTCAAATGATTTTGTGAAACGGTTTTTGCATCTACTCAATAAAATTAAAGCCATATCCACATATTGCTTTTATATATTAAAAAATTATAATATTAATAAAAAAATGATTACTATTTCAAATTTATTATGTTCATTTATTTAAATTATGAAATGAAGTTATAAATAAGAAAAATATATATACACACATGGAGCTATGCGATAGAAAATATTTTAAATTAAATAAACGTTAAATTTTGCTCTGACTTTTCATTTAATACTTTGAGTATTAAAAAGAAATAAATATATATTTTTTTAACTTACATTTTTTGTGAAATATAAATTTAAACATAATATAAGTAAACGAAATATTATTTAAAAGTGATATCTATGAAATCTTGTTCGTTGAATATTTCATTGAACGACAAATTCAACTGTCAGTAGCATGATCAGAGAGGCAAATATAATCGATATATAGTATGAAATTATATTTTATAAGGCAAAAATAAAATTATAAGGTTACAAAATTAGATATAAATTAATTAATATGTATATTTATATGTAAATATTGAACATATATCATCTACGTGTATATATTGAAAATTTAAAAAAGGAAGAAAAGAAAAATATAAATAGAACATGAAAGCAAGAATATTAAACCAATTGTTTTTATTCAATTGTTAGTAATTGATATTTTTTACGCTTTAATAAAATTTGAATTAATTCAAATTTAAGTATTAAAGTACTCAAGTAGCTGTAACTAACATGCAAATCGCTTATTATTATCGTTTATTACCGTTGACTGTATGAGTGTGTGCAAAAATGTTTATTGTTGATTAAAATATAACTGTTCAATTTTTTTATATCATAATCAAAAAATTATCGCTTTTAATAAAAAAATCTTGTTTTCTAGTAAAACTTCAATTTTCATTCAAGCCATATATTATTTTAAAATACTTAAATTTTTTAAGAATATATTTTCTCAATTTTTAAAATATTGTAATTACTGGAAATAATTTTGTACCGACTAATTAACATACACATATATAATATATCACAAAAGAATAAAATAAATAAAAGAAAACAAAGGGTGTAGGTTAGAATTTAGCTTCGCAAAATAATATAGAGAATTTGTTAAAATTATTTATGGTCGAATCACTGTAAATGAATTGTTGCGCACATTTATGTTTGGTTCGCATGCGGATATTTCTCACATAAAAAATACAAGTTGAAAATAATAAAGTAAAAACTGAAAATTATTTAATAAGTTTGGTTAATAAGTTATACTATAATGCTTTTGAATTAACATAGGAGACTTGAATATTCCTCCGACAGCTGCATAAGTTGGCATATTAAATAAGGATTATAATGTTCTAGATATGAAAAACAATCATTAGATTTTTAAGAATGAGTTTCATAAATAATTAATGTAAATTAATGGCAATTAGAATATTCGAAAGAGAAGATTTTTCACAATATTGAGCTTTTTTCCATGTTTCGATCTGACAAAAGTGAAATTATGATTTATTAAGAGAAGACATTATGAATGCTTTTAAATTTCATGAAATTTGTCAAAAAAATTTTTAAATTTCTCTTTTATTCTTTTTTTAATAATAATTATAACAAATATAAAAAATTTTGTCTGTTAAATGTAAGACATAGTTATATTCTTGATATAAATAATCTCTAATGAAATATAAAGTTTATATTAAAAATCAGTTTATTGTTTTAAAGTAAACTTAAAAATCTTTGTATTATAAATTCCAATAAAAAAATTTTTTAACGAAATATTACACTTGCACTTTTCATTAAAATTTGTTTTTGTAATCATTATTTAACTAAAAAATTGATTATAATTTACTTTTAGCACGTTGTCTGAGGAAAAATTTAAGTCCAGTAGTTTTATTTATTTCTTACTATTTCTCTGTAACTCCTCGTGATACATCGCAACGCGATTTCAGTGTATTCAACTACATGAATTAATTTATTCCCATATTACAATTTAACAGTATTATCATTAATTTATTATTAATTTTTAAAACTTTAAATTACTTTTTAAAAAACATAAATATAATTCCTAACAAGTTCAGATTATTATTATTTATTATTATTATATAAATTACTACAAATATCTTTTTCAGTTTTTCGATTATTCAAAATATATCAATATATTATATTAATTACACGATGTGGTAAAAATTATTTAATTATAATTATACATTTTTTTATCGTTCACATTTTTTATCAAAAAAAGTAAAAAACTACTTAAAATTATCGATATTATATCAATCAATTGAATTAAAAATAAATTTTAGAAATAATAGTTTTAAATCGGCAATATGTTTTAAAATCAAATAATAAGAGAAGACAACTTAGAAAACTATTGCTTATGATTTAAAAGTTTAAAATCTTAATGACGTAAAATTTAAAGACATGAAAAAATATAATGACAATAATAAATATTATAACCGTTTTATATAATGGAAACGAAAACTTGAAGCTATGATTTAAATGTAATAATTTGTAAAAACTTATTTAAAGGGATTTATGGATTCATGTATGAGTCATACATCCAACTATTTTAAGTGTAATTAAATTAGAGACGTCTAATATATTCTCTAAGATTGGATTTATGTTTAGCTATTTACTGAACTTGTTTATATTCAATGAAGTTTAAGATTTGACTTTATAATTAAATCGTAAAATTTCGCAAAAGCAGGCTATTATCTTGGGTATTTGGAATATGGTATTTATCGTTAAAAGCATAATTATTATTACTACTAAAATATCGCCCTATTTTACAAATCAATTATTGTGCCATCAAAAATTTCTTTCAAAAGGCAATGAATTTTCATAAATAACGAATGCACTGATTTACTATGAGAGAAAGTCATGTTCTGTAAAGTAGAGTATATATAAAGCATTCATTTAATGAAGCTGATTGAGAATCCTAAGCGTGGAACGAAGACTGAAAATAGTGATTTGAGAAACATCGTGGGGAGGTAAAGGCAAATCTTATTTATACGGTAAAAATTCAGTAGTACAACCGACTGCAACATTGTCCTGTGCATTTGACTATTCATTCGCAGCTATGTCACGCTACTATTTTGTATTAATATAATGCGTTCTCGTTCACATGAATCGAGCATTTTCAATGTCGAGCGTTTGATCGATGCGCAGCCACAAGAACTATGACGCCATTAATTTCAATGACGTTACGCGAACCTACTTTTCGACTTGCGCAATTCTTTCTAAAGAAAAATTTTTTCTAGTGCGCCACAAGATAATATAATACTTAAAATCTATAAATATTGCTAAATACTATACGTGGTGAGATTTACATACGATTTACTTGTCGGTACTTCTTATTTGAGATGAGTAAGAATAAAAATGCTGAAGAGTTCTTCTACATAATAATTTAAAACTGGAATTAAGAATCAGATTCGTAGATTCGTGGATTGTTATAATTACGATTCTAATCATTTCAAAACTTGGTCGATGGAATTTTTTTAACGTATTTATAATTTTTAAATAATTAACACTTCAGTCGTTTCAATAGATTTTACTCGTAAACGTGTGTTGTATATTGAAAAAGAAAGACATTTTTGCAAAGTTAACCTACTATTTCAGGAATTTTGATCATCCTTTTAATAAAATTCATAAGGAGTATATAAGATTGGTTATCTGAATTTTTTATTTTATTAAATCTACCTCAATGAATTAATAATATTGATTTTTAAAGCAAAATATTTTTATTTCAAATAGCGAAAAACATTAAATTTTAAAGTTACCATGTTTTATTTTAATAGATATATTTATTAATTAAATATATATATATTATATAATTAAATTCCTATAAATATATTTTTTGAATAATTTTCTTCAAGCTTAAATTAACAATTAGAAGAATATTTGTACATATGTATGTAGAAAAATCGGCTACTTATTATTTTAATTTCACGATATTTCTTATTAGTTATTCTGTAATAATCATTTTTTTTATATTTAGCTGAAGTGCTTAAAATATATCTTCTTTGTTTAAAAAAATTTTTACTGTTATTTAAAAAAAAAAAATTTTTTTTTAATTTTTTAAATGTTTGAAATAATAGTATTTTATAATAAAAATTTTCATCTGAAATTAATAATTTAAATTTAATAGATAAATACTTGAAATTAAAATAGTCTAATGGAATATAAATATGTTAGATTTGTATTTGAAGAAAGAAAATTGTATATGATTATATATAAAAATAAGAAAAGAGTGTATGTATATATAATCAATTTCAATTTATTAAAAAATAACTTTCATTCGGTTTAAAATGATGAACAATGAATCAATTGCGAAAAGTATAGCTTGTACATTTTAAATTATTGATTTATATAGTCAAATACTTAAATGTATAATAAGTGCTATTTTAGTAGATAATAAGTCGAATTGGTTTCAAGATGTCAATCACGTTAGCAAACGTTGACGTACTATTATTATTGTTATATTATTATATTATTGTTATGTATATTACCGATATTGTATGAAATATAAAAATTATGTATATATATTATTTTAACAGTGAATTAATGTACGTAAAAATATGAATTTTTTTCTTTACTCATAACTGCAATGATTGTTAGATTAATCCGAATAAAGATTAAATTTAACTTTAATATTTTTGTTTTCAAAAATTATAAAATAATAATAATTTATTTTATTCATTTGTTAAAAATTTATAATTTTATTTACTCATACGATTTTAGTAATCTAAACATTAGATAACTATCAATTTCGACGTTTATATTTTATGCAAATAATGCTTTTTTAAAAATAGTGTTTATATTCCAAATGTATTAATAACAAAATGATAATTAAATTTTATTAATTAATTTATATTATGAGTTATTCATTCAATTATTGCTATGAAATTTTTCTTAATGTTTATTAAATCATTTACATATATATTGCAATTTGAAAATTTCCGAAGTATAATTGTAGTTATTGAAATTTACTATAATACTCTATATAATACTATTTTTCTAATAAATCGTGATATTATTAATGATATTATTAATTAAATTTAATTTAATTCTTGAAAATATATTCTAAATGATTTTAAAAATAATCTAATTAAATTTAAAATAATAGATTTTATTATATTTCATTTGATGTTAGTTTATTTGAATATCCCATTATTAATAAATAAAATAAGTATATCAATCGAATAATATATTAAATAATATCAGAATATTTTTAAAAGCATATTCTTTAAAATAGTATAAGAATAATTATAGGTAATAAAGAAATTTTAATTCAGTTTTATTACTAGAAACGTTATTTGAATAAAATACTTCAGATAATCAAATTTTGTAATTAAAATAAAAAATTTTTGATAAAAACTTTAATGTATGCTATGTATACATACTTTAATATGTACAAATTTATATTATTTATATAAGATGACAAATAAAATTTTCTATAAAATTTAGTACGATAACCAAATTTATTTAATGATATTTATATAAATTATTATTTTTACGTAATTGATTTTACAAGATTTGAGGTTTTAAATACGGAATAATTAGCATAATGAATTGCTCCAATCATAAGTAAACAATGATAAGAAACAGTGATTGACATTAAAATGTTCTGTTTATATTGAACGTTTTATTTCTTGACAGACGTTATTTTGGTCGGTATATTGAAAACAACTTTTTTAATGTTTTATAAAAAAAATTAATTTTTTTCCTTTTAAAAAAATAATACACATGAGAATTATTTAATGTTGTACATAGCTTTTACATACTTACCGATCGTGAAATAATTCGTAAAACGGTCGGTAACTCAGAACGAAAGCGTTTCCTTAAACGATATGTAGTAACTGATGTAAATTATAAATAGTTCATGAAATACAAAAAAGATATGTAAAAATAAAGAATTGTTTAACTATATATGGTCAAGGAAGAAAGTTTATTATGAATTATAATTTAAAAAATTCAGCATTTTTAGAGATATCAGTTATTTACATTCGAGTCTTAAGACATCGTAAGGTTTCTACCATACCGATAAAGTGCTGATTGAATTTTGTAAAGCTTGTATAGATGTCAGCCGAAGTTGGCAGTACAATTTCGTATTATGTTACGGTCGATAGAACAGTGGTGAAACAGTGAATTCTGCGACAGTGAATGATTTAATTGGGAAATTTAAAGATAATATTGGCATGTCAAGATTGATCAAATGACTCTACAACTTGGAATGATCATGAACGTGCATAGGAATTTGAAAAATTCGGCTTTTATATCTACCTCCATACCTGTTACTTTTTAACTTAATTTTTTAAATTTCATTTTTTTTTTTATTGTAAGCATACATATAAATTAAACTTTAGTTTTTTTAAATAAATTTCTGTTTTCTTCCGTTACTTTGCTTCATAACTATATTAAATTATATAAGCTTTGTAATAAAATTCAAAGTAATTTAAGATGTTTAGATTTCATGTATGTACATAATTTTCGAGGAATTTCAAGTTTTTTCTAGATTTCATTTATATTGAATTAACAATTTCTATAGGGATAATTGAACAAAAGAGTTCTATATTTGAAAACCACTTTTTTAGTTCTTTTATTTTAAATACAATATTGAATTCTATTTATAAATAATTAATACATTTTCTTATACGTATATATAAATTTTATTTCGTGAAGGTAAAAAAAATTTTATATTGTAATATTTAGAAAAAATTTTTTAATAATTATTTATTATCTTCGATTATCCTGTAATTTTTTACCTTAAATCTGTTTGTATTACAAAGGATTTAAAACAAAAGTTACATATAATCAAATAATTTATATAAATATAATTTATTTACAGAAAAAACGCTCTTAAATCTATTTTTTATTTATATTATTAATTACAAAAAATTGATCCAATTTAGACAGTTTAATATACGAAAAGATAAAACTTTAAAAGATAATAATAAAAAAAATTGATTTTTTAAAAAAAGTTCTAAATACCTAAAATACATAATATTTTTTTTAAAAATCGATCTTTATTATCATTTAACAATTTTTAAAGAGCAATATAGTAATATATCTTGACTTGATATTTAAGATTTGTATATAAAAAATAATGAATAATAAATCAACATAAACTTATTGATGAATAAAAAGTGTTTTGTAAAGGTTAAAATATAGCTCCTTTAGTAGTAATAAGACATTAAGCCTTATTCGATATATATATAAAATTTTATTTAATAAATTATTATATTAAATGATTTTGAGGAAATATAAATTTCATATTAAAATTCAATAAATTTACTATTTTCATAAAATTCTCTATAATTCTCAAGAAGTAATTTAATACACAATTTTCCCAAAATTATAAAATTTTCATTAAAATATCAGAGTTATTGAGAATATTATAAATAAAATTTGCTTTTTTATGAAAGTAATATAAATTGAAAATAATCATACTTGTAGTATACGAGTTTTACAACGTATATAGATATAAATTAAATATTTTCTAATCGATGTGCATGTATAAGTTATATATATTTAAATTAAAAAAATGCACACGGAAGCACGCGATAATATAAAACTAAGTTTAATACTTGTAAAAAGTCGTCATCGCAATGTTCATTAATTATTGGGTAAAATTTGGAACTTACGTTGTTTCACATACATACAATAATATCAAACTGTTTTATAATTATAATTATTAAATAACATTAATACAATTTTATATAAATTCAAAGATATTTTATCATGTTATTTAATTTGAAATTGAAGAGTATTATTTATTTTAATTCTACATTTAATATCAGTTTCTTAATGAATAATTTTATAATTTGTTGCTAACATAATTTTTTTTAAATAATTTTTTTAATTTTAATGCACATTACTACTTTTTTGTGATTCGAAATTAATATAATTAACTGATCCTGACTAATTCTTAATTCAATGAAAAATATTTCATTTTTTTGAAGGATAAAAAAATAAACATAATTAGTTTTTCCTTTTTTAAACCAAAAATGACTAATTTAAATAAATAGTTAAATTAATGGATTTTAAACATATTTTTTTATTTCATATGAATAATGGGTTGTGTTCTTAAATCAATATCGTTTTTATTTGTAGAAATTTGATTTTTTTAAATCATAGTAATTAGTACAAAAAAAATTTTTATTTAATTATTTTTAAATAATATTTTAAGACCTTAAATTAAAAATTGTTAAATGAAAATTATTGTCTTTAAGGTTAAAGCTTGGAATTGTTATTTTTACTTTATATATTTTATAAATTCGATTTTGCTTTTTAAATGTATATTATTATATATAAAAATAATTTTTGAAATTTTTTCAGACAGAATTTAATATTTGATCTATGATTAAATTATAAGTAAAATGCATGTTTAGAGTAAAATTTATTTAGGTGAGAGTATAATTCATTTATTTTATATTTTCAAAAATTATATTGTCATTAAACTAATATAAAAACTTGAAAAAATCTATTTTAAATTATATAATCAATTTAGAACACTGTATGGAAGTTTATTTTATAACTTAATTTTCAAATATTTGGTAACAAAATTAATGAAATAAATAAACATTTTGAAATATAGTAAAGTTATGAATATACAGATTCATTCTATTTATATAGAATATTTATAAATAATGTAATAAAATAAAAAATATATTTTTATGCGATTTAATTCGTGTCGAAAAATTAGTCAAAAACAACAAAGTGATAATCTAAAAAATATCATCGAGAATAGTTGCAATAAATACAAGAATAATAGGAAGTGGAAAGGCAAAGCATTACTCGTTTGAAACAAATGTAGTGTGGAATGCATTTTAGAAATTTTACCACTTTATGATATGGAGATGCAAATTCTAAGATTTCGAAAATTAAGAGCCACAAACTGTTAGCCTTAATTTAACTTAGGAATTTTCACTTTAAGTTTGTATGCGTTCCAGTATTCCCGCACGAGTGATCATCTCATCGAGAGAATCGATGATATTGTTAGTTGCATACTTATAAATTTTCCTAATTTTGCATTATGTATTTTATAACATTTGAATACAATTAGTTTTTGATTAAAATTATCTATAAAATAATCTTGTACTCTACCAGAAAGTATATCGATTATGTGTTATTAAAAAAGTCAGTAGATTTTTTCATAGTTTCCTTTGTATTTGGACGGCGACTGATATAATTTACTTAGATGTAGTTATATTTTTCATTTTATTATAATGAATTTTTTATTTCATTTTTATGTTAATTTATTATTGTGTACAACTTATTTATAATGTTTTTATATAATTTCTTTACTCTATAAGAACCATCTTACGGTGTTTGTGAAGAAAATATAATTCTATTATGACGTATATGCAGTAATAAATAAAAAAATCGTAAAAGTTTTTTTAACACAAAAACTTTTTAAATTCTGAGAAGTAAAGGGGCGTGGCTTGATAGTATTGACGCACTCCTTTAACCGCGCGACAAACTGAATTTTCTTCTTGATTACTCTAGTAAAAGAATTCTATAGATCGTCGAATTCCAGTATCGTAAACTATTTGTAGTCTTTAAACCATTTTTAATGATTACTCATTCGTGCACGAGAATAATGGATTATATGTATAATAAATTTCAACCTTTATTTTTTTATTGGTTTTAATAAATTAAAGCTTTGTTTTCAAAGATTTGTTTATGTTGCTTACTTTATGCTGCATTGATTATAACTTGATTTGATTATATAATATACATTGCTAAAGTAAATTTTTTAAATATTCATAATATACAATTAAAGTTAATAATATAATTAAAAAATTTTTGAAAAAAGATATACAATAATTTAATATTGCATAATTAAAAAAAAAATATTTTTATAATGACAGGTATATTAAGCATAGTACTTGTAAGTACTATACATCTATACAATATCTTACAATACTAATTGTAAGATCTTGATTATTTCTAATTATTAAAGGAATCTTTTAATAAGCTCTCCGTAGATTTTCTTTCAAAAAATTTCTTATTAACAATCAGTTACCACGTAAAATCTTCAATATCCTACATAATACTTGTCATATATTATGAAGGCATTCATTTAATACTAAAAAATTGTTGTTTATAAAAGTAATATATTATAACAAAACTAAAAAAACTTTTATGGATTTATTATATGTTCTTGATTTGATTTGAAGTGATTTGAACTTTAATTTTATTGTTATGATTTAAATCATGGTTAAATAAATGAAACTCATAGAAACTCATTAAAAAATTTAGTATAATAATTAATAATAATTTGTGTCGATTACTATTCGATGATAGATAAGTAACTTTTGATAGAAATGTAAACCGATTATAAGCATATTCATAAATTTACAACACAATATATATTTTGAACGATAAAGGAATACATTCAAATTTAACTCATTAGCACCATATTTTACAATACGTATATTGTTTATCGTAAAAAGGACGTATTCAAATTTTTCAAACATTTCTCACAGTACATTACTTATTACTATATATTAAAATTAATGCTTACAAGAAAAGTGCTGTTATTTGTGACAAAAATATTTTAAAGTAGTGAAGAGCAATTCATTATAGCGTTTCTGGATTGTTTTATCTTCGATAAATCATATTATCGTATATCAATATTTTATTCTAATTTTTAGATTAATTATTAGAATATTTAGAAAGAGTAGCATTGGTTAATCATATTTAAATTAACTAGCATCTTAAATCTATTTTTATAATCTTCCTATCAATTATTTTCTCTATATTTTTAACTAGTTCTTTTATATAAATAACAAATTTTAATTACGTTATATATTTCCTGCTTCTTCTGTTAGTAAATTTATTAAATTTTATTGAAGTAATTAATAATATTGATAGATTATAGATTAATTAAAAATTTTGAGAATATTTACTTATTTTTTCATTTTTTATTATTTTTTTATTATCTGATTTTGTAAATTGAAGAATTTTTTTTGAATTAAATTTAATTATATTATCATATAAAAATTATAAATATGATTTTGATCAGATCAGTAATTTTTATTTACTACATAGTAAAATTAAATTTTTTAGTACTTTCTGATGAATACTAATTTACCATTTTATATCTTGTTTTAAAAAATGAATTTTATACATCAACAATGAAAACTGTTAAAATTTAACTACTTCCTAATACTGAAAATATACGAATTATATTATATAAATTATTAGGTTATATTACATTAATTTTTAGAAATTTTTTGTTTCAGTGCACTTTTTTAAATAAAGATACATTCATTTATACATCATCCAATATTAACATGTTTGTATATAAATTATATCGAATTCATCTTTCCAAATGCGAATTCGATATGCGGATATAGTTAAAAAGACTTTAAAAAATAAACTTAAAAAATAAAGTTATTATAATATAAATAGTATAATTATATACAAAGTAGTAGTATTAGTGAATGTATTTTCGCTTATACAAATAACTTATTCTTTTTGCATTAAAAATAGTATTTTAGATTTGTGTATGTCAAAAGTCGGATATTTTGACAACTTTATATATTTTGAATATTAATGTAAGGTTCTCAATTTATACATAATTGAAGAGTAAAAAAGAAAACTTAGCTTGCTTATTAAAAATGAGAAGATTATCAAACTTATATGTTAGATTTTTCATAACCTTATAATATGAAAATGAAAAGGCTAAGATCTAAAACTATTTGCAGATAAATATGTTAACAAGTTTATAAGAATTTTTATTTACATACATTTATTCTTAATAACTACAATCTCTTATAATTGTTAAAATTTAATTTATGAATTGCAATAAATATTCAAAAGTTTGAAATATATCCAGAATTTCGGATTATTCAAAAGATGACCAAATTTGCTATATAAAATATTGAGTTATTAAATATATCTTATACTCTTATTCCGTAAAAAAATACACCAAAGAATTTTTGAAAATTGGTCGTTTAATCTAAATTTCTTATGATTGGAAATAAATACATAAATAAATAATTGAATACCATCTCAATAAAATACACTTAGAATAAATATTGATAGATCAAAATCATGGCAACATATTTTCGAAAATTGCAATGAATTTATATACATTAAAATTAGAAGATATTTTTATGAAACGTAGATCGACAGAAAATTTTTATAAATTTCAAAATGATAGAAATACATCGCAACTGTGAGTATTAATCAATTTTATGCTTTGACTATTTATAAAAAAACTACTCAAAAGAAAAAGTGCATGACTTCATTAATTCTGTTGTAAAGAGTATCCGTCGGAACACGGAAGTCCCTTTCTTAATATTCGATCGAGTAAAGATGTGTTAATATTTAAAAATTTTTTTTATTTTTTTTTATTAATTATTTATTTTAATCATTATTTATACATATCATAAAAACAATTGTTATGAATGTACAGTATTAACAACAATAAAGTTTAGTAGTATATTGATTTATCTTTTTACGTATGATAATAATAAAAATAATTTTAAATAAAATTCTAAAAGATATAAATCAGTTTACAACAACAATTTTCTGAATAATTAAATCAAGTGAACTATCGAAAATAACATTTGTTTTCGTGACGATGTTATTATCACATGTGCTATGTATGAACGTGTAAAGTTTTGCACTCTGATTATGATAAAGAAAAGATTCATAGAAAGAAGTAGATAGATATATCAGTGGAAATTCTGAAGTTCAATTTTCAGATAAGTAAGATTATATTGCATTTCAAAAAATTTTTATATATTATCTGATTTATTTACTTTTGTTTTGTAATTAACAACTTTATTATATGAGAATATAAAATATTATATTTATAATTGCAATTCATAACTTTTTATTACAAATAAGAATAATATAAATTTTATAAATTTTATATTTTTACTTTAAAAATACAACTATAGTTTTCTAAAATTTTTTGAGAAGTATATTTTTTAAATCTAAAAAAGTAACAGCTAATATAAAAGTTAATATTTCAATGTTTAATGAATTTAAAAAAAATTAAATCTATTAAGGATACTTAATTTACAATAACAGGTATCAATGAAAGATTCAATTTAAAATTATATTTACTTTCTATATTTATTTTAAATGATTAAAATTCATAAAAAATGTATTTCTATTAATATGTAACTATTTAATAATAAATTTAAGTTACATACTTTTTCCATTAGCAAATTTTATTACAATTAAATTTCCCCAAATGAACATAAATGCCAATACACTCATCATTTTTATTTCCTTTTATGATAAAAATATTAATACAACTTATTATTATTAATTAATTGATTTATGAAATTCACATATATAGTTTAAAAGTAATTAGTAAGAGATTTATTCATGAAATCATTAATCATAGTTAGATTTCCTTAATACATTTTTTTGGAATATGAGGGAATAAGAACAATACGAAATTTAAATTAGTTTTTTGATTAAACAAAAAGTTAGAATACTTTTATTGTATTTCACTTATATTTTTCTTGTTAGATTAACAATTTATTATTATAATAAAATTATTATTATTATTTAATAATATTTATAGTAAAAATGTTGATGTTTGGTTGTTATAAATATATATTTCCAAACTTCTATAAAAAATATCGATAATTTATTTGTATAAAAATTGTTAAAATAAATTCATTCAATATATATAAAAATATAATTAAGATAATATTTCAATTTTCAACACGGTAAAATAGGTAAATTATGAATAATTAAGTTAACATTTACGAAAATAGTTTCAATATAATAGAAGCTCAAAATTAATTTTAAATTCTTTGTGTATAGTTGAAATAAAACAATCACATACATGTTCTTTGAAGATAATACGACATAATTGCCAATAAAAATGTAGGATAATAAAAGTTCGTACAAATGAAATTAATTATTCTCGTAAAAGTAATGAGAAAGTTCCTATGAGATATTCAAACATACCGTTCAATGCGTGTATTATTGAATATTATTGTTAGGTATTATTCAATTTTATTGTATACATATATTAATTACACAAATGTATGAAGTTAAATTAGGAGAGAGTAGATTCTCGTCTAGAGTTTATTTCGGTAACCGAAAGTCCTTCGCTCGAAAGCGTATTTTAAACCACAATCACGATTATCTTTGCATTCGCAGTTCCAAACAACAGCGAAAAACAGGTTTAAAATTGAACTAACCAAAAGTTAGTTGCGACCGCACGCAAAATGGATGATACCCATACGCCTCCCATTTCGAAAGTATCTAAAAGAAAATTCCATCCGGGAGTGAAAAAGCCGTCGGCGTCGCGAACGACTCCTTGTGCGCGCGCTCCGCGAGGAGAGAGAGAGAGAGAGAGAGAAGCTTCAGACTGCGCGGCACGATTGCGCGCGCGGGGGTTGGCGGTTCGCACCGCCGCTACCGCCACAGCCGGTCGTCTCTTCGTCTCTCTTTCTCTCTGTCTCACTTCGGTGCGCGTCCTGCCAAGCTTATAAAAGCCCCTGCCGCACAGCTCGACCTGCCAGTGGTACGTATACGCACGCAGTGTGTCAATCCCAGCCTTGCCGACGGTTAAGTCCAAGAGAGAAAGAGGAAAAGAGTCAACTGGGTCAGAGAGTATCCCGTTGTGGTGCCGAAGGGAGAGTCACCGATCACCAGGTGAGTAGTCGCGTAAGACGAAGAGAGCTGCCAGGGGAAAGTTGTGCGCCCTCGAGATCTTGGAATGCATATCATCGATCCAGAGCTTCGAGTGAGAGAGAAAGGGAGATATGGAGAGAGAGAGAGAGAAATGAGTGTGTGTGAAAGAGCGAGAGTGAATTTTGTTCGAATGCACTCACAGGTAGACGCTTCGTGTATACGTTGGAAAATATTGGATTATGGAAGCAACTAAACAATTATTGTCAATTATATGTATTAAGAACGAGGACTCAGTTGGTGTGGATCACGAATACTTGATTGAATTGCGCGTTACTCCTGCTATGTGTTACATGAAATAAAAATCCTAGCGATGCGCGTGAGACGGGCAAATTGCGAAGTGGAATTTTTGAACTGCTCGTTCGTTTGCTTCGATCACAACGCGGCGGGACTGCTTTAAAATTTTTCATAATCTTCCCTTCTACGCTTGATTCGTTACTTTTGATTAAGCAAATAATGGAAAGAGTTTTTATATTTTATGAGAATTCGAAGATAAGAATATATATAAATGATTTAAAATAACTGGTGTCGGATAATCATTTTTTTATTCTATCAAATAAATGTTTTTGTTGTTTGTCTTTTCAGATATCAAGCAAACATTTTCTATATTTACGTAGAAACTTTCATATTCGAAATATAATATGTAATCTCGATCGATAAAAATGGATTATAATTGAAGCTACAATCGTTCTTAATTATAAATAATGTACTATATATAATATAACCTTTGTATAATTCAATCAAATAGGGAATTTAAAACTAACTAGCTTTAGTTTTGTAATATTTAATATTATTGAAATATATTAATCAATTATATAATAATTTGTTCAAATAAATGTATTTTAAATGCATACTTCTTTAAAAAGTAATGGTAACTTATCATATTCAATGTAGTTGCATTATTTCATATTTATCGAACGTCCATCGTGATATTATCTAGTATTTGATTTTATTTTTTCGCTCAGCTACGATACCGATGGATATAAATTTCTGTTCTTATAGGATCCAAAATACGTATACGCAAAGCACAAAGTTGACTGTATATATAGAATTAGGTTTTTAACAAATAAAGTATGATTATAATATACCGTATGTAATAAAATTTTAGACTATTAAAATATAAATATATTGGAAGTTGATACGAATTTAATTTGATTATTGTTCGATCTTTTTAAAAGTTTACTTTAGTTCGATATTTTAAAACAGATTTTAAGGCATTTATAAATATTTATTTATATACAGTATATATAATTATAGTTTGATTTGTTATAAATAATGATCCGATGTACACGAATAAATTTTTAATAAATGCAACAATGATGGAAATTGAATAATGGAAAACAAATTTAAAAAAAAAATATTTTTAAGTTATTACTTTATTGAAAAGTAAATTAGCGTGATTTTAGTCAATACTTATATTTATAAACATAATTGACTTAAAATAACTCAGTAATGGCGATAAATAAATTTATATTAGACTTAAAATAATTCAGAGGATATAAAAAAAACATATAATTCTTGCTATTTAATAAATTGTAACATAAAAATATAATGTTATATAATATGTACAATAAATCATTCAATTATTAATTTTATCTTTAATTTGCATAAAAATTTAAGCCTTTATAAGAATATGTAAGCAAGTAATCTATCATTAAAATACGAAATTAATAATTAACCAATAAATTTAACTTTTGTAAAGGTTTTTTAACTAATTGTAAAAACTTTATATCGAAAATAATTAAAAATTGTATTGAAAATTTTCTAATAAAAAAATCGATTATAGTTAAATAAAATAATATGTAAGTTCTTATTGATTATTTAACAATAAATTCTTGAATGTATTATAAATAAAATCTAAAAATTGTTTGTATTAAATATTATGATATATAAATATTCTATTAATTTTGTTTTTAAATATATTCTTAGCTTATAAGTTTTTTAAATATCATTTTTAATGTTACTCAAATATAATTAGAAATGCGGTATAAAAGATATGAAAAATTGATTTTTCACAACTTTTAGAGCAAATAATATAAGATCTTATCTTATAAAACAACTTTCGCAATATCCATTAGAAATATATGCTTCGATATGTCCAAATTAATGAGGGTTCCTTAAACTAGACTCTTGTGATAAATAAATCATATTCAACAGTACCAAAAAGAAAGGTAGTAAACGTGTATACATATGTGTATATGTGCTCGTGTCTATTAAAGAGTAATGCATTAAGAAATGTAAGGTTTAAATTTAAAAATTAACTTCAGATCTTATATAATATTTGCGGAAGTATAAATTAAAGTTTATTTAATTCAATCAATTCATTGATTCAATAATCTACCAATAATGCAATATCTGCTGAAATGCCTACGACAATCACAACTTTTGTGTAAGATACATTTAAGCTAACACTGTACTTCAAATTCCATATGAAAAAGTGAAGAATTTTACGAAAGGGGGAATAAAATCTAGAACATATATAAATTTTAATTTAAATATTATTTAAACGTGTGAAAGTTAACATGTTACTCGAATAAATAATTTGACTGCATAATACTAAATTAGAAAATAAATAAACATAAAATATCATTTCACTATTTATATAATATAATTGGGAATACTTATTCTTTGAAATATCGTTTTACATATTTTTTCAATAACAGACTAATAAAATTATAATTATAAATGATATCTTATTTTTGTGTTTTGCGAATTTAACATATATCAAGGTATATTATGTGATTTCAATATTCATAAGATTAAATGAATTTTTGCTTTTTTAATAAAGATGTCTTTTTGTATGCGAATAAAATACCGTTAATGAAATAAATGATATGTTTAAATTTGAAAAATATTATACTCTAAAATAAAATGTTTTTTGTCTTTCTGTTTACTAATTAAAATAAAAAACTTTACATTAAAAGGATAATAATTAAAAAAATTAAAAATTAATTTAAAAAAATAAAACATCTTAAAAGAATCTATAAACTAAAACATACTGATTCTTAAAAAATCGCCGCATAATTGAAATAAATTTGTTATACAATTAATGTTCTTTTTTCATCATAAAAATATATGACAGGATAAATTCATCAAATTTTTATAATAATTTCATTGTGACTAATCTGCAAAAGGTGAAAAACATTTAAGATCAAATAATTTTTTAGCTCTTATTTACATGTGTATTGAACATATACACAAGTAATAACCAATATATGCGAGGGGCATTTCCTTCTTTTTTCATTTTTTACTCTGCGATTAATGAAGCAAAACGTTTTATATTTTCTGTAGGGGTATTAGAGTATAAAGGAAGATCAGCAGAAGAAAGCCCTTTTTAAGTTACGAAAAAGATGAATGTATATAAGGAGATCATTAAAATCAACATCTTGTGATGCAGTACAAAAAAGAGTTTTGGATATATTTTCTTTGAAAAATTACTTGTTGGTAATTCTCATAAATATCTATCCTTCTTTGTTTCATTCTCTCTCTCTCTCTCTCTCTCTCTCTCTCTCTATCTTCATCTCTTCTAGATAATTTTTAGTTTGAGAAATTAAAAATAAAAAAAATTAGGAGATAATTTAGATTGACTTTAGTGTAGACTCAACTCATACTGTTAAAATAATTTTACTTCTAATGGTAAATCTTGGCACAAAAAACGTTTTATAAATAAGCAAATAAAATATTATTTATTAATATAATTTCTACAAGCTGTGAGTTTCATTTCGATTTCTTATTTTTATCATTCTTTGAAAATTTTCCATATTGATAAAATAGAAATAAATTTTCATGTAAATAATCGTATTTAGATTAACCAATGAATGTTGATTATATTTTAACATACAATTTTATAAAAGATTTCCTAAATTAATAGTTTTAAATTTTGTTCATGATATAGTATTTTAATTTTTTTAATAAAAATATAAATAAAAATCAATTTTCATATGTTAATTATAATTTATTAAAATTGCATCATATTTTAATTTAAGAATGCATCAAAAATAAAATTAAAATCTTTATATATATTAATATTTTGTAAATTTAATTGGAAATTATACACAGAAACATATTTGTATTATTTATATAATATATAAGCAAAAGCTTTTTACATTTCTTGTTATTAGATTTATAAATAATAATAATAATGCATCAACATATATCTATAGCAAAATAGATATTCATGAACACTTACGTAAATAATATTAAATCATGTTTTGAATGAAGATTATAGGTCGTTTTATAGCAAAAATATTTTGATTAGCTTTCGGTTAAATTTTCAAAGTATTAAATTTATTTAGCTGCGATGATTTTAAAAATTATTAAAGTACAATATAGATTGATATAAGATCCAAAAGACCTTAAATATTATAGTCTCGTAATTCTTCATTTTTTTATATTCAAATATATATAGAATTTATGTTAATATTAATCATTATATACCTAGAATTGTTTTAAAATCTCGTAAAATATTATATAAACGTTAGTTAGAATTTTTAATATTTATTAATGATTTTTATTAACAAATAAGATGTGAAAATTAAATAAGTCTTGATCAACATTTGTGAACATATTTTATTATTATATTAATAGTAGTATCTAAAATATAGATCTTATTTTCTTATGGTAAGAAATGATTGATTATTCTACATAAGTAAAGGTCTTTATAAGGCAATCAATTTTATAAGTTCGTGGAAAGTACGTACTGCAATTATATATGAATTTTATTGGTTATTACATACTTTATATTTTATGTACAAGTCCAATAATTTTTTTTGACAGCCTATACGGTAATAATTTTAATAATATATTGAATTACCATAAAATTAACTATAATATTTATCATTACTGTAATATTAAAAGAAAAATTATCGTAAAAATATTTTGTTTAAATATAAATAATAAAATTAGTAATTTTTAAATTTATTTCAATATAAAAAAATGTTTTGATTTAATAATATCAAATATTGAGAATGAATATTAGTGTTTAAAAAAAAGAAATAATTCGAAACTGAAATAAAATATAAATAATTAAAAACAAATATTCAGCATAAAGTTTTTACATTTATGGTTGCAAAAAAAATTTCTTAAAGAATTTTTTAAAATTATTTAATAATTTTGTAAAAAGTTTAGATATCCAAAGTTTTCTTCGTAAAACCTTCAACTTTTATTACGTCGCAAATTTATCAGTAAACTTAGAAATAACTAGTTTCAAATTTTCTATATATAACATTTAAATTCGAAGAAATAATTCAATATTGAAGTTTTTAACATTGAAATATTTACTTAAATAGGTATAATTAATTTAATTTTTCTTAGTTATCACAAATTTATTTAATAATATTTCATAAATTATTTTTTATTTTCTATCTTTTCAATTGCAAAAGTATATTATAGCATTGAAGACCTTTCCTCTTGATTAAAATAGAGATTTCATCGTCAGAATTAAAGAGAATTTTGTAAAAAATAAATTGACAAATATAAATAGAGTAAGTTACCATCATGAAAATAACAAATAGACAAAAATAAATCGTTATAAATCAAAATTCCTTAGGGATGGAAATTGATTATTTGTCGCTTTAAACAACAAATTGAAATATGTTTATTGAGAGAAGATTTTTAAAATTGATATGACGCAGTCATTTATAAACTGATATTGCGTCTGGAAAATTCAAGAGTTCGAACTATGAAAATCTCGTGTATGAATTTGTTACAGTAGTATTCATAAGCTCACTCTTACTTTTATCATCGCTTATGTATGAAACATTATATTGAACTTTATAACTTGAATCGTGCATATACTTCATACAAGACATAGCTACGTATGTAGATAACGAATGAATAAGAAAACAATAATAGCTTGGATAAAGTGAAATCAGGCAATGTTTTAATATCTTACATACAAGATATAAGAAGCGTTTAAATTGGTACGCAAAGAAAAGTATAAAAGTTGAAGAGGTTTTGTTACATCTGTACAGTAAAAATGAATTGTGTCCTTGAATGAACTTTAAATGAATAATTTGTGAAATAATAGTATTTTTTTCATTGCCTTTTTAACATTTTCTTTGAATATAATAGAATATTTTTTATTAAAATATAAAAATAGTATATAAATTATGATTACATAAAGGTAGTATATATCATTATGTGATCATTTTTTTTATTTACCAAATTAATTTCAAAATTAAATAATAATAAAAAAACATGCTATCCTACGAGTAAATTTTACTTTATTTAAAATAGTGCATTCATAATATAATCTACTTTAATTTACACAAAAAAAATAAAAATATTTTTTAATGTAAATATAAGTTGCTAAAATACCTAAAATGTTAAAATATATATTAAAAGTTATTGAATTTACGAATTATTTATAAATAATATATTATCTAAATCATTTGTTTTATATAATATAATTTTATTTTATTTAAAAAACGCTACATGATTAATAATAATGAATAAAAAATTCATTTTATAAAATAAAAGTAAGCATAAATTTTAAGTTAAAGTTTATTTATTTTAATTAATAAAAATTGAGTAATAAAACTAAAAATTAATAAAATCTTAACTTAGACTTGTAAATGAAAATAATTTTGATTTTAAATTTCTCTTGATATGAACATAAAAGTTATAAAAATATATGTATAATATATGTAAATTTATAAATGCGTATGTGTATGTATATAATACAATTATATAGTTTTATAAATCTATAATCTAAAAGTTAAAATGTTTTAAATCATTATAATATTTTGGAAATACTTATGGAAAATATATTTATATCGAAATATAAACAATTACAAATTTTAAACAATAATTTAGTAAAATTTTATAAATTTGATTTTGATCATTTATTTTATATCTGTTCTATTACGACTATAAGGTAACCCAAAGTACGTAGAACACGCTCAAGTAAAAAATTATTTATACATTTAATTAATACATTCATTGAATATTCAAAAGATATTCAAAGTGAATTGATTTTTTTGTAGCTTTAGCTAAAAGTTAAAATTGCAAAATTTTAATTTATTAAAAAGATATAAAATCATTAATTTTTCACAAATAAAAATATCCTATTAACTCAAATTTTCAAACAAATTTATTATGTCTTTCTATATTTTGAGAAAAAAGTTTCTAATCTAGAATTTTTTACAAATGTTTCTATTGAATTGACATTTTACTTAGAAATAAAAGGATGCATTTTTGTAAAAATGTAGAAAAGAGGATTTTTTAATAAATACACATTCGTATAAATTTGTATATTAAACCATAACATATTCGAGGTTTCTTTTTCACGATGCCCACGTGGCAAATACCAGGTGCGATCACATAGTGTACCATTGATATCGGTTAGCATGTCTCTCTGACAACGAGTTAGTGTACATGGGCCGTCGGTAAAATATCGATTGTGAAATGCGTTTACGTCAAATTGGATTTAGCTCGACTTTCAGTCATGTAGCACACCTACACAAACCCGCCTACTACCGACCCGCCGTTAAAGAGATGATCCGTAATCTAATGAAATTACAGTCACAGGAATACTTAATCGATACTAATACCGGCTATTACTTTTTAAATAAAAAATCACATTGATGAAAAACATGACTATTCATTAGATTTTCTTGTATGGATAATGCCAGAGGGCCGGATTGTCGTTTAATCAATTTTGGATCCCCTATTACATGGGATAATTACGTTTAGACTTCATGAGTTTTTAACGAACCTTATTTTTTAAAATTACAAGTAGTTCTAATCAATATTTAAATTATCAAATAATAGCATCTTCCTTATGAGATTTTTATTGAATTACCATATTGTAAATAAAAGTTTTTTTATTTTCGTATTTTTCAATAAAAAATTTATTTATTTTTATATCTTTACCTTTGTGACGAATATTTATTAAATATAGTATGTATATTTGTAAACTTTAAGTATCAAAAGCACCATTGAAAAGAAAAAAAATAATAAAATGTAGCTGATTTTTTTTAGTAATTTAAGGAATTACACAATTCAAAAATAAACTATTAACTCGGTGTATTATTTAAATTATATTAATTAAAAATATTTATTACAAATAATAGTTTTTCTACGTAAGTTATATTACAAAATTTATTTTACACTGCATTTTATCATGAATATTTTCGCAAAAAATGTACTTATACAACTTTTGTGGTTGTTATTATTCAACAATATAATTAATAGAAATTAATGAGAATTTTGTTTGCATTGTTGAAAATATGAATATTTTTTACGACTAACAACGATATAAATTTGGATATAATTAATTTAGAAATGGATTGATTATAATGGCTTAACCCTTTCTAAAATAGAATACTTAAACTGAATTTTAATGTAATTAGTTTCATAAGTAAAGAATAATTTTTATTGATACAAAAAGGTTACATTATTTTAAATGTAGAATAATATTTGAAAATTTAAATCACTCGTCTAAAAGAAAACTCCATTGCTTCATAATAAAACTTAATGATCGAGCGCATCGCAAATTAAGCGTAAAATTTCTTCGCCTTATGATATTGTCGGTCTTGATGAAATTATCCAAACGTGAAAGAAGTTAAGATAAAACAAAGTAACCAGGTCTAGACTGTTCGATCAAACACAAGTGTCAAAGCTGCTTAGAGCTCTGATCCGCTCGCCTGCACAGACAGATACACACCAAGGCAGAGAAACGAATAGTGTTGCGCGGTGCTCGACTTAAGTCAGGCACGAAGCTTTAAGTGCGCCGATTCGCACGCGAATCAACTAAAGTTCCATGCACACACTTCGTTAAGGTCTTAGACCCATACGTGTGTAATGGAATTGGACGCGTTGTCCGTGTACTGCTCGAGCAAATTAACGAACAAAGATGTCATGGGCGGAAAGTCCAAGCGTTACGAAACACCGCACTTGTCGTCGTCTTGTTGCGGCGACCTAGTTGACGCAAATTGAACATGTACAGCGAGCGATATCTGATTTTTTCAACTTTTTAAAGTTCCGCTGATCAACGATTCCGTATTCGCTGCAAAAATATATCAGATACCTTTAAAATACTCTTCTCTGCATTTGCTACGAATGCTTCGAGAGGTCCGGACTCATTCTTTAATATATTGGGATGTTCTAAATAGACCTCCGTATTTTCTTCAAAGAAATGCTTCTTTTTCGTTTGATTAGTACTGTTTTCGCTGTTGAATCTCCGATATATATTCAAATTTCAAACATTAAGTTATTAAAGTTATTAAGTTATTAAAGATTCTTTCTTTATTTTATATTTAAGTAGAGAAATGTTTATGTTGTCAGGCGAATTATTAGTAATAACTTAAAATAGTGATTACAATATATAATTAAATCAACTTCCGAATTAATTAACAATTTTTTTTTAATTTATTGTATAAGTCTTAGAGATAGTAAAAATTTACTATTGAACGTCGATAATAAAAATATGAATATAATTAAAAACTTGAATACTATATAATATAATTCATATAACGATAAAAGAGAAATTGATTTTAATAATTAAAAGACTGTTTATTTAAAAAACAATAATCAAGAAGTTTTGTCAATTCTAATGCTTTTAGATTAAATACCTTACTTATTTACACATTATTTTAATTAAATGATGAATTTATATTTTTTCCTTGAATTATATTCTGTTTATAATGTATTAAAGTGAGTTAATAATTAAGCAGGATTCTGATTTTTTTGATTTTCATTATTAAAATTTAATATATATAATTTCTATATATTTTTTAATGATTAAATATTAGAAAATTAATTTATAAAAATTTTATAAAAATTTACTTGGATTATTCAGAGTAATCTTTTAAAGAATGAAAATAAACTTTTCTTTAAATAAGAAAATATCAAATCTGCTTGGTATTTTTTTCGCTAAGCTTTAAAATAGTGATTCATCAATTAAAAATTTAATTCCTGTTTAATTTTCTAATTTTTTAGTTATTTAATTGCTTTATGCTATTTTAAAATAGAGTTATTAATAAAGTTATAGTAGAAGATATTTTTAATTCTGTATTTGATAGAAATATTGGTTACATAAGTTTTGATTTTGATATTTAACACGTGAAATATTAATATTACTTATAAGTACTTAGAATAATTTGTATTTCATACTTTTTAATTTTAATTATTTGTAATGTGAAAGAAAATATCATTTTTACTTTAAAATATTATATATCTAGGAAAACATTGTTGAAGTTTTATTATATACGTATTTATTAAAAATTCAAATTCTTTGAACTTATCTTTATATAAAAATTCCAATAAATTAATACATTAGAATAACCATTGAATATTGTACAAATTATTCAAATTATTTAATATTAAAATTAATATTTTTTTATAAAATATATTATAAAAAGTATTTCAAATTCTATTTTTAGGTTTGTATTTTAAAAGCAAATAGAAAATAATTTGAATTATATATAAAATTGCAGATTTTATTCTAATAATATTTGTATAATTACATTATATGATTTTTATTACATAATTTTGACATATGATTTTATATACATATTTAATATATAGAAGTATATCTGTTAAATAAAATTTGAAATCTAAATTAAATTTTCTGTGATATTGATAAGTATTATTATTAATTGCTAAATTATCTAGATTGAGCTTCTCCTAAGGGTGGAACTAAAAAAGTATTTTTCGAAAGATGTGCTAAAGTCAGTCTAAAAACAAAGAAACAAAAGCTGTTCGGGTACATAAAGAGCACTTATTCACACTAACAAATTGACATTCGCATTCGCTAGACGATATTTGTATTTACAGAAATTGCATTGGTTTGAGAACTTATTTTATGAGGATTTATGTACAATTAGGACATGGTAAACTATACGAAATTCAGTTGTAGAGTTTTTGGAATTCAATTATTGAATTAAATTTGAATTATGCTTATACATTGGTAATCATAGTAGGTTATAATGCGTAAAGTACAGATAAAAAAATCATATTAGCTTTGAAAATAAAAATTTCATTATTTCATTAGTTTTTTTTATGAATAATGATAAAGAATTTTCCTAAATGAAATTTTTTTATCTTTGTACAAAATTAGTTTTTGTAAAATCAGTATAAGTCTATTTATTTTATATTAATTTACAATTTTAATAATGTAATACATTGATACTTGTTAATTAGCACATTTATTACTTTGAAGATTATAAACATTTCATTAACTTACTTTCACATTTTTGTTTTAATTTTTAAATTCATAAAATACTAACATTTTTAATAAGATTTAAATATTTAAAAAAAATTTTTTAAATTTTATAATTTTACACTGTTATATTATAATTTATATTATAATGTTATGTTATAATTTACTATACTACATTACAATAAATATTACAATTTTAATATAATATAACTATTACACTAGAATTATGTGAATGCATAGGAATTGAAAATGAATTTTCCCTTCAATTTTTATGTCATCTATGACGTCATTTTTTTGCTTTATAAAAAAATTTAAGACATTTGAAAACTACTATAGAACAGAAGATTTTGATAGAAAAAAATTACAAATTATTATTCTATTAACGTAAGAAGTTTGTATTAACGAATTTTTTTTAGTTTTAGATAAATAAATTGAAATTTTATATTTATTACCATTTATAATCTACACTACTTAAAATTAGAATATCGTAATTTACATAATTGAATAAATTTGTTAAAAACATTTTAATTTTTGAACTTCATTGGGAAAGTGATATTGTAATTAAATCGATGAAGAGATAAGCTGGACTCTTTATACCTTATTCAGTATTCTTTTCTTTAAGAACAATTTTTCAGTTTAATATTATATTCAAATTATTAGATATTTTTAAAGATTCTGCTTGATAAAAGTTGCTTTTATATTAGAGTTAAATTAACTGTATTTTATTATATTTTCTTATCAAATATCTTAAATTTTGCATTAATAAAGTTGATATATTGTATAAAAATATCAATAAAATTTAAATTTAGAATAATTATTACTAAGTTGTATAGTTTTACAAATTAATTCGAAAAAATTATTTATTTATGTTAGATATAAAAATTTATAAAATATACATTGAAATTAATTAACATATATTTATTGTACCAATATAAAATTATTTTTTTATTTTTTGTTTATTAATCCAAGTATATTTATTATGGAGAAATTAATTAATCTGTCTTTTTAAATATAATCAAAGTAATTATATAACAAATCACTAAAAAAAAATAAATTATTACTCTTCTCTTATATATTGATACGTATAATTTATATACATTTGAGTATTAGAAATAAATTTATTATCGAATAAAATACTATTGATAAAAATCTGATAAGATAATCTAGTAAATCAATACTGATCTCAAAAAGTATAAATTCTATCTTAAAGCATAAAGCAATTTATAATTGTAAAATCAAGATTATGTAAACGATCGAAATCTCAAAAGAACAGGATGTTGATGATGACGATGACGACGTCGTCAATCTAGTGCTACAAGTTTGCTTCGTCGTAACCACAAAGTTTGCTGTCACACCAGGTCTTTACAAAGCTTTTCGTTTGCGTTGTACATTTTTGCACTCTCATTCAGCATTATGGTATCGGAACATAATAAAGATAAATACAATACCATGTCTTAACGTTTGTTTTAAATCAATGCTATGAAACAAACAACCGCGTGCGTGTATACACATACACATGACGATGTTAGTTCTTAGTTTCTTTGATCTCTTTCTTACTTAGGATCAGCTAACGAACTGATATGTTCCAAACTAACAATCAAACAAAAAAAATTTAACTGCTATTTTCTTCATTTGTTCTTGCATTATTTTTATACCTTTGCTATAAAAACTTATATCATAGAATAAATTGTATACTCAATATATTCCCATCATTTATTTTACTTATTTTTATATAAATAAAATTATACAAATAAATAGTGCATTAATTTTCAATAAATAACCAAATGACTTGTATATTTGTAATTTACTTTTGTTATAAAGTAATTCCAACTTTAATGACTTTTTGGCTTCGCGTTTATCAGATCTTAAATTAAATATATTTTGATTTGAAACTATGATTATATACTAAATTATTTATTAAAGTTAAATGTACTTTTCATATAATAAAAAATATATTATACAATTAATCACATTCTTATAATTAAACTAAATATAGCATTATAGAAAGTGAATAGAATATTAAACGAAACTAATTATATATTCTAAATATATCTAATTTAGCATTCATTACATTCAAAAATATTCAGGTGCAGCCATCATATAACACAGAGAATTACTATTTTTAACTTGATTCAAAAAATTTTTAACGATCAATTTGAATGATTAATTCATTATGATGTAGTTAGCGTATTTTATTAGTCTATTTATTAAAATTAATAATTAATGTTAAAAAAGTTAAAAATATTTAAAAAGCACAAAAAAGTGAGCATATATATTGTTATAATTCATTAACTATTGCGTATTTATTAATCACTTGTATATAATTTTGTAAATAATATCCGTGTATATTTACCATCAATAATGTAAATATTTTCTGTATATTTTATAAACATGAAAATTATGAATATTCACAATTACAATGCTGATTATAATTGTGTATGAGTGTATCTATGAGTATATCACTATTTAATACATACAAAATTAGCAATATCATGTTTGAAAATAATTTATATGTAAGTAAAGTATACATAATAAAATAATATAAATCTAATTTGTGAAACATGTGGAAATAGGGCAATTTTTCATTATAGACGAAGCAATGTATTTAATAGTAAAATATTTATTTATGTAAATAGGTAAACAGATAGAAGAATTATGTATATATTTACATATAGATACATATATAGAGAAGAGTTTTTATAATTTATTAAAAGTGAAAAATGTGCTACACATATTTTACATAATATTTCAGTCAATATTGTATGAAAAATCATGAAAGTAATTATTTTTCAAAAAGTAAAATCATTTTTTTGAAAATAAGTATGTATTTTTAAAATAAATATGTGGCAAAATGGTTATTATTAGAATATTATATTTATTTAATATTATTATACAGAGAAAATATGAATTTAGTTCACTTGTGAAATAAAATATGTATTTTTATATTAATAATATATAATAATTTTAATAGATTATTTTTGAATCTTAATGTTTCTTATAATAATATTTTAGATAAAATATAAATTATCAAGAAATTATACTTATATTTACACTGTAGTTAATAATAAAAAGCTTTTTCATTATTAACTGTATTCATATTCATTATAATTATATATTATATTATAAGTACTCATATTTAATTATTAATTCTAATTATAAAAAATAAAAAATATTTTAATACATATAAATGATGCATAATATATTTAAGAAATGTATTTAAAAATTCATAAAAAAGAATAAGAAACGTAAATTACAATCAACAGATTTTTGATACAAAATATCAGAGTTATACGTGACAAATCTAATATTTCAGAATGCCACATTTTAACGACATTTAATCTTTAATATACTATATTATAATTACCTTCGCCCTAGGTTACTAAAAGAGGAAGAAAGTACAAATACTTGATATAAAGACATCAAAAACAAAGTAGATTTTGAATTTTAATTTTTAAAAAGTTATCTTCAGTTCATCATACTACTCTCATAATTTTTATTTTTTAGGCGCAGACATTAACGAATAAAATAATTTCAAATAAAATTGAGAAAATAAAAATTAAGCAGACTAAAAATCAATGAATTTTTCAATTCTACATTAAATAATTTTCGTATTGATGATTTCGTATTGATATTAAGAATATCAAATTAATAAAACGGATATCCATTTATAAGCATAATAAAAGATTATAATTAGTTCGATATTCGAGGTAAAACAAAAATGTGCTTGAGAGAATATTGAAATATATAATCCATATATTAAAAAAATTAATTTTAAAGATAAATTAAGCAGTCTAATTTGATCAATTCGTCGGTGTTTCAGTGAGAAACTTATCTTAATTCATAGAGGTGTATTTAAATAAGATTTAAGACCACATGACAATGAATGAGAAAATACACTGATTAGAGTACTTTAATACTATAAATTTTAGCGCGACTATGTCTAATATTTGTTTTTGAATGACAATAAGTATCAATCGTGAGCATTAAATTACAAATATATCTCCGTTTTGATCGGATATCTCCGTGAATCAAATTCACTTACCCGCGTGTCCTACAAAACGCGTTAACTTTCATCTCTTTATGGCGAGAAAATCACTCAGCGGTATTTTAGTAAAGTTGTAAGACCTTACATAACATACTTAACCGACCACATTGCAACCGAGAGGAAACGAATTCGCTTGAATATTTTCGGTAGATTGCCGCTTCAGCTGCTCAGACGAGTCTAAGATTCTTAACAAATCTAGAAGAACTATCGACTCTGATTTACACATCGCTATCCTAATGGGATATCCTACTAGTGATCTCACCTATTAACTTGGAATCAATTCTGATCGACCTGGCGTCGAGGAAACATTTGTCATTTGTCCGTTCTCAGGGACGACGGATGAACGTTATCGTCGCTTTCAGTTGTCGAGTTGGTCGCTTGCGAATGTTGATTTTGTGCTCAATTTTTATACAAAGAAAATCGTATAATTCTCTTTAATTTCAATATTATTATTTAATAACCTAAATCATTATTTTTATTGATTCACTTGGTAGCTTTTACATTACTTTACAATGAATATAATTTTTTAATATTTTCCTTTATCAGTACTTTACCTTTATTTTTCTTTACTTGTACACAGTTTTACAGTAAAATAGAATTAATAATATTAAAACACGAATACTTAAATTATTTTTATACGAATAATTTTTCTTAAAATAAAAGAAGTGGTAGAACATTAATAATTAATCTTAACTTTTTGATTACCGTAATAATAAAAGTTGATTCAGACTTTTATATCACTATAATTAAAAAAGTCTTGATTATCTTTGATAGAAATTTTTATTACGAGTATTAATCTATTTATAAAATCCCGACTTTATCAGTTTGTTTTACGTTTTATCATTCAATTATAGTTTAACATAATTATAACTCAAATTGATAGAATTAACTTGATGAATTGAAGCTAGAAAGAGACTACCTTTTCAATTATAATTATGCAAAATATCTATATAGACATATAAGTAGTATAATTTTAAAGTATTTGAAATATTTCGCAGTTAATATGAAAATTTCAGATTCTGATTTAATGAATAATCTAATCGGCTTATTGGAATTGCTATTTGCTTTCCAGAGTTTTCAAATTTTGTTATGGAATACATTTTTATGAACAAAAATTTTTACATTATGAATAAATATTAAATATGTCGGATTAGTAGTAATTAATAATATGATATAATTTATAATATATATAGCTAGATTATTGAATGAGAACGTAATATTGATTATATTAAAATATATTTTTCAAATTTCAAGTAGTTATTCATTATTGTATTATTATATGTCATTGAAGTTGTTTGATACATAAATTAGTAACATTAATTTTCATTAATAACTTATAAAAATATAAATACAATTTTAATTCATTTTCAAGAATCTATTTTGAATTATATAATAAGTAAATGAAATTTTATCATACTAGAATACACGTTAAGATACAAAAAATGTGAAATATATATCGTACATCTTAAAATTATTAATATATTCAAAACTTTAAAAAAATTTTATCTATAAATAAATTAAGATTTAAATAAAAGAACTATATATCTTTAAATATTATCTTGCATATATACTTATTAGATAACCAATAGATTTATGTATTTGGCTTATATAGTTTATACTAACTAATTTATATACAAAAAATGTAGAAGTTATATATTAAATAAATAAGTTGTAAAGTAAATATATTAAAAATTAGAATAATATGGTAATATTTAAAAATAAACAGTATTTATAATTTTTATAAAAGTTATTATTATCTTGAAAATTATCATTCTTAAAAATGAGAATGTAAACATAATTGTTGATTAAAATCAGCTATATGAAATATTATAAATTATCTTTGATTCTAAAAAGAAATTAAAATATTGTTAAAATATTTAAATAAACTATTTTTTTTCATTAATTAGAAACATATTTACAAACAACTTATATTAAAAAGTAGTGTTTTTAAATTAATAATTAATTGTTTTTTAATTTTCCAAGCTTATTAAATCCTAAAAACGAAAAATTTCCTTGTTTATACGTTAAAAAATCGAATAATATGTGAAGATAGAGCACTAGAAAGAACTCCTATTGTCAGTTTAGAAATAATCACAATATGTATCATGTTAATATGCTTACAAAACAAAAATTAGAAGTGCATTATATCAAATAATTGAAAAGTTATATGTACAATTTATATTTTTAATCACAATAAAAAATAAATTATTATATTTAAAATTTATTTAATAATCTTTATATTCATAAATAATAAAAAATTATGCTATGAATATTTAATTTCGAAATATTTGAATGTGTTTTTATTCTGTATCTTATTATTATTTAGTAAGTAAATAAAGTTTCATTTTTTATTATTTCAAAAAATAATGTATGCAAAAAAGTGCTGCATATGTAACAATACCTTTATAATCATTATATATTCTTTAATATATAATAAGTATTTTTGTTAATTGATTCAAAAAGTAAATGAATTGAGTACATATAAGTTTTTAAAGTATTTAAAATATGTATTTTAAAAACAATCCCAAAGAATAATTTTTTTGAAAAATTAAAAAAAAAGAATTATAATAAATTCCATAAATATGTTAATTTGAATATTAACAAGTATTTTGTTAATAAATTATTTTAGATAAATATGATTTCTTGAATGAATACGAAATTAATATAAATTTTATGTGTACTTAGGAAAATTATTTCGAATAATAAACGAAAACTGCTAAAAATAAGCAGATAAGTAATTAGCATTTTCTGCAAACAAATTATGTTTTAAACGGTACATGCAAGCATTGCTTGTACTATTTTATGAAAGCTTAAGTATATTTTATACATAGTCGCTTAACTTTTCACAAAAGAGTGATAAAATCATAGATGATATTATGTATTTGATATTAATATATTATTATTTAAATTCAATATTTTTAATAATTTAATAAAATTTAATAAACTAAAAATTATTAAGTATAAAATAATAATATTATTTAATTATAAATGTAAGAATTTCTTGAATGATAGAATAATAGAAAAAACTAGAAGCGTATATAATTTTTAATATTATAAAATAAAAAAGATGATATATAATTTTATCATTTCTGTACTTTATTTCAAGCTATACTTACATATTTAAATAAAGACACTATACAGTAAAGATGATAAAAATATGAGAAAGACAGAGTAGAAAGTAATGAAATAGGTCGACCCGTGTATTCACAAAAGCTGTGCGTATTCCTCCTAACAAGGATTCGAATTTTTTATCCTTCACAAGATCTTCTTTTTTTGGAGCATAGTATTAAATGCTGGCTATTATATTTCTGTAATGATTTCTGATAGTGGAAGACGAGACAAATTATCAAATCAGATAATTTGAAATTTAGTGTTTTAAGAACAGTTGTATTTTCTTATTTTTTTTTATTTACGTTACTAAAATATATAATCATTGTATTATGAATATTTTTATTAACACTTACAATTTTTAATTAAATCTTTTACTCAAGATTCAATCAATTTCGTATTATAGTTGAAAATTGGAGAATAATTTTCTTTATTTATAATATATCATCTATATAGAATGTTTTACTAATAGTGATATTATTTTAATCATCGATATTGTATAATACATATATGAATATAATTTAATATATATATATACTTTTAATTATTTGCAAAGTTATATTAAAGTTTTAATGAAAGAATAGTTCATAACTAGAACTATTTGTTAAAATTTGAATATTTTGTATTCATTAGTATTTGATAAACATTAATTTATTAAAGCGAATTCATAAAGTTTATAACTATTTCATCTTAATCAAGGATGATTTGTAATATAATACAGGCAATACGAGAATGTCATATAACACTATCCTATTACAAAATCAGATTTTAGATTTATTTTAATAATATTTTATTTTATATACATAAGAAAATTATTAAAATAATGATATAGAAATGATTAAAGATTTTACTCCAAATTCCAGTTTACTATAAATTTAAATAACTAGTTTTGTTAAAATACCAATGCTTACAGCATTTTATTCACAATTTGATTAAAGAGTATATGCAATATGATCCTAAACGTTAATATAATAATAATTTCATAAAAATGTATACAAGAACTGAATTTATAATTTACTCGATTATGTTTATAATATATTTTTTTATACATTAATATTAAATTAACATTTAAAAGGAAATTTAAAAAAATTTAAATTCAAGACAAAAATAAATTTTTGAAATAAATAATTCAAAAAAAATTATTTATTCAATTAAATTTAATAAATTTTGAAGTCAAAATTCTATTATTTGAATTGAAATTTTAACTAAAATAAAAATACTTTGAGTAAAATTAAGAATAAAAAGTTTCTCTACTTAAATTTTTATTTCAGTAAACTAATTCTCAATTTACTTTTATTTAATAGATGAATATTCATTTTATATTATAGAAAAATGTAATGATTTAAATAAATAAGAATTATTTTTATACATTGAGAAAATTGATTTATACATAATCTTAATATATTTTTTAATAAAGTTTTTATAACATAAATAATTGATCATAATCTTTAATAATTTATAAATATAATTCAAATTAAGTTTTCATAAGTATGAATAATATTAAATTTGTTCTCGATAGTTATGTAGCTCGATTTTAGTGCCATTTTTCTATACAGAATCTATTTAAAAAATGTAAAAATAAGATGAATAAATTTATTCAACCATGTAATTTAATAATACAGAATATTGTAGTCTCTTATTTTCTTTTTTAACTTTTAAATATTTACAGTATATGAAAATGATTATCTTTCATTAGACGTTCCAAAATCTGCGGGTAGCCCGTCAGTCAACGATAATCTCACGACGGTGAACGATTCCTTGAAGGAAAATTCAGAGATAGTGCAGAAGCAAGAGGAAAACAAGGATTCAGATAACAGAAATAAGGAGGTGAAAGCTGCGACAGTAATACAAGCGATTTTCCGTGGACAACGTGTCAGAAAAAGCATGAAAAACACAGGATCATCAGTGAAGCAGGGTCAAACTGCGGAGCCGGAACCAACTAAGGAACAACTAGAACAGGAATTCAGAGAAGACGACAAAGGTAACGTGGTTTAAGAAATCAAATATTTAACCTCCGTTTGTTCTATTTTTATTCTTTATTTATATTTCATATATCTTTTCTTAAAATTTATTGACATTAGGTTTTAAATTTTCATATTTTTGTTGAAATTAATTTTTTAATAAATTATGAATTTCGTAACTATTGAAAAACATTTTAAGAAAAATTAAAAAAAAATTCAATAGATTAGAGAAGAATAATATATTTTAAATCATTTTAAATAAAATTTAAAGAAAAAAGTATTTGAATTTGAAAAATGAAAAGCGAGCAAATTAAAATTTTTAACGTGTTTCAAAATCAAATTAATGTACATCAATATCTTTATTATGTCTACATTATATATATATCATTTACTAATTTAAAGAATTGAATAATAGTATAATGAAATTTTGCTTCATAAAATATCATAAAATTCTTTTTGATATTTGTTGAAATTGTTATTTATTATGTTTATAACATAGCTAATATAACTGTAAATTTGATTATAATATTATATTATAATATTTTGAGCATAAAATTCTCACTTTGGTAGCATATAAGTAAATATGTTAAGTGCACATTCCGAAAATTCTCTTTTTAGTACTAATAAAACTAAGATAATATTAAATAAAAATTTTTGTTCACTGGATTTTATAGATTTCTTGATAAATTTTAATAGTAATTAGTAATATATATTTTTTTACTCTAAACAATTAATTTTATATAATTTTAAACTCCTATTTGATAATTATTTTTCAAAATTATATATATCAGTTTTTCATATTTGAGAATTTAAATGAAAAATGAACAATAATAATTTAAAATCAATACTATTTTAAGTATAATTTTTATTTTTTTAAGAACAAATGAAAAAGAACGTCAAAAATAATTTTCAAAATTCTTCTTTTAATCAAACTTAATACAGTATTGTCAGACACCAAATGAATAATACTTTAAAAATGTATTATCTATATATTATTTAGATATTTAAGTTAGTTATATTAAAAAAATACATTTTCTTGAATTCTTGTAAAAAAGGTATAAATTTATAAGAATATTATATTTTTATTTCATTACATAATAATTATGTTACTGTATTCAAAATTTGTAAAATAAGCCACAATACAAAATATTTTATCAAAATAAATACTTTTTAATAGCTTAATTTCTTCTTGAAATATTTACCTTTTTTGGTAAATTTTATCTTTAAATTTTTAGTATTTTATTTTTCATCATGCTCCTTTTTCTCAACTTTATTTCTTTACTTTTACTGCTTTTACTTTGCTATTACTCATGAATTTTCAGCATTATGTGAAAGATTACTTATATTGTAGTAAATATACTTTTGGTATCAAATAAAATCGTAATCGGTGATAAGATTAATCGTATTTTATTATTGTTCAGTCCATAGAAAAATTAAAGAAAAGAGACAGTTTAATAAGAACATTTACACGGTAAAATAGTATATTTTTATAAATTTTATTAATCTCGATATTTCAAAACAAAAATTATTTTTAAAAAATTTCTATAAAAACTTTATTTTAATCTACTAAATAAAACTTAATAATTAATATTGTAATTATAATTCACTGAAATTTATTACGTCAATATGTATTTATATAATTTTATATAAGTTATTGATATTCTTATTAGACTATCATATTATAACATCATATAAATTTACCTATGGGTACGTTTATAAAAGTACCAAAATTTATGCGTTATTAATGAAGATACTTTCAATTTAGTAAACTATCATAACACAATTACTTGTTGATTTTATATTTACAAATAAACAAAATAAAATTATTATTTAAGAACTTGTTATTTTTTAATATTCAAATTAATATTCTGATAAAGTATATGATCAAGTCTGATATTAAAATGTAAATTTTTATAAAATTGAATGAAATGTAAACTGTTAAGAATAAGAACTAAGCATTTCAATTATATTAAAATTATAAACATATTTAAAATAATCTGTGCAGTTTAAATTAATTTAACTATCGGCTTATGGTTCGAAGAATTTCATTTGGAGCTACAATTATATAATGAATATTTAATTGTAATCGCAGACCTGTGTCACGCGGCAACGAAGATCCAAGCAACTTTTCGTGGACACATGTCGAGGAAAGTCGATCAAGCAGCAACCGCGGCTAAGGGGCTGGTGGAAAGTGCAGCGGAGAAAATCGAAGAGAAGGTAAGTCGATACAATAGACCTATCAAATTCTTCGATATCGATGAGCAGAAGTAGCGATGGTATTTTAATTTTTTATTTAGCCAAATGAAAAATATATTTTATAAAATTTGTTGCATTAAGCCCTTTTTCATTGTGTTATACTTTCTGAAAATAGCATCGAGAGTAAAAATATATTAATTTAACCAGATTGCAGTTCATTAATAATTAGTGACAATTAGCAAATAATAAGTTTATCCAAGTTATATAATTCGCTCTTGATATTTTAACAATTTTTAAATAGAAAATCTCCATATAATTTATTTTAGCCTTGTACTGAAGAGGATAATAAATTACTTTAGCGTTGAAATGTATTACAAACTTTTTTTGAAATACTAAGTAAGTAACTTTTTAAAACATTTATTATGCCTTCGTTTCGCCAGTAAAGTTATAAAATACTACTGCCGTTTTTTCTGTTATTCAAATACTCCTTTTTTATGATAAATAATTGTTATGAAATATTGAGTTAACTACCGATAATATAATAAAATTTCTATTTTATGATTATACCAATAAATAAATAATAACTTTTCTGTAACAATTGTAATGTTGAAATAAATATATTTTGGATTATAAATTAAATAACAAAAAGTATTCATTCAAACCAATAAAATTATTATATAAATTTATTTTAATGATATTATTACAAAAAATATATTTTATATAATGAATAGAAAATAAGATTAATTTATGAATTCATAACACAATATAATGCTAGTAAAAATAATTAAACTAACCAAATTATACATAATATTAAAATAATAATTAAAAAATGTCTAAGAAAAATATATTGTTTAGTTTTAAGGTTCTAAAAAGTGATAAAAATATATCGTTAGATAGTTAGTAGGTCATATAATTAAAAGCCAATTGATACGTATTGAAAAAAGTAGAGAGTAAATGAGCGCAAGCGCAACGTCTTCACTATAATGGCTTCTTTACTTTTACGCCATTGAGCTCACTGTAATATCCAGATATATACTATGATTTTAAATGTTTCATTTCAATAACCTTATTTCTATGATATAATCTATGATATAAGAAGATTCGTTACATTTATTATATAACCATGTGATTACATAATAACTTTTTTTGTAGTGGTCATTGCATATGCATATGTCTTTGTCTCATCGATGTTTTTTCATTGCACGTGCAATATTTGTGATTCACTTGACTCTCTCCCTTTTTGTACATGCACTCCTTTTCTTTGACTGTCATTCATATATATAGTGGTAAAACTCACCGACAAATTGTCACCAAACAATTATAATCTCTTGAATTTATTTGTCTACTACTAGAATTCATCAAGACCGTTGATCTTTTAATATTATCGCATATCATATTATCTTTTATTTACCGTTTTCTTATTATGTACTCATTTTATTGTAATTTCATTATATTTTTATATAATTAATTTATTCAATCATGATTTCCTTTATTATAATAAGTTCTTTCAATCGTTTATATTATTTATAAGCATATGACAAAATAAAGAAAATCAATTTTGCTGAAATTTTACTTCATCATTAAAACATGAATATAGAAATATAGATTACATGATGGTATATAAGGTCTATTATCTCTTTGAAAATTTATAAAATTATTATTAAGAATTTATTTTATGTTTTATAAAATTACGAATAATTTATAATATTGCATTTATTAATATTTACTTAATAATTTATTTTATATTGATCAGATTCTTATATATAAAATATAATATCTATAAAATATAACAAAATTACAATTCAATAAACGTTACAAAATATTATATTAATCAATAAGAGATATTATATTCAATAGAGTATATTTATAATGTTTTTAATATATTTATATATTATCATAAAAAAAAATTTTTTTATAGTTTAATTTGTTAAAAAAATTTTTATGAGGTAAAATTAGAATGCTGTAATATAAAAAATATATTATATTTTAAAATATTTATTGATTTATAAAATAATCATCTAATAACATTGATTTTCGATAATTTAAATATAACATGAAAATCTTATAATATTCTTTAAAATATTTATAATTACACGTATGTATATTTAAATTTAACAAATGAGAAAAATATTGAAAAATTACATGTAATTTAAATTTAAAAAAATGATTAAATATTAAATATTAATTTTAAATACGTCATTGAACTTAGAACTCATCAAAAATTTTTATTTCAACTAAAATTTTCTAATATTTCTCGTTGCATAACTTAAATATATATATTTATAATTTTAAATATAAAAAAAATTGTTTAAATTTAAAAATTATTTCAATAGTTCTAAAAATTTTGAATAATTTAATTATTAAAGATAGATTTATTATGTTCTAAAAATTTTAAAATTAAAAAATTAAATAATAAAAAAATAAGTTAATTCAATAAAAAATGTTTTTAACTTGAAAAACTTGTTTGGTTTAGTTATAGAAAACTTAATAATACTGAACTGACCGGATTTCTTTAAAAAAAATACTCGGATGTCAATCTGATAAGCAACTATAATTAGTTTTAATACATTTTACATAAAATCTTTTTTATTTCCTAAAGTACAGTAAGTAGAAATTTCAATTAATAAATTATATATAAGTGTGTATAATATAAACTAATTTTATCAAAATATTCATAATAATTTTACTAACTATTATATGCGTGCCAGATGATCATAACCTGTAATTCGGCCGATACTCTGATGAAAAGGAATAAAAATTTAATGTAAAGAATTATCTGATTAAGTAAAGGTACAATTTTGATTCTACTTTGTTTGATCGTATAATTTAGTTTATTTTGGAGAATGATGACTTTTAATATCAATATGGTCTCCTTTCTAATTGACTAGATCGTCTTGGGTACTGCTGTATTGGCAATGTCCAAGATATATTTAGTTTGTCTTTGAGATTTATTTGTAGTTTGACTGAGTTTAACAGTCGAATCGGAAAGGAATAGTCTCGATAAAAATAAAATTTTTCTTTTTTATCTAGTCGTTTCGTGAAAAATTTGGCTACTTACTCAGTATATAAGATTAGTAATATATTTCTACGAAAGAATATATATGCACAAAGTATATATTCTATAATTTATCTATATTCTATTTATGAAAACATTCTAACATATTACGTAAGTAAAATTTGTAGTTATGATTTGTTGCATTTCAATCAGCGGATGAATTTCTTTTACGAATATTATATTAATAACAAATACTATTTACATTAATAAAGTAGTATAAGAATAATTCGCTTATATTGTTTTTTCACTTTATTATTAAAAATTTATCAAATGTACTTACATTTAGGCTTATTAAAGAAGCAAAACTAGAGTATTGTAAATAAAAAAGTAAAATTTCCAAGAATAAATACTAAAATAAACATATATATCCGCTTGTAAGAATTTAATCAAGTACTTCGAAAGTATACCTTTTCCCGATTCTACAGGGAATACGTAAGAAAATTTGGTTACTACACGAGGTCTGATAATACGGATTTAGTAGGATGAAATAATAATATTCGTTGTAGTAAAATAAAAGAAGCGCAGAAGCGCATGAGTTAGAAATAAAGATTCTTATCCTGGAAAAATGGCAAAAAGTACGAATGTACGACTACTGGTTTAGTATAGTCTTTCCTTACTATATTTATAAAAGCATCCAACATTATAAAGAAGTAAGGTAGAAAAGTAAGATTTGACCATCACTTTTGGCATTTTATTTTTGTCGACTTTGGCTAGATTATAGTTTATATCTAGTAATGAAATGAATAACAGAGTATTTGTAAATTTTTCATACTGACTCATTCTTAAGGCGCGTTTGTTCTTGTTTTGTAAAATAGTTCATAGTTAGACGGAAAATAGCTAGCCAAGGATAATATGCATAAAGTTTAGCGATTTTAACAGACATTTGAGCAGATAGAAGTCGGATAAAATAATGTCAATGAATAATTTAGGCGCGACATCAATTGGAGCAACTCTGGGAAGGACATTTTATACAGGTCTTTTTCAACCATACAAAATACAGAAACATCTTCTCGAATAAAACTTAATTTTGACTAACCGGATTTCTTTTTTCGAAAATCAAGCCTCCGACGCTATACTTCCATCGACCTTACTCTCTCTATCTCTCATTCTTTGTTTCTGGTCTTTCTTAAAATTCTAGAAGACTTAACATCGCTTATGTATGTAAGACACGATACATATCCATACGCATAATTTACCAAGTAAAGAATATGCACGCAAAGTTGGCGAAACCTTCGACAATTGAAATATACTTACACAAAACTTATGAGAACTTTATTTCAGTCTTGTACGAAATTATGGAATGGTCGGCTACATTTATCTTACTTTTAAAGACAATTAACGTTAGTTGTACAATATAAAATTTAATTTATTAATTTTTGCAGCCGATCCACAAAAACTCAATAATAAAATTATTGAAAAATAAAAAAAAACGAGGTCAAATTCTTCAGAAAGAATTAAATTTCATTCATTAATAATTCTTCCTAAACCATAACTGAATTTTAGAAATTTTTAATATTTACTTTATTTCTACCACAATTACTGTGCACTATCTTATTAAATGATAAAAGTTCTTTATATTTTAAAAGTAGTTTTGCATTATGAACTATTTGAATCTACTTTAGAAATTTCATCTGTGTAATATTTTATAGTTTTAAAGAATGTAAAAAAAAGAATTAAAATTGTTCCAAAATTTCTTTTAAGTTCCTAAGTTTTATAAACTGAATATAAAATAATATGTATAAAAAAACAGTTAAGCTATTTACATTTAAGAAGTTTATTTAACTACTTCGCATGAATATTAAACTTCTTTAAAAAAGAAGATAATCTACCCAGATATTTTGCCAAGTAAAATGAGTTCTCTTCTTATGTATATAATTGTATATTTTTAAAAATAAAAATTGAATAATAAATATTGTATATCTTCGAAAAAATTCCACTTTGATATATTTTTACTTAATATTTTATTCATATTTTAAGCTTAATATTGAAATGTACAAACGATTTGTACCGATGCTTTGAAAAAATCTACAAAATTAACATAGATCCAAAAAGATTTCTTTTTTATTAATTCACTTAATCTATATTTATCATAAAACTGTTATTTTTTATATAAAATTTTAATTTCTTCTTAAGTACTTTTACAAATATTTTACACGAAAACATCTTAGTCTAACTCGAGAAAAACTATTGAACATTGAAATACCTTATTAATAAAATCTCCCGTATATCTAATATATCTATTTAAATAATTATCTCTATATCTAATAAATCTATTTGAATGATTTTTCTGTTTTTTAATCAAATATAAGATTATAAAAGATATTTTATATTGAACTCAGTAAAATAATTAATTTTATTAAATATTGAACATATGATAAACATAAAAAGAAAATAAATTAGGAAATTATATTTTGTTATTTATTTATACTAATTCTTTTAAAGATTATTTTTTGACTTAAATAAAGGATCCTTATTTTACTTGAATAATATGATCTTTGAAGTTGAAATTTTATACATGTATAATATATCAAAAGAGTGGAAAAAACAAAATCCCATCGATAAATACATTCGCAAGCTTAAAACATGAAATACGTCACTAGTCGCATAATCTAGGTGTTGAAAAAGGGAACAACTTTTCATGGAGCATCGCGCGCTCAACGCAACGAACAAGTGAAGAACAATCGAAGAACGAAAACCCTCCCAGTGTAAAGCGCTCATCTCGATCTCTCGCTGAAAGGACGCCATTAGACACTGTACCAAAGAGCTTCTCTTCCCCGAAGTACCGTGTCCTCGATCGTATTGTAGTAATGTGTTCCCGTTTTTCCGCAAGACCGTGACATCGGAGAGAAAAAAGGACAAGAAACGGGCTTCACGCTTCCTCCCTCGCCCAAAAGAAAATAGACGCGTAAAGAAAAAAGAAGAAAACGATGGACTATCGAGCGGTCGTATTGTCTTTGTGCTTCTTTCGGCACACGCGCTGCTGTTATCGAGATCCCGCGATTATGGAGCCATGCAAATTAACGGATGTGTCGGGTTATATGTGTGTACGAAGATGTACCCAAATCTAGCATCGCGTAGATTATCGATGGATATCTGACATCTCCTCTTTTCCATACTCGGCCGACTCAATCAACTCTTCCTATCGTTATATCTCCGGATGGATACGCCGATAAATTCAATAGAGAAAGCACGTAAAGTGATATCAACGAGGGAAATCAATCGATCTCTATCTCCTGCGTGCGTCAATTCCAGATTCTGTACTAATAGAAGCTTTTTAATTGTGCAACTCTACAAGATTTTTCTGTTTCATAATTTTTAATAAGCTAGCTTTGTTAAAAAAAAACTACTTAATTAAAGTTACCAAAAAATAACTCTTTTACATTTTATGCATTCAATATTTTTTGATGATTTAGAATGAAATAATCAAGGTTCCATTTATTTTCGAAATTAAAAAGTATGATGGTCATACCAGTCAAAGTTGGTACTAGTTTTTCATATCTGAGTCATATTAAACAATAATTATTTCATAGAAATTTATATAATTTAAAATTTAAAAAAGATAAAAATTTTAATTAAAAGTTTTACTTTTTTAATCATTAATTATTTTGAAATATAAATATCTAAAAGACATTGAAAATGGCAACGAAAAGTCGATGTATTAAAAGTAAAAAAATTTATTTCATTCTTCAAGGTAATAAAACTTATTTAACTTTTTCATAATTAAAAAGTTTCAATACAAAATACAAAAATAATATTATTAAAAAAACATATGTAAAATTTTTACTCTTAGTTCCTTAAACATAATGATAAAAAGAAATAAATTATAAAAGGTTGCGTAAACTTTTAGTTACAATATTAAATGAAAATACATTTATCGTGTTATACAATTTCTAACTTCTTCAATAATTAAAAAATTCCTAATACTAATATATGTGGAAATATATATCTATATTGTAATTCTATTTTAAGAAATGGTTAATATATATATATATATATATATTCAAAACTGAAACTTTATTCTTAAAACGGCGTATATGACGATAAGAAAAAAAACAATATTATATTACACGGATTACTTTATCTATATATTATTTTTTTCATTTGAGTATAGAAAAATTAAATTTTACTCTCAGTTTTTTATTTTATTATTATTATTAATATCATTAATATAAACATTTTTATGCAATAGTTTTGTTTAATTAAATTCTAAGTTGGTTTTTTTCCATTAAGTTTCGGTAAAAAGAGTATCATATTAAATTAAAAATTCATAAATAATTGACTCCTGAAATTTTGTAAATGATAATAGATAATTATATTCCTATTTATATTAACTATTTTTTTTATCCAATAAAATTTTATCTTTTATTTCGATTTTTTTTATAACATGACATATATAATTTTGTATTAAATTCATTACACATAATATATTTATTGTTTAAAATATATGTAACATGTACTGCAAAATGAGTAAAAGACTGAAAAAATACGTTAAAAACAAAAAATATAAATATCAAAAATAAAATGTGTACATCAAAGTAGAAAACTGTTGAATCCAAATACTCGTTTCATAATCTAGGCCAAACCAAACCATCATGTATTGGAAGTCAATATTACGTCTTTTTTCTTTTGTACATATTATAAGAAACCTGTCGACCTTCATAAAAATTAAAATTTTAAAGTTATTATTATCTAAAAATTTTAATTATTTAGAGGTTTTTATTTTTTAAATAAAATATACTTTCAAACTAAATCACTTTCACTTTCATTAGATCATATTATATAAATATAAAGTACTGAAGATAATGAATTATGTTTAACCATTAATATTTAATCGTGTCATTTTATTATATTAAATAATCTTATTTTATTTTTATAATCGCAAAATTTTATTTTTAAAAAACTTTTATACCTACACTTTTATATCGAACGATAAGATTGTTGGCTCTTATATTATATTAAGGAATAATATATAATTCATAAATTAGTTATACTAGAAAATTCAATACAAGCGATACAGTATGTTTTTATTGATATTTATCGTATTTCAAATATAATTATTTAACGTCAATACACGAAATTAACCTTTTATTTAATTATTTTTATTTACAGAAATTAATTTATACTCGGGATGACTTTACCGCCTACAATTACGTATAATTAAGAAATGAACCCGAAGTACTACATAATAGTGATTATAACTATTAATAGTTTAAAAAATGTGGTTTAAGTGGGGATATATAAATTATAAAATATTAAAATTTACTAAATATTTATTATTTATACAAGAATAATTAAACTTATTTAGAAGTTGCATAAGCTAAAAATAATGTTTTTTGTATTAACGTAACTATTAAATAATTGATATGAATATAAAATAAAACAAAATGTTGAATATTAGTTATTTAATTCTAATAAAAATAAATTATAAAAATTTACAATTAATTAATAAAAAACCAAAAAATAAAAAAATTTAAGACCCCATTTCTTATTAAATTAAAATGTATTCACTTTAAGAATTTCATTTGTATAATACAGATATTTTTTTAATATTTCATTATGCATTACATATTCTGCATAATATATAATAATTGTTTACTAATAAAATGGTAACCCTACTATCATTTTAAAAAATATAATAGTATAAGTAATTATCATATATCAAAAAATGTATATTACATACATTGTAAAAGACAATTATGAACCATATCTAACACATGCATTAAAGTATTTTTACTTAATTATTTTATTAAAATGTACATCGTTCTGAAAACCTTGATTTTTTGGTTTAATTTTAGCTTTTGCGTTTTAATGAAAAAAATAGAAAAAATTCTTACTTACAAAAAATTTTTATCGTGGAATAAATTCTGTTTATTACTATACGTAATAAAAGTTTTGATATAATATTTAAAAAAAAAAGAAAGAAATAATTTTTAATTTTTCTCAATTGTGTACGTTAATATTAATTTATTTTTATAATTATAATTATATTTTTCTATAAAATAATAAGTTTCATTTTTTAATATATAAGTTAGTATTAAGTTTTAAAACAAATATTTAACAAACAATTGCTAAAAATAAAGAAAAATTACATGCATATTATTTATACTTAAATGTAATAATAAGAAAATGATCGGTGAAAAATTAAAAAGTATATTGATATCTAAAATTTATTCAATATTAATTATACACGACATTTTTAATTTATTATAGCACAATTTTTCCAAATATTTGTTAGCAAGTTACAAGACTTTTATATGATAAATAGAAATTTATTTTCTTTATTCCAGTGCATAAATTTATAATACAAATTTGAAATAAAATTATTATAAAACTTCGAACAGCTTAAATAATTTAATTACATTACGTTCTACAAATGATTTAGTTAATTGTAATTATAATTATAAAAAAATTATATCAGTTATTATTTGTCTTCAGAATTAAGATTCCTATACATAGAATTCTAAAAAAAAGTGGTATATTTTTTAAATATAATAAAATACAATATTTTAATTAACTATTTTGTTATAAATTATTTTTGTTAATTAACTATATACCCATAGTATTTTATAAGAAGCTAGACGCTATCAGCAATTATACATAATATCAAACTCTTAATTACACGCTTAATTATTTTAATTTTATTAATATACAATTTCGATAAAATGGACTTTCTAAAATAGATTATAAAATCATTTTTCAACATTCGAATTATAATCATAATCACGAATAAATCTTAATTAGAATATATACATTATATTAATAAAACATTGTATAATATTTTGATAAGATAATTATGTTTAGAGTGAAATTTTTTCACTTCGATGTATTTAGGAAAGAATTAACGATGAAACTTACCAATGTTTTAGTTGAAAAGTTAAATGTATCTAATTAAAGATGATATTTTATTCTAATATTTAAGGTCCTTTTCCTATATAAAATTATACTATAAACTGTATATAATAAGTCACAATTTAATTTAATTTTTATAATTAATTAAGTATAAATCATTGAAAATTAAGACAAAATAAAATAATGGAATATTCATTTAATACCACTTTTCAAATGTACTTAATCAACTTGATTTTATTATTTAGTTTTTATGTATTGTTCTGAAATTGATATTGTTTATTATTAAAACGAGAAAATAAGACGGTATAATATAATAAATTAATAATTTTTTATTTTATAAAAGTAGAATATATATTTTGTACTAAATAAAATTACCTAATTCATTTTGAAGAATAAAATCTGAATTATAAACAAGAATATTCTTTTGATTTTATTATGAAGAAATATGTATTTAAACTTTAATTTCAAATTTCTTGATACGAAAAAACTCAAAATAATTAATAGTTTCTACATAATTTTCAATAATTCCTAAAAATGCTTTATAAAAACCCTATTCTTTATTTCATGTGAAATGAATTACTTAAGTCATGGTTTGAAAAAGTAAATTAAAATCATTTCAAATAATTAAATCTGTATTACTATTAAAATATTTTCCAATTTTATGGCAAATTCATATAAAAAGTGCGTATATACGAATAGCATGGGTTATACTTGATAATAATTAGATATAATTAAGTTAAAACGGTGTCATTATATTTAGCTATATAAATTATTCGCATAAATGTTGCTTAACATATGATTTTTCAATGTATTTTCAGAAAATTTTTATTTATTGTTTCATTTTCTTAATATTACACCGTAAAATCTTATTTATTCAATATCAAATGATTGTCTTAAATTCTATAGAAAACATTTATCAAATACAAAATACTATACATATTACAAAATATTTAAAATAATTAATTGCCATAGACAAAGGACAATGTTTTCATGTTATTTGTTAATTCAATGATCGAGAAACAAAATGTATTTTTAGGTTATAATAATTCATCTATAAAGTTTGTTGATCAATATCTAAGTACTGTTATGGTAAAAAAGAGGATATCGCACTTTTATTTATTTTATATAACAAAAATGTATCTTGTAAGACGCAAATACATTTTTAAGGAGAAAAGGTATTGCAGATAAGTATTGCAAGATGCTCAAATTACAAGGAGACAGATTTGATTTCATCAAGACTACTGCTTGTGTTCATCACGAGAGAAAATGGTTTGGTGATAAGTATGTAAATATGAGCAAGAGAAGCATACACCACCTGCAGTGGATATTTCGAAGTCAGCGTCTTAACAAGAATTTACACTTTGCATTATAGACACAAAATGCAATTACCAACTACGAGTAGTTGGAGCCATGTATTTGTTACGCATACAGATAACCTCAAAAGTCTGGCCTTCGATTCAACTCTGTACCTTTCATTCTCTCAATACAACGTTCAATGCTCATGAATTCCCTGATCATTTTAAATTCGGATCCTAATGATGCAATTACTGTCCCTCGACATTCTCTCAAAATACTCGGATGGAGGTATTAAATAAAATATAATAGTAAATAGATTGCAAAAAAGGAGATAGTAATAGATAATACATACTTGAAATGTTTTAGGAAATCATTGGTTACATTTTATTACCTTCGATTAATACTATTTAATTACTTAAAAGTATATATCGAAAATTATATATATATATATATATTTAATTCATTATTTCAATAGTCAATTTTTTAAAAAAATAAAATTTTTTTTATTCAATGGTAAAAAACAAATATTATTGCAATTATACACGTAAAACAAATAATGAAAATATATAAATATTTTTATTCAGGTTAATATTTTAGAATGTATTTGTACTTTTAAGATATAAACTATATTACAAATCCTAAGAGTAGTATAAAATAAAGAAAATAATCAAATTCGTGTTAAAAAAAACCAATACTTTTTTGTTAGAAATTAAATGTTTAAAATATGTAATAAAATATTATCACATATGTTAGAGTTTCATGATCTAACGATAGATAGTTTAAAAATTTTTATCATTTAAAAATCATAAAAGTTAAGAAGAAATAGAGTTTCAATTAAAACAAATTTTGAAATGTATACGTTGCTTCATATCTTCGGCTATTTAAACAAAAATTTTAAATAAATTTATATATAATCTTAGTGGCAAAAATATTTTTTTTTAAAGTGTAAGATGAAATTCAATTGTTGCTTAATATTCTTCAAACAAAGTTATTTAAAACAATATCTTTAGAATTAAAAATTGTTGTCAGAAAATTGAATATATTTAGATTCATAATAAAAAAACTACTTCGGAATTTTAATTATAAGAATATATGATGTCTAATTCATAATACGAACATTGATTAACTCGTTATTTATTTTATATCACAAATAAATATAAAAACATTAACTGATAAAAGAATGTATATTCAAATCTAATATTCTAAATGTATAATAAAGACTTGTAAAAATTAATTTTAATGCAAATTACTTTGTAAATATTTTTATAAAGTAATAATAAATAACAATAAACAGTTATAATTTTGATATCTGTTATGAAATAATTTTCTTAAAATGCTGAAGAAGAAATAATTTATTGTTATAAATCTAATCTCTATTCTTACGACTTAAAATTAGTTTTTATTATTTAAAGTATTTTATTATGAAGTTTTTTTTTATTAAAGAACTTTAATAAAATTTGGAAAATATTACTATAAAGCCAAAATGAAGCTTTAAGCATTTTGACAATTTGTATTCTCAGTAACATCAAATAAAAAATGTATTGTGTATTACTACAAATATAAATCTGTTTATTTTATCAAAAAATTAAAACTATTTACTAAAATATATCTTTTCTTCTGTAAATAAATATCATTTATAATAATTTTTAATTTATTATATTTAAAAAACATATTTTCGTATTTTTAAAGTTAAAGACTGGTATTTGGTTATTAGTTTATTTTATGTCTATGTACTCTTTTAACTGTAGCAAAACACTTTTAAAAATAATTCTTTAATACAACTAGTGCTATTTCCATTAAGATTATGAGATTCTTTAGTTAATTCTATAATATTAAATGTAATCTCTGTTACAGAACCTTTTAAATAATGACAGTAAAATTCTAATTTCGAAAACATTCTTACTATTTATTTTTATGTTTGAAAGTAAATGTAATTTAGAATTACTTATTAACAGTATGTTTTTAATTCATTATATTCAATTATATTTTATAGTTTAATTTTTAATTATGTCTTTTTATTAATTTATGCATTTTACATAACAACTTAATAATTCAAATATTAATAAACTATTATTTTTAATTATAAAATTTACTTTTTTTAAGTAGACCTAAAAGATTTATTCCTATTAATATCATTATAGAGATTACAATTTTTCTTTTGACTACATAAAAATTTTATACTTACTAAAAATAGCATGACCGACTTTTCATATTTTTTTAACAATGCTGAAGAAACCTAATTACTTTATTCTTTTAAAATTAATATAACAATAATTTTCTTTGAATTAAAACATAAATCATTATTTAATACTTTCAGATAAATAATCAAATTCAACAAATATTCAATACTTCTTTATAATAAAAAATGGTAAATTTATTAATAAAAAATTAATTATAATTTAATTAATAAACATACATCTATGAAATGTCAGATTAAAATCGATATTAAAAACTATAACAGAGTTCAATAAATATTGAAAACTAAAATATTTAAACATTAATTTTTTTAAATTAAATTAAAATGTCCAAATATATTTATAAATATAAAAAACATATTTAAAATTACTAGGATTAATTCATATTTAAAAAAAATTTACTGACTGCTAATATTTCTATTAAAAAATTTGCTGACATAAATTATAAATTTTTTACTTCTGTGTATTATATTTATTGAATTAAGTACTTCATAAATTAAAAAAATATCGAGTTTTTTTTTCGTTTATAAAAGTAACATCAAGATAATTCAGAAAAAATGAATTGTGAATAATTTATATCTAATTAAACTGTTCTTAAACCAAGATTACATTTGTGTACACAGATATTCATTGTGCATTATAGTCACTAATTTGTTCTTTTCTCAAAAATCATGTACAAAAATGGTTCACACAAAAAGTTGAAATACATAAAAACGTAAAAAAGATTCTTCTGTAAAACTGTTAATGACAGGATTTGGCTTACAGAGCAAATTACTTGTGCCAGATTTTTAAGCTCTCTGTCATACTAGTTCAAGCTGGGTCAAGGAAGGGCTTGTTTTTTCTTTTTTTTCATTCCACAGTTTTTCAAAAAGTCGCAGTGCAATTTCGATATTTTTCTAGTAAATCTAAATATTAATATGAAATTTAGTGCCATCAACTCTTTTATATATTTTTCTACTTTATGAAATAAAAAAGATATACATGTTGACTAATATTATATGTTAAAAAGATTGTTTTTCAATGCTACTTTTATCCTAATTCCTGTTTAATTAATATTTGGATAGGTCTCGTAAGACATTTAAGATTACAAATTTATAAAACCAAAATATTAAATAGATTTTTTATTACTCATATTTTATTAAAACTAACGTCCCTATAATTTTATAGTTTTTTAACAGAATGAAAGACCATAAAAAATAAAAATGAATTTTTTTATAATAGTCCATACTAAATCATATTCTTGAAATTGTCTATAAAATGAATATCTAATAAAATGAATAACATGAATATTTTAAAAGTATTTAATTTTATTGTTTGATAAGAAATGTCTAACTTAATTTTATAAAAAAATAAAAACACCGATATTTTAAAATATTGCTACATTAAGTTAATATTTATATTTTATTTAACTAGAACAGATTCAAAAATATAAAAAAATAATAAGAAAAAAATTCCTTTTAATATTTTTATTTATATCTACATGTAACTCGTTTATTTCTGTAAAATATGTAGTCAAAGACAAGTTTGTTCTACATTGGATCGTACAATGTCTAACTTCCTTAAAACACTCTTAGTCCTTAAGCGGTTCCTCGTGACCTGAAAAAGTAACCCCCTTAGGGTCCGAGTCTAATACAGACTGAACAAAGCTTCGCTCGGTACACTTCATCGGCTGGGCAAACTTGAGAACAGAATTTCTTACCAGTGCATCAAATCTGGTAGAAAACACAGAATCCTTTTCTTCTTTTTATTCATTTTTTAGCTTTTTTTCCAAAACAGTAATAATTTCATTGCAAGATAAAAAAGCGGGTGCGAGCTCTCGTCACTTAGAAGAAGACTTAGGTTTGACTTTGCTCATCTTTCTTACCCTTATCCAGCTATAGTTGCGTATAAAAATGAGAAGCATTGTAGAAGCGATGCAGAAGCTCAAAATTAAACAATGATACGTCCGTGGCTCCAGGATCGCCGCTCGACTACTTTTGTCAAGATATTTCCAGTTTCTTCAACGTCTATTCCAGGAAACTGTGGAATGGTCTTGGCTTTAGAGCCGTCCACACCCCTCACCAACGCAGCTCGTATTTTATTATCGATTCCCGGAACGCGCCCGAGTTTTCGCGCTCGGCCTTCGCGTGGTTCGAACTCCCTCCCGAACTAGGCTTTCTCGCATGACGTAGTCGAGCCCGTCCTCGTCCTCCTCGACGTAGTCGTAGTCTTTTGCATCCACTACTAGTGCTTTATGCAATTTGCATCCAACACCGACCGTTGGTATACGCTTCTCGCACATATGACCATATACTCGAAAATAATAAAGCAGTTGCGGAGAGCTTTGGGAACCTCCTGCACATGCTATTTTATATAGCTATTTTATCGGTTTGGCCGTTAGCTATCCAGCGCGAACCAATCCATTAAAAGCAAATGTACGTATATGTATGTGTAGCCCAAAGGTAAAACTACCCTGATTTCCAGAATAGCGAGTACCTAGGTAAGATACGTTAGATGAGCTTTTTCAAATTAGTTTTAGATAATTAATTAACTAAGAAAATATTGACTTTGTAAAATTTGGATTTAGTTATATATATATATATATATATATATTATACTACATTATATTATTAAGTTCAAAATGAAATTTAGTCGGTTTAAAGTCTTTTAAGAGGTTACTTTTACATATTTACTCCAGGAATTTAATATGATACAGCTTGTACAGACCTTAATAACTAGAACATTAATTTATAAACAAATAAAAACTTATTTACAAAAATTATCTGCGTAATATTCATTTCTTTTTCATTGTTATTCAATCGTGAAATACTATCGATGATTGATTTAACGAAAATGTTGGTAAATTTTTTTATACTATTATAAATCAATAAAATATTTTTTAAAATGAAAATTTTTTATTCTGAATACCGAAAGAAATATTGCTATGAATTATTATTAAAAAAAATAATACATTTTGATCACGAAGAGTTTATTTATATAAAGATTATTAATTCTGATTATTTATTATAATAAATAAGTTTGTTTTCAATAGCCACTAAATTTTTTACACAATAAAGTATGTCTTATTTTATATAATTAAGAAACTTGAATTTAATAATATTTTTTGCTTATTTGTTTTAAAAATTATATTCAACAAAAATAATGTTTTGATTTAAATTTAAAAATTAATATAATTTATTGAAAAAATGTAGAGCTATGAATATGTATTAACAGCTTAGACGATGTTAAGGAGAATATTAATAATAAACTAGAATATTCAATATTATTAAACTTCATGAGAAATTAGATTTACTTAAAAGTAATACGCTTATTAACATTTATGATGGTAAACAGTTAAAAGTGTATGATTTTATTAATTAAAAATAAGGTCGATTAAAATATGAAAAACAATTAGTAAATTAATTATACTCGACTAATTTATTTCACAAAAATTATAATATGTATTCATAATATTTAGTTATAAAATGAATATCTATTACAGATATAAGAATATTTGATTAGTATTTTTATACCTTGATTTTAAAGTTGGAAAATTAAAATCTAGTAATAAATGTAATAAAACGAATTATAATTTTATTATATGTAAATTTGAAATAAAATATAATATTGAATTTATTCAAATCTAAATTTCTTAATTTATTAATGTCTCAATTTAACATTTACTTCTCGCATAAATTTAAATTTAATAACTTTTAAATTAAATTAAATTAAATTTAAATTATTAAAAAATTATAATTGAATAATTATAAACTAATTTATATTTATTTTATCGTTACATAAGTATTATAATTTTATAATTAGGAAATAATTATAGATAAAAATTAACTTTTTGTTTAATAAATTATATAAATTACTGAGTTTAAAAGATAGTATATTTTCTTTTAAATTAATTTAAGTCCTAGAAATTTATTTGAAAACAAATTGTATTTTATTACCAGAAAATTAATTAGTAAAAAGTTTTACTATATTTTAAAAATATAAGAAGAAAGAATTCAAATTGAATCAATTAATTGTGTCAAAATATAATTGTGAAAGAAGTAGCTTTGCAGACTTACAATAAGAACTTACTTTACTTCCTTATAAAAAGAAGTTTTATAATAGTAGGATGAAATAGACAAGAAAAGGGTAAAATATAAGATAAAATAAGAATACTAATATTAAGAAAAAAAAATTGAAAACGTAGGCAATTAAACTGGTATTTATAAATATAAAAACTGATTTATTTTCGGAATTTTAAAGCAACCGCGTCGTACAATGTATTTTGCTGATTTACATTTTAATTAATGACATTTTATAAATAATAGTAAAACTTCAGATTGTATATTTACTCTACAACCTATATTCTTATTTTATAAAATCATCTACAAATTGAATATATAAAAATCATCAAAAAAACTAGGATCATAAAAGTTTTCTTATTTTCAAAAACAGTATATTTTTTCGAAATTAAAAAATGTGATTTATTTCATTAAAAAATGTATGTATTTTCGATTAACTTTCTATAAAAAGATCTTAATATAAAAGAAGCGTATATTTTTTTATAATTGTAAGGAAATGTTATGTTTAATAAAAATATTTCTTTCAATCTAGAATTTTTTTACATTATGACTAAGTGCGAGGTTGTGAAGTTTCGTGAAATTTAATATTTCAATGTTATCTTATAAAAAATACTTTTTAATAAATATAATTTATTGATAGATATATAATAATTTTGTTATAATTAATTCTTTATCCACATATTTCTTTTATTTACTTTGAATAAAATGATAAATTGCGTAATAATAAACAATTTTTAATTAGTTAAACGTTGATTTTTTATAAAATATCTTATTAAAATAAATAAATTTAAATAATGATGAATGATAAAATGAAAATTAAACATTATTAATCTTATATCAGAAAACTTTGATTTTTTTCTTTTTATTTATATAAACGCAACTGAATAACTTAATTTATTTTATAAATATAATTTAATTTAATTTATTGAAATGTAAATCTTTTTACATATTACGATTATAAATTTAATTTTTAACTAATAAAAGTAATAAGAAAACGATAATTATTTATTAATATACAAATATAAATTTTAAATTTTAGTATTATTCAATTAAGAAATTTTTTCTATTATTAAAAATAGTTTATGTCATTTATAATTTATGGTTTTTATTTAAAATTTTTTTTTAATTTCAATATTTTTATTGAACCTAAATTAAAGATAATTTTATACATAAAATTTATGAATATCTCTTACTATATAATTGTTAATTATTCTTAAATATTCGTTATCAATAGTTTATCACGATACAAGTACTATATTAGTGCCCAAGTAAAATTATATATTCATATTTATAAAGTAATAGCATTTTTTCTTTTAATAAAAACATAATATTATTTATGTTAAGAATATATATATATATATATTTTAGTTTCGTCATTTAAATGTACACGAGAATATATTATTTTGTGGCGATAAAAAATTTCTATCAAATATTTACGAGTGTATATACTTAGCAATTATAATTCTCATTTCAAAACCAATGAAGCAGAAATATCGATATAATTTGTAAAGTTTCGTCTTTAATCTTTTAGCATCAAGTACCATTGGTAGAAATGAGCACAATTATTCGCGTGAATTACTCGAATTATCAAGGGAATCCCAGTAATTGACCGATCGATACTCATATTTGTCTACATTAGAAATAATTACAAAAGACAGAGCCATAACTAAAAAGCATATAAAAATAAAATGTAATCGAATATATCTTCAAAGATAATCCGTATCATTATAACAATTTGAAATAAACAGAACAAATAATAGATTTAGCATTTAATTTAGAGTCAAATATTCTTATACTACATTGAATAGTTTGTTCATGTATATTAAAGTCAAATAATAGGAAATAATAGAAACGACAAAGGCAAAAACTTAGGAAAGTATATGATGTCGGGGTCGAGAGGTTAATCAGAAAGAAATATAGCATATGAGAGATAATCCAAAGAAAGTAAAGCAAAAAAAACAGATAGGATAGTTGTGTGGATGATTAAGTCTCCGTGGAAAGAAACGAGCGGAAATCGACTAATCTCAGCTGAAATTGAGATCGAGCAACTTATTGTCTGACATTTTTCTTTTCTACGTTCACTTAGAAAAGGGAATAAAATCCTACTTTTTCATTTTCGATGGATGATTTTTAATGCAGTTCTTAGAACATTCTAAGAAACGTTATAAAAAATTTGTTACATTTGCATAACAGATGTAAAAAGATAGAAGTTCAAAAAAATACATAATTTATGTTTCCCTGATTTTGCAGTAAATGTTCTTATTATGTTTTTGACCTATTTTATTATTTTTTATATAATAGCTTTTTTTATGTTTATTAGTTGATATTAATACACTTTTAAACAATAAATCCTTTTATACCCGTTTTACATAAATCGATTGATATTAAAAATAAAATAATGTCATTTATTATAATTCAATTATATAATTAAACATATTATTATTTTATTAATATAATAAGATTATTACAAAAAATAGCATTCATTTTTATAAAATTAATAAATTTTTTATGATGACGTCAATATTCAATCATTTTCTATTTCTTATGCGATATTTTTAGATGACTTTTCTCAATCTAAGAAATTGAAAAATGAAATTGATAATGATTTTTTTCTTCGTTAATATTAATAGTTTTCTTTTTAAAAAGTTAATATACACAAACCTACATGTACCAGACATGTGCAAGTGCACACGCACGCACATAATTTTTAGTACAAGAAATCCTTCTTGAATCCTTACAATATATAATAAAAATCCCATTATTTTGAGAATGGCTGATAAACAAAAATATTAACATTTAAATTTAAAAAAATTGATTAAATTATTTTTTAGCTAAAGTTAGTTTTTAATTATATTTAATACAATAAAATAAATGTACTAATGATATAGTTAAATATTATTTTATATTCTAGTATCTAATGAATTTTTAAAAACATCCTTTATAAAAAAAAAATTCTTCTTGTTCAATATATCAAAAGACTAAAGCTATGGGTTTTTAATTTTTCTCTTAAATCTGAGTAAGATACATTATTTTCATTAATAATGCATCTGTTTAAACGAAATTTTTTAAATTATAAACTTTTTATATTTTTAAATTAATTTCCTTTAATTTAATGCAATGAATTATTTTTTTGGACAAAGATTAAAGATTAAATTAACCCTAAATAACTATTTAAAATTTCAAAATATATATAATACTAATTTTTGAAATATTATATATTATATAATATCAAAATTTATATAAATAATAAAATTTGAAATATGATCTTGATATTTTAGATGAATATACGTAGTTTCTAAGTTAATATTTGAACTATTAATTATAATAATCCTTTAATTTATGGACTATGAATTAAAATGAAATATATTTATAAAGTGTAAAAAATTCTGATCTGAATTGAAATTGCTTATTATTGAAATATCGAGAAACAAGAAGTGTCAGAAAATTTGGGTTTACGTATCGAATGCTAAAGTGTTCCGGTTGAAGTTGGCACGACATTCGGATGCGACTATCCATATACTATCACTAAGTAACATTCTTACTTATATATATGCTCTTTAAACTGATTTATACAAACGAGTGTACCAATACCATCGAAAGCTCCCAGTATTTGATGAATTTGCGAGATATCTATCATGTTATTTTTGCTAACTTATTAATCAATCGTCCTGTATCTTTTGTGTGATCCTGTTGCTCTTCGTACTGAATTCTTTTTTTCTTTTAAGAAAGTAATACAAAGTGCGCAAAGTATCGACCGCACTTTCAATCAACTTCGGGATTCGTTATAACTTTTTCTTATTATGCGTTTACAAGAAACTGTTATGGAAAAATACAAACACTTATGGCTAGTATTCTTTTTTTTACCTTCTGACTCAACTAAAAAGTTAAATTTATATTTCTGTTTACAACATGATGAATAAAAAAGTACTTTTTACTTCAAACATCTTTTAGAAAGATTAGAATTATAATACAAAAATAGTTAAAAATATAATGTAAAAATTTTTAAATTATCTTTTATACTTATTTTATAAAATAAATAATCCATTTACAATATTTAATGAATTTCTATTTTGTTTAATGTATTCTTTTATTTAAAAATTTCTTCTATATTTTATTATAAGTTATTTATTATATACAAAGATTATCAAATTAATAATTATGTATTTAATTGATATGTTTCTCAAAATATAATATTTATGTTTACAAAATTAAATAATATTGTTTGATTTTGACTTTCTATTAAAATCTACTAAAACGAATTTAAATTAAAAAAATTTAATTTTTTACTATAATAAATAGAGTAAAAAATTAGATACTTATTTAAGTTTAGTTTTATTTATTGTGCTTATATCTGCATCAAACTGATACATTAAAAGCTTATTTTTTAAATTATATTAAATTTACTTTATAAGAATAGATTTATTGTTTTATTAGCAAGGTTGATCGCCCATTACACGTATTAGAGTATATGAAAACATATTATAAATGGCTTAAACATAGTTAGTTACTTTATTCAACATTATGATAAAATTTGTATTCGTTTATTTTTAGAATATGAAACATTTTTTAGTTAAATAATTGTTAAATGATATAAAAAATACAACTATTTTTTATAAACTTATATTTTCCTCTTTGTTTTTAAAAATAGCAGACTTAAATAATCATAATATAAATGTTAATATATATTATATTTTTTAAACAATATTTCTGTTTGTGCAAATGTAAAATTATATTATTCTTAATAATCCACATATCCTCATTACGTTTGTCGTTTTCGAGATTGAATAATGTTTTTACCTAATAAAATCAGTATACTCTTATCCACAAATTATCCACAATCTATTTTAGTAACTTGAGTGAAGTTCATTACCTAATTAAAAATTTTATTTCTGAAAATATTGAAATTTCTTTTAGCATTTTTGTGATCATAAATAACTTTTTCATTTGACTTTTGTCAGTTACAGTTTACAATAAACTTTAATAAATTTATTCTAAAATCATGATTTAAAATAAAAATCTTTGGAATAAATATAATTTCATTAAATTTTGAAAAGTGAGTATGTTAATTGCTTCCTAAACAAAATTATAATCTTCGTATAAGAGGAAATATTTAATTACTTTTACACGAAAATAATATATTATTTTATAAAAGTTCTGTATGTAATAAATTAAAGTAATGTTTTATTTAAATTTCACTGAATATAAAATTCGGAAAAATTCAGTCTAGGCTCAGATAATAAAATACATAAAGTCCAGTTGATAAAAATTTTACTTATACAATATAGTTTTATATAGAAAAAAGAAATAAATTTACAATCAACTTATGTGTTCTCATTTTATCTTTTATTGATACTTAAATAAATTTTTTTTCATAACAGATTTATATAATTTCGAGAGAAATTTATTTTCAAATTTTTACTGCAAATACAGGATAAATATAAAAGTATTCTACACCTAGGAATGATTGCTTTGGCTTGAATACAGTACTAGAGCTTGAGATAGCTGTATTTGTATTTTTACAAAATGTACCTCATTGTTCAGGATAAGAACCGAAGAATACCAAAGGGATATAAAAATGAAATATAGCCCGGTCATTCTCTGTAAAAATACAGAGATAGAGTTTCGTCAGTGAGACTATTCCCTGTGTCTTTTGCCTTCACTTACTTTCTCATTTTTCTACTCTCTGACATTTTAGTGCACAGACGATGCAGCTTCCTAGTTACGGATAATTTGTAAGTTACCATGAAAATGTGTTAGTGAATGTTTTTGCGCTATCCACATTTTCCCTCTTCTGTTTCATGTCACAAATGATATTGCACCACCTTGCACTGTATTTTTCATGGAAATAAAACGGTGTTTATTTGTTTCCATTTTTTTTCGCTTTCAAGTTTTCAATTTTTTGATTTTGTCATTCCCGCTTTGGCATTTTTTCCCTTTAAAACTTAATCAAATACTTAAAAATTAACAATAACTTTGTTTGGAAAATTGATCATTAGACCGACTGATAGTAATTATAAATAAACTTTTATGTAAAAATGAACTCTTTTATCGATAATTGCTCTTTTAAGTTAACTTCATAATTAGTGGTTTCATGTAATAAATGCACAAGATAATATAATATACATTTCAAAATTGAAAATTTTACTATTAGATATTTTCAATGCATTATTAATATAGTATTTTAATTAAGTAAGCTATTTAATATATATATGTCTTTTATTAATTAATATCCATAAGGCTTTATTTAACTTGAAAAATATTAAAGCTTTAGCTTAACATGGTTTAGAATACATTTTATATTTTATTCAATATAAATGCATGATACTTAAAGTATGCTCAGATGAAAATATAAAATTACATCAATTTAGTTTATTATTATAAATTGAAATCCGTTAAAATCTTCAATAATAATATGTATATTGTTATTCCTATAAACTATTAATTTTTTGTCGATATAATATTATATTTAAATATCATAATTAAGTAATCATTAATCTATAACATCATTATCTGATGTATTATCTTTTAGAATTTAATATTGTCTAACTTAAATTCAAGCATAAATTTGAAAGATCACTTATTATTTTGATATACAAAATAACAAATTATATTTTTATTAAATGAAAAATTCAAGTATTATATGAAAAATACTAAATACGAGAATATTCTTAAAACTTAAAATTATTTATAAATAATAATGGAAAATATTTAATTTTTTTTAATAATTAAAAATATTTAATATGCTTTACCAGCATGTAATTAAACTTTTTTCTACAGAAATTATATGTACACATCATCTTACTTTATAAGGAAACTACATTTTTCAAATATTTAACTTGTTTTGATTACATATTCTTTTTCGTTATAAAAGTAGTAAATTTTTGGTATTTAACATTTTTTTTTAATTATAAGTTTAAAGATATATAACTTTTATATAAAGCTTTGCAATAACAACTTTAATATCTTATTACATTTCATTTTAAGTTTTTTTCTAGTTATTTTATTTCTCGCTTTCACTAAATAGTTTTTTATATTTAAATTATTATCAAATAAGTTTTTTTTAAATAAATTAATATATATTTATATAAATTCGACATTAAAATAAATATTCCTTTATTACTTTTAGTATGAGATTAGTTATAGATCCTAAAATAATTTTAATTTTATATTTCCAATAAAAAATTTAAATATTATAATTTACATATAAATTATAAAAATTATTTTAAAAATAGTCTTATTTAAGTTAGAGACTACTTTAAATGCGAAAATAATTTTAACTTAGTTTCATACGTGTTTTATTTTTATTATAATTTATTTTTGAGAACAATACAGATATTATATTAATTTTCTAAATAAATTTTTACAATTGAATACATTATAATGATGTTATTTAAATTCATCTTTTAAAATACTTTTGCAATTACAATAAAATATAAAATAATACACGTCACTAAACTTTGAAAACTGATTGTTTTAATGACTAATTCAAATAATGAGTACATCGCAATCGGGTTTCAAAGCCTTAAGTATTATGTTTCATTGTTATGTAAAATAAAACAAATGAATATTTCTTGATTTTTTAAAAATAATTAACTAAAATGGCTTTTTCTTGTTAACTAGAAAATTTATTTAAAAATTCTATAAATATGTATATTGGTAATATGTGTACTTTATATGTGGAAGAAAAAATATTTTCACATTCATTTTATATTTTTCAATTCACATATATTATATTTATGAAAATAATTTTATTTTTGTATAAAATAATTTTGAATGACAATATTTTGAATAAAAATTAATCTGATATTATGTATTAAAATTCCTATAGAACATCACATATTTGAACTCATATTGGATGTAACGTTTCTGATTTTATAGCAGATTGGCCCAGTTTAATAAATTTTATAGACCATAAAGATTAGACGTAGTTCTTTTGAAAAAAAATTGATAAAGAATTATTTATTTAATAAAGAGAATCTATAACTACCTATACCTATTATCATTAAAAATGAGTTATTTTTTTTAAATTATCAATGCATACATGTTTAGTATAAGATAGGATATAATTAGTTGAATTTTTTTGCAGTTTATAACAATTAATTTTGGTTTAAGAGATAAAAACATAATTTTAATAAAGTTTTTATATAAATAAAATATATTTTATAGTAGCAATATATTTGAATTTCTATCATTTTCAAAATAAAATAATATGACTAATGTCATCTATTAAAAAATCGCATGTGAAAAATGCAAATATGTATTAGCATAAAATATTATTTGTAGTTTTTACGTAATAATTTTTTGATGATAATAAAATACTTAAAATAAATCCTCAAATACCTCTTTTCTTCCATATGCAAAAAATCATAAGAATCATAAGAATCATTTGAAGTATATATCAATCATTTTTTACATTTTACAGTATTCATCATATTCAATTTTCAGTTAAAACAGTTTACATTAAAAAAATTAATTTTATTAAAAATATTAAGAAAATCCTGTATATACAAAGTTACTAAACATTCGAGTACAATGATTCTCTACAGAAATAATTATTTGTTACTCTTTAATAAAAAATATTTACTAAATTAAAGCAAAAAAATTGATTTAATCGTTTTGGTTACTATGTTTTAAAATGAAGAATAATAATTTCTCAGAATAAAAATGAAGATTTATTCTAAATAATTTAAAAATAAAAAAATACAAAAAAAATGCAACACTAATCGCATGAATGTGTGCGATTAGAACTAAGAATACAATATAAAAAATTAAGTATTTTTGCTTTATATATATTAAATTTTTCATGAATAGTTTTACATCATACTAAATTCCGGATGACAATTTCTTTGGTAATTTAAAGTTTATATGTGTAGTGGAAATGATTCCTCACAGTATTTTGCAATCTCAAGCTCCCTTTTGTCGCTCTTTATCACTAAATCTTTCTTTGTATATAACACACATAATCATAAGATTTTTACGAGAGTGTTTAAAATTCAAAGAAAATAATTCTTAAAGCTCGATGACTTCATTATATTTTTTATTTTACCTTGAAACATAATCACTACTATACAAATTTACTATGTAATTTCTTTTTTAATTTACCCATAAGCTTGCTTCATCTGTGAATTATAACGCATTTTCACAAGTACAATTTTGAATAGTAGTACATTTTTCAAGGGCAAAGCAAATGTAAGTAGATTAACAAAAAGAGAAACAGTTTATGTACGTGCGAGTGTGTAGCATGGGTGCAGCAGTGAGAAAAGAGAGAAAGTAATAGGATAAAATGAAGAATAGTTCGACAATATGTGGAACATTAACGTAATATATTTCACCTAACCTAACCAATTACAATTAAAATAGCTCGGATGCTAATCATATAATTTATACCAAAAAAATATTTAAAAGCTGTTTCATAGATTAGATTTTATATAAAGTATTATTAAAAATTATTAATCAAAATTCTTAATTTGATATAATAATAATGAAAAATTTTTTACGTTAAATTAAAAAATTATTTCAAGTTATTTTTTGTAAATATTATTATGTATAGCATGTAAACAAAATTGGTTATCATAAAGAATGAAACGTGAAAAATCTTTAAATTGTAGCTTCATTTTCCACGTATTTTTGCAAATATCGTTCAAGTAAGCATATACATAAACATTTCGCTCTTTTAGAATATTAAAATACACATTCCTAGTTGATAACTTCTAAATTCCACGCAAGAGGTTGTTCCGATTAGCCAATCGTCCATCGCTCCTCCTCTTCACACTCACACTTTCGACCAAGCTCAACCTCAAATCCCTTTCTCTTTCCTTAGTACGCATGCAATCATAGTTTTATAATATTTACATTTTGCATTTTAGATAATTTAAATGATTTACAGACTTTTTATTTAAATTACCTAGGTTTATATTTTCAATCATGTTATTATTTATTCTATTATCAATGTAAAAGAATATCAAACTGACCAAAATTGAAATATTATTGACTAGGTGTTGAAAACTAATATTTAATCCTTTATGAAACAAATTATGTAATATTAGTCTGTGTGATAAAAATATAAACAAGATATCAAGAATAAAATTTCTAAAAGTTAATATTTAAAATGAAAGGGTTGATTAATTTTTTAAAAATTTACATTTTTTTTCGATTTTCGTATTTGTAATCTGCATTATTTAAAGATTTTCAATATAATCAATATAGATAACTTTAAATGAAAAACTCCATTACATCATTTAAAATTATGCTAGTATAAATAAGCATTTATTATAAATACAATTTTTTAATGCAGAAATATAAGCATGTAGCAAGTATGTAAGATTATTTACTATTATGTAAAATATATATGTAAAATAATAATACTATTTATTTTGATTATCAAGTTACATAAATTAATCATAATTGAATATTTATTTTTTTAGTTTGATTTATTTCATAATTTATAGAATTTATTCGTGATATTATTATACGATAAGCAAAATATTAATGATAATACACATATATTATTGAAAATTTACTTAAAAAATTAAAAAAAAAAAATAATATATCTACAAGACTTAATTTTATATAAAATAAATAGGTAACTTTTAATACTCGATATTTTTTCTCTTTATGTGTTATATGTATATTTATCAAATACTTTATTATAAAAAACTAAGTTATAATTTATTTAAATAAATAATAACTGACTTTCTATGCATATTTGATATGATTGAAGATTATATGATTCATAAAGAATATTTTTTATGAAATCATAAAGCTGAAATAAAAATAAATATCATATTCTTAAAAATGCTAAGAATATTATAAATTAATACTTTAGACAAAAATATTAAAATTTTATTTTACGAGTTTCATATTTTTATGTAACTATAGTATTTATAGATTCTATTAAGTTATTCAATTCTTTGGATGTTTTTGAAAAATTTAACTTAGTCGGCCAAAAATGAATGCTTGCAATTTTTGCTAATAATTATATAATTAAAATATATAATACGGTGTTTATTTGTGTATAGTTTAAAATTAAAAAAATTTTGCAATATAGGTTAAAATTTATTTTTAGCTATTTTATAATTAATAAAATTTCTGTACAACCTTTGTTAAATATACTTTTATCTATAATAATTTCAAATGTTTTGAAGCATTAGACTACAAACGTCTACATTTTTCTTTGAAATTTATGTTTAATAGATAAAAAATCATTCTTTAAAGAATCGTTAGAAAGTATATAAATATATTTTTAAATTTTTGATGAATAACTCAAAGTTGCCAACTATCGACTCTTTAAAAAATTAAAAATTAACAATTAATCACTGGGAAACTTATATTTACTTCATTTTAATTTTTGATCTTTCGATTATATAATTTAGCACAGGCTATTTGTACTAGTCGAAAATTGGAAGAAAATCGAACGTTGATATTAGAAAAATTTACAAACAGAAGCAGATACATAAGGAAAATTAAGTATTGATGAAAATTATATCTTAAAGTAGACACATACACATGTAAAATCGATTGTTAATACTAAACAATTTAAAAATAAAAGTAAATTTGAAAACATTATTTATACACATAAATTTAGTTAGCTGTATCGCTTTAACTTTGAACTATAAATGATCGAGGTAAAGTGAATTATATCTACTTCAGAATTCCACGTTCTTGGCTCTATCTCAAAAAATTTCTAAATTTCAAACAGGAATTTTTAAATATTTTATTTACGACTAAGTTAAAAAGTTAACTTAGGAACCTTATAAACCACGCGAATGTTGTAAATTCTTTTATTAAATTGTAATGAAAATATCCATATTTAACTACTTATTATTATTATTATATAATATATTTATATTCAAATAGTAATGCTTGTTACTTTTAACCATAGCGACTATATAAATAAATATTTTATAAAAAAAAATTCCACAATTAAAACCTAATCATCGAGAGCCTAAATATTAATGCATTATTCGTGTTCCGTTCTTTTTTATTCGCAGATGGCACATGCGGCGAGCGAGTTAGAAGGAATCGACCTATCTGATCCCGATCTTCACAAAGCTGCGACGAAGATTCAGGCAAGTTTTCGGGGCCATAAAGTCCGTCAGGAGGTCGTCATCCCTAACACGGATGAGAAGAAATAGACGGTCTGCAATTAAAGAGTCGTCATAGATTGAATGGCGCCGAGTGCAAGCATTCGCGTCAAATACATTCCAGAAACAAAACCAAAAAATGAGTTTTCATCTACATTCGCCGACGACTATGCGAGTTAGTCATATACTTAAGACGCGCGAATCACTCTCAACAATTCTCGTGTTACATCCGAGAAAGCCATAATTTTGTAGTTGATACCTATTCGAGTCGATGAAAGATGTTGCGCGTACACAATGTTAATGTTTTTCAGAGGGCAGCCTCGCAAGAATCACCATTAAAATTTTAAGTGTTAATTATTTCGATATATTCATAATGCGTGCTACATTGTTACATATTCACATTTCAAATTTAAGATTGAGCACATGAATTTCATTACACGAATAATTAATAATTAGGATTACAAAAACATTTTCTGTGTACCGTTAAAAACAGTCAACTATGAGGAAATTCTTAGACTCACGGGATGGTGTATATTTATAAACAATGGTATTCTGTCAGTGGATTATCCCAAAAATATACCTAAATAAAAGCACAGCGCTAATGACATATTATACAAAGATGAATGATAAATTGAACATGCGTAGATATGTTATTAAGCAAACAAAGTTTTTCCTATAATGCATAGATACTTTATTTGTTAAGCCAAAATTATCTTTTTCTTTCCGATGAAAATTTGGGGGAAAAAAACAAAAAAAATATGCGTGTATATGCATATTTTTGAGATTCGACTTATATATATTATTATCATACAACTATATATATAGAACGAAGTTACGCATGAACGCTAAGCTTCGATTACGCAAAAAGGGAACAAATTCTATTTTTCTCTCTAAATGTCTCTTCTTCTTCTCTCATACACATATATGATACGTAATACATGCCTTCGACAACAATTGTCGAAAAAAAATTACTTTGATGAATTCTGCGGAAAAAATTCCTTTTGCACTATTGAAAACCGGATTGAAACTAATCATTGCACATCACGATTACGTGTATTAGATATAAATTTCGAGTCTTAATTCGCTTCAACTTATGGTAAATTGACGCATTCTTTCGAAAGTATTTTGCTCGTATTCATTCTTAAACGCTATAAGTGAATGCATACAAGAAGGTAAAGTCAATTTGTGTTTTCAATGAAAAAGTGACATTTATGTAAGAATAACTGATATCAAACTTGATATTCCATGACTTAAAAAAATTGAAAAAAAATTAAAAATAAGCTAGTTAACATTTTTTGTAATAAGTAGCTTTTGTTTTAAATATGAAACATTTATATTTGAACAGTTTTTCGATAAAATTCGTTAATAATTGAATAAACAATGTAAATTTCTTTTTGAAGAATCGAAGATTCTTATTTTAATGATTGGAGTAAATTAAACATTTCCAATAGACCATAAAATAAAACCAATACAAAAGTATTGAAGTACCGAATTTAAGTCCATATATTATAAAAGATATTCTACAAATTAATATAATCATTTAATATTGTATGAACGTTAGAAATAAATGATAATCACTTGAAAGTCTTATTATCGTTTAGTAATTTTTAAAATATCGATTAAAAAGACATAAAAACTACTAATAAAAATATTTATGTAAAATAAAAAATACCGTATTTATTATTCATATTAGAAGAATGAATAATTCAGAATAAATTAATAGATTATGTGAATCGATAAAAAAACTATTTAAAATTAATCAGGATTATCATCGCGGAAAAATAACGTTAAAAATAAAAATAACTAAAATAATTGGAGAAAAAAACGATCAAGAAATCGAAAGCAAAGATAATATAATAGAGAAGGATGAAGAGAGGAAAAGAGATACGAAAAAAATAAGAAACATAAAAGAATGTTTCGACTAATCAAACTCGAGTCAAGCAAGCTGGTCAATTGAACGATTAAAACAATTATTCTATTACCTATACAACAAATTTTGGTGAAATGGGTGGGCGGTATAAAAATTTTAAATATAAATATACGAACGTATGATATAATTTAAAAACATCTTACATAAATAAATAAGCAATACAAAAAATCAATTTTTCCACCCGCGACTTAAATATCGATGCGTAAACTTTTTTATTTAAATATGAAAAAGGCATGTAAAAACCATTCACAGAAGCACCTGTATACATACCGCACGCAAGTTCAAAAGAAAAAGTTCCATACAACGATTTTATGCAGTGAACTCACTTTTATTATTGTTATAACTTCAAGTCTAGTTTATTCATATTATCTACGAAAATATTTATCGTGTAAGATGTATTTATACTTTAGTTTTAAATTAATTTATATATACACGCATTATTATTATTTAAATTATTTAAATTATTTAAATTATTTATATATACACATTAGTAATAAAAATTATAACCTTGTTTTCTTTGACCTTTAACAAAAGTATTATATGCATTTTGTATTTTATATAAGCTTAAGATGAAATTTATTTAATTTAATTATATTTGTTAACAATTAAAGCAATGTCTTATCAAAGGCATGATTTATGCGAATAAAAAATTATTCAGTGCTCAAGGAATCCTAACACAAAAACTTTACTCCGAATATTATACTTTGCATTTATTATGTAAATTTAATATTATTTATAATTAAGCATATGTTTGAATATTTATTTCAATTTGAGCGATGAACATATTTTGAGTTCATTTAAAATATAAAGTACTTTTTGAAATTCAAATTCTGTTGTTATACAGTAATTTTCAGTACAATTGTGTGTCAAAACGCCGTGAGTTTGTTTTTAGCAGGCCTAAAAACTGCATACGAAATAAAATTAATAAAGCTCCGATGTTGAAATTTTTTTACAAGATTTTCGTATTTCTTGATTCACAAATGAGGATCAAGTAGTTTCTTCTATAACTTTTATCTATTTTTGTTTCCAGTAATAATTTCCCTTTATGTTAGAATTTTTATGCGTATAGTAATAATATCATATATAAACTAAATATTTAAAAACGGCTTTCTTAACGATTTCTACTAACTAATCACAATCGATCAAATACACGAAAAATGAGGAATATCCATAGATGGTTACGGATTCGTTGTGTCGAAGCCCACCCTTAAAGTCCTTCCTTAAAATATTTATATATTCGGAAGTACGTATACTTCGCTTTTTTAGAGCGCCAACAAAAGTGTTGTCACAAATAATGCTATATCGCAAAAAATGTCACGACGAGTAAACATACCTAACCTCAAATTTCCCTTTCCTACCTTCCCAATAGCCCGGCGCTATACCATTTCGTTATCTCTGTTCGAATTAAGCGAGCAAAAACAGAAGTCGCGAAAGTTTTTCTCACATGGAACGCAAGACATTAATATCGAACTTTTCTCTCGTTCTTTACTTTATTATCAAGCGTGTACACATGCACGCATGCACGCATGTTCCCACGTACTCGAACACACATGCACACGAATAAAATTGCGAATTAAAATAATTTTTCCTTTATTTCAAATATAATCTGCTCTTTTTATATCCTACTTTTTTATTATAAGAGATAAAATCACAAAATACATTAATTTTCTTTAAAGGTTCATGTAAATGTATGTATACATTTGGAATAGCATAAGTGAAAAAAGCGATCAATGTTGGATAAAAGTTTTTAGAATTATTAATCTCAAGCATCAGATTTCTTCTTTTTTTTTATTTATATAGCACTATTCACCATTTCTATATAGAAATTAGTGACGCACGTGGTACTAAAATACATTGTAGAAAAGAAAGTAAAAATTCGTATTGTAACAAGCAGTTGTAATTACAATATTAAGAGATACAATGAAAAATACGATGTAATCTGTTTGTTTAAATAAATTAATCACTTAAAAAAACAAATTCCCCTTCAAAAATGCAAATATTTTATTCGAATTCCTTATAACCCTTATAATTATTTTGTGAATTAATTAATTTAAAAATATATGTGTGTATATACATATATATACCCACACACATATTTTTTTAATACTAAAATATTTTAAAAAATATTAGAACTTTTGTTTTATTGACATTTAATTTGTAATTTAGCAGTAGTCATATTAAAGATGGCGCTTTACCTTTTCGAATTAGACTGTTGAATACTGACACTGCATAAGCAACTTAACCTTTAAAATGTGCAAACAATAATCAACATTAGAAAGTTTTCAGGATTGTTTACATTTGTAAATTAATTTTTTAATTACTTATAAACTTTCAATACAATTATTACTCGTGAATTAATACAATAATTTCTTCTATACATAAATTTATTTTTAAGTTAGTACTTTCATAGAGCAAATATAAAATGAACAATAAAGACTTTTAACGTTTAGGTTAAAACATTTTATTTACATAATGGGAAAACGTTATTATTGTGATTACTGTGATCGGTCTTTCAAAGATGCTCAAGGAGCAAGAAAAAAACATCTTATTAGTTTACAACACACAAAAAATAGAGAAGATCATTATAATCTTTACAAGGGTAACTTCTATATCGATTATTTATGATTATGCGTAAAATAATTAATTTCTTTGACAAAACTGTTTTTTTAATTATTTAAACTGATTATAGATCCAGAAATTATTTTACAAGAGGAATTAGTTAAAAAGTCGTGTACACGCTTTATGAAACAAGGAGAATGTCCATTCGGTAGCTCTTGTAGATATTCTCATTATAGTCCAGAAATGATTCAACAATTACAAACTTATGGTAACATTCAGTTTAATGATTATTTATTTAAATTATTATTTATATTAGCTTTTTATTCAAAATAACAATTAAATTCCATAGTTGCAAATAAAAATGAAATGAAAGAGAAAATCTACAACCCTGATCCTGAAAAAATTGTGAAGGAATTTTTCGAAGATACCGTAGATCCTGAGGAAATTGTAGAAAATAATATAAATATATGGCCACTTCCAGAAGAATTAAAAAATTATCCAAATCTACCACCTTCATTACAGCCAATGACTTATAAAAATTTTACATCGGCTGATTTTCCAGACTGGGGATGGCGTTGAATATAAATCAACAAACTAGTTTCTCAATTAATTTTATAAACTAAATAAATTGCATTAGATTTTAAAGTATACGACAATAATAATTTATATAATTTATACATAAGCTCGTAAATGTACGTAACAGCAAGGTATGCTTTATAAATACTTTTATCCCATTTGAATAATAAAATTAAGTGGAAATATTTACAATAATCTGTAATAATGAGACAGCTCGAACGATTAAAGTATATTTACAACATTTAAGTCGTGTATTCACTGCGTTAAATAATCGATAAGCCTATCGACGTATAAGTGACCGTTATAAGTCAATCGCATAACAATGACGATCGACCATTCTTACTTCTGCTTCTGAAACATGTGTTTCAATTTGTATTCCTTATAAAATTACTCGTATATAGCATAACGTCTGGGCGTACACGAACGCAAAACTAGATCCTAAAGCGAGCGCGTGCTGATTGTCAAAGTGAGCGACGGCTGTAACTTACGGATCCGATACAAAAGAAAAAGTCACCACTGGTATTTGCAAGGGTCCAAGACATGCTTCATTGTCCACCTCCGGTACAGCGAGCGCGGCTCGTTTTCTCCTGTTTCTCATATACGTGGACGGAAACATAGACGGTCACGTGCCTTCTCCTCGATTCTGTTCTCTAACGTTTTTCCTTATTTACGTCTATTTCGTTCCGTTTTATATTTCCGTTTGGGCTCCCCAACGCTTTCGATTTATTTTTCCTTTTCCTCTTTAATCTTGGCTTTAGATAAACTTCCGATTTTTATTTCATACGATAACATTTTGCTTTGAACGATGATTCGTTATTATGATTCTAAGAAGTCTAGCGTCAATATTCAAGCTTAAAGCAATAATAATAAAAAAAACGTCACCAACGCAAGATCAACAGATTGCAAAATTTGTTCATTATTTTTAAATTCCAAACGTATTCAGAACCACAAATAAAATTAAAGCGTTTTCCATTTTATTGAATTTAAATACCGATCGTGCGGTAAGAAGTTTATTTTTTTGTTCACTTCGAATTTATGAATCAAGTTTCTTACTTTTGATTTTTAAATTTTGCACATGCTATCGTTTATTCGTATAATTGAATTTTTTTCCGTAAGCGCTTTTCAACGCTCTAATTCGGTCTTTTATTGTATTTTCTTTCGAGAAAATCCTCGTGGTTTTTATTTTCGTTCGAGTAGAACATAAATAGTTGTCTTTGGCTTGTCCGATAAATATAGTAAACGTCGGTACGATCCGAAAAAGAATAAATCGTAACGTATTCGTAAACGTTTGTCGAAAAATTGAAGATATCCAAGTATTAGTAAAGGTGAAAGTAAAGTTGAAAATCTGATGGCAGAGTCGAGATCAAAAGGAAGACAGCCTGGTTGAAATACTAAAATAAGATCGTAAATACGGATAAAAACCCTCCGTCGTATACCAAGAGTTTTAAAGCGATTCGCACTCGGCAACGTCGCTAACTTATCCGGAAAATCTCTGACCGCTCTTTCACGGAGTTTCCCTGCCTTTTCCAACCGTCGACTCCTGCATCCGCCTTTAAAGAGGAGTCACCGTGATGCCTCTCGGTCCTCCTCGCCTCGTTTCGCTGCGTTGATTCTCTCGATGGCGTTCTCCCGTCGTTCGCTCCATCCTCCCCGATCGCGTTCGGGTGGCGGCAGCGACATCCTGTACCGACGTCTGAGGCCCCGATGCTCGGCCTAGTTCGGCTCGGCTCGGCCGATCTCGCAAAGCCATCTGCTTACCCTCGTCCCTCATCATTCTCGCCGTCTCGAGCATCTGCTCCCGGGGCTCGCCCCAATCGAGTTCTTACACTCTTACCGTCCGCGCTCCTCTTAACGCGAGCACACGTAGCCGCGCTCGCGACGTGGCGACGCACGAGAACGAGCGAGACGAGGAGAGTCGTCCGAGAAAGAGCGGGAGAAAAAAGCGAGGAGAGAGAGAGAAGCATCAGCGCTCGGGAGCCGTTGGTCCCCTTGTGCGCACGGCGACGCTTTTAGTATCGTGTAAGCCTGTCGGTGCGTCGGTTGTGTATCCGCGGACGGAGAGAAGCACCGTCAGCAGCTCTATTCGCCGACACGACCGTGGGTGCGTGCGTGCGTGCGTGATGCGCCTCGTCGCCGGGGAACAGCAGCCGCTGATCGCGCATGAGAGCGAGGTCCGCGGGCCGCCGCCCGAGGCGAGCGCGCGATCCAACGGGGGAGGAGGAGTCATAGAAGCTCAGGGTCGCGACGCTTGACGAGTCCGAGGAGTTGGAGCCGAGGGAGCCGATGCCGAGGACACCGGGAGGAGGCTTCGTCGTGCTTCGCTTTTCCCGCTAGACCCGGTATTTTTAGTTGCACTTTTGATCGCCACGAGGCCGGGCCTCGACGCCTCGACGCCTCGACGCCTCGATGCCTTAAAGCCTTAATGCCTTGATGCCTTGATGCCTCTTCCCCGTGACCCCATGTTTTCGGGGCCACAGGCAGAAGAGTCCCGGCGTTGCGGGCAAGCGCCACGTCTGTTTACGAGTCAGAGATGCTGCGCTAAAGTTGTTTATGCGCGCGCGTGGGCGGTTATTTTCGTTCCTGGACTCTGGCTAGTCTCGTGTTTTTTCAGATCCCCGTGCCCCAGATGCGACTGCTTTTTAGCAACAGCCACTTGGAAATACCCCTGTCCGATTGCGCCGGGAATAACGAACGTTCTTTTGGCTTGCCACTGCGCTATAGAGATCAGCTGCATCGAGTCGTTCGGACCTTTTTTTCTCTCTGTTGGGTTCTCTTCGGTCTTTCAAATAATTTAAAAGAGCTGAAAACTGAAAAACTGAAAACTGAAAACCAAGAACGATCGTTTTCTACAAACGTATTGTTCGGTTGCTCGCGTATGCTAGTCCTAATATGGGATATTCGAGGAGTAACGTGGGTCCTATATTTCTCTGTGACGTGGTTTCGTCTTATCATAGATAAGATAAATTTCGATTCGCGGGAATATTTCAATTATTTGGATTGTACAAGTATAGACTTCTTGGGACGAAACGCGACTCGTTTTGTATATGTGAAATCGCTACCTTTCGCTTGGTGCGTACCTTTGCTACATATTTTTGGGGTTCACAAATCGAGTGTTTACAAACCCAAAGAAACGTCGCAAAAATTGATAAGGTATATTCGCATTGTAGCATTACTTAACACCTTTTAAGATTCGAAACTCTGTTAAAACGTAGTGAAACTTGTAAATACTATAATTGCAATGATCCTAAATTTAATGGTAGTTAAATTGGTTTCGGATTGACTTTCCTTCGCTCGTAATCTCTGACAAGTCTATATTTATTATCTTTATGAATGAAAATGAAAGATATTCACCTTCGGTAAATACACTACATCTTATCGAACGTATAAATTTATTATTAGTATCGTAAACTTGTAGTTTAATTTATTATTGCTTTTAATATTGTTAATAAATACGAACAATTTAATTTATACAAAAAATAAAATTAATATTTTCTATGATTAAGCAATCCGCACTTAACATTTGAATAATTTATTCCATTTTATTAACGGTAATAGAAATTAACGGTATCTACAAAAATAATTTTAAATTGTTAATTATTAATCTTTTAATTATAATATTGTACATTGAAACATTTTTTATGACTCAATAATTTTATTCTAATAATAATAATTAAAAATGTATCTAAGTAAAGGTCAAACATGAAAATAGATTTATTTTATCACTTAGAATAGTTGTTATCGTACAACAGACAGTTTTCTCATGTATAAATCGCACTAGTACATCTGAATTCGATGCTTAGGAGAAATCGAACGTATTAACAAGGTTAGAATTTTGACAATCTTTTACCTCTTAATTTAACAAATATTTAATGGGACATCAATTTTCTGTAAGTTTAAATTTTAACGGATACGATTATTTTATAAACGTGATTGCGATAGCAATTGCTTATACATGTAATATATAATATAATGATTAAATAATTGACATAAATATATAACAGACATTTTTATAATAGTTAATATTAGTTTCTCGAATATTTAAATGCATTCTTAAATAAAAATATATCATTTTTAATAATTTTTTTTAACATTCGTAATAAAAAATAATAACATTGTATCATTTCTGATTCCTTATTAAAAACTTAGAATATAATAAAAATATATTGCTTGTAGATATTAGCAAAATAAATTTCATATAATATTTTCTTTAGTGTGTTCAACGTAAATATATTTATTTGCTACGTGTTTGTTTCACTTGAAATTCATTGAATCTACCGTACATTGAATAGATATTATACATGGAGGAATAACTAAAATAATAACTTAAGTTTTAAAATTTAAATAAGGAATATGAATGTTCCTCTACTATTTAGTATTATTTATAAACTAGATGTCTGTCAATATTAGTATTGATATCATTACTTTATTGTAGAATTTCATTTTTTTATAGAAATGTTGAACTTTGCATATTTTTAATTTTTATGAAATTTTACCTTTTATTTACTATACCAAATCGCGTTGTATATATTGTTTTATATTTTTTAAATTATTATTCCTTATATTTTAATCACTCTTTAACAAACATGATTCGATAACTGAAATTGAAAATTAATATTTGTTAACATATTTTAATTTGAATTAAAAATAAAGTAATAATTTTAGCATAATGGATATATAAATTCATTAAATTATTATTTCTTCAATTTTTAGATATCCTCCTTAATGTAGAAAATAAACAAAATCTATAATAAATATAAAAATTAATATCATTTCTAATAATAATTATTGTATATTAAAAACTATATAAATTACTGATTAGATTCCACATAAAATCAATTATTATCAATTAATTATTGAAATTACTTTTTACTGATATGTCTTAGATTAATCTTCCTAGTTCATTTATCAAGTAAATAATCTGACAATATTAATATCGATAATTATAGATAAGTGGTAGGACCGTAAAAATGTTAAATCTCGCTAAATCGATTTTCCCGATCACTTTGTTTTATCAATAGTAAAACAATCGATTGTTTATACGAGTTCAAGGTCGTGTCATTTTGACTAACTAAAAAAATGTGTGGCATGTAAAATATGCGTAAGTAGTGTGAACACGAAAGATGTGACAATGAAATAAAAAAAGTGGCGATAAAAACGAACGCGTTGGAACTTATTGTGACGAGCACGTCACAATGACAGCTAAATAAATACGTTATGTTATCGGACAAACTGGTATTCGCCTTCAAAACGAGCGATACGATTGAATTCGATCTTTTATCGAAATCTTTTACATTGAGGGATTTATGAAAACAATCGAAATATTTCCTTTCACTAATTTTGTTATTCAACAGAGATAACATTTTATTCAATCAACGTTTTATAAAAGTAAAATATACCTTGCTTTTATTTTACCTTCAATATATTTCACTGTTACCCAGATAGTATATAACACGGGTGGGTAGTATTATTAATAAATATTTCGGTCTAATATTACTTTTCTTAGTAACGTTAATAATATTAATAATAATAACTTGTGCTTAATATTATTCATTGAAAAGTATATTTAAAAAAAAATTTTGATCTTTATCAGTAACAATTTCTGATGGAATTCATTTACGATTTTTTATATAATCAGTGATTAAAAATGTAAATAAAATATTAAAATGAAGATTATGATAGGTAAATTGAACTTTGCATGAGCTAACAAGTATTTAAAAAAACATTAAACCAACTAATATTATGTTATTGTAACTTATACTTCATAACTTTACTTCATAACTTTACTTCATAACTTTACTTCATAACTATACTTCATAACTTTACTTCATAACTATACTTCATTATCATTTTATTGTTATCGTAGTATTATATTGTGTTATTTATCTTGATTGCTGTTAGTATGTAAATTTTTATATTTTATATAAATTTAATTTTTCTTTTTACTATAAAGGAAACATTTCATGCAAGATTATTTTCATAAATTATATTTTAATAACTTTTATATGTATTTAATTAATACTGTTTTAATTTATAACTAAAAACATTAAGTTTTCCCATTTTTGAAATGATAACTCAATAACTTTTTGTGATTTTTAGATTATATTCAATTTTCGGAATATAAATGTTTGAATTAAAAAAAAAGAATACCACTGCATTTTTCGTTTACAAATATTACTGTATATAATCAGTATAAACTTTTTTTTGTTTAAAATAAATGAATCATTCGAAGTAACCTTTAAAATAAATAGTTTCTTCGATTTCAAATATAAATTTAAAAATGAAAAAATTCTAATTTTATAACATATCTTTTTTAACTAAAGGAATACAGCGTGTATCATTTTTAATTCTTAATGTATGATATTATTAAATCAACAATCTTATAAAAGAAAATATATTTATTTTGTATCATCATTTTAACCATTAGTTACGGATAAAAAAATTGAATAAAGAAACCTATTCTTAGCTATTTAGTAAGTATTTGTTGTTTAATAACAGTATAAATCTCAGGTATAACATGCAATAAACAATCATTTACATAATGTTAAAGTAACACAATGCGTGTAAAACAAGAAGTAAGCAAAAATTATAGATATAACCGAAAAATTACTAAAGCGATTTGCAATTGTAACAGAGTATGCGCGAGATCCAACGGCTGAAGAAGAGACAAAATCATTTTATCCTATGTAATATACGCACTCGTGTATCTCTGTTTTTCTTCTTGCTCTTCTTTCTTATCTTTTTCCTCCGTGGAAATTGAGACTTTTAGAGTCAAGAACTGAGCTGGTCAGACCGAAACGCGATCTGAAATTAAATGACGTAATGCACCCGTATATAAAGGCAATCGAAATAAACGAACTTAAATTGCCGAGGAGTAGTCGACTTCGCGACAATGGCTACAAAGAACCTCAGCGTATTTCTAGTTCGCACAGAATAGGATGAAAAAAGTGCAATGAGAGAACTTTGGATGGTCTAGTGCTTTTTTAAACGAGTAATATCTGTTCATTCGTGTCCAATGGAATATGAAGAAATCGTTCAATGATTAACAAAACTCGTTTACGAGTAACCATTCATCGTGTACCGATGGTCCTTGTCACAGAAGCCATCGCCATTGTTATGTACGCGAGTAAGTTTTCTGGTTTGAATTTGTAACGCGCTGAAATGTTGAAGACAAGAAATTGAATGGATGAGCAAAATACAGAGGTTACAGAATGATTATATTGAGATGAATAGATTCTTATAAAAGATTCCTACTCGCTTTATCAATCCAATCTTATATGTATAATAAATAGAAATTTCTTTATTATTATTAATGTTGTTGTTGTTGTTGTTGTTATTAATATAAAACATTAATTTTTTTAAATTCATAATGCAAAATTTTATTTTATAATTATTATTCTATATTTTAAGATTAATTATAGTAAAAACATACATTATGGTTTCTTTGTTAAAAAACAAAGAACAATTTCAGTAAATTTATTTTCAATTAGATAAGATATAATTTATTTAGATCTTCATTAAAGGAGAAAATGTAACTAGAAATGAGCAAAAGTTCATAACAAAACGTTTTAAATTGATCAAAAAATTTAAGAAATGCTTTACTTGCATCATTAGTATACAAATTAATACACAAGGAAATAAAAATTTCAATTTCTAGAGAATTTTATTATAAAACGATAAAACCAATTTTAATAGAATACAAATGTAAAATCCAAGTTATTTTTGATAAGGAAGAAATTATATTTTCATAAAAACTGTAAGGATTTATATATAGAGCTTATAAATATATAAGAATTGTTGAAAAATATTTTTGAAATTCTAATATAATTCTTTAATACTTAAAAAAAAAATTTTAAACTATAAATGTCTCGCGGCAAAAAATAAGTTTAAAATTGAAAATTGTATGAAATATTATATTTTCTTAGATAATAATTAGAAATTAATAGAATTCAAAATGTTTTAAAAATATTATTACTCGGTGTCAAGTAAGTTAGATTTGTGAAATGTTATTTTGAAATTAAATTCAAAACAATTTCGTTAAAATTTGTTCGATGTTGACATCTAAATTAAGCACACGTAATCAAACTGTCTACGTATACTTTGGCATTTCTGATTTCATAATTGTAATTACTTCTTGTACGAAAAAAAATTTCATTCTGTAAAATGACTACCTGGTCGCCATAAAATTCTAAATTCGAATTTTATTTAAAAGTTTTATTTAAAATCCATTTAAAAAGAATAAACAATGCTTTAAAAAGTATTATAAAAAAATTGAACAATAATACATACTGATAATATTATTTAAAGACTATTTAGAATTGTTTGGAGTTGGATAGTATTACGCTGGCTGTCTGCAATTTTATGCGTATTTATTTATCATTTTGATTTCGTTAAGTGATCCAATAAATCAATTATAGCGCTACTAAACCTCGGTATAATTAAAAAAAAAAGTTGGACGCATTGTTGAAGCTTTTAAGAATTAGCTTTGTGAGTCAGGATTAGTTTACGATCATATTTTTCTCGGAATGCCCTCCCGGGTTCTCGATAATTACGATATCTTTTAGTGCCGCTCGCAACGAGCAAACAAGCAGACGGTCTCGTACATAGTCGTCCACCGTTGCCCACTTCCTTTGCTAATTAGTCAGAATAAATTACCGCCGAAACATTTGCGACGTCCAGCCCCGATAGGTTCCGAAATTTTGGTCGATCGAATGCGGTGGGGTTGGTCCCTCCTTGCGGTTGGCTAAATGCGTGCTCGCCCTCCTTTTTCGACTGACTCCCTATTATGCATCATAATTCCGTCTTAAAATTCCGAAAGTACACACGGTACTTTCTCGAAGACCTCCGCTGCCCTGGAACTCAGGAGGAGATGCCGACGCATTCGTAAGGACGCCGAGAGAAATTTCGTGGAAGAAATGGAGCCCTCTGTAGGTGTATACGCGTGTGCGTTTGTGTGCACGCATCCGGGCGTGTGGGTGAAACGTGAAAAGTCAGTCGCGCTTGCACTTATTTGGTGCTGATGCATTTAAATTTGAGAGACTTTTCCCCTTCTTTTTTCGTTTATTATAAATTATTTATTAAATACTTTTTAAATTATCGACGTTTCCTACGATCGTATTCCCCTCTCACTAAATAAAAATAGTTTCTCTTTTTATTTAAATCATTTTCTTTATTGATTTTTTTCATCTCTTTACAATTTGTATAACAAAATAGCTGTGTCATACCATACTAAACTTACATGATTGAAAAGTCTTTAATAATACGTATTACTTACAACGTTGAGTATATGAAAAAATATTTTTTCACTTTGCAATATAAATCAATCTTAAAGAATTTAATTTATCAAATATATTTATCTGTAAAAGAGTTCTTTTAATTAAAACTTTAGTATAATTAGATATTCATTACTGAAAAATTTATTAAAAATATCCTTATAATACATATAGGAATATTTCATTTTATCTATCAAATTATGTTTAAAACTGTCGTACTTAACTGCACGGTATATGAATTATCAACAAATCGCATATACTATGTATTAAAATGCAAATATTTAGCAATTACATTATAATTATTCAGTTGTGCAAAAATGTATGATAATAAATATACTCTATATCTTGTGAGAAATATTTAAATCATTAAATAATTTAATTTGGATGTAGTAAAAACGGTGAATTAGTAATAATAATAATTTATGTATTTGGCTCATGTATAAGTTTCTGAATTTTTCAAAAGAAACGTGCTTGATTATAATAAATTATTATCTTTGTATGATTACTTTTATGTTCAAAATTTATTTATTATTCTATTTTTAATTTTTAAACTACTTTGATCTGAAAATTATTGCGTCATTTGATAAACTAAATTTTAAATATCCTGAAAATTATTAACACACTAGTCTTTTTATAGTAAAATCATATCGACTATATAAAATTAATTTTGTAATGAATTTATTTTTATGAAATAGGTATTTGTTATCTTTACGCTATTAAATTAATACTAACCACAAATGCTATTTTATACGATTGAATCACTAATAAACGTTCATATTTAGATATTAGTATGTTATAAAATATATATTTATACACTGTATTTATAGAATCATTATATATAATTAGCACACGAAATTATAGATTATTTATGTTATTTAAAATTTCATTTTATTTTAGATGAATTCGATATCCGAAAAAATTTTTAAATTTATTTTTATTATTGCGCGAAGTAACTGACCGACATTTTTCTCTGACGGTTTAACTATTATTACGCTTTTCCTCATCGAGTTTTCTTTAATCATAACTTTAGGTTGGAAATAGAACACCAGAAAAGAACAAAAACTATACATTTTCTCATTTATTTATATCTTATTTTTACATTAAAGTATAATAATTTTTAATAAATAGATTATTTATGTATGCATTTTTCATAATAAATTGATGCTTTTAGAATATTTAACTAAGAGTTAGTAGTGCCTGAGACTCATATTTTATAGAAAAATAAAATAAATGATTTAAAAGTTATATTTTATCCCATCTCTTCATAAAAAATAAATATGTATTTAAAAACTGACAATAATAACTATAAATAAAATATTATGTATAAAATACAATATTAGAACTGAATATTCAATAATTAGTAGAGAAAAAAATTTTATAACGCGTTTCTTTGATATTTACAATTGCATTAACTTTTTTAGTTGAAAAATATTCTATTTAGTAAACACCAATTTTAAGGATCATTCGATTATTTAAATAAATTAAAAAATAAAGTTCTTTATGTTAACTACAATTTTATATGTCAATTTATTGAACACATTTACCGACAATTATATATATTTAGAAAAGTCGTTAACAAAGTTTTTCGTTTCTTAAAAATCTTTTTATCTTAAAAACAAAAAAATCTATATACGTGCTTTATTTGATATTTATGTAACTATTTTTGTTTAATTTTAGATAGTAAATTTTTTTACTTTGAGAATATAGAAATAGAGTGTAAAGAAAAGTCAGTATTATTTTATTTATTCTCGTAAATAGTATAATAATATTAGTGTTTTACTGGAAAAACATTCAAAGGATTGATGTGCAAGCATTTTATAAAAATATCGGATAATTTAGAATTTTTCGTCACACTACAGTAACGATTTCATCAATCTGTCGAGAAAAATATATCCGAAAAAGTAAAAAAAAGCACGGCACAATATAGAAGAAAAGAAAAGGAGAGGGAGATGGACAAGTCGGAAAGAAAGTACGAAACGGCAGAAGAGAGAAACTTGTCAAGAGAGCGAGAGGGCATAGAATCGAAGAAAGGAAGAAAGAAAGAGAAAGAATCACAAAGCGGAGGTACCGTAAGGCCGTACTCTTAGCCAAGGCCGTTCGACTTCCCATTCTGACATCAATGTCGCAGTCGACCTTATATACATCAGCAGCTCCCTATACGTATGCCAAGCTAGTGTGTACCTTTGTATCTCCATCGTTACGATGGACTAAGTTCTATTACCATGTAGGAGCACATTACTTCATTGGCTCCTCACGCTAAAAGTTGGTTTCGTTTAACGTGAAAATGGAATAACGACGGCTCCTCCATTTCCAGCACTTACATATAATTTCATCTACCAATGTGACACGGTGATTCGAAGAAACAACTTCTGTCAAACTTCATTGACTAAGAATAAAATTTGTTTTTAATTGCTTATGAATATTTTTTCTAACATCTACTTGTGCTAACCTTATCCTCATTTCTTCATTTTTTCAAAAAATCGAAAAAATTATTTTTTTTTCTATTCGATAAATAATAAATAGTTCCAGTTTAATTTTCATGTAAACCAGAAAAATTCGTTATTTTATTCGCTGATCTTAAGATTATGTATATCTAATGTTCACATTATATTTAAAATAATACTTCGGTGAATCATATTCTCTATTCATCGGATCCAAAAAGGTGTAAGTAAATATTATGTTTTTCGAAAGATCACTACGATACATAAGAAATGCTTAGTCGTGTTTTATTTTGAAATAACGATTATACCAAAATACTCTTCTGCATTTTAAATTGAATAAAAATGAGATATTAATTAGCCCGTATTCTTTAGCAAACATTATTCGAACTTTACAAACTTTTCATAAAACTCATTCATGGAAGTTACTTTATTTTACAATATTCTTTAATATCACTATCAGTCGGAGCATTATAAAAATCTGTAATTGAAACTAGATATTTATTTGTAGAGCACATACCATTACCGCAAAGGAATTGATAAATATAGTAAAAAACAACGCAAAAAAACACATTTTTAATGATTCACGTAAGTGTTTGCTTATCAGTGGTATTAATAATATTAATAAAATAAATCAATGAGTCACATACAATATACGCGTTAATTTAAAAAGTAATACCTTGAACCTTGTATCTACGTACGTAAATGGTTATCATCTTGTAACACGTGTTTTTAATTAAAATATGTAATTTTTGTATCAACAAAATGTCAAAGATAGCCAAATTTGTTCTCGATTAATTTTTTTTTGATTTTATAAAAACAAACTATAATTATTAACTATTAATCTTTTTATAAAGAATATTATGGATTCCAAGTAATCGTGTAGAGATTTAATATAATGCGTTAAAATTATTGAGTTATCTTGGTTAGCTTTTAAAAATTTTCCATAGAACATGTGTACCGGTTAATTATTTTTCTCGAAAATACTCGTTTTAAAGGAATACGTAATACACACCGCACATCGAACTTGCAAAACTTTCGTTAACTTCGGTCCTAGAATTTTAATGTAAAAGTGAAGAAATTGTACCGAGTATGGTAAATGTGGCACACCGAAGCGATAAAAAAATTTGATTTCGTCGAAGCAAGAATAAGGAAAGCATTATTCGTACAGAGATGCAGCCTTGAAATCCTGGACTGGATTGATTTAAAATTGTCCGGCGATGGAAGATTTCGTCGGAGGAGGATCATGAGCAGATGTAACATCGAACTGGGACGAGCGAAAAGCACGTGTGCGTTCAGCCGTCAGGCCGCGCGCGAGTCACGTACATGTCGCAAAATAGCGACTACGTTAAAATTACGCTTTCGATGCGCTACGATCCGAGTAATCGCGGCCTCGCGCTCCGAGAGAAAACATTAGGAGCGAGAAATCTAACGCCGAGCGGCGCCGATAAGCCTCGGTGATAATGGAGGGAGACGCGCTCTTCTTTCTCTGCGTCTTCGGCTAAGTCCGACCGTCTTGAATATCCCGCTGACTGCACAAATCAACGCTGCAATTTTTACGTAACGATAAAGACGAGCAAACCTGATGAGAAAGGAGCGGATACATCCTCGAATGTGTCGTGCCATTTAGGTACCTTATCAATGGAGTATCTGGGATGTTTTGTATTTTTCGAATTCTTGGACTTGAGCGGGAATTCGTGTTCATCAAAAATATTAGTTCGATACTTTGAGCAATGCGTTAAACCCGAATCTGGTTGAATTTATCTTAAATTTAAGGAAATGCATATACATTCATAAATTGCATTCAACCGATGATAGTTCCGATCAAAAGTGCTGAAAAATATATTCAATGTTTTACTGCGAATGTAGAAATACAACGAAGTAAGCGAGAGGTCAAACTTACATTTTTTCAACGAAATCGATGACTTTTTTTCGTGATCTACGAACGATATAAAAATATATTTAAGAAATTTGTTATTTTAAATAGCGTTATCATCTTTTTTAAAAACTATCGTAACTCTGAAAAATACTTTCTTCGCTCGTTTCATCAAAATACTAAAAATAAAATAAAATTGCAAAACCTCTGCTATATATTTTAAAAGGTGCTGACATACGAAATAACTATGTGTTAGCGAAAATTTTTTTGCCCGAACGATTGTTTTCTGAAATTCTTTTATTTTATAAATTTCAACTAAATTCGACAAATTATTAATAGAATAAAGAGTATTTCATATATTTTTTGCTAAAACTTAAATAACAAATTTTTCTTTTAATCGACCAATTTACGGTAAATATTTTTTCAACCGCGCAGAACTTAAAAAAATTGTAAAAAATTTTTATATTATCCTCTGTTGATTTTTAAAGTTTCTCATCTTCTAATCATTTCTTAATTAATTACGAAAGAAATAAAATAAAATAGTATTTTGATACAATTAATCGATAAAATCGAAAGTTAGCATTAAATAAAACTGTATTAGAAGAGCCAGCGAAAATCTCAGTGCCACGAAGTTGCACTCGAATACGTCTGTCGCATGCTTGATCTAAATTACATAAAATAAAACGAGAGAGCAACAGACGTTTGATTTTTTATTATGTAACGCGAAGCATTGATTTCGTCGAGGAGGTCGTGTACGCGCAGTCGGAAGTTCGTGAAAATTACCGCAGAGCCAAGTTCTCGGAGCTCCGACTCGCCAGATTAGCTTTATCGAGAGTCGCTTTACCAAGAAAGCAACGCTGTTATTCGTAGCTGGCATTCTCTGCCCGGATTATTAGTCGCGAGCTAGGACTATCTCGGCACGCCTCGTCTTACATACGCATTCGTTCCCTACGGGGCGAGATTACTGCCTACACGTGGAACGGGTGGGGGAGGAAGTTGAAGAGCGTTTATTAGCCAATTTCAAATATATCGAAAACTCAACCATTTGTAAAAACGGAATTAACTGGGCTATTGCATTAAATTGGAAATACTATATTTCAGCAGCCGTGGAACAAAGTGTACTAACGCTCATCTTTGAAAATGCGGAACTTGGATAATTTAAGACGATAACTTAAAACGATTCTTGATTTTTTTTACCTTTACTTTAATTTCGACGCAGATGATTTTTAAAGAATCCTAGTAATTTTATATAAAATAAATAGCTATTTAAAAACCATGCTGTAAAACTGAAAATACATTGATTTCTTAAAATTAAATAGTAATTTTTGTAAATACTCAATTTTTTTTATATAATTATAGATATTGATCAAATTTCGCCGTTTATTTGTTAGTGTAAATACTGTAATTTGATTAATTGACAGTTGAGTACATTCTTACTTCACTTTAAAATTGAAAATCGATAAATGAATAAATCTTTGTTAACCAGTTTTTATCTACTGTTTTAATATTCGAATCAACAATTTTTTTATTCTTTTTAACAACACCGTTGAGTTTATTAATTTTTACTCTTAAACTTTGACTACGAAGTAGTGGCAATTCCAAGCAACCAAAGCTTTGTGAGTTATAATTTCATCGTCAAAATATAGAAAATTCGTGTTATTGTTTTTATACAATTGTTTAGTTAATTTTAACGAATTTAAATATCGGATATTAGTAATACCGTTTTGGTAAAATCCTAATTATTTTACAATTATCATAAACTGTTTATTAAATCAATAGGTGTATATTTATAAAGGTAATAAGAAATTACAATTTAGCAAACATTTGTTATTTCAACTTTAAAAATAACGATAATAATCATCAATTTTATTTTTGAAACTTTTCGAATTATTATTACAATAATTAATTCTCTAAGGAATTTTTATAATTTGAGTATCGAATAATATTTTTAAAAAGTCATATTAAAAACATAACTAATTGACTTTAAAAGTTAAAAAATATCATTGGGCGTAATCGTTTGTTCGAATAAAAATAAAAATGAATATCAAGTTTTTATTTGCCAAACGACAAAGTCGAGCTTCGAGCAAAAGCAATGCATGTGCATATGGACATAAAAGTATTAGATCCAAGAGCGCATGTTTAATGCCAGCGAACCGGCGAATTCAAAGAATACTCTACGACTCGATGTGCATCCTCGACACAATGACACGCTCATCTTCCAAGAACCTTTGAATATTCATTCTATTTATTTCTTAAGAAACTCGCGGTTCACGGTGTTTTTCGCAAAGACAATCATCGTCCACTCGCGGTTGGACTTGCAGTTCCTTTTTCTCCTCGCGTTTAGTTAACAAATCGAGTGCCCACGTCGGAGGCAAAATCGGTGCCACGCTCGCGCGATTTTTACGCAGTGTCTTTGGCTTACCACGAGAGAAAAATGGCGCCCACGCTTCTTTTATGCGCGCAAACACGCGCAATTCTCGGAGGCTCGAATGGGTGTTCACGCGATCTACGGAACATTAGTTTATGATCGACAGCTGATTGGTGATCCACGCGTGAACGCGATTATTTTTTTGGATTCGCATATCGACGATTCTTTTAATCAAAAGTCCAGACGGTATAAACATGGAATTCCTGATGCTTATTTGTCCGCTGAGTTGCAGTAAGTAAATCTTTGGGTATCGGTGGAAATTTCGTTTGCGAGAAATATAACCGTTGACGCGTGATTACGCGACCTCGGCGAGAATCAAATGCTGCTCGACGATAGGAAGTGACGTTGCACGTGTGGCGCTGCACTTTTTCAAACGCTTGTGATTCCTTTCCCCTTGTATTTCAATGGCAGTTGACGAGTTTGAATAAATTACTTTATGATTCTACCGTGTTCGTTAATTAAACGAATTTCAAAATTAGTGCGATTATCAAAAGATCAGTTTTAAAATAAGATGAGAATATTTCAAAACTGACATTTTGAAACGTGATATATTTTACAGGAGGGATTATAATTTCTTACGTTTCAATAATATAAAATAATAGAAATTTTTTTTTAATTTTTAATTATTTAAAAAACTTTAAACATTAATATTTATTTTTAAAAACGAATAAAAAATTGGTTGTAATATTTTTAGTTATGCAAAGAATTGTTATATATGATGAACGAATGTATATCTTTTTCTTTATTATTTGTAAAGAATTAATGACTGATTCATTAGACGCCTATGTATTCAATATCTATAAATCGTTTTTCAAAAAATTTAAATTGTTGATTAGAAATTATGATATTGCGTTACTGTATATTTTAAATATTTTTTTATAAAGAATTACTAATTTTATTTTAAATTGTTTTACTTTATTTTATTCTAAATTATTGAAAAATAACTTAACTTTATTAACTGAATTATTATAATTTATTAAATCGGTAAATAATAAATGCATCATACATTATTCAATATTTATAATCAAACATTTAAAAATCATTTAAAAATCTGTTACATTAAAATAACGAATATCTATATTGTGTTCTGAATTTTTTCGTTACCAAATCAAACGAGATATTATAATCTTACTGGAAAACTTTACGAGTTCGTCTATGTACCACTTGCCACACATGTCAGTCTCACATAACTTAAATATCTTACTACAGGTTATCAATCGATTACTTATGATGGAAAACTAAAAATTCATTCTGAAGTAAATATTTCCCAATAAAAGAAACCTAAATCTCACATAACGAAACAGAAATGAGACTGATGACTAAGCTCGGTAACGTAGGAATATCTTAATATCAGGAAATTTCTAAGTAATAGGGAAAAAGAAAAATTTTGCAGATAATCAGGTTGTACGATTAAACTTAATAATAGCACGAAAATTTAGGTGAAAATTATATTTTTTCTGTTGTAGCTATGTTGTAACATTTATCTTTTAAAAATTTTATAATATCAAATTTCACTGTTTAATAAGCAGTTATGATAAAATTCAATAACAAATTTTTCGTAGAATTTGATCAAAGAAATAGTTAAAATTTAATCGTGTTTATGAAAAATTCAAATAATTGTGTGAAAACAGATAATTGAAGAATGTTAAAGAATTTTTGTTGTTTTTAATTCTTTATTAAATGATTTATTTCTACATTTTTATATGAATTATTATATATATATATTAAAAAATCGTCTATTCAACATTACAAGGATTTAGTTACAATTTTTAATAAGTAGAGTGTATTTTTTTCCTTTGCAATTAAACATAATTACTAGTATTCAAAATAAAATTTAAATTAATCTGTATAGAAGAAAAGGTCTAATTATTCTTGTATACGTATCTAATTATATTAAAAATAGAGAACCTTTATTAAAATTATAATTCTTATTGATTCTTGTTATAAATCTTAGCATTACATTCCTATGCATATAATGGGAGCTATTCAAGATTTAAGCTTATCATTCTTTAAAAATATTTTTTTCTCTTTTAATTAGTTCAAAATCTTTAATGATTTTTGCTTTAAAAATTAATGCATTGATTATACTAACTGTAATATCGATAAGTACCTTTTAGTAAGGTAATTGGCAGAATAAATATAATTAATATAAATAAATTTATATTATTTAATTGCTTAAAATTGAATATTATCTGAAATACAAAATGTTTTATGTGTCTTAAAAATAATATTTTCTAATTATCATTTTACAATAAGAAAAATTTTATATTATTTATCATATAAAAGAGACTTTTAGAAATATAGGTCGATCTCGTAAAACTACGGTAAGGTTTAAGTAGATATATATTTAAACCCACGGTTTACTAACTACAGAGAAATTCGTTGATTTTCCTCGGTAAAAAGTACTGTTACTTAATAACGAGTCAATTGTTCTCTTTTCTGAATAAGTAAAGCCGAGTGTCAGTGCAATGCTGAAATCCATTAAAATCGATCAAGCAGAAAACTATATAAGGGCGACATAGCAAAAGTGAAGAATTCCGCGTTCCTTGGGAAGTTGAGAGGAAGAAGTTATGTCGGCTTGTCACTCTCGTCATTTTGTAATTCTATTCCGAGGCTACAAACGACTGCACGGGATATGCACAGAAGCATCGTACAAACCGTTGGCGAACTTTGTGTAACGCTCTATGATCTTTTCAATGTCTGCTACTTGTTACTGTTGTAAAAAGCCCAAGCGGGAAATTGAATTTCAAGAAAGTTACTTTTTTATTTTCTTGAAAATGTTTAAACTATTTAATGCAAATATGTTTTTTTTATTAATAATATTAAAAATTTTAAATAGATATTTTTTATAACAAATTATCACCAAATTAACAATTTCTATTAAATAGTATAATTTTTTAAAAAATATAAATATAATATGCAAAATTAAATTAAGCATCTTATAAATGGTTACAGTATATTTGGTGAGGATTGATTTTTTGCAATTTTTAAACGGTAATTTATAGCAACATATATGTAATGTTACATTAACATATATGTAATTGTCAAGAATAAATAAATACAAATATCTCAATAATTATCCGTGTTATTAACTTTAAATATAATCAAAATTGATGAATATTAGATTATTTAGAAGACAATTGTATATAGTAGTTTCTAGTAGTTTGAAGCTAATCTATCAATTTTTATTATAATATTAATTTTATAAAAAAATAAAAACCTTTACTATTATATCAATATTTTAAGATATATATATATATATATATATATATATATATATAATTGATAATCTTTGTTTTATATATTAAAAATTCTGTAAATACATTGAAATTTAAATTAATGTTTTATTATGAAACATAATTCTTAATTTGCATATGAATAAAATAATTTTGAAACTCTTTTCTAAACAAATTGAAAAACATATCAATATATTTAAATTTATATATGCTATAATTTGAAAAAAACTTGAATTCTTTGGAGTTAAACTAATTATTATTAACAAGTATTAGTAACAATTATTAGTTAATATTTTTAATTCAATTTACATATTTATACAATTTTTATAGTTAACTTTTTCATTTAGTTTAATAACTATTATCAATCAATAATACATATATTCTATCAAATTTTATGACATGTTCAAAAATTTAATTAAATAAATATTAACTATTATATATAATAACAAAAGGTATCATAATCAAAAAGAGTAGTCCTTTCTTTCCCTTTGTAAAACAATTTTTTTATAAATCAACTTGAAAAAATTAAGGTAAATAATGATGCATTTATTTAATATAATATAAATTGAAAATATTTTACAAATAATAAGTATAGTATTATATAATTTTAAATATTATTCTGTCTTTTTACAACTGTAAAGTTTTATAACATAAAAAATAGAGATTTTTATGAGATTTTCTTTTACAGTTATATACTAACACAATAAGATATAAAAAATAAAGAATATTATAGTAGCTTAAGCTCACAGATAAAATAATTATAATTTGGAATGCTTTTTAATTATTTGGAATTAAATCGTTTTCCTATTAAGGTTTAACTATAGTATTTAGTGTTTTGCACATCTCATAAATTACGTGGGTTTTACTCTATTTGTACACGATTAAATCATTTTCGAACGTAACAATTATTGTTACTATAACTATTTTAGAAGCGATAGATAGGAAACTTTTATTATGTCCCTTGGATGACAAACAATTTAGATATTATTTATTGCATCATGCATTAAATTTACTATAATTATATAGTTTTAAGTGTTCATAGAACTTAAATAGAAATTTGTTTGATTAAAATCTCGATTAATTTTAATTAATGCTCCTTTTAGAAATATAAATTAAATAATCTTCATTCAATAAAAAACAACTCAGATTTGATGAACCGTCTGTTGGATCCTTAATTTTGTCTCAATTACCAGACTTATGTTTTTTAATACCATTTATGCTAAGTATTTATTAGGATGAAATTACTAAAGAAATATTTAACACAACTTAAACTTAAATTATTCTACTATTATGAAAGTTTTAATTTACAAATGAAAATATGAAGACATTAAAGTGAAGCTACTAAATGGATTTGATCTATTCTATTACAGATAATTTGATAATTTCAAGTGATGATTTTATGATAGAAATTAATAATACATAATTAAAATTAATACGTGAATACCTAAAGTATAATATTACAATAAAAATACTGTCTAACTTTTTTATTTTGAAATGATATTTACGTGCTCTTAAACTTACGAATTTAATAGAGGTTTAATTTTTCAATTTTATATTCTATAATACTTTTGTACACATATTTATTATTTAATACAAGTGATTGTTTATAATTTAGTTCGGTATTTTGATGAGTTAGAGTTCTCCTATAGTATTCATCGTACAAATTTTCATTTCATTTTACGCAAGAGTTTTATTAAAAATTTTGAAAATGATGAATTCATATGGCAGTATTAATATACACGAAGCACTAAATTGAACATTAATGGTATAACTGATTCATTGAAGCATTCAAAATTGATATTTATTTTAAACGGTCACGATGACTCATGATTAATACAAAACAAAGACTAACAGAAACAAAATTCCAAAAAATAATAAGCCTAAGTTTTCTCCAAGTAAATTTAAGAAATTTGAAAAATCTTTTTGAACCATATAAGCGATAATTATTTATTACGATATTACTTTAAATTATATATATATATATATATATATTCTCAGTATATCGTATATTATTATCACCCTCTGTAATACAATTATGATTTTCAATGTCAATTTCAGGTCAATCTATTCGTTATGATCATTATTATATTGCTCTAACTCATTTTATTTTATCTAAGAAAAACAATAAAAAGTAGTTTGTTTGCTCCGACGCCTTTGTTTTATAAGCGCTTAATTTGAGGCCACGTTTACCTTCCCCTGATTACTATTAAGGAGAACATAAATTGACGTTCTAGTTATGTGGGTGTTGATGAAACAACAAGGCAATGTAGTTAATTGTAATTGCACGCACATTCATAAGTTTTGTCAGTTTTTTAATCAGTGGTGACAATCGTGCTCATAATCACTTATAAAGCTATTTATACCAACAAATTTTATTTGTATTTCATCAGTATTGTACTTTTAATATTAAGTTGCATTCGAATATTAATTTCAAAAATAGAGCGGTAATATTTTTAAGGAATAAAATTGTATAAAAGTGTATTTAGACATGTGATGCAAAAGAATGTTGTAATTCAATATTTATAACACAAATGTATACTCTGCTTTGGTCTCTTATTATCGTCCCCTATATTCTGTTTTAATTATGAAATCTTTTCCCAAACAGTTTCTTTTTACGGCAAAATTTGTTCATGTTTTCTTTTTTAAAGATTACACACGTTGATATATATAAATCAGAGCTTATTTTAAGATGACTTATTAAGTTCAATCTCAATAACCATAAAAAAATCAATTATTTTCTTTATATTATAAATATTATTTAATAATCTTAAAAATAAATTAACAGAATTAATTCTATTGCAAATTAATTTTGTTGCAAAAAATAATTTTAAAACAGGTAAAGCATGAAGAATATAAAGTATTAGTCAGAAAAGCGCTAAAACACTGGTTATATCTAAATTTAAATATAATTATGCTTATTCTAAATTCATATTGAAATTATTTATTTACCATATTAAAATTACATTTATTAAACTATTAACATTAATTATTTTAAAAACTAATGTTAAAATATTTTTATAAATATTTAATTGATTTAATTATTTTTTTAAATTTAGATTTAATATTTATAGTACTACAATTGTTTTTATAATTAGGGTCAAATATAAAAATAATTTTCTTATTATTAAAAAGTTAAACTCTTAAAAATGTTAGTTTATGAGATATGAAAAACTTATTTGTAATATTATAAATACAGATATAAATTGGAAATGAAAAAAATGTTATCTGTAAATTTTACTTTTGTTAATAAAAAGTTAGGTGATTGGCATTAGACTCTGACAACAGTGATAAATTTAAAACAGAAAATAAAAGCATTTCGCTAATATATATAAATATATAAAAACTCTATATTGTAACATATTCAATACAATTAATGCACAAATACTTGACTCGTCAGTTTTTGTTGGATATATGTTTATTAATTTATTATAAATAATTAATGCATTTATTTTTTATTTATTGTTTTAAAAAAGAACTATGATGGTTGAATTATTTTGATTAATATGCAAATGGGATTACTTTCCCTCTAGCAAGCTACTAAAATATACAGTGATATTGGGTCACGCCCTCTGGTGTCGATGTTGACTAACCACGTAATCACTAGCGAGTACACAAATTCTAATTAACTAAACCTTGTTATAGTACATTTTTCAAATTTATTTTACATTTTGTAAAGTTATAGTCAACAAAAAATTCTAATAACTGTCAACTCAATCAAATCAAATGATAATATAAAAAACCGAATGATATAATCCGCGACAGAAACACAAATGTGTATCAATTATCAAGCATTATAAAATCAACTGAACCGATTTATTATTTTCACAACATTATTTTAAAATTAAACTATACGGTTAACTTTCCAGACTCGATATACTATATCAGATAACATAATATATTTACAATTGAAGTAGTTTTGATATTGAAAAGAACTTACAGTTTTTATTTTCAATAAATATTTATTTACACGGAACTTAAAATCATGGTAAAAATTTAGCGATCTCAATATACTCGGTAATATAGTAATATTTTTTATACCGATACTGATTCATATTTTAAATAACAGAAGTAAAAGCATTTCATTAGCAAAACAAGAATCAAAATAAAAAACTATAAACGAAAGACTTGATGAAATCGTATTTAATGTTGAATTGTATAGAAAACTGTTTTAGTTTAATTAATTAATTTAATATATAAAAAGATAAATTGATTATTATATAAATATTATTTATGTCGATTAATTTATTAAAAAAAGTACCTTAATACGAATTTTTAATTATTTCTTTGTAATAAATAATATGGAATTTACATTTTAAACATACGTAAATTTTATGCAACATAATTAAATTTTAACAAATGTATCTGACTAAGTGTAGAAAAGATCTATCTTTTTTAAAAAAAATTCTTAATATATTAATATGATTAAAAATTTAATTATATATATATATATTAATAAAATAATGTAGTATACATACAAATTATAACTTTTAAATCGATTTAAAATTAGAACTATTAAAAATTTTTTTCGCGATTTAAAAAAACAATAAAATTATGAATTAATTGATTTCTTATATAATAAAAATATATTATTTAAAATTTTGTTACATTGACTGCATTATAATTATCATTTAAGTAACGCACTTTAAAAAGCTAATTCATTATTAATACTAGAATGATGGTATAAATATATATATTGAATTTTGAATTTTTGAATTTATCAATGTTCTAAGAAGCACATTAAAAATAAACAATAAACAAAATAAAAAAATTAATTGTTAATATAAAATGCTTTTAAAACGGCACTTGAAAATCGATCTTCAAAGTTTGTAATAAATTCGGATTGCGTATTAAAAACTTTAAAACAAGGGAAAACTTCAGTCGCCAGTGTAGCACGACACATACAAAAGAAAAATTTGTTCTAACCGACTGTTACATTTTTTGGTCATGCGCGTACTAACGTTTTTTCAATCACTAAAAAACTGTATAAATAAACCTTATCTACGACAGCTAAATCCTAGTACCATACCAGGTGCCTCTGCTTTACTTTGTCTCGACTCATCGACGAACCAAGTACATAAACACGTGCACATCTATATCTACTTCAGTTACATTTTCTTCTTGATATTCTATTTTCTGTTTTCATCTATGTAAAAAATAAACTCGTTTTTTTACACCTACATGAGATGAATTCATCTTTGAGTAAAAATTCAGCGTAAGATTTGAAAATATTTAAAACTTTGAGCACTGCTGACTGAGCTGAAAGACGATGGTAGGCATGTGCTGAGGATGCGAAATGAACTTTAAGTGTTCGTAGCAAAGTTATACAAAAAAAATACAAATGCATACACGATGTCTGTACTGTAAGTAAAGATAATTCGAAGAATTAGAATTTCGGATCTAAAAGGTTAAAACACTTCGTTATTTTGTTTCAGACGGTTTCATCATTTTGAAACGTAAATTTAATTTATCAGATTTTTAAAGATTTATTTTCTTACATATTTTTCGACTAATTATAATATATGAAAATAAAATCTAAATATAAATATTTATTAAATTCTTTATGTAAAATTTTTTAACGATGATCAATCATATGTTTTTAAAATACTTTGTTTTTTCGCTATTTTCTTATAATAATATTTGAAATTAAAGTGGTTATATTCATAAAAAAAATGTATTTTAAACTCTGCAAAATACTATAATAATCTAAAAAACATTTATTTAGATATATTATTTATTTACTATTTTATAAAAATTATAACCTTTTTACTTTATTAATTACAATCTCTGGAGTAAGAAGAATTAATTTTTTTATGTATATTAATATTTTAATTTACTTAATATAATTTTTATAAGAAATATTACTTTTTTATTTAATAATAAAAAATATATTTTAATAATAAAAAAGAATTAAAACTAAAATAATTTCCTTACACAGTTATGTAACATTTACTATAAATGTTCACTTATATCTATTAAAAGAAAATGTATGCCAATTGTATAATGTTTGATAATATAAATTTTTAGCGACGTTGTAATTTTCAAATAAATTATTTTAATTACGAGTCACGTGTTTTAATATACGTTTTTAAAGTATCATATTTTTTTTGTAAACGAATTTCCGTATATGTAAATTTTTATGAAGATATATTTTTTTTAAATGTTAATTTAATTATCAATTTATAATTAAGTAGATAAAATTATTCTGAGGATTTTGAAAAGATATATAAAAAGGATAACTTTTAAACGGATATTTAACGATTGAGAAAATATTTATATTTGTTTTTAGTGTACCATATGGGTGGATCCATTTTTTTTATTTTTACAGAGGTGGATGAGTTCAAGGTTTATAAATACGCTAGTTACAATAAAAAAATATAACTCAGATCCTGTTGTAAATCGCAATACACAATATGTTCGTAACGGTTGTGCCATTCGATAGGGGGTGATAAGGGTTGTTCGCTACACTTATTTATTTTAATTTAATAATATTTTTATATTAACTATGTTGCAAATTAAATATTAATTATTGATAATTTACACGGAAATACATATTCGCTTGGTAATAAAGCCTCCGCCTATCTTAAAAAGCTTAACGATGACAATGAACTTTGATTTTTTAATATCGTCTATCGGAAACGATAGCTATAAGTATTCTTATAAAAAACTTGTACAAGGGATACGGATCATTAACTATAATGTAGTCATAAAATGCTGTATGTATTTTTTTATGTGATTGTATAAGTATACTTAATATATTCACAATCTACGAATATAAGTTCTTATTTGTTTATGAATTCGTGAAAACTTAATTTTTAAAATCAATTTTATTTACAAAAACGAAATCGATAATTCGATACAATAGTATATATTTTTATAATGCAAAGTGAACAATGTACTCCGATATTGGTAAAAATTTAAGAATCAATGTCAAACTGAAAATATACGTGCAATGTTCATAACTTTAATTATTAAGATTTTTTTCACGTAAAAATTTAAATATAAATAGTTTTGTCTCTCGTTTTTTATTACATCTCTGACTAAAAATTTGTTATCTTTGAATAATATCTGCCTATTAAATAAATGAGTAAATACACGAAGATAATTCCACCTAGCGGCAGAACAAACATTCGAGCGAACTCGGTTTGTTCACGATGCGCATTTAAGAAAAGTTCTGGAAGACGACTGAGACTGATTTAAATCTCAGATGAGAGTGTCACGATTCAATATCCGGGACACGTTGAATGATTTTCCCTGTATGCGAGTAGACACCTACACCCTTGACAAAAGCTCGGCCCCCTACCACCGTTCCGAATCTCTTTCACAGTGCTATCTCCGCGTGTTCATGGGTTCACCGACACAAGATTATAAATTGCGCCGGTCGCTGGCGTTTCGACGGTGCACAACGGATATGACGCACTCGTCCCGGTAAATATTTGCCGCGCGTTGAGTGGACGTTAATTGCTATGGTGCTGTTTATGCACGTTAGGGAGGTGCAACGGCTCTGGTTACGTTGAGCGAGTATCTCGCATTGAATCGTCGCACGTATGGAACGTCGCGCGCCTTCTGCCTTTTCTGACGAATTCAGATGATGATAGCAGAGTTTATTCATTTCACGCTGGGGATAAAAGTATTTGGCATTCGTTAGCGACAATGGTCCGTCATGGAATAAGGGATGATGGGTTTGGTAAGGCGTGTCTGTGGACGAAAAATTTAATTTTTTTTAATGAATTTGCGACTTCTTTTTCGGCAGAAAATGATTTTATGAAAGTGATTTTGTGAAAGTGATTTTATAAAATTTTTATTTTAATAGTCGTTATTTTTTCAAAGTCTGATTTATCATAAGAGCTTCAATTTTAATGCATATATTTTGCAAAACAAGGACAATTTAATTCTCTATTTATGCAAATATAAAAGCCAATACTTTGAATATCGTAAAAATATTATATAATGTATCAGAAATATGCTAACTTATTTTTGTTCGAAATAGTAGATTCTTCAACTTAAAAATGCATTTTATGTTTATATATAAAAACTTTATTATATGTAGCACAAGTAGATATAGATGTGCACGTGTTTATGTACTTGGTTCGTCGACGAGTCGAGACAAAGTAAAGCAGAGGCACCTGGTATGGTACTAGGATTTAGCTGTCGTAGATAAGGTTTATTTATACAGTTTTTTAGTGATTGAAAAAACGTTAGTACGCGCATGACCAAAAAATGTAACAGTCGGTTAGAACAAATTTTTCTTTTGTATGTGTCGTGCTACACTGGCGACTGAAGTTTTCCCTTGTTTTAAAGTTTTTAATACGCAATCCGAATTTATTACAAACTTTGAAGATCGATTTTCAAGTGCCGTTTTAAAAGCATTTTATATTAACAATTAATTTTTTTATTTTGTTTATTGTTTATTTTTAATGTGCTTCTTAGAACATTGATAAATTCAAAAATTCAAAATTCAATATATATATTTATACCATCATTCTAGTATTAATAATGAATTAGCTTTTTAAAGTGCGTTACTTAAATGATAATTATAATGCAGTCAATGTAACAAAATTTTAAATAATATATTTTTATTATATAAGAAATCAATTAATTCATAATTAATAGTAATTACTCCATTTCAAATAAGTACAAAAGTTTTTTTGAAATTGATTCAAGTATCGTATCAATATTCATAATTTAAAGATTTGCAAATTTTATTCTTTAATTTAAAAAAGTATTGAAATTTTTAATGTAAATCAAATGTTGTGTATCGAATTATTAATATAAAAAAATTAGAGTTATCACTTTGTTACACGGATAACTTAACGATAGATATAAATAATTAAAAACGTTACGTTATGTCTTTTTCTGTACTGTTTAATAAAATAGTCGCCTTATTCATTATTTCTGCATAAAAGTTGTTGCTTCAATTACTTTTCACTATGTAAGCAGTCAATTATATAATTAGTTGGTTTTCATCTGAAGTTCACGCAATACCAAATGCAACCCTTAAAATCTCATAAAGATAAAATAAATGATTATAATTCTTATCTTTTATAAAATATAATTATACCTTATAGGTGTATTAAATTTAAATAAGGATGGTGTTGATATGGCCTCGTCAATAGTGTAACTATTACGTTGCACACAACAGGAAATGTATGTTTATAAAATATATAACTAAACTTTGTTCGTGACATACATGTAAAAATGATCTTTAGCGAATTTAAATGATATTTTTATACAAAAAATAATCGTTCAAAAGATGAATATCATTTCTTTACAAAACAATAAAAATGATTTAAGGATAATAATAAATTTTTTTTAAACTTTTTTTTTACATTATGATTCACATAAGACATATAAATACTTATATATTTTTATCGATATTATTGTTAGGCTAAAAGTAAAAAATTCAAATGTACTGATAATTGATAATTTTTTATTGTTGATATTTATAAGAATTAGTTAATGCTTGAAATAAATTTATTATAATATTTAATTACATTTATTTCAATTACTTCGAAATATTACGATTAAAAATGTTTGATGATACAATAAAAAATGAAAATTAAAGGTGAGAATTACTCCTACTATAATTTACAAAAAAATTCAAATTAACATTGTATCCATAAAGTAAATGTGATGTAATATGTTTATTAAATACAATAGAAAGTAAGATAATATGTTATTAAAATTATAGTAATATTTGAAAACTATAATCGGGAATTTTAGAATCGATTTATGTTATTTAATTGAAAAATAGTAGAATACTTTTAATCGTATTAATCAGTCTAAATAATGCAATAACTAATGTAATTTTTGATCTTATAAAAAATAAAAAGATATTAGTTTTGTCATGATAAAAGAGAAAGAAGCTGCATCTGCTAGACTGGTACAAGCAATGAAAGGAGTTTGTTAATCCGCGCGAAAGGCTTTAACGAGTTGAAACAACTTTAATTAAGCGTATTACCGCCGGTTCATTCCATTGAACTTATTACACCAAGTTGTAGAATATAGTATGACTTGAGCATTATAAACTATTGTACAATATGTGTGGCTAATTTTTGCAAATTGCCCACGCTCATGCAAGTTTTTTAATATTTTTTGTACTATTTAGAAATTTAAATTTATCTTTTCGTAGTTAACCATACTGGCTGAAAGATGCATTTATGCAAATTTTTTCATCTCCTTAGATAATAAATAAAAACAGTATTGTATACAAAATTTACTGGATTTTTTCTGTAAAGGAAAATTTACATTTTAAATGATATTACCATACATCTAAAAATACTCTTCTCGTTATAAATGCAAACAAATAATATAGAGTTTGCGGTATTTTGAAACATTGTCAAAGATCGTTTTGGTTATTGTAAAATATTACTATTCTTTGCTTTCTGTGGCTAATAAGAACCAAAACAACCTATTAAAATAATATTTGATCATTATTTTCAAGTTAATAGTGTCAAATGTAGTTTTATTAAAGAATTTATAAAAAACGTATAATAAGAATTTATAACCTAATTTAATCTTCATTTGATATTCAAGATATAGCTTTAGAACTATAATAAAAATTATAATATATTTTCGTAATATATTTATAAACTTAAGATTTTTTAGTATTATTATATGTTTATTTTTAAGATAAGCTAGAGTTTTATTCATTTAGGATATTATATATAATATTATAAAATAAATTATTATACTAGTTTACATATTTTATTTAAAGTGATAAATATTATATAATTTCCAATAATTTGCATAACGTAGAATTATAAGATTAAAAAAATACTTTACATTAGAAAAAATATTCATCGCAATTTATATAGTATATTATATTATATTATAATAAAGACTTTATTATTATAATTTAATGTTGTTTACATATTGAATTTTTATTCATTTTACAGCTAATTAATTTTGTACATTAAAAAGTATTTTAGCGTACGTTAAGAAAGTAGTTTCTTAATTACCACTATTAATTTATTCAACCATTTTTCACTTTGTATAAGATTTGATTTTTGAGACATAAAAAGTTAATTAAATAAAAATTCACGTTAGAAATACATTCATTAAATATTACATCAAATATACTTAATTACAAAAATTATATAAATCTATTTATTTTTTTTTAAAAAGTGAATATTTCATTGCTTCAATTTAATCAATCGTTTATTTAAAAATAATATCTTAAAAGAATTAATTTGATTCATATTTTTATTTTATCCAATTTAGAGTAAAAAATTTTTAAATATAAGTCTATTTATTTCAATTTTTCGAATATTCAATGTTCATAATACTGTAATTCAGAATTTATATTTTTCACTATTTTAATTATTCGTAACGTAAAGTAACCCTAAAATTAGTGAATAATATTAAAAATACACGAAATATTTAAATTAATTATAAATAATAAAATCTTAATTAAATTTATATATTAGCTAAACTGAATGAAAATAATTTATAGTATTATTTTGATACAAAAGTTTAATTATTAAATAATATAAATTATAATTTTAATTATAATTTTTTTTAATTTTATTAACAATAAAAGTTATGAATATACTAAGTATAATGATTTAACGAAGTTGTTTAATTAAATTTCTGTTCACTCATTACGAATCGAAAGAAATCCATCGATAAAAAAAAAGAAAAAACTTGGCTATGTTATAGACAATTTTCTGGTTTGTGCTATTTGAAACTAAAATAAGAAAATCTTTTTATTTTCTCCAATTTGCGTTAACAAAAATCACATTTGGGTTCTCTGCTCCTTTGAGAATTAATTTGCAAGTACTCATTATTAACATATGCGTAAGTTATTCTCAGGTGAATGGCCCATCTGTTCTTTAATAATGTAATTCCATTATAGCTCGTTGAAATCCTTTTCTATCGATAAATCTTGACGATCGAATCGCATCGATATTTTGTTTAAAAAGTTATTTTTGTTTTGTTGCTCTTCCGATCTTTCATTCCTGTATAATATGAAGGGTATCGATTATTAACTTGTCTTGTCGAACTATAAATAAAATTGGATGAAGCTGTTTATAAGATCTTCAGGTCTTATGTAGGATTCTAAAAACTAAAACACTTACATTTGTAATACAATGAATCGAAATATTAGCAAAAATTAAAAATTCTAAACTATTTAAGAAATTCACGAGAAATATTTATCATAAAAAAATTATAATTATATTTGGATAATCAACATTTTTTAAAATACATTTATGTAATATAATATATTTTTCAAAAATTAATAATTATATTTTATGCTTTAAAATAATTTTTTTTAAATACAGTTTCAAGTTTTTGAATAAATAACACATTCAAATCTAAATAATTTTGATTAAATACTGTAATCTCTTACTATCGATAATTTTTCCATGATTTTTAAATCATAGAATTCTAATCACACTGATTTATCCGAGTATTTTATTTATCGATCTAATAATAATTGTACGGTTTTAAAATATTTTTTATCTTCTGACATTTATTTCTAGCCAGCTATATAACCAACCTTGAATTAAATTGCGATAGTACGTTAATTGATTAGTTATATGTTAGATAAATTTGAAAAATTAATTAGAAAGGATTTTTTCAAGCGATCATTAAAAATTTAAATTGATACTTTCGTCATATAATTAATTTTCTTTATAATTGCAATTATATTATTATAAGAGAAAAAATAAATGATTCATTTTGACTAAATAATTACAAAATCATTTCTTAATACAAATTAGTCACGAAATATAGATTTCTAGATAAGCAAAAAATCCAGAGCGTAGACATTTTTTATTTTGGAAACCTATTATTAACGTAAATTATTGATTACGCAATAGTAATTATAATCTGTTGTATTAATGTTATTTATGTAATTTCAGTAAAAAAACTGTAGCTAATCACTTTTCTTCAATGTTTTAAAAAATTTTTATTGTTATGTTGATAATAAAGCAAAAGTTATACTTTTTTTTAATTAATTCAAATTTAATTCACAAAATATTCGTAATATTAAATTCGTAAGTATTATATATTATCACAGTTTATAAAATGATGAATAAATTACATACCTAAACTTAATTCTATCTTTTATGCAAATGCTAATATTATTATTCGTCAAATAAATTGTATTATTTTTTGGAACTTAAAAAAAAATTGCATAATATCTCGCATCTTTTATTCGTAAGATTTAAAAGAATCAATTGTAAAGTATTAAAGATGACTTTTAAAGATAATAAAATTTATACCAATATTCTTAGTAATATTTGTGTATAAATTTATACGTAACGAATTAAATAATATTTTTTTATTATTTGTAATACTTAACAGATATATTAAAACTGAAAAATAAATAAAAATATAATTAGAATTGGTTTTTTTTATATCCTACGATTTAATTTTAAATTAAGTGTCAAGAGAAAATACGATGCTCTAATAATGAGTAGATTAAAAATGATATTAGAGTTCGTACACCAATAACATGTACCCGAAAAGAAGTAGTTTTCAGTCGAGGACTAAAACACTTGTTACTCACTTATTAAAACCTCAAGTAAATTTTACATAAAATCGTTAAACCCTAAAAAGGTGCAAAAACTCGTCGTTATAGACGCTGACATTAAGAAAAAGGCTTAAAGAACGCGAATTCTTCGATACACGTGCACACGTGTATCCGAAGAAACACCGTATGAACCCGCGTGACTCCGCTACGAACGCTCGCAGCACCATTGACCTGCGCAGAGCCCAAGACACGCGCACCCGTAAAAAAGAAGTATGAAAAACGAGTGTACGAGATTCGCGTGCACCCGGGGGATGTTAAGAAAGGAAAAACGGAGAAAAAGGCGGAAAGGGAAAAAAGAGAAAAAAGAGAAAAAAAGAAAAAAAAAAAAAAAAGAAAAAGAAACTGATGAAGAACCTGTCTTTAGTAGGAAAGGGAGATGAACAATGACGGATAAAAGACTGACGGAAACCACTAGACGAGTGAATTTCGTTTATTTACAATACCGTCTACAATTTTGCTAATTTCAACGATACGAATAGCCGTCACGATCATAATGTAAAAATGAATTATGTAGAGACCCGTACAATGCTAATTTATCCTACTCTAATTTGTCGTTTGTGCCATATTTTTTTTTTATTTAACGAGCAGTCAGCGAAACTAAGAACTTGGCTACCAACTGCAAACAATTTTTATAGATTGATCTAAATTTATTGATGTATTGATTGATTAAAATTATCGAATTTTGCATTCTTAAAATCGTGCGAAGACAATCGGAAAGCTTATTGCGTGCTTCGTTTCGATATATCGGTATTTGTAATTCCGTCGAATCTGTGACAAATATTCAAGATGGAATTTCACTCCTATATAAGCATTACCGAATCACACTCTACCATAACGAAAGTCGTAAAGCAATGACTTGTATAGCTTGGTCTCAAGACAGCAGAAGGCGTATGGAATGAATTAAAAGTGGCATCGAAAAGAAATGAAATAAGTACAATGCAAAAAAGACCAGCAGAAAAGCCAAGGGAGGTCTCGATGAAAGACCGGTTTCGACGCTGTATCGCATCCTTCGTTTCGATCGATGCTCTCCGCCAACGCGGAAAATTTGTCGAAAATTCTTTTACCTAGAAAAATAATATAAAGAGAAGATGGAAAAGTCCCTCGCGTTGTCCATTCGAAGTGGCTTCTTTCTTCCGATAGAACGGAGACTTTGTTCGTAAACAGCGGCTGTATCGATAAAGCAGAGCTACCAACGGTAGCTCCATCATTGTTACGACTATTCTGCGTTGTACGAGCACCAAGATCCAGTGATAAATTTGTTCGACCGAGTCACGATATCCGCGTTCGAAATACCGAAACAGTTATGCCAATGCTTTTGAAATGATAACGAGCTAGAGACTCGTGTCGCTGCTCCATCGATTAATTTGCTCTGCGCCCTTTTGTCCCGTCCATATTTCCACTGGGACAAGAGAAGAGAACATGGAGTACACGAGCAGCGGAGAACTTTTCCCTGAGGATGCGCTATTCGCAGTGCATGCGAGAGTAATGGTTGGACCGCGTTCGAGTTCGACATTCGCGAATATTACACGCAAACGTTCGTCCCGGATGTCTCGTTGGACTGCGCGCGTCGAGTATCACCTCGTGCGTGACTCCTGGGACATCCCTCAATCCAGCCGATGGTTACACCCGTGCACGCCCGATCGAGGATTGGAATTCGCCATTAGGGTTCCAAGTTTTGCAAACATTTGTAGCGCCGCTAGTCAAAATCGACCAACTGGTCGGGAATGTAAAAAACGCGCCTTTGAATTCTCTAGTGACTTACTTCGATGAATGCTCGGAGAGAATTTGCCGATCTTATCCATTGAACAATTTCCTTTGAACAATTATTTAAGATGATGTATATTTTTCTCATTATATTTTCCTACTTTGAATTTGAGATTTTGTTGAGTGTGTGTACTTTATATATGTATATATTTATAACGATTTTTTTTAGAAAATTTCAAGAGAATTTCACGTCAATTAAATTTAGTTAAAGGTCACTGGAGTGATATTCACTATGCAGATATATCTTGACCCACTTTTAAATTTTTTATTTAGTTGTTAATATCCAGCAAGTACAAGATTCAATGTTCAATCTTCGTGTTGACTTTTAAAATAATTAAAATGAAACTAATATTTTAATACTTGTACAAAATTTATAAATTTACATTACATCTTATTACTGAATTTATATTGTAGATTTATTTGAGTAATCTAACTTTTGAACAAAATTAGATAACATAAACAAATTATTTTATTAAAAATGACATTTAATTTTATTTTAAAGAAGAATATTCTGAAAAATAATTATTTTTTAAAAATCTTGTATTAAATAAAAGAATCGAACTTTTGAATTTAATTTTCATTACTTTACTAAGAATTGCGTCTGAAAATAAGGTAAAAAAATAAAATTAAAAACAAAAAATAAAATTAAACTAAATTTTATACTTATTTTTAGCAAATTGAATTCATTGTAATATTAATGTGAAAAAGTTCTTACAGTAAATAAAAAATTGAATATAGGGAGTAAAACAATGGTTAGAAAAAATTATTAGGTGCCGTTAGTAGTGGTAATATAAAATTATATTAAAGAATAACGATTTGCAATAGAATTTCTAATAAGTCATAATTATAGATGTTCTATGATTTATAGATTTTAGTGTGAATTCCACTTACAAGATTTTTTCTTTATTTAAAATATTATTACGGAAAATAGTGTGTAGAATAAAGTTAAAAAATATAAAAAAGATTATTACAAATGTTTAATACCTTTGCCTGTGTGGTATTCTTTATACTGAAAAAGTATACCTCGGCTCATAAAATATTGAATAAAATAAATTTTTTCTACCATTACACGTATTAAAGTCTAATTACTTTCCGTGTTTTCTTATTGCTATTTTCTTTTAACATGCGTTTAAACATAGAATTAAGTAATACATATAAATATTTTAATCTGCAAAGTTTTATCGAAACTAATGCATCTTTAATTTTTCTTTCTTTAACTTAGGATTGGTTTAAATTTATTACAGGAATGGCTAACGCCACTGGTCTTAAAGTACGAGAATCTGGACGTGCATTAAGGTTCCATACAGAAACGCCTCATTTAGTGTCTACCGGAAGTGGCAGGTTGTCTACTGCTGTTACGCTTCATCCACTTCCCGAAGGTAATTTTATCCTTTGATATTATTGAATTTTTTTATACGAAAACCAGAATATATTTCAATTTTTGCACCGTTATTTTTAAAGATTTATTTCTTATTAATAAATTTTGCGAAATAGTATATTTTGAAATGGAAAATAAATATATTCGATACTCTTTATTTTTACTATTTGATTGACTAAATTCAACGTTTTGATATTTAATTAATTTTGATAATGATATAACGATATAAGTTTAATGATAATGATATAACTTTAAATCGATAACTAAAGCAAGTAATAATATATAAACATTTTTGTAAACTTTAATTTTCTTTTCTAAAATTAATAAAGTTTCCAAGATAATTTGATCCTTTCCATAAAACGTACTTTCGATGACAGATATCTATTACTAGATTAGTTTTTTTTCAAACAATGTATGTATTGTTAATCTCAGAATAATTTTAACGAATTATTTTTTAATTAGAAGAGTTGCAAATAATCAAAGTAACCTTTGTAAATAAAATTAAATAAATTTTAAGTTTTAACGAAGTTACAACCACCATACAATGTAACGTCCCACATCAATTTAATAAATTCCGAGCAAAATCTGACGGTCTATAACAATGCTATTTTTTCTCAGCAACGTCATTGGCTACTTACGCAGACATAATAAAAAAAATAAGAGCGAACTATCGACCTCGAATGAAAAATGTCAAAGTTGTGCGAATATTAATGAAAAGCTCGATTAAGTTTGACGCGAAAATTAAACTGGCGATACACTACATGTGCATAAAAGTAAATTGATAACCTTTTGTACGAGGCTAATACACAACAGCAATAGACTGGGCACATGTGTTCATTTGAGCATAAATCGCATAATGCGCCGACACTGCATCATCGGTGCATCTGCTGTGTCTGAATGATTGCGCGATTGCGATCTTATGCACATGTACGCGTAATACCTCGAATGTAGGTTAACTGCTAATTATTCGCGTATCTTTCGAATAGCCCGTTGATGTTTCCACTGTTGTGCGCACACTCGTGATATATCGCTATCATACGGAGATGCCACCGCTTTCTCTGATTTTTTTTAATTTAATATTATAACAGATGAGAAAAGTCTGGGCAACCCGAAATCGTTCAATTCGATTAGATTGTGAAAAGACGCTTCATTGCACCAATCGATGTGAATGATTAATACTTTCTTCTATGGTTTTGTTCACTTAAATAATAAAATTGCTCGTTTCATTTATTAGATAGCATTGTGTAGTAAAGATAATATAAAATTTTGTTGTTTAAAAAAGCCATAGCTAATGAATGACTTAACAAATAATTATGTCACATATCTATGCGTATTACTATTATTAACAAAAAAATAAAATTAAGTCACAATTAAAAGTTTTACATCCGTTAATTTTATTAATAATTTAATTTTGCATCAAAATATCTTTGATTGTTCAACACAAATATATTCGTAGCACTACACATCTTATAAATTAAAAAAAAATTTAATTCAATATTTATAAAATAAGAAATAAAACCAAAAAATACAAATATACATACAATACATTCTCATAAATATTAACCAAGTAATAAGTCAAAGTTATTATTTAAAATAATGAATATCTATAATATTACGTAATTTTATATAATACAAAATACAAATATATTACATTTTTAAACATGTAATTATTTAAATATATTATAATCTAATTAAATAATTTTTAAACCCTAAATATTTTATTTTGTGCTACCCTTTATTTTAAATTATTGATTATAATATTTATTTTTCTTGACAAATGTAATTACATTAAAGAATATCTAATTTAATGTATTAATAGTTTTAATAACATTTTGTTACATATAATGTAAGATCTTCAATTTTGAAATATTACATATTTGTGACAATCTCAAATTATTAATTAATAAAATAATTAATTAATAAACTAAAAATATGTAAATATGAAACAGAATTAATTTTGTATCGAAAAAAAGACCAAAAAATTTTTGACTTTCCAACGAAAATTTGAAAATCTATTAAATATAAGATTAAATTGAATAAAAAATTATAAATTACTGAATGCAGTTATTTTCAATAATATCTTTGAATGTAAATGAATGTTTTCAATAAATACTTCAATACGATAAATAATTAAAAAAGATAGAAATAATTAAAAAATAAAATAGTATTATATTTACACTTCTTTAAACTTATATATATAGTTAGAACCGATGAGAAATTTTTAGCCTACAGTGTATTATATATATATATATATATATATATATATATATAAGTAAATTATAATAATGTATTTTAACTAAAAAATACTATATACATTGAAATATTTACTTTAAAAAATTTTCTAAAATAATATATTTTTAATCTTTAAAATATTTATAAATATAAAATTCCAGTAACAGATTTAAAACAAAATTTATACATAACACAATTTAATATATTTTGAAATCTCTGCTATGTATATTGTTTACACGGTATACGAGTACACATAGAAACTTAAAAGATAGAAAGAGACAGATTTGAAATAGGGGAAGTCATTGGTCTTGAAATAATTACAAGGCGCTTTCTCTGAACGACGTATGAAACTGCTTTACGTGGAAAGATTTGCTTTTAAAAATACACTTATGCTGCACAGCATGAGCCCATAACGGAAGCCGGGCCAATTCTCTCTCTCTCTCTCTCTCTCTCATACACACACACGCGTAAACATATTTTACGTCTAGCTTACATCAAATTACTCAGTATATTGTACACAGCCTATCCCACACGCCGAGACATCAAATTCGATTCATCATCATATTTCTATCCTATAAGATTCCATATGCAATTTTCGTCGATTCCTTCACAAACTTCAGTAATACTATCTTATATTTTATTCAATGTGTAGTGAATTTGCAGAAAATATCTTGGATGGTCCGAAATGATAGCATAATCTGTATAATATATTATAAATTTTTTAAATATCCATATTCTATGAAAGGTTTATATTTTTAATACACTTTATTTTTTATTTTTTTAAATACATTTAAAAATAATATTAACCTTATATATAATTATAAATATTAGTAAATTTAATCATAATATTATAATATTCCTAGAAATAAATTTTCTATTTCGTTAAATATTTTTGTTAAATATGAGTTAATTTAAAATCCAGGTAATGCATAGTAAGTTTTTAAAAAGTACCAAATCTATAACGGAACATTATTTTTTATTTTTATCGAGTATATTTTAGTTCTTTGGAAACAATTTTTGAAATAGTACGATTTCCAAAAATTTTCAAAATTGAAATTTAGATACAAAAAATAATATATAAGTTTCAAAAACGTTATACAATATATTTTCAAATAATTCAAAAAAATATAAAAACATTTAATGTATGAACTAGGATTTTTATGTAATTTGTTATTAATTATATTAAATTAAATTTTTGCATATTTTGAAATTATTATGAAATCGTTAGACTAAAATAGAAAATATTCTTTTCTTTAAAATTCTGATATAACGATACATTAACGAATTATTGTATGTATTGTCCGATTTTACTGTAAATACCGAAAATAAATATCTTTATAAGAATCGAGCATAATTTTTCGATCGAATATATTATAAAGATAAATAAAATATAAATAACAAACTTTAAGTAAATTTATAAAATTATAAACTGATCAACTTTTCGATGATCAATATCCAATTATCAAAATCACAAGGGAATGTAACTATTTTCAAAGTAACATTATGTACACTATTGGACTATAAATTGCGTGCAAGTTATTTCTAATTGATCAAAGTTTTCATCTATGCTAATTGCAAATGAAATCTATTATTTTCATAAATTTTACATATCCAAAAATAGTGAAGTTCTGAATCAAGAAATTTGTAATTACACTTATTCTGTTGCTGCTGAAATGATTTTCCAAAAGTATCTGTTATTCTATAATCAATCTATTATAGTTGGTAACCTTTTCAAAATACTGTATCATGTAACATTCCACGATTCACACATGCGTGCAACAACCGAAGAAATATTTTCCTCGTAGTCACCGTAACTCATCAACATCAAAGTCTATGCCATACAAATCCAAGCTTTTATGGCCACTATGCGAATCGTGGAAAAATGCATTACGTTCCTTCGAATTTTAAACTTCGAACTCGTGGGTGGCACGCAAAGGCAATAAATGATGTACAATGACGCATCGCGGAACTTTTACAATAGTATCGGAATGCTTTTTGCTGCAGTAGGTGGGATGGTGCAAACCTCGTGGATAATTGCAGTACATTGTATTACCTCTGCTGAACACGCATGTACAACATATCGATGAATCACTGGTGGATTGCCGGTACGGCAGTTCAACCCGAGGGGAAATATCCGCTCGTGTATGTTTTCATATAGCTTGTGAGACAAAGGCAGTATAAGGATTTCCGTCATCATCGATGAGCACGTGTAAAGTGTACGAGTGTCAGGTGTTTCTTACGATTGGTACTGCATTTACAAAGGGACTGGAAACCCATGTATCTTGATCACGTTATGAGTGTGTGAACGTGTAAGTACACGAATGCATCAGCAACTATATTTAAACGAACATACATCTTCAAGGAGAACGAGAACGATGGAGGAACTAAGATAGAACGAAAGAAAGCGCATAAAGAAGTTGAATACGAGGGAGAAGGAGAAATAATGAGGTCGACTGTTGGAAAATTTTTTAGTTGACATTTTTAGGTTATAACTCCGAACGATTATTTTTTGCGACTGATTAGTATTCAACTTTCTTTAAACTACCTTTAATTTTGAAATTATAAATCATCAGATGAAATAAATGATGAAAGAAATGTAATACGTTTGAAATTCATGAAAAATTATTTTTTATACCAATGATACAAATTATGATAAAAATTTGTAAAAAGTTGGTATCTTCATAATTATATATTATTCAATTGATATTAAATCGTCTGTTCTCAACAATATTTAATATTAAAATCAATTTAATTATTTCCAACATATGAAAATTTATAAAAATACATAAAATTATATTCAATCTTCAAAATTAAATTCCAAAAATATTTCTAAAATATTACGAAATACGGTACGTAAGCGTATTATTAGTATTATTATTAGATAAAAATGAATACCCAAGTTGATATATTAGTAAAAAAATAGAAAAGTGTAATTTATTGTTTTATTTTCATTTTAAGTAAAAATTTTAAGTAAAAAAGAAGAATCTAATAAACTTATAATAAAAACAAATTGAAAATTACATAATTTAATATTAAATTCAAAACTCGTATAAAGTTTGATGTTTATAAGAGATTGTATAGAAAAAAATTTTTTTTTAATATAATGCTTTATAGTTTCAAATAAAATTAGTTTATAATATCGTCGTTAACATTTGAAAGAAATTAATCTTTCATAAAAATATTTTAAAATAAATTTAAAATATTGCGAATTAAATTTTCTTGTATTACAAAAAAATTTATACTTGTTATTAACTATGAAACTTATTTTTAAAAAGTAATAGTTTAAAAAAACAATAATGTAATATTAAAACTCGTAACGGTTTATAACTGTTTTGTATTGTATTAAAAAATTTATTATGACCTCCAGTTTTTATAGAAAAGTTCTTTTATAATTTATAAAAATACAACCACTTACTTTTTAAATTTCTATGCATAAACTTCTAAATAAATTTATAAACAAAATTATATTAAATAACAAAAAGCTAGTAAACTTAAAAATAATTAAGTAAAATAATATGTGTTTGAAACAAATGTAATTGGCTTTAAAATTCCATTATATATTTATAGCTTATTTCTGCAATCGATTTAATAATTTCTGTATTTAATTATATGTATTTTTTAAAGGGTCTGAATATAAAATTTAATTTTGTAAAGGAAAAATTTTCAAATACAGATCGAAATGTTTCCAAAATCCAGAAAATAGAAAAGGATATTAATAAAGGAAAAGTATAATTTTCATTTATTAAATAAATGAAATTTTACTTTTAAATAATACAAATAAAATATTTTTATTCTACTGTATAAAATATAAAATTTGATTTACATTGTGAAATTTGCTAAAAGATGTTACTTTTTTTCGAAATTATTACTAATTAGATGTGGAAAATTAGGAATAAAAACAAATTATATGGTAATAGAATTTAAAATTATTTAATGAAATATAATATTAACTTGCGATGAGCGATTGATAACAAATTTTTCTCTTTAGTATTTATCAATTAATTCAATTTGTTTCTTATTTTTTTCACTATCAATCTATGTACCAACGCTTATTAGAGAATTAAGCCATAAGCTCGATTTGTTTTTTTAATTTTTATTGTTTAATACTGCATGGTTTTCTTCTTGCTTTTTTATATTATCTACCAAATTACACATTTATAATTTAATTTTATTAAGCAGCTTTATTCTACTTGTGTTTATCATGTTTTGATTAGTGTATTATTCGGCTATTCGGTTCTATCCAGCGCAATATTTGTAATTTCAAATGGCAGTAAACGTTCTTCTGAAACGATGAATTATCACCGCATACGTTTTTCCATTTGTTTATATTTTTGTTTTTAATAATGAGTCAAAATTTTATTAGGGAATAAATATACAATGTCATGTTATATCCATTGATAAAGTTATAAAAGATGGGCGGTTACTGATAAAAGAATGTTGTATATTTATTCCTTATACATAAAAGTATTTTATTATTTATTTATAAGTAAGTTTCTATTAAAAATAAATTTTTGAAGACTTATTACATTGTTATGGAATTAACTGTAATTTAATTTTACATTCCTTTTATAATATTTCTTAACATTTAGTATGCGTTTTTAAATTACTGAGGTATCTACAATATTGAGAGTAAGAATAGTATAAAAGATTGAATACTTGCAGCTACACTCAACAATAAATTTTTATTGATAACAAATAGAGAAGCCGTTTATAGTTTTTTTACTTCTACGTGCGATACTCCAAGCGCTCTTGCATGAGCTCCTCTTTTTTTAGGAGAGAAAGATACTTCTATTTTATTCGGATCTTACGATCCTTCATAACATTCATCCGATCTCTCTCTCTCTCTCTCCCTCTCTCTCTGTCATTTATGTAGATACGCGATCCTGCAATAGGAATCATTAAAATAAATTTCTATATTTATAAAAAATATTTAAAAATAAAGAAAGTATGAGTAAACATTAGTATAAATTAAAATTATTTGAGCATTTTGAACGGTTGTATTGCATGCTTCACAGATTTCTGTACTCGGTAAATACATTTTTTAAAATCTATATTAGTTTTTATTTATTATATTTTCTATTATCAATCGATAAGTCTTTAACGATTATTGTTTTACCGAATTTTGATATAGCAAGATAAACAAATTATTTTTTATTTTTAATAAAAGTACCCTTCAAAATAAAAGTATCTTGAATTTCAATTGCCAGTATCGGCATTTTTTATCTTATAAAAACTATGAGAAAAAAAAAAGTTAAGGAATACATATCTAGTTATGAAAACCCAAAGTTCACATTTCTGTTTGCATAAACTATTTATTTACACTCTGTGCCATCTTGAACGCGTCCGTTGGTATAATACCATGAAATCTAACAGCATGAGTACAGATGTGTTTATCCGAGGATCTGCATTACAGGTCGAATAGTATTGGGCTCGAGTCCCGAGGTCGATATACAGATCGACGGCACTGGAGTCGAGTTCGTTCACTGTATAATCGAGAATGTTGGCGGCTCGGTCACGATCCAACCCCTCAGCGGAAGCACATGTGTCGACGGTGTGCCGATCGCTGCCCCGCTGCGGTTGACCCAAGGTAAGGCGTGAAGCCATGAGTTTGTGTCAGGACTCGAGGGGCAAAGATGCAAACGCGCAATTAATGATACCTCGAAGACGACTGCCGGGTTGTAAGAATATAAAGAGAGACGCATTCGTAACAGCTTTGGGAGATGCGTCGTGTGTGTGCCCTGCAAATTTTTTAGAGCGAACGATAGCGCTGGGATACGAAGAGTCGTAAAAGAGAATTTTATCGATCCGCGGAGAATTTCACGAGGTCAGGTAGTTTATAGAGGTTTTCTTTGTATGTATGCGAACCTCGCGATATCTTGGGGGGCAGAAGATGTAATTGAATTTTAGATGGGATGATACAAAATTTAATGCTTAAGGCAGCGTTAAGAATGAGTGTCAATTTTGTTATTTTGTTATGTTTCGGCTTCGATTAACACGTCATTTTACACGCATTTTATTGACTGGGAGTAAATTTAATGTACCCGTCTACTACGAAGACATTTTATATATTTAATACAAAGATAAGTATCGTTTTAAAAGACCACGCGAAAATACCTCTGTATAATTTATATTCTCTACATGAAATATAGTGATCGATGAAATATATCAGTCTTGTTTTCATTAATTTTCTATCTCAATTTATCTATCTCAATTTCTTCAAGTATAAAAAAAGTATAATCAAAATATTATCAAATTACTAGGTCACTGAATTTAATAAACCTTAATTGATCTTTGAAATATAAAAATTAAATATGCCGCTCAGACCGATGATTATTTGCCTTAAAAATATAAATTATATTCTTATCTACACCTTAAAAATCATTTTTATTTATTTACACGATTCGTATTTCCTTACAACAGTGAATAAAATATTGAAAAATTGAGCTTGAATTTAAGTAAATAAAATTGAAAGTAAAAGATAGTGTTAAAGAAACGTGGATTGTGACAATTTTATGTTCTCGCTAAATGTCATAAAAACTTATTATCCATAAATAGTAAAATATTTTGAAGTTGTAAATATTAACCTTCCAATCGCTTTATAGGCTGCATGCTAACGATAGGCAGATCGAATTACCTCCGATTTAATCACCCGGCGGAAGCTGAGAAACTCAAATCCGTACTACCTAATTCGCAACTCTCCATGGCGCCAATAACGTTCAACGGATGTGTCGATGTGCCATCCAACGGCAGCAACGGCAGCAACGGCCTGCAGCAGCAGTTAGAACGGAAACCACCGGTAATGCCGCGTAAATCGCCCCGTAATTCCGGCTGCTCCGACGACGAGGTCAACTTCCTCGGAAAGCTCACGAAATTCGAAATGCTAGCGCGTCAAGCCAGGGCCAATTGTGTCTCGCCCAAGGTCTTTCCGTCTGGAAGCCTCACAACCAATGTACCGGCCGAACAAATATTAGGTCACTCGAGGTCATCCAGCCTCGTTTCGCTAGCCCGTAGCAGTACTTCCAGTCCTTTCCAGAATCTAGTAAATTTAGATAGGTACCAAAGCAACGACGAACAAAAGCAGGTGAGTTGAGAACTCGCAACGAAAGTAAAAAAAATTTAGGGAAAAATGTTTATGAAAAGAATTGTTTATTCGATGACTGTATTTATAATACAAAGTAGCTATGGTAATCAAACAAGGACTAAAGAATACTTTTCAAATATTGAAATATTATAAATATAACAAAAATATTTTTTTCTTAAGAAAGCTTGTATTATTGATGATTAAAGAAAAAAGGTCATTACTTGGTTAACTTATAATAAATGTTTGTTGCTTATAATTAAAAGAGATAAGATCGAATTACTTAGTAATAGTTAGTTGAGATACGACATAGCTTATATCTTCTTTTATCTTCTACTGTTCAAGAAGTTTTCTTTGAAAAACTTTTATCTTCTAACTTACTATTAAATTTCAAATCTTTATAAATCGTATATTGTGCTTGAAACTGAAATTATTTTAGTATATTTTTGATTTAACTAAAATTATTAAAAACTATTCTTAACTACAGAAAATATATACTAATTAATATTTACCATTTGTATAAAATATAAATAATTTATTATTTTAAAAAATTTATCAAGTTTTTAATTGAATAGGATTTTTTAAACAAATTTCAATACTTCTATTTTAAGACAAAATAAAAAATAATTTTAATACTTATTCGATTAAAGAATTTTCTTTAAAAATAGAAAAATAAATAATTTTTATTTTCATTAATTTCGAAGTGTTTTATTAAAAAAACATGAATTTAAATAATTTATTAATTACTTTAAATTTACTTTTATTATATATATAGTTTATTTTCACATAAGTAGATATCAGTTATCTCGTAGAATCTATTATTCTTTACAGTAATGCTATTTAAAAAATATTCATGTAAGAATCGATGACTATTTTACAACCAATTCTTATTTACTTTAAATTTTAGTGTAGCTTATCTGCAACGGTTAATCGTAACTACTTACCATGTCAAAATACGGTATACCAAAATATTGGGCAGAATAACAAGAACGTGACAATTGCTGGATCTCCACAGCATTCGCCTCATCATGAATCGACGTATTCTCAAGGCTGGCAGCATCAGCAGCATCAGCAGCAACATCAGAAACATCAGCAATATCAGCAACAACAGCAAAGAATTTCCTCTCAGGAATCAAATTATAACAACGACGATAATCGAAATAATCTGTTGCCTAATAGTTATCCGAGTGATCACATGATGTCGCGAAGTCTCACGTGTCAGCGGAATTGTGAGCTTAATCAATTCAGTAAGGACTTTGATATGAGTCAGAGTTTAATTGTGGCGAAGACGACGACCTGCACTGAATTTTTACAAGTAGAAAACTTCGGTTCGAATCCCTGTTTACCATGCCATTGTAGGTCCAGTTCTTACGATTCGCAGAATGCACAGTAAGCTATAGATATTTCTATGATCTGATTCATATTTCATACTATCTTTTTTTGGCCGTTAATTAATTAATCAATTTAGACTCACTCAAAAGCTCGCTTATTTAAAATCGATATTTCACTGTGATTATAATTTGCACTTTTATTTTTATTACTATTTACAAATTTAAGATAATAAATTTAAAAGCCTGTATTCATAAAATAGTAAAGCGCTGTGACATTCAAAAAACAAATTTTATTTATAAATTATTACAAAATTTATGAATGACTAACAATTATCTATAAATGGCGATAAAAATATGCGTAAGGAACTGCCTCGATTTATGAAAGAAATTGATAACTTACTTGTTTTGTATAAACTGTAAAATTATTTAAAGCAATATTAATCGTACATTATAAAACACAACGGTTTGTAAGTAATAAGTAATAAGTAAATATAAAAAATACACGATAATGTAATAAGATAAAAATAACATAAAATTATGAATATAACATTGATAATGTAACATAATTATAAGACGGATTTAATCTTTATATTAAAAAGTTATTATTTTTTCAGAATTAATTGAACGTAATTTCTAAAAAATTTTGTGATCATTTATGAGAGATACATAAGTTGTATTATTTTTTAAAGACAATAGGCCAGATATGATTTATAAGTTTCATGCATTGGTATTCAGAATGAAAAATTTGTTTTAAATACAAAGAATTTTTCAAATTCTTTAAAAATTAGTCAACGTATTCGTAGTTATTGTAAATTTTTTAAAGCAACCCTACTATGTACGTTGTCGGAATAAGTTATTTAAAAACAAAAATTATCGACTTCCGTCGAATTCTATTGTCAAGTAATCATATTTTTGAAGCGAAGGTGTTGGCGTATATACTAAATACACGTCCGCGTACGTGGCGCCGCGAAAAGGTTAAAACTCAAGCTATGAACAATAGAATGCCACAGTGGATATCCGCATACTAAGAACAAATCTTTGCGTTGATAAAATTTGCAGCAGCTTTGGCTCGCATCCAAACATGCGGCGTATTCAGCCGCCGTCGCCGGCGTTCAACCGCGACCCGAAGTACAGTGAGCCGTGGTCGCAATACGGACGCATAAAGAGTCCGACTTCGCGGCCGACAGACTATCGCGACTCCTTGGAGGAGCTGCAGGAGGCCGAGAATCGCATGCGACTAGTGCAGCAGGAGCGACTCCGCGATCAGGAGCTCGAACGTCAGGAGAGGATGCGCCTTGAGGAGATTCTGACTATGTGCGCCGAGTACGAACGACAGAGCAGCCGATCCGTGGAAAAACCACGACTACAGGACCAGCAGAACAGGTAAAAGAGTGTTCGATCCATGTTCCCAAACTTTCGTACTCCATTTTTGCTCTGTTGCTCCGTTTTTTTCGATTAATTTTGTGCAAGGTACGCATGTATACTCCATATTTTCGCAGGGCTAAGTGTTTGCAATGTTAGTGACCTACGATTAAGTGCGAAACTGTCGCTTTAAAGTCTATAAATAGCTTATGAATAGCTTATAAATTCGAAAATTTTTAAATATATATATTCTCATTAATATTTCATTAGGATGATTTTTTAATCTGACGTGACTAATTTGTATATTTACAAACACGATTTATCATGAGATTCTTCAATTATAGGCAATATAATTTTTATATTTTTACAATAAAAGATTTTAATAAAAAATTATATCATTATAATTTTGTTTTTTAAATAATGGGTTAGGTAAATTAGCGTTTTTCAAAGATAAATACTAAAATATCTGTCTTTTAACTTTTTCTGCTAAGTTTTATATTATAAAAATATAATAACATATAGTTACAAATTGTTCTTTGGAAGACATGTTAAAAATACTTATATAATTATCAATATTTAAAATAACATTTCCCCAGAAATAGCATGTACAAATTATAATATGGGTGTAGAATACAAATGTTAATTAGATTTTTTTATATACAAATGTTTAATGTCTCAATATAATTCCATATTTATATTTATAATTTATCTTCTTATTATATATATCGATAAGTATCCAATTATAAACATGCATACTTTAATATTTTATTTGCAGAAAGTACAATTTTTTCTTATATTTGATATATTTAGCTTTATTTACCCAAAATCTATACATTGAACCCTGATTGTAACGATTTTCAGGAAGCATCGTTTATACGATAACCACCTTTTTGTTATCTCATTGTTACTGTTATTTCATTTTAATAATTTATTATTATTTATAAAATATGAATCAAACGTGTATTGCTTTTAAAACTTTACGAAATTATTTCCTAGTTGTAATTTCTTAATTTATATTATGTTCAAATATTACATCATTTCAACATTATATTTGGTACTAAAAGTCCAGTAATTAAAACTAATAAAGTGTTTGATATATATGAATTAAGAATATATTTTAATAATGCAAGTTTTGTATTATTTTATAATTGCAGAAAATATTACCTATTAGAGAAAAAATGCATTTTTAACATTTATCAAATTAAAAAAAAAAGTTAATCTCGGTCATATGTTCGAATTATAAATTAAACTTATTTTATAATGAAATATTTTGCTTGTATTAATTAAAAAATCAATTAGTCTATTTTAAATATAACAAAATGATTATTCTCTTTTCCTTCGAAAAATCAAAGCGTATGTTAATAATATAATAAAAGTTTTATGAAAGTATTCACATATGACCCTTTTATGTCTAAAAAGATTAATAAATTCTATTAGTCCCTTTATGTTATTTTATGACTATATAGAAGTTAGTATTTAGTATTCAATCTTAATCCCTTATTCTTTGTTGAGCTTATCATATTTAAAATGTAAAAATTGAAATGTCTAAGTTCTTCCGTGTTATCTTCTCTAATGCATCAAATACTATAAAAATATAGTATTTAAAATCAATCTCATATAACTTATATTTTAACATAAATAAAAAGTTGTAAAAGAGCATAATTTATTATTTTATAACAAACACATTTTATTGTATGAAGTATATAAATAAAAATTTAAATGCTATTTTTGTAATAAAAATTTTTAATTTTGGAAATAAGAAAAAAAATGTTTATAATACCGAGATAAATAAACATTTCATCGATACTTTTATATCAAAGTTGATGTAAATTTAAATATAATAAATTTTATATTATCTAATCATATAAATATATTTTCATAAAATGATTTAAAGTTTTAAAATAAATATGTATTTAAAAAATAGTAAGAAAAGAAAACAGCAAAGATTTTAGTATACGATTGTACTTTTGCACTCGTTTTAAAAAGAAACCTCGAAATTTTGAACATTATTATTATGAATCATAAATAATATTGAATAACCGGTCAATTAATTCACTATTAAAACAATAAAAATTGCTCATGACTCATCAACTAATAAATTAACCTACAGTTACAGAATAAAAATGAACGAATTCGATAAATTATAGGCTTAAAACAGACAGCTTACATCCATGTGATAGAAGGATGGATTTCAATCATACAGCCATTTTTATGGATCGTCCAAAAAGTCCTATTACAAATGAGCGATCAGAAAACGGACGCGAGCAACGAAATCATGAAACAACGGAAGGAAATTCATCGATGCCCAGATCAACACCGCCGGTTTACGAAAACATTGTTACTCTCGAAAAACCGGAAAATCAAGAAATTGTATCAACCAACAATAATTGGGTATTTAAATGGCCAAAGCATCAGCAGCAAAAAAAACAACAACAAAATGGCTATCTTTTATTGCATCAGCAATATCAACAACAACAAATTTGTCAAAGCCCACGTAATTCAAATTACGAAGAAATTGACCCTCAAAACTATGGCGAGGAGAGACAGATTAATAACTGTGGACAATTGAAAGAAGCAACACACATAACCGATGGTGAGATTTTCATTGATTTTTTCAGATAAATAATATTTTTTTAATTATTTATAAAATTAGAAGAATTTAACAATTTCTTAAAAGATTGAATTATATTTTATTTTGTAACAAATATATAATAATGGGTTATTATTCGAAATTTTTTGCAAAAATTTCATAAACAGATATATAAGATTAAATTATCTTATATAGATGACCTATATTTACACAATCCTTATAATTAAAAATTTGTAAATTTTTCAAATAGATTATTGTCTATATATGCAATATTCTTAATATTAATGTTCTTATTATGAAATATAATTTTTATAAACTAAATTCAATACGCCATAAAGTAAATTTCCAAGATATTTCGACCATTTTCTACTTTTATTATTTCAATAATACAGTAACATTTGTTTTGATATTCTTAAGTAGATTTCAAGTATGTTAGACATAATAAGTATTTTGAACTTTTTATAAGAATTTTCATTTTTATGGAGATGGTCTATTTTTAATATTTTTAAATATATAAAAACTATATTTAACAATTTAAAGTTTATGTTTAAAAGTTTGTTTTTATTTAAAAGTTTTAATTATTTTGAAGTATAAATTATTTGCAAATTTAATATTATTTTGTTACATAATTCTTAATTATAAAAGTTTGAATTTTAAAACTTAATATTTTATTTGTTTATATAAAAAAATAGTATTAAGATTTCAAAAAAGTTGTAAATAGAATAAATTTAATAATTTTTTATAAATATAAGAATTTTACATCAAACTTTATTTTTTAATTAGATATAACTATAAATTCTCCGCTACCCGAAACAAATACGAAACCCGCAATTCACCATTACGAAAATTTCACACCATTCAATGGGAAAATCAGTATCTATGAAAACGTGATCCCATTTCACAATAATCAGAGTAACAATAATAACAATTCTAATAATATGAGTGTATCAAGGCTAAAAAAAGGTACGAGAGACACGTGCGAGAAAATAATCGATATTAAATGGGACGTATCAAACGATGATCTACTTGAAGCAATAGAGCAGCTGTCAATGCTTTCCAAGCCAAGGAATTTTGGAGGATTTTCCACGACTACCGTAACGACGACCATGCCAGTGATGACAACAATGACAACGACAACACCCAAGAGGATTAATAGCGAACGTAACAACGCCAAATCGAACGAAGTTAAAGCCGACAAAGAGCGAAAAGAATTGGAGGAAGAAGATCGAAAGAAATACATTGCATTCCTCCAAAATGAGAAACAGCACATACTAGGTAATATGGATGGATTCAAAAGAAGCGTGGTTGATATCGAGATACAAGAAGAGGAAATCAATCGAGAGGTGCTTTAAACATTGTTTATATTAAGCAATTAATAATTTTAGTTATTATGGCTATTTTATCATAAGATTGATATATAGAACATTAATTTAAAAAATATATGTACACAATTTTTCTAAATAATGCGAAAAGTAAAAAGTGAATTAAATAATGTAAAAAGTAACCGATATAAAGTTAGTAACAAACTACTTGTTCAATTTATAATACCAACGCAGATTTTTAATCGAAACATTAGAAATAAAATATTTACATATAATTCATATTCAACACGTATAATTTAATTGAGAAATCATAAAATTATAGAGAAATTATTCAGAATCCATACATGTGTATGTGTAAAAACATAAAAATAAAAAGTTTAAATTTATCATTTTCTTTTTATTAATAATTTTGAAATGTTCATTATTTTATTGAACAAACCGGAAAATATGATTTTCTATTTTAATTTTTAATTAAAAGTTAAATAAATGTAAAGTTAAATAAAATCGTATTAAACATAATAATACACAAAATATGAATAGAAGTATATATAGAAAATGAATATTCAATAAGAAGAAAATGAAACATATTTTGAAGCTAAATATAGAAGTATAAAGACATATTTAGATAAATGGTATTGCTAAGTAATTAAAATAGAAAGCAGCTGCTGTGCTTCTAATAAAAGTGAATGTAAAAGAAAAAATTTTCGCGCCTTAAGCAACAGAACATAAGTACGATAGACTTAAGATCGATAGCTTAAGCTACAACGGTAGAATCAATGGTAAAACGTCCCTTCGGGGGCATTTTCATGGCATAATTCCAAACGCAAAGCGATGTAAAGTTGTACCATTCTACCATTATAGTTGGAGCTCGAGGCGGCTCTCCTCTCAGCTGAGTTTGAATCCGAGTCGCTGAAGCTCGAACAGGAAGAGAGCGAACGAACCCACGCTCTCACGAGGATCGATGAGCTGGAGGACGATATAGCGGAAAAGAATGCGTCGCAGGCACACCTTCAGGGGGAAGCTAGGCAGCGGGTCATCCGGGCTCAACACATGTGTGCGACACTCGAAGAGGAGTTGGCAGACGCGAGAGGCCGCGACGACGAGCGCGATAGCGACCTCGTTGATAAGCTTGCCACTCAAACGGAGATTCTCGAGACCGAGAGGAAGGCCTTCGAGGACCTCGAGTTTCATCACCTAGAAGAGGAGGCTAGCAAGCTCGCCACCAGGGAGGAGCTACAACGGTTAGTTTTTAACCACGAATTTACGAATTTACAACCGTATTAAGTTATTTAACATATCAAAATCTTATTAGCCATTGAAGAGTACTTCTACAATTAATCACTTTATGATACTATTAAATATGAAGATATTAAAAATATACGTTATTTTAATAAAAATATAACTTTTATTTTTTTAAATATAAACTGGTTATTTTTGTAACAAAAAATTTATTTTTAATTGTATAGAGACATATGTATTTAATTAATCCAAACTTACCGATTGACTTTCAATTTCTTTTTGATCTTCTACGGTCTATGAAAATATAAATTTTTTATTTCTACGTTCCAATCAATTATAAGCTTCTACGGAACTGGTAGAAATAGAATTTTTATTTTATTATTGTGATAAAAAGCATACGTTAAAGAAAAAAATAATATTTTAATTTAATACCGAAAAAGTACATATTTAAAATTACCTTTAAAAAAAAATACAAATACATTTTTTCAGAACTTAAATTTTATACAATATTTTGAAATATTAAGTTTTTATGATTTTAAATATTACAATTAATCTATTAATTTTGTCATTTTTATAAAATACATTTCAAATGTTAAATTAGTCGTTAAATATAAAAATAATTAATACAGATTTAATTTTTATTCATTTTTGATAATATTATAACATATAATATGTATATAATAGTTTAATAACATACGATATTTTCTATTTTAGATATGTCAGCGAATTAGCAACGAAAATCGAAAATAGAAAAATACAAATTGATCAACTAAATTCTCAGCGAAATGAAATTAAAAATTCAGTTAAGAAAGAAGCAAAGAGCCTTGAAAGACAAAAAATCGCGCATTTGAGAAGATTGGAAGAGGTTACGATAATTTATAACTATCTGTTACAATTATAGTATACCAAATTTATTTGTATTATCAAAATAATAAAATATCTAAATACAATTCTAAATAATATAATTTGTGAAATACGTTTAAAAATCTTCAATTTCTTCTGTTTTGTTATTAAGATTCTTAAATTAACTGTTTTTACGAAATAATTATTTTCACATTACATTTTGAGATTTTGCTTAATCATAAAAGTATATATTCTAATTTATCCATGCTCTAAACAGGGTCGTAATCGATTGCGTGCCATTGACGATGAATTGGAAAGCTTATCAAAAAATGTTGTTGATAATCTTGACGTCAAACGATCGCCTAGTAGAGAGGATTTCGACAGAATATCGAGGGTTACAACCGACTCTCCAATCGTCAATAATCAGGGCAGCCTAGGAAGGAAAACGATCGAGTCTCTAAAGGAGATTGAGCGAAATCGACAATTACATTTAGCCAAACAAGGTTAACTCTCACAGATTTCTTACAATATTTATATAAAATTAAAATGCATAAAAATATCCAAAACGTACTACAATCTTTAAAATATTTATTATTTTTGTAAAATTTTACTTTACAAGTAAAAAAATAATATATCGAGTATATTTAAAAATGCGCTTTACTTTATTTAATATAAATTACTTCTAGTATAGAAATGATCAATTACATAACTATTGTGATTATTATAAAGTTTATCCTGATAATAAAATGTTTAATTTTCTCTAATCTAAATCAACAAAAATTAATTGTAATTTAATTATAGAAAATATCTTGATTTAGATAAAAATAGTGATAACTATTTGAAAATGTTAAAATTTTGATTATTGATAAATAATCAGTCAATGAATTTTATATTTATTTTCGTCATTGCAGGTAGTCAAGTAATATCGGAAGAAAGGCGAAGGGTGGAAGAACTGAAAAGAAGAGTACAGGATGAAGTGCGTTCACAATGGGAGGAAAGAAAAATGAATTGTACGTCTTTCAATAGTGTCGAGTCCGGTGAGGAATCTTCAAGTTACTCAACCGGACCTACCGAAAGGTAATTTAAATTTGAATCAAATTCTGTAAATTAGATCATATAATTCAAAGAATAATTTAAAAATTGATTTATTAACGGTTATTGGTTTGTTTCTTTGATATTGATTTTGGAGCATTTACTAAGTACATACTACTTGTATAGTTATTAATAATATAAAATATAATTTATAATAAATAAAAATAAATATTTTGTATATAACAATATTTCTTAAGTTAAAATTATTTTAATAATAGAAAAGAAATAATAAATATTTGGATATTTCATAGTATCATAGAATATTAAAATAATAAATATATTAAGGTATTTTGGAAATTATTAGCGATAAAAATTAGCATTAAACTTTAAATATTAAAAATGATGCTATTAACCAGAGCAAATATCTACAATTCACTTTAAATTGAATAATAGACGTGAATAACAAAGTATGTAAATTAATGTATGTACATTAATTCTTATTACGAAAAATTATTATCTTTTAGTATTTTATATAACTAAATACAATATGAATAATGTTAAACGGAATGAAACGATGTTCTTCCGGACTTTAGTCCGCGCACATGTGTCATCGCTTTGAAATAATTACACATTATAAAATTAAAACGAAATTTTATTAATAATATTAAAGAGAAATTTACGGTTCGTTTCACGGCATAAGCACGATTCCTTGCATTCGATATCTTCATCTCGCCTTGTGATTACATCAAAGGTGATAATGTATAAAAATGAAATCATCTACGTAAAAAGGAATCAGTTTCAATGACGAGAAAAATATTTTCATAATGGATAAAAAGAAAAAAGTCTAAAATATTGAGTTTCATAACATAGATTGTTTTTTAACCGAACTTCCCAATCGTAGATATATAGATTACGTAATAGTCGATCATTAGACGTTTGCCATTGATTTTGTCATACGATCATCTTACATGCGAGTCTTATTACGAAGGACGAACTCATTGCTCTCGCGCAAATTCCGAACTCAATTTACGAAACATGGAGGTACGGTTGTCTGGACAAGTCACTCGTGCGACATCCTCGCCCACGGAATGCGACGTAAAGGAAAGAAAAAGAAAGAAGACATTGGCGTAGGAATGGTACACCGTTCGTCGGAGAAAAAAGAAAGCAAGCGCGACGAGCCTTGAATTCGTCGTTAATCAGCAACACTCGATGACACGTCATAACGACCAACACCGAGAACGTAACAAATGCACGAATTCCGGACTAGAGTGCGCGCGAAAAACTCACGTGAAAGTAAAAAGCCGCGAGACGAGGGGCACGGATCCCATACAAATACCGGTTTGTACAGGCTTCGACGAGACGCGTCGCGCCGCTCAGCGACAGTTTCGCTTTTGATGTTTCGCCCGATAGCCGGTCCGTGGGAGTAGTCACTGATAAGACACTTTGGAAACAGTTCGCGGACGAGCGTCGGTCCCTCCCTGTCGCCGAGTGCATTCTTGTATAATGCACTCGTGCCACTCCTAACTGTCCGTGGTAGTCGAATGGGTTTTTGAGGTTGCAAAGCCGATTTAATGCAAAGTATGCGACGTACTTACAAAGTACGTTACGCGGAGTGCGCGTCGCGAGTTGTTGGGTGTTGTTGGGACAGCGACTCGCGGAATGGGAAATCGTTCGATATTTTTTCGTGATTTTGTCGTGGAAGATGAGTGGCATTCGTCGTAAGTCGTACACGCAATCGTTATTTAGTTTAAAACCGACGGTGAATTTCGATTTTGTGTCTTTCTATATTTCCAGCTAGAAATTAGGGACTAGAATTTAAAATAACCAGTGCCTTCGTTAATATCTATCGTTTATTTATCATTAAATTATCCAATATGTGTATATTGTAAAAAATAAAATGACTTTCAACGAAATATCGTAAGCCAAGGATAAACCTAGATGGTTAATGTATTAAAAAATTTGAAATATTCGAAATCATTTCGATAAGTTTGATACGTATATTTAATAGAAGTATTATGTAAAATTTTGTAGTTTTAATCAATTTTATTACCATTTTTAATTTTTATTTAAATAAAAACTTTTAAATTTTTCACATTGATTTTATTCAAAATCTGCTACAAATTTATCTATAATATTATATAAGCATTTCATTATCAATGTACTATATGAATTTTGTTATATTTTGATAATTTGTTATTTTGTTTACGCGTTTTGTACATTATTTAAAAATATATTTCGAGTAGAACAATTTTTTGAATTATTCTAAAATGTGGAAAATTGAGTTCGATTTTCCCCGAATAAAAGAGATAATCGATGCTTCGACTCTTCCTTAATATATTTTTAAACGTAACACGAAAAATTTTATAGACAAAATTTAAAACAATATCTCCTGCTCAATTTTACCATGTTCTTTTTTCTCGTTTTTTTCCTGTATAAATTTTAATCAGTTTTCTCGCACTCGTCTTCGCAATCATATTTAACGATAGTATAAAAAAAAACGTGCATATAGAGTCAGAGGTTGCGCAAAATTGTTGAAAAAAAGAAGCGAGAGAAGGATAGAAAGAGTCTGTGACTGCGCTTTTTCGAATGAGCAAGAATGAATAACGTGCGGGAGCTGAGCAATGCCGTTATATACAGAGCTCGTCTAACCGGCTGCAATCTGATAACTCTTATCACGAGTAGCAAATGGTATATGACGTCGAAGGACTGGTTTGTGGAAACGTGCTGTCCTAACCGAGCCGAATTGTACACAGCGTGAGTTGCTATTTTCGATCAAATTACAAGGATGACTAAATAATACTCGTAAAGACTTTGGAAAGCTTTACAAATAATAATAAGTTTAAAGAAAAGAATGAAGAGAGATATAATATTTTCAAACAAATAATATCTTTGTTGGTTATTTTATCAATTTTGATTGTAGTAATTGCAATTAAATTAAAATTTCAATAACGTTTATCAGTTATTTATAATTAAATAACGGCATAAATCTATATTAAAAATTTTTGATCACACCTATTCGCATAATCTGATAAATACGCATGATATCATAACATAATCACAATTCCTTAAAATGTTAGAACACACTACAAAAAAATCCAATACGTATGTATACAAATAAATACACGTGTATGATGTACGAAACACACGCTTTCTATTATCATTCTCCACGTTACAGTTTTAACCTAAAGCAATATTAATCACGTGTACTTACAAACAAAAACAGGCAGTATTCATAATTAAAATACATTTGATTTTTCTGTTTCAAATCATTTTAATTGCTTCTTGATTTTAAGTAATTTTACTTTGTAAAATATTACCAAATAAATGCATCAAAAAATGTATAACATGTAAAAATATGTATGTGGTATGTGTATGTATGTATGTATGTATGTATGTACGTGTGTGTGTGTATGCATGTACATATGCACCATTGTAAATATTTTAAACAAATAACAAATTTAATTACTATATAGCATTCAACCAAATTATTTTTCTTAAAACAATAATGTTCAAAATAAAATGTTTATATAAAATAATATTGCTTCCGTTAATCTTAAATATTAACGTAAATGCATTCGTATTATAAAATAAATAAAATATAAAAAAACAAAATATTATATATATATATATATATATATATATATATGTACATACGACTAATGCTAATACATTTTACCAAGGAAATTTTAGCCAAATGAAATAATTAATATTGTTATAAACGTTGTTTTAAAATATTAATGTAATAATGTTTTAGTTATATTATCTAAAATTTCACTATGCAAAGTATTTTATATAATATATTTGGGTTGTAAAATTAGTGTTTTAAAAAAATAAAATGTATTATGTCAAATGTAAAATTGTACGTAGTAAACCTGAACAAAAACTCGATAAGAATTTATCGTGATAAATACACTGTCATCGTACACAGAAATTCTACAGGGTATTTGGAAATGAGGGATAGGAAAACATCCTTAGTTAATTTCCCTATTTAAAAGGACTACAACTGCCAAGTCCCAGTCGCAATCGGCTAGAAGTCAGCATCCAATCTAGTCAGTAATCATTTTTTTTAATTATTCTTTTGTATGTAAAACGTTTGTTTAAACAAATAACTACAGAATCTAATTCACAGTTCAATTAATAACCAATCAGAATTATCGAACTCTATTAATCAAAAAAGACTATTCGAAAGTTTCTGTTGTGTCAAAGAAAAAATATAAGTAAGTGTAAAAACAAACTAAATATATATACGCATATACATATATTTGAAAAATTATATAAAAAAAAATTAATTTTTTAAAAATTATTTACACTTATAATCTTTGTATTTCACCTTTGATATAAAATTAATATAGGCCTAAAAACGTCAATACTTTTGTATTGATTCCTTACTAATTAGATTCGATATAAAATTAGGTTTTAGATAAAATATAAATACTCTTTACTCGACATAAACTGGCTTTATATATATTTATATCTCAAATCTCCTTTTGACTCATATTAAAAAACGATACGTATATTTACACATTCATTATTATTTTCGTTACTAATATTATTTTAATAAAATCATTTTCATTTACGCTGAATTCAATACGAAATTAGTATAATTTTAAAAAATGTCAGTACTGTTGATATTTAAATACTAAATCCCATGATTTAAATATTATTATAATATAATTCTTTTTAAAAAAAATAACCAATTTTAATCGAACGGGATTAAAGCTATAGTTCTACCCCCGACTAGTACACCCTACTGTGTAGGTTGAAGGAGCGAAATAAAGAAATTGTAGGTCATAATAATTATATGGATCGTGAAGCGAATATAATAGATATTATATTTAGAAAAATTATACATGCTATCAAAAAATGATTAAATATATACGATATTATTTAATTTGTATAAATACAAAAATATATCTTTACATTGTTTAGAATTATTACTGTCATAATTATATTATGAAGACATAGATTAATTTTTAATTATATTTTAACATTATAACATTAATTCTTAATAAGGTTTGATATAAATTATCTGAATTTTCCAGTGGAAGCGGAAGCAGCGATGGCGTGGATAATAGCACCAGTGAAAAATTGTCGCCTGGTAAACTTTCGGAATTTACGTCACCGAGTCCAGGTCCGTCGGACAATTCTTATACACTCCTATCAACCGACAATGTAAATGATAATTTTTATTTCATTATTTTTTTATTCATAAGTAAAATCTATTAAATTAGATACGTGTAGTCTATAAACGTAATCTATAACATTTTTTTATTTACCTGTAAGCAATTCAAATATTATAAACATTATTTTTGAAACTTTGAGATAAATAAAAATTAAAACAATACTTTTTACAAATACATAATAAAAATTTCTTAATTTGTGATTTAAATTATAGAAGCTGAAAATAACTTATGAAATATCTTACAATGTAAGTATATTCCATAAAAAATTTAAGAATTTTTTAAAATAAAATAAAATATAATATTGTGAAATTCTTAATGATATTTATATTTCTGCTTTTGTAAAGAAACTTGTTTTATCGGTTTGCAACAATTGAATCTTAATAATGTTGAAACTTTTTGCTTTCTACTCATAAATCATGCAAATACAATACAAATCTTTACTAAATATTTATTAGCTGTAATAAAAATTTAAATAGTATCGTATGTTCAAAGTGAAATATTTTTTTATTTATGCGGTATTAAAATATTCTCTAAATTTAAATTCAAATTTAAATATAAATTTTATATTGATCTTAATTTTCAAACTTCAAAGTTTTATATATATGTGTGTGTGTGTGTTGCTAGTATAAATTAAGGTTTAAATACAAAAAATTTATTCATTTTCCTAATACCTTATACTTTGTATGTACTTTTTGTATAGATAAGAGATAATAGATCAACGTCTATAGAAACAGAGAGATTCAATGGAAATGGAAGTGGAATAGTTGACGAAACCGGGAGTCGACCTCTTTCTCAAACTTCTAGTGAATTAGATTCCCTCGGTTCTTTACAAGTTAAATATCGAGACAAGCCAAAATTACAAGTATATAAAATACTTTATTATTAGTTTAACGATACAAAAATTTTAAATAATGATTAAAAAAATAAATATCTATACTACAGTTTTAATTGTTACAAATAAAATAAAGTTTTTTGTATTTATTTTTCAGTACAATTTTAATTTTTTGAAATACTATATTTTTTACTACAGAATTATATGAATACTTTTCATATGTACGAATTCGTAAAAAATCTATACAAAATGTATTAAAAAATTATAAATTATAATAACTTATGTTAATGCTCAAATTCAAACATAGAAATCAAATCCTTGTAAAATAGACAATTAAGAAACATCATTTTTACAGTGAATTTTTTAAAGTGTTATTAAATTAAATAAAAATAAAAGATTCATATTTTTAAATATCTAATTACTGTATAAAAAGAATTTTAAAATTGATGACCATTTAGAAATATTAATTAGAGTAAATCCAAGTAAACAGTAAATCATTTAAAACACTTAATTTTATTTTATATCATATTTTTTAGTTATAAACATATATCTATCATTATTGTAAATAATAACTAATATGCATATATTAAAATATATCTCAACATAATAATTTTATAAAGGTAATTAAAATTAAATGTTTTTTATCCACTTATTAAAAAAAAATTGTTTTTCAGAGACCTCTAACAAGGTATTTGCCAATAAAATCAGAATCTTTGGATCTGAGGCATCATATCGAAACAGCAGGTCATCAACTACCTTTGATTCATGATGTTTCTGTGGATAAAACAAGTTGTAGTGGATACCTTTCTAAAATGAGTAAAAAATTTCATCACTGGAACAAACGATGGTTTGTTTTTGATAGAAAACGTAAAACGCTTACGTATTACAGTGATAATAATTTAAGAAAGCCAAGAGGTGTTATTTATTTCCAGGTAAATAATTAATAAGTAATAATTATAATGTACTAAAATTTTATCTATTTTAAATTTTTTTTAACTTACATTTAATTTTATTTCATATGTTATTAAAATTAATTTAATTAACTCTTTCAAAAAAATTCTTTGAAATTAAAATAAATTTTATTTATTTTCAGTCAATTGAAGAAGTTTACATAGACCACATGAATACAGTTAAATCACCTCAACCATCTTTAACATTTATCGTCAAAACTACAACAAGACTTTTTCACCTCATGGCTCTCAGTCCAGAAGCTATGCGCGTTTGGGTAGATGTTGTTTTCACTGGAGCTGAAGGATATCATGAATTTGACCCCAACTTATGATAATTTTTATCATAATTTTGAAAATTGTACATTAATATTCAATCAATAACTTCTAAAAGTTAAAAGCAAAAAATTTGATGTTTTACTATTTTAAAAGAATTTTATAAGAAAATTCTATTCTTTGTATTACAAATGCAAAAATTCACAACCATGAATTTGCTTAAACAAAGCCCAATATAAAACAGGTGCCAATGTAATATATTTTTTAATTAAAGGGCATTAAGTGTTATAACTAATTAAATTTGAGATAGCTCAAATAGTTTCACAGCTCTTAATCTAGTCTTCCAACACAGAACGAGAATTTGCTAAACTTAAAATAGTCCAAGGATATTATAAAATGTCGTTATAGGACTTCTAAACATTGTACATACAAATTAATTAATTTTGAACAGAATCAAAACTCGCTTCTGATTGTGCGGAATTGAGACTGATTTCGAGGTTAACATGCAAATCATTGAATTGTGTCTTTGAAGAAATGGGTGCATAAGTGCCAGAAAATACACCAAAGTGCATTTATTGTAGGTAGACGTTTTGTTACCTCTTAAAAAACATTTTCAATCATGATCAATCATGAATCAAAATAAAATTTTTAATGGCGTTTAACTTTTTACTATTAAAAAATTATGTCTTAATATTAAATATATTATTTTAATAAGTATTTTGCCTCTTTCGATAGAAAAAGGTTTCAAGAATTTAAATCAATTTAAATATTTGTCGGTTATTATGCAAACTTATAAGACTTATAAGTTTTTTATGTCTATCAACTTTTTTGATTTGGCATACACTAAATTTAGGACATCCTGAATAAATAGATAATATGTATTTAATAACATATATATAAAGTTTTTCTTTTAAATCATATTACCTACATATCCATCTTGCCAGCAACATTTTATACATCATGTACAAAATCCTTACATGAATAATATCAATTTTACACATACATTAAAATTACATTTAAGTATATTCAAAACTTTAATACAACAATATTAAAAAAATCAAAGTATTTAAGCAATTAAAAATATTTATTATTTTTCATTTAAATGAAATTATTTATTAAAATACTTTTTTTATATAATTTTTTGAATATTTTTACATAAATTTAAAACTAAATATTTAAATATTAGTTATATTAATGAGTGTACTTACTCACTGATGTTATTTAACGATGATCTGCATTGTGGAGAATGTCGAAGTTTTATCTTTGGTGAGTATTTTGATGGTACTTTAAACATTGTACTTTATCACTATAAAAATATACCATAGTAAAAATATTAAACGAAATAAAGTTATTATTTATAGCATTAATGAGTACCTTTAGTATAATTAAATATGGCCCAAAACACTTAAAAATTATAAATATTAAGTGAAATTTGAATTTAAACCTTTTATAAATAAATTTGAATAAATAATATTTTGCACAAAGTATATAATGAATTAAGGAAAATTAATGGGTCTTGATCAATTCATTAGAAGCTCAAAATTAATTACAATGTATTTAAAGCTATTTAAAGATAGATTTAATTTTTTTGTTTGACTTTCAAAAGTTGGTTTCACCTTGACTATCAAATATAGAATAAATCTACAATGAAAAAATCTTTACAAATTGATTACATAGTATTTCAAATTTTATTGTTAATAGAAAAAATCATAAGATAAATGAATTTTAAGAAATCGTAAAGTGAATGTTTTTTATTAATTTCATTACGTAAAGGTTAACTTCCGGTTAATTTCTTTGTTTTGTGTATATAAGGAATGTTAAATATGTATATATGTAAATAATAATGAGCCAATAGTTATCTTCGAATTATTATATGATTTTAAAAAAGAATTTTTTTTAAATCAACGGTACTTTTTTTTTTAAAATAAAATACTAACAATTTAATTTTTAAAATATTTGTGTGTTGCAATGTAGCTAAAGTATTTATTTTCTTTTTAAATTTTATATTTACTATGATTATTATATTAATACACTTTAGAAACATGAAAAAATTCCATTTATTAAAAATAATATCAAAGTATAATAGAATTTCTTATAACCCAGCTTACAACATTTAATGTCACTTTGATTTTTAAAATGATTTGTTTAATATTCATAAATTTAAAAATCAAACCGTTATTGTATTATATTAAAAAAAAACAAAATATTTGTTTAAAGAAACACAATTAAGAAAAAATTTATATTTTAATATAAAAAAATTTATTAAAAATATGTTTTATAAATATATGAAAATTATAAAAATTAAAAATTAATATCTATTTGTGTAAAAGATAATACTATAAACAGCTTATCCTGATCCAAATGAAATAGATGTACATTCCAAATTTTGTAAGTCAACAATTACTGCACTTTGAGTGCTTGCAAATTTTGGAATACATACAAGGCGTATTTGTTGGCCATTAGTACCTGAATAAAAATAAAAATTAATTTAATATTAATCTGTTCATTGATTTGAAATATAATAAAAAGAATAAAATTATTTGACAAACCTTGGTACATTTTTGTTTCAAACTTCTCCATATTTCCAGCAAAATAGATATCAGGACATTCTTTTAAAATAAATGGATCACTTTTATAAAATGGTATACATGGAATAGTATCTGGTGCAGTTGGACATAAATGTCTCCATTCCAGAGACTTTTCGAGCCATTCAATTGGTTTTAAAGTTTCAAGTCCGCAAACCTTTTGGATGTTTTGAATGGGTTGACCACTTGTTCCAACAATTATTCTATTAGAAACTTTTCCTATCCATGGATTCGTTACCCCACTTATACTATTCAGTCTGCAATTGAAATACATAAGTATAGAAGTTAAAAATATTAAGTGGAAAATAACAATTTCATTTTTCTAATTATTTTGATAAATTAAAAAAATTATTTTTAATTCGATAACCTTTTAGCTTTAGAAAACAATCCAGGATGCATTGCTTGTTGAGGCATCATGAGTTTAGTAATATCAAATTCACCTGGCATAACTGTAATACAACAATTTGAGCCGATAATATTAAGCAACGAATCAAATCTTTGTATTCCAATTGCCACATCTTTCGCAGCTGCTGCATCTTCAGCTTTACCGCTAGCATGTCCCCTACTCATATGATAATCTGCACAGCCTTTTATACTATTACCTGCTAATATAACCCGAACAATCGATGCTTGTTCTTCTTGTACTTTTTCATTGCCCACCATACCTCTTAGCCATTCGATAAACAAATTCAACGAAAGATTAGGTGGATTAGATGCAAGTTCTAAGCCTGACAAAAAAACTACTTTCTCGGAAGATGTAGAATTTAACGATACTGATAATTGAGAAGGGCAACCAGGAAAACACCAATCTTCAACCTAATTTTTTAAAAACTTACATTATAAAAAGATATATTATAATTAGTTAAATATGTTAAAATTGATTTTACTTCAAAAGTACTCTTTTGATTTTCTATGCCAATAACAGCGCATACTACTCCAGTAACTGATTTTTTAACATTAACGTTATCACCAGTTAATCTAATACGCGATGTTTGATCTTCTAGAAATAAATGATCTTCTTCGGAACAATAATCTTTTTTTGGTTCAATAGGTAATAATTGATGTTCGTCACCAAGTTCTTGCAAAATTGATGGTTTATTTGGTTGATGCTTATATAAAGTACCAATAATAGCACAACGTGTTTTATTTTGATTTTCAAGATCTGATAATGGAATTACATTTAAATCTGAACCTAAATTGTAATAATTTCAAAATTATTTTATTATATTATTATATAGTTTATGTATATTGATTTATATATAAAAAAATAATTAAATAAATATTTTTATTTCAATTTAAATATTCATAATTACCCCATTTTTCAGTAAGTTTCTGTTTTAGTATTGGCGATAATTCTTCAAGTCGTTTTACATACAAACTTGCAAATTGTTTTACATAATTATTACCTTCTTTAGCAAATCGACTTGTTCCATCACAATATTCAACTGTCTTCCGTTCAAAAATACATTTATTCAGGTACTTACAATTTTCTTTAATTTCAATCATTTTTAAAAAAAATTTCTTATAGAAAGTATAATATGAAAAAGCAGAAAACTAAAAATATAACCTAAACTTTAGCGTGAAAATATTATTTTTCCCGCCATTTAAACCTTGCATTTTTCGTTACATGAAGCACACACGCGCGTGTACGTATGTTTACGCTTGCATATATATATATATATATATATATATATATATACATGTATTGGTGTTCTAATAAAATACCCAAAGTTCTACAAACTTTAGCAATCCAATGACCACTTAAAAAATTCTTTACTTATAATTTTCAAATTAAATTTCAACTTATTTTATAGAATATATTTGATATAGATAAGTATAAATAAAATAAATATTTACAAGTTAATACTTACTTAAATTTATTTAAAATTTTTCAATAATATATTATAAATTACAATTATAAGTTAATTTTTGAAACTATAAAATTATAATATTAATATTATTTTTATAAATAATTTTTATAATATATAATTATCTGATAAGATACATAACCAGTTATATGTAATATTAAAATTTAATTGAACAAAACTTTTCAAATTCACGAAATTAATATAAATTTGTTAAAATTTGATACAGAAAATTTAAATATCAGTAAATAAATACTGCATATAGAATTAATGTATAAAACATAAAATATTAATTCACATGTACAGAAATTTTTTTAAAATTTATATTACCATATTAAATTATTTTGTTAAAAAATAGAAGTTTTAAATATCAAAAGAATAAATGTATTAAAATTATTTATGTATTGGTTTAAATAAGTATAATTACAACCAAGTGTACAGTATTTTATTTTTAAAAATAATAATAAAGATATTTAATTAATTTTTAATTAATCAGTGGTTTATATAAATTAAAAATTTATAAAATATGACTAAGATAAAATTCATTACTTAAAAAAATCTTATAGAAAAATAATCTTAAAAAGCCTTTTTTTCCAAAAATATTGGAATCCCGCCAAATTCAACCTTGTGGTCACTATATTCACAATCACCTTATTTTTCTCACGCTTGTGTACTGTATATATAATATAAATGTATAATGTAAATACATATGTGTATATTATACAGATATACAATTGAAACACCGCATAGACGAACAAATTAAACTTAATTAAAGCAATTAAAACGAAAAGAGTTTTTAGTATGCGTAGGGGCTAGTTGTAAGGATATAAAACCGGTGTATCGAGGAAAACGTAGTTAATTTGTTATGATAAAGAAAATGATCGTGTTGGATCAGCTTCTATCTTTGAGCTTCTGATAACTTAAAAAATAGATAAAAACCCATTACACTAACCTCCCTTACTTGAAAATAGATGAATACCTCATGTCGTTCAAAGGCTTGAGTTTTGCATAATTTCAAAATGACTCCTTAAACTCTATTTCTAATCCATAAGGTCACTCGAGAATATTCTATAAAGTTTCTCTACCTCTGATTATATCATATAATGGTTCTAATTGAGTTCTAAACTCTATTCGTTACTAATAATATTATTTGACGTTATCATTTTCTTAAACGTTCTACTCTGAGTTTATTTTTGACAATATTATCTTCTTATTCTTTAATTTTTACAAGATTTTATGATTTAATGATGTCCTATTCTTATTTCACCTTATTTTACGATCTTATAGTCTTTCCCTAAACTTCACTAATTTCTATTGGCAGTTTTTTTATTTAATTTTTTTAAGATTACTTTTTTATCAGAAAAATTTTCTAAATTGACCGAAAATAACGTCCTTTTTTGCTTAAAAGATTATATAAATTATATAAATGAATTGAAATTATAAAAAGTTATTTTCATTTTATAGAATATTGAATAATTTTCTATTATATTTTTATTGTTTCTTTTGACTAAACTTTTTTAAAAATAAGATATAATAAAATTTCGTGAAAAAACTATTAAAAAATGTTTAATCAATTGATTATATATAAATTATACTTTTATATTTATCTTTAGAATTTTATATAATTGTAATCATATTATCTTTTCAGTACTTCGTTAGCTTTGTCGATTATTTTAGATTTAATTTATTTTTTTGTGAACGTGATTGCAATGAAATATAATTTTAAACTTTTTATTCTAATTTTTGTGTAAGTATTTCTTTATTTTTATTTTCATTACTCAATGATGAAATCACTTTGTAATAGTATAATAATGATTACATCGGTATTATTAGTAATTATTTTTAATGTACATTTTTCATCATGAAATTCTCAAAGAAAATAACTGTATTAACTTTTCATATAATTACAAATTTTAATGAATATAGGTTTATTTTTTACTGCTTTAAAATATATTAATATTTTTAATATTTTGCGGATTCTTCGAATTCTTTAATTTATTTCATAAATGCTATGTAAAAAAGAGATAAAAACTTATTACTTTAATAAAATAGGTAGGTTTTTATCTTTAATTTTATATCTTATTCGTAAAAACTGTTTTATATAAAAATCAAATAACAAAATTTTCTTAATTCATATAATTATATTAAAAAATAAGCGAAAATAATTTTAGATAAAAATAATAATAATCCGAAAATAATATATAATGTTTTATTTCTAAATTTATATAGATTTTTTAAGATCGAGTTAGAAAAAATTTGAAATATTATTACAATTTAAAATAATATTAATTTTTATTTAATATTGATATATACAATATTTTTAAGGAAAATAATAAATTAATATAATGTACTAAATATTAAACTAATAATTATTTAAAGCTTACGGTTGAAATTACAAAAAATAATAATTAAAATAACCAAAATGAAATATCTGTACATAGATAATGACTTAAATAAAATATTATATATACGTACATTGACTGTGTTATGAAGCTGTATAATTTCATAAGCATTTTATTATTTTTTTTATTAAAATTACTTAATAATAAACTAAAAATAAATTTTCATGTTTTAATTTCTTATATTGAAATTAATAATTTCTAGTACAATTAACAATAACATTATGCTTTAAAAAGGATTGTAATAAATGTTATGTAAACGTTTAATGGTTAATTTAAAAAATTAATAGTTTCTATAATAATATTCTGAATTAAAATATAATATTAGTATTAAATTATAATTTATAAAAAAATATAGATAGTTAGGGTGCCAAAAAAAAACTATAACAATGACTATATTGCTAAAAATCATAAAGAGTATGATGTAAGTTATAATATCGAATTTAACAGAAGTTTATTTTAAATATTAAAATAAAAATTGTATGATGAAAATAAAATAATTTAACGAAAAGATTGTATTTTTAAGTATTATTTTATTACTGCCAAAATTTTGCTTAGAACTCGAAGAAATTCTCTGACATTGGCTTTTTTTTTAATTAATACATTTATCACTTGAAAGTGAGTCTAATAATAATAACTTTAATAAAAAAATTCGTTTAGAAACATAATAATAAACGCATCTATGATTAATAATTATGAAATAAATTTTAGATATATTCATAATAAATACAATTAAAAAATAAAAACTCATTCGGAAATATAGAAAATGCCAATGATACGAGTATTCTTAAAAAATAATAATAATAAAGTAAATAGTAATAATTGCGATGGTAATGAAAAATTGATAGCAATGGTAATAGTAATGATGATTCTGATGATGATTACGACGACGACGATGACGACGACGACGACGATGATATTGATAGAAATAAGTATAACAATAATAGATAGTAATAATTAGTAATAGTAGCAGTATTAGTAATAATAGCAGTAGTATTAGTAGTAGCAGTAGCAGTAGCAGTAGTAGTAGTAGTAGTAGTAGTAGTAGTAGTAGTAGTAGTAGCAGTACTAGTAGTAGCAGTAGGAGTATTAGTAGTAGTAGTAGTAACAGTAGTAGTAGTAGTAGTAGTAATAGTAGTAGGAGTAGTAATTACCGTCATAATGATGTCGCTCATTAATGAAATTTTAAATTTACATAAGTTCATTATCCATATAACATTAAAGCTACTCTCTGCTGTAGATGATGAAGAAGTAAACTGATTATATCGTAGTCAAAACTTTGCGCATATGTGTGTGCGCCCATACACTTACCCATGATCACCCGCCAGTACTCACACATACATGTATATGCACGAACACACGCGCGCGCGCACACACACATTTATATGCCTCTTCTATATCGTCAACATTTCCAATATGTAATTATGTAATTATGTAATTAATAATAATCATAATAATTATAATAATGAATTTATTAATTAATTAATCATTAGTAAGCTAATCCTTGCCCAGACACACACACATGTATTACTATGCATGTTTTACAATGAATGTACCGCGGTTTATAATTTTTTAAATATATAATATATATAATATATATACTTCGCAATTATGCACTTGAGTCGACGCTTACACGGGGCGTTATTATAAATAGAATATATCTTATTGCTTAGGTGATTCTCTCATTCTTTTTACTTTTTTCTGTTTTCGTTCTTTTCTTTCGTTCTCACAACTACGATACATTCCTCGTACTCGAATTACGAATCAATGTAGATTTCTTCGCTTCTATTACCAACGCGTTCTCACCATCCACTACATCGATAGAGTACAGCGTTTGCTCTGAATTATACATTATAATATCTCGCGGTCGCTTACACAATCTTCTCTCTTGCACTCTTACTTACGCTTACCCTCACTCTCGCACTCTCTCCTTTCTCTCCAACGTTTAATTTTTTTTCCTTTTTTTAGTAGTAAATAATTCGTAATATATTATATATAATATATATATCGTCATAGTCGTAAGAAGTATATAATAATCATTATACTATAATTGTAATTGTTTGCTAATTAATAATCGTAGTCATTACAGCTTTACGATGATATGTTTTTGTAGTCCCAATGATTAATATGCACGTATTTGTGCGGCGCGCCGCCCGCGAACCGCCGGCGATACTTGCACGCGACGCCCGCGGGCCGCGCTTATGGACGGATTTATCTTTTTTTCCCTTCATTTATTTTACTTAAAATCGTTCTTCCTCGCTTTGCCTTCCCGCGCGTTCGTCGAGCCCGAGAATGTGCGCGAGCCCTTGGCACCCGAGCCTCTCTCTACCCACGGCTGCGTGCTTCTTGCTTCGGGTGCCCGCAAGTATATACCCAACGAGGCCGATGTCGCGAGGACTCCTGGGTACCTCCGCGCGAAGTGTCGACGACCGAAAGCGTTACTTCGGTAGGTTGAAAGCGCGCGCGCGTCCTTCGCGAAGCTTCGGATTGTCTCTTCAACGTTTTTTTTACATTTTTTTCCTTTTTTCCTTTTTTACATTTTCTCATTTTTTCCTCTTTCCTTTATTCGTCTACACCTTCGTCGTACCGCTCTCGTCCATGCCACTACGGGATTCGTCGCGCGCGACTCCTTTAAATTTCTCCTCCTTCGATCTCTTTTTTATTTCGCGATGCTAAGTGCGCTCCCCGGATGTGGAAAGATTGTTCCCCCGCCCGACGAGGCCTACTCTCCTCGACGCTCCTCGGATTCGTAGACTAACCTTCGACTTTTCTAACGCGAAGAAACGGTTCTCGAGCTATCGATTATCCTACTTATTATTATCCTTCCTAGTCTTCGGAGGAACGATACTCCTAAATAACGATCTTTTCACGAGTCGATCCATCCACGCTATCGAATTTAAAGGATTTCGAACAAATTATCCGAGAGCGCATTTAATCCATAGTTCGCTTGAGCACAATTACACAGTGAATCCCTGCGGTTTCGGCCCTTTCAGCGGTCCTTCGAACCCTCTATCCGACCATTTCTCTTTATTTACGACATTAATAAATATTTCATCGTTTATTTAGATATAATCTTATAGTAATTCTATGTAAATATTCATGTCCTAAAGCGTCATCGCAACGCTAAGATTATGCTACTGCATAACTGCTTTTTTATCCTTAAGTATCACAATAACCTCACACAGAAAGCTGCAACTATACCTATTACTTTTACTAATACCTTTCTTTTTTTATTTTTTTTGTTTCATTCGCTTTCGAAATACTTTTATCTGCGTTTCAGCGCTTTCATTCGCTTGGAAAAACTCCGCTTCTTTACCGAAGTAATTCTAAACAGTTCTCGCTCACACAATTTTTCGAAGTGTGACTATACTGTGGTATGCAACAATATCGATAAGATACTTTTTTTTCACGATATTCGTTTTCTCATTTTTGTACGACCGATATGAACGTTTCTCTCGAAAGACCAATATTGTTTGAAAATTATACCTTGCGCAACGTAAAATTAAAAATGTATTTTAAAGTAAAGTTTTGGCTGCTTCGATATTTATTATTTTGGCTTTAGCTAGTACAACGGAGGATTTATCATGAATATTTTGCGATGAGATGAATACGAATTATTAGAAAAGACATCGTTCCAGGCTAATGTACGCGAAAAAGACGTACGTGAAAGTACAGCGGATCGATAATAGCAATCGATGGAAACTATAAAATGCAGCGCAGGTCAAATGATTATTGTCATCCCGCGTTGAATACTCAGACGTTTGTAATATAAGAACGATGCGATTCTTCCCGTAAAGTGACGCCTCCTTTCCTCGCTACCGATCGGTTCTCTCAAAGCCGTAAGTAATTAGTATTGTTTGACAGGAGCGAGATGAAAGAAAGGGGCTTTCGAGCGGAACGTAATTTGTCAGCTAACCCTCGGTGAAATCGCGCGTATAAACCAATGACTCTCGAGTTGGACTCATCCAGGCAACGAATCTTCGTTTCTGTTGCATTACTTCACTCGTTACTAAATGACCCGATCGATAAATTGGTTGGGCGAGAACACGCGAGTCAAGCGATATCACGGAAAGGCGTTGGGACCGATGTCTAAAGGAAATCTTATTTTCGAGCTCACGGCTTGACCCGTGGTGAACAAGATTTAGGATTACTTTTAAATTTAATCTTTAAATTCTGATTAATTTACTTTCTTCGTTAAACTTCGAAAATAGTGCTTAGCTCGTCGTTTTTAAACGCCGATTCTTAACATGTTGCACGTAAAATTACTAATTAACAATCAATTAAAACGCTTATTATCTTTTTTTTTAAAATCATTTTAATGAAAAAATTTTCGCCTTCGACTACTTTTATACTTATGCAAGGAGCAATAAATAGTTGTTCGCATTTTTTATTATTTATTCAATTTAATTTGTCTAATAGATTTTTATGTAAATATATTAACGAATCAAAAATCTAATAACGTGGATTTCCCATCCATTTTCGAGGCTCTTATTTATAAAATACAATAAGTTCCGTTAAATTGACGATTTGCATCTCTTATTTCTTATACTTTCATTCGATAAGACACCTACATAAGCAATAGTTATCCCAACGTTCGTTTAAAACTGTTCTCATTACAAAGATATGTATCAATACTTTCAATTGGTATTACAGTGATTGTTCAATTGCGTTAAAAACGCATTCGGAAAACGTTATAGAAAAGTCTGAGTTTGATAATGGTTCTTGAGAATAAGCGCCTCGGAAATTTCGCTAATCACCAACTTACACTTTTCGATCATTTTCTCGTCCACAAATATTGACTTTATCACATCTATGCGACGAATCGCGATTACTTTCATTCTTCTCCTCTCTTTCTATGACAATGCCATTGACTTAAAATATATAGTATCGCAACAAGCTTTTTATTTAAAAATCCTTAAAATAATAAATCGTCTTTTTCACAGCTGGCGATACTATCGATACAGTGTATAATCGTTGTGAGACTAACACTCGTCACTCTCTTATCTTGATCTTTTTTCACATTGCTTATGCTTCGTTTTTTTTAATTTTTTTTCTTTTTTCGGCTTAATACGTCTTTGGATCGACATCTTTGGTGATTCCCGCATAAAAATTTTTCTCTCACGATTATCATTATATACTTTCATCGGTTTGCTTAAATACACACCAGCTTTCTTCAAAAAAGAGCTATAAAAAGAATTCACACTCGCTTTTCACAATATTTAATATACGTTTACAATTAACATTATACTTCAACGTTTTACTTTCTTAATTAACTCTTAAGCTCGGCACTCAAACGAGCACGGATACTTTCGTTATATTATGTATCGCGTTACCGTTCTCGTGTATCTGTGTATTATATATTGTGGCTTTTGTCGTCCTTTTTTTCTTTTTTCTCGACTAAAAATTTTACGACCGTTCGAACGAATAACTTGTTCGAGCGTATAATCGGATGTTCTCTCTTAAAAATTCCAACGTTTATACGAAAAACATTATTTTTTCGTGTTTTTATTTATTAAAATTAAAATCGTTGTAATGAGAAATTGTCGTCGCGTGAACGGCGGCATCCGAAAGTACGCTCCCAAAGTATTATATATGCAATAAACGTACGTACAGCATTTTAATTTTTCCTAACTTAGCTGTGCACCCATCCGTGTAAATAAACATACGAGAAAAAAGAAACGGGGCTCTTTAGATGTTATGTATTCCTAGATTGACACAGTATAAAACAGCTGATTGACATATAAACCTTTGCGTTTGTTGCCTTCATATATTTATGTATAAATATATACATATGCATATACATATACGCACATATATAGGTGTGCATATACGTGTACGTATAATATACACATACACATAGTGATTATTGTTTTTTCTGCTTTTTTACTTTATTTATACTCATTTTTAATCCTGTTATGCGACATAGTTTGTGTTCTATTTCATCTATGACGATTACGTTTACATTGCTTCGCTTTTTTTTTGTTTTTTTTTTCAAGGAGGAATACAATAGTGTGGATCAAGAGAAAAGATGAAGGTGGACAACCCTTGTGCCGCCTTATCTTTTTATATATTGCGTACGTTTTTATTGTATGCGAACCATACATCGATCATTATTGCTCATATTTATTTCTAACGAATAAATAAAAATTTTATAGCTTTTATTTACAGTAAGAATGCGTTCATCGAAATGAGTTATCATTTATTACTTTTTCATTCAGTCCGATGTTTCAACCATGCAACAATTTTATTCTGGTATCTTGTAAGTGACTTTAAATTCATTTAGGTAATAAATAATTTGTTTTTATAAATAATACATCATTATATTAATTAAGCTTAAACTTTAAAATAAATAAAGACACTTGTAAGTAAAAATCTTTATAGCTTGATTCGATGTATAATTTTTATTTTTATTTTCATCCTTTTATTTTTTACTGTTTTAATTATCTTTTAGAAAATATAATAATATATAATAAATTATATAAATGATACACATATAATATTACGAGTATGTAAACGAGTACGCATAATGTCACGCGCACAATGTAAACGCAATCAGGTACGAAAAAAGAAACGTATCGTGTAAATAATTTCTATATTCATAGTAAAACTTATATAACCGCTTTAAATTATTTTTTATAATTTACTCTATATACTTATTTCTTCTATAATAATATATAGCGTTCACTAAGCCTACTGATATGAGTTAGTTCATTTTTTAAAGCACTTTAAATTCAACCTACACCACCAATTGCTTACTTCATCGCACTTTTATATAAATATACGATTGCGACAAGTACCATATCATCATTATTACGCATCCTAATCATGTATTACTTTCATATCTCTGTCTATAATATATATTCTTTTATTCGTTTATTAATATTTTTCTGTCTCTGTCCGCATTCACCGATCGTCGTTTATTGCAGGAAACGCAATAATTTACGGAAAGCATAAGTGTATAAAATTATAACATACAATTTTAAATTATAAATAAATTTTATTTACTTTCACAAATTTCCGAAACGGAAATTTTCAAGAAAATATCACACATAAGTGATTTCTTTCTTAGATACATCCATTCATTGGAAATAATTGTTTCAGATTCGATACAGTAAATCTAATTTTTATTTTCATAAATGTTTGTTACGCTTAATCAAATTAACGTCACATTTCAAAATGAAACTGTGTTTTTATTCTTTCACGAAGAAGAAATAAATAAATAGATTTAATAGAGTTTCCGCCCAACTAAAATCGAATCCACTGACCCATTCGCGAGTCGCGAGTCATCGCACGGACAACTGTTTGATATGGACGTCACGTCTAAGTTCGAGGCATTCGAAGACAAGGGAAGAAAAAGAAAAATAATTGCGTCACCTCAAGAGCTCTTCTCCCAGCGAAGAAATAAAGATTGCTAGGTCAAGCGTACAAAGATCTGAACCGAGGGATGAGATGCGGATACAGTGCTAGAGAGAGAAGGAGGAAAAGGAAAAACAGGAGCGAGAGAACGGAAGCATTTGGACCGTGTAACTCGCTCGAGCGTGAAACAGAGTAGCTAAGAGCGCTCCCTTTCTCACGTTCCCCTTTTTTCCGCGGATCTCGGTATTTCGACGGCTCGCGAAGTGCTTCCGGTTTCTTCCACTTCCTCCTTCGGCCAGTCAAAAAGGGTATCGCGCTATCTTGGATGAGATGGAGATCGCGGCGTACGCAGCGCAAAAAAGTCGGGAAACTTTCGGAGCTTTTTTCGCAAATGCGTTCGTTCGAATTTCAAGTACGCGGGAAAAATACGTTTACGCGATCGGAATTTCAACGAGATTCGTTTGGGCGAGACGCTCGAATCCGTGCCTCTTCGGACATTTCTTTTAAAACAATTTCAAGTATACATGATTTTAGAATGTTTCTTAAGAGGATATTCCGGACTTGGTAATTCTAATGCGTAGACAAAATAACTCACTTTTTGTATTTCTTTTACAACTAACTCAGGGACTAGAAAAATATTTTTAACCGAACGTCTATTTCTTAGTTCTTACCCTTACCCGAGTGACTCGGAATACTGCAATAGAGTAAATAGATGTTACGGAGGTTGAAGTAAATTTTCACATATAATTAGATACACGAGATGATATTTCACGCGTGTAACTGGTTTCGCTGAACCCTCGGTACTTTTTGAAGAAAGAGCAAGAAAAACAACAGACGGATAGTTGTTAGTTTTGAGAAAGAAACGCGTGAAGTGCACTTATCGTTTAAAAATCAACCTTAACTTCTAATCTTCACTCTCGTTATCTCACGCGCGCTCCGGATATGTTTAGCGATGCAGCATCACCGACCTGAATTTTCGCGAAAACTACACTCAGGTCGGGGTTCTTTGCTATCCGTTTACGAATGCACGAGTACTCGACCACCTACGACTCTCCGTTTTAACTCCTTGGTCGTTGTTCTTTACAACTTCTCGTACCGTGATTTTTCAAGTTAAGAGCAGAGAAACCTAGGGACGGAGGGACAGAGAGAGAGAGAGAGAGAGAGAAAGAGAGAGAGAGGGAGAGGGAGAACATGAGTCGACCACTCGAGTAAGATTACTTGTCGAGTCGTCGCTCAGTCCGCGCTACTTTTTCTTCTCTTCTTCGTGTATCTTCTCCTCCTTCTGCCCTCTTTCTCTTACTCTCACTCCTTTATCCCTACAACATAGTTGGAAATAATTTCCGCAACTATTGGTTCTTTATTCGGTTAGTAGTGGTATGCGTTCAATAAAAATACGCGTAAAGAAAATTTGAAAAAAATTTCGCTTTCGACGAATACGAGTATGTGCGATCTATTCGCTCAGTTTTCCTTTTTATTTTTATTTATACCTTTCTATTTAACTATTTTCGATGAAAAAGATATGATTGGTATCGTTTACCATTGTAAACATTGCACTGGATATTCCGATTAAAAGACTGTTATTGTTAATCATGTACGAATGTCGATGGTTATCGCGAAGGGTGTTGGGTTGATTCCTTTTGAATCGTTTTTTCGTACTCGATTCTGTGCTCGAGTTCACGAAAAATGAAATGTCTTTGGATTTTTCAGCTTTCGATGCTCCAAAGAATCAACTCGTATACCCTTCTTGGTCGGCATCTGTTTTTTCTTTTAGCCGTCGTCTTGTATGCGTGTACACGGACGGCAGAAGATGCGAGAGACGTAGAGTATAGTTACGTTTGAATTCGACCGGTCATTGAACTCGCGAGGTGCACCGCGTGCACGAAAAGAAAACGAAAAAAAAGACGAAAAAGGTTGAGTCCCTTTGGATGGGGCTTTTTGGACTTTACGGCTCGCCCGACGATCGTCGCGATTAGAGACAGATCTTTCTTTCTTTCTTTCTTTCGTTCTTTCTTTCTTTCTTTCGTTCTTCTTTCGTTCTTCTTTCGTTCTTCTTTCGTTCTTCTTTCGTTCTTTCTCTATTTAGGACTGTATATTTCATGCTATCTTGCGTTTTTTATTTATTTATTTATTTTTTATGTTCTTAAAACTCATATGACGATAATATTATTGTAAATTTTTTCATTATTATCTATTTATATTTATTTAATATTAATTTTTTACGGATATTAAGCTTTTATGAATTTTCAAGTCCAATTTTTTAAAATTATTCTAATATTTCACGATAAATTGATAATTTTGAAGATTTATACACGATATCACCATAATTGTCTCAAGTAAAGAACGGACGAACTACTTATAATAATTACGAGCAATGATTAATTTTAAGTAGTCAGTCTCCATCGATGAAGAAGTAAGTCGCTTAAGAAGACGATTTTAGTAACATTAAATAGGTATAACTATATAGGAACATCGGAAATCGTAAATGTGGATAAATTCATTAATATGTTTTTTGTACGAAGCAAAATTATACGCATATTATTAATTGTTTGGTGACTTTTAAAATCTTTAAAAACACAAAACAGCATGGAAATTTCTACGTTATTATCAACACATATTCATATGCATAATATATTTTCATACACACATACGTATTCATGCTTAAATACATACTTTTTTATACGATTACTTTCATTTTCGTGATGTTATATTTTTGCTTTTAGCATAAGTTGCCTATGACGATACGCACGATAAATAAGTATATCCACTTACACGATTCTCGCTAAAGACTTAAGCCTATGATATGTTCGCATTCGTTTACATAGTAATATCATAATTATTTATTTTCTTATTTAGTTACTTCCGTTCTTGAAGATTATTTCTCCTCTACTTGCATAATATTACTATTAGAATTGCCCACCCCACCTATCGGTGTATGCGCATAAATTCTTATTCTTTCACTTTACTTTCATTTAAATTAGCCCACCCCGATTTCCCAGACCGATGCGCTAGGACATTTAATGAGAGTTCACATTTTTCTTATCGCTTTTTTTTCTCTCTTAACAAGACGCAATAAAATGTTAAATACTTGTTACTTTTTTTTTTATTTTTCTTAGGGCACCTTTGGTATTAAGCTTGATGTTCGCCTCTCCAACTAGTTTAAGCAGCGTTACGACGCCAACGTTTCTTTTATCAACGATCGCTTCGAATTCAACATTTTCTCCCTCGCAGTTTTTCTAATTCAATCATTCTCGCCACCCGCTATTAAAATTGACTTGTAATCACGCCCGTAAAGCGAGAAGTTGAACAAAAGGTCGACGCGGTTAAAAATTGTAAAGAGTTTCAAATGTCAAATAATTAACCACTACTATAATTCGCGGTTTTTTATACTTTGTTCGCATTATTCCTGTTCTTTTTTCTCCACCGTTCTCTCTATCTTTCTCTCTCTCTCTCTCTCTCTCTCTCTCTCTCTCTCTCTCTCTTTCACTCACTCGCACACATTACTCTCTTTTACTCTCTCTTGCTTTCTCTTTGTCTTTTCCTCTTTCATCTACACAGAAACTAGCGGTTTTTTCTCATTAATTTATTCTACCTCTCATTTTTTCACTTCGTCGCGACCTTATAAAAGGTTATATTCGTTTAATTGCGTGTGATCTATGTGTGTGTCTTCGTGACCTTAACAGTGCCTTTTTACATTCATTATGACCAACGAAATTTTTACTCACGAGATCGCAGTAAGCTAACTCGATCGCGATCGATCTCACTCTCTCACGACATAACGATTATTACGTTTTTCTTCTTACTCGTTCATTTGTTTAATCGCATTACTATGTGCCCAACGCGTCGTTCAATTATAAAAACAACGTGGACGCACGACTCGAAGGCCCCGTTTCATCATTTTTTTTATTTAAAAATTTTACTTTCATCCTTTGCATTTTACTTTCATTATGTTCCACACCCTGCTTATTATACTTTCATTTTGTTTCTCGTTATATACGCATGTCATATATTTATTACTTTCATTTGTTTTTTCGTGTTCCACTACGAGGATTCGCGAGCTTCTGGCCGTCCGCCACAATTGTCTATCTTAAGATCAGCGGACATCATGCCATTATCCAAGCTCTACGCAAATGATAACGAAGTCTCTTAAACGTACGAGTAAAATATAAGAAACATAAAACGAAAATTAAATGCGTTGCATTGCCTTTCCCGCGTTGTCACGTAGATCCGGTAAAAATAAATAGTTTGCAGCTCCATGGCTGTCGGCTCTTCCTCTTCGTTCTCTGGACCATTTCCGCGGCTGGAGGTCTAGAAATTTTTCCGAATCGCAACTCGGTCGCAAATGTCGCTCCGTTCTTCCTTTGCGTTGCAGAGATCCGCCCTCGGCAATTTGGGGACTCTTGGATACGAGTCCGCGAATAACGCGCTGCGTAAGCCTCACATACCGTTGATATCGATCTTAAGGTTGCCCGTTTTCTTCTCCCTTGCATCCCTGCAAAGAAACAAAGATAGGCGTTACAACTTTATGCTATCTTCCGTTCCGTTTTTCTTATATTTTTAACTTGTTTGAGACACTGCATACAAAAGCGTACGATTAACGCGCTTACAATCTCACGAACTATTTCTTTTGGATTGGAACACTGTAGTGTATATTTATAGTTATTAAATTATAGATATACTTAATCTTTTATATTTCATTTTTTCTTTAAAAACTTAATTTTATCTCGCTTATTTAGCTAATAATTATAAATAGAAAAGTAAGCGCATAATCGTTTACTGAATTACAATAACATATAACTTAAAATTTGGTAACAATTAAGGGGTGTTGTTTTCATAACAATAAGGTTCAATTATTTTAATATTCTACAAATTAAATTCTTTACAATAGATAACGATAAATATTTATTAATTGTTTGTACAATAAGAAACAATATATGTATACTATTTGTACCGATAATTACAGCAATAAGACAAATAACAATAAGACAAATTATTTACGAAAATATAACGGTTTATTACGTTTCATTTATTATTTTGCTATCAACCAAATATTTTAAAACCTACGAAAAATTTAAATTTCAATGGAAAATAATTTTTTATATGGTAAAAATACAAATTTTTATTATAAGTAAAAAGTAAATTTGACAACGAATTGTGTAATAATCCGTAAAAAATATTAAAATTCACTCTCGATGGAATTTGAGTTTGAACAAAAAGACTAAATTGATACTGATTTTTTAACGCATAATACTTATTCCGCGAATATTTTTATATTTTAAACAATAGATAATAACGATATGCTTCCGAATATCGACATATGAAAATTACTTTTTGTGTTGATTCTCTATTTGTATATTACAAGTATAAATTAAACATACTTTAAGCTTTAATAGTTTTAATGAATATATTAAAAATAGTTGATATAATTTAATTAATAGAATTTTATAAAAGTCTTTTAAGAATAATAAAACAAAAACCACAGAACAGTAAAAAAATAAATGTAATTTTCATAAATTTAATTTTAGGAATATGAAGCTTGTTTTATTTTATAAGCACAAAATAAAAATTGCACAAATTATTTTAAACATAAAAATTAAATAACTATATATATAAATATTTTTTAAAACATCTTCAAACTCACAAAAAAAAGTAGTCGTTTCAAAAAATGCAGCGATCACGGGTGGCGGGACGCCCCTGTTGATAACTGAAATAAATATTTTTTTAACAAAAGCAGTCGACTATTTTATTTAATATAAATTGAAAAATACGTAACTGAAATAAATAAATATTTTTTAGAATAAATATTTATTTCAGCTATTTATTTCAACAGGGGTATTCCGACACTAATGGTCACTAAAATTATTCGCTATTATTTTCATTAATGGCTATACTTTATTATTAACGAAAGCTACAGAGGCCCCTCTGCTTTTTAAAAATATAAATATGTATTTTTATACCGTCGAGAAGACTATTTTAAGTCTCAAAAGTGTCTTAAGACTTATGGACAAAAAGCACAATTTACAGTTGCAACATTAGCGCAGTTAAAAAAGCAATCAGCGGTCTAAGACATGAAAAAAAAGCAAAACAAGAGAAGCCAGACGTAATAGATATTCGCTTGGATACTCCGAGAAAAGGAGAATAAGTTTGTAAAGGAGATATAAATTAAATAGTCGATTGTCTCGGGAGCATCCAAGCGAGTAATTTTCCTTCGCGGTGGTGTACGCATGTCGGAAATTGGTAACGCGAGTCGGTACGGAGAAAAGACGTCGAAACGAAGAGCTACCGTTTATTGCTAACTACTGCAACGCAATGCACACTCTCGTATTTCGTAAATGCGAGCGATTGGGCCGCGACAGCTTGTCGATCATCCGATGAAACAAAAGCAAACACAGAGAGACGAACGATAAAAAAGGAAGGCGGTAAAAGAAACAAACAGAAATCAGAAGGTATGGAAGATTTATAGTTTCTAGTATATAGGGGAGACGCCACTTTACTTTGCCTTTCATTTACTTTGTTTAAGAATGAAACCTACTTCCATCCAGAGGTTTGTTAAGCCCACCTCGGCCATTTTTGACTTTGCGTATTCGATTCTTATGACTCCCCGGTCGGAGGAGACTAGGAGGGATCCCTGGAGCGTGGCCATCGCTTGGGCCGCATAGCGTACGTCTTGGTATTCAACAAAAGCCACTGGCGAGCCGCCTTTTGTGTACATACGAAGCCGACGGAAACCAGGAAAACTGTGCACAAATCAGACAAGCGTACAGTATGGGTGCTCTTTCAGATTAATACACATGGTCATTTTTACTTTTTTTCTTCCTTTTCATTATTTTACTCTTCTTCTTTGCTACGCTTGAGTTTTCATACGCACAGTTCTGGACGCAATCTTTCGTTTTCCTTGCCAATTTTATTCCTATCGAGTCATTTGTTTTTCATTCGAATGCATGATATAACGTTCGATTCTATTCTACCATCCATCGTTCTTTTCTTTTTACCAATAGTTTCGTTCGCTTTGTGAAGATCGATGTAATTATATGTAATATCTAAAAAAAATTATATGTACTACCAAACTTGTATTCGTATTTCTTATAATATTTAAAAAAAAATTTTTTTTCCAATCGGATGGTAATTGAATCAAGATGATCTCAAAATAAATACGAGTAATAAATATATATTGAATTTCCTACATTCTTTATATTTGTACTTTATTCTCTTCAGATTTTCTTGACTTATTTATTTTGCTCTCCCTTTCTCTCTTTTCCAATATTTGATTTAACAAGGGAGTAAGTATATTTTATGACAAAGAAAGATAGATGTACACGGACATATGAATACTCAGATAGATAAATAGATATAAATACTGAAAGTGTGTGTGCGCGCGCGCGCGCGCGTGCGTGTGTGTGTGAGAGAGAGAAAATGGACAGATGCGTAGACGAACTCTTTGTAAGTTCTATCAAACAGATTATATTACAATCATGATTTTAATGTATGTGTCATATTTATTGATGTAAATATTGTAATTTAATACAAAAGCTTAGAAAAACTTCAATTCCTTTTTAAATTTTTAAATCGTGTATTTACGAATAAAAACATTACAAAATAAATAGTTCAGTAACAGATTTTATTTTACCAATGATAATTGCTTATTCTAGTTATGAACAAGTAAAGTTTATGATCGTGTCTGACGTCATATTGTGACGTATCGTTGTATGATTTAAAACTTGGAGCGACTGCACCTGCGTCATATTTGATTGAATAAAAAATACTCTTCTAGCAAATGTGATTTATATTTAAAATGCAATTTTAATATTTTTCTGTGTGATAAGAAATAAATGTCATTGTTGTTTTGAATCATTTTTCTTCAAAATAAAACTACAAATACTTTATTTATTATGCTATTTTGAAACTTTTTATTTATGTTTTTCAATCCAGAACTATGCGTCATTATTAAAAGTGTAATTGTATCGAATAAAACATGCATGTTTTTGAATATACATTTGTTTGCTGTGATTGGTGTGTAGGTACAGATACTCGCTCGAGTATGCGAACAATATTATACTAACGAATAAGAAAACGAACGAGTGGTTTTTTTACAGTAATTCTCTATAAATCATGACTTTATCATTTTATTTATTTATCATTACATTGTCGTATTATATATTATTATTAATACACAGAACTGAAATTCATGTAATTATTTCTATACATGCACCAATTCTAGATGTATTTTTAGTATTCATTAGTTTTATTTATTAAATAAAATTATATTTTATCTCTTTTAAACTTGCATAAAGTATTCATTGATTTTTAACGTTAAATTCAGGATCATAATATTCTAATTTGATATACTATAATTAAATATGATAAAAAAATAAAATTAAAATATATAACTTCGATTTAGTTTAATATACAAAAAATAATGCATAATAATCATAATTGAAAAATTATTTGTGAAGGATAGGAAATGTGTAAGCTAAATAATATGGACATTTATCATCCCTCTCCTCCGAACCAAGGATTTTTTTAACTCACACTTTATATTTTTTAAAAACATTAAAAACATTTTAATAAACCTCTATTGATTTTCTCATTTAAATTATTTAAAATCAAAATAATTTAAAAATAGAATTTTTCATGGCAATTTAAATTTAAATTTCACATATCCACATGTGTATGAAATTGAAAAGATTGCATTCGTACTAAAAAGACGCGAAATTTGATTTCAATTTTTCCATAGATTAATTTTTTTCATAGATGTAGTAAGCATGTTAATAAATTTTCAACCGAACGCAAACAAAATCTCTTGTAAAATATCATGGGAAACCAAAAAGGCGAGGCTTATATATCGCGTGTAAATCGACGAAGTACCGATTTACTTATATAAAATATTTATATACTGACATGCATATATATATCTACAAACGCGGATACATTCACTCTACCATATATATTTATTTATATTTAAATATGAGTTATGAACTAAGCACGATTAGCCTTATCGCTTGTATACGCGCAAAGTGCAGTTTGTGCGCAATTGCCGGTTTTACGTACAATGTGCGTATGTGCAACTCTCTTTCTCAAAACTATTTCTTTTATCGTTGCCTACCGAGTTATTTTTAATTTCTTGCTACATGTTCATTTTTTAACGTAGAACAACATCCTATACAGTTTCGTATAATTTTGCTTGAGTACCCATAGCTATAAGCAAGTCTTCAATTATGTTTTCCTGTGCCATTTTTATAATAAATCCCGATAATCAGCTTCGAAAGCTCTTAATTTGAAATTAAAAAAGTTTTGATCAAATTATCGTACTTATCGAAATAAATAGAAGCGATTTTTTACTTAACTTTATTTAATTTTTTATTTTATAAATGGTACGGAATTAACGACAATCATTTGTAATGAATTTGAAAACTTTATCAATGATTAGATCGTAAGTGGAATTTTATCCGCTTGCTGTTGAATCAATAACGAAGCTTACGATAGTAATTTAAAAATAAAAAGTAATATACACCGATATATTTGTCTAAAAATTAAAATTTTTATATTTATTCCATGGTTTGTTAAATATTAAATAGTTTACTTTAATATTTTTAATGTTATTAAAATAATTTTATTTTTTAAAAATATTTTCTATATAAATTAATTTAACGTCGAAACATAGATATATTTTTTGTGTGTGGTCAATTCATGGATATCAGCAAGATGTATTAGAAATATATTGTATTTTATTAAACATCATTAACAACTTTGTTTTATTCCAACATATATTTATATTTTTTTTAATTTTATACTATTACTAATAATTATATTCTGTAAATAAAACGATTGAATATATCATAAAGATATTCCAGGAAAAATATAAAAAGTTAACGTAGACAGAGATTAAACTTAAATTTACGTACATTATCGAAAAATCAATAAGAATCCCAGTACCAGTACCCATTAACCGAAGTTAAGTTCCTGTCAACGTAATTTAAACTTTCACCTATTTCTACAAATCTTTCAAATTATAAAATTATATTCAGAGCATATCGTTTGCTAAAAATGAATTTTCCTTTTAACTTAAAAAGGAATACTTTGAAATCGTAGATACTGCTATTACGAGATAATATTAATGTTTCAACAGAAATATTTGGATAAGTTCTCGGTTAACAGTTATTATGTAAATATTTTACATACAAAAATATGATATATAATAAATAATACTTTAACAGATTCATATAATATTCGATGATATGGACAAAAAATATATGTGTTATTAAATATATATTATGTTTTAAATGTAAAATGTTATTAAAATTCTAGCTAAATAAAGCAATAAATTGTATACTTGACAATAACCATATATTATAATGAAAAGCTAGACTTGCTATTTTACATTTAAGAAATACTTGGAACATTAAATACTTAATTTTAGAATAAAGCGATATATTATTCCATAAAATTGTTCACGTTTTAACGATAAAATTGATTTATATAAAATTGTTGTAACAATTTTCTAGCTAAAACCAATCTTTTTGTTAAAATATATATAATCTTAACTATATATGTATAGTAATACAAACAATATAATAAAAGAAGATAATTCCATAATTAGAAGGGTTAAATTCGTGATATAAAAACAATAAATACCGGTTTCATCTAAATATTAAATAAAGTTCTACATATGTTTCATAAAAGTTTAAAATTATGATCCAGATTTATATGTAAGATACGATAAAAAATATTTAAATGATTTTTAATGTTTTTTGAGTTATAAAAATTGATCTAGTGAGGAAAAAAATACAAAAATACTTTAGTTTAAGCTCAATTCGAATGTAGGCACGTACGAAGTGTCAACACTCCATTATTCGTCTTAGCAGTATCTTATATCCGATTTTTCAGCATAATTTTATGTCGCTTCTCTATTCAATATTTAAACATATAAAAACTATCGATATTTACAATTAACAAAATGAACTGCGAACCAGCATGCAGAACGTTACGCTTAAAAAAGAAAATAGATAGATGGATGTAGATATTGAGAGAGGGTGGTGGAGATGAAGGGGGAAGGAGGTAGAGAAAGAGAGAGAGAGAGAGAGAGAGGAAAAAAGTATAAGTAGTAAAAAAAGAAACTGATCATTGTATAAGTCGCAAGGATAGTCGGCGCTTCGTCTCTCCTGTAGGTGCACCGAGTGCACGTAAGCACGCACAAGCGTAAACCAACGGTAAGACTAACCTGTTGAAAATTTCCTTAAGCTCGTGCTCGGAGACGAATTGGCCGAGGTTAGCGACGAACAGAGTGGAGCAGGGCGCGTTGCTGACGGCGATGCTCGGCTGCGAGGAGGAGGAGCCGACTGGTGAGGCCAACGCCGGCGACGGTAAGAAGTGCGGTAGCGAGGCGTGGATGGATGTCAGGGTTGTCGGGTGCTGCAGCGATATGGGCGCCTGCTGAAATTGTACCAACGATAAAAGCGTTTTTCATTCGTACGTCAACGTCGACCGCGGAACGCAAAGTGAGTCCCTTGCTGTGCCGTCCTTGCATCGTTCGTCCCGCGTCCGCGCCATATATCACTACGTTATCGTGCCAATTCGATTTCGCCCTTATCCTTTCCCTTTTCTCCTGACGCTCTCTACCTCGTTTACCTTTCATTTTTCCGTCCAATCTTCGTTCTAATGTTCATTGACAATGCACGGAATTTGACACAAACTTTTCTTTTACTAACGTTGATTTTTAATTTAATAACGTATCGTTCGTACATTAGGATCTCTTTAATTGATAAAAGCTATTCCGGCTTACAAATTTTATATTTCAATTACAATTCGAGAAACACAAAACTAATCTTGTAGAGTTAAGATAATAAAATAATAATAATAATAATAACAACAATAATAATAATAGAAAAATTATTTATCAGTATTAATTCTACTGATTCGATGTATTGTAAACTCAGTGTTTATGAAATACAGTCATTTCTTAGGTTTTTTTTACATCTAATAAAACGAATCATAAATTTTTGTCGGATTGACAAAAACGAAGCTTAGTAAATTTGATAAAATTTGACGAGATTAGTAAGATTACTCTTATAAAATCACGCGTCCAATTTCCAATGGGACACTCGCGATCATTGTAATAAATATTTCACTGAAAGTTTAGATTTCTCTTATGGACTTTTTATCTACGCGTTCAAAATTGTTGACACATTTTCAAATTAAATACATCTTTTATACTATATGGATAAATTTTATGTATTTGTAATCAAGCGAGTATCGACTCTTGCTTTAATACGAGTCATGAATTTTTATTCCGATCGCTCCAGGAAACTCAGTATTAATAAACTTACAACAAACTAATTATTAAAGCGTATAACTTTTACCAATCGGAATGATCGTAACCGCAAACAACTCTTTCACTGTGAATAAATGTGTGATTCATTTCTGGAAATACAGCAGTTTTTTACAACGGAGATTATGTTTATGGTTCTCGATTCAACTTTAAAGTTCAGAAAAATAAAAAACATGAGCGCTTCAAAAATTAAAATTAACGTTAAAATAAGTTTGATAATTAGAGTACGTTTTGAATAATATTAAAACCGTGAAATTGGAAAGTCATTTAAAGAATAAATTTCAAGACTCGTTTCTCGACCTTGAAAATGAAAAGCGCTGATTGCACGTTTCCTCGCGAGCGATCGAGGATACAAAAGAAGGAATCCCATATGTACCGATCGGATGTAAATTCTAAGTCCTGCACGGCACGTGAGCGTACATCACGTATGTGTAAATGTCAGTCAGTCATGGGCAAACGTCTAGACACAAATAGTATCTTTTCGCGAGCGATACTGCGACGCGCCGAGACGCGATCCTGGATTATCCAGGCACGGTTGACGCGAGCACCGAAAAATACTTTTGATCATTCGAACAATTTTGTCCAGGATCACCGTAGCCGGACGGCTTCTCGCGTGACCTGCTTCTAGCTTCGCTCGTTTTAGAAAGCATCAGTTGAAGTCACTAACGTGCATCGGGGCGCTCGTCGGCGGCTCCAGAGCTTTGTCTGCAGATAGTCAAAGATAGGAACGTACGGGGACCTGTGGATGTAACGCGGGGTGCACGAGGGTCGCGTGCGGCAAGGTCCCAGGCAGCTCTCCCGCTGTCGAGTACGTTAGGGGATGGTGCCAAAGTTCCGGTCCACCTGGGAAGAATGGGCTTCCTAGTGCTGAAACAGATTCGAAAGCACACCATGCGACGAGCTGGCGTTAGTATATTTGTTATCTTATTCTTCTTTGTCGTCGCTATAATCTTACAATAATACTTAGAATAATTATCATTGTCATCGCTATTATTAGCCCCAGTCAAAAGTAGCACTCAAAAGTAATATTTCTAATTTCATTGCTTTAAAATTCATTCGGATGCATTTTAAGATTGATTAAGATATTTTGGGTTACCTGCCTCCGATGAATTTCCTTTCGCGTCCTATTCTTCGTAAATTGCGTAAAACGCGCCCAAAAATTATTATAAATTGTATTTAAACGGATAAAAGAAAATTTTAATTTACCATTAAAATACATAGCTTGTTATAAAAGATTATTCAATTGCAGCTACGGATATTTTACATAGTGCTAACAAAAATTTTTTCTAATTATTCATCGACTAATCCTCTGAGCGATCTTTTCACGTAAATATTGCAAAAATATATTGCCGATTTATTAATATTCTTTTTCTTTTAAACGTAGATCCGAATACTTCGATAGAAGATGTTTCACGATCGTTGTACATTCGTATAAGCAATTTATATAATCATTTGAATCGTAACAAATGCAACATCGGTGTATGCAATGACATAAATTTATGTTTTTTAACGAAGTTAGTTGTAAAATAGCGATAAAAGGATAAATAAGTATAACTATTGTTACGAGAATGTATAAAATAAGAACTAATAGATTATTTAGTATTATTATTTAATTACTCAAACTATGCGCTTTCAATACCGTTTGTGAACTTTGCTGATCGACGCCGCAATAGACGGTTCTTTAATCAAAAATATTTAAAAAGAAAAGTAACGACAAATACGAACGCGTAGGGTAATAATTTCTATTTAATCGACCAGAGATAAATGTTTTAAATAAATGTCTGGAGAAATAATATTTCTCAGAGTTATTGTTTCGAAGAAATTATCGATATCGATCAACGATTTGGAATGAAATTAAAGTTCGAAATACGCTCGAACGTAAATTCGCGAAAATTACTGTCTATTGAAAAAGTTCATTGGCAATAGCGTTGCTATGGAATAAAACTAAATAAAAGAGAATTCGTATCCCACTCGATAAAACACTGGAGGGTTCGCAGCTTTCCGAACGAGCAGCTCGGGTGCAGTGCGTTTTTCGCGTTGTCGTTCTGCCGCGGTGAGCTCGATTGACTCGAGCGAGTCGTTTTCTTCTCCGACCTGTACCTTTTCCCGCATGCAATTTTTCTCCGCTCCCCTTTCCTTCGCTGGCTCGCGTTTAAGTTCCCTAGCATTTATGTTTCTCCTCGATCGTCGCGTGACCGACGTCGCATCAATGCATCATACTTTATTAACGTGCACCTATACACGCGTATACGCAGTCGCCGCGGGCTGTCATTGGCTTATCGAGCCGCGTCTATAGTCGTTCGTACATCGCCGGCGCTTTCTGTGCTTTCTGCACTTCGATCGGCTCCTTCGTTCGTCGTGTGTTCGTTGATGTATGCGTCGGGGGAGAGGAAAAGAGCCAAGACGAGCGGGAATCGAGCGGCAGAGGAGCGGGAACGAAACGAACAGCAGCTTTGCGAATCGAGGTTATCGCGGTTAAACGTTTCGCCTTCTCCCTCGGATTTCTCTTTTTATCCTCCATCTTTCTCTTTATCTCAAAAATATCGTTTCTTTTCTTATTTTTCATCATTTCTTTATATCGACCCTCCGCGCAAAAAATAATCATTAACGTAATTTCATTTATTACGGATTTTCTTGAAATAAAGTCGCTGCTTCGAGAATATAATACGTCGCGTCTTGACGCTTCCGCGTTATCGTGCAAAACTTTTTCATTCCATTAAACTAAGAATCGATGTTCCAAACTTTGAATAATGATAAAGTAATGAATTAAATTGCGCGATTCTAGTCAAGCTAGATACATCGCTTTACAAACATAAGGCTTCTCTGCGGGAAGCAATTTAAGTGGTGTAAAATTTTAAAAGAGGATTATTAGCTTTGAGCATATTAAATGAGTTTTCTTATGAGTAATTCACTGAATTCGAAAAAAAGCACTCCACGACTTTATAACATACTTCTTATGAATGCAATTTATATTTTATATTTATATCTTATTATTTATATCTTATTTATATCTTAATTATTTTTAATTTAATAAATACTTGTAACGACGAATATTAAATGTAAGTTTTAATTTTAATTTATTAGCTAAAAGATGAATATACGTTCGTGTTCGTTTTTGTATAAACTACTATGCATAAAACTAAAATTGGTTTTTCTATTATACGCATGTCGGTCTGAGCTACAAATATAAAAACATGTATACCTTCAAATCATTATTTTATCGTATGTATACGTAAAATATCATTCTGATAAAATTGTGAAACTGCATAAAATTATATATATTATACTTGATATTTTCTATAACTAAAAATTTCGTTTTTTAATTCCTTATACTTTTCATATACAGGAGGACATCAAGTATGCATTTTTTTTTTAAATATTCTTTTGTTGAATTCATTGATCAGTTTTAGTTATTAAATTAGAATAATTTTGATTTAAGCAATTAATTCAGATAATGTAGTTGGGTATAAATATAAAATATTTTATTTAGTGAATATCATACTCGGTTTAGTAAAATAAACTTATAACAAAATCCATATATTACGATAATGAAACTTTGTACTCAACTTTTTTTAAATATATAAGCTAGGTCGTTACATATTGATATTATTTCGAATATATGTAAAATGTATTTCAAATAATTCTACGTATATGACAACAAAATTGTAAAAATCTCTCTTAATCTTAATTTACTTTAATTAACTTTTTAATCATTTACAGTATTGACAATTTTCACGAATATTTTTACTTTTTCAATTATAAAATTCCCTAGCGAATAAAAATAAATCAACAATGTACACAAATTCTTGTTTGCTTATACGTGTACCTTCATTTTACATTGAATTGCACTTATAGGTAGCTTTACGTTCAAACATATAATTTCAAGTGAGACTAATGTTTTTGAGTGTGTGGGTGTGTATATGTGTATAACTATATCATATATTCATCATATATCAATAATTTTATAGTCATACACTAACTCAATCTAAGTACAAAATACCATAATTATACATCCGCATCCTAAGATTAAATTAAATCTTGTACTATGTATGATGAACCGCCTTTTGATTATTAATTTATTTATTTCGCAATATACTATACGTTGAATTTTTTATACTGCTTTTTAGAATGAATTTTAAAGTCAAAATTTTTTATTATATATGAAAATAAGTAATATTATAAATGAGAAATTTTTTATCATTGTATATGTAATATCTTTAGAAATTATTAAACTGTATAAAAATTAAATTTTATCACTTTATTTTGGAAGGATACCATATATTTTGAATTTTTATCTATATTTAATACAAGGATTCATACATTCACAAATGAATAGATTTAGATCAGTAACAAATGTAATTCATTCATTGATAAGAATTACACTCGTACATCAAATTATTCTTAAGTATGTTATTAATGCAATAGTGTATATATGAAATTTGTATGCATCTTTTCGAATGAATTACATAGATAAAGTAATTCATAATTAATTACAATTTAATTTTATTAAACTTATTACTGACTTGTTTGAAATTTATAAATATTATTTCCTAACATATAATAAATAGATTTTTAATAAGAATTATAAATGATATAATTATTTTTATTTATTCAGATATACGTTATATTAATATCCATTTTTCTTTGTGATTATTTATGTTTTTATGAAAAGATTCTTGAAAAATTTTACGTATTTTTTTATACGATTCAAAAAAATAAAAAAAGTATCATTTAAACAGTCATGAAGAGTCTAATCATTGTTTGATATAGTATTCGTTATGTATAAAATCTTATTGTATTATTAACGCATAAATAAAAAACTATGCAGTATTACCAATGGTTATAAACTCATGAAAGATCTTTAAATGGCCGTGTTAAGAGCGAGAAAATTTGATACAATGTGGGAAATATACGGTTAAAAGAGAATACAGGAGAAATGCAAAAACCGTCAAAAAATATATGAGAAGAAATAAAAAAGAAAGAAATTATTGATATTAAAATACATATAATCCAGTTATTTTAGATTGTACGATAAATTAATATATGATAAACCGAATATTAAAATATGATCTGATAGAAAAATTTGATATAACTTTGATGTATTACATTAACGTGCATTAATGTTCGTTAGAATGAAGCGACATAGCTTATGTTAGTGTTCAATTCACGAATATATTAAATTAATATATGAAAAGAAAATCGTTTACGTTTTTCTAAAATAAAGGAGAGAAAAATATACTTACAGTTGTAAAGTTAATACGAAATATCTCAGTGTGTACAAACATTATCTTAGCTTCAAGACGTATTTATACATAAAACTTTATATAGGGTTTTTGCATTCTCGAAATATTTTGATCTGATTAATTCCAGTTGTTTATGAAATTATTATAATTAATTTATCGAAAAAAATAAATCTATAATAACTAAATAATTGTGGTATTGTGCTCTTGTATTTTAAATTCTGTGTTATGAATCCTTGTTTAGGGTAATATTTCCGAATGGCAGGGTATTAAAGAAATATGATACAGAATAAGAGAGTGAAGAAACAGAGAGAGAGAGAGAGAGAGAGAGAGAGAGAGAGAGAGAAACAAACGTATAGTTATCAGCGAGGATACTAGTGGCGGTGCATACTTACGTCCAGTTAGAGGGTGCATCAGAGCGGGGTGCGAGGTGGCTGCTGCAGCGGCTGGTTGCTTGGGTTTGCTAACCTTTGTGTTACTTTTTGCAAATTCCAAACGTATGGTTTGTGGCATTTCAGGATCGAATCTAACCCCCTGCTGCAAATATAGAGCCCTAAATTAGTAAAATGGATGGAGGAAAGGAGTGAGATGAAAGGTGGATACGTTGTGCCGTTGATTAATGACGTGCTGTTAGGAAAGCCCTGGTATTTAACAACTGTGTGTATTTACTTTTTTTAGCGAAGATGTGATGCTATTTACTATTCTTCGGGTGTGTGTTCTGTAGGAAATATAGCTCTTCCTTACTTTTTGAGTTTCATCTTATTTAAAAGTAAGACTCATACAATTTTATGATTAGATACATAAAAGTTTGTTTTTCTTTATATTATATAAAAGCAATTGAATTAAAACAAAATATTTTCTTGTGTACGATTATTTTATGTATTTATTTTATACATTTTGATGAAAATTAAAGATTCATTCATCTTCATTCATCTTCTTAATACTCTTTTGAGTGAATATTAATATAAAATTATAGAGAATAAAAAAGGAAGGAGAAAATATTTATACAAGTATTCGCATATGTTGGATTTAATATGTATGTACGTTCGGTTGGATGCTTAGTGATAAAGGAGATAAAGTACAAAATATCGTGAATGCATTCTTGCGTTTGATAGCGAAAGGTATCGATATTAATTTTTCAAATGAGCTTTTAAAAGTCGTAAAAAATTAATAAGAATAAAAATCTTTTACCATATATTTTTTTAATTGATCCTATCAACGTAATGATACATTTGCATGTTTTCGTTGTATTAAGAAAAATATTCCAAAATTAATTAACGATATTTACGAATGTTAAAGAATGTTAAAAAATTTTTAAAATCCTCAAATCTTTTTTTTATAAAAATTTTGGTATGATTTTTTATTCCTGGAATATTTATTTAATTATAAATATTTAAAACTTCATTTTCAAAGCTCATTTAGAATAATTGTGCGAGTAAAGTAACGATGTCGATACGGCAGATAAATATATGTAGGTAAAAAATCATGCAAGCCCTTTCCTGGATAAAATAATAATCATATCGAATAAATTCCTGCGTTCGATCGAGATAGAGAAAAGGGCTTGCGAGTAGCATTAAGAGTGGTTTGTTAGAAATCACGTAACAGGATCAAAAGAAGGAAATAGTTATCGGAAACATCTGTGTAGCATTAACACCCGTGCCAGCTACGGTCAATAAAATAAGATTTTGGATGAAACTCGAGCCTACTAGGAAAAGAGAGAAATATTGGTTAGGTGGAGATACAGAAGTTTCAAGAATAAAAGATAAAACAAAAACTGATAGACAATAAACGGAAGGTAGAGCAGAGAGAAACATAAAGTTCGCACGTGTTCGGAGTTGAACGTGACGATCGCAATTTACCTCGCGGAAAAAAACTTAAAGGGCAATCTCTTAGTCCTTTCTTTTTTCTTCTTCTTTCGTAATCAAATACGACGTATATATTTAAGTAGATATTCTCTCGGTAATGACGTTGTGTGCACAAATATTAAATGAATATGATTAAAATATTGGCAAAAACTTTGCACGTGTACAATAAAAGTAAGTTTACCTGTAGGTCCTGTTTCGCTGCCTCGGCACCAGCTCTCGTGTGAAAAGTCACAAAACCCACTGGCTGAAATAACAAAAATATTGTCTGCTCTTGACTGATTTCTTTTTTTTATATAAGTTTTTAAACAAATATTCTATGATTTATTTATTTATTTATACATATAAACGTATGCGGATTAAACACAATACTTGTACGTTTATTTAAATACTATTTATTTAAATACTAGGTTTCGTTTAGTCGATATAATTTTTACAAAAGGTTACAACTTTTCAAATCGTTTACTAGGTTCATAAGTTTGTTTTGTTTAACGTTCATTAGAATGTCATAATTTTTATAAATACAATACTATATATATATATTATTTTCGTTTATAGTTTTACAATAATTTTAATTCACTGCCTTTAAAATTATTTTTAAATATGTAACGCTAAATAAATAAAAAATACACGAGTATTTTTTAATTCAATAAATAGTAATTTAATCATTTAAATATACATCAGTTGATTATATAATACTTTATACATGCCGATATTTTAATCATTAAAAAGCTGTATTATTATTTTAAAAAATTATCGGTACAAATGAATATAACTATGATAATATAAATAAAACATAATTTATAATATACAAGAATAAATTTTTAATCTCTATAGAATAAAAAATACGGGAATTATGAAATATTGTATTTTTATAACGGTGAACACAATAATAACGGCAAAAATTAAACCGCGTATAAAACGAATCGATTGAATATTTGATGTATACTATTCTTCTAATTTTATTGAATATTTTATGTTTTCTTGTAATATTTACCAGAGTAAATTCAATTTTCTTTTCCTTTCTTATCGGTAAATCGGTAAGTAACCGTAATAATTATTTTACCTATTACTTTGTAATTTTATTTTATTATCTAAATACTATAATCATAAAAAGTAAATTTAATTTTGAATATTAACCAATTATTATCAGATAATTAATAGTTTGTACTAATATATTGATATAATCTATTTGCTACTAACATATTTATCCTATTTATTATATAAAAAATTGCTAAAGTAATGGTTAATATAAATAAGATAATCGTATCATGATTGTAATATTTAACGATAATAAAAAAATTACTTTTTATCGTTAACTTTAAAGGTTAACTCATCAAACGGGGAAATTTTATTTTAATGTATTGCATAAAGCGCACGGTAAATTATTTAAACACACATGCTTTCCATCTTTCTACGTGTGTCCTAATACATATTAAGATATACGTGAGCTATCGATTCCGCTCAACTAGTTAACCAAAACTTAGTTTAATTTTTGTGTACACTTGTTACGTTCGATGCGGTAAACATGGAAAATATCTAGTCGAATAACTCGATGCAACGATAACAGGCGATGCAAAGAGAAGAAGAATGGGAGGAAACGATAGAAAGTGATTCCGGAAAATTCGATCGAATCCACCGCCACGACGAAGTCAAGTTGCGTTCGCGAATATCGATTTGTTCAGTACCGTGCCTAGTAGTGCCAACGATGTTTGAAAGCCAAAGCGATTCGTTCGCCCTACGGTTGAAGAAAATAAAATATGCTACTGACGCAAGAGAATCTTTGGCTCGTCGCCGAAGAAAGAGAAAGAGAGCATTGGACATTCATTCAAAAGTCTGTTCCGGTGTTTTCACTCTCTTTTATTTTCAGTTTTATTTGTTAAGAAATATATGTGTAGAAGGATACTTTTTTCCTGTAGCCTTTTAGTCGAATATTCTAGACGAAGGTTTTTGATAAATGGCCGTCATAGACAAACGTACAATAAATGCGAACGATATCTTAAAAAATAAGAAAGTCCTTTTGAACTCTGAACTCTTAACTTTTGAATTCTTAACGTTTGAAAATCAATATTTTATTTTAAATTAAATAAATAAGTATATAATTAGACGTACAAATAGTTATGTTTTTTGAATAATGGATATATATATATATATATATATATATATCCTTCAAGTTGTATATCAATTATCGAAAATCCCGAGATTGCATTTTGATAACATTAAAATTAGATTGTTTAAATAATTAAAATTAAATAAAATATTTTAGCAAAAAATTAGTTTTTGTTCTATATAATATACAGAAATAATCCTATCAGAGGGTATTAAAAAATGTCAATGTACTTACCGAAGCAGACTTTCCATTTTTGTTCGTGACTTTTAACAGAGAGCCTTCATAACCCTATGAAACAGAAAAGTTTATCAAGTATATCATTTACGTTACAAGTCTCATAATTTACTTTCGATGACATTTTTATAATTTAAGATTCAAGATTAGAATCTTAAAATGAAATCACATATATATGACATTAATTTTTTTTAAATTACAGAACTAATTTAAAATTAGTAACTTTTTTATTTACTTGTTAAAAAATTACGATTTATCGATAATAAAATAATTAAAAATCTTTACTTTCAATTTTTCGTATGAAAGATTTATTACAAAAAATATTCTAAACGTATTTAAACTGAAAAATATAATGTTTTAAACTTTATAATACATAAAAAATACAAATTTCTTTTATACTATTCGAAAACTTTTCGACATAAAAAATTCAATATGTAATTATTTAATTAATGTCTTTATATAAAATTTAAAATATAGCTCATAAAAATTAATATTTTTTTACAAAAATGTATTTAATAAAATTATAATATATTGTTACATTTTTTATTAATGTGTTTCGACTTTATTATGTATTCAATTTCAAATTAAATCATAAAACTGTAAATTGTAAATAATGTATTCAAATACATTAAAGTTTTATTCAAGCAGATTTTCTGAATTTTTTCGATATATATTCTATTAAAAATAAATTGTTTAATAAATTAAGAGATTACTCGGTTAATTTAACGAATAGTAATATTAATTATTTAAATATTATTTGAAGGATAACAAATATACTATCATCATCACAATTATCAACATCATTATTAAATTTACAATATTTAAGTTTTTAACTTATTCTATTTCGTTATGATGACTTATGTTCACGTAAAATTTGTATATAAAATTATATAATGGGTATAGTATTAAAATATAAGGAAATGTAAGCAATTTAAATCAATACGGTAATAAATAATATTTGAAGTATTTAACAATATATTTATAACAAATTTATATATTCTTATCATTGATTATTATGAATCATTGATAAATTCATTGCTTTTAATATTCATTTTTTTTAAATCGAATAAAAAACATATCTTTATAAAAAAATATTTTATTGTGTCAGCTATAAAATGAAAGCAATGCTTTTCAGTACTTTTTGTTTAATGATAAATATGAAAATATGTATTTCAAATATAATAAAGAAATATTTAATATCAATTTGAATTAAAATATTTACATAAAACTAATTTAAAAACCTATTGGAATTATATATACAATAATTAATTCGTTAAATTTATAATATATGAAGCTCTGTCTTTTAAATAGTATGTAAACTTAAAATTTTAGAAAAAAATATGAAGGTATAAAATGTATAAATTTATTTGATTGAAGTTTTAGAATTTCTTTTTGAGTAATCATAAAAACTGGAATTCTTTACAAATAAGAGCATCAATTTATTGATTAAGAATTGGTATATCAAGAAAGTTTTTGTTTTATTACATGGTCAATACTGAATTGTTAAAAATGAGTTTTATAATAAATAAATATAAAACAACTAATTATTTAAATGTATAAATATCATTTTTTATATTTAATAGTATATTTGAATAGGTTTCTCTTGTAAATAAAAATATTACTTTTTCCCAATTTTACGATTAATTGAAAAATTAATGAAAATCTAATTTATTTATGTATAGTAATTTACATATACGTGTAACACATTATACACCATTTTTACTTAATAACTGCTATTTTAATTACTTAATTTGAAATTAAAACGACAAGAAAATAAAAGTTGAAGAATAATATTTTGTACATATAATTTAAAATAATATTTTCTAATATAATAATATTTTTTGATTCTGTACTTTAACAGGAAATTAAAAAAAATTTACATTCACAACCTTTGATTAAATTATGTAATTGAATTTACATTTTATTTAAATAGTGTGATGAAAAATTGGAAGAGATGAAAAAAGTTGATTTTCTTATTCATTTTTTACATTAATTAGGAATAAGATTTAAACGATAATAAAAGATTACTGTAACATGGAGGAACTATTTAAAAAAATAAAGAATAAGCTTCAATTTTATATTTTTATAGTAGTTTATATTAAACTCTAAATCAATTTTTATATTTCAAAACTAGTAACGATACTTAAATAACTAGTACAATTGGTTTTTTCTATTCGTTATTATATTTTTGTTTGTTTGAAATGTATCTAATTCAAATTGCTAGGCTATTGTATTAATAGCCACTGTATATTACATTTCATTTATTTTTTCTATCCTTACAGGTATGATTTACGAAATTGAAAAATTAATCCATTAAATTTAACTTCAACAAATAGGTTTTTACGTGACTTAATACATCAGTTTTATTAGAAAATTATTACAATCGATAACATATAGACTTTAATTAAAATAAAAAATAAATATAACAAGAAGCTCCAGAAGTATACAATAAAAAAGAATTTTGTTTTTAGACTAACCTCGTATGCTCTAAACAGAAGATAGAGTTCTCTCGGCTTGGCATCCATCGGCAAGCCACTAACGAATAATGTGCGCACCTGAAAATACAGAAGAAAGAAAGAGCGTTAATTTATTTAATTATGATAATTACTAAGCGTTAATATAATGAGAGGCTGAGGTGGAAAAAGAAGTAGAAGAGTAGTTTAACAGACGTGATAAAACCAATTGTCGGATCAATAAAACCAATATTTTTCGACCCTTTCCAATTCTTATTCACCTTCTCCGGAAAACTAAGTCCATTTACATAATGAAGTTTAGTTCGTAGTGAATCTTTCCTCGAACTAGTTTATAAAAGAGTTCTAAATATTATATTATATTTTCATGGATGAATTTAGTCAAAAAATTATTTATTCGAAACAAATATGTTTCCAGAATAAAACTTTCAAATAAATTTACACGCTTTGGTAGGATCGTGAGTAACGTTCTTTCGTTGGTTGAATATTTTTTAATTTAAGAATAAAAAATAAGGAATCACCATCTAGTTAACGACGAATACACAGTTAACCCTTTCTTTTGCTAGGCTCATTAGCAGCTACTTGGATGCTTCGGCTAATTTGTTTGCTTAATTTGTAGCACAATAATATTTTGATGTCTCTGTTCCGGTAAATAATAAAAGTCGCAATGATCGAGTCCGAAACGATCATTTATTATTTTAAGTATTACTTCTTTAGTTATAAGCAAAATTAACGAAGCGATTTTGAGCCAGTGATCCTAGAAATTTTATGATACGCTTATATAACAAAAATACTTTATTTTGAAACGAAGCAGTTAAAAAATTTCCAATAATTAACCATTCTACGCGCAATAATGGTTTGAAAACTAAATATCATAAAAGTGTATGTTCGTATAATGAACGAAAAATTTCTTTCATCTCCAGGTCCTTCGAAATATCGCGAAAAGACGCCCATTAAGGATCACATCGACTTTAAAGCGAATGCTGTCATCATCGAGGAAGCGAGACACTTTCTGTCGCTGTTGTCATTTTTCGTAATCTCACGCTGAAAAAATAAAGCGTGGATAAAAAACAAAATGAAAATTCGCGCTGAATTCCTCGTTCGCAACAAAGCTTCCGGTTTATTATACCGCTTCGAAGGCGCGTTAGGTTTTAAAGTCGGTCGAAAGTGAGCGCCGCTTCTGGTTATCGGACCCGAGCTCCGGCACTTTATTCTTCACGCATTCGGAAACAAGGAAGAGAGGAAGAGAGACAGAGCAGAAGGCCGGAAGCACGCTCGACGCTCTTGGACTGGCGGGCGGAAGCACCGATCGGACTCGTGTCGCTGGACTACGCACCTCGGGACACGCGCGATGTCGGAATTATCCTTCGGCTGCGATTATTTCCCGTTTTCTAGCGATCTTATTATGCTGTCATCGGGGAACGAAGGTGGAGGGGCCGGATCTTTTATCACCGGTGCACTCGCTTTGTTTGCTCGCGTGTTCGCGTTGCGCGTTCACGAGCGTCCGTCTAAAGAGTGGAGCCAAGTGCTCGACCGAGTAAGTGTTTTTACGGGATATTAAACCGAGGCTTTGTTTAAATTTTTATTATTCCTTCCCAAGGGTGTTCCGCGAACTCGTGACTAACTCAGAAGTGCGTTGTAATTTTTATAATTTTTCGAAAACCCAAGCGTTTTTACGATTTTTTAGGCACTCGTTAAAACGGGGTCTATTTATGAAACGAGTTATTTTGCGAATGGTTCTGCAATAGTTATTTATCCATATGTGTATAAAATAGGCGATCAAAGAATAAGAAAAAAGCATTGAATTTTTAAATTAAATCTGAAATATCGCAAATCTTATATATCTTCTTATATAATATTAAAACATCTACGAAGAAAAGCATTGTCGTTCAACCTGTTCGTAATTGTTTTATAATAAACGGAAACGATTACGATTCGTAGCTCCAAGGTTAGCGATTTAGCAAGCGGGTATTCGTTACTTGGAACTTTATAAAAAAGTTTTTTTCCTATAAATATATTCGTTTATTTTGTACGTATCTTTAATCGTATAAATAAAAATTTTGTAATTTTCGGAATGTTAAACACTTTCAAGCATTATTTATAAAATATCGCGAATTGCTTTTTTACAACTACTAAAACGTAAATTTGTATAATTCTTGTTAGTTTATAAATTTACAACGGTCATTAAAATATAATTAAATAAATAAATAAACCGACGATAATAAGCGAGGAAAAGTTAATTTTTAGTAGGCATTAAAATGTAGTAAATTAATTTTTTTTATGAGAATAAAAAGGAAAAAAATTTAGCGTTATTAGATCATTAATTTTTATAGCACACGTAAGGCAATCGTTCAATTTTGTGTTTGTAAAGAAAAATGTATTTCACGAATGTTGCAAATTTTCAGTGCCTGTTATAAATTGCACTTAATAGCGTAAAATTACAAACTAATCACAAGCTCGATTGACGTATACCAACCGAGCCTCGAAAGTACATCGCAAAGGCGCGCTAAATTCGATGTAGGAATAAGAAAAGCGAAAATTTAATTGACTCGTAACATAATATTCGTGTCCAGGCAGGATGTAAAAAGCCAAAATTTCTAGAAGGTACGAAATACGCATGACATAATCAGACTGAGGCAGGCGCCGTTCAACAATAAACAAGAAACGGGAACAATATCGTACGTGCGATCAATGCGAAAAGTTTAGATTGGTAAACATCTCGAACGTCGCGTATCAAAGGAATGCTAAGATATTCGGGTACGAAGATTACGATGCCTTAACGCTAAGTTAAATAAAATTATAATGTCATAAGCCCAACTTGTAAGTCCGTGCGATTACTTTTCGAACGAGCGATTACTCTGCTTAATATGCGGCTGATATCGTGCACCTCTCGTTGAATCATCCGCCCCTGACGCAACATCGCTACAAAATCGGAGTCAGAGAAATAGCAAAAGCAAAAGTCGTCGCACTCTCTACATTACAATTGATTCGACCTCGCGCAATTTTATTATTGATACCTTAACTGCAGTCGCATCGCGAACACGTACGCGAACGCATCGATAGTATAGAACTCATCGAAAGATCGAACGCTATACCAGTCGCCTGCCAACTGTTTATGCTTTTCTTACTACTCCCCGATTCCATTCCAGTTTACGTTTATGCTACCGTTCTAGAGCATACAGATTTTTTCCGATGACGTTCGATAACTCTTAAATAATTTCTAACCCCACTTTTTTTATTTACGATACTCGATGTGTGAATGTACAAATTGACGTAAAAATAAATACAATACTGATTTTAATTAAATTTGCCGAATTATTCAGAAGGGTAAATTATTTTATATAATAACACTCGTTTATTGAACCTAATTTTTTGTGTTTTTTAAAAATATTTTTAAGAATATTTTATATTGTAAATATTTAGAAATTGCAAATATTTAATTTCTGTTTAAAAATTTACAGATAATTATTTTTAATAGAAAAATGTTGGAATATTTCAATAATACAGATTCTTATTGAATCGATTTTTTTGTACTCGTGTTTCAAAACCTTTTATAAGGTTTTAAAGAGTAAAAAATTGGATAAAACGTTGGTATAGAAAATTGCTTATTCATCGCCTTAATTATCATAGACTTTCATAACGTATATTTAAAGTTTAAATTAAAATTTTCTTGTATTTTTAAAGAAATGTTTTATCTTGTTTGATTGTTTATTTTTATGTTCTTATGTATACAAAGTTTTCGATATAATTTAACCATTTATATATCGCTCTCTTTCTTCTGTTTACGTCAAAATTCTTGAACGTAATTTATTAAACATCAAACTTTTATAAATTTTTTTATTAATTGTTATTTTAATTTGCCTTTTTAAGTCATCAACTTTGTTTAATATTTTTGTTATAAAAATTATAAAATAAATTAAATGCGTGCAAAGGTAATTATAATTAATAAAATATTTTTTATTACAATTATTTATGTATTCATGAAATATATTTGTTTTTGAAAATTTATTTTTCAATTATTAATATTTATGTGATTATTTATACAATCATATAAATAAGAATTTAAATTTAATATTGAAGTAATTTTTTTCATTCGGTTATATTTTTATTATAAAAAAGATAATAATCGATTCATTAAAATGTCTTAAAATATTGAGTTCTAATTTATTTATTATAGTCGTGTATATAATATTTTTAACATAAATAAATTCTGTAATAAACTTTTAATACTAGATTTTTTTGAAACATTTTTCAAAATTTAAGAACTGCATTTAAAATACAAATGTATAAAAAATATTAAAACATATTTTTATAATTATTATAAAAAAGATATTTTTAAATTATTATTCAATAATATGTCTATAATTAAGATAATATAATAATCGACTTTTAAGTTCGATCCTCACATATAATTATAATTAACGTTACAAATTTGGAGCGAATCGAACATCCCATAAGTAAATAAGGGGAGTATGATACGAAAACTTCATATTTATTCATTATTCTGTAGATTTAACGTAAAGATACAATAAAATAGGTACTTTATCCAATCGCTGTATAAGAATATTTCGAGTACTTAAATGACTATTGAATTATTCGTATTTTAATACAATGTATATTCTCATTTGTGATGCACTCGGACAAATATATCAGAGCTCAATTTTTCCCTCCCTTCTTTCCTCTACTATATCTTTCTCTTTCAATCTCTTTTTTTCTTAAGTTATTGTAGTTTCTAATATCTGTACGTGTCGAACATTTCGCTTATATTGTGATTTTTTCTTTAATTTCTATCGTCAACAACTAAATTGTCTTAGAATAATTATACCAAAATACATTGTTGGAAGTCTTTTTCGCACAGAAATGATGTAGAATAATTATGGATTAATATTGCACGGTAACAATGTTAATAATATTGCCAATGAAAGAAAGTTGATATCTATTCGCTGCAACGTAGTTTAAAGTTTAAAATATGCGAATAGAAACAAAAACGCTTTGTTTACTTTACTGTTCACCAAAACGATAAAAATTCCCGATAAATTCTATAAAAGGTTGTCTATCGTAATCAATAATAAATTAAGTCTTTCCCTTTTAATAAATGCACTTTCATTGCATTCATGTTTAAAAGGGCTCGGAGTCGTAGATTCACCAATATCGAGTGAAAACATCGAGGCAGTCCCGGTTGATTTTCATCATTCGGATCGCCAAAGAAGAACGAACGCACATCGAGCAGAGCTCCTTAAAATTGTTATATTTTTCTTGTAGGGTTGGACTGGAGGCTTCGATTTTAATTAACGTGCATTCATCGATCAATCTTAAACGCGTCCTCGAACGGCGCCGAAATTTTTTTCCCATCGCTGCGTAGCTCCCCTCGCTGCAACTCGGCTCCAACGTTTCTCGCCCTCGAAAGCCATACAATTGGAGAAGCCGCAAGCAGCCTGTGTAAAAACAAAAGTCCGAGCCAATGGGATATACGAAACTGTGTATGGCGCTCCTGTACGTGCCGCACGTATGCGCGCGCGGAGGAAATGAGTGGCAATCGTTAAATCGATAACGCGAACGAACTAACGCGAACAAACTAACGCGAACCTAACGCGAACAAACTAACGCGAACAAACTAACGCGAACAAACTAACGCGCCCCGACAATGGAATAGACCTCCTCTCGACTATGGAAAGACGGAAATGCGGCTCTCTTTCTCTCTGCCTCTGTACTCGGTCAGGTGGCGCACCTTACTATTACCGCGTCTGCTATTCCCGATATCTGCCATCGGCGCATTTTTTTCTCGAAAATACTTAAACGCACGAGCGTTCTTTTACCGATTGTCCGTATTTTTAACTTAAATCAAGCGATTGAAAAATTGAACCGCCGTACGGCTGGCTACATGCTACGAACGCGCTTGCAGAATCGCTTGCACTTGCTCGAGATAAACGGTAAAAATCACATTCGAAAATACGACCAACGATTAAAATTAAGATTAAAAGGTTTAATGAACGCTAAAATAAGGTTAATTATATTTTTCATTTACGTCCATAGAAATTATACCGAACGGATATTTTAACTCAAACAAACAAGATATATTTTACCGTTATTTTTAACGAGAATTTTACTATGTTTAATTTTTTTCAACCAGTCGTTTTTCTCGTGCGTTAGTAAAAATATTAAATTTTAAAGTGGTTTAATAGCTTAGTCTATTTTCTTTATGAATATATCGGATTACGTTAACGTCGAAAATGAAATATCTACTCGACGAAACATCAAACTTAGTTATTGTTTTCGTAAATACAGCAACATCCTTTCGTCAAAAACTAATCTTGAAAATATGCGGAGAAAAAAGAATAAACTGACATCGAGTGGAGTAATAGTGCATTCGTAAAAAACAAGTATTATTTTTAAGGATTCGGTGATTCCGTAAGGCGGACGTATACGATACCGATCGCGCGATTAACGGATAATTTTATTATTAAAAAGACTATGTAACCGCATCTGACGGTGTAACGAGAGAAAAATGGAGTCGACGAGAAAGAGAAGAACTTGAAAAAGTAGGGTGTACAAATCGTCGCCTTCGTTGTTGGCGACGTCGTTACGGGGCTATGTCTACATCATGAGGTTAAAGAGAGAAAGAGAGAGGGTGTGTGTATGTGTGTGTCTGCAAGTGTGCGTCGGGGAGAGAGAATGAGAGAGAAAGAGAGAGAGAACGATAGAGAGAAGGGGAAATAAATGGTGAGAAGGTTGGTTGCTCGGCCTGTCACTGGCGACGGCGAGTCTGCTTCGACTTGGTGGTAAAGGAATGGGTAGGCGAGTGAACGCACGACACGCCGATCACTTATTCATAGCTCGAGAAATGATTCCGGCCTTCTTTCTCTTTCTCGCTCTCTGCTTTTCCCCTACCATAATAGTTGCAAAATCCCTTCTTTGCTTTCCTTCGCAAGTTCCTTTCTTTCTCATTAAGCCGGATTTCACTTTGATAAAACTGATAATTGTATGAATCGACTTGCCACTATTGGAATGTACGTACACAGAACTCAAGGGTGGGGTAAAGGAGGTCAAAAATAAAGGTTGATTTCGTACTACTTTTTATAATTATTAGTTTCATAATATTGTAGCGTCGATATAAAGCTATAACTACTTAAAAATTAATATCATGACAATCATTATTCACGATAAAATTGTTGAAAACGTGTTTTGAAAATATACGTAATAGTTCGAACGACTTGTGACCGACACCGCAAAACTTGCTAGCAACCTCTTTTAAATTTCAAATTGTGTAGCATGATTAAAATGAAGTGTGAATGCGAGTATTATAATTTTAAATTTTATTTATACTGGTGAAAAATAAATAAACGATAATCGAATAAATACAAAAATACATAATTTGTAGTTTACGAATAAAGAACAAGAAAGAATACGGTAATACATTAAATGCCTTTGATAATGACCGATTAAAATTTGAGAATAAAATCCGATTATTTGGAGATGTTGCCTCCAACCGTTAACTACTTAAGAATTTAAAGTAAATTATACATTCTATTATTCTAGAGTGAGTTTGAGCTATTCAACGGAGTCATGTATACGCTTTGAAACCAATTACTTGATTGTCATTTATTAGGACAGTGAGCACGTCGTTTTAAAAAATTAAACTCAATTTTTTATTTTAAACAATATTATACTATAAAGATATTTTTTATAAAAACTTAGTATAATATTATATTATAAAGATTATTTTTATTAAAATATTTATATACATTTAATTTAAAAAATTCATCAATAGCGTAGAAATATTATTGTTGCTTTTGAAAGAAAACTTTGTACTGTTTTAAGTTACCATTATATAAATAAGTATTTAAAATAATATTTTGATATTCATTGTTCAATAACTAATATATTATAATTATACGATTGAAAAAGGATGTAATGGTACTCGCTATTACAAAATGTATTAAATAAAAATATAATTGTATAACGTTATTTTTGTTATATAAATACGTTATATCGATAAGATATCAAATATCCTTTATACAATTGATATATTTGACTAATCTCTGGAAATTCCGAAAGTAAATTACAAATAATACATGTTACACTTTTATTATTTGCTACTTAATGTACGCTAGTTAAAGACCGAAAGTTACCAACAAAAGAAAAAATTTGAAAAGCTTACAAACATCTTGTATGTTTTCCTTTGTAACCCCACTTGTTTCCTACATCTGTTATTCTCTGTTTTTCCCCTTTTATCTCTCTATCATCCTTTCCTTCATTTCTTTTCTTCTTACTCCTCACTGATTGTGTAATATCGTATATAAGCGCGTGAGCAAGATCTACATTTGAATTCTTACGTTAATTGATTCTATCTGATATATATTATTCTATGACGTTATACTTTCTCATAAAAAAGAAAAACAAATAAATAACAGAGAGAGAGAGAGAGAGAGAGAGAGAGAGAGAGAGAGAGAGATAATCATTTGAGATCTGAGTATAAACGAGCAGATCTCTTGTAAGCTGCAGCGATGACTTCTGTTTTATCTACTGTATAAAGAGTAAGAACTGATAGTATTTATATATGCACGTATTTCTATTTATTCGTATACCCATCTTATTATTGTATTTTTTCCGTTTTATATAAAAGTTTCATCTTTTTTTATTTTAATGCAAAATTGCGTGTGGTATCGATTCGCAAGCGCTAGTTTAAGAAAGTTTGTTCTTTTTTTCTAGCTCTGTCAAAACTTTCTCACTTTTCGAAAGTTTCAAGTCACGTGCAAAAATAAAGAAGAACAAAGTGTTGTTAATGTTACGGTACTTTAAATAAGTTAATGTTACGGTTTTAGTTTCGTATTTTAGTTACGGTATCTATTTTTTAATGACCGTAGTTGCTCTACCTTTTCATTTATATCAATATTTTTTATTTATTAACTTAAGATCATTTTAAATACATAAAAATAAAAAAAGTAAATATTTGAGCTATAATTCTTTGGAGTAATATATATATATATATATATATATATATATATATAATGTTTAATAGTTTAGAATGCTACTATTAAATTTAAATGAAATAATGATTTATATTATAGCGATATTTAAATAAAATAAATATTTCTAAAAGTTTATTATTCTTAGTTAGAATTATTAAAATTATAAATATACGATAAAGAACTTATTTATATTATTTTAATAATTTGCAAATTTTTAATTAAAAAAATTAATTATAAGATTTATTCATTGAAATTCTTTTAGCAATAAATCAATAAATTTATTTATTTATTATTATAGGTGAAATAATAGATTATTATTAGGGTAAAACAAAATTTTATTTACTAAATTTTAAATTAAGCTAAAGAGATTATAAAGCTTTATTCAAATAATAACGTTCCAACAAAAACACAAACTAAAACTAATAAAAATTCATTCAAATTAGTTTAAAAATTTTTTTTAAATTGTCAACTTAAATTGTTTAAAAGTATGTTTTATTTAAAAATAAATTAAACAGGTTTAATAAAGTACTAAATAAAAATTCAGAACTATGCAATGAAATAAATTTTTTTAAATAAGTTACAATTTATAATTTTAAATATCATTGTTAGACAGATTTAAAAGAAACTTTTGAGAATAATTTTAAAAAAATTGAAAAGATTAAATATTTAGTAAAAAAATGAAAAATTTATAAAAATTTATAAAAATGTATCTAAAATCGACATTGTATTTATAATTTTAATTTTCAAGATTTAATTTATTTATAATTAAACTAATAATTTTGTAATGCTACCCGATTAAGAAAATATTTTCTTTATAAATATTCATTTCATAAAAGTAAAAGATTTTAATACGTATAATCAGTATCTTTCAACATCTAATCGGCGTCCAGCTCACTTTCACATATCGCAAATTGTAAGCAAGAAAATAACTACCTTTATAGCGTTCTAAATTCTTCATTGCGAGACTGTGAACAATTTTCATTTTAATATACTTCAGAGGATCTAACCGTACGAAAGAAATACTTTGCGAGATCTAGATTAAGATTTCTTCGTAGAAACGTATAAATTCGTTGAATCTATGTTTTGGAAGTAGAACAATTTTAAAAGACAAATCACAATGGAGCGATGTGTACTAGTCACGAGTACGTTCGAGACTAAGGAGACAAACAAAGATTTTTCTAGCGCTGTTTTCGCAAATGTTGCGCTAAGTTCACGGAGCTCGACGGCGCTAATAGAGGAAATTGCTCGGGCGCAAGAAGTGCGAATCTAAATTTCGCGCGCTCGCGACTAAGGCCGAATGCGCAAAAGAGAGAGAAAGCCGAGCGCGCAAAAGACAGTTACAAAAGGCCCGTAAAAAGGCCAACAAAAGTCTGCGGGTGCTCCAGTCGACGGTCAATACTTCTCCAAGCTTCACGCGTCCTGCCTCGCGCGCCTATTCAAACGTCCCCTTTTTGCCGGTTCGCTGCTGCGTCTGAGCGCGGATTTTTTTTCCAAGTTCCCGGCCCTCCACTTTCCCGGGCGTGGGGCTCGCTCTTTTTGCGGGCATCGCGATCTCTCCGAGCGCACCGGCGCGCAACGCTCTGAGGAACAACGAACAGCGAACAACGAGCAGCGAACAACGAGCAGCGAACAACGAGCAACGAACAACGGGCCTTTCAGCGGTATATTGAAAAATCGTACCGAGAGTTCAAAGACGTTAGCAGAGCTGCTTCTACCAGCGATCGGCTTTCCTGCTTTTTTCGGGAAACTCGCCAAACGTGCCGACGACTTACTCGGGAGCTCGAACGATCCCTCGTTAGCCCTTCCACGCGTTTTCGGAGGACTTGGCGCCGATCCGCTTGAATTTACTTGACTTCGTGATGCGTTCGACTTTTTTAAATATGAGAGTACCGTGAGTCTTGGAGAGTAACATTGTGAATTAATTTTAAGACAATGATATGAAATATAAAAATGACTCGGGCAAAGATTCACCGCGTAATTTTGAGATTTCAATTTTATAATTGCATTTTATTAATTATAAATAATTACATATTATTACGTATATATTTTAAATCTCTTGAAATTATGGCCGTTAAATTTTTTACTGATTAAACATTTCAAAAATAATAATATTTTATTATTTTATTAACTTTTATATAATATTTATTTGAATTATTTTCTCCAATCGTTTTTCAGCCAATACATTAAAAATAAACTTATTAAACGTTTAATATTTATTCGCAAAAAGTATCCATAAATTTTTAAATAAAATATTTATTTACTTAACGAAAATAAGTACTTGGCTAAAATACTTAATTAACAACGTGAAATTTCACTAAATAAACAAGAGAAAACTTTATAATTTAAACGTTATTTTCCATTATATTTTCCATTATTTAACGAAAAGTTTCAAAGGAAATTCCTCGATTTAACGTTAACGTTTAACAATCGGTTTAACAACGATTAATGCAGTAATTATGGTAATATTCCAGCTACTTTTCTGTCCTAGTTTGGTCAATCTTATTACAAATATTTCGAAAATACGATTACATAGAATATGTAATTCTTTATAAAAATATGAATGAAGACTCCATATTTTTTATCTAATTTACTAAAATAAAATACTTATAACATTAATAAATTTAATAATAAATTTGGTTATGAAACGACCGAATTCAAACTTCAAAAACACGTGTAAACGGGTGTACGCTTATGCGTTTACAAACGCTGATTCGTGCAAAGAAACACACAAAGATATTAAATCAATAATGGATCGATTCGTAGAAGAGGTATATTGCAATTATAAAACTACTCTTATTAAAATGAGATCTTATAATACCTTACAAAAATATTGATTAATTTTGTATCGGAGGTTTACTAATTTTATGATAAAATTCAATGTTTGAAATTTAATTTTCGGTTCGCGCAATCGTAACGAAAGTTAAAAACGTTTATAGGATATTTTTAGTTGCATCGACAAATGTACATGCAATTCTTACTTTACAATTATATACAATTATATACTTTACAATAAAATTAAATGCTTTACTGTATAAAATATGATGATAGATGGAGAACGGCGAAATTGTTTTGGTCAATAAATTTTCCTTGATAAAAAAATGTTCTGCAAACAGAATATTACTTTAGATTACGAACGATCGAACTCGTAAATTTTATATTTACGAATATAACGAATATTTAACAAGACTTAACGGAAACTATTGATTTCCTTTATTTTAATAATGTTTGAATAATTTAAAAAAATTCATATAAATGTATTACAGAACAAGTATAAATACAAGAATAAAAAAGAATCGAACGATAAAAAAGTCATAATAGCGTCACTTGGCCTTGATAAAAAACAGAAGCTCGCGAGATTCTTTAAAGTTTCCAGAGTCGAAGCGCCAGCAGTGGTCAGCTAAAATAAATTACTCTCTCTAGCAACGCTCGCATCTTCTTCCAAGACACTCAGAAGCGAGTAATCAAGCGCGAATTTAAACGAATTTATCTAATCCGAGCAATAATCATGACTCGTAGAAGCTAACGAGACCCAAGGGACTTCAGACTCGGGCATCTTGACATCGCCGAGGATTCGCGCTCCCCGATAAAAATCCCGCGCGCACAGGTACAGGATGACGATCCCTCGCTCTCGGGCGCTTAGTCGGACGATACACCGACCGTAGGAGTAAAAGGTAGCGGTCGTCCGCGGCTACTGGAGAGAGAGAGAGAGAGAGAAGGAGAACTAAGAGGTAGTTCAGGGTCATCGAACTCTTCTAAAGAGCCACTGGCAGCTCCAAGTCACTACTGCTGTTGCTGCTGCCGTCGCTGCTCTTGCGATTTCTCGTTCCCTCTAACGCGGGCGCGTGGATGAGTCACTCTCGAAATTGCCTCACTCGGCCTTTCGTGATAACCGTTCAAACAATATGCGCGCTGACCGTTCGGCTCTTGTACTTGCTCTTCTCCGCCTTTTCCATTCCCATGTTCTACCTTTTTTGTGTTTTTTCCATCGGTCCTTGCTCTCTATTTACCGATTAAATTGACGCGCGACACATTATCCTCGTCCCTTCGCCCAGTGTACAGACCCTGTAGAATTTCTCCTATAGAGCAGCGCGATTGCATTTTTTACTCCCAGCTATTATGTAAGTTATGCTTCCGCGACAACAGGACGAAATTTTAACTGGATCGTTTATCGCCGAGACTCCGGTTTTTAAAACCAGGTAGCAGAATGTCCGCTTCTGACAATTATTTTTCTTCCGTAAAACGTTTGTTTAGACATATTTAAGTTTTGAAGTATGTTCACAATTACGTGACATTTCTTTCTGACTCAACTATTATACTTTTCTTTAGTATATAAAGGCTTAAAAAAACCTACCGTGTATTAAGCAATAAAATCATTACGTAATTATTTTACAATTTTAAGAATTTGGTTTGTTTAAAAAAAAATAAACCCAAAATAAAGTATTTTAGAAATGTTAAATTTACCCAAGTTAAATTTACAAATAAATTTAGACAACATAAATATAAGACAATTGCGTTCAATTACATAATTTTATTTCACATTAGTTTGATATGCGATTGATATAATTTTATAAATGTAAAGCCCAAATTGTTTTATCAATTATTAGAATTTTTTATTATTTTTTACCAAAGTGTTCGTATTTGTGTTCTATTATGTTACTACGAGAGCATAGAATAATGTAACATTTTTTAATGATTAAATGCATGAAATTTATTAATAAAGAAATTCATTAAATTTACAATAATTTATTTTACCATATATTTAATGATTTTTTCTTTTGAAAATTTATATTTTAATTACTATATAATAATTTTCTGCCTAATACGAAAAGTATAATACTAAAGAAATATTTAACGCTTGAAAAAATGTATATTTTACGTTATAACTGCAATACAATCTTAGTAATTAAACAGTATTTTTAAACTGTTACCATGTAAAGTTCATGATTTATTCAATACTTGAAAATGATAATAAAATATGAAATTATTTATCTTCGTAGATATTTATATCAAAAATAAAACACATCTAAAAACGATTTACATTTGTAAATAACTATCCTACACAAGAACTTGTTATTTTAATCGATATCCACAAAATATAAATATATAAATAACTTTACTTTTAAATATGTTGTATCAAAAAACTTACATTGTAAATTTTTGTTATTAATTATTTTGAATAAATATTTTAAATTGAACATATTTTTAAATGCAAAAATTTACATATTTCAAATCGTAACTACAAAGACAAATAAAATTTAAAAATAAAAATAGACAGAAAATTTAATCTTTAAGTATTTAATGCAATATTTAACAATAAATACAGCTCATCGATAATATTTATAGAAATAATTTACATAATAATAACTTAAATTATACCTACATAATTATTTCAATAAATTACCAACAAATTACAATTGAATTTGATAGAATATATAGTCGTATATTGAATTAATATTATAATATTACAAAACCAATACAGTTCAGACTAGTCAATAATTAAATCTGAGATAAATTTAAATAAAAACAATCGCATAACATAATTTAAAATAAATTATTTAAAATAGATTGTCTATATTATGAAATATTTGAATATGTAAATCCCATTGAAGTTGTTAAAATTAATAAAACAATACGAAGAAGATTTCTTAAATATAATTATATACTCAATATTTAAAAATGTTTCTAAATTTGTAGAAAATTTAAAAAGAAGTTACAAAGAATAATAATGAACAAGGAAATAAGTGAACTTCGATACATTAATATATAAATAATATTACTTTGCAATCGATGTTTTAAGACAAACTTGAGAATTATAAAACAACCGAACAAAAAAATTTAATAAATCTCTATAAACAATGCTTCAATACTTTCGGTACGCACATCGCGTTTTAAATACGATTGCGAAATATACGAAATTGTTCTGGATATCCTAAATAGTTACGTCATAAAAATTCATTGCCTGTATGTACGATAGCGAATGAAAGAGAGCAGAGAGATAGAGAGAGAAATAAAGGGAACTAAGTGAACCAAATAGACTGACACGAGGATAGTGTATCTCAGTTTTTAAAATAAGAAACATTGAGTTTTTATTGGTTTAAAATGTAATAAATTAATTAATAAATTAATAATTTAATAAATTAATTTAATAAATTGAAAAATCCCAAATAGTCATGAATATTTTTAAATATATGATGTATTTATAAAACTTTGTTCATACAATATTTAAATTTATTAATTTATTAAATCTAAGTTTGAAAAATGGAATTTTAATTAAAAATTTATTTTTTCTATTATACGAATCTTTATCGAAAAAAAAATGATACACTAGAATGCTTCTCATATTCAATCTCTAATAAAATATATTTTTGTAACATTAGTTATAAGATTTAAAAATAACTTTATAATATAAAATCACATAAATGACTTTCAATGTTGCAAAAAAATTTTTCATTGTCTAGAATTTATTTATTCTTTTCTTTATATTCACACTCTTTTTAATATACTATAAATTTACTATTTCTAAATATATATTTGCAAATTTCTAACTATTAAAATTAAATTAATGATAGAAAATAAACGATATAATATAAATTAACATATTAGAAATTATTGATTAATTAAAGACGAAAAGTAAAATAAAATAACCGATATAACAATCAAGTAATGCTATTATTTGCCGATAGTTGTTACTCCACTAATTTTTCTTTTATTCTTAAGTGAAACTAGTACTTAATATTAACAAAAACAATTCACCTGGAGTGTAAGTAAGGTATTGAATTTGTAGGCAGTGGAATTATTTTACGATTCGAACGATTCGATATAATTTCTAATTATACTTTAACAGCACCTTATTAAAGTTACTATATATTATCTTTTACAAAAACTTTCTACGAATTTATAATCCAAAAAAAATTATTTTGTCTAATATGTATCTTGTAAAAAAAATTCAAACGACTATTATATAAACTTTATAATTATTAAATATAATTATAAAATTAAATATTATTATTCAACCTTTACTTTTAAAGAAAGTTACTATATTTAAAAATATTAGATATGTATGTGTAAAATATAATAATTTTAAATATTTCTATAAAATAAAATTCAATTCCATTATTATAAAGCCATATGAAATATCGCTATAATCAAATTATAAATAGCTTTTTTTATTTCTGAACAAAACGATTTAGTTATTTTTTAACCCAATTGTATAGAAAAGCTTTTTATATAATTTAAATGTCAGTCTTAATATACAGTTTAAATCTCGACAAATCGTATAAATTTCTTAAAATAGAATAGCCGTTGAACAATTTATATCAATTCAAATGAAAAGTAAAGAAAATTTTTAAACGTATTTCCTTTTCGACATATTTATATACTCAAAAAATAATTTGCAATAAATATTCATACAAATTTCAATAAAATCTTGAGAAAATATTGTTTCTTATGTAATAAATAAAATTTATAACAGGCCGCCCGCGCGTGTATGAGTATGTTTATATGTGTATAAAATTAAAGCTAGGTTGAATAATATATATTACTATTTAATTTTCTAATATACACTATATAATAGTTTCTAAAACAATAAAATATTGATGACTGCGGCAAAGTTAACATCTTTTATTAAGGTTTCAGGAACACAATTTATTTATTTGTACATGACTTGACAATACTGATGTAGGATACCAATGTATGAAATATTATAATAATTAAAAGAATTATTAGAAATCACCAAGTATTACAACAAAGATTTCACAACTAATATTTTAACTTCTTAATATTTCATTAAGTATAAATAATAATGATCGACACAAAAGATTAACGTTACGGTGAATCAAATCACAATGCACGATGTAAAATGCAATATGCAGACGGTTTCATGTTTTTTAATAAAATTAAAAGTTTTCAAAATATACTATTCTTTTCTTTCAAATAAAAATAAACATCTAAACGTACTTATTACACAAAGGAAGTAAAATTGTGTCTAAGTAAACTAGAAAGAATACACCTTTCTAAAGAATATAGAATTAAATGACTTAGGGAGTCGTGCAAAGCGCCGAAATGAAAAAATCTTTAACAACAGACTTTTCCCTTCATCAAAACGAAAGCAAAAAAAGTCCAGCTTACCGCCGAGAATTACCGCCATCCAAAACAAAAGTATACAGGCGTGGCGAGGTGAGACGAGTGCAAGCCGGATTCCACGAAAGTGACTTAAAATATTCAATTACAAGGATCAGTGAGCGCGATTTACTCCAAGCCGGTTGAAACAACGTCACCGAGCAAAGGATCGACGCACGCGAGCTTCTACGGTACAATGGCTCGCGTTTTCTAAGTGAAAATAGTTTTCTTTTCGTAACGAGTACCGGTTGTTTTTCCCGGCGCGCGACAGCGAATCTTGGAGATCGATAAATTTCATGTGTTGCAGTTTAGCGAATTCTCGGCCGGGGATGAGGGATGTGGTGGGGAAAACGGATAAAAGAGATGATAAAGTGCCTAATGATATGTCTAGCTCGTATTGAAACTGTCGACCCTGTAAATGCGGATGCAGTGCGATACATTGATTCATCTATTCGCTATTCGGGATTTGACTGGCACCTACTTGAAATCTACGCTTGTTCGTAATTCTGAAATAGAATTACAGATTAGCAATTGTGTAAACACCTGTGTATTTTTTTTTTATATATATATCAATTGAGGTATTCATTAAAATACCAAATAATTAACTAAAACAGTTAAGCATACGAAAGAACAAATTTAGACCGGAGAATTTTTCAAATTTTTTAGACAAATTTTTAAAAATTCGAATATAAGTAGTGAATTATAATAAATTTGAATATCCAAAAGTGTAAATAAAATGTCAAAAATTAATTATATTATAAATCATCATATACAGTCTTGAAATATATTGCAGTGAATTAGATTATATGGTTATTGAATTTATTTTGCTTCTGTCGAATTATTATGTGAACTAATAACAAAAATTTATTGTATCATTTATAAACGAAATTTAAATATAGATATTATTGTTAAATTAATAACTTAAACATTCATTCAAATTGTATAAAAAATAAATTCAACATTATCGAATAAAAATATTAAAAAAGGAAGTAAATAACAATTTAAAAATGTGATCGAATAAAATTTCGTAGGCTATAACTTGTACAATTGTAATAAAATTAAACTTTTTTTAAATCTCATATTAACAAAGCCAGCGAAATATAATCTATTTCCAAAACTACATGAGAGTAGAAGAATAATCACGTAATTTCGGAAGAAAACCTATTTTCTAAGGATACGTGTTTACATGTCTTTTTCGTCACAACCTAATCATTTTGCACGCAATAAAGGAAAACAGAATAAATGCATAAAGATTAAAGAATCATAGATAAAAACAAATAATTTCTCAAATAAGTGCTCAAATTATTTATAGTAATAACGTTTTTCAAAAATATTATAAGCAGATTATTGCATTAGCACATACATTAATAAAATCTATGTACGACATTTATAAGAAAAGGTTGCTTTCATAATACTGACTGTATAAACAGTATGGAATAATGATAAAAAATCGATTAATTTTGAACATTTTTTTAATAAAAATATTCATTTTAAAACTTTGTTATTTTATTTCAATAATATTCATACTAGATAAACGAATATTTTATACTTTTCGAAACCTCTTTCTATCGAACGTGAAATTTAAATGTATAAAAAAATGTTGGAAATGCATTAATTAGAAAAGAAATCAGATAAAATATCCCGTATGTACTCGATAAAGTAGGCTAATAGATTAAGACGAAGAAAAGAAACGTTGCGCCTTTCTACAGCCTTAGGTACAGAAAGTGTATTAAAAATCACTGAATTCTTATGCGTGTGTAAAAGAACACTCATGCTGAAATGTGCAATATTTTTCATTCGGCGGCCTCTAAGCTGGACAATAGGCATCGAAGACGCAAAAAAAACAGATTTAAGAGTACAGCGTTTTTCAATTACCACATAGTTACGTAAGGTAGTGGATGCGATGCGCGCGTGGACAGAGCTTTTTTTTCTTGGTAAAGCATAAATCGATATATACGCTTGGTTAAACGTGTGCGAGCGACCGGGAGGAATAGAGATAGGGCGTTTGTCTTTGACTATATCAACAAATATAAGCTTTGCGAACTCGTCCGCACTTTCTTCGATTTTGTCGCGCATTGCTATCCATGCACATACAATTCGCATAGGAGGATCGCCTTACGTTCGACAATCAAATTATTATTTTGTACTCATTGAACCCGCATTAATCGCGATCAATGTAAATTTTAGATTATTCTAAAATAACGTTTGAAAATTTCTACTGAAAATTTGAAATGCAAGGATCGCAAATAATGAATCGCTTAATTGTGTATTTTTTTTTTTAAATAAATTTTTAAATAAGATAAAAATATCGGAAATATATTTATTTAAACTTATTTCAATAATTTGTAAATATATGTTATTTGTAATCAATTATTTAACGACGCATAGCGCTAGAACTCTCGACATTTATATTCTAAATTATATGTCGTCGATTGTTTCTCGAGAATTTCTATAAATTTAGGTAAGTTACCGAACAATACGAGCCATCCTGCATAAGATATTCTACTCAAAGTAACGACCCCATCGTCCTGTATGCTCGGAAAATCATTAACCTGTTAGATTATCCGATAATTTTATCATTCGACTAGATTACTCGCCGCAAAATCTTTCTTGTGTAAAATATAAATTCGTATTTGGTCGGACGTGCTTCATAATACTTCCGCTTAGTCATTACTCAACAATCGCTAGGGTTATTCTTTACGATCCAAAACGTTCGCGCTCGTAAAAGCTCCAGATTCGCGATAAAAATCGATTCGTATTTTCCACTGCGGTACGCGCCACCTCATGACTATGTTCGTATTACGAATGTATCCATGTGTGTACGTAACACGTAGGTGTACATACTCACTAAAGTGTAACGCGTGATTATGCCAATTACGATCAACGTGTATAAAAAAACACTAACGGTTCTTTAGTTCTTTCTGCGTTACTTTTCTTTTTTATTTTTATGTTTTTTTTTTCCTTTTTTATACATAAATAATGCTAGATGATACCAAAGTTTTCCGTCAGGATTTAACTGGTATCGTTAAAAGGTTTTTTAGATGCAATTATGCAGAATTGTATTTACGTTCGAATAAGATATACCAAGTAAATCTCTAGAAGTATATAATGACACGTACATAATTATATAATGATAATTAATTCACGATGACGTACCATTTTCATTTTGATCGCTATATTTCTATACGAGAAATATTCGTATTAATGTTCTGCAACTTAAAACATGATATTAGTTTTATTTTTTTTAGGAAAAAAAACATATGAAACACTATTATAAAAATATATTAAGTTTTTACGTTGACTCGGATTCATAAGTGGAAATACTTTTTTCTTTTAAATGTTTAAAAAAGCGTAAACTTACGTTTTATATAATCCTTTTTGCAATTTCCTACTAAAAAGTCAATGACAACCAACTCGTTGAAAAAACCAGGTTTTCCGTTGACGTGAATACCTTATTCAATTTTGTTCCTTTTAATAGACATAAACTGCGACGAAAGTGCCAAAAGTTGTCTTTTATTACCTTGAATAGCTGGAAAAGTAGCGTCGTATGAAACAATGTGAGATTAAGATCGCTATTCGACGATAATATATAAACAGTACCGCAGAAAATTTTTCCGTCAATTTTTCGTAATACTTTTAACGAAGAAAGTAGGTAAATGCTTATATTCCAAATGTGGATTTTTATATTTTATACGGAATTATTTTATGTCCTAGTAAAAAGTTCGAAAGAGCGATTAGATCAATATCTTTATTTAGAAAAATGCTTAAATATTCAAAGCTATATATTTTCTATTTTCAGTTTCAGTCTTTGTTTTATAATGAAAAATTATTAAAAATTATATGTATTATATTCCACGCTTTCCGAGAGCGCGAGATTCCGAATTCTAGTATATATTTTATATATTTTAAGCCTATGTACAAAAATGGAAAACGGTATCAAACTGCTCTCGATCAATTGTAAATCACACTCTAGTTTCACCTTAAACATGTACTATGAAATAATATTTTGGTACCGGATTTATAAAAGGTGGACGAAAACGTTACGAGTCACAGATGAGAAAATATAGGTTGCGCACTATAGGTATCCCTCCAGAAAACAAAAGTATATCTTTACTAAATCCTGGAATATCAGCAAGCTATGACTCCATTACGCGAATGAACTATTATGACCCAGCCCATAAACCAAAAAACAATCTGGCGCCCGCACTGCAGCGTTGCCTAGCAGCGAGTGTGCGCGTCTCAAAGGCTGTAAGAAAAATTGTAAGATAAATAAGTCGAGGAAGAGGAGGAGGAAGAAAAAGAGAAAAGAAGAGAAGAAAAAGAAGAGGAAGATAATGATGATGATGACGATGAAGAAGAAAGCGAAAGAAAAATATAGCGGCAGGCAAGGTCCAAAAAGACGATCGATAAATAGAGTTGACGGCCGACGTTGTGTACGATGGCGCGAACTTGCAGGTAGAAAACGCGCAGGATTTCCCCTCCCCGTGTGCGCACACGCGACCGACAATCGCTCTATATCGATGCCAGTGAAAAATTGAATATTATATCGAGCGAGCCTCCGAGGGCTTTTTTACTCGTTCTTATTAATTTTTGCTACTTTTTATCACTGTATAATTCATGTGAGAATAATTGCGAGCGTGCTCGATTCGAAGGTTGAAAAATACTCTGCGTGCATATTTAACATGGATTATTAAGTCGTAATAAGTAACCACGAAAGAATTGTCAGACTGCCGTACGCCAAAGGGATAAAAAATACAACAGAAGGAGTAAGAACTAAAAGCCAACTACGTTTAACGAGGCTTTTGGTTTTTTTTATTCGGAGCATAGTCTGGTTAAAGCTAGTACATTATCGATCGTTGGACATTATTCCTTATATTTTATTCTTTCTCGGTTTATATATATATACGCGAGCAAGCCCAACGTTTGGTCGCGAAAATATGCAATTCGAGGGAGGCGATGCTTATTGATTTCTGATTTGGTAGATCGCTATCAACCTAATCGTGCGTCATCGCGAATCGCTTTCGCGATGGCATATATTATATAGTCGTGCCTCAACGCTTGCATTTATTTATAACAAATATCGTGCGATTGAATGATTTTTATTCATTGAACTTTAATCGTACTCGTAAATTATTTATAAATAAAATATTTTAATCCGATAAATCTTTCGTAGATTATTTTCAAAGAACTTCTCGTCAAGATTTAATATTAAAAACATCGACGAGTGCTATTAGCGATGAATTTTTCTTCGATTCCCATAGAAATTTATATTACTAACTGGGTTAAGAATATCTTATATTTTCATGATACGTATTTCATTCACTTGTTCAAATAAATATATGACTTGCGCGTTGACATCGCAAATAGAGAAATAACGTGAATTCGTAAAATAATTAAATGAGATCTTTTTTATGCCGTATCTAACAAATGTGAAGATCAATATTAGTATATTAAAAAAAATTTAAATAGAAAGATAATTGCGCAATTTATTAGGATTCTGGAGTATAGCAAACACTTATATTGATACTAGTGGCATAGTCGAAATAATTACAATTACGTGAAAAATAGACGTGTTTAAAGCGAAAAGATCAAGAATTAAAAGCAGGTTTTATAACTATAATTAAATGATGATTTCAGTTATACACATTCAAGATATAGATATATCATGAATCTATAGATTTTTTGTACAAGAATAACCGAAAGCTCGTAAATACTTGTAGTTTCATATGATTTTAATTGCAGAAAAATTGTAAAAATACGACAAATCTTGAAAATCAAATAATCAATGATTTGTCTAGTTTATGATTAAACTTAGAATTTATGCTATCGATAAATATCGATTCCAGTTCATCGATAAGTATATAAACACATACTCATTAATTATCTACACTACTTTAAAAAAAAAACCAATACGATTGAAAAAATTGAGTACATTTTAAAAATCTTTACTTAAGAGTAAATAAAGGAGAAACAAATGGTAATTCCGAAGATACTGAATATACAATTATTCGATTAAGTGAAATCGTTCGATACATCCACAAACGCAAATATCAAAATCCTTACAGCAAGGGTGATAAAATTTTCGCTCAGAAAAGATAAAGAGACGAACGATAAGTAAGTTTCCTTGCGAAGCCGAGAGTCATTGCCTTCCCACAAAAGTGCATTTACACGTGGACAAATGCGAATAGCTGGACAAAGGATGAATCGACGACAAATACGGACAAATACGGGGCATCAAAAGTACGTATCCATATCGCATCGCGCATTCAATTCGTCTTCGTTTCCTCGTAACCGCTGCGCAACGTCCCGGCCATCGTGTCCTAATACCTAACGACGTCACGCAATCGACACACGCAGAATCTACCCTTGGCGTAGGGAGGTGACAAGCCTCGGGTAAATAGATTCGTCGCTTTAGCCTCGATCGTCCCGCGAGCGTAATTTGCTAACGAGGCGAATTCGCGAGGGTTACCTCATCGAAGACTAGCGCCGTGCCTACATTCGTGCGACGATTATATAATGAGCGGAACAATGGATCTCTCGCGCGGTCCCGAACTAGGACGAGGCGGTAGTGGCGGTGACGGGAGGCAACAACATGGCGAGCGGATGTTGTATAACGGTTAGCCAGCGAAGAGGAACGACGAGAGCAGCAAACCGTAAACGCTGAGGGGAGAGCCGCTGAGAGCGACGGAGACAGGGACACACGATATTTTCCTTTTTTACTTCGTGCGCCGCAGGAAGAAGATGAAGACGGAGAAGGAAACATTTGGAATATGTATAAAGCGATCGTTTCTTTGTCTAGCTGATACAATGTAGATTCTGATAGTTGCCTGTTGCTACGCGCCTCCGTCTCGACTCTTTTCCGATCGAACGACCGGCAGTTTTATTGTCATCCGAGGCCTTTCCCACTTCGAATGATGAATTATGGCGGTGTGCCTCGCGTGCTCGAGCCATTATGAGAAAAATGTCGTAAGCACCTTTCGATTGTCCAATCGTAATGGGAGCCCGATATTATCGTATACGCGCGCCCTTTTGGACCGAGACGCTGCTAATTTAATGCTTTCTCGCGGTGGCGCTTCTTTTTTCGTTGATGACGAGTTGAGCGAGAACGAACGTTATATTTGTTCCGTCTGTTGCAGGAAATGCGGAGAGGAGGTACGAGACCGCGAAAAAAGCTTCACTGGAAACATAAATAAATTTTGCATGAAGCCGCGAACTTTTTTCCTGTTCCCCGGAGACGGGAAAGTCGGGAAAATTAGCTTGTACCTTGCTGCGGAGTTTTCAGTGAAAATAGTTGCGGTGCGTCCGAATAGCGTCGACTCGTTTACCCGATGCGAGCGCGCGAAATTCCCAAGTGCGCCGACGCGAGCGGTAATGTCTTTTTTTCTTTAATGGAACAAGCGTGCATCATCGCCTTAGAATTCTTTAAAATTTGCGCTAACGAGATGTATAGGCGGTAATCGAGATTCGACGTCGAAAACGCGACTCAGGATTGTAAGTCAGGATTATGGAACCAAGACCCGGAAACGCTAAGTTCATCGACTAAATCGTTACATTCGTGCTCTTATCCTTATCGAGTACATAAATTTTTTATTTGTTTGCTTGTGCATTAACATATTTATTTTAATATTTCCTGTTTTTTTTTTAAATTTTTAAATTTAAAAATTTATTTTATTATTTTATATACCAACATTTTTATGATTAAGCTTACGTACGGTATTAAATGGTAAAATAGTATGTGCAAGTTTAAACGGTACGAGCATTTTTCGTTTTGTAGATTACTCTGTGTTTCTCCGAATATGTTATTTTATAATCGATAAATAAAAAATTAAATAATTTTTCAATAACGATGATTCCAAATTAAGTTCTTTAAAAATGAATTTTGTTATGATGTCATAAAGACGATTTTTAATAATAGCAAACTTTATGTAATCATGAGAAAATGTTTGCATTGCTTACAATACAACTGTAAAGGACACGAATAAATATTTAAAAAGACTAGTTTTAAAGATTCAGTTGCAAAAAATTATACAATCTATTAGAAAAATTATTTCTTTTTTTTTAATAAATATATTACCATAAGTATTTTGTTAAAAAATTTTTATATGAGGAAATGTTAAGAGTAATATGATAGATAACGAAGTTTCTAATATACACGTTGATAAATATAACAATCACCTAAGTTTTTACCTAAATATTTTTCTAAATACATTATATATTATGTTTAACATTTGGTTTCATGATTTCATGTATCGACGTAATATTTTTATAATATATAATTATTTTAAATATTTTTTTTAATTTATATGTAATAATTGAAAAAAATATATTTTATACTTCATGTACATACAAGAAATATATTTAACTTTACTATTTGAATAAACGTGATTCATTATTTTTTTCATTCTTATCAAACATCATATTTTTCTTATATTAATTGAAGTATAATAATTTCAGTGCAATAACTTCAGCATTGTGACATAATAATTATTATACATTTAAGTAGAATTTGATGAATACAGTATAAACTAATGATTGAATTATAAAAATCTTTGAAAAATTATATTGTATTAATAATAATAATAATAAATAATATAAAAATACTACAGCACTATTTTATCAGTGAAATTTAATTTTATGAAATGTTAATGTTATAGCGTTATACCACCTAATTGTAAATTTATTAATCTATTTAATAATAGTTGGAAATAGTAAGTTTATTATAACAAACTAACTTATACTAGTAAAAATGTAGTGAAATATAAAAAAAGTCAAATTGATTATAAATTTACAAAAGTTGTTTAGGTTTGGCTGAAAACTAATTTTCAATATTTGAATAAACTAAAAAATATAGATCTAGAATACATAGACTAGTAAATAAATAAATATATATATATATATTAAAATATTGCGATTAAAATTAAATTAAATTATAAAAAAATAAACATTATCCTTACATAGATTTATAATTTGATTATATAACCAGGAATAATCTTTTGGAAATAATTTTTACGTTAATGATAAAATCAGAAAATTTTCTTTAATACGTTATTTTTTCAGTTAAAAATATACATAATAATTTAATATGATATAAAAATAAATGATGCTATATTTTTAAATTGTCATTTAAAAAACATAGCAATAAATATAATAAAAATTATATTTTATAATATATTTTTCTCATATTATAAATTGATTAATTAATCAGATTCACCATCGAACCGCTAGAAAATTCATCCATCGATAAATAAATTTAACGTCTCGTCATCTAACATTTAGAGTAAGGGTACTACATGAAATTTCCAACTTCAGATCTATTCGAAAGAATTGAATTGTAAAATGATCACGCAATATTTTCTAAAAATATAACATGTTTATGATCAAAACAAAAGAAATTACGAATTTAAATGTATCATTCTCTAAATTTATAAATCTACTTTGTGTAATTTATAAAAAAAATTTGAAACTAATTTTTCTCATAAACTTTCAAACTGTGTAAAATATTTGCTATAATATTTAAAATGAGTATATAATTTAAATTAATTAAATTAATAATAGGATCTTTTATATTCTAAATTTTATGAGAAACTTTTATTTAATATAAAAATAAATAATAAATAAGTTTCTATGTTTTTTGAATATTATATTTTTTTATAAGATGCTAATATCTATTAAACCTACTTTTTTATTTTATCTATCATCCCGTGTGTAACATATTATATAATTATTTTATATTGGTTTTTTACGATACTTTTCAAAAGAACGATTTTAATATTACTTTTTAATTTTTTTATATACCAGAAACGCCAGAAAAATGATTTTGCTTTGCAATCGTTGGTTATGATTCAAAGTTAATCATGGGAGCTATAAATTCTTAATATAGATATAAAAAGACTTTAAAATCACGTACACAATGATATATTTTTATTAACGCGAGCGTTAAACAATGAAAGAGCGATCCTGACACGTGTTCCTACAGTTTATTGATAAAAACTAAAAGCTCGGATGATCCCACTTTGGTCTCGTTTCGTACGTTAACTCGTGATTCTTAGAAGTCCAGAGGTAAGCTCGCAAAAGAGCTTGAAGGCGCCTGGCGAAGAGATGGTCAGATGCCTTAACAACGTAAATTGCCATTTCTACGCATAGATACGTCCGGAGTACGATACGTATACACATAATTTAATTCGTTCGTCCTTCGACGGAGCAAAGCCGACAGCATCAATAGGTGGTCATTTTGCACTATCCACATTTCACTTTTTCCTTTCTATTCACACGCCCTTGCGAAGAAACGAGACATTGGTGGTGTATGATTTCACACAGAGAATCGGATGTTTGTATCTTGTTTTTATTTCAAATCTCGACAGTTTGATCCTATATTTACCGTTATTTTCGGAGGTTATATCTCACTTTTTCATTCTCGCTACCTTAACCAACGAATAACATTATTTGGAAATAATGTTAGTTTTAATATCTTCAAACGTTTCGACGGCTCTTAGTAAAACGTTTAAGTTTGAGTACTTACAAATTTGATTATTTCATTCATTGATCAAAGAATCTAATTAAATGGAAATTTACTCGAACACATAAACTATAACTGCTCTGATACAAATAAATACGAATGCGATATTGACTTCTCGACATATTAGAATATCTACAATAATAACTTTTATCGTTAAATTTGTTACTAATTTAAGATAAATAATTAATATATACGATAATATGAAGTAAAATAACTTCCTTTTATACATACATATATTATATCTTTAATGTTTTATAATAAATTATTAAAAAATTTAACTACGCTATCATCAGTACATAATTAGTACATCGATATAAAATTAATGATTTTTATGCCGAACAACAAGATGTAGCGATAAAATACTAATTTTATCTATATTGTATATCAATTAATATTAATTTTTATGTTAATGTCATTATTAAATGATATTTTTTAGATGTTTTGTAATAATACTACTTATAAAAATATTTGAAATATTTTTCATATTTTTTAAACGTGGTCAAGTTGTAACTTAAGATTTATTTTAAATATTAAATAAAGTTGATAAGAAATAATTATATCATAATAGTTTGAACGTAACTTATACTCGTAATTTACTATTACTTTCACAAAAATTATTATGCAATAATCTATTTTATTATGTAAAAATTAAAGAGAAATCGTGTAACTAAATATTTTACAAACGTAATTGTAAAATTTTTTATTTAAAAATATTTTATTAGATACATTTTATACTATTTATTTATTAAATAATATCTGAAGTAAATAATTAATTCTTGTTGTAAAGGTTAATTCAAATTTTTGTTTAAAATAATGAGTTTTTCTGAGCAATAAATTATATCGAATGTTAACTATGACTTCTGTAGAAGTTATCCAATTTTAGAAAATGTAAGATGCTTCATTATGTTTATATGTCATGAAAAAATATATACAAAATTCATAATCTTGTTAATAACACCTTGTTAGTAAAATTTTTAATTGAATTTGTATTTAAATAAAAAATCTAAAATATTTTAGTTTATGTAACTAAGTAATCAGAAATTATAAGTGCTATTCAAATATCAAATAAAATACATTGATATAATTATTTAAAAAATAAAAAATTATGAAATTCGATTAATTTTTATGAATTAATAAAACATTTAGTTTTTAATTAAAAATGAAATAGAAAGAAAATATTGTTGAAGTATTGTTCGAAATATAAAGAACCAAAAACAAAACGAATTCATAAGCATATTTGACTGCGATATTTCCATCTTAAACTGCTGTATAAAACCAAATGTTTTAATATAATCTTTTCTATACTTCGATAATGCAATTTTATGTATGAGTGCTATTTACATTTTCTCGTTAAAAATTGTTTGGACACATACCCCGTAAAATCAGCTCAATTGTAACTACACTAGTATAAAGATATGTGCATAAAATAGCACAATTTTCTTTGATCATTGTAGTAATGTATAGTATACAATCGTAATGAATTTATGAGCAACGGTATCTGAGGTGGTCATATTATATAATATTTTTGAGAAATATGAGTATTCTAAGAAGGTTAACCACGTGAATAATAAAAATAATAATTTTAATTTTTGAATTTATTGTTATTTTTTTATTTTAATAAATTCTTTTGCATATTGTCAAGATCTAGAAAAATGTATTAATGCAAAAATCGTATACTGAAAAATTTTAATTATTTGTTTTACATGAAATTCATAATTAAGAATTACATATTCTAAATATGCTTGAAAAATGAAGTCAATTAATTTTAATTTAACAGAATTGTCAAAATCTTTTTAATATATATTAATAAAATCTGATATTTAATAGAAAAAGTTGAAATTTTTATTAAATTTAAGTTTCATATCAAATAATATTATGTATTTAGAAAATTAGTATGCATTCGAAAATATAATTTTTTTTTAATATAACGCGATAGTATAAATATTATTATTATCACTGTACGTTAATAAATTAAAGAATTTACCTGTACTGAAATTATAATAGTTACCATAATAATCTTTTAAAGAAACTACTATATAAATTTTTTTATAAAAAATTTATGGAGTATCAAGTGTGAATTTATGTGTAAACTTTATATACTGATAATTATTAATAATTCAATAATGATGATCATAAACTAAAACTAATTTATATAATAATAAATATAAAACTAAATGATCATTTTTCTTCAATATAATAATTTTTTGATCGTACATGAAAAGATTATAAGTATCTTTGAAACTAAAAAATATCGGAATTATAAATATTAAATTGAATAATAGCTATTTTTTACTTATTGACTTAGAAAACTCTTGACGTCGTTAAATATCTTATCAGAAGGCTAATTCTAAGGTATTACTATCGAACAAAATGAAATTTATTAAAGTAATAAAATTAAAAATGTAGCTATAATATTAATATTATTGTATTCGTTGTATGCAATGCAAATAATTTTTACTCGATTTAAGGAACTATATTACTTTTATATTTGTGAATAATAATTAAAACTAATTTATATGATTTTTATAATTTAAAAATAAGTTATAGAATATTATTATTATTTAATTATAATTTTAATAATTTTACATATAAAAAGTTTACGTTTCTTTTAGCAATAATATTCAATTTTATCCATTAACCATAATGTTTATTAATTAAAAATACTGTTATTATAATTCTAAATGCTTACTTTTTTCATTCTATTAAAAATTATCTATACTACAATTAATTAGAATTTCTCAGATTTTATTTTTTAATGTTATTTTTGAAGTAAATATATTATTGTTCTCAAAATAATTATAATTATAATAATTATTATTACTATTATTTTGGTTATTATTATTATTAAATATTTAAAAATTAATTTAAAAAAATAGCAATTTAATTTAAAAAAAATATGTCATTTAAATATTTGAGATATAAATTTAATATTAGGTATTAGTTTCTTTTATTATGTTTGCATAAGTTATGTTTGTATAGACCATTACTACTACATTAATATTTATTTACTTTTACTTTACAGGTATTTAGTAAAAATGCTAATTAAATAATTAATAAATCAAAAAATTGAATGCTAAAATGTTATTTTGTATAATTGTGTACAACAAAAAAGACTATCACAAAAAAGAAAAAGAACAAAAAAATTACTTTCACCAAATAATAATAAAATGAATCAAAAAATTGATAGTCCTCAAAAGATAATAAGATTAAAAATTTGATTAATAATAATAATAATAATAATAATGAAATTGAACAAATACATAAGATACATATTAAAAATAAATTTCCAATATTACAATCTGAGGATATACGTACTAAAACAAATAAAATCAAAGACAAAATATTAGATGATAAAGAAAAAAGAAAATAGAAACAAAATTGAAGAAAAAAAACAAAAGTAAAAATAAACAAAGATCTAAAAACTATTATTTAAGGAAATAGAAAAGTACGGTAATAATGGCTAATACGAGAGAGTTGACCAACAGTAAACAAAACAACAATAAACCCCCACCTATAAATATAGTATTTCAAAATTCAAAAGCACGGTAAAACTTTTACAATCCAACACAAACATATATGATTACAGCATAAAATATAAACACAACACAAACATAATTTATATCTTAAATCAATCGAAAACTTTAACAACACTATAAAAATATTAAAAAATACAAAAACAAATTACTATACATTCAATCAAAAATCGGAAAACAATCATATGTATTTACTAAAAGGATTAAATAAACATTTCAATGAAACGGAAATTTTTAATGAATTAAATAACTTACAAATAGAAGAAATGCAATTCATTAAAGTAAAAACATTTAAAACAAATAATTCAATAAAAAATAATATTTTACTACCGATTTTTTAGTACAAATCTCACCAAACACTAAAATAAATAAATTACAAATTATAAAATATATTCAATATTACAAAATAAAATGGGAAAAATAATTTTTAAAATATAATTCAATACCATAATTATCAACTTTTGGGACACACATCGCAAAATTGCAATATGCGATACAAATGTGTTAAATGCATTCACCATCACGATCCTGGTGAATGTGAAATAAATAAAGAAACAAAAATAGACAGTAAAGATTTATATTGTGTTAATTTTTTAAATTTTTAATACCCTACTTCGTATACGGCTTGTCCAAAAACTAATATAAATTTAAAATAAAATAGAAACGAAAAAAACAAAAAGAATAAAATAGTGAAATAATTCAATGAAATAACCAATAATGTTTTACCATCAATATCTTATGGCGATATAACAAAAAAAGTAAAATAACAAACATATCCAACATAGATACAATAAATCAATATACAAAAATACACATACAAATACTGATAACAACCAAACCCTCAATAATATAATGCAAGCAATACAAGAACTAAAATAAAATGTAAATAATACACTAAATCAACAACAACTATAAATAAATAATATTAAAAAAGTTCAAAAAAGTTATGAAGAAAACTTTTTAACAATGTTCACATTATTAGAATCCAAAAAATAAAAAAATGCACAACATAACATTATACAATAATAAAAAAACGTATTGACAACTCAGATAAAAATCTTTAGATACACTTAAGATTATATCAGTGAACATCAACTCACTAATATCAAATCAAAATAGATATAACTTATTAAACCTAATCGAAAAACAAAAATCAGATACAATATTAGTATCTGAAATAAAACTAAAGAAAACACATAAAATAGAATTAAAAAACTATAACATTGTAAGAAATGACACATTAAACTCGATTCCAGGAGGAGGAACAGCCATATTAATAAAAAATAAATACAAGTAAAACATAATCTCAAATAATGAAATAACCAACTTCAAAATTCTAGAAGCATCCATAATAAAAATACAAATGAATAATAAAAATAATCTATTCATAATATCAGCATACACAAAAAATGGTAATAAATTTAACACAGAATTCTAAAAATTATTCCAAAAATTAGAACTAGACAAAGGATAAAACTAATACGTAATAGCAGGTGATCTGAATACAAAACATGTTGACTGGAAAAACAACAAAAATAATACAAGAGGATCATTTATAAAAAAATTGGTTAAATAGCCATGACACAATATACAAAACAAAATTGTACTGTTCGGAATATCTGTCTTATCCCAATGGACAATCATATATAGATTTATGCTTAATAAACGCTGGAAATAAAATAACTAACAAATATACAAAAAATGCAATCGGTACAATAGAATCTGATAGTGATCACGATACACTACTTATAGAAGTAAAATTATTTATACAAAACTTAACTAATGATGAATTTAATAACATATACTATAAATTTAATTATAATAAAACAAACTGGAACAAATTCAAGAAAGTTTTAACAAAAAATTATCAACTGGATATAAAAATCAACAAAAATTTAACAAATAACGAAATCGATAACTACATCGAACGAATAGACAAGCACATTAATCAAAACATCAACAAGTTAGTACCAAAAATAACAAAAAAACTTTAGTGAATGTTATATAAACAAAAATATAAAAAAACTACAAAAATATAAAAGATATATACTATCGCTAATAAACAGAACACAACAAAATTACAACGTTAATAAAAAAAGAATTAGAATTTACAAGTACTGACTCATTTAATTAAAAAACATCTGCAACACTAATTTTCAGAATCAATAACTAATTTCTGGAATTACAAAATAAAAAACATCCCAAAAAATAAATCAATAATAATGTTTCCCAAAATTAATTCAATCTTTAAAACAAAAAAAGATATGAATATCCCTTTGCTAACAACACCATATAATAATATCACAACAATAAGAAAAACTGGGATAGATGTAACAAATACAAATAAAGACAGCCATAACAACTATATAATACAAACATCAAAGAAAAACTCAATCTGATAGGATTACATTATGCTGAAGTACATAATCAAAACTCCACTCTTGGTAAACAAAAACACAACAATATAATTATGGAAGAAATTAATAAACTAAAAGAAGAAATAAAACAAGATAAAACACAAATTGATTACTTTATTAATAACACTCAAGTAAATAATATTTTCAATAAATTAAACAACAAAAAATCATTAGGATTCGAAAATAAATCAAACACAGTATTGAAACATGCTCCCAAACAAATTAAATATTATTACACAATAATATTTAACAACGCACTAAATAATATGTATTTTCCTATAAAATGGAAAAAAGCAAAAGTAATATCAAATCAGAAAAAAAATAAAAACAATACATTACTATCTAATTTTCGTCTTATAAGTCTTGTACCAAATATAGGCAAAATATACGAAAAAATAATTAATCGAACCTTAATAAAATACCGTGATAAAAGTGACGTAATACCGGAAAACCAATTCAGATTGAGACATAAACATTTGACGATACGTGAAATTAATAAATTAACATAGGATATATGCTGGGTACTAAACGATAACCAAAGAGATACAGTTTCCCTAATCGACATAGAAAAAGCATTCGATACCACTTGAGCCGAAGACATAATTTATAAATTAATAAAAGAAAATTTTCCTAAATACCTAATAAAATTAATATGGAATATGATCACGGATAAGTAATTTATTACAATAGAAGGAAATAACAAATCAAGCCTATAATTTACAATAGTTTACAGACGATTTAATAATTTATGTTCCTGAGAAAAACACCAAAAAATTGGAATCACATAAAAAACAAAATATTATGCAATAAAGCAAATTTACAAAGAATAGATTATCATGTATTAAAATTAAGTAGAAATTATTATGTAAAATTACACCACATAAAAGAAAATAGTTTGATTTCCAATACCAAATACCCAAACCCAAATTATTTCTCAAAATGCTTAAAAACAGGATTTATCCCTCCTGAAACATTTACATTTCTAGATAATAATCAATATCTATAAGATAAAAACACCATACCAATTATTTGCCACATAAATAGAAAAATACTTAATACAAAAATAAATTATGAAAAAAATTTAACTAGAAATGATAAAAACTTTTTATGGAAATACAATATGGATATATCACAAAGAAAAAAAATAGAAACACTGAAAAAATACGAAAAAATATTGGTGGTACATAACTATATAATAATAAGGATAAAGAAAAAATACTGAAACAGTAGACATATAACAAATAAAAATTAATTGATAATTATATAGTTAAAACAATAAAACTCATAAATTAAACGAATTCGTAATTAATCTTTAAATATGTTTAAAAAATTTTAATAATTGAATATATTCATACATAAATAAATACAAATAAATATAAATTCTTAATTTCCCATATTCCCATTTTCTCTCCCTCATCCTTTTTTTAAATTACCAATTTTTTGTGTATAAATAAAACTGCAAAAAAATGTTACCAAACAATTTGTTCTCCCATAAGAACTTTTCATAAACAAAAAAAAAATCATAATTAAAAAATATATAACCTGTAAGACTCTGTTCGCTGTACATGGTAGCGTATTTGTCGTAAGCAATATGTTATATAAATCATTGGTTTATTATGATTGTAAAAAAAACAATATATTGTATTTATTGGGTTGAAATAAATAAACATTATTTAATACAAAATGAACTGATTCGCATCATAAATAAATTGTGTCAAAAAATAAATTATAATTATAATTTATAATAGTATATATATATATATATATATATACATATTACTTAAAACAATATCAAAAGTATTTAAATGTTTATATTTAGATACAATATTTACACAATTTTTAAATATAGAATTTTTTAATATAAATGTTTCTAACTGAATGATAGAGATATAATTGAAGACCCTATAGATATAAATAGAAGTACTATTTCAGTGCATTTACAATCGATAAAATAATTTATAATTTAAAAGGGAAGAAATGATAAAGCTGTAATGAAATAAAAAGCAAAATAATCTGAAAGCGTCAATAACTATCAATTTTGATGAATGGGTAGTATGAAGAAGAAATTTCGATGCGCAAAGAAAAGTATTTCAACATCAAATTTCCAAGTGAACTCAACAGTCGCACTCTTACAAATATTTTTTCTTTTTATCTTCGACTCTTTTCATTTTAGTATATTTTTCCTTTTCTTTTTTCTTGCCCAAAGTCATAGAAAAATTTAAGAGTTCGATGGATTCGATTGTTACAGCTGTCGAAACTACTCAAGCAATGCGAACAGCGCACGCGACGTCCATAACGAAATTATAATTATCGTTCTACAACGAAGTTAATTCATGCGGAACACTAAGAAGAGACAAAAGAATTTCTAGTTTCTTCCTTTCGCTTTTGTTTCTCTCTTTCTTATTTTATCGTTTTTTCTTTATCACTTTTTCTCTCTTTTTCTTTTTTTCTCGGTCCCACTTCGTTTGACGGTACATTTCAAGAACAATTGTGGGAAAAGTATTTGGCGTGTTATTCAAATAATACCGTGAGAGAAATGAAACTGAAAAAGAAACTGATAAAGTATTGACAAATAAAGATATATTTTATGGTCTTGGACTTTAATTTAGGAAAAATCCAAGAAATATTTTAAGAATATCTAGTTTATTTTAATGTCTTTTTTTTAAATATCAACAATTTTCAAACTATTTTACATTATAATTATAGTAAGATTATAAAGTTAAAATAATCTTGTTATTTAATATATTTTTATTTAAACATTATATATAAATTATGTAAATTGAATTTTTTCTCTTTATATTATTTTATAGAATTAAATAAATATTTTTAAAAACAAAAAAAATCTTTAAATAAACGTCTCTAAAAATTTAATTTCGTTAAGAAATATAATGTTTATAGTAATGCTCATTTTAGTTTACTTTGATGCATTTAATAAATATCACTTGTGACAAAGTAATCTGGCAATATTTTAATAATTATAACGTATTAACATTTAGTTTAAAATTTTTTATATATTATAGTTAGTAAATGTTCTAATTTTTACTTTATTCTTATTATTCTGTAATTACATTTATTATATAATACATTTTAAAAAATCCTTATCAAAATAGCTTCTGTTTCAATAAAATTAAAAAATTAAAATTAATTAAAAAATTAATTAACTTCTTATATTAAGTTGAGAATAGTACTAATTTAATGAATATTTTTAGCTTTTCTAAATTAATAATTTCAATGATTTAATAATTGGTAAATAAAATAAAATAAAGTTTACTTTTTTTCATTGATACAATAGTTGATCGATATTAACGTTATTATTTGTGAAAATAATTATATCGAAATAACTTCAAACATTTAAAAGGAAGCGTTTGTACAAGAAAAAATCGTGTCGATGTTAGCTTAATGTAAAAATTTCAGACGAGCAATTATAGATTACAACCAAATATAAGCAAAGAGAAATATTTACATTATGCGAATATTATTTCAATATTATCATTGCCACTTAATGAATAGATATTCAGATACTCTACAAACAAGTAATCACATGCTCCATTTTCGATAGGAAGTAAGCAATCCCATTGAAAGTTAAATAATACTGAAACATACGCTAACTCGAGACGTCCATTTTACGCGAGGAAATATTGCGAAGAAAACCGCGGAAACGAGTTTCACGAGCTCTACGCTTACTTGCGTAGACACGCATAAAGACGCGCATTTGGGGCAACATCCTCGTTTCATCCATAAGCCAAGGCACACTTTACGGATCGCTCCAGGTATGCGGCTTTCGCGGTTAGGACTCCTCTGTTGCCCGTTGCTCCAGAATCGGATTTCAATCTCCGTCGACGAAGTAACCCAAGCTCATGCCTCTCTCGACCGTCCCCTTTCTCTATCCGCCTCTCTCTTTCTCTGCTTTACACACAAACACACAAACACACACACACACACTCTCTCTCTCTCTCTATTTTTTTCTCGGTGCTCTATAAAGTACACGACAGACGGACAGGTATGCCATGCGCGCCCACCACGGAACGGGCAAATAATTTTTAAATCCAAGCTCGCTCTTGACGACGAACGTGATACCGAGCACAAGTGTGAATTGTGTGGGACAAAAAGAAAGAGCTACGAGAATATTATCTGCATCTACTTGCGGTGTAGAGAAGTTTAATTTTTTCCGAGATTTAATTTTTGATGAGTTTTGATATTTCTATGAAGTGCCGACCTGTTCAATAAAAAATCTTCTGTTTTTAGCTAATTAGGAAAAATTTTTGTTCTAATTTGTCAAAAGTTTACGGACAAAGTTTTCCCGTTAATATTCTTACCGAGGTATTTTTTCTTTTTATTTATAGAAAACTAATGAACTTCGATGTTTTCGTTCAAAATATACAGTTAAATAAAATTTAAAAGAGATACAATTTGTCAATACAAATGTATTAAACTTGTAACACCGTTGAAAAAACTTTATACCGAAACAACAATTGTAAAACAATTTATTATCGAAGAAATCGTACGAAATTTTTTTAAATTATTAAAATTTAGATATTATTAAAATGAAAATTCCATGTATAATCATAATTATTCTTTATAATTTCAATTGTATTATATAATGAAATATTAAATCTACATAAAGTTAAAAGATTTATTATACAAACAATTTTATACTTCATTGTATTTGAAAATAATAATTAAAATTAAACATTTTATGATAAAAACGAAAATATAATTGTATTTTATATAAAGAATTTTATTTTGGAAGAGACATTTGTAATTTCAAAGAATTTATTTTAAATAAATAAATTTAACGTAATCAAAAACATTAAAAAATGTACCAGACTTATTATTGATAAAATTTCTATTTATAAAATAAAAATTTATGTACAATAACTAAATAATAATAAACAATGAAATATGTTAAACAAAAGGTTATTTTTAAATAGCGATAGTCTGATCGTATTTAATCATAATCTTTGATAAGAAGCCGATTAATATTGATATCAATTGCTGAGCCAAAGCGAATTATTTATTTTATTTAAAAAATATTTTTATTTTTAAAAAATACAATAATTAATTATATTCTACTTCCAGATATTTAACTAACGTGACCGAATTTAATAGTTATTTAATTAATTAATTCTTATCGTTTAGTAACAATGTAACAAAAAAATCGATCGTCACAGGAAAATTCGTTTCGAATTTCAAGGTTACTTCGAATGTTGTAAAAAAGCCCTAGCTCAAGTGTTATCAGTATCGATTCGGAAGAAGCCCAAGAATCAGGAGTGTGACTTCGCCTTGAATCCAATATAAGCTCAATATATACTGGTAATTTCCACTTTACTGTTTCAGCAATTTGATTTTACTACATTGAATTTAGAATTTTCCTTTCTTAACGAATAGAAATAAGAAAAATATTTCCATCAATTAAAATAAGACGGTAAAAGTCAATGATAACGATAACGTAACCTAATATTATAAAACTAATAGAAAAAAATCGAAAAATTCAATTAGTGAAAGAATCTGTTAACAACTTTTATGTTCTTCAAAATGTCGTTTGTTTCTGAGAGGCAATTTTCCGAGGTGAGCCGAAGACAAAGTGTGTAAAAAAAATAGTGGGATAACCCGTAACGAAGATAAGAAAAGGATGTTGGAGGAAGAGTAAAATAAAAAGAAATAGAAGCGACCGTAGCTGGTTTTGGTAGTAACGGCGCAGGTTTTAAGAAGGTCCACGGCTGAAAGGAAGCCAACGCGCATTTTGTCGCTCATCAGTATTTATCGTGACGCGCGCGTTTTGAAGGTACAAAACAACAAGGTCGAATAGCCACACAATGTGGGCGCAAGCTGACGCGGTGACGAGGTTCTTCTTTCTTCGTTTCTTTACTCTTCCTTTGCCTTATTCTTTCCCTTTTTTTTGTTTATTTCTTTTCAGTTGAACTGAATCGCTCTCGCTAGCATAAATCACAAAATATCATATACGAAGTCGAATGTTTTTTATTCGTTAAGCAGACTGATTTTTTTCTCTGGAAATTGATCGCTTTCAAATTATATTATACATTTTCAAATTATGTTGTTCAAACTGATGTTACGGAGAGAAGATTATCGGCCGGTTAAATGTTGATAAAAAATATACATTATATTGCTCTTAAATTCTTCTATATTTGGAATAATGTATCATACCTAACTTATGAAATATTTTAATTTATACTAAATTCATTATTAATCTGTAATAATTAATTCTAGATAAATTCTTCAAACAATAAGAAGTTATATTCATAAGAAAGAAGTTAATTTATTTAACTGTCATTGAAATATTTAACTAATTCTTTTCTACTGAACACATTCGTATTCTATTTCTTTTATGAGGTCGATGTAGTATATTTATCACATTAAATAAAAAAAAGAAGTGTTGCAATTGATTAGCTGTTTTTTAATTTGAGAAAATTCTTACAAAAAACTATGTATTAAAATATTTAACTTGTTTGTATACGAAAATTTATCGCATTATTAAGTAATTGCTTCAATACTTTTTAAGGTAGTTACTTAGAAAAAAATAAATATATTTATTACACAAAAATTAATGGCTAATCTATAGAAAAAAATATTATAAATAAAAATAAAATCTAATATCCATAATCGCTCCATCTTTATTAATATCTTTTTGAATATATTTATATTTTACACTAATATTTTTTTTAGAATTTAGTTGTTTTTATAAAATTACGTTTTTATAATAAAAGTATAGAAATTTTTAATGTATATATTCTATTAAGAAATAATAGATTAGATAAATCATTCGAAGCTTTTTTAATGTCTAAAGCATCGATAAATTTAAAACAATTACCCTTTGTATTATCCCTGGTTCATAAAATCTAATATTTATTATTTGGCATTAATATACTGAAAAAATTTTAAGCGTTGCATTTATTTTTTCTTAAATTAAAAATCACACATTATTTTTAATATATTATAAAAGTACGGTTTTTATTATAAATAATTTATTTTGGACATCTACATACCGTTGTTATATTTAAATGTAACATACACTTATATAATTATTATTTAATGTATGTTTATAGCTGTATTTTATTAAATAAATATATTTATCAAGGAATGGTTATTTTTATAGTCGTAAAATAGACAGATCTTTTTATATCTTATTGTTCATGATACTAGTAATGATTTAATAATTATGAAAAGAGCATTTAGATGATAAAAAGAATTAATTTTAAGACATCTTTTGTATTTATGAATTCATCTAATTAAAATGCAAGATCCTACCAAATTTATTCATCAAGAGATATTCAATCATAATACACTGACACATGGAATTGACAGTGATATAGATGATAAAAATATAATTGAATATTTACGATTCTTTTAACGACATTTATATAGTGATTCTCTCAAGTTCATTCGATAGTTTAGATAATAGAAAAAGTCTGTATCCATTCAATTGGTTACTTATTATTATCTTTAAACAATCTGTATATAAGTGCGAAATGAAATGAATATCAAAAAATAAAAAGTCAAAGGTAAAATAACTTTAATTCCAATGTTTCTCACTCCTTTTTCTTTTTAGTGGTTGACACGCTCAAACACAAGAAATAATCCGAGGCGAGTAGCCGTGAAACCATAAAATACGCGTGGGTTGCAAAGCGGGTATACGGGATCGTGAATTGATCGGTACGCGAGAGACATAGGGTCTTTTCAAGCCCTTTATTTTTGCCCCTCCTTCCACCCCCAACCCTATTCCTGCTCTCTTGGCGCTTTACGCATGTTGCTTTCAGTTTATGCATTAATTCATAGCTGCGATATCTATCTCTGGGGTTGTGGCATCTTCGTTTGTTGCGCTTTGACCGAGAGTTGACAGTAGTCGAAGAAGAAACAAAAACAGATAACTGTACGTTGTAAGCGTGAATCCAATTGAAGTATTGACTTCTGCGCGATTTCTTACGACGGCTTACTTTGACGATAATGCCAAATCCCATTTTTTATTTTATAATAGCTTTACGCTAATGAATGCTGCTGAATTTACGACTTCTATCGATCCCTTCAATATACCTATGATCCAAATAATACTTAATAAAGTTATTAGCGAAAAATATTCATTGTATATTTATGCGGTATTATTCAACGAGTATCACTGACAGAAAAATTAAAAAAATTTTTTGAATTAACGCGTGCTTAGATAGATACGTAAAATGAACTACAGTGTTTTTCAATGTAACGAATTTTGAAATACTTGGACATTTGAACGATACGAAGCGCCTAACGATAATATCCGCTCTATAGATTTTTAATTTATACTTTATTTAAAAATGAAAGTTTATAAGTCGTTATGTTATAACAAGGATAAATATAATTAGAAAAATGGAGTTAAAGTAAATAATACTTGATAGATATGAATAGTCAATATAAAAGATTAGGTTGTTATTCATAAGTATTACTATAAGTAAATGTTATATAAAAAAATTTATCTTCGCTTTAAGATAAGTATCTTCAGACTACATTTTAAAAGAAAATAGCTATGGATAGTACAATAGGTTTTTCAAGAATGTTTTCGTTTATTATGCGAGTTTACAAATGTTTTCAACTTCTTTTTTCATCATCGAATCGAATCGATTATTTTATTTTAAATATAAAATATATACGCGAGCGAGCAATTATTTAAGTAATACAACATGAATTATATACAATATAAATTATACATAATGCCTTTATTCGCGAAATTATAAATTACTCGATTTAAAATAATTTTTTTGGTACGTGTTCAATATATTAAATTGTTCCATGAACATTTGTGCGTTGCGGTAAGATTAGATTAACGTCTATAAAAATATATCGTAAAACGAATGTCAATTAGAGGATGTTTCGCTTCGCATAAAGTTATACCGGTAACTTATGATAAAGTTATAACGTAAAATTTATCATTAATTTACTATAAATTTAAAATATTTTACGATGACTTTCAAAAGAGGTTAGCTCCGTAATCGTCAAAATCTAATACATAATCGTTAGAAATTTCATAGCGTTTAAATTATCCAATAATGACTCGTTGCATCGTGTACAATGTTCATTATAAACATTAAATATAATCAATAAATTTTAATATTTCATATATTAAAAAAATTTTTAAAATATCGAATGGTTTTATAGCATGGAACGAGCAATAGAATTTATTTCTTATATCCTGTGTTATTCCGTTAGTTATTGCATGCACCAAATCGATGTATACGATTATATGGAATCATTATTCATAGGTTAATTTAATATTTACACAAATTTTTTATTACGTTCAAACGTCGCGTAATCGATATTTTATTACATATCCATTTTCATTGTATTAATCGGAAATGCCCGATGAATGGAAATCGATACAAAAATATATTAAAATAAAGTAACATTGTAATTAGGCATAAGATGTAAGATTAAAGAGAATAAACTGTGGCGAAAAATGTACATCTTGGAAGAAGATATCTCGTAGAATATTGTCGAAAAAAGTTGTATTTAATAATATAAAAATAGAAAGGAATTGGTTTCATGGAAGAGAGACCAAGCCACCGACCCTCGAATAACGTCTCCCTCGCTCAAATACGTAAATAACTAAATACCCAAAGAATGCTACTTGAGAGCGCATATGTGTGTAAGAGAGAGAGAGAGAGAGAGAGAGAGAGAGAGAGAGAGAGATGGGGGAAGGGATGAATAGGGGGAGAGTGTCAAGAAGAAAATAAAGAAGAAGCGAAGGATAGTTCAGGGGCGAAGAGGAAGCATAGGCAAAAGCGAACGAGAGGGCAGCCGAGGGCTAGCGAGTGTGTCTTGTCGGTGCGCATAATCCGTCGTCCCTCCATATGACGTGACACGGCGACGGTGGGCCGACTGCCGACTGCCGACTGCCGCCTTCCCCGAGAAAAATCAATAACGAAGCATGGTGGTGGCCAACGGAGCGTCGCGTCGGAACGATTCTCCTCTCTCGCTCCCGCTCCTTCGTCCTCAGGTGGTGGCTCAAGCGAGACGGGGGTGGCCGCGCAACCTCTAGACGAGCCGCCGCGCCTGCGTCCGCGTACATGTGCATACGCTACGTGCACGCACCGAACGTGCGATCGAATTCTCAGGCTTCGCGGGACGTCCCTCTTCCCTGAGCCCAGAAGCTCGAGCCTATATCGTTGTGCCCGTTGTCCCCGTTATGCCCATTGTACCCGTTGTACCCGTTGTCCCTTCGACTTTTCGTTATCGCTGCGTCAATTCATCCGAGGTCAATTTCCCCGACTTTTTCGGGCTGTTCATCGCTCGGATTTTTCTCTTCCAACCCGACCCAACCGAAGTTCTTCGAAATCGTTACGATTACAAGTGATGCACGATTTTTTTACGTTGCGGGCGCTCTCCGAGTTTATCGGTGTTTTGTTGTATATTCCCAAAGAAAACTGAGTTACGTTAATTAACAATTTTTTTTTAATATATAACGAATTATAAATTCCTGAATTAAAGAATTTTTTCGTCCGATAGAATTTTGCAAAAAAACGTACGAATTAAAGCATCGGGGTAATTAGGAAAAGTATTCGAAAGCAACGCGAACGTCCATGGATCAAAGCAAAGTTGGGAAGGGCAAATTTTGTGCAATATTATCTCGACTCCTCGTTCGCGAATACTCAATTAACCGAAACTACGCTCGATGCATCGAGTAATTAAGTTGTGACTCGAAATACACCCATTAATATACACGAGTCGTGTTAAACTACGGTTGGATCGACCGTTTCGTTTCTTTAGAATACATTTATATTTCGGAGTACGTGGACAACTCAATTCTACCTAACAGTAATGTAAACCACGGTTACGAGCTACAACTTCATTCACAAATAGTGCATTTGAAATTTTATGACTTGCGCTTTGTTTTTAAACCTGCCTCGCTTTGATCATTATACCCTACGAGAAATTACGCGTTTAATGTTAGATCGAGTAACTTTTGATCCAACAAATATCGTTTAAACGTCGATAACGTCATTTGTAGCGAAAACTCATGCGTAATATGTAAACAAATTAAAATCGTTTGCTCAAACATATAAAACTTTAACTACGAATATCGAAGTAAACAAAATATGTGCTTCGTTCAGAGTTGGGATATTAACTTCCGTGATTTAATATGTTTATTTCGTCATAAATACAGTTTCAAACGTGAATTAATATTTTTTATTTTAAACGAGCGTCGAAACACGTTGCTTTTCTTCGAAATATAACGCAAGGTTGATTCGTTTATATGAGTACAGAAAGTTGAGTATTTCGAGATTCAGCGTTTCTAAATTCTCAACATTACCTCGTACAGCAGTACACTTAAATAATAAATAGTTAAAAATATTATTAAATAACATGAAATAATTAAAAAATCCTTGAAACTCACTAAAGCAATATTGAAATTTAATTCCACAAAACACATATTTCCTTGGGATGAAACGTATTAAAAATTAGCGATCGATATAGCGTTACGGAAGTAGGAGATAAGTTTACCGATGCTACCGAAAATTTGTACCGGAACACTGGAGGATTGGAAAAGAGCGTGCGCAAGAGATTTATAAAATTCCATCGATCGTATAAAAAAGGGTATTCGATATTTCGAATGAAAAATTAATCGCACAAAACTTGATTAGGATAAGGTAGAAACAACGGTTACAGAGTTATTGATCGATGCGTAAAATACGGGGCCACCTGGGTGGCAAAAAGGTAGCGAGGAAGCGATGCCCGAGAACGGCGATTCGGCAATCGGAAGCGCACATCCGTACAGCCCCGAGCAAAAGCATTCGCCGACTCGAGGCTAAGGCCAGGCGGAACGAGAGCGACCAGTAGATAAGCCCCAAGCACGCTTAGACGTACGCTTGGACGGCGCTCGTGCAAATGTGGCAGTGGGTCATTTGCGAATTCTCCGCGAACCGGACCTCCTTTCGGCCCTCGGATCTTTGGCCACCCGATCCACGAGATCTTGAACTCTTCGTGCCGAGCTCCACCGCGAGTCTCGAATTTAAAGGCGCGGCTTTGGGACCAAAGTCTTCGTGCTTTTTGGAAACGGCATAACCGTTTTTATTTTCTGGACATCCATTCTTATTCGACAAATACGAATGCCGTTTTCTGTCCGATGAAAAATTCAACAGAGAAGTGAACAGATACGAACCACTGTTCGCGAGAAAATGTCTATTCTCGTTTGATAATTACGTTTTGCGCAACTGTAAAATAATAATAACCGTGACGGTAGTGCGATATTAAATTCTCTTTGTGGAATCTTGCATTAATAAACTTTTGCATCGATCGCCGATTTCCTACGAAACGCATACCGTTTTACGTGTCGTTTTTTCGTTTATGAAATACCTTCGATTAGTATAGAAAATTCAATGTTTCTATACCATGAAATATATTTTTATCGTTGGCGCATTTTTCATCATCAATATTCACCTTTAATCGAAGGTGCGAAATGTTTTCTTTGTATAAACTACCGATTACGATTCATCGATGTATTTTGATGTGTATTATGCGAAAATTTTTCACGTTCTTGTTTTTTGTTTATCTGGTTATTCCATGAGCAATAATCAATGCACGGTAACAATGATATCTTCGGACCTTCATCTTTCAAAAGATTATTAAGTACACGAATTCTTTTAGTTTATATTAGAAAATCGACTTTTTATCGCTTACGGAAGATTCCTTGGGATAATTTGGTTCATGAAATTTCAGAATTTCCTAAACGATATTTTAAATTTTGTAATTAGGGAATCGATGTTTGGTATAATTACGCGATCGAATGCTTTTTACACCAAAATCAAATATATTTAATAAAAATTTTCCCTAAAATAATTACTTCGAATTTATCTGTGAAAATAATTTATTAAATATATCTTATTACGATTTATTTTCACAATTATTAATGAATTAAATAATTAAATTAGATATAAATTTTTCTATAAAAGTATTCTAATTATGAATGTGTAAAATTAAAATTTTAATTAGAATACATTATATTCGATTTTAATAAATAAATTATAATTCTATATTGATAGAGTAAAAACGTAAAAGTATACTTGTATTACGTTGAATACGAATTAATTATATAAAACTATATTGTAGCATTATCGTATTTAATAGACTATCCGTGTATACTTAAAATAAATTTCAAATTTTAATACACGAATGTAACTTATATAAATATTTGAATTAATTATGCAGTATTAAATTTGTTATTTTTCTACATTACAAAATATTTTAAATTAATTAAAATTTTCATGATTAAAAGTTATTATTAAATCTATCTTTCTATTTAAATATTTTATTATTACGTCGATTTCGTAATTTTATACAAGTTACGTATAATAACATTTTTCTAAGTTAACGGATACATCGATGTTTGAAAAGAAAAACTAATGATACGTTAACGTATTCTTAAATAATGCGATAAATCAAATTCGCCTCGAACAAAAATTTATCAAATTATAATAACCCTTTCGGCAATGAATTCTTAATAAACAAATCGGTGAAAATATATTACGAATCGTTTTTAGCGAGTGTTAGGACGTAGAAAGATAATTATCAAGAAAATTACTAAATCATTGGTAAGGTAATTTTCCAGTACGAATATTAAATTACTGCTAATCATTTAAGAGAAAAAAGATGAAGCAACGTAGAAAAATTTTGAAACGTTTTTCAGTTGGAAATGTTAAAAGGTTGATATTTAATACGATAAATATAAATGTAATCATTTTTCATCCTGTACAAAATGTATAATTAAACTTTCCAGAAATCGTAACGTATTTGTTTCAAAAACTCATTTCACGTTATTAAACCATAAAAACAATCATAGAAATCCGAGTAGACTAATTATTTTATAAATACGATATCACATTTGGACAAGACCATACGCAACGGTTAAGTTGCATTTAGATATTTTATTAGCTAGCGGTTTGCATATTAAATATTAAAATGCTTTTACCCATTGAAAAGAATAGATTAATAAATAACGGTATTCTCACCGGTGATCGTTTATTTCACCAATGCAAAATTTTACAAAACAAAGTGATATTGGTTATTTATAGGTAGAAATAGTCATTGCACTCTGGGAGGAAGTGGAGCGCGAGTAAAATTGTTTCTATTGACCGCAAAAGTAATCGAACGCACTCTCGTCGATAAAATTGACAATGCAAAATTCGAACGAAACAACAAAAAGAACCAAATAACTAATAAAATAAAGACAACTTCTTTTTTACGAGCTATCAGTCGAGAAATTAAATTTATCGGTTTTGTAATAAAAATATCGAGCTTGATTCAAAGCGTCGATCAAAACAATGAAAACAACGTTCTTCGGTGAATTTGCAAAGTGCAACGAATTCAGGAATTTGCAAATTCAGAGGGTAGGTCGCAAAGTAGCTAGATCCACGAATTGAAAGCAGTTTCGAATTCGTGGAAAAGGAGGAATTAGTTATTCAGCGCGTCAAAAGTAGAAGGAAATCCGTGAAAATTTCCACGGCGTATTATCGCAGTTCGAATGTCCGTTCGGGGTGATCCGCTATTTAATCCTATACCCGAGCGAACGATGAAGGCGCTTCCCCCAGGTGTCTGGGATAAGTAGAGCCGAAGAGTCGAATAAAATCGTAAGTCCCAAGTAAGTTATAGCAGGTTTATCGGGAAATGACTGACCTCGTCCTCGCAGGTGGCCACGGTGTTGACCGAGTCCATACTCTGCGAGAGCGGCGCATCCATGATGCAGCCGGCGGCCGCGGCGACGACGAGCTGCTGCTGCTGCTGCTGGTGCTGGTGGTGGTGGTGCTGGTGGTGCTGGTGATGCTGGTGCTCGCCGGTGGTGCCGCCGCTGGCGCCGCTGCTCGTTGCACAGGCCGTCGAGGCGGGCGGCGGCGACGACGACGAGCCCTCGTCCACGCAGCTGTCGCGCCTCGGGCGTTTGAGCGCCGGCGGCGCTATGGTCGCCGCTACGCCCGTCGCGATGCTCGTCGCGGCGAAGCTCACGCCGGCCGCGAAGCTGCCGCCCCGGGCTGCCGCTGGCAGGACGCTGGGGCCGGGCTCCAGGACTGCTCGGCCAGCAGACGCAGCCGCCGCCGTCGCAGCAGCAGCCGCCGCCGCCGCAGCCAAGACAGCCGCCGCCCGCTGCACCGACCGCGCGCTCACCTCCCTCGGGGCCCACTGGCGCCTGCCCACTGGCTCCTGGCGCCGCTCCTGCCGCCGCTCCTGGCGCTGCTCCTCGAGCTCCAGAGCTCCGTGAGCTCCCGTCGACGCGGGCTCCCGCGCGCCGGACCTTATCTACTGACCGCCGGCGGGCCGCATGCCCCCGCTCCGCCCCCGAGGGCCGCCGCCGCGCGCGCACCTGCCGGCCAGCGCGGCCAGGTGAACCCCGATCGATGCGCGCCTCCTCCTCGGGGCCTCCCGCTGGTGCCGCTGGTGCCGCTAGTGCCGCTAGTACCGCTGCCGCCTCCGCCTCCGCCTCCGCCGCCGCCGCCTTCGCCTTCGCCTTCGCCTTCGCCTCCGCCTCCTCCTCCTCCTCCTCCTCCTCCTCCTCCTCCTCCTCCGCCGCTACCGTTACAACCGGTACTGGTGGTTGTGCTGGTGGTACTCTCGATGATGCCGCAGCTGTTGTCACCGCTGTTGTCGCCGCTGTTGTCGCCGCTGATGCCGAAGCTGCCGCTGCTTCCGCTGCTTCCGCTGCTTCCGCTGCTTCCGCTGCTTCCGCTACTTCCGCTCCTTCCGCTGCTTCCGCTGCTCTTGTCGCTGTTGATGCTCCTGCTGCCCGAGCCGAGGACTAATCGCGCCGGCTGCGGGGGCGTTGAACTCGAGCGGCGGCGGCCGTCGTCGGCAAAGGGAACGCGCACGCCGTCGGGCCCGGGTCTCTGGTTGCGCGCGCGCGCCTCCGAGGGGGGAGAGGGGCCTGCGTCGTCCGGTGGCTGGCTGAGTGTGTGGGTGCGCGTCGTGGGTTGCGCGTCGAGAGTTGCGAGCACTGCCGCGCGGCTGGTACGCAGGTTGCCGATAGACTGGAGCAACGGCGTCACCGACCGACGGAACGGGCGCGCGCCGTCCTGCGTCGTCGTCGGCGTCGTCGCCGTCGCGGGAGGAGGGAGTGAGCGTCGTGCCTCCCTACGTGGGAGAGAGCGAGACGTCCGAGTCGCGATAGGAAGGGAAAGGAGCAGAGGGATAAGAGAACGGATGGATGTAGAGCCTGGTAAGAGCGAGAAGGAGCGAAAGGAGGGAAGCTCTCTTGCCCCCTCTGCACGGACTCTTGACGAGCAATGCATGTGAGTAAATGCACTCTCTCTCTCTCTCTCTCTCTCTCTCACTTTCTACCTCGCTCGCTCGCTCGCTCGCTTACGTGCCACTCGCTCGCGAGCGTATGGAAAGAAAGGGAGAAAGAGAAAATGGAGTTTGCAAAAGGTAAGAAACACTGCGAGAAAAGGAGGAAAAAGATACCTAGAACTAGAATAACTTTATTGGCTCTGAAGCTCCAAATATGTGATGCGATGCGGATGAATAATCTGTGGTTCCTCTTTTAAATCCAGCCCTTTGTACCAATGAATGGTTAACGAAAGTCGTTGTATGGAAAAAAATTTCTCGGATAATGTTACTTTATGCATTGCCAAAATCCCAGGCTTTTAACTTATCTAAATACCGAGCGAGTTAACTAAATTTTATGAAAGCAACTTATTACGTATACAAACCCTTGCACAAAATTCAATACGCTGTATTGAATAGACCGTAGTACGTTGATGGGAAAATTTAATAACGTTTGAAACCAATAAAACGTTGATTAATCACTAAATATTTGCGTTCCTTTCCATATAAACAAATTCTAATTTTACACTTCTTCTTAAATGAATTATAATCGAATACAATGTAAACCTGTTTACATCGAGAATTACAAAAGTTTATTTTTCATTTTTCTCGATCGATTAAAAAATTATTATTTTTGAGTAATACTTTTAATTTTAAAAATAATTCTTCAGATGATATTTTTTCATTTTAACGTAATGGTTTAAAAGAATCATTTAAATGAATTCAACAATGTTATAAAAAGTATATTTAATAATAAATATTTAAAATTTTGTATGAATAAATTAGACAATGAAGTAAGTTCCAAAGAACATAATAAATAAGAAAGTAAAATAGGTTAAAAAAAATAAAAAACATAATGAACGAAAAATAAGAACTGAATAATAATAAAACTTTGTAAACTCTCTAAAAATAATAAAAATTCATTTCATTTTAAATTTAAACCTAAATTATAAAAAATAAATGAAATGAATGGTCGAAAATGTAATGCTCGTGAAAAAAAAATTTTTCTCGATTACGCTACAGTACGAAATTATATAGAAGTATAATTTTCACGAATGAATAAAATATATTTTATTTCATAAATATGTATTATAAATTTTAAAATATTGTTAAACGAATACATGTTTTGAACATTCAAATATATTATTATTTAATTAAATAATGTATTATAAATTAAAATATTAAGAATTTAATTTTCATGGTATATTAGAATTTTTTAATTAATTTATTAAATATTTATAAACTGATTAATAAATTAAAAATCGAATCTTAGATTAGATTAGTACATATTAGATATATACATACAATTTTTATTAAATTTCAAAGTTTTCTTTTCTAAATATGACTTAAATTTTTTAAATTTATGAATTCCTTATGCATTAGTCACTAATCAGTAACTTTTTTTCAGTGTGAATAATCCCAATTAAAATCAATTTCATACTTAAATTTTCAATACTATCTTCCTTTAAAAACTGTTAATTAATTTTATTAACTCGTCTATAAAATTATCTAATAATTCATCGATTGGATATTATCTTACTGGAAGAAAATTTCGCTTAAGCGCTGAAAAAAAGTTAAGTAACATTGCTAAAAATTTAAAATAGTTAAATTAAATTATGATTTATCGATAAAAATAATTTTTATAAATAAAAATTAAGAAATTGTCAATAATCTTTGAAACGGAAACGGTCATTTTAATAAAAATGTAATAGGTACATCGTAGACTAAAAATTCTAAACCCATTGTATATAAAATTAATATGTTAAAAATAATTATTTGTAAAAATTTTTATAAATGATAGGAATATCGTGACTAGGATGAATGTCGTTTAAATATAAGAATGTTACAGCGAGGTAAATATTTCCGGCGCATGGTGGAAAACTCTTTCCCGCATGGTTTAATAATGAAACGTTATTCACAATATTTATGCGCATCTTTTCGAAGGTTCGAGACCTATAAAAGAGGCACCGCGCGACAATTGAAAATTCTAACAAAGAATACTTTTAATTTTCTTCTCGGCGGACGAAGTTCGCAGTGTCCGACTTACGCGGCAGCGTCGACGCGAACTTTTCGAGCGCAGGGCAACCGAAAAGAGGTCGTGGAACAGTCCCGCGAGCAAAGACGCTGGCGACGAGGAATAAATAGGTAAAAACGGTAACCGAGCACACGTGGATCAGCATCGGAGCTTCTCCGCAACGAACGCTTTAGCCTCCGGGGCTCGAGACGCTTTCACCTCGAGCCCCGCATCCGCGAGGGTGGCGGCGACGACACGATGAGAAATGACGATAGGGGCGAAGGACGGTGGCCTGGCTGAGTGGCCCTTTTCAGAGGCCGGACAAGAGGAAGCCCGCGCACCTGCGTCGAGGAGAGGGACGCTTTCTTTGCACTCGCGGAAAGAGCTCGATAACGAGTTTTCAGGACTTCTATGAATTTTATGAGCCCACCGTCTCCTCTCGCTCGAGGCGATTTTCCACGCGCGCGGCTCCGGCTAAATAAACCCGATAAACAAGAAAGAACTCGGTCGCCGCGCGCGAGGACTCGACTTTTCATCTTCCGCGTTGAAAGATGAAGAATTCCGCGAGACTGCTTGCAATATTTTCACTTTATGGACAATTGCGAGTCCCGTGTGGGAAGAGAATTTAATGCGACGCGTGAGAAGCGACCGGGGCTGAATAATGTTCTCGACACCGCGCACCTTCGCGTCTTCGTACGTGCTTCGAACTTTTCAAATTTCTGCGACACTCTCAATTATAATAATACTCTTTCCGCCGCTCGAAAATTAGGCATAGTCGTACTTTACTACTCGAATGCGGTCGCGAGAACGAGTTGAATATGCAAATTAATAAGCGAAACGAAAGGTGAACATTCTATTATTATTAAGAAAAAAACTCTGATAAAATTAACCTGGTTTTTCGAGACATTAACGTATCGCGATATAAATAATTAAAATATAATTCTTAAAATGTTGTGTTAAAATATATAATGATAATATATATATATGAGTACATTTCATTCGGGCTTTATACATATTATTTTTATTAGTGTCGAATTACGTATCGCAACGCCTAGTATATAACTTATTCCTTTTAGGAAAATTGTGATGCGAGTTTAATTATCATCTGGACTTAATTGCTAATTTAAAAGAAGCTTTTATAACTTACTCTAATGCAAATACTTTATTAAAATAATAAAATATCAAATGATCAGAGATAGAAATTCTTTGCCGCGATAAACATAAAAATATGCAAAGTTTTTTTTTAATTATACCAAAATATATTTTATTTTAATATACGTAGAATTTTTCTAAATTATTTGTTTTTTCATAAATTATTACAATAAATTATTCCCTGTGCTTCCTGATTAAATCTTTTATCCTAGATAAAACATATGATAAAGTATTAAATGTTATTATTTTATGTTTGCTTATATGTTACGGAGTAAAGTTTTTTTTGTCTTCAATACTAATATAATACATGATAATTAAAAACTTTTGCTTTTGCAAAATTTAATAAGTTTCAAAAAGATTTTAATAAATATTTTTTACACAATACTTAATTTTGCAACAATAACGTAGATAGATACTTATTAATGATAAAAAAATTTTTTTACGTTGTGTAATAAAATTTTATTATCAAAACTTATGAGTACAATTTAAAGAAAATATATATTTAAGAAAAAAACTATTGTAGTTTCATTATTCCAAAAATATTTTATTATTTGTTTATAAGATTAAAATAATAATTAATTTTATTTTTAAAAACTCAGATATTTATTTTATTTACATTTCATGATTAAGATAAACGATTTTTATTCTTTCTTATTAATCAAAATTATCGTTAAATTATACAGATACAAATCTTTGTTTTTTTATTACGAATTTCTTTTAATTTGCAAAATTTATTTATTTAAACAACTTAAATTTTTACTCAATTTAATATCATAAATATTTTAAGTACATTACATTTGCTATCTGACTGTCTCTGAAATCATTTATAAATGAAATTATTAAATGATTAAAAAAGAAATTACTCAATTATTAGAAGTTAAATAAACAGAGGAAAGCCATTAACAATAAATTATTATAAGAATAAATTTTTAAAGCTTATAAAAAAAATATTAATTGAGTCATTACTTATTTTATAACAATAAAATTTCATCATTCAAGCAAAAACTTGGCGTAACTATAATTATCCCAACTGCGATTGCGTAATAATGAACGTGAATAGTTTTGCTTTTTGTAAATTATATATTTTTGAAATAAGTGATTGTACTTTTGCAAAATATGAAACAATTACGTTTTGATATTATTTCTAAAAATTTAATTTTGCTTCATTAACATTACTTATTATACATTATACAATTGTCGAATATTAATACCCTTCTTTTTTTAATACAAAAATTTTTAAATTATTTTTTTTCTAAAAATTAAAATATCATAATAATAACATTCATAAAAATACATATATTGCTAAGTAAAATTGTTGAAACATTATGCAATCGATCGTTCGAGGATCCGGAAGTACATTCATATACGAGATAAATAATGAATGTTTTGAAAACGACATCATAGAAATGTCACAGGAATTTTCATAATATATAAAAAGAGTTTTTTCTATGCTTAAAAAATTAAAAATTTAATTATCAAAAAAATACAATTACATTACCGGAAGTTCTAATTTAATCTAACATTATATCACACGAAAGCGAAGGCAAAGGAATAGCTTATTAGACTAGTTTTTATAAAATCATCCCAGCTAATATTCCACGTTATTACTTTACAATTCATTTTAATTCCTCTTTGATCACGAGTGCATTCAGTATCGAGTCTAGCGAAAAGCTACAACTCCTCCACGCATATTCTTAATGATATAATTTAAATATATCTTGAAATGCGGAACGCGAGGTATCCATCGTATCGGTCGCTCACGCGTACGGCACGAGCTCATGATTTGCGAAAAACGCCGCGGGTAAATTCGAGTAATGGCAAATCGGCCGGTTAATGAGTTCGATCGCACGCTCGATCGCACGCTCGATCGCACGCTCGATCGCACGCTCGATGATCCTGGTGGTCGAGGTACTCTTCGGTAGAACGAGGTGATCGTGGCCGATACGTATACGTTGGCTAGCCAACCCCTCGGCGACGAGGATCCGAAATCAAATTCCCATTGCCGTACGGTGCATCTGCTTTTTTGACGGTCCTCCTACATCGGTAACGAGTTTTGGAAAAAACTTTTCCGCTTCGAGAAATACCAGAATGAATAGCCATGCGCATCGAGGTGAGTTTCGATTTAATCGTCGATGCGAAAAATTCGACCTTTTTCTATTTTTAATATTTCTCGGAAATTTTTATATTCCTTTCGTATACACGTATCATTGAATACAATTTTAGTTTAACTCGCATTATCGATTTATGGAAATTATTTAAGACTTGCCATCGTTATATTTCATTAAATATATATTATATGATCTATATGCTTGAATACATAAATTTATAATTATCTTAAATTTTAAGTCCTTACATGGTAGTTCGATTAAAAAAGAAAATGCATATTGATTTAGTTGATGTATTTTATTTTTAGAAATACAAATTACTTATTTCATTTTTACGAAACTTGACATATATTTAAAATTAGAAGTATTTACATAAGTCAGTCGATCAATATGCTCATTACAAGCTTTCCATAATTTAGATTTCAGTTGAGGATGAAGACCCATCTCATCGATTCAGAATTTTAAAACGAGCGTTGTTTTTTTTTTTTAATCAAGAATCCGTAAAGATAAATCGATTTTTATAGGCTCGCCGATGTAACGAATTTTCTGTTCGCCTTTCCTGCCTAGCTCGAAACTCCATCATGGCCAGATCGAATTTGTCGTCGCGGGATAGATCGAGGTGCCGTAAGTGGACCGGACTGATAAAAAACAAAAGCACTCGGCATCCCTTCGGCGGATTTCCATCTGCTTTTATCTAGAGGAAAGCGGTCATTAGAATCCCCGCCCCCTTCCCCGAAAGGACGCTGGCCTACGAAAAATGTACGGTCGCACGTTACTACTCCGGTGCACCGGCTGTCTTGCCCGACGACCAGCTGCTTCCTCCTCCGCTCTCGAGTACCTACGCACGCGCGTGTGTGAACAGGCGCAAAGGTGACGAATGTGCAGTTGCGACAGGTTGCCGGGTTGTTTCGGGGCCGGCACCTGTTACGAGTGAGGCCTTCCCTTTTCTCTCGAGAGGTACGAAAACCGCAGGCGACTGAAGAAAAAGTTCCCCGCGACATTTTTTTTCTCTCTACCTTCTTACTTCGGGAGAAAAGTTCGATCTTACTACCGATGGAGTGATTTTTCATCGCGCATTTTCAAAAATAGAATTTGATAGGATTTAATATAGTGGATCCATTGAAAAGCGAATATCGTCTTTGCGATACTTCTTTATGGAGTGATAGCTTTCTGAATTTTTTCCTCAAAATCTTGTTTACTCGAGCGGTCGACTAATTCTTGTTGAAGAGGAAATCGAAAGAAAGAAAACAAGAGAAAATGATTCATTTTTCTCGTTGACTTTACTTCTTCGATCGATTCTGACTTAAACGTGAAATAATAAAAATATAGAAAATTGAAAATACATTTCTTAAATCAACTTTGTTCTGAAATTAATTATTTATTATTTATAACGGTCTGCCAAAATTAAAAAATAGATAAAAAGTATAATTTTTTTAAGAATTTTGTAATATTTTTTAATTGATCGTAAGATATATAATAATAATTATTATCAAAATATTAATCATGTGGTAGGGAAGAAATCAATCGATAAATTTTTATTGATAGCGTCGTAAATTCAAAATTTGTTTTAAACATGTATACATTTAATATAAAATATTTCTTTCTATCGTATAAAACTTTATAGGAAAAATGGAATATTTAATTATTACAAACATTTTTAATCCTGTACTTTTTACGCATCAATTAATATTGTAAAAAAATTTCTAATTTCATATTTTTAATTTTCAAAATTCATATTCATATCTTAAATATGTGTAATAACTAGACTACTTATTATTATTACTAATAACTAGTAATAAGTAAAATTCTAGAAAACATTTATATAAATATTTGAAAATAATTTCTATCGATTTCCTAAGCAGAAAAAATGAAAATTATAAATATAATATATTATTTATAGGATGTATCAAATGTAAGCTAATAGAATTTTAATTATCATATAGTTCTACGTAATTCGCATTTTAGATTACATGTTTTACTTTACGGAAACTTATATTCTGTAGAATCTATAATTTAATATTGAAATATTTATTCTGTTTTAGTACATAATTTACAAGGTTTTTAAATGATAAATACAGCAGCTATAGTTTTCAAGTTGCGGGGCCTTTCCGAGTGACACTATTTTATTACATGGTGAAAATCGATAGAATATTTTAATATTGATGTTAAGTTCTGTTATAAGTAATGCACAACATCCTTCCTTCAAAAATACGATATTATTCATATTAAATTATTCTATTTATTCTATTTCGTATTCCTATATAAAAATGTACGTGAATAATTATAAAGATATAATTGCCAAAATTAATAATTACTATGTAACTATATGATTAAATAATATAAGAAATATTTATTTTTTTCTTATTATAAAAAAATCGTATTAATCATTAGTAGATGATCCTATAGCTAGTATAATTTTTAATTCGATTTTACAATTGTTACTATTTTAAAAATCAATATTTTGCATTCAGAGAATTTGAAAATTTTAATTTAATACTTATTTCTTAACTCAAATATATCAATGTAATAATATTCAATAAATATAATAATGTACGCGTGTGTATTTAATCATTTTATAGTTATAATCGTTTTACAGTAATTATATTACGAAAAAAATAGTTTAATTTTTATAATTTGTATTTTTTATTGATAAAATTTGAATTTATTCACTTATAAAATATTGAAAATAAATAATTTTTAACTCTTATTAATTTAATGTTTAAATGAAACAATTATAAGTTATGACTAATCTATATTCACGTACAAAAATTAATTTTCATATTAACAAACGTAAAATACATATTAAATGTATATATTACAATTTAATAATAAATTATATAATTTGATATTATAAAATAGAATAGTGAATAATAATTTATTCAAGCTTTCAAATTTTTACATAGATCTTTAATTTAATGTTTACATCAGAATTGATTCATTAGCGATTGATATCATACGATTTAAATGATTAACTTTGTATATTTCAAATATTAAATATTAAATCCTAATCAAACTTTTTTTGTAAAATAAAATATATTTTAAAACTCGTGTTTTATGATCTAATTATTCTTTCTTTATATATATATATATATATATATATATATATTAATGATAACACTAAAATAATAAATGTATCTATTCAAAATTATGCATAATTCGAATATACTCATTAATATAAAATATAAAAATATGTAATTCAATAAATTTTTAAATTATTTATTGCAAATTGAATCAGTACACGAGTTATAAATCGATAAGGTGAATTCTTATAAAATAAAATTTTCTTATGTAAAATAAAATCTATTCTTTTATAGTTAGCTTTAAATTTTTTAGTAGATGAATATCGGACAATTCGATAAAACTCGATAAGATACTATTTGTACCAATGACCAAAATTAACAATGCGTACAGCTTTAAAGAATCAGTTTAAAAATAGTAATACTCGTTAATAATTTACTCAACTCCAATAATATACCTCTTAGTTCTGAAAAACTGCAGAATGTACACTAACAGTAAAGTTATTCGTTTAATAATAAATATACTTCCATACGCGACGTAATGCATATCCAAAGGACAGAATGAGAACAGTATTCCATATACCTTGTGTTGAGAATGAAAATCATCGAGAGACAGAGTAAAGTGAAAAGGTTTCGAACGGCGACAAGGTAAGCTAAGAAAAATTGTAAACAAATGGATAAGATTAGTCGGACCCGGTCAAGAGACGGACAACGGGTCGCTCGCCACCACTCCTAAAAATACAGAGCGCGGATATGCCCGCAACCCCTAAGAAATCGTACAAACAAACTCGCCTCTCGGAGCTCGAAGAGGCGAGGAGTAATGAGATACCCTTGCATGACTCCGATCGGGGCAAGGCGCAATGCTAGCGGAAGAAATTATTTAAAGGAAATTGCGAGCGACTCGGAGGGACGTACAGTAAACTGAGAATCAACACGCGTAGATCCCTCGCGATAAACGAGGAATTATCGGTTTGTAGACGGATCTGCCATTGCGCTGGAGGGAGGAGACGCGACCCCGAAGACGAAGGCGTGTGACTTAAAGGGGCCCCGAAGACGAGAAGAGAAGAGGCTGAGACGCGGACCCTTCCAGGCATGCGAGCAGGAATCCGGGCTACCAAAGAGCGCACACAACGGATGCATCACAGAAGTGGGAAAAACACAATGGTATAACGCACAGATAGGGTCCGGGAAATTACGCGACATGTAGAACAAAGGGCGCCTTGTCAAAGTTTGATTTCTAGAAGACGGTAAACAAACGAAGACGGAAAACACTTGATCACGGAGTACGGAAAGCGAGCATATATAAACGAACGGGACTTGATGACTGCAGACTTACAATTCACTTCGAAGCAATCGAGACATCGTCAAGAGAGGTTGCTAACATCAACAGCTGACAAAATATTATACGCGACAATGGGAATTGTTATATAATTTTATATCAAATAAATACATTGTAATAACACCAATCAAGAGTAAGAATCATTTCAACCCCAACACTTTGTAAATCTGCAAACTGAGAAGAAAGCGCTCAACGCGTCTCGTACCTTACGACTCGACACTACGATTGCAAAAGCGCACCGTATCTCAGCCTTGCATTTTAAAACGGACGACTTTAAATGAACAATGCGGTCTAGTCTCATACTTAAAAGAACGAACGACAAAACTCAGGCATCTTTGAAGCGACCGCTCGTCTGGGTTTTAATAGTTTACGATGCGGATACCTCGGATGCAGCAAAACACTTTTCTCCGATAAAAAAATAAGCCATAGGAGCGAACCGAAAAAAGCCAACGGTTTTCCACCTCGGGTCACGACCAGAGTTTCCGTTTTTCCGATTCTGCTCAGTCCCTCTCCCTTCCAACCCCCTCTAAAGGCTCGGTCGCAATGACCGCCCTTGCGGTGAATATTTCACAAGTGCCTTCCCTCTCGCTCGGTTTTGCTTTCGCTCCCTCTTTCCGGATCGATTCGAACTCGCGCGAATCGTCGAGAAGCGTGTCTTGCGGTAATTTAAAATTCGTATTACCCCGCGTCGCTGCTTCGACAATGCGCGACCCGACGAGACTCTTTTCCCGCTCGTCGGTTTTTCGTGGCCCGCGTACAGTAAACACCGAGGAACGAAAATTTACCTCGAGTCGTTGCCGCGTCGCTAATTTATTAGTCATTTTTATATTTGCATTGTACATGATTCTGGATACTAAATCGGAACGAACAATTATAAGTTATCACTAATCTATATTTATGTACAAAAATTAAGTTTTATATTAATAAACGTAAAATCAATATTAAATGTATATATTACAATTTAATAATAAATTTTATAACTTGATATTATAAAATAGAATAGTGAATAATAATTGTAATCTTAGTTCCTATGGTGAATATTATTATGAAAATAGCTCTTTTCTTGCTAAATCGTACTTTCTTTTTTAATATTTATAATAGTTGTAATTTAAAAAATAAGCGTATTAAAATTCACGAATATTTTTAGAAATTTTAAGTTATAATCGACGTTATTTATTACGGATCTTTGTGTACCGATAATGCTTTTTTCTTTTTCAGAGATATTTTTTAAATCATATATATATATATATATATATATATATATATGAAATGTACAACGCTAGTTTTATTTATTTTGATTAAGAACGTTTTCAAAAAGGAATTGTAATAAAAGATATTTCTTTTATTGTATGTAATATATCTTATTTAGGTAATAAATATTTAAATAGCCTAATAATAATAATCTATCGAGATAATATTTTAAGCGGTTACTTTATAATATCGAAAACGAGTGATTTATAAAATTTTTTTAATAATTTTATTTTGCGAAATTACAAGCTTTCGTTTCTGTATATTTGTATCACGCGCGTTTTTTAGTACCGTCCGTGTAAAAATAAAAACTAAAAATGCCGAGTAAAATTGGCGGGATAATAAGCACCGGACTATACATACGACAAAATTCTGTCGTCAGCAATTTGACACTTGTTTAAATTATCAAAAATTTGCTAAATTGTCAAATTTAAAACGAAAATATCGTAACAGATATTTAAAATGTATTCCAAAATCATTTATGTTAAAATTTCTTATTAAATGCATATAACATCTTTAAAAGTTATGAATTAAATTAAAAAATTTTTGTAATACACATGTAGAATATTTAAGGTAAGTAATTTTAATATGTTCGATAAGTTGCGAAATTAAAATAAAATTAGTTCACAGGGATTTTATAATATATTTTATTTTATAAAAATATATTCAATGAATTTCTTAAGACTATAATTTGATTTTTAAAATATATAAATTTAAAGTAAAACAATTTTAATTTATTATTATGTATTATAGATTTATAAAAACTATTATTTAAATAGAAGATTTAAACATGAGTACCGAGGATTCCGATTATGAGATTCTTGCCAATCTTCTGGCACACGCGAATGAAGAAGATTGCAGTCCTTCCGATGACTCTTTAGAACGGATTAAATCTACCACATTGAAAGATCTTGATTATAATTTTATCGATGATGCTTCCACTAACATTGTTGAAGAAACTGTAAAAATCACATGTCCAAAATCAACAACGGACTCTGTTTCTTTTATCGATGATGGAACAAATTCATCTGATGACGAAGATAAGAAATATTTTGATAAACAACAGTATTCTGAATATGGCAGAGATATAAAAAATTTATTAAAAAATAAAGAAATAGAAAATATAAATTTTAACTCAAGCCTTGAAAAGAACAATAGTTATAATAATGTATCAAATAATATAAATAAGATAGTTAAAAATAATAGCTTTAATTCAAAAACTGAAAATTTTTCGTTATCTAATGATTTTAATTCTTCGATAAATAAAAATATTACTTCAAAAGTTAGGAATGATTTCAATACTTTTAATAAAAATAATGTATACAGTGATCCAGTTTTTGGTTTAAAGATTATCAAACCTTTGATTTCATCAACAGAATTAGTTGATAAAATGCAAGGTAGAAAACCAGTCAAGGTATCGTCGGTAAAACTATTTTTAAAAAATAAATCTATAGAAAATTCAAAAGAAGACTGGGTGGTCGCAGGAGTAATACTGAATAAAAGTATGACTAAAACTTCTCAAAAAGGAAATCGGTATTGTATTTGGAAAATCACCGATCTGTCTGCAGATATGAAAACTATTTCTGTGTTTCTGTTTAGTAGTGCGTATAATAATTTTTGGAAAATAACGAACGGCACTGTTGTTTGTATTTTAAATCCTTCGGTTTTAGAATCCCACGATGACAAGGACTTAGCCACTCTCTCTGTTAACACTGCTCAGAAAATTATGATATTAGGATTTTCAAGAGATTTAGGAAAATGTAAATCGATAAAAAAAAATGGCCAACCTTGCACAGCTCCAGTCAATTTAAGTAGTTGTGAGTATTGTGTTTATCATATAAAACAAGAATATGGAAAATATTCAAGAAGATCCGAATTTCAAAATACATCCGCGATCAGAGCATTTGGAATTTCCAAGAAAGTTTCTAAAACTCCCAGCCTTATACAGCAACGTCATCCTGATGCATTGCCTTTTATCGCAATTCCTGCAAAACGAAACGAAGCTCTTTACAAAAAGGATTGCCAACGATTAGCTTTACTAAGAGGAGATAAATCTGTAATTCAAGAAAGTAAATCACAACCTAACGTAGTACCTGAAATAAGATCGAAGATAGCTTCTGTTGAATTATCAACAAATCAAGCAAAGAAAGATTTTGAACGATTGAATAAATTAAGAAGATGGGACAATGATGAGAATATACTTTCTCCACTTAAGAAAGAAGAAAAAAACATAGAAATAAAATTTAAGTTACCTATTCCAAAATTAGGAAATGGAATGAAGGGAGGAATAATTGACTTTTCACAACCTGTTCCAAAAGATCTTGTAAAAAAAGCTAAACTGAATGCTATAGAATGGGTAAAAACTAATGGTGCTTTTAAAAAATCTAATCCTAATAAAGTTCGTTCAAATAAAGAATTACTCAAAGAAAAAGGACTTAAACGTAAACGGGAAGAAACTGAAAATCAAGATAATAAAGAAACTGAAAAAAATAAAAAAGATAAAATGGAAAAGAAATTCCTTGAAATGATAGAAATTAAATCAGCACATTGTAATCTTATAGAAAACAGAGAAGCTAAAGAAATGGAACTATACTTCAAAAAAGGTGAATTGAAAGAACGAATGGAAATTAAAATGTTAGAAACATTTGAAATTGATTGCAAAGCTGTTTATTGTAGTATTTGCAAGTATCTTGCATTTTCAAGTTCAGACCTGTGTAAAAAACTGGAACATCGGGTTAAAGTTATTAATGCTGTTAAAAAATTCTTTAAATGTGCTAATTGTGAAAATAGAACTGTAAGTCTTCACAGAATTCCAACGGAACCTTGTAAAAAATGTTCTAGTCTAAAATGGACAAAAACTACTATGATGGATGAAAAAAAAACCAATATAACAGGTCCAAAATTATGTATTCGAGGTGGAGAAGAAAAGTTTATTGGATCAACAGTGACAGATGGAAGTATTAACTTGTTAATACCAGAATCTAATTAATTTTGCTCTTTATACTTGAATTGTAAAATTTTTTTTCATAAAATTGTTCTGCACTGACATATGTACGTCAAAATAGACTACTAATTCTTAAAATAAAAACAAATTGCTTAACCTCTTTTACAAATTTCAATAGAATTGAAATAATGAATATCTTTAATAATTTAATAAATTTTATTAAATGTCTTGAATTGTTTGATGTAATATAAAATAGAAAATTTTAGTTTTATTATTATAAATAATTATTAATTTATGTATTTTTCTTTAATTATCCATTTACAGAAATAAAAGAACAATAATTAATTTTCCTTTTTCATAATAATTCGATATTTATGAATATTAAAAGTATAAACATTTGTAAAAATATTTTAGTCAAGTTTTTGTAATACCTATTTACTTCTGATTCAAAATTACATTTTATTTTGAACTTAAATTAAAAATATATTTTTTTTGGTTTAAATTTTATATATATATATGTATGCATTTACGTGCGATTTGAATTTTTTAATTATTTAATTATAATTATAAACGTATATATCGAAACATTTTTTAAGTATTCAAATTTTATTTAAATTACTTGAAAATAATTTAATAATTTGTTGACAATTGATACATTAGCTGCACATGTATCTACAATGACTAGTAATTATTTAATAAATCATTCTTCATTTTGAAATGTATAATATCGATGTTTTCCAGGTAATTTACTAGTGGCTGTATAACACTTGAATTAAAAAAATACTTAAATTTACATAAAATTCACAAATCTTATTCTAGAATTCGAAAATGTTTTAAAGAAATTTATGAATATCATTAATTATTGAAAAAAGATGTGTTGAATTTTTTCGAATAACTTGAAAACATTTGAAATATATAACCAGTTTCGTGCAATTACATTAATTTTTATTTTGTAAACAATAAAATTTGAATTTTATACGAGTAAGTATTATTTTAATTGCAGCTGCTGCGTAATAGGTGGTATGACTAATTAAATGAAAAATGAATTATACATCGTTTAAAAAAAAAATTAATAAACAAACCTTCACATATTAAATAAATATATTAAATTTTCTGTTAGAAATATTAATTATAATATAAATTAAAAATTTTTTTTGACGTAACCATTATTTTATGGTTTTACTTTATTGTTGAAGCAATTGTTGCTAACTTGACAATGCACCTTTAGACTATTTTTCTATATACTTTAATAAATTATTAAATAAAAAAGTTTTATTTATAGAATAATAGTTAATATGAAAATATCTGTCTATATCCATGTTTCTTATAAAATTATATGCTCTCAACGCTTCTTGGATAAGTGTAAACATCATGTAGGAAATAAGGAGATCAATAAGAATTTTAAGATTATTTCTGTTTTGTGGATATTTAAAATTCAATATTTTTCAATTGCAATCTCTTTCATTTCTTTAAATTATGTAACATTGTTTTTTAAGCAAAGTATTTTTAATATTGTACACCATTTCGAAATGATTGTTCTTTCAAAAATTATTGGTAATAGAATTACAACAATAAGGAAAAGAAAATGTAAAGAACATAGAGTGCGCTAATTAAAATTTTTTTCATTGCAATCAATGCAATTACTAATGAATAAATTTTAAATATTGATTTTTTCCTTGTGTGGTTTGACGAGTCTCAGAGCAGCCTCGACGACGAGTTAACGTTGCGATAGAAAATTGCGACAGCGGAGCGTCAGTTCAACGTTATGGGCAGGCATCAAGCTGGCTTTTAGTTAAATTGTCGCAGTCTTCTCTGTGTCGAGTCTTTAACTCACAAGCACAGACTGTTATATTATTTACTTATTTTTTCGGTTTAGAACACAGCACCAGATTTTTCTCTTTCTCTCGATCCTTCAAAGCTATAGAGTTCACAGAACCACGTTTTTTACTTTTTCTATAGAAAAAATAGAAGTACTTTTTGATCCTATCTTCATTTCTTTCCATTTTGGAATGATGAAGAGAAAGAGATGACGACTCGGGCGCATTTATAACTTTCGGCGTTTCTTGATTTCTAGTAGCTGCTCACTTCTCTTGTAACCTCTTTTTATTTCTGGGTGTGTTTTACAAAAAACATCCAAAACTGGAGTCCAATAATTTTAGTAGTCGTCATAGTCGAAGTTGTCAAACTCAACCTCCTCTAACTGCATACTCTGAAAATCCACCTTGTACCGTAAAATACCTGCAAATAGTACAAGTTCGAATATATTATTTTGTTCTCATTCATTTTCGTTAAAATATAATTTTACTATATAAACTACGAAAGGAAGAATTTAGCTGCACTCTTATTTTTTCTGTTACGTTCTCCAATGTGCAAGCTAATAAAAACATTGAATAGTAACATTGATCAAAGACTACAGGAACCTTCTTCATTTTATTTTTAATATAACTCGATAAAATCAGAAAGATAAGCATTCAGAATATATAAAAATAATTTTTACGACACTGACAATCAAAATTAAAAACATTTTTTTTTATCGTAATCACTTTGGTGTAAAATTTAGGAAAATGAAAATATTTATCAATATTTTGATTTTTTCCAGAATTCCAAAATGATTATTATTTTAATTTAACATAATAACAATTAAATAATAATATGTGATAAAAATCTAAAATATGTAACATGCAGAATCTAAGCGATTTTGAATAAAGAATCAAAAAATAAATGAGGACGAAGAAAATTTTAATACGAATTTACGAAAAGCGTGCGACGTAATATTAGAAAGAACAAATGATGATATTCATCCTGTTAATAACGATCTACAGAATGCGATAAGTGCAAATAAAATGAAGACATGCAAATAAATCTTTAGAATATCTGATTTATCAAAGAAAGATTAACATCCCTTATATCTCTTTTTGTGTTGTTTAAAAAGAAATACGAGAGCTGAATCAAAGAAAGAAAAAAAAAGAAAAGAAAAGAAACACGAAAATGATCAAACAACTAAACTACTTAATAAAGAACGTCAAATTGATATAAAAATACAGTACAATTTGACGATACTTTTAATGAAGAACAAAAAAATTGATGTACCAAAATAAATGAAAATAAACGATAATACACTTTGTACAAGTGATTGAATACGAAGAATGCAAATATTTATTACACGAAATGTGAAAGAACAAAAAAATAACGAAAGATTGAAATGACGTATTTGAATAATCATAGAAAACTACCTGGTCGACTCTGACCGAGCGACGGAGACGCGAATTTAATAATCATCGAGGTCGACGTCATCGAGAGGCTCATCAGCCTGTAATGACTGGAAATCGACTTTGTAGCGAAGGATTCCTAAATATCGAAAGACTGTTATATTAAAAGTCTGTTCAAATATTTTTATATTGAATTATAACAATTCTACTTTTATTTCTTTAAATTTATCAAATTTAAAAATTAATAAATCGCATAAAATTTTCTTTGAATTTACAATTAAATTTTTTGAAATATTATATATCATTCTGGTTTCGTAAAATAATATTACAGACCACTATATTCCTAAGATTTTGTTTTTATAAGAAATAATTATTAATAGTATATTGAATTATCATTGGAGACATTTATTAAAAAAATAAACTTTTACACAAATTATCAATATTTAATTTTTTAAATACTTATTCATTTAATTCTCATAAAATAAATAAATGATGTAATATTCATTAATAAATTGTTAAAAAATTGTAATAAATTATAATACTAACCTCCAATACCACCAAAACCTCTAACAAATTGTGATCCCTCTTGAGATTTATCTGTAATAATTTCTAATGTTGCACCAAAACTCTTATAGTTATTTGCAAGCCATTCTAATAGCGGTTGACATTCTACCAATTCCAATTCAACTCCGCTCTGAATAAAACAAGTAATAATTAAACATAATACTTAAAAACTTTATTTAATCTAGACGATATTAACCTCTTTATCAGTAAAATGAGTTTTATCCTTCTCCTGTTCGGGTGTAAGGTGTAAGACTTTTTCCTCGTTACTCGTATGATTTTTTAAAACATACCGTTGAATATCAAGATTTTCCCAACATATTAACGTTTCAACACTACCTAATTCAAGAGCTCTCAAGGTATCTTCGACTCCAAAACAATATTTCCCCGTATCTTGAGAAATTTCATCAAAGTAGCGACCTATATATAAAATCAATATTTTTAGCTAAGTATGAAAATAAAAATACTAAATTACTTAAATAATTTTTCAAACGTACCAATAAGTTTCTTTTCTTGAATAAATTTAACGTTTTGTAATGATTCAGCAGCTAATTCAATAGCCTGATTAAAACCATTTTCTCCACCGTACGAAACATCAACTAATTTAATAATTTTTGCTTGCAATCTCTGTGAACAAATAAAAAATTAATAAAAAAATATATATTTTATTTAATATTTTATTAAAATTCTAGGGTACTAACTTATTTATTAAAAAATATCAAACTTACAGGATCAAACATATCAGATTGACTAAGTTCAGTTTTGAAATCGGCACTACCAGCAAGAATCAAACCAGCGATGTTAGGTTTATCATTGGTGATATAAAGCTGTGTTGCTACTTCAGCAACTTTACGAACATAATTGTGACGTTTTTCCATTCGCAACCGAGCAAAACGAAGAGCAGATTGACCTCCTCTACCTGTAAATAAAACATTGATATAAAACAGATAAAACATGGATGAAAAAATTAGAAAATATTTCTTGTAATTAAATACAAATCTGTAAAACTATTAATTAAAATTACTTTTATTGTAAAGTATATGTTATTAGTTTAATAATTTTTTTTTATAAAACAAAACAATTCTAATGTAATATTTTTTTCATAAAAATATTAATGTTGTTTTCCATTTATACAATAAATGAAATTTTTCTTAAGTATGCTTTTTTTTACATAATATTGCAGTCAAGGAAAAAATTCAAAAATAATTTGTCGATAGAAATAAATCAGAAATCTAAACAGAAACTTAAATATTTAAAAACTATATGTTTACTAAAGTTTTTTCTAAAAATAATTAATGTAAAAATAAATTTCTAAACAATAATCTTATCAAAATATACGTAAGTTATTAAAAAAAAATTCATAATTAAAATCTATAAATATAGTATACATAAATATTTTTAAAATAGAAATAAGTACTTTGCGTCTTAAACGTTTACTTTATATTGCATATATGAAGTAAAATAAAATTATTGTACTAATAAATATAATTTAATTCACAGCAGAAAGTAAAAATTTCAATATAATCAAAATTAAAGCATATTATATTTTGCAAACTGAAATTGCAATTAGTAAATTAGTATTTAATTATATAATTAACATACCATGTTTTTTCGGTAAATCGACTGTGAATTTGTGAAGCACCTCTCTCGTGTTTCCTTGTAACGTTCCAAAAAGTGCACCATTACCATCCATAACAATAAAACCAAATTTATTATCATCTGCGAGCAATGCCGTTAAAGCTTCGGTATGAAACTATAATTTAAAAAAATAGTATTAAAATAAAGTTAACATAAACAAAAATTATACGATTCGATCGATTTACCTTATTGTCGCAAAGATATAGCGAAGTATTAATTGGTTTAAAAGGTTCAAAATCGATATTTACTTTCTTCTCCTTTCCTTCCTCGGTAACGATCGTTCCACAATAAATAACCAGGCCATTCGGAGGTACTACAAAATCAAATAATTCATTTTATATACACGTATAGAACACTCAAATACATAATGTTTAAAAGGGTCTATGTTTACCAATATAATATTAACAATATCAAATAAGAAGTTAGATACGTCGTACCTTTGGTGTATAATTTTAGCCTGTGCTGGACCGATGTAATAGCACCAAGGACGGATAGTCTATTGACACGGGACTTGATATTCGACGCTGTACCAAACTCGTCAGCCAACATTTTACTGACTCGAGAGATTTGATCTTTTGGTGGAATGATAAGCGAAATCATACTTGTACCATTCCTATGAAAAAATACAATAACGTAAATTACGCTTTCAATCGTTGACTACGAATGCACACACATCCATACATATAATGTAAAGGCAAAATAATTACTAAGCTTTAATTATATTTCTTATGTCGTTAAATCTAAAATAAGCTATCGACTTTATCAATTAGTTCAACAAAAATGTGAAAAAGTCGTCAAAATCTCAAACCTCGAAGGATAATTATAACTAAAAAATTAATAGAAGAAACGATAAATATATTGAGAACATTATTCGAGTATTGCGTTCATAAAAGTTATGTAAATGTCAATAGGACGAGAAAATTTTTCTATAAACTATCGACTGATTAATAAATAAGGCTCAAGGTATGAATCGGGATAATTGCGGTTATAAAACACGTATCGCTAACATTTATAGATAGGTCGTACAACGTCTTCATAACCCTATTTATAAATCCACGTGTTGCGAATCGAATAGAAGGGAAAAAAATCGAAAGACCAAAAGGTCGGATCTCGGAAACATATGGGAAGTCGAAAAATTCGTTCGAAAACGATTGTCCACGCTCAAAACGGTAGGAGCACTCACCCTCTGGCCATTTCCAAGCTTTTGATGAGTTTCTTGATTTTCCAAATCTCGACATTGCGGTCGGCGGAGGTCTCCTCGTTGGACATATTGTTGGCTGGGGTGGTGCGTTTTCGACGACGTTGTCCTGAACAATCCCGTTAAATCAGCTTCCCTCGTCACGCCTCCCTGGCTTGCGCTCGCCCGCTGGCCTTTGCGTTTCGGAATCGCGGCTACGTGTCCGCGGAGAACGGGAAAACCTCCTCTTCGATGACCTCGACGAGAGCAGGAACGGCGACGGCGGTGGCGGTGGCAGTGGCGGCGGCGGCGGCGGCGACGACGACGACAGCAGCGGATCCGTCACCTGCGTCGACGACTCGTACACGTTTTATAAAACGTACACCTCGCGTGCGAGCAGGAAAGAGAGTGAGAGAGAGAGAGTGAGAGAGAGATAGAGAGAGAGAGAGAGAGAGAGAGAGAGAGTGAGAAGACGGAACGGGCATACAAGGGGGGTCTAAACCAGCGAAAGAACGAGCGAGAGCGAGCGAGAGAGTGAGAGAGGAAGAGAGGGAGGGAACGAGGCTGAATCGAGAGAGAAAAAGAAAGGAGAAAATCCGCACGGGCTCTGCCGCAATCCGGTGCAAACTGGATCGCGCGCACACACCGAGAGCCGAGCAGCACCAGCAGCAACGGCGGTGGAGCGTGTTTTTCTCGGTGTGCTGGCACACGCGCATCGCACCATAGAGAATTTTAATGCTCCCGCTGCCTCCGTTTCCTTTCTTTCTTTCTTACGTTCTACCTTTTCCTCCGATTCTCCCTCTCATTGTCTCCGGTGAGCCGCGACTCGGCCCGGAGATACGCGCGGATCAGCGGCGAAGGGCTGCGAACGTTTTCCTCGCTCGCAGTGACTCGGAAGGGGCGTTCAGGATCGAACGAGGAAATAAATAATAATAGATATAACAAAAGATCGACTCACGAGCTAGGACGAGGGGGCCGAGTCGCCCAAGTCGGAAATTCAGTGCCTCCTCCTCCTTCTACTCCTCCTTCTACTCCTCCTTCTACTCCTCCTTCTACTCCTCCTCCTGCGCCACCAACTTCACCGACTCCACCGACTCCACCGACTTCACCGACTTCACCGACTTCACCGACTTCACCGACTTCACCGATTCCACCGATTCCACCGACTTCACCGATTCCACCGATTCCACCGATTCCACCGACTCCACCGACTTCACCGACTTCACCGACTTCACCGATTCCAACTACTCTGATCGACGTGTCAACGCACGCGCACGCACGCACGCACGCACGCATGCACGCACGCACGCACGCACGCACGCAGGCACGCAGGTACGCACACCCGCACGTCCGCACGCCCGCACGCCACGCACTCACTCGCGCACCGCGCGCACGCACCCAAGCGAGCGCTGCTTGCCCAACCTCGAGAAAAAGAAGAGCGCGCCTCGCGTCTCGTCTCTTGCGCGGCGATTATCGCGGACCGTGAACAGGAATCGGTGCTGGTCTCGTTGAGCGGTGCTGCTCGCGTCCTCGTCCTCCTCCTCGTCCTTGGCGATTCTCTATGGCCGTCCGTGCGCGCACCATACCACGCGTCGGAGACCTCGCGCGAACCAAAAGACGGGAGCCGTCGGAGAGCGTTTGATAAACGTCCAACGTGACTTGATCGCGACTGTTGCCAGTACAACTTGCGTTGTCGGCGCTCCGATCGGCTCGGGGGATTTTTCTCCCTTGCGTTGGCAGCGCCAAACCTCTTAGGAATGCGTCGTGTTTCCCGAGAATCCCGAGAATCCCGAGGAGAAGGATCGGATCGGGCGAATTTTCATCGAAGTCGCGGTCGGCTCTGCCGCGGGCTGCTAATAACCCCTTCGACCACCCTAACGCCTTCTTTCCTTCCTTCCTTCCTTCTTTCCTTCCTTCCTTCCTTGGCGATCCAATTATTATTTTTAGACGATCCTCTCCCCCCCCATCGCGAACCAACAATCTGTCTTCTTGCGTTCGCACCTGAGACGCGCTCCGATCGATATTTTTACCTAAAATTCACGCCCGTCGAACGATTACTATTATATGTGTAGCTGTGTGCGCGTGCTACGAGTCTAAACAAATAACATCGAGTTTCGTCGTCTTCGACCGAATTTTTCCCGGTAGAGTGACCGAGGCTCGCGACTCGATAAGACGATTAAGATGCAACCCGACGAGCCAATAGCCAACGACCTTTTTAACAAAACTCTTTTTTTTAATCCTTTTTTCGATTTTGACCGTCTGTTGCGAGTATCGAGAAAATCGCGATCGTGGCTTTATCAATAAAATCAGAATGATAAACTTTAATAAGCTTTTTTTCTTTATTGTATCCCATAACAACAGAATAATATTGTAATGTACACGTAACTTCCCTTTTTCGTGACACTTAACCATAAATTTTCCTTTAATTTAACTTCCCTTTACGTTTCGCATAGTTTTCTTTCAATTTATGAATTTCCTTTGCTTTGTGTAACACTTAACCTTCTCAAATTGTAAATTTCATTTCGCCGAACTTGGATATTTCTCACAGAGTTCGGGATTAACGCTACTTTTTAAATACTAGACTACAGCGAGAAGAAGAGAAAACAGAAGCAGACACAGAGCAGAATCATACTAAGATTCCATCACGAACGTTACTATTTCATTGTTGAGTTGCTGTATCTTTAATAAAACATGTATCACTAAATAAATTATTATTATTAAGTAATGTACAAACGAGTAACTCATTTGTTCGACTACAACCCATTACAAGTGGTGTCAGAAGTGGGATATTTTGTGTGAAAATTCATTTTCCTTCGAAAAAATTAATTCGAGAGAAAAAAAGTGCGTTTAAGCCTCGTTACATCTCGAAAGAATAAAGACTAAAAGCCTTATTCGAAAAGGAAAAGAACAAGAGTTCAACTCTGCGTCTCCAACTCCATTATATCGTAGCTGACTATACATCATCGCTGATTCTTCAACATCACTGCAAATCAAGACGAAGATCATTGGACGACTTTCGATAACGCTGCTGTTCCACTTCATCATCGTCAAATTTTGTTTTATCTCATTCACTAAAGGTAGAAAACTGTCTAATTAAAATCACAAATAGTTGGATATAGCAATTATTATAAAATCAAAAAATCTCGAGTGATTCGAAGATATCGTCCAATTTGCTATTTTCGAAGAAATCGAACAAAAATCCTTGACAGAAATCGAGAAATTTCAAAACCCAAGCATACAAGAATATAAATTTTGTAATAATTGTAAAAATCTGGAGAGTTAGAGCTCATTATCGATTTAAATTGCTTACCAATAATTACGATATAAATTCAAATAAATTTTTAAGCATTTATCGACAAAATAAATCATCTAAAAATTGTAATTTTTGTAAAAAATTTAGAATCTGAATGTCGACTAAAAATAAATGTATAGTATATTTATAATATATTGAGAATGATCAAATAAAAGTTGCAACTATTTCATAAATATTCGATATATTATTCAGGAATGTCGAAAGCGACATTTTAATTCAAATCCAAATTATAATTCAAATTTACAATCATAGAATCCTAATCCACCGAATGAACGTAAATTAAAGCTCCAATTGTTCTTTGATACTGTCGAACCAAGAAAAATGAGTTTATTAAAGGCAGAACATTAAAGAATAATGAAAAAATAATTGATTGAAAAAATTCAAATGTATCTTTTCAACTGACAGCTGCGGAATCTACTATTAATCTCAAAACCAAAGAGCTTCATTCAAATATAGAGTTTCTTATCGATACGGGAGTTGATATTTTGATTATCGAACTTTCTAATTTCTCATCCAATGTTTATTTTTGTGACGATATCAAAGTAAAGATTAGTGATTTATCTACCTTTATATATACTTATATTAGATTATATTGCTTATATTAGAATATTGAGACACTTTGATATTGCTTTATCAACATGCAAATCAACAACATTCAAATCTCACATTTGTAAATTGTTAAAACCTATATATACTACAAGAACTAAACAGTCTTGTGAAATCCAATTATTATTTACAAATTTTCATATTCTTGAAGATTGTAACGTTCGAATTGCAAAATTAGAAGACGGTATTTGGAATAAGTTAAAAATAAATGGTTATATATTTTACCCAAAATTGTAAACTCTTTCTATTTTATTCACCCGACTTGTTCTTCGTCCTTTGTATATTCGTCTCATTTTTTTCACTTCTTCGTATCTCTTGCATAAAAATTTTGGATTTAATAGAAAAAGGCCTTAGTAAGCTCAATGGATCTAACGTGAACATTATTTTCCGCCGTACTTCCTCTTTTGTCTGTTTTCTTCCTCCTTTCAACATTTTACATGAAATTCATTGTCTCATACGAGTTCTAAAAATTTTTCATGTTCTTTATCGCAGTCTCGATTCTCTTTCATTGTCATACTTCGTTTATCTGTTCAACGTTTCGTATCACTCTTATTTTGCTATTCATCACCTACTCGTGCACTCCTTTCACCAATTAGCTACTTGCCAGAAAATCGTATAACTATTTTTTATAATGTTTTTATGCGTGTCCAAATATTTATACGTGAATTTGGGTGAATTTGCGTTATTTACATACAGAGCATATTATAGTACCTATTATTGGACTTATTATAGTACCGATTATTGGACTGGTCATTTCATACTCTTGTGGCCGCGATTTCTATCTCTTTCTTTCCAAAAGAATCTTTTATTACATTATCGTATAGTTCTCTTTTAAATATTTATTCCAAATACTTATTTTTAAATTTATATTATGAAACTCTATAAATGTTCGTTTATTATGTCTTATATACTTTCTACCATGACGATTAATATAAATTTATAAATGCTTTTTTATATATTTTTATTGATTTTTTAGAGTATTTTAAAATAATTTAAAGAACTTCTACACGTGATTTCATAAAATAAAAGACTCTCAAAATCCCTTAAGAAAATATATTAAAGTTTATGATTTAATTTTAATGAATCGTATAAACTAATTTTTAAGGTGATCTATCTAACATAGGAAAATTTTTAAACAACGGTACTGTGTTTTGATAAATTCGTCAAAAAAGTGTAAGTAGTCAACCAAACTTTATTTTTGAATAATTGAAAAAACGATTATAAGCTAACGTGGTAATAAACATTAAAACTATTACCGCAGCTCTTTTTTTTAAGTTTCAATTAATAATAACAATATGATAATTAATTTTAATAAGCAATGTTGCAAGCAAAACATTATTTTGGTTACTTATATTTTCTTTGATTGAAATTTGAAATATTTGAAATTTCTTTCATAAAAATCATACTAAGTTATAGGAAACTTTAATCAAAATATTACGATATGTAATACTATATTCTGAAAGTAATATTTTTTTGCATTTTTTGATTTTTTGTAAAATTTTATTTTGCATCGTTGTCTTGTGTACAATTTTCAACATATCGTTCAAATGAAAAAAGCTAAATTAGTATAAATGCAAAACTCTACTCAATCCTATTTTTATCTACACTCTATGAATTAATTTTGAACTATTAGTATTTATTTTTTAATACTTTTTATAACAGTAATAGTACTCTGCCCTGAATCGTAATTATTTTCTTAATTTTCCAAAACGAAACAAACATATTTTTACTTACATACAATTCTTGCAATTAAGAAGTTTCTTTATATAAAAATACTTCAATCATTATTCACTACATTTATTATCAAAATATAAAATAAACCATCATTTTATATTGTGAATCGATCTAAAAGTAATCTAACTGTTACATCGTTCCGTAGAACATTTTCGATAAAGCATCGTCATTGACTAAACATTTGTAAATTAATTTATTATTTTAAAAAGAAAATAAATTATAGAGTTTATAAATATATAATATTTTTCAGTTATATATCATTTTCATAATTATATGAATATTACATTGAAATTTATTCATAAAAACATAGTACACAGAAAATATTTTTAATTATAATTTTCTATTTACTATCTAATTACGAAAACATGAATTTGAAAGCCCTGAATCTTGCTAATAGATTTTCTCGAATAGTCATTGTCGTTATTAATAATTTATAATAATTTTTATTCCATTGGTTTAAATATTCATATTTTTAAATTAATTAAATTTATTATAAAATTCACTATTTATGAAGTCAAATGTGGGTGAAACTAAAAAATTGCGCACATTTCAACAAAACAATATCTTCATTAATGAACAATATAATACCGCGGTATTACATAAAGTTGAATGAATTTGCCAAATAAGCTACCATGCAACTTTCCACTTCGACCAATTCAGGGGGAAAAACCGCAATCCTGCTTTTCATCAGGTGACGAGGTCCTCTCTCACAGATTCGCGCAAAGAGCATAATTTCTCCCATTATTAATAAATTTAGTTTTACGAAATATTTATTTGTTAAGAAAAAATGTACTTCTACGTTATAATAGCTTATGGTATCAATCGAGGTTCATTTTTACACAATTTCATCTTTGTTTGATATTAAAGAAAAATACACTATTATCAACGATGAAGCACTTTTAATTTATAAATAAATTCCTGAAATTTAATACAAATTTATGATATAGGATTTATATTCTTTTAATTATTCGTGATTATTTATGGTAGTGAATATTGTCAGATACACAGACGCATACGCGCAGGCGCACACACGCACACACACATATGGTAAAGCCCGAGAAAAGTAAGAAAAATTACTAAGGGAGACTAACTTTTCTTATTTACTACACACACACTCATGCTTATTTCTTCATTCAATACACAGATTAAGCTTCATTAGCTAATTCATCGTTAAAACTATATGCGTTATTAGAATAGCACTAAATATTATTTAACTATGGTAAAATAAGTTGTTTTATAAAAAATATCTAAAATTTAATCCAATGTTTTGTTCTATTTTTGTAGTTTTATAACTTTCATTTATAGAAAAATATAAAATAAAATAAAGATTTATCAAATTTATATTTTTATTTATTAAAAAATTTTCTAATGTAATTTTATGACCTTACATTATTTATCGTGACATACTGTATATAGTTAATATACTACATTTTCATTATATATATTTTTATTATATCGCAAAACATTATAAGTATGTTTGTGAGTAAAGAGTTTAATAATAAATCCAACACACATTTATTCATTAGGAAAACAGATATTCGTTTCATGTATTGTTTTTCTTTTATCTTCAATTATTATCAGCTTTTACGAATAACACAGTTAGTAATACAAGTCTGTTGATATGACTATATAAGTATGTATAACCTTGTTGCAGACATATATATTCAAGCAAGTCAGAGAAGCAGTCATTTCTGAGATATCAGAATATTAATTCCTCAAGCGACAAACAAACATGAATATTATACTTGTAATTTTTAATCGTATTTTTAATAAAAACAAAATAACATACTTTTATGACGAGTTATTATATCGATGATAAGTAATCAATCATATATTTTGTTTTTAAAATTAACACTAATAAGCAAAATAATAGTAACAATAATTTTTAAAAAATTCATAACTTTTTACGTATTCTTTTATTTATATAATTTTTATAATTTTTATAATTTTTTTACACGATTATGAAAAAACTGAAGGAAATTTTATCAAGTTCAAAAAATATTTGATTTTGTATTAGATTCACTAACTGTAATTCTACAGAATGCAGTCTTAAAAATATTTCTCAAAGTACTCAATGAATTGTTGACTTATAATATGTATAAAACTATATTTAAATATACATATTTACAGTTGAATAAAAGTTTACCTTTTTTCGTATTATGACACTAAAAAGATTTTGATACATATTAGTTCCTATTTGTTAATTTTTTTAACTCTTAGTTTGAATTAATCGAAAAAATATATCAATTTATTTAAAAAACTTCTACATTTCTCTTTGTCATAAGTCATAATATATTTTGTGGGTATTCTTTTATATAAAAATTTTATTAAAAAAAACATTTTTCATACTCGTCAAAATATAACAATATATTTTTTAAAGTAGATCATATAATTATAGTCAAAAATTATTTTTTCAACAATGAATGTATATCTCATTTCTATAAATTACTTTATTTAGCAAGGATATGATGAATATAATAATCTTAAATATTCAGAAATAGTATAATATATTATAAAACATAATTATAAGTTTAATTTTTAGTAAAATTTACTAATAATTCTATCAGAAAAATAATTATTTTGGTTATTAACTTATATTTATATTTTTATAAATATCTTATCTTATTCATAGGTACATACATACACACCATTTCAATATTTTGTTCAAAACAACGTGATACATTTTTTAGGTAAAAAATCAAAATCATAACAACGATACTGTAAAGTTTACAATTTAATACAAAAAAAATCTGTTAATAAAAAGAGTTTTTACGATAGTAGATTAAAATAATCATGTTATAATAAATATAAAAATTATATTATATATTTGATTTGGAAATTGTATTTACTAAAAACGTATTTAATATTAAAAAAAAATTGTATGAATAAAATTTAAGTACATTAGATTTAGTCTAATAATAAATAAAAATAAGTATTAGACTTTTGTTTTATAAAAAATAATATTTTTATCATTTTGATATCTTAACAATTTTTAGTCGTATTTTTTTTTAATTACAGGAAAAAATTTAAATTATAATCAAACTTTTAAATATCGATAACCTATTAAAAAATATTAAGTAAAGAAATTTTTACTAAAAACTATACATATATCAAACGTAAAATTGTTTTTCTTCTATATTATTATTGTAATTAAATTTCTTTTAACTATATGCAAACAAATATATTACTAAAATATAAAGCAGTATGTGTAGATTATAAAAATAGCATTTTAATTCAAGGATAAAAATAAAACTGAATTATATAATTAATGTCATTAAAGATGACTTAAAATCAACACAAGTAATGTATGACTCTGAAATTAACTGTTATTAAAATAAAATATTAAAAAGACAAATGCTTATTGAATATTGTTCAGTTATAGTTACAAATATGTAAAAAATACTTTTATCTTTACAATTATAATTATTGAGATATATTGTATTAACAATTAAATTCTATTTAAGTACTTCAATGTAAAAAAATTATTTATACTGCATTAATAGAAAATATGTATTTATTCGATATAAAAAACACTATATCTGTTGCACAAATATATCTATCCTTTTTTAATAAATAATATAAGATATCTGAAATGGTAAATCTATATATATATTTTTCTTATCACTCTTTTTAAATCAATTCAGTTTCAAAACTTTTTATGAACAGTATATATGTGGTATTGCAGAATTAGAAAACAAAGGTGTAAATAAACGAAAGTGACAGGATAAATAATAGGTGTGATATTTGCGGGGGTTGGAAAAAAAGAATAAAACGAGCGCATGAGAGTCAAAAAGATAAGTGAAAACAAGTTATAATAAATTGTTGCTGTTTCTTAAATTTTATTTTTTGTTTTTAATGTTTGAATATCCAATATCCTACGTGTATTGATATAAAAATTTATATCAATGATGAGAGACCTTATTCCATCTCATAAAAATATTATTTATATTATTTAAAAAATTTATATTATTTAATGATAACATATAATTTCGTTATTTATATCCATTATTGCATATTCAATTTAAGAAATTTATGTAAAAATTAAATGATGGTTAAGTTTTTTTATCATACACATGATAAATTTTATTAAAGTCTTCTTAATAAAGTAATGATTTAAATGATAATTCGTTTTCGGATAGAAATCATTTTAGTGATCGATTTATCATATAAAGAAACAGATTTTTACCATAGGATAAATTAAAAAGTTATTAGTCAAACATATATTATAATTTATAAAAAAATATTTCGTTTAATGATAAAAGCAAAATTTAACGAATACACATTTATTATAGTTAATAATCAAAAATTCAAGAATACGAATATTCGTAAAATATAATAAGAATCTGAATAGTTTATCATCTGTATCGCTATTAAGAAGAATGAAACAAATAATTTCGTTGATTTTAAAATGTTTTATAAATATTTTATCATTTTACAAATGAAATAGCTATAAAAAATGCTATAAAATATCATTATTTAAACAATTTATAATAACAATATTAAAATATAAAATCAATGTAAATTAAATTAAATGAAAATGGTGTCATCTATTACATAATATAAGACTTATTATTGTAGAATTACAGAATAATAAATAAAATATTTACTTAATGGAGAACAAGGGTAAAATAAAGTGGCGGTTATTTGCAATTATCTTTATTAATAAACTCTCACGCTACGTTATAAACTTTATAAACTTGCTCACTTTTATTGGAAGAACTAACGTTCCTGTTCTCTCTCTCCTCTCCTTCTCTCTTTTCCTCCGAATGCAACTCATTCGTAATACTACATACGTATTAAAATTAAAATATTCGATACGCTAATTCAAAACATAGCTTGGATTCAATAATAAGAAATGTATGACTAAAAATGTTATAAAACTGAACAAAATACAATATTATTTGTATCGGGACATCTGAAGAATTGATTGGAAATTGTATACTATATATATAAAATTCTAAGAAGATGGTGGGCCATCTCAAATTCTGAAGTTAAGTTATTCAAACGAGAAGAACGTTCTTATAAAATATTTTTGACAAATGTATAGATAATAGACAAGGCTTTGCACGAGTACAATAGTTTTATATATTTATAGTGTAATTGTATACTGAATTAAATACGAAATTTTAATTATTTTAAGTACTATAAATATGGTCAAAGATAAATGAAAAGAATATTATGAAATTAAAAGTAGATATCGATTTTGTGTATACTAAATAATAAATACTTTGGAAACGCGGCGATGGTTGTTATTTCTCACGAGTAGGAAAGTCAAATACGAAGTTTTGTTTAATATGCAATCGAACGTAACCATACGACTAAAAGGTATCATATCGATATCGCTGTTTAAACTTTTCTACATTATCCTTTAATTCTTCCTTTCTTCTTAAATTTGATATTCGAACAAAATATATATGTATAACTACTTTAATAAATAAACTTATATTTAAACTTAAATTGAATTTGAAGACAACGTGTTCCCTCGAGCTTTACAGATAGCTTATCCTAAATCACACACGATACAACTTTATCCAGTTTAAATCATTTAGATTTTCAAGCCTGCTGTTTTTTTTCTTGTACCTACTCATCGTCTGGTCCTGCTACTTTTGTAATTTACGCATCATCTCTCCCTTATTTTATGTAACGCATCATTCTTGTATTCCTCAATATTTGAATAAACGTCTCGTTTTCAGAACAGAGAATAAAAGCAGAGCAGAAACAGACATCAAAACCAGATCACAGTAAGTCTCCATCACAAACGTCACTATTTCAATACAAAGTCACTGTATCTTTAATATATAACTTATATTAATAAATAACTCATTTGCCCAACATTAACCCTTGATACTTTTTTATTAGCTTATTATTTTTCAGATTTGAATTAATTATTGGATTCTCATTCGTTGTTTTCTCGTAGGACTAGCTTTTACTAAACAATTTATATAATATTATAATTTATCGTTGAAAAATTGTAATACTATTTATATGTGAATTTAAAAATAACGCTTTTAATTTATAATAGAAACTAATTATTATAGGCTTATATTTTATTTTGTACAAAGATAGAAATCCGTACGTAAATAATTATACGGCGACCGTGTGATTTGTTATTAAATATTAATTGTATTACTGCATCTACAATGATCTACATATTTACAGTAAAGTATCAAAAGCATAAGAAGATAAGAAACCAGCATTATGTCAAATTAAAAATGATTATCTAAAAAGCAACTAACTAATCGTCGATAGAAACAAAAAAGAAGAGACAATGTTGAGGGGAAAAATTAAAAAGAAACTCATTATCGAACTCTGACTTAACAACGATGTATCTTTATATAGAAATATTAAATCAATATGTTTCAAATTTTATTTATTTAAATAATTATTCTAAAATCAAAATATAAATAATTGCGTATAGAGGTTCTTATATTGGTGTCAATGGTTTTTCAATCAACTTAGACAACTACACATTAAATTTTTTTTAATTTAACAAGTATTAAAATTGATACAAAATAACTTGAAATTCCATAAACTTGATTTAAAAAAATTGAGTCGAATTGGAATAATCTAAAAACCATAATAAAAAACGAAACGTATTTTTGAAAATTATTAAGGAACATTATTGACGCTATTAAAACATGAAAAGTACTTATTTTTTTTAAATAAATATATTTTTTGTAAACCATTTATTGGAACATATGTTAAAAATCACTAAGCCCTTCAAATTACTATTATAAAAAGATATTTGTTGAAATGAAATACCGAATAAGTTTCTTGAAATTCTGAAAAAAACTAAAAATTATTTTATGTTCATCGGTAATCATTTGATTTCCATATTTTGAAACTGATTCGGTATTTGCATCGGATGCATCTAATATAATATTCTCTGTAGGGAGTCAAGGTACTATTAAACATTTATCAAAACTAAGCTGATTTAGTTATACATCTACATTATTAAATTCTACAAAGAATAAACTATACGTGTATAATTAAAGAATTGGAAAATCTATAGCAATTAATCATATTGCAAAAAAATGCATTCAATAAAATAAAAATGTAGTTGGTGTTCAATTATACGTATAATAGCCTTTCTCTTACTTGGAAAAAATATATTCTTTTATTTCTTCTATAATTAAAAGAGACAATTGAATGCACAAAATGCATAAAGAAAAAGTATGTTTAAGGATGAGCTCGGCTTTATATCATTGCGATAATGTGTATCTAGATCGAAAATTTTAGATTTCATTGAATTCGGTTGATTATGAATATATACAAATTCAAAATTAATAACTTTGAAAGGGATAAAAATCATGAGTAAATTTCCCTTTAATAATAAATATAATAGATTAAAAATGAAAATACAATTTTGCATAATTTTTTATGTTTAGTTCAGTAATTCTATTTGCAGAATTTTATGAAAATCTTAAATGAAAGAGAAACGTGCTCAAATAATATTTAAAAGGCAATAATTTGTACAAATTATTAATGGATTTAAATATTGAAAATACAAAAATAATAATATTAAATCGGTTATAAAAATCAATTATCGAAGAATCGCATAACACATGAATCGAAAAGTTATTTCGGATAAACAATGGGCGAAATTTATATAACAAAATAATGTATATATTTGCAACATATTTAAAATGTAATAAGTGGCTTCAACATTGTTTCATATATATTTTAAATACCGCATCAATTTCTTAAAAAAGCAATCATTTTGTACGGAGACTATAATAATACTATAATTAAATATGCTATAATATAATGTATTTATTTTCAAACGATCTGTCGCGAAGTATATTTAATTAAGTAACATTATGCAATTTTAAAATTTGAATTATATTTAAATTCGTATGAAATGAAAAAAATAATAAATCAGAGCCAAATAAAAATTGCAATAAATAATGAATGCAAGGGTATTTACGAGTCGGAATCGTAAAATGCTTACTTTGAATGTAAATCTAGAAGAAAATAAACAGAGATAAAACATGTATTAGCAGTTATCATTTGATTGCTTCTGAGAAAGTCAATCATTTAATGAAATAAATAAGGAACCAGGAAATCCAAACAAGGAATAAGCGAAGTAGTTTTGCCATTTCGGCATTGTGAATAAAACGCGTGTAAGCCGGTAGAGACGAGCGCCTCCAACGTCGGGACTATTAACCTTGCAAGTGTCGAACACTACGGTTGATTAAAATTGTTTACATTTATTATTGAAATTAAAAATTTTGTTTCGTTTCGCCTCTTTTATAATAACGAATAATTTCAATTTTTAATAAGTTTGTAAGTACATTGCCTTATATTTTTAAGTAAATTCATTATCTATGTTCTTGTAATGAAATATATATTTTGTTTTGTAATATAAAATGAGAAAAATCAATTTAATTTTTCTCCTTTTCTTTCAGTAAACGAATAATGACTAAACAGTTGGAAAAAGTAGAATTACAAGCTGATGTTTACATGGTTTGCTTACAACATGCATTATCATCGGAAAATTATGAAGTAATGGGTTTACTCATCGGTGATGTACGTTTATAATAACAGCTTCTGTTATCAAAATTTTATCTTTGCAAAAATTTAAATTCGTTATCAATTTTAGAATAAAGATGGAGTTACTAAAATATCTGCCGTTGTAATTTTGACACGCTCTGATAAAAAGAAGGATAGGGTTGAAATATCGTGCGATCAAATGCTAAAAGCTACTGCGGAAGCTGAACATTTAACAAATGAACTTCAAAGGAAAATGACAGTGGTAGGATGGTATCATTCTCATCCGCATATTACAGTCTATCCATCTCATGTTGGTAATATAATTTATATTTTTCGTTTTTAATACAAAACTGTTTATTATCAATTTTTTCAAGTATACTCGTTTTAATAGATGTAAGAACACAAGAAACATATCAAACTATGGAATCGAGTTTCGTAGGATTAATATTTTCAGTATTTTCAGAAAATCAGAATACAAAAGTAAGAATAGAATTCTTTATTAATACTACCGTAGATCAACGTATGTATATATCTTTTTTTCCAGGAACAAGAAGTAAAACTGACTTGTTTTCAATTTATCGATGGAAAGACCAAAGAAATTCCTTTAAAAATTACTTATTCGAATGATATTTCCATTAATTGTTTAAAGGTCAGTATAACTATGTCGATGATATAACAGTAAAAACAAATGTTTATAAAAAAAAGCTTTGTATATAATATACAAAACTTTTGTTGACAACGAACCACGTTCTAAATTAATCTTTTATTTTACTCTCAACAATTTGATAAAATAAATCAATATTTAATATAAGTCTATAAGAATATTTATATTTAAGACATTGATCCAATTACCAAAAATTTTGGTCCAAGAAGAAGAGGATGCAGCTAATAATTGTAAAAAACATCCAGATATACTAATTTCTATACATAATAATGCTGGTAAGTACATAGATATCAATTTCAATATTAACTTTTTGCATTTTGGCAACTAAATTAATGTACATTATTTTTCAGTTCAAACACGAGCATTGGGATACGTTACCGATATAGTTACGAGGCCTTTGGTACAGATACTGACCGAGAGGCTATTGTCGAATGAAAAATGTTGTCCGTTTCTTATAAAACAAATCAATGATTTAAAAAAATCATTATCAATTTGATACTAGCTATTACTATTTAATTTAAAATATTCATATTTTTTTCATTATTTTAAATATTTGTAATAAATTCTTCTACAAATTTTTATAGTTTTATAAATAAAGTTTTAAATTAATTTTTAATATTTCAATTTAATGATAACTATTTTATAATAAAAAGTTTATGAAAACTGTTAAATGAGTGAAACAAGTTATTTAATTTTATTTTTATTTTATTTTTACGAACAAAGATCAGGCGATAATTCACACTGCTACATATATACACTACAAGAACAGCGTGATACTTAAATAGATTTAAAGTGTATTTAAAACACTGATTCGGCAGAACGAGAAAGATGAATGGGATGTGAAGGACTACGCGCTAGTCTTTTACGAGGCAACTTTTCCAGTGTTGTTAAGAGCTTTGAAAAATCTGGTCGATTTTCTGCATGGTATGACCAACAAAGCATTAAAATGTCCTATAAACATTCAATGTTACTATTATACATCATAATACGTTAACAAAATTTTATTTTTTATGAATAATATATAATGTACTTTTACGTCACGCGAAGCCTGTAAATTGGCTAAAGTTTGCTTCATTCCCTTGCCAACCTGCCAAATTATAGCTTCGGGAGGTTGTCCTTTAAACGGCCATTCACCGCACAAAAGTTCATACCAAACAGTTCTACAAATTTAATATAATTTAGATTTCTTAATTTCGGAAACTTCATAATAATATATTTTTAAATTAAAACGTAAATTACAAATTTAAATTTACAATTATTTGCGCAACTATTTATTGAATAAAACAAGATTGAAATTATTAAAAAAAATAAAATTATTTAATGCATTGATTTGAGAATATAAATAATATTTTTAAAAGTTACCCAAAAGAATAAACATCGGATGCATCCGAAAATGGTAACTCTTCTTGATCTCTGTTATGTTGAGGTCTTAATCGTCGTACAATTTCAGGAGCCAAGTAACACAACCATCCCGGTGGTATACTCAGTCCATTACCCATTCTAACAATTGCAATTAAATTTTTTTATTTTCATAATACATAATAGGCAGTTTTATATGTAATAGGCAAAATTTACCTGTTTCCATAACATAGTTTGGTAACGCTGAATAACCCAAAGTCAGTTATCACAACTTTTCCGTTTTCTAAGAATATATTCTTACTTTTGAGATCTTTATGAACAATTCCACGTGCATGAAGATATCCCATTCCCTTAAAAAATATATAATAAAAATATATTCAATAAATTTTAATAAGTCTTACATCTATTAAGCTTATTAATGAATAAAAAGCTATTACAAGTTACCTGAGAAATTTGTTGAGCAATTATTGTAGTCTTGTTCATATTAAATTTATCTTTGCGTAAATGAATATGGGTATAAAGAGTCATGCCCTTACTCATACTAGTAACTATTGCTAAACGGGGAGGCTTCATACAAGCACCCATAAATAAAACTAAATTTTCATGTCTCGTTTTACGGAATGTTGCTACCTGTTGATATAAATTAATGTAGATTAATATTTGTTGCTAAATTTTAATATCTACTGGTTACACACACACCTCCAATTTGAATGCTTCTAATGTCTTATCATCGTCAAGGTAATAGTCCATATTTAAAACCTTAATCGCTACATCCCCGTGCCAATTGCCTCTATATACCGTACCAAATCTTCCCGTTCCAATTGGTTCGCCAATTTTTAATTCATCGTACGGAATGTCCCATTCGCGCATAGATAGCTATAAGATACAAATTTAGATACACGAAAGGAATGTATCGATTGCCGTAAACTAATATTTATTCAAATAATAATCACTGCAAAAATAACACATTACTGACTTATAAAATGCTGAGTTAATAATAATAAAAATAACACATTACTGACTATAAGACACTGAGTTATAAAACGTGTCATTTAACATTTGATATTGTTTGATAACTCTGAATGTGTGATTCAAATCCACGAATGAAACCATAAATGTATTAAATTCTTAAAATTGATTTTATTATTTAAAATATTACATCATTATATATCGACGCTCAAATTTCTAATCATATTATTAAAAATGATGGTAAATGTAACAAAAATACAATACTGTTGTCGATGTTTATTAAAATTACATAAATTTGTTCGTAAATATACACTTACGACGATATATCTTTAAAGTTTCCTTTTAAAAATCGAATCAATATTTTAAATGTATTTTATATATTTTACCTTCCATTGTATAATTATAGTATTAAAATTTAATTACAAAATGAATTAATCATTTATATAATAATTGATTTAATATAATATTAATATAATATAATGTAATATAATCTATGTAGTATTGTATTTGCAAAATACTTACGCTATTTTGTCTTGGCCAACGACTATCGCCTGCTTCTCCGTCCGACACTTGTGAATCTTGAGAGTCCACCCGAACAGGAGTTCTTTCCGAGTCTGTACTAACGCTCCCAGATCCAGAAACACTTACTGTCCTGTCGCTATCACTGGAAACCGTACCCTCGAGTCGATGCGTTTCTAGAGTGACACCTTTATCACTGGGGACGATGTCTAAAATATCCATAATAAATTTATCATAAAACTTGGTTTCTTTTCAAGGCTTATCAGAATATTAATAAATGTTGCTTTGTTTGAACGAGCAATCGTACCAGGAAAGTGGAACTGCTGTTTGATGGGTACCTGAGGAGTTTGGCTAGCATTGGCAGGTAACAACGCAGGACTAGAAGGTGTTGAGCTATTGCAACTCGAGGTATTTGAACTAGAGTCTGCACCCTGGTAACGGCACGTATATTTAGTATGCCAAAAGTGAATTTGAAAACTGGATGAGGCGTTACGACGTTTCTGGTGTTATCAATGTCAATAAAATAATTTAGAGTTTGTGATAATTAAAGCTAAGACTTTGAAAGAACATGGTACAGTAATTAATGCTTTTTATACCAAGTGGAATCGCAATGAAGTCAAAATTGTTGCTGAAACTTGTCATAGAAGTGTGCTGAGAAATTCGAATTTTAATTATTCTTAAATATAACAATAATACTTGAGAAAAAAATGAATTTTAAATAAAATCTATAAAAAAATATATATAAATTTTAACTGCACCATATTTTTAAGTGAACGTGTATGGCGGTCGAATGATATAAGTTAAATGATATTTACAAATTTTACCTGAAACGCAATATTCATCGATGGATGCGGGTGAGATCGTTTTCGATCTCTCCGATTAAGAGAAGCTAATAAATTTGAATTATGGTGATTCGGTGACATAATTCCTGGCTTGTTTAAAATTGGAGAAACGCTTACCATACCTAAGAATAAATTGATGAATGTTAGATAAATAAAAAAAGAATTAAAAATATGAGAGATAGAACAATGGAAGATAAAATAGAATTATTTCAATTTGCCAATGTAAGGTTTCATATCGGTATGTTTTTGCAAAAATTTAATTTATATTTAATAAATTATGAACATTCGACTATTTGACAAATATTTTAGATTATTTAAATTTCGAATACTATGAAAATGAATAAAAAATTTAATATTTTTAATATTTATAACATCAGCTATAATTTAAATTTCTAAATTTTTTACCATGTGTTTTAATTTTATCTATTATTTAAAAATTTATAACTTTGAATTTTTTATGTGCATAAATAAAATAAATATTGTAGATACCGTCAGCTTGTAAAGTTCTTTTGAACTCATCGAAAAGTTCCTGAGGTAGACCACAAGATGGTGGTACTTTGGATTCACAGTCTCTGTGACACTTGTACTTGCACTCTTTACACTTAAGGCCCGTACCAATAAACATTTGTTTATCGCAATAATCACATGTCGTCATCATTTTGAAAGTTTTCGTGAAACGATGATTAATAACGTGTCCCATGCCACGAGTTACAGTTGGCGTTCTAGGCGACTTTGGCACTTTCAGACTTGTCACTAGTAATACACAAATATTTTTAGTTTTACAATAAAATTTACCACAGTAAAAGCAATGCACAAAAATTTAATATAATACTTTCAGATATCTGTATTTTCTATTAATTTTTAATTACCTATTCCTTTAAAACTATTATCGTCACTTTCTGTACTAGAATACGGTGGAGACTTGATGGGACTATTACTGTTTGGTAATAAGTTATCACCAATGGTTTCGCTATAAGGACCAGGTTCGGTAGGTAAACGATTTCTCCTACCTGTAGATACTTGCTGTTCAATATTAGAACTAAAAGAAAAAAATTATTATTACATTTGAACTAATCATTAATTAATTTCATTCATAATTGATTACCTAGTAATTACTTCTCCATTTTCAAGACGGTTCGATAATTGTGATTCATGAGATTTTGACTTTGTCAATGGAAATACTTCGGGTTGAGAGGGATTGTCTGGTCCAGTTTGATTCTTTTTACAAGGAGGAGGTGTAGTAGAAAATTTTAATCCTAAAGCTAAGAAAAATTATGAATAATAGTTTGATCGTATAAATATAAAAAGTGTAGACAATATTTACTAACTTTGACCTTTCAATAATAAAGGGGTGGAAGGGGGACTCGTAGATGATAATAGCGACACAACAGATGTGGCTTGGGCTAATGTATCGTTATTAAAATTATTATTATTATTATTATTATGATACGAAATACTATCTTCGGAGGGTACTGAACTTCGAGTAACACGGGATCGTACAGGTCGAGGCGATGGACCACTTCTTATATGATGCCTATCCCAAGAATCCCAGTATAAATTCATATCACTATTTTCCATATCACCTCTGATAAGAACATCTAAACATACAGAAATTAAAATAATTTAATTGTATTTTCCATAAAAAATAAGTATAGAATATCTTTTACCTAAAATAAAATCTTATAACACATTATTTTGTAGAACAAAATAATTATTATACTTATAATCTATTTTATCAATCGATAATAACACAAACAAAAATCAAATGTGAACTAAAACTACTATAAAAATTAATTAATAATTAATAAATAAAGTTTAATAATAATTTTCTTTGAAGAAATAAACTAATTTTTACCCATATATCGTCGAAGATTGTGAAGCGCTCTGCATAATCTACGTAATTCTTCCTCGCGTCGTACATTATTTTCACCCAAAATAGATCCTAATTCGTGCTCAGATTTTTCTTTCAAAATCTCTAAAGAGCTAGTTTTGGAACATACCATCTAAAAATAATAAAAAAAATATTTTGGAATTAGTTTTGAATAACCTTATAATATATTGATTATTTTTCAAATCAAATTTAATCGATTATCTGCTATACCTGTATAGATTCTTGCGTGAGACCAACAACTCTCAGCCATTGTTGCAAAGATGGATATTGTCTCATCTCTGCAGGTAAAGATTCAATGGGAAGTTTTTCTTTAGTGACAAGTTGTTTTGAATATAGTTTGATTAGCTTGCCCTGTAAAATAATCATATTTAACATAATTATAAAATATATAATTAAACCCATCGATGAAATATCTTATATCTTTATATCGTGTTATAAAAATTAGTTTTTATAACAAATTGCAACTTAAAAAGAACATAGTGCAACATTTTAAAATATGTAAGTTTATCTTTAAATTTTATTATTTCCGGAGTAGCATTTATAAATTAACATTTACAGAAAGCTGTACAGTTTTAAAATGTAAAATACTAATTTTTTTTTAATGTAAGTATGAAATATATTTTGTGAGTACCATGTATGATAAATTAAGCACAAGGTATATATATTTATCGCTTACAAATAAATACAACCTAATCAACTCGAAAAAATATATATAAGTTAAAGCTGGCTTAATTTCTACCAAACGTACACTCGATAAATTTTTCTGTATAAACATTTATTTAAATAAAATTAATTTAAATAATATTTATTTAAAAATAATATCAAAGTTACTGGAGGAATCGAACGTAAATTTAATGCACGCGAAGAATAAACCATACATCTAATCACGAATATGACAAGATATCGAAGATCAAAAGGAGGAGCATATAACCTCGAGAGTGCGGATCTCTTGCTGGGTGAGTTCGGCACTGGTGGAACACTGGGTCCGAAGACCCTCGAGCCGATCCGCGGAGATATCGATCATCGATTGAACGACTTCCAGAGCTCTACGTATTTCTTGATCCGCATTTTCGCTATCCGCCATCCCTCGAGGGAGCGGAGACACGGCGATGTCGTCTCGGTTGTCGTCGACGTCGTCGACGTCGTCGTTGCAAACCGAATCGCGCGAAGAAGCTGACTCGTTTTCTCCTTCCTCTTCGACCCCGAGCGCTAAAAGAGGCTGGCGTATCCTCGACTTCCAACACACAGCTCCGCGGGTACCGAGTACCCGTTACCGCTACTCCACGGGTACGATTATTCTCATTGTACGCGATCGGTGCATCCAAGTCCTTTCCGAGAGGCTTGCGCGTGCAGTTTGCACTCGCGTCTTCGTATTCTTTTTCTCGCTCGTTCTCACTCCGCTGCGAATGCGTAGCTAAATATCGCTATGTTATCAACATTGACAACCATCTTGGCGGCCCTCGGTTGCGCTCTTTCTCTCTTTCTCTCGCACACACTTTTCCTCTCTGACGTCAGGAAGTGTACGCCGTACGCAATGTACACGGCAGGAGGTGTCTCGCGGACTCGTGTGTCTCTATAGGTACAACGGTTTTCTGGACGGGCAAAAATCGTACGCATGCGCAACTCGTGGTCTCTTTTTCCTCTCCGTGCCGTCCTCGTATCCCGCTCTCACTCACTCTCTCTCTCTCTCTCTCTCTCTCTCTCTCTCTCTCACGCACACACTCTCTCTATCTTCATTCCTGAATCGTGCGCGCGATCCGGTGCGATCTACTTAATAGATCTCTACCATTCCTAATCTATGACCCACAGCGCAGACGAACCCGTTCAAACCGTTCGCTTCAAATTTTTTTTTCGCATTTTCGAGTACTGGCGCTCCTCAAATACGAATCTCTATCTGGATCAAAATGCAAAATATTAGATAACTTTTTTTTTAACTGTACCTCATTCGAGAGATGTTTCTTATCTTTTATTTTCGTAAACGAACGCGGCGAATCTCCTTTACGATATTAAGCGTTTGCATTTGAAATATTAGATCAGATAACTTAGATCAGATAAGGAAAAATTAATCTTTTCGTTAAGAAGATTACCGTGGTGTAAAAAAAATTTTTAACTTTTTTTATTTTCGTTTGATGTTAATTTTATTGCGATACGAATACAAAATATAATTTAATGTTTCAAAATAAGATAGCGAAAGTGTCAAGTAGGACTCCTGAAACGCATTAGCGGAGAATCTCTCGAAAATTTATTAACGTAAATGAAACGTTCAAAATTTGACCGGGATCGATGAATGAATAACTAATCGAATGATTTTTATATGGTAGACAGAGGTCCAATTCATAAGATTGGTTTACTTATCTCCCCTCGTTTTAGATAATGCATAAAGATAATTTTATTGGTTGTTTTTGAGTTGATATGGTCTTGATTAGCTACGATATCACACGCACGAAAAGGAAGATACCTCCATTTGTAAAAAGACGGAAAATCCTTACTTTTATTAATTTTCGTCGTACGTGATATTAACTAGTTTTCTATTATTTTCGTAATAATCCATGCACTTTCAAGATTATTTAATTATTTCTTTCATCGATTATTAATTTTTTTTTTGATTATTTATTCTTTAGTTACAATTTTATTAATAAAAGTAGTTCATATTATATTTTAATTAATTATTTGTTTCATTTGTTTATTTATTTTCTCTTTTATAATTATATTATCATTTTTATTTATCTTTCACATTTATTATATTTTAATGCTTTAAATGGTTCTAAATTTAGTAATGATATCGTGAAATAATATTAATTAATTTTCTTTTCAAATTTTATTTTACCTTATTCTTGCGTATTACGTACAAAGTATTGTGTATTAAATAAATTTGTAACTTATGAAAAATTATTTTTAAATAATCAAATTGTCGATTGTTGTGTTTCCTCCAGTGTTACCGAAGCGATTCGGTGTTTATGACTAAGAATCAGTGTATTTAACGTGTTCTAAGGTCAGCAACTTTAATTTTTATAGTACTTATTTTTTTAAAACGTTTATCTCTTAATTTATGCTAGACCTGTCTGCACAGAAATCTTTTTAAAATTTTTTAAAAAATTATTTGAATATATATATATATATATATATAGAGAGAGAGAGAGAGAGAGAGAAACGATAGAAAATTCTTAAATTTATTCTTTAATTAATTTTTGTTATATATTAATAATAAAATAGAGTCAACTTTATTTTTTAAATTATTTAAATTAATTTATGCAGAATAGAAAAATAAAAATATTAATTATAATATAACTCATATATTTATATTATTATTTTACTATTGATCAAAATACTAACTATGACTGTTTATTATGCTTTTTTATTGAACGTTATTTAATAAGTTTTAATTTCAAGTTTTTATACTTAGAAAATAATTTTAAAATAAATATAAAAATAAATTTTATATACAGTAAATAAAAGGATTAAGATTTTTAAAACACTGTAACAAATTTTCTTTTTATTTCTAAGATTTTTTAGTTATTTGTGAAAAATAAATATGTATAATATTTATTGACACATATATAGAAACCTTTTGATTTTTTTTCATTTTTTAAAAAAGCAAATAATTAAAATATACAATCGATTAATGACAATTTTTCAATTATTCAGTCCTACAATGTATTTGTATACTAAATATAAATCATATGAATATTATTGAGAATATTTAAATCTAAAATGATTAGTTAAATGAGATGAAACATATCTTAGGCACTACATATAAAAAATCATAGGATATTTAATTCATGAAGAATGGATAAAAAATTTGTAAATTAGATAATGCAAAAAAATATTGCTTCGAATTAAAATCTTTTTTAAGTTTATATTAAAAGAGGCAATAACAGATTTCAATAGTTATTCAGTTATTTTGATTATTTCCCTATATTTTATAATGTATAGTTCTATAAACTTACTTATACAATAAATTCAATTGTTTTCCATAAATCATAAAAAATATTGTTTATGCATCCGAATTTTATTTATAATGATCAAATTAATTTAGTTAAAATTTACAAATATTAATAACTATTAATATTAAAAATATGAGATCGAATGAAAAAATGTGAAAAAAATTTCTAATGAAAAATAACGGTTAAAATATTCAAATTCTTCTAATTACACCAAATATGTTTTCCAATATAGCAATAATTATAAGAATGTATATAAGTAAAATATCTTATTAAATGGTATATATTATCATGAAGTAAAACATAATAATATTAAAAAAATAATACGAAATTCTATAATTGTGGGTGTGTTTTTTAATGAAAATAAAATTTATAACAAAAATTTACTTGATTCCACATCAACATTTGAATTTAAATAATCTATAAATTAATAGTAAATTTAAAAATATTTAATTAAATTGTAATAAAATATCTTTAAATATGTATAGCTAATATGGGCGCATATTCTTACAAAATTAAATGCTTCTTTTAATTTTTTCTTCTAAGAATTTACTTACGTAATAACCTAAAAAAATATAAATTTATAAATGTTTTAAATAATTTCAAATAATACTTTCAAAAATACTAATGCTATATACAATAAACAATTTAAATATAAAATACACTTAAATACATTGCTAAATTTAAGATATTAAATTTTCAAAACATTCTCGTTAGATCATCAATTTCGATTTGAAAATATATTTTAATAAATAAAATTTTATAAACAATGATTTTAATTTTTCAAACGAAATTATATATTGTTAAAATTTTTTTATGAATAAAGTAATAGACTTGCAAGGAAAAAAATTTTATTTATATAAAATTAAAAAAAAATTCTACATGTATTATTACATCTTTTATACAAATATGTGTATTCGTTATTAAGTACATATATAAATATATCTATGTATCATATAAAATCTTGATTTAAAAAAGTCTTTAATTAGTTAGTAACAAATAATTAATATAATATATCAAATAATAGTTATTCTCAACATTATCAAAATTAGTTTATTCTGAATATGAACATCAAAAGATTTGACGTTTACTTTCAAATAAACTTCAAAAATATCTATTTTTTATTTAAACAAAAAAATACTTTTGAAATCACATTAACAACTTATTAGAGTTAATCATCTAGATGACATTTTTGAAAAGTATAATTTTATTTTTGAAAGCAGTTGATGTATAATGTACATATATAATATTAGCAAACTTATTTTAAAAAATTCAAATTTACAGTCATTAACATTACTTCCTCTGACAAAATTGCATAACTATAAGTGTTAACAGTTCGTAGATAAGCTTAAATCTGGATCAACGATAGACAGAAGTACTCCAACTAGATGCAACGATCCGGTCACCAACACTTGTGGCTTATTATTTCCGCTATTCGCAAAATTTATTTCTTTGTCGATCGTTTTAAGAGCCTCGTAAACATTGTCGGCTACAACTGACTTTTCCCCCCATATTTGCTTGTGAATTTGGCATCTCTCTATTTGTTTATCCACATTGTTGTTAAAATTTACGTGATCCGCAACAGCAGTTAAGCCAGCCACGTTTGGCACAAAGAAGGTATGCACGAAATTTAATTTTTTCAAAGGTACTAGTAATTTAGTCGAATCCCTGATCCCAGTGGTGTTGAAAATCAAATACTTCTTCCTCTCTTTTCTGTATCATAATAATAAAATTATTAATTTTATTCTCTATTTAACGAGAATTTTTTTTTATAAATAATAAATATTATCATTCATAAAATATTATATTATTATTGCAATTATCAGTATTTGGTTCAAATACATGTACTTATTTTTTTTAAAAAACTCCAAAAAGTTACGAAATTGCTATAAATATTATTTTTATATTCTTAATTTATCATAACAGTTAGTTGTTCACAGCGAATTGATTTCAGAGGCTTGAAAACCAAACAAAATTAATTGAGAAATTTTTTTATGATAAAGGTATTATTTTACGTTTGTAATAAATATATTTAATTTTTTTTATTTAAAAGATTAATATTAAGCTTCTAACCCAGTATTTCTGGTAACATCTTTAAACCACGAAATGCAGCTTTCGATACTCTCTACGGTATGTGCCCCGTCTATATAGAAATCCATTGTGTCTCCCGATAAGAATTGTGTTCTTCCAGGCCACCTGCAAGACTCTAAGGCAGTAGCAACTTTTGCAAAACAAAGTGTTGTTGTCTTGTCACGTTCGTTATCGTTTACATGTTTCCATTTGTTGTTATGGTTTGTCGTTTTAAGAAGGTCGGCATCGATCTCGTTCACGGTGCAGTTAGAGACCTTCGGTTGATTTTTTGTACAGGTTTTACGTTTCATCAACCAAGTGGAAGCCAACTGGATTGCAAGCGAAGCATTGATATTTTGTACGTTACTACGGATACCTATAACATGCATTTTATTAATATTTATAACGACAAATCAATCGCTTATAATGTATTCAAAACAATACAAAAGTGTGTAAAAATATTTCATATTTTGTAGGTTCAATAAAAGAACAACAAATAAAATATTTTAGAAAAAATCTAAAGGTATTAAAATATTGATCGATACGTATTATTGAAAAGTTTACAAAATTTTTTATGAAACAAAACATATTTATTTGATACTATGATCTTGTTTTAAATTTATTTATAAATATTGCTATTTTTATTTATATATATTGTATATAAATAAATAATTTTTTACGTAACTAAATTTATAAATACATTAAATTTTTTAAGAAAACTACGAAGCTATTGTTTAGTGTATAATTTCGATACTTTAAACATTATCGATGCTAGTTCAAAATTTAACTTCGTACTTAATTTTATATATTTTTTTGCACACACCCGTAAATTTTTCTAATTTCTAAATATATTAGTCTTTATTGGTTAGAAAACATTTATTTAAAAAAGAGTTACTTTTTTAATCTTTACTCGAAGCAAAATACTAAAAATTATTAAATAATAAATAATTATTAATCTACCAAAATTGTGTTGTAGAATAAAATTTACAATTTTTCTTTTTCATTAATAATAAATATAGTCAATTTGTCAAACGTTTTCCTTGAATTCGTTATAAAAAATAAAGATAAATGAAAAATGTATCGATCCAAATTTAAGCCATGTAGCGCCACTAATAAGATGCAAAGATGTAATAAATTTAATAAGCGAAATAAGTCAGTCAATACCTAAAACGGGTAGAGATTTTCCCCACGGGTACGAGTCGATGTTTGGCACAATGTTCAAAGAGCAGTTCTTCTCGCGAGCTCGCTGCTTTAACACCGACATTGCATTGTCTGGTTGAGGAACGGTAAATGCCGGCGCTCCACATTTAAAGATGCCCGATTTTTGAAAGGCTATGGACTCGAGATCGCTTCCCAGCAGGTGAGTATGGTCCAGCCCCAAATTCGTGACTCCCGTGCAAACGCTATTTCTAACGATATTTGTACAATCGAGCTCACCACCTATACCCACCTGCAGTTAAACATTCTTGTTATGTATTATCGCATTATTAAATCATATATTTTCTTCGAACTTCTGGCATTTTATTTACATTATTTAAATAAAAAGGTATAATTTTTTATGAGTATATTACAAAATAAATAGTCGTATTTGACGCATTAACTTTTGAATAAAAAAAACAATTTATACACCTATTTTATAAAAGGTATAATTAAAAAAATAACAAAATCCCATTAAAATCATTAAAAGTATCGTTGTAAATTTTTAGGTTATACTTAAATAAAGTGTTCTTTTTATTTAAATCAAAATTGTTTCATATATATTGCAGATATACATTAAAAATATTTTATATTATAAACAAATTTAATTTATAAATTACAAATAAATTTATTTAATTAATTTTCATTTATATTGCAAATTTTCGAGCTATAAATCAAGGTAAATCAATTTATTTTTAAAAACATAAATACATGTGCAAATAAAGAATAAATATTTGTACCGACTTAGGTAATAAAGAATAGAGAATGAGTATTTACATGTCACAATAACAAACGAGAGATATTATTATTATTATTCAATAAATGTAAACATTTTTTAAATTTCATTAAAAGCATATGATTTGAAAATATATTTTCAAGCATAATTTAACATAAAAATTAATTCGTTGAAATATATTCCAATAAAATGATTAAAAAAAATTGATTTTTATGAAGTGTGTCATTTTTTAAATTTTAATACAGAAAATATTCAAATATATATATAATTTATATAAAAGAATAATAAAAGTATGTAAGAAAATATTTTTTATTTATAATACTTATTTATATTTCATATTTTATCAAATAAAATTTATTTCGAAAAGAATTCATGTTTAAAGAAATAAATTATTCATTAAATTTCTGAAATACTTTTTTATTAGCGTATTAATATTTAAAAAATTTAATATCACGGTCAATTTTTAAGAGATTTTTCTACATAAGTTTTTAAAAAATCGAAAATGTTTTTATATAAATGATGAGATAAAATCTTATAAATTAAAAATATTAATTTTTATATAAATAAAAATAAAAATGAAATTTCGAAGAAAAAAGTAAATATACGTATAGAGACTGTAAAAAATTATATTTTATATATAATATTATCGGTAGTAAATATAAATTCGAACTATCTCGTAGAAGAAAAATTTTTGGTAAAGCCAATCATAAAAAATAAAGATCATTAATCTAATGAATGACACAACAAAGAATATGTTAACACGAATAGAGTAAAATATCAAAATAAATATTAAAGTGAAATGGAATGAATCGGTATTTTAAAATTATTAGAATAAAACTATACACGATATATATTCATAATTATATTACTCTATATCTAAATTATAGTATTTGTTAAAATAAATATTAATGTATACGTATAGTTTTAAAATTACAATTTTTTATCAATAAAAAATTTTTACAAAAGCGTTATCAACCAAAATATGGGATAAATATTATAAAAATATTATTATAATTTTATGTCTATACCTCAATTATAGCTACGTCTACATTTTCCTTGATAAAAATGTGGAACATCAATATTGTAAGGAATTTGAAGTATGTAGGTAGATCATCGGAGTTCTCCTTTATTTTATTCAGAACATTGTAAACTTGCCAAAAGTAATGCGAGAATTTTGATTCGCTGATAGGCTGACAGTTGATGCGAATCCTTTCGCGAACTGCAATAAGATGAGGTGAGCAATAAAATCCCGTACGAAAATCATGGTTCTGAAGTATAGATTCAACGAAGGCACACGTCGAACCTTTGCCCTTCGTACCGCTCACATGAATTATCGAAAGAGTATCTAGTTGTTCTAAACTCACGCCAGAACTGCATTAAATAAAAAGAGGCCTTTTTATCTACATATTCAGGCATAATTAGTGAGAGAAATTAAAAATTATCAATTATAAAAGGTGAAATACTATTTGCTATTTTACAAATTGAAAAGAATTAATATTGAATTTTAATTAAAAACATTTTTAATCGCAAATAAAGAAATAGAATTTCAACATGAAGATTATTATAAAAATAAATGAATTACAAAAGCATATATCATAAGTAACAGTAAATAAGAATTCATGTTTTATATAAAATATGAGATGTAAGTTTTATACATTTTTTGTGTTATTTTTGTGTGATTTTTTTATTCTATTAAATCTATTCACAATTCAACGATGTACTTAATCTTTCCATTTTATTCCAATAAACAGTTGAGTTGCTATTTTTTTTATATTATTACGAATATATAGACCACTTGATTTAAAAAAATATTTTCATTAAGTTCTATATAATGCATACATTTAAAAACTATTCTTATTGTTCTAAATTATTAGAATAAAAAATAACTCATTTATAATAGAACCCAATATAATTAAATATTTAGTTACATTTTAAGTAGAATTATTTTATAATTAAACAAGAGAAAAAAATGTTATCGCAATACTAAAGTCAAAGAAAATAAAAATAATTTCCTTTGATAAAATCAAAAAATTGTACATTTATTGATAATTCATAATGAAATAATGATACAGACAAAAATATACATAAATTCTTTAAATTTAAAATATTAAGAAAACTAGAAATGTGTTTAATAGTTTTAAGATAATATGTAAGTTGCATTAAATAATTTATAATAAATATATCACCATTATATATTTTATGAATTTTAAAAGATTATACAATATTTTAATATGAAAATACAAATCCTTGAATAGTATATAATAAAAAATTTTATTTACAGTTAAAATCCTCAGGCAAGTACATTCAAAAAGTAAATATTAGATTACACGTAATTTTTTAATTACCTGAAAAGTTAAAATTTTTTAAAAAAAACAATTATCTATACCACAAATAACTCGTAAGTATTTAGAATTTAAAAAAATTGTTAAGCCCGAAAAGTTACACCGTCTCTCCTCCTATGAACGCGATGGGCCATACTTTGATGGCGAAGTGTGGAGGTGTGGGAAAATCCGTCGAGAGCGGAAGCGACGTTCGTTCGACCAGAACCGCGAGTAGGAGTGAACGAGTTCCTGTATTCGCGGATTCGTCTGCTTAGCGAAGGGATCACTTTTTATAAATAAACTGCAGTTGTAACGAATAATTTTGTAACACTAATATTTATTATGGTTTAGAATATAAATTTATAATAATAATATATCCTATTTTTTAATTATAAAATTTTTGCTTGAATTTTTTTATTTTAACTTTTTTTGATCATTGGCTTTGCCTAATTCATTTTCTTTCCCTCTTTAATAAACCCTTGTTCGTCATGAATGATGCTGGATAATTAGAAAGGAAATAAAATAAAGCCGAATAAGAATTTTCATTACACAATTAAATACTAAATTTTATGCTGTAAGGAAATTTAGTTGTAACACTCACCGAACTAAGTACTTTTTTGTATCTTGCAAACCAATAGATTTGTTTGGATCCAAGTTTATATTCTTTTGTATTATAAATCCACTAGTTTGTAGAGTATTTAAAGTCTTTACTGCATCCTAAAATAAAAAATGGATTGTAAAATATTCGTTCATAAAGTATATTTAAAAAACTAAGTATATTTATAGTATATATAATACATTTTAATTGAAATTTATATTTATTTTTATAAGTTATTTAATAGATATTATTAAAATTACTCTTACATTGTAAATGTGTAAAATATGGTAAATTATTGTTAAAATATAGGTGAATTATTTTTTGAATATATTTATTTATGGTAAATTATTATTTATATTTATGTTAAATATATTTATGTTATAAATAATTATACTTATTTATAGTAAATTAAACTTATTATTAAACTTTAAAAATGTACATTAAAAGTAATACATTATATTAAGCTTTGTCCTACGTATCTATCATAAATTTTTGTGAATTGGTATATGAGTAGCTTTCGATGGCTTTTTATTGGTAGCGTGGAATAAATATACATGTATAATTGTTTAAAAAATTTAATGAATAACTTTTAAATCGTTAGAATATTTGATATTAGATATTATAAGTACATTCAGCTTTTAATTAGATAGTGACACAATTTATTCATCAATTGTTGTTTATAAAATGATTGTTGCAAACTAATGAAATATGGAATTCATAAGATTTAAGCGTTTCACCGTAAACTGATTGAAATATACAAATGGTTCATTCATACGATCATTTGTAAAAATAAGTTATTTACCAAGCATAATTTTTTTGTTTAAAATTAATCATTAAATTAACTTCATTATAATTTTACAATTATAGTAAAATTATTCCAAACATGCGATGTTTTATTCTTATAAATAATATTTGTAAACCGATTAAATTTATTAACACTACTAGACTCACCTCATAGGTACCTAAAGAAGGAATGTTTTCTTTCGATGCACACTGAATCATCTTTCTAACCAGAGTAAACATGAGGATGCTTAAGAAAGTCAAGATCACAGAATCCTCGCACAAGTTTCCAATCCGTTCGTCGATGATTAAACCAGTTTATATTAAGTAGTTCTGAAAAAGAGAAAAAAGTCAAGTATAAATCTTAACTGATAATTTTATTTACGTTTATGTGCATGCATGGCGCTGATAATGTTACAACAGCATCTACTTGCAAATAAAAAATTGTATATAATATTATGCAAGATTTCTTTTATCGTAAAAAAAATAATCAAATGAAATTTTATTGATCTTATATTAAATTAAACAAATTTTTAAATAAAATAAGTATTTCTAAAAATATTTATCAATTTTATATGCTTGCCGAAAATTTAATAAATGTTTAAGTTTAAATAGGATATAAAATAATTTTTATTGACACATTATGAAAGAGAATTATTATTATATCTATACGATTTCATTCGACTTTTTCTCTCATAGAATATATAGTTTAAAAATAAATTTAACAAAATAAAGGATTTTATATAATAGAGACTGTGAAAATTGAGAATAATATAAGAGATTTTTGTTTTTATTTTTTTTTAATGTAAGCCAATCAAGATTTTATCCTATGACCAAAATTTTCAATAATATTGGTTACGAATGAGCACAATTAATAATATAAGAAAATATCTTAAAATATACGTAGAAATCCTATTAAAAATTATCATTTTAGTCATTTATTCGTAAACTATTAGTCGGATTTCAAAAAATATAATTTTATTTAAATATTTCCTCCTGATTTATTTATTTTCTATACTTCGGTACGCAAAATCAAATTATTGTGAAATGCATGGACTTTTTGTTTATAATATCATTGAATAATTTATAAATATAATGATAAAATTATAACTTATTTTTTTGTATGAAACTTTAAACAAATATTACACATTTTTGAAACATATTTAGTTTCAAATATATAGAAGATATATCCATTAAAATCATTTATTTCTTTAATTGATGGAAACCTATTATACACGTTTGAACTTTGATAAATTTAGAGGATTTATCACTGATAATCATTATATCACGAATAGGAAGAGTATATACATTATTTTTTTTAATTATTGAATTTATATTATTGCGCTAAGAAAATGTTAACAGTTTGAAACTAATTCTTATTAGCATTAGTTCTTTGTTACATAACTCATAGAATTTTCAATTAAATACTTATTATATGCCCCTTCTAAATAATAATAAAATTATTCCACAAAATATTTAAAGATATGTTTCACTTAGCAAAATAATTTCAAGTAAATAAACAATTATTAATTACTTTAATGAATTAACTAAGCGTATACAGGTATTATATTATTTAATGTATAGGATTTATTTTAAATCTTTGACAAGTATTTCAATGTTAATATTATAAAAACTGATACACATTTTAGTTTTTAAAATATTAATATATCAATATTTAATCCGAGTAAATGTCTAATTTGCAGTTAATAATAAGTATAATTTTCTGATGTTTATTTACTCGTTAAAATAAAAAAATGTGTACATGTTTTTTCAATCGAATGTTTTAGCAAGATTACAATTTTATATAGTAATTTATAGTTATATATATATATGAACATTTAATTTAATAATACTAATATTAAATAACTAACCACCTTAATAGTTGAAAACAATAAAGTTAATAATCGTATAATTGGATAATTATTAAAATAGAATTGAAAGCCTGTAAAAATGGCAAATAACGTAATGTATGACGAAATATTCTTTTAATGTGTATAAAAATAATTTATAAAAATTCTATCATCAATTACTAATTCATTTCTTATTTAAAATTTTTCGATCAAAAATTTTTTGTAATGATATTATAATAACCACACTAATGATCCTTTATGTAATTTTTAAAGAAAAATATCAAATAAATGTTTTTATTATGATTAATGAATTTAAGTAAATTATTTAAGCGATTTAAATCTTGAATATTTCAACGTTAAAACCAATATTTAATATCATTAATGTATTTGATGTGAGGATTGTTTTGAAAACAAATATATAAATAAAACTATACTTTATTAAGTAAATAAAATTTTTGATAAAAATTTTTTTGATCGACTTTTTCGGTTTTTAAGTTTTTACGAAATTTATTTTAATTTTTAAAATATCAACAATTTTGAATTTATATTTTTATAAAATTTTTGTTAAATCAATACATTGCAACGTTCAGTCTATTTATGAAAATATTTGCTGTACGATGCTTTTAATAAATTTCAATTTCTACTATGTAGGTTTATGAATTTACAAATATGTGAAATAATACCTTACTCAATATCTTAACATGCGTTTTAAAAATTTATCTAAAAAAATGTAATAAAAATATAAAAATATAAAAATACTTACCTTTTTAAAAATTGAAATTAATGACTATCCATTTGAAAAAATAACTTACAAATTTTATCAAGTGTATATATAGTTATAAAAAATCGTTTTTTCAAGAAAGTATATTTTAATTTATATTCATTTTTTTGCTCTAAAGTCAAAGAAATGATTTTAATTATTGAATCAAAAGGAATAAAATTACTAAAATGACTAAATTACTTTTATTAATTTAGTAAAATCGAAAATTTTTACATAAAGTAGACTATAAAAGTATTCTTAACTGACTCAATATAAAATTTTCAGAATTTTATATTTTTTTCAAAAATTAATTCTTGATGGTAGTTTATAAAGCGTTTTAAATTTAAAAGACTGTTGTAAAAAATTTTTCGAACATCTAAATTTGTTTTTAAGATAATATAAAAGAAAGCTCAAATATCCATAATTTTTCGAAAAATTTAATATTATAAATTAATAGTAATTTTATAATATAATTAGTTTTCTAACTGTAGATAGTTGAATGTTAGTCACGAAGTTAACGATGCGAAATTCTTGGATTATAATCGAGAATCGTAAGTATATAAAAATAAATGTCAAATTGAAAATTAGTTTAAATTGTCAGGTTTTTCAATTAATCTACTTCAATGTAAAAGTTCATTAAATCACAGAATTTTTCTGCCTAATAGTAAATGGAGTATAGAAGATGTGAGTTATACTATGTATTAGAAAAATTGATAAATACCATTTCTAAAATAGTATTTATTACACAGTTCAAAATTGATTTAGTATTAATAACTATTGAAGGCATATCATTAATCTTTATAATCCATAAATTATGTTGAATTAAAAATACAATTGTATTTCTGTTGTCAAGAGTAAATATAGTAAAATCAAGATTATTCAACAATATCATTCTTTAAAACAATTTTGAACACAATTAATTGTATAAATATATTCCCAATATTTTTTACAATATTTTTTCATTCAATACAATATAGTATTATTGTATCAACTTAATTCATATTTTTTTAAAATAAATTAATTATTTTAAATTATAATATAAAAACATCAATTAGTTTAAGTTCAATGTAAATGTATTTGCATTTACTCTTTTAAAATTTTTTTTACCTAATAATTTTCGTTAAGCTATTTATTATAAAAATAAATTAATGTGTTTATATACTATAAAATATCAAACGAAAACCCGATATTTTTTATTAAATTTCATATTAATACGACAAAAAAATAAGATAATTATTAAACGTGATGTTAAGAAAAATATGGGAAACATTTAACAAAACACATTTTTTACATATCTACTACGTTCAAAATTAAAACACTAAATTTGTGTGATTAGCCAATATTTTATAATTACTTTATCCTTTAGTTATTACTATTTATTTACAATATTAATTATTATTATTAACATAATTTCTCTAATTTTAAGCATATATTTAGATTTAAGTAATATTATTTTTTATATATTTATAATAAAAAAAACTCTATAATAAATAATTTTTAAATTTTAATTTTATTATTGTATGTTTGAAATTTTTAAAATGAAATTTATCTCTAAAATTAAGTATAAAGACAACAGTAATTTACAAAAGATAATTTTATAACTTAATTACAATTTATTTAATAAAGGAATATTTTTTATTTCATAGCAATATTTACCAGTGTTTGTTCTCAGGTATATAAAAAAATTGACTAGTATTTCAAATCCTATTATTTTCAAATTTGCTAAAAAAATTTCATTTATTCAAAGTAAATATAGATTCATATAAATCAAAACTTTTCAAAGTTCCTCCACATTTAATATTACATCAATGTGAATTTTAAAGTTTATAATAATATTAAATACTATAATTTAAAATATAATTTATTATTGATTTAAAAAAATTTATTTTTAACTACAATTTTTAATATAACAAATAATGAATGTGTACATAATGTTAATTAATAGGATTGATAACTTGAAAGTGTTAATAAAACAATCTTCTATTCGACGTTATTGAATTATATGAATTGTATTATAGAACACAATTATCTAATTTCTTTATAACAACAAAATCATATATTAAAAGAATTAAATTTTTTTTTATAATTTGATAAAAAATGTAAATGAATTTTTTTAACATATACAGTAAATTAACAATTTAAAAAGTTTTAAAATTTAATAATATTTCATAAAATTCTATTACACGTACTTTCTTTATTACATGTACAATGATTAATTTAATTTTTAAATATTTATATTTAAATTGTAGTATTAAATGATTTTTTGAAAAGTAAATATAAACTTATGCAGATATTTTGTAGAATAAATTAGAATATGGCAAATGAAACTTATTTAAAAATATGAATAAAGTAATCATATTTAAAAATTAAATTAGAAATAATTAATATCATAACATTTGGTATAAAAATATCGCTTTTTAAATATTCATTCAGACTATTTCATTTTATTAAAACAAATAATTTATTATTTTTTGAAATCATGTAAATCTAATATAGATATAAGCTGATTGTTACATAAATGTATTTTAAAATCAAATTTCAAAACATTGATTTTAAAATTAAAAATATCTAATAATAATTTGTAAGTAGCAAATACAAATATAGTAATAAATTTTTATCGATATTGCTATAAAATCATTTTATATTAAAAAAAAATTTTACTAAAATCTATTTGTAAATGCACTGGATATATAAAATACCTCATGCAATTATTACTGATTGCTTAGATCAATTTAGAGTTTTTCACGAGAAAGTGATACATTATTGAAGTCCTGTGTAGAAAGATATATAAGACTCCTATGATATCTGAAAGATAATATTTTAATTATTTTATTAGTGATTGAAACATATGATGAAATTAACCTTTTTTCCCAAGTAAGGTACCATTGTTTAAAATATAAATCAATTATATGAATTTTTTACACATTCTTACCACTATAAATCGTTGTTCTCAAATAAATAAACAATATTTTTTTTGTTAGTTTACTATAAATTTAACCTATACAAACAAGTATAACGGAAATACACGATTGAATCTTCTTATTTTTGTAATACACTCACGTGTTCAAGATTGAAAAACCTAAATACTAATATTAAAAATTTGTATGAAAATATCTTTAAAAATATTTATTTTACATTCTAAAATTTTGTATAAATAAGAAATAGATTAATAAAAAAAATATGTAAAAAGTGACTTTTCAAAGAAAAAATGAATAGTTATTTTAAACGTAATTAATTTAAATATATAAGTTTAACGAAATGTTTACAATAATTTGTAGCTCCATGATTTCATATTTAATTTACAATTAATTTATCTGCTTAGTACGATTTAAATTAAATAGACTGATAACATAGTGCTTGCTTAATATTTAAAAAATTTTACGTTCTTAAAAATATTTTAAGTTCATCAACCAATTTTTTTTCAATAAAGATAATTTATCGATTTCGCGATTACATCAATTTATAGATATTTTTAAGATATTGTGTAAAGCACATAAGATACATTTTATTTTAATATTATTTATCCACTTTCTACAAAATATTTTTACATTAATAAAATATTTCTTTTCTTTTGTTTTATGAAATATTTGTATCAAAGAAAAAAACTTTAATATTCTTTCCATTTCTGATTGTATTTGGTTTGAATATATGATATTGAAATTAATTATATCATTTTATTACCAATAAAATATTTAATTTTTGTTTTTTATATAAAAAGCTTTATTCTATGGAGCAATTGTAGGTTGTCCCTTCAGAATAAAATTCATAAAATTAGGTAACTAATACCAAAAATAAAATAAAGTGAAAAATCCTTCAAAAGAAAAATTTTCTTATTAATAATTAATAGTTTTTAATTATAAAATTAAATACTAATGTAAAATAAATGAAATTTTTATACAAAAAATTAATTTCAACATTATTAGCTTTAAAATATAAAACAAATTTAGAGTTTAATTATAACACTCAATTCCCTTTTTTTTTAAATATATAACTTTTAAAATAGAACATAATATATAGTTTTTAATAATATATTATGTAATGCAAAACTTTCAAGTTTATTTCAAGTGCTTGTAATATATATATTAACTTTGAAAGTTAAGTTGAATTATATAAATTTTCAGAATTTTACCTCAATATTTTTAAGCATTTTTTAAGTCACTATTATTTTATACATAAAAAAAACATCAAAGAAGAATGTATTATAAATAAATAAGTTATCATTGTTATTTCTTCAATCATAAATCATAAGTCACGACATATTTGCCACGCCAGATAGATTTGTATAATTTAATTATATATTGTAAATGAAAAAATCAGATCAAATGAGTTATATTACACTTAAATCCAACAGTTATATAATATTACAGAACTTGTTAGTAGAACAAATAAATATTTTTAATAAAAATAAAGAAATAAGCTAAATAACAAAGAATCATGAGTTTATACTGTTTTTAGGTTATGTTCCATTGACAAAGATAATAATTACAGAAGTCTCATAACTCATATAATTAGTACATAATTCTATAAAAAGAATACAATACCAATTATATAATAATTTTTGAAATCTGGACACTGTAAGTAAAAATTATTTTTTATATAAAATTTCATTATAAATTCTCTAAATTTAACATTACTGAAACTGTTTGATAATAAAGTATATCGTCACAATTACTTTAAGAGAGTAAAGCAGTAAAGCTCATCGCATTCATTATATTACAGAAGAGTTGAACGTACTTTATTGTTTTGTTCATACTTGAAACAATAAAAACAAGAGAGCTTTTTTCTTTACTTATGATCATATTGTTTCCATAAAAAATACTGAAGAATTAAATACAAAGATTATAAAATATTCATCACGATCCCACACAACAAATAGAAGTGTTAATAGATAAACATTTATCCACTTTACTATATTTGTGAATAAAAATATATTTTGAATTCAACACTGTATTTATTTTGTTGTTAAAAAAAATCTATTTGCAGCGAACAGTTTCATAAAGTAACATTACAGGAAGGCCATTTTTCATGAAAAATTAATTATTTAGAAACTCACAATTCAATACGATTCGTAAGTTTGCAATGTATCAGATATATTTGATATATTCGTACGAAGTTGATCAAACGCATCATCAACTGTGTATTCGAAATCGAAATGTTCCATCATGGAGTTACTATCGACTACGATGCATATTTTTTTCCTCTGCTTTTAGTTGATACAGTTAATCGATGGTAGCGCTTTCACATTACTCGTTTAAGGACCCACAAGAGTCGATTTTGGATCTGTATAAACTAAAAAATAATAGTTTTTAGTAAATATTATCTGTCGAGATGCATTTGATGATTATTTGTTCCCTGACAATTTTAGGATACAACAATAATTGTCAAATACAAAACAACTAACAGTGTAAATAGTTTTGGGTATCGTCCGCTAGAGATTTTACCGTGTAATTTACCTAACTTCACCAGAAGTAGAAAATCTACTTTTGTTTGATCTACGTTTGAAAACCATGTTACGTTTTGTAATTTCTTATTAAAAAAGTTGTAACTTTAATACTATATGATGAAGAATAATGTATACAGAAACAAGAAAGAAAATAAGAAATATATGAATATAATGTAAATGAAAAATTCTTCTATCGTTACAGAATTATTTTTTGCACTGAAAGATAATTCCTGTTATATTCGTACGTTATTTTATCAACAGTGATCAAAGGTTGTAATCAACATGTGTTCTTTTATTATTTTTTACAATTTATAATTTAAGAATTTTATAAATGTGTAAAATTGATAATTTAATCTGTTTTCAACATTGTTGTTCTACTCGTATATTTTGCAAAAAAGTTCCAGAAAAATGTCCAATTTGTGATAATTTTTTATCAACATTATTATTGGAACCATTTGTGATTCCATATCCTTTAATAAATGCGAAGGATTTTCCATGTTGTATCGTTGTGAGACCATCCTTCGGAGATTTTCTTGATAATTATAATATTACCGATGATTTACATATTGGAATTACGAATTCACATGGAAATGTAATTGAATACGATAAATGTGGTTTAGTGAAAAATGATTCAGTAAAGTGGAAAAGTTGTGCAGTGATTAAGTTAATTCCTGAATCTTGGATAGCATCTTGGGATGAAATTTTAATTAATCTATGTAACGAATCAAAATGGAATGCGAATAATTACAATAATGTAGAATTTAATTGTTTTACATTTGTCATTTTATTTTTAAAAAAATTAAATTACAATAATGTTCAGTTTATGAACAAAGTAGATATGTGCAAAGTATTTATTTTGCCTAGAATACAAAATATTTTAAAATATGCTTCGCTTTATAAATCGTTAAAAGACAAAGATTTTTATATCCAAGAGTAATTATTTTGTATTTATTATAATTTCAGAATTAAAAAAATGTCTTTATCACATTGTAAGTTTATCTCGTTACATAATCGTTTTAGACGATTTACAACATCAGTAAGAATTTTAAAGTCGAATATCGATAACAATATAAAAGAATATGATGTTATTGTTATCGGTGGAGGTCATGCAGGAACAGAAGCATGTACCGCAGCTGCTAGAATGGGTACCAAAACATTACTTGTTACTCAAAAGAAAAGTACTATTGGTTAGTTAAAAATAGAATCAAATATTTTATAGTAACCTATATTATAATAAATTAAACATTTTATTAATGAATGATTATAAATTATAGGAGAGATGTCTTGTAATCCATCATTTGGAGGAATCGGTAAAGGAAATCTTATGAGGGAAATAGATGCTCTTGATGGTATATGTTGCAGAATTTGTGATAATTCAGGAATTCATTATAAAATAATAAATATAAATAAAGGTCCAGCCGTTTGGGGTCTAAGGGCACAAATAGATCGAAATTTATATAAACAAAACTTACAAAAAGAACTCTTTAATATTCCTGGATTGGAAATCGTTGAATCTTCCGTTGAAGATCTTTTATTAAACAAAGATAGTACAAACTGTTGTGGAATTATCTTAAGTATAAAAATTTACTAATTTCAATAAAAAATTACTTAAATATAAGATAATTTATTTAATAAGCGATATACTTTTCTAGAGGATGGAAGAAAATTATTTAGCAAATCAGTAGTAATAACAACTGGAACTTTTTTGAAAGGGGAAATACATATAGGCTTAGAAACAAGGCCTGCTGGCAGGCTGAACGATGAGCCGAGTATTGGATTAGCTGATACACTCGAACGTTTAGGTTTTCAAATGGGAAGATTAAAAACTGGTATTTACTTACTAAATTTATTTACTTAAAGTTAATTAAAACGAATATTAATATTTTATTTTTATACAATTAAAGATTTTTATTCTTTTTTTATTTATATTTTTTTCATAACGAACATATGTTTTGCTGTCGAAAAATATTTTAATACCATTAACTTTATTAGGTACACCTCCACGTATAGAAAAATCAACAATAAATTTTTCTAAAACTACGTGTATTAAACCAGATAAAGTTTCTGAACCATTTTCCTTCATGAACGATACTGTGAGGATAAAGGAAGAGAATCAATTACCTTGTTATATAACCACGATAACGGAAGCGGCAAAAGCAATTATCATGGATAATCTTCATGTTAATAAGCATGTAACAGAAGAAATTAAAGGTCCTAGATATTGTCCAAGTATAGAAAGTAAAGTATTGAAATTTCCTCATTTAAAACATCGTATTTGGCTAGAGCCCGAAGGTTTAGATTCTTCGATAATTTATCCTTCTGGCTTATCTTGTACATTACCGGCAGAAAAACAAGAAGAATTAATCAAATATGTTGTTGGACTAGAAAATGCAAAAATGAGTAAGCTATCAAAATTTTGATAAATCTAGTTATTATTTACTTTTAATGATTAAAAGATATTTACTTTTCTTAAAAATATAAAAATTTTCTGTTCATATTATTTAAAGAATAACGATATAGTTATTATTATTGTGTTTTAGTAAAGCCAGGATACGGAGTTGAATACGATTATATCAATGCTACAGAATTAACTCCTGCATTAGAAACAAAAAAAATTCATGGACTTTTTTTGGCTGGTCAAATAAATGGTACAACTGGTTACGAAGAAGCTGCTGCACAAGGTATCATTGCTGGAATTAACGCTGCTGCTAAGGTAGAATTTTATTTGCCACTACAATTTTCTAATACACATTTATATTTTGATGTTTTATTAAAAGATTTGCACTTCTTTTTCTAATTGTTATTTTTATAATTTTTTTTTAAGTACTTAAAAATATTTTTTATTTCATACATGCGTAAAAAAATTTTATTTTATTACGTCAGGTTTTGAATAAACCACCCCTTGTCATTAGTCGAACCGAAGGTTATATTGGTGTACTTATAGACGATTTAACAACCAAAGGAACAACAGAGCCATATAGAATGTTCACAAGCAGATCTGAGTTTCGAACATTATTACGTCCAGATAATGCTGATGAACGCTTAACTAAAAAGGGATATGAAATGGGATGTGTTTCTGAAGAAAGATGGAAAAAGACTGAAAATGTTCTCCAAAAAATTTACGAATGTTTGGATATATTTAAAAATACCTCAAATACATATCAATATTGGCAAAAATGCTTTGCTTTACCCGATATTAAAAAAAATGAATCAAAAAATATGTTTCAATTGTTAACGAATGAAGACATATCTTTTGATATGATCACAAAAGAATTTCCCGAACTTTATTGTTTACGAGATAATCCCCGATTATTTAATAGAATAAAGGTTTTTATATAGATAAAAGAAAATTTTTTATTTATTATTGCCAAATTGTACAATTAATTGTATTATTACAGATAATGGCTAAATATAATCACTGTGTACTTCTAGAGAAAGAAAGAATGGATGAAATAAAACAAAATGAAAGAATATTGATACCTAAGAATATTGATTATTATTCGTAAGTATTTTTTAAAATAGAATATTTGTTTCTTATGTTTTTTAAATTTTATATAATTGGAATACAATTAAAATGTTACAGGAAATATTTAAGTATCAGCAATGAAGATAGTGAAAAACTTACAAAAGCACAACCTTATAACGTAATTATATAGTACATCAGTATAATAACAATATTAGTACATCAAATTATTTTAAAAATTTCTGTTTGTTATATTTTTCAGTTTGCTGTTGCTTCTACTGTGGAAGGTGTGACACCATCTGCTTTATTTAAAATATATTGTTTTCTAAAAAAAAAATAAAGAAAAAATTTATTGTTTAAATAAATTAATAATATTGAAACATCTATTTTATTTAAATTATTTCCATACTAAATCTTCAAAATTTATACAATACATATATAGTAAAGCAAATTAATCTGGTAAAATATAATTATAAAATTTCGATATATGCAGTGTTTATTTTTAATTTTAAACAATTTTATATATTATATTATATAAATAATTTTTAATACAAAAAAAAATATAGAAATTATATTTTTAAATGTACAGGATATTCATAAATATATATAAATATATTTAAAAATAGTTTGTTATGTAATATGGCACAAATTTACTGTAAATTTATTTTAAGGTTTTTAAACTATAATAAATATATAAAATATTTTGTGAACATTATGAAAATTTGTTATTATCTATGATTTTAGTAGAAAAATAAATTATTGCTTAATGTAAATTAACTATGAATATTGAATTCCTTATATAATTTATATAATATTATATATCCACAAATTTATAATAAATTTGAATGATTTTTCTGTTTAATGAACAGTATTATCAATTTAATATTTTTAATATTCAATTTTTAATATTTGATTTTTGTAAAAGCTTATTTACTTATTTTTTATGTAAAAATTATTGTTTGTTAAAATATTCTAAGTGAATTTTTTACAAGTTTTAAGTTAAATTATGATCTCATTTTGCAATTTGATTTTTATTTAGAAATAAAAATGATTGAGGTAATAGTTAAGAATATTCAACTCTACTTAGTTTTTAATTTAAAATTAGTACTTTTGCACATAAAATAGATATAGAAGATAATTGATTTATGTTTTTATGTATATAAAGCTAATTTAATAATTAGTCAAATTATTAATCTATTACTAATTATGGAAAATTAAACTGTTATATTTAGATAATATTAATAGTTGTAAAGTGCTTCGAAAATAATCGATTTTACTTATACAAAATAAATGCAAAACAATATTAGTTTAATAAAATCTAGATAAAAAAAATTATTTGTGTTAATTAATAAAAAAATTAAAATTAATAAAGATTGATATTTATATCTGCGAATTTTAAATAAATGTTAATAAAATAATAAATAACGTATAAATTTTTATTATCTACAAATAATATTTAATATAATATAAATAATGTATTATATTTTGTAGAATTTAAACATTTTTAATTATAATGAATTGGTTTTGTTTTATTCATACCATTATAATATTTATGAAAAAAAAATAAAATTTATAATTGTAAAATAATATTACAGATAAATAAAAATTGAAAAAGATTTTAAAAACAAAATCTATTAAATTAAATATTAACAATTATATTAAGTTTTTAAAAAAAACCACATTAATACAACTATATATAATACATATTTTGTTATTCATATCATTTTCAAAGTTTAATAGAATAACATTTTTCATATATTTCAACTAAACCGTAAATTTCAAAATGAAAGTTGCTGACTGTATAATTAAAGGAATATAGTATTATAAATTGTATATTTATAGAAGCAACTTCAAATACATTTAAGGTTTAAAAAATACTCCATTAAATAATTAAGCTTAAATATATTATAGAATTCATTCATAATATTGTGTATTAATTATAACTATAATAAAAGTTTATACATTTTATACAACATAATTTAACCAATGGTAAAAGCGCTTTTGAAGAATTCTAAATCGATACAATTACAACTCCAAAAATCATGGCTTAAACTCGTTGGGGCATAACCATTTAAAACGTTGGAACAGATGTCTATACTGAATGGAAAGAGTATTCTGAATTGGTTGTCACAGTTGCAAATGTTAGAGTATTTATTAAGCTTTATTTCGGGCGTTTATGAATGCTTCGTTGAACACAGATTTCATTTAAAGCAATTATCCCGAGATCTCATCAACTGTCTGTCGAGATTTTTGGTATATGAATAACCTATTAACTTTGGATAAGTAAAATATGTCTCGTGTATGCAATATCACTATTAATAATAATAGATGACCTTATATGAAAATAAAAATATTTTAAAATGTGTGATAAATATAACTCACAAATGTTGCGAGTTATAATAATATGAATAACAATAATGCAAATAATATTTAAAATTACGCTTATAGGGCTTAGAAAATATTATTCTAATTGAAAATATGTTTATTGCATAAAACATTAACATATTTATCATAGAATCTAGGAAATTTTTAAATAATTTGTTGCTTTTAAATGATATTAAAAATTTTTTTAATTTATTTAAATAAATAAATTAATAATTTTAAAAATAAATTTAATTAAAAGTCAATTTATAATAATTAAAATCTTTACAAAAAAGAAAGAAAGAATAATTCAATATCGTCTAATAAGAAGTTTTTACAATTTTTACAATTTTTCTGTTCATATTATATTATTAAAAAACTGACTTTCTTCTTTCTCTCACTCCTTATTTGAGATTTTCTTAATTTAATAGAGTTCTCAAGAGATGTGTGTAAAAATAGAAAGTTACAAGAAGCTTATTCGATGAGATGAATATGCAAGGTCTAAGAGCAGCGATAGATGCAATCCCAGTGGCTTCGCATCTGCTTTGTAAGGTGGCGAGTATTAGGTAGAGGGGGGAGAGGTAGAGAGAGAGAGAGAGAGAGAGAGTGAGTTTATATATATTAATAATATATATTTTCTAGAATGACATTTTAGAAACATTGTTTCATATGATATTCATATGATAAATGTAAAAACCTAAACACACTTTAGAATAGAAAAAAAAAGTTTATTAAGCAAACATGAATAACCGTTTGGTAAAACATAGATGAACGTTTTTTTAAATATATATCTTCATTCATTTTATCGATTTAAGATTTGTATATTAATTTTATTTATGAAACTTACGTTAAATTTATTGCTGAAGTACAAAGTCATATACCTATACAATTGCGACTTCATTAGAAGCAAGTAAATAACAATTAGAATAATGTGCACGAAATTTGTCTTTAAATAATAATGCGAAATTACCTACTACTACGCGAATGACATCGAAAGAGTTGAGTATAAATATTTCATGCTTTAAGCATGATGCATCGTGGGAAATTATTTTGCTATCTTGTAAAATTTGCATCGATTCATCACACGCGAGCTTATCGATATAAGCATACTTCTGACCAGCGCACGAGCACTAAGATTACACGATCATTATAAATGAGAAGATTATAAGTCGATAATCTGAAAATTATGGAACATCAAGTTAGTATTCGAGTGGTACAGGGTCGAGAGGCGTTAGATACAGTCAAAAATTCACAATCATTTGCGGAATGTCGGCTTTTATCGTTATTATTTCAAATTTGCTCGAAAGTGCTCAAATGTATTGTACGTATTTCATTTTTATTCAATTTGTTTAATCTTTTTTCAGCTTTTATGCGTTCACATAATGCATTTTGAATTATTAATTTTAGAATATCTGAATTTTATTTTGATTCAAAAGATTTTTATAAACTACGTTAAATTGACCATGATTGAAATTATATGTTCATAATTTAAGTTTATAAAGCACTGTCGATCGAATGAATTTATTACTAAAAAGTACAATGTGCATTTTTATTATATATATAATTTAAAAATATGCGTTTAAACGTATATTATAATTATATATTAAAACATGGATACGTTATTTTTTAAACGTTAAATTAAATCACTACGAAATATTTCCCTACGAAATATAATTGTTAAAATATTTTTTTGATACTACATTCGAAATTATTTTTCTTTAATAATATATATAATTAATACTGTACCAAATATAATATTATTGAATGTAAAACTTGATTTGAAAATAATTCATTAAAATTATGAATTCATTTATAAGATAAATTAATATAAATACAATAAATTATATTTAAAATTGAAAAGTATGGAAGCAGTTATTGATTTTTAATTTATAAAAGAGTCAAGTTTAAAAATTTAAGTAAATTTGTCAAGTTTTAGGAATTTTTTTTTGATACTAAGCGCGATATGTTTTTCAACTAAGAATTTAAAATAATAAAAAAGGATCAATATAGGCAGTGAAAGGTATATGAAAATTGTGCAAAGCAGTGAGAGTATTAATCGAAGTTGTTAATTTAACGAAGTTAAACAAATAAGCGCTACGAGACTCGGTAGTGATAATATAGGTAGAAGCCGCATCCTTGACTCGAACAAAAAACATCCTTCGCGCTTACAATACCAAAGCTCGCTACCAACTTGTCCGATAATTTTGAAAATCGGATTGGAGGCCCTTCCCCCGGGAGTCCGGACAGCAAACTCACCCGGTAGCAAGGAGACGAAGTCCGAGAGCGGCTCCGTAAGGAAAGTCGAAGGTACGCTCGATTAGTCGCTCGTGCAAGACACGGGAAAGCTCTAGTGAGTGACCGGACGACTTGGCCTATTGAATTAAGCGGCCCGGGTCCCATCCGAACTCGTCCGTACGCGGGCGACTTGTACGGAGCTCGCCTAACCCAATTACCCGACCCGTACACGCGCGCCCGATCTTCTCCTCGAGGAACTTGCCGTTCGAGTCCGCCCTGCTAATATTTCCTTTTGCTCTTCATCTGCTCGTGGTGTGAGCAACGGCGACGAGCTCGAGGTCCGAATACCGCGGAGAGAAAAGCACAAGCTTTGACTCGAGCTGGTTATATTCCGAGAAACGTGACAGTTCCTTTCGATCTAGTTACCTCTTGCCCACGGAGTACTCGCTGCGCAACTGTACATTTGGTAACAAATTTTTGGATCATCTTTCAAAATAAATTACACTTTCCTGTATCTATAAACAATCGTTTTACTAGTTAAAAGTTAAAGGTCAAGATTTACATTTTTAATAAAGGTGCTTTAGCCAGTCGTTATTTCGACCCTCTTTATCCCCTGACAACGACAAGTTGATTTTCAACCTTGTATCTTTCAATTTTGCAAAATATTTACGCGACGTGAAAAAGGTTTGATTTGAGTAAATTTTACATTGGAAAAGTATAACGTTTTTTTTTAAATAATTCGAAGAAAAAATGCATTTTAAGTTTTAAAAGCAGATTACACTTGTTCAGAGGAGCGTGTAGACAGAAGACTTATAGCTCCAAGAATTTTAATCGGATTAACTTAAAACTTTTAGAGAATATTTCTAAAATAATATACTTCTAGAAAATATTAAAAGCTAGTATTTTCAAAGTTACGATTATTATAATCTCTTAAGTTCAACTTTTCGACGCTTCAACTATACATATATATTGGATTAGAGGAAGTTTACAGAATGTGAAGTTCAATTAATTAAATGAATCTAATCATTTTTTATTTTATAAATAATAAGAGTTAATAAATAAATTGAATATCTCGTTCTACGATAAATATAGAAAATTTTCCTTAAAATTGCACAAACTAAGAAATGCAGTACAGCTATTTACGAAATTTTCCGATTTTATTTTTCAACTTATAACTTTGCCTCTAGCATTAACGGGATTTGCAATTAAATTTTTTTTTAATATTAAAATTATATATTTATTTGTTAGTTTTTCAATATAAATAATTAATGCAAATAATAAACGTAACGATAAAAAAAGAAGAATAAAAAAGAGATGTCGTCAATTTTTCTATTTATAATTAAAATTGAAAAAGGATGATGATAATTAGCGATTAAATTATTACTAAATTTTCTATATTATCGTTGACTAAAGAGTTATAAAGTCGATATTCTTTTATTAAATTAATTTATGAAATTAAGTCGAAAGTGAATCCAGAAGTAAACAATAATTGTTTAAACAAGGCCTCTTAGAGAAATTTTGAAATTCTTATAATAAATCAGCTTATTTTCTTTGAATAGACTGCCGTGCGATAAATCATTCGTTTTTAGAGTCGGGTTATCTGGTTATAAGCGATACATCAACGGTGCATTAAATTCTTTATCTCGCCTGTTCGTCGGAAGTAGCGAGCTTTTATATAAAGTGGCGACCCGTTTTAATCGATTTCGACTTAATTAATATCGTAAAGAAAGCGGGGTACAAATTTTATCGTCAGATTCAGTCAAAAATATTAGATAATAATGAGCAAAAACAAGATTGATATTTAAATACATCGATTAGGAAAAATGTTGTATTATATTGTAAATTGGAATATTATTATTTAACCGTTGACTATAAAAATACATTAATTAAATGTATTTCCTAGAATTTTTCCGTTGTTAAAAAATACTTTTAAATTATGAGTGAAAGTGACTTTTATTGGTAGCAATTTAATTCGTGATATATTTGAATAATATTCACTAGAATACCAAAGAATCAAGCAATACATGAATTTTTTGATATTTGGACAATAAGTTAATAAGAAAGTAAAACATTTCGAGTAGGGAGATAAGTTTTTTTGTTAACGATGAGCTTTATGTTTTATGTATGTAGTTTAATTTGTTTCTGAATTTTTAAAGCAGATATTTTTTTAATTACTACTTCTTTTAATACCTACATAATAAAATTTATATATATTTTCTGATAAAATACATTTTTTATTCAAATAAAAAATTTTTATTCTTTATTTAATTAATAAATTTATTTATTTTCATTATTTAATATAATGATAATATCATGAAATTTTTTTCTAAATAAATATATTTTAATGTTTTATTTATTTAAAAAATAAGCATAAACTAAATATTATTTTTATTTGTAATTTTAAATTAATCGTTTGATTTTTTTTATTTGTAATAATTTTTTTGATGTATATCAAACACGTGTACGGTTGAAATTTAATTTTCCACAATTTCAGAAAATTACAGTTCCTGTCAATCAGTACGAGATAAGAAAACTGCAAGTTAAGTTAGAATGTCGATAATAAAGCATTTTCAATCTGAATATAACATCCTTTTCAGATAATAGTTATTGGATATTATATCCTGTGATCTCATAAAAATGCTAAGATAAAACTCTGTTATACCCGATAAAAATTTGTATATAGCCATATTTTAGTTTTATGGAAATAACTTTTCTAATCTGTTTATATTGTAATGTAATAATAAATTGTTTTAAAAGATAATAAATCCTGTTAGATTTTATATATTAATGTTTTTCTAGATTTTTAAGTACTTACATAATTAAATATTTTTAAATAAATATTTCATGTAATTATGAACTACGGAAATTTATTTTAAAAGATATTTATTTTTACGGAATACTAAGAATAGTTATTCGAATTCTTCGATTATTCTTTTATAATTATATTATTATTGGATATTCTTTTGAATATATGAAATAAAATTATGTTCTAATTAATGCTTTAAAAATAATAATTTTATATAATTAGTTACTTTAACGAATTAAAAGAAATCTAGCTAAAGTTTTTCCAAGTTTAATAAATAAAATTATTAATTATTCAATAACAATTATACTTCTTCGATTATTTTTAATAAATAATTTAAATATAATTTTTATATACTTACATTTATTCCATGAAGAAAAATTACAGATATATAAAAATACAAAATATTAATTTAACAAAGTTAAAAAGTATATTATGTTTATAAAATAGTAACTTAACCGTAACTAAAAAATATGTTTTTTTTAAATTTTAATAACACTAGTTTTTATATAAGATTATATTACAAATATTTTGTGTATAAATATAAAACGAATACATAATAATATTTCTTTACTATTAGAATAATTTTACACACGAAAAATTAATATACTGTATAATTTGTTAAATTTCTTATTTGAATATTTAAGAAAATAATATTTATCGATTACAATAAATTGTAAAAAAGTTTAAAGAGACGTTTAATAATTGAAAATAAATAGTTACATTAATAAAATACGTAGCTTATTTTCTATTAATTTAATTTTATTTTATTTATCTAATTTTAATAAATTTTGTTTTTAATGAATTTAAAAGTAGGATACAAACAAAGAAAGTTTTTAAGATAGAATACTCTATGATTTTATTTAAAATATTCTAAAAATAACTTAAAACTATTGTTCATTAAATTTGAGAAGAATATATCTCTATTTTAGAATGACATACGTCAAATTAATAAAATAAAATCTTATATTTAATTTATTTGCGTACATTATTTATTGTCTCAATATATTCCTTGAAAATTATCTTTGAATTATTAGCTTTATAATTCTCTATTCAGAAGATAATGAAGCTAACAGTTTCAGTATGTACATAAATGCATGGTGTGTGTATATATATATATATATAGATACATAGTCTACACATATTGTTGAAAATTTATATTAATTTTGAAAAATTATGATTTAATTTTACAATGTATTAAATTAGATAAAATATTGAACTAAAAATACAAATAATAATTATTTTCATATATTATTGTATATTTTATGTAATATTTAGCCTTTGTAAAATGTTATCGTTTAGTTTATAAATGACTGATAATTTTGAATTAAATATAATAAATAAGATTTATTCTTTTAACAGCTCATTTATACAATTTCTAACAAATTTACATAATCCATTCGTTACAGGAATTTTAGAATACTTTTAGAATAAATCTTCATAGACATTAGTTTACTTTAATATAAACAATTATGATTATGAATAAAAGTTTTCTAAATATTATCCAATTTTTATGCTCTTTGACATTAAAAAATTCCATAGAAATAATATTTTTTATGCAAATTTATATAAAAAGCTTTTAAATTTTAGCAATTAAATTTTAATAACAGATGGAAAAAATATTTCAGTATTTTCTATTACAAATATGTACAAAAGTAACGGCATACATTATATCATATCTAAGTTATACAATTTTTAAACCAATAATTTCATTTTAAATTAATTTCAAATGAATTACAGTGTAGTAATTTTGTCTCGTTAAACTTATATTTAGTTATTTATTCTGCTAATTATATATGAAATTTAAATAAAGCCATTAAAATCAGTTTAACATTTATATTTCAATTAAATTAAAAAAAGATTAACTTAAACTAAATTAATTAAATTAACGATAATAAAGTTAGTTAAACTATATGAAACTATTAAAAAATTATTGCTTAATAATTATCAACTTCAATATTTTTCCTTACAGTAAAATATTTTTTAAAGGAAGTTTATAAAAATTATGTACAGAATTTATTGTTACATATTAAACAATTACAAGCTTTATTTCTTGAATTACAATATAAAATGTTATGTTAATAGTATTCGTAAATAAGTTATTAAAAAATTGGCGTTATTTTTAATGTTTACATTAAATTATAATAATCGAATGTTAATAAGTAAATTTTAAAAAGGAAAGCAAAAAACGTTATTTTTAATTTATTTCTTTCTATTATTTGCATATTTTATTATTTTTTTGTATTTTTGTTGTTATTGGTGATGGTAAATTTACAGAAGGAAGTAATGGAAATATAATAATAGCATGGACTTTGAAACGAGTAAAATACATTCGTTATAGTTGTACTAACGGTTCTCTTTATTTTACTTCATTATTAATGAAACATATCAATACTGTTACGATACATCGTAGGAATGGTGTACGATTGGCGACAACAAACAACTTCTATTTTTTTTAACATATTGGCGTTACAATATATTCGAATATAATAACATTCGAATATAACAACAGCTGCTGTCTAAGATTTCGCTTAAGATGAGAATATTAGATTAACGCTTTTTTATTATACTTTAATTTTTATTATAGTGTCTATTACAACCGTTTATCTATATTCATTGCTATTTTCATTCTTTATACTGTATTATAGGTTTAATCGATGTGTCACTATAAATATTTATATTTATATTGTTAACTATATATATATAGCCTCCTTTGTAAATTTTTATTTTTTCAAATTTACGTTGTCTTACACCATATGACGAGCCAGAAGTTTTACAAACATTTTTGTTACTAATCATTTTTCATCTTATTAAGTGACAATCTATTTTCTAATGCGCACGTATAATTATATTTTTCTCAATAAAATACAGTTTTTTATATTCTAATTGAAAAGGATATAAAAAAGGATTTACTTGCGTTTGAATATTTGTTCGATCCTGGCTCTCCAAGAAATTTCTAGAAAAATTTCTTCGATACCGTCGTATTAAGCTTACTTTTTTACTGGCAAGGTACCATACGTATATAAAGTTAAAATTACGTAAAAAAAGAAAACTTGAACTGACTATAAGAATAAATAAGAATATGTAAATTAATAAAATTAATACAATCATTATTCTAAATACATGTTTTCTTTTTTGTCACTCATTATGTATCTAAATATGACTTATATCACTAAGCAAAAATTTTATATATATGTACTTGTAACCTATAATGTTCCATTCGTTCCCATCATTACACGATACGCCATGATAAAATTATTTTATTTTTGTATATTTAGAAACAAATTTGTATCGCTAGACTACAATAATACAATATGTAACTTACAAACTCCTTGACAACATTCGCTTCATTAACAATTATGGGACTCACATGTGTCGATTTATTTTAATACATTTGTTCATTCGGCAAAATTAGTTCTATCGACAATCATAAAATTTAACGAGTATTTTAATTGTTGGGAATAATAAATTCGTGATCGATTAGCCGAGTAACGTATATAAAAAAAATGTAAATATTTTATAAATTTTTAATTATAATGGAATTACCGTTAACTCAAAAAATTAAATTTTTTAATGATTTGTAAATTATATATTAAATATATATACGATGAATTTTGAAAAGATTTAATAATTATTTTGATTTGATTTTTTGAATGTTATAATCGATGATTATTCTTATAAATCATTTATATATTCATATACGTTTGAAATTATGGTTTAATTAATTTGAATATACATAAAACCAGCGTATTATTTTATGTAAGTATTTGAAATGGTATAAAACCAATATTTATTATAAAGAAATGTTAAGTTTTTTCATAAACAACGGAATTCGTCAAACACTAGTTTTACCATATTTTTGTAATAAAAGAATTACTGTACTTATTTAAATTAATTTCAATTTTTTTAAATTTATAATAAAATATTAAATGAAATATATACTATATTTGCATAACTATCAACGAATTTGGTTTTTATTTGAATATATTGACGTTCTTAGTATAATATTTTTTGCAGCTTTACAATATCGAGAATCATAGCACTCTAGAAAGAATATTATAGCTTTGAAAATTCAAATAGAATCTACATTGTCTTATTTTCGCATACATTACATAAATTTGTTATTAGTTATTTACTTTCGTTAGTAACATTTTTTTTATTATACGGAAACATTTATTTTTTCAACCAAATTAAATCTGAAAATTTTTTATTTCTAATTTTAGTTTCTTTTAATATTGTCAATTTATGAAGAACTCATCATCCAGTTCTCTTTTTATTCCCTGTATCAAAACTTCAATTTTCAAACTATTCAGATCGATTAATTTACTCGAAGCGTTAGCGACTTGATTTTCGACGTACGAAATTTAGATAAAACACGTTTAAGCTATTTGCCACGAAACCGCATCTGACGGACACATTTCCACACACGTACTCACCTATACACATAAAATCACGTACTTGCATATAGAATATAGGTTGCTCCAACCGTTGGAAACGACAGGGTGAGCGTAGCAAGGTGCTATATTCACGCACATGCGTACACATTCACCTACGGAGAATAATCTTGTTTCGGTGCGGCATCGATTTAACGGAGAGCTTCTCTTTCTCTGTCGTATATAATGAAGTTACCCTACTCGTTAATCAACTAATTACACGGATTAGCGATTATACAAGTGCGCCGCGCACGGCAACGAATATACGTGTTCCTATCAAAACCCTAGGCCTATTAAAACATCATAGTTCGTAGAAATAGCATTTTATCGCATATATGAGTGCAAAGGAAACGAGGCACTCGAGTCTCACGTGCGTGCGAATCTTACTGTGACGATCTAGTCAGTTTGTTTTTCTTAAGGTTTCTTCCCTCTCGTTGCATACCTTTTATTCTTTCGACGTTTCACCGAGTCACAACGAGTTAATTCGGTAGCAATTGAATTTAATACTTGTTGATTACGGTATATACTGAATTTACCCTCTAAGCAATCTTTTTCACCTTTCGTTCGCAACATTATTTGTTTTTATTTCACATTATCCGAGGTTGACATTTTTTCAGAATGCTGCGAAAGTTAATTAATTTTAAAGCGATCGAGTCCGATAGCTGATTCATCAAAACTCTTCTTACGATGCGCGCATCGTTTACAAGTATTTTTTCGATATTGGACATTGCGAATGTATTAAGCATAGACAATATGTATCTATTCAAATAGTAGAATCCAATACAACGATAGAATCTATTGATAAAATTCAAATAGTTACAAAGAGTTTTCTTTTTTTAAAACTTATTAAATTATGTATTGAAACTCAGATATATTGTAATTATCAAATGAAAAAATATAAACTACTCGTATCGTATATAACTTACAACGTACCGGTTAATACGAAACAGTACAAATATCCATACTAATAGAAAATCCAGATTTTAAAACGAGTAGACGATTTTGATTAAAGGAAACTTATCTATTGAACTATCATTTCTAGATATTTAATAAAAAGGGATTAGAAAGGAAATGTAAAGGCTAATCGTAAATATTGGGAGAAAAAGACAGTTATATGTTTATCCAATCTTAAATATCTCTAAAATTATCTATAGCTTAGGTAAATCCAAAGATTTCACTGTATTAAACTTAGTTTTTAGATTTCATCAAATACTCATAAATGAAAATAACAAATTTTTTCTGTACATTTTTTTAAAAATCATGTTTTGTATTTTTCCAATTTTTAATGGATAATATTAGAGATTTGTATGGCAAAAAATTTCTAGTAACAAATACGATTACATTAAATTTGTTAAAACCGTAGAATAATACAATATAAAATAACTAAGCTATGGATATACTCTAATAAGATAATATGAACTTATAGTTACAAAAATAAAAATTTTATCGTATTTCAATCCTCTAGTTAGGCTATGAAATTTTTTAAACGAAGTACTATTTGATCTTGTTATAACTTTAAAGTATTTTCATGTAGTAAGAATAACCAAGAAATCTAACCAGATATTATGTATTTAGCTATAAATTAAAATTCATTCCATAATTAAAAAGGCTAGAATTTCCTTCAATGTGGATATTTAATATGCAGATAATGATACATAATATAAAAGGGTTAAGAAATTTCGTATTTGTATACAAGGATATTTTAATCTACTTCATTTCTATTACAAATCAACAAATATATAAAACTATAATAGACTTAATAAAATTAATATCTTATCTGTTTTCAAAACTATTCTTATACAGTTAATAATTATTATATTAAAATCAATAAAAATAATTTATTGAATAAATTTATAAAGGGAAATATTTGTTCAAATATCAATATCAAAACCATTAGAATTTCCTTACATAGATTTTGAGATATTTTCGTCATGAAATCAAAATTCAATTAGAAGAAATAATATATTACCAAATTAAACCAAAAATTCGTTGTAATGAAAGAATTTTTATTATTTACAAGAAAGACAGATGCAAATTAATTTGCAATACTCACTATTCCTTCATGAATGTCCATAAAAACTTACCTTACAATTAATTAGGATGTTTTATGACAATAATGAAACAAAAGTTGCATACTTTCATTAGTAAAGAAATAATTTTCCAAAAGAAAAAATTAATAAGAAAAAAGGTAAATTAATCTCTCATTTTTATTTAGGTTTTTCGAGAATTTTTTGATAATTTATCGATTAATATAGTTAGTTATTGCAAAAAATTTTCATTATTTGCAAAAAAATAAGCCTATCGTAATCATCTAATAATTTTTAATAAATTATATTATCTTAACATATACGATGACCTTAAACTTATATTTAAAGATTAGCAAATAGTATCTACTCTAGTACGTAATGGAAATATAAAGAGAATGCATGAAGTTATAATTATTAATATTTGGTTGAAAAATGAAAAGATCTAGAACGAGTGGATATTTTGTACCTTGCTTCAACATTAGTTCTCACGAAAATTTTGATTTAACTCATTTTAAACGTAATTTTAGTAGGATAATCAGAATTCATGTTAATAATATAATAATAAAAATATTATCTAAATACAAATAAATTAAAAAATAAAAGAATCACTAGGATACTGTATTATTTACACCCATACATTGGTACAATGTTGATTCGTTCGCGAATAAACATATACATTACTACAATTTATTTGTTTATGATTCGCACGCACTAACTCGTTCTCTTGCTCTCTTTCTTTCTTTCTCTGCATCTATCTCACTCACATTCTCTACTTGTATCACATGTTTGTCGCTACTTATATGTAAGGAACTAAAGTTATATTACTTATTATTGGGAAATGACCCGTTTATTCCGGAATCATGTTTCATGCGTTTTCTAATTGTAATATATAAAATAAAATAAGAAAAAATGTCTCATTAATTTTTGAAAAATAAGAAATCAAATTATAACAACGCATGGGTCATCGTTTTAATGATGGATTTGTCAAAATATTCTATTTTATTTTCACGATTTTTATAATGTTCAGTCTCTTATATGAATCCACCAGAAACATACATATACATAGACTGAATCTCTAAATCTACAATCTACATGTAATTGCGCAAAAAATTAATTTTAAAGTTTTTCATTTTATTATCATGGTAAACATTCACATAAACCAGTTATTTTAAAATATGGACCTTCTGCACATTTGGTAAATGTATTTCCCAATCAAAATTAGATACTTTTATATGCTTAGAGAAAAAGGGTGACTATCGATAATTATATTTGGCAGTGTTGATTAAAAATTATAATATTTTAATATAAATTGATAATTGTTTTCTAGTATTAAATTTTGAATGAATTCTTTTTTGTAAACAAAATATTACGTAAAAATTTACCACATCCGATTATGTTACAATCGGAATCTTATATAATCAAAGATGTGTCTATGATCGAATTTAATATTAAAAATTTTAAAACTAGATATACACGAGTATTAATTTCACGTACTCTGTTTAATGATTAGCGATTAATTGCATGGAACTCTTAAAAAATGTCTTTTTTTCTAGAAATAAAGAAAATAAAATTTTAAAACTTACAGTTCAGAAGATCGTATTAATTTCAGTGTTTAATTAATGATAACTTTTTGATTCGATCGTAGATGCACCTTGTGTGTTAGGTTAATTGATTAATTAATACTTTATCTGTTTTATTATTGTAACTAACTTGTCAGAGAATTCCAAGGAGGGTAGATTCATTTTTTTCATCGAGGAATGCGAATCGTTAGAAATGGTGTCGTTGTGATGCTCATAAAAAAGGAATGACTTATTCGTTGTAAAAAATTTGAATTTACATAAATGAAATAGTCTTAGTTTTCTAAAAAAAATCGATTAATTTATTAATAATTTTTTAAAAAACGATATATTTGAATTTATTGATAATTCACGTTTTCTAAATATTTAAATTATTGACTTAAAAAAGATTAAATACTTTCTTTGTATTTTTGTAATTGTAAACTAACAAAATTAGTAAGATAGATAATATTGTAGAATTGTATTTTTAATATAAATCAATATTGATAATATTCGATAAAGAAGAATTCATAAATTCATTAAATGAATACTATTTGTTCCTAAGAGAGTATTTCATTTATGGTTGTACATAAAATTAACATACGTAACTTATTAAAAATATTTTTGCTCGATAAAAGCAATTAACTACAAGAGATGTAGATACCAATTCAAACTTACTATTACATAAATAATTTTTTTCTAAATGTAGTTTGTATGTTAATAATACAAACATTGTTAAAAATATAATTTCTTTTATATTATATATTTTCAAGAATACGATTAGAAAGTATTTACTTATTTAAATTATCTAATGAATGTTTTTAAAAATTTTCATAAAATTTCTCTTATTGTTTGACAGGACTCTTCGCTACGAATTATTAATAATGTTTGCTCTATAAATTTAACGTACGAATCATCTGGAGTTTTGGAAACACAATTAACATTTGATAAAGTAGTTACGAAAATCCGGTTGTATACTATTATATTATATAAAAGATGGATACAGTTAGTATGTATAATAGCAGAAACTGTATTCGATTGTACAAATATTATTTCATTGCAAAGCCAAAGTTCGTTTTGAAAAAAAGTCATAGTGACATATCTGGAAAGATAAAGATTTAGCTCAATGGTTTTTGACACAATCATAACATAAGTATTTATCATCTTACTCTACTACATTTTATCAATAAATTATCGATCAAACAAAATACTAATAATTCAAAGTTTAAGATTTAATCAACTATAAATTTACGTATCACATAATTTAAAAAATTTTTCAGGTAAAACTCTTTTATTAATATTAGACGACTGTAAAAATATAGAATCGTATAAAATTTTATTTTATAAATTATTAAATTTGAATCTGATTAATTATTGCAACAATTTAATTACATTATTAAAAATATAAAATTGACAGAATTAGTTAATAATGAAAAAGATCATTTTACAATTTACACCAATTCATAAAATATTTTTAGTTACGTGAACATAGTTGATTTATTAGATAATTAGTTTAATAGACTTTAAGAAAGTAAAGATGTTAAACTATACGGGTATTTCTATTGAAGAAATTATATTCAAGAAAATTTATTAAAATAAATTTAGTTATTATTTAAATAAAAGGTACGATGAAAATAGATGAACAAGACTAAAATCAAGAAATAAATACAATTTATAATTACATACAAATATGAATAATATATGTTTATGAAAAATTTATTTTATTAAATAATTATAAAATTAAGTTACTAAAATTGAATGTGTGTGAATTACTTAAAATCTAATTATTTGAACTTTTTAAAGGAAAATTATTTAATTGCTTTTTAGTATTAATATGAAAAATTAAATTAAGGTGAAATTGATCTTGCTATACTAAAAATACTTAAAAATAAGTTTGAATTGATATTATTTGTGAATCGCTTTGAATTTTCGTTTCACTGTAGCTTGGATAATATAAAACGATTCGCGTACCTCGTTGGGGCTCACTTTGGACAAATCTTTTAAATACAATTCGGCACGAGTGAACACCACATGAACAAGGCATTTTGAGAAGGCATTGGATTTCCGTTATGAAATCGAACGATCGAAAACGATAAATTTATGGATGACCATCTTGTCTCATTTTCGCCACATAATAGATGTGTCTGTACTTTATCGTCATTGGTCGGATACTATTTAAAAAATATAAGAAATTTATTAATATACTTACGAAATCGCTCATCTTATTCTCTAATTTATTTACTTTTTAACGTTTATAGTTGTTATGCAAAGAAAAAATTTTGGAAAATTTTTCAGGTATTAGCATCTTTGTTTATGTATTAAATTCATATTTTAAATTAAACACGATCAATCTAAACGTATTGCAATTATAGACACAATATATTATTTGTAAATTTTAGATCCGAAGATTTGGAAATTATCATTTGTTTTATAAGTTTATAGTACAATACTAATTTTATACTCAATAGATACATATTATTGCAATTAAATGAATTTTTAAGTTTTAAATAATTAATATTAGGTGATAAATAAATTATCTATATATAAAAAAGCGATAAAAGGTATAAAACGCACAAATATTATTAAGAGAAAAAGAAATAAAATTCGATCTCAGAGCCTCCTGATGGTCCTAATTTGATTTTTAGTTACTATAATTTTTTCTAATATTAGAAGTTATCTTTTATAAATTTTGATATTTTTATCACGCATTATACCATCATGAAATACATTTTCAAATATACTACAGTTTTGTAATTAACATTGAGCTTTCGAACAAAGTCGCATACAATTTTGGCGATGAAAAGACCGTTCATGGCTGCGAAATCCATTATGTATCGGTTTCGATAGTACGTCCAACTATTCTTGTTTACATTTCTCGTTTTATTGTCACGAATGTCGTCACTGGTCATGCCCTGACAATTAATCAAAGTTGTTTTGTATATAATTACGTCTGTAATGTACAAATTCTATTTTTTCTCACTTTTAAAAGAATACCAATAAAAATGTGGTACAGGTTCAGGATAAAAAAGTTCGCCGAAATCGTCTAACGAGAGATTAGACGATTTCCCTTAAAAACAAATGTTTGGGCTTTATCGTTTTTATCTGTGTACCTTTTTAGTACAGTTTTCACGCGAGTAGCACACTTTTCATCATATTACGTTTATAAAAGTTTTTTGTAATGAAAAAATATCAAAATCTTATAAATGTATCATGCTGTAGAGGTTAATTTTGATAATTAGTATATAATAGCATCGTTATTGATATAATTTAACTATCTGATAAAAAGAGAATGCGTTAATTGCATTTTTCGTAGGTTCTATTCAATAAAAAAAATAAGATTTCATATTTTTGTTAATTTAGATCAAAAATATGAATGAAAAAAGTATTTACGTTGTGACCGTAACGCATTTGATAATTTTAAACGATCAGGGAAGTAAAGTATTTTTAAAAAGTAAACGCACTAGGAAAAGTCAAAGTAATTTAGAGATTCTTCTGCATTGGGAAGAAATAAGGTCGAAAAGAAGCGGTAATAGAGTTCGAATCGACGGTATAAAACTATCGGCGCGCGTGCAAGCGATTTTCCTCGTAAAAAAAGTTCCTTCTCGTGGGCGATGTTGAGCAGAGGATCCGCGCGGGTCTCGATAGGGCAGGAGTCGGTCCTACGACGACATCCGACCGCTCCGTAAATATGCAAATCGTCCAAGAGAGTGCAATTGCGTGGAGAGGCGCTTATGCAAATTTATGCTAAGGGCTGGACATCGAGAGGATGAATCGTCCCTCTTCGCCACACCTGACTCGTAAAAACGATTTTAAAAGTGGAGGGGACACGTGGAAAGAAAAAAGTTTTCAAAGGAAAATCAGCCTTTTGAGTTTTCTCTCTTTTTTAAAGGAAATCTCCAAGTGGGACTTGTTTTGCTTAAGCTCTAACATTTATAACTGAACTGAGTTAAATAACATAGTGCCTACACATTTGCATCTTAGAGAAACGAAGATCGATGTACTCTTTTGTAAGTAGGATGCATTTTAAATATTTTTATCGATATTATGTGTACATTGTAAGTGGAATTACTTGTGACTCTTACACTTGTATATGTAGATAATGCGTATTTCTACGCTATTTTAATGGTTTGTTCTATTTAGGTTTCTAAATAAAAATAAAAATAATTAATTTAGATCGATGCATAAAACTGCAAATATCGTAATAAAAACTTTAATCTTATCGATACTTGAATTTTTTTAAATTAATCAATCACACTTAAGTTATATGTTATCCAATGAAACGCAAAATTTTAATTATTTACATAATCATATATGAAAATAAAAATAATAAAGAAACAGTTACCGAGTTTTATTTTTACAATCGATAATCCGTTTTCATTTAATTTATCATTCGTATAAAAAAATTATTTAGTCATATTTAATGACACAGATATAAATATTTATTATTGCTCTGAAATAAGTTTGTTTCATTTGTAAAGATTAATTTTTCTTTTTAAATTAATTGTTCGTAAAAAGTATAAAACTTAAATTAAAAGTAAAAATGTAATTTCTACTATTCTTTTTCGTATCATTCGCTTTAAATTACGCGTTAATCTATGTAAATTTTCATTACAACTTATTAGTTAACAATGCATACGGTGAATTCAAATTTAGTTACTGTTTATAAAATCTATACGATGATTTACCGCGTAATTCAAAGCGTTAAATGTAAATGCATTACAGTATATTAATTAAATTGACAAAATAATTAATTTTGATAAAAACCATGCATAATTATTTCAGAGAACGAAAAAATACATTATACTTGTGAAAAAGATACGCTTCAGACGTCATATATGCAAGGGAAAGAGGTGAAGACTTTCGCTACGAATTTTGCAGGACGACTCGAGCGGGAATTTCAAACCGAGTGACGAAATGCGCGCTCGAGCATCATCGTATCGTAGTAATGCGGGTAAGTCGATCTCCTGCGTCGGAAAAGTCGAAGCTCGGTGTCCTTTTTCGGTAAAGTTTCCCGTTTCAACGCGAATCCATCCCTTGGATGTTTGTCTATCGCTCCGCGAGATCTTTCGTGGCTGCAGGGATGTGCAATACAAACGAGAAACATTTTCGTTATAAATTGCTTAGTGTCGAGTCATCGAAACCTGTGAAAATTTATTCCGTTCCAACTACACTTAACTGTTAATGAAAAATCGCGTTACAGTCTAATCTTTATTTTTGTAGTTATCGTAGTTTTCGAATTCGTAATTCTCGAGTCGACGAATTTTAATGCATTTACACATTGTTAAATCGTTTGTAATCGCTTGGTATTTTTGCACGAAAATGTAACTTTATTTTAATTTTATCGAGAAATTTATTTCTTAGAATAAAAAAGTTAGAATAAAAATTATCTGTACGAGTATGATTTAATATTTTTCTTGCGATGCATCCTACAATACATTCCACGAATGATAAAAAATAAATCGATAAATTAAAATCAAAGCAAAATAAGTAATAAAATTCATCGAAGTAAATTTTTTTCTTCGTGCTTGTAAAAATTGAGATTGTAAATTTAGATTTTAAATCGGTTGAGTTCAACTTAAGAAAACGTATATTTTTGCTTTATCCCGATAATATTCCGCGTGTCTCCTTATACCCGGACGTTCTCATGGCGAAAGTAAGAATTTTGCAAATTCAAATTTTTTACCATTTTGTTTTATGCAATAGCGTCGCGTTAAAAATCATTCGCAGAAAAAAAACTTTAGCAAAATTTCTTAGCTACGCAACTGCGAGGCATATCAACTCCCGAGCGGCCTCGATCGATTTAGCCATAAAAACTGAATTTCACCTACTATCGTAAAATAAGTCGCGCGTATAAATCTTGTTCAACTTCGTAAAAGCGTCGTGAAAAGAGCTAGACGAAAAAGACACAGTTCGCCTCTCTTTCCTTCTTTCTTCCTCATCGTTTCACGACGTGATACATATAAAAGGAGCCGTATAGTTAAAGCAGTCTCTCCTCCATCCGATTTCTCGCGTTTCGAAAAGCTCGCAAACGGTAAACGCTTCTCGGGTATAACAATTCTATTCTATATAGGGGAAAATGATTCCCCTCGCAACGGCGAGGTCGCTCGAAAGTCATCGTTCGCGGATCCGGAAAAAGCATCTTCGCTAACGGAAGCCACGGTTCGTTCGTCGTTCGACGACGGTGAATCGCTCGCAAAGGTCGTCGTTGAAAGATCGCGTCGCCTCCGAAGGAAGTCGAAAATTAACAGATGGTCTCGAGCGGCGCAGTCTTGGTGCTGGGATTCTGAGTGACGCTGTCGCCCATGCTGGGCATCCCGTGGCTGGTAGTGCTAAGGCCGTTACCCTGCCTGTTGGCGTTGGCGCGAGGATTCCTGGACCAGAGGCGCTTGAGGGCGGCGCGCACCTGCGGCTGGCAGCCGACGACGATGAAGATAAGGACGCCCTGAGCGGCGTTGCACAGGTCGGTCACGTACCAGAGGAAGTCGGGTCCGCCGGCCAGCCACGAGATCACGTCGAAGATCCACGGCACGCCCATCACCACTACGAGCTTCAGGCAAACCTTGCCGAGAGCGGCCCTGCAACAAACGAAGCACAACCACGCGTTAGTACCTTTCGTAACTCTTCGCGATCGAGTTGATCAGTTGATCATAGTGCCGGGGACGTTCCTACGCGATGGCGAGGGCTTACTGAAAATTTATTTCGACGCAGGATATTGCGCCTCGGCTCTGCGGAGACGCGTAGTTATTACGCGTCGATAAATTTGAGAAACAGCACTTCTAATGAAAAGTTTATCGCGACGATTCGTTTAAAAATATTTGTTGGAAGAAATTTATTTAACTGGCGCGTAGCGTTGCGTGCCTGTATATATTAACAATGTACATTATTAACAATATGCTGCTCGTTACACTTCTTTGACTTTTAACCATAATATCAGGGGTGCGAAGACGCATTCATTGCGTACTATTAAAATTCAATCTTAAATAATATTTTTTTAAAATGCATCTCCTTAGAGCTGTGAATTTTTCTGCTTTCTTTCGCTATCGATCAACGGCAGCATATTATCGCTTATAATTAATATAAACAGAGGTAAACCACCGGGAAGATCTCCATAAAATTGAAATCTCCCATTATTTTAACGATCAAGGTGGCGTACATCGGACATTGAAACCGCCACGTTTGTACAGTTTAGGCGTTTTGTCCGCACCCAGCAAAGATAATTTCGGCCGAGCGCCGCGACCGAGTGGAGCTCGCGATTTTGCTTGGAAACCCAAATCCGTTGAGGAAAGCGTCCTGCCGAATAGATTAGTGAATAGCCAAGTCCTCGAACGCCCGTTGACTACCAGGAACCCGGGGAACCCGGAGAGGGAAAAAGTACGATCGATCGGTGCAACTTCGATCGCGTTGGAAGACTCCGAAACTGGAGAAGAAAAAATAACGATGATCGATTGGTACGACGTGCGTTCACCCGAGGAAATAAATACAGGAGTTCTCGGCCGAGAAAGGAGTCGAAGAAGAAGGATTCCAGAAGCTGCGAATCGACTGAATCAAGGGAGTAGTAGCTCCCCAGCCTGGCCCGAACCAACGTCAACGTTGATCGCTACTCATCCTGACTTTCGAAACTCAGTTTCGTTAGGAAGCAGCTCACCCTATCGGAGATTTCAAAATGGATAAGATCCGTCCTTGTCAGGGCGAAAGACTTCGACGCAGTAATTCGAAGCTCCGTAGAAGATTCGGTTTTGGAGTTTGCTCCCCCTAATTCGTAAAGAGCTTACTTCCAAGGTAACCAAAATCATTTCTTATTCAATAATAGTATATTATTACATTTTCAAAATTGAAATTTTATTCTTTCGATATATATTTTTTGCAATATTTTTTAAGAAATAAAATTGAACGTATGTACGGAAATTAGAAATATTAGTGTATGATTCGAATATAAGTTTTTTCACGTCTTTTATTCGTCTGTAAATTGTATAGATAACGTTAAACTTAATTAATTCTTAACTTCGTTTATTTAATATCGAGATAATAAACCATAAAAGTATCGATCGAATAAGCAAATTTTTTATGAACTCGCACGGTATTTTGTACATCGATACACGTATTTATCTATATTATACTGCCGTTGGCATATATATATTTCATTTTTTATTTTCAAATGTCTGCAGATCTACTATAATCATCTTGTGTAAAGTTTGCACTTTGTATAAAATGTATATACAAGAAAAGTAGAGGGTGTGACGATTTTAGAAGCCAGCATTTTAATTAAATGCGGGAACAGATGGTGCCGATGTAAAAGTCGTGGGATGTGGAAGGAAAGAACGTTTATAAAATGTTGGTAATGGTTGTACACAAATCGTGGGAAAGGTGGTATAACATTTTTTAAAATTCGACATGACTTTATAAATAAGAAAAAATTGTTGCATTTCAACTCGTGAAGTCTATTTACGAGAATACGTAGGTATTAGATAATCACTTATCGAAAGAATATCTTTTGTGAGTAATGTCCGTAAACTATGAAATATATAATTATTTCAATGATGTAATCAAACCAATGTATAAGAAGAAATGAAAAATTTTTTTAACAAATTTAATTGGAAAATACATTTTTTAATTCGTATATTTCTTTCGTAATGCTTTGAAAATAAACATTTTTTCTAATTTATAGTGTAACGCGATATTTTAAAAAATTGCATTTACATAGTAATATCTCGTGTTGTATATTATACTTACATACATTTAAACATATATATATATAGCATTATTTCGCCTCTGTTCCTAATTTAAAATATGGCATAAAATATTCTATATAATGGTATTTCTCATTATATGGACAGAAATCAATCTAAAATAAAAATATATTTAATACGATATTTTCATAGTTTCAAGAGAGCTAGAAAATATTAAGAATCGTATATTTACGATAGTTATAATTCTTTTAATAATGCGCAATAATTAGTTAAGTTTATATAATCTTAGTTAATAGTATACGACTGAATTTTATGGAAATTTAAAACGATATAACTTAAAGGATAAAAATATTTTCCAAGGAAAATTAATACATGAAATGAGTGTTAATGCATATCGGTAAACTTGCACGAAACCTTATCTTAAGAGAGAATCTAAGTCAGAAATGCAGAAAATACTCAGAGTTTCGCGCATTAAAGAGAACACTATCTTCGACAGTAGCAGTGGTACCAGTGGCAAAAACACGAGCTCAAAAGCACTTTACCGGTATGCCACGAACGGCAATTACGGTGATTTTCAACGACACGCTACCAACTGTCCCAAAATATGCAGCGTGTGTGAATTTCTCGCGCACCAAATCAGCAATGCAAGCCTGGATCTGCACTGGCTACAAAACGCTCCGTAAATTTTCACAAATTGCTCGCGAGTAAGCTCGCGCCATGAGAATGGGCTTCTAGGTCCGGGGCTCTGTATAAATTGTAAATTAAGGGACTGACGCCTCGCTCCGTCGTCCTTACGAGCGCACGGCTGTTTCGACAATAACGGGCCGAAAGCGGCGCACTCGTCGCGAAAAACGACTCAGACTAGACAAGGACGAAGAGCGCGTTTACGTCACTCGTAATTAATGTGTTGAGAAAGCGAGACAGCGTAGAAGTGTGTGTGTGTGTGTGTGTGTGTGTGTGAGAGAGGGAGTGACAGGCGGAGAAGCACGCACAAACCACAAACAACGAACGTCTTCACTGTTCCGAATACTCGTGTTTCTACATCCTTCGGGAATCACCTTGGCTTCACTGTACACGTACAGTTTGTGCTCGAGCACAGCGACCAAATAATGATTGCCTTATGTAATTAGAGCACGCGTACGCAGATACTTCATACAATTAATTCCGACGTACAACACGTGCGTTATAAATGATGTGCGATGTTCAAGGAACGAAAGAAAACGAAATAGGAACAGAATATTTCCATGCTCAAACGATAAACAAAGCTATTGTGATTTAGTGTCGATGCGACGTGTTCGTTTTATAACTTATATCACTTATTCCCTAATCGAAGTTGCCACAGCCGTTAAGATCTTGAAATAAAAATTTTTCTCGGATAGAAAGTTGTACAAATTATTGCATTTATATATTAAGAAATGAATTATATTTTTATAGCGATTCGTATTATTAAAATCGTAAATAATGTTTATGGTTAAACAATACGTATTGCTCGATCGATGATCTATGGTTAGAAATAAGAAATAGGCGAAATAATATTTACCTATCAACGTTGAGCATTTCCTCTTTGATAACTATAAATATTACACTTTGTACGAGTCTTGAGTAAGTATTGGATCATTTTCATAATTTTTTCGAAAAATTTTATCTTATACGCTTTATACCGCATTTAGATTAAGTATAATAATTTTTTAATTTTCTCTCTCGATCCATTCTAATGCAAATAATATGAGTAGTACGTATACATTGGATTTCGAATTTACGATATAAGGTTAATACTATAACATAAAGTGAAACGTTAAGGAAAATTTACGATACAAAAACATTAACAAAATATTATAATTTTTATTACAATAGATATTGTTTTTTGCCATTTATAATTTTGGTTCTGGATTTTGCTTATCTATGAAAAAAGGATGAGGTTAAACTCTTGCTGGAAGGATTTTAATAATATTTTACGATGATGATCATAGACCTATAAGCTTATTCTTTAAATAATAAATTTAAAAATATTAGAACTGCGATAAAAAATCTTTACTTAAAATATCACATTGTTAAGCTTCATTTAATGCACTCAATGAAACACTTGGTACGATCTGAAAATAAAGCCGATAGAACGTAGTGAAATAGAGAAAAAATCGGTAAGACTACATAACGATAAAATATAATTTTCTAGTTCCTTAATGCCACACCCTCGGCATCACGCGTCTTACTAAGTCATGGAAACGCTTCATCAGACGACTGCATAACGCGGCTATTTCCATACAATTACCGACACCAGCGTCGGCATCTTCTGATGCTAATTATTATGAGTTTGCGGATGCTTACCGCTCTTTGGCATGCTGCGTTTTGTCATAGAGGTGACAACTACCGAATGAGTGTAAAAATAAACGAGAGAGAGAGAGAGAGAGAGAGGACGAAGGAGAAGGATGAATGCGACAGAAAAATGGGTTACAGACAGTTTGTCTGCCGACTACTGTCTCGTTTTATTCCGAAACTAATTGTTCACGGTTATGCGAGTGTGAGAATTGCTTTATCCTCGTGGATCATGTTGCCCACTCGCTGAGATAGAGAAGGAAAAGGAAAATGTTATTAGATCCATAATTTTCTTTCTTTGTTGTTTTTTAAACTTTGCGTCGTCGTTTCATCTTTAAGTATTTATGTAAAATAATTACTCCTGTGTGTACGAAAAGTAATTCGCCTGCATTATTTATTTTGTTTGCGCGTTTCTATAATTATAAACGTTACACAAGTAATAATCAAAATGTTTTTTTCATGTTTGTTTATTATTCATAATTTTCAAGTAACAAATAATAATAAAAAATATTGTTGAAATCGATCGAAACGATGAATTCGCGATGGACACCGAATATTATTTACTTATACTTAAAAATATTACTTTAGCCAATTATACCAAATAAATTATAACTGTTATGAAATAAACAATAGTTCTACAAACATTGAGAAGCCAATTTGTGATTACGATGAATAATAACTCACAAACATTGGTTTAGTCATTCGTTTTAAATTTTAATGCAGGTCATACGTTTTAATGCGTAAAAATATTATTTTTTAATTAATTCGAATAATATTGAACTTTCATTAATTCCAAATTATAGGCATAGCAGCATATATTATTATATTACTTTTTATATGCAAGCACGTTCCAACATAAAAATTACAAATATTTAAAATAGAATACAATTATAATTGATCAATATTTAATTAATTTATATCAACATTTAAAAATACATTTTAAAATTTTTTGTGACTAACATGATATTTTTTAATGGCTTAAAATAAGAACTTTCGTGTTTTTTTCTAAAAATTTTAAATCAATTTGTAAGTTTTAACTCGTGCTGAAATTTTCTAAATAAAATAATTGAATAAAAAATATTTTTTTTCGTAATAACGTTATATTTATACCTTTAAATTAATTTAAATATCTTAAATGTATAAGGCTTTTTATCACAATTTATTTTGTAATACAAATACAGTAACGATACGTGCAAAGATATACGTAGTATCATGGAAAATAAAAGATATTTTATTATTGACGATACCTCGTATCGTCTATAATTGTTCATCAGTTCGGGTTTATCGATAATTTTTTTAGTATTCGAAAAAGTAATTGCGATAAAGAGATACGTGGAAAAAAAGAATATTTTCAAATTTTGCGTACATTCGAACGAGAAAAGGCCAAAGACGCGATGAATAGTCATTTAAAACATATTGCCAACCATTCTCCGAACAATGTACGTGTAACGATGATTTTCTGCTAGATGTATATTTAAGTAGATAGCGCAAGATCAAGAGAGAAGAGAGTTAAGTTAATGGGAAAGGATCGAGTTTTGCGATAGAAAAGAAATTTTTTTATCCGATACATCGTATTCACGAGTGCGGTTCCAAACAAATCTTGTGATCTTTGCGCAAAATGCGAATCTCAAGGGATGTATAAATAAACGGTATTTTTTTCAATAATTTTTTTCTCGCGCTGTAAAGATTATTCTTCGAAGTACTTATTATTAATTTTAACATCATCAGTTCGATATTGTAACGTTAATTTAATTTCAATTTTAATTAAAAAAGTATTCAAAGGAATGTATTGAAAGAATATATTTTGTGACAAAAAATTTAAAAATTCAATTTTTTTCTTTGATGAATTTAAAAATTACGTTAAGTTAACTCGAATAGACAACTATTTTAACACAATTACATTGATTGTAGAAAATAAAAAAGGAAACGAGTAAAATTCCATAGATAAAAAATAACGAGTTATTTTAACTTCGTATGCTATACAACTGTGTAAACATCATTTTTGGAGTCTGTAATAAAATATATTAAATCATACATAAACGAATATTAATTTTCAATTATTAGGAGATAAAATATAAAAAATTTGTAAATAGGTTGTGAGCATAGGTACAATTATGCGATTAATTCACGTACGAAGTCATTAACAATAAATTTCGCAAATTAATTTATATAACAACGTTTAGGAAAAGGTTTAAGCACATGCGTCATTAACGCACGAATTACTAACGCACCGAAATCCATTAAAGATGTGAATCGCGTTCTTAATTAGCAATCGCAAAGTGATACGACTTTTTCGATTGCCATTTTACGAGTGCACGTACCAAAGGATCCGTGCACAGAGAGAAAAAGTTAACAGTCGAGATGTACCGTGCGAGATTATACCACTGACATAAAACATGAAAAGCTAAAGATCGGAAAAAAGCTTTCCCCACATGGCGCGCGCGTCTTCGATCTTTCCTAGCTGCGATCGCGGCTTCCCAAAAGCCTCGCTTCCCTTACTCTTAAGTCGGACTGTGTCGGTAATGTGCGCGTGCATTACTTTTCCGAAGACGCGGCTCCTAAGAGAATCCTTCGAGACATCGCAATTAGTATTACACTCGTTATCGTCGGCGAGCGAACGCGTCGCTGCTGAAAAATACTCGCGGTCTCCGCCGTACTTCGGAAGAAAGATACGAGCGGCCTGGCGAAAAACGGAAGGGACGAGGGCAGACGAGGAGATACGAGGAAAACAAAACGCGACGGGAAATAAATTGGGAGTCGTTGATCGAACGTACAGCGCGTAAGCGATTAATTTTAAAAAATTAACGCCTCGCGTAATTCTTCGTTCGGGCAAAAAAATTACTAAGTGGCGATGCTTTGCGGTAACGAAGAATAGAGCGCGGAATGTGGGGCGTATTAGCTTCGCTCAACCATAATTTTTCATCAATTACAATTTTTCTTACTCATCGTTTTACAAAAGGCTTAATTGCGATAAAAGAAAGTTATTTTTACTCGATAGAATTTAAACGAGTTAAGGAGCATTAGAAAAAGATTAAACGAATTTGTTTTTTTACTAGTTATCCCATTTTGCTTTCGCAAAAAGGAAAATTCATTATAATCGGCCTTTTTATCACGTACTCGGTAAAAATTATAAAATTATGCAGATATATTGAATACGATAAATCTTATTTTTGAACGAGTAATAAGCAAGCATTTCGAGCAAGGTTAAAGATTTTATAATTTCCTGTAAATGATTATTGGAAGAATAAATTTTCGATCGATACTGTTTCTCGGACATCAAAAACTTGATCAGTTTTTTAGTTGCTTCGTACGATAACATCGAGATCGGAATAAAAATGATAATGGTCGTTCAACAAAGGGTTTGACCCAAAGGGTAAAAACGGATAAGGTTCTTTATCAATCTGAGCTTGGTATGGCAATGCGATTTGAGTAGGGCGGATCGCTGGTACAGCACGATTACAGGAGCGATGACTCCGCGCTCGAAACAAAAACGTAGATGCAACGACGGTGCAAGGAAAAATTCGCGCAGCTCCAACACTCCGGGCGTGTCAGGGTGGCTCTACAACAGCTAGCCAAGAATCGAAAATATGATTCGGCATTCCCTGTGCAGCCGTGAATCAACCGGCGTTTTAGCTTAACGAGCTACGAGCAAGCGGTGACACCTCATGGACCCCGAGCGAATCCCGCGCGAATCCCGCGCGATTCCTTTTCCCCCGCGCACATGCCGAGGGACAAAAAACCGGCATCGAGGATCATCGAGAAGGAAGGGTTTGCGAGCCGGATCATTCCTCCTTTTTCCTCGCCGTCGCTCGTATAGTAATGAGCCAGGGACGTTTATTAGAACGCGGATAATATATCTGGGTAACCGACTATTGGGTAGTCGCATAAATGGTGTCTTTTACGGGTACGGCTGCGGCTGGTGCTGGGAGACCTTATTTAGCGCTTACGGTGCTCCTGAACACGGAATTATTACGGAGATTTAACGAGAACGATGAGTTTACTTTCTGTGATATTGTAAAATTTTGCGTTTGTGCGGATGAAAATGGCAATAAGGTACCTCATAGCGACTGTTTTGCTTACCTACACTATTTGATATCAACGTCAAATATTACTATTTTTCTCTCAGAACAATACCATGTTTATTATTATGTGCACAAGACTGGAAAAACATGGAATAAGAGGTACCTTTCATTTCTGCAAATTTTCAGTTTGCATTTTTATTAGCTATATAGAAAGATTATTAAAGCCTTTTTCTCTACGTTTCAATACCACCTTATTTGCATTTGCATCGTACAACTTATGCACATCGGAAAACATTTCTGAATTTCATCCTTACATATTTTGCTTTGGCATAAAAATGAATGTATTTTTTATGCTAACTGTATGAGATGTTCTTCACGATTATAAACCTATTACATTTATTTTTGTAATGAAGGTATTTACCAAAAATTTTCTCTTATAAATCTACATTAATCTGTGATTGATTACTTGATAAAATTAATTTCTACAATTCTTTTTGTGTAATACCTTTTTTGTAATAAAGAATTATACAACAAATATAAAATTGAAATTTTATTTATTCGTTCGATACATTTTAAAATCAAAATGAAATAAAATTCTATGTTAAAAGTCATAAATGTATTTCTAAAAATTTACGCTCGCTTTATTTTTGCTATAACTAATAAATAAATACCATAATTTCTATTTTATTAAATAAAAATTAGTTTTTGTTTACGAAATCAATTTTGATGAATGGGTGTAATAAAAATATACAACTAAGTGATGGTTTTTTTTATAAATGTAATAAAACTGTAATAAAAAAATATGAAAAAATATAAATAAAAAAAATTATAATTTGCAAAAAATATTTTAGTATTTAAGGTAGATATTGTGTAGTAGATATATGATATATTTAATGGAGACGTATGTAATATTCAATGTGATTTTATTTTGTAATTAAGTTGGCCTTGATTAAATATATACATTTACCTTTAATATGAAATTGTTAAATTACATATTAAAAATGGTATAACTTACTTATTTTCTGAAATTCATTTCTTACTTCCTTTGTTTTTGTTTTCAAAACATTTTTTATGTAAAAAGTAGTATATATTATCTTTCTTAACCATATTTAATTATAGATAAATTATATACTCTAAATACAATGCAAATTTAATGTTTTATAAAGTATGTATAAAATAAGAACAAACTATAACGCTATAGTTTTTATTATATACTCAGAAAAATATTATCTTTTACTTGTTATTATTTATGTAAATAAGAATATTAAGTTAATCAAAAGAATATATTTCGTATGGATTAGTGTACCTTCGCTTGAACTCGAAGAGTTAAAATTTCAAATCCTATTGAAATTTATGATTTGATATTTCTAAACGGTTATGCTATGAAAAGAATTATTATATACGGATACAATCATTCGTAAAGTCTTTGTATAGCTTATGAATTATAATATATAAAGTATAATAAATAATAATATATAAAGCTCTTTTTTATTTTTTACGATAAATTTATTATTTGTATTAGCTATACACTGATTAAATGTATAATTAAATGCATTAATTACATCAACGGTGTAAAGAGCTATTTTAAATTATTGTAATTACGAAGTCATGGGTTCGATACATTACAAGTAGTAAGTGCAAATCCATTCTTAATTAGAAAATAGACTTTTTTATACAAGTGTTCTAGATAAATCAATAATTTATATATGAATGTTTTGCAAACAACGACAATATTATAGAATATTATGTAGGTTTACGAAGAAAAAAAAGTTGAAAACTTTTTTTAGGATAATTAATAGAGCTGCATTCGCTGTAAAGAAAAATAAATTCCTATCGTTAAACTAGAGACACAGCATTTTATTCAAAGCGCTTTTTAAACATGTAAATAAGAACAAATTCCAACTTTTAGTTGGTTGCATTGTAACTTCTGGATGCTGGGTCTACGCGATAAACAGAAATACATAAAATTTTAACTCGCAAAAAAGTATTTTAGAAGTCGCTTAATTCGAATCAGTGCGGCGTTAAGATTATCTCAGAGCTAAGGCCACGCGACGCTATCAGAAAGAAAAGAAGAGGGAAAAAGAGAGAACCTTTTCAGCGGCATTTTACGTCGTATTATCGTAATAAAGAGTTGGTGCGCTTTTAGGTGCCGACCGAGATAACACAGAGCGGAAATAGAGCTGGAGCAAAAGTCGTCCGAATAGGATGATATCCGTACCCGCGGGAAAGTTTGCTGCGCTGAGCCGCGCGAATTCTCGGCGATTCGTTCGGCCGACGTGGAACTTTACGAGCGTGCGACGTAGTGCCTCGTGAATTCCCATTTTACCATTCGATGTTCCTGTATACATGAGCTATGTCGCACACTATATCGTTGGGTTTGGCTTCTTCTGTGAGTGCGAGGGATTTTCGTTACTCCTATACTTTAGTCTTTATTTCTGGTGCGGTGGTGCAGTCGTGCAGTTATAGACTGATGTCTAAAATATACTCTTGGAGATTTAAAAACTTTATTTTTATTTATGACATTCAGGATTTATTCAATTTCGAAAACATTTTATACCGCAAATCGACTATATTTACAAGAAATAACATTTTTATTACATAAATTATAATTATCAATGTAGTACAATCATCATTTCGTACTGATTTCTTTCAAAATTTTATTTTTTTTTCAACCGAAAAAGCTATTTCTTACTTCCACGCTTAAATAGAAATCATAAATGAAAAATAAACGAATTCAGTCATTTACCCAATAATACAGTAATTTTAAAACTCACGCGCTGTCGCGGTGTTTCACCGTCTATCGATCTGACTCAAAATACACTTGATTTTTATTTCCATATTACTAAATTAATAGGAACGTAACAAGATTAGAAATTTTTTTTATAGAGAAAAATCCTCAAAACTAAAATATCTTTTAACTCTTGGATAAAAACTAAATCGCATGAATTGATCACCGTTATCTTGTTTAATAAATAAATTATAACAGATTGTAAATTTGTATAGATATTTTGTTTGTATTTTATATTTATAGACACAAAAGCTGTAAGATTTATAATTAATTATGTATATATCATTATTATTTAATAAGTGAATAAATAGATAACACGTTCTTCATATTTTTATCTACTTGTAATAATTAAAAACTATATTTTTATAAAATATTTAATATTAAATTAAACTTATCCCTAAAATAGATTTAGAATATAAAAAATATTTTTATTTTTAAAATTGGGTATGCAACTATAAAAAGTTAAAAATGATGCATTAAATTTGTATTTTTAAGCGAAAATATTTAAGCGTTTATTAAATATAGCAATTAATTCGAAAATAAAAGTTGTACATTCTATTCTTTTCGTAGCTTAATAAATAAATATTAAAAATTTAATGTATAAAAAATTTAATCTATTTAAATATACTTAAAAATAATAAATATATTTTATAAAACAATGAAAAATTAATTTTATTCAAAATTTATAACTCCGTATCGGTTTTCTCTTATAAGAAAAATAATTGTATAAAGAATATGTCAGCTTTAAGAAGGTCCGAATAAAACGTTTATCAGTTGTATTTATTGAAAGTATTTTTAAAATAAATATTTTATATAATTGTACTATCTTCGAGGCAACACGCGCAGAAAAAAAATTAATAAAAAAAATTGTTCGTACCTACGATTGCTGCGATCTCTTGCGCTTTCGCTCGTCCTCGGAATGGCGCGCGATCTGCAAATGCGAAAAGAAATCGGGCTGTTGAAAATAAATAAAGAAAAAGAGGCAGTGCAAGTAGAAGCGTTATTTCGAATGCTCGCAAAACAAATTTCACCTCGGGAATCGACTTTGAGAATTTTTCTCGATTATAAATTAAATGAAACAAAAGCGTATACGTAAGCAATAACAAGAGTGCTGAGGATATATATTTTTGTTCCTGCGTCACGTCGCGTCGCACCAAGAATTAATAGCTCATGGGCTAGCAAATAAAATAAAAGTCACCCAGAGATCATAAAGAATCCGTTGAACTTGTCCACAAAAAAATACGAGAGAACAGAGAGAAACGAGGAAAACTTGCGAATGATCCCCAAGTGGAAATTAGCGAGAAAAAGAGTAAGAAAGAGAGCGAAAGATATTAAATTTCATCGTTGCAATTCAAATATCCAAGCGTTCTAATATAAATAATATAAGTACACCGAGTAAAACCCACTAACCGTCTTAATGATCAATATATACAAAAATATGCGTAGATAATTTGACAATGAAGTAAAGAATATCTCTACTTTACTAATAAGCTTTTATATTATAATTATAACGATGAATAAATTTATACAAGTACATTTCTTAAGTCTTTACTTTTCAAAAGATCAATGATCAATACTAATATTCTTAGTATTATTATTTACCAATAGCTATACATTTATAATGTATAAATAAACTATAAATATTTCGAATGATTTATGTAATTAGTAACATTGGATTAAATATATGGAGTATCGATCATTTATTTGTATAATTAATTTAAGAATTCTATAACAGCACAAATTACCAGAATACTATCTCTGATTATATTATCTTATATAAGTAAATAAAAAATAATTATAATTCTATTAGTTTTATAAATGTTTGTATAAAACCTCCATTTCAAAATATGTTTGTTTCAGCAACAAATGTAGTAATTCAATTATAAAATTACAAAATGTATACATAGAAAGCAATAACGTTAAGAAGATAGTTTTATAAACGAATGTAATATAAAGCGATATTTCTGATTCATACGGTACATTACGTATGTAAACGTAAATTTATTGGTCTTAAAAATTAATTTTCATAAGGTAGTATTTTTATTACTAATGAACACAATTAAAGTGAATATAAATTTATTTATAAATATAAATCACCTTTGTTAAAATAAAAAGAAATTTATCCATGGTAATGAATCGTAAAATGTGCATTGTAATTTATTGAATAAAATGTACGTATTTTACATATTCATTATCGCAACGAAGAATAAAAATATTAATAGCATAATGAAACTATAACAAAATTAATATAAAATATTAATTCACAAAAAACTGTTCTTAAAAAAAAATAATATCCAAAATAATATCCGTCCTAAAAATTTAATTTTATTTATTTTTCCTATTCGTTAGTAGTGAATATTTTAATTTTATTTTAAAGAAAAATTTGTAATACGCTTAAAGGCATGGAAATTAAAAATAAATTTACATGTTGTAGAAGTAAATAATGTAAAATTTCTATTAGCATGGTCTTTTAGCTATATGAGCAACAGTATCTAAAATCGGCAAGGTGCATCTGAGCAGAGAATCATCAGAGAAGAAGAAAAGAAAACCTACAAAAAGGATATACGACCAGTGAAAAATCTCTTCTGGAAAGGATCATGATCAAACGCATCGGCATTAAGAAGGTAGTTTTATAAATTCTTCTGTCTAGCAAAATCGCACTCGAGCTTTTCATAGTTGCCTTTTGTAATTTCTTCTGCAGCTCAATGAAAAGAAGCAAAAATAAAATTGTATCGAGCACGTATTCGTATAGTAATTGCTGTTAGTGTATATCGCATGTTCGTTTATTCGCTTCTTCCTTCTGTCTCTCGTGGGCTTGGTTTAACGATTATTAAGAGAAGATGTTTATTTTGGCATTCTAAAAAAGTAGAAAAGGAGAGAATGAAAGAGATAGAATGAACAATCATATGCAATTTGAATAAAAATTATCTGCTTCCGGTATACATATGCGCGTTATATATATACATTGTTGCTATCTTTTGAATTCGTTCAATATTACTTTGAAAATTATTTATACAGTTAAAGATAAATTTAAACCTGAAAAATAAGCATAAAATTTAATTTCAATTTTTATATTAAATTAGTCAGAAATTTTAACTTATTATGAAATTTCTTCCGTTTTTTAAATTTCTATATTTAAAAATAAATGCGTAAATATACAAAGTAATGGCTACTAAATTTATAAATTCATATGCATAAAAAATATTTAGTTAAAATAATTGTTTTGTGTAGGAATTCTATTTAAATATTTCAAATTTTATGATTTCAAATATTAGTATATGTTGCTAAAAATAATTAAACACGTTGCATAAAATAAATATATATTGTAAATATTATATTATTTTAAAAATATAATTTTATTTCTGTTCATAGAATTTTTTTTGATAATTATGTAATTACTGTTAAATACAAGAAAATCAATCTTTAATATATAAATGAGCAGTAATTTATATGAAAATTAAGTCAATTGCGAATCATTGTAAACTTTCTTTTTGCAGAATAATTTCTAATAAGAATATAAACATTTTATTTATTTTCATTCCTTTTTTTTCGATGTACATTATTTTTAAAAGCTGATACGTAGAAAAAATTAGTATCTTATTATTAAAATATAAGGAACGATATGTTCTAAAGATTAAAGAATACTCACACGATAATAAGATTCTAGAACAATTTAACAAAAGCGACTTTATAGCGAAGAAATTTTCAGAAGTACTATTGACATTGCTATGAAACTGCAGCGATGACCTACTTTATAGCTGGAAGCGACAAAAGTTTCACATAGAAGCAGCAATCAATGAATGCTCAGAATGTTTGATGGTCTTTAAATGGCCGGTCGTACAAATCTCCGGAAAAGAAATAGTATAACTATGATATTCCAACTGATCCTAAGAGATACTATAAATTTATTGGACTACTCGGTATCACCTTCGTAAAATTCATTTGTTTTTTTTTTTAAAATTGTATATATCACGTTCAAGCTTAATATTACATAATTAATTTCCATGATATAATAAATAGCAGAATCTTCCAAATAGGGTTTGTTTTACTTTATTATTAATTTACAGTTATTTATTTTTTTTATATTTTTACATTATAATACTATTATATTGAATAAAAAATAATACATTAATTATTCTGTAATATAAATTTAAAAAAAAATTTAAAATATCGTAATATTTCATTATATTTCTAATGTTTTTTATCAATTTATATTTATTTCATTGTTACTTCAATAGCACCTAATTTTAGGGTTAGAAATGGTTAAATTCTTAGAATTTCCGTATATGATTTATAACCGAATTATTCGATATAATTCAATTCTTACACTTATTTATTAATTATTTTAACGAATTTTACATTTGTTATTAATAAAAATATAAATATATATTTCTAAAATACTATAAACAAATTTATATGCATTTGAATATATTTTTCACAAAATAAACTTGTAATTAAAAAAAAACAATAATTAATTTTAAATTATGAAAATATAAAAAATATATAAAAATAGTAATAATGTAAAAAAATACATTCAAGGCTTTTTTCAGATGCATGCTTTGCATGCAATGCGTGAAATATATACAAGCACAGAAACTGGATCAAGTATATATATTTAAGACTCATTGATACAGCATACATTTCAAAAGCAACAATTTTAGAAACATAATTGGAATGTTTCCAAAATTAAATTGTGTATTACTTTCGAACTCTTTCAGTGAATAGACAATATTAAAAAATGAAAATATTTTGAAAGATATTAAATAATAATTGATAAAGATAATTATAATACAAAAAAAAATATATATATATATTTAAAAAAGTTTTCAATTTTTCGACAATGTAATCGCTAATTGAGTTTCCCAATTTTCGAGATGTAATAAAATATTATATTTTAAATACAAAATTTAATAGTTTTAGTGTAAGGCTAATACCAATTTGAATGTCTGTTGAAATCATGTAATATAATTCAACAGTTTCGTAGGAACAAAGGTTTTCTTTCGGTTTTCATTCGAATACTCGAGGACCGTTTTATTATTACATTGCTACTTACGTCATTTTTATTAAACAGGTATGGAACAACATCTATCAGATTCGTGCACTCTCGAAATTAGCTTTCTCGCAGAGAAAACGAAAAAGAGATGAGATTCGGGAAGAGCGAAGAGAGAGAGAAGAGAAAACGCGTCGCGCAACATTGATAACGCGCCGTTCCGCCTTTGGTGTCGACTGTGGCTTTGGTGGTTAATTGCTAAATCGCTTCCGATAGGGACTGCCAAGATTCGTTCGTATATTTTAACTGCAAAGAATATAAGCAACGTATCAGGATAACTGCGTTACTAAAATTTCGAAATAGACGAATCGGATATATTTGATACTACTGGTCTTTATTTACAACAAATAATATTTCAAATTGCTCGACACGGTATAAATTTTATTAAAATTTTCATCGATAACTCTTAGCTTCGATAATCAAGTTTCAAGATAAGCAATTTTCCACATTACGTTCGTCATTCATTTTAGGATTGTAACAAACACGAGAATTTGAATCTTACTTAAAGCGATTTCATTGAATTGTAAAGATAAACGTTTTTCGAAGTAACCATGTTACTCATGCTTCCTTTCTCAGACGCTAAAAAAAGTTTTATCTAAGTAAAGAGAATCGTTTGACGGCACTTTGCTGTTTATAAACGTATAGATAGGTTCGTCGTTAATACTTTTAGACAATGCAGAGACCAAACTACCCAAGAAATTTGATACAACTTCTATGGGAATTTCAGAAGTCCAGACCTTTGCAGTAGAAAAATTAATTTACGGTAGAATGCCTTTGAGATAAAAAATTAATTATTTTATTTCGGCGAGGATCGCCGAAAGACGATATTTTTATTGTCCAAGCGTATCCGTAAGCCATCGGGCTTTAAACGAGGCAATCAAGTGTACCAAAAAGGACGAGGTGACCATTCCTCTAGGATATTCCCTTTAGGAAGCAAAAAAATAGGCGAAATTCGAGGGAAAGTAGTTCGTGGTGTCTCGGCTCGGTTACGAATAGAAAAATCGAAACTCCGGATGCTCATCACGCGAGAAGTGTTAATCATCCGTGCATCGCGCGATCGTAACATGAACTTTCCTAGTAAGATGACACAAGCTATTCGGACCCTCTCTTCTCCCTTTTATCCCAAAATGATTTAGAAGAGATCGAGACCGTGATTTATATGACGCGCACGCGCGCGTGGCAGTTTCCATTAACGCGAGGAGTACTCGCATGACTCAAGAGTGATTGTTTCTTGGTATCTGGATCTGTCAGTCGAGCATCATTCGCGATTGGTTTCTAATGCGAATATCGCTTGCGAAGTCCTCGGTGTGCATCGCCTTTTAAACATGTATATCCCGGTAAATTTGGGTAACTGACAGTTCGTTTGCCTATGTATAAATTGTTGTAGAGTTATAGGAAAATATCGCGGAGTACAATAATCGAAAACTGTCGAAGTTAATCAGGGATTTTTTACGCGAGAGCAATTTTGGATAGCGTGTATCGATATATCTTGATTAAATGAAATCTTGATATGAAAATAAAATATCATCGAAAAAAGTTTGACCATTTTGTCATAAATATCCAAGCAATTGAAATAACTTTAATGCTAACGAATCTTACGTGATATTTTATCGACCAAGTATTGTATAGCCATATTTCTTAAAAGCTGTATCGATCTAAAATCAAAGGCTGCATTCATTATTCTATAAAGTAAAATTAAAAATTTATAGTGCCCAAAAATAATTTTAGATGCCTTTAAATTTAATATAAAGTGTTAGACATTTTATCACAATACTTTATGACGGTGTTAAGATTTTTATTACTGATAACTTCTGTATTTGACTACTGGAAGTTAAACATATACAACTATTTTAATCATTATTTTGTAGTTAAAAATTTGACTTTTATTTTTATTTAGTTTGAATTATAGAGAAATACATTTTTTCTTTTGAGTTTCTTCCTCGATATCTTAATACCACCGTCATAATTCTAGACGCGTCGAACATGAAACTTTCAGTACCTTCGAGTAGTATTGCATACAATCCAAGTTGAAGGAGCTTTTTTGGTCAAAGTGTTCTATACGTTAACATTTAAAATGAAATTTCCTTCTCTCTCCAGAGTACGAATTACCGCGAAAAGATCTCGTGCGAAGTAAGAAAGTTCTCGTCAGTGCTGCCGACGAATATCCCAAGCAGGTATACATGTACACAGAGAGTAAAACACGGTTCTTGCATGCGGCGTAAAATGTGCTCGTTCGACTTAATCTAAAAAAAGCGAATACTGAAACGAGTTTCTTTAACACTTCGATTGAAGCTGTTTCGCTTTTTTCTTTGATTTCAAAGATTGAAAATACGGGATCAGTGCTATTAAAAGATCCAAGAGACTTTGAAAAAAGACAGTGAACAATCTGGATATAATAATCGAAAGATCCCCGACTTACAACTTGGGACTGTCTTTTTCTGTTCTCTTTCTCTCCTTCTCTTTCGCTTTTTCTTTAGCTTTATCACTCGTGATTCTATTTCTGAATTATATAAAAAGATTGCTTGCAATAAATAAAAAACGGGTATGAATCATCGATTTTCAAAACAGATGTTCGACTATATTTTAATTAATTAATTTTGATAAAAAAACAGTTTTAAAATTTTATTTTACATATTTTATTTCACTAAATTTCGTATATTTTGTTTTTGTTCAGAAAATATCTATCGTTAAATCGATCGTAAAAAGAAGTATTATTTGCAATGGAAAATTAATAATACAAAAATGAGTCTTATTTAAAATTTTAGAGTATGAAAAATAATCTTTATTATAGAAATAGATACGTTTTCAACATAATTCCAAGAATAATTAAAAGTCGAATGATGAAACATTGATCCAAGTATTTTCTTTGTCAAGCTTTTTTTACATTGGCATTAGTCGAAAGAAAAATTTTAACAAAACAAAGCGTTCGTTTTTAACAAATACATTACTGCGTCAGAAAAGTAAATTTTAGATACTATTTTCTTCCTTCTCTTCATTTAGGCAAGAAAAGCTGCTTTGCGCTTAGGAGTTTTATCCACTGTCGCACTTTTTTTTCCTCTTAACAGTCTTTATGTTTGAGAAATCTCAACTTACCTTTCAGTGGTGCTTTTTACAAACTCGCCTTTCCAAAGACCACACGTCAATTCTCGAGCAGTTGCCGCGAAAAATAGAAGATTTATCGCCAAGAGAACACCTATCGGTCCAAAGAAGTAGGCGAGGATCTCCATGTCGCCTGAAAGACAAATAGCAAGAAATAGCATTAAAAACAAATTACTTGCTCATTTGTTAACGCGAAAATACTTAAAATATAATAAAACCAGTAATTTATCTTAAAATATAAAGTTGTTTCTCCAAAATAAAATTCTTTTACTCAACTTCTGCTTAAGCATTTATAGAAATTATTTTCAATTTCTTATGTTATGCCATTCTATATTTCAAAATACTGTATTTGCGTAAAAACAAACAGCAATAGAAAGAAAAAATATACAATTATACAAACATCGCTATTTGGTTGAAATTTAAAAAGAAAAACTAAGTAAAGTAATTAACTTGATTCATTTATCGTAATATTTTTAAGTTTTGAAATATATTTACAAAAATATATGGAACTTAAATAACTAATTTTTCGTAATCGTCAAGTTGAAAATATATTAATCACGCGAATAAATATATCGACTTCATCAAAAACAAAATTTGTAATAATTAAAAAAATAAAATGAAGCAAACAATTAAATAATTTTTAGAATATTGAAAAATATTACAAGCTTTTGTAGTACATCGATTCTATAAAATTAGCATGGAAGTTGTTAAAGACGCAAGGAAAAATTGAAACACCGGAAAAAACAGTTTCCCGTGTGAACAACTTGTCGGACACCGGAAGGGTATAGAATTTACGAAATAAGCTCTACCGAGTTTGCCGGCTTTCAGAAACGAAGCAGTGCTCTAATACACGAAGCGGCTTCAATAACAAACTAGCTAATAGGACGAAAATCGTCGGTACACACAGAAGCGCCGCTGGCAACCGTCGTGTTCAATTGGTTTATCCGTAGCGGAATTCTCTCTGCGTTTCCCCGTACATATTCTCTCAATTAACTCTCCCCCACCCGCTTCGCCCACAGCTTCTTGCTCTCTCTCACTTACTTAAAGCCGCAAGCGAACATTCCTCACCTTACGCGAATTATAATTCAATGCGCTCCCGTTTGTTCACTCGCGTGTTTGCTCTTTAAATACGAGAGATATTATGTTACGTTACACCGTTGTTATGTTTTTGCGCTCCTTGGATGTTTTTATTCGTGACGTAAGCCGCAAAGTCTCGGTGATAAGGGTCCCGACTGTTTGACTTCGATTTTTACGATGGCACTTTTTATACCGTCGTTTTTTATCTTCGACTAATTTTGCGCGTTATTATTACGTTGCATCGACGAACTTCTTGGAACAAAAGTTCCACTTGTGGTGACGGAACCAGAGCATTACATTTATTTCTTTTTCGACTCTCGAATTTTTGAAGAAAATAAAAGAATGTATCCGATTCTCTATTTGTATACAGTGAATAATTAAAAAAAATATTATTTCGAACGGGTTATTTACGAGTTCGTTTACCTGGTACGGTAACGAAGAACGCGCAATTCTCAGTTTTATGTGACGTTCGTTTACTTTCGTCGATATGCATTTTTTATTTTCATTTTAAAATTAACCGTTGGCTGATCTTCCTATTCTTATTGAATGCCCAAGAATAAGAAAAAAACTCCGATAAAAGAAGTCGCGAACCAACGATTGTAGTAAAATTTAAAGTAAAAAAATTGAGAGTCTTCCAAAGTTAGAAATTGCAATCTCGATAAATTTTGAAATTGTAGAAAAATTTAAACGCAATTTGAAAAAGTTTTTACCGACAATTTTTTACACCTATAAAATTTTGAACAATTTTATTCGATTTATATATTATTCAGAAATGCATAAATTAAAAATAATATTGTATAATCAAATCCTTATTCGATAAAATATAATGTGCTAAAATTTATTTCCGAATAATATATAGGTTGTAAACTGTGATCGAATAAAAAATTAAAGGGGGACGTAATATCACCACCAGAATTATGAAATAAAAGGAGCGTGAGGAAGTCTTAGCACAGCATGTGGAAAGGTAGTTTCTATGAGTTTAGTTTCGTCGATACGGCTGTAAAGAATTATAGGGAATCGACTGATCGTATTGCACTCCGTTCTATTGTTCCGTTGCAAATGGACCAAAAGCAATAAACGTATATTCCTTACTTTATGCCGGAGATCGGAGCCTAACTTTTTGTGCTTTTAAACTCGAGTTTCACCTACGCTCAAATAAAATAATCTCCAAGTCCCTTGATACTTCCAGTCTCAACTAGAGTGCACAGAATTTCAATATTGTGAAGAATGCCTGATATTGGATTAACGCTTTTACAACTAATTCATATCACACGCTAAAATTTGTTACTTGCTGTTATTTTAATTAATATTGGGATTTTTTATTGGATATTTAGACGGTCATTTTCAGTTGGTTTTAAAATTTTTAACGAATAAAAATATTAGAACTCGAGAAATCAATACGCGAGCAAATTCATAATCTACAGCGTTAAAAATGAATAATTTTTTTGTTTAAAAATGTATATTAATATAATAAAAATGAAGCTTTATAAATTTAAAAATTTTACGGATATAAAATTTTTTAAATATTTTATACGTGCATGCTACAATAGATAAATCTGGAATACTTAGTAGGATGATACTATACTTTAATATTTTAATATTGAAATTTCAATTTCAATTCTCGGTTTCGATATAAAACAAATTTTTAAAAAATACTTCGAATAATAAAAAGTTTTGAACGTGGAATTTTAAATAAAATTTTTATATTTAATAGAAGATGAATATTCTAAATTAATTTATTTCGTATGAAATATTTAATTTTAATATTCGTAAAGAATTTGATAAATTGAACAAATTTTTTTTAGATAATTTCTAAAATACCTAACGCATATGTATAAAATATATAATTAAAGGTTGAGGTTTTCGGATCAAAGGAACGTTAAATTAAACGAAATATTTTATCAAATTCGTAATGAAAAAGAGTATTGCGTAATCTGTCAAATACATTTTAAGTTATTGATATATTCAAAATTTAGAGAAAAGATCACGGCGGATAATGGATATGCGCATGACGAACGATCGAATCGATTAATTCATTGCCTGAACGGACAACATTGTAAATCAATAATAATGAGTTTAAAATCTTGCAGCTGACGAAACCGAAGCATGACTCCTAATGAACGACACGGATGAAAAGCATTGGAATATTCCTTTTATTCTCCTCCGTCATCTCCTCCGTCATCTTCTCCTTATTCACAGCGAGAAGTACATATAAGAGCGACTATTGGTGGAGCAAGCGCATAAAAGTATTCACCCCCTCACCGTTCTCGTAGAACAGGAATCACAGACGTTCTGGCGATTGATCAACGAAAAATTTATCGTCGCGTCGGCGATAAATAAATCTCGTTACCCGCGCGGTCGCGCTTCGACGGTTACGCATAAAGGCTTTAGCCACCGTCATTTAACAAGCGCGGGCCGTCGGAAAAGCTGAAATTGACGATCTTATCCTGCACTTTATCGAGAATCGCGCATCGCAGGAAATAAAGACTCGTGTCGTCTCTTGTCGGGCAGTAAAAGCTAGTCGGAGCGAGGTACGATAGCGAGCAACGAGGGGCTTCGTGAAAAGGAAGACGCGCCGTAGGAGGGAAGCGTACGTGTGTCTGAGTCGAGGAAGGAAGAGTTCACGTGCGCTCCATGAAAAGGGCATTACTTTTTCACGAGGCTTCTCTCGCTCTGCGTCGCGCAGTTTCACGCGCGTATCCGCTTCTTTTAAAAGCTGTATTAGGGGCAATGTTGGTGCTCACGTTTACGCGTCAAAAGCTGCTATTAAAGCTTCGATGTTGCCAAAAACGTCGTAGGTCCCGCTTTTTTCGCTTTTAGCTTAGAGGCGATACCGGGCGTAAATTCAAGGTAATTATTACGAGTTGCGACAAGCGATGGTTACGTCCAATACTTTTGCGATGCGCTACATTTTTTTATCTCGTCTTGGACGGAATCGTAAATTTTGACGTCAACAATTTGAAAATTTGCGAACAAACCATTTCACCGTGAAACGGTTGAAACAAATACTGATCAGCCAGTGGACAATCAAAGCGCGTTAAATTTACAGTATTGTTTTAAACCCTCAAAAATTACTTTTAATCTATGAAGTTCATTGGTATAACTTTTTTCAATAGGCACCGCAGAAGTAATTCTCGAAAACTTCGTTATCGATTCGCCGATCTCGCACTTCGTCTCTTCTTAAATTTGATTTACCTGCGAAGTAGTATCTGATACTTTGCAGGTTGATGCGAAGCAATGATGTATACGTAAGAATCTACAATACATTATTATAATGTTAATTTTAATAAATCGAGCAGGAATTTCCACAATAATTCAAATGGTATTTAAATAAGTCTACGGAAATATTGCCCCTCTGCATTAATTTCTGTAAAATCGGATTCTGCTCGCTTGCAAGTAGTAAGAGTACGGCAATTTTCTTGAAATGGATTATATAAACTTCAACGGGAATTATTTCTTAATATCAAAGATTGCAAAAAACTTTTATGGCCCATAAAATATTCACCAAACGGTATTTTACAGATCTTTGTCAGCATAAAGATTTGTCTTAACTCTATTTTATACCCTATTTTAATATCTCGTATAAAAATATATCATATATGTAGCTGTATAAAATTAAACCTTCATAATTTCTGTTCGTCAAAATTTGAAACTATAAAATAACTTTATACGAAACAAAGAAATTAAACTGGTTTGTTTTATTATATGTATAATAAATTCAATTTTTACTCAATACATATACATTCAAAGAATAGATAGAAAATTTATTTCGTAATAATAAACAAATAATAAAAAATAAATAATCTCAATACTAAAAACAAAAAATATTATTAAATTGTAATTTTAATTCGAGGTAAATGAATATTTTCTTAACGATATTATATTAATAGATAAATCCTATTAAATAAGAAAATGAAATAGCAGATGATTTAAAATTTTAAAATAAATTATTTTATTATAAAAACAATTAACAAAATTATTTATATAATTATCGTTTCGTTTCAACTATACTCGCTTAGAATCAAAACGGTATCCCGAAATGTCTTTATTTGTATTTTTTAAGGAAGGAAAGAATATAATATTCTGTGCCATAATATCGTGCTTTCCGAGTAAATTTCTTTTACTTTTACGTAAACATATAAGAATGATTCGCTTTTGTACTTGTAAACAAGAAATTTAATTCTTAATAAAATTATACCCTTCTAAGGAATTACAAATTAAAAATTAGAAATTCCTTTACTTCTCACGAAAAAAATTTAATTATTATGCTACTTTGTAAATTTATATAAAAAATAAATATTTTTATCTGACGTTAAAAATATTTGAAAATTATGTATAATAAAATTTTTAAATTATCTTTTGAAATTATCTCAGAGTAGCAATATAATTAACGAATACCTGTTTAAAAAAAAAGAAAAAGTAATTAACTACTTTTAAGTAACTGAAAGTTCTTAACTACTTTTTAATATTTACTTCTTTTATACTCAAGATACAAATTTCGTATTTTCAGTCTCCTAAAAAGAAGAAAAAATTAAATATGAAAATTTTTTGTGGTAACTACGTTTTACCTAAAATAATACAAATGATACATATACAAAACAAATACCGATGCAATACTTAAATACACTTTTTTTACGAGCGTATCAGTCTTAATGTTCGCGAACTGTTCATTTGGTGTGAGCCATAAATTTATCGCCCTTAGCTAATTAGTGCGTCCGTGAACATTTATTAGTTCATGATAAGCCTTAGTTGGCCTACAAGTAATAAAAGTCTACGCATAACGGACAACTCCGAAAATGGACAAATCGATTGCTCTCAGTTCGGTGATCTCGAATTTCCATGCGCTTTCCTACGTATATCTCGTGTTTCAGTTTTTACTGTCCATTCGACTCGTAGACGATTTTTTGCGAATTTGCGGTCGATGTACTTGCTCTAGATTATACCTCTGTGTAATTTCAACCGATAAATATTTTGCCATATGTCAGCTGATGCACTTGTACTCGTGCACCGGTAAAGCGCAAACGAGAGGTTCTCTAGGGGACTAGAAATATAATACTAAATACAATTTGTAATAATCAAGTGGACGCACAAATTACAATATATAATAGGCTATAATTTATATCACGTCTTTACATACAAGAACCCATATCATTTATATTTTTAGATTTTTAACGAATTTGAATATTTCGTTACATTTCCTCATCGACCTTCAATTATTAAAAATGGAAATTAATTTCATTCTAACGAAACATAAGTTGCAACAAATAACAACGTCACAACAAATAAAATATTATAAAACAAAACTTGATATATTTCAAAATTCATTGCTTTCAAACAAAATATTCAAACGAAATATTTACTCGAAATACGTTTGATCTAAAAACATCGTTTGATCGTACTTCCAGTATCCTCCAACTTCGATAATCCATAAGGTTGTTTTAAAAACCAAGATTGCTTCGAATACCGCGTGAAAAAATTCTGTATTTTATTGAAAAGAATCTAAAAGAAACGAGATCGTACAGGGCTCACAACGGAGAGGAGAAAAACGCGTAGATCGAGACAAAACTCGTTCTCCCTTTGGAATAAGCTGAAAAAGGTGTCGAGGGGAGCTCAGACATCGGCGACGAGGATAAACGCAGCCCGCGAATCGTGACCCACTTCGAATTCTACCGCGCGTCTCTTATTCACGCGGAGAACGCGTGACCCGCTGTGCTTTGCCCGGATCCGCCTTGCTTTTCAATCGAGCCCGAAAACCCGAGGCCCCGAGTCCTTACCTTTCACTTCTTTCCTTTGTGGATCGCCTTTTTACGTCTTTTTAAGCGTCCGACGTCGCTCGCGGGAGATTATATTGTCTACGCGCGTTCCGGTCGCTGTGAATTCGGCGTTCGCGCGAGGATTTCGGCGTACGTGAATGGTCGAACGCGCCGTTATAATGAAAGTGCCTCGGTTCCCTTGTCGTTTTTCGAGGGAGAAAAAGTGGACCCCTTTTTAAAAGGAAGACGGATGGGTTAACGGGATACAAGTGTGTCCGTAATTCGACGTTCGTCGTTAGTTGTTTTGCCGTTTTTCCGGAGGTATATTATGCGAAGGTTGTCGACGTTGGTCCGACTTTTTCTTTAAAATGGTGTTGAGATTGATTTTTATGTAAAGGTATGTTCGCATGTTCGGTATCGCAGGCCTTCGACTAAGTCTCAACAACCAATCCTGTATTAAAATTGTAAATTATTTATCCACAATTTCGGTGTAATTTATTTTACTGCCTTGTAACAAAATTAGAAACCAACAATTTATCTTTTATTTTACTACTTTAACATTTAAATACAAGATTTCGGAGCTCGTTAAGGGAATTTGAATTTCGACTCGAAGTTCTGGGTGCGTCAGACAATAGTTAAAATACCGTCGAGGCTGGCGTCGCCAAATATCTCGCAAAACTTTTGTGCCACGCATTTCTCATTCCACCAATTTGCACATTTTACATTTTACGCTCACACTTTTCTTTTTGGCTTCTCTTTTACTTGGAATACAAGGATGAAAAGTTTTGCATTTTCAATCGTTTCGAAACCAGCCAACCAGTAATTTCTTTAAACACCAAGATTTTGCGTGGAAATAAACATCGTTGTATTACGATAGAAGGCAAACTTTTGCATCTAATAGAATCATTTACGAGAAATAACTTCCTTAATTATATAGTCGAAAATACAAGTGTAAAAATATTTATGATTTGGATTATTTTGATGTCATCGCGAGATAAAATTTAACGACGAGATAAATAATTAACGATACAGATAAATGGTTATTTTTTAAAAATAATTTTGGCATCGAACCATTCAACTAACGTTATTTTTTAATATATTTTCATTTTTGGTAAGTTTATCAAAAATTTTGAAAAAATTTAACTTTTTAAAGAAAAATCAATAGTTTTAGAATAGATAAGAGGATTAATTCGAGGTATAAAATTTTTAAAGATCACAAGGGAGATATTCGACAGCAATTCGACACTAAAGTATAGGATGTTCGGTAAACCTTCGACGGTGGTGACATTCGATCATCATCATTTTTGCATATTCGCCAAGACTAAACATTTTCATAATACGAAAATATTGATATTAAGACATCGTTACGGTCGCCGAATATAAAATTATGGATTATCGCGTCTTCCCCGAGCGAACCGCATATTCGCACGGGTGTTCCAGCAAATATCGACTGAGCGTTCAACCAAGCATTTTAAGTTAAGCAAAACAAAAACGCCGCTTCTGCGAAGACGAACACATATTCAAAACGGCACATAATCGCGCTTCCGCTTTGCAATATTACGTCGAGCCGAAAGAAAGCTGGTCGGAAGGCTGCAGACGGAGGAGGTGGAATCGCTCTCGCGAAGCGTATGCAGCGACCGCGGCTTAATTCGTGGCTCGATGGAGGGTAACGAGGGAGGAGGAGATGAACGAGGTAGAGGAAGAGGAGGACAACGACGAGGAGGAGGAGCGACTGGTCTTAAAGAGTTCGCGCACTTGGAGTCGCCCGGGCGGAAGCCGAGCGGTATCTATCTATATTCCCTCTCGCTTTTGGCAGCTCGCCAACAATAGCTGTTTTGCCCAGGTTATATCTCACTCCCATGGCAACCTATAACAAACATAAGTGAATTATGTTCACGCGTGCCGTTCGATGCTTTGACGCCGCAGCGACTTTCACCCTTACGCAAACGTGTATGCGAGAGCCGCAACGTTAACTCACCCCGTGAACTTACTTCCCCCTTTGCACCAGAGCTTATTTTTTTCTCATCCCGGTGGAGATTGAGGGGTGGATCGCTCTGTAGGAAAATCCGCGACGAGACGCAGAATCACGAAATTTATTCACACGGATACGAAATCCCAGCTTTTGTATTATCATTTTGTGCCGGCAATCTCGAATTTTTCCACATCTTCGGTTCTTCTCTTCTACGTTCGTTTTTTCTAAAGCCAGCTGGTACATCGAGCGAGATATCATAATTCATTTCAGTGCTGAAAATAAATATCTACGGAAAAATTTCTGCAATGCTTTTGCGTACTCTGTTTGGCTCAGCGTACGACCGAATATAAAATCCTATCGGATTTAGATAAATTAAAAACTCGCTAATTATTTGTATAATTATATATCAATGTATCTTAGTATTATCGAATTATCATAGAGAAATATACCGTAAACGATTGGATTTTTCTTAATCGATTTTTTTGTAAGAAAACTTAATGTGCGTATATTATATCGTAATATTATGTCGATGAACAAATTTTTGTTCCAACAGATATTTATAAATTTAGAAATAATACTTGAAATACATTGCAACAGATAGTTTACGTCTTTTGATTAAAAATTAAAAATTAAACAAATTTGTACAGTTTTTAACAATTATTCATCGAATATTTTTTCAGTCTCCAGAAACGGATCTATCGTTAATGAAAAAAAAAAAGTTAGCGATTGCAAGCGAAAATGTAAAATTGCGACACACCTTTATTAAATAAAATCGGTATATGAATATGCAAGATGATAGAGGGTGGTAGGAGATGGTAGAGACAAAGGCGAGCTGGACGAATAGCTTTGAGATAAAATAAAATTCACGACGCTGTCGTCGCTCCTTTTATCAAGCTCGGGCTCGTACGCGAGCGGCGAACAGACATCGTATCGCCGCTTGACTCTAACGGTTATTTTCGCCGGCTGGTTTATCGGTCGAGAGCTCCTTTTTCGGCACAACCCCGCTGCTTTGCGCCAAATTGCCTCGCGCACGCACCACGTGACTCGTGGAGTTGGGGTGCGCGACGATAAACCGACGCCCATCGGTCTTTCATTTATCGAACTTTATTTGTTCGGATCCAACGTGATTCACCCCAAACCGAACGCACCATACTACCTCTTTTCTTACGAGTGATAAGAGCTGGTATATTATCCCATTGATAACATCTTAATCGGGGTTCTTCGATACTCTATAGTAAACATAGATGGAATCTTCACTCGGCAGTTTAAAATATGCTGATTAAACTGCAGTGGACACGCGTAAAATGAAAGTTTGTTTGAGTGTATTCTACCGTGTCATCTTAAGAGAAAATATTTGAATGTCTTTCCGCCAACTCGTCAGTACTATTCTTTCATTTTAATCTCGACCTCGATACAGTTTTCTAAATCAATTAAATTTTTATACTAGCTTTGTATACGAACTTCGTTTCAAGATATAATTTGTCATTTCAAATTACGTAAATGTGTATTTAAATATTTTCCGACTGTTATTTTGTTAAATATACCTAAGTATATTTTAAACTTAATCGATCATTTTTATCGTCATCATATCTGTACAAAGTAATTAAAATATAAATTTAAATATTGAATGGAAGTTTTCAATTTTAAAGATAAATCTAATTTATTTAAAACAATCGTTAATAAAATGAAAAAAATTATCAATTTTTTATGAACCTTAATTATATTATTAGAATTTTAACTGTTTTTCATTTAATCGATGCTTTAGTTTTGGACGCATCGGATATATCAATGAAAGAAATTTGCATGAGAGTCCACCCAACTAGAAATAAATTAATGGTACGTCCGAATCACGGTCGCTTGATTTATTCGATTCGTTATAAGTACAACTTGGTTTTAGTATGCGCTCATTACTTCAACGCTCTATACCAATCATTTCCTCTTATTCATTATACATGGTCCTCCCTAAAGTTAATCAACTATCAGGAAATTCAGGAAACAAAAGATGTAAGAACGAAAGAAATGTATATCTTCAAAATCCAGGATATTATCGTCGGGTCTTACTCTTGGAAAACTATTTCTTTATTATAAAGAAATTATAATTCTAGACATTTAATTATTGAATAGAGATCGATACTAATTTTAAGAAATTTTTTTAACAAGTACCTTATTTAATGCGTTTAATGTGATAAATAAAAATTTTTAATTATTTATGTAAAAAGATACTGCAAAATGAAAATAAGTCGATATCGGAAACAAAAGTTGACGAGTGAAAACTATTTAAAAAGTAAAATAATATATTGAATAACGCATAAAATTTGATAATTACCAATTATTAAAAATTAAATAGTTATAATTCCCGTGGAATAAGTCTACCGCAATAATCCGACATTCAAAAGAGCGTAGATGTAAAGTTGCCAGAACTTGTCGTTCGGCTCAGTTTTTAAAATCTAAAAATGAAGATTAGACGAACTCCAGGTGAAATTATGAGGCTTAATTGATATAAATTGGGAGGGATACGAAGCTAAAGAAAGAGGGAAAACGTCTAGCAATTTTCGAGAGGGTCGACGTGGTGCGTAGAGGCCAAAGCAATGCGGTCCCCTCAATCGTGATAATTGCATTAAACTGTTTTGGGAAACAAGTCGCCTCGTTTCTCCCATTTATTATAGCTCTCGTCCGATCGACCCCGCCTCTCATCTCACCCCAAGTATATATACATCAATGCACAAAACAGGTACCGCCGCCTCATCCACTCCTAATCCAAAATAAATTGCCACGGTGATGTTTTTTCTCTTTGTCTCTTCGCACAACCCCCAGCCCCGATTCGGAGGATATGAAGTTGGCTTATTCATCGGCGAGCAGGGACCCTTCGATCCCGTGATCGGAACGTGCTCCTGCTGCCCCTGTACCAACTACGGCCAGAAGCGATAATGATCCGTCGCAGTGAGCAGCAGCTCAGGTACATAAGCTGCCTCCATGTTTACAGTTAGGCTGCAGATATTGAAGCGCTTATCGCGCTCCACAGCCAGATTAGATATACGTATGCTCGGTCTCTGAATTGCGCATTGCGACTCGAACACGTTATCCATTGTGGCTTCGAGTGTATACCTTGTCGTTGCGTCGCTGCGTTCTTACTGGCAACTGCCAGAGCAGCCGTGCATTTTGGTACTTGGCTATTTGTGAACGCGGTGCAATAAGTATATGGGTGGCGTAGCGATGGGGGAGGCGAACATTTTTCATTGCATCAGTTTCAATTCATTGAAACGCGAAACATGACGTATTGAGGTCTTGTACAAGCGTTGCCAATTCGACATCTCGAGCGTGGTTGCAAGAAAATTCGGGAGAAAAATTCCCGAGCAAACTCGTTTCTTTGTCTACTCTGCGATTCTTTTATCAATTTTATATATTTATTATTTAAATATTTACACATAAATTCGATTACTAAGAAAATTATAGCAGCTTCGTGAAAATGACTCTTATTACTCGGATTTCATCACCTAGTAAGGAGTTTATTATTGATATTAAACTTTACATTCATTTATATTAAGCCGTTAATCTTTGTTTAATTATACACCGTGAAACCCATATATCGAAACCCTGTATCAATGCACTCGTATCTTTAAAAAACATAGTAGCGAAGCCAGAAGTTTTCCTTAGAAAAGGCTAAATTATAAATAAAATTATTAATTTTATGTAACTAGAATCGCATTGTTGAAGGAAAGAAAATGAAAAGAATAGAAAGAGAAATTTATTTGTTATACTATTATTACATTACGTTGATTATAAATTTATCAAGGTATGCATGAAACACATATGTTAATCAAAATCGAAATTTAGTTAAAACGTTCCTTCGATAAGTCAAATTATTCTTCGTCCGAAATAGTGCGGAAAAATTAAAAATTATACATTGTGTCTTGTATAGAGATAAACTATTATAACATAGATTTGGGAAGAATTTTGATGGTTGGACCTAAATTATTATTTAACTTTTTGATAATACTTTTTTAATCTTTGCATGATAGATTCATCTTCAAAATAACTTTTAATGAAAATAATCTTTTGAAATTTTATCGATATGTAACATATTTTGAAAGAAGTGGTGTTCAAGTGGCTTTGCATATAGGATGATTGCAATGTATATGGAAACTCAGGACTGGCCGGCGCCAAGTTTATCTCTTCACCCCATCAGTTCTACAAGTCTGCTAGTTATAGGGGATGAGCATGTAGAGTATTCAGGGTGTTCATGTATCCATGAGCACAGGCGCCCAAACTTTTATATTCTCTTTCATTCTCGTTTCCTTTCGATCTTAACTCTAATTCCTTCTTCGACCTATTTTAATTATATTTTTTCTGTTTACGTTCATTTGTACACTTTCAATTTTCAACGATTTGTTTACTCTATATCTATTACATTAAATACATTTAGCTTTCTCTTTCTTCCTTTTATTTATTGTTTTTTTGTTTTGCTCAATATTTTTGCATTTTTTTTATATTTATACTTTTATAGATTTAAAATTTTAATTATTTATAAATCAATTATATTAATTTAAGATCTATCGAGGTATGCGAAAAGTAAAGAAATTAGAATTATTTATATTATTTATATAAACGAGCTTTGTCTTTTTATTCGCGATAATGCAGTGATTTAATTGACATAAGTATTGCTGATCGCTATTGTATACTATCTTTTCAGGGAAAATATGATTATATATATGTAGAATAATGCTCATTTGTACATATTCAGTTTATTATCGTTGATTAAGATTTATTATACACATCGATTTAAAGTGAATAGTGGTTAAAATACCGACATTTGGTTAATTTGAAAAAACAAAGATAAAACATTTGCAAACAAATTTGTAAAGATTATATTTTTTAAGATAAATTTCTAGAAGAAAAACTTATGTATTCTAAATATTTCAAGTCAATATACATTTTTTATACTTCTAGATGTATACCTATGTTACTATATATTTAAATACATATTCATTAACAGTTTACATATTTACTTAAACAAAGCATATCTTCCGATAATATGAATTTTTTCTCTTAATCTATTTATAATACGAAGAATTATATTTAACGGTAGAAATTTTTTTTAATAGATATTAATCATTCAATCGTATTTTATTAGATTGTTTATTCTGTACGAAGTTAAAATGTCAAGGTTAACATGATTTTTTTCCGTATAAAATTATTCTGTTTTTCAAGAAAATATCGATCAAGATATTTCTTAAACATATTTTTAATTACTTTTATGTTTGGAAAAAAAATTGAAAATTACATCGTTTCAAAGCTAGAAAATGTTCAAGATTTATTAATATTATATTTTTATATTCGCATATAATATGGGTTAATTATGACTTAAAAGATTATACTTGGACCAAGAATCATTTACATAAACAAACAAGGTACATTTATGATTTTGATCCATAACTTAGATGCGTATGCCTTTTAATATGAAAAAAAAAGAAATAAAAAGAAGTACATACATAAAATTAATATAGTGCGCTATATTCAACATCTTGTATAGATCGATAACTAATTTATAAAAGGAAAAAAAATGAATTATAATTAATGACAGTGTTATAAAAACGAACGCATCCGCTTTGGATCTCTGGTGCGACGATGGGTTTCGTATCAGAGGCGCTAATATTTCTCCGTCGTAGGAATTCTCTCATAGGAAAAATCATCCTTCGCTCTGCATACGTCGTACTTACGCCACAACTCTCGTGCAAAAAGGCAACATCCGGCACCATCTCCAACGCTCGTCGTTCATCTCCCGTTCGCTCTTTCACTAGATTGATTTTATTTTCCCCGACGCGAGCTAAAAAATATATACACGCTTACCACCGTCTTTATCTCCGAGGCAATTGTCAGCTACCGACAGCAGCTTCTTACTCCCAGGGGACGCCATTATCCTGATTTACCATCGCGCCTCTCGGCTTCCGCGCGACGCGCGAGCTGTAACGATACGACGTACTGACTTTTGCCTCGTAGAGCGTGAGAGGGGAAAACAGTCGAACAGGAAATATAAGAGAATTCAAAGGCAAACGGCGCACGAGCCCTGCGACTGACAAGCCTGCCCCAGGATGGAGAGACTAGAGGAAGCGAGAGAGAAACGCGATGGAAAAGGGAGTGCCAAGGACTCTGGTTTATTTTTCCATTCGGGAATTCGCAAATCCGCGGCTCAGCGTGTAGTTATGTTTTCAGACAAATTTACGACTGCTTATGACGTTTTTCCACTGCACCAAGCAACTTACCTCGGTTTCAAGTGTTTTTGTTCGCTTTGGATAGACGTACCTGCACAAAAGTAGAGCGTATTTTTTCCACGCAGCATATGTAACTATTCGAATCAGTTTAACGAAAAATGCAAATCGTTACTTGCATTTTTTTCCAACGGAAAAGCACCACGAGCGAAAGTTTATTTGCGTTGCTTTTCCACTCGCAAGCCTAATTCATCCACAATCTTAATTCTAATTATCGAAAATGTTTCTTCAAACGAATTTTCTCGACGTACGAATTCAACCAACGGAATCACGTTTCGATTAAAAGACAATCACACGCAACAATGTAATTTATAATTATGAAATATACGAACGAAATGACTTTGAAATCGGTCTCCTCCTACCTTATTAACCGTGCATCGGATACTTTTAACTATCTTGCAATTCGAAGCTCGAAAAGGTATAGAAAACTCGAAGTAACCGTATACCTCATAAATAATGAAAGCCTTTTGAATATAAGAATAGCGCGTGGTAGAATAATAAGACAGAAGTCGAGAGAAATCTTTAAAGACCAAGGATGATTCTAAGAATACGTTTACAATGGAAGATAGAAGACGATGAGCCGGGAAAAAAGCTAATACAAAACGAGTATAATAAAAAAGAAAAAAAAAATTAAATTATCGGATGGTATCGCGGGTACGAAATTCAAAGAATCCACGAAAGGTAGAGGCAAGAAATCTTCCGCCACGCGTTTAACCATCGGTTACCGGCAATGGAAAACTACCGGTAATAATCCACGACAATGAGATTCGTATCGCAACTCGAGGGAGGAAATCCGCCAAGTCCGCGGAGGAGATAAAGGGCGGGAAGGCGATCGAACGAGAGTTTCGTTACGGTAGGCGATTCGCAAATGATATCGCCAGCCCGGGAAAACGAGATGATCCGCGAAGGTTCGCGGCGTTACCGAAATCCGGGCATTTTATAAGCCACGAAGAACCACGAAGAGCCACGAAGAGCCACGAAGAGCCACGACGAACTATCGGAATTTACACGTTCGACGAGCTCGTAAGCGCTTATTACGGACCATTAATAGCAGCTCCGATCTCGACATACGTACATCCACTCGCACATCCGTAAGCGATCGTCCCCTGATCACCGTCGTATCTACGGCTCGCGCCTGCCCAACTCCATAATGCCAATTATCGCCCCCGAGTATTTTACGCGCGCGTAATACACGTCGATCGCGCACCGGACGCGGAGATCGGCGTGTCGCTTTTGGCTGGCCGCCCGGCTATAGGGTGAGACTCGCACTCCGGGTTATTGACGAGCACGCATAAGTCGCGTGGGACTACGCCGATAAACAACGACGGGCTACGGTGGAGGAAGGCGGGTGAACGCGAATCACGATCCGAAGCTGTTAACCAGTCTATAACGAGAACGAGCGAAGTCCTTGCTCGCGTGAATGGACTGACTCGCATCGCCCTGTCGTCCCCTCCACGGCGTCCTCGAAGGATTCAGACAGCACTTGTTTTCTCTTATCGACCCCTAGACTCCGTTGCCTGGCCGATTATTCAGGTACAAGCTCGCGCGTACTAACGCTTCGCTTTTGTTGTATTCAATTTGAATTTACGTTTGGGCAATCTACAACGCTTCCCGAGTTTGGTTGGAACTTGGGGATCGGAAATGGAAGAACGAATGAATTCGAGTTCTCGGGTTTACCGATACGCCATGGTCGTTTGAAAAATGAAAGTTTTGTCGGGATATATCGATGTCATTCTGTGAAATTGAATGCGATTAAAATTAAGCTAAATATCGAATCGAGTGTATTGTTTTACCACGCCTTGTATTTATCCAGTAACTAAGTAGAAATGATCTATATCGGTATTGAATCGACTAAATTATTGCTGCTTTAGAATAGGTAAATATTATCGATATGAAATTTAACATTTTAATGGGTTATCTTATTTACGAATGCGATACTAAACGTATTTATAACTATTATTTTTATGCCGATACAATTGTGTAATGTATAACGTATATAAAATAAAACATTATAATATTGAAAGAATTATAAATGATCTATTTATCGGAATAAAAGAATTTAAAATATCATAAATATTTTATAAAAATTAGATTTTTTGTATATGATTTTATAATTTTTTTTATTCATCCTTTGTTTTATATTGATACTTTTTGGATTGTACAAAATAAAATAGAGATAATCTAAACAATATCATAATAAATTACATTATATTAAGAAATATAATTCGTGATTTTATGTAGCAATATTTTCAATATATGATGTTACTATTTACACAATCTAATTTTTGCAAAATTTATGTAGACTAGTATTAAGTTAAAAACTATAAATTAATTGAACAGTTATGAAGACATTTTTAATTAAAAAATTTAAATAAATTTAGTAAGATAATATTTAATAATGGTGTTGTGCATAAACATCCGTATGTATATATATTTTATAAAAAATCAATATTTTTAAATTATAAAATTAAAGATTTTGAAAACAAATTATTCTTCGTTTTTAAGTTTCATTTTTGATATTAGTAGTGAACAAAATTTAGGAAATATTGTTATCTAGACTGATTCCGAAATATGGTTTGAAAGGATCGATCAAATACTCATATAAAAAGTTTTGAACAGGAATTGATCGTAAAAGTTGTAACGTGTGACAATAATTACAGTGAAATACGTGCAAAAAAGTTAGTGAAAAGTAATTCAATATGTAGAAGGGGAAAGTATTCGGTTGAGTCTTCTCGATAGATTAAATTGTTTATGCATTATAAGGCGTTAATTTTTTTCGGCATCATTATATTCGAATAAATATAAAATAAAATATAGTGTTTCAAAATAATCTTCTTTTGTATTTATATAAAAATCGATAAATCACTCTTTAAAAAATCATAATAATATAATTAATATATTATTCTACATACTTTTATACGTATTAAGACATCAAATCTAATGATAACGATATTAAGGAAATTTTTCATTATCTTTAAAGTTTTATATTTTATTTTAAAATATTTTAAAACTACTCAGAGCTTTCATTACGATTACTGATCAAATATTCGTCAAGACTATACACGTGATACAATTGCATTGTACGCTTATAATATAAGAATAATACAATTTCAGTATTTTACTGAAATTAATTATAAAGTCAGACCGTATCGAATAAAAATAAATTATATAATTTAGAAAAGATTTGAATTTTACTCTCAAAGCAAAAGACTTTGAACGTTTCTATACATAAACGAAAATAAATAAATATAACACGAGGTGTGGAAAATCTTGTATTGATTTTTAGTACTGAAATTATTTCTTTGTATTGTATTATTTTAGATTTTGCCAATGTAAATACATTAAACACATATAAAATATATATGTAATTAAAAAAAAAAAAAATTAAATATAAGAAGAAAGATTTATAAATTTTTAACTAAGGATTATAAGATAAAATTACAAAATATAAGAAAATTAGAGTATAGAGAAATAAGAACAAATTAATAGAGAGATAATTTAGTTTAATGATCTATAAAAATAAATCTTACTGATTATTGAAATATTCTTTAAGATTTACGACAAGAAACTTAAAAAATTACTAATTATTGATAAACAATGTATAATTATGAAATAAGGTTCATTAAAGGAAGTGATTTTGTTTAATGATAACAAAATCATTTAGAAAATAAATTTAGCTAACATTTAGAAATAAAAATTTATCTCATAACAACGTGTCAAGAATGAACAGAAAAAGATGGAGTTCCTGTAATCGAACGTTCACTTTTATTCATGTAAATATAAAGGTAAATAATAATTATCAGTAGGATCGTAAAATTTACGATATCGATGATCTTCCGTGCCGCTGCTGTTAATAAACTTTTTAAGAAGCGAATAAAACCAGTAGAATAGCCATTGAAAGTAAAGTGGCCTCGTCAATTTCTTTTTTTTATAGCCCTATGATTCCTCCCCTAGTTTATCTCATTTTATCTCGTACATTTTAAAGCCAGATGTACAAAATGGTAATGATACAGGACATGATATATCAATATACTTAAAAGTCATATATAATTTAAAACCTTTGACAATTTTAAAGCATTAATTTTGTACATTTTATACAAGATTAAAAGATTAAAATCGTGATAAAAAAATGAATCGCTATATTTAACAAATGCTCTAAACTCGAAAAGCTGAAATTAAATTAGAGAAGAGATTTAGATCGGAAAAGATCGAATTAAATTAAATGGACATCCACAAGATTCCATAACAAATTAACAATTACGTCGAGAAAGGTCGAAAGCCTGAAAAAGCGGAGGAGAAGCAGCACGAAGAAGCACGTAGAAAAATATGAAGCAGCTTCTCCGCAAGAGCGTCCGATATAAAGACTTACCATAAAACCAGCACTGCTTTTCGCCGAACCTTGGCCTGAGGAAGGTCTGACCGGGTGTCTGGGGCAGATGATCGAGGAAGGCTGCCAGTCCGGCGACGATTAGCGGCCCGCCCCAGGCGTAAGCACCGTAGAAACGCAGTCGAAGTAATTCCTGGCCCTTCTCCAAGCTCGCCGGTCTCAGGTCCCTGCGAAGGCGAGAAAAGAAAAAAATTAGGTTTATTGGCCGAAATCGCTATCCCCTCGGTACGTTCGCTTTCTATCTCGGGCGTAATGAGGAAGTTCGAACGAAGGCGTTGACTCCACTTTCGCTCTCCGTTTTACACAGAGACGCGAAAATTGATTTAAACGAATAAACGCTGGTCGGGAGTAAGGTGGGCTCCATTGTCCATCACCGAGATTCGTTCGGAGCAAGGTCTTCATTTATCCACGTTTCAGCGTTAGAGGATTAACGGGTATCAATTTTAACATGGATAGGGGCTGGATTATTTTTCCTAATTGCATTTTATATTCCTTGGATGTTGAGGCCCTCGTTAACTCAGAGCCGTTCTGATTTTTCATCCGTAATTAATGCTCAATTAGAGATTAAAAATCATGAGGACTCGCGCGGATATAGGATGAGTTGATTTTTAGCGATCAATTTTCACCGTTTTCGACTTTTCAATTACGTTATAAATGTGGAAGTCTCGTTATTAATCCAAGTCTTTACGAGTACTCTCTAATACAACCACTTCATTTTTCCACTATAACGTAAAATAATGTAGAATAGTTTGTACACAACGCTTATTATACGACATCGATTTTAGACGTTGCATATTAAACTTAATTTTTTGTATATTTATGTTACGGAATTTTATTTTAGAGATATTCAAATTTTATCGTAACGGAAAAAAGTGTTGCGACGTTATCATAGCTTTTAGGTAATAAAAATTATAATAAGTATTTAAGAAAATGTTTTTAAGAACGTTAGAGAAAATTAATGAAAAAAATATTTGATTTGTAAATAAAATATGAAACAAGTATTATTTAAATAAAAATAAGCATTATCGAAACAAGTTATTCGTATGAGTAATTTAGAGAACGGTATAGACTGACCATTTATTGAAATAATAAACGATATGCGAATGATTCAAAACTTGAAAATTCGGTAAAGATAATGCGTATAAATTTTAAATTTAAACTAAATTCAACCATCTCTGTACTAAAGGTCATACGAGAGTAATAATTTCTCTTGGCACACGCACATAAAACACGAATAAAATAAATGCATTCAAAGATGCATAGGATAGTAATATTTGAATATGCGCAAACAGTTATGATATATTCATATTTACGTATGTGTACGTAGTGTATTGTACAGAATTTCAGTTGCTCGTGTATACATGTGTGCACACAAATGTTGATTCTATACGCATCTGTACCATTGCTAATGCGAGATCTACTAATTAACGAATGCAAGTCAATAAGCCAATAGAAATATAGGAAAAGCGTTTGAAACGAAAGTAGAAAATGGGAGGTGCATCAAATACGTACGAATTTTTATATAGATTTGCAAATGTTGAATTTTGAAAAAGTTTAATACATAGCGTAAAAAAAATGCAAGAAAAATAAAAGGGTTATATATCAAAGATATTTGTTGATATATTTTGTTAAAGTTTTATTTAAAACAACTAATTTAGGAAAAAGTAAATTTCATAGATATTGTGTTCGTTATTTATAATTATTATTCGAACGAATCGTTAATTTGACTTTTATACAGAATAAGTTAAAAAACCAATAGACGTCGATGACTTCACTTTTAAATATGAAATATATACATATTTTTTTTTAATATAACGCATAAAAATTCTTTAAAAAATTTAATCTTAAATTAATTTTTATTCTTAGAAATTTAATTCAATAACTTGCAATTCAGTTTACAATTTATACACTGCGACATAATGTCAAAGAAAATTAGTTAACAAATTCATAATCTGTGAAATTAAAAATGGCTAAATAATAAATGAAATACCGTATCAGAAATTCAGACAATATAAGCTATTCAATAATTTACATTTGCATTCTTGCGTAATATAAATCCAACGATTTATCCGACGAGCAGCAAAGCTAAAGCAAAAAGGTAAGAGAGCGAGAGAAGCGAGAGAAGCGAAAAAGTTTTGAGTTTCAAATGGGCAATCGTATCGCCGATTGGCCAATTTGTCGCTTTTTCCGTGCACGAGTTTTCTCTAAACCAGCGAAGCAGTGACAGGAGTACCCGTACACATAGACACGTACGCACACGCAGAAGGAAATTCCGATTAACGTGGATTGAGCTAAAATCATAATTGCGTTAGCACCAAGTGCAACGTGTATGTCACCTCTCGGTTCGATGTGCACAAAAGCACATGGAACGCTCCGACCTACCGAGTTTGCGAGTCACGTACACTCAACCATTGGATTTCGATTTCCTATAAAGCTGCGTTTACATCCACAGAAACTTCCGCTACCCGACACGCCTCGGTTTAAATTTTTTTCTGTTTTGTGTCCTTGTATCTGTTTATATTTTTTTGTTTGGTTAAGCGAGCGAGAGAGAGAGAGAGAGAGAGAGAGAGAGAGAGAGAGTGAGTGAGACGACGACGACGACGACGACGACGATGCGTTTTCCTCGATCGAATCGTTACCACGATTTATACGAAATAGATTCCTAAACGAGAAAAAGAATTTTACGCTCAAGTAAAACGTTCTAATAGATTTCCATTTTACTTTAATTTATTCATTTAATTTTATATAATCTTGGTTATGAAATTTAAGTAAAACATTGGTGCTTAGAGTGGATAAACACTTTCTTTTATCTCGTATAAAACAGTTATTTATATCCATAACGCTGTAAATACGTTCTTAGTTAGCCGAATATTTTTCAGTTTTCGGCTTAAGTCTAATCCTCAATCCTATATATACGCATCTTTGAAAATATAATATCCTACTTTTACTTTAGAATGTATATTTTTTTCATTAAATAGCTAACGCTTCTGCACTTTATAATGCAAGCGTTGAGAAATACAAGTCTGATATATGGGAAAAAAGTCTTACTTCAAATTTCTCTCCAGTTTTATTTCTATTAGTCGCATGGAAATATAATTTACTTACAGTTCTCGCACCGGCGATGCCTCCGTCGACGCGAGGTGTAAACTTGGAGGATCTCGCGGCTAAAGAAGAAAAAAACCGACGCTTCGAAGTTTACGCAGAGCAATAAGAAGACGACGAGTGTAGCATCGGCACGCGAGAATCGAAAAGTGCATATCGACGCCGAGGAGGCGAAGGGAAAATTATGCCAACCGCAGAGTCGACAACGACGCGCGTACACGCGAAATAAAATAAAATCCGTGCACGTGTTTCACACTGACTCGAATCACGCGAGGCGCTGCCCATCCATTTCCAGCAGACGAGAATTTATTGGATTAAACGAACGTCCCGAGAGGGAAAGTGCTTTTGTCGTTTCGAATTGCCCGAGGCGTGAAAAACTTTGCGATCGCAGGTTACGCTAACGTCCAAAATTTATGTGGACAAACCGATGGATATTCTTCTCGATCCCGAGTCCCGAAAATCGATCACTGGGGAAAACCGATCAACGATCACAACCTTCGTTATTTTCGTTACTTCCGCGTAATTAGCATTGCGCCTCCTGAGCGCGGTGTACAACCGGAACAAGAAGACGCGAAATTCCCAAGATTATCGCGGATGTGCGATAAAATGCAGAAATGTTAGTTAGCCGAGTCCGACGCAAAAAGCTCGAGGCTCCCTGGAGTGCCGAGCGATCATTGAAACGCAGTTTCCACGCGCTTTGGAGCGCGGACCATAAGGCATCAACTCCGACAGTGCTTGACGTTTGTCCTGTTATGGTTTGCACCCGAGTGTTACGGCGCGCAATTACGCCTCTTTACGAGCTGGACGATTACGCGCCATACCGGTCATAGAGCCGAGTCACTTTCACAAAAGTACAAGCGCGAGAACGAAGAGCCTCGTAGAATTCTAATGGGGGCGTCCGGTAACAAAAACCTAGCGCTCGCCTCCTCGGTACGGGTTCAATTCACGATGTATACCGACGATTTAACATCGACAGAATGCAAATCTTTTTCCCACTCGTTTTCCTGCGATTTACACAACTTTTTTCCGAAAGTTCGCGAGTGAATGATTCGTTTGCATTCGGAATCTTCGATAAGCTCCAAAGTTTTCGTTATAAATTGATTGCTGGAATGTTTAAGATCGCTAGATCCACTTTCATGACAACCAAAATAAATTGAATTTACTGAAATTGTTGAATTAATTGAATTAATAAGAAATCCGTTAGCTATTTTTTAACCGTATTGCCAAAAAAGTAATTATTATAAGAATCTACTAATTAGATAAAGTGTCCGACCATTCCGACATCTACGAAAATGTTACTTGTTTTTAAAATATCTCGAAAATCTCCATCGATAAAGGGATTCGAATATTCGCAGAGAATAATTCATTTACGTAAAATTAAATAAAACTATTGCTCCTTCGCGAGTTTCAACTTCGAGATTCAACTCCGCCAAAACCACAAAACAATACGTGAAATTCCGAATGTTTCGCTCGATAACCTTATTATCAAATATGGAGCTGTGCAATTTCGTGACTGATACGGTACACCTATTACAAACATTTTCCTCGAGTTCAAAAACAGCTTAACTACTATTATATGCTTTCGTTGGCGCTCGATAGCTCGAGAATGTGGTTCCACGTAAATTAATTGCGTTCAAGAAGATAATTGTTAGTGACACCTACGTAGTTGCACTCAGAATTTTTTACACTGTTACCGTTTCTATACAAGACTTTAAATTTAATTAACTTTCCGTGTATTTACACATTTTACACGAGAGAAAGTGCAAAAGATTTTTTCATCCCTTATCCTTCTCTCTCTCTCTCTCTCTTTCTCTCACTTGCTCTCTTTTTTCATCTCTTTCTATTGACAAGAAAAAACAATTTATTAGAATATGGTTAGTAATTTTCTGCATTAAACATTACACGTCTTGAAGCGTAACTAATCATGGTTCTTAATTTGAATCGTATTTATAAAATTAGCATGGGATTTACTTGAATTTCAATTTCGTTTTTATTCGAATGCTATCTGTTTTGGAACACCGATTTTTCTTTCAATTTATTATCTGTAATTCGAATGCGTAGAATGGAATGCGATATTTAAATTTAACGCGAATTTAATTAATTAAATATCTATAACATTCGATGAAATTAAACGAGGAAAAAATTTGTGCTATTTGAATGAAATTCTTATGTCTAATGTATTATCCGAATGTGTTATATAAACTATAAGGTGTTACAATTAAATACAATTAAATATCAATCAAATCAAATATTTTTATCAAGTTATCTTTTACTTTATATTTTATATTCGATATTATACTGAAAATGTAGAAATTTCCATCAATGTATTGGTTAATTATTTTGTTTCTTTTAAAATAGTTAAAATGTGATTATTTATTAGTAAATATCAATCTTCCTTTTGTTATGTTTTTTGGTGATATTTCTGCAGTATATTCTTCTTATATTTCAAAGCTAATATTTAACGATCATATATATACATATAAAACGAGTAGCTATTCAAAACTATTTCTACCTAAAAAGTGATCGATAAAATATCCTTTGGGTTTAAAGCTGAAATTCCTTGTATAAAAACTAAATTTAAAAGCGTATTATCCTTTTTTAAATATTAATTAATCATAAGCAATTTTCGTAAGAAAAATAACGTTACAAAGAGTTAATTTAAATTAAAAAAATTTATAAGAATATGACCAATATAGAAAATTAAAGAAATTATGAATGTTAATTAAAGAATGCATGAAATAAAAATAAATTTGTCATTTTTATTATATAATTTGTTACAATTATAATAACAAAAATTTATTTTTAATTTTTATTTTTAAAAAATTTTTTTATTTTAAATTATACTATATTTACATAAAAATGCACATTGATATTTCATAATACGAGAAAACAATTTTACACTTAATTTTTTAAAGATAAAATTGCTTTTAGTCATTTTTTTTGTCATTCGAAAATAAAACATTGAGCGTTACAAAGACATCGTACACAATGAACTACGGAGTCAGTTTGAGTCCCGTTCGCTTCCAGCAAACAAACAAATGGATGAAAGGAGAATAGGAAACCACACCATAGAAAATTACACCGATATATTTAAAAGAGAGGAAGAGAGAGAAAAGGGTTCGATTCTCCCTCACGTGAAATGTATCAGTCAATCAGCTCGTGTGGCATGCGAAATCGAACGTATGTGCGTGAAAACGTGGCACTCGTACCATATTCATCGAGCGTCAGTGGTGATAACGTGCTACACCCTTTCTTTACGATCCTTGCCTCCAAGGTCTTCGTAACGGCTAATGGCGGTCACTGTTAAACAACCGATAGAATAACGAAATACCTGCGTACATTTACGTTCGTGAGAATAAGAGAACTAAACGAGAAAATGGAAGAATCAGGGAAATACAGATTTTAGATCCTTATAATTTGCCTAATATTTCAGCTGATAAATTGTTCATGCAGTGACATTATTAAAAGCCGGTATTTTCACGTTTTATAATTTGGGAAAGTTATAAGGAAATAAACGAGGAAGAGAGCGAGAGACAGAGAGAGAGAGAAGAAAAGAGTAGATAGTGTAAAAAGTACGAGATATTACTCAGGAAGAAGAGCGAGAATATAACCGCGTATTAGCGTTTTCAATGTACATACTACGAATAGGATAAGTGCGTCATAAATGATTTTGTAGTTCTATTTATATATGTACATGGATGAATGTGTCGAGTGAAGGGAAAATTTTACCGACGGTTATCGTTCAATTTTAGGGTCAATTTTATTGTTGGCATTTTATATACTCATGGGTAGATGAGTTTTAATGGTTAAGACTATGCATCTTATTTATACGATAGGATGAATCACTTTTTTTCGTGAGGGTGAAAATAAAGGAATCTCTGCAATTATTCAAAATAAATGGGAGTACGCTTTATTGCGTTTGTATATTTTAACGATTAGATACTTTTCTAAGATGAAAAGTGACGCTGAAAGTATAACTATTTTTTAAGCTTTACTTTTTAAAATTCGGGAAAGTACAAAAGTATAAAAAATTAGTTTTATCTATCTACTCGGAACTTATATTACAAAACAAAATGAAAAACATCCTAAAAGATAAAATCTAAATAGAAGTGAGAATGTCAAAGAAAGCGACTAACTTCAAATTCACACGTTATTTGAAGCCTTACGTAATTTACAAATGCTAATTGAAAGATGAAAAAGAAATACAATACTCTGGTCCAAAAAGTAAAATAATAAAGCGCGTTAAAACCAAAAGAAGGAAAGGAAGAACGAGTGAAAAAATACTGATATAGATATGCGTATGCTTCTAAAAAATCATTATTTGTCTTTAAATATATTTCCCGTTCAGCTAATTACCCTCGCACAGGGTCTTCCTTTTTTCCTAGGTTTCCTTTTATCATGCCGTCCTTCCTTTTGTCTCTTGCTTGGATTTACAGACTGCAGAACTAAACTATTGAATAACCAGAGATGTGCGAGACATCGCACTTGAGATATAGGTAAAGTCGCCACCAAGTTGTTGGCGACGCTGTGGAAACTTCTGCGAATGACAAAAGTCTTAAGGGTCAGTTTACAATCTTAATGAAGCTGAAATTTTCAGTTTTGCTATGTTATTTTTATATTTAGTAGTACTCTATTATATCATCAAACCTAATTATAGAATATTTAATTGAATACTGGTTGATTTCAATTATGGATTATTATTATTATGTAATACTATCATCATTCTCAAACTGAAATTCCAAGTGCACTTGAATAACGAATAATGCAGATTATACTGGTAAAAATATAGTAATAAAGTCTGCATAAAATTAAATATTTAAATAATTTAATATTCAATTTGTATCATTAATTTTTTATTATTTTAAATTGAAAACATTTTTATTCTTTTCTAAATATTTTATTCACAAAATTTCAATATTTGAAAAATAGCTAAGTTTATGTCTTCTTTTAAAATTAAAATAAATGAATTCTTAAATAGCTTAAAGAAAATTAATGACAGGTTCAATTTAATTGGTATAAATTAGAATTTATAACTCTAAGTCGAGCAAATTTGTAAACCTAATAAAAGGAGTTGAGTTAACTTTAGCAAAAATTAATCATCGATGAATTTCAAGGATACATTGTGTTATTTTACTAAATTAAATTCTAAATAAATCAATGAATTATATTTTTTAACACTATACTATATATATATATATATATTTTATAGGTATAAAAAGATTAATATTCAAGTTTGTAAAAATGAATCAATTCTGAAAGAAATTGTAAAAAATTGTATTTTCTTAAGAAAAATAGTTATATATAAGCATTGTTTATAATTGTTATGATGATTGTTATGATTCTTTAAAATAAACTCGATAATTATGATACACTATTTGCATAAAATAAAATATAAAATAAATACGATATAAATATCCCGATAAATTAGATTTAATTAATTTCTAATCGAGATTGAAAGATTTTAATACTTTAGTTTTATAAACTTTGATGATTCGAAAAATTTACAATATAAATTTCCATGTACATATTATAATCTTAATTATTTAAGATCCCGTTTACTTTGATCTATTTTTTATTTTCTATACTCTACTATGTTTGATCACCATCCTTACTCATTTGACTACTTCTAAAATTCTCATACTATAAATTTATTGTTTTTTATCTTAAAAACTTTTCGAATAACCTTAGCATTGTAGTACAAAAATCAGCTTTCGTTTTTGTAAGATTTACCGAACAATTTGGATAATAAAATTTGAATTGCTTTAAAAAATTAAACAGTAGTATTAAAATGAGGTTTGCGCTTGTATCTATTTACCGATAAAATAAAATAAAATAAAATAAATAGTACATTTTAAGTACGACAAATAGAACAATGTTGTAAATATTTTCAGTGTGTTCTTAGCCTTAATTATGTATGCGAATAGACGATGAGTACACATTCACAACGCTCGCTTGGCAATGCGATATAAGTACAAGTAGTGATAAGAATGAAAAGAGAGAGCAAGAGTCTTCGGAGGCGCGCGAGGTTTCCTAAGTACCGGTCGGTATTCCAAGATGATAAATATCAGTCCCACTGGTAGTATAGTCAAGAAATTAGCGAGAGCGTTGTCTCGGTGCAGATAAGACGAAAGTGCCTCCTCAGACGATCTTTCGTTCTCTCTTCCTCTCCCTCCCTCCCTCCCTCGCTCCACTCTCGCTCTCTTTCGGAGTATATATCCGAGGTGGGTCGTCGCATTCTCTATTTGCATGTATACGTTGCGGTGTCTCAGCCTACCTCAACGACAACGTCAGTAATACAACGTCAACTGATGATTGTGCATCGGCCTTTGTAATATCACGAGAAAGATTCGAAGGGCCTAGAAAGATCATCGAGATTAGCCTCTATAAGTAGAATATTTATCGCTCTTTGTTTATGAAAATTGCCTTTATCGAGGCACTCATCGCGTCCTGACATTACACTTAAATTACATTTATCAACGAGAGGTTTTAATCGGTTTTTTCGCGTGGATATTTTTTTGCACCCCGCGATTTTAGGAAAACGGTATTGAGAAAATTTTGAACTTGTAAAACTGTTTAGACATGGTAAAGAAAAGATTCCGGCAAGTTTTAAAACTTTCCCTATGACGCATTATTTTATATAAATAACATTTTTTACTTTGCGATAAGCGAACGAACGTTATATGAAGTAGTATGATCGTATTATCAAATTTAACTTTAAAACAATTGCATCGTTCGACAACGAAGCTTTTTCTTTAACTGTTCCTCGAAAATTATTTAAATATTCGTTTTATTGGAAAATTTGGATTAATATGGCTAGAGAGCCTTTCAAAATATTTGATTGTTCATTAAATATGCAAATCTGTTACGTTTGCCTAAAATTCAACAAATACATCTATCGACATTAAATTTAATTTACACCGATATTAAAATTAGCAGTATCGACAATTCGAGCATAACGTTAAATTATTCGTCGAGCTGCATCTAACGAAATAACTTGTACTTTATAATGGAGTAATGAAAAAGGTTTATACGTTTATTCCGCTGTATTAAAATCATTCAAATTAAAAAAAGGTTGACCCTTATATTTGTTAAATCGAAATGCCCGTAACGATCTTGTAAATCGAGGTAAAGCACCAAAAAAGAGTCACGTGCTCAATAACGAGAGAACTTTCTAGCTTAATTTTAACTAGCGATTTAACTCCACGCGTTCCCGCGTGTTTTCTGCACCATCGTTGGCGCACGCATGCGAAAATCCCTATAATTAGGGGCCTATAACGCGATCGATGCATCTCTATGGTTTAAGCGTCCGTGACATTAAAGAGGCATACGTCACGCTTACGTTTTCCGCAATTCATAGCGAATAATATTTTTATTGCGTATCGCAGGAGGTACGGGAGCCTCACGGGAGTGTTATTGCGTATGTCGTGTCCGTGTAAGCCTCCGCGAACATCGCCATAATTATCTTGGACGTAAACGACGAAGCGGTTTGAGTCGAAGGAGAAACGGAGTGAGAGCGACAGAGCGTAGAGGGAGGGAACAAGTAGAAGACAGAAGGACGAAAGGGAAGAGAGTATCCCTATAATTTTCATGGCCGCACGATCTTATGCACTTGTTCCCATATTCGCGAGACGTCGAGGGAGGCAAAGGGGAGATATAAATGCGTCATGGACGCTATTGCATTTCAGAAAGCTTCTTCACTGTATGCTTGTGTAAGAAAGCGGTAAATTACAGACGAGTGAAGTCGTTGAGAACAAAATACTTCGTACGGACCGATAAAACAATCCCGTGGAACCCCAACTATCGATGTCAATAATTTTAAATTGAGCAATTATTATTTAATAAAGTTATAAAAAATCCAAAAGCAAAAATAATTTTTTTTCGTATTTCAACGAATAATTATTGATATTTACTTTGCTGTAGATTGACAACATTTACATTTTTATTATCCATTGTAATTTTATACATTTTAACTATAATATATAATAAAAATAAACGGTTATAATATAAAAAATAGAAAAAGTCGTATTAGAAATTATTTATGTTAATGAATTATACTGTGTTTAAATTTTTTTTACGTGTTCATGATAAAAATAAATTCATAAATTCATATATATATAATTATTTGAATTATTGAGTTAAATAAAATATCATACAAATCTGGCTCGATTGAATCATGATTTAATCTTAAACCTTTTTTTAAAGTGGAATTACTTAATATCTATTAATTTATTAGTTTTAGAAAAGAAAAGAAATAGCGTTCTCTCATTTTTCATTTCATAAAATCAATTATATTAAATTATAAAGACGTTAACGTCGATTTGAGTTTGCAAATTAAAGTTTTTATTATACGCACAAATTACAATATAAAATATTGTCTATGATTTGTACATGTGTTAACAAATCAATCATTGCGTTGTTAAACATCCAATTACTTTCTCTTCTCTCGACTTGATCTCATTCCTATCTTCGATGACCGAAGGTAAAAGAAATATAAAATATCGCAGAGATTGGATATTAAAATAAAAATGAAAGAGAGCTAGAGAGAAAGAGAGAAAGAGAGAAAGAGAGAGTGAGAAAGCTAGAAATAAGATAGAGAGAGCGAACGAGGGGAGAAGTTAAAAGCCCTTTATTTATCTCTTCGATATGGTAATGGTGGACTCAGCAATTAGGCGTCGCGGCTGCTACGATAAAGACAACCGTGTGCAAAGTTATTACCGAAATACGTTCAAGCTAAGAGTGAGACAGAGAAGAAGCACGTATAATTTCGACGTGAAAGGCAAGTCATTCGAGTCCGAAAGTCAGGAGTAACTTAAACTATGAACGAACGCTTAGACCCTGTATGTATTATGTATAAAGAAAAGAGCGTTAATTAGTCACTACACCTACGAATAAGACCTATTTTATTATGCTAATCTCACACAGCATATTGAAATTTGTTTTTTATTTAATTTAATTTTAATTAAACTCTGTTCGGATTTTATTATTAAAATTTAAAAAATGAATCGATATATAAAAAAGATAAGATATAAATCAAAGTTCGCTATATTGAAAGAATCATTGCGCGTTAGAATGAAAAAGGATAGTTATATAACTTACAATAAAATTGAACGATACGTAATCTGTACAAATAATATTCCAGTTTCTCCGGTATTATTCAATTATTCAATTTTTAACTACTTCTATGGTTACAATTGATTTTCTCATTTAGATAAATTATAAATACGAAAAACTGTAGGTAATAAATAAAAAATTAGAAAGGTGTGAACGAATACTCGTAAAAATAACAGAAATAGAAAAATAAAACCCGTAGCTTTTATTTATTTCCCCCTATCTATTTATTTAGAATACTATCCCTTATATTAAAAAAAATAATAATAGCAAACTGACACACGTGCAAGACAGAGAAATATGAATTTTAATTACTACAATAAACGTGAATTATATTTAATAAAAATATTTCTTTTAACAGTGAATAAATAATGATACTAAGATATTCATAATTTAATTTTTTTTTAAATTATAGAAAGAGAAATTATAATTATATGAATGTTTATAATTTTATTTAAATTACATTAATATATATATATATATATATATATATAAACATCTTTATAATTAATTTTAATAGGAACAATAAAGGTTAATATCATTAATAACTATTTCACGTATATCAAAAAATTCCATTATTTTTTTATTAGAAACATTAAATTATCATGTACAGAATTCCTATCGTATAATAAGTGTATATACGTAAATATGTATAACACAATAAGTTGAGGAAGAATGTTTTTATATATTTGTAGAAACCATACCATCTAGTGAAAGTAATTCAAAATTACCACATAACTCTATTAGAGGTAATATTTTACAAATATCTAAATAATATTAATAAGTTTCAATTATAGTTAGAACAAAGTATAAAACAGAAATAATCCAAGAGAATTGTTTGAAATGAACAATGAATTCAAAGAATGCGACGCGCTGTCATGTCTCTTATAATTTAGTTTTAAAACGTACAGGGAAATTCATATGACGTAATAAAAATAAAGTTTCAATAAATCGTACGGTTTAGATTCTATTATCCATTATAATACGGAAATTATAAAGTTTTTTATTACAAACAATAAGAGATCTAAAATTACGTATAACTTACAAAAATATAATAATATAATTCACTATAAATTAGAATTACATACTAAAAATGTAGAACTAAATATGAATAAAAACATTAAATAATCTTTACACTATTTAAATAAATTTGATATCAATCAGGAATTTATGTGAAAAAATAGAATAAATAAGGAAAACTCTTTCAAAAATTTATCGTGTAAAGAATAGAAAAATATATTATTTATAATAATTTAAAAGATAGTTTTTGCAAATATATGCATCGTAATATTATTACTTATGGAAAATATGAATTATTAAAAAAATAAAGTAATCAATTTTGAAATAAAAAAATAAAAATTACATAATCACGAAATAGATTAATTAAAAATTGGTCTAATATTGTAGAAAAAAAGTAACTAAAACAGGTTAAAATAGATGTAACTAGAAAAGAAAATAATATAACTTATATTAGTAGTATAACCGTAATTTAATAGGTATTTAGTTAAATTGAAGATAGAAAGATTACGTTAAATTGAACTTTAAAGAATTAAATTCTGCTTAAGTATTCTAGATGGATTTAATGTAAATGAGTAAAGTTCTTGTATTGATAAGGCGATAACAAAATATCAATAACACTTTGATTATATGTAAAACACGCACAAAATTATATCTAATTATATAACATAAATAATTACATCAACTTATATTTGAATTTTGTTAATAACGTGATATAATACTACAACTATTTCGTTCCATATAATATATCGTAAATTTATCAAAAAAAAGAATAAATGTATACAGGTATTGAAAAATATGTATTTGATAATATAAATTCAGGATTAAATTATCTTTAGAAATCTTCCCTTTTCTCGTCAATCAACACATAGAATTTATAATTGCTTCTACGTTTTATACCAGATAATAGTAATTTATCATAGATTTTCTTTATTAGATTCATATACTGAACAAAATCCTCCTGAAACATTGTCACCTATAATTTTGAATAATCATAATATTTACTGAATTAAAAACTTCATATTTTACTTGTAAAACAAATGAGTCAAAAAATGAAATTTCACATTTTTATAAATCTTATTATTATATTAACATATTATACACTATTTCTTTATATATTTATATAAAATAGTTTAATATTAACAGTAATATAAATAAAAATAATTTTCTCATAATTACATTATATAAAAAATTTAAGATAATTATGTTTTACATTCAATTTTGAACTATAAATTCTTTAATTTTATATCGTATGATTTTAACGTTGGAATCAACTCTCATACCCTAATCAATCACTCAACGATATTAACGTTTAAAACTACTCAATCCTATGAGTATCGGTCTTTCATCAACAAGATTAAATAATTGCTGTACTCATATCCGTGTCGATTAACATACTTTTAACTTCTCGCACATTATCAATCTTTCATCATCCGAATTATCTATACATCTTACTAACTATATACATTTTTTTCTAGATCACATAGAACGGTTTTATATTTTTTAAAAATATGTTATTATATTTTCAACTTTAGAGTAACAGTGTTTTTTCTTTGAATACTTTTATTCTTAATATTCCATTGCGTCCAACCAATACTGATTTTCGTTGCGTAGCACTCACACATTCATAACCACACCCGTGCACACCTCCATAGATCCTGAAAAGTCTGTTTATAGCGAGTCACGCTTCTTCTGGATAATCAATATTGCACGACGAAATTAACGCATAGTATGTGGAGCCACACTCGAGGGGTGAAGAAGAGAGCAATAGTAGGTAATGACCAAACGTTAGTCATTATATTCATTAACGATATTTCATTTCTCTCTCTTCTCACTCTTTCTCTTTCTTTCTCTTTGTCTGTTAATACACGTGGTTTTTAAAGTGATTTATTAGAAGTAGAAATTAATTTTAGCATGCGTAGCTCTTGCGCGTACACGAATTTCGTAAAAATTATGAAAAATAGCCACCTACTGATTTCATAAATCGATATTCTACCAAATGACGTATACGCCCAAGCGTTATATTCTGAAAAGATTATTTTTCAAAAATTAATAAGTAATTACGAATAGGGGTCCTTAATTTTTATTATTATTTCTTCAAGGAAATTTTTTCATACAAAAATATACAATTTTTTTAAGTTTATTATTTGTCGAGTATCAACTGTGTATTTGGTGCTGTAATTTTTTAAATATTTAAATATTGACAATAGCATATCTTAACGCATACTTGTCATTTTCAAATAATATAAGCAATCTTTAAATAATTTTTTTGATACAAATTACGCAAATATCGAAGTATCTCTAACATTTAACATCAACATTTCCAACACATTGTTGTACGTTTTTTAGCACTGTAAATAAAGGTTGCATATAACGCAAACTAATACTTCGGTATAAATAGTATTTACTTTCAGATTCTATTATATTTTATCATAATACAAAAATATAATTCTTTAAATTCACTCTCATCGTAGCTTACTCGTAATTTATTGCTGTAAAACGGTTTATAAGTCTAAATATAAAACAATTATGATAAAATTAATTGATTGTAATTTAGTTTAATTAAATTGCTCGTTTTAATAGTTTTTATATCAATATAATGATTTTATAAAATAAAAAAACTCATTTTTCCGCGATAACTCCTTGTGATTTCGATCCGTTTTATCGCATATAGAAGTACTATAATATTAAATGAAAAGTTAAGCGTTAATGCGTAATTGTCGATTATCAAAGTATCGCCAACAAAATAACCTAAGGTGAATTGTAAATGATCTGTAAATTTCCAGGTTGAGGTCTCGCATATATTGCACGTTATCCAAGTAAGAAAAAAGTCTTAGGTTAGTGTATGCAACAAATATCTGGATATCGTGTCTATTCAGTCTCAGCGACGGCAATGGATCGAACGCAATCAACCAAAGGCTTACAAAAGTACAAGCAAAAAGCACGAAATAAAGTTTAAAAAAGAAAGACGGCAACAGTAAGATGCCCTGGTGTACCGGTGCAGCTTTTTCATGCTTGGGTAGCGTAGTATTATTGACGGGATGTCCGGCGACGATGCACAAACGGTGATTACAAGGAACCGGTGGTTAGTCGACCTCCTCTCTCTCTTGCGCCCTCCCTCTTTCAATCTTACTCTTTGCGTACGAATTAGAAACATCGTCACCGTCGTCGTCGTCGTCGTCGTCAACTGCGTGCCCAGAAAAAGACTAGCGCAGCAGCTCGTAGTAAACTAAACCACATTCCTTGCCGTAGAAAATCATCATCGCTCTGGTCTCGCGAGTCTTGTGACCTGGCAGCTGCTAAGCAATGAACTACTTCGCGTACACGACTTTGGGTTCTTCCGAGTTGTAAATTCATTGGTCAAGGTTATTGAATTACCGTATCGCTAGACATATTTTCTCTCGAAAAAAAGAATCTGTAGCCTAAGCAGTTATCATGCTGTATTTCTTATGCACTTAGTAAATACTAATTTTTTATATATTTTCTATAAGAATTATACAAAATTATACAAATGATTCGGTTTAAATTTTAATATATTTTATGGTTATTGGATAAAAGTACTTTGGGCTATGAAGCATAGTAAATTTATTGAATCGTAAGGCTACTATTAATTCCTATCATTAAAATTAATTGGATGTTTTACTTTATATAGTATTTTTTTTATCTTTATAGACCATACGATAAATAGTATAAATAACTATTGTAATTTATATAATAATTTTTCTGTTTTCAAACGATAAAAAAATAATAAAAAATCAGGCGAAGTAATTAAATTTTTATAACAGCCATATAGAATTAAAAGCAATTGGGATCGATAAATTAAAACTTATAAATAAATAAAAACTAGTTTATTTTCTTAATAGGTTCCATTAGTTCAGATTTTTTTAACCGATCAAATTTTTTATCCTTGGAAAATAATTTCCAGCATCACCGGTTTTAAAAGTATAAAGCATTACGAGTATAGTTAAAAAACGAGGACCTTTCTAATGCTTCGTTCGGAGTGTTAAATTGTAGTATAAAGAAACTTACGACTTTGTTGCGTTCAATTTATTTGCGGTTATCTCGAGGTATTTACATTTTCATTCGGATGTTGTAATTGCACTTTAATTTTTTTATACGCGAATAAATTATTAAAAACAAAATTGTGTTTTTAAATATTTATCAATCATTTTAAAATGTTAAATAAAAAGTAATCAAAAATTTATGAAGTCGTTAAAATACTGGTAAAATATAAATTACATATGCTATTAAAATTTTAAGATTTCACCGAAAGATCTTTTATTTTATTTTAATATTAATGGAATATAATGAATACTAATAAATACTACATTATAATGCTACTCGCGGTACTAAAATTAATTGATTTTAGAAAACTGTAAATATTAAATACTTGTATCAAAATGTACTCTTTTAAATAAGTACTGCGTGATAAAAGATCGATACCAAAGAGAAAAAATCTTTGATTACTTTTTAAAGGTTAAATTCGAATAAAGATCTAAAACAATTAGGTACATAAATGAAAATATGATTTAAAAATTATTTAAATTTTATGAAATATATATTTCCGTCAACTGTTTTATTATGTCAACAATAGTGATATTTTCGCTCGTTAGAAAAAATCGTAGAAAAAATCCACCTAACTATTCTTTTACGTTATTATTATGTTAATATGAATATAAAAGAACAAGCATAAAATGTTATCTTTTCATCTTTAAAAAACAAATTCCTTTAAAAGCTTAATTGTTTACAGTCAACGGTTTATGTACACAAAAAGAGGTTACCGTAGTGGTGTTTGAAAGGAGAGAAAAAAATCAAGGAAATCCATTACGCAGAAATTAAAACGTCATAATGCTTTCAGCAATCAACGATCCTAGCCGTTTCGGAGAGCCGTCTAAAAAAAGACGGAAGACTAAGGCCCGATAATCGGATCCGTTCTACGCCAGAATCCGGTAGTCCAAACAAGTAAAACGAAGCCCAACAATGAAGGCCATCATCGAGAAGAAAGCGTCGGGAGAACCACGAAATGAAAGAACGGGGACTGCTAGGGGGAGAGTTGCTAATGGAGGAAAAACAGAGAGGGGCTGGAAGCAAAGCAAACCGGGTAGGGGGGTCACGATAACAACGGACTATTCAACACCATCCTCATATTCTTCCTCTTCTTCGAGTATGCCTTAAGCCGAAGGCAACGTCGTCGGCGACGTTTAATTCTCGTGGGGAAACTCTTGTATGTGTCTCGGGTCTCGAGAGGTACCGATGCTTCCTTAAGTTTAGGAAGGTAAGACAATAGTTCGAATTGCTTCTCTTCGAGATAACAATCTTAGCTACCCTCGGCGCAATACACAAGTCACTAACATGCGTTTCCGTGAAATTTAATGTAGTTGAATGTAGTATTGCGGTAAACCGATTGCGAGCTCTTTATTTTCAGGTAATTGCTAGCAAACGAGTAAATGCTCGGTTGGATGAAAATTGATTTACTTTTCATGCTGATGCAATCATTGGATTTCAAATTGCATCGTTTCAATATCTCACAGTTATTTTGTAAAGAAAGATGTTGGAGGTGAAATTTTTCTTTCGTTTTAATGCTCGAGCTTATTTGGAAAAATATTTTGAAAATTTGGTTACTATTGAATTATCGTTCATTAATCCTGTTCACTAGAGGTAGTATTTATTATAGAATTTTAACAAATTAAATCATTTTTCGGATTTATAAATGTGATATTTTACGGTGAAATCGTTAACGCATTTTCGCTGCGCGACCATTGAACTTGCATTTGAAATTGCGTGCGTGTAATCATTTATTCGGTACACAAAAATGCTGGAAAGTCGGTTGAAATCGAAAATGTCTCAACTTGACACTTTGAAAATACGAATATTATCTGGTAAACCACTGAAATTATAGTAATTCACGTACGTGTCTAGTCGACATATTTTTTTATCAATAGTCGATTAGATTAAATGATGCGATGTGATTTAAATAATACTTATACCGCATTATTTTACAGATACTTTACTAATTTCTAAAAAAACAAGCAGCCTCATCGATTTCTATCACATTTTACAAAATCAATAACTATTTATTTACCGCATTGTGGATTTATATATATAATCTTAATTAGTACTCCTATTTATTTCGGAGATAAACCTAAAACCACGATGGTTATTACACTTTTTAACGTATTTTTTTTCACACGCACAATCGTCGAATGTTTTACGATACGTTTGCTTTTCATATACTCGTAATATAGAATTTTGAATTAACTAATGATATATATATATATATATATATAATATAATAAACTAACAAGTAATACTACTCTACGTGATACTACTGTTACAAGAAAAATAATGAGATACTATTCTTACAGCCTTTAAAAGTAGATATTTTATCATTGTTACTACTACTACTAATAATAATAATAATAATCGAGGATCAATAAAGAAGATCCATGTATCTTTACGTATGTTGTAACAATATAAATGCTGATGCGATGGCACACAATCTCATAGAGAATGTCCTTTACATCGTTCTTCATTATTAATTTTGTAGTTTGGTATATCAACTTCCTCCGTATTCTCAGTCTTTCTTGCGCTCTTTTGTTCTCATTATATAGATCCAATACTCGATTATTTGCGGAACTATCAGTTTTCTCTATCTTCTTTATACAAAATGTGCGATGATCATAAAAGGTTTTAGAAGAAAAACCCGTTGTTCCATTCACGTTTATTTACGCGTAAATATGCATGTGTATCAGTGCGAGTGATAAAGAGAGAATGAAACATAGAGAGGGGAGAAAATTCGAGTCTCTTATGTGCTATGACTATAGAACATCCGGGTTCTTTTGCTTTCTTTCTTCTCATTTCATTTGTTGGGATAGCTTTGCTACCTACAGTATAACCTCACAAAAGAGTGGCAAGTGGGTGAAGGAGGAGGTCACGCGAAATCCTCGATATTACTGAAGCGTACCAACAGGATATTTGACGATGGGGAGCAGAGGAAGTATGAGGGTTTGAAAGTCTTGAAGAGGAAACTAAAAAGGATCGAGTAGCGCGTTAGAGAAATTCATCGATGACGTTGGCAGTTTTTTAAAATCTTCCATTTTTGAATATTTAACGAGTTGATTTAAGTGTAGTTCGACAAGCGTAGATTTTGCCTTATCATTTTCATGCATCATTATCTTATCCAAGATAGGTAAAGAAATGTTGGAAAGTTGTATTTATTTCAACACCTATGAAATTTTATTTATATCAAATAAATATGTTTATTCGAGCAAACTAGCATAAAAATCTTAAATTATTCCTCATTAATGATTTATTATCCAAATAGATCCTTGTTAATATACATATATATTGAAAATTATAAAATATATCTTGCATCAAGAGTATTAAATATTATTTATAATTCTATAAAATTTAGGACTGTAAATTATCGTATATAAAATTTAGAATATACCATTAAATACAAGGTAATAATCAATATTTATAGATTCAATAATTTAATTCCCAGGGGAAATTATGATGCAAGTACTAGTTATTTGAATGTGACGAAGTTCAATATATGGTATAAGGGAAATAATATTAATGCTTCTTTCATTGAATTAAATAAAAATTATGAGTCATTCGATACACATTAATGTTTTTATATGAATCATTTTTGACTACTTTAATGTATTATTATTTCCAACTTATATACGATTTATTTGAAATTTTTTTTTTATTTACAATTAGAGAAACTGCTCCAACGGTATAAAAAATTGAACAAGTAGAATTATATTTTTTCAGTAATTTCTATATATAAATTCGAAGTTAAATAGAAATAATCTTTTATAAATATTACATATTTATTAAAAAAAAATAACAAATATGCAAATTTGAAACAAAAATATTATAATTACGATTTTGAGGTACCGAAATTAATATATATGCGAAAAAATCTTACGTATGCATTACACATAAATACGTAATGGTGCCGACTATTATTAATGTAACAAATATTCGTGATCTTGAAAAAATATGAAGGAAAATCAAAATAGCAGGCACAAAGCAGATAAATTAGAAACTTAAAATTCATTCGATAATTTATATTTAAAAAATAAATTGGTACCGCATAACCCTTACTGAAAATTATTCGAAAAATATTAGAGTGTATAATCATCAAAGATTTTTTCATTATAATAAGTTAAATAATTTAATTTTGTTTCAATATTTTACATTTCTAAAAACTGTATAATTTTTTTCATCCATAATAATAACTAAGAAATAAATTATAACTATTAATTCGAGTATCCTTTCAAAGAAACGAGCTATCAGTCGACCTATTTTGCAATATACTTGCTATTTCAAATAATAAAAATAGCCATAAAAATGCACGCAAGAAGCGAAAAATTAGTACCTGTAAAATTTAAAAATAAGAACGTGAAAGGCGCGGAACGAAGGAGTAAAGAAAGTGAAGAAAATATACTCTCGGACGAGTTTCTTCCAAGACTCTTAAGACAAGACCCAGCAGCTTAACCGCGGTAATTCGCCTTTTTCTCCCTGTATTCAAGGAGTTTTCATCGTTTCAGTTCATCATTTTCACATTTCTTTGAAAAATTTAAAGAACGTAACTTGAAAGATAAAGGAAACAACAGTGAGGAAACGATACTCGGTCGTGGTTGTTAAGTTGAATCAGTGGGGAAATCGAGAACCAGCCGAAAGTAGCATAGTTTGATTAGTTTTCGAAAACGCACGACGTATAGAACATTCATTCGATTTTGAGAAAAAAAAATTCTTTGCTATCGCAAAACTACAAAACAAAAATGGATTTTTCATATCGAGTTAAAAATTTTAGTACCGTATTACGGAAGATTCGCGATTTCATCTTTATAAAGTTATCCGAATCCTCCTTATACATTTCCACGCTTAGATCAATAAATTCACATTGTAGCTACGATTTAAAAGATAAAAAATATTATAAGTAAAAAGTTTTATTTTATTTTTTGTTATTTATTAACCATTACGACAAATATGATTTCGAGTGTCTGGAGATTATAGTACGTACGAGCTATCGCTCATCCAAAATTTAATTGATTTCCGAATCGATGAAGCTGTTTTGGCGCAATTTGAAATTATTCCATAGTTATAAGGTAATTCTAATATATCTTATTTTTCGTCTAATTGTAAACCAGCAGATACATCTTGGAAATATAACGTCTCATCTTAATAACAAAACGAAAAAATATCCTCTTTCAATAGATTAAAACGTTTCATTAATATTACATAACGTCGTAAAATTGGTTATAAGAAGTTTACGGATGATTCAAGTAGCTCGAACGTAAAGTAAAGAGATATAGTAATAAATATATGTCGATATCATTCTCAACACCCGCATGAATAATAATGATTGCGACAGGCGTAGATTATCGCTCAGAGTAACGAAATGGAAACTGGTTTAATGGTATATTATTCAAAGGCTACTTTTCCGCATCGGGGTCAGTCGCCGAGACACGAGGATCGGTCCATGCGCGGTTAATCGAGACACAAGAAAGAAATAGCTGAATTCACCTTGTGGGAACTCCCATGGTACGTGAGCGGATTCGCACACACTCGCACTCATACTGTCTCTTCGGCGTGGCGGTTATCGGCAAACGGAGGACGGCAAATGGAGGACGGCAAATGGAGGGCAAATGGAGGGCAAATACGAGACGATATATGCGCGCGGCGATCGGTCGACACGAACGGGAGAGCAGAGAGGAATAGACGACGGCGGGAGATCCTCCTACGCCTTCGTCCGGGAATGGGATTTCGAACCCTGATGTATGGTTGTCTGGGTACCCGCGAGTGCGCGCATACGGCGCCACCCGAGCGTATGCTAGTGCGGAAGATCGCACGAGCTTAGGATTAAGTTTTGATGACGAATAATGTCGGGAGGCGAGTCGGGGAGCGAGTCGAGGAACTCGCTCTCAGTGCGGTAGGGACGGGGTGCGCGCTTTCGGAAGACTCGACGAGGTGGAAAGTACGTTTGGAAAGGGTTGCTTTAACTTTCATTTGCGTTTTCTGTGCAACTTGGATGATCCGCGTCCGATAATTAAATGTTATTAATTTTGTTTCTGAAGGGAAATATTTATTCGTTTTATCGGATGGTAATCGGGTTATTAATTTGCCGTTTTGCTAACTTTAGTTAAGCGAACTGATCTAAACCAAACTAAGATTGTTTGGAACGATACGACAGTGCGATGAAATATGCATCTCTAAATGAAATTCGAGTGTTTTACGTTTCGTTTTTTCTTGTTTTATACGTATATTTTTTAAAATATCGCAGGATAATATTGAAATAATAAATGTAATTTATGGACTAAACAAATGGATGTTTGTAGCATGCATTATAAAAATAAAGCAACTTTTTGATAATAAAGAGCAGAAGTATTTATACAACGAAGCTTTTCTTTTAAATATTAAATTTAAATTATCTCTAATTTTGGAGCGACAAACTATAACTAGAATTATGTTTCCCCTACGATCAACGATAAAGCATCCTAACGAGGTGATATGATTACGAGATGATTATGTTCTCGGATTTAGGGAGAGCGAATGGATTTCGCAAAATCCAATATTTGCGTAAACGCTCGAGTTTGTACGCGCGTGTACGACCTTTTTTTACATCCGTTCGGAATAAGAAATGAATTACAAATGTATAAGAGGTAGACGTAACGGATGAAAGGGTAAAAGTTTTCCAATAGTAGTCACTTCGAGGTCATTTGCCGAGGTGACGAGGCATGTAAGTGGCCCTCCGCATTTATTACCTTCCTCAACGTCGATTTCCTTATCTACGAGTGCGCGCAACTATATATATCTGTCTAACTTTTCTATATAACCTATATACATACCACGATGCCACTGGAGATACGGAACAAATAAGTGATGTAAATCGATAATAACAGTCGGCTAACTCATAATTTTCGAAGAATTTTAAATTATAGGATAAGAAATTGTTTTTTTCACATTGACTCACAACATTTTCAACTAAGTTTAAATTTAAAAAAATCATCGTATCGTGAAAATTATATATTTTTAAGAGTTATATGTATTTAACGAGATATTTTGTGTTTAGTATTTCACTATTTTATTTTGCAAAACATATTACTCTGTTATAGGGCACAATTTCGTGAAAAATTATCTTAGGCAATTTCGACCAAACATTTTGATTTTACTGTAACGATCCGTGCGCTTGAAAAATACTTATACAATAATAACGATATAAAGTGTCATAAATACATTATTGTTAAATGTTTTAAATAAAATTTTACAAATATTCAAAGAACAATTCCATTGATTATAGTGTTGTATTAAATATTTAAAAAATGATAAAAAGAGAATATTTGAAAAATATTTTTAAAAAATTATTTTACTATCAGACATAAATTAAAAAGTATGTTACCTATAACTACAAATAAAGCCTATACAAAATAAAATTTATTTTTATAATAATTATCTGTTAAACAAAAACTTTTAAACAATCAGTAAAAATGAATTTAAAATAATTAAATATAACATTTATTATTGATATATAACATTTTATTAAAATTATTTAAAAGAAATAAATAGAAATTATAATATCGATAATAATTTTTTATCGTTTTATATGTATAGAACAATATAGTCAAAAATATTACGTACATGTAAAAGTTATTACCTATTTTAATATACATAATATAATTATAAAATATTGAAAGCGATTAGCGGTATAACGTAGCAACTTTTAATTTATATACTGCTTAAATTTAACCATTACTTTATTCATAAAAATAAATTTTTAGTATCGATGACTATTATGTGTAGTTAATATACTTTATAACGCGTAGCGCGAAATTTTAGTCAAGGTTGCTACACAATTTAATTGACAACGATTCTATCGAAAATTATAATATTATTTCTAGTCTGAATCCATTGCCATCGACACAAATTTATTCATAGCATATATTAAATAATTTTTGACGATTATCTAAATAATCTAAAAAAGTTACATTGTATATTTGAATAATTATTTAAAACAATTCGTATTAAATAATACTTAAAAAAATTTTAATTATTATAAAAAGCATATTCTTTTTTTTATCGCTGTAAAAAAGATATATTTTTCTTCCGAAGACTCATCAATCTTACTGGTTAAAAAAGTAGTTCGAGTTGTATACGCGTTTGCAAAATTACATTGCAACATTAATCAAGGTCTTTAAAACCATATAATTATTTTTGATGACGTTTACAATTACAAATTATATTTTAAATTTATAATGTAAAATTGTAAAAAATTAAACATTACTCACAAACTAGTCTCCGACTCGAATTCAATATTCTATTAGTACTTTTATTCATTTACCTGAAACAGAAAATAAAATAAATTTATTTAATACATGATGGACTTTATTGAATTTGAGAGTAGAATATTTATTTAGTGTAATTTTAAAATTTATGTTAAAAGAATTATTACGTTAGATTAAATAACTCCTAAAATTAAATTTAAAAGAAAAAATAATTTATGTCGAACGAAGATTTGTTTCGACGGTTAATAGAACATTCTTTTTTACTCGATATAGGTAGGATAGAGTATTGGATATAAAAATAATTAATCGTAATGAAATAGAAGGAAATCAATAAGCTTAAAAAATTCTTTTTCTCGTCTCAAGAGCGGTAAAAAAACCTGCAAATGGACAAACACAAGTCATTCGAATGCATCGATAAGGAAGAGAGCATTCGGTCCATGAAAGACACAAAAGGCTCGGTTCGGCGACACTTCTATTGGCTTCGTATAGCCGGAGTCGCGCGACTTCCGAGTTCTGTATTATATCCTCCGAGTGCAAGTAGGAAACCTAACGACACCCCTCACCGGAACCTTCACAGCGTGTTTTATCGGGCTCGGAGCCTCGGCAGCGACTCCGGCACTTGTCGCGACCGGCATCTCCGGGAGACGCGGGGCCGCCTCTCGGACAAAGCCGCGAGCGGACAAAATTTACGAGCGCGCTCGCACACCCGAGGATTTTATGTGTGATCGACGCGAAGCGAGAGCCCCGAGCTTAACGAACTATGAAGCGCCGTTAAAAAGCTGAAAGCTGAGGCTGCGCGTCGAAGAAGGAGCGATCGCCAGAGAGAGAGAGAGAGAGAGAGAGAGAGAGGAGTAACCAGAGTACGTACTTTATTTAAACTGCGGTGATGGATGTCGCACAGTTCACGAACGTCTACCGTCGAATTAACTCAATAAATTTGTTAAAATTACGCCTCGCCACGGTTACAAAATACATCCGTCCATCGGATTCAATTTCACTGTAATGCAATGCACCAATATAATTAGAACTTAAACTTAACAGGTATTATTTAGTTTTATAATTTTTCCAGAATCTTGAATACCTATTTCTGTACGTGATTTAGAGATACGGATGTACAGATCACGTTTCGACAAAATAGTTGACACGCTTATATAAATATTCGACTATATTTATAAACTATCAATACGATTTCAAAAATTTCAAAAATTCGACACAGGCTCAATATATTCTGAATATATAAGTAATTTGCATTCTAATATCTTAATTAAGAAAAAAAATATATTTCTAAACACATAGTTTTGGATTCTAGTAAGTGTCTTCTCGTTTCATCAAAAGAAAATATATTTCATTTGTGTTTATATATATATATATATATATATGTATATATATACGAGTATTTTGTACGTGTTCAATTACACAAATACTTCAAAAATTTGTTAAAAATCATATCACAAAAATCATTTATCGAAAGAAACAAGTTAAAATATTATTGAATAGTACAGTTACAAGAAATATAAAAAAGTCGATAAACCACTAAGTTTGTATAATTTTCCTATTTTGTTTATTTTCATTTTACGATGTGGGTTTGACTTGGATACCCAAACAATATTATTGCGGATACATAGTTTTTGTATCGAAGCAGAATCAAGTTTTATTTTTTTTATTTTTCAATTTTTTCCAAATTAGTTACAAAAAATATTTAATAATTTTGATATTAGACAAAATAAATGTATTGAAATTAGAATTATATAACAAATAATATTAACGAAAAAAATAAATATCAATTTAAACTAGCTGCATTTAAAGCTTTTTATTTTGTTTCTTTCAAAGAAAAAATAAATAAAACTATATTTATTATTTAAAATCAAATAATTGATTCTTGATTGATTAAATGCAGTTAGTTTCGAAGTATTTTTATATAAAAACATAAATGTATTAGTCAAACGCATTATTATTTCTCTTACCATAATAAAATAATTCTTATTTAAGTTTTGATTTAGTTTATTTTTTAAATAATTCTGAATATAATTCTTCTAATGAAAATATTTTCAACTTGAAATTAATTTTTATCATTATTATTTTATCATATTAATTTTTTTATATTAAAAAAACTAAGAAATTTAATTAAATGTTACTTTTATTTTTGCCTTAGCTTTTTTTATGTAAAAATGTATCAGTTATCTAGACTAAATTAAATATCACGAGACTTTTTTTAAATTTTTGTAAAAATATAACTTTTTTTCAGTAATATATAAGAAACAAGTTTTCGGGGAACTTGATATTTTTAATAAAAGCCACTTCGTTATAAATGCATATTGTGTATACACATGTTTGTACATGTACAAATCCCTATATATCAATCATAAAATTTAAATACTCATTTTATTTATTAACTTACTTATTGATTATATATATTTATATTTATATTTATATTACACTAACAGTTGTTTTTTTGTTTATTTTTGATATTCATGAAAATTGTTCGAAAGTATTTATAATTTAAAAATTCTATGTCAATGAAAATAAAATATTTATGCATAGAAAATATTTATGATATAAATAATATATATTATCCCGTGAAAAATGTGAATAATTTGTATATAAAATATTTAATAAATTATAATTCCATAAATAAAATAACAATAAAGTTTTTCGCTTTATTTTTCGAGTTTGCGGTAAGGAGTGTTCATGTGTATAAATCGATCCGAAGTTTTTATAACCTTCGTTTAAAAGCACTTAATGTCTTGGCGATCACTAGGTTAAAAATAAATATTTACGATATATAAATTTTCTTGTAACAACGTGATAAATTTTGAAATGTGCATTTTTTAAAATGAAAAGGAACATATTTTTATTTAATTTTCTTATGATATAAAAAATTGTAATAATGTATTTTGTACCCGTACAATTTGTTTTATAATAATAATAATTTGTCCAACGCGTGGAATTCGTTTAATTTTGCATATAAGTTATTATTAATACCAAAGTATTTGTACCAATTGAAAGACCGAGGAAAAATATGTTGATGTTGCGTAATTCATTAACTAATTACATAGTTCTGACTCTTTTTGAACTATAAATCTCATTGGATAAAAAGTCAAAGCTTATTAACCGAACACACAGACTTATGTGAACTGTGATTCGTATGCATCGGAGATAATTCGGATTTACAGAAAAGCTGTTATTCGAGGCGTTATAATTGGATTACAACCCCCTGAGACTTTACACTGCTGCCGTTGCTCAAAGGGCAACGAATGCTACCATATTTAAGTCCTCGCGTACAGATTTTATTTGATTAAGGTGGTAAAAAGGCATGTGATTGCATCATTTGAGCCAAAACTTATGACTAAATAATGTAATATTTTTCATCAAATATTGATTTATCTTTTACTTTTCAGAAATGCATTTTTGTTTTCATTTCTTCTTTTATGTACATCGCAATTCATATTAATAGTACGAAGATGTAAGCAAGATATTTATTATACTAAATGAGAGCATGAATCGCAGTCGATAAACTTTTATATTTACCGATGCGTCTTTTAGAGTTCGTTCGATCGATACAACCTCGTGCATTATAAAAATTGCACGTTTGGACCGAAGCATACATACGCGTTATGACTTTTAGTTATGACTATGAGTTTTTTGCTGATTAAATTAAAAAAACACGAATCGATATTATGATTCGAAACAGAGATTTTAAATTTCGTTGAATTAGCCACCTGCAGACATGGCATTTTAACTTCTCGCTTGAACGCGAAACAAGTGCACGTAACTCGATTCGATTACGAATCACTTACGAGCGAGTTTATTTTTCAATGAACATTGTAATTTCCGAGCGGTCTCTCGTTACTTTAGCTTCCGACCAAAGCGCCCTGGAACACGGTAATCGTAATACCATTACCGCTCGAGTGGGCTCCGAATCACCTTCCGTCAGGAGTGCGACCGTGCGCATTTCACTCGGAAGTTTTCCGTAAATCCGTGATCGAACGTCGCGCAATCGGTAACCTCGCCGACGTGCTCGGAATAGCAGTCGCTGATCAGTCGCTGATCAGTCGCGGCCTCGTCGGCCCCTGGCGTTCTCGTAAAGAGCTATTTAGCGTCGATTCACTTTATTCACTCCCCATGACTTTCGTCAGATCGCGGAACGGACGGGTACTCGGTCTATTAGGCATCGAAGACGTTCGCCTCCGCGAGACTCCCGTCCTCGCCGTCGCCCGCGCGAATTTTCGACTTCTGCAACGGGAAGAGTCTGACGTACAAAAGGCCTGGCATGAGGGAACCACCAAGAGCCGGATTATTGGACGAAGATTACGTTGCTTTGTAAGGGCCGTATCGATGTCTCGGTGATCGGCTTTTCGAAAAATTCGAAAAGTAAAAGACATTTTGAAAGAGCGTATGGACAGCTTAATTAGGCGGAGGATCCGGAGCTACTTGGGTTTTTTTTATCAACGACAACGTTTCCGCCTCATCCGTAATTCAACCGGATAAAAAGCTTGATATTTCACGTTCGCGACTCCTTTTAATCATACAATTTTATAATAATCTCGGAATTGTCCTTATTACTTTACCACTTTACAAAACGCGAAATACCAAGATTATTCGAACTTATTGAGTTTTGCACAGTTAAGTGCACCTATCTATAAGTTCCACATTTATTGGAAATAAATTTCGATAATAAAAGAATGAAAGAGAAAACGGGAGAAAGTCGTCTGAGGTGTACAAGAGCACGAAAGAATTTAAGCGCGAGAAGGAGACTTTTCTTATATTCGCATTCGCGAGCACAACTATCGCCTGAATTTTATTCTCTCGCCGAGGCTTTTTATCAACCGAGTATAAAAAGGCCTCTTCATTTCCGATTTTATCAGAGTCAACCCCGTGAAACGCTCGAGGAATTAGAAATTGATATTCGCGGAAGCATGGAGGGAGAGAATTTTCAATGAGAGCTTTCTCCGCACCGAGGTTTGAAAAATGGGAATGGAAAAATTTATAAGAATATCGAAGCGTATCATCGCGGACGCGTTTCGCCGTAACTTTGGTATAATTAGACCGTTTGATAAGTTGCGACTATCCATTTGCTTCCGATCGACTTTTATCGTACGATTGCACAATGATACTGCAATATGTATAGTGCGATGACAAAGAAAACAAATTTTGTTTCGTATTCTCATTTACCAAATGATCCGCATGTTTTCAAAGAACGTTAGGAATTTGTAATGCGTTACTTTTCAGTTTCATGATGATCCAATACTTATTTAATGCCCAATCGACAACGTAATAATAATTAAACGCAAGCAAATCATTTTCTTTTTCAATTTTTTATTCAATCTAACCTTGATGTTTATTTCAGCTTTTAAAATAAATTGATTCAACGAACCGTTCCAATCGTTTAGAAAAAATTCCATCTGTGATTCGACGTTTTGCTCTCTTTGAACTGCTTTCGGTGTAGTCGTGTAACGAAGCTACATGTATCTTGGTTTCTTGTAAAAATAGCAGTACAGGAGCCAAATGAAGAGAGTGCATAAGTATAAAATAAGAAATAAAGAAAGAAGAGAAGGAGCCGCCGCTACTCGAATGAAACAAACGATTCTCGTGTACGCAAAAGTCCAAGTCGGTCTATTTTTTTATATTTTTTTCATTCTTATTCCTCTTATTCCTCTTCTTCATCATCATCTTCTTCTTCTTCTTCTTCTTCTTCTTCTTCATCTTCTTCATCTTATTCATCTTTTTCATCATCTTCATCTTCTTTTCTTCTTTGTTTTTCTTTTGTTGCGCAAGAACGAGCTGATAAAAGAAGAAGAAAAAATTTCAACAAAGATACACGATAAACCTTCGCGACTCGATGTATATCCAGTTTTGTGATTCGAGCCGCGTATTCGTTGCACTTGTCGCTTCGTTGCCATTGCCTCTGTACATTACCCAATCTTGAATTTTTCTAGGCAACTTCAATGTATTTTCCTCGTTGTTTACTCCTTTCTTTTTGTTTTCATTGTACGTCACTGTCTTCGGGTATCTGTTTCTGCCATCTTACTTTTCTTCTTCTATTTCTGTGTAAAGTTTTCACGACAAATAAACAAGATTTCTTGAATAACTGCATCGTCTTTCCAGTAAACTTTTCGGCGTAGAAATAATAATTCAATTCGTTTACGCGAATAAATAACACTGAAAAATTTTACTTAAATTATTGAATTCAGAATTAATGTTGTAAACGTTGATTATTATACGTTTTAAAATAAGGATAGAAATAATCTTCTCAGAATTTTTATATAGAAATTACATAATATAAAAAAGATGATCCATTTATCGGATACTTTTTAAAAATTATGCGAGTCAGCGAATTTAAATCACATTTATTTATTTCGCTTGAAGTGCAAAACCACTTTTAATATTTTGAATATAACGAAATTATTAATATTAAAGACTTTTTTGCTCAGAGACATTCCCGATCAAATAGTCATATCGTTACTCTCCTTTTCGCAATCAGATACCTTTCATTCGAGCTTCGATCAACGGACAATTGAATAGAAATCAAGGAACTCTATCTTCCTCCTCTTTAAATCTCTCCTTCTCTGGTTCGTAAGCCTCATCATTGTCCACGATCACATTCGCGGTGGTCTCCATTCGCTCAACATCCACCCTCGATCTTTCGATGGAAGTTACAGTAGTGGCATGTGCCACGCTCTCCGGTGGAAAGAGAAAACTGAAGTTCCAAGGTGGAAGGCAAAGAAAGACGGAGGTACGCAGTGCAAAGGCGTAGAAGGAATAGGATGCCGTAGTAGATGTGGAATGTACGTTGGATTAGTGCACAGCTTACTTAGTGGAACTATCGAAGTGGTGCGCTAGACGAGAAGAGAAAGAGGCAAAGAGCGAGGGAAGGAGAGAGATGGAAAGAGCGACAGAACCGTTCGGACCCTTCGAAACAAGTGCAGAATAAATCTAAAGGGTAGAAAACTAGTTCGAGACTAAATCTGTGATATCTACTGGCTTTTCTCGTTAAACAGAGAACGAAGGAAGCATTGAGAACTTATGGGAAGGTAAGCGATCGAGAAGGTAAAAGTAAAGTAACGAGAACATAATGAAATTTTTCGAGAGAAAAGGCTGGATATAAAACGATGCAAAAACGATCAAATGGCTATATGTAAAGATGCGATTGCGCATTAGCTCGGATTCCGTATACTATTGGTGAACATAAAAGTCTGTAATATTGCGTTTTTGTCATTTTTTAAATACTTTCCACAGTTTATTCGATATCAAGTATTCGTGAATACACGTAACTATATACAATATACCATAACTAAAGTAATCGTTTATAATTGAATTACAATTTTTAGATTAAAAAAAGCTGCCAATATTTTTCTCTGAAACGACGAGATTCCAATCGATCAAATTTTATTTTTTATATAACTTTATATTGAATACGTTCATTGAATAAAAAATATAGTTGTATATTAATTATTGTAATCCTATCTATCGCATTATTATTCTAATGATTAAAATATAAAGAAATTACTTCGAGTGTTTTTTAAGAATTCTAGTACTTCTTTATTTTAATTTTGAAATTTGACACTATCAGCATTTTAAATTTCAGTAAATATTTTAATTATTTTAAGCAACGGTTTCATTAGCGTCTATAACTTACTTTTAAACCAACAAATTTATTTTTCAATCTTTTTTGTATTCAGAATTAGCCCAAAAAGTTTTATCTATCTTGTAAAAGAAATACTAAATCTACTTATAAGTATTAGAAAAGAATTAATCTATGTCATAACAAAGTTAAATAAGGAAAACATAAAGAAATTCGTTCCCACTGATGAGTAAATACATAAAAGGATGATGTTGAAAGGCTTGGAATAATGAAGTAGTGTGCTGAAAAGGTAAGAAAAGAATGCAAATAAAATAGACGGAACGAGAAGAATATAAAAATAAAATACCGCATGATAAAAAAATATAGTAAATCGTTAAAAAATTCAATATGGATTAATGTTTTTCGAAAACTGAATTGTCGAAAATATAAACGGTATTGCATATTAATATACGTTAGTTAAAAATTAAAGGCCCAATTATAAAATATTTTATAATATAAGAAATACGCGAACTATTATAAAAAATAATTTATTAAAATTAATTTAAAGGAAAGAGACTAAATTTAAGGGCATTTTATGAATACACTAACCCATCTTTCAAAAAAACATTCTGTTGAATAAAAAGAATATTTTTTCAAGCAAATACCACATATAGATTATGTGAAAAGAATAATCTTATATACGATTATTATCTTAATAAAAAAACTAAAAAAACTTTTTATGCCTAAATGATAAACTTTTTAAAAATAAATCTCTATTTTATTTTACGTACTTCAACAGTACTTTCCGTTTCAATACATAAATATTGAAAATGTATTATTAAAAACGAAAAAATTATGAAAAAGTATTGCTTGTATATCAGTGAAAAGAAAATATTATTTCAATTAATATTTACATTTAAACAAAATATTATTTTAATTTTTTTAATTTGTTGTTAATTATAAATCAGATACATAAAATTTTGATTCGTTGGTATTTGTATACATTTTAATCTAATGCATAAAATATTATTTTTTTACTTAGAAAGCTAATTTTAGTTAATAATATTCAAATTAAAAAAACAGTAAATAAAATGTACGTTGATTCGTTTTCAAATTTTTGAAAATTAACAAATCATAAATTATATTTCCAAGCTATCCAATATCATAATTACAGTATTCAATTCTTAATATAAATGTAATGTATAATTATATGTTTGTAACAAAATGAGATATGAAAAAAAACGCGTTTTTTAATTTTAATGTTACTTGTCACTCGCTAGGTTTGTAAAATGTAGAAAGTGAATAAACGCTTGTAATTCAATTGTAAATATTTTTGTTAAAATTCAAGCATATAACGATATCTCATATATAATCATCTCTCGATGTTATTCCGCTTTTCCTGTCGCTCGCGTCATTTTGATCATTTTTCTCGCTATTCGTTCAAGTAGGTTGGAAAATTTTCGTAAGTATTCGTAGAAAGATTCGTGATAGAGGATGCAAATGGCAATATCGATGGGTATTCCCCAGTACATATTTGGTATCACCATTGACTCCTCCTTCGCATTCTCTCTTATCGTATGCAGGTTACCACTTTGATAAGAAATGGTTTCCGATCCTTTAGATTTAAAATTAGCATGAAAAAGAAACTGTTACTTTCTTGTATGCCTAGTTTGAGTATTCGCTAACTAACAACGAACCTGCCTTTTTTAGTTAAGACACGAAAGACACGAAAGACACGAAAGACACGAAAGACACGAAAGACACGACAAGAGTTGCTGCGTCAAAAGTATCGCAGCCTCGCGAGACGTTTCGTAAAGTGTCGAGACTCGAATGCTTCCACTCGAGCAGTGAATATCCTCGATGAACGTCGAGCGACAAGGTCATGGTTCTCGTCTGCAACGTTCTCCCCTTCAAATAATCTATATAAGGCTCGAGTCACGTTCGTATCTCTCCCGCGAAACTAGATTGAAAAAGAAAAAAGTCAAGAAAAAGGTGGAAGACGGATAGGATTCGGAAGGAGAAGACTGGCTTGTTGACACGTGAAAGGGCTGCCGCCGCTTTCCGAAGCTTCGGAAAGGGCGCTAGAAGAGTCAACACATGTGCGTGCCAAGCAAGGGAAGGAAATGGTACGAAAGGAAAAAGGGGGATTATTCGCAGATGCATTCAACGGTAGACATCCTTTATTCCCCTCCCATTCTCCTTCTTTCTCTCACTTGCACACACTCTTTCTCTTTTTCTCTCTTCCACTTCTTTCACTCTTTCTCGACTTTCAACCAAGTTTCAAAGGGCAGAGAGAAAGAGTTTGGATTAGATTAGAGCATTGAGAGTGTTTTAGTTTTGCAAGTGAATTTTTTGCTTCTTTTTATCGTAACATCTGCAGCTGAATACTTAGATTACATAATAGGGTATAAAAGCTTATAAGCTAAATACAAAATTTTATTATCAATAAGTTTAAAAATGGAGTTTACCTTCTATATATGGAATAATTGTTAAATATTTTTTAAATGGTCATAGTAACTTTTTTTAATGCACAATTATTTCGTATTGTATAAATATATTAAAGAAACATTAAAAATTAGGCATACCATTCAAGTATATTACATATTTGGGTTTCTGAAACTATTCCAAACGTTTCGAAATATTTGTAAATTTTATCGATCAACTCGAATAGTTTAAATATTTTAGTTTAAAAATGTCGCAATTACGAAGAGCTTTTTAAAAAAATGAAATAAAATGAATAGTTGGCAAGATAATTACAGTGGAATAAAAAATTTAATAAAAAATCCAACGAATGCTTCAAAGCTTCAAAAATGCACTCGTGGAACGAATTATTTATGATTAAACCATTATCGGAGCAATTGTTAACACGCTAGATTACGTATTCGCTACAACGTATTCAGCCGGAATAACACGTGCTCGTAGACAACACAGGATCGAAATGAAAAAAGTATGGTATGAGTGAAACAGAAAACAAGAGAGCGAGAGGAAAGAATTCAACACGCCTTCATTGTGTTCCGTGTGATTAAGGAGGAAAGAGAGGGAAAGGGAGAGGGAAAGGGAGAGGGAAAGGGAGAGGGAAAGGGAGAGGGAGAGGAAGAAGCAGAGACCGAGAATTCTAGATCCGCACTTGTGTTCCAAGAAACTCACGAACGATTAGCGCGCCCGCACGATTTTGTTCCGTTCGTCTCCACCTCTCGTTCCGATTCTTCCGTCGCTTTCGCGATGATCCATTCCTTCTCGATGGCTGGGCGTTTACGTTGGCACGAGGAGTAGTCGTATCGCGATGAAATTAACTCGTTCGCATCGACGCGACGTCGAGAGAAAACACCGAAGGACGAGGAGAGAAGAAGGTCTTTGTTACAATAGCGACGAAGACGTGCTAATTATGACGATTTCTGCCGCTGTTTTTATTGTCTTAGCGAACTCACAAACACCGTCGATTTCCCTTCGCTCTTAAACGGAGGTGTCAAAAATGAGAAAAGTAGAAGAGTCTGCGCGTTACCGTCGAGTGTTTCCGAGTACGAGAGAGAAAACGACGTTATCTGGAATACGCGATCGAAGGCTTTTCGAACGTTGGCAACCTGTTGCTTTTTTCACTTCGATCTTTTTTTTATTTATTTTTTTTTCTAATAAAAATTCGATTTTTTTATCCACGCGTAATTTAATGCTGAACCAAAACTAATTTTCTCACCGAGAGTTAGATGTAAAAGTAGCATCGAAAGTATAATATATCGCGGAATACGTAATTCCGGTCGGACCAAATTGTTGTATTACAATCTTGAATATTGTCATAAAATTAGTTACCGCGATGAGTTTTAAGATGTTCCTATACAGTACGTGTACGCCATTATTAATGACGATTACGAGTGTAACACTATCGGTCTATGAGGTTGAGCAAAAAAATTTTCGAAACGAGAAAAAATAAGCGCGTCAATTTTTGAATCGCAAAATTAGTGATAGGTTCAAAATGTTTAAAAAAGCTCAATGGGCTACAGTTTTAATTCGATTTACGAACAAACGCTATCGGCACCGATAGCGAAACGAACGCGTTCGCGAGTTAAAATGCGTTTCACGTCGCAGAAACCCGAAGGAATAGCGTTCGAAATCTTTTGTTCGTCGAGTGAAACGCGCGGATCGGTGGTGCGCGTCGATCGTTCAATCTACGTTATTAAAAGCACTTCGACCAGCCGTTTAAATAATCGAACGCCTCGAGCGAGCTATAAAACACTGCTCGACGTAAAGCCGTCGCTCGAACGCGCGGAGACGCACCTCGCGCCCTCGAATTTCCACGCATGGACAAATGACGTCACGTCCAATAAAAAGAGAACTCCGGGTCGCGAGACAGAAGCGCGCGCCACATTTGCATGACGCGCTCGGGTAACGCGACAGCGACAGCCATCGATACGCATCTCCGTTGCAATATCGTTCGAGCGTAATTTGAATATATATCGATCGCATCGAAGATCAGTCATCCCACGTCGAGGACGCGCTACCGCGAATAGGGCGGGAGGAAAAGGGGAGACCGGGAAGGCAGCCGGAGTTTTAATTAATGCTGCGGAGTAAATGTCAGAAGTTGGACTCCGCGTTCGGATGTATTCAAATCAGTGGGACCTCGAATTTTCCGTCTTTCTCCGAGTCCTCCTTCCCCGGTTTGGGTTGCCTTGTCGCTCCGCTGCGTGGCGTCAGATGGTCAGACTCGGGTGAAATAAAGCCGAACCTCTCTCTGTTTCTTCTCTCTATTCTCGAATCCATATCTGCTTCGAGTCGGCTCGTCTTTGTCTCTCCTCCCCTCCTGTATCCGCTCATACTACCGACCGGGGTTTCATCAACTTCTAATTCAATTTGCAAGAGAGAACCGACGGCATAATTCGATTTTCGTTGACGCTTACACCCGCGGATGCGATCGAGCGTTCTTTTTCGTTTTTTGAATTTCGGTTAGCACCGCGACGTTACCCGGAATGCATAATTCTTTTTATTTAATTTTTTATTATTTTTTTGACATCTAGCTTTTGAATAAATTGCGGCTCGGTCTCGTATCGTACGCTTTTTTGGATACTTTTTGCGCTAGATGCGGGGAGGCGCGACCCGTGCGATGCGACGTTGTATCGAAAAATGTGAAAGTGATCGATCTGATCAAAAAATGTATTTCGAACGACGCGTAATTGTATGCGAATGGAAAAATTCATTTTATAGTCGCTCGCGCGTACGTGTTTTTTTTTTGTTTTTGCTTTTTTTTTTATTAAATTTACGTAAAATGACAACGGCCTTCGATTCAAGGATACAATTTTGTAACGATTCTTTTAGCCTTACTCATAGTAGGAAATGCAGGATGATAAAGTATTTGAACCTAAAACTCTGATCGAGAGATAAATATTTCAAAAATTTATATACAAACTATAAAGTAAGTTTTATACGAGAAGTAAAATTCTGAATATTCGACATTCTTTTGATATCGAGAAATCGTTCACGATAGGAGTTTATCAACCGATCTACAAAGACGTAAAACTATTTTACACAGCTCACGTCGATAAATGTGCATTTTATTTTCAATTAAGCGGCAATATTTATCTCGTTCTTAAATAAAATTTTCAAAGCTCGAAACATCATTCAAAACATTAATTTCGGCTTACCGAACGATTTAGACAAATATCACCCTGATATCACTTTCCAATGTTCATTTATCTCTCCACGGGACCTGCGCTTTTTTCATTCCCTCTTCTTATTCGTAGGCGAGTTCAATACTCGTAACTATCATAAACCGTTCATTTAGAAGTATATATGGGTACGTACGACGAAACACATATGAAATTCGCAGCGGTGCACGAGTAGATCCGCTGCGTTCCCAGGTTTCCGCGTTCACCGAGGTAATTCGTTCTTATTACGAGAGCTTCTCTCGCGCGTTATCCGATGCGCGTGAATTATTCAGTAGGACGAGGACTGGATAAGTCAATTCATAGATCTGTCTTTTATAAGGCTTTTCCAACGTAATTTCTTTCCTTTCAACTTTGGAGCTGCAGAAAAAAACTCAAAATTGCGGTTGCCACGTTTTTGTTGCGTTGCCTTTACGATACAGATGTTGTTACGGAATCATTCGAGGCAGAAAATTTGCGATACCAATTTAAACAAATATAAATCTTTTTCATTAATCGAACAAAAATTTTTTGCAATCGAATAATATATTTAAATTTTCTCTCACGATATACCATCTGATTATATTTTTTTTCTTACGATATTTTTACGTATTTAAATATGTAGTCCAAAGATGTCTTTGGACATAAAATTTTATAACTAAAACATTCAGCAATCGGGATTTTTATATATTCGTATGGAAATATGATTGAAACAGAGAATGGAAAAATATATCATTTTATTTTTCCTACCAACTAAAGTTGAATAATTGAGATTTACTTTTTCCTTCACTAATGATTATATTATTTAGTAAAATCGTGCTTTAAATAAGAGTTTCATTTTGAATCTTGAAAGGTGAAAGGTATCTTATGAAAATAACGGTATATAAAGCTTAATGAAAGAACACGAAAAAAGAAAAACGTTGGATAACAAAGAGTATAAAAGCTTTTAAGCAAAGTCACTAATGATATTACGGCTAAACTTATGCTACTGCACATTCGATGAATAGAATAAGAATAATCAAGTTTGATGCTTTGTAATTATGTTGGTCTTTCTTTTGTATTTCTTTTCACGTATACCTGCTTCATTTAGAATGTGTAAATTTCATCTTACGTTCCAGTTTAAAGTAGCGATAGAATTTATAAATTCTTCTATCGAAGAGTCGAATACGCTGCAAGTGTTCGCTCTCTAGTTTTGAACTTGTTTTGAGAATGCTATTGTATATTCAATCTTTGAATAATCAAAGTTTAATCTGTAAAAAATGATACGAATGAAATATCGTAACGAAGATTTTTATATCATTGCTATTTATGGCTCTTGGTAAATTATGAAAATATATTGTATTTAGAAAAAAGTTTTTCTCATAAAATTAATGCACTCAATGCAGCGTAACAATGAAAAATAAAATTGTTACTTATTTTAAATTGCGAAAGTTTATTTCTATTACGATATTGTTAAAATATATCGGTGACTCTATGTAAAAGCATGACGATTAATCAATAAAACAATTCATTTCGTAGCACGTAATAATAATCACGAGTTTCGTACAAACAACACGGTTAGAAGTTTAAATTTAAGGAGAAGTCGAAATAGCGTAGAAAAGAATCTTTCGCTCAGAAAAAACGAGTCGAGTAACTCAAAGGTTCAGAGGCATATAACCTAATATCCACGTACAAGGTAAAGATGCTCGTTGCACGGAAAACTCGAAAGTCTGGCATTCGTGCCGATGTTCCGTTGCCGGAGGGCGAAATGAAATCGACGGGCGACGTCTCTCAGTCTGTTTGCCTTTAGGGCTAATAATCTCGCTTCGCCGCGTCCACGAGTTGTGGGAGGTGATACTCACGCAAAAGGGACTCGGAACACCCCGACGACAACCGATAGGGACAACCGCGAGAAGAGTTCGCGATGCGCGTAACGCGATACGTTTTCCGCGTCTCTCGAAAGCCCGCCTCCCGCGGGGATCGCCGGAAATTAATCATCGTTCCTGGCTCCCCTCAAAGGAACAGCGATACGTCGGCAGTACCGCGGCGACTCTCAATTAGCGACTGTTACTTAGGTATCGCGATAAGGCCGATGGCCCGGAGAAACACGAGAACGGCTTACCGGGTGTCCCGACACTCGCCGGAGTCATTTGTATGTAAGCTGCTTTCCGGACCGAACTCTGCTCTACCCCCGTCCAACGCCTCGAGTTCGTTACGTTCGTAATTCTATATGACGCGTTTGATTACGATGCTGTGACGCGAAAACCACGGACGAGCAAAATCAAAGTGATTTTTCATTTATGTTATACACCGTGGTGTTACTTACTACCTATTCGAAACTACTCGAGGGTTTTCCGTTTTCCTATTGCGTGACTATTACGTAGATTGGAAACTGTTCTATAACTGAAAACGGCGGTCCGCTACATGAAAACGCCGACTAACCATTTATTTTTAATTAGATCGTTCGACGAATCATCGATATCGTAGTTAGAAACACGAGTACTGGAGCATTACGTAAAGTCACGGTACCTATCAAATTTTTATAACCAAAAATATACTCTCGATTTACATTTCGTATCCGACGATAACGATTTTCTTTGTGTGAATGATATTTAAGATGTTTCGTCAATTTATCGGAAATGGTAGGCGAAAAGACGAATATTACAATTTTTTAACGTCTAAAAAATTCATTTACACAAACGAAATCTTAAAATATTTTTTGATCCTTCGTCATCCAATCGTTGATTTTTCTTGGTTTCGTCTATTATTCCTACAAATTCCGCTTATTAATCCTACAAACCCAGAAATCAATGTAACAAAGATCTCAAGCCCTTTGCAATTTGATAGAAAAAAAGTATACTGGCGATAATAAGACCCTTCATAAAGTTTATTTCGATGATACAGTTCGGTTACCGCGAAATTTCGCCGAAGCACAGAAAAAATTTGTTTCCCTTCGTCAGCCGACGGTGGCTGCGACCCTCGTATCCCGAGATTGAGAAGGAGAGGAGCGTCGTAAAAGCGTTTGTCGAAAACCGCTCGTAAATCGTTGCCGGATGCCGTCGGGGTGCGAACCTCGAGCAACGCCTTTAAGTCGAACAAATGCCCGAAGTCGACGGCGTGGACGACCGAATGGAATATATTTTGCGCGTCGTTACGACTTTCCGCGATAGATGCGGACCCACCTTAAAAGTTCGACCCGAGGCGAAGAGGAAAGGGTTCTCCCTTCGTTTTCGCGAACGACGCGAGAAACGACGAAAGTTGGAAGCCCGTCGCCACCGAGTCGTTAAGCGTACAGCCTCTCGCCTCTGTTAAGCCCACGCGCGTCTGCTTTACTGCCGGAAGGAAGTGCATCGCCTGATTTTCCCGGTAATTTTATAGTAGTCCCGCGGTAGAGAAGATGCTTGTAATCCGTAAACATTTGCCCAACCTCGCTCTTTGACTATTTGGCTTTAGTAATGGCGCAGCTTCGGCGAATGCCAATGATATGTACAGTCGAGCACAGGCGATAAAAACCACCGCGACTCTCGAGCGCAAGAGTACATATCAATGACATATCAATTCTGGGTATCGACTGGGTGGCGCGGATTGAAGAAATATACGCACACGCGCGCCTGCGTATAATTTATTTATCGCATACCAAATCGCACTCGTGCGCAACGAACCGTTGCGACAAGACGCTCAAGACTGGATCGCTTGTACGTGTGGGAACGAGGCTGGACTACTCCAAGACGCGCGACGTCTACACGACTCGGAGATTCGCTCCTGATTCGCAGGTGTTTGCTCTTTGGATTTCCTCGTTAGTGGAGTTCAATTAGCTTTGCATGCGTTGATTGGGTTGACAATGACCAATCGACAGACCTGATTACGAAGGAAGTCTATTCAAGGATTTAAGGATTTTATAGCGAGGGTCGAATAATTTTGCACTGTATCGTCTAAAAAATTCTGTAAGTGGTCGAGTAATGTAACAAACTTTTCAAATGTTGAAATCTATTATTTATTATACTATGATAAAAGGATACGACGTATTTATAAAAATCGTATATTTTCTTTTAAGATGGATTTTTTCACAAGACATTAATAATAAAGTACTACTGTTTCTATATTAACTTTTTTTATAGTTTTTCAATTACAACTGAATCGATTGAAAGTTATCGAAAAGAAAAATTTATAAAAATATTCTAAATCGAATGATTGTTTCTCATTCATTACTCGATTTAGTTTCTTAATAAGAATTAATATAGTAAATTGGCGCTACAATTGATTTTTCTCTGAAATGTTTCGTGAAATGGAAATATATTATTAACGGCTTGAAAACTAGTTTTATATTTCTAATATTTTCATATAGATAGCCGTTTGCAATATAAAATTTTTTTTAAATCTTAACAAATATTTAAAGTATGTGTTAATTATTTGTGACACTTAAATTAGCACTAAATTCATACATTTTTATAATAAATAAATTATAATATCACAATTTAAAATTACAAACATTAACAATTCTAATTATATTGCAATATCCTTTTTTAGCTATTTTATACATATATATAATTAAAGATATTGATTAAATAAAAGATTAAAATAATTGCTTTGAATTAGATTGATCCAAATTAGAGTGAATATTAGTGAATGTTATAATCTAACTATGGTTGTATTTGTCAAAAAATTATACTAATTGTTGTCTTTTTTTCTATTTTCTATTTTTTTTATTGCACGCAAATAACAATGAAAAAAAAGAATACTACAAATGATTTTAAAATAAAAATTATAAGAAATATGTTATGCATCTTGTCACGTAAAATTAGTTGATGAATCGCAATACCATACTTTAGTTCTATATATATATTTCATAAATTAATCATTTACAGTCCATTTATAATTTAATTTAATTAAATTAATTTTAAAGCAGGAGCGTATGTTGTTTCAAATTTCAAAAACATATTAATATTTTAAATTTCAATAACATATTAATATTTCCTATTAGAATTTGTTAGAGTAAAAAGTATTTTGAAGCGAAAAGAAAAATTTCGAAATTATTGTCTTTGGTCTGTCACTTGCAGAATATCATCCGCTTGTTATCAAGTCTCTTCATCTCATTCGATAAATTCGATTTTGTCTCTCTTTCTTTCTTTTTAAAGTACTCTTCTCAAGAAATCTGTTCCCGACAGGATATAGCTATTCTCTTTCATTCTTGCAAGAGAGAGAAGCACTCGTCTATTGCCTTGTCCTCGACGAAATAAAGCAGTTTACAGACCGAAGAGGTAAGTAATTAGTGGTGTTCGCCTACTTCCTTCAAATGAGAGCGAGAAGGAGAATGGAAGAAAGAAGCGTAAAAGAAGATGATATTGGACCAAGAACTGATATCTATTGCTCTCAACCGAACCGATTACGAGACAGACGATCGGGTGTAGAGTACCGACGTCTCTCTCTCTCTCTCTCTCTTTGTTCTTTCCCCCACCCTCACTTGGATGTAAGCCTGATAAAACCTATTTTATTATTTTATTTTTTTAATTTTTTTATCTACTTACGGCCGTATTTTCTTAATCGGCTTTGGTGGTTTGGTATTGTTTATCCGTATAAATGTACATTTTAATATTTTGGATTTAGCAAGAATTTCTGCAATCCTATTTCACGAGTGATTAAAGTAAGAGATAATTATATAAACGATTATGAAAGAACAATATTTAATGTTTTAATCAAAAACCAATAAATTCTTAAATTTCTAACAATTTACTATTGCTAGATGAACACATTACTTCAATATTTTCTAATGATCAATGTTTGGATCAAAATTATTGACCCTATATTTCCATTGTGAAAATATTATAAGTTTGAAGTTTTCTAACTCTGCATAAAAATTATTTTAACTACGCAAATAAAAATACTTAAACGTTTTCGTTAGAATTTTGGTATGCTTTTTTCAATTAGTAGTTTTCGAATACATTAGTTTTTTCTTTTATTTATTTACTTTATTTTGTTTCTGTTTAGTGTTTATTAGAGCGCTTCTTCTTCTTCGTTTTCCAATGATAATATTAGATTTATCTTTTTATTTTTAACCATTTAAATAAAATTAATTCCTTTTATTCCGAAATTATGTAATTTATATTTTATGAATTTTAACCGCATATTAACAACATTTTTTTATTTTCAATACTTTTCAATTTTTGGTACAAAATTAACATGTTTAACTTTGGAAAAACAGGCAAAATTACAATAATAAAAGCATTTATTTTATCATTAACTATATTATTACATAATTTATTTACAATTGTATAATTAGAATCTTTTTAAAGCAAAGTTAAAGCTTTCAATGATATTACATTACATTCACATTACATTAAAAAATATATATTATACGTTAAATTTTTTTCGTTTTTACTAGTGAAAAGTTTGAAATTTGTATAAAAAGTTACTTTACTATATTTTACCAAGCTACGAATTTTAAAATTTAAGTTACATCATTTAATGAAAACTTATTTACTATTTTCTATGAATTTGTGAATTTAGTTTTAAATTCCATTGAAAATATACTAGAATTACAATAATACGGATTTCTAAAAATAATTATTATCTCAACGATTTGAGAACAACCAGAGTAGAAAAAAAATATCCATTTATACGTTTTGTATCATTTTTATTATAATACGTACTACTTTCAAATATCAATAAATTATCAGATAGAATAAATATTTATAAACCATACGTTATTTAACAAATAGTAACTTTTAAAAATATTTTTCTAAAAATAACGATAAAAATACTATTTTTATTTAATCGATACTTACAATAAGCTATATTCAACTAATTTAAAAAAAGGGGTGTAGTATAAGTATAATATATACAATAGAAAAATTAAATGACAATGTACGCGTGTTTTTCACATTATTCAAACAATTAAAATTGTCAATTTGGTTTTGATTTATCACTAATGGATTATTTTGCAAGTGGATATTACTCGATAAGCTAAACAGTTCACTTTTGTATATATTGTACATAATACAATGCGTTCACGAAACGGTCGTCTTTGCTAAGATGCAGTCGTACACAGTCGAGTTACCCCCATGGATCAAACTCAATCCAAGGAAAATAGAGACATTTGGACACCACTCGCAATGAATATGCAACGAACGCGAGTCCGAATTCAAAATGAGTTTTTCGAGGTCAGGTAATGAGTGTCAAGCTCAGAGATGGAACGCCATGTGAATTCGCGGTCGAACGATCGCGTAGATGTTGCTCTGGTTTGTCATCGCTACCCTAGCTAACTTTCACTTTTCAGTCGTAACAAGCCGTTTTCGCTCGCTCGAGGATACAGGAGCGGTTCCGCGAACCGTTCGATCGACTGTCTCTGCAGATGCCGATACGAGCACGGAAACCTGCGCCGAGGGAAAGCCCAAGTTTTTCGAATCTACAGCCGTCAAAGTTTCATTTTCACCATCAAGACTTTTCATTTTATATTCAAATGAGGCGTGTACTCGTAATAAATTATATTTCTACACGGCGTTTATTCGAGTGCGAAGAATCAACTCGAGAGAATTATAGCTGCGTGCGATCGAACGAGTTACTTAAGTTTCAGATTTTACTTACATTGTAATTCTATTACAAAAAGTCGAGCGCTCTTTTCATCGAAACGGTTCCAAAATAATTTCAGCGACGATCCGTGAAGCGAACGCTATTATTCGACATAAAAGATTTTTTATTAGTAAGTTGAAAAGTTTCTGAATTTTTGATCGTTTCTTCAATTTACAACGGAAAGATTCATCCAAGTTTATGCTTTAAATATACTTTTATAACTGCTGGCTGCATAAAATCTAATTACTCGCTTAATCTCGCAAAAGTCAGGACTCTTTCTCTCGCGATCTGTAAATTATAAAAAAACTAGCGAATTTTTTAATAAAATTGTCTTTGATATCTAGTGTAACGTAAGGACTTATATTATGTATTATCGAACGAACGAAATTGATTAATTAGACCCAGCGCTGACTCCATTACTCATACGAAGCTTCTGTGCTTTCGTTTCCAAGAAGGGCAACCTTCCGTAAACTTTCGGGAAGTTTGACGCTCCTTTCTAATAAGGAGCAAGTAACTAAATTATAATAGATTACATCGCGATCCGTGGCTAACGTTCTCCGAGTAGAAAGACACAAAAGGACCTGGACTGGAAAGTCAGCGCAGCCTCTTTTGGAGAATCAACGCGTTCGACTTGATGGTATCGGCGGCGAGGTTCCTCGGACTTCCGGGAAGGAAATCGGTTGGGCAGGAACGGACTGATAAGCTAAATTTTCGAGTCAGCGTTCCAACGTCGCATTAGCATTTGGCGAGAACGCCGTGAAGTCGCGGAGGTGCGGGAGGAGGTGCAGGAACCGGAGAAGCGCGGACACGATGATCGATTAATCAAGCCAGCGTCGACAACGGTGACGCCAGTTACGCCCGCGGCCGCTGATTGATAACCAAGGCCTTTATTAATCGACGATGCGTCTCGCGCTTCTCCTGCTAAAATTTACACAATTACGCGGGGCGCAATAATCGCCTCGCGGTGCATCGCAATTGTTTACACTGACGATGGCGTTCGCGCCGCGTGGCTTGCTCGTTAAGCGAGTCGTAGAGCTCGGTCAGGGTGGTCCTTTGAATCTTTGGTCGCCACTTTTACGATTTTATTGCCAACGATTTCCCGACGAACCTTGCGCTTTTTTATCTCCGATTTTATCGTCCTTAGTGCCGTTCCTATCTAGCGAGATTAATCGCGCGGATGATGGAGATAAGAGGACTCAAGTTCGTCGGACTTGGGTTTGTCGAAATCCAAGTTTATTTACGAAAATTGGCTAAAATTTTCGATAAAAGATACCGTTAATTTAAACCATTTATCGCTTAAATTTTCAACTAATTTCATAAATATTCATCTTCGATACGATAAATCCGATGTAGCTTATCGGAAAATTTTCCCGTAAGGATAAATATTCGGTACAACTTTAAAAAACTGGTCATGTTTATTATTATAGTTATTATCACGTAATTTAATATCTCCAATTATCCTGTCATATTTAAAATTTAGTTCTATCAAAATAATTACATTACGGACGATTAATTTAATCTTCAATTGCATCTCGAGAATCTGATATGTACAAGTAATAAAAATAATCCATGGATAAAGTAATTAATTCTTGTTAATTATTATACAAGTATAGAATAAGTAAGTAAATGAATTAATTTTTTTAGTTAATCGCGAATTACTTTTATAACAAAAACTGTTTAATATTTGTTTCTTTAAAACAACTTACAATGCGCTAATAAATATGACATTGATATTCTATATTTATTATTATAAAAGAAACAAAACTGAAGGAATAATATTAACGTTTAAATATTTCAATAGTCACCAGTCGAAAAATATTTTTATCATGTATTATCCATATAAAATCATATATTATCTATAAGAATTAATTTTTGACTTTGCTATTTATAAAAAACGAGGGCACATTTCGGTCATAATCAATGGATATTTTGAATCATAAAATGGCATCGCAACAAATACTTTTAGCATTAGTCGTATTATATAATTGTTGATCAATAATTGGATATTTTTGAAAAGTATGTAGCAAGGAACAATAGAAATGTGAAGAGACTGTTTTGCCGATTGTTTGAAAATAATTCGCTATAAAATAGCATTATTGGTAAATTTCTTTAAAGGATATTGTATGGCAATTACGTATGCGATTGTGATTTAATAAATTAATATACGGTGATGAATATACGCCTTTACTCGCCCATTTACTGGAATAAATGTATCACGCAAATTTTTCATTATGCAATAAAATCCTGAAAAATTAGCAACAAGAATGTTACATATATCCGTCGTAAGTTGGTACTTGCATTATTTGCGAGTATAATAAATAATATGAAACCATATCGAAAATATGTATAAAAAAATAACTTATATTAATTAAGTTATATTAATGCATAGTAATTATAATTATACGATTAAAGTATATCACGATTAATGTTTCAAAAACTACCTTAATATTTTTGTATATAAAACGCTTTTCAGAAATAAAGGAAAAAATTCTGGAAGAAAATTATTCCTTTTAAGATTATAACAATCACTATTATTTCGTTAAAAAAGTGAAAGATAGGCTACAAATAATGATAACATAACGTTTTACTTTACAATTGAAAAATTCGTTGATAATAAAAACATGAACAATTGAGTAATAGTAATGACTGCTTTTTTAATATATTCAACCAAAAATTGTACTCAATCTCGCATTGAGTTTACTAGCGTTATGCCATTAAAAATAGTACAAATATATAAGGGTATATTGTTTCGTTATTTATAAAAAATTTATTTATATATATAGTTGATAAGTAATTTAAATATAACTTTAAAAAAGCATGGACAAATGAGAACTTATTTATTTACAAATAATGTTAAGAGCAAAAACAACTACAGTAAAATTTATTATTAAATCGAATAAAATTATAATTTTTTATAACAAAATATTTCTCAAAAATTGCTAAAATATTGATCAAATTTAAATTTAAAATATTTTAAATCTTTGATAAATAATTTAAAAATAATAAATTTATAACAACGTCTTGAAAACAAATTAAATTAATCAGTAATTAATAAAGTGCATTTTAATATATTATCTGTTAGAATAGTATTTATAAAATTTACGAGTATCGAATGGTTCATAAAAATGATATCTTAAATTATATTCTGTCAAATTTTATTAAATAACAATTGATGTCATTCAAATGACTATCAAAAATAATTGACTTTGCAAGAATCGATTGTCAATGCAAGATTATGCGTCATCTCTCTTTAGTCTTACTGTAATCGACTTCAATTCACGTTAGTAATCTTACGATCACTATAAAAATAAATGGAAATAATAAGTGTCAAAGATTAACATTTCGTATAATCCATTTGTAAATACCTTTATTAAACCAAATTTAGATTTTCGATTATTTTATTACGGCACATTTGGATGATTAATTGCGTATTAAGGAAAAAAATATATACATCTATATAAAATAAAAAGCTTTAATAAGATATATTTTTTACGATAAATCGTTAATTTTAACGATTATACGTAATATAAGATATACGGAGTATGTATTTCAGAATATTTTATTACAATAAATCTGATGCATCTATCGTAAATATAGTAGTATCGAGCTAAATTTAAAGCCTCAAATTAACAAAAACAAAAATTAATAAATTATATCAACATAATTATAGTTATAATTATTTAAATATATAATTTATTTTAACTTTAATACTGCCAAAAGAGATAAAAATAAGAATAATTATTAAATATCAAATTACGCGCATTGCAATTACTTTTCGTACATTGTTATAATATTTTACTATATCTGGCTTTCGTAATATCTTACGTTCGAGCAACATTATACTACGAAAAGAGAAAAACTATTGCTCGAATAATAAAAAAAATAACTTAAAAAAAGAAATATTTTTCTTCAATATGAACATCCTTCTACCGTGTAACTATAAGAACAAGTCGACAAGACGACGACTCCAACGAGTTGTTCTTTCTCATTTTCGTTCTTCGTTCGTGCTGCGTCGTCGCCACCACTTTAAAACAGTTGTACTACAGTTCAATTGAAAAGTTAATTTTGTTCTACAGTAGCATGAAATAAAGTCCATTGTAAAACAAGGTTTAAAATTTGAGTATAAAATATAATAATTGCTTTTGCAAACTGCAGGAACTGAAATCCAGTACAACTGTTTAAAGGAGATTGTCGCGAGTTAATAATATACAAGAATTGGTTGGAGGTGGTGGACAATTTTATTTGTTTTCTCGAAGCGATAAATGTAAAGATCGCTCGACGCGCATTATTCTTTCGAAAATTCTCGAGACCGCGCTTTTTTAATGGAGACTGAGTAAAGCAGCGACATTTGCATTTGAAATGGAAATCCCATTCTCAAGACGGAGCGTCGGCTTTGCACTTTCGTCACGCCAACGCGATCATCTTATTATCCCGCAGTTAAAATTTATAAAGATCCTTAAAAAGTCTCTCTCTCGCGAGAACTACTCCAAGTGCGAGTTCAGAGTAAGTATAGTAAGTAACGAAATAATGCAATTTTCCTCCGTGCGCTTTCGAAAATTATTGTCTCGCGCGTGTTTATACGTAAACGGCGTCGGTGCTTGTTATGCCTCCCGACCGTGTCGCCAACAATTTTTGTAGACAATATTCCCCCTTCCCTTCTCCTTTTTGTACAGCCTTTTTAAGTTAGCGAGCAGCACGGAAATTAACGGAGCTTTTTATATGATTTGCTGTGCCGTGAAATATCACCGCTTATTTTCGACTCATAGCCGCTATTTCCCGAAAAATCCTTGCCTGAAATACGTTCGTCCGTAATCTATGATGACATAAGTACTGACGAAATTTCCCCTTTCCAGACCTACAAAATTGCATTTTAATTTTAACCACGTTCGTAGCTTTATTGAAATGTTTGAAAATTAGACACCTTAACGAATTTTATGAAATAATTCAACGATTTCCGTTTTCAGTATAATCAAGTCTCGTTCCATAAAACTTTCGCCTTGTTCGTTGGGTACTTTAAATTGCAGTTATTAAAAATATTATTTTATTTGTTATATTAAATTAAAAAATGTTGTAAATTTTCATAAATTTTTTATGTAAAAGAGTGTAATGGTCACTTAAATTTTGATCATTGGTTATTTGACTTTTCATAATTAGTCTAAGTCTACTATTATAGAAATATATTTATGCAAAATAAACATTAAATATCGAATAATTCAACCGAATAAGGACATACGTGCTAATTGAAGATTAAAAAATAATGACTGCAGCTGTAAGTAGAAGCTATTAATTTCAATTGAACGGCAATTAGTGCCTTGAAATACAGACGGTCCAAACACTGGTATTCTTTAACGCCGCCGTACTAAGGCCAGAAATGCCCGCCCCCTTGAAAAGATTGGAAAATGAATGATGGAAGTCGGGAAAACAGAGAAAAACAACCGTTAACAAGCGACCATAATCCTTATTCGATTGCCGAGTTACTGCAATTCATTATGCGAACCTTTTTCCGATAAAATAGTTTCGTATCGCAAAATTTTATAATGATTTATCAATATACAAAGATGCTGAATTATTTTTATTATTAGAATTTCAATTTAGTACAAGGATGTGAAAGTAAAATTTTTCTCCTCCAAAGTTTTTTTTCTATAATTCTTTTACTAATTTTATGAGATATTAATGATGCGTTACTTCATAATTCTAAAATGCGTGTAAGGATAAACGCTTTTTACGTTAATTATATTCATTTTACGACTTTATTTCCACGATGTCACAAATATGAAAAATGTTTGCATAATCAATTATCCGCTTTACCGATAATAATGCCCTGAGGTTTATTACTTACAGTGACCTAAGTTTTCATTAGGAAAGTTATTGCTGAATTGTACAGCTTCACTCACCTGAAACAAAAAGGAAAATAAATTAATTGATATTTCGCGCTAAAATTGTACCGAATAAGTTTTACATCTAATAAATTATTATGTCAGTAAAGTATTATTGATCTTCACTAGAATGTTAAAATTGAATGAAACTGGAATAAACTGATTTCATTGTAATCATTAATAGCATAATACAAGGATACATCAAAACGTAACGGAACTACTGATCCAATTGAAATCGGTAACGCGTTTTATTATCAACGCGAAACAGCATAGTACTAAATTTATAAGTCAGTAAATATTCCACGTGAATCGGGTCCAAGCTACTCGTTTTTCGTTAGTTCGAACGAAAGTCAAGGAACTTTGGATAAGAGAAAAATAAAACTAAAGAAAGAAAAACTAAATGAAATTTATTTCAAAAAAATTGAGAAACGCATGGCTATGTTCGCGATACAAAGTTCTTGATAATCCAAGACCGCGCTCGACGTTACCACAGAGTCCAGTCGCCACCTCAGCACGGAAACGAGTAGCTAAATTCAAATCTTCATCCTGCTCGGCAACTCGACGACATCTACCCACGCTAAAAGTTCCGAGTCGAAGTAAATTACGCCAAATCATGTGTCGCGACGATCGTAAGTGGTCGGGATGATCGGGAAAAGTCACGAGTCAATCGAGCACTCACGAGCTCCTAGTGCGCGTGCCCCCGATCAGCGATAGGACGACGGACGGAAATTAACGGAGTCACCGGCTGAATTAGCGTAGGTGCCTCACGCGCCTGAACGCGATCATAAGTGACGCCATCCTGATTACGCAGGAGCTCTAACGGCAATGTCGCTGACTCGCAGCCGACAATTAAGCAATTGTCCGTAGTCTCGGTGTCGTGGCGCGCGACAATAGTTACAACGTCGGACGCGAATCTAGTGTGAAATCGAGGCGAACGAGAGACTGAGAGACCGAGAGGGAGGGAGGGAGGGCGGGAGACGAGAGCAGCTACTCTCGCCGGCTTAATTCGTTTTGCATCGGACGAGGGAGGACAGCTTGCCCTGCGCGTGGTAACCAATTTTGGCTCCGGGGACACGGGGATAAAGAGTTTAGCCGAGGGAGAGATGAGCGACCTTAGGTAGGCGCGGCCGGTACGTATAATGGCGCAGAAGGCGAGAAGAGCCGTAGAACCGAAACGCGATTAAGCCGGTGCTGCGTCGTCCGCGCGGTGACCGCGGCTCCGACGGCTACGACAGCGTCCGGGTGCACTTACCGACTCTTCCGCGGGCTAAGAGGATTCCGAGTATCCCTATTCCTCTGTAATAGAGTTTTCGCTATTTATTCAGAAGTTAATTGCTGCAATGGAGAAATTAGAGTCGCACGTACTTTTATCGGGCACAAGCGATATTTCTGCGCGGAGATGTCGGCCGTTCTTCTTCTAAAAACTTCTAAAAAGGATGATGCACAAGGTAAGCGTAGCTTGGACTTTTTCCCTTTTACGATAATTCCTTTGAAAATTAGTTTTAAGTGGTACCTTTGATTTATTAATTAAGTACATGGCATTTATTAAAGTACGCTATTAACGTTGTTGTAACAATGACCGATAAATCCGTAAGTTTGATTGAACGAAAATTAAAAATCATTTTTCGTTTTGGTTGATTTACTGATTTTTGCTTTTAATTTTTAATCTTTAATTTTCGTATTAAATATTACAAATATCAAAACAAAAAATACCTGATAAAAACACATGTTAATTATATATAATTTTGACATATTCCTTATACTTTAGTAAAAATAAAATTCATTTCTAAACAAATATTTATTTTTTCAATTTATTACAGGCACTGCATAATGAATATAATATTATAATTTTATAAAATCTAATAACAAATCGACCTATTTCGGAAATAATATTATAAGAATTTAAACGTTGCCGCTAAATGATATATTAACATTACTCTATCAAGATTGGGTCAACATTTATTCATAATAAAAATAAACATTTTAATACATTATCTTTCCACACATCGTTCTATACATATTTGTATATTTGAGTTAAAACGTAAAATTAAAACTTCAACTATAAATCTACATGAAAATACACTTAACTAATGTACATAAGATTATGTAAAATGTTGGTTTAAAGTACTCGTACTTTGAGTTTCAAATGCGTATATATTAAACATATTACGAAAAATATTAAAACCTTAGTTTTAAAAATTATAAAAATTGTCTAAGTTATATAAGAAACGAATTTGTTTAAAATAAGACTTCCAAAATTTCTTAGAATGAAACTATTTATGTGATTAACTTAGAAAGACACAAAGATTTTTCTATTCGTGTCATCACATTTTTCGGTTGTGTTAAGAAACAATGATTTGAAATATAAAATATACGAATATTTTATAGTTTTAATAGACTCTATTCAATTATCAATGATCGATTTTCTTAACAATAGCCAATCTTACTCGCGATCAGTTCGTTAGAAGTAAGAGAAGGTCAATCTCGTGAAGAACTGCTTGCATTAAAAAGTAGCTCGCGGTTCCAGTTCCATCTTACAAGCGAGCCAGGTAAATCCATGAATTACGAAAACCGCAAAGGCTCTTGCGATGTACGGACAGACGTGATACTGAAGATTAAAAAAAGACAGAAGTCGAGGACACTAAGTACCGGGGAACGGATGTACGACGAATGTAAACGGAAAATAAGAGTATTCGACGATCTTAATTTAAGCACGCGCTTCTCCTACGATGCCTTTGTTTTTTTGCCGGTGTTTCTTATTGTTGCGAAGAGTCCGTAGCGATGCACACATTGGAAACGCTAAACATGTAAGAAATCGTTCGAAAGTAAATTTAGCGGAGTTCATAATGAGATTTGTAGGCGCAATGAATTACCTAAGGGATAGAATGAGAATAATATCTCTTGTGTATGTGTAACTTGAAGGATTATAATAATTGTATTTTAATTTTTCAATTGTATCTGGACGTTTTATTTATTTTCTGATCGATAAATATGGTAATTAAATAAAATGAAAGATCGCTAATATTTTATAAAGTTTTTGATGAATGGTTGCACTGAAAATTCTTACAAGAGTCGAAGCTATACTTTAATCAACTGAATTCAGTTTATTTAACTACAAGATATGAATTGTATATACGCTGTGAATCTGATTTTCTTTTTCGATTTCATTAAACGTAGAAATAATAACGATTAATTAACCACTTAGATAACGGATGGAATCATATTTTCCATGATTGGTCTTTTATATATTAAATTATAATCTTATCAAGGATATAATCAATTTACTAGGTTTACTTAAAAAATCATTTTAAAATACGCATTGAATTGAAAATATTTTTATTTTTATTAACTATTTATCATGAAATTTCCATAAAAATATTTACTCGTTTTTAAATACATTTTATTAATTAAAAAATTTGTATTTCCAAATTCTGAAATTACATTCACAAATTTCTTTTCTATATAAAAATGGAATAAAATATCTTTCATTGTTTCGATCTAATAATTGTAATAAAAAAGTCTAATAATATTTTAGTATCGATTGCATCTTTTGAAAAATTATTTTTTTTTAATTATTTGTCTTATATTTTTATTTAGTATATAAACATCATTTATTATATAAAAAAATATAAGTTATAATTAAAAAAAGTATATAATATTACCAAAGTATAATAATATCTTTACAATTTTAAACATTAGAAATTTTTTTAAGTTTTAAAAGATTGGTTAAATATGAAAAAAATGTATTATAAAATGAGGAAGAAAACGTAGATAAAAAAAGGATGTTAGATGTGCAATATGGAGTTTATCGATATGGGAATTAAAGTAACTCCTGCTTTTCTGTTGCCGTTGGAAATGACTAATACGTGTACTCGCATATTTCCGGTTCATGAACTTCGTAAAATCGAACCTAACTCGATAATTATTGTATTTCACCTTTCTATAATGATATTTTTTGTGTAATATTCTTCGCTTCTAGTTTCTTAATATTGGTAATTATATTTTATATAATATAAGATAATATTGATAAATTATCTATAAAAATTAAATTTTTCTAAAACTTGTTTTGCAAACTAAAAATTTACAAATATTTTAATTTTATTTATTTATTTGTTAACATTAAAAGATATTTTATAAGAGTAGAATAATTTTATAACGTAATTTAAGGTTTTTCATATTTTAAAACTATTTTACAACTATTTTACAACATAAATATAATTAATTTGTAATATGTGTAATTAAGAATATATATTTTAATCGCTTAAAGAGGATAAGATAACGTAAAATCAATACTTTTGATAAATTATAAAACCATTATTCAACTAGTATAAATAAGTTTTAAACAAGTTGTAGCTGTTATAAATATAATTTCTAATAAAAGATGTTTTAAAATGTATTTTAAATTTGTATAGCATAATGTAAATTCATGAAGCTATGCTTTATAAAATATATCGTGGAATTCGTTATATTTCATCAATATAATAATATGCTGATATTATTATTAATATTAGTAATACATTAATATAATTTATGTACGAACACAAATATTTTAATACAGGACATAATGAGTCTCGTATGAAATCAGATTAGGAAAATTGTAGATTTCAATTTAAATATAAGCTTTTTATGTATCATTTTAAAAACATACAAAAAACAAATACATATTTAAATTAACTATTTAAATTCACTATTCGCACACAAAGAATAATAATCAAATTAATTACATTTATTAAAAAATTTCAAAACTTTATATATATATTATTCTAAAACTTCATTCGTAAAAACAAATTTTACAATAAAAAAAGAGAAAGAAAATGGGGAAGGAAAAAGTAAAAATTTTAGTTATATAACACTGTGATAGATAATTAACCGTAAAAGGAAAAGAAAGTCTGGTCGACGCAACCATTAAGGATATTGGAAGATTATTCATGGGATGTGAAGCTTTCATCATCGGGGTAAAAAAGTTGAACGAAGACAATATAGAAGAATCGTGATTGAGAGGAGGCAGCTCTTCAACTAATATTAATCCCTTTACGAGTGACCGAAAGAATATCGCGCGCTGATGATCTTAGCGATTTCGTTCCCTTATTTGTAGGTGTAAATCTAATTATCTCGGTACATTTTTTTCAGATCGAAGACAAGCAAAAAAAAGGAACTAAACATAACGAAAGGAAGACCCGAAGCGGAAGCATGTCAATTTGAATTAGGGAATCAATATATGCAGCACGGCTATGAAGTTTGTTGTAACTAGATCTGTTTCAGTTAGCTCAATGAGATTTGGCATGTGCGTGATTTTGGTTGAAAATTGGATTATGGTTTGAAACTATTAAGCGACAACCTATTTATGGCAAGTCTAATAATTTTCGATGTAGTTAACATTAACATAACTTTCGATTGAATTATTAATTTTGAAGTTACGAATCGATATTTTAGTGGCCGCCTCGTATCTTATGGTACGCTACTCGAATCAGGGCTACACATATAGCGTCTTGATTATTGCAATAATTAGTATCTTTCTTTTATGCTTTGATCGTATTTTAATAGTTAACTTCGAAATATGCTAATGAGTTCTAAATATTTTTATTTTCAACGTAATATAAAAAAATCATTGACTTTCAGAGAACCATATGTAATAAAATAAAAAACAAGAAATGATTCTAATTAAAATTTAAAAACTACATGAAATATAATAAAATCGTGGCTACGTTATCTTTTAGTTATGAATAATTTATTATAGATTATTAATTTATGATAAATTATAAGTATCTTAAATTTAATGTAAAATAAAAATGAATGATGTTTAATATATATATATATATTTTTAAATTCATAAAAAAAGCATATATTACAAAATATTATTCCATTCATGTCTTAATGTTAATTTGCGTAGTAAATTAAAGATATATTATAAATTATGAATAATAACGTTTTCCATAAACTTTTCCTTCCGGTACTGTCATATAGTAAGATTATATAAAAAGATGTACATCGAATCGTTTTCTAAGGGAGTGAGTATTCAAAACAGATATATCATGAATTTGAATGCATCGAAATTTGCAGAAGATAATATCATATTGATGTAGAAGTATAAGATGTTCTAGAAAATCGTAAGGAAACTGAATTAACATATGCAAAATGATATTCCATGTTCGTGAAATTATGAATATTATTTTATCAAAACTTTCTCTTGAAAAATATACACATTTATAGAAATTATAAAGTTTGGAGACAATGTCTTTTAAAGAATTTTATGTATATTTATAATAAAATTATCAAAAGTTTTTAAATATTATGTTATTATCGTGTAACACATTTATTATACTATCTTTTGTCAAACAAAATTATAAACCTTTAAAATTTAAATGTATATTAATATTGAAGATTGTGAAAGGCCTTTATAAATTTATAAACGAACAGTGCATTTTATAATTTTATGATTATGAAAGGTTAAAAAAAGACCGAGGTTTAATAAGGAATCCAAAGGTGTAAATTAAACTCGACTATCCAACGACTTTCTGGATTATTTCTCTTTAAACAAGATTATTTCTCGCATTTTTGACAAGCCATAACGTCAAAATCGAGATGGAAGGGAGTAGTTGAAAAATAAATAAAGTAAAACAAAAAATAAAGAGCAAGCAATCGAAAAGCGCGGCTCGGGTTTTATCTTTTCTTTGTCCGTTCCCTCTCTTTTTCTCTCATCCGTCTCTCGATTTTATTCTATTTATCTCTGTATCTCTAATTCTTTCATTCGTTTACGGGCAGTCGGAATCAACTCAATCATCGCGTGGTAATTAGGAGAAATTGAGGTGCTACCGTCGTCGTTCCTACTGACGAAGAAGCGGAAGGAAAATATAATTAATTGCTGTTTCCAGAGCACAGGTTACATAGGGAAAAGCACCTGTTTTATATACCACTTTGAACTATTTATAAATTTATAATTTGTTCTCTATACAAAATTCATTAGCCAAGTTGTAAAAGCATATTGTAAAATAATAAAAAGCTGTAATTGGAGTTTTCTTATTTCAAAAGATATAAATAATAATTAAAATAATTATAATTTTATGATTGAAGAAAGTCATTACTAATTCAAGTAGTTTTCACCCATATTAATTTCATAACATCATGAAACACTATCGAAGTAATAGATTCTACAATATCGATGTATATCATAAAAATATTTAACAGTATATTTATATACAAATTTGAAAAATATCTAGATCTTTTATTTTTTTTATATTTGTTACCGAGTAATTTTGTTTTGTCTTAATATTTTAATTAAATGATAAATAATTCGGTATTTTTTATCTCGTTAGAAGAAACAACTTAAAAATAATAATTAATTTGATTTTATCTATTTTTTCGAGTTTAGAATGCTAATAATTAAAATTTCTATATTCTTTGTTTAAAAAAATGTTTGTACGTGCATACATAAAGTATAGCCCATGATTCGATCGGTTTTTCGAATTTACCGATGTTCATCGTGCAATTTCCAGCGGACAAGGCTAAATAAAAAAAACAAATATTGAAATTCAGTTACGTCGAACATTGCTACTTCTGGGATTATTTATATAATTGTTAACAAAACAAAACCATATCACTTTTCGTACATACTTTATTTACTATACTCTCGGTACGAAAATTTAAATATTTAGTATTTTTTTCTCTTTTTGTTTTACCTAAAACGAACACGATTGTACTGTAAATATATGAATAAATGTTATATAAAAATTAACGATGAGTTGAAAAAAAAATTAATGCATAAGTAAAGTGTATCGACGTAAAGAGCGTAAGTATGTAAAAGAGGAAGTATCACGGAGATTTTCTGTCAGGTGGTAATGTTTCTACGCTGATGTATATAAGCAAGAGAAACAGTCTTCGATTAGTATACAAGCGAGTCCTTAGTATTATCTCTCATGGGATTAAGACAGAATTGGATTACAGAATATTACGGACTAGTCGAGTAGGTCCATTTGGGATGAAACGAGTAACACACATAATCACATCCTATGACCAACTTGCTTCCGTATCAGAAACTTCACATTAATATGGGCTAATTAAAATTTTTGCAAGCATTTTTTAAAAATATTTCATATAATTAACTTCGATAAAATATAATATTTAATTAATTTTAAGTTTAAAAAATATATGCGTGGTTTAATTTTTTTATCAAACGAAAATAATCTACAAATACGATTGATTAAAATAATAAATATACAAATTTAATTTTTAAGTTCATCAATTACATAAAATGTTTTTACGTAATTTATTCGAAATCGTATTTATCAAAAAAAGTATTATACATTTGTAATTTGCAAATACTTTTATGCGAACCCTAGTAAAAAAAATCTTATTGTAGTATAATAATATATTTGAACGTAATAATCGAAAAATTAGATAGAAAGAGGGTTACGCGCGATAAACAAAGAGAAATTATTATCGTAAATACAATCGTAAATAGAATGAGCGTCGACTAAAAAGATAAAATTGTAAACGCTAGCGCGAGATATACGTACATAGAAATAGAGTGCGAGGCTATACCCGTGTGTGCAATTAATTATACAGATCTGCATTACAATATATTTATTTATCTCGTTAAGGAAATCCCGTAATTTATTTTTATTTGCTACGAAGCTTAACGATTCCTCCCGCAGTAACGATGGTACGACCGTGTTAATCATTTAAAACTCTTTAAAGCTAGTTCGGAATAGAATCTGTACGTTCTTGAAATAATTACGGAATCAACGCCTTCTATAACCGGAATCGCGTTTCGAAACGATCAATGGAATTAGAAAAATAACAGACAATTTCAGTGGGCTTATGCGAATCGATGGCTCGTGATTAAACGTGCGCGCTTCTATCGACTGGTATTAAACGCACACGCGAAACCCGTGTTCGTCGGATAAATAACCAAGTGCACTGGAAATACTGGGTATAGCGATAATTAGCGGTTCGTGTCGCGTCACTACACCACAGCGGCGCCTCTGATTTCACTCGCAGACGTCCCCGTTAATTACAGCCGGGCAGCATCGACGCTGCATCACGGGATTCACATCGGTGCGATTCGATCGCGTCCCCGTAATCCAGTGGACGCGTTCCTCCAACGCAGCGGTGCGTCTTTAGTGTCGACGTCGACTCCCGAAGAGGAAATCGAGATAACCTTGTAAGATTTCTTCAGCTCCCTTTTTGACTGGATTTCGCACCTGACCCAATTTTCTTTCAACAATTCGGAATTACCATCTCGCGTATGGAATACCTTCGTTTACGAATTATCCTCATAATTAATCTTGAAATTATATCGCACCCTTTACTAAGTAAAAGAATTTCTCGAAAATTACGTTCGAAGGGTTCATCAGAAAAATTGGATCGACCGCATTCGGTACGATGATGCTTTGACGAAAATGTATGCGTCTTCGTATATGTCGCGCGCGATCCTTCGGACGTTAAAAACTGTCGAGCGATTAAGAGTTGTCCAAAAATTATTCACTCTCGATATTCGTAAAAAAGCGCAAAGAACTCGATGAACTCGTGCGATTGCTCCTCGTTACTCGTCGCTAAGGGCAATCGATTCGTACGTTTTCGAATCCGGATGGACTTGCTAATTTTTAACGTGCTTCGACTTTGGAATTTCGCGTCGTTCGACGCATCCGTGAGCCAATCAACGTTCATGGATTCCACGATTTCCCAAACTCGAGGAACCACGACTTGCATGTTTTTCCCTTAACGCGAGTATAGTGTACGAATGCTTCGAAATTTACAAAAGCGTGCGTGCTTTGAAAGCTGGACGTTTTTGCGTTTTTGCGTCGCGTATCCATTGTACCAAACTCACATTTTTAATGCAAATAAACAAGTTTGTTTTTGTTGAAAAGAACATTTTTTGCTCGATCGTATCGTCCGATAAACAATTTTAATGGAGAAATTTTACCGCGCATTCTAATTTATCACGATAAACCGCACTCGAAATAAAAAATTGTTTTTGACAATTCAGTGTTCGAAGAGATGGCAAACGTATTAAACAATTTCTAATTACAAATTCAAATGCTCGGTTAAATAGATATATACATTTTAATTGCTCGATGTGATCGTTTGCATCTTAATTTAATTAAGATTGCGATAATATTTGAGGTAGTTGCAATATTTAATATACGCAATTTAACTTGGGACGCGATCTCGAGAGCTTTGATAGCGAGGAGTATTCTATTAAAGCGAGTAATATACGACGATTATCTTCGTAACGCGAATCCATTCCATCGAAAAATGAAACGCTCTTAAAAATCTCCGATTTCTTTATAACGCAATTTATAAAATAATAATTAATTTGATTGTTAAATCGATAAACATAAATAATAAAGCAAAAGCTTCGCAACGGCTTCCACTTATTATTTTCATAATCGGCATTTATTAAATGTGACTTATAAAAAAAATTTAAAATAATACTTTTAAAATAATACTTAACGAAACCATTAATAACCGGAATGACTTATTAGGGGAAGATAACAGTTGGTTATATCTTATTGCACGCATAGAACACCATAATTTTTAATACTGGCGTTTATTTCTCGCGGTCTGCCCAACGTCGATTAATCACCATCAATGGCAGACCTAATACAGGCTATTACACGCTACCTTGCGAAAAAAAACTCAAGCCAATCTAAAAGTCAATTTTCTTTGCGACTGTAAACATAATTTACCTCAAATAACGCGCCAAGTGTAATGATTTCCCAAGTATGTGACCGAGCACAACAAATTTAGCTCATCGACTCCTCCGTTCATCAGTGGTTAGAAGTAGTACCGAGGGTGAGAGTCCAAAGGGGTGGGTGAAAGGGGTGGTTCCACACTATGGCAATACGACGCGAATAAGCCGTTCGCGTGTTTGCTTATCCCGCATCAAAGGGGATGTTTCGGCCATGCTTGATCTCCGTCTTTGCGAGAGCTACAATAGTTATTTCCACGACATTCGCAAGCGGACGGTCCGAGATTGACTGCGGTCGGTGGTTTAGGGACGAGAGATACGTTTCTGGTGGGAGCGGTTACCGCGTCCCGCGTTTCCCTTTTTGGGGATACGTTTTTTTGACGAGATCTGTCACTTTCGCTGACGTTTATCGAAACGAACTGTCATCTTCGTTCGAACGTTGTGATTTTTTTCTTATTTTTTATTATGATTTCATAGAACTCGAACCGGCTGTTGCCGCGATGTCGTCGACACATGACTCCGTGGAAACGTTTGTTTTATTATTACTCGAGGACGAGATGACTAAGTTTAATAAGTCTTGCGATGCAGAAGACCGAGCTTATAATTTCATCTTTCACTATGTAAAATAACAAAATGTTTCCGCTTCGAATCTACTTCGTCTTGTATCGTAATTAATCATCGTTTATTTTTATCGAATGAAAATAATCGTACCATTTTATTTTTCGTGATGTTGAGACTATCTATTAATCACTAACGCGTAAATCAATATTGTTGAACAATCAAATTTTCTCGATTCACACAGATTTTGTTTTTAGCGAGCTTTATCACAATGGTAATCTGCCTTTTGTTGACTTACGAATTTCACAAAAATTAATATTTGCAAACTCGTTATAACGTTTTTGCTTACTTTTAATTTCCGCTCAGTTCGTGTTTAACCTATTCGTTTGATCAATTTTTGCAATTTCTTTTCGTGCACTGTTTTGAAAAATCATTGCACAGCCGATTTTAATCTCGAAACTCGCAAAATTTGTAACGAATCCGCGTCTGTAAAACTTTTCCCGTTCTCATTAACGAATCGCACACTGAAGAGGAGCAAACTTTCTGGCCTAATCTGTAATTAAAGAAACGCAGATATATTGGGCAAAAAGATAAAACATTACCGAGTTGCGACCGGTAATTTCCTTACGGAAATTCCACACACCGCAATCAGCCCAAGGGAAAACGAAGGTTAAGAGACGCATAAAGTTTTGTGCGAGGATTCAATTACCCTCAACCGAAGATCCGCGCATCCCTGTGCCGGCAGGGAAGTGGTTCGAAAAAGATAACGATGGATTATCCTCGTGGTAATTGCGAGTCTCAGATTTTCGACCGGTATGATTTACAGTTGCGCGAAAGGTTCTAGTAGCCTTTTTTCGACTACCCTGTATAGTTCTCCGGATAACTCCAACGCAAACACGAACTAATCGGAAATACTCCGAGAGAAGTTCGTTACGAGAAAAAAGGTCCAAGTTACGATAGGACGAACACTCGAGGTAGCCGCGATGATCCCTTTAAATTTAATTTAAACGCGACTCGACGGTGTTACGCATTAGCGTTAATATCGTCCTTCAAAAAATAATATTAAATAGAAAGAGCGAAACGAATAATTTTATTTTTGGAAGTTGAATCACTGAAAATATTATATTAAAAATTATTCGATTGTACGCGTAAGGATTGTTTTAATGAAATCGGTTAAATCTGGTTAAGGAGAGCAAGTATTAATAACAAAGCCTAACTTTGAATTTACAATTTTATCCATATGGGTATCGATAATTTAAAAAAATGCATTGTAAAAACATTGAATCGAATTTAAAGTGTCGCTTAAAAAAACTGTAAAAACGCGCCTTAAATTTTTTATCTTACATTTCAATCATTTAAATTTTAATGCAAAGAAAATTCATTTTTATTACAAGACGAAATAAATACCGATATCGATAAACGGTTAGAGCTCTTTCGAATATTTAATATAACTGCAATTAAAAAATATAAGATTAAAGTTTATAAGATTACAAAAACAGTACTTTGGCTATGAACAATACTACGCGGCTACACACGCCCAAGTGTTAAGTGCCGAGTTTAACTAGATTCGAACACTTACAGATACACGTTATCGCGCAAACTTCAGCCGTACTTTCCTGAACTTTTCCCTGCTCAAGAAGTTAATTCTTTTCTAAATATTTCAAAAGCTTGTGTTGTTCAGAATACTGTGATTTCCAACTATAATTTTTACAGAAAATTAAACTTTCTGCGCATAATTTTTTGTAAAAATAAAAGAAAATTAAAAAGAAAGATAAAGTGATATGAGAACATATTTTCTCGTATTATTTAATATCTTTTTACCTTAGTCGATAACGCCGTGCAAAATCAGATACGAAAGTTCAGAATTTCTACGGTGTTCTTATAAACGAACCGATTAATTTAATCATCATCGAGGAGTAAAAGATTTATCTAGTTTGTCCACTTATTTTCTCGTGCACATAAACAATTGCGAACGAAAGCGAAGGTGGGTGGAAACGCGTATCGCCGGGATTAATACACAAGGTTTACGTTATGCGAGAGGGTCTCAAATATGAGGTGCATAATTACGAACAGACGAGACGTCGGCTTTACGAGGAGGAAACGAAGCCCGTCCGCCTCGCGCGACGAAGCACGCCACTAGCCATAAAGCGCACGCGAGCCAATTTTAACAGGGAACCAAGTACAGGGTCTAATCAAGTTGCCGGAATCAGGGGCGGATGAGCGAGCGGGAAAAAGTGGAAAAAAGTAGAAGGGGTTGAGTCAACGATCGACGCGCGTCTCACGAGCGTGACATTCCACGCGACGCCTGTGGGGGCAAATGGAAAAAAGTAAGTAAAGCCCCTTTTTATCTGAAAACTCGACTCTTTTGATCGCGCGCATTTCCTCCGATCTTTGTCGCGTGTGCTTTGCACTTTCGCCTTTGTTTTTCTCTGCTGTCGGCGTAACCCCAAACTCTCTTTGCCCCCGACCTGTTGCCTTTCGGCAGCTGAATCTATATTTTTCAATAAGTAAAAATTCAGATCAACGAAGGCTCGTTTGCTTGCGATGAAAATACGCCTTTTTTTACAAAGCGTTTGAACAATATTTTATAACCTGTAATTCAATATAACGTACAATCTATTTCTCGAACAGTCGTCAAGAAATTTAAAGAGGAGTCTTTAAAAGTTTAAAATGAAGTTAGATCAAGAATCTTATCATTTTCGAATATTAAAGATGCGACCATTCACTAATCCGTAGTTTTACGCGTTAAATCGTATATTACGATTATCCATTTATTCGTATGCTTGTTTTGATGAAACAAGATTATGAAATAAGATCTTGTCTTTATTAAATTGAACGATGAAAATGTGCACGGCAACGTCTCGCGATACTGTCCCAACTTTTAATTCTCTATTCTAAGAAAGCACAGAAAATGATACACGACAACTGAGTATTTTGACGTTCTATTACGTGAGAAAATTGCCACACGGTTTAATTCCGTCCTAAAACTACTCACATTATGCAAGTGCTGCAAATTATTCGCATCATTTCATAAGAAACTTTTAATATTTGATTTCAATGGAACGCAAAACTTAATACACAAACTACTTTTTAACGTTCGTCTGAATTTTCGAATTTAAAAACATTTTCTCGAATGTACAAAGTTTCTATTTCACGTATTTTGGAGTTTGTACTTTCTTACCATATATAAAAAAATCGGTGAATACGCAAATTAAGTTATATTTATTTAAATTTTTTACTTTTCTACCACCGATAAAAATTGTCATCCAGTAATTCATTGGATGAGCCAATTTTTCGAAGAAACTAATCGTTTTGGCATTTAAAATACTTTTAATTAAATAATAATCGCTATTTAGAATCGATTTTGCTTCTATAATAGTTCATGGTTACGTTAAACGAAAGAGCGGAGTAACGATATTCGATAGATAAATCAAAAAATGTTTTTAACGACGAAGAATAACACAAGAAAAATTGCGCAAAAATTATTATTCAAGCCGTAGAATTACGTTAAAGGCGTAGGGCAATTAAAGATTAGGAAAGCCTCGATCACTATCCCTCGGTGTTAGGGCGGAGGGGAGTCCAAGACGCGGATCGCCATCGATCTTCTCCTTCGGGATCGTAAAGACGGCAACGCCATGGAAACCATCGAACAACTCCCGAAGAAAGATCTTGCTTTGCGACTGCAGAAGAAAAAAGAAAGCGCAACTTCATCTCGTGTTCAATTCCAGCCTCGAGGATGCGTCGATGTGCCCATGACTATCGGCATGGAAGGGCCTATGGTACATAAAAATAGCGAAAGAATAAGATGTAGACTCCATTTCGAGAAGAATGCGCGATGAATGTTTCTCGGCTTGGAATTTTCTATTCCGTTACGCACTTGTACGTACGTGACTCGCGCTTCTTACCGATGCGTGATCATTGCGCTTTCCGGTCATTTTCTTCTCCTTACTTTCCTTTTTCCTAATGAAGAGATACATCGAGTTATTATATATAGCTGTAGAAATTATCTTGATTGATAAATATAATATTTTTTAAGTGGTACGATTGACGGAGACGATGATTCATAATTAGCTGTTTCTTCGAGACTGGATCCGATCGGTTTAGTATACGGGCTTGGAGAAATTGTTACACGAAAGAATAAATGCAGAGCATCGGTGATGTCCAAGTACAGCACGAATAATTCTTTTGTGATTATAATTTTTTGCGGTATAACTATTTATTTAGTTGTAAATCAACATTTCGGACTTTCTTTTTTCTTCGAATATTCTTTTTGTTCGAATCTTTTATGCGTTGGTATACACATCATATATCGATATTGGTATACATACGAATCGATTTAACTAAATAAAATAAATGAATAAAAATAATTTGAATGAATAAATACATTGCTTATTATTTCCTTCAAATTATCGGTCCATAAAAATCTGATAATAGAAAAGTCGTTAATCTTTGTTAATAAAATATTTTTTGAGAGAAACAGGTGATAATCATGTTTTTATCATAATGAAAAATGTGCTCTGAATTACGTCTGCTTTTCTATATTAAAATGACGAACGATATTCTACAAAAAATTCTACTTCCTAGGAATATTAAAAAATGTAATCGATGTCGTGTATTCGTTATTTACGATGCGTTATAACCTCAATTGATCAAGTTTTGGTGAAAATTATATTTATTAAACGTCGTTTTAGATACGATACATGCAAAGTAAAATACGAATGTCCGAAAACGATATCGTACAGCATAGTTATCTATATTGTCGTTTATCTCGTTAAAATGTATTACATACGATACAACATAATTACCGGTATCAATGAATAAACAAAAACGTGAGTCCTTGGCAAAATTATGTACTTATTCTCGCAATGCTGAACGTATCTTGAGACGATAGAGAAATAATAATATGAACAGCATTTTACCGTTTATTTCACTGAGTGTAAGATTGTGCAATACGTATTATAAGAGTACTTAGTCATCGAAATTTCTAAGCTGCTCGTAGAAGAAAATCGATGTACAATTTATCATTGCTCAGCGGAATGCGAAGCGACCGAAACAAATGCGCTTCCGGTAGTCTCGCTAAATATGTCGCTCGGTGATGGTACGTCGAGAATTTTGACGCGCGCACCGTGGCAAGACGATGGCGGACCGACTAGACTACGACTAACTTGCGCCCGTTGTTCTCCATTATCTTCTCCTTTTTTACGTATTTTTGAGCAGACGAAAAGTCCTCGACGCCTTAATTTAATTGAAAATTCTTACACCGATAAGACGGAGAGTTTTTTACGAGTTATTTATGAAACACGTAGGGAATGATTGACGCGGCACAAGCGAACGCTTTCGATGATTTCAACAGGTGAATCACTATGATAGATTATTATTGTTTTTGTATAACCGCTACTCTATTTAATATTTAGAATACTTCTCAAATGATATACATGAATCTAGTGTATGTAATTACAAAGTCGTTACGTATTTTAAAAATAGTTAAGTTAGTTCTTAATAAGCGAGATCATCCGCCTGGAATTTAGCCTTGTCGGAGAATACGACGATAAAATTATATCGATAAATGCAATTTCTGTTGATTTTAAGACCATTTACAAGGTAATATGTTTTCCAACGATTACAAAAATCATCAAATTTAGAGCAATTATTAACTCTGCAACAACGAGGATTGAATTATCGTGAAAAAGTTAAGTATCATAGAAATTATAAGATGATTGTGTAGTCGAGAGTCGTATAGTAAATTTTTTTTTCCTACAATTTTTGTAGTTTCTGATCGTAAAATAATTGCAAGTATTTTTATGAAAAAAAAATATATTTATAAATACGATTATGGTATCTTCTCGATAAAGTTCTAAGCAAAACCTTTATTACAAATTACTATGATAAAATTTCAGCGATTAACGAGTAAATTTCGGTAAATTTAATAAAAACTAGTGTAGTTACTTTACGATTATAAACATTTCAAGTGTTTTAAGTCTACATATTTTTATCTCAGAAAACAAGAAATATTAGAACTGCATCGCAAAAATAATTAAACGTATTAAAAGCGAATTTATAATTTTGACAAAAAATTTTAATCATAAACTCTTATGGCGACGCGTAAAATAATATATAGTGTACGTACGCGTACACATAAACGTAAGCATATGCGCACCTTTCTTAAAAGTAACAAACAGAATGCGAAAACCCGTCTTGCCAAACGAACGTTTCAGCTTCTCGATATGATTCACCTGAAGGAAAATAGCCTAGAGCTATAAACCGTCGACAAATTGCGTCGAAATATATTCCGCGAGCGCACACCGTAATTTTTCCAGCGTGCACTTCAACTACACAGAAGAATCCCGTTTTTCAATTCTCGGAATCTTTATACGGAGGGAGCGGGTCATTCATCAAAAACCGCAAGGCTAAGAAGTGCGTGTATATATCGGAGTCGAGCGTTTCCCCACGATGCTTAGGGCCCAAGTGGCGCAATTTTCTTCTGACACTGTGTTCCGGAAAAAGAGAGAGAGAGAGAGAGAGAGAGAGAGAGAGAGAGAGATCAGAGAGAAACGGAGAAAGGTGTTATAGCTGTTAGACGCGTATAGGGTTCCAACACCCGTTCCACGTCGATTCCCGCGGTTTTAACATTCCAGCTTATTCTTACGACTTAGCGTTGTATATGAGGAGTCTTAGGGTTTGCAGAATTTAAAAAATGGTGTAACAAGATATGAGAGTTAAATTACGGGACGAGATATATTAGAAAATAAAAATACGCTATCTTCAGACGAATTTGCTTACTTTTTTTGGCGATCGAACGCATACGGAACTAACTGTTTTAATCTTCGATCATTTATATTTTTATAACCTATTATCGTTTTCAATAGTAATAGTTTTCAACTTTGAAAACAATGAAAAATCCATGTTTAATTTTTAATGGAAATCTGGATAAGCTCTCGTAAATCTTGAATAAATATCAATTCGAGCTGTATAACTCGCGAATCTTTAAAACACTATTATTATTCCTCTTAAAAGAGGGCGATACGTGTTTTTATTATTTGAATAAACCTCTTTCGAGCTCGTGCGCCACGCAGGTTTATTTACGTTCCAATTGTGCGCTTTTATACAGTACTTAATTTTCCGCGTTTCAAAAGACGAGGAAAATTCGAGCCTTCGAAGGACGTCGACTGCGTACGGCGAGCCATTCCCGGAACTTACGCAGGTTGAACGCGACAAGTCCCTACAACGAAACGCGTGCGTTTCTACCGCGTAATAAACAAAGGATCGCGACGAGCTACGAAGCGACTGCTAAAATCAGCCTCTACGAGTTAAAGAGCGACACGCATTGTGAATCTCCCCCGACTCTAGTCGAGTTTCCCTTAGCGATACCCTCGCTCCAGACGCACCGGCTTCGTCGACGATCGCGACGGAGAGAGGACGAAAGAGAGAGGCGACTCGAGGATGCGAGCGTTTGTAAAGCCGGGATGGGTAAAGATGGAAACTACCGACTCTGCGAGCCAACGCTTTCGTCGAAGGGCGAAGGGAAAATACTCTTGTGCCGTGTCCTTTTGTAACGATGTGCGAGGCTCTCTCGAACCGCTGGAGGTTTTTTATCTAGAGCGCTGCTGAATCGTCCGTGTCCAACTTGTTCTCGCGATGTAAGCTTAACCAGGGTGTAAGCAGCCAAGGACCCGTTGATTTATTTAGCCTTTCGAATTCCACTTTGAACGAGGCGTACACGCACGACTCGCAATTTTAAAGCAAACTCTTATAACGAAGGCGATGTAATTACGACCGTTTTTTATGTGGCATTTGCTTTTGGCAATGCCATTGGCGTACGCAATTTGACGGATTAGCAAAAATGAAACTCAGACGTCGGATTTAACCCAGTGCCGTATGTTGTATCGGTAGTTCACCTTTATCGATTACATACTTTTTATTAAATCATGCAAGAATTTCTAATTACTGGAACTATTTTTTGTTTCTAGGCAAATTTTGGTTTATATAAATTGATTTTATATTTTAGTAACGATATAAATAAAACTATTCTTTTTGCGTAAACTATTACTTCGTTGGCAATCCAAAAACGAGTACAATAAAATTTCTTAATTTGGAGATCGAATACTTGCTTTCGCGATAAGAAAATAATGATAAAAATTTTAATTGCTTTCCAAATCAACAAATCAACTTTATCGTTGATAAACGCAGCCATCATTTTTATTATAGGTTAATAACTTCTAGCGTAAGCAATGGCCTTTAAGTATTCAAATAATTTTATATTTATTGATTAACACATGATATATAAAGCCTAAAGCATAAAAATTTTAATAATACTGAGAATTAAGTAAAATAATTGTCTTTAAATTTCTCGCATGGTGCTATTGATATATAATGCTATTGATGTAACATTTTCGAATATGTATGATACAATCTATATTTTATTTTCGATACTTAAGCATTTACAAATAATTTATATTTGTATTATAAATTATATTATAAAATTTATCTATTTACGTTTTATACGATTTATACCATATATTTTACAAACGCAATAATTTTATATATGTATGCGTTACTTCATACTTTTAATTTAACTCAATTATTTCAATATAGCTTGAGAAAATAATTTTTCTTATTCGGATATCGTAAAAAATTTAATCTACTCGAGTATTACAATGATATTAGATTGGTTGTTAAAGATTTCTATTTAAGTAGAAAATTCAAAGTTGTAATTAAATTAAACCACTCGATTCAAGTCAACTAATAGCTAATTAGATTTATTCTCTTAAGACAATTTAAAAGAACATATTAAAAGACAGTAATTCTCCCAAGTTTAAATCGTAAGAACCATTGCCAGTCTACTTGACTAGTCACAGAGATAAGGACATACCGAGCTTCGGAAAGAAAAGTATATAGAAGGGTATGAAAGAGGAACTCGGACACGAATAATACTATATATGTCAGTAAAGAAGAAGCGAAGAAGTAGAGGAGACGACGACAAGGACGACGAGAAAAACATTGGAAAGACAGTCGACTGTGGATCAGCTACGATAGTAACGGCACTGATTTCCGTGCGGTCAGTCACCCGAGTTTGAAAATTCCGCGGACACGCGACTGTAACCAATGTTCGGACACGTTCTCCATTCCTTTCCTCTGACCATGAAACAAAACCAAAGTCGCAAGACACATAGGATTTTCCGCGGGTTTTAGGTGGATTGAACGCGGTCGTAGACGTCGGCTATTCATCGCGTGAATGTAGAATGAAGAAGACTGTAAAAAGGAAGACGTAAAAGGAAGACGCGAAAGGAAGACTGATTAGATCGCGATGAAATATCCCAATGAAGAAAAGACTCGAAAAATCCTTGATCGCTTTCTTGATTCTTTATCCTTAGGCTCGGCACATACTAGAATATGAATTATGTTGATATAACCGAAGTGCCCTTAAAGCAAAAATTTAAAAAATCAATAGTTCGCTTGGAACGACTGAAAATTTTTTTGTTTATGGCAAGCTCATAATTAGTTAATCGGTGAAGACCGAGAAACGACATAAATGAAAAAAAACTTTCGTATTCCTTTGTTATCCATTACATGACTGAAATATTATCAATTCAATATAAATTTCCCGTTTAATAATATTTAATCTCTGTTTGAAGAGGAAAGGATCGAAGAACGTCGTAACCACAGACGGAAAAAAGAGATGTTCCGATCGAGCCAAAGAAGAAAAAAATTTCCAAACAAATTCGATAAAGGCAGTGCTTGATCCATTATCGGAGCAAAACATCTCGTCTCGTTCCCTGAGCGGATTACCTTGCAAATATTTACCGCATAAATTCCAGTAGAAATACGTAAGATCTTTGAAAGCTGATCGTTAAGTGCATACACTTCCGTAACAAATGCGTTTCTCGCGTTTCTCATATATTCCACGAGAGAAGCAATAATGTAAAAATGATGTCTTAAAAAGTTTAAATTACAAACGACTATCGATAGCCTAATCATATTGTAACGTTAGTTTTTAAAAGAAAACATTACACGGGACCGAAAGTATTTTTTTCGGCGCAAAAATTTTGCGACGAACGATGGCTGAAAATATATAATTTAAGTAAATAGTCTATCCGATAAAAAAATTTCTTTGATCCACCTTGAGTTCCTTCATTGCTGGATAACGCAGCAAAATGTAATAAATAATTTCGGCGATAATCGATAGGAACTCGCTCGAAGAAATTTCACGAGACAAAAGTCTCCGCTGCTACGCTCCTTTCGCTCTCTACAAGGCGCTTCGCATGAAATTTCCATGCCACGCGAATAAATCATAGAACTCGGTATTCGATTCTGAGCTCCGATGCAGAGGCACTCCGCGTATATATGCGTACTTTTGGCTTCGAGAGTCGGCCCTTCGGCCAAATACTCCATTCCGCGTTAAAGGAGTTGGAATTCCCATTAGGTATAACCATAGCAGCACCGCTGATCAATCAAAGGTGAAATGCGACGTGCAGTATAAGCGCAGACGGTTTAATAATCTGGCGGTGTTTGTCCCGTTGTGGTCGGGGGCTCGGAGGGCTCGGGACAGGTTGCCTAGCTCCGGTGTGACTATTGCGTCAGCTACAAGGAACAGCAATAAGAGCTTTGAAGCTCGACCTCTACGACTCGCTTTGCCACGCCGATCCATTCGTCGCCCAAAGTACGCGTGTGCTTTTCACGGTGACATGCTTAATTTTAATCTTTGATGAGTGGTTTTACAGACTGCGGAGGGAAATGAAAATTACAAATTCACTTCCGGGATCTCAGCTAAATTTACTTGCATTGCTTGGCTCGTTAAAATATATTTGTTGCTCGCGGCTATAATTCTAGGGAGGTCGAGAGTTTATCGTTGTGGAAATCAAATTTAACAAATCAGTTGCAAAATTTTTTTTCGCTTCGTAAAATACCGTTTATTCTTTGACCCGAAAACGTTATTCGCTATGAAAGAAGTGTCGGTCTTAAGGTTTATTTAAAGCAGAACTAAGCTTATGCAATGTAGATAAGATATATCTAATGGACAGTACTTGAGCTGATTTTATCCTGGGTAAAGATATAAAGATCTTGAATTCGTGGAAGTGAAAGATTTTATCGATAATAAAGTTTAAACGAATGAGCTGCTAAAGACTGCCATTTGAATAATACTTTCATTTTATCACCTATGCGTGTAACAAATACGTATATCAGCTCGCAATTAAATAATTTCTTATATTCGTAAAAAAGATAAAATCAAGGTTCAAGGCAATGATTTTTTAATGTCTATAATTTCGGTAAAATAATATTATAGCTTTAAATCTCTTAATTATGGTTTTCTTTATCGTTGATTTATATTCTTTTTTTTCGTAGAAAAGTTTATAGATACAGAGATATTTGGCCGAGAAATGTCGATATCTCGAATTAAGAAATATATTCAAAGCACCTCAAAGGTAAGGAAAAAAATTAAAAAACCAAATTTTATATGCGTTGCAATTTATTTTCAAGTATTTAACTATTAAAAATTTTTGAGACGGTCATGTAATAAACGCTATTTATGACCTATCCACCAAGAAGAAAGCATTTAAATTAAGGGCACGGTAAACGCCAAAAGAGATGCACGATTTCATTAAATTTCTCGGAATTCTCGACCATACATAATCCAGCAAAATTCAAAGAGCGGTATATTATCTCGTCATTTACGAAAAAAGATATAAATAAACAAATGTAAAAAATGATCACATAATTTATACGATAACGCAACGTATTCCGTACAATTTATGAAAACATATTTGGCGACGAATTGAAAAAATCTAGATTTTCGTGTTTTTCCCCGCCGAACGATAAAATTGTCGTACCTCGTTATTCGGTTATGGATTTATTCGTTACTAAAATACGCATAACGATAATCGTTACCATAATTCACTCGGATAATGATACAACTTAAGCTTAGCAAGTAGTTATATAATAGTCGGTTGGTCGAGCGGTAGTCTCAGAAATGTTCGCGTTCTATCTCGCTGATTTTAGATCTAAACATCGACCCTGGAAAGATCGACCGAGTTCTTGGCCCGGCGCTCGGGAAATACGATAATGCTCTTGGTAATGCCGTTAAGCGCAATGGCTTATCTATGCGAAAGATTTTGTACAAGATCCGAACCGGCGAAATACATCCTTTGCTCGTTGGCTCGAAAGCAACCCGATCCTTTTCCGTACTTTCAGAAATATATAAAACCAAGATCGAAACGAAACCATCGACTAAGTTATCTCGTTGTTGCCTTCCTTTCGCTTCTTAAGGGAGACGCGCATTGTCTTCCTCCGTGAGAAAAGAATCGACGACATGAATACTCGCGCAAGAAGACCGGGATATAGTTTACGATTCCGCGGGCCTTTTCTTCTTTCCGTTCAACCAGCTGAAATCGGTAAAATCGACGGGATGGAAGGCGTCAAAAAAGTTCCGATTTAGAAGGAGTCGCGTTGTAAATCACGGTCCAGCGGTCTGACGAAAAAAGACACGCCGAGAAGACGTCGTGGAAATAAATGCGAAACAAACCGTGAAAACCGAGTGGGAAATGCAATATCTCCTTCCTTTTTCTTCTCCTCTCTCCCCTCGGTCTCTCTTTCTCGAGAAGTCAACGACATTTCTCCCTATTCCCCTTGTGCCAGAGCTGACAGAATTGCGAAGATCCCGAGGAGTTGGCGAGGAATACGGAGAGGCAGAAGGAAGGCGGTATACCGGAATGTCATTTCGATGTCATTTAACTTCCGCGACGAGGGTCCTTCCGGAGACTTTTCGTGAGCGCGAATTTTCATCATTTGTATGACTGAGAATATTGATGGTGCGACTTGGCTTGATCGATCGCTTTTAAATTGCTCTCTTATGCGACCCATGATCTTTAGAGTCTTGTCATTTATTTATCGCGTAATCCCTCATCGCTTTTCCCGCACTAATTATCCATTAACTTCGTGAGTTCCTATCGAAGATTCCTACGTCCTATTCCTTCTCGAACGTATTACCAGCTATCGTTTCTCGGGCGATAAAATTTTAACCTTATCCTTTTGACTAAATATTTCTTGACTAAATATACGAACACGAGATTCGAACGCAAATTTTATATTGTTACAATATATTTTTTATTCATCTATAAATATTTTCTCATCGATAATATTAATGTTAAGGTAGAAAACTTCGATATTAACGTCTACATATTTTACACAAAAGATAAATACCAGATAATGCGCAAAGCGTACATCGAGATACAATTTGGAATTTACAAAAAATGTTACATAAATTCAACTTGAATAAGTTGGAAGGAAACTCACCGATGAAAAATTTATAAATTTTAGATATTAGTCGCTAAATTCAATAATTGAAATGAATAAAAATTCACTCGATCAAAAATAAAGTCTCGTTCAAATGCAGCCTATCCGTCCTCTTCCACCCGATGCTGGCAGATTATACGTTCATATTCCACATTCGTTCCTCCCATCTTTCGATCCTCAACTTTCGATCTCTCGTTCCATGCGCGTAACATTGTTGCTCTCACTTTCTTATCCTTGCCGCCTCTCCATCTCTCGCTCAATGTATTGCATTCTCCGATTGCAGACGCATCGGAAGGAAGAGGGATTTCGTGGGATCGGTGCATAAGCATACCCGCGGGACTAAATAAATCAAAGACGACAACTTCCAGCGATATCACTTAATACGAGTACTACACACGAAATTCGATTTCCCGGTTTTTCTCAATTTTTCCCCGTAAATGTTTCACGAATACTTCGAGATGGGAATCGGTAGGTCATAATTCTTACATTTTACTACCACTGTTTAGCTATTTGGGCGATTAAGTAACGCATGCAATGATACGTTCGCGGGTAATGAAGGATAAGGCGAGAAGTCAAATTTATTCGAGGTACATGCGTCGAAACGGCTATTCGAAAGGAATCTCGAGTTGCGCATCTTAGGTCGCATTAGCTTTTGAATTTGTATGATACGTTTACAATAGAAAATTATACCTCCATAGATCGTTTTCACTGGTCACATCGTCTTATAAGATTAAGAAACGTCCTTATCAAAAAAGCTGAAAATCAATCATCGTTGGAATCTTAAATATTTTAAACGCTATATTTTTCAAAAATTGATAATTGCACTATCCTAAACACTTCCGCTTTTTTAAAAGAATGCTCTTACTTTTATCGAATAAGTTACGTTCTTCTATCAGTAAACAAAACGAGCTGTGTTAAAATTTTCGCTCAGATGCTTTTATATTACCAGCTTGTTCGATTTCATTTACATTATTACAGTGTGTAAGGTTCTTATTAAATTTAGAGATACTGGTAAGAGTTCATCATCCATGAAAAGATAGTCTTAAAACCGCATGCATCCAACTATTATATTCGTATAAATACATGTAAGCTCTGTATGTAGACATTGGAGTACGCGTAAGATCGCAGAGAGGGAAGAGAACGGCAATGAGAGATTGGAAAGAAATTCGTACATATAATGCGATTATCATTGCGCAATGCTTTTCTAGGAAGTTTTTGATATCACGGCTGTATGGACGAGAGGAGGGGAGCAAGAGATAGATAGTGCGATTCGTTTAATAGCTATAGTTGCCGAATAGTTGTCTGCGCATTCCTGAATATCGATATTCAGAGACTCGTAATGCATGTGCGTACCTCAGCAACCGTGAAATTTACGGAGAAATCACAGTCGACTTTAGCACTTGCGGCGCCTGAATTTTACGATTTGTCCTCGCTAATACGATATATCGTGAGTATAAACGCTATTCGTATATGTATCAAATCGATTCGAACGAAATTTTTTTATTTTTCGGTAACTTATAGTCCATAAATAATACATACTGTGCGTAAATATTTCATCGTGGAGGTAGATATTACAAATATTGTAATATATACGGACAATGAAAATATTTTTAATATATTTTAGTTACTTTTGATAAAAATTTATCCAGAAACTGATAATAAAGGTACAAAAATGTTTAAGGTATTAAATCTCTGTTGAGTAAGGTATGTTGTTCGAATATTTTAAATAATGAATTTCTACTGCATAATGCTTCTTCCATACTTCGTATTTTATTATGAAAATTTGGCATACATCCCAATGTAACCCAAAAACATTCATAAAATTTGATAAAAATTAGCATAACAACAGATTCAATATTATAATTTAATTTACTACGGTCCTAGAGAACTCCTTACTTAAAATAACATTTTCCTTCAGAATCTTATACGTGGTTCATTACCCATATGTACGAATGGTAAGTACGTTCGATATACAAAATATAACTTTGACATAGTCACCAGAGAAGCAGGATAATAGTTTTTTAGATAAGATAACAAATTTTTTGTTGTAAATGGTATATTGAAATTTTCACATAAAATTCAAACTCCATAATAGACAATTTCGTGCAAAGTTTTAGCTCTCGAAAAGATCGCGCATGAGTACAAGTACACTGACTAAAACTAACGCCAAAGCGGTTCTGTCGGAGATCAAGCGATAACCTTTTGGAGCCAACGGTACGAGTATCGAAACCGATGCGGCTGGTCGAAGTCAAATTTTAACGAGGCACAACTGCCTGGATGAAACTCGCTAATGCAATGCGTAACGATAATTTGTCCCGGCGATTAGCCTAATCGCCCTTCGCTGCCCTTCTCCGATGCTCACTCCAATTAATGCCGATCTCATTGGACAAAATGGCCATCCGACCTCGCCCCGAGCGCATCGATTATACGCGGCTTAACGATTCATGGCAAGTGCCGCGCGAGTCTTGCAACGAATGCGCTTTCGGTATATACGAGCCCGCGGCCGATTTCACTCGCATCGCCCGCTCGATTACAAATATAACATTTTACGGGCTCGCGTCGAATCTTCCGATCTTCGCGCGCTTCCGCGAACGCGCAAATAAATTGAGGCATCGTTAGCAGATATCGCGAGAATTATGGCACCCTCGCGAAATCGACGCTCGTATCTCACGATGGAAGTTGATGCATCGCATCGTTTTTTTTTTGCAACCGCGTTCAAATTTTCTATGAGAATGCGAAAGTGACTTTCGAACGAAACTCAAAATCATGGCAATTATCAATGATATCTAACAAAAGAATTATACCTAAGGAAAAATAAAAAACGTCGGATTTTATGGAATGTAATTCAGTTTTTAAAACTATAAATACATAATTGTACCATATATTTATAAAATTTATAAGAATACTCATTTTTATTTAAAGAAGAACGAGCGTTAAAGTTCCAGATGATTTGTCTAACGAAAAAGAGGAGAGAAACTTACTCGGATGTATTGAATTATACGGTATATTGAAATAAATCAACTAGCGAATTTAATGTATGTTCACGTTGAATTTAAAGAAGAATTGTGTGCTCGGTAAACTTATGATTAATGTCGTAATAAAAATTTCATTTTTATTCAATTGGAATCTTTATTTATTAAAAAAATATGTCGTATTTAAGATAAATAGACGAAGAGGAAAAAATGACTTCGAATTCGAAGCACTCGCATTCTTTTACTTGTACTCATTTACTTTTACTTACGCGATGCTGTTATTAAATAATGGAACCATGACCAAGCACTCACCTGAAAAAGAAAAAATTAATTATTTATCTTTGAAAAATGCCATCAAGTATATAATAATAAATAAAAAATTCCGTCTTTAGATTTTGTCAGCATGTTCGATCGGAGTACCTCGCACGCAATGTAATGAGGATTCTATGTAAAATGCGGGAAGAACGTGTGCTTACGCAGTGTCAATTAAGCATCCTGGTACAGCGCGAGATGCTTAGATGTGGAGAGATCAGAGAGGCAGCAGAGAGAGAGAGAGAGAGAGAGAGAGAGAGAGTTCGTGCGTGCGCAAGAGGCAGTTCGCGGCGGCAGCATTGCTCTCTAAGGAATTCGTTGCGCTGCAAATATTTTCCACGCACTCCGCAGTCACGGACAAGAAAGTGACTCCGTCGCGTCGTTGTTATCACGGACGAAGGTGAAAACGTACGAGTCGAGTGCGCGGGTACGCGAGGAATGCGGAATTTTTTAAATAAAGCAGTAACAGACGTCGCGCTTCGGTCCGTCGAGGGGACGTCGCGTACCTATGACTTCGAGGATGGCATACCGAAAAGGATTTTCCGCGCTTTCGCCTATGCTTTCCTGCATAGAAGCTTTGAGCGCGAATGACGCCTATAAAAGTCCTCGGTGCATGAGAGGGTTGAATTGATTTCGGTCCCGGTCTTTTGAAAACCGGGTGAAAGCCTTTACGCGTGCCCAGGGGTGCGCTTATTCTGGGCCGATCTACCCGATAAAAATTATCGTCTCGCTGCCACTCGTCACTGGCTTTCACCTTTTTCAGCTCTACCCCTTCTTGCCCTGCTGAACTCCGAATGCGTGAAAAATAACTCCTTTAGAGCCCCGAAAGAGTTGCTTTCGAGTTAACGATCGTTTTCCCTGAAAGGTCGATTGTTAAGAGAGGGATAAAAATAATATGTTCAACCCTTCAATTACCGATAAATTCGACCAGATTATCCCTGTTAATCCAACTATACGATAACTTACTAATGAAAAGTAATATTTTAATCGTCGCTTAAAAAGCAAAAACATTTTTTAGTGTTATTAAAAGAGTAAATTCTTTTATTATAACTACTCTACAATATTAAAAATGTAGGGGAAACCGTGTACTTTGATTAAATAAATTTTTCTTTGTTAAAGGTATTAATAATTTGGAAAAGTATTTATATAATGTAAATACTAATAGTTTGATAAGTAATTTATAAATATTGAAACCAGAGAATATAATATAATTTTAATAAATACTTTATGAAAAACTATAATTAATTTTTTAAAATTATTTTTCAATTTATTTTTTCAGTTTCTATGTGTGTTATTGGAGAATAATTAAAAATAATACTCATTTTTTAATTTGAAAATCCTCCTGAACACGAAGGTAAAAAGTAATATTTAATTACCGTTATTGTATCCCTTCAAAATACCACTTTTACGTACGTATATATTAATTTTAATTAAATTACGTGCTGTATATATTAAATCGATACTTATGCGTTATTAGTTAGGTGAATTTCTGCTGAAATCTATTTTCTATTATAATTATTCTTTCAATTTATTTGACAATATATGTTGCTAAAATCTAACGTAAAAAAGTGACATTGATATTTTTAAATACTGCATATTTATTCTAAACGTACATATCTTAATATTATGTGTATAATTCATAAATAAAGAAATCCTTGAAATAGATATCATTATTCTTTGCATGATATTAACTATATATATATTAAATAAGAAGAAAGATAATAATTTTAACAAAAACTATCAATTTCATTTTTCTGAAAAAATTCTTCATAGATTACATTTAACAAATATTTTACCAAGTATTATGTATTAAATTTATGCGAAAATAAATATTTTGCTTTATTTTATTATAGTTGATTAAATAATAAAAATTTAATTGTAATCAAAAGAAATTTATTTCAAATACTAAAATTATATTTTTTTTAAACTGATAGAATTTTTAAATATTACACAGATATAAAATTTTCTCGTTTCATTTAATTTATGTTCGTACTATGAGTTAGGCTTAAATTAAGTTCAATGAGGACAATAAAAAAATTAATTAATTACAGAAAATTTATATCTATATATTTTATACAGAAACCTATTTTATACAAATATCTGATGATTTTAAATATTGTATAATATTCAATTATTATAATAAACATTAAAAAAGATTGTGAAGATTATATTTGTCCATGATATGATGTTAATTATTATTAATATAGTATATTAGATTTATAATTACAACCAATTTAGATTGATTTTATTATAATTTGTAATATAAAAAATAATCATTAATATACAATATAAATTTCAACGGATATCCTATCGGTAAGTACTCTGAAATAATAGACATTTATAGAAGGATTATTTATATATATATTGAAATATTGACATATTCTATTCTATAGTATATCTATATTAAATAATAAAATACGACACGTTTTCATATATTTATTATTTTACTAAATAATTCTTAAGTTCCCGATTAATTTTTAAAATATGTTACCAAATTTCAGATTACAAATGTAAACAAAAACTTGAATATTTTGAAATATAAATATATTCAATATTTAAAATGGAATGCATAAATTAAACTTCAATATTGTTGAAAAATTTAATATATTTAATATATTGTTATGTGTCGCTATAAATAAAAATAAAGTAAAGTAGCAGTCATCGATCAATGGATAGTAATTGGCATATATATTGTAAATGAAACATGCCAAATTTACTTCTGATGAATTATTTTATAGAATACTTAACATTGGGTTAAAATTTTCCTTTCATACTCATAATTCATAAATATTTTAAAATTTAATTAAAAATCTCATTTTCATAAGATTTTTTAATTTATAGTTATTAGAATCGTTTTTAAAAATTATCATAAAATTTTAGACTTATCAAAAATAAAGTTAAATTTTCTTTTTCTTTTTTTTAAAAAAAGAAATTAATTTGACGTTAACATTTCTGATTTATAAATCCATTAGAATTATAATATTTTAAATATAAGTTATATTTTCTAATTGCGTAAGTAATTAAAAATATAGTAAATTATAAATTTGTATTTTAAATGTATATACTGTAGTAATATACTTTTCATTGTTTGATTTAAAAAAAAAATAACAAACAAATATTTGATTTAAAAAATAAATTAAGTAATTTAAATATCTATGAAATAAACAAAATATTGCGATTTAAAAAATAAAAATAAAATTCACTGCGGTAATCAGATTAAATCGTTCTTTCATAAAACTAATTTTGGAATGAAGCAACAAAGGATTTATCTGAAAAGAAGAAAAAAACAGCGAGCAGAATAATATGGTGCTTTTATGCATTTTATTATTCGAATAACAACAGTGCACCTGCCAAAACTGCAATATCCATTTAACTTTATCGTTTGCTTTGATGTCGAATCACGCAACTGTGCCGCATTTTTGTTGCACTTGAGCTCCGCGGTAGAGAAAACTTTTTTTGCTGTTCAAGTCGTTCATTTCGACAATTCACCCCTTCAAAAATGCATATTGGGTTTACAACTATCCCTTGAATGCTACGTTTGGATGATTGCCTCGCATGCTTTACACGAAAGCGCGAAAAAAAAGGAAGAATAATGTTTGGCTTGTGCGCTTGGAAATTATCAACAACCGATGCACGCCATCGTTCGACTCCCTCTTGTAATTTACTCTAGTATAACGCGTTTTATTTTTCGTTCCGGCAGTCGCTCCTTGCTTTCAAATTGACCGTTCACGGACTACCGAACCTCTCAAAATTATTATTTTTAAACAAGACTCTGGGACAAATTTTGTTACTGAATTTATAAGCCACGTATTTCTGTATTCCATACAATACATAATTTCAATATTTCTTAAATTCAAGCTTTTCATATTTTTGTAAAAATATTTTTTCATATACAGCATTTTTATTTTATAAAGTACCAAAGTGAAATATGAATGTAATTTCGAGCTAATTAACATTCATGACTACGTATAATACAGTTTTATTCCGTGCTTGAAAATCAATTAAATAATTTCTTTCAACCACTTTGCAGAATTGCCATTTATCGAATAAGAAATAAACCGATAATTTAAATATTTAAGATGCATCCTGTCAAATATTTTTTAAAGAATTAATTAAAAAAAGACTATTTTAATATTTTATAAAAAATTTTGCTATTGGATCATACGTATTCGTTTCGAACAAAATAAATGTCACGGTGCAAAAAAACCATTAATATTATCTAGATTTATTCATGAAGGTAAAGATATAGTTAATCCTTGATAAAGCAAAAATCATATTTAAAAGGTCGAGGAAGGACGAAAGATAACGAATTGAAATAAAATTAAATAAAAATTACGGAAACGAAAAGCGCTACGGAAGCTAAATTTCAAGAAAGTGTTTCATGATTGATCGACGGTATAAAATTGAAAGCAGCTTACGATGGATTATGCTTTTTCCAACTAATCGATTAATGCGACGGATATTAATATTTATCTCTGTATTAGCGAATAATACTGAATCGAGGTATACAGCGTTTAAATTCGTAGCTGTAACTGTAGCCGACTGGAAATGGTAATTTAATTAAGGCACCGCTCGACTTACGTAAAATTAACTTAACATAAAACATAAAATCTCCGTTTCTACAGCAGCCAGCAAAGAGAGTCGGCGACAGGTACGTTTGTTTGTCCGGACGAAGTACAGCAGATATCGGAGGTCAAAGTCCCGCGCGTCACGGTTCCTGTCGTGGATGCCAACACTTGCCTTCGCACCAGACCGTGTGCATAATCGTAGGGCGTGTCGCCGGAGAACTGGTTTAAAAATGCGCGACGAAAAAAGCGGTGGTCCGCGTTAAGGATACGCGACGTGCAGGTACGCAGCTTTGTTAAAAACCTCGTTCTCGAACGCAATCACGCGCGGAGATGCCGAACGCCGTCACCGTCGCCGTCACCGTCGCCGTCACCGTCGCCGTCACCGTCGCCGTCACAGTCGCTGTCGCTGTCGTCCTACCGCGAGTAGTGCCTTTTGAAATTACGAGTTCGATACGCGTAGGAATGCGCCGGCTATACGGGGAACTGCCTTTCGTTGCGACCGGGGAGGACGAGACTCTCGTCGCACCTTGACCTTTTCCTACGTCTCGATTCGAGTCGACTCCACGACGAGAGGATCTTTCCCCGCGGGTAAGAAATTCAAGAACAAGTTCGTATTCGTTTTGGTTTTCGTTTTCGTTTTCGTTTTCGTTTTCGTTTTCGTTTTCGTTTCGTTTCGTTTCGTTTCGTTTTCGTTTTCGTTTCGACTCGATCCCCCGCGGTATTGTCGATCTCTTACGCGTGCTGCGCACGTCCCATTTTTACGCGAGATTCGTGTACTCGGTGCGAACCTTCGTTCGGCCTTCATAAATTTCAAGAAACTTTGGATTCTGTAATAAGCTAATAATGCAAATATACGATACATGTGTACGAAATTCAATGTTGCCAAAGTCAATGTATCGAGAGAGACTAACTAATCTGGGCTAAAATGTTCGGGGAACGAATGCGAAAAGCGTTATCTTTCGGGCCAGTATCGCTCGATAAATATAAAACCTTTCTCTGCGTCAAAAGTCGCTTATTTTCGAGCGTGAAATTTCTCATTTCTCTTAAAATAACGGTTATATTAGCCATTTGGAAGTTAGCGCTCTTCTCGTTATTGTAATTTGACGAATAGATTTGGTCGCGACTTTCTCCACGGGAGGATTCTTTTGCGCATCCGCACAGTCCATTCGTAAATTCCGGCCAAGAGCGCAATTATTTTTTCTCGAGAGTCGTTACGCGAGTAACGATAACTGTTCGCCTTCGCGCTACTCGATGACATGGGTATTCTAGTTTACAAATTGTTGGAAAGTATACGAGCCAATCCAGTGATGCGTCTTGATTCGGTTTGTTAACGAGAAAAACAATAACTTCTCGAGAATCTTGGATTCTCGGAAAAAGCTTATAAAAGCGTAGCGATTTATTTTTTTCCGGAAAAGATAACTTTATCGACCCTCGGTGAACCTCTTCGATATAAATTTACTTACTGCTAAAAATAAAATTACCTTTCTTATTGACAAAATCCAATGATACTTATAAAAGATTTTCCTTCGTTTCGTAATTTCAAACAATTACTACCGTTGTTGAAAAAAAAGTTTCGAATCACCAACTGCGATAAGAAAAATGTTTATTCCGTTAGAGTTTAAGAAAATAAAATACACGGTTTAACGAGTATCGAATAGAATAAGGTCGCGTATTCTCTATGCACTGATGTGGGTAATACTGTTTTTTTCAATAATAAAATAATAATGAGAATATCAACCTGTTAGTGAAAGATAAACGGTAAATTCTATGAAATCGTCGCTCCGAGCTCCAATAAAATATTGTGTCGTAATTAATTTCGAAAGAGTGTTCATCCAAATGAAGAAAAACGGCTGACGACAAATTTTTTACTCGACGGTTGCTGTTTCGCGTTTTCTCGATCTATTTGTTTTAGATATAATATTCATGGTCGAACGACTCATCTACGAGATGCATTAACGCTTCGCGGGCATTTCTCGGTAGCTCGTGCACGCAAAAGGTAGACACTCGTAACTATCGTTCCGCGCGGAACCGAATGAATCTCCTTTTCTTACTCGCAATATTTTTTCCTCCTTGCCAGACTTTGAAATTGCAACGGTGGTGGTGGCAGTGTACCTGCCATCTGTCTCCGATCGCAAGATCCTCGAGATAAAAATGATCATCCGAGATTCCGACGAGCCAACGCATGGTAGTAAGATGAAGAAGAGGATCTCTTACACCGAGAGATTTTCCAATTTGCGACTGTAAGTTGATCGGCTCAAGCTCCTTGAGTTTTTTAGCGGATTATCTCTCGTGAATTTTCTTTCCGTACAAGTATGTTTGCGATATGAAACGTTCGCAATATAAAGATATCTTTGGAGAAATGCTTTTCATTGTCGTCGACAGTTATGATAATGGTCGTATCAGCAAATTTATAATGAATTCTTCCATTTCCATTTCTTTTTCGTTTCATTTATATACAAAGCTATTTTTTAAGCTATTAATATATTATATATATATATATATATAATAAGTATTATATATATGCTTTACGTAAGAAAATAAATTTTCAAAAACGTGATTAAAAAAATACGTTTAAAAAACTGCATGCTAAATATCTCATCAAATACAAGAATAAAGGTATGATTTATAAATGTAAAGATATAAGTGTAGATAACGGTAAAGATAAGAAGTCGTGGAAGAATCGTAAAAAATGTTAGCTCTTCTATCTAAGCGAATAAAGAGAAAAGAAATATAATAACAAGAAACTAGAGTTAAAATAATAAGAAAGAAATATAGAAAGGAGAAAGAAAAAATTCCAAAAAGGAAGGAGATGAAGAAAAATGCGCGCGAGGTCGTCGACTCTCCCCTGCATACGTTTTTTCCTGCTGTCGCATGTTCTCCCTTTCGAACGAAGAGATCAGATACCTGACGTAATATTACGCGATAATGTCGTATATCATTCTGTCGAAGCTGAGCGAGTGACGATATGTTTATAGACATTATACGAGCTTTTTCGTAATTACATTTTGTCAACACTTTTTATATTTGAATATTTTTAGACAGGTGTATCAAAATGCGATAGTTATTTTATAAATTGCTTGGCTATTAATCATATACTTTAATATTATGTAAAATATATTCATTATTATCTACACGTAGGGTAGCAATGTATCAAAATATAAAAAGAATTAGCTAATCGGACGTTCGATATTTTTAACTAGATATTTTTAAATTTCTCTATATTAAGAAAAATTCTTTAAAAGGCAATAAAACCAGTTAATAAATTAAAAACAATAAAAATAAATATTAAAGATCTTTTTATTCCACAAAATCATATACAGAATTATTATCTCTGTAAAAGTCAGTTTATTATTATTTTAACATACGAAAACCCTTGTGATGCGCTTTACTCATTCGTTTTCTATGCATGAAAATTTTTTTTAAAAAAATTAAGTTTATTGCAAAAGAAATCGAAAGAAGAGATGAAATATGATAATAAAAATTAATAATTTATTTTTAAAATAACGCTTTTAAAACATGCTCGGCATCAATAATTACAAAACAAAAACGATTAGAGAATTAGAGAACAAAAGTAAATTGGCAAATGACACGAATTTATTAATAGCGTTGATTCGACGTACGAGAATAATAGCTTTTCACTGAATTTGCAGATTATATAATACAACTGGCTTATCGAATTTCCACTGCCTCGTACCCGATGTATTATTCATCGCTAGACTTCTCAAAATACTCTTCGGATGAAACTGGTATTTTTATAAGTATTTAACAAATAATAAATTACAGCGTAGAAAAAGAGGTCAAAAAAGTTGCGGCAGCAGCGAACGATGCAAAGTGGGCCAGCCGAGTCGAGGAACCCTTGCTCGAGCTAAATAAGGAAAAGGGAAGAGCGAAGGGGAAAGGGACAAGAGAGAAGAGATCGTGATTCACCTGTGGACATTTATAACGCTGCGAGCGCGGAGCGGTAAGTGGAGAGCGAAGAGCGGAGGACGAACGCGGGTGTCTCTCCGGCTTTCGTTGTCTCGCCTACTCTTCTTTGTCCATTTCATCATCGAGCAAGCCGTTGACTGGCATCACCACGAGCCGCTGCGATAACGAGATTTGCATATATGCATTATCCGACTCGGATCGTCCGCGCCGAACAATGACACGGCGGAAGGTATCGATCCGGAGCAGCTTCGTCTTGGCCGCCACCACTGCCGTCGCCACTGCCACCCCCTCCTCCTAATTCTTCCATCCTCTTTCCACCGTTCCCGATCTCCTTTCCTTATTCCCGCTTCAAAGGCTTCTCGATAATTTACCGCCGAAGGTGTGTAAGCCTCGAACGGCACATTTCACGGAGCTGTCCTGCTAATTCACGGTTCGCTTCGCCAAACGAGCTCGGCTATCCGATCGACCGCTGTGATCTATTCGTACTCCTTTTTAACGCGTTCGTTCGTCAAGCTTGGACGAACGAGAAAATTACATCGGCAACGAAGCTTTTCTCTTTCGCTTTCGCCCTTAATCTAATAATCATCTAGCTTGTACGAAATTGTCGATCACGACCAAACGGTGAAAGTAATCGCTGTTCCATTGTCCGATTTCTTTCGATATCGAAGACTCTCCTCCCTCGCGGAGTAAACAAAGTTCGAGCGAGATCGCTTCTGTACTTCGAAAGAATAAGGAAGCATGCTTCCTTCTTATGCAGAGGCGATACCGAACGCGGCTCATCCCCGGAAGTAGAAATACGCCGAGTCGGACAATACCGCCACTTCCCTCGGCTACGCTCGTTTGGCTTCTTTGTCGGTTGGCTCGTCTTCTTTCGAGATGCGTCTTCGTTGAACGCACTCTCAGCCGCAATCCCCCCCCGAGATCTTTGCTATTTCGATCGCGTAGCGTCGCGTAAGAAACTTTCCGCACCGCCCAATCAAGATACGTCTCCCTCGAGTTTCGCAGACGCACCCCCGCAAAATTGTTAAAACTTTTCACCCTTTTATTCACGGCATGAATCGACCGTCGCCTTACGCAAAGAGTCGTGATGGAAAACGCGCTTCTGAATATTTATAGAGCCTCGAGCTGCGAAATTTCGGGGAGAGGTCTGGGCCCAAGGCGATAAGGACGAACTCGATAATGACGCGAACGCTTCCCATTCCTCCGACGGATCTTCTTCCGACCGTCGAATCCGCGCTCGCTGGACTTTGGATCCCTTTCAATAGGGCTTCCTTCCTTTTCTCTGATTTCAGTTTGCACGTGACTCCCAATAACCGTGAATTGCGTCCTTCGCAAACTCGAGGACACTCCGAGGCTTGGGTTTACCTTTAGCGGTGAACAATTTCGAACGGTCATTTGTCACGCGCTTCGAGCCCCTCTCGTACTACCAATGAATTAGGAAACGTTTCGTAGTTCGAGATGGACCGATTCTACGGCTTGAGTAAAGCGATTGAACTCTTTGAAACATTTTTATCCAAAACTCGAAATTCATCGGTGTTAAATTTTCATTAAATATCGCGTACTTTTAACCAAATTATAAAATACTCCGAACCAATTTAAATTAAAGCTATGAAACGAAAATTTTGATCCTATTCTTATTCGTTTAACGAAATTAATTTTTTACAAATCCATTGAACAAATGTATTTGTAAGAAAGCACATTAAAAAATGAAGAATTAACCAGTTTTTTTATGATCTTTTGAACGACACTGATTTAAAATTTATCTTTGTAATTCTTAAAAATCATTCAATAGCTCTGATGCGTAAGTCATTGAGATATGTCTATATTTAGGAAATATTTAGAAGTAATAAAATATTGAACGAAAGAATGTGTACTTTCAAATATCCATATATTTTGAATTAATTTATTCTATTTTTATATATAAAACTATGAAAAATAAATAGGCGCTTCGTTTGTAATTTACTGGACCGACCGTGATCGAATATTGAATAAAAAAAAATCAACGCTAAGCGTATATTGAATGATGCACTTTTTGAAGCATAATTACACAACGAAAGCAGAAAGTTCAAGCTACGGCGGGAATGTCTGATAATTACAAAGCTGTTCAACATCGGGCATCAACTATGTAGAACGACGTTGACCGATTGCGTTGGCGAAAGAACTCTTGAACGTGCATAAGGTGGTCCGGTTATCGGGATGACTGGGAAACCTTACGTAACCGCTTCATTGGAACCGGTTGCGCAGTCTTCATTTTCTTGGTAGCTAGGGAAGCTCGCACAACCAATTTTCCGTATCTTGCATTTGAGATTCCTATTTCTTCTTTCTTTACCGCTGGGACGACTTTTTTCCCTACACTCGTTTATCGTTTCTCTTGTGCTCTCAGCCGTTTTAATGGTCTATATGAGAGACGCTCGTCGTTAAACGTTTCTTCGCGGAACAAAGAAATATTTTATGAGGCTTTAAGTGAACGCGACGACAGAAGAAATTGTAGTTTTCAACTCCGACGTATATTTGTAATTTGTATTGCCTCGTGTGCACATACCGATTTTGAATATATAATTTTTATAGAGCTCTGTAACATAGCTTTCGAAATCAATGGATACAATTTTCGTAAAAAATAAATCCAACAGACATAATGAAAATGAGAAAACTGAAAAATAATCCGCTACCGGGAATAAGCTATGAGTTCAATTCAAATGATAAGATAATTATTAAAATAATCAAAAAAATACACAAAATTTCAAACTCTACATAAAAAATACAATCAGATATAAATTTACGTTAAATAATTTATGATAAATTATGCGTGTATACATATATATATATTAATTTTTTTAAACCATGTTAAACTATTAAATATAACGCTTCGAATTTACAAAATTGCAACTTTTAAGACGAAACTAATGAAAAAAACTTCCAATTTATTCAAAATTAAAAGAGGTTATACGCAATTAAAATACTTTAAAAATCCTTTAAAAAAGTACACGACAATAGCAAAAGAAATAGAATCTCGCAGACTTACCAATACGTTTTAATTTTTATCCAAAATAATTATCTAAAATTTCATCCACCTCGCTAAACAAAGTATGTCACCAGGACACCGATACACGAGTTTTTCCTATTAAAGAGCGTCCCTTTATCGATATAAAAATGCACCGTCTAAATCGTAACAAGTTGACCCGAATTTTTTCATTCGAAAGATAATCGACATGGATAATCCGTTTTCCGGCATCGCTATCGGTCATCGATTCTTTCACCGATACTCGTCCTGAAATCCTCGCTCGATTCCGACCATGAACTTTAATGGATCGTAAGTCAATGGCAAAGAAGAAGAAAGAAGAGAACCAGTCGCGCGAGGAATTACGGTGACGAGCGACGACATCGATGAAGCGATTGGCTCCGGAACCGTTAAGTCCGTTCGACGTCTTGTTCCCGCCACCTCTGGTTCTCTTTTTCTTTTCTCCAACCAGCATCCGAAGGCTCGTCTCGCGGTCTCCTGTCGACCGAACTCCGCGAAGGGATTTTATCAGCGAGCGCGTTCCTGCTTAAAAAGCATCGATCCATAAACCTAATTTTCGCTACGCGTACACACGAATCAATTTCCCAGCGCGAATTCGTTCGACTCCTTCACCGAGTTCACGAACCCTTTGATGTAAAAACCGAATTTAACGCACTTTCAAATTTTGGATTATACGTACATTGTGCGAGGTTCGAAGAGTCGTTAAAATCGTGGATTCGCGAACTGCACCTGCGGTCGTGCCTCGTGCCAATTGCCCGTATTAAATTCATCCAAGGGACATAAACGTTGAGTCGCTGCTATGCTCCGAAAATCAAAATGAGTCATTTTCGAATTTGATAGATACTTTAATCGCTTGGAAATAGTGCGCTTTTGGCCCCATTCGTTATTTACAAGTACGTTTCGTTTTTGTTGCTTTAACATTCGAAAATTAATTTTATTTTTCAATTTCAATTCAATCATTTTTATTTCCAATATATATATATATATATATATGTTCACGTTAGACGCGTAAAAATATGAATTGTACAGTGTTTAAATTAAAAATTTAAATTAAGTAAATTAAGATCGTATTAGTTATACTTGTGATCATCGACAAAATATTTAAATATTTTATAAAGTTCGTACCTTTAATTTACGGATACATTAAGATTTTACAATAGACATTTTTATGATAAGCATTTTATAAACGAGTTATTAAAATTTTCAAATTGTTGTATACCAGTGATTTAAAATGGTTAATTCGTAGCTTAACATCAACGCTGCAATATCGTATTTTTACGAGTATTTTTTCAATATTATTCAAGATTCGTAAATCGTCATAAATGTAATAATAATAACTATTTAATTGTTCAAGAAAAAGGAAAAGCGGTAGTGGTTTAAAATTTATTAACCTTTACGGTTAATGCGCAGTCCCGTCATGTAAATTGATAGTATTTTGTACAAGCTACCGCATGTAAATAACTCATATCGGTTTTGCAATATAAGAAGTGTAAAATGAACGTAACTAAGCGAAGAAAAGAGTTCCTATCTCTTTCTATTCAAAGAGCACAAAATGAGAGCCCTTTACAACCACTTGCGGAGCCTTCATAAACAATTCTCACTCTCCATCTTTTTCTTAAGTAGTTGCATACACGCTCGCATACTTCACGCACGTTCAAGAATCTTTAAAATGCAAATTTGTTTAGAAGTCAGATGCTAATTGCGCGCTCACATCGAATACGCATTCGGGCGTGTGCGAGAGCCTTTGGAAAACTGTGGGAAGCGGACGGTTGAAAAGGTCTTGAATAATTGAGAAAACTCATTGTTGGAACAACTCGAAAGAGTTCCATGAGCTGTTCTCTTAATCTATCTTTGTTTCTTTATAATTTTCATCATGGAAATACGATAAATTTACCTTTGTAAATATCCATCGATATTGTACAAGTTTTGTTATAAGTTGAAAATAATATCAATTTTTTACTTTAAAGCTTTCGATTAGTTTATTAAATTTTCACGAATCATTCGATGTACTTAACTAGAGCGTATCCTCGATTTCTGATTCGCTGCCCTAGAATTTAAAATCACAATTTTTATTTTTAATACTTAACTCATTTTTAAGAGTAATAATGGCTTCAAATTTACGAAATGTTACCTCCTTTTGTACAATACATATATAAAATGATTAAATCTATCCAACGCAAATCGACATTATAGCCTTAAATCTAAGAAAAAATCTACGTAACTTTTAAATTTTAAAATCAATTTATGGTTCTCGCTTAAACTTTCAATTTCGAGGAATATCCTTGGTGTTTATTCACCTATACCCATGGCACATAGGCCGACAAATTCATTTCCAATAAAATAACGCAACGTAACCACGCATGAATTTAGTTCGTTGTGCATTCCCGAGAGATCACTCGTGATAAAAGACGTTTTTATCGTTTGATCGTATACGGAATAAAAACCACAGCCAAATTCTCAGAGTGCGCGTGCGATTTAGTTCTCCGGGAATTCGGTTGCACTCCTTTTCTTCCTTCGTGCCTCTTCGCGCAATTAAGACCTAACGGTTTTGCAACAAGGCAATCCAGGCCGAAGATAAAGCAGCTCTAGCAGCAGCTTCTCATCGATCTTTAACTGTGGGAATCCAAGATTTTCGTTGCTTTTTCGCACCCAAGATAACAGAGAGGCCATGTGAAACGCAGCTTCGTCAAACGAGTCCGGAATTATTCATAAGAGCTTTGGCACTCGTGCTTGCATTGTAAAAAAATGGAATGCGAGTGGTGGAACGGACATGAAAAGCATGAAATATTCATGCATGAAAATAAATTTTTGCAGTGGATAATTATAAAAATTGTATTCAATGATAAAGTTGGCAGCTACTTCGCAAAATTGACTTTTATCCGGAATATTATTATGATAAAATTATTATACAAAATTATCGCCTTGCTTTGCTCCATCCTAAGAATATTAGGATCTTTGTCGCAAGATAAATTATAGCGAAATTATTTTCATCGTTTAACAATATAATCAACAAATTAAGGTTTGTAAAATAATTACTATTAAAGCCATAAAATAATCAACGCAAAGTTGTTACTATTTTTTTTAATTACTAAATTACACATTATCACAATTTTTTATTTTTCAAATTCCAAGACTTAATGTTTTATTAATTATAATAGTTATTTAAATTTTTTCTTAATCATAAAACTAATATTTTTCTTCGACGATTTGAAAATCAAGAGATGCAAATAAAATACTACTACGTGCCTTGCATATGATTTCGATAAATGATTAATATCTCACTTCTAGCATTCTAGATCTACCCACCAATAAAAATTTGCAATTCACAATATATTTATCTAATCATCGGATCGATGGTTTACGATAAATAAGTTCGCCTACGAAAAAAACGTGTGCAGCCTGTCATCTTTCCTTATTTTCTAGTTCATTTTATTGTGTAGTAATAAAAATATATCAAAGGACGACACATCTTTCTGTAAATTCAGATGCAAAAATACAAGGTTGAAATTTAGATGTCTATCCGTATTTTATGTATTTTATTTCACAAAAGTTTATTTTATACTTGATAAATAATTTTATTTATTTATATAGTAGTTTCATCGATCTGACGCAATTTTTCTATTTTTCCGAATGATTGGAACAAAACAATCGTTAGATTTAATCCAAGTATTACTAAAATTAAGAATCGATTTAAAGTTTTTGAATTACTCTTATCTCTCGACATATTGATTCCGCATAAAAAAAGGATCACCTCTCTAGCGCGGTCAAGTGCAAATTGAAATTTCGCGTACGCATTGTAAACACGAATCGATTCAAAAGAAAAATGTCTCGCAACGTTTACTCCAAGAGAAATCCTTGTTACGGCAAATAGTACTCCATTCGTGGCAAGAGGGTAAGTTAGCGATCGCCGGTGTGCTTAGCGGCGAATACACTGATTCGTTCACGAGCTTATCACCGAATGCCGGACACGCGGAATCAATTGGGTGTGTCGGTTAACCGCAGCTGGCCTGTGAACACGGATGCAAACAGCTAATTTTCCGACTGAAAAAGCGCTCCGAGCAATTTCGCGAGTCTCGGGCGCTTTTACTGCAGAGGAAGCTCAGCTGCATCAGTCCTGCGCCATCGGCCTCCTCGTACAACTGGTGCTATTGCTTTTGGCATTCGCCGTGGTGCGTCCCGAGATAGTTCGGAGTTGGCTGCACGACAACGCCAGAGTTTTCTGTCGTGTGCCCCCGCGACACCAATGCAGTCATCACCAGAACAGTTATACGACTCGTCGTCGCGCGTCGTTTGCGCGATTCTGCTACTAGTTACAAAGAAAAGACAAATGTATATATGCATATACATATACACTGAGAGAGAGAGAGAGTGAGAAAGAGTACAGAAAAAGAGAGAAGAAAGGGGACTGACAGAAAGGCTGAGAAAATGCGTACCTGTGTAGCCGAATCACAAAAAGCGTGCATAGATTTACAAACGCTTGTGGAAAATATGATTTCTTCCGCATACCAATATTTCATACATTTCAAATTCGTTAAATCTCTTTTATTGTTGTTTAAAGTTTAATATATCGATAATGTTCTATACTAAATAAAACGTAAAATACATTATACTTTAAAAACGGTAACAAAATTTTATACTTTTTAATATAATTTTTTAAACTTTAATAAATTGATATAGAAGTATTTATTTGAACGCCGATGAAATGAAGGTCAACGTAATTATATTGGAATCTTATGTCGAGAAACTATAGAAAATAATACACCTACATAGTAGTACTAGAATTCTTGTAGTACTAGTTTTAATTATAATATCATTTTTAATGATACGTATAATTTTATAACATTTTTTTATTTTAATGTTATAATAATTTTAGTAATAGAGTAATAGAGTAATAGAACAATAAAAAATTCTTATTATACCAATTAAAAATTTACATAATATTTTATGTACATTTTAATTTATTAAGATAATAAGATAAATGTTTTGATTCGGAATTAAAAAAATATTTATTTGGAGATGTATATGAATAAATGCCTTTTCATGAGATGAAGATGAAATCATGTTAAGAGACTCGCGTAAACAGAAGTTCAACGGTTAATAGAGACATGAAAACTGAGCTGAAAATTGCAGCGTAACAAAATAATCATAACTCGGTTTGGAGTTGCTAAATAACCTACAAGTACGAGACCATGCATTTTAAAGGCTATTTTAACTTGCTTTAAAAACATTAAAAAACAGGCATCTTAGTTTTGAATTTATATAAAACATAATTAAATGAATACATTAAATAATTTGGTGTATTTTAGATAATAACTTAAACGTGTATATTTCCGTTGCGACTAAATAATTTAATTTCTGAAGGTAATATTAATAATACGACAGAAATTATGTTCATCATTATACATTTTTCCTATTTCGTATAATTAGAAAAGTTTTGTATAAATAATTTATGAACAAACTTAGTTTATAAATATTCTAAATTAAATTTTTTCAGTGCAAAAATATCAGTGTTGAAGATTTTTAAGAAAACGATGTTTTGTTTATTAAGCAAAAATGTTTATTTGCTTAGTCCATGAATTTATTTAAATTAAATCTATAAATATAATATGAAGATTTTATTATTATACAATGAATTAAAGAAATTCTTTGTCGTAAAATAGACACTAATTCTACTAAAATTGCAATGATTAGTCAAGTGATACAAATTGAAGCGATATAATTACTGAATACGCGAGAAGGCATAAAACAGTGTTGGTTATGCGAAATATAAAACTAGATAAGAATAGAACGACTTCCGAAGGAATATATGATGACATCTAAAATGTCACAACATTGTGCTCGATTTTGAAGGCGATTTGGCGAAGGCAAAAGAGCATCCAGACAAAAGATACGTTGTTACGAGTTTAATAGAGAGAAAGAATGTAGGTAAGCATGTGTGTGTGATCATGTAATACAAACTCGTCCGGATAAAGAGAACTGGTAAATATAAGAAAAGGCTTTTAATAGAGAACTAGAATTATAATACCGTCATGTTTTTTATACGCAGACGACGTGCCATAAATAATGAATAAATTGAGAATAATACTAATAATCTTAGTTCTGATAAACTGAAACTTTATATTCATAGAGAAAGATTTTATTAAACTTTTCAATATAATTAGAGATAATTATCGATTATACGCTACTGCTATTTTACGCAGTCTTTTAACTTCGTTGCAAGACCAAAAACGATGAACAATATACGGAAATTTAATCCAAACTATAACAAAAGCAGTGTAAATTTAATGTGAATGAAATAAATTAATAATTGGTTGTATATACGTTAGTTAAGTTTTATGATATTTGAAAAGCTTGTATCGGTGACTTTGCAATGGCTGAACTAGATAATAAAGTATTAGATATTAAATTTAATGAAATTTTCATATTAGTATTTTAAGGTTAAATAATTGAAATATTTTCAACTTTATATAATTCAGTATTATAACAAAATATATAATAAAAAACTTCTTTAATGATAATGCAACTAAATTGAAATGTAATTAAATTATGCATCCAACTATTTGCGATTACAAACTATTTTCTACTGAACAAGTTACTTTAATTCGTTGATAAAATATTGTCATAGAAATATCATTCGTATAAAGTAAAATGTATATCTACTTATTAATCATAAATAGTTTTTAAGTATCGTTTTTTTTTTCACTAAATTTTAAGTATATTTGAAAAAGTTCATTTTCGATATTTTTGAATATTATTTTAATCGCTACGTCAATATTCATAAAATATTAAAATTTAAAAAATATCAAAAACATATAAAGCAATAAATACGATAAAAATATTTACAGTTGTTTAAATTTTGTTTTTTTAATATCATCAAATTATTTATCACTTTAAAATAATGAATAATATCGAAAGAGAAAAATGTTATTATTTCTTAATAGATGACCTGCGAATATTATTATAATAATAAAAGTATTCCGAGGTATTATTCTTTACGTCAGAACTGAACATTCAATAGTCTCGCAAATCAAACTTTTATTGAAATTACGCGACACAAGGTTTTTCAGGAGTTTGCTCTTACGGATTACGTCATATTTCATTGAGCATCAGGCAGCGTGTAACTATGGAAGCAAATGGATAATAACCTATGATGATGTGTTTCAGAGTTAAAATCTAAATTTCTGTTTGTATTAAACTTCTGTATAAATGATTTACAAGATGTACTTAACTCTAAGCATACTAATAATACAGTAGTATACAGTTCAAGTGCTTACAAGGTACGGATTAGATTAAAGTTAACACTCGTTCGATCAAGGAAGATTATACATGTAACAATAAGGTTTGCGTCATCAGCATATACATTTCTCCTATTCAACAATATCTTTGCTAACCTTAAAAATGTTGTAAACAGCTATAAATTAAAACGACAACGCAAGTCGATATTTTAACAACGCGTGTAAAACCAGTGCACTTTACAGATTTTGCTTTATTTCCAAATGCATTGTAAGGATCTGTGTAAACGAACATCGTGCATTAGTTAATTGCAATCTTGATTATTATGCAGTACCGTACCTGAAACATTCCGTGAATCGTGTATTGGGTTACGGAGACTAAGAAATTCGCATACTACTTACACACTTTGTGTTAGTGAAAATAAATACATTAATTCCTACGGAAGATAAGTACTCGATATTTTTAAATAAAATGTTTGTTTAATTGGTAGTTTTCTCTATTGAATTAATTGGTTTTTATACGTAATTATTGCTTAAAAAAGTATTATTACTTTGAAAAAAAAATAAAACATAAATAAAATTTATATTACGGTAACATGAACAAAATAAAATTATTCTTTAAATATTCCAATAAATTTTAAAATAAAAATTCGGTCAAAACCGTACAGAGTTCTTTCTCTAAGATTTAACAAATGTATTGCCTTGAACCCATACCGAGAAATTGTATTATGTTGCTCTACTATTGTATAATTCTTCTGGATAAACCATTGTCATACTTAGCCGCATTATTTAGTAAGTACCAGATGAATTTCTCTAGAGATGACGATCAAGTTTACGATCGTGTTCGATACAATGTGTACGTTTCTAGTATTCACATTCGACTGATCTATATTACTCAATTAAGTAGCTTAAAGTAAATTTAGTAAGCTTAAAGTACGGGATTATTTAGGAGACATTTACAAGATTGCTATAACATGCTCGTGATAACGAATACTTATCTTACATAAAAAGACAGTAATTTGACGAACATAATTATGAAATAATTAATTTTTTAATCCATTTATCTAAGTTAATATATAAATGCAACGTAGATTATTAAAAATCTTCCGATTGAGATTGATAAACGCTGATATTATTATCGGACGATAATGTAAGCATACGTCTATATTAGACTCTTAGAAAATTTCGAAAATATTATTTTTATTCGATCAAACAATAAATACTTTTAGTTAGACTATTCAATAAGAAAAATTGGTTGTTAAAATTTTCCATAAAATTTGCCACGTAAAGTATTAAATTCTGAGCGTTGCAGAATAACAACGGTTTTCAATCTGAAAATTGTAAAAAACAATAAAAGAAATACAGCACAAAGCCATAAATAGCCTCGAGGAAACTTGAATGGTACGACTAAAATGCAATCGTGGTACAGTCCGCATACTCAAGGTAAGAAAAAAGTAGTAAGGCGAAAGAAAAGTGCAAAAGCGAGAGAGAGATAGAAAGAGATGGTTCTCAAGCATTGTGCTGTTTTAGCTAAAGAAGAATGCCAAGGAGCACTTCGGAGACGAGAATAACGCAAGTAGGGGTCCGTTATGGGAGCAGCCGTCGCCACGTTGCATCGCATTAACCAGCCGACCGACTGATCCTGATCCCATCTCTCACCTCTCTAGGGTCCTTCTCCTATCCGCCCCACTGCCTTCCATCTCGACAGCCCAATTCATTTTTTTTCTCCTTCCACCCGTGGCAAATCTTCGACGTGATCAGCTCACTAACCATCACTCTCGACTATTTTGCGAGACGCGAGACGCGAGATGCGAGATCCGAGACCCGAGACCCGAGACCCGAGACCCGAGACCCGAGACGTGAGTTGGCCGGCGTTGCTCTCGTTTCCAGACGGACAAAGATGAGGTGTAAGGAAAAGAGAAAGAGAATTACGGAAAGGATGCTTAAGGTCAGCGGTGCCTCGACGGTAATTTATTGTGTACTGCATCCTTAACTGATCCATAGAGAGGTCGATGTTATATATTTACCGTAGATACCTGCATAGGCTCTATATTTATAGGAAATTCAATTTGTGAAATTCCTTACGTATACATTTTTTAACGCTTTTAACTGTATTTCGACAACTTTTTCTTACAGCATTTTCAAGGTTCTGATAAATTTATTTATGATATTTCAGTTAACCATACATCGTAATATTCTAGTTTTTTAATTATAAAAATATTTCGTTATTTTGCATTACGTTTTGCTTTCGTATATATTCATATTATTTTGAAAAAATTAAAGAGTTCTTAATGAGCCTATTTTGCTTTCATTTTTCGTGTACTACGACCTATAAATTACTTTAACTATTAAGAATAATGACTTGAATCGTATAATAAAATAGTTATTGAGCAATAAAAGCAATTTTTTAAATTTACTTATATTTATTTTTAGAATGGTTGAAAATTCTTAAAAAGACAAGACGCTTTACAACGCTTCATTCTTATAATTTAATGAAATGATATCGATGATTTAAACAACGAAACATAATTATCAATATCGAAATGATTCAAATGAATAGTATCATGTTAAAAAATGCAAATAGTGAAATAATTATTATTAAGTAAAGCAAACTGCAACAAATAATTTTTCTGCTATATAATTTCAATATCGTGACAACTAAAAAGAAAATTTGTTTAATAAAAGTAAAGCGTAATCGATTACATTAAATGGTTCTAAATTTATTTTCATTATCTAAAGATATATCTTTAATTTTAGTTTTTACAAATTTCATTATTGTTTGGTAGCTTTGTAAATTTAATTTTTTATAAATCGAATCATTTGTAAATCTTGTTCGTTTGTATACTTTAAGAACCAGAATTTTTATAAATATTTAAGATTTTATTTCAAAACATAGAATAAATCTATCCTTACTGATGAAGATTCTTAAGATAATTCCGCGTTAGATAGTTATCAAACAATACAAAAAATTTATCATTATTTTTTTAAATAATTCAGTAAAATAACATAAATTGTACAAAGTATTGATTATTTTTGGACACTGTTATCGTGCAGAGAAAAATGTAAAAATTCAATTTTGTACTAACAGGAACTATTGACAGAAACGTATACATCTAGTATTAAACCAAACTGCTTTGCATAATAAAAGAATGAATGCCCGATTTGATCTTTGATCGCTACTTGCTTAGTGGTTCCTTACCACGGAACTACGGGACCAAAAGCCAATCACCGACAAAGCTCAGCGGATGGGAGAGACAAGAGACAAAAAGGCGGAAAAAGAAATAAAAGGTGTCTAGGAAGATAAGGATAAGCATCGGTGGGTACTTGCACCGAGTATGCGGTTATAGGTCACGCCATTGGCCTGGCACTCGGTTCTGTGTCGATGCGCGCGGTCACGAGTCGATACCCGGGAAGACGAAGCGCTCGGACGATGCGCCGATGAAAGCTCGCAGATAGGTCGTGCGGCATACGTGGCTTATGGAAAAACGCACAGGCTCGTTAGCCGAGAGGGAATTGCGCATTGTGCGAGGGCATCGGTTTCCAGACACTTGACGGGATCTCGGCGCTCTATGAATGGCAGATGTTTATAGACGCGTCGACGAACACGTACGAGGCTTCGCTCTTTACAAACGCGTGGAAAAATTCTCTCCTCCGCGGCGAACAATGTGGGAGTATTGAGAGGCAATCTTCTTTCTTTGAGGTTCTACCTCGTTATTTTATTCAATTTTTTTCGAATGGTTTTACGAAGCAGAGAGAACGTACCGTTCGATGATTCATTTCGTGCCGAGTAAAGCAATAACGAGTGTACATCGTGATAACAACCTATTTTTAGCGTAAGAAAACAGTCTTTGCAAAGCTAGTAAATAGCGAACGTTGAAACAGGTCGAACACCGTGATGTGCAACAAAGGAATTCTATTATTATTATTCGTTGTTAAGTCACTTCGTTAACGTTGTACTTTAAAACCTTCTTATTCTCGATTGCCCGCTATTCGATTCGATTTTTTTTCTATACGAATCATCTTAGTTTTCGTTCATCATCTTAATTTTAACGTAAATAAGTAATAGGTTGCATAAGGGATTCAGGGATCCTGGTTCATATTCATTATAATTATGAAACTAAAACTTTATTCGATATCGCTAAATTCGTGATTCGATATCCAACTTAATTAAAGTAAATCGGTGTGTCGGAAATGATCGCGTTCGGTGAATAATTCTCGATATTTTTCAAACAAATATTCGAGCAATACCAGAAAACTCGATTTTCTACAGAATTTTCGACGAAGATTCTTTCGAGTGAAAAATGTATATCACCGCCATAGAACGGCGTACTCATCTCTCGCGAGTTATTACCGCGGTTCGAAAGGAGATACCCTCGTCGTATCAAAGCGACTCGAACATCCGATTTAGTAAAACAACGGCTATGAAAACGAACCTCGGCTGCGTTGAGTACAATCATCGGGATTAAGAGAATTACGCGAGTACTTAATACTGAGTAATGAATTACGTTGCGAGCTTTGGGACCGTGGAGCCGAGAATTTCGCGATCCTTGGCACGTAACGGTCGATTCGCGGGAAGACCTACGATCGCGAACGCGTTCTCGCGAAAAGAGACGAGAGAATGACGGGGAGATAAAGAAGTAATCAAGGACTCGGATTAAGTACCGTATGGGTACTCGTCGACTTTTTCCAGTTAAATTATTCATGTTCGAAGGCATCCCGACGCGATTGCTCGGTTCATTCGATGACGAAAAGGGAGACAAAGGGTATCCTAACGTTGCTCGAGTGCCGTTATATTTTTTGCGATACCTTGAGTACTTTGGTTAGCTACTTGGATGGAATTGAATTATTAGTTAAGATTCTTCGACGAGCGTATTTCTATATAGAAACAAACGTACGCAAATATACATAATTAAGATTGTATGTATGAAAAATTGAATTTTTTAAATTTTTATCACGTTTAAAATGTATATCCATTATTCTTATTGATTCAAACGTGAAATATACATACAATTTGATAAAAATATTCCCAAGCATTGTTTCGAGAAACCGAAAGATATTAACTTTAGTACAATGCTGTGAAATAATAGTTTCTTTTATAATTGCGAAATTAAAATAATATCTTTTAGGGTAATAAACTTTTATGAAAAATAATTTTATTTTTATGCAAAATTTAACAATTTTTTTATTCGTATTTATAAATTTAGTTCCTTCGAGAAAATATTTGGCTAAAATGTTGCGAGTGTTTTAAGAACGATGTATTTTTGCTCATCCGTTAACGATGAAAAATATGCGTGACAACGAACCAAGTAAAATTTAGTGCATGTAAAAAACAAAAGATATTTCGGAAATATTGGAGAAAAGTAATGATATACGCGTATGATGCGGATATGGTGGTGACGGACTAAATCGGACACCGCGGGATCGGTAGATCAAAACCACTCGAAATCTTCTTAATTAGCTTCCTTTTACACGAGAAAATTGCAACAAGCTCGCACATGCTCGTGGGATTTTTCAACGGTTTCTTCGTTGGTATGCTCTCTTTTTCCTTCCTTCTCCCACCCCATCTGCAATTTCTTTATTTTACATTGTTTATCAACTAACCGCCTACGACTTTCGAAACCATTGTTTTTTATTTTCATGTTCCTACGTATAGTGGAGGAATAGTAGCTAGAACACTTCGTTTTTCGTACGTGAATTAATTGCGAGAGCATATTTTCTTGGCGCGGACAGAAGAAAGCCTCTCTCTTACCAAAATACCCGTAAACTATACGTTTCTCAGCTAATAAAAATATAAAACTTTTCGTGCAATTGTACAGTCACTTTATATCCAAAGAAAGTACATCCGTAGAATTTTAAACCGATTTCGTAATCTAATAGACTTTCGTAACAGCTAACTACTTTGATCGCTTTAAACGTAATTACAGGCGATATAACAAATGTAAATTTACGATAACATTTTGAAATAATTTAAATTGTTCTATTATTCTTTTAATACAAATTTAAATTAAATTTATATAGGAAAAATATTTATTACATAAATGAAGCAAAAATATTTATCGCTGATGATTCGAACGTTTTAACAACTCGTGAATGACGTCTACTTTATCAATAAAATTAAACAATAAATTTTTAGAGACTATAAGCGTGACTGTTTAATCAATTTCATAATATTCACTTTTCAGGCCAAGCGTATGCCTCTCTGACTCGAAAGTTTTCGTACGAAGGCCGATGGTGCAACGAACCGAATTTTTTAAATACACTTAATATACGAAAACTAGTCTTGGATGAATTCTCGATGAAAAGTAGAATCAATATTTTTAAACTGGCCAAGATATTTGCACTTTCTTGTCCAAAGAAACTATTATATCCTGGATTTACTTCAAAATGAGACATCTTTCATTCTGATAATTTTTTCCTCGTGCTTTCTTAGACACTCGTTTTTAACAGGTTGTCGAAACTATTCGGCGTTTCACATTTAAAACAAATTGACATTAAAACCTTAATTAAGAGTGTGGCTGTTTTCAACGCATAGACGATTCCGTTGAGTTACTCCAATCATATTACATATATTTAACCAAATAAGAGAAAACATGTTTCTTTTATTCTTACGATAAGTTTATCGTAAACCATTTTGAATATTTCAATTATTTACAAATTGTAGCTTGTGTAAATGTAGCAAGTTTTAATTTGCAATACATTTCAAAAGTACGTTCGATCTTAACTAAAAAACTGAATTTTTGTTTTGGTAATCGATGTATCCGAAGATGTATTCAATTAATCATTAAATTTTCTTCTTAACAAAGCTGTGGTTGAAAAATTATATACATACGAAGAAACAAATCAATTATGTAAAAATTCAACTTCGATGCAAAACAGGAATTGCAATAATGTAATTAGAATTGCATTCGGCTACTAGCGGTGGAAACGTAAATTAATAACGAAGGTAAATTAGTTTCACCGGTTAAAATGACGTTTAGTATTTATAACAGGAATTTTGATTCAACGTTCAATGAACGACTCGATCGATCGGTTAAAAGGAAGAGTAAAATAAAAAGCTTTACTTTACCGAGGTCTCGTGTACCTATATAAACTTATAAATTAATTTTTATGCTTGTTTACAGTTCTCTTTTTAACGTAGTTAATTACTATCAATATTCGCAATTTCAAAGCGTATGCTTTTTAGTAAAACTTCACGATTTCTAGTGTACCAACAAATAATCGCTCATTGGTTGACGATAGTAATTATTTTTTACTCTTTGAAAAAAAAATTACAAAAGTACTCGTCAGGGTAAACTTTTGCTTCGATATGTAATACATGCAGTATTTTTAAAATTAATTTTATTTAAACCAACCGCATCTATAAATGTACCATTATATTAAAATATTCTCAATCTTATCAAATCGGAAAATCGTTGTCGATCAATTTTTTTTCGTATTTAGAAACGAGTACCCCTCGAAACAAGGAACAGAAAAATTACGGTGCATCGAAATAAAATTTACCGAGTCATTCCGATTAAACGTTGAAGCATAATAATAATATAACCGAATTAACGTCTGTACAACGATTACCGATACGACGATAACTTTCACGAAAATATTCTGTCCAGGCGATTTGACACTTAAAACCATCGCGGACTCATACTTTAATATTTACCGTCGTCGTCAACGACTCGCCCAAAGTGACATCTCCGATCGCATCCGACAGCTACAAATACTCGCGACAGACGGTCGCGCAAGAGCTTAAATTATGAAACATCGCGTCGTCCGATGCTCGATATAGAAATAAAGATTTTCAACGGCGGTGTAGCGGTTGAAGCGGTACCACGCGGGAAAATGCTTAATTAACGTCAGCTGCAGAGTTACACTCGTTCGGGCTGCCACGTGACGCTCGTCAATTAGAGTTCCGGAAACTTCGCGCCACTCTGAAAACTGGGACAAAACTTGGTTCCCTCGGCGGGGGAGAAACATTCCGGAAGGTGAGCCGACAATGAGCGGACGTTGACGTTCGCGTGAACCTCCGGAGAGCGTCGGTGTCGTCCAACCTATTACGCGGTTGCACAGAGAACACGGTCGAAGAAAAAAAATACAAAAGAACAGGGGCATGAAATTGCCCGCGTGCTCCCGGTCGATTGCGTATACAAAGCGCAAGCGGGTAAAAACGTAATAAACGTAATATGTGGAACAATGCGTGGAATTTAAAAATACGTGTCCGGAACGGGTTCGTGACGAGTAAGAAAATGAGGACTTTTTTTATTTAAAAGTATCCGAAACACGAAAGCTAATATTTAAAAGAGCTTTCAAATTCTCTGTACGTTGCTTTATTATAATTAAATTTTAGAGACGATTATCCGAATGTTATCCGGATTTATATAATATAATAAAACTCAAACGAATAATAGAAAGTAAAACGCGGTCGTCGAGCCACGACCATAAACAACAAACTCGGCTGGAAAATCAACGCATACGGATAAAAAGAAAAAAAAAGAAAAAAAAATGCCTCTCCGCTTTTCACCGCAGTTTTTTTTCAGCAACAAACGTGTTCATAATACGAAAAGAAGCAGAGGGACTACACGGCGTGTGTTCGATTGCGTCCAGCCGCGCCTTTCGCACGGCCGATCGCTCCCGCGTTATTGCTATGTAACCCTCCTCGTAATTGCGATATCGAAAAAGGACGCATCGCTGCTGAACGGGGAGAGCCCGCAAGGAAAAAAAGGAAAAACGGTAAGGACAGTGTCGGAACTAACCTGAAAGTCCACCAGATGTTGAAGCACATTGTGTTGAGCCAGAAAAACGTTGCCAAGAAGAAAAAGTGTGCCAGGATCGCTGTAACATAAACATTGAAATTCAAAATTAGTTTTGCATTTGTAGTAGCTTGTTTTCAAACTAGAGTCAAGCTTTAGTTCTAAAAGTCGTTTATAATTTTAGTCGATTCGTTATTTATGAGTTTTGCGATTGACGCGTGATTCTTTATTTTTGAAGAACGATACATAATAATATTAGCGATATAGGAAGAAATAGGAAGGAAAATAGCCCTGGAACAAAACGGGATAAAGGGCAGCGGATGTACCTACAAAATAAAAAATGAAGGGTGCTACGCAAAAAAAGTACTGATAGGTTATGAAATACACCAGATGGACGAACGAAAACCTCGACTATCCATAATGTTACGTATAATTATTCCAAGGTTGAATACGTTTACACTTACATAAGTATACGAATGCAAAAATTATAAGGGAGATTTTTACATTCAAAAACATGGAAAGCCAATTTAGTAGAGTTCGCGTCCAATCGCATCCGATGTAGCCCCAAGACTTACGAAACGTCAAATTGATTCTTACAAGTTCAATGACGAAAGTCAATTTCAGCTTGAAAACGATGCGGCTGCGGGCGACCAAGGGATTAAACTTGAAAACCGACTGAAATTTGATCGAAGGATGCTGCGGAATGAATAAGAGCGAGAGCAAAAAAAGAATCTCGTCAACTAATTTCGCAAACCTTATCTACTGCCAAGTGGGACCACAAAAGTCGAGCCTTGGAAAAGGGCGAGCGTGGCTCATTTTGAATCAGAAGGGAACTTTCCAAATCTTCATGAATAAGCCCATGAATTTTTGAAGCTTTTGCAGTCGCGCAAGCAAAACTCAAACGAAAACTTTCGCTTCATCCTAGAATGTGCTTATTTCGTTGCATGTATATGAAGCATTCACGAAGTCAATACTTCAAAATTGTCGGTATATTTTCGCAAGTACTTATCAAGTCGTAACATCGGTAAATTATTTTTCGAACTTAGTAGGATCTTTGACATTTTTTACAAAGTAAAATGTACTTTTTGCATTCTTCGTTATTATTTTTTTCTATTGTCTGTTTCATTTTTTAAACTTGAATTTTATTATTTTAAAAAAACGAAATAAAATATTTTTAAGTAATCCATTTAGTATAAGAATCGCTCGATTTCAATGAATTTACATAAGCGATTATTTATATCGCATTTTTTAAAAATACGTGATACGAATTACTCACAGTTTATGCCAGTTCAATTCATTCTGGGACTGTTCCACACGCGCGCGCACACACACGCACACACGGAAAAGATGGAAAGCAACAAAGGTTGACAAGTGAAATAAGAAAAGCTAGGAAGGAAAAAGGTATTGTGAAGTGCTGCGCGCGTTAACATGAATTTTTGAAGGATCCGTTAACCGTGTAGCTTTAGAAATTTCGACCGACCATTATGAGCGAAAGAATCGCTATAGCTGTCACCACCAGTATACGTCGGAGATACATTAATTTCTTAGAACGCAATCTGCCAGGATCCATTGCCCTTCTTTTTCCTCTGCTTTGCTGTCGTGTTCTTTATCTTCCTTTTTTTTACTTCTTTATTTCTCTATTCTTTTTTTTATGATAAAATCCTTCGTGCAAGCAGAGGAGAACTAGACAAAGATGCAGAGAACACGGAGGAAAATTCGAGAGGATGGGAATAAACGTAATGACTCGGCGTCTTTTCAATCTCGAAGCACGAGCGAGCTAGAGAGAAGAACATCGAGATCATTCTTCGTCTCATCGAATGAAGTATATTCTTTAACGGGACGCATTACTATTGTTGACTCGCGGACAACTATTCGTTATAACACGTCGCGCGTCATTTCCCCGTACGAATGAGCGAGCCCATGAAAATCTCGTTTGTCGTACGCTCCGGTCCGTGACGCGCCGGTTGAGCGACACATCGTTCGAACGAGTATCGCGTTGGTAATGAGCGCTCGTGTACCGTTGCATACGACCGCTTCGGTGCGTCGCGTTCAAGAACAATCGGGGCAAGTGATTTTTTCGAAACCTGCCCGTAAGAACGAAATGCGAATGGAATTATTATCTTCTCCTTTTCATATGCATTGGAACTTATTTCGAACGATCGCGAGTAAGTTGGCGCAATGTAACTTATTACAATTTCCGGCAATTATATTTTACGGGTAACGATCGAGTCGTTATCGATCAAATTTTCTTGTTGTACGCGTAAAACCTTTTTTATTTTGTAATAAAGCTGCTTCGTTTCAAGACTATAAAGACACTTTGAAGAGGACGACTACATTCTTCCTTTAAATTAGCATTAAATCTGTTAGGTACTTTTAAAATCTGGAAGAGCAATATAGTAGCGTACAAATTATCATAAGTTTTATCTCGATATCAAAGAGAAAAAATACCTTTTAATACGTTACGTTACGTTACTATTATAATCGCTTTATTAAAAAAATCTTTAAAAATTGTAGCGCTTCGAATAAAATTGTGATTATACATACAATTTTGTATGCATTTGTAACGATCGACCCAGTTATTTTTCGATAAAAGTTTATTAATATCGTGGATAAACGTCTTCGTGTACAAAATATTGCTCGTTATTTTTAAGTTCAAATATTAGATTAAATTTAAATTAAATTATTCGTTTATTAATAAATCGGTACTACAAAGCGCGTATTTATTAAATTTATTGGTTATAAAATACTTTCTAAAAAAAGAAAATCGATAGTCTCGATTGTATAATTTTTTTCATATTCTAGGATTTATTACAATATTAGTAATAACAACGTAAAAAAAATTAGCGTAATATTCGGTTTAAATTACTTGATAATTAGCTAATGTAATAAAAACAAACCTTAAAACTTATGATATATCGTGCTAAAATAGTTAAGATAAAAAAAGCACACATAAATCTTATTTATTAAACCCGCTATTAAATAACAGTACAATTATATTACATCATCGAGATTATATTTTCAATGCCTTGTCGTAATAAATACAATGGATGAAACGTAACTGCGTGTAACTTTTTTTACTTGTAAACAGTTTCAAACGATAACGTATCGTTAAAAATATTTCAATTCCCAAGCAATGATTAAAAGGAAAACTATCGAGGGCGCTAACAAGTTACAATGATCGTCGATCTCGACGCGAACAGGCAACGCTAATTAGAATCGGGTTCGACTTGCGATACCAAATTCATCGGAACGAAAAAACTGCTTAGTTCTTTGGGTACGTAAGTAACCATTAAAACGGCGCGACAGAATTTACCGCGACGGTCCGTCTTATTATATTATTCTTAGCGAGCCGCCGTTTTCACGTTTCGCCTATCCGACGCTCGTCGAGTCTTTATCGCAACTTTTCTCTCTCCCTCCCACCCAGACTGAAATAATTAAATTTCCGAAACTTATTACAGCTCGTTGCAATTATAAGCGCACTGGTCGTGCGCATGTTTTCTCACCCTCTTTTTTCGCGTTCCCCGCGAGCTCGTTTTACGCGATCCTTCGCCACCCCTTCCCCTTTTACCCTTTTCGCTCGCTGGCTCGCGTCCGAGCGAACATACGCGATAATCGCCGGTCTCTCGACCGAGCAGCTTTGCGTTTCCTAAGCTGTCGGGTCGAGGTTCGGCGCTTTCCCTCGTGCGTTATCTACGTACGTCCGTAGAGCGCATCGCGAACACGCTAAATTGAAAGTCTCGCCACTGTTGACGCTGCAACGTTGCGACAAGGAGAGACTAATTTAGTGGCTGTAGTTCGCGATTATTTTAGGGAAGCTTTTGACTTTCGTGCGCTGATAAATAAAAACTGTTTTGTTTTCGTCGGTTCAGTGTTTTATTGCACAATGGGAATCACTCACTGAACATCGATCGTAACGAAATTCGTTGTCTTTTTCGATCGAAGCTCCGACTTATCAATATTTCATATGGCTTTCTCGTTAATTGTTAGATGAAAGATAATACTTTTCGTACGTAAGTTTTAACGCGTTCGTGTTTAAGATTATCGATTGGCCAAATGTAATTTATATCTAAATTGCGTGCGGGAAGTATTTACGAATCCTTCATTGTTTTGTTTTTAACACTGTATTACTATTTTATGTATCGAATTAAAAACTTTTTGCATATTACAAATTAAATGAAATAATTAGCCTGCAAAATACAATTGTGAAAATAATATAATTCAATCTGGTAAGGTCAAATTAGATTTAATTTATCATATATTTATCGTAACTTATCTAATTAAATGCAATTATATCAAAGCAAATATGCAAAGTACAACATCGAATGAACGTAGTAAACGAATGTAAATTATATATTCTTTATCATTCTTCGATAAACATGGATGCGTAAGCAGCGTGCGTTGCTTTATAGTCCTTATATATACTCGGTGCGAATGTGCGATACTATTCAAAGTACAATCATGGATATCGTAGTATGACTATCATCGCGATACGAATGCCAACATAACTATATTTATATTTATCGGTTCTACAAATATTTTCTCCATCGTACATAAATCCAATCGATAATTAGTCCAACGATTTCAACATTATTAATTGCACATCTTTAACTATTTGTTATCTTGAGAATTCGATCAAAAAGAAGCGAATGTATTTAAATTAGTGATTTTATAAACCGATGAAATCAAATAATTGGTCGGCGAAGGAATTTTTATTTCCTCGGTATTATCAATGGACGAGCGTTTCGGTATAAGAGGCGTATTGAACGAATACCGTATAATCATAGCGAAACGAAACTAATTCGTAACCGCGTTTGGAGTTTCCGATGGTTTTACGAGAGTATCGCCAAACGCGCGTCACGGACACGAAACAGACCGTTCCGACGCGAAACCCAGGGTCCGTAATAAATTCAGATCTTTTCGAGCGACGGTGCGCGCGTATTTTCCGATGTCCAGATTGTGCCTCGTATCCGCCCTGCAAAATCAACATGACGTGACGCGGCAGCATTTACCGACGCGCCCAGCCGCAAGCTTTAATATGAATCGTACCCGGGTGAATCGAATGCCTGGAGTTCCTTTGTACCCTGCGGGGCGGAGGCGCGAAGAATCGGAATCGGGGATGAGGCGAGGACTGCTGTGTGTCGTGTGCGTAGCTTCACGCGAGGGTGAGTGTCAAGGGCTGCATCGCTAGTTACATCGCCGCGACTCGATTTGCATGGAGTTCAGGAATTAGATTGCGCCTCGACTCCTTCCTTCCTCCCTTGCGCCCTTGGCCGTTGATTCTTCCATCGCGCTTTCTCGGCTTTGTTTCGCTTTGCGAATCAGTCAGCCAGAACCCTTCGATTTCGAGATGTTCGCTCGATCGTGTCTGAGTGGGCGGATGTTTGCAACGCGTAACCCTTGGCTTATCGACCCGACTGTTTTCGGAAGGATATATTTCCTAATTTTGCTCGTCCCTCTCGAAAGCGACTATCGAGCTCGTTTAAGAATCTTGGGAGCGCATTTTTACGGCAACCGTTGAATAAATGGTTTCGATGTTTAATCTTTTTCTGTGATACTCCCCCACCACCACCCCGCTTCATCCTCTCCCCTTCCAGATCCTCCCTCATCCATCTCTCGGATCGAAAGTACTATTGCGAAAGGATTTCACTTTGATGTAAATATAAGAAAGCTTACGAGAATGAACTTTCCCAGCTTTGTGGATCATGAATTATGATTGATCGCTGCAATATAAAACGATCAAAGTGATTAATGAATTCTATATGTAGGCTACTTAGACGTTGTGTCTTGAAACTGTTGTTCGAAACTAGTAGAACATAACGAAGACATGATTGATAAATCGCTATCGAAGGTTCCCTTTCGTAACTTGTATTAGCATTCGAAACGGCGTTCGAATCCAAGCAATGTATTCGATCGAAGAATTTGCTAAAAAATTTGGTAATTCTAGTATTCCAGTTTCGAACGAGCTCATACGCTTAAAATATATATGTTCTTCGAGGTTTAAACTGTCCGTACGTCGTTTACCAATCCCACGCGCATCTTCCATTCAGTGAAGTTTAGAACGGTATCCATCCGCCTGTTCGAACTCGCAAAGACGAATCTCTCTCCTTTGTGTTCCCGCCTTCTGGCCAAGAGCCGGAGTTATAAAACTAAAGACGAGGGTAGATCCCCGAGCTTGTCATCGCGATCGTTCCGAGCGTAGGCCCTACATCTAATGAATTGCAAAAGTTTACGCCAACGCACGGGGAAGGCGTGCCGTATAAAGAAACCGACCTCGCAGCGACAATATCACGGACTCTGGCCGAGCTTCAATGAAATCGCCAATTAAAATGGCATTATGCGCGCTTCCTTTTCGTTCCACTTTTCTAATAATTTCACGGGACTATAAATATAGATTATAAGTACCGTCGAAAAGCATTTATTAGTTTTTTCATTGGTGGAAGTGCTCCTAACGCGGAATCATCGTTCGAATATACGGAGAGAATAATAAATCTCGATTAATGCTCAATTAAATTATTGCATTATTAAATCGATCGTGACATTATTTGTTATTCGATGTATCGTGACACGAATAGGGAATAATACACTGTTATATTTTTAACAATTATTTCTTATTTCAACGTACAAATTACGAAACACATTGTTATTGCATAGCTTTCCTTTCTATTTATTTTTTTTTCGTTAACTAACTCTACACCTATTCTGTGAATTACAACGCGATACGAGGGTATTAAATTTTTTCGATACAGCTACGGCTTATACACGAATACAAACTTCGTTCGGATCTATATTCCTCGTGATATTTTGAATTTATTTACTCGTACTTAACGCTAACTTGATTATTCAATTTATCGTAAGGAAAAAACTATTTTATACGTCTCATTTTTAACAGTCTACGAATTATTTTCAATAATTTCTAAAGCCTGCAAGGATTATTTATCCACTGGGTTATTTATTTACTTTTTATTACGCAATAAATTAAGGCTGACTCTTGTTAAAAAGAAACTACTTTATTTACGAGCGATTAAATAATTCACCTTTTCGTTTGCAGTTCAATTTTCCTGTTAATTTGGAAAGAGAATATGCAAAAGAAGGAAGCAACCAGAAAAACTGACAAAATTTCATAATGCTTTACGAGCAAGGCGTGCTCCAGTGTCGGTGCGGTGAGCCAACAACCGAGTCAACGGTCGTAATTCATAGACTCTGGATACATCGACAAGAAAATATTTACCAAATAACTAAGTGGAAACGAATACTCTCGAAGCGTCCACGTGTTTCTCTTTCCCCTCCCATGAATCCTAGTCGCTCCCGGAAAATCGAGAATACCAACTTTCTCGTGGCGCGCGGCGTTCACCTCGATTCTATTTCCACTGTTGTTTCATTTGTACGACGAGTGCACGGGGATTACTTACATGCCCGAGATCGAAATAACATCTCGGTCAGTGTTCGCGATGCGGTGCGCAGCTCTGCCGTGGTTGCGTGAAACTCAACGACGGTCGAAACGCATCCAGCTAGTTGCGACGGTACATCGAATTTCCTCAATGGGGTGTGTACACGCCCCGGATGTCGAGATCGTCAATTTTCCTTACTGCTCTGAAATAAGCTACGAGCTCGTGTGCAATTTCGCTATTGGACGTAGCAAACCGATACGTCTTCTTCGCGTACCATATGTACGCTAATAGTCATTGGTTTCATTAACGTAACAAGATGAAGCTTCTCGCGCGAGAATTTGGTTTCTGTATACATTTTGTTTTTTGGAAAAGCTAACGCGGTGCCTAAATACCTACAAACTTGAATACTTACAAACATCAGAGCGCAAAAGCTTGTTATTTACTTACACAAAGTTCTAATTATCTAACAACGTAATAAATAATTCAATCAAGGAAATTGTATTTATAATATTTCTAATAAATATTTACAATAATTGATTTAACGGTCGATAGAATGATAACGTTCTTATTAAAAATTTCGTATTCTCTTCAAAATGGATTCTAATTTATGAATACCGAATAAAATATTTCAATCTTACAAGTGTTCAAAGACATTTATTAAAAAAAAAAAAATTAGCAAAACCAAATAACAAGGAGTCAATACTTTTAAACGCAGCAATGAAATTCATGCGTTTAAAACGATATTTAATTTATATTATTTAAAAACCTGTATTTTAAACGTATCAAAAATTAAATTGAAGAACTGATTCGATTAATTTTATTTTATTGCAACGATTTTGCACAATTACATTACGAAATAAATAGAAAAATATGGATCACCTACATATCAGTTTTCGGAGCATGACTATATAATTACGAGTAGTCGATTAGGAGCAAGTTACACATAAATAAGTATAGTCGTTAGATGATTTCTAAATTATGCAAAGCTGTCTGCGAATAAATAATTTCAAGGACGGTTAGCCTCGTAGATCATCGGGTGTATTACTATCTCTTGCTTGCGTATCCCGTACGTCGGTATTCGTCACCGAAAGTCGAGTCGACGAGAGTTTTTCGGTTTACATAGGCAAGCCAAAGACAAGATCCGATGTCTCCAAAGCCGTTTAATGCAGAATCTCCGTACGCGCGAACGGCCAATGTAATACAGAGCACGATATCCTGCCGAATCTCGGCTCCGCTTCGTCCGTCAACACAATGCAACCCCGGCATTTTTTAATTGACTAGTGCGACTGTTTTGTTGCTGAAATTTGCATTTTACGTTGTAAATGCGATCCGAGGAGCAGCGTCGAACGATCGTAACTTTTATTCGTTTGCGAACAAGCAATTTCGCATGTATGTCGCGTTGAGCCATCGCTGTAAAATCGCGCGCGGCTCTTGCGACTGGTTAATTGCGCGGGCAACCCGAAAGTTTCGCTAGTTTGAATAGCTGCGCTCTATTTATGGCCACCGCATCGGTGGAGATGCGCTTCGCGATAATCCCTTTGCACTACTTTCCGACCGATATAAGAAACAACTTCCGAACATTGTGAATATTTTTTTCGCGCGACCATTAAGCGATTCCCGAATTATCGCGAAAATTTCAAACGATTTTATATTTTACCGCGTTACCGTCGGAGATACTAGATTTCATATTTTTCCGATGACATAGATTTTTTACTCTATTTTTAGATACACATTGTAATACACGTTAAAATATTTTTTACGACGATTATTAACAACGATTATCCGTGATTTTTGAGACTTTATAAAAGCTAGTTAAATATTAAATTGTTAAATTTCTTTCGGTATTAATGAGCAAAGTAAATTAAATTACACTGTTCGAGTTGAAATTTTGCAGTGTAAAGTACTCGAAACTTTGTTTAACGAAACAAGGTCGATTCACGGGCGATACCGATTTATTAACAGTCTTTTTTACTCGAGATAAATGCACATTTCGCATCGTATCCCACAAGATTTTTATCGATTGAACTCGTGCACGTACTTGTATATCGAATTATCTCCAATCAACTTGAACACCGTAAAACACGACTGCACCAAGAATGTTATCTGTTTTTAGTATATATCTGATTTTCATAGAAAAATAAATAAAATCCTTTTTCTCAGATCGAATAACTTTTAATAAATAGCGTTCATTTTTAATATTTATCGATTGCGATAATTATAAAATTATTCGATGTTATTATTAATTAAAATCTTGTTTAAAAGAAAGATTTAGGTTGTACTTAAAAAATTATAAAATAATAACTCTCGGTATAATTCATTTAATAACTTTGCAATATTAAAAGATTTTTTTAAGTAATTAAAAGTTTGCAAGCGGTTGAAACTCGTGCTTCCTTATTTCCCGAGAGTCTTTGGCAAGTTATCGGAAGTACTCGTGAATTCACAATTAACCCAATCTTAAAACGAAACTCTTCTAAATTTCAATTACGACTTTCCGAAATAAAAATTGGAAAAAATCATGGCGAGTCGTCGATGGATACACGCGCAAAAGAAATTGACCAAGTAAGGAAAAGGCGAAGGTAAAATGCCATTAAATCTCGGCAATGCCTTCGTGTTAAAGAGCTCGGGTGCACGATCCTCGGCTCGAACCCGTCGTTACCGCGAGTCGAATACGGCGGATTAAAAAGATATCCGGGCCAACGGTAAAAGAAGTCGAGTAGCGCGAGTTTAGCGGAACGGTCGAGGGGAAAGGGGACACGAATTTTTGCACCTCTCTCAAACTGCATCCTTGAATCGTATGCAAATACACATTCCCCGCGACCCGGCGATTAATGTTCGTTCGAGGAGCGAGCGGATGAAAAAGAAGCGAGGGAGGAACGAACGGGAGCTCGAGAAGCCGACCGACGGAGGAAAATCGAAAGAAGCTTCGAGTGCTCTCCGGTGAACGGGTGTGGAAGTTTATACGATCGGCGAGTGCGAAGGAGAGCTTACAACCACCGCGGCACGAGAGCGGCAGCTGTTTTCACGGCTGTCGTACCAAATGTGGGTGAGTCGTACAAGGAAAGAACGACCGAGATTTTACGGAGCAGTGCGCCTTCGATTAAGCTCGCGGTGCCGTGACTTTTTAATGGATCCCGAACGCGAATAGACATCGTTGATGATATGCGTTTGAATAAATTCTTTTCTCTTAATTGGATGTAACTGTAAAAGAATTACCGAGATCGTTAAGTTGATGATATACTTCGTAAAGTTTCTTTTTATCGCTAACGTTCATATATATAAATAAAAATTAAGATTTACGATTCCATGCTAGAATATGTTTCATGATTTTAAAGCTATGCGTGTGATATCTTAATAAAAATTGTTTAAAAATGCTATTCCATGACTTAAAATCTTTCCAAATAACCTTGGAATGGCTTCTTACCGCTATTTCCGTTATTTTATTAAAATTATAAAAATTATTTTACTGCTGCGACTAACGTTAAATTAAAAACAAAACAAGATTGATTTGCTCGCTTGTTAATGATCGACATTTTTTTAACTCTATCGCTGATTTTTATAACTTTAAATCATTGATTAATTAAAAATATGGGCAACGGATGCTAAAAGAGAACTATTTATTTACTGATTACTTTCATGTACTATTTTACAAAGGGAACAATTAAAAAATAAGGTATTTTCCTATAGTTTATTTAAATAAATTTTTTAATTAATATCGAAAATATTTGTTACAGTACTGTATAATTGTTTCCTATAAAATTTGGAAGGATGTCAAGATGAAAAATTGAGTTATGCAAATAATGTACGTTAAAATTATAGTTATTCGTGAATTAAATTAAATTAAGCGATGGTCTAAATGTTGGATTCGATATTACGTTGTCAGCATAAAATAGCAAAGTTAACAATTGCAATAATAAAATTTTATATTTTGTCGTTTAATCCGACTCGAGTTGAATTTCCGGAAATAACCGAAATAAAAAATAATATTCCGTATCCTGTCTATTATTAATAAAAAAATATTTTTCAAGAGCATTCCAGATACAATTAATAAGAACCTTGAAACGCAAGAATAATTGGACTCGCGCTTCACCTCTTACCGAGTTATTCTTGCGATCCGACGAACTCGGGATGTTTCGGAGTGCGGAGACGAAGCGACGTTGACTCAGGTTCGTATCGTCGGGATGACAAGTCGAGTCTCGTAATTTTTCACGTGCCCGGATTCGGGAGAATGGCCGGCGGTGCTCATAAATTTTACTTCAGGAGACACGCGTATTCGGAATTCACGTGATCGAGAGGAGCGAAAGAAACATCTCATCGCCCGTCAAGACGCGGCAGGTCATTCTCGCGTTCATGGAAGATTCACGAGTGCTTCGTCTCTTTTCCGAGCATCGCCGATCGTTCGTTCGCTCGTTTGCATCAAGTACTTTGGAAATTCTGCGATTGCACCTTGTTTTCGGATTGATCGAACGTTGGAAAGGTATTATGACGTCCTACTCAAATTTCTTACTATTTCTACAAATTTATGTCGTTATCTCCTCTTACGCTTTACCTAAAAGAAAATAAAAAAGTAATGCATTTCATTTTACAAATCCTTCTATTTATCGACGTATAAATCAATAACCTGGATATTGTAATTCACGAAAATATTTTAAATTAAATAAATCAGTCGCTGGAGCAAAGCGTCGGAAGCAACGCGAATATAGAATGTTATCGATATTTTTGCTAAATCATTTTCCCGTTCGCAGAGTTCGTAAGACTACATAGTTTTGAAGTCATCGATATTCGATGAGCGAAGGGAAATTGGTGCCCCACGGAGAATCGTAAGCTAAAAAATATGTTAAATATCCGAAATCCCTCGAAGGTATTTTCATGGCAGGGTTGGAAGTGCGAAATAAGTCGCCGTGTGAATGCAACAAAACGCGCGGTGGTAAAAAGCCGAATAAAAAGGCAGAGCCGGGGCGAGAGTCTGGCGATCGGAAAATGAAACACGCATGGAGAGGACATAAAGGGATGGGTAAAAAGTGTTGCATAATAGCTTAATGCACTCGGGAATCGTGTCTGTCGGGAAGCATTGGCCGGCCGCCAACTCGGAGCCGCTCCGTTCCACCGCTTGTCTTTTCCGCCGATTTTCTCTGTGCACGCACGCGTTTATACGTGTACTTCTTATTCGCCTGCTCTCTGATCTTTTCCTGATTTTACGCGCTGGAATAAACGTGAGTTTTCTATTTAACTTTGAAAAACAAACGGCAAGTCGCTGCTTCTCTTGGGTGACCGTATCCTTCCTTTTTCACTGCGATTATTCAAGTATTTTGTTGCAAAGGCGGCAAAAAGACCCACAACGTTACGTTGAATATAAGCGGAATAGAATGGAATATCGCAGAGAATGTTTTTGAAATATTATCAAGTAAAAAGTTATGTAGCACATTAAAGTTATCTAAAAAATATAATGTATATTCATAAATAATTACCAAGGAGGTGACACTCAATCTTATTGGATAAAAAAAATTTCAAAAAATTTAGTTTTTTTCTGCAAAAGATCGATATTATTTTTAATTAATTTAGAAATTTATAAAATTATTTTTATGCGTACTCGTCGTTCTGATATTGAAAATCATGATTTGTTAGAATTGGAAATCAATTTGGATTTGTTTAAAAATGCTTTCTAAAAGTATCCATTAAATGGTATCTTAATGAGTAATTTATAATCGTTTATTTGCATAAACACGATAATTATATAAAATATATAAATTATGAGGAAATTTCATGTATAACGCATAAAAAGTTATGAAAATTCAAAACAACCTTGATTTTTGCATAAGTATAAACCGCATAAAATTTCAATGATGGGAATTAAGAGAAATTTATTAGTCTATTACAATATAATTGGTGACAGTCAGAATATAAAATTATTGCGCACTGTCGCTAGGATTAAATAACATACCGCACTCGGACACCGTAATTTCGGAGATTACTACCGTCGTGAAAAATTTTATCACCCTTATGATGGCGTTAAGTGCAAACATATGCAAAAATTCGAAGTGGAGAATACGAGGGTGTGAAAAACGAGATACTCGAAAAAAGGGTTTTGCTGTTGGGCTGGCCGGAAAAAGTCTGACGGAGAAACGCGATGTATCGTTAAAAAATCATATCGCAATAAAAGAAATTTCTAATCACCATATTTTTACTCGAGGGTAAAATAAAATTATTTATCAATTTGATCTGAAATACTTGGCAATGGAACGCACGAGTGTATACATATATTCGGTGTTACGAATATGCGAGGTAATACTGAATTTTAAAGATAATTATAAGTCATAATAGTATATAAATTTTAGATTAAAAACTATTTATTATACGTCAATTAATTCATATGTACATCAAATTAAGTAGTTTAAATTATATATTAATTTATTTCGATTTTGAATCAATAAGTTTTTTCTTAATTTTATGATTTTCTGTATATTAAATACAAATAAAAAATTTAAACTTCACTTAATTTTTAAAATAAGACTAATTTTTTAATATGTTATAATTATGATATAATTATGGTATAATTATGGTATAATTAAAAAATATGCAGTATAGCTGTCGTTTTGACTTCGTGTCGAGCTTATTAAAGTAGATCGGAGCGACAGGAAAACAGAAAGGAATAATATTATTAACCGGAGGGGGCGAGGAGTAAGGTCAACTAGGTAGGAGGTATTCGACATCGGAGAGAGATGTAAAAGGACTGCAAAACGCGCCATGAGGAATAACGAATTCCTAGGAGATTCCAACGTGCATCGGGGGTGGCGACAAGAGAGCGACAGTCGGTCGGGTTTGTATGCAAAGCGCGGCCGCAACGCGATTCGCAATCCTCTGATACCGCTGTACCTTCCGCAGGGTCGGATCATCGTATCCTCTCAACAAACAACTTGGGTCATTAACTTGGGAAAGATGATTATTTATCGCTAATATCGGTTCGTTGCATTGCGTTAATAACGTATATAAATACGTTCATGAATTTGGATGTCTCTATCGCAACGCGTTATAACAGACTGTGGTCGGGTCGACCACATATTTAGCGATTGAGTTTAAGCAAGGCGCAGAATCCATCGCTCAAAATATATCGATTTAAATACATAATATTGTTAGAAAATAACTAGTATATCACCCGTAATTACCTTTGGAGTTTGTTGGCCGGTGTAAAAGAGAAATAGGTCGATAAATAGGAAGCGAATAATCACGAACGCTTACATAGACAACGCGTCGCTTAATGAGATTTAATTAAACTAAATTGTAACGATACCTCGGTAAACTTTTTATAAATATCAAAATGCATGTTTAACTTTAAAAATATATACCTATTGATATTAATTATTTTTCTATAATATTTTATAATGTTCGTGAGAAAATCAAATAAGTGTCTTAATTTTATTAGTAAAATTAAATTGTAAAATCGCTATCTAAAATAAAGCTGAATAATTCTAAAATTTAATATACTATTTCAAAATATGAACTATACAATTCAATTATAACATAAATTTCAAACTTTCAAATTAAACGAGCGCAGTTAGTCGAACAATTTATAATTTCTCTTTTTGGAACAATCGTGGTACAACATTATATAAACCGAATCCGAAACCCTCGAGAGTTTTATTCCAATTTACCTACGAAAAATTTGGGCAAAGCTCGAAAGCTATCCGCGACTATAGAATGTGAGCCAAGAATCTAATCAGAGCTTCGATTCAAATTGAAATCTAAATTTAAACGCTTCGCTCCTTTACTACGAACCTGTGCACATTCTATCGTCGCGTAATGCAACGCGACTATACGATTTCCGTTACGGTTTCATTCAATTTCGGAAATCGTTCGATTTCCTACGAATATCCTCGCGAGCCCATGAGATTTCGCGTTTACAAAGAGCGCAATCCATCCACAACCATCCCGAAGTGCGTAAATGTTTCGATTTATCATTATCGTTAGACACGCGGGAATCGCGCGATATCAAAACGAACGCGAATTATCAATTTTCGGTAGAGGCCGTTGCGTCCCACCTAAAACGAATGGGAAAATGCGATCGATCGCGGTTAGGTGTTTGCACATTATACCGGAGTTTCAAAGCATAGATCAAATTCCAATCGCCGTTGATCAAGTTTCATTTGACATCGACAAACATGTATCTAGGGGTAAAAAATATTATAGATACCATTTGAAGACACGCGACATTGAAATTTCCGTAAAATACAAATGTTTGTTATTTTATGTGTTTCAATTGATGTGTGATTGCCGTTTTAGTATTTGATATTATAACAGTTTAAAGACGATGTTTATGAAATAAATTATACTTGCTTTTGTAATATCAATTTTCAATAATAGATCATAGAAACAGATCAAATTATAAAGACGAATAAAAAAATTCATTTTATTTATTGATTTTATTACAAAGAATTTATTTTTACGGTGCAACTTTACATTTCTGAAAGGTAAATGTTTCGCACTAAAATCTCCTATACTTACGTAGAAATTACATATACAAAATAAAAATAGTAATTAACTTTTAACGTAATTGATAAATTAAATTTATAATACTAAAGGATTTGAAATCTTAATATTTTCCGTACATAGTAGTTAATGGTTATCGTTGTTATTTACATTTTCGAATATATCGTTTATGACGTAATAAATTAAATAGTGTTTTTAGGAGTAAATATATTATTAATTAACATGCATTGTACAATAATCAATATCACATTTATAGATGTGTTTATAAATTGCGATTATTGTCAAACATTCGTATTCAAAATTCCGAAACGATTTTGGTAAAGGCGAATCTTTTGAAAATGTTCCGATAGTGAAAAAACAGAATCATTTTTCACCCCAAAGATTCGCAACCGAAATGATTTGGAAGTCTTTGCTCACGTGATTCTCTAATATTAGGGGATCCTATCCTTCACAAGTCGTGACAATGGATACTTTTCCTGAATCTACGAACATTGATCGATGCGTTGATTGATCAACAACGGCAATGCATTACTCGTATCGTTTCCATTATCAGACATATAGTCTACGAAAACACATTAAGCGTATAATCCTTAATTGTCACTTATCACATTTAATAATTTTACCTGTTACACACCCTAATAATCTGATTTGTTTTTACCAGTCGGATACAATCGTTTTACGAGACTAATGTACGTATTTAAAATTAACGATTCATTTATTTCAATTCAAAATGCGCCAGATGTTAAGATTTAATTTTTTACGTACTTATATGAATACATTTACATAATATTAATAATTTATAATCTATTCTTAAGTAAGTAAACTCTGAAGCTACTATAACGTTATTAGGGAAAATTATACAAAATTCAATACATGATTCATATTTCAACATCATAAAGCAATGGATAAACAATAACGGAGTCGATGAGTTGTCAAGTGATATATTACAGGAGAGTACGATATACAGAGTGTGATCGATATTTAATCTTTTATCATTTTTTTTATTTCAATTGTCCGATCAATTTTGTTTACAAAATTTCCCCATCAGTTATAGGAATTATTGTTCGATACCCGACATATTTATGATTACGCAAACAAAAATGTTTAAAAAAATATAGGCATTATATTATTGGTGAATCGTTGATGATATGTGAAATATTATTAATTTAATTAAAAGATGTTTTTATTATAATATGCAGCTTGTAATGCAATATTGAAATTTATTACAGAATAAACACGACTTTGTGTTGACCATTTCAAATTCAATCTAACGAATAATTACATCATTTATTAATATATGAAAACTAGTGGTATGTAAATTATTTTATACGTATATATTAAAGTAAATTAAAAATTAATTCGTAAATAAAAAAAAAAACTTTCATGTATTTCGCATCTTTGCCGCATTTTTCACATTTTTACCACATTGTCCATGCAAAATATCTAGTACACGTAAGCAAAACATATAAAAAAGAAAAAAACGCGTTTCGATCCCAGCCTCGCTCCTCTTCCTTTCTCTCTAGTCTCTCTCTCCCTTCACCGCCCTAACCCCATCGGTCGGAAAATCAGGAAGCAGCGGAGCTCGACAACCTCGCGAGGGTTGGGCGAACGACCGAAACTCGTTCCTGTGTCAATAATCAATCAAAATCTCTTGTCAGGAGGAGCGGACACACGGGCGATCGGACATCTGTCTCTCTCGCACAATCCAACAGCTAATTCGTTAATCGAAATCATCGCCGGACTGCCGGCTATCGATTATCCGTCGTTCCGGCAACGGCTCGTTTGCGCGCATCAACCTCTTGCGAATCCACTCTGTCTGTCTTCCTCCCTCTCATATTCCGCTCTCTTACCCAGAATTACGAAAAACAAGCGCTGAAAAACTCACGCTCGATGGAAAAACCTCAAAAAATTCTTACTCGGAGATGTTGGAGCCGTTTTCTTCGCACCGAGCGAACGTATTCGAAGCTTTCCGAGTTTTTCCGAATTGGAATATACGGTATCGGTATTGATAAAAAGTTAATGTCATTTCGAATACTTTTACAAAGTTGTTATTTTTTTAAATTAAATAATCTTGCAATCGCTTTACACATTTAAGTTTGAGCTATAAATACAGAATTACTATGTTATATCCTGTATCGATGTAAACTTCGATAAAAGTTTTTATTAGCAATAACCAGTCCCAATGAGCTTCGCGATAATATTTTTGTACTAGCTTGCTTTTGAAATCAAAAGAAAAAATGTAAGCGCACAATTGCTAAATTTACATAATTTCCCAAACATATCTTTTCATTTTTTTCTTCTATTATTTTACAGTCGACTTTCCTTTGTAACTTTTCTTTCATTTCTTTTCACTTTCTTGTATTTTTACAACCAAGCATATTTTTCTTCATATTTTTATGTATATGTAAAATTTTCTTTTACGAAACATGAATTTTCATTTTAAAAGAAATACGACCTAATGATTTATAATTCGTTTGTTATCATGACTTTGATGATTATTTCGAGCACTGAAATATCACATTTATAATGATAGAAGAAATAAATGACTGCGAAAAATAAATGGATACAGTAAAAATAGAAGCAATAGACCACCCATTTATTCTCTTTATTTATTTTTTTTTAATCTCGGCACATCAATTTCAATTCATATCGGTAGAATGTTATTAATTTGTATACACTCCGATCAAGTTTATCGACACAACGCAGATATTCTTTATGTGCATACATTACTCGTATAATTGCTTGATACTTACTTAATAATAGCATCAAACGTCGGATAAGCAAAATAAATAAAAGCCTTCTCACCCGAAACAAAAATAAAAATAAAATTTTAGCTTTCGTATTGGGATCGTCGATATTGATAATATATACTTAGTAAAAACTATATATAAACTGAAAATTAATATTTTACTCGATATCTATTTATTCGATAGTAAATTTTTATCATGGAATGCATAAATACAACATTAAATAATTCAATTATCGAACGTTCATTAACGATTTTATATTGCAATATATTTATTAATTTATTTATACATATACATAGAATACTCATGGTTAAATTTTTCTCGAAAATAACTTCTACCTGGATCTATCATTCTAACATTTCACGTAGAATTCGTGAAATTTCGGATGGGCTTAAAATCCATCGAATACGAATACGCTAATATTTTTCTACAGCGCGCGAGCAAAATTATTACGGCGTAATAAAGGACGGGAAACAACACAACGCGATTAAGCTCATTTAAAATTGAAAACCTCAATCTACCCCAAAAAATCATGATCGTACCCGATCGATCGTTAAGTCCGATCGGCCTGTTGCTCGGTAAACCCGACGGAAATCACGACGAAATTACATCCATGCACGCGTGTCGCCTCCGAGCCCGTCGTCCTGGCTCGAACAAGCGAATACGCTCGTACACCGTTACATCTCGCGCGATCGTAATCTCGATTGCACGCGTACGGTCATAGACCGAAACAACCGGGTGTTCGGGTGAAAGGGGTCGATGGTTTCCCGGAGCTCGGCTCCAACAGGCCAACGGAAAACCCTAATCTCTGTTCTCCCTCTGTTGTTTTCCTCTCAGGCCTCCCCGCCCTATCAACGACTGATCAGGTAGGATGATTACCTAGCCTCGAGGAGAAAATCCGACGTAGTTGGCGGAGACACCTGGACTTTCATCAACGAGCTGCTCCTTTGCTCTCCCTTGCTTTTCTAACGTTTCAATCGCAAAACCGATAACCAACCGTGGCTCTTTGTAAAATATTGGCTGCCGCTCGCCTTACCGCTGTTATTATTTATGATAAATATTGCTCGACTGAGCCAAGTAAGCAAAAAATTCGAAGGATCGGCTTTCATTGTGAAATAACGTTTGCCCGCTATACCGATTAACTTTTACCATCTTGACGGTATATTTTAAATCGCAAAACGCTCGCTTTTGGCCAGGCACCTTTACCATTTTTAAACTTCTCGTTTGCTCGCTCGATGCATCGTTACGCTTATCCGTGTGTGCATTCGACGTACGAAAAGACGCGTAAAGAGGTACCGAGGATCGCTGATCACTGTGTAAATGTGATTGATTCGCTAAATGTATTTCGAGCGGCTCGTCGTCGAGGTCTTTTTGCGTATTATTCGCTGACCAACTACAAAATATAATTTTGCGCGAGCATTAATAATTTTGTAATTAATATGTGTTCGACAAATTTACCATCGGACGAAGCATCTCTAATGACGTTCGTAGATATTATCTCGTGTAATTTATGCGAAGGGCAATTACTGCATCGGAATAAGGAATCTTTGTTTTTTAAGCAATTTTATACGGCACTCGCGCAACTGGATGTCGGCACTTTGAACGCCGCACGTTGACAGAACCAAGATTTGTATTATATGTTTCCCTGCAATTTATGCGTAGTCTTTTTTCGTGCTTATTTATAGTTGTTATTAATTTAACACCGATACGACTCGTATCTTCCAACTACCCTTACTCTATTAATCCGCGGCATTTGTACGAACTAGTACATGATGTAAGAATTTCAAATATATTCGTAATCCCGAGGATTCAAAAATACGCTTATTCTCGAATGACATTCGAAAAAAAATTTACCGTTGATACCAATAGTATCGATGCTAACAACTCGATGTAGAAACTTCGTTATACGCGTAACTACCAGATTTTCGCCCGTCGGAGTACGAGTCCCGTAACCTTTTAGATACATCGTCACCGTACGTTTCCTTTATCCGTTCAGCCTTGGTTCATTTTGACGTGGCAACCCACGCATCTGAGGATGTAAAGTGCATCGCCCATCCCATTGTGTCAGGCTTAAGCGTACGAACGCTCGCAGTGTCTGCTCGTAAGATGTACCTCCCGCGGATCGTAAGCGTACCAAGAGCTCGACGTAATCTCTACGTGGCCTCGGGGATCGAATATAAAAAACTGCTTATCTAAATTTTATCAATATCGTAACATCCAACGAACAAATATGAATAATGCATGCCTTGTACAGTAGTACATATTTTAAGCTTTACCTTAACTGTCACTGTAAATACATCAAATTATTACTATGTAAATATACTTTCCTGATAAGAAAGTAATGGGTAACGTTTCTTTCATTGTGGATTACACGAAAGGCAATGTTTTACATCTAAAAACATATAACTCGACGTACTTCATTCGAGACGTACAATTTAAAAAATTACATTAAAAGCAGGACGCGTTTATTTTATTACGGATATTAATGATTATTTTCAAGTTGTACGTAATTTATTTCCACGTTTCTAGCTTTCCGTAACTTCGATCGCGTAAACTTTTCGCGAGCTGTCGCTTAAACTCGTATATAAATGTTAAATATAATATAATATAATATGTATACGCGTGAGAACTGTATAAAAATTCGAAAATAGTAAATCACGCGCGAAAGTCATCGGAATTGCATCCGTATTCGAAAGCTCGAAAGCTACCGGTCCAATAACTTTGCGATTCGATGCAACTAATACTCGACGCATCGTCCGCTTATAAATTCATAACTTATCGCTCCGTTTTCCTCTCTCCTTGAACCTTCCAAAGCGCGAAAGAGAACCCTAAACTATCTCGAAAGCAAAACATGCGCCCGGTCGTTTCCATTTATCAACGTATAAACATCCTAATGTCTACGTCACCCGCAGTGCTAGTTCGCCTCTACACTTCAAACGCATACGCGTACACGGAATCCCATTCGACCCCGCGCGCAATAAACCGACGACAAACCTACAACTTGGTGCACGCATGTACGTATCAGAAACATTTTTCCCTTTTTTCCAGGACACAAAAGCGATTTTACGGCTTATGCGTCAAACGACTGTATGCGCCAAACAAAAATACAAATGCGAGGGACATATGCGGGGGTATGAAAAGCGGATTGGAGCTCGACGTACACAATCACGTGAGATCTTTTTCGCATACTACCAATCCTGAAACTATAACCAAGCACTAATGGAGGTTTTACATTTGGAAATAAACCGTTCTATTTCGGCAGGAGGCGAACGTTGTTAAATAAGATTTTATTTTCTTCGTAACTTAAATAAAAGGAATAATGTAATACTACCGAGAAAATTTACTTATGTTAAAGTTCATTGAATAAAATATAGACTTATACACGGACTTGGATTTTAAAGAATCTTTCGATCGGAAAATATTCTCTTTTAGATATAACGCTTTCGCAAATATTTATTTTATGTTCAAAGTTGAATCTTTTTATTTCTATTCTTGTGAGAAAATGTAATATTATTTTCTCCTTGTACTTTTGGTTATAAGAAACATGCGCGCGTTATCGAATACCTAATACCACGTTACGAAAGACCGAACGTATCGACGTACTTTATCCGTACTCCTCCCTTCAATTTATGTTTATCCAACGCAAGGATTACGAGGCTATTTTAATATTTGCATAATTATCTCTTTTTCTCCCCCGTCCAAAATACTTTCTGTCTTTAATTTCAATTGAATAGCGGAAGATGACAAAGGGGAAGAGAGAGAGAGAGAGAGAGAGAGAGAGAGAGAGTTCCGCGATGCGTATAACCAATAATTTAGTTGCAATAATGCAGTGTACAATAGCCAAAGTATCGTACAAAGCGCTGCACGCGGTTTACATCAATTCGAGAGTTCGAGAGGCAAACAGAGAGAGAGAGAGTGAGAGAGTAAGGTTCGGAAAGAGGGGAAGAGTCGAGGAGGCGTTATTACGCGTTTGCGAGTTTGCGTCGCAAAGCTCTTTGTCGACTCCCCGATTTCCTCACCGCCGTGTAGTTTTAGGAGTCCAGGGCGACGAAAACAATAGCTCGAAGAAGAAGTTGCGCTAGCCGAGCAATGCAATGGGCGCAATAAAAACTTTATCTGCCATTGGCAGCAGCGTATTTACAGGCGGGGTGGAAGTAAAATTTCGTAGTCTATGCGGTTTTATGCGATTGCTCGCGAGAGAACTGTGCGTTCCCCGATCCACCGTTTACCTTATGCTTCCAAGTGTGAACTGCAGAGTGTGCCAAACGAAGAATTTAGTAGACTTATTTTAAGCAAGCTTAAAACAGGATAAAAGGAATATCCTTAAAAACTTATCGTGCTATTTTTTATTATTCTTTAGAATTTTAAAGATTCGTATTTTTTTCACGATCAATTATCCGCTGATAATACTGGAAGTTCTTTTAAGTAAATATACGACAAAAATATTTCATAAAGAATTTAATAATTATAACTACATTGCCGTGTACAGTTTTTTTTCCGTAATAATCTAAGTTTAATAATGAAATTTTGATTATTACAAAACAATTTCGTCTCGATTAACTTTGTGAAATCGTGTATTTTTTAATTATTATATCGTTTAATTTATATAATTATTATATTAACTATCGAGTCGATTTATAAAAGTGGTAAACGATACGAGAATATTTTAATTATCTTTTCTACGCTATTTTAACGTTTACTTTAGCGTAGCTCTGGATTCGAATCAATGATCTAAGCGAAGAGAGGTGACATTACAATCGCGCGTACATTTTCATTCGAGGAAAGAAACTTGCGTCTTTACTCAATATGTCGAAACAAAGCCGTCATTTTATTTATCCGTTTCAATATAAACACAAATGAAAAGAAATTCTTATTCTAAGGAGTATAACGAATGCTTTAACGTATCAAAATATTATCATCGCTTAAATTCTAACGAAAATTCAAATAAAATTAAAAAATTCTTTTGTCGTTTTATAATAAAAAACGTGAAATTAAAACGATGATATTCACACAAAAAATTCGTAAGAAATTAAAAATTTGTGAAAACTAATTCTTTGATATGAGAAGGTGAAAATTTTTAAAAAATTTCTCTCGAACGATGAACTAAAATATATCCCAAACAAACGAGTATTAAATTCTCATGGAAATAATATATATTCGAGTACGTAAACATGCGAATGTCTATTCAAGAGGGTTCGTACATCTCGACGAACATCCGCGTCGACTGGTTCGAGCACGTAAACACGGTCGCGAGCATCACTGGCATATATGACGGGCGGAGCTGCCAAGAGTAAGTGGGTCACTCGCACCGTCAGCTATTCGGCACATCCGGAGCGTCGAAGCCGCGCTTCGGGTGAAGAGCCGCAACCGTAAGCTCGGGTCGAGGTGCGTCCCACCGCCCACGCACTCGGCCTCGTCGCCTCGAGGACAAAGACGACTGCGAGGCCACGACCGACTCGCGGTCGCCCCCCGAACCCGCGGATGCCGCGGACCGCGACCGATGAAGCCGACTTTCTCCCGCGTTCTTTGTTGCATCCGTTTCAACCTTCTCTCTGCAGCGGAACGCCGATTTTATCGGCAAATAAACGTTCGCTCAACCGAACGATTCGCTGCTCCTACAGTCCACCTTTTGACTTTCGATGTATCTGGAGAATTTTTTGTATTTTTTTTTATCTGTTTTTTAACGACGAAAGCGCTTTTCTATAGCCAGCTGCGTGAAATTGATGCAGTTCGGCTATACTCGTGGAACAATACGCCGTCAACTGCGAACGAGTTATTTTCAAAACGATATTATTCGATTGATGAACTTTAAATAATTCAACCGTTTTTATTCGTCTGTGCTCGGATTAATAGAAAAAGTACGTACAATAAAATTAAATTATTTTTAATCCAAAGTGGAATTATTAGAATTATTTTCATAAAACGTTAAAATTGAATTTTTCTCTTACAAAGTTTTTTTAAAGCTTCTATCGTCGATAAAATTATTTTTTACAAATTTTTTTTTGCGTACTTATAGCGTACGAGACATTTACATAAAATTAAAAATTGACTTTGTTTTTCGACGGTAAAACCGTACATAAATTTAGTTTCAAAATTAAAGAAAATCTTCCGATACAATGGAATCGAAGCTTATCGCATCGACGAATATTTTTTATAACAAATTCATCGAAGCTGTCGGTCTTCGTAAACTTCCATAAAACTTGTATAGCTATATAACCGTACACGAAGACATTATTAATAAAAAAACGTCATTTTCTACGAACTTTTACGCAGTTCAGTTAAAAATTCGAAAACACAAAAAAGTGTTACAAGAAATTACAAAGAAAATGAATTGAGCGAAACATAATACAAGTCTACTTTTATTACAGAGAAGTAATATCTTCCATATCCCCGTCTCTAGAAAAGTATAAAAGAAAAAATGGTTTGACAGTCAGAATTGAAATGAAAGTCGGATTAAAATTTTTATTACCTTACGCCGTAATTTATTTTAATATGATTTTAATTTAAGAAGTACCTTTAACTGAGAAAACCATTAATTTAATTTGAAAAGCTCGAATCTCAAATGTCCGGCGCACTTAAATCGCTAGCGCACAAGACGACTTTAACGATTGGCCAAATTTTACGGTCCACTTCGTTGACAAGGCGAGCTACTTTTATGGTTAATCGATGCTGCAAAAATCCACCGTAAAATTGTTCCTATTCCATGCTGTGCACTTCGAGTTTCTTTGTCAACGTAAAACGTCCAAGGCGAGGATTCAGGTGCACGGAGAAGAGAAGAAAGCGTCTGTAAAAAACGTTAAGAAAGTAAAAGTGTAACGTAAAAAGTAAAACGAGAAAACAGCTGATGCATCTGCAACGTGTCGGAGACACAAAAAGAACGGTACCTAACGATAACGAGAAGTAGTGGATTTTTTTCATAAGAATGCGTACACCTAAGAGAAATAATAGGAGTCGGTCGGTCATTTGGATGAATTCGCGACCGAGAGTAAAATGATTATTGGTTAGCCCATTTCGGAGCTTTACTACGAAAACCAATTCGTCGAGGCCGCGAAGCTTTTACGAGTTTCTGGAAAGAAGAAATTACGAATATACGATCCGGTGCAAGGTGGGAGGAGAGTGAAAGGAGGATGGAGGATGGAGGAAGGAGGGACGGGCGATGGGAGCCACAGCAAAACGAAATAAAAGTGCCGAGAGAAAAGACCACGCGAAAGGATATTTCGATTCGCGAAACGCGTACGCGATATTCTCGCGCTTTCGCGCTAATGCTTAACGGTCTTACTGTTTAGTTATCCAACCATAAAAATGTAGGTCAAATACCCATCTTTATTTCAATTCTATTTGTCTTTGTTGCCTGTATACTTGGTTATATCGTAAAATTCAATTATTGCAAGTGTCAAACAAGTTATCAAATTTTTAGTCTTTTTTATTATTCGGAGCACTTACCTTACATTTCATTATGGCTAAGCAAATTTACTCTACTTTCGAAAACATTTTTTCGCTCGAGAGTATCGTGTGCGTTACAGTTCGTTTGTTGCAAACATCTCGAGCGATAAAAATTAACATCTTAAATGATTAATTTATAACACTGAACGGTTGCTCATATATTTTATTTATAAATGTTTTCAAAATATTTATAGAAATCTCTTTATGTGTCGCATAACTAGTTTAGTATCAATTACACACGTATCGCATTTAAACTTTCATTTTTTAAACACTGCAATGTGATTAATAGGTAATAAGAATCACCAACTAATTTCTATTGAAATATTATATTTGAATTATATTTTTATAGTATGTATTTGATTCTAACGCGAAATATAAAATATATTATGATCAAACTATTTTTTCATAATTCTTTTTTAAAATAATTCTCCTTACCGTTCAATTAATCAACGGTTCAATACCGCGTAAAAAAACGAATATATTTTTTATGATAACAAATTTTTCGCTGATATCTTACCCAACGACTCGTAAAATGAGCGGGTAAAATTATATATATTTAGGAATATTTAAATTTCTTTTTATATTCACTGTAAAACCATGACTCAAGAAAGTGCATAGTACGGCAAAAAATATATAATAAAGATTAATTGTATAAAAGTATTTATATTATTTATATAAAACTGTAAAAATAATAATAACTTTGTCTATCATGTGTATTCAATTCGTACGAATATGAATATTAATTTAATATTTTTTTAAAAATAAAAGACTATGTTAAAGTGAATAAAAATTGTTATTGCTCCTATTAAAATAAATTTAAGAATAACAAAATAAAAACTTAACATTGTACGAGTATATCTTATTTCAAGAAATTAATAATAAATATATTATTCATTAAAAAATTCAATACAATTAATAAACTTTTTATTATGCATAATTGTTACAAATATTGTAATAGAAACGCATTAACCGTTGTATCAATCAATTATTATCCTATAAATCGAGTTAATTTTCATTTTAGGATTGGATTAAATAGAAGTACACTGAATTTCATTAGTCTGTGCGTAGCTTTTAAACTTCATTTACTTCTGTAATCTATTTTCTCAATTAATAAAAGCACGAGTTTATAAATTCAAAAATATTCTTTAAAAAAAATCATAGCCGTTTGCTTTTTCTATAAGTTTTTATTTCATCATACAGTAAAATACTTATTAAAAAATTCATAATAACGAGAACTTACTTAACGAATAAAAATATAATTAAAATGTGCGTTAATGCAGAACAATAATGAATAAAATTTTTATACGCTAATTTTTCTTATGCAGATATCAAATTTTATCGAATAATTAATTCTAACCATAAATAATTATGCTATCGATAATGTACGGACAAATTAATGTAAATCATGAGTATTTGTATGCAACGACAAGCGCTAAACGAATATACAAGAAAAAACAAATAAAAATAGTATATTCCTGATGATAAACAAAAAAAGAAACAGTCAAATCGGGGGAGTAGATACAGAAAATAATAGAGCGATCGAAACAAGAGCGTTCGAGTAGAACGCTATGGAAGAATTTTATTTCCACCCGTACGCGATAAAAAAGATAGAACGAAAAGGTCGTCTGCCATTACCGTTGGTCCGGTTGGAAAGCGCGGATGGGTAAATAAACGGCGGCCCGACTAAAATTGAATTTCGTCTCGATACACATGAGAAATCGGCTATTATCGAGCGCATAACGAGTTCGTGAAGTTCCCAGAAAACATTCGCGACGTGGTCGCCTTGCATGCGCAACGACGGCCTACGTGAAACAAAAGAAAAAATACGCAAATAGGTACGTGGGACGAAAGGGTTGTCTCTAACAGAAGATTAAAAAGAAGCACCCGGGGAGCTTGGAGAATATAAAGCATCGTTGAGCAAACGCGTAAAGACAAGGGGGTGGGACTCTATGTGTGTGTGTGCGTGCACGCGTGTAGAGACTGTGTGTGTATTGAGAGTGAGTGAGTGAGGAGTGAGTGAGTGAGTGAGTGAGTGAGTGAGTGAGTGAGTGAGTGAGTGAGTGAGTGAGTGAGAGAGAGAGAGAGGATAGAGGAAGAGAGAGAGAGAGAGGTAAACGTTAAATATCCAACGTGGGTAAATTATCGAAAAAAAAAATATTGGTATAAGATTTATCGGAATGTACTTTTAATATTGATGCAACAACTCTATTTTCAAGAATTTTGTAAGCGACTCTTCGGTGTAGTAAAATTCTTGCCATTGAATTATGTGGATACAGCTATATAACAACGAAGACTAAGATCAAATAAGTCGAGTCGAAAGAAAGTCATACGAGAAATAAATATTACAAAAAATTTGAAACTAGGCGTAAAGTTTACCATTGTGGAAAAGAACATTTTTTTATAATTCAACATTATTCGTGCAGCTTTTCCGTATATCCGTCTTACCTTTGCCGGGGAACGAGGAACTACCTTTATTTTCAATCGGAGCGTAAGTCCTACGAGCAATATTATAGTTCTATGAACTACCGGAGATCCAATAGTCGCCTCCCGAGCTATGAAATAAAAGTGGATCGTCATTATTGGCTGCACGCAGGCTCGCTGTAAAATAGAAAAGGGACGATATAAAAGGAAGAGGAATGTAGGCAAAAAACGTAGGGACAGGCCAAAGGCACAGTCGACTCGACAGCATTGGAAATCCCGTACGTAGGACACATCTTCTTTCGCGAGTGGAATATCGAATAAACCCTCTGGAACATCTTCACTTGCGGATATATACATATGTATTCGCTCCGTAATAAAAGGCGAGTTCCGATCGAATATTCAGTTTCCGCGGTGCACCCGCCAGCCAACTCGACACGCGGAAAATATTATTCTTCTCGCGGCGACCGCCACTGCCAAAAAGAGATTTCAATCTACCAAAGCTCTCGAAAGCGTGACTCGTCAAAAATCACGGCGCGACGTGATTCTCGACAGGGATTCTTTGTATTTAACGTTCTGCTGTATCACCCGAATTATTCGTATGAGTCTTCAAAAAAGATCATTCGCTAAATTCGTATGATTTACGAGTTAAAAAATTGTTTTTCCTCTTGTAATTTATCCATCGTTTAGTCGACGAATGTAATAAAATATTTATTGGACGATCAATGACTAACTTTTATACATTACAAAGTACAAATTCACGCTAAGTGATTTTTGTTTCGAGTAACAAATTTTTATCTCTCTTATTTATACGCAAAAGAAACGTTAGGTCGATGGATCGAATAATATTAGGACAATTGTGAGTCGTTCTACCGAGCGTAATTCCAGTAAAAATCACTGGTTAAAATAATACTTACATTACTTTAAAAACTAAATAATTCGTTGAAGAAAAGGGGGAAAAATTTATCCGACGCAGTGAAAGAGATGGAAAAAGCGAGTTCGCGAGTGTCCTGCGAACGACAAAAGTTTAAAAAGTGCATAAAAAGCCACAGGAAATACGCAATTAAAGCGGTGTAAGGACTAGGATAAAGTCAGAGCGAAACCACCGCTGACGCTCGAGCAGCTGACTCGTGAAAGGGATCGTGACTCCGTAGCTCTCGAACTGTTCCGTATCTCGACCGGCGCTGGTAATAAAAGCGTCGAACGTGTTCGACATCTGCCGGAATCGGTGGGTTCACCGAGCACCCGCGGGTCGGCCCATCGGAATCCTCGAGAAACTTTTTTTATCTCCCTTGCGCTCTCCGCGAAAGGACCACCTTCGATCGGTAGCGTTTACGACTCGGCAACCATCTGGCCTTGGTCGGGGCGGAGGTGGTCCGCTTTCACGACTCCTGACGTGGGTCGGAGACAATATTCGATCCACTCCCGAGGACTGAAAATTCCACGCTGACGGGGCACGCGTCCGACACGTGTGCGCCATGCCGAAGATGCGAGTCCTTCTCTCCTCCGGAACTGGCCGCACTTCGCGCGCCTTTCTCGGAAAATTTATCGCACCGAGGCTCCGAATCGATATTCCTCCGTGGGATTTTACGCTTCGAGTACGACCTCCGTCGGACCCTCGGATGCAGAAGTGCTGATTTGCGGTTCTTCTTTCTGAAATTCATGGAGAGCGAGAATTTCTTTTCCGTTTCGCGACTCGCTCGAGGACCGTCGCCTTCGATCCGAACGAGGTTCGACCAAACGTAGGCGTTTAGTATGTAGTCGCGACATAGGGAAACGAAAAAAGCTCGATATTTCAATTTTCGACAGTCGTGCCCGTACGCCGACATCGATGATAAACGTTTACTTGAAACTTTCAACGATGGGACAAAGGTATCTCGTTCTCTAATTTGTACTGGACTAAATTTGTTGCTTGATTTTATCGCTGTACAAAACGATCGAAATTTAATGCTAATTTACTCCAGTTATTATCCTCGTTACATTTTAAAAATTCGTTTTGATTTATACGATTTCATATTTTTATAATAGGGAAATCATTTTAGAGCGACACACGTTACGTAAATTTCAAACTTATTTCATTTCAAACAATAAATAAATTTTTTTTTTAAATCATGGATGTATATATTTTATATTTGAATACTTGTTCGGTCGGTTATCCTACGCATTAATGTAAACGTAATACGAGCGCATTTTTCAAGCAAAAAGTATATAAATAATGTCGAGCGTACTCGATTCATCTTGGAACTCGATCAATCGCGATTAAAACTAGAGTTGGGTAAATCGTTTTATATTCATGGCTAACAGATTTCTTACGAATCAGATTACGTTTTACATACGTGTACAATGTATAATAACACATATATTCGAATTTAATAACGAGAACTAAAATACCTGCCCGAGTCCTCCGTATCGTAAAATTATAAAAAGTACCATCCAATCTTAATACGTGTACTTGGAATACAATGAAAATAAATAAATAATAAACCGAAAGAATCGTGGTCGAAAAATGATGGTTGCATAACTTTAATATTCATTAAAAATAAAATAAGTCGGCAACTTTCGTGTGTACAGATTTACTTCGTCATTTTAATATAAGATAATAAAAGTTTTACGTTACGATAATGTATTACGCGAAAAGTAATTGGACAATGCAAAAACAGGGGATTTCATAGATTCGTGTATACGATTAAATACGGGTGCGTATCGCGAATCGCCCAATCACTCGCTCCGTCGAGTGAAAAATTAAAGTCGCGATTTGATTCGCGCATGTTGTAATTATACAAAGCTTGTTTCGTTGCTATTCCCAGATGACAAAAAAAGATAATCAAAGCGGACGTTTCGCTTAAAAACAAACAACTGACCAGTGTTGGCATGCTGATCTCGCCCGCCCTCTCTCTCTCTCTCTCTCTCTCTCTCTCTCTCAATTTGCAGAGAAACTAGTTAATCCGGACGATAACCGAGACTTAAACAAAGGCAGCAATCCGAAAGCCAGACTTGAGACTGCCTATACTTGAAAGCCGACTCGTGAGTACACAAGGCGCGAGGTGTGGCGGCTCTTGGTCCCGCTGTGACTGGATACCGCTCTTAATCCACGCTTTGCGCGTTAACCGGCGCAAAGTAAGTAAACCAGAACCCCGCGGTGCTTTTTTAACGTGCGCACGCTCGTAAATATGTGAGCGCGCGTGTGCCAAGGCGCAAGTGAATAGCAACGAGTACCGCCAGTTTTATACGAGACGGTGCAGTCAGTGAAATTGTGAAGAAGCACTCATGCGAAGTGCAGCACTTTTCTCTTATTTCAAGTATCTCTTTCCTCTGCTCTCTTCCTCCATCCATTGGTCTAGTCAGTTGTCCTGAGGCAACATTCAATTTCTTACTTGATATTGTCGCATCCAAGCTCCTTTCGCCGATTCTTTTCTTCTTTCTTCGTGTCGCCTCTTTTTTCTGCGCTCCCTTCATTTTTATTGTTTCACTCACGCTACCTTCGATCTCGTTTTCTCGCTTTTCGCAATTTCAAAGTTCGCGCTTCCGCGTCCTACCTATTCCCTTCGAATGCGACGGGAATTATTTCCTTTGCCCACTTTGTATCCTCGCCGCCACGCCTATGGAATTAATGGTCGGAAGCTTTCTTTCGAGATTCGTAAGCCAACGTATCGGACACGCGAAGCCGTCGGCACTCTCGGCCGGCTCTATATTTTCTCTCTTCCCATTCGGAGCGCAATAGAAGCTTGTCTTGCCCTTCGATGCTTTCGTGGAGCTTGAAAGGATTTTTCTTCTTTCTTCTATTCGTACGCCAGCTTTCGCAGCACAAATAAAAAAAAGAAGCCTTACGCGTCTGAGTGCATGTCTTTATGATCCCGAATGATTCTCTAGATATTGAAGCAGCGTCGATAATCTTCGAGAGTTGCACGTAAGATAGATACGACGAGAGGTTGATCAAAGTACCTAAATAGAATTTCAAGCTATTCGTAGTCCAAAGCCATTAAAGCAAAAGCTAGTCTTTTAACAAATCTTTTACTAATAAGTACGATAAAAGGAATGGTTACATTGAAAAAAAGTTCGACTCTTCACCGATAAAATAGTATAATTCTTAGTACTATGTTTTCACTAAATATTCGTTAAAGGTTGAAAATTTTATTTTTTTATTTATTTAAACGAATGCATTCATCAAACTAACGTTTTATAATATTTATTGTAAAAAAATATATTTTATATAAAATTATATCAATATAAAATTCTGTCCAGCCTACAATGATCTATACCTTATCGATAAATAAATTATAAGCCTTTTATTATAAAAATATATAAGATTATAATTCTCAATTATTTAAATAGTTCTTATTTCAGAAGTAAATTTTACAAATTTCCTCCGATATTGACTAAATATATTTAAGTCTCAATATGTTTTGACCTAATGAATCTAATTAATTTATTATCAAAAATGAAAGAAAGTTCCTTTTAAAACTAGTCTGATTGGATTCTAGAATATTTGTTTAGAAATTGCGAGGAGGGCAAAGAAGCTGGTGCCCGAATGACCGGACTTTTCTAATGCTTATCTTAAACGAAAAATCCGAGAGTGATGACGTGAAACCCTGCGCCAATCAAATCGCTTAAGTGTGGGCGAATTTTCGCGTGCAAAAACCGGCTTATGTCTAGGCGACCGATCTTAACGCGTATTTTCTTACCTCGGTAGCTTATTTTATACTTCATGCTCTACTTATCAGAAACCGGCTACCTACTTCATATATTCGCTTTCTCTCTTGTTCTCTCTCTCTCTTTCATACACGCGAATTCTTCTCTCAATTATCTCTTTGTTACGCTATCTTAGAGACTAATACTACAAAAGAATTATTTTCCTTATGTGAATTACAATGTTTAGCTCTACTTATAACGAATACTTTTATTAAGTTTGTATTAAAGTATATTTCATTTGATTTACTCAAATTCGAACTTCATTTTGTTTTACGCTATCAATATACAGTAAATGATTTTATCAATTTGTGAATAAATCCTAAATATTTTCAATATTTTAACTTTTAATCTACAAGTGTGTATATATAAAAATCTTTCATTAAATCCATATTTTTGGTCAATTCTCATTTGTACTATTAGAATTAATTTCTTCAAATTTATTTTTCAAAAATGAAATAAAAAATGTTATATGTGCATTTTTATCTTTTTTGATAAAATTTTTATAAAAATTATCAACACCTTATAAACTCATTTTTTATATATTTGAAATAAGAATCAACTAAAGTCTAACAAACCTATTATATCATGATATACCTGAGCTCAAAATAAGTTTCGCTGCAGCCTAGAGATATTTCCATAATAAATCAATAATCACTTTCACTATGCACGATATTCAAATAAAAGAAACGAATAAGTGGATTAATTTCGAGATTTTTGAAACTTGTTCGGTACCGTTTGTAACCGTTACGTGCGTAAACCAGAAATTGGTGCGACCCTGATAACGAATGGAATGTAGAAAAATGGTGATTGAAAAAAAGTGCAACAAGGGATAACCGATGATTGATAAGAGGGAAACTTTGTCTGCTGGAACTCTTCCATGAGCTGAGATTTATTTTTCGTATGGAAAGAGAAAAATGACAAGCGCATAATTCGATGGCATGAAATTTTTCTCAGCAAAGAATATAAATGGATACTTTAATAATATTATTAAAATATTTGTTATCATTATTAATGGTTTTAATTTATATATTTTAAAACTTTTTCCCTGCAGTGGTATTATTAGTTTTGCAATTTTAATTCAATCTCATTATATTTCGGAAATTATTAAAATTAAAATTTTTTAACGTTATAGAAATTTGTGTGTGAATTATGAATAAAAAAATTAATGTAATCATAATGATACTTATAAACTTGATTAATATATAGAAGAAGATACGTTTATATAAATTTTTGATATATTTTAATAATTTTGAAATGGAATAAATTATAATACGGTAATTTCAATTGTATGAATAGAAAATTAAATCTTCGAAGAAAGTATTTAGTTATTAACAAAGTCAATTGATGAATACCGAAGTACATTAATTACTCAGTCACGTTAATTAGTGGTTCATAAAACTGTTACTAACCTTTGGTGTTTCCTTATGTAAACATTAATGCGAACAATACAAGCCATTCCTGCTTTCGTAACATTGCACATCACACTATTTTCTGAGTTTTCCCTTGTCTACCTTACATGCGTAACGACGAGAATATGCAAATCTATAGATCTTCAGCTTTCAACAAGTCTAGATAAAAGATAAAAAGAAGTAGAGAGAGAGAAAACGAAGAATCAAAAGTGCACGTAATAAGAGGCACTGTGAAATACACTGTAATACCGTGATAAAAGGAGAACTTCGACATTATTTAATACTTTATTCTAATATACATCTTTTCGTATGCATATATGTATGTAAGTACCGTAAAATAAATCCTTTAATATTCTGTATAATTATTACCTCAAATTTATTAAATTCATTATTATGTATTGTTTAATGCAAATGATCGATTCGCAAAATTAAAAATGTTGACATACAAAATAATATACAAGATTTTTTAAAATAATATCTACAGAAATTCAATTGCAATGTGGCCGAAAAAGAATTTTTAAATGTTTTAACTTTTGGATTTGAGAAATGAAAATTTAAACTATAATTTATAGGAATTAAAAGGCAAAAATTGGAATGATATACTTCGAAATCAAATTTTTAATATATGTAAGTTTATACCAAATAATATTCGGACTCGACCATTTATTCGTAAAACAAGTTGAATTACTAGTTATTTCTTTATTACTGTAATGTTTGTCTCGTGTAAAATACATTATAAAGCACTTCAACTATTCTACCTCAAGTTCGTACATTTGTATCTTTATCGAAACATTTCACTGTTAAAATAATTTAATTAATCGAGTGATAATACCTAAAATCATTTTTCTAAGGATTTAATTACACGTACTAGAAATAGACTCGATTTTCTTGTTACCAAGTCTCGATGATTTATCGCTCGATGCACGCCAAGCTAATATTTTATTATAAGAAGCTTGAGAAAAACTATCGCATCTTTTTTATAATCTTGAATAATAAAAGTAATAATTTTTTTTCGAACATTCGATACTTTATTTTGATCGTTACACGACTCTCAATACACGAGCATAATATCCATTACGCTTGCACTATTCGTAAAGTCAAATTTCTTCTCCAGCGATATACTTTATTACTGGCATAGAAAAAACGGCATTGAACCTTTTAGCTCGATCTACATTCCATTTATAATCGCTGTGGCTGGATCCGGAGCTGTAGCCCAAGACCCGGTGTCGAAAGATGAGTGGAAGCCTCGGCGAGCAAGTAGCGACTATAAGGTATAAGGTATAAGGTTTATGGTATGTTATAAGGTATAAGGTATAAGGGTGTAAGGTACATCGTAGATGCGAGAGAGAGAAGCCAGTACCCGCGCGACTCACCGGCAATCGCATCGGATTTCATTCGAAGGAAGTAGTCTTCGCCACGGGAGCGAGCACATACGCGCTCATAAATGTAAAGAAAGCGTATCGGGGTGGTCGTTAGCCGTCGGTACGTAAGCGCCGGGATTGAAATTAATGGAGCCGGTCTCGGTAAAAACGGTGCTACGTCGAGCGGAACGACCGTGGAGTTTCCACGCATTGGTAATGTGCACGCGAAAGCGCAAATTCGGGCTTTGAGTAATAGCGAATATTTTCCGATATGGACGTAATCGCGCGTGTCCGAGTCTGGGTAAACGGATAATTTATCGCGCGAAAGTCGTACCCGAAGCCCAAAAATGCTGCGATGCCTTTTGGTTACAAGCATTTTACGGGTCTGCAGCTGGAATACGATATCAGGGTTTCCTTTAAGAAAATACGCTTGGTCACGAAGATGTGGAATTTTAAAATAAAAAAGATTATTTGGGAAGCCCTGATTCGCAAGTAAATGTCTTCGACCTCCCGACTTTGCAACGATAATAAAATTAAGTGGCTTAACTTTTAAATAAAAAATATTTTCTAATTGTAAATGAGACGATAAGCGATGCAACGAATAGTAGCCAATTTTTAACACCTAATTTCATGAAAACTCGCGCGAGCGTTTGCGAAATGGATTTATCGAGTCGTTTCCTCGGGTCTTTCATTACAATATAATTGCAATGTAAATAAGAAATTTAGCCGATTAAAAAAGCCATAAAATTGATTAAACGGGTAACGACAGCTAGGCAACGGTAGGTTTGATACTTTTATTAAGTCAACGAAGCTTATATGAATTTTGACACGAAGCGGTAAACCGTGATCGAACGCCGAACTCTTTCCTTCTATGAATCATTAATCTAATTATCTTCGTTGCCAAACCCAGGACGCGTTCTTCGAAAAAAGAAGAGTCGCTCGGGAAAAAAATTTTAATAGAGTCGCATGATTCACGCTGGGGGGAGAATATGATTCCAGGGGATTTATCAATTCGGGCGAAGCCCCGCGATATATCACACCGAGTCTCCCCGATGGAGCCTTGCAAACCTCGAATCTCGTGCGCCATGGCAGAGATACGCCGAATTCATTCGCCTTTCTCATCCTGGCTCTAGGCCGAAAGTCTCGACTCCCCTTCGTCTCGACGGACGCACGCGCGTACCCGAACCATGGAGTTCGATGCAACCGTTGGTGTATCTACTTGGCATTCCGACAACTTGTCGTAGTTTCGCCGTTGAGCCCGAACAGCCTCGTGACGTTGATCATTGGAAATTACCCGACGCGTAAGCAGGGAAGATGTTATAACAGTCCTTCGCTTTGTATCCTGTTCTCAAATAGCTCCAACGTTCGTCGATTCGAAATTTACGATTTCTGTACGTGGGGATGAATTCGTTCGACTCATCCGAACGCTCGACGTTGTTTTCGAAAATTCCCCGATGCGAAAATTTGCAAGGCTTATCGATAATAAATATGCTTCGCAACTGAATAACGAACTAATGGATGCTATAATGAACCTACATTTATAGACGATAGTGAAATGCTTTCGATTTATTAAGGTATGACGTTTATCGTTAAGGTGCTCCACGATTTATGATCTCGCGAATTTGATTTTTATTTATGACGATGTAAATAATAGTTTAAGGTAATCATTTATACCAGCTTTGCAATTAGTTTTTTATCTCGTAAAATTTGTAGACGATAATATATTATAATTTCTGTCCGAAGCTTTTTTTAATAACTCTATAATTAAATAAATTCAAATGAGTTTAAAAATCATTTCGTGTACAATATTATGTACAGTGCGATCAACGTTTGATAATACAGATATTTATTTAAAAATTGTTTTAACTTACGTAGCAACGATCGTTTGGCAAAATCAAACCAAATTTTCACTCACCTGTAACAAAAAGAAAAATAATTAATTGTATTTTCGAAGATTGTATTTACAAACTATAGAAATCAAAAAAACATTCGTTGTTTCGAATTCCATAATAACAGAATGAAACCGTCAAGACTGCCAATATCTGTTGACCAAGTCTGTAGGAAATAGTTAGAAGCATATTCAAACGTTAAAACCACAATTACATATAATTTTAATAATATTTTTAATGGGTTATTCGTTACATGGTTAATATTAGCAAAAATACTATAACATTTTAAGAAATTCCATAGAAATTGTAAAGAATTTATTATTTTTAAGGTGACAGTTCTTAAATTCGCATACCTATTACTAAAAGACATATTAAAAAATATACGCCCTAAAAAAGAATTGATGGTGCATAATTAACAAATTTTCATGCGATATTTACTGCGCATCTATTCCAGTTCATAAAATAACGTGCAGTAAAATCTTAAGCTGAAAAGTTTACAAAACACTTCTGTGAATATATACGCTTAGAAGAATCATGATTCATTGAAAAGGTCTCGAACGCTTTATACCGCACACAGCGACAACTTTTACTTTGCGCCTAGAAAAGGTGATACTCTAACGGTATTCCCGAACCAATATGGCTTTTGAATTGTACTTACAAAAGTCTGTCAACGCCTTGAACTTGTATTTACTACGTTATATTTTACATGGCTAATATTTTTTGAAACTGATCATTTTGTCCCCTCTTTAAATATAATTTACGTTTACCGTTATTATAGCGACTTATATTTTCTACAGTAATAATTTAACTTATGCTCTTTGAGTTATAATATAAAATGGAGAAAAAACTCTTAAAATAGGTTTTATTTCGTACAGTTTTTCAATTATTCGTTATTTTAACGTATAGAAAGGAATTCAGAACAATACAATTTATCGTTAAAAAGAAAGATTTTAATTTCTTTATAATAAGATTTTATAATTAAAATAGTGTTTTCTAGAAATAGTTTTTGTACCATATAGGAAAGAATACCGTTTTTTCAGACTGCAACTTGCTTGTTTTAATTAAAATAGTAGCGAATGAAAAAAGATTAAAATTTGATGCTTCGGGAGAAATAAAGAATAGTTATTCTTGAAAATAACGCGACCAATAATAAAGACCGAAAACATGTCATATTTGTCCACAGAGAAACATAAAACAATAGAGAAAAAAGAAACCAGCGATACGGAAAGAGACTGAGGAAAAAGAGACGAGGAAAAAGGAGTAGGAAAGACGAGTAATAGATAGTTGCTTCGATGCAATCATTGGCGCCCCTTTCGCTAAAGCTTGACCTCGTTCCCTTGATATTTTTCAGGAAGCCGATCGAATCTCGCACCAACTTAAACTCCGGTACGGAGGAGCGAATCGGAGAATGAACTCTACAGAATAAAGAGCGCTTTATATTACCGGACATTCCATGTTCATAGTCGGATTCGTTCTTATGGAACGTATCTCGGGCGGTCCGCGGCCGAGAAGCGCGAGAATTCGCTGCGTCTGCGCTTAGATGGCAAGTGTCGGAGAAACGCTAAGGAACTACTCAACTGCACCTTTTTCTTTTTCTCTCTGCTTGTTCTAATCTTCGACGATTGTCTTGCGATCGCGGCGCAAATATTCTCAGTTCAGTTCGGTCACGCGCTAATTGATCATCCATTTCGCATTTTTCTTTTCAGCAAAGGACACTCGCATCTCCGTCACTTTTATCCTTCGTTGAGTTACATTGTTTTCAGTCGAAGACTTATATTGCACTATTATAAGAACCTTCGATGATATAATTTAAAGTCAATATTTAAACATTGGGGTTCTTAACGACTCACGTGCAAAAGTGATCGCAACATTGTACTAAGCGATATTGATTTTCGTATGGACGATCCTAAATATGAATAGATAATAAAATACAATTATTCTCAAAGAATAACAAGTACGGAAAAGTTGCGGAGTATTATTTTTATAGGTAAAAAACGTATTTTCGATCACTCATCGTTAAAAGTTAACGTCGATTAAGTCTAAAGTACAATTTCGATAAACGAAATTTTGGGTAAAAATTATCAAAATTTTTCGATATCGTTTACAAATTAAAAATTCAAAGAATAAAGAAAAAAACGCTGAACCACCTTGATTACCGAGATCTCGATAGTATGATAAAACTATTGTCTTAATAGAAAAAAGAAACGTTCTAATATTTCTACGCTTTTAAGCTTATAATTCTCACCGGGTATCGTAAATAATTTATCCGAATCACGCTGTCGATATTGGAAAAACATCATCCTAAATCAACAAAAGAACTATCGGCAGAAATTGCCAAACTGCATCGATGAATCAACAACTGTGTTCTTATGTAAGCACAAAAGTGTGGGAAAACCAAAAGCGGGCAAAATATACGCTGCAATTCCATAGTGCCAACGGATCCGTCGTGTATTCGTAAGAAAAAACTTCCTGCCATATGTCGAGCGGGAAACGAGTCCATCGGTGAGTATTTTAGAGGGAGGCCAGAGCAAGGATCGGATGATTTCTCGCTTCCATTATAATTACGTCCATCTCGATGCCTTGGCCTATCGAGTTCAATATTCGATGATAGGATGACACTGAGTGTATCGCGTCAGCGATAGAGCTGTTCGCGATGTCACGATGTACACTGTACGCGAAAGCACACCGATGGTATTGACCATCTAATGGCATAATGGCTCTTCATGAGAAAGGCTCGTAAATCGAGGATAGAAACGCTATTACTGCTTTACGGGCTTCCATTTCCGGTTTGCGCCAGGCCTCTCTATTTCTCTTTTACGCCATCGTCTCTCGCCGATGTACTTCGCATCCCAACCCACTCTTTCATCCAATCTTTCATCCTTCCCTTCCAAGATCGGCTTTAGCGGTTATTAGTTCATAGCGTAGCTTATAATTTATCGATCTATCTTTGCCCTTGGCGCAAGCACCTGCAACGAGATCGGCGATTCGTTAAAGGTTCCCTTGCAAGTGCTTACGCGGGTATCTCTATGGTGACGATGGTTTAACGCTTGAAAATGCGAAAGGTGATTTAAGACTTTCGCTGCGAAGCTTATATACGTTCTTTACGTGTTTACGGTAATCCCCTTGTCGCTCATCGCTGCTTGGATTCACGGACAACTATTCAGCGAACAAGGTTAAACGTAACTTTCGCTCAGCCTGTACAATTTGTTCAAGCACTTTCTTTGTGCTAGATTTTTAAGCATATATTACGCTATTCATCTTTCACTTAATATAAACTTGTTCGATATATACCCTCGAATGTACGAACTTTACAAAAAAGTATTTGTACTTTGAGCACGTGTTAAATTTCAATTTGATCGAGAATAATGAATTGAATAATTACATTTAAATGTTGACTTTCCGATGAAAATATATGTTATACGTAATCATAGTTTTAAGTAACTTTCAACGTTCTTTTTTTTATAAACATACAATACGAAAAAATTATACCCATTTATACCTACTGTAATATAATTTCCTTAAAATTTTTTGCATTTCCCCGGGATATTAGAAATTTTGATATGAATGAATTCGGGCTATTCGTTTATATGTTTATAGAATTAAGCATAAAAAATTTATATATCGGTTTTATTCGATCGAATAATAATTTTAATGGTTGAAAATAAAATATCTAGTTATCGATTTAATTAGAACCTGACAGATGTTTTTTTTCAAACAATGCATTTGTAATAATCATAAATAAAATAAAAAAATATATAAAACAATAAAACCAGAATATGTTTTAAAAACAAAAACTATATATAATACATAAAAACTAACGTATAAAAATTAGTTTCAAGATTGTGTAATATTTCTACCCGAAGAAAAATAAAACTAATAAACTTCTCGCAACGACTTGAGTCTTTCCTAAGAGGCTCGCCAAAAAGAAAAAAGTAAAGACCGCGAGGGCTAGCGATCAACTTTTATGTTATTGATCATCCTGAAATAAAGTCCAGCCATTAGCTTCTCTCCAATGTTTTCTAGTACACTACACAGACTCAAAGAGAGAGGGAGAGGGAAAACAGGAAAAAGCCAACGCGTAACATCAAAGCGCCAAATCTGGAAGACCGTAAATATTTGTTAGTTGATATGATACGTTCACATGGTTATCGGATTCATTTGAAAACTTAATTTTTCTGTCCTGTATTTCCGCCAACCAGTTGAAAACGGATATAAAAGTTTACTTTTCTAATGTTGAGTTGTATAATACGTTTTTACAAGATAAATGTGACAAAACCCTTTTCTCGAATGATATAAAGAATAAGGAAAACCTCGGTTTACTTCCAGATGTATCCAAACAGAAAATACTAACTCATATGTGTAGAAATTTTCCGAAGGTAACTTTCTCAATCTTCAAAATGAAAGAATGACAGAGAAGGCAAGAGAAGACTGGGAAATGATGGAAAAGACAGTGAGCTTTGAAGAATCGCGGAAGCAGAAATATCAAGCGGTGGATCGCTTTTGCGACATCGCGAAAAACACGTAAACATAAAAGGGACTTCATTTCTAGAGCTTGCATGTACGTATAAAATGAGGAAGTAGCAAACGACAAAAAAAAGCGTAAGAATCGCCGAGAAGGAAATAAGAGAAGAGCTTATAGCGAGAACCAGAATCACTCGAGCGTAGGAGACGACTGTAAAAAGGTCGTTTTTCTTTCGGCTACGCGAATCGCGTGCCAAAAGATAAGACCCAAAAAAGATTTTGGAAAGCAAAAATTGTTTTTAAAAATTTGTAAACTATATATACCTATGTTTCGATACGTGCACAAACAGTTAGTATCGAATATAGGCTGTCATAATATTTTTAATCAATTATTTAAATAATTTAGATAAATTAAACGATCGATTCAATAATATTATATCGTAAAATACTTTCTTTGATCTTCTTTCGATTTGTCACGAAAGTTTTTTCTAATATTTTATATTATCAAAGTTTCAAATTTTCTAAAATTTATTAATACTAATTGAAATTGTACGACCCAATTATATTATCATTAATGCAAATAGTAAGCCTACGAGGTATTTTTTAAAATAAATAAATACATACATATTATTTTTATTCTAAAGTAACAAAGAATACAAAAGAAATTTTCATTGTTTAATTAAAAGTATAATTAAAAATATAATTAACTTAAATGGACTGTAAGATCTGTATACTTCATATATATAATTAGAAACCGGATAGTTATAAAAAAAAATTTTTTACATTTGAAATCTATTTTTAATTTTATTCTTATCCACACCGTAGAAATCTACTTTAAATTTTGATTAAGGTATTTTATATACAATGTCTAAAGTTTCAAGTGGTCGGAACGTCAGACAATTAATTGATTATAAGCTCAGACTCGGGGAGCTTATTATATAGATGAGAAGTCGTGTCACGAGTCATATAAAAAAAATAATGATAATTTCTAATATTTATCCCGCAAGAGTAATTGAGAATTAAGATCGTATTCCGTATTAATGCATAAGTAAAATATTAATACTTCCATTTTGTATCTTAGATTACACGTCGTTGTTCGATGTAGTATAAAATATATTAAATTATTAGAACGATTAGGTGTACAGTTTTAATGATGTATATCAATATCATCGATATAATAAAAAAAATCTCGATAGTTACTCGTCAGTTCCTTAAAAAAAGATTAAACTTCAACGTACTTTGCAGAAGTAAACCTCGGTATTTTTAAATAACGATGTTTAATATACATAAAACGAGTATATTTCATCCCACAAAGATTCGAAGAAAAGCAAAAAATTCGGAAAATTTCGAAATTGCGTGTAAACAGTCACTATTTCGAAGCAAAGCACCATAAGACGATCACCGAAGACACTTTTGCAAATTTTTCTAGTTGGACACATAGAAGCTTTCCGTTCTGCATTCCAGTGTTACTCGGTGAAAGAAGAGTCTTACGAGTCTTGCTTAAACCAAGAAGGTGAGCATCCGTTGAGTAGTTATCGGCGAGCCGATGAACATGAACGGCTCGTTAAGTAGATTTTCTTTTTAAGACCTGCGTAGACGCCCCAGCGCGACTCTTATACTTTCTCGAGGATACTCGAGATAATTGCGTATATACTTTGCCTGCAACTTTTCTTACAACGCTCGCTACGTTTTTTCTTGTTGTTGCTCGGGGATCCGAAAAGAAATAAGGGTGAAGTGGAATTAAATTTAGGAATGAAAAATTTAAGCTCAGATGGAGTCAGAATCGACTGTAGGCGTAAAACTAATTAAATCGACGCTCTAATTACTCTTTATTAAAAATAGCAATTATGTATACGCTAATATATTTTTAACAATAAGCAAATTATATACTATTTCTTTTTTACGCCTTACTTACACGTTGGATTTATTATTTTTCCAGCTCGAATAATATACCCATTAAAATTGATATTAAAGTCCTGAAGTCGAATAATTTTCGATTTCTTCGTTTGCAATCGCGGAGTCGTGCAAAAATAATATTCCTTTTTTTAATTTGCGACGACTAAGGAAAAGTTTCCGCTACGAAAAGAAGTTCCGGCAGGTGATACATGGATACAATTCCACTTTGAAGAGCAGATTCGAAAGAAGTTTTTTAAAAAGCAACGTAAAGATCCTTTTGCACGCGTTAAAAACAAAACTGGCATTCAGGCGGAAAAGATACAATACGTGTACACGAGTCGAGTATCCGGACGAGGTTTTTAGAGCGTTTTCGCAAAATGAAGAAGTAGTCGAGTGGAATTGTAACGGCAGTGGAATAAATGAAGACCGCCGAGGAGACGTAGACTTACATAGCGGACTCCGGAGAAATAGTAGGCAGGGATAGTTGGTAGGAATCGAGGCTCCTATTCATTCGGGCGCTCTTCCCTCGCATGTGCGCACCACGTTTAAACCCGGTGTCGGCGTCACGGGCAATTGTAATCGCACTCTCTAATTAACGAACGCCGCGACGTAGACATTTAAAATTGCGCGGACGGTGGCCGGCGCGTGTACATACGGGGCACAGATGCATAATGCAGACGTACGAGGTGGTAACGTCGGACGGGGCAAAGTCGTCGGTTGGCCGTCGGTTGGCCGTCGGTTGGCCGTCGGTTCGACGTCGCTTCGACGTCGGTTCCAACGAAGCAACTTTTCGCGGTGAATAAATTTAAGCCGACTTCAGCCCTCGTGTTATCTTTTACTTTATTTTTTGCTTCTTCCGAGTATCGAAGTCTGATCGGCTCGACTTACGAACTACTCCGGTGTCCCTGTCTGCATTTTTCGAAACGTCTCGCGCAAGGATATTTTCTGCGCTCGGTCGACACCGCCCTAAGTAATAAAAAATCCGCCCGGTGTAAATTTTGGATTAGTTGTGGATCGCGCGTCGGTGAGTCAAGTCCAAAGCCCTATCAGCGTTGTTGTCGATTATCCAGCGTTAATAACGTATCGAGCTCGCGTCGAAGGTAACACTCGAGCAAAAGGACGTACATCCGGAGCGCTGAGACGGCGTTCGGGCCAGGGATTCGCATCTTGCACTTGGAGCATACAGTGATATCCGTGCCACCTCCTCGACGTTCATGTCGGCTGCTTACAAACCCACGCGCACGTGTGTAGCACGCGACTGCGTACGGCTGCGGTCGTACGTGCAAGGGCGAAACACGTGTGGGGGACAGAGTGGAAGAGTTCCCGAGGTGCGAAACTGTTACCAACGAGTCAACCGTACTCTCTGTCTCCCTCTCTCTCTTTCTCCTTCTTAACTCAACGCTGCATCCTTTTTGTTCCCTGCTTCGCGATTTGTTTTTGTCTTTGTTCGTAAAGTTTTACGAGAGCAATTTAATGGAGTGGAATTTACAGCTTTGGATAATTTAATAAAGCAAAATGAGATCGATCCTGTGGCGATTTCTTTGGAATAAACACACAGCGGTTCCCTTTAAAAATTTAAAAACAAGAAGCGTAATTTTTAAAAAGCATCGTACGATCATAATGTGAATTTGTCGTTTCTTATCCGTAAGTTTGATTCGATTAAATAATTCACGATTCTTAAAACTGCAACAGAAATTGGTTCGTTTCATTTTCAGTAGCAAATTCTTTGATAATTATGTATACTTTACAATTTCGATTTGTATTTGTATAGTACGCGTCTTTCTTTGATTTAGAGCGAAAGATATATTTTAAGTTCTGGACATAAACAACTTTTTTGATCGTTAATTTTATAGAATTTTTTTTATAATAAAATAAGGAAACATTATTTAATTATAATTAAGTAAACATTTATAAAAATAAACAAGAGTTTTCATTTTCTTATCCACGAGCTTCGATGCGAGACCGTAACGGTTGCACGCGCCGTCCTCAAAAAAATATTTCCATATTCCAGTGCATATGTAAGCCTATATTAAAACATAAATGTAAACAAAATTCACGGATGTAATACCCGATGTATGCGGTTGACTCCAGTACGCATTAGATTGCTGCGTTTTTCGTACAAGGGCGTAAAAAGTGAACAAAAAAAAGAATGAATAATACAAAAGAACGAGGAACGGGTGAAAAACTAGAGTAAGAAAGGATGTAGATTGGCTCTTGACGATGCAACAGAGTAAATTTCGTAAAATTCAAATTTCATCCTTCCACTCGACGATTTTTTCGCGCCCTACCAGCATTTTCTTTTATTTCCTAGTTCCTTATGATTTACTTTTTCTTTCTTCAACGAGTGTTCAAGCTTTGTCTCCCTATAAAAGTAATTTCGTTTCAAATACATAAACGTGTGTCGAGAAAAAACGCTTTACCGCAATAATGCGGCAAATGTCGTTTCTGTATTCGTAAGAAGTTTTTGGAATATATGAAAATAACAATATCAGGAATTACTATTTCTTAATTCCATTGTTTCAACGATGAAATGTACATATTCGCATATTTGCAGATCCAAATATTCTGAGAAAATATTAAAATACTATCAAAAATCTTATGTAATTTTTATATATAAAAATTCATTTTACTACGAAATAGTCGAAGTTATTTTTTATTACATGATCGTTTAGAAAAATGAAAATAAAACTTGACTCTGAGTTTGAAATTTATTTTTTTTTACGTTTTAGTAGCTTTTTCGTATATGTAATATTATTATATTATTTTATGAATCATTACTTATGATGGTCGAATAAATTATAAAATTTATAAGAATTATTAAAAATTTTATTAAGACTTGCGAGAATTTATTTAAATACGTATCGCTATAATTTGGATCTTTGTTGTAAAAAAAGTTAAAAATTCAATTTAAAATGTAAAAGGCAATTTTTGTGTAAAACTTGTCTTATTAAATAGCTTACATTTTAGGGAATAGCTAGACAATTATTTTTCTATCTCTGCCATCGTTCGTGCCCAGGAACTATAAGTTTTTCCCCTTCGTCGATTATTTTTCATTGGGCTTTCGTAAAATTTTCCGTTACCATTTTTCATCCTTCAGACCTCCGGCAGACCTACGGAGATGAGCGAGATTTATCGATAACCCAATCGAGCGTGAAAACACGGGAGTTCGCTGGATAAATGACCTTAACGCGCGCATCCTTAATTTCGCTCCAATAAAGAACCAACTCCGTAGAGGGATGAACTGCGGGGTAGTGCCATTCATCTATACTTATCGTATTTTACAAATTTGTATCATACGTATTTACTTTTGCTTAATACGTTGCTTTCAAAGTATTGACAATCCTTTTTCTCTTTTTTAACGCTACATCTATTACATTTGTTTTTTCTCAACTTTCTTGTTTAACTACTGAATTTTTTCTTTAATTTCTTTATTTATTTTATGAATGTATTTCATTAGCGTATTATTAACAGATAGTTCAATTTTTAATTTATAATTACAAATACTTTTATGTTTAATTTATTGATTTGATTTTTTCATCAAATTTTTCTATTTTATATTCCAAACGCCTTGTGGAGAACAATGATAAATTTGCAATACCATAAAATGTCACGACAAAGTGAACCAATGCGCACTATACGCACACACATATATATATATATAACAATATAAAGATTACAGACACTGGTGGAAATATATTGAAACAAGTACACGAAGCGGAAGACATTTTTCCTCGTTTAATTACATCCATTTAATCCACTGAAAAAGAATGTAAAAAAATTCACGAACAATTTGAGAACAAATTCCAATCCCACTATAAGAATTAAAAGATAAATTATTCCATAAATAAATTTTTTTTATTCGTTTGTATTTAATTTTCTTTAATATTCTAATTTGATATTTACTTTTGTATTTTTTTTAAATTCTACAAGTTTCACAATCTGAACCAAATTATATCACTAGCGTTAAAATTCTTGCATATATTATTTATAAAAAATAATATTTCGAATGAATAATTAAAATCATTTTTAATAATATATAAATCTTTGTTATAATTCCATTACTTAACGAAATAAAGAAGATGTCACCATTAATTAAGATTTTAGTTCGTCAAATGACAGTGGCGTAATATTGATTGGTCATTAGCTGGCGATCAAAAGGCAGAGTCGCTAACTTAACGTACAGTTAGTTCGCTTTATTCGGAACCTAAAAGTGCTTCTCAATCGGCTTTTACTCCCGAGGGATAAAGATACGCTGTCTCGGCCAAGATCGAAGAATGGGATCCGATGATGCACAACGATCCGCGACACGATATAAGATAAATCTCGTACGAGAATTATGCGTGGATTATGAGAAAAGCTTAAAGATCGCGAATCATAATCTCTTTTGCCCATTATGAAATACGATGTCCGATGAACCGTCAACGGATTAAAATTTTTGTAGAAACGAGGAAAAGAGTTGAAACGTTTTAAGTTGACGTTCGAAGGTTGGTAGGTTTATACATACGATTGGATGAACCTTTCTTAAAGAATGCGAGTCGAAAGTATTTTTTTCCATTGGTTGAAAAAACATTACATTGTTATTCGATTTCTTCGATGAAAATTATGTATTTTTTATTTATATTTTTTTAATTTGACAAGCTTGAAAATAATGTGCCTTTGCATTTTATCGATGAAACGATGTATTGTAAAATAAGAAAGTTACAAATGTTAGGGAGATGAAACGTATAAAAGTTAAATTATATTTCCATAGTCTTACGCATACCATAGGGAATAAATAAAATAACTAAGATTCACGATTTGTACGCATCTATCTTCGAATAATTTCCTACAAAGTACAAAAGCAACGGCAAATTTCAACACGCATCCAAATATTATTCATTGGCGTTGGCCAACGTATAATTTGCAGGGATCCCAAGCAATAAATAAGAGAATGCACTCGGTGAGCATAAATAGACGATCCATCATCGGGTTTACGGTATCCATTAAAAATGCCCGCATCTGCCAAGAATCGGGAGGCCTAGAACACGAGTAATATAACGAGTCAACCTCAAATAGAGGAAACAATAATAGCACAGGATATAATTCAAGGGGGCAAATGTGTAAATCAAGGCACCCGCGACGTTTCCGATGCGAATTCGTATTCGCGTAATACACGCCGAGATAAGGTATCTAATGTTGCGGGTGTTGATATTCACAGGCATGTAAACTCCGCGGTATACTCCGTAATGCAGGTAATTCACTCGCGAGACATCGCGCGCAGCTGCGGCGGCGCACTCGTCGTCATATTTCACGAGTACGATAATAGAGATAATCATTACTGGCCGAGGTGGCAATCGCTTTACGCCGTTCTCGCGTCTTCGTCTATGTGCGAGATGCGCGGCAGCTGCCGGTCTTCCCTCTGCGCCCGATCAGGCGGTGCACGCATTCGCTACTCTTCCGTGTGAAGCGAGCACGAGAGAGAGAGAGAGAGAGAGAGAGAGAGAGAGAGAGAGAGAGAGATAAATACCCAAGGCGCATCTAATCATCATTAAACTTTCATTTTGTTCGAGGCATGACTTTAATACCATTTTTATGCTCTCTGCGTAAAGCAAAAGTGGCGATAAAAGCTCGTGTGCCCTTTGTTTCTTCTTGGAACTTGATATTCGTTGGATATTAAAATATTATTCCTAATACTCGGTAAATATTTTTTCCTTGACAGGGCTTTTACTTTTTTAATTTTTTACTTCCTTTCATTCCAAGTTAATTTTATCGAAAGACTACTCGGAAATAATTCCATCCTACAGTTCATCAAACAATATTAAATGTACTTTTGATAGATCGATGAGTTGCAGCCTCGATCGACGAACCAATTTAATCCATCTTTTTCCTTTTAAAATATTGCATCGTATAGATTTTGCGTTTCTGTTTCATTTATAATGTATTCAATGTATTTAATTAAATTCGTTACATTTAAAAATATTTGAGATACAATTTAACTATAATTCCGAGTTTACTTTCGATATAAATACAAAAATAATTTTAAATAATGTTCGAAGGACAAAGATACGATACGTCGTACATTTGATTTAAGTTACATATAAATTGATATTTATCAACCGCCATACAATGTTCAAAATGAGTTTCACGTAAAAAACAAATATCTCAACATTAGTCGAGAATTAGTATATTTAAAATCAAATCCGTAGTTTGTATTTTATTAATATTCAAATTATTTATTATATTATTTATACTATAATTATGATAAGAGCATTAATCCGCGATGTAATTAATTTCGATAAATTATTACAGATACGATATTTTATTTTAATATTAAAAGATATTTGGTGGATTTAAAATAAAAAATTACATTTTATATAATGAGAGCATTGAATCAATTTTATCAGTTCTAAAACTTTCTCTTCGAAAAAAATTATCTTATAGGTCTCCGAACGACACGAATGACCAATATTCGAAAAAAATAATTAAAAATAATTAAAAACCGTGTATTCGGAAGTTTTAATAAAAGAGGAATCAAAGGTAATCGATACATAGATACGTACATAAATACGAACCGTAAATTATAAAAGTGGCGTAGAATCACGCAAGAGATTAAAAAGAGCCAGCGCGATTACGTAAATAATGTTTGCATAAAAATGGAAGTCCACTTAAGCATGTTAAATTAAAATTATACGCTTGCACGGTAATTCGCACACACACGCGTATCGAGGGCGCAAAAAAGTGCTCTGGAAAAAAATGCACCAGGCGACAAAAGCAGTGGTCCGTCGGCCCTTGCGACGAAGAAGAGAAGAAGCCAAAACCCGACGCGACTGATGGCGTTTTTCGCTCGTCGAAGAGAAGAAACGGCCGCTCAGCCATGGGAAAAACGCGGACGGCTTCTGTCACCGGCTGTTGCTGTGCACTTTGCACTCGGTGTTCTTTTTTGTTCACATTATACTCTAATTTTCCCTCCACCGTTACTCGATTTTCCCGCGCCTCGTCACTTGTATCGCTTTGTCTTTGTTTATCAGGGATCTTTTTTCATCGCGCCTCTTCTTTTCCGCCCTTTTTCCAGTTTCCCTCGGCTGTCGTCATCCAGTCTCGTCATTTCCCAATATGCGCACACCATAGAGTCGAGTTTTTTGTGCTCCCGCGTATCGTTTTATGGCGCTTTCTACCCATGCCGCTATACACAACACGAATAACGTCGGTCGGCTTATCCGCCGCATCGCTTACCTACATTTTACATTTAATATCCTTCTCCCTTTCGATTCCTTTTAATTTTAAAAGATAACGTCCACCTCGTTATTAAGAAAGTCAAACAAGTTTTGATATTACCTATTAGAAAAGCGAACGATGGCTTTCGAATTATTGTTGGAAAAATACCATAATTATCAGAATTAAAATTTATTATTTCATTACTTTCAACCAAAATATTGATCGCGAATTAGATTTTTTACCACTAGATCAAATTTTTAACTTTATTTTCCGTTGAACTTTATTAATTTTATTAATAAAATTAACATTCGTTTGAATTTTTAGATGTATCATAAGTACGAAATAAAACTATTTTAATAAAATAAAGTAATTTTCGTTACTAAATTACTTTCATTAATAATTTTAACCGATCTTTTCAGTCGCATTAGTTATAAATATATTAAATTTATTTACATTTTAATTGCATTAAACCTCATTAAATAAGAAATATATATTGCATTTGTGTCGTTATAATTTTTTCGAAAAATAATTTGTTATTTCAAGAACGTTTCCGATGTAACGTTATTTTCTAAACCTCGTTAACATACTTGGTAACGTCTCCGAAACGGAAACTAATTAGCAATATAGTTTTTTTAACCTCTTTGCCTTCGAGTTTGCAACTGAAATTATGGCATAGTTAACCACTAATTTAAATTAGCGTAATAATTTTCTTACCAAAGATGGTGTAATATACAAAGGGAAAACAGTCAATGTATATCGAAAATGAATTCACTTAAAAATTCAATTTTGATACTAATACACAAGTTGAAAGTAATAATCTTTTAAACGATCGTTAAATTTAAAAAATAAAAGAGGGAAATAAAATTATGGATTATAAAAAAAACTAAGCGTACTATGATTATTTTTCTTTCATTTTGTTTCATCTCTTGTTTCTTCCCGCTCAGTCATCCAAAGCCTTATCGTCCAATCTGCATATTACAATATTTTTTATACAGCTACGCTCTATATTTCGTTCCATTTCACAGCTTATTACTCCATTTCATCCCTGCATCTTTACTTTTACGTTTCTCGTTCAGTGCCATTTTCGCTTGCACGTTATGCGCTTCTCGCGTCGTCTTCCCATTTCTTTGTAATCCGGCGATGGCAAAGATACGAGATCTGGCGTGCGGGAAAACGCGAGTCACGACGATCACGGAAAAGAGGAGCGGAACAAAAAACAAATTCGTTCACGGGAAAATCGAGCAAACGTTTCACTCGCGAGTTCCATTATCGAAAACTCGCAAGTTCGGAGGAACGACTTTCCCCCTCTTTATGCAGAGTTTCTTGCCACTCTTTTAATAACGCTTGGTCGCCTTTTCGCGTAATTTTTTTGATGAGTACACTCTCGAAGAGTTTCGGGAACGGCGAAGTAAAGTTCGCGAGAACTTTTCAGTTTTGGTATCTTCATCCGGAAACGTTGAAGCAGTTTTGTTGGAAAGGTTTTGCTTAAAAATCATTTTACCGGAAACTCGAGAAATTTATGCCCTTCTTTCGAATAGAAACATATTAATTTATATGCTTAAAAAAGTATTAAAAATCAAGGTTTAATTTTAAACCAAGACTGGTAAAATAGATAATAATTACATTTCATTTTTATGCGTGGTACAAACTCTTGAGATAGGAAACAAGTTGAATCGGAGATCGTAAAATGCATTGTAATTTATTCTACGCTTATCATCCGAGCTCATACGTTCATCCATGATTAAACAAGTACTAGAAAATTAATAAAACTTTGGAAGCAAAAATGTAATTTATTTAATGCTTCTGTGACGATAGCCGATACGAAAATACCAACTTTTGTCCATATTATCTTTGCATTGAAATCACAAATATCTTTGCAATTGCGCCAACGTTAAAAATATTATTATTTATAGTCGTTAGCAATTAAAATGATTTTGCAGAATCATTTTAATTAATTATCATTTTAAAATCGATATCCTTTACAAAAGAATACGCTTTGTATATAATTATTTAAATATTTCTCAACGAACATATAATAAATGAAATTACCAAAGAACGACGAAAAGAAATGTCAACGATATCTACAAGGCAAAATTAATCGTCACGGTTTTGAAATGTTTTTCTTTTAATACATTCATGCCAAGTCAAATGAACATATCTTTGAATACAAACGAAAGAAAGCGTGTCCCATTTTTATAAAACTGTCGCCATTCGAGTTCCAGAAGCGTGTCCACATACATCACCGACGGTGAGACGCAAAAACGTAGAAAAAAAGGGTCACCAATCTTTTTAGAACGCAAAGAAAGGAGAGTACGCATCCAGCGAAGCAGGAAATCCAGTGAACGAGAGAACGAGAGAACACGGCCACGGCTGCATCGGAGGCTCCAAACGATGGATGTCCCGGCGATTGTCTGGGCGGCGTCTGTCGTTGGCGTCTCGCCCTCGTCCCGCTCGGCGTTCGGGACTCCAGCACCGGTGACGCGTGTTTTGCGGGCCACCGAGAGCCCCTCGCCCAGAAAATGGACGCATTCCAAAAGTAAGCTTTATAAATCCCAGGTCTGTGGGAGCTCGGGGGGAGCTCGGGCGGAGCTCGGGGGAAGCTCAGGGGAATATTCCCTTCGTACGCACACGCTCGCGTGAAAATGCGCTGCGTTTGAGTAATGCGCGTGGGTGGGTTTGCGCGCTCGGCCGGAAAAAGCGGTTGTCTCGCGCAGGGAGGCCGCGACGCTTGCCAGGATTCAGGCGATCCGTGGCCCCGCGCCGGTTATTAATACCGGAGTTTTCATTAGTTTTGGAGACCGGTCCGAGCTCCGTTACTTGCGCTTGACTTATTTATCGGTCGACGAGAAGCTGCGCTCGTTGATTTCTCTATACACATGAGCAGGGTTTTAGTTTATTCGGAACGATATTCGTTTCTCAACGTCCGATCAATGGCTTTATCGCGCGATATAAACATTTTATAGTCTTTAACCATTGGCAATTCCCGATTTTGTTTCATTTTTCATTTGCATAATCGGTCGTGTTTGGCTCGACGAAAAATATTTTACAATAATATTTTATAGCGCGTATCTAGTAATAAATTCCTAGTTTATCGAATCCGTTGATATTTCATTAAGGTACGATATTTGCTTACAAACCAAGTATTAAAACATTATTCGAGTGCTTTGAACGAACCATTGCTTAAAAATAAAAATTACCATCAAAAATATTTTTAAAACATTTATAAATTTATATCGATCGATATTTCCATAAAATTATTCAATGAATATAATTAGAATTCGCGGTACTCTTTCAGTGATTATTAAATTACCTAAAATCTAGAAGAGGATATTTGGTTTGATGATGCAATTAACAGAAACTTTATGATAATGGATACTCGTTCGTGATTACAATCGAGCGAGAAAACAATAATACGAAAATAGCTGATGCAAACACAAGTGCATTAATGTGTATGCTATAAAATGAACTTCCATGCTTTCATAAGCAAGCTTTATACATTGAGTACTTCCGTAGCAAATAAATATATAAATAAATGTAAACGACCCGCGAAATAAACAAATTCCATTTTCTCGCAATTAAATACGGAAAAAATGACGCTTCCGCACACGCGCGAAATAAATGTGAAACCGACGGGGCAATTTCCCTACACGCGTGCAGGTAAGCTTAGCTTACACAAGCCTAGAAAACGCTCGAGCCCGTACGGCTAATAAGGAGTTGTTCCTTAACCGCACGTATTCTAAATAACGTCCCGAGCGAAACAAAGCGCCCGGTCTGATCTTTTCGACTGCCACGCGTGAAAAGAGCCCGGAGAATGAAGTCGTAAACCGAACGCTCGGTGCTCTCGTCGGAATCGGACATCTTTACGTACGCGGTCGAGCGAAATTCGCTTCATCGCTCGACTGACGCCTCCCGTGGTGCGTGGACGCTTTGTATCGGCGGTATCGGCGGTGTCGGCGGTATCGCGATCTCGCCCGGAACGCCCCGATCGGAACAGCGATTGGTACGTCGAGTCCCGCTTATCCGGTGCTTTTCAGATTCCATTCGCTAAAATCGCCCCGATATTTATTCTTCTATTTTATGTTTCTTACATGGGCTCATCTTTCGAGAGCTTCGTGGACGAGCACAGCTCCATCCAACGAACAAGCCGTAGCCCGAATCCCTACTCGCGTTCTTCGCTCGTGCAATGGTTCCATTTCGCGATGTCACCTTTCTCGTTTACGTTATTCGTTACAATATTCTTTCGATCATTCCTTACCTTATATATCATCTACGTATTTTCGCAAAATATAATTGCACCGTTCGTATTAATCATTTTTTTAATTTCTTACGTTTGAAGAAACTCGAATTTTAATGGAACCTAAACGAAACAATATTTGCTCTCCGATATGTATGACTGCTTACACGTTCGTTATATCATCGATAGACAGTGCTCGTATCGCATAATTTGAACAACTCAAATACTTTTTTAACCGCTTTACTTAGAGCGCACGTATGAAATTGCAAATTGAATTCATACCGGAAAACTAAGTTGATTAATTTATTTATAAAATTAACGAGCCATTGTTTATAAACCATTCTAGTCTATTTCCAGACGATTTCTAAAGGTACTTGTTGACTTCGTACGTACTCCTGCAAATTTAATTTAAAATTAAAATAACGATATGGTAAATAAATACTCTTATTTTCTATACAGCGTTGTGTCTGCCAAGCTGTCTTCGTCTATCCGTTCGACTCTTGCGCTCTCTTTTGCTTCTCGATTGCACTCTTCATCCGTCAGTCGCCGTTTCGCTCTCCATCTCTTTCCACCTAGCCGACCTCTCTCCTCATTCCGAATCACTGGCCGCACGCGATTCCTTTTCCTTAGCCGTCTTCTTCTCCAGTCGCGAATCGAACGCGTAGGGCACGAGCCTCGCGATTGTGTGCCGTACGCGTACGTACACGCTAGAACGAGTGCATAATTGAGTTTTAATCACGCACGCTTGGAAACGTTATTATTGAGTGTCCAGCGGCATCAACGGCTGCCACTTAATTTGGTTTAAAGTTGATCGAATTAATTACCTTTCCTATTCCGATGTTTGTAAAAAATAAAATTCGTTGGGATGTAAGTCTCGCATACCTGTAGTGTACGGATGGGGGGAGAAAGAGAGATGCGAAGGTAATTATTATTTCGCGTTCGGGTACCTTTTATAATTGTTGCTCAAAATTCAGACGGACGTGCAATGGTACGACCGGTTGCTCTGCGAGCTGCCTGTAAAATTCAGTCTTGCAATATTTATGAATTCGGTAGGCGTTGCGGAGTTACGTAATGATTTTCATCGTCATCGGAGGAGTCCATGAATGGAAAAATTATATACGGTTCGCGGTGCATCAAAATTCAACGACTATTCAAACCATTGCTCGGGAAAAAGAGATTGAATAATTCGATAAATCTTACGTGTCGTTGTTTTTAAATGTTTACTTTTTAGAGGGTCTATTCCATGCAGTTATTTTTTCTACATGTAATAGATGAGTACTCGTCTCGAGGATCAATTAACGAACACTGATTTATGTCTTACTTTCTACCCGTTCGTTTAATTGATTTTCTTGTTCATAATGTTTTATAAGTAAAGACTTAATTTAGAATAGGTAGCTAACTATAAATTTATCGAGAAATTAACAAAGCTATTTACATAATAAAATTATTATTACCGATAAATCCACTTTAATCGTAACCGTCTCGTTCAAAATTTTAATTTAAAAGTTTTAGGTATAAGTTAAAGTAACGATCTATTTATAATAATCTCTAGCGTAAGAAAACTCTCCTCCCGCGAAAATTCAGCATAACGAAACGGGAATGTAATTGAACGTCGACTTTGTTAAAATCGGTATTAATGGACGTTGAACATATCGGAAATAAAGATCGACTCATCACCGTACGGTCGAATTAGAAGGTTACGTTTAAAAATCTAAATCAATACGTTAGTGCTTAACGTTTCCGGAGTGAGTTGATACGCTTGCACGAGAGAGCGATCGAGAGAAAAGGCGGAAGATAAAAGAGGTCGCATCAACGGCCATTTTATGAAATCTCTGTTGAGCTCCACTCGGCTCGTCGGAGCTCAGCATTTGCTCCCGATAGAAGCGCTGTTTTCGAGTGCGCGTAAAAAGCTCATAAAGACTCGATGCCCTACCGCACAACAAACATTCGCGTATGATCTCGTAATGGCCTCTTCGCTTTTCGCTACGCTCTCGCATACATGTACACCTGGAAAATCCTCTTGAAAAAGGATTCGCGCGTTTATACGCCAGTCGGCGTTTTTTCCACTGCGACGCGCAACGAGCCCCGTCGAGATAAACAGCCAATGCTCTTCCGTCGTGCTTCGCTCCTCTTTTATCATTTCTCAACGGCTCGGATTTACTTATGCAAATTGTTGGAAGGTACTACTTCTTATTCCTTCGGCTTTACCGCGGATAGTCGGTAAATTGATAATTCAAAAGTTGATGCTTCCCGCGATATTATCGTTATTGATCGCTATTTTATAAAATAGTTACTCGAGCTCGACGCGTGTATACCTTCGTTAACGAGAGAATGAACGCGTGGTTACGGAAGGCGCGATCTTTTGCTAAATTTCCCTAAAATCCAATTATCCGATATTTTCTTTTACTTTGACCAGCTATGAGAAAGCTTGGCTCATAAGACAATTTTTAAGTCACTTTTATAGGACGTAAAGTATCGATACTACGCGATTATGAATTCTTCGATGTTTAACCTGCTTCGCCGATAATATGATTTTTATACCATTCGAGAATTACAGACGATGCAAACGTGTACGCGCATGTCATATTATACATTCACATACTCGTACTAGCTAATACAAAAGTATGTCGCTCCATACTAATGAAAAAATTTTGTCGGCAACGAATCTCTATTAATCATAAGAATCGTTTATTTCGTATTTAAATAAGCGACCGCATTCAATTTTTCATCGCGAAACCAGCCAATCCCAAAATTAAAAAAAAAGTTAATAAAGCGAAAAGACGAGCGTACAAGCTTCGCGCCTTCCTTCCCGTTACCCGATCGTCTGATCGTCTATTCTTCTCGGGCGCATCGTATTCGTCAGTTTCGCCTTTTGAAAAATAAATTACAACCCGCGTACGCGACTCGTGGAATTACAGTTTATTTATCGCGTAAACGTTACCTCTCTTATTTCCTCGTCTCCGCCTCTTAAACTCTTGTTCGCACTATCCATCCATCTTTCATCTCCACGTTTTTTGCACCTGTAGTCTCGGAAGTTCGGATTTCACGATATAGTCGACGACCTCAGTTTCGACGAGAGAAACGAGTTCGCGATATAATTAGATAATAAAATCAGGCGCGAGCTAAAAGGAGAAGAAATTTCATTTCATCCGACTCTTATTAAAGTTCGTCTTTATAAATGGTTACAGCAAATTGCGAATCCTTATGATGTATAATTCAATGATGTAGCTATTTTATTTACTCGAGTCAGACTATCCTCTCCGAGCTCCTCCGTTCACAGCTCGAGATTTACAAGGGGTGCGTGCGTAATAGGCACGGAGAGACCTTTCCCATTGCCGTAAGTCGTGTCCTCGCGCGATTCGAGCCGCGCGTCGCGTCGCGTCGCGCATTTTACGGAGAAACGATTAATGAGGACGTTCGAGCCGTCGACCGCCTCTCGCATGATCGAACGCGCGCGCACGACTATGGGTGTGCGCGTGATCCTTGTCTAACGCTAATAAAACGAGTCTCGAGTCACGTCGGCAGACGAGAGAGTCCATCAAGAAGACATTTATACGAATGACAAGTGAACGCGAAATAGATCTATTGTAAAATGTTTTCAATGGATATCTATCGAGTGCGCCGAGCGAACTCCGGCGGTTGTGTGTGTATGTGCCGGGGAGGCGGGCGCCAATTCACCGAGCCGGCATCAATCAGATTTACCGCACGTACCGCTCGGGCATAATCAGTTCTGTCGACGTAGATCATTACCAGACTTGACGAGAAGGGCCGTCGAGGAGAGCGAGAACGAGAAAGGCGCTGTTGAATGATCATCCGGGAAATCGTACGCTTATACATATGTTTCTGAACGTACGACTCGGAGCTCCTACGTAGCAGTGGATACAGCTGTTAAAGTACCTAATCAATCAACGCATCTGTCGTTAATTTCATCTTTTTGTAAAAAGAGAGAAAAGGCTTGGACGTTCGATTTGATATCGCGTAATCGTTACTCCTTTTATCCTTTTATTCATTTTCTCGCCTGAATCGACAAAATTGAGTTAGCGATAATCAAAGTGTAAAATCTTGGCGAATCGGTACTTTAAAAATAGCCATTTATTAAAAGCCTCTTCGTTAGATATATAAAACTGATTCGTCTCTTATCCTTCTTACGTAATGTAATAAGCTACTTAAGAAATTCTATTTTTGGTATTTTATTTTCCGCATCAAAAATATTTTAATTTAAAGAACGCACGAGTCTTGGATCTCGAGCGACGTACATCTGCCTTAAAGCGTAGGTGCGCACGAGTGTGTAATGGGAGCATAATAAAGATACGAAGGAAGTATATCGCGCGTTCGTGCGAATAAGATAGAGATGAGAAGCTAAGGAATTCGAACAAAGGGGAGCCGATGGTGAAGAGGTCCGTGGCGCCATGGGACTTGGCTCGCGGGCGCCTCCACCGTTCTAGAAGCAGACCTCGATCCGAGTTCGTGCACGTGCTCGTCTTCTTCTCCGTCTCAGCTTCAGACGTTTCCCGAGTTCCTAGTTCCGAGTTCAGAGTCCCGAGTTCCGAGTCCTGAGTCACGTAACGTCAAATTGGTCATTTATTTTTCTACCGCGTTCGTCCAACAGCCCCGAGCCTTTTTCTCGAGGGTTCGTCAGCGGAAACACTGGCTGGTCGCTCGTCCGCTTCGTATGCCGACCTCGTGCACGACCGGTTCATCTTATCCCTTCGCCCCTTCACGACTGTGCTTTCTACTACATCCCACCGATTTTCGTGGATTTATCGGTCCTCCATACGCAAAACTATCTCTTCCGAAAGAGTCGGTGACGCTCGAAAAAATCACCTCGTCATGGCTTTCTCAAGTTAAGGAAATACCTTTCCCGCTTGAGTTTACGAAAGTAAAGATTTGGGTGAGGTAGAAGCTTTAATTTTAGAATTCGTAAAGGAAGACTTAACAATGTCCACATTTTATGTTCAAATACGTTGTAAAATGCTAATTGACGTACAAATAAAGGTACATACGGTTTAGAATATCAACTTTATTTACATTTTATACATAATGAATCATTTTCTACGAACAAAATTTATCCGCGAGTCCGTACTTACGTTAGAGTATCGGTGCAACACAGAAATCGAAGGCTTAATATTACTTACCTGAAACACAAAATCAAAAAATAATAATTTAGAATTTATATCGATTAAAATGATTGAATTATGATATAACGAAACATAATTTAATCTCCAACAACAACATAAAATTTATTTATCATCGTTGATTTTATGAATGCTCCGTTGACTCGAAGCAAAATAATTAATAGCCTCGAGTACGGAGATATCCTAGCGATGTCGTTAACGAAGTAAAAAGTACTTGTCAATTTGTAAACAAAAATCTGCGAAGTAAATTATTCCATGGCAAAGAAAAGATGTGGAGAGGGTATAAATATTTGCACTAAAAGTATAAACGAGATCGTTTTACGCGCTATTATCGCACTGGTGACGATTCTGTTCGACTCTGAAAGGCTCTCATTCACGAGATTGACGGGATGCCGGGTTTTATTTTTATAGGAATGTCAACAAGGATGAAATCGTGGCGATGTAATTTACGATTCGAGTATCACCGTTACGTCGCGTGTACGATTAACCAAATAAAGCGGTTGATGCGAAGATTTTACTCATCTCTAAGCTACTCGAGTACTTTGGATTATATAAATATATTCGATGAGGAAGAATTTTTTACAGATATCGTTTCCTTCTGTGAAATCGCTCTTTTCGGTGCATTCACTCATACAGTTCTTATATTTATTACAATTTCAATTTGAAACGAGTCTCGTCCGATACATCGGCTGAAATGACATCGATGAAAAGTTATTCGCGACGTAAAGCTGCAAAAAAATCTGCAAGATGATAGCGTAAAAATACGCGTCAAGGCTCAACGTTTCAATCGTAATACAATTGAAAAACCACGTTATTTTTCATTGCTGTCGTACTTGCTACAATTTTCACTTTTAGGAAGAAGATCGATAAAAAAAGTCCCAGATACTCGGAAAAAAGCTACGTATCGAATGATGCCTCGGAAGATTAACTTCGATGATCGCGTAAACCGATCAGAAGAAGGACCTTTTCAAAACCAGCATCTGGTGCGTTTCCTTGCATGGACTCTTTCATGCGCGTACTTTATACGGTGAGTATCCCCAGAACCTTAAAACATCGGTATAAGCTGCGGAGTCGTAATACCCCGAGAATAAATCTCGTTGTTCCCGGGTGCCGAAAATAAAAGTTCTCTCATCGGTTCGCTAGCGCAAAAACTCAGTGCGCTTGGACCGTAGCCGGACACTAGACTGTCTTTCATCCGCGGATTCCCGGTACATCGGCCTCCTGGTTCGTCCGCCTTTTTCCCAGCGCGTCGTACGTGGGTATTTATAGTCTGCGCGCAAGAAAGTGTCCGGCCGGGAACGCTAAGTGCCCCGCGTCCGATATCCACATCGAGTCGGCGTATTGCGCCTTTCTAGCCGAACGCCGAGGTACGTTTAACGGTGGGCTTTTATCGCCTTGGCCGAAGAGCTGCGGTGACCTTGGTCAAATTATGCAAATAGCCGAAGTGCGTTCGGAAAGAAATGATTTTCCGCGTCGAACGTCGCTGCATCCACGGCCGCCCATGTCAGTCAACGATCGTAAAGCCCGATCCATCGAGTCGTCCACGCCGATGATATCTGCCTCCGCTGCCACTGCCGTCGCTGTTGCCGGTCGTGATACTCGGCGTCGTAAAAATAATGTCACGCGCGGTAATAAAAACTGGCCGCAACGGCTTCGGCGAGGGCGGACGAGAAATGCTTCGAAAAGCGTTGCTCCATGCAGGAACAAGGGAACAGCGGCTTAGTGCACGACGCTCGGTACCATCGGTAGGCTTGCTCGACGCATTCGAATAAAGAGATTTTATCTTGTGACATTTTCCGTGCTTTAGCTTGACGCGAACGAGAGATAATCCGTTATCTTGGAATCGCGTTGCTGAATCGACACACCACCATTGGCTTCAAAATTTTCTTTCTATTTATATCCGCATTGATCAAAGACAAAACTTCGCATAAGCGTAATCTTTTCCGTATCAATCAATTGTAATCAGTGTGCAAATGATGATTTAGATAAAAGTTATATATATAAAGTTACAATAATATTACGCGCATAAATAAATCAAGTATACGCAAATTTTGTCTTTTGTTGCATCCATATTAAATTAATATTTTTTTGCTTTCTCTCTCTCTATCTCTCTTTCTCTCTTTTACCTTCTCTATTCTCTTAACGTCATCAGCTTAAAGGTAAAAATTTCCTTTGTTAAAATTGAAGAAGGTAACGCGCATTATTAACGTTAATTCATTTTTTTCTTCGTAAATTCAAATTTAAATCAATGAGTATAATTTATGCGTGTACTTAATCTTAATTTAATTATGTTTAATATATATGTATGATTACATTCGTTAAATCTACACAAAATATTATAGTGCAATACAAAACATAAATTGTAACATCATTCGTTGCTTTTTTTATTTAATTTGTCGATCTTCGTTTGTTCATTGCATTACGTTAACCTTAATTATATAGAAATTAGAGCATGCTAATAATACAATACAACGGCTTACCAAAATTTTAATTTTTTTAGGCCATTGTCGTATTTTTTCTAAATCAATATTTATGTTATTGAGAACGCAATATAAATGAGACATTTAATAAAAATACATATTTTTATTATCAATAGTTTCTATAGTTTTAGAATTTTACATAAATTCTGGACTATTAAACCTCGTTAAGAAAATCTTTTTTTTTAAACTTGTACTCTCGCTTTCTTTTTCTACTCTCAATTAACAGCATTTAAAGTCAACGAAATTCAAGAAATCAGAAATCCCGAAAACTAACGAAAAAAACTAAAACTGTTTAGTATAATGTCCCCTAAAAGAAGATTGAACGGTCCCTGGTGTCAAGTGCTAGTCACTCTCGCACTGAGTTCAAAAAGAAAAAGGTTATAATCTTTATTATTACCGCAATTAGTAACGAAGTATGAATTAATCAGTAAGCTCTCTGGTCGACGTCTCCGAATGCAATCTGCAGAAGAAATCTTGACAAAGAGGGAGAAAAGCGACCGACTAGTCTTCGCGTCGAATAATTAATTAGGAATGAGGTCATTCCTTTGCATTTCGTATTTACGTTGAACGAAATCATTACATCCTACCTCAACTGGTAATCTTAAGAGGAACTCTCCATTAACTAAAGGTTCTTGATTCGTTTAATCAAAATCATTTAGAAGGCAAGGGGTTCGTCGCATCGACTTCCTTTTTCGCTTGCAGAATCGAGTTTCTTAAAAGAAATTCAGGACGAATGATCAAATAAGTCGAATATTTTGAAACGTAAATTTTAGAAACAATTAACCCAATAAACTCTCAATTCTCGGTTGTTGGAACTACACTTAATATTAAAATTAAAGTTCAAGCGAATTAAGCAGACAATCAAAATCGTTTAGGCAAAGAAAAAACTCGATAAATTAGTTTTAATTATATTGCTAAATTACTAATTCCACTTGCAAATTTTATCTTGGCATCATAGTTATATACTATCATTATAATGATGATTCGAAACGCTCTGTTTATGGCACACAATTTTTTAAATTACAATACTCATTTTTTGGCACGGAAAGAAGAATTAAATATACACACGGTTTCAACTTAATAATTCGTATTCGTTATTTTAAATAATTTTAATATATTTTATTAAATATAGATTAAAATCTTAGATTCATGTTTGTAAATAAAAGTTAAAGTATTACTTGAATCAAAGACTATTTGTATTTGAATACGAGGTTGTTTCGATACATGATACAATAAAGGTATATGTAACAATAATGAATTGGAAAAGCAATTAATAGAAAGTTCTTACGTTACAGTTAATTGCTTTAAATATCAATAAAAGTTTAAAGTTCTTGCGCTGTAAATGTCTCTTATAAGAGACACAAACATCAGTGTTTACAGATGTTTCTTATTGAACACACAGACAAATAAGATATATTAACATCGATTCAAATAGAGTAATAATATTAAAACTTTGACGATAATTTTTATAACGAGGTTATATTAATAATCATAACATGAATCATTCGTTATAAATAGCGATCCTTAAAACATAGGCTTGTTAATTAGGTTACATAAGACAAATATTATCGATCGCTAAGCCTTTATTTTTATAGATAGACTCGAGTCGATGATCTCAAACTCTTGACACGTGAATGATTTTGCACCATCGCGATGAACTCGAGCACCGAAGCACTAGCTGAGCTATCCAACAATAATCATTAAGACGTCCTAATCGTAATAAAATAACGATTAAGCTCGTAACAAAATAATCATCCACGCAACAATCGAAACGCTCATCGATTAAAGCTAACAAAGTGACCGCGGTGCACCAGGGCAAAAAGACCGAAACGAGAAAACAATGCTTGTTTTCCCGGGCAGGCATTTCCTGTGATTAAGCGCAGCGAGAGCTCGCCGTGTATAAAAAAGTCGCGCGCACCGACGTTTGATCGGACTACTCTGGATGTCCGAGCCGAGGCAAAACAGATTCGTTAATTAGCCGGTCATTAGCGTCGATGATCCTTCGTTCGTTCATCCGGCTCGTTAAAGCGAAACAATACCTAACAAATCACTGCTAACAAGAGCGTGGCGGCAACGGCGGAAGGAGGCACAAGGGGTTGCTCGTTCGGTCGGCGACTGCGAGCTTTCGCGTACGCGGACGATCGAGCTTTTGCAAGTGCGCGAACAAGTGTCGAATGCGAACTCCGCTGTATATAAGACCAGCGAGAAGATGCATGGGATTTATAGGTGCGTTGGTAAAGGCCAGGGAAATATTTTCAAATTCGTTGCGTCCATCGTGTTTCTGGGTTTTCGCGTTTTCGCGTTTCCGCCTTTTTCGGCGACGTTTTTCACACTCCCGCCAAACCAGCTACGTACTTTTTGCAAGTTCGCCGAACTTACGCTGATACAGACAACTTCTTTTCCTCGTGCTCTTATAAAGTATCTTTCTGTATCTTCTTTTCTTTTCTTTTTACATTCGGATGCGCATATATTTTTGTTTCTTGAATTATTGCGATATTTTCAAAGTGCGATCGATAAAAAATTGTTATTATAGTAATAAATGTACGTACGCGATTCATTGGAGTTGCTTTTTCCTAAAATTTATAGTCATAATTTTTTTATCAAAATACTATATTTCGGCAGGTATTGTTATTTTATGCAATTTGTAATGAATACACGAAGCATGTACAGTAATCCCAACTAAGGAAAATTTATTAGTAACATTGTAATAATCGCGTTTCGTAAATTAATATCGAATAATTAAGAGATATTATACAACCTATTTCCGATAATTAATCTCTATTACCAATGGACTAAATATAATAATTGAATATTACGAATACCGCTCGTAATTAATAGGTAAATTTTCTTGGATAAAATTTCAAATTACAAAAATGGAATGTAGAAATCCTTCATAACATAAAAATTGCATACACTTGCATTGAATAATTTTTAAAACTTAGAAAGCAATTACAAATTATAATTTTTTGAATCATTTTTTCTCCAGTATTATCGACTGATTTTAAAAATAAAAGAGATTGCACCGTAAAATAAACAAAACCTTGAAAAAATATAATCTTTAATTACCATAATTACATCTTATTGACAAATAAATCTAAACAAGACATCAATAAATGTAAATGAAAGAAAAAATCGAGAAATCGTGGAATCAATTATAGAATAAACATAAAATTCTACACGCATTTTTCTTTTTCTACCGATCTGATCCACTCCCTTACTGCGTCGCAACTTAGACATTAAGCAACCGCCTTTGACACCTCTTTCAAGGGCTGTATTTCTGATAGTCGCTTTTTAAACAAAAATCGTATACGGAAAGCTGAATCATATCTTTCGGTTTCTCTCTCTCTCTCGTTCTCTCTCTCTTACAGATATATATATATATGTATATATATATATATATATGTGTGTGTGTGTGTGTGTCGTGTATTAATTTTTCAAGAAAAAGATATGAAAAGACTCTTACATCCTTTTTATTCTTACGAGGTATTATTACAAAAAATTATATTACTTTAGTCGCTTCTGATATCATTTTATAAACTATACGTGATTTTAGAATTTCAATATAAAAAGAATCATTTAATTTTTTTCATAAAATCAAAAGTTTAATAAATTATAAAATTTATTGTTATAAATTAAAAAAAATAAAAAAAAAGGTCCCTAAACACATTTTGTATGAAAAATTTACAAAAAATATTGCTTTAATTTAAATTATAAGTCATAATATGCACGTAAAAGATGTGCGCAAATTTTTTATTCTTTATTGGTTTTTGTAATTGCAATAAATTTAATTAAATATATATTCAAGTTATATGTAAATATTTTATATTCAAACGATAAATAAGCAGGAAATGAATTAAAAATGTATGTAAAACCAGCGTTTCTAAAAGATAAAACGAGCGTAAAATTATTGCGAAAAATTTATTAAGATAAATAAGCTGTATAATTCTTATAAGTAAAAAATGGTTGCCTTTTTTAAAAATAAAAACTGCGATTATGCCGTACCATAAGAATAGTCTATATACAAGTTGTAAAAAATAAAGCTAAGAGAATTACGAAATATCGAACAGCATAATCCCTGGGGATTCCGTTGGTTTTTCCTGTCCCACTGAATAGCGTAAAATAAGAATGATGCAGTACACCTCGTAACAACAGAGCTTTAACAAAACAAAATATCTTGTCTTGCAATAATTGTACCACATTCTTTCTTTCTTTGCTTTTTTGCCCAGCAATAAAAAATTCAAGAGTCTACCCGAGGCATGCGGAGAAAGCACATAGTTTTAAACAAGTAGCTAATCGACGGTTTGTCGAGGTCACTCGAATAATAGGCTTTCTATATTGAGATAATTGTTAGTATTAAGGAGTGCCTGAAATGGAACAGAAATACTACATTGAGATAATTCATTCAACGATTGATTTCGATTTTGGTCACTGAACGCTATTGTTCAAGGTAGAATTTTATTTCGTTGTTTGAATTCCTAACACCAAATCAAATGGAAATATTCGTTGATTTATAATAGTTCACTAGAATACAGAAGAAGAAAAATGACTAAATAAGAAAATGTGCTCTTTTTATACTTTACTTATTCTACATACTGTTCTAAGTAGAAAAAAGTGCATTTTTTAATTCTTTATACGTAAATAAAGTTGTGTCGGTTTATTATAACTGTTTTTACTGGAAAAAGACGTTCGTTAACTTTTAGAAACTAACATAATATTTATATAAAATTCAAATTAGAGAAATAATTGAGCATTTATATTGTAGTATGGGATTTTTTTAATGCAATAGAAATTGAATATAATATAGTTTTATCAAATTTTTGCTTCTGGTTAAAAAAATGTTCTTTAGAATAAGTAATAAAATGATGCTAGAAAGAAAAATTATAATCATTTATGACTTATAAATTTGTTTATGTATTAAATTATACTAGTAACGTTATCACCATTGGTTAAAAAGATATATTAAAGTAATCTAACCTTGGTGATTAATATCTTATTTAAAAACACAAATAGTTTGTAAAAAATAAAAAATATATAATATTTATTATTTTATAGTACGTATATTATTAATTATATGATACGAAAACTAATAAAAAAATATTAAAATATTACACCTACCTAATTTTCATTCTGCATTTAATTTAATCAGTCAATCAAAATATAAAGAGTAAGCAATTATTTCCTTGCTTCATAAATAAGATTATTTTGATCCTAAGATAAATAGAAATGAAACGAGATCAAGAGTGATGATTACAGTTTGAATTGTACAGGCTAAACTGTGATACTATTGGAACTCATCGAAGACAGGAGGTCTCGATGCGATCATACTTAAAACGAGATAAATGCTGAGATATATACAAAGATAAACGAATAAAAAGTTACGAAATAAAAGAGGAAGGTTGCCATTCTTTCACTTGACGGGACAAACACGGGTCGTGGTATAGAAATAAGAAAAATTCAAAGACGATTTATATCTCTAGCAAACTGTCAACAGTTTACACCGGGAAATTTCTCACTGCAGTGTACGAATACAAGAGCACGGGAAACAACGGAATTCAAAAGCCGAATCGGCGTAGTACGAAGGGATTATATTATGAATACTTACTTTAGCCTTACCCTGAAACTGTAATTTTGAAGATATTTTCAATCTTTGTTATTATTGTATATTTGACTTGAGAAAGTTTTACACGTTTGTCCAATATTAATAGAATAAATACTTTAAATTTGATTCGATGCCTTTACTAGGAATTCTTTACATATTGAAACATGAAACAGTAATTTCAATTATCTATTATCGAGATAAATCTTTTTGAATCTAGTCGAGTAAAAGATGATTAGAGTTTTCCGACACAATAATTAAATTCTAATAATTTTTACAGTCATCTATAAAAATACAACAAAAACATACAAGAAATAATCATAGTGTTGTTGTGGAAATGAGTTCGAACATCATATTTTATGTTTCGACGAAACAATATTTCAAAATTTACAAATTTATGAATACAAATAATTTTATTTCTCCGAGCATAAAATTATAATATAATAAAGCCTCTCTTAATCCGTTCTTCGTTCGCTATCCCAACGGTCTACATTCAAAAGTAGCTTGTCCTTTTTTCTCCTTGTCGTGCGAGAAAACGATAAATTCGTTGTTCGTATATAGTAGTGACAGGAGCAACACAGGCGCCGGCGGTAAGAGGAGAGCGTCGCGCTGCGGAAAAGAGGCAAGAAGTAGGATGTAAAGAAAGAGAGCAACATCTCGAGGGGTGCGTTATCTTGGCTAGAGCCAAAGTCACGGGCGAGAGTTTCGTGTCTTGTTTTCTGGGAAAACAATGGGAAGCGCCGTTGGTACTGATGCTGGGCTCGGACCACAAGTCGTATACGCAAACAATGGGGAAGAAAGCTGGGGACAGGGTCAGTGACATATTGCTTTTGGTTTCGCGTTCCGATAAAAGGAAAACGAGTGCACACACTTATAGTAAATCTTGATGGGTTTCGAGTTATTCTTAATCGGTGTTTCAATCGCGTTATCTGGCTGAGACGACAGAACCGGTCACTTGTTTACATAAGAAGTTAGTCTAGAGTTATCGAGAGAAGCTCCTTCGTCTCGTCTATATCATAACACTGCCGAGTCGTACCAATTTTTAAATACATACGTGTTTTTGATCTCTTATTTCCTTACGCTTAGGTTAAAATCGTTGGAAATAAAAAATGATAAAATTATATAATACGTTCCAATCGAATAATCGACAAATTATTGTTGTTCGTACCTATATTTTTATATTTAAAATCACATAAAAACAACAATTTATGTACAATTTGATTTCGTTAAACAATGCCGATTATAAAATTTATTTACTATCATGCGTTCAAAAAAACAAAATTTTGTATATATCTAATAAAGGCAATACTCGAAGGAATCGAGTATTTTTGTGTAGCTTTATCGAAATGAAAAATATAAATTTTATTTAAACTAATAATTTATTCGTTAAATCTTTAAATTCTTCTCTTACAATTTTAAAAGACTGAAAAATAAAAAGTTGTTTATATTCTGCGGTAATGTACACACCTTTGTAAATACTGAATATTTACTCGAGATGTACCGAGCTCCGTATTAGTCGATAAAAATAAAGATGAAAAGGTAGATTCTAAATTAAATACATTACATTCGTAATTATTTGAAATAAAACCCAATGAAATATAAAATTTCTTTTTCGAATGAAATTTTCCCTAAGAAGCGTAAATTAGTACCTAAGCATCAGAAATAATAATGAATGAATAAATAAATAACCGTAAATTAGTATCTAAGAGAGTCAGAAATAAATACACCGGTTGATTCGCATAAAGCTCGATGTTTATACGAGGGCCTGCAATTATACAAGCGTGATTATTTGAAACTTTGTCCATTGTCGATTGCGCATTTAATTTACATAAGAAAAGCAGTAAATTGTCAAAGTTTAAACGTAAAATATTCTCAAAGCCACTTATTACACACATAAATATTCGCACCGAGGGCTAAGAGTATGGACGCGCATCCGGCATATGTAGTTGTATTCCGGAGCCGCGTGCATGAATATATACGCACATCCATATATGAGTGTCGGAGCGAGCGTGTGCGAAGTATGAAATGCACGCGCGTCAAGTAGCTGCGATTTGAATTTTAATAGCGCACGCGCGCGCGCTCTGACTCGCGTTCATCTCCTGCTGATTACGGCGAGGAGTTGCGAGACTAGGAAGAGAGAGAGGGAGAGAGAGGGAGAGAGAGGGAGGAGAGGAAGAAACAGAGAAGTCAGTCCATTATATGCCTTTTCTCTAGACGGAGTCGAAGCGAGGAGAGACTCGTTCGAAGCACGCTTTCAATGCTCGAGAGACTACGAGCGAGATTCTTCGCTACATTTTATTCTACTTTTATTTTACGCGCACTCGTTAATTTAAAGCCACTTTCTATCTTCTTCTTTCCAATTGTTCATTATATATTTATAGAATGTGATTTGTGTATTGGATAAGCTATAATTATTCCAATACGATAATTGCACTATTAAATGATTAACAATCTACGGTTGACCGACGAATTTACTAAAGAAATAACAATAATAGGGCATGTCAGAAACTAGTAAGTTTGATTTATAATTTGAAACTTGTGAAAATTAAATTAATTAAAATTGTAATAAAATTTGCTTTTAGCAATAAACTTTACATGATTAATTAGTGATACAATAAGTAGGTTTGATTAATTATTTTCATAAAATAATTGATAAATGAGGGGAGTATACTCTAACTAAAATGAAATTAAAATTAATTTGTTTTAGATTTATTTCAGTGCGTTACGGACAAATACTTGTCAATTTTATATGAGATTGTAGGTACATATAACGTTCGTGTTTAACAGACAAACACCTACTAAAATAAAGGACAAGCGTACGTCAATTGCTTTTAATAGACGTTGTCTATTAATTTCAAATCATGCAAATAAACTAACCAAATAAGTAATTTAAAAAGGCGTAACAGTTTCCACATAATTATTCGATTAATATTATTTTATTCATAATTATCGTAGAATAAAATACAAGCGAGCTACAGAATTTTATTAAATATATTAATTTTCGCGTTACATTTTCGGTCAAAGCAGTTAAATCGCGATTAATTTAACATAGCAAAACGTATAATTTACGTTCGTGGAAAAACAAGTACGTTACTCAAAAATATTTAAATAATATAATACCGAGAATAAGAACAAAAAGCCGCATTTTATTTTCCAAGTACTCGCGTAACAAACTTCCGACTGCTCTGACTGATGCGAATGGAGATTAAATTTACGCCAGGTACATTAGACCTTAAATATAGACGACGCACATGGAAGAGCACTTTCACGCGAATGACAGAAGGGATTTGAATTTTACCCATGTATGATTTCTTATCTAAGATAGTTTATTTGAAATAATTCGAAATGTATTTGGTATCGTAAAATATTTTATAACTTTTGTAATATTTCCATTAATGATTTTGAAAAGTCAGAGAAGAATACCGATCCATTGGACTATGTGAACAATTTATTCAGATAAAGAAGCAAGCTGAGACGCTAAAAACGTATCAAAATGTATAAAAACACATAAAAACACATAAAAACGCATAAAAACGCATAAAAACGCATAAAAACACATCTGTATTGTGTATCGATGGAAGATTAATCACTAATACTTTACGGAAACTAGGATACATGAAACGGTATGGTAAATATAGTTTTTTCGAACTCTTTTAAAAGACTTTTCACTGTAAAGTCTAAACACCATCTTGAGTATTTCGTAATCGATAACGCGAAAGACTTCTAGATTTTTGAACGAGCTCGACGCTGTTCCCAATTAATATTAAAGAGTGGGTTTCGGGGCGTCCGTGACGTTTGCCGGAGAAAGTGTCGAGCTTCGATCGCGTGTCCGCGCCACAAAACCTTTAATTTAAGCTCGGTAGATTGAAGCGTAAAAGGGGCATTATACGGTTGGGCGCTCGTAACGAGATACGCAACGACGAGTGCACGATACGCGCGATGCGCACGAAAAAGGGCCAAGCGATTCTAGTGCGGATCCGGCATTCCTCGGCACGCACATGCCGGCTTCCTTCGTCTATGCTTTTTTGATCCCTCGAATAATCGAGTTCAGCTAAAGACTCTTCCCCTTTTTCTTCTCCTTCTTCTTCTTTTCGCTTGGTTTTTCTCTTTTTTATTCGTTGTTCCTCCGTCGCCGTACAAGTAATGGAATTGCCGACACGACAACTTGCGCGTATACTCATTTTAATTTGGTGATTGGTTCGGAGAAGTTATTAAAGGACTACGAAAGCGAAACGGCATTCCATTCGAGGGGGAATGGTTTAGTAAATCCTCTCAAAACGTGTATTCTTTCTCTCATCTCTATTTTCTCGAGCCATTCTTCTCAGAATTTATTCGTTACGAGCGATACGCGCGACTTTTGTATTTATATTTTTTATAAGATACCGCTTGTTATTGCATTATGCTTATTGTTTTCCGTACAATTTTGTCGTATCCTTTTCCATATAAATGTTAACCCGAGGATCCTCGATATCTCAAATCCTCGTTAGGTACTCGTATCGATATTTACTCAATAGTCAAAATATTTATGGGAGAAGACGTTGATCATTATAGTGCATCAAATGTTCGTGAAAGTGTCGTTAGTTTTATTATGATGTCGCGATAATAAATAAATACATTTATAATTAACGGAAAATATTGAGTATATTTCTAGAAATGACTAACGTAGCAGGATTGTAAATTTGCTTTCATACTTCCGCTCGTGACAACAAAAATTAATTCGCGATTTCTACGACGACTAATGCTATAATGGTAAAGAATAAATCAAATGTGCAAAAAAAGGAAAATTCGATTAAAAATACTTTCAACAACGGTCGCTCGTATACGTAAATTTAAACGTCCAAAAAAAATAAAGAAAGTCTCGCGTTGGAATATCCGTAAAATTTTACGATCTTAAAACTCTGCTTTCGCTGATAATCTCGGTAAAAAAAAAGTCGAACGAAGGAGGTAAGTGGAACTCGTGCACCTCGCGTGCAATTCGTATTTTTGGGGCACACGCACGGATCCATCCGCCAGTTGACCGATCCATGACCAAAATCACGGTTTCCAAATGTGGAATGCTCGCCATCATCCTACTTTCTCCCACCAGACGGAAAAACGAACTACGAACGGTGAACATCGAGTCTCTTCGATGGATTTCCCATCGCTCGAACCTCGATTAGCATCTTCGGTCCTCTTCGTTTTTTTCGCGAGGCTAATGAAAGTAATTTTCTAGACTCGTTATGGTGCGTGTGCACCCATCTAAATAAATTATTCCTGTCTGACCCCGTAATTTATGCGCGCGAGGGCAAAAAGCGTCTCGTTCGAGTGCATTATTTTAATCATCGGCGAGAAAGATCGATCTTGCCAACGTCAAGCAAGACTTTTCACCGAGGATGAGCTCGCGGGTTGAAACTTTTCCGAAGGGCAGGAACACCGTCACGCCCGCGATTCGTGGACGATAATCAACTCGGCCGATCGCGAGTGCGATTATTCAAAGGTGACGAAGAGAAGACCGATCGATGATTCGTCCGATGCGTCCAATTCGCGTCGATTTATCGATTCTACGAGTCATGCTCGGCCTCTCGAGCACCGGAGGCTCGGAGGGACGCGAAAGCCAATGACGAATTAAGATTTTAATGGAGTTAATGGAATATTGTTCTTTGCGAATAACACTCGAGACAATATGGATTGAAATTTGATTCGGTGAGTAAGCAAGAATAACTTATTATTGTACTATATGAAGTAATACGACGAAACATTTTATTTCAGCTTCTTTTACAGAGTACCATGATGTATAAATAACTAATAAGCATCGCGTAGAAAGCAATTTATTCGGCTTTGAGTACAAATTTTTATCAAGTTTCACATATTACTCGATGATATGACGTTCGTTCGTTATTCAAATTTAAACTCGTTTCCCTTCGAAAATAGTCAACGGTCTTTAGAGCGAAAACAAGCGTATTTAAAAATAATCATCGCGTAAAATTACTCGTTACTGGCGCATAAATTGTTTAAATTATACGATTTCATCGTTAAATTTCTGAAATATTAATGTACAAGAGCGAAAATTACTCGGATGAACGACGAGTGGATAGAAATGTAAAAGTCAAGCAGCATTTATTAAGAAACGGTAATGGTATTAACAAAAGCATTAAGAATGTAACCGCGGTATTTCAACAGGGGTTCGAACGTCGTATCCTTTCCACGTCCCTTTGCTATTACTCCAAATATTCTCTGTACTCGTGGTAAATGTATTCGCTCAGTGGCGGTCCATCGACGCCGTCTCCACCGCTGAGTCAGCCACCGTTAAAGCACCGGACGGCAACATCCACGCCTGTTTCTCCTCGTGACACATCGGCCCTCTCCCACGTCGTTCGTCATCGTCCACGAGGATGGGCGGTGGACGCCTTCGCCACCCTCCCAAGCACACCAAGAGGCTATCGAAGAATTTCGCTTACGCGGCCTCGGAAATCTCGCATCAAACCCAAGCCCAGGACATCGCTTAATCGCCGGGCTAATTGAATTCTGCGCTTCGAGGGCTCATATTTTCGCGTCCCTCTTTGCGTAGCGCGTTCGTATCGATTCCGAAGATCGAACGAGAGTAGCAGCGGTGGAAGAGGAAGGATCGATCCCACGATTATCCGAATAATTAGCCTCGAGAACGGAATCCGACCAATAGAGACGCGGGTGCTCGTCCTCATTCGGAAAATTCGATGCGTGCCAATGCGGCTGCATTAGACGCGCTTAGTGAACATCGCCAACAGGATTACCGCGCATACTCGTCCTCCAACTCATTCGTTACGATTTTGATTATGGTCGATATGAAATTCGAGATTGCTCGTGCATGAGAATTTAAACATATTCTCCAATCTTAACGATGTATCATTTAGTCGAACGCATGGGAAAATACATCGCTTGTTTCGAGATTAAATATTTGTCTTAAGGTACGTCAACTTTTGCTTCAAATTACCGTCGTAGTTTTTACAGTTGCTCTGCTTCGATTTGGAATTTAAATAAGGTAAAACGCAAAAACATAAAAAAATTCTCATTTACAACGCAACGATAAAATTTCTATTTTTAATTTTTATTCATGGTACAGCGTATGCTTTTAATACATATATATATAAACTCTTCAGTTTTCAATTCGTAATAATTAAATTTCTAGCTCGTTTTTGATATAGTTAAGACTCGTAATTAAAAAAAAGCTATTAAAGTAACAATATCTTGGTATTATGTTCCGAATAATTTAGACATGGCCATTCCCGAATCGAATACCTCACCTCTCCGTAGGCAACCGTAAAAATATGATGAATATTCGCACGAATACAACAGAAAAAGATAGGCATCGGTTCGTTTAAACTTTGATCTTTAGAACTGCATCGATCCGAATTGTGATATTTGTATAATTGAGAGACTCGAGCGGATATTAAAAAATTGCGGTGAAAGGCTATTAAATATTGACTTGTCAGGATATTGGATGGGAGACGCTTGTGCTCGCATTTCATATTAAAATTGTCTCTTCTTTTACAGGTCGTTAGGTACTCGCACCGATAATAATTGCTTCTTAATGGGCCAAAATTCAACTTTATGAATTATTTATTTATTGTTTCGTGATTTACAGTAATAATATTAAATCAAATTAGCTGCAAAGAATCTTAAAAAATTAAACTAATTTATAACGTCAAGAGTGTTGTAATACATGTGATATTTGCAAACGAAAGCATTAATTAAGAAAAACATTAATGCGTTATTAAAGAATGGCCATGCTTAAGAGATGTCTTGGTTTATTTTTCGTCGTAATTGTAAAAAAGAAGCGGTGATTCAGGGTGGACTCGTTAAGAAATAAAATAAAAAGTTGAAAGAAGTAATATCTCCCTCATCCTTCCTAAAAGACCTAAAAAACGCACGCGTCGAGAGCCAATAGACGTCGCAGTATATAATCGAAAACGCGTAAGTTCGAGGCTACGCGAGATCGTCCATCAATAGCTCGTCCGTTTTGACGTTGCACACTTTGCCGGCTAGAATTTACCTCCGTCGAGTTGTAAGTTTCTCATCGGACCGGCACTGCAAAGCTCTTAGTCCGCGATAAAGTGTCCGGTAGAATTGGCGCGACCGCGGCGCACCTGCGAGTCTCTCGTGTACATTCCGCGGCAATGGCGGCAAGGCGCGAACGAACGGCCGCAGATCGTAAATCTTGAATTTCCATCGATCACAAATTGTTAAGCGAACTAATTACATGGGAGGAGTGGCAGCGGAGTGGCGGCGGAGTGGCGGCGGAGCGGCGGCGGAGTGCCGGGTTGGGGGTGGCGAACCGGCAGAGGCAAGGGGCGGAGGCCGAATCCCCGGTCTAATTTTGATACAAAAGCGCGCCCGCGAGGTGGGAGGAAGAGCTAAGGAAAGAAACAATCTCGGGAGATTTATGAAGCCTCTTCAAGCTCGTTTTGCCAAGACTCGAAAGGCGCGCGACGGGCTCACTCGTTACTTTCGCCGTTGTGCGCGGCTCGGCAATCGGGTGATTTATTGCCTTCGTATTTTGTTATGGATCCGCGTCCTCTTCTTTTCCTTTGGTTTTTTTTCCCTTTTCCCCTACCTAGTCGGTCGATTGTTTCTCCGTCTTACTCGCGAACTCGTCTTCCTTCCATCTCCCCGACTCTCCTATCCCTGCTCGCTTCCTCCTTTTCTATTCAAGCGCGCTTCTTTTTTATTATCAAAAGCTTCTTACTCTCGTGCTTCACTTAGTCGTTTCAGCTTCTATCTATCACTTACTTCTTTCCTTTGTAACCTCCGATTATTAATTCGCTAGCTTTTTTGTTCTCCGACTGTTTCCGTCTCACCGCTCGCTAACTCGTAGATCAATGAAAAAATCAGGAATTCGTCGAGAGAATTTCCTTCTCCAATTCTTACCGTTACTTATCGCGACTAATTGCAAAGTTTCCATTCGATATTTTTTCGGTGTATGTTGATTATCATGCTCTTTCCAACAATTTATTTAGAGAATCGTAATTTTAAATTCGTGTATCGCCAACTTTTTAAACAGATAATCAATCGTATTGATTTTTTAGTTTAAATTTAAAATACAGGGGAATGATATTTATTTTTACTTATTAGACTTGCTTCAACAGTAAGCAACTAACTCCTCTACATTCTCAAATGTAAGGTTTTTATATCTATTTGGATAAAAAATTAATTACTACATTATGGATAATCATTTTTTTCAAAAAAGTAAGAGTTTTAGAAAAATGGTGCGTAAGGTATGCGCCTCCATCGAAATGAAATATATCTCTGGCTTCGCGCTAACCATTGTAAATAATCCAAACTTTATTTAACGATCTGTATATATTAGATAGAACCGTATTATATTATACATACATTGCAACACGAAAAAACGCAATAAACGCGCTGTACGTAATGGACTTGGCAGGAACTCAAAGGGGCCGCTTCTCCCTGCGCATACTTCCTCCCCCCGCGAGCAGTGCCCTCGCATACACATGTAGAAACAGAGGGGGAGAGAGAGAATGAGAAATAGAGAGAAGAATCCGCATCCACGGGCAGAGATACTTGGAACTCTAGGGTATATTCACCGGTGTACAGTCGTCGTTTTTATGATTTTCTCAAGTTTATGAAACTTTCCCGATTCTTCGATTGCCCATCGCTCACGCGGTAAGTTTTCCAACGAAAGAAATTCGAAATTTACCCGATTATCGAAAATCCGTTATTGCTCATAGAAAGCTCTTCCCCCGAGCTTCGGTTCGGCAGTCGGTCGACCTATCGATTGGAAGGAAAATTAGAAACATCGCACCTTTCATCGAAGGAAGTTAATTACATAAAGCCGCGTAACGTTATACCTATCGCACCTTTCAGATAAAGCAATACAGCCGAGTCAGCGACCGCCGATAAGAACAGCAAGTGTTAACGTATCGACGTATCGACGCGATATTACGGGCTTGCCGGTCGGACGGTGACTCAGCCCTTGCCATCGCTTTTAATTACGCAAGGTTGAATATTGGTAGAAAGGGAGAGGAAGAGAGAAATATGCACTCACCTAAAGCGCGGCAAAACTCGCCCTGCAGCGAATTCCCTGCCAGCTGTATCACGGCCATGGAGATGTCGCCGAACATGAGGCAGGCGACGTGATGCGTCTGGCAACGCCAGTGAAGGACGTGATGAGAGGCAGGCAAAAGCCAACCGGCTGCGAGCGTCGCCGCTAGGAAAATGGCGCTGATTATGAAGCCGACCGGGTACAGGGTGAATCGGATGTCTCGTACTGGCACTCCAGATCTGCAACGAAAAGAACGTTCAACCCTCATTAATCGTTACTCTGATTTCATCAATGGGATACGAGGAAATCGCGATTGCATCATCTCAGGCAACGAGCCCTTAAGAAAAATAGAAATATACGCTAATATCATTGATAGATCTGATCAATGATATCTGATTAGTGGTAGAAAGTCATGGATATTATTTCGTTTTAAAAGTGAATGTGTCGTCCAACAAAATTGTTTGGTTTATTCATTCGTGAACTGTCACGAACTATTACGATAAAAAGTATTCGTATAGTAAATCAATATTGTAAATATTTAAATGCAGCGTTAAAATAACGCAACTAAGTTCTAGATCTTAAATTTTTCAAATAAATAACGCTATATATTTTTATCTGGTAAATGCAATTAACGAATTGAAAGTCTGATTCTTGTTCGTTGGGAAATACAGATATTAGTTTATAATTTGCACTTAATTCAAAATAATTTACATAGCGTAGGATATTGATAATTAGATTATGATATGTACAAGTATACATTATACATATGTTTATATATAACATATATTCACGTAATTCATTAAAGTTATGTTATTCATTGACAATTAATTTTAGTTGATTATAAGAAACAAATATATTATTTATAAATGCTTAGATTCTTTTCCGAAATACTCTATAAATTGAATTAAATAAAATAATATTCGCTATAAGTCAAATAATCGACAGTGTGACAATTATAAATTTCTTATAATTATTATTTTATTAATAAATCTATTGTTATTAAAGGTATATAAGATTTAGAAAATTCACATGTATTATAAGTTATATATTCATCAAACTATATATTACTACTTTATCTAAACTAAAACAAGTGATATCAGCTTCTCGAGTCTGGTATTTTTTAAAAATAAATTAAGGTGAAAAATTTTTTAAAAAAAGATCTAAACGATATAACAGTGGATATGTTCATGTTTGCCTTTACTTGCTTATTTTTGTTGCATGGCTACATTCATATTCGTTAACGGACCGAGACAAGTCTTGACTTCTCTATTAAAGGATTATAGTGTATTAATAGGGATTTCAAAGCAAAGTTGTAAATACAAATTAAATGACAAAAAATTGTTTTGAATTTTTTTATCTGTAATTTTAATTTTCTCTATTTCTATTGAACAAATCGTATTATAATGGTACTCATCTTAAAGTAATTTATAGACTTTTTTTGCGGTGACTCCGCTAAGATATATTTACATAAAGTTAGAGATAGATTGATTTTAAAAACTTACATATTTATTGTCATCCACCACCTCTATTATATTATAACAAATATTATACGTAATTTTATATTTAAAAAATATATAGTGCTTATATGAGATTAAAATTATTAATAATCAAATTTATTTATTACTATTTTAAGTTCCGTTATATACGATGGTACATATATGTGTCCATATGCACGTAGTGAAATGTAAATATACATAGGAGCGTAAGCACGTGCCTATTGAAACTGCTATTCGTATTTTTAATGTATGAATGCTTCGATAAATGTTAATAATTTTATAATAATTCTTATATAATGATTATTACAATTGTTATGCTACGTAGTAATAATAAATGCGTTATAATTTATGTTATTTAAATTCAAAAATATATTTAATTTACATTAAATCTATAATAAGATACTAGGAAACGCTTTCTACTAATAGTAAACATAGTATGATTTTTAAAATAAACAATTTTATATATTAATATATAAAAAACATAAATATAAATGTTAATTACGAAATATAGGTAACAAAATTTGAATAAAGTATCTGATTACAAATTGTAATTTTATTTCATTTTGAAATAAATATGTAATTATTAATAGATTTATAAAAAACTGATGATTTTCGAAATAATTCCATAGAATTAAAATACTCGAGTTAATTGAAAAAATAAAGGGGAACGATAACAAAATTTTGTTATTATCTTTTACACCATTTATGTTTTATTAACATTGCGCAATCAAAATAAATTTATTTAAATTAAACTTCAAATTAAATAAAATAATTATGTACTATATATAATAAATATACACATACGTATAATTAATATATATTTTTATAATCTTATATATCTGTAGTAAATAAAATATTTCGTATAATGGGCAGTTTACATACAGTAGACAAGAAATACACCTGTAAGTGTTAAAAGCAATCAAAAGGAATTATTGTACTTATTAAGAACAAAAATACGATGGAATAAACAGGATTTTTAAAACCAACGACAGACTGATAAATTGGATGATCCATGATATTAAAAACACACCCGAATCACTATTAGTTATCAAGTTAAATAAGCTCAAAATAAATTCCGTCATCACCCACGCGAATCATAACTGTGCACATTTTAACCGCGAGTTTACGAAATGCTCCCTTCCTCCGTCACCCGATCGTCGGCCTTCTCTCGTAGTGAGGAATTTGGTCTTCCACGAGCTTGGCAATTGGTGAAAGCCTGTTAGAGATCCAAGGCAGGAGCCGAGGTGAAAGCGATATTCCTCGATTGCTTGCAATGCGTCGATCCGACACGTGTCTGCCGCTTGGATTCTCCGTAAGAGTGTGATTCTCGAATGACGTCAACGGAACGCATCTGCTGCACTTTACTTTCCGAACTTCCACGATAAGAATTTTTTCGAAAGTATAATATTATCGTAAGAGTTAAGTGACTTTGCCTTTTCACGTTAAGTCATATTTTTGTCAAATTAAAGATGGAGCCTTTCTTCGCATTTTATACGCGCACTTATTATTTGAAAAATTTTTAGTGAATGTCGGTATTCTAATGAATAATAAATTGCATTTCGTAATTATATTTCAAAATTCTTTTTAATTAGTCACAATAAATTTAATTCATGTTTAAAAATATGTTTTTAATTTATTAATATATTTGTGAAGTTCAAATACTTGAATTATAATATTACTTATGTTTATCAAAGAAGAAAATTTATAAGAACATTCTTACGAAAGATAGTCAATTTATTTTATGTATAATACGTAATAATTTGTTTAATTTGTTTATATAAATGAATAATATATATATATATATATATATATATACATATATATATAACTATGTATCACGATTAAACAAACTAGAAATATTTAAAACATAATTCATCGAGATAACTGATTTGAAAATTGAAATTTTCGATACTAACAATAATTCTTATAACAAGATGAATCATAATGAAAAAATTAAATTCTCCAGTTAATGTCATTACTACGATACTAAATATATATCATAAAAAATTTATATTTTAGAACTGAAAACGTACAACCTGAAATTTTTCAGAATTGTTTTTCATTATATAAGATTTATCGTCGATTATTTGACGTACGATATATAAGTTCCTATTTTCATTTTATATAAATACAAATTTTGTTTCAATTTTTTTCTCAGTATTTAAAAATATTGTTGAGCTAAGATGTTTTAAAAATATTCGCGTTGTGATATAGTTTTGTTAAGCACGGTAATAGATTATTCTTACATATTTAAAAAACTAAAGCCTATAATATATAATATCATTGTTTGTCTGCCTTTCTTATTATAAAGATTAATAAATTACTTTCATCAGTTGTAAGAAGAGATATCTCATTAAAATTGGAGCTTCATTATTATTGCGTGCTATAAAACAAGAAAAATCTTGTTCGATTTACATCTTTGTCAGAGAATTGAAAACGAAGAAGTTTCATTGTCAAAGTCCAGAAGAGGTGCAATAAACGCTCCTCCATAGAAACACTTGAATTGCTAAAAGCCAACTGCCAAACCAGAGCGAATAGCTTGACAGTAAACGATGACTTTATTTTCTTACTAGCATTAACTGAAGTGTCGTAAGATTCCAAATGATCGAAATCCTACAAATTTACCGTAAAGTTTTAAGAAAATTCACGCTTTGGCGCTGTTGTACCATATTTCCATTGGTTAGCTCTTAAACGTTATCTGCGTTGTTTGAAAAAGTTTGCAATAATATTGTTCTAAATATTTCTTTTAGAAAAATAAAATTATCTACGTTATAAATATATTTACATTTATATTTAACAGCAGTTTTCAAGAACTTAAAAACGTTTCGCATTTTGTAGTATAAAAAAAGACTCAGTCTTAAATGTAAATATATTTGTAATACTATTTGTACCTCATAGAAAAATAACATCAAAATATTTTTATAACCAACAGAAAATAATATTAATAATAAACGTTAAATTCTCTTGTCACATTTATAAGATTTAATACAATCATTTTAATGAATTGTAATCTTTATCAATTTATTTTAATAAAGCGTTCAAACATATTTTATATGTTCAATGGAATTGCATAAAAATATTGAAAAATATTTATATAACTTAAAGTTTCTTATGAAGGATATTTTATACTGATTGATATTAGATATACACGTATTTATAACGAATGTTATTCATAATTCAAGCACATGTATTTCGAATATATTTTAAATATTTATTTTTATAAGCAGTTTTATAAAAGGAGATTTTAATTCTAAGATTTTAATTTTAAGAAAATTCTTATTATGTGAAAAATATTTTTTATAATTATATTTTCGAAGAGAATATTGAATACATTTATTATAAATTATCATACGAAATTGGCTAACACAGTTCTCTAACTTGTGGGTGTATATAACAAGTTTTGAATTGAAAAAACGAAAAACATAAATTATGCATAATACACAAATTTAATTCACTCGTGTAATAAGCAAAACTGCTTTAAAACAAAAAATAAAAAACATGTGAAAGTAGGCTTTTAAAGTAGAATAGATTCACGAATAACCTATTTTATTTGCAGATACAACAAATTTACTAAAAAGATAGTGATTTTGGTTTGAGATACAATAGAATTTCCTCAGTGTAATGGCGTTACGCCTACCAGAAGGATATCGTACAGTTTCTTCCAATCGTATTCACTTTCTCTTCTCTCGTATCTCTGTCCCTGTTTATTTTGCCTGCCTCCATTACCTCTCATCCACATTTTTCCATCTCCCTCGTTTTTAAAATCCGGTTCCGACGCACGCCAGCAGGCGACACATACGCACTGGTAGCCGAAGATCGGCACAGCGGATATTCCGAATGAAAAAGAAATAATCTTCGCTCTTTCGACCTGCGTTCAAGTAGGTCGACTCGTACCGGTTTTATCTCTTTCATTTTTCTCTTCTTTACCGAACTCTCCGTTTCTCGTACCAAGTGCGTTTTTCGGATTTACATAAGTTAGGTCGCGCACATCACGAAATATACAACGTGTCGTTTTTCTGTTTCAATTTGTTTATAATGGTTAACGAAATACGGGCCACTTTTCATTTTATACGAGTAAATTTGTCGTCGCGTGTATACGTAACTACGCGATATGGTCTAAGCTATTGAAACATTGTTATTCATCTAGGCGGCAAAACCTTATTAAAATAGTCATTCCAAAATAGGTCATTTTTCCAGATACGAAAACAAATACTCAATTTTATCAATTGTCCCAGAAGGAGATCTTTTCAGCGTCCATGTTTTTTAACGAAAACGCACTTTCAAAAAACATTTACTTCAGACTTTTCACTTTGTTCTCGGTAATAATCGGTATAATTATAATAGATAATGAATTTTTTTATTTAAAGCGTCTTTTGATGTTTTTAACAGCACTTTAATTCCACTTTTTTTATTATTTTTAGGCAATACCAATTAAAAGTTACCAAAAGCTACATGCATCTTAAAAATACGTAAATTTAAGAATTTAATTTTCGAACGAATGTCTTTTAAATATTTTTTTATTTAATTTACAATACAAAATAATATTTAAATTAAAATTTCTAACACTAACCAAAAACTTTATTACTAATGATTAAATGTATTTTTTTATGTTTATGTTAAAAGTAAATTTAAGTTTAAGTACATATTATAGAAAAGGAAAATAATTATTACTAAATAATATAAATTTTACTGATAATATGGAATTAGTAATTTCTTACATAGAATAAAGATTATATTTTAGTTATTTATAATAATTTAAAATATATACTAGAATTCTGTCATCATTATACAAAATATATTAAAAAAAGAATAAAAATATACAATTAAATAATTTATAACCTACTTATTATATTTTTTATATGTCCAGATGAATTGAATTTTAGAAAGACTTCATTAAAACGGTAATTCTTTAAATTTATGAATATTTCAAAAACTTAAAAAGCAGATACAAGACACGCGATTCCTACCGAATGATTACACGTGTTCTTTTTAACCATATGCGTTCCTTTTCATTCATAAGTAGGAATTCCTTTTCGTCGCATAATTCTTAAGACCCGAGACATGGCAACTCGAATGATATTTTCCTTTACATTTTAATTGCTCTGCGCTTTGACTAAGACTAAACTTGCAAATTATTATAGCTGTTAGGAGCATGAAAATTAATGGCTTTTTGTTCAGACATTTTTAGAGTTTGAACTGACCCATAAATACATTAACGCAAACATATTTTCGTGTTTACATACGCGCTCGTGAGTCGTAGATCACGAGGTTCGTTGCTTGCTTCTCGTTTTGTTCGTTGCAGTAGCATCAATGACGACGGTGACCGTTTTCTTTGTTGGATTTTGTCTAGGGTCGGACTAATAAGAGAGAGAGAGAGAGAGAGAGAGAGAGAGAGAGAGAGAGAGAGAGAACTGAAAACTTCCGAAGATCGACGAGCGACACGTGACGTCTAAATATTATCATTTTTTATGAGTACCGACATTCTTATAAATCATGTCTTCACGGTATCTTATTTTGTAAATGATAACGTATACGTTGAAAAATCGATAACATATCGTTTTCGCTAGATTTTTTTTCAAATTATTTAATATTTTTTAAAGTATATATTGGATCTTATTCGTAAAAATGTACTTTTTTTAACCGAGATTGAACATAATAATCAAATAAAATTAAGAAACCATTTAGTTTACAATGTGACTCATTAATAAACATACGTAGAATTATTATAGTATAGAATTTTTTATGTACGAGTAAACGCCCTTTTTTGACAAGTTTATTATATGTTTATTCAGCGATTAAGAGTAAAGATTGTAGAGCAACCAATATCGATAAAAGTATTTAAAACAAAAATAGTGAATGAAAAATGAGTGTATTTGCATATAATTATACATTATATCATATTTAAATTTCAGCATTGCATTTTAAAGAATTATGTTTTGGTAAATTAATTATCCGTTATTATTCTTTTTTAATCGATACTACTATTACATTATTATAATTTTTGCAGAGAAGTTTGTTACTAAAAATAATTATCGAGCAGCGAAAAATATCTTTTCAAATAAATCCTATCGCAATCGTACGAAACATACCGATAAATATATTACGAATTATTCTGAAAATTATCAAAAATCTGTTACAGTTGAAAGCGATAATTATTATTGGGATTACGTTTGAAAATAATCATCGACAAAGAAAGAAATGTAATCGATTATGGATGGCTCCCTATAATTGGTAACAATACGGAAAATATTGACACGCACTAATCCGCTGAATAAACAAGGAGAACAAACTGTCGTTGAATCGTTGGGCAGATAACGAATTAGTCCCGCTATCCCCGGATGGCGCATCTGTCGAAAAACCAGTGAACCGACGTGGCCCGCGTCCTTGCGAATGCGTCGACCTCGCCTTCTCCGGAATCCACGCTGACTCGACGAGTTGCAAATCGGAGTCGGGGTTAACAGTAGGAAAACAGCGGACAATGATCAATTTATATGCGTGACAACAACGACGCGCGGGGGTAGAAGAAATATAAGGAGGAGACGAAGCGCGAACGGCGATTATCTTTGGAATTACGATCGCTGTCTTTCACAGGGTTCTCGCTTTTCACGGCGTATTTTCCTAACCAAACCAAGACCAAGATCAAGGAGGGCTACATGCGTCATAATAAAGTCTCGGAAAGAAGCAGCTGAAAACGTCGCGAGATTCAGAACTCTTAGATTTATTAGATTGAATGGATAAGTGGCGTTTAAGTGTTGGATTTATAAAAATTGTAAGATTTGTACGCATCGGCGTCACGAATACCAATGTACGATTAAAATTTTTAACTTTTAATTTCAGGTATACAAGTGCATTGTTTGATCCGGTGATATTAATAGGCTAAAAAACTAATATCTCGAGTAGAAAATATGCTAGGAAAAGGATATAAATGCATTCGAATACTTCTTGTTTGAATACAATAACGATAAAATCGATCGATCGCAATAATCATCTCAAAAATAACTTTCTGTTGTGTATTAAATTTATAGCGTGTTTCAATAAATAAATAAATAAATAAATAAATAAATAAATAAATAAATAAATAAGGCAAAATTAATATTTTAAAATCTAACGCGCAACGATGAACTTAAACTTACGAACATAAATACGGACATCGTCAAAAATAATGTTCGAAATTACGTAATATAAATGCCAACGTTAGAAAACATTGAAAACGAATGGCCTAAAATTTTAATGAATTCGTTCAGCCGTAATACTCAACGCTACACCGTATCTCGGCTTTGAAAAAGTAAAAGTAAGCTTCGTTTTCTCGCAGCCTAGTTTCGATATTCTCCGTGTGCACGAACACCAGGTTGACCACAGGCGCGCGCCTCTCGCATCTCCCCATTGTGCGCCTCTCTCGGTTCCGAGATCGAGATCCAGAGAAAATGAGAAAAAATGCACGCGTGTTTGTGCGCGTACGTATCTACGAGAGTGGGAGGGAGGAAGGAAAGAAAGAAGAAGCGGGGAGCGGTCGGGGCACGAAAGGCGAAAACAGGTTGCGGAATATAATTTTATTCGGGTTCTGCTCGGAGGGACTCGGCAAAAAGAGCGACAAAGACGGTCCTCGGCGCAGCTGAAAGGGAAATATCGGACGACGGAACTCCAAGGGCGATCGTACACGCTGGAATGGTAAATTTATACCGCGTAGTTGCGCGGCAACGAAAGAGTCGACCCCCTGACTCCTCCGGTGGAAGCAACAACAACTGCGCACACGTATGCACTCATAAACGCGTTACGGGCCCAACAGAACCATCACTCTGACCTTTCCCAGCGCGTGAACTTCGAGCGAGATACGCACAACGGTGGAATCGTACACCTGATTTTATCGCTCTGTTATATACGCGATGGAACTTTTATTTCTCTACCGAGTTTGTTATTCCCTCCGTTCGGTAAGCGTTCCTTCATCCGAGTTGCTTTATTACTTCATCGACAATTTTACCCGAAGGGGAAAACTTAAAAATTTGCTGAAGCCAGTACCACGGTAATTATCGACTATTCATCGAGAGCATAATTCTCTAATTTCATCGATTGGTCCGATAAATACATTATTTAGCCCTCGAATGGAACTTACGTCATTGTTGTAATTCTTTTGTCGATTAATATTCGATGCGTAATATTTAGCGCTAGTTCTTCTTTTAATCAACGCGAACCGAGAATACTGAAAATTTTAACACAAATAATAATAATCTTATTCAAAGAATAATTAACTTGAATTAATATAATTAATCTTATTTTTGGAAACCAATAGGATTAACTAATGTACTGCGTAATCGATGGTCGGATTTGAGTGTACACCTACCGCCAAAACGTTATAAAACATAAATACGTACAACGATGATCGCCAATAACAATTTTAGAGTTACGCTCGAAAACCGAGCATAAAGCATCAATTAAAATTGGTATAAAAATATTAATGAAGGCACTTGGTCTTTCTTTCGTTGGTTCCCCCTCTAGTCATTTCTCTTTCGGTCGGACGCTCGCGTGACTCCGACATTGTTCTGTACACGCCTCCTACACGCAAAACCTGGAATCATCATTGTCTAAGGTATAGCATCTGCCATCTTCGGACAAGATCAATTGTCGCGACGCGGCCGTCAAGGACCGGTGCGTCGTATAGTCAGCTGCGCTAAGAGCGCACGAATGAGAGAGAGAGAGAGAGAGAGAGAGAGAAGGAGGAGCGCGTTTTTTATGCGAGCGAGAAAAGGTAGGTTAAGGTAGGCTGTTATTTGAAAATTCAATTCAAGTTCAATGTTGTTCTCGTTGACTATTTTTGCTAAATGTAACGCTGTAATAACAAGCGTCTCGCGAAATTAACTTCCACGCCCTACTTACGCAATTGGTCCGATTCTTTAAATAATTCTAAACGACCGCGTCTCCGCAAATTGTACGTCGTTTCGCGTCAACGCGAGCGAAGCTACGGCCACAGTGTGCGTACACGCATACAAGTGCGGACGATCCGCTCCTTTCGACGTGCAACTGCACTCGAGCTCGCTTCATTGAATTTCGCGCGAGGTGCCACGATCGTGGAAGATCTCCGTAAAAACGCCGTTGGTATGCACTTTTTACCATAAAGCCCGTACGGTACGTAACGAGCGGAATGCGATCGATCCTACGAATTATCGCAGAGGTGTTCGGTTCGGGCCCGAGGAAACGATGCAAGTTGAGAGGTTCTCGTACCTTTTTGTATTGACTCATCGTCACCGTCCTTTACAAACGCCGAAGCTCCGTCCCTCGGCTTCTCGCCACGACGCGCAATGCTGAGTTCGTCTTTATGCAAATGGAATCGTAAGCATTTTTTACGTATTCCTTCGAGGAACTCAACTTTTGTTGCGCTCGCGTGCTAACCTTTGCGCAGCTGCGCAAAAGCAATGTACGTAAGTGCAAATAATTTCATGTTTCGAGAGTTGCTTCGAGAGCTTTTTCGAGAACTGTTTCGAGAGCTAGTTCGAGCGCGGGCTCGTATTATTACGAGCGAGACTAGAGCGGCAGCGGAATATCGAGGGCAAGTTCAAATTGCTTGCCAGTCTTGAGAAGTGGTACGCGTCCTTTAAACGTGGATAGACTGCCTGCCCGGAAATATTAGTGGGAATGCGTGTGCGCGAGTGAGAGAAAGAAGCGCGCGAAGCCAATGGCAAAGGTACGTTCCGGAGACTGACCTTTTTACTGAGAAATCGAGAAATTGAGAAAAGCTCGATAACCTTCGAACCCTCGGTTTGGAGGAGTACAGACAATATCACCCAGTTCCTTAATTTTTCTAATAGAAATTTATATACCTCCATAGCATTTCCAGGTAATTTTATTAATGTTGGTTAGTGGTTAGCGTTACCTCGTCGAATAATACTTTTGTACCTACCTACTTTTAATGTATAGCTAACTCGCAAGGAAATTAAATAAATACGCGATAAATGATCTTTGAAGGGCAATAATTTTAATAATTTAAGGAAACTTTTTTTACATTCACGGACTTATTTCTACGATTAAATACAGATTATGTTTTACAATTCAAACAGTTTCATCTTTCGTTTATAAAATTTAGTATAGATGATTACTTTATTTTATAAATTTGAATAATCGAAATGGAATGATAATGTACAATATTAAAAAATGTACTTGTACATAGACTCGTAGTTTAATATTACTAAAAATACATTTTTGAATTTGGAACAAAATCTATTACTAATTTTACTGGACAATATTTCGGTTAATCTTGTGAAACGTACAATTTGCTTTAAATAGTAATTATATCATAATATAAGGTAATCAAAATTATGTAATTAGAAACTAATAATTGATCGATACATTGCAGATAATATTTTAATTGCAAGCACCAATCTACAAAATTAAGTTTTAATTAAAACGTGTAACCTAAGTAGAATTTCGGATAAAATAAATTAAAGCCTAACATCGCGGTGAATAATTTTTGCACGAATAATTGAAACTCCCAACTACGAAAACATAAAAAGCAAACGAAGCAAAGCTCTATACATCGTTACCAGTTAAAAGTTCCACCCTTGAGATAATTATTCATTCCACAATATTTAGAAATGCAGTATAGTCGTCTTCTATAAAAATCTTATTCCCGTAAATCCGAAAAGATCTTCAACTTCTACGAGTGTAGAAATATAGTCCGCGATTCGAGACGTAAAATCGTTGACAAGTTCCGACATTCGACGATCGATTTCTTAGATTTTCGTCTTTTATCGAATATTCTGAATTCGACGTGTAACTGAAAAAATTCAAAAACCGTTTTTCCATTTATCCAATAGAAAGCCGTTTATCGCAATAGAAAGCAATTGAATTTAAATATTATATTGATGTAAATAAAGTTTTACGCGTAACTAAAAAACAATTATTTTTTATAATTGAAACACGGCACTATATTACCGAATTGTTTCGATTATATCGAAGAAATTTATCTTTTCCGTGTAAATAAACGCATTTCATAAAAATATCGTAAAGTATTTAAAATTTTTTTGAAATTATGATCGATATCGAGAAAGTCAAGTATTTCATTTATTTATTAATAAAATAAGGTTTTAATAATTATACTGTAAAATGTTAAAAATCAATCGCCTAGAATATCGGCTAAATAATTAACGTAAATAAAAATTTAAATTAGTAAAATTATTATCTCATGGTCTACATCTAATTGGGACGCACCGCACACCGTCGGTCGTTTTACTCCAACTTTCTCTCTTAATCTTGAAAGTTTAAAGAGAAAGAGAGAAATCGAGAGTAGGCCAACAATTAAAGACGTTTGCTTACAGATTCATGCGTCAAAAATATGCGTAATAATTTAGATGAAAGTCGAAAGTTTATAGACAACATAATCGTCGATTTATCAAAATAGAAATATCGCTTATACAAACGATTGCAAGTTGGAATAAATTTAATCGGAACTATCACAATTGAGAAGTATGCTTTGAATTAAAAATAAATCAAACGAGCGTGGGCTTATTCTTAAGAATAATTTATCGTTGAAGCATTCGTAGTGCATACATCATTGTTTAATACAAGGAGATAGGCGTTAAAGTATATTTTTGGAATTTCTACGCGTCAACGCGGTTACTTTCGATTTCAGAGTACAGTCTCGAATTTCTCTCCGAAATAGTTTCGACGAATCAAAACCTGTTTTCAATTTACCGAACGGATCGTAAATAATAACAAAAAATATAAATTTATAATCCGGAAGTTCACGGACCAAGATCACTTTCGATTCGCTCGATTTTTTAAGCGTGTGGCAAACTATATGTAATATATGAAATATCGCGTCGTCCAAGTTTACTCGGTGGAAGCAGACGATGAGTTCGAAACTAAGCGCAGGAAACGTTAAAAAGAAAAAGACGGGCTCTTACCCTTTGGCGGCGTGCTCGGAGCAGGCAAAGACCTTGGCCGGTTGAAGCTGTCGATCTTCGCCTCGGAGCCGCTCAACGCAGAACTCCTCGGTGGGTATGTGCTGGCCGTCGACGAGGAGACTCGCGTCTGCCTGGAGCACGGCGTCCCGGACGTCCCCGACGATGGTGAAATTGTCGAGCCGGGGGCAGACAGGGAAACCGCTAACGATTTCCATGCCCGCGGTGAGGTTGCCGATGCCGCCGTTCACACCTCCGAGCAGAAGCGCCTGTTCCTCCTCAAGCGACATCGGCTCCTCGCTCTCGATGCCGACGCACGAGTTCCTAGGGACAAGAAGGGGCGCATTACTCGAGGAAGTTGTGACGTTGTGACGTAAATTTCTTCCGAGAATTTATCGCTGCTTGGAAACGACGTTAGCTCGAAAGAAAACGCAGGCACGTGTGTCGATTTGGGTAAACAAAAAACGCGCCATTCGCCGAAAGGAGGGGAAGGAGGAATGGAAACATTTTCGCTCGTGTGCAGAGAAGAGAGAAGCGAAACCGATACTTGATACGTCGATCAACGGTCGGAGAATCGAAACGTTTCCGATACTCGGAAAGAGACGAATTCGAATCCGAGCGAGGGTTAAAAATAAATTCATCGGACTCGAATCGTTGTCGCGTTGCGCATCGCGAGAAAGAGAGAGAAAGACGGTATTTTGGTCTGACGGCAGAGGCAAGAGAGCCCATAATGATACAAAACAGCGGATCTTGACCGAAATCGAAACAACCGAAAACAAAGAGCTGATCGACGTCCGTAGGACCGATCGAAAATCTAACCGCGCTCGTCGGCGAACGATAAGGGCCAACAGGTCGCCGGCGACGAGTCAGCTGACGCCTTGCTCACCTCTCGTAAGCCGCGCTGTCGCCGCAACACTTGCGCAGCTTCGGACGCATCGTCGCCGCGGCCTTTTGGCTCTCGTTCCTCCCGGGTAGACAGGCCAGGAGGGTGTTGGATCCGAGGCAGTACTCGTCGGGTCTGAGCGAGAGGGCCGAGCCGGCCTCGAGGATCACCTCCCCCGAGTCGAAGAGCACGAAGGGGTTGTACTTGCTGTGGGGCACGTAGCGCAGGACCCGGGGCTCGGGACAGGTGGGTCGCTCGGCCTCGAGGACGGACCAGCTCGCGGGGAGCTCGGGGAGGTAGGTGCCGGTCTTGGGCGAGTAGACCAACGGCCGAAAGCTTAGCGTCGAGGAGGCGCATCGAACTTCGTCCTCGGGGTTGTCGGGCTTATCGAGGTCCTCGCCGGGCCCGCAGCAGCGCAGGATACTCAGAGGCGAGCCGCTGGACGAGTCGTTGACCTCGACAGCGGGCACGACGCGGACCCGCAGGAGGAACAGGACGATCGCGATCGAGGGCAAGGCCCCAGGTGCGGGGGCGCGCAGCCGCATCCCCCTGCGTTTGTTCCCCGACTCTTGGGCAGGACGCGACGAGGGTCGGACGGAGGTGGGCAGCCTTACGGCCACAGGTAGCGCGGGTGTGCGGACGACGCGGACGACGCGGACGACGCGGACGACGCGAACAACGCGTACGACACTGACAGCACCGATAGAACCTCCTCGCGGTCGGAACGTTTCCGAGCTACTGGCGGCCTTTCGCCGGTGCGCCGACAAGTTGCCGAGCCGCCTCGAACTCTCCGGAGCACGAGGAGAAGGCGCGCGAGCGCCGGTCGGACCTCGACGGCGTGCTCGAGTGCGCGCGCACTCTGTACTCGCGCGCTCACTCGCACCCGTTGGAGGGAGTGCTCGGCTCGCGGAAGTACTCGGTTGCGTTGGAGGCTGCTCCGGTGTCTCCGTCCGATTTTTTGTCGTTGCGCGATAAGCGTCGGTTCCGCTTGCACCTGTGAATCGCGCGATTCCAACGACCGAGGCCTCGTTCTTTCCTTTTTTATACAATCTTCGTCTTGTTTTTTACAACAGGATCTCGAGCTTTTACAGCGCGACTTGAAAACTGCGATCGAACTCTGTTTCTTCTTCCGTTTCTCTAAAATAACGTTTGTGTACGGCGAATCCAGATCGAAAAATGGTTTTTTACAAGCATCTTCGGTAGTCCGTTCCTTTGGAAATTATGAAACATTACCGTACGAATTTATCTTTTTTCTTCATCTCTGCCCTACCACTGGATCATGCTGATGATCACGCATCTTCGGTGATTCATCGGCAATGGAACGTTCATCTTTCGCAAACGATCCTTACGAAAGTTGATAACAGGGTTCGTCGATTACGTTTCGAAGCAACGTAACTTAGCCTAAGACATTAACGAAATATTGCCTCGGGATCCTTTAAAAGCTTCCGCGCACGTACGATTTCACCTATTTAAATAAAATTCACCTATTTTAAATATTCGAGACTCTAAGCTAATTGGATCAAGACTCGAAAGCGCGCTGTCGATTGATCGTTAAAATTTTGGTAATTATACAACTATCCTTTATGGAAACAATTTGAATGTTCTTTAACCGTAAATCATCGATCCATCGCCCCGAGATGAATCGAAGAAACGGTGTTTTAAAACGTAAAAGTTGTTTTGTCGGAAAACGAAGGTAAAACAGTCGAGTTGAGCAACGCATAAAAGAAGATCCAATTTCGGTTTTCAAGGTTAAAAGATTTTCCAGAAGTTTTTTTGACCCGCAGTCAAATTACAAAGCGCAACGAAAACAAGTTAAAAACATCGAGGCGCATTTTTTTGTAGACTCGACTCGTTTCTCCCGGAGACGCATTCGGCGTCGTAAAAATTAAAGCTGCGAGTATCGCTCCAAGTCGCTTACTCTTTTTGGTTTTTTGCGAGCCTCCGAGCGAACGCGCGTTTCGTTGACCTTTTCTGTTTGGGTCTGCTGAACGCGCTCGCATGTATATTTTCGTTTTGCGACCGCACGCCTGCGATACCCCGTTGTTGATTTCGTTGCGAGTTGCCGGCTGCATAGTTCTTTCCTCCGTCTTCGCTCGTTATCATCCTTCGAGGCCTCTCGCGACCCTACCGAGCCATTTTTTGATGGTCCGATGAAAATTCTTCGACGCTTTTCGTAAATTACGCACTCGACTCTCGATCGTTCTCCTCACTCGCGGATGTTGCTCTTTCGCGGCGAAATAAATATTCGAGCGCCATTAGAGCAGCTTTCGATCGCTGCATTGGCTTCGACTACTGTTGACTACTTTACGGTGCGTTCCTTTGTTTTTCCTTGTTGCAATGCTCGCGATGGCCAAATCGACATCTCCAACGGCGCTGGAATATTCGACCAATAGTGGTAAACGCGATCGAGGCAATATTTAAAGGGAATTGATTTTAAATCAGGTTCGACGAACTAACGGATAAATCGCGTCAGTGACATCAATGTACACGAATGCTTGCGCGTAAATAAGAATTTCATTTTACCCAAATAAAGCGAAATTTTCCCAAACCTCTCGCGCTTTTGGCTGAAAGAAACCAAACAAATATTTAACTACTTGATACGAGAAACTTGTGCTATATTCGTTCCGTGAATACTTTCACGCTGCGCTCGCAATCATCGAATCTCGCAGCCATACGAGTAAAATCCAAATTCTATCGAAGTAGTACTTTTGACGTGTAAAAATTAAAGAAAACGTTGTTTACCGAAACCGCAGAACTTTGGCACGGGTATTTTTCTTAATCGAGTGAAATCGTCGAAAGAGGCCACTCGGTAGAATTTTAATTGCTGTCAATAAGGAAGGAGCGAAGTAAAATCTACGGCAAAGGTGAAGACTTTCCATGCACAAAACACCAAATATTTTTCCGATTCAATATGCAATTTTCGGAGAATCTACCTCCAGGGAAGGGAAGAAAAAAACAGCTGTTGGGTCGTGGACGGCGGTTGGGGCGTGAGCGAGGTTGCGGGGAAAGGGACGGAGCGCCGAGAAAAGTGCGACCCTCGAGGGGCGAAGGGCGATCGGGATTTTCTTTTAGCCGAGACGACTGAGACGCAAGGCCGAGGCTCACGTGGGTCTGTGTTTACCTGTGAGACAACGTCACGCGTATCCACAGGTCAGATTATCGCTGCTGATTTTCATTCGGGCCTTCGGGTGAACGTGTAAATGACCGATAGAGGTTACCGACGACGCTGCGGGTACGAACGATTGAAAGAGATTACGATTCTCAATGGACTTTTTAATTCCCTGCGGGTGAGCATTGTAAAATAAAGTGGGACACCCATCGGTCCGTTAGATAAGACGGGATTTCTAGCTATATTCGAATTACCCCGTATGCCTGTGTGCGTGCGTGCCTGTGGTCGTCTTTCGTGTGTTTTATGGGTTTTAATACATACGTGAAAATGGATAGAGACTTAGCGAGCGTTCATTGGCTTTTTGGAATTTTCGTTGATTAGTCATTACCGTTAAATGTTTTCTCGTTTTTAAGATACTGTTTTACATTGTTTATTCAATGAATTTTCACACTGCTTGACTGTATCTGAATTACTTTAGAATGTGGTTTCCTTCATTTTCATAATCGTTTCCTAAAAATCTTCCGAGATACGAATAATAATTCGTATACACACGCTTTACCGTTTAACGTTTACCTTTGCACTTTTATGTATAAGATACGCGCCGCTTATCGGACAAGGAGAGTAACGAAACGTATAAAATAAAATAAAATTAAGCTATATAATACTAAGGAACTATATAATTTTTATTTTCCGCTTCGTATTTTATATTTAAATTTAAATTAAACATAAAATAATTGCCGTTACCATTGCTATTTATTTTATATATATTTTAATGGAAACCGTAATATAAAAATAAAAAGTAATTGTATTAAAACTTATCCTTACTAATTTGTACATAATTATTTATGCAAAATATTGAAATTGAAAATTTACGTGTCAATAAAAAAATGAATTCATAATAATGATTTATTTTTAGATATAAATTTTTAGGTATACCAATAAATAAAAGTAATTATAAAAAGCATTCCCAAATCGAAAATAATTCATAATAACATATTCATAGAATATAAACTCTTTAGAAATCAAGGTATCCGAATTAAAGTAACCTTGTGAAGAGATCTAAGGAATAAAACTATATGTTTGATTACATGTTTACATTACGTCTTTTAAGACTGTCTTTAAATTTCAACTCGAAACGAATTGGATTCAAGATGAGATCATTTCCATGCATTTTACGGTAGATAGAGAAAAATTCTCGAAGCAAATATACACAAGAAGACGAGATCGACTAGCGTGTTTCCGCGATTATTACTTACGTACTAAATATAGACTTTGACGTAGGATCCATTGAAAGTCACTTCCGTTCATATATAATTAACGTTTGCAACTTAATTCGAAAATATATTTTTATTTTGAAGTATAATTATTTCAAGAATTTCAAAACAATTTAAAAATTTTATATAGATTTTACGGTAATAATCTTCATTATGTATGTAAGAAAAATATAATGATATAAGTAACGTATACATTTATACATTCATATTATTGATCAAAATAACACCAAGTTTAATGCAGTTTACAATGTCGATTTAGATTTTAACTTTTATTAGAGTCGTACATGGTTAAAATTCATTTAAGTACTTTAAATTATATAAAATGTAGCTTATGTTGGTTACTTGTTGGACATTGCAAAATATTTGTAATTGTAACTTTTAATAACCGCTAATGGCAATGCATAGTATTTATACGTAAAGCAAAGTAAAACGTTATTATTTAAAAGGTAAATTTTTTTACTTAAAAAAAATGAAAATTTGTTACATTGCAGAAAAATTTCTTTGAAAAATATTATATTAACAAGCAAATTTATAGCAATTTTACAGTAAATAATGTATAATTGTTATCGTTTCACTTTATGCATATATTTGAATTCATATTTTATAAAAATTACTTTTACTTTTAGATTTTTATCGATCAAAAGAAATTCTTGAGAAAAAATTCGAAATATATTAATAATTATATAACTTATAGTTAATTTTATTGCATATTTATCTTCAAATTATATTTATTAAACAAATAAATAATAACATTAATATAAATTATAAGCATTAATATTATAAAGACATATCTATAACTTCAATATAGTAAAATCAATTTTTAGATACAAGAAGCTTTAGCCTATTTTTAGATAATTTTTCAGATTCAAAGAGAAGTATAAACATTCATAAGAATCAAAATTCTAATTGGTAATGTATTTATAAACAAATTTATGGACAAATATAAATCTACGCACCAGTACAAATATTTTTAAATACTTCGAAAATTATTTTTATTTAAAAATGTAATAAATAATTATGTAAAAATACATTGCAGTCGTTTGATAGATAATTGCTTGATATTATTCAACGTACATACCATTCGTTCCTATTTTATATCTTTAAATAAATCATAAGGGTAGTATCCTTTCTATAATGATTAGTAACAATATTTGTATATAAAATGAAGTTTCAAGGTAAAATACTTGCCACTGCTCTTGAAAGAAAGAAAGAAATAGCTTAAAAAATTCGTTTGTTCCCTCGTTGAATAAAAATGTCAAAAAAAGGCAAGAACAAAAGGAACCAGATTCATGTACAGTAAATGTGTACAGAATATCTGAATAATATATATGTCAAGAAACGAACTACCGTATTTTGTAACTCGACTTAAAAGTTTCGCGAACTCGTAAGTACCTTTTTTCTATGTGGCGCCACTATGACGCCTTCAATCAAACTTCGTTCTTGAGTGTGCAGAGCTTCGACTGAGATTGTAAATTCGCTTTCAACTATGATCCCGAATAGCTGTATTAATTATCATAACACTGGTAGTATATTTTCGACTCTTGATGATTCTCTCATTTTATCTATATGCCTGAGTATACTTTATTTGTTTCAAATGTAATTGCATATGATAAAATATTTTATTATTATATTTCATTCTAAATGTGATTCCTAGACTTAATTTTATGCATATGTAACTTTAAAATTTTTTACTTCAATTATTTATCATTTTATTGTAAATTCATAAAGTTAATAATTTGAAAAATTCTAAATTTTAAGCAGTACCATTTATATTAATTTAAACATAAATGCATTAAGTTATCTTTGCTTTGACTGCATGACTTATATGTTATCTAAAACTTGTTAATTTGCTAATTTATGATGATAGTTTAACTTTCTACTAATATTATTGTGTATTAATTATTCTAAGTTGATTGAATATATTTTTTATTATATAAAATTGTATTGATAAATTAAACTCTTTGACAGTTAAACAAATGGATATTAAAAATGATACTTTTTATTCTTATAATATTGTAAAAAATAGTTTATAAAACTTTCGATTCCAAAATTGAAATAATTTAAAAAATTAGGTACTTATTTTTCTAAATAATACTTTTTCAATATTTATAATTATTTTTCTTGCAAATAAATAGAAAATATATTTACTAATATTAAATTCTTATTTTTACTATCCAAAAATATATTTTTGTATAAATAAAATTGAACACTAGAGATTCTATTTCTTTTTAGTTTTTCAATTTTCACTCATCTTATTATATAAGAATACGTAAAATTATTTTTCTGATCGGAAGATTTATTAACACTAATAAAGTTACTAATGAATAGTTTGATTGCTTGAATAATCAAATAATTATTGAAATAAATATCTTAAATTTTTTATTTTTCAAGTAAAAATTACATAAAAAAATATAAAATACTTAATTATATTTAAATGAAATTACTAAATTCAATAAAGGCGCTTGTGTTTGCTGTTATTGTTTAATTTATGTATTGCGAATAATTGATGAATTTATTATTTAAATGTAGAAAAATATTGCTCATCAATTTATTATTCATTCTCAATATGTTAAGTAATTATTATATATAAGCAAATACCATTACAACAACTTTTATGCAAGTAAACTATCTGTTCTTCAAAGAATTATATCTATAAAACAAAGATATCGATAACAATATAACGATCATCTGTATTATAGTTATAATTATTTCAATAAATGGTTAAAAGGTGATTAGGTAAGGTAGATTTTCGTTACTTTTCATTAATTTTGCAATAATATTTGTATATATTTACATAAAATGTTTATACGATTATTTCTGAAACTACACATAGTATTACATAGCATACATAGTATACATAGTATCTTACAGGGTACATTCTTTATTTTCTATAACGAAGAAACGATACCTAACGTAATTAATTACAAAACCCGCTGTTCAAAAATAATCGCAGATAAATATTGTATTAGATTACTTTTATTGTAAATTCAATTACATTGATATATATAAATTTTATATCTATTTTGCATTTATTAATATTTTTTTTAAAGTATAGCATATCATAGACATTATATTTTAAATCTTTTTAACAAATATATCAAGAAAGGTTATCTCATAAAATGATATTATAGTAATTCGTATATTTAATGATTATACATTGAATATTAACTTAGATTTTTGATAACATTTAGATTTTATTACGATTGTACGAATATTTGTATAAAAATTTCTTATAATTTATTTAAAATTATAAATATTTTGTTTAAATATTAATTGTTATAAATCTTAAAATTTGTAAATATTTTTATAAGAATAAAAACTTTAAAAAAGTTTTATTTTTAGTGCATTATTTTAATAAAATTGATTGGTTTACATAGTGTAATTGATACATAAATTCTTATTTACATTTGAATTCAGACTAAATAATTAGACAAGTACATAGTAATATAATGGCTTTTTTATAGTAGTATACTGTTTAGTGAATTTATTTTTATCAACTTTTGCATTATCTGTGGAAAATGCAACGGACCGGCTTAAAACTGGTGATGAATTTTGGCAAGTAAGTTTCTGGCAGAAATTCAAAGTAAAATATTTTACATAATCTTATCTAAAAAGAATTAACACATTAAAAAAATTTATGGAAAAAAGGAAATGGTTGAAAGGTTCGTGAAAACTTGTAATGAATTTTAACAAGAAAATTTCCATAAAAGTACAGCTTTCAAAAGAAAATTCAAATCGCGTGACACCCTTCTTTGATAATAATCAAACGCTCTTTGTAAAGTTTTGTTAAAAGTTTGAAGAATATTGTCGGGTATTAAGGAAATAAGAGAAGTGGAGTATGATCGGCTTTAATTTTCGCACTATCTCTCTCTTAGTTTCTTTGTTTCGGTTGTACACTTTTTCAAATATTTTAAATAATTGGGTAGTAAATAAAAATCAATCTAATACAAAAATATTAAAATAATATCTCTTTGAATTAAATACATATGTAATGAAATTCATCACTAAATAATTAATATTTGGGAAATTTTCTAAATTATTGTTAAGTATTCAAAAATTTATAATTCATCCAAACCTTATTAATTTAATAATATTTTTATTGTATAATAATAATTAAGGTTTTAAAATATAAATATATATAAAGACTACGTTTTTTTGACAATTCGATTTAAAAAGTAGACAAGATTTGTGATGTGTTGTTAAAATATTTATCTATTGTACTAACTTTAGTATTTAATAAACCTAATTGTTCATGGAAAATAGTTATTTTTAACATTCATAAATGATTTTTATGAAATGAATGAATAAATAAAGGATATTCTGAATACATATATTTGCAATATTTTTGTAATAAAAAAAATTTTACGGTTAAACTACGTGTCAAGGTTCCAAAATTTTAATAAAATACTACATGAAATTATAAAAGATGTTTAGTGATATTCTTTTTAATAATAGATGTATTAAGTATTAAATTAATTATGGAGTATGAGATATGTTATTTTTTGAAGAGACAAAGGACGAGAGTAAAGCTCTATTTGACTATATTAGAACGGTTAATAGTTTGAACTTTTCTAGTCATAGAATATTTAATTAGTTTCAAATATTATAACAAAATATATTGGTGAATATATAATGGTCACGTTAAAATATGCTTTTGAAAACTTAAAATGAAACTTAAATGTAATTTTCAAGTTTATTCGTTGCCTATTATTAATAGATAAAAAGTAAATGACGGTGTTAACTTAATTAAATTCGATTCATTTGATTTATGAGTCCTGTAATGTATAGTAATTACAAGTTGAATTCTATATAATGACGCAAAAAAACAATTATATTCAAATATTTTTTTTTAAGCAGACCAACTTAATATAAAATATAACAATAGAAATACCAACTTTATATAAAAATCATCTTATTTACAATGAAATACTGTTATCGAAAATATACATAATTTAAATTTATTAATGAAAATTTAATTTGTTTTCAGTTTATATTCTTTACATCTTAATTTATATTTCAAATTATAAATAAATTTGTTTTCAACGTATAATTTTGTTTATATAAAATGTTATTCATGGAAAAGAATAATTCTAAAAAAATTCATGAAATTAACTATTATAAGTATAATTACTTATTATAAATAAAAATAACGAGAAAAAATTTAATTTAAATAGAAAGTTATCCATAAATATAATTTTCTATTAATTAGTTTTACTATTATTGAAATTAAATTTTGTTACATAAATTATTTAAAAAAAATATAGTATATTAATATTATAGTGAAAAAATATTTTTTTATATATTGTTAGTTACTTAATTATTGCTGTAATAATTAATATCATTCTTTTTTATTATCCTTCGTTTCATTAGTATCAATAAAATATAAATATGAAAAAATATCATAAAAACTAATTTTTTTAGTATAAATAAAAAAACAAATACCAAATTTTTTTATCGAATCTATGATTTTAATAAAAATGTAAAATGTTGTAAGAGATACTACAATAAATATTAATAAAAAGTTACTGTATTATTTTATTTACTATTTTATTTATATATATATCTATTTGGAATGATTTCAATAGCAAATATATAATGTATTGTGAGTCCATCTACAGCTCTTGCATGTTATAAGTTTTCAAATATTTTTGTTTAGACTATAATAATAATTAAAGTAATACACAGTAATCACTATGTTTTTCATTAATACGCGCATTTGAAAAAAAATATTTTATATGTATATATTATAGTGATTTAAATAGAAAAAGCTTGGACTTTCGAATAGTATTTTTAAACTATATTTCGTTTAAATTCTTGCTTTGTATGGATATCGATACGTATGCAATAAATTCTATTTAATTTACCATACGACAGTGGTTTTGGTGATTTAAATAATAGTTGTTTCCTTTAAACAATAGATTTACTTTATTAAGAATTAGAACTAGGGTTTTGAAATTAGTTAGACTATATTTTGTTCATCTGGGATAGGTAAGTATGAATATCTAGGACTTCAAACGGTGAACTGACACTGGTTTCTCTGAAAGCTGGTTCTCTCAATAAACTAAGTATAGAGAGGTAATACAATAGATTAAAAGAATCGAGGTTCTAAAAGCAGACAAAGGACAATACTGCTCTAGGCTCAATATTAGTGGTATTAAATATATGTGCACATACACGTGTCTGCTAAAAGTAGAGTTTAAAAGATCGAATACAGATTTATATTCAAATTAAAACCATTAATATACGTAATATATTTATTTATATGTGTATATTATTATACTAAGCTATCTAAGCTATTACACCTTATTTTTATTTTTGAAATTTTTTTGATTTTTTATATTACCGAATAAGTATTAATAAATACAAATCTTTGTTTTTAATTTTTGTCATTTTAACAATAATATTAAATAGTTTAAAATAAGATTTTGCATATTTTGAAAAGGTTTAAATGTACTATAAAAATATTATTATTATTAGAATCGATGTTTTTAAAATATATAAATTCACGATAAAACGTAATCGGTTCGACTATCTATATATTTTATTTATTCAAATTAAATCTGTCTAATTTAAGTTGAAGAGTATATAATTATAAAGTATATAATTTTTAGTAAATAAAAAAGATAATACTCGATGAAAATAATTTATATTTTATAATGTAATAATGAAATACTTTACCCGAATAAACTATGAAAATAGTTTGATGCAAGTAATTTTTAGCTATTCATGCAACTGCTCCAGCCATCTTCACTTTTTCTTTTCGCTTATGCTCTTCCTTGCGGCGGTTCTCTTTCATTCATTTTTATTGCACTGTCTGTCCGTCCGTTTCTCTTTTTTCTTTGCTTTTATTTCAACAAGTTCTCCGCACGCACAATTTTAACAAAGCAGTTCGAGTATTGCAGTTATGCGCTTTTATAATATATACCAGGATTTCTAGATAAAATCGTCAATGTGGGATGCATTTAGAGCTTGTGCGAATACGTATAAGGGGCTTAAGATAAACACGTTTAACGAGAATGTAGCGACAGAAAAATACCTTCTAATTTAGATCAAATACGATATTGTTGTATTTTACACTTTCTTTTTATCATAGTAAAATAAATATGGAATATTAATGAAATTATTACACTGAATTATTGTTTTTTCATATTCAAGCTATTAAATTGTATTTTTAAAGTATTAATGCTGTTTTAAAAACTGCTATTTGAAAAAGTAATATTTATAAATATTTTTCATTATTTAAATCTTGCAATTAATATATACGATTTTATATTTATATTTTCTGCTTAATGATGAAAGTTTCGTATGGGTACATGATTATATCCCTTATTGTGTGCAATGTATACCCTGTAATGTTAATATAAGCGACTTTAAAAAGTCCCACCTAGTGCCTGGATTATGACTGAGGAGTGACTAAAAATGTACGCATAATCTTGCTTGTATAATTTTACTATTGCAAATTGTTTTACAGTATAACCCATTATTATGCCAGTTATATCATTAATCAATAATTTTGTTACGAATAATAATTTATATAAATATTTAAATGTAGATATTGATTACATGCATTAAAAAGTGAACATTTTAATATAAATAGGTATAAAAGAATATATATATAAATAATTTTTACATATGTATGGTTAGAAAATGATTGATAAATGTTTTATTTCCTGTACCTTCTAATATTATTATCTGTGTTATTTTAAAATGTACATTGAATAATAATCAGTTCGAAACCACGTATACGTGCACATTAGCAACACACGCAATAGTTAGTCTTATATCAACAAATTTTATTGTTAGAATAATAAGATCAATCTTAAACGAAATATTCAAAGATCAATGAAATGTTTTATTTTTGACAAATTCATATAGTTATCATTTGTTATGAAATCACTTTACTAAGCAATAATAAACGTTGAGTCAATGTAACGATGTATCATTACACAATTCACATTTTCATTTCATACTCTCGTCTAAAATGGATAGAATTTTCGATTGTTATAAATATGAAATACCCTAGAAAATAACCCCATATTGTATTTAATTTAGAACAAAATTATTATATAAAATATGAATAATTAGATAGAATTTATATTTAGGATTAGTTATTTTCCTCTTATTTTATTGTTTATTAATTTAATTTTTTTGTATTCTTTATTAGCTAATTTTGTGAAAAATACGATCATAAAATACAAAGTGTAAATTATTTTTCTATGAAAATATTCATAATTTTTACTAATGAAATATTTATAATATAAAGGTAAATCTTTCATGATAAAAAATTATACTGAAAGTATTAGTTTATGGAATATCATTTAGTAATATTTTTTGTAAATGATACTTCAGTGATAAAGCTGATAATGGATTTATATTTAGTAGAAAGAGTAGTCGGATGGTTAGTTTTATTCAGTACGATTGGTAGATAGGCGATATTTTTCTTAAAATAAAAGAAAAATCGCAATTAAAATAGTTGAAAAAGGTTTTGATGCAATTAGTTAAATATATTTCTTTCATTTATTATTTATTGAATAATTTTTTAATGTTATATTTTATTTTTAAATTAATACAATCGCGAATGGTGATATAATAATATAAAACGGAAGAAAAGAAACTGAATATTTTTTTTAATAGATTATTTAATACTATTCAGAAAAAAATACAACAAAATTAAAGCTAGTTGTAAATAAATTTTCCACGACGATACATATCGTTATTATCAAATAAATCGAATTCACTCAGAAACTTGTGTTTTATATAATAAAAGAAGTCTGTGCTTTTTAATTTTAAGTTTTTTATATGATTTTTATATTTATTTACATAATATTTGTAGAAATTTGACATTTAACTATAAAATAGGAAATATCTACTAGTATATTCACTTATAAAATATTTATCACAATGTATGAGAAAGTAATTATAAAATTTATTCTTCTGGATCAATATCTTTTTATCAAACAAACCGATTTTTGTTGATAATGGCAAAATTTTTCTCTAAATTGCTATATATTTTATTTTATGAACTATGAAATATTAAATAATTCGGCAAATTTTTCTAATCATTTTACAGAGTTTCGGAGCTACAAATAGAATATATAATCAAGTGATTCCTCCTAATTTACAGAAATTAAATCCAAATATGAGAAATACTACAGTACTTCTCTCATACTTAACTCATTTAAGATAAAAATACAAATATAGTCGTAGATTCTTGTTAAATAATACAATATAAGGGTAAAATAATGTTTTATTTGGATACATAATAGCAGAATTATCGTTATATTTCCTAATATGATACCGAGATAGTTCAAAATTATTAAAACCTGTATATGTGAAGTAAATAGTTTCAGTAATGAACAAAAAAATAAGAAATTTTTTGAAAAAATATCAAACAAAAATATTATAAAAGGTTCAAAAGTTTCAGTCCATCTTATCCCAAGGATTTTCATGAATAAATGTTCTTACCTTAAGCAGAAACACGTACAGAGAAAGGCCTTCTAAATATTTCAAAATAAAATTATTCAAATAATTATTTAATCTATAATAAATAAAATAAATACTAAACTACTAATTAGTTGCCTTTTTAAATTAATAAATCGCGACTATCAAATTTTAATACAAGTTTGATAAAAATATAATAACAAATCAGTAAAGATCAGAATCATCTTAATTTATTATATAAAAAGTTTAATTATATGTAAAAAGTATAGTACGCTAAAAGTCTCTTTTGATAATTATTTTTAAAATACGAACTTTATTCATTATTTATATATTAGAAAGAGACCAAATTCAAAGTTTATAATTTGTAAAATGGACAAAAAGTTTCAACAGCTAATTTGTAATATTTATTATAAATTTACACAACTTACGCTTTAATGTTATTCTTTCGTAATATATTATTGAGCTTGTTCAATCATCGTAGTTGTTTACAAATTATTTTTGATTCAATATATTTTAGTAACTTATTAATAACTTTTTGTTTTTACACTATCATAGTACTTGTAGGTAAAGATGGTCTTGTGTACCCAGTAGTAAACAAATGTTAAGATAAGTTTCATATGCAAAGAGTATTTGCTTTATACTTAAAAAAAATTATATCATAGAGCTATGTTTTTCTCTGACAAACATTCCACGAAAACTTAATTTTCTCTTTGAAATTCAGCAAGGAGAGACGTTCTTTTGACTAAGATGCAAGAGAATCTGGAAGGTAACTTTTTCAACTGTAGGTTATGCTGCTACAGAGTTATTAGACTGCACATTTATCACTTGCTAAGTAACTGAAACCATAGTTAAAATTATCTCTAAAAATGCGTTTTAAGATTTTTCTGTAAAAAAAGTTTATTTAATTTTATTCTTTAAAACTTAAGTCATAAATAATATTTTTTTACGACGCATTTTGAAGTATGTAATAGTTGATTTCTTAGTGATTTTTAAGATTAATTTTATAATCTTGTTGATAAATCAAAATTTTATATTATATTTAAAAGTTTGTTATTAAAACAACTTTTTTTTCTTAAGACAAATTGTATTAATAATCATAACTTATATTGTGTAAACTATGTTTATTATAATCTATTTCAAAAATATATTTTAAAAGAAAATATGAGAGATTTGGATCTTTGTTTAACAAGAATATTAGTAAAATTTAAAAATTAATGCAGACTATATTAATATAGTTTTTATAATATATTTGAAGCCTTTCTACCAAGACATTTTTTAGTTTTATTTATAAAGATCTGTAAATATAATTTATTAAGTAGACTAAGTTAAAAAAATTGATGATTGATAAAATAACTACGTCTCTAAATTTACTCTATTATTTATATAATTATTAATATTTATTATATAAATCGAAATATTTATAATCTTTAAAATTTATCTTTAATTGTATTTGCATAGATTCATTTAATATTATATATATGGATTTATAAGCAAAGGAGTTTAGACAACATGTAACATGTTTTTTAGTATCTATATAACTATTAATACCGATTTCGATGTATGTATGTATATCAAGCTATTAATTATGGAATGTAAGTAATAGATATCTAAGTTCTAGAATCTAGTTCTTGCGTTCAATGTAAGATCACATGGTTTAAAAATTGACAGGAGTATTACTTATACTCCATCATTCACTAGTAAGAACTGTTAGACGTCGATTTTGATATTGCTTGCCACCTAGAAATTGACAGCTACGTGTTCAGGTAAATATCATCGTCTGCTATATCAGATACATAAAAATTAAATATAATTCAAATTTTCATGAAAAACTTTTAATTATATTTAAATTATTATCATAATTAATACATTTATACTTATAAAATGAATAATATAGTTTATTGATAGATATAAATAGGTATAAAATCTTTTATAAAATCATTATTTATGAAAAAAGTTACTTAATTTTATCTTTAAAATTTTATATTGAATTTAACAACGAATTTAAAGTTTTTTTTTGTATATGTTTATATTTATTATAATCTAATATATCTATATTTACATTTTGTTTGTAAAATTTTAATATAATGTAAATATTTATAAAAATGTTTTTATAAATAAATTCATAATATTTATAATAAAAAATGTTATTAATTTAGTATATTATATTTGATGTATCTGATAAAATATTGATGTATTTATTTTCTTAACTTCTATCTCAATCTTTTCTAAAACATAGTTAAAACTTAATTTTAATTATAGATAAAATCAATTTATCTTATCAACAATACTAATTATCACTAATATTTAAAATTTGATAAATATTAAAAAATATTACATTTGATTAGATTTAGAGAAAAGATTTTTAAATCTAATGTAATAGGGTGGTTTTATTTTTAATGCTATGTAAATATTTTATATATGTCAGTATGTGAAGATGTAAGCAACATAACTTTAAATTGATGCTTAATATCAAACGTGAATGTGAATATATTTTCACGTTCGACGTTAATACATATGCATAATCATTCCATTGAAAAAATATATATTTAACACAAAATGAATAACTGATAAATAAGAAACATTTGGTTATTAAAACTAAGAGAAAAGTAAGAGAAAAGAAAAAATACGTTATTAAATTCTATGTTGTAAATATGTATATTTAGAATTAGCAAATTTGTTAATAATTATACATTGTAGTAGATTTCATTTGATTGTCTTAAATAAAGTTATAATATATATCATTAATTTAAGTTCAAATATATCCGCTTCAAAATAATTATTGGATGTGTTTGTTTTTTAAGAAGTATGAAAATATGCCGTTTTATGAAAAATTGAAATCACTCTTATACATTAATTTATAAAATACGTATTTAATTTACTGCTACAAGGTTTATAAAAATTTATATTATTATAATAAAATTTAAAGTTTTAAAATTTTATTTTGACAAATATATTTTATAAATATATTTATGTTTTTATAAAAAGCATTATATATACTCTTATAGTGAGTATTACATTACATATTACTCTAAATTTTTTTGCAAAAATTGCTTTAACACTTATATAAATATATTTTGTTTTATCTATTACATCACAGTTTATATTGTATATAAAAAATTATTTCAAAGTCTTTAATCATATTATTATTATTAAATGTATTTAAATATTAACAATATTCAAATTGAAAAGTAAGATTATCATTAAATGAAAATTTAATTATATAATAATAATCAATTTTTGTAAAATTTGCTATAATTTAATAATCAATTACTAATTATCTGAGAAAACTGATTTTTAATTCTTTTGTTATTGAAATTAAAGCAAATAGGTAGGTTATTGTTATTTATGTTTGTAATATTCAATTAAATTAAACTATTAATAAGGTGTACTTAATTAAAAATTATTAAATTTAGTAGAGTATTCGTAAGAAATATTAAGACCGATCAAAGTATTTAGCTTATAAAATTTAACAGAACAATCTGATAATGCAATTATATTATACTAGTACACAAAACGTTCGATTGTATTTGAACACAATTGATCAGTTATACATTCTTTGATTCAGGAAGCTCTCTTTTATTTAGTTTTCTATATAAAGTTAAATTATTGTGTCATTGCTCATTTCGGTCAAATTAACATCATCGAAATTCAATTCAAAATATTTAAACAGGTGAAGAATAATTACTAAAGATTTAAAATCAAAACCTTTTTTTTTTTATGAAAAAATGAGATATATAAAGATTATGTAGAAGTAAAATGAAATTAGAATTATTAATTTTTTTAATGCAAGCGAATATATAAGTATTATAAATTAGTTTTGAAACGTGAGATAAAAAATAATTAAGCAACAACTAAAAGCAGAAAATTGAAGCTGAGGATGTTGATTTTGATCCAGGTTATGTGATTAAATAACATATGATTTCCATAAAACGAGTTATTCTCGATTTGAAATAAAGTATCTTTTCAAAAAATTAATTTATATCAATAATTACGTGAATTCTTAAATGTTCGAAATAAAATAATTGTCTATCTTATTAAGAAAAATTACAATTTAAAATAAATATAAGGTAATCAATAATATTTTAATTAATTCAGATAATTAAAGAATTGTATCCAGCAATATTAATTAAATTTTATCAATGCTAGTTATAACAAGGGAATTAGCTCATTATGTAATATATTAAATATTTAAAATAATCAGTACTATGAATAAATATGTTAGTATTTTTTTGATTGATTTTTATAATTCGACAAATGATGCACCACAATGTTTAATAATATTTAAAAATTGATAGTAATAAAATTGAAAATTTTAAATTTTAAAAGTTTTTTTACTTAAATATCGCCTATATCTAAAATCAAAGCAGTAAAAGATAGAATTTTTTAAGAAATATATAAAAGATTATGAATATTATAGAAAATAAGTTTCGTACATTTGAAGGGCTTTTATTTTTATTTTTTTCTAAGTTTTTCACAGTAAAATTTTTCTGTAAAAGTATTTTATATTTGTTTTATTTTTTCATGTTTTAACAACGAGCTTATAAACTGTTTCTTATTCTATAGTATTAAAATAAATTTTTGAGGTAAAATCATAAATACTTTTATGCAAATACACCACAAAAGAGTTGATCATATTAATAGAAAGTACATTTTAAAGTACGTAGAACAAATTTCTTATTTTATCCATTTTTAGAGTTAAAGTGATTAATTTAGGTAATGATTGAGTTACCGAAGTCATTTAATCTTTAAAAGAGGTTTTTAGTATTAGTACCAGCGTTTCGTAGTTAGATTTTCTACAAATTTCTATTCTACTGATTCTATATTCCAAATATATATTTCACTATTCAACAAGTTCTTCAATAAAATATAATTATGATTCTCTATTTTTAATATATTGTAAGGATACACGTGATTATCTTTTAATATATTTTCTTATGAAGTATAATGGAAAAGATTTTTTATTTATAGAATAAATATTTATTTAATCTTGTATTACAAATATTAATACTAAATGTATTCATAATTTTATTTATCGATTATAACAAAAAATATTGTTAGCTAGTTCCATATTTTTTATATATGCTGTCTCTTTTTTATCGATAATAAAGAAGTAAACTTTTTTTATAATAAGATGATTTTAATAACAAATTATTTTATAAAACTATCGATTTATTCTTTCTATTTACGAAAACATTGAGTTTTTAAATAAAACTATGCAATATTTTTATACTTATGAATTATAAACCAAATGTATTTAAATTAAATTTTAGATTAATGAAAGTTTAAAATTTTTAAATAGTTGAATATTCATAGAAATTTATAAATTAATTGATATTTAAAACTTTTTTCTATTTATTATTATTGATCAAAATTAATTGATGTATTTTTCAAAAGAAAAATTATAATTGTCTAAAATATACATCTATAAATAATTTTAAAAAAATTGATGATAAAATATGTAGTATTATACATAATATTCAAGAATTTTCTATTATATTTTCATTTAATTATTCGGTCATGATTGATGTTATCCTATCCCATAAATTCGTTTTAGGAATTGACTATTTCTCCTTCATAATAAAGTACGTAAATTCGCATTACCTTTCTTCTTAAACAAATTCCTAAATCGTATAGATTGAAATGCTACGTAAAGCTTCTCATCGTGTTTACAAAAATTTCAACATATTTCTTGTTCTCGAAGCTCACAATAAATCTATTTGCATTCGTATCGATGATATTTTTCTTAAAATATTTATATAAATCTTTCTGAACGCTTTTTTAAAGTAAGTTTATATTACAGCTATATAACGAGAAAATTTGAATTAAACTTGTTAATTTTTAAGATATAAAAAGACTACGGAGATTTTTAAGATGTCAATAATTTGATCAATTATTTAAAAATTTTTCAACTGATTTTATTATTCAATAATTACTATTAAATGAGAAAATATAATAATTATATATTATATATTAATAAGATAAATCACTGAAAAAGTATAAACTTTTTATATATGAGATTATTCTATTGCAATTTTGATGAAGTGTTTTAAAGTAACAAAGTTATATTATATTTAAGTGCACATGACAATACTGTATGTATAATATATGCTTACAAATGATCAAAGCCGATATGGTCACTATACTCTGATAATATGTTTCTTTTTACTCTCCGCCTGTGTTGCATAGATCGTTGAGAGCGATAAAAAAGATGGGTGATATTAATCAAGATCGGTGAGATGGAATAAGACCACGCATATGATCTTGTATCTTTGTCTCATATAATTACGTTTATTGTCGTGTTCTTATATCTGTATGTATTTGTTTCTGACATATATGGTAAGTATATTGGAGTAAGTTAATTTTTCTTTAATTTTTAAGAGAGACTTTCAGAATCTTAAATTAAAATTTTCAATATCAATTAATCATAAGTGTAAAAAATATATTAATTAATTCAAATATAATTTAAAATATCATTTTTATTTTGGTAAAAAAAACAATAAACTGTAGTTTTTAATAATTTTTATGTATATTTCGATATATTCTCAATTTGAAAAAAAATGAATAGTATTATCGAATCAAAATAATTTAATCTAATGTATTTTACATATTTTCTTTTATTTTACAAAGTACACGGGATACATAATTATTTGTGAACAAGTCAGAATCTTATCGCTAAATAAACGTTCATATGATCAAAATTTATGTTTATTTAATTAAAGTTTAATGTCTATTTAAAAAGTTCAATTTATTTTAACATTAATTTCAATAATTTAAAAAATACAAAATATAATTTATTAAATTTAATATCAAAAATAAATATATCGTGAATAACGTTTATTTTTTCAGAAATATAAAATGCACATCGAATAGAAAGTTACTTTTATTTCTTACGAAATATCAAAGTAAGTCGATAATAAAAATAATCACAAAGGATAAATATAAGTTGTTATGGTTATTTGAATGTAAATATTGTGGTTTAAAATATAGTTAATTAAAGATCATGTATCAGCGATTTTGTAGAAGTTCACACTCTAATATCCACACTTTAACTTATTTAAATTATCTCTCAATATTCTCAATTAAACTTAAAATACTTTAAAATAAATTCTTCTTCTTTCGTATTTTCAATCGTACGAAATTCAGGTATTTTAATTATTTATCAAATTGAAGCGTCTGATTCGAAAGATATCGAATTATTATAATGTATTTAATTATAAATGGCCATTCGGTGATTGTATTAAAAAATTATGAAATCCAACCCATAACAATTTCGAGCTAACAATTATACCTTTTTATGAAATGCATTCGATCGTACGTCTTTATTTCCAGAGAGACAAAGAAGTCGATAGTAATGCGTAGACGTATGTGACGTCAAATTGAACGTGTGAAAAAGGAAAGTGTTCTAGAGACTCTGCCGTCTCAAAGGAAGCGCGAGAGTTCGCGAAAGACGCTTCGAGTATACCTATGGAGGTTCGAAAGTCGCATCACGCAGAGACATTTTGCAATTAATGCAATTAGCGAGAGGAGTCTAGGTGGAGCCCTCGGGCTCATTAAAACAGACTTCGTTAAAGAGCGCGAGAGAGAGAGAGAGAGAACTCGGGTCTCGGGGTACGCGGCGTGCCCCGGTTAACTTCTCTCTCAATTTATCGCTAACAACCGAATTTCACGGGCTCGACTCGCCCCCGTGCTTGCGTGGGTCTGCTGGCGGGAAGAGAGGGTTGAGAGGGGGGATGGGTAAAAGGGAAGAGAGGAAAGAGAGGAAAGAGAGGAAAGAGAGGGAAGAGAGAGAAGAGAGGAAAAGGAGCCCCGGTACTTTCTGCTAATTTGTAAGCTTTCGCGGAAAGCGAGCAATTATTTTCTCGAATAAAGCAAGCGCGCGGGGTACATATTTTCAGGCTTCATAATTATTTCCTGGATGCTGAGACTACCTGAGCGGAGGAGTAGTCGAAGATGCGGATAGTGAAAAGCGTTTCGCACCGAGTTTCTGCGCAAATACGAGATTTCGGATACGGAGTACGATACTTATAACTAAAATGCACTTTATTTCGAATTAATTTTGGCTTGTATGCGAGTGCGATGGGATTTGATTTTATTATTATTTTCGCTTCATAGACGGAAAGTGATATAGTTTCTCGGATGTTTTTGGTTTGCGTCCCTTATCGATCTGTCCAAATTTTTAGGATTACTTTTACATGCTCAAAAATAATATACTTTTAACGCTTATTTCTCAAGCTTTATTGAGTTAATCGTTATCATGACTTTGAATAAATTTTTTAAATTAATACTTCCGTTAAATCAACGTTTACCGTATAATTTTTATGAGCATCAAAATTTACGTATCAAATATTTTCGTATTAAAACTATATACTATATATATTTTAAACTATGCATCGACGCATTTATATTATTTTGATAAAATAATGAAAAATGAAAAATATAAAAAAGCATATCTCATTAAACAGCTAATATTTTTGTTACCAATAGATATTACATTAATGCAAGTACACTAAAGATAAATGATTATAACGCAAAATATTTTTAATTATCGATTGAAAAAAATTAAAACTAAATGCGAAAGCATTATTAATTATTAATTTTAAATATGCCATAGCACATCTGAGTTAAAACTTTCAGAATTTAATTTTTGATAATGGTTTAATCAGATTTAGTCCATTAGAGCCAATTTCCTAGTATAGTTCAATCAAGGATAGATTCAAATTCAATTGATTTTTATTTATCATTTTATGAAAAATATATTAAGTGTAGACATAAATATATTACAATTTTTAAATCTTAAAAAAAATAAAAGAATATTTTATTTTAATTATATAATTATAAATTTTATACAATTGTTATAATAAGTTGCTGCATATATATATATATATATATATATATACGTAGAATAATAGTACTCAAATAAGAAAAAAGATTTTTTTTTAGTTTAAATAATTATTAATTATTTTATTATTTAAAATAGTTTTATAAAATCGAATTTAACTTTATATACAAATTTTTAATTCTTTATATTTACATATTATACTTATATATATAATATAAAATAAAATAAATAGAAAATAAAGTAAAATTATTTTTTATTTAATTTATTATAAACTTTTATTTCAGTAATTAAAGTATAATATTCGTATGTATATATATCATTAAATATCATTTTTGTTTAAAGTGTATTCGTATCTCATTATTTATTTGTACACAGAAAAATGTATAAACTAGCTTATTAAAATTGTTAAAAAAATATAGGCTCTTCTTCGATATAACGTTGAAAACAACAATATTATGGTATTATTATCTTTTATTTTTAAATAATAGATTCTTTATGTAATAATGATTTTAAATAAGTTTTGACAATGAACTAATTTCAAATTTTCATTGCAAAATAGTTCTTGATATTTTATTTGAATTTAAATTATTGAAAAATTATTAGATTTTCAATTATTTAAAAAAAATTTTTTAATACTAACTGGAATTTCAACAAATTTAACTTTATATATAAAATATTTTATATATTTAATATATTTTATCATTTTAAATGCTTTAATTTGAATACTAAATTTTTATATAAATATAATTTTTTTAAACTTTTTCTATGTACGCGAATATGGAAATTTGATTAAATAATAATAAAAATGTATTGTATAATAATACATAAGAATAAAAATTAGAGATATCTATATTTGAAGCATATTATTGAGTTAAATTAAGAACTATTGAAAAGCTTTTCTGGATGCTTACAATTTCATAATATTTATTGTTTGTTTTTATATTTTTAATACATAAAAGTACGAAGTGGCTTTGTTTATAAAATAATAAAACAAGAAAATTTAGAAACATTAAATACTGTTACATATTATTTTTTACTTAATTTATTTTATCAAATTGATTTCTGTAAATAAATTCAAAAGACATTAAATAGTCACAGTTATTTATACACTGAGAAGAATATTAATGCTATAATGCAAATACTACAAAGAAATTTGAGATAGTCGCTTCTGGTATCAAATAATGAATTTTAAGTCTTATTCACTTGGATACAGTATGGCTTATGAGATGATAGCTTGTTAAGTAAAGTACATGAAATAACATGCAGTATTACGATATTACATAACTCAAAAATGAATATTTTAGATATGGTATTAAAGAAGAAAAAGAAATAATAAAATTTTTAATTTAAATTTAAAGTTACAAGTATGTACACAATAACTTTTCTATATTATTTATATGCACGTTTAATTTGGTTTTTATGTTTATTAAAATGTATTAGAATTACATATTAAATTGTGATTAAAAAAACCTATTTATTGTATAAGTGATCTTTTTTCCAATTTTTCTAATTTCTTCATTATATTAGCTGTAACCTAAAATTCTTTCTTATTAAATAAATATTTATCAAATATATAGTAAATATATTTTATTACAAATTCTCCTGAATAAAATAAAAAAATTATAGTATTTGATTAAAATTATTGATATTTTATTGTATAAGTTTTGTAGTATAAATTGTTTAAATCTTTAAAGTAAACATAATTGATTTCTTAAAAATAATAAAAATAATTCTATTTTATAAAAATATGATCGCTTAAATTTAATTAAAATTTTTGTCATCTTCGGTTTATTATTTATTAAAGTGTACTTAAATTGATCTAAGAAGATTATATGGGTTTATAAAAGATTGTTTATTGATAAAAAGTACCCGCTTTAACATTTAAAGAAAAGTATGTACGCGAGAAGAAAATTTGAAAATTCCTCGGCATCGATATCCGGGCAGAGAGAAAGAAATATTTTTAGTACGCGGCAAATATGTTTGTATCCTTTAGTACGAGAAAATATTTTACCGCCAACTAAACTTACAGCGTGCCCGAATCATTTTGCGTTGAATTTAAAATTCAAATTCCCACGACAGACGAGAAAATATTTGGTGTTGTACAGCGCTTTGCAAGAAAAAAGTTAATCTGTCTATTGCTAAAATATTTTAAGAGTTAGTAAAATGTTAATCTTATAATGATCATTTGCTTATGTTTTTTATATTTCTGATTCCGTTTTCTTTACTATTATTAGGTATCGTTTATATTTATCGTTTAAAGTTCTAAAAATTAACCATTATATATTCAGAAAAGAATTTTATAATATTATTGATTTTTTAAAATATAAATCTGTTGATACGAATACAACTTTCATTTAATGATCATAGTTATTTTTGGTTCAAATATTTTAATGTTATAATAAAAAAAATGAAATATTTACATTTAAAAAGAAAATTTGTTAGTAATGATTTTAAGATATTCAGATTATTTTTATAAAATTTTATTTATTATTACATTAAACATCTTGAATAATTTTTTTCTATTTCATATTTTTTTATATTAAAAAAAGGAAAAAAGGAAATGACGAATAATAGATGATCCATTTGTAGTTGATAGTTGGCTAAAAATAAATAGTCTATATGTTTATCTTTACTAAACATATATACGAATATAGTAAAATAAGCAAATTAAATTAGTAGAGCTAAAAGAGGAATAAATTTATTACATAATTAGGCCAAATTTTATCTCTACATTAATATTAGCATATAATATTTGAATTATTTAATTTTATTTGACACATCAAAGTGCATAATAAAGAAGTGAATACCGAACAAATGAAGTGGGACATTGAAAGAAAAAGATAAAGAACACAGACATCTACATTTTGGTACTAGCCCATAGAATTCGTGGCTTTGCCAGCGTAGAAAGATATTGAGCGTTTGCAAGGTAAGTCGTGCCTCGATGTGAAAACTCAATCGTAACGGCCTATAAAAAGAGCCGTAAAGATCATAACGGTACATTAAGCGCCGCATAGCCAGGCGCGATATAATGTCCGTGATTCGGTCTTACACGACCTAATCTTGCCCCGAGCTTTCTTTCTGCGTTCTCTGTGTTCTTCGTTCTTCGTCCTTTATTTCTCAGGTTTCATACCTCTCTTTGTGATCGTTCATATTTTTTTCCGCACCGAAGCCAAAGCGAAGAGAGAAGAATGATGTGCGCGTACTGAAATAACAGTCTTCTTCGATGATCACCCGGGCAGTGATTTTCCCGCGCTTTTTATTCCTACTGCACTTCCGGCCTATCAACCTTGAAGTTTTACATTGTTCGAACTAATGGTATAAAATGTCAAAATCTTTAAAAAAGTAAAGCAAATACAAAATGCAAAAAATAAAATCTATTTTTACACGTATTATTTACTTATATACTGTGATTAGCAATCTAATGCCTGCGAATTACGATTATTATAATTATAATATAAATTAACGTACGCATACGATATAAAAATCAAATTTGAGATTACTTTACTGTACGAGATCCACTAGTGATGTACATGGAACTTGCTAAAATATTCGTTTGATATTTAATATACATACATACATGCATACATACATACAAAGAAAATATATTAAGAAATTTTAGTTCTATCAACAATTTTTTATCTCATAGTAAGTACTTTAGTCTTAAAATATCTCGATCTTTTTAATTCAATTTAAAAAGTGTAGATTTGAAAGTAGCTGCAAAATTGAAACAATCGATTTAATAGTAATGGCTAAAAATCAATTTTTTAATGATTTTATATATCATAAGTGTTTTTCGAAATGTATTCAAATACAATCCTAATATTTGAAGTTTAATGCTGTATAAAATCGAATACGTAAGAACATTTGATTTAGTAGCATTACTTGTTACATTCTTACGTTAAACCTATAACTTTCATAAAAATTTAACTGAGTATTATTTCAGTTTATTCTTTTTATCTAACAAAAATATAAAAAAATAAAAGTAAAAAGCAAATAAAAAATTGCTTGTTATTAAAATATTTTAAATTTAAAATATAAATATTACTAATAATTTTATTTGCAAGCAATTTATAAAATTTTATAAATCATGAGGTAAATTAATTCTAAATTAAAAACAATAAAGTACTATTATTATATAAAATATAATATAAATTTTAAAAAGTCTAGAAAATTATATGGTTATCTATAATTACTAAAAAAATCTATTCAAACTCATTAATAAAATTAAAGAACATATATCAAGACAAATAGTTCATAACTAAAAAATAAATAAATTGATATAAGATTAGTTTAAAAATAAAACTTTTAGGTACATAAATGTTAAATAGATTCTTAGCTAATTACAAATAATGTTTTCACTATATAATTTCGTACAAAACATTAAAGTATAATAAATTACTAAAATAAAAATTTTTGACAAACTTTTATTGATATTAATGCAGAAATAATTTAATTAAAAGGTATATTGCTCTATTCGTGTATGCTAAAACACGAATCCTTTATAATACGTTTCAAACGTATAAGTAGGATATATGCAGTTTTACAGATTAGTCTAGTAGATCTATCTGGGATGCAGCGATTATATATATAATTATTTATAAGTCAAAATTTTGATAAGATATTTGTTAAAGTATTGAATATATTCTTAAACTCCTTTAATATCACGCTAAATTAAAGTCATCGGACATGTTTTACTTTATATCAAATACAAAAAACCTTATGCTATCAACTCTAATATAATTTTATCTTAATCAAATTATTTTTAATCAAATTATATGAAAGAATATTTAGAAAATAAATTGATTCAAATGGAAATAAATAAAAAAATTTATTAAAAATTTAATTATTTGAGTGCAGAGCTACTAGTGTTTTAAATACTTATATATACACATTTATCGATGATGTTGATTATTCGCTTTAAATTTATAATGCGATGGGAAATAAAATAAATCGTTATTTCATAAATATAGGATTGATCAGATAAGCATGACACTATACGAACAGACTTACGTATTACTGAGCAATGCAATGTTCATTTTATTCCATGTAGTATGTCCCTCTGTTTATTATCTAATTCTTTGTGAATTCATCCAAAGTTATTAGATCTTTCCTGATTTTGCTTATTCAGTACTGTTATTCTACCTCGTTATGAATTCTGTATCATTGTTTACTATTTGAAATATTACACTCACTACGATTATTATTATTATTGTTTTCACGAAGGAATGTTTGAACACCGATTTAAAAAAATAGATACCAGAATTATCTCATTAAAATAGTAACTAATTTACATTTACAATTTATTCAGTTATTCGTTACAATGAAATTAGTTTTTCATGGAATTCAGTTTAATTTAAAACAATTATAAAACCTATTTGGAAACATGTTTATGTATATTATCTTATGTATATATTATAATTTTAATAGAAATTATTTTTTTTTTGTAAATAAGTTTAAATAGAAAATAATATACACAAATAAATTTTTATTTATTGTATAAAACATGTATGAAAAAAGAGTTGAATCCAGATTTAGATATAGATGTAATTACACCATTTCATAAATAATAAGACTCAGTTTTGATTAAAATTATTTTTCTGGTATTATATTTATATTAAAATTTATGACTTACTAATGTTTGCTTTTTGTTTCTATATTATATATACATCGATTAAACTGAACTGCACAAATATTATTATTACTATCAAATAAATTTTGGTGATATACCTAATAACTTTATTTACCGTCGTTAGTCGTATAAAAGGAAATTGGATTTTTTATGAAATAAATTCTTTAAAGATTGTACAAGCACTTAGATAAAACATTTTCTAAAATATTTTTATCAAAATTCTTTTATTTTTTATATATTGCAAATCCGTTATATGTTTAGTTTCACACATTTTTACTTTTTCCGCCTTGTTGAAAATATAGGCTTTATGTAACGTTATGCAGTATGAATGACGTCAGTAATGACATTCTTATTTGATGAGATTGTTTTGCCATCTAGGCATAGTTCAAATTTCAGAATAGAAAAATAGTAATCTAAAATAAATTTACAGAACATAGAGCAAATGAAAAGTTATTTCAAAATATAATTCGTCGAACTTTATTATAAATATCTATACGTAGGATGATATATTTTGGGAAAAGTATTATTTTATATAGTTATTTTGTTGAATATTTTAGTACTCAACTTTAATATTTAATTACATAATATTATAATATTTTATTATTATTCAGTATTTTTTCAAATCAGTGGATCAAAATAATTTTTTATACAATAGATATCATAATCTTAACAAACAACAAAATAATTTATATCTTTATTTCCATTGAAAATATTTTTTGCCAATAGTTACCGACTATAATATTTATTATGCAGACTGCTTAATCACGTCCAAAAATTCTTTTACGATATTATGTAATTATTCAGTTGATATATCTACAGATATAAAATTTAAAAAATTTTTTACCAAGGATTATATAGGACATATTTTTGTTAAAATAATATGCTTATTTTAAGCGTTCGACTCATATAAATTCACTTATATAAAATAAATGATCTTTTATATTAGTGTGAACAATATTTTTAGTAAAAAAAATACAGAACCATTTTTTTAATTTACTCGACAATTGATAAAATATTCATTTATTGTACCTGGCAGATCTAACAATGTACTATTTTATATTAATAAAATCGTATTTAAATCTTTTTGAAGAACATTATAACCAGTTTTCGTGATAACGTGTTAATTCAGGTGCTGTATGTGAGATATTTACGATACTTCATAAACGACGTGTATAAATCAAACACGTGAAAAAATTTCGTCGATGTCGTATAGTTAAAAAATATACTTCTGAAAAGTTTCCTAAATTTAAAAAAGTTTTTAAATGTATTCATAGCTACATTATTATAAATTTTCATATAAATTGAATTTAAAATGTATATCATTTAAACTTTTTCATACATAATAAAATGTTAATAATCTTTTACACATTAGTTGCAGATATAAAAGTTTCCTATACTCCAAATAAAATGTTTCGTATACTAACTTTATAAATATTATTATATTTTGTTCTTCTATCAATAAGAAATTAGATCTATAAGCGAAATGCCAATTATTCCTTCAAATGGTTATTAAAGTAGAGCTAACTTTATACGAGATCGATTTCCGTTTGAACACGAATAGAATCCGTGCGATAAGAAAGTCACTATGTTTGAGATTTTCCTGTTCTTCACTATCCACTTTAGACTCCTTCGCATATTTTTACTTTCTCTCGTTCTCGCGCCTTTCGTACTCCCTCCTCCTTTAATATCGATGAGGGTAATTTACGTGATCAGAGTTGCTGAGGAAGATTGATGATTTATTTGGGTGTGCGTGAGTTTTGTGGCACATTCGTTCCCTTGTCCTTCTATCTTCTTTCTTTTCCTTGCTCGTTTTACTCTCTCTCTCTCTCTCTCTCTCTCTCTCTCTCTCTCTCTCTCTCTCTCTCTCTCTCTATCTCTCTCTCTCTCTCTCTCTCTCTCTCTCTCTCTCTCTCTCTCTCTCTCTCTCTCTCTCTCTCTCTCTCTCTCTCTCTCTCTCTCTCTCTCTCTCTCTCTCTCTCTCTCTCTCTCTCTCTCTCTCTCTCTATCTATCTATCTATCTATCTATCTCTATCTCTCTCTCTCTTATCCACCCCCACCCAATCTTTTTCACCCGCTAACTTGTTTCTTTTTTTCTCTTTCTCTCTATACGCATGATGAATTGCATTTTGACGCCCTTCATACCGGGTTGTACGCGCAAACGAGAAAACGGAGACACGAAGCGATATTGACCGCCTCATCTCTTACACATTATTGCGTATAGGCGTATTTGTGTACGTATCTGTGGGATGTGCGTTGATTCGACAACCAATCTCTTTTTCTCTATCTCTATGTAACGGTCGTGGATTTGCGAGAATTGGAAGTTCATTCCCCATCAAATTTGGATAGCTTTTTTTCAGTTTTAAATATAATGGATTATAATAGTTAAATGATAAGAAATGTCGATGAACTACATAACGTTATTAATAAATTTGAAAGTAAAACAAGATTGATAAATTTGGAAATATTTGAATACTATAACTTTTTAATTATAAAACATTGTTATAATGGTTTGTTGATATTCTTTTTAAATCGAAACACACACATATATACATATGTTACACTTAAGTAAAATATATCTATAAAAGTATAAGTACATTTATTAATATTGATAATACAACTTTAAAGGATAATATAGCTGTATTTATTAGTAAGTAATATTCTGATTTAAAGTTCTGCATTTAAAAAATATATAAGAACAAGAAACACATTTGAAAGTTCTAAAGATTTGGTTAAATTAGTTTATTTCTTCCTTCTTTATTAATAACGCATTGAAAATCTTGATTTAATTATTTTAATATTTTCTTTTGTTAAAAAATCAAATGTATACATTTTAATCAGTAAAATTTAATATAACGTTAAATTTAAAAAAAAAATCGATTTCAAACATTATTTTATATTTTAAGACTAAGAAAGAAGTATAGAGTTCAAAATCGTCAAAATATTCTATTTTTTAATCAATCATGATATTTGTATTTGTTATGAAATATGAAAAAAGTAATTTATTTGTGAAATTCAAATCGGCGATTATTGTATCTTCTTATTTACATAAAAATATCATTAGGCTTTGATTGGTGATATTAGATTGACTTTTAAAAGCTTAGTAATGATGGATGATAGGTATACTCTATATTATACGTTTACTCTATCAAAAAATAAAAATTGTGTTGGAAGCTTTCTGTTATACAATTTATATGATTATGAACATTAGAAATATTAAATTATTCAAAAATTAAAAATCAATGTATTATAAATACAAATTTAGAGAATACACGATAATATAAAAGTGAATCAATAGTTTTTATACAATATAGCAAATTAATTAATGCACCAAAAGATGTGGAATTTTTTTAATTTACTTCATCGAAAATTGAAGTTATCAAATTTTTTGATATTAAATTCCTAATAAAAAAAATTTCATTGCAGTGATTATCTGAATTTTTTATTCAGCTTATAGCTTATGAAATTCCATGTGAGTAAACTGAACAAAAATCAGTTAAAAATCTAACAATTATTTTAGTGGATTACTATAAAAAAATGTCTTAATTAAAAAAGAAATATATCACGATTTTCGAAGTAATAGAATTAATAGAAATATTTTTTATATTCGATTATCAGATTAATTATTTTAATTATAATCTTTTGAAATTGTTTAAAAATTACGCTGTAATACGATGATTAATCGATAATACGATTTAACGTGTATTAGTAAGAGTTTTTTCGACCACATATTTTATAACTGCATTTAGAGAATACTTTTAAGAAATATTTTTATGAAAGTTTAACATAAAATCTCGAACTATGGGAGTAAAATTATTTGTTATAGGGAAAGAAGAATAATGCCAAAAACGACGATAATCGTTATAAAAATTAATTTTTCAATTCAAATTCTCATATCAATGAATATTACTTTCTACAAACTCCTTTGTAAATTTATGACACTATTACAAGTGAATGAAGCAAATGAATTTTGTTATTTAAACCAACAAAATTACAATATCAAATGGTATTATGCTCGAAGCTAAATAATTTGTCTAGACGTAATACCGTTACAACTCGGATGTCGTTCGATATTTCGAGAGGATCATTTTTAAAGAAAATGCCATGCGGTTCCGCTATTCGTTATTGTGTAAATAAACTTGTTTGTACACACGTGTACTCAATACCATGGGTGTTACGCACCTGGAATAAAGTGGATGCTGCACCTATGCGCATTCTGTCTTTTATAAAATGGAAATCGTTTTTGCATTCGAAATGCGAAATCTCGCTCCTCACCGCTTACGTAGTATCGGCTCTTACACTGGGCGAGGCTCGAGTCCAGCTTGAAAAAAAAGTAATCGTTAAAGAAGAAGTAAGACGTCGAGCGCTCGAGGTCGAATTATCGCAATGTTTATAAAGTCCTCGGATCGCAACGAGCGATATTGGAATGGCACGTCCGCTCCTAGCCACGACAACGGCAAGCGTTGCTGCGTAAGTCGAGCCGATAAGCTACGAAAGGCCGCTCCGGTGAAAGGCTGTCGAAACATCCGCGATAGTCCCGAGGTGGGTTTGCCTGCGTGGAAATAAGTCGGGAGAACAGCGACGTTCCCTCGTTCGTAGGCTTCTCCAATAGTGCCGAGAGAGAAACTTACTCGTGTTCCCGCGAGGAGAGTTCTTTCTCCGTTTATCGAGTCCTCTTCGAGAGGGAGGATATAACGGACTTTACGGTAATCCCGTGCATTAATCATTACGGATGATATAACGTCTCTTTGGTTAAGAACCGTTCTCGAGCTTTCGCGTTTTTCAAAAAGAGAATAGTGTGCAAGAATAGCGTTCCGATTCAATTTGTCGCGTGACATTGTATTTCTAATGAATTAAAAGAATTTAAGAATTTTTAAAGATAAAGCTGCGTCTTGGAAACATCAGCATCGAATCAGTAGAAAAAATTTCTGTACAAATAGCGAAACGATGCGTTGTTGTTTTAAATGATATTTCTAGTGACGCGGTAAATTTTACCGTTTTATGAGGCAAATTTATACTTTATTGAGCAAATTTATACTTTCCCATTGCTTGTATGCGATACAAATTTTATTAAGTTTTAAGGCTGGATAATAAATATTCTTGTAGGTTATGTATAGTTAATAATTCATTGTAACTACTATTTATGCTTTTCTTAGACTCTATATATTGTATTCTTTATTGGATAATTGATAAAATAAAGTATGTGTATGGCTCATACTTGAATAAAAATAAAAATTACTTTAACATAAATATGAAAGTAATGATACAATATAATTCTATATACGATTTATTAAAAAAGATTTATGATAAAGTTGAAACGTGATAATTTTTTTAAAATGTATATTTTTAAAAATTTAATAATAAAGTTAGCTTATTTTAAGAATCCCAATAAAGTACTTTTTATCAATATTATTTCAAATAATTATTTTTTTAAATAACATTTTTTTAGGAATATACATCAATCGTTTTATAAATATATATAAAATCTCTATAACAAATTTATTATCGATATATTTTTATTCATTAACGTTTTGAATTAATTTTTAGAAATTATCGATTCATTTGTATTCGTAATTAAATTTTCCACAATGTTAACTGCTAAAGTCATCGATACTTCCGCAAACAAACCGCATTTTAAAAATAATCGAGTTATTTAAAAAAGTAAATTATTTATTAATGACTAAAGGGTTTTAATTACATAAAAATTTTACATTGTAAATTATTTCATTCGACTAACAATTTTACAAGTATTAATGTTTATAAATAAATACAAAAGATTTTAATTTCGCTATAAATTGATTTTCAGATAATTTATATTGCAATTCAAGATGTTTAAATGTATTTTTAATTTCAATTCACGGTTTATATAATATTAATTCTCAATATATACACATGTAAAAACAAATGATTAATTTCACAATATTATTACTAACATGAATACTTTGTTTTAAAAAAAAAATCGTTACTTTTTAAAGATTGCAGCGTTTGAAGATGTGAATTTCAGAAGGAAGATTCATGTTTAATAACTTTTAAAATAGTTATATACAATTTAAAGACTATTCGTCATCTGAATATTATATTCGTATTATATCTAGCTCTAAAGTTTTCATATTTAACATGCAACTTCTAAATGAATACTTCGTTGATTGAAAAGTCTGTAACGTTCTTATTATAAGTTTTATGAAAGTTTTTATAACATTCTCTTTATTAAATTATTATTTTTACTAGATTATCTATGTACAAAATTTAGATTTTATATGATACATTTTTTTTACTTTTAAATAAATACGGTATTAAAATTTTGAGTGACTTGATATTTTACCGAATGGTTTATTTATTCCGTGTGTATGTTAACTTGAATAAAAAAAGTTATTTTTTCTAGTATATAAGTTATATATATACATTTATACATGCATATAAATGTATGTATGTAAGATAATGGTCTTTTGCGCAGAGTTTGGCGATTCATGATCAAGTTAAATTTTAAACATTCGCACACGTCTATCGGCTTTACGTATCTGAGAAATTCAAAGTGAGAAAGAAAGAATAAAAAAGAAAAAGGAAGAGTCAGAAGCAGAGAGAGCGTGAGAGTGAGAGAGTGAGAGAGGGAGAAAAAGAGAACGAATCTTGCATGCTGTATACCTGACGATTCTTGAGATTTTCTCTTAGGATTCCTGCGGGAAAAGATTCCCTGTTTCTCTTTTTCTCTTACACAACCTTGTCGACAGAAATCTTCTCGGTACTTATAGTAGGATTTTCTTGTTGCATGGCAAACGGTTTTATGGACTTTGCACACTGCAGTTCACGGGCTACTTAATGTTTGCGTAAATGTTTAAGTTTGTTGGCTTCCACTATAAATGAATCTGATACAGAATAGAACCACTTAAAGTTTCACCTAATAAAGTTAGTTATATTAGATATAAATGTTAAAATGTGTACACTATAGTATACAACATTATCGATTTATAACGACATCAATTTTTCATAAAGTTGTAAGAAAATAGTATACAACAAGTTTCTGTAAGATAAAATATAAATATTTTATAATGAAATGGCTTAAGGTTTTATTTGAATTTGAATCAAAAGTTTTTATAATTTGATATGAAAACTACTTGAATTATAATAGAGAAAATTTTTGAGCTAAAAATATATATTTGAAATTCTTAAGTTTTCATATTTCTTTTCATATTCCTTTAATATAGATAAAACTATGTTAAATAATTATTATAGATTTTCGATTTATTCAAGATTTTTTGTGGTTATATTAATAGTTATATCATTAAAATTTAAAGAAGAATAAAGTTTTTCAATATTAACTTTCATCAACCAAATTATTGTTCAAGTTATATATTTTATTTTATAATTTAAATAAAGATAAGAAATCAAATATTTATATTATGTTTGTTATAATTATGAATATATATAATTAGGAAGATTTTTTTTAATTACTCAATACCAGAATAAAAGATTAAATTTTTTAAGAATAGGGAAAATATATATATTGATTAGAAACAAATATTACTGACTAATAGAAAAATAATGATTTTGAGTGTATTCATTTAATACACACATTCAATATTTTGTTTTATAAAAGTAGTTAATTTATTCTTAGATAGTTATTACAGATCGAATGTTTTTCATTAGAAAATTTCAGTAAACATAATATTTTTATTCTGTAAATAAAGTCTTATAAATAATTGTAATAAAATGTGTTTTTAGATAAATTTTAATCCCCTGAATTATCAAACGTATTAAATACATATATAATATATTACGTTTTATGTTTACCTTTTGTAATATTACCGTTAAGATGTTTAATTCGATATTATAAATTTTTTGTTTTATTATAAAAGAAATGTAAATAAAACAGGATGTTACGTTATTTTATTTATGGCAATGATATTAATAAACACGTTAAAAATATTTTAAATATTTTTTTAATAGAAAAATAATAATAACATTTTAAGAATAATTAAAGAGAATCATTTTCTATGTATGTATACATCTAAATAATATAGATTTTATTATAAATTAATATTTGTCTATTGCAATCAATATTATTAAATTAAAAAATAAAATTTAGTTCTATGAATTACATATTTATAATATTTAATTAGATTAGTAATTTTTTTCTATTATCAAGAATATATTTAACTAAATTTTAATTGAAGTTACTATTTTTTGAATTTAGATATTAGTTATTGATTTGATTCTTGATGTACACTGATAACGATTGACTTATTTTGAAAATTTTAAGAATTGAACCTTGATTTGTTTAAAAGATTCAAATACAAAGTTAGTTTACTGAAAATAAAACACGCATATTTATTTAAATAATTTAGGTTTATGTGGATAAATTTATAATTCTTATACTGAAAGTTTTGTTCTGTGGCAGTTTATTTATACATTTCAATAACAGTTATTTTTTCAGAACTATAATGTAAAATATAAACCAATAAAACAGTAATAAAACTAGAGATCTTCATAAAGAGATTTATGATATTGTAAAATTTTAGCTTTATGACATTGTACCTGTTATGTTTATTGTAATACCTTTTTACATAAATGTAATATTAAAAAATATACATTTGAAGGGATTGAATAAAATCCGATAAAATAAAAATTTTATCGATCATATTACATCATTAATTTTTAATATCGTAATTCATGAAATTATTTAGTCTGACAATTATAATTATCTTTTTATTAAGATCATAAATTTCAACAAAACGATCAACCCTGTTTAATTATGAAAAAAATAATAATGAAATACATAACATTGATAATAAATCTTTGAGATAAACATAAATACATAAATATGAATATCGCCAAATGGCTTTCAAAATAATTCTTAATCTTTTTTCGTGTGTATCATCCAAGAAAAGGTAATTGCCTTCTATATCTGTCAGTATTTTTAGATCCTTTAAATCACTTCTCTTCTATTTTTCCACTTTATATTTGTTCTGTTCTTACTACGGTACATATTCATGCCGAGTAACATAAAGCAAAACCAGACGAAATAGGAAAACCATCAAGATTTCCACCTCTTCAACAAAGTAGAGAAAAACTTTAATTTCCAGAAATCTCCCAGGAGTTTTGTCTCGTCGGTTTTCTGGTGGTAGCTCGTCTCTCTTTGTTCCGGATTCTGGAACGTTGCGTTACTATGCCTGCAAACCTTCCCTCGGTTTCGCTTTCATGCACCTGATAGAGTCAGTACGAAGGGGTTTCGGTTGGGTGGATTAGGAGGAAGTGTGAAAGAAAGATAGATAGATAGACAGAGAGAAAGAGAGAGAGAGAGAGAGAGAGAGAGATAACCAGACAGACAGATTGATTGATTGATAGTAGTTATTGTATAATACTCAAAAAAGTATAACAAATGTGATCGTTTTAAAATTTTGACCATTAGCGAAGATAACATAATTTTTTAATTATTTATTTATAATTCCAAACTTCTTTTACAACAAAAAATTCGAATTTACAATAATTAAATTTCCGAGATTTATTACAATATAGAAGTAAAATGATCTAAGGCTTGAATTACTTTAAATATAATATTTTAACATTAATGAATTATCATTTATACTAAAAATTTAAACAAATATTTCATAAACTTGAGCTTCAGGACAAAATCAATTTTTGTTATTCTAAAGCTAAAATTTTATTAGTATTTAATTATTCATTTAAAATATAATAAAAAGTTATAAAAAATTTAAAAATTTAATTTGATAAGTTTTATATAATTTTTATTCATATTAACTTATTTTTAAAGTTTAAAAAGTCTTACAAGCGTACAATTTGATTTCATCGGATACATTTATAACAAAATTTATTTGAATTGTATTATAGAAGCTTCAAAAATCAAATTAAATTATCCATTTTCTAGGAATTTAAAAATAAGATAACGAATAAAAATTTCAATATGAACTATACGCATGTGAAATTTTTGGACTATCTCTGTAAACAAAATAAATATTTATGAATAAAATTGCATGAATGAAACGTCAAGTTGCCTATTTTACTTTTTATTTTAATATATTTCATATTGTTTATATCTTTTGTTAGAATTTTTAGAATAATTTTTTGTATTATTTTCAATTGAATAAACTTTTGTAGATAAATATATTTTTAATATAATTAATATATTTATGAATTAAAAATGTCGAAGTCAATGTTTTGTTTATTATATATTTAATATATTTAATATATTTAATATATTTAATATATTTAATATATTTAATATATTTTATATATATTATATATTTTTATTTTTTATTGAATATTCTATGTTTTACATGAATATCGCTTTTCGAAAAATATACTGTTTGACTTGATGTTTATGCAAAAATGTATTGTGTAAAAACAATTGTTACAATTTTGTTTTATAACAGAATCAGAAGTATCTAATAATTCTATCAAATAAGAGAATTTATAATTTTATAATCGAATTCTTATTTTAACATCTAAAATATAATGAGCTTAATCTGATTATTTAAATTAAATAAATAAATAGAATATTTTAGTATAATGAAATATTATTTTTTTAAATTTGATATTGATATTTATATCTTAATTACAGTTCTGTATATCTACTCTTATGATAACATACAATCTACTTTGTAGTATTGACGATGTTAGGAACAATATTTCTTCATTATCCTTTCTGCGTGATTTTATTAATATTTTCTAAGAGGTAATATAGAAAGATATATATAAAGGAGCGTTAAAAAATTCTAAGTTTGCGTTTTATCTAAACTTATCAAATGACGAAAGGTAGACAAAACTAAGTGCGTTCTTTAAGATTTATACCGTTTATCCATCAATTTGCAGAAGCTTTTATAAGTAGAGAAAAATAAGCAAATTTATAAAACTTAAACGATAAATCTTTACCTACTTATTAATTATCTAATAATTATAGAAAGTTATGGAAATTTGGATGTGATGCGTCGTATATAAAAGATATCTACTCACGAAATGGATAACTGAAAAACATCAAAAAAATAACTTCAAATAATTTAAGAAAAATATTTATCTTTTGAGAAATTAAAAAAAAAAAATTTTAATTTTATGAATAGTTAAACATTAATTAATTATTATTAAAAAAATATTGAAATATCTATTATACAAATAATTAATTTGCTACCAATCGTCAAATTTACAGTTTCATTATCTCGAGTTTAATGAATTTAAATAGTACTATAAATAGTCAAAAGTATAAAGATTTTTATCCGTTTGATAATGGTATTAATTTTACAGGGTTAACAGAGTTTCCTCTTCACTGGTAAAAGTCGTCCGTCGCAGATATGAAAATCCACCCTCTCTGAGTCGCGGACGTCGAATAAAAATACGCAGTGGTCACTCGCTCGAAATATAATTTTGCCCTTGACAATGGACATTCGCGTAGGAAGATGGTGGTTCAGGCTGTTGGAGTCCGACGGCGAAGGTCGGGCGTCGCATCCGGCGCAGACACTGTAAAGGAGAATCGCTTCTGCGGAGGCGACCGGCCATAAGAGAGCGATCGAAATCTCAGCTCGAGCCGGGAAACGCAGAAGCTCGATGCACGAGGATATCGAGTAGGAGGCGAAGGAAGGGACCCGGAGTGGGAGAACGGACGCGATGCGTGAAAGCATCGATCACGAGGACGGAGGTACTTTATACGCACGACTGCAGCGCGTTCGAGGGTCGACCGCGTCACCGTCGGGGGACCGGCAGCTGCTCTGGCACGAGCCGTGTCGAGGCGCCGCCGGCGTACCAAGAGACGGCTTTATTCCTCTTTCTTCTTCTTCTTCTGTTTAGATGTATAGCTACACGTGTTTCTGATTTCGTTTACGTTGTTAACGCATCCATTTAAATACTTGGCTTCTGCGCTCTAGGTCACGGTGCGTGAGTCCTTTTCGGAGACCTTTCCTTCTCCGTCGGCAAACTTTCCTTGAACTATTTTAAGAAGTATTTTTGGGGACTCGAGTAAATATTCCGCAAAAGCTTTGCGACCGGTACCGATTAATATCGTTTACGCGCAATTTAAGCGAAACGACTTCTAAATATTTTCGGCTCAATTTTTCTGATCATTTTTCGAGAACGATAATTTTTTGTTTATTATTACTTTGTCCAAGATTATTGCCGTCGGTATATAAAAGAAACAGTATTTACTCGTTTCAAAAATTAAATTGATACATGCTCCTTGTTAAGGTTCTTTTGTTCAAAGATAAATTGTATGTCCTACTATTGTTTATTTATATTTGATAACAACGACAATTAACAAGAATAATGTACGATAAAAATCGATGTTTCTATTTTTACCTTTTTATTTTAAACTTTCTAAAAACTTGCGAACCCTGTGAAAGCTCGAGCACAATTTTTTCTCGTCGAATCTATACGAGCACGGATGTATACATACCAAACAATAACCGTAAGTTGAAAGCTTTATAAGAGATATAAAGTAAAAAGTCAACTCGTAAAAAAGACTTCATTGGTACACTAAAGGCTATAAAAGAATAAAAGGAATTGGTCGATATACTCGCGAAGTTTTGTTAAACGTGAATGTACTATTTCACATAAAAAAATTTTGTTGTATTCACTTTGATTGTCTAATTCGTTTGAAATATTTATGCTACAATTCGTAAGTTATTATATATTTTTCAATAAAATTTTTATTTATAATGAAATATTTCAATGGAATTTTTTAATAAAATCTTCTTTTAAATCCGTAGTTTTTTTATCGAGCATCAATAATTTTATGAATAATAATAAACATTTTTCAATTTTTTAACGATATAAATAAAATACAGAATAATTAAAATTTACCGACCAAGTTGAACCCTCACTTTCATACTAAAAATTCAGAACATCATATATTTGAAGTTTAACTTAAGAATAATTAAGTAGTATTAATATGTAACATTATTAAAAAAAAGATGTATTATATTACAATAGTACGACCCTATTATTAGTCCTTAAAAAATTATGAAAAATTATTTTGGCATATTTGAATTATATATTATTGAATATGATATTTTCAATATTGTTTGTCAATATATCTTCTTTATAATTAACTATTATAACTTTTAGGAAAAAAATAATCAAATTACATTGTGGAACTATAAATATTTTACACAAAAATTATGTAACGATCTGTTGAAAACTTCATAAAAGAGTATACTTCAGTAAAAAATCAATTTAATTATTATAAATCATAGTATAATATAATTATTTTTATTTATTATATTTTTATCTTTGATTTATTTTAATGTAAAGATTTTCACAAAACATATAATTTATAATTAATTGTACTTTGTTAAATATTTTGAAGTCATGAATTTTTGCATTTGCACAAATTTCAAATTTTATACAAAATACTAATTTCAGTTATAAATTTAAGTATTCCTCAGTGTTTATAAAAAATATATATTTACTGAAGAGTGATCTTTCATAATGGAATATTTAATGTTCTTAGTACTAACGAAATTTCTTTCGAGCTATATGCTAGAAACTTGAAAATGTAAATAAATATAAATTACCTTTTATTTTAAGATATATTTTTTTAAATAGATAGTACTTATTAATATAAATCTCTACATTTATGTATAATTTATTATTAATATTTTGAAAAAAGATTCTTAGTTGTAAGCTTAAGCGCTTCGTTAGATTTTTCAAGAGAATTTTAATTACTGAAATTATAATATAAAAATACACAAGGAATAGAAAATGTCAATATAAAATTTATTATTTTAATGAGCTGAATAATATATATTCATATTAATTTATCATTGGTTTCAATGATATTTGACTTGAAAAAAGATCGGTATATCTCTTTTGGAAAAATTTTTTAGTTGAGTATTATTGCATATTTTGAAAGGTATTTAGATTTTTTACAATTCATTTTACATTTAATTTTTAATATTTTTTTAGTTTTAATTTTTTCTTTAATGAGATGTATACATTGTATACAAATACAATAAGCTTATTAAAAAAAACTATTTTCACGAGAAAATTTCATGAATTTAATTATATCATAATAATTAATTTCTTTTTTGTTTTACTTTTTTCGGTATATACATGAAATAGATCCATTTCTTACTTTCATTGCACAAGAATTCATGTTGATAAATATAATCATTTTAATAGATAATTATTGGTATGTATGTCTGTATGTGAATAATTTTATAATAAATATATATTTTTTAAATAATAAATTGATATGATGTATAATTTAAATTCTAGTATAAATATTAACTGATTATTACAATGGAATAAATTTTAATGTGCGAAAAGTTTCTAAAGATGAAAATATTTATTAAAGACTTTAACTTCTTCGAAATTTATGATAAACATGCAAAAAACTACTAATGTTTACTAAACTAGACAATATAAAATATACAATTTAAACTATTGAATTTCAATTCATAAATGATATAATTAATATCAATGATCAATAGCCGTACAATATTAGATATTTCATTGAATTAAATTATATAAAATTTTTATAAAAAATTCTATAACGTTTCAATAAATATATAAAAAAGGATTAGTTATTAATGTTTAAAATTTAAAAAGCATTTAATTTAATATTTTAAATCTTGTCGACAAATTTCATTTTTTAGTGTCAAGTATGTAAAAATATATTTTTTCATTCAAGATATTATTAAAAATTAAAATATCCTTGGAGAGGTAAGTTTGTGATAGCAGATTAATCTTTTATATTTAATAATAAGCCAAAGGGATTAAAAATAGGGGATGATATATCATTCTTATAATACAAAAATTTTTAAGTAATTTTCAGCTTTTGAAAAAATTTTTGATTTTTTTTCAAGAATATAATTGAGTATTATATTAGTTGAAAATTTCTATCGATATAATTTAATGATGATAGTAGCTGTGATATTCAAAAATTTTTGCATGGCATACAGTTAATACTTAAACTTCTACAAGGCATATCAGTGATTATTACGCTTATATGAAAAGATCTAAGCTACAGCTATACATGACCTGATGTAATAGTTATAATATGTTACCAGTTAAAAGCTTTTTTTGCAAGCATGAAATTTGCACGTACTATAAGCAAGTATAATTATCATATAAGAATTTTCGTAAATTGAGTAACGATTTAGATTGATAACAGTAAAAGTTGATTTGTATGTTATGAAAATATGTTATAAAAACGAGCAATATTTAAATTGTAAATTCCAAAATTCAGAAAACGATTTTAAACCGATTTTAAGTTTTACAAAATTATGAAATAGTGCATGATAGAATGGAAATATTTAATTCTTTTTAAAATATTTACAATTTTGTTATAAAATTTTATAATTACTTTTTAAATTTATACATTATTTATATGTATATATATTCAATTTTCTAAAAATATTTTTAAAAAATTCTATAAGCCTTATACAATAATATAATTATAAAAATTTCAACAAAATTTCATATTTCGATTTTTGTAAGATTCATAATAAACGTGTTCTTATTTTTTTAATGTTTCTCTATCAAAGTATGTAATACTTAAAATTGTTTCCTGGTGATATCTATAACAGAAGACACAATATCAAACTTCCCCACGCAACCTATCGTGCCAGCAATTCATCTATAAAGTTTTTGATTAAAATCCTTCAATTTATATAAAACTCTAATTTTATAGTCATTCAAACTCTACTACAGTAGTATATTACTTTAAAAATATATTGTCCTTCTTTTATGCTTTATTTGAAAGAAATTTTATACAATCTCATAATATTTTTTGTACAATTACTTTTATGGTACAATTATGGTAGTACAAAGTATAATTGAGCATATCTATGCTATTATAATATTGTAACAGATGATCAATATGTTTAGATTTTGAATAATTATCAAAAATTTTGTTTATTCAAAATTGCATGAAAAAATCTATTCAGTAGATGACTTAATGATTGTTCTTAAAATATTATATTATGCATTTTAAATTTATTCGATATTAACATTACATACTATATTAAAATTTTGCACATATTTCAGTCGGCATTGATTATTTTATTGTTTATAAAGCTTGTAAGTTCTTATTAATATTTTTTGCATTCATTTAGCATATAATTCTCTATTTTAAAAAACATTAGAGTTGATAAAATAAATTTAGGTTTTTTAACAATAATTTTAATTTGTTTACATTTATTATAATATATATTTAATTCAAGAGATTTTTCCAGGAGATTTTTCAGTTTTTCAAGTAAGAAACCAAAATGTAACTTTAAAGTAAAATAATGGCAAAAAAATTTTTTAAACGAAGTATTTCTTTGGAAAACTAAAATATTAAGCTTTACTTCAAAATGAAATAAAAAAATATCGTATAAAATTCAAAGAAAATTAAATTATTTGAAAATGCATATTTAATACCTTTAAATACTATTTAATTATGAAGTTTGAGATAGCGAATTAAGTTATCGATCAGTTTCAAATTCGGTCTCATATCAATTTTATTATTAATTTAACATTTTTTATAACTAAATCTTAAAAATTATCTCGGAAAAAGTTACAATTTTAATTATAATATTATACTTTTACAATATATTTCAGTTTAACGTTTAATAATTTTAAATTTGAATATTTAAAATCAAAATTCATGTATAACTCTTTATGATATTTAAGAATTTTTTTTATAAGTTTTTCTGCCAAATGTCACTACCAAGTTCCCATAACTTTCTAAAATTGATAGATAATTAATAAGTAGATAAATATTTATACTTTACGTTTTATAAATTCACTTATTTTTTTCTACCTATAAAAGCTTTTGCAAATTGATGGATAAACGGTACAAATCTTAAAGAACGCACTTAGTTTTGTCTACCTTTCGTCATTTGATAAGTTTAGATAATTCAATCTTACAATTTTTTAACACTCCTTTATATATATCTTTTTATTCCATTTCTCTAAAAATTTGAATAAAGTTACGTAGCAAGGTAATATAATAAACAGGTAATATAACAGCAAGGTATATAAACTAAATTAATTACTTTTACAACGTAATTTTAAAGAATTATTAGATATTAATAAACAGAAATCATACAAAATTCTTATTACTAAGTCTTCAATGATTAATAATGTATTAGAAATATCTTTGCTTAGATTGATTGATATGGAATATATAATTAAAATCAATTTAGCAAAAATTTAGTAATAAAACAGAAATTATAATGTTAAATATAAAGAAAATAAAGTTTTTGTTTATATTGCGTAAGAACACATCCATAAAAATTGAACGTAATTATTTTAATCATGTTATTTGTCTGAACTAATATTTAAGCTGAAGGTGTCTTTTAACGATAACCATATTTTATTTTGGGATTTGAGAAATTCTATATTTATATATAATATATACACATTTGGTAAAAAAATGGATTCAATAATAATGTCATTAAATTAGTTTGATTATTTGTAAAATTGAAGTTGATGTTTAAGCATATAATTTTAATACATTTATAATGTTTAAAAAGTTATTATAAGGTGGTTATTAGTTATTTATATATTTAGAGTATACAGTATATGTATATAATATATATACAGTAAATATTTAAATTACACAGTAAAATTAATATTTTTTACCAATAAAAGCCATCATGTTTTAAATAGTTTTTTAAATTTAAATATATCTCATTTTAAGTTTTATAATTTTTGATATAAACATTTCTTGTAACCTTTGATGAATATATTATATATATCCTTTAATTTAGAATAAAATTTTTAGATTTAATATTTTATAGTTTACTAGGATTAGAATTTTAATATGTAAAAAATATTGTATTATTCTGTATATGTATACAGAACTTTTTTAAATGAAACGAAGTTTAAATAGAGTTACTTTTTTAATAAATTTCACAAAGAATTATTATATCGACACACTGTAAATTCTTATTATTAATGCTGAAGGTTCTTTTTTGTATATTGTACAGAAAGTCTTGTACATATTAACGGAGGCATGAATTTTTGATAACGAGAAAATGCAAGTGGATATCATCGCGAATATTTAAGTGGAAAAAGCAAGGCTGAATAATTTGATCGTTAAAGCGCAACGCATATTTAGACCATCAAATTTCTCGAAAAATAGATGAAAAAATATTTCTACGTATTTTATCAGCGTACGTAACAACTTCGTCGATAATAAGTGATATAATTAAATAATTAATAACTTAAAATGAATTCGTAGTTTCTTTCGTACAAATAAGTTTTAGGATTAATCGTATAAAATTGTTTGAATCTGACTTTCGAAGAAGATCCTTTTAACGAAGATTCGTCGCGGGCATTTTCACGCGTGCATTCGATGCAAGCTTGCACGGAACGTTCGGTTGATCTTGATATGCGAATAATCGTCTTTAAACGAGATTAAATTAGTGAATGACAATCCTAACGAACACAATGCTTATTCTAAGAAGAACGCTGTCAAAGAATTCCACATCGCTGTTTCTGGCTTTGTAAGTTACTATGGCATTCATTAGCCTCGTCGAGCTGAATTGCGTAGCCTACGACAATCGATTATCTTTCTCACACTCCCTTTCGACAAAGACGAGCCCTTATATCTTCGCCTTTTGTACAGTCATTATCATGTAAATCATGAAGCGACGCAACGGGACTCCCTCCACACATCGAACCCTGCATTCAAAATTCATCGCTTTCATTTCCACGCGCCTCTCGCTGGCGTTGATTCCATTAAAAGGCAAGCAGAGACGGACGCGAGGAGCCAGTAGAACCATGGACTCGATAAGCGGGTGGTTTCATAACGAAACGAGAACGAAAAATGGGAAAGCAGATCGATAATTCCCGAGGAGAAATCGCCTTTAATCAGGCGTCTCTCACCCCTCCCTAGACTTTCGGCGCCTCCTCGACATTGACATGGAGGAGAGAGAGAGGGAAAGCGAGAGACACCTCGAGGGCGCGGGTCGAGCTGTTTAATTATTTTTATGTTGATATCGGTGCAGCGCCGGGGGGGAGCTGCTTAGCGTTGTGGTTTCTCCGTTCACGGCTGTCAGGGTTCGCTTTTTCCCTTCCGTTTTGTTTAGCCGCGCGAGCGTTGCTAGCGACGTGTAGTGCTTCGAACGCGTCCCGGATTCGAGGGGTGGCCGCGCTCGTCCCATCTTCGGTAGCCTCTGGCCACCGTCGGCAGGGCGACCGAGCCGAGCTGCGCCGACGGAGACAAACTACGCGTGGATGAAGGACGTAATTTTTCGCGAGCCGCGCCTCGCTCGACGAGACGATGAAAATAAAGAACTTATACGAGATTTTATACTGCATTCTTCAGATTTTCAACGCGTAATTTGCAATATTTTTTATAAATAAGGATATAAATTACAAAAATTACAATTTTATTTATCGAGATATTTTATATCCTCTTTATTTTCGGGTCGATCGAAATTCAGTCTTGTAATTTCCAAATTATCCACTTTTCAAAAGTGGATTATCGTTTCTAAAATGAATTTTTAGCGCTTTTACTTTCGTCGTGATCAATGATTCGTAAAGCTCGATGTAACGAAGTAAAAAACTAAGTGAAAAAAACAGTTCAATTTGCCTCAAATTTATTTTCTCGCTGATAAAGTTGTTCGAGAGCTGCGTTTAAAACGTTTGATAAATCGTTACGATAATTTTAATATAACGTGATAATATTTAAACGTGTTCGGTTCGAAGAGGGTTCAGGGATCGAAGAGGGAGGTTATGTTGGTGGTTAAGTCAAAACACTCGTTCACGAATATCCGATCGAGCGCACATAATACAGCGAACGCGTTCCTTGCCTCCGCGAGGTATCGAATTTTCTTCGAAGTAGCATTTTGTACAAAGACTGCGCTTTAGCATAAATCAAAGTATAAAACAGCGTGCACTTGTAAATAAAGTAAAATAAAGCATCGCAAGACAGCGCGGAATCAGCGGGACGTGAGGCGCGCGAGGAGGGAAAGACCGAGGAACGGTTGTACCACTGGTAGAGACGAAACGGTGGATAGATGGAACGTTAGGGACGATGAAGACCCTTTTGTGTGTCGGTGGATTGCGAGAAAACGTTGGGTAGTGCGTAACGGCAAAGCGAGAAGCGGGGATGTTTCGCTTTCTGATGGTTGATGGTTGATTGCGAAATAGAGAAGCGCCGCCCGGAGAGAGATTACGACGCTACGAAGCTAGGAATGCACCGAACGGAAAGGAGCAGCGAGAATTTATGAAGCTTGAAATTACTCGGCGTTCATTCGGAATGGAAAAAATGTCATCCGTACGATCGTGTGGAGGATGTGGGTGACGGTGCAGAGGGAGCTTGGAAACTTTACCGAGATTGACGTATTCGACGATTGCTCTTTTACTTTTCCGAACGCCTTGCAATCGCGAATACTCTTAACAACGCAGTCGATTCTCGCCATCTGTTAACCGAATCACCCTTGTCTGTGCGAACTTGATCGAGCTTCGAAACAACCTTTTTATCAATCGCATTGTTTTTTTTCTTTATAAAAACGGACTTCAACGCTTTTCGGTATCGAAGATTTAAGTTTTGTGTTCTTTGTTAGCTTGTTTAATTTATTTATTCCTTTTTTTACTTAGCTCCTACGGATTCAAGTATACGTAACGATTTGTAGAAAATATTTCGGCACTTTTGTTTTTATTTCGGTTTTATGTCTTCATATAATTATTTTTCCTCTTTTCAAAAAAGTGTTTAATTTAAAATGACATTTTGATGTAGCGGTCGAAATATTTTTATCTGTTTTATGAAAAGATAATATCCGTCATTTTTTCTCGCGTGTCTTGGATATTAACGTGTAGGTTAAAATACGAGTAATCCTTATTAAATTAGTAAAAATTATTATATTTATTAAAAATAGCTAATTTATATAGTACATTTCTCCTATAAACAAGATTGAAACAAATAAAGTGCACGTTAAAATGAAAATTATACTTCATAAAGTTAATAAAAACTATAAATAACGTTCATATTTTTATCGAATTTCGATTACGGTTTTAACGTGTAAGTAACAACGGTATTATCTGTTTATATATGAAATTAATCGTTGGAATAAATGTTTTTTATTTAATATAAGTTTTAAAGTTATGAACATAATATAATTTAATAATTATATTCTAGAATTCTAAATCTATAAAATGAAAACAGGGATGCTAATTTAATCTTTGGATTATGAAAACACCCATTTTTATTTTTGGTCATATATTCATCAAGAGATTTATCCTTATTTATCTTTATTCATTCATTTTGAATAATTCTTAAGTTATTTTATACCCCTTTTGAATTATTCAAGCGTGTCATTTTGTAAGTTAAATTATTCGTCCAGTTATTGAGATACAATCTTTCTTAAAATTTTTATATTCATTTCTATAAACGATGAAATTTTAATACTAATATATGAAATAAAATTTAATATAACAAGAAATAATGTACCCAATATACGAATGAATATGAAACTTATTTTAAAAAAAGGTATACAATAATATTGAAAGGTTATTATTGAAAAAATGAAATATATATTTATAGATAAAATTAAACAATAATAAATTAGTTATAATGATCTTTAAAAAATTCATATACAAATATATTTTTGAGCTTTAGATTAAATTTTTTTATTTATTATTTTAAAAAAATTAAAGAAATAAAGTTGTTGTGCATATGAATGAAATCTAAGGTATGATTTACAAAACGAAAATATCAGTAGTCCCAATATAGTTACGAACATAAATTCTCATAAAGTAAGATTAGAAATAGGTTTAAAGATGCTAAAGATAAAATATTTAATAATTTTATTAATATTTAATCATTTTTTTACGTATTTCTGAATAACTGCAAATTATTTTTTAGAAAATAAATATTTGTTTAATAAATACGGTTCCCCTGATCTCAACTGACTTTTGATTAATCAAGATAAATAAAATTAAAAATGAATAATGTATCAATAAATTTTTTAAATATGGGTTATGTTTGTTACAAAGTTAAAATAATTAAGAATTTTTAATTGTTTAAAGAAGAATTGTATTGATTCTGTTTATAATTTTATTATTTTAATCTTACTATATAAATTTTTCGATAATATATCTGCAGAATTATTACAGCTAATTGAAATTTTAAACTTTAAATTATATGCTTAAATTAGTTTATCAATAATCTTTTCCGTCATATAAAAGTTAATTTATTTAGAAAAAAATGGTGTAATTTAAATTAAAATTAAACTATCAATATTTAAATAAAAGCCTTTGTAAATGTAATACCATTTTTGTTAATATTAAAATAAAGTGAAACAGGCAAATTTTATTCAAATAAAAGTAGTTTTATTATATATTTTAATATAAAGATAGTATATTTATTATAGTAGTTAGAACATCATCTTAGATCAGAAAAGGTTAATAAATTGAAAAACGTCGATGCGATAAAATGCGCTTCATGTTTATCATCGTCGGTACCACGTAATATATTACATTATAGACAAGTTTTTTTTCTTTATCTTTACTCACGTGGTTTGTCTTTCCGTAATTTTCAATTCTTCGCTTCATCTTTCATACTCCCTAGTATTTTTTACTTTTTTTTACTTTTTTCGATAATATTGTTCTTTTACATCTACTCGTTTCATGTTTTTCTCATTCGAGTCCGTATTATCCTGCTTCTCACTTTCATTTAATATTTTTATGTTTGTTCTCCATTTTTTTCCTCATTTGTTAGCACTCATTTATTTTCATGCAGTGAATTCTTTAGAGCCTTGTGTGTCCTTATCGCTGTTTAACAGCCTTTCACAATTTTTCATTGTGGATCTCTTCTTCGGTCTTATGATTCTCATTCATTTTTCATTCTCTCATCGTGATTTTATTATCTTATTTATATATTTTGCAAAATAAACCGTTTATTAAAAACCATACCGAAAAGATTATTAATTAATTTTAATATTTATTTATAATATAAATAAAAGTATAGTTGTACATTAGAATATTTTTTAATAAATAAATAATTTCCATCAAAGTGATTTAAATTTATTTAATTTTAGAAATGACACAATTATAATTAATTGAGTAACATAAACATTATTTCTTTATTAAGTATATTAATTATATTTTATAAAAAATCTGTAGATACGAAAAAGTAACTTTTGTTATTTTCAAAAATGAATCGGAAGCGGTTTTATTAGAAAAGCGAGCGTTGGTTTTCTCAATATTTGTTATCATAAAGCTAAAACTAATATATTGCGGTAATCTTTAGAAAATACAATAGAAACGAAATGATATAATATAAAGACACTTAAGATTTAGTAATCATTATTGTCATATTTTCTCTTGTCTTTTATACTATGTTTTACGCATCGGTGATATTACGTTTGTCGCCATCGTCTTTGTAAACAGCTTTTGTGCAATTTTTTACAGAAAATTTAATTATATTTTTTTCATCCTCTACATCTATTATGCGTTGACGCGGGAGTTTAAGTATCGCGAGGCTATTCATACACGATCACCGACGGCAAGCCACATTTATATTAATAGAAACTTGTTCGTGCATACGAGCGTCTTCGTATAGGAGGATGTGAGAATGCATCCGAGAAAAACAGTTATTTACTTATTCGAGAGCTATAGCGTTGATAAAAAGATATTACTCGTGTTACCATCTCGTTTTCACTATTACTATTACTCACACTTGTCTTGTCGAGCATCCCTAATTTGTTTGAAGACGTAGCGCTTAATTCAAAACACGCTGTGCTTGCGCGCCAATTTCTACCACTAGCCTTTTGCTGGCTTTACACCTTATTTAGCTCTTTTGCTTGTCTCAAACGAAATATTTTATCTTTTTATTTACTCTTTGGATGTTTTATTTCTCTGTATAAAACGGCAATTCACTTCGTATGTTTTCTCTGAGAGATTTATATTTTTCTGTATTTATTTCCTTTAGTTAGCTTTTAAAATTAAATAATTTTTTAAAATAATTTTTGTAATAAATTTCTTTCATTGAATATTTTTTACTTTGTAGAAAACATTGGAAATTATAAATCCTTATTTCTTTTATATTTGTTGAATCTTTAATTAAAATGCATATATATAATGATGATAACGTTTGTTTGAGTCTATATTAAGTTAAGAAATATTTCGTAATCGTATTAAAATATGAGAATATTCAATATGATATATTATTTATTTTAAATACTTTTAGGAGTATTTAAAGAAGTGAAACTAATTTTTTGTAATAAATACTGCTTTAATTACATTTCTAAATTTATAATGTATAATTTACTATTTTTTTTTAAATATTTAAAATAATGTCATCGATTAATTAATCAAAGAGATGCATTAATATTGTGCAGCTGTTTACATATTTTATAGAAATATTAATATTAATGATTTATACATTATTTATATATACACTTTTATTTTCTGATATTTTGCCTAATTCTATAAAAACAGAGGACGAACCGTTTCGATTTTTATTGCATTCTGTGTAAAATCTCTAAAATGCAATATATAACAAAGTATTTTCAATGTTTAAATTATTTTTCTCTTTTATAAATTTATGAATACATTTTATCTGTTTTTTACTCATTTTCACATCCTTATTTTGAATAATATTATAAATATCATGTTTTAATTATTAGAAATAATTTTATGTTTAAATTTAGTATATATATTTATAAATTTTTTGATAATATTTATATATTATATATATATATATGCAAGTTCAATTTTAATTTTTTAATAATGAATGAAAGGAAATATTTTACTTTTAATGTTAAGTCTTTAATATTTTAAATTATAATAATATATATTATTGTTTATTAGTTATATATAGTAAATAATTTTAAAACAATAATTATTAGTTTTAATAATTAAATATTAATATTATAGAAAGATTATTATTTTTATTTTTAACAGTATTTATAAAAAACAAAATTAATTTTATAACATCGATAAATAAATTCTATACATACATATTTATAAATAAAAAAAATTTATGGATATATGATGTTCGAAATAGTAGATTTGAAGTTAATTAAAGTTATTTAATAAATTTTTATTTAAAAGCGTTTGTATTTAAATTTTATATATCTCGAATTAAAAATATGATCGTTTTTTCACAAGCCAGAAAAATAATATTATCCGGAACTTTCTTTGAACTCGAAATTGTGGGCTAAATATTACTTCTTTTTCCTTTTTATCAAAAAAATATTTGATAACAAATTAAACATTATAGTATTAATTTTTTAACTATTTATAAATTACGATACAAGAACGATATTATTTTCTTAATATTGATCACAATCGATTTGTAGTCTATCGTATTATAATATATAAAAATATTTAATAAATTTTATTCAATTAATAAAGAATTTATCGATATCCTAAAGTAACTTATTTGTAGTAAAATTTATTATACCTATTATAATCCTAAAACTATTCTCATTAAATAAATAAGAAATATCTTTTTTTAATAAAATTTTTTTTAATTTTTTTTATTTGAAATTTGTTAAATTATAATTAATAATTTGACCTGATTAAATATAAAATTGTAAACACTCAAATTTTAGTTTAAATTTATAGTTAATATTTGAACAGAATTTTTTTCATAAAATAGTTTTTAATAAATTAGAAGAAAAGTATATATTTAGAAAATGTATTAAAGTAAATTATAAAATAATATTATAAGATTAAGGTACAAAAATTTATTGTAAATCTCATATTTATATATTTCAAATATTAAATCGAATAAAAAATATGCAAATATGCAGTGCGAAATTGTTAATTATTAAATTATTAATTAACTATTAATATATATATACACGATTCTGTTTGGTACATATATATTTGAAATATTATTAATAAAATTATTAAAATAATTTTCTTTTAATAATTAAAATTAATACAAACATTTTTTACTTATATTTCAGAAGTTTAGGATTTAAAGTAATAATTATGTATTAAAATATTAAATTAGCTTTCATAAGCTTATAGAAATAATATATTTTTAGATATTTAATATATTTTAATATACTTTTAGATATCATTATTCTATAATTTTTGGTAATTAATTCCAAGAAACAAACGACAACTAATTTTATATCTAAAATTTATTTTAAAATTTTTAAAATCTAAGACAATCTTAATGAATTTTATTTTACATAAATTACTTTATAAATAACGAATACGATATAAGATTTAATATCGACAAATATATATTGTATTTATAACTTATAAGTTCAAGGATATTAAAGTATCCTTGGAAAATGTTTAAATTTTTTTATATTGAATTTGGCCTATTGATATTGAATATGGTACTAACGCAATATTATTGTGTTTTATAAATTACGAGTGATTTTTTACCTAAAAATAGAGAATATAAAATAAAAAAAATATTGCTTTACATCGAGCTCTTGAATCTTTAAAAAAAAATAAATTTTGTTTACGATTGTAATTAAATTTTGCGGCATAAATTACTATTTATTACATGTTTATTTGTACTATTAGATACTACATCGAGGCACTTATTAAATATTCCTTCTCTAAAATTTACTTTAAGGTCGGTCATCAATAGTTGATTCAGAAGCTTACCACGAGACGTGACAAAGTTTAGAAGCTACTATAATCTTCTCTTAGTTCAGAAAAAAGTAAAGAGAATATTGAGCGTTGGTCACTCAGCTTGTGACGACAGTGCACTTACGATATATGCACTAATTCCACTTTACATATTTGATTCATTCCTACCTTAATTCATATTTTAAGTACTTATTTTATTAAAAAATTTACATAACTCAGTTATTTCTCATGAATTACTTCTAGTGTATAAATCTAAAGATGCAAAATAACAAAGTGAGACATTTATTTGCTCTGATATCAGTTGTATATGGTGGCTAATTACAAACACTTGATTCATTACTCTAAAGAGTAAAATTTTTTTTAATAGTAAACATCAATGAATACTTATCGAATGATTATATTATAAAATAATTTATACATATCAAATTTCAGATTTCCAATTGAACAAAATTTTTGAAAACATTTAAATACGTATATCCACAGACGATATAATTAATAAAAATAATGTAATTTTTATTATTCAAGAAATACAGTAATGAATATACAAAACATTATTAAATATAAGTGTAGAAAGTTATAATCATTAGTATAAAGTAATGAAAAACTCAAATAAATAATGTACATACATATGATATATATGTAGTATAGTTTTTTATATAGTTTATTTTTTTTTGGTATATAAATGTATGGATTGCAAACCCTTCCTTTAATTTAAGATTCACGTGATATTATTATTCTATAGTTATAAGTTAGTAAATGAATAACAGGATGGAATATATCCTTATCTTGTTTATGAAATATAAATTTGTATCGGTATAGGATAATTAATTATAACGCGTTTACAAGATATTTTTATATTTTGTTCGTATCATCGAGAATTTCTCGTGCAGTTTACATAGTTATTCGAGAGTTGCATCGACGGGCTCATTTATTGTTGCTGAATATAGTATTCTGAGAAACGGCTGGTCGCGACGTACGATATTCGTTGAAAAACGTAGACTGATTTTCGTACACAATTCATAATTTTGCGATATCCTGGCCATATATTTATAACATGGATTCGGACCTCCCTGTCACTTGCATACTCGTCGAGCTAACATTTTTAATGACGCAGATGTACACGAGTGCTCCTAATGGAGCACATAGTACAATTTCAATTTTACGAATCGTTTGCAAGTACGTTTATTGTGAGATGAAATGATCTTTGTTTTATATTTGTGATAAATTTAAACAAACGCGGTTGCAGTTATATAAAATATCAACGTAAAATTTTTTCGATACCGATAATAACTTTTTAAACATTCGTGGTAATTTGTGCCAAAACAATAGTTTCAAGTATTAAACTAAAATAGAAAAGCTTATTGTATGTAACATATTATATATTTTCAAAGAATGATTTCATAAAAATGAGCATCGACGTTACGTGTACTATCGTAAATTATTTATCGTAACTACGCGGCATTAACTGTATTCCTTGATAATTCTTACATAAACGTATATGTAAAGAAGACATAATAAAACTATCTAGGATCAAAAAATTAATAAATAGATAACGAACTTTTTTTTTTCATTTTTTTCTGCACACTCTACACTTTATACTTTATTTAAAATTTCTAAATAAAAAAACGAGTAAAATTAATGTAGAGTCAATCATTTTTTGCTAAAAATTTACTTAAAATTTTGTTTATAATTTGAAAGATTTTTATTATTATGTATATTTTTATAAAGTTATATATTTTAATAAGTATGGACTATCATTTACGTAATAAAATTTAAAAAAAAAAAAGTATTTTATGTCAGTATTAAATATCGATAGAAGTAACTATTTTATAAATAGTAGTGACGATGATACAATATATAGTTTACACAACGTAAGAACTACGTTATTGTAATACTCCCGAAACCTATTAACGCCCTGTAATTTCGAAACGGATAAGGCTTTCACAAGTTTAATCCGATGGTAGTCATTCCGAATGTGAAATTACAAATGCGCTTAGTTAACCCTACACAAAGCCAAATCAAGTCTCATCAAGGCGCTTCAGTCAATTTGAGCTAACGATACCATCTACAATACAAGCTCGAAAATCTATCAAATTCTAAGACTTTTAAATGGGAAACATTATACGCTATAAAACGGAAATTAATTGCTTTCGCGATAGCGTGCAAAAATGAGATTTCTTCGACGAAGATGATGATAACTAAATCGTGAAATTCAAGCTTTTCTACCCTTCGCTGCTATGTGAGAAGATGCTCCGATCTGGCCCTTATATTCGACTGTTTATTCAGCGAGTGAAAGGGCTTCCGGTGCGCATTCAGTCCCCATAACGTACAGAAGAATGAAAGAATTAATGACTGTATGGCGTAGCAACCCTCAAGGTGGTACGTATACGCACATGCGTGTAGGTGCATATGTGTCTGCGTGCGTTTTCGATGCCGACTTTGTGATTATGAATGCGGATTAACCCATTGAGTAGCGTCGAGCCATATGTACGTACAAAAGAGGCTTCGACGAACTACTGGAGGTGCGGACATTCTTCGTAATTATATACTCGAGCGTCCCTATTTGCCTGGACATGTGGGCAAGACTAGATGCTTATTGTTGGTCTATTGAAAAACAACATTTTACGATTGTTTCTTAAAGCGAGACTCAAAGCTGACTCCTCGAAGATAAATCTGAGAGCCTTATAATTTTAAGTTGGAAGTACAAGATCCGAACACTTAACTAAATATATACATCATCTTGTACTCGATACATGCCATTCATTTATTTTTTATATTCTTAAAAATTTAATTGAAAAATTTATTTGTTGTTTATAAATTATAGAAGAATTATATATTAATATTCCTATCGATGTTTATACGAGAAATCTGATTTACGAATAGATAGAAGAAAAAAATCTTATGTAAAATATAAAATATGAAATATGCTATAAAACAATTATAATTTATGAAATTTGAATTATGGTATTTAACGAACCCTAAAGAATTTTTTTAATTACAAAGGCTTATAAATAAAAAAAAATGATATGTATTAGGCAGTATTCGATTATTATTAAGATAAGTTAATCGATAGAATTTGTTTAAATTTGTAGATATAGGATATTGTATAATAAGCGAATGAATACAAAAGAATTTAATTATTTTACTGTATTTTATTTTTGTTTATATTTATTCATTCATACATGTAAAAATAACTTCGGTATTGTTTTACTAAATTTAATATATTTATTTTACTATAACAAATCTGAATTTAATATTGTTTTTTTTTAAATAAAAATGAAATGCAAGCATATCTTTGATATCTATAACGAAGATATTTACTAAAGTAAGGTGAACTTAACGTTTTAAAATTCAGCAACTACTTATAAATTAGGAGTGCTTTTATTAATAGAAAACTAGGGTATGATCTACTAATTTAACTTTCTTTCTAACGTTTCCAACACAGAAATTCTGTTTCCATTCGCAAGGTTAATCAAATAAAATCCATCGAACGGTCTTTTTTTTCTTTGGTTGCTTGTCGTCTAGAAATAGTAACTGCAGTTGATTTGCTAGATGAAACTCGATACACCGACTACTTAGTATTAAACTATTCATTAGAATGAATGTGTATTTTTAACGATTTTCTTATTTGTGCTGTAATCGTTTCTCCAGAATTAAGATCAGTTGCGATGACAAAATATCTTTGAATCTTTCATATTTCTGGACTGTTTATCCATAAGTACAATTACACTTGTAAAAACTTAACAAGATTTCCTGTAACCTCCAACTATTTATCAAGAATCATTAAGTAAAGTAATCGTTCATTTAATATCCAGTGATATTCATCTAACGGGAAGGCTTTTTATATCTTACATTCGTGGAAAACAATTGACATTGAATTTTAAATATTCAGTAAGATTGTTTGAGTTACGCGATTACGAAAGTTTATTACGACGATTCCGCGGATCTTGTCAGCATTATTCAATAGGTTATTCTTAGCGGATAATATGATTTTATATTTTTTAAGTAACAAATAGTTTAATCGGTGCGGTTATTAATAAACAAATTTAAATTAAACTAATTTAACGTAGTACTGTAAATATTCAGTATGGTAAAAAACAATTAAAACTATGGAGTTACTAATAAAAATTGATAATGCATGAGAAAATAGTGTTAAATAGAGAAAATAGTAAAATATATTTTAAAAAATTCATGGATTTATAATAGACTCTTCGATTGAGTGTAGTATAACATAATTTGTTTCAATTTATTTGTAAAATTTACTACCTTTTGAAGGATTTTAATCAAACTTATAATTTTTGAAAGAAAGAAATACGAAGACTAGCATTAATTTAACGAGTTATTTAATAAAAAAAATAATTTCTTTTCAAATTCAAATTTCACATTCGTGAGTCGTCTTTTTATAGAGTTAATATTGAACTTACATAAGTATACTTTTAAAAGAAAATTTTATCGTGAAACCGAAGATGATATTCTACCACTATATTAGAAAATAAAATATGCGCAATAAAGAGACTTAAAAGTGAAAATGTCGAAGGATACTATTATTTCACATTTATTAGTAATAATTTCAAAATATCTTAAACTTCAACTAGACTTAATAAATATTATTAGTCACTTCGGTCATGATTAAGATAATTATTTTAAGCTAAATTATTTTTTAAAAAATTTCGTTGTTTTTAAAGGACAAAGCAAAAATACAAATTTGAATTTGTATTCTAATCCCGATGAACAATTAAAAAAATTATTATTTTGCAAATAGTACAACGTAAAAATGCCTCTTCGCTATAAATTTTCTTATTTATACACATGATCAAAGCAAGAAAAACACTTTCTTTTATTGGAATGAACTTTAAATTCATAAAGTTGTAAGTTTGAGTTAAAATGGTTTCGATTACAAATAAAAAAGCAAATTCAAGAATATCAGCTCTATTTTAAACACACACACATACAGATGAATATATATATATATATATATATATATATATAGTTACGTTACCGACGAAATAAGATTCTTTTCTTACTTTGTTATTATAATTCTGTGTCATCCATATACATATATATCGATTATAGAAACAGTTCATTTCTTATAGGATAATACCGATTTAACAGTGAAAAATATAAAGTCTTCCTATCGATCTAAAGTAGGATATGTTTTGTTTGAAGAATTATACATAAATATTCATATTATTAAAAGTAGAACTACATGCGGTATACAAATATATAATTGACAATATCCTTTTATAATATTATAAATAAAAACTACTTGAAATAACGATTTCCGACAATTTTAATCTTTCTTGAATATTTTCCGGATAAAATCTTAATATTCCCAGAGGTGTTAAGCGAAAGCTGAGAAGAAAAGTAATATCTAAAGGTAATTTTGTAGGATCGTTTTAAAAAAAAATTCACTTACAGCGAGCATCTGATACAACCATCAAATAAAAATAAGAATTATTCCATTAAGTGCATTACATTTATTTTTCAGAATCCGAGCGGAAAGGAAGGCTTACCGATCGGGTGAATTCAGGTTTTAAAAAGGAAGAAAACAGATGCCCAAATCCGAAGGGTGCACGGAAAAATACCAACACTCGACTCGCGTAAAGATGCCGATACGTACGTGGATTTACCTCGCATTGTGATTCAGCGGTTTCGGTCGGAAGCGCAGAACGCGAAAGGAAAAGATTGCAAAACATCTTTGAAATTGGTAGGAAATGCGCCGACTAATATACGAACGGGAGTTAATACGTTAATTGTACGTTTCTACCCGTGTATCATCGGTCCCTGCGACCTCGGACTTTTCCGTTCAGGAACTCAATAGCTCAGCGTTTTTCCTCGGTGACTGCCGATAACGATAACTGTGAGAAACGAAGGCGAAACATAAACGATGCCGGGAAACGATCGGCTGGGGAAAGATGAATCGAGCGGTGGGTCGCGAGAAAAAATAGCGTTTGCTACGCGTTTGCTCTACTCGAGTAAATTGGTAATTGCCAATGTAGCTGTCGAAGTAACGCGCGTCCACTCGTACTTTTCATTAGTTTTAAATCAATAATTAAACTGAAAATCGTTTAATGTAAGATCCGTTCATAATAGCTTTCGATGATTAAAAAACTTAAAGTACCGAAATTGTTAAACGTTCGTAATTCGAAGTTTCCGGAAGCATCATCCCACCGTTTTTTCAACTTACAACGTGCATTTTGCGCGGTGGGACGCTGCGATAAAAATATCGAGCGCAAATATTAATCTTATAAGCGCAAGCAGTACGAAAATCACTTTACGGTATAATTTACGGAATAGGCTCGGTAAGGTTGAAAATCCAACGATTTTTAAAAGAAAATTAATAATCGTATTTGAGTGACTGGTACATATATAGTTTTGTAACTATGCATTATATATCGTACAATACGCATATAAAATAAAAAATTTTAATAACTACAAATATTTTTAACCGAAAACGAAACTTTTAAGTAAGAAATTAGTTTTATCAAATTAAAAATAGAGAATTCAAAACTATAAGACTCGAAAGTTTAAACGTGACATAATTTGTTAATAAATTATGGCGGGAAAATAAAAGTATCAACCATAGATTTTATGGAAAAGATGCAGAATACGTTTTAATAATTTCTTTACAATTGTAAGAGTAATCTAACCATGAGCCTTCGTATCTAATATAAATATCCGTTGGTTTTTAAAGCGCCTCGTGTCTCGAATAAAAAGAAAACGTTTGTATGTTACGCGGTGGAGCTGACACTCCTGAAAATATACTTAAAATTAGAAACGACGCATATTTTGAACACGGTGCGCGAGTAAAAAGCAACGAGCATCGATCGGTGTAAAAAAATAAAGTGATAAAGAGGCAGCGCGCGTAAATTGCAATAATAGACGAGATAGACGAAGGAGAGAATTAAAAAGCGAGGAGGGAATGGCGAGAAAAAAAGATAAAATAGCGGCAGCGAGCGCTTGAGAAAAAAAACATCCTAGGGCCTTGCACTTATATAAACCTCCAATTAGCGGGAATGTGTGAGTGCTCGTGTAAATTAAGCCAGAAAACCCGATATCCTTGGAGCATCGCGCGCGTACGTGAGTAGGTGCGTCTATTGCGTCGATCTCTGCTAAAAAAAATGAATTATGTGTACGCGATTTTTAATCGTTGTCACGATCGTTGTCGGATCACACGACGGTTCGGAAACGGGAGAGGAAGGAAGATACGCGAAGGGGATTAGGAAGCGATGCAGCCGACGTCAGCGAAACCGATGTGGCGAGTACTGCACGAGATTACCTGCACGAGAGAACTGGAAAGGGCGGGCTCCAAGTTTGAAGAAGCGATTTTCGGAGGCCTCTTTTGAAACAAGAGCGAGAGAGAGAGAGAGAGAGAACGAGTAAGATTTTATGGAAGAGTAAAGGTGGGAGAAGGAAAAGGAACTATGGATTAGGAATAATGAAATTGGGAAGACGGAAATTAGGAGTAATGAAATAGACTTGTTTCGATTGTTTGAAAGATTTCAAACATTATACACCGAGAGACTTTACCCGAACTTTTATTAATACATTTTTATTTAAACCATTGCAGTGTACTTTTTTTTTAATCATCATATTTTTGATTAAGTACAATTAAAAACAAGAAATTGCGATGGGTAGATCGCGAAGAAAGAATGCTTTTGTGTTGAATAGTTTCTTATATAATTTATCAACAAAATTTTTCATTTTTTTACTATGGAAAATTTTTTTCTTTTTTGTTTCGATAATCCATTTAAGTTCTTACAAGTTTTTGTCTATAGTTTTAAAAGTAAATTAATTTTATATTATTCATTGCAAATTTTATCTGAAAAAAACATCGATTACCTACGAACATTTTTTACCCGTAAAAGAACAGATGTATATCCGAATAAAATTTAAACAAAATTGATAAATGCAATTACGTACATTATTCTTTATTAAAATTTATCGAAAGAACGTTAAAAATGTTAATGATATTTATAAAACCAGTATTACCTTCGAGTGCTTTTTTTTAATTTTTAATACGGCTAATAAAATACTCGTTAATATGTTTTTCATTTATTCGAATATACTATAATACCGAATATTGAACGTAGATAAAGTAATTCGATTTCATTATTGGAAAATTAAATATAGGTTAGTTGAAATATTTGTCAAGAAGATATATTTTTCTTAAATTTTTATTTGTTTTTTCTATTTATTTTTAATTATTTTTATTTATTTATGAAGAACTAACAAAAGAAGCTATTAGGAGCCATCATCAAATAATTTCGAGATCAATTATTCAAGTAGGTAAACAGCGTGAAACGCGCGAGTCAACAATGAAACAAAAGACATGCGCTCGGTAAGTTATTTGTCTACACTCTTCATATCCCCAATATAGCTCGATTCAATTAAGCGCGAAATCAATATTGCTCTTGGCGAGGTATTGCTTCTCGGGCGCCTCTCCTCAGTTTCGTGACAATTCAGTTCCTGCTTTACAAACTCTGTATATTCTTTTTAAACGTGCAGATGCCGTTTAAGTTCTAAGATTGATGCGAGCGAGGAAGGAAATTGTCATCTCGCGCGAACTCTTTGCTTTCGTCGTAAACGAGTCGTCAAATTTACGCCTTTCGCGATGCGAGTAAATTCGAAAACTGTCAGCGGTCCATGGCTTACGAGCACCGGATACTGGTTATGTTTAATTTACGTGGAAGACAAAGACAGACGGAGAGAGAGAGAGAGAGAGAGAGAGAGAGAGAGAGAGAGAGAGAGAGAGAGAGAGAGAGAGAGAGAGAGAGAGAGAGAGAGAGAGAATGAGAGAGGGGGGATTTTTCGTTTCGTATGTCGTGTTTTCTTTAGAGAAACTACACTGGACGGTGACGAGAAAGTTTTTGAAAGAAAATATACATCTCTGGTGAAACAAAGGTACTTTTCGTTAGCTGTATATTTTACTTAAGTCTTTATAACTAATTTGTGTTAATTAAAGCTATCTTATTTTATTCCTCTAACACAGATTATAAACTAATTTAATATAAAATGGATATATTTGAATCGGTATGTTTCCCACCAAAATCAAAGGGTTATAAAATAAGCATACGTTCGTTGAATTTCATTTCTAAAAATTAGTACATCGTAAAGGTGAATTGAATCGAAAAGTAACTTAAACATTTAATTTTATCGAACGAATACCCGATATATTCATCAAATTCAAAGATCTTTTTTGAAAAGTACTTTTAAAATAGTTAATAAAATTAATTCTTTTATTTGTTTCTTTGAATATTTTTACAATTTATATTTTATAAAATTTACAAAATTATTCAAATATAATAAGATTTTTAGGAAATGTAAATTCGGTCTTTATATTTTTAATATATTTAGAAATATGTTTCAATTTATTTAAAAATTTTTATGTATTTTTAATTAAATATTTTAAAATAAAATATCTTACGATTATACAATATTTTTTGAAATTGTTTTATATTTTCTTTATAACAATTATATTTCGTATATTATACAAAATAATGAACTGTCGATTATATATACGACGTAAAATGTAACAAGTTATGCAGAAGCATAAAATAATTTTCGATACAGAGGAAATTTTTTTTCTCGTACTACCGGAGCCACCTCCCAACTTATGTACTAGTGTACGCAAATCAATGTTTGTGTATTGTTAAATCATGATAACTATTAAAAAAGTATCTATTCCAAGTATTTGAATTTCATTCCGAGAAAAATAATTACTCGTACATGCACGAGATTAATAATGCTTTAATAATTATTTATAAACAAAATAAACTTATTTCATGATTTACTTTAATTCTAATAATTAATAACATCGGTTTAAATTCAACCTTTGATATATATAAATGGCTTTTAATATTTTTTAAAGTGAACCCAATAATTTAAATTATTTTTTCTAAATATTATTTAGAAATTCGATCAGATAATGTTTAAAAAATGTGAAAACGTATTGTATTGTATTATATTGGTATACTATGTAATTTAATATTTTTAACATAGTGTTACGATGAATCGTGTACATACCTTTTGTAGAAAAAAAATATTAAAAACATTTATTATTGTATTTTTCTAGCGTATTAGAACATACGATTATTAGAAATACTAAATGATGAACAATGATTAAAGTTAGATCGTAGAAAATATAATTTATCAGAAGTATATTCATATTTTGCTGCGTCATTTACGAAGAAACGTAAAATGTATATCGATATATAATAAATTTGACAAAAAATGAGGTTAATTTCCGATGTGTAAATTCTACGTTAATATCGAGTTGTGGAATAATGCGAAGGTTTGAAGGAAATTGGAAATTAACGGGAAATAATCGCATACAAATTGATATTTGATATTTGTACGTTGTTGGAATCTTCTCAATTTGTAAGAGCAATGGAGCTGATAATAGTAGGCGACATCTGTAAAACTAACGAATAAACGGGCGGACTATCTTCCTTATCATCGGAGAATATGTTCGCGATCCGATTTCGTCCTTCTCTACCGACTACAGGCTAATACGGATGTACCAAATACGGACACACCGACGAAGATTTCGTGAGTTTGATTCTCCGGCGCGGATTCGCGAAACGTTGAATTCGTACCACAGAGCGACGATGTAACGAGGTCTCAGCCTAGATAAGGAAAATGTCCAGGGCAAGGAGCATCTCGGGATCTTAGTGCGTTCGGCCAGGATTGCTCGAGAAGTTAACTTTTGTCGTTCAATATCTTACAACTATCCTAAGTCGCTACTTTAAATCTCTTTTCTCCTCGAGTCGTCCAAGCGGAACTCGTATTTTCGATTCGCGAGGACGTTTTCTTCTTTTTTCATTCGTTGAGAGGATAATCTCGACAAATATATCAAGATTAACGTAGATAAACCACAAACACTTGTAATATATGAGGCTAACATTAAGGTTGCTTTAACGTTATTTAGCGTAATTAAGTGGAGATTTTACGGGTAACTTCGATGTCGTTGATGCAAAGACTCCCGTAGTAATTAATTCGAATTTTTATCGTGTACTTTTTAGTATTTTTTGTAAAGAATTTTATATTCAATGTTATACAGGTGGGATTTGTGGGGGATATTATGAATCTGGAAAGCTGAGATTTATTTAATCCATATTTTTCTATTAATGAAAGAAAGATCGTATTATTTTAATAAGTTGAATATCTAAGATAGAGCGTATAATTCATATTTATTTAATCCGACTTAAAAATTCCATTTTTATCACTTTTTTTTTAAATAAATCATAGTGGTTATTTACTTAATACAGTATTTTATTAAAAAATAGATTTATGATAATATTGAAATTATTAACGGTAATTTTTTCAATGAATTCGTTGGGATAATTTAATTTTTAATTTAAAAGGTATCGCAATATCTCGAGATATTTTTTTTTTGATTAGATAAGCGTGTTTTTGTATAGGAAATAAAAGTTTCATTTGTATACATTGTCATTTTATTTTATTAAGTATAAAAGTAGATTTTGCCTACCTTATTGCAAGGGTAATTTTTTATACGCTTTTTAAACGTTTTTTAAACGCTTGTAAATAATCATTATTTATATAAGCTTTAGATATATAAGACTAAAGTGGTATATAGATTTATTGCTAATAAAAAAACTTTACTATTTTTTTATAGGGAAATTGTAGATAATACATGAAAATCTCGGTATAAATGAAAATATGAAAAAAATAATAATTTGATCATATTTTATAAAAATTCAAATGCTATAAAATAAATGAAATAAATGTTTAATTTTTTATAAAATTCCGAATTGTTTTTCTAAAAAAGAAATTTAATTTATAGGTGATGTTTTTTGTTTGTTATCAAATAAAATAATTCATCTAATAAAATTCATAAATTCCAATAATTTTATTTAGTCTTAAATTCCCGAGGACCGTTACCGAATTTGCACATTCTGTTCGCTCAGTCTAAATTTCGGTCTTTCTCTCTCACTCGAGCATCTGGCGCATTCTTACTTATCCTTGCCCCTTCGGTTGCATTCGGTTTCCCTAGCAAATTGTACGCTTATCGATTATTATAATTAGTCATAACCGGCAATGTAGAGCAAGTAACGTTCGTATTATGTAAACTACACTAATATCTCAAGTTCAAATTTAACCTTAAATAGCTTAATTATTTATGGTATTATTTAATAATATTTAATAATTATTTAATATAAATCATATATATATTTATATTTCATTTATATATTCCATTATTAAAAGAATACGAATAATATATTATGGTAAAGTGCAGTTAATCGAATTTCTGATTTAGATATCATTGTACATAAAAAATGCATTTATCAATAGTTATTATGAGAAATGATCGTTAATCAATAACCAAATTATCAATTTGTAGTTAATTAAATATTAATATTATATAATTACAATTTAGGTGTGGAGGTAAGATTTTTACACATCGATAAGTAAAAGCCTATCGATGAATAAATTACATGTATTTAGAACTTAGTTTGTTTGAAGTTAGTTAAAGTGAAGCTAACAATTTATGAATATAAGTTATTATTCAAAAATATCAAATTTTTTCGAAGATTATGATAATTTAAAAAAAAAATTACTAGTTTACGTATTATGTATTAGTAAACCAATATAAATTATCGACATAAATTTGTGTGCATTATTGTAAATTTTTTGTATTATTTAGCATTTAAGTATTTTTAGAAGTTTTTGTAAAATAAATATGCATTGTTATAAATCTTATAAATTATGTAATAAAAGCTTTCTCCCCTCTCTTATTATACATATATAAAAAAATTACTTCTATTCAATAAAAAAATTATTTATAAATATACATTTTACATAGATATTATCCATCTTTCAGTGAATTATTAACAAAATCATTTATCGATAGCATAGTAAAAGCAATTTATCGATAGTGATAAATGCGAGTCAAGGAGAATAAAGGATTGAGTTGCGAATGGAGGAGAAGAGCGTGCATTGAAAAATTTGCTTTGCGTTTTATGGAAGTGAAAAATGGTGTTAGTAATCGTAAGAATCCGTATAAAAGTGTAGAACAATAAAGAAATATCAGTTTCATTATTCTTTTCACGTTGCTTACGCAAATCGTATGTAGTATCGAATGTAGTTTCAATTAGTTTCAATATGGTTAAAATTTAAAAACTCCGTATGATAAAAAGGTATTCGATTTATTTTCTAATAATATTGAGTAATATTTATGTAAGTTTTTTTTTAAATACGGTTAAATTAAAATTAAAATGAAGTAGTCTTGATTAGGGTAGAAATGTAATGTATAAAAATTGAGATGTTATTTATAGTAAATGAGCTACTAATATTATGGTAGACTATAAAGTTGACAGCAATTCGAAACGAATAGGTAAATATTCGCGATAGAGAAATTTAAGAAAGCGTTATCGTGACAACATTTCGAAAGGGTTAATAAGGACCGTGAATTCATGACTTCAATTCGAGGTAAAAAGAAAATGAACATTCCCTCACTCGTTGGCCTTTGTGATTTAATTGATCAATCAAACGAATAGATTTGAGTGAAGAGATTTAAACCCCTTTAATAGATTCTGAGGTTGTCGATTTTCTTTTGTTATAAGTCAAAAGTCTATTCTAGTTTAAACTGTTCCGTATTACCTATCGGAAGAATTTTTCCGTATTTTTTTTCTCGAGCCATCGATCCGACTAATGAAATGAAATTAAGCTATTTTTTTATATTTTTACACTTTAAGATTATTTTATCAATTTTTAGAATAGTTACTATTCTAAATGATGGTTTTCATAATGTATATAAGAAATGATGCAAATTATGATTCTGTAAAAATACAATATATATATATATATAAGATTTAATGAAATTAGAAAAATTTGTAATAGTTATTTATAGTTATTAGAATATTAAGATTTGACATTTGTTTATAAATGATTGATTTTGATCACCAATAATATTTTAAAAAATTTCTATATTCATTTTAAACATATTATTTACATAATTTCTATTTACTTTAAAATAATTGCTTTCATAATAAAAATCCTAACGACTTCATATTTTCTTGGTTCGAACCATTATTTCTGTATACATGTATGAATGTGATAGATTTAAATTTTTTGTTAGAAACATATTGTTTTTATCATTACATCTATATTTCTTCTGTGGAATATGTATATTGACTTTTTATTTTTTCAATTTAATTGGTATTTCAGAATTTGCATTTTTAACACGATACTAGAAAAAAATAAGTGACAAATTAAACTGTAGTATAAAAATTGATAACAAAGTCAATTATTATTCCGTGCTGTTTTCTATTTTTTTCATCATTGATTATCGATTAAAAGAAAAAATAATTTTTAATCTGTTATTACCTGTAGCTATTTAAAAATTTAATTTTTAATGGATTGTAGAATAAATTTTATTTATTAAACATAATTATTTAAAAATGACTTTGATATTATAAGTTTTTTTTATAATTTTAAACAAACTTTTCTATATTTTTTTATTTTAATTTTAATTTTTTAATAAATTTTTTAATTAATTCTTTAATAAATATTTAAATTCTTTATAAATATTACGTAGTATCTTTTTATTAATTTTAAATATACTTAGTTTTATTAATTTATAAATATATTATTTCTTTGTTAACTATAAATTCTTTTATTACAAACATCAAAGCATATCTCTTAGTATTACCGCATTTTAAATTATGAATGTAATTATTTTAGTTATTTAATTCTAGTGTAGCAATTTCAAATTTTTTAAAAGATTATAACAATTGAAAAAAATTCTAGAAGATTCGTAAATTACAAAAGTTTTTCATATTTTAATGTAATTTGAATAAAAATTTCTTTCTTTAAAAAAAACATTTTCCGTCTCAGTTTTTATGTAGTATGATCATAGTTTTGTGTTTTATTCATAAATCTTCTTATATTCAATATAATTTAAGTATTTAATATAGTAGATAATATACGTATAAGGTTTTTCTTTCAAAACATATATTTTTGAGCAATAGGACATATTTGTATAGCACTTTTGATATATTTCCTTTCCTCCTTTTTATGTTAATGTTAAGATTTACTCTACACTGAATGATACTGGTCTTCTATATTTTACGCGCAATATTATCTATACTAGAAATTTGTATCAATCCTTTTTTTATGTAGTTTTCATAAATTTAATTATTTAAAAGTTATTAGTTATTGTATAATTTTTGGATTTCTATATAAAATTATTTTATGAAACTGAGTTATCTGTATAAAAGAGATTCGAATTACAAAACTGTTCATCAAATTTATTAGTATTTTATTTAAAATTTCTATCTTCTTATTCTTATAACAAAAAACATAATTAAGTATCGGTTTTATACATATTTATCATATTAAGCAGTATTAGTGAATATATTAAAACTATATTTTTTAATTAGTTTCTGTTTTTTATTTTAAAAAAATAAATTGAAAACTTTCTCTTATTAATATTTATTATTACAATAAAATAATATAATTCTTATTAACTCTTTGTAATAAGTACTATAAATGTAATACTGTTATAAGTAACTCTCTTAATCGATTACATGGCATTAAGATTCACTTATGCAAATGTACAAAGTTTTTCATGTCAGATTTAAAGCTTTAAGATTAATTCATTCAATAAAAAACATAATACAGTGATTTTACTAAGAATTTCAAGTAAATGGGAATAAATGTGGCGTTTTATATACAACAGTGATAGTAAAAGTGTACTGATGTATCATAAGAAATAAAAAAAGAAATATGAAGACAAAAATGAAGGAACTGACTTTAAAATTTCTTTCTTTATAAACTCCTAGATGACAACATTAATTATTTAGTTTTTGTACGTATAAAGAGCAAAATGATTAAAATATGAATCTAACGATCAAAATAATAGAAGATGTATACAAACACATAGTTTATCAAAAACAATAAGTAATGTATTGTTACACTTTGAAAATGACAGGTATTTAAAACAATTTCTCGTAAGTTAAAAAAATCGCAAACGTGGCAAAAAGAAAATATTCAATCATAATTATGGTAAATTAGAAAGCAGCTAAGTAAGCTAAAAAATTTTTAATTAAAATTTACAAGTGTTTTATAAGTATAGCTTTAGAATTTATTAAAATTAAATTTCATATATTAAAATACAAATAATACTTATTTTTAAACAGAATCAAATAAACGAGATGAAAATACTTCAAAAACTAATTATTCATTAAGTAGTAATAAAATTTAAAAAATATATATATATCTAAAATCAATAGATTTACATGAATAGTTGGTTTAATTATATTTTATTTTATATTTTATTCAAAAAATAATTTAATTAACAATTTAATGCATTTTAAATATTATAAGATTGCTTATATTTATTATTAGAGTAAAGAAAATGAAAGACATTGAAATAATTATAATATTAATGAAAGTATAACAATTTCAAATTATATATACCGCTAAAATCATTAAAATGATATGTTTACATTAGTGAATAATTGGCACTTATTTTAAATAAATTACATATGTAAAATATATTTCATTAATTAAGAATTTCAAAATGAATAATTATTTAATGAAATCGATGAAAAACATATGGTATTTGGTAATTTATACAATTTATAATAAGTAATTTAAGTATCACATGAAATATTAATATATTACATACATACAGTAGCCTAAAATTTTTATCCAAGCTTCGTGACTTTAGAAAATATTATCAAGAGTATCGCGTTATTATTAGATTTCATTTTACTGACAATATATTTTAATATAATTAATTTAGTATAATATAATATATGAATGAATTTAATTTATTTATTATTAATTAACTGCATTAAAAAAATTTACTTCGTAACTACATTTAAATATTATAATATTAAATTACTATAATATTTTATAAAAGTCCTTTTCAAGTAGTCAATTACAAATTATTTCATGCATAACCAAAACTAATAAAAGTTTCAAAATATCGATAGAAATGTTAATTTAATATTTAAATAATAGTAAATAAATGTAATAAAATTATGTAGATAAAATAATATTTAGTGTTATTTATTTCTTTATTAGATGAATTAAAATACTTCTAAGCAATCCAAAATTTAATTATAGGATTTTTCACCAAAAAAACACCTTCTAGTAAGATGAGAAAACAAAAAATTACGTACATTGTTTCATATACTCATCGTAAAATTGTTTAAATATATGAAATAACAAGACAGAAAATATCTGCGATATATCGAGTTAATTATATTATATTTTAAAATAAAATCAGAATAATTACATCTACAATATTGTAAAACAAAATTGTATCAATGAGAATTTGCAACGTAGAATAATTAATAATTTGAATAATATTAATATTAAATTTAGCATTTGTTTTTGAAATATGTATTTGATAATTTTTATATATTATAATATTAAAAAATAACAAGTAAAAGAAATCAGCTTATTATTTTATCAATTTACCCAAAGATATCGGTTTCTTATCTTCTAAAACAGAATGTATATAATATAGACCATAGTTAGTTTTATATTTACGGTTCATAATAAGTTTTGAAGAGTTTTCAAAAAAAAACGTTTTCATTTTAATTAATTATTTAAAGAAAAATCAGTTCATTCATTTTTCTTAAATTAAAAAAGTAAAAATTGTGCATTAACTAAATATTCGTGATTTAAAATTTATTTAAGGAATATTATATTCATATACAATTTATTGTAATTCATTTTCAATTTTTAAATTGATTATCGAAGTAAAAAATTAAAATTTTCATCTAGTTATCGAATTCAATAATAAATAATTAGAATATTAAGTCAATATAGGTCATTAACTTCGATCAATATAGGTGAACAAATTAACAATGTCGATAAATTTTAGTTTAAAAATTGCACTTGATACTTATTATTATATTTCGATGATTCAAATTTCAAATTCAGAAACTTCTTATACTTGGATTTTTTTCATGAAATTTTCTATCATTAAGTAAATTTTTAATTAGGGAAAAATTTTCGATCGTGAAAAAGTTATTAATTATACATATGTATTACTTATAATTGCTAATTGGTATTCTCGGTAACTTTATCAAAATAGTTTTAGTCGGTTACTTTAATCCGCTGTTTTTTTTAATTCATTTGTTCTAATTCGCCTTAGTTTTTATAACTTTTTTTTAATTACTACGAGTTTTCGATAAGTGTAGCCGTTGCAAAGCTATACGTAAATTTAATATGCAGCGAACGCTAGGACGAGAAATATACTTTAAAGAGATAGAGAAAAAGATATCGGAGGCGCATTACCATAGAAATATCACCATTCGCAATAGTGTTTTGGTCTGTAGTTCAATCGCGTCGAGATCCGTCTACATCTTTCTCCCCAAACGCATGACGGTGCAGTGACCCCTAACGCGATCAGTGGCATGTATGCACAGAGGTTTAGAGAGAGAGAGAGAGAGAGAGAGAGAGAGAGAGAGAGAGAGATACACGCGGTCTAGTTCACGTGTGTTATTCGCATCTCTCGCGCTCTATACAGTTACGAGGGTTGCATTCAGCGGCAGTGTTGTGTGTAGACGCGAGCAGGCGTATCGCAGTCTCTTGTATACATTTCATAGCATAAATCTGACAGCCGGAGGAATCTATGAACAAAAGTGGAGCCACTTACGTGCGCGTAAAGCAGAATTTATGATACCCCGCGGAAATATAAATGCCTTGCATATCATAAATTTTCACCAAGATGGGAAGAGGTATACCAGGAGGTAAAGGACAAAGGGATGCCGGGAAACTGCGGTAGAATAAAGGCGATGGGAGGTATGGTGGTACAGGAAAACGGTGTTTCATTATACTCTGTGTCAATCACTGTTAAGGAGACGGCTAGACTATCGATTTTATCAACAAACCGAGGGAATTCATATAAAATTAACCTTTTAACCAATGATTCGACTGCTCTATACCCGCATTAATTTGACAAGAGGGATATTTAGAAAAAACTAACATCGATTTATTTCTATTTTAAAAGTACGAGTTATTATTTTCTATAACTTTTATCATTTCGGTGTCTTAAAGAAAATGTAAGATCAAAAATAAAATTTATTTCAAAGTAAGCAAGATCAAAGACGTTTATTTTAGTTGATTCCGCGGTGCTATAGTTTAAGAATTTACCTCGTCTCTAATGAAAATATTTCTATATATTAAATGAATACGCGCGATAAGAATGTATTTTGAAGGTTGAGATTCGAACCAGTCCAAATATTGCAGCGTAAGTTAATTTTTGAATAATTTTATAATAAATTTTGAGAGTAGCTTATTTTAAGTTGATACACTTGGCAAAGAACAAAATATAAAAGAAAAAAAGGATATGAAATTTTTAAGATGCTATACATTCGATAAATTTAAGGAAAGAAAATGTTATTAAACATATTTCATGTGTACTAAAAAAGCCCATTTGTGAAAAAGTAAAATGTGAGAGAAAAAGGGAGGAAGTGTCGAGAAAATTGGTAGTAGAAAGGAAAGCTCGTTAACTATATTGTTCGTGGGCTTCTGGTAAAACCGCGCACTACCTGCCGTCGTCTTTCGCAAGAAGGAAGGAAGGAAGGTCTTCGGAAGATTCTAATAATTTGAAAGGAATGATACAGAGAGAGAGAGAGAGAGAGAGAGAGAGAGAGAGAGTGAGAGGGGGTGGACCAGCTCTAGTGCAATATACAGGAGACGTGCACGGAATTTATCGTTTAGGGTCGACGATATTTCTCTCTTCTGTACACACACTTTGTCCCCCTTACTTTTCTATTCTTTAAGTAAAAAAGGCACTATAAAAGCGAAGTAAAACGAGGGCGTATCTCTCGTTGGAAAATGTAAGTATATTTCGTAGGTGATTTCGATTCTTGCGGAAAGGAAATACAAGATAGATCTCTCAACCCATTTAGCTTTCAAAATTTTTAATATATTATCTTTTGGGTGGTTTTTAATTACTCTAAAAGAGAAGGAGTTTCGTATGAATGCAGACCGAACGAATTAGACGAGAGAACGAAATCGAAAATATCTCGTTTCATTTAAATATCAATAACAAAAATCATAGCTAATTATTCGAGCTCGATAAAATACGTCAACAATGAAACAGTTCGCATCGAATTTTAGGAAATCGTAATCGATTGAATCATCGATATTTAAAAAAAATTTTGAATATTCATTAAATTATCTAGGTGTGAAAAACAGGTCGAGCAATTTAAGACAAAGATTAACCGTCCGCTTAACTATCGGCAAGTCGACAGCTGTTGAAGCCATTATCACGGCCCAAAAGGTTGCCTCGTATTTAACGTGGACGAATTTCAAATTAATTTACACAAGAAGGCCAGTATGCATTCGATTTTAATTAAAGTTTCAGTCGACGTTAAAATTTGCTAATGAAGCGCCTCTATCCAGTGCTCCTATCGTTTCGTCGCTCTCGCCGTACGTTGTCATTGCCAACTGTAATCATGGCTTTTGAGGACAGCGGAGTGAGTATACCTTCGAACGCATCGATTTCTGTGAAAATTACGGTAAAGTACTACTACGGTCTCTCGACTTCGGCCAGCGGACATAGTTGTACAACGTTAGCGTTTCGCTACAATATCGTACCGCGACATACGGATACAAGCGATTACGAAGCCAAATACGATCCCTGAACGTCTTTTGCGAGCAAATAATAATTTTCTTAGCTTTTTACTTCGTCTCTAGGGATATCGATGCGCTGTATCTTTTTCCTTTCTCCGGGTACGTAAGCAGACCTGGTAAGAAGTAAGTAAGAACCGATATCGGCCGTCTTCGTAAATAGGAAAATTCAAGTGTGATTCAATTCGCTTCGAGTCTTTCATTACAATTAACAAGCTTTTTAACTTTTATTCTTGCGTGAACCGAAAATAGCTACTTCGTTATTCTTCATTGGAGAAATTGCTAAGACTGGTATACTTATGATGCGAGCTTTAAACATTCGCGGGGAGTTAATTTAAATATCCAAATATCCAATTGATTCTATAATAGTGCATTAGTTTGCAAAATACAAAATTTAAGATCTAAATCGAAAGTACATTTTAAGTGAAATATTTTTTTTTCGACAAAAGGTTCTCTTTTTAAAACCTTTAAAAGAATGTAGAAAATTTAAATTGCAATTCAGACTCGACGTAGGAAGCAAAAAGACACAATTTTCGGAACGTTTTTTCATATCCGAGTAATCGTGCGATATGTCGTGCTTCAATTTTCAAGCTGCCGCTAACTGAATTCGGAATAATCGTAGTCCTCGGACGATTGGTGTCGTTGCGATCGTTGCTCGTACGTCGTTGATGAGTAATTTTTTTCTCGGCTTGACATTCATGATTTTAGATCACCTTTCCACAAGTTCAATGTGTAATGTAATGTTCAATGTGTTCACGGTATATTATATTATTTGTAAAAAATTGTGCTACTTTAAAAATGTATTTCTCCGATGTAATTTTTTTTGTTTTATATTAGTTTATTAGCTATTAGAAATATTACTAAATTTATTTAAAATATAATTTTACGTGCGTTATATTACCCGTTTGTTATTTTTGTTATAAATAAATCTATTTTTGATAATGTTACGAACAATTCATTCAATTATTTAATATACCGTTCCATCGATATATCTGTTATATCTTTTATATTTATTTATTATTTTTATTATTTATAAGAGAATAGGAGACGAGTGACAGTGAAGAATAGATACGTACCTCCTTTCTTTATCTTAGTTCTTCTTCTTTACATTCGTTTGCGTTACTTTCTCTATTTTTTGCTCGTAGTTTTCAAAAGAAAATGCATGCATGGTCGGAAGAAAGAAGCAATGAGTTCCATTTATTCAAGTATATTTTTTCACACACATACAGACATTTCCGTTTTATTTTCTAGTCTTTTCTAGTTTGTAACCTTGGTGAACGGAAAATCGGATAAAGCAAGTTGGTTTGGATTCTAAAGACGGACTTGAATAAAGGCATTCGCGTTGATAGTACTGAATCTTTTGTTTACGGGATTGGGCTAGACGTATTCGCATCGATAGCGGGGAATCTCTGCTTTCTAAACTGTCTTATTTCTGAAAGTAAGATTTTTTCTTTAGAGATATCGTTATAACGTGTAGTTAGGTGCTTGAAAACCCTAAAAGTGAACAAATACTTATGGGCTATTTAAATGTACGTTATCAAAGTATTATAAATAATATATGTACATACATTGTTAAATTTAATGATTTAAAATTTAATTTTATATCGTCTAAAAACATTTAACTTTTTATTTAAATTAATTTTATTATTAATTTTATTAGGAAGATTAATATATGTATGTATATATATATATATATATATATATATATATAGACACATAATGATTTAAAGTACTAAGTTACTTTAATTCAAACGATTAAGACATTTTAATAGAAATATTAATTTGATGTAATGCATTCATACATAACGGTATTATATCAATTATAAAATTATATTTATTGGTATCAAAGATCAATGACAAATTAAAAATAGAATTCAAATACGTGTACTATATATTTATATTATCATTACATATTTTAATTTGCGAAATTAATAAATATTATTTATAATCTAATCTGTACTTGCCTTTAATTTTAGTTTATCTAAATTTTTTTCTTAAATTGTTAAATTGTTAAATAAGTATATATATATTTTTTTATACATTATCATAATAATCGAAATAAAAAATATAAATTTTTATACTGTATGCCTTAAGAATTGTTAAAGCAGAATGAATGCAAATACCTCAAAAGGAATAATAACGAGGTATAAAATCATCAATTAATAAAATTACAAAAAAATATATTAAAATAGATAAAAAATTTATTTTTTAAAAAATGAAAACGTATTACTATATTGATAGTAATAAGGTTTTTTTATGATTAAATATCATAAATTTTGCTGTAATTGGTGTAGATAAAAGTAAATCGATCAATTTCCATTGCAACTTATTCCAATAATGAGTGCAAGTTTTACTTAGTTTTATAATTACGAAAGTTCTCCTTTAGTTTATCATATCTACTTTAATTATTATAAAAATATGTAAGATCAAATAGACGATATTTTTATTTCGTTCGTACAGGATATTATTTCAACATTATTTGAATACATCTTCCAATCGATCGAAGGCCTTTGTTGATTCGTACGTATGATAAAATCTGTACCAAAAGAAACAAAGTAAAAGAAGGCGGGAAAGAAAATTGTTGAATTCCCGAAGCGGGGAAAGATAAAGCTCGAACCATCTTGCGCATAGAAAGATAAAAAAGCGCATCGCGACTAGCGCGAAATATATGCGCACCCAAGTAACTCATAGCTAGTCTGATATTATAATAATTCGCATCGATGCATCCAATTTCAATCTATCGAGTACGACTTCTTGTCATCGTATCATGCGGGATTCATATCCGCCAGTTCAACCGTAAATTACAAATCACAAGAGCGGCGCATCGATTTTACTCGGTTCGTTGTAACGAAGACGTGAATTATGCGAACTTTCACATGGACTTTTTTTCCACCTCTACAGCCGCTTCAAGTTCTATAAAGTTGATTCATGCACTTTGGACTTTACGAGCGCTCCGTTTCCGAGGCTAATTGCATCTGTTGGGTCAGATGAATGGTTAAATCACAATGGAGATAGTACACTAATGACTTTTTTTTATTTCTTCATAAGCATTATTCCTTTATGCTGCGATTTAAATATAAAAGGAAAGTAACTAATTCCATTAAATAAAGCAAAGTATCGTTTGGGATTACGTTGGACGAGGAACAAAGACTTTTCGTTTATCAGATTAAAATATATGAAGTAGTATATAAAATTTAAATTCTAATTTAAACTATTTTTAAATTGACCAAAAAATGTTTTATTTTTATAAATTGTAAGTGATCAAATGAATAATTTTATCTTTCTTTTAAAGATTACTTCACGATTATGGTACAATATAAAAAATTTAGATAAAGAAGATGGTAAATTAATTAATAATTTAAATAGCTACGATGTTTATATTTTAAGATATCTGTTTCATGCAATTAAATTAATTTTTATCGCTTATAAGATTTATGAAATAATTCATACTTGAAATTTTTAATTTTAAACAATTCAATTTATAAGGAAAAAATATAATTCGAAGAAAACCATTTACACTTAAATTAAATGGTATTCTGTTAATGTTTATTATATATATACATATATATACAGGTTATATACTTTAATTATCCAGTTTTCTCTAAAGGCGTATTTCCAGTAAATTTAAGTAGGAGTGTAAATTACCCTTTATTGCCATAAAAAAATTATTGCTTAATTAAAATAATTTAATTTATAAAATCTATCAGAACGAATCCTTTTAGTGCTAATAACAATGAATAATTTTCATAGGAAATTAAATTTTTTATGGAGATAGTTCCAAAATATACTTAATTTCGTTTTAAATTTAAATTCGGTTAGTATATTCATCAAACTACTAATTTTTTAAAGTACGCGTATGGATTTGCGTGTATTTGATAAATTCAATACAACGTGGTCATACGCAATTCCTCTCCCCCATTTCTGGATATATATTATGACAAGAAATTTTGTTTTCAAATTATATATTTTAAAAATTTTATACAAATAATTTGAAATAAACTTTTAACCTTATAAATTTTAAAAATTTACGAAGTAATATTATATAATCTATATAATTTACGTCAACAAAGTGAACATCTCTTAAAAATATATATCTAATTTAATTATTATATTAACAAATAGTAATGTAAAATGTATAATAACATAGCTACAATTAATTTTAAGCTTTATCGTTGAAATGTGAATTTATCGATTAAACTTCTTTCTTTTTCTTTTTGGTGCAAACAGCAATAACATGTTGACTTTCTTCCTTTTCGTATTTCTCTCTTTCTCTTTTTCTTTATCTTTCTGGCATTCTAACTTCAAATACACTCATTATTCATTTTAAATTGCTTTTTTATGAATTAAAAGGCAAAATCCAAATATTTAACATTAATAAAATGTCAATAGCAGTATTTTTATTAATGGTCTAAAAATTATATAATAATACTAAGATATGCATGTACATAATTCTATTCGAATATTAAATATTTGCTCTATTAATTATTTATAATTAACTAATTGGTGCAAGTAGTTATAAATAAATGATATATTTAGTTTTTTTTTAAATACTTTCATTATATTGATTTTAATAATATTAAGAAAAAGGGATTAGATATTTTTATATAGATAAACTGTTTTGTAATGTTTAATATTCTATTGAAAATAATAAAAAATTTATTCAAAATATTTTTGTTTGCATTAAATTCAAATAAATATTTATGGATATAAATGAATCAAGCCGATATATAATAAATAATTTTAGCACTTTTTTTACTACAGTAGATTTTTTGAATACTGTATATTTTTTGTAAGCCTTTTACTTTGTTATAAATTGAAAATTATGTCTAGACGACGTAGATAAAATTAAATATAATTTAATGTACATAGTATATGGATGTATAAATATAAATATTTGTTGAATTTTGAAAGTAAATATAAAAAGCCCTTAAAATTTTAAACTTAATTTTTTATTATTGATATGAAAATAATCAATAATACGCAAAATAAAATGTATAATTCTTAGGCCAGATTATATTTGACTGTGAGATTATCGATTAAAAATTTATAAATTAAATCTTTTAAAATCTAAATTAATTTCATAAATTCTACAATAATAAACAAAAGTAATTAAATAAAGAAGATAAAATAAGTAAAATTAAATTAAATATTTTATTTTTTCATTTAGTCAGTAAGTTATCTGAAACATACGAAAAACACGAATATAGTTGTTTAATTTAATTTAATTTTTATTATGTAAAATAAATATTTAGACTTGAATGTAACAGAATAAATAGAAATATAAAAAATAGAATTAGCTTTAATTAAAAGAATTGTATATTTATTCGATAGCGTCAGAATAACTAAATCTCTCGGAATATAAGAGTAAACTACATATATACTGTGAGATACAAGAGTTTCGTAATTTATTTTAATAGGAAAATTGGAAATATTATCAGAAATATAGAGAAATAATATAAATTTATATTTTAGTAAATATCTTAGCGAGATAATATGAATCTGTATTTTAGCAAAGCGAGGATCTTTGAGTATCTTGGATATTTCGACATACAATGAGGTATAATTTTTTATTCGACGAAGAATTTTTAAATAGTAATTAAATAAAAATATTGATATTTATGAAAGTTAAAATTTAAAAAATAAACTCACTTTCTATATGAAATAAATTTTATAGACAAACATTTTAGAAATTCGTAAGCTCTTGGTCAGGATCTTTTATTCGTTTTGTATATATATAACGTAGTAATAAATTTATATAGCCATTAAAATTATGGTTTCATTTTATATACCAATAAAATATTTTTTATCATTAAAAATCATTTTCGTACATTTTTTTTATATTTTTTTTTCCATTAAATGACAATATTCAAATACTATAAGATAAATAATCAATCAAAAACTTTTTATCGAATCAAATTTAAAGATTTTTATAAATGATATTAAAAATTATAAATGTTGTCAGTTATACTCGTTAAAAATTTGTATTTGTTAAACAGGATCTTCAGGTAAAATCTACATTATGTTAGATTTAAAGAATATTAATAGTACAAGATCGAATATAGACTTTTTGATATTTTTCGTTTTTAATTTTATTAAAGCTTGGTAAACTATCTTTAAACTTACATTTAACCTAGTTTAAAATTATCGTATGAAAGCTCTTTAATACTCGATGCTTTACCAGCGTCAGATTTTAACTTTATTAAAGAAATAAAAGCCTCGAAAAGCATAATGAAACCCTTTTCTTTTTTATAAAGTATCGGATAGACTTTACCAATTTTGAAACGCACCTTTAAACTAAAAGTTGGCTCTGTTAACGTTTCTTACATAGCTTTATAAACTTTTCTCATTTTAAAATTAAGTCTAAATCAGGAATTTTAACTATTTACTTATGAAATCGTAATGCAAGTAATTATATAAAGAACGATAAATATAGACCAGTAAAAAAATTATTACAACATAGAAATCACGAATCATCAAAGGTTGTTTTTATTTTATATAAAAGAATAATTATCGTTAACAAGACGGAATGACGGGATTTTTCAAATTGTTGAATAAATTAATTTTCTATCATTACATATTTGAAGTATTAATGTGAAACAAATTAATATTTAATTTAGCGAAATATTTATGAGTTGGAAAAAAGGCATTGAAATTTATACTTCGCAGGAATCGGAAACAAAATAAAAATGATTGTTTTTCTCTTTGAAAGCCAACGGACGTTTCACCTATCTTTAATACGGGCGCGATTTTCAATTTCCTACGCATCCATCCATCCTCGCGATCGGGATCGATAAGCACCTGAAAACGCACAGAGCAACGGGAATAAATCTTGCGCGTGAAAAATCAAACCGGAGAAAAAGCGGATAAGAGGAAAATGAAAGGCCCAGTTGGAGTCAGGCAATAAAGGCTTTATACTCGAACCGCCGTATCGCTCGTTGGTCTTGGATGTCGCGCGCACCCGGGTGTCATTAGGATGCGCGCGCAGATTCGTTTTTCGCACGCGCGGGGAATACCGGCTGCACTCGGCTCGTGTACACGTCGCCCACAGCCCCAATGGTATATACGGAGCTGTTTCCAATGATAATGCCCGCGACACGCTGTCCACCCATTTGGCGAACATGCGCGGAGCTTGTCGAACGTGACTTATATCCCTCCCGCGAGAACTGGACGCTGAAGTCGCCCTGGACCCGTCCGTCAATCAATCACGCGGGCTTCCGCTATTATTTAGAACCTTCCGTTCCGAGTGCGGGGAGGTGTCCTACGCAACTTCCGGGCGCTTCTTCCGGACGCTTCTTCCGGACGCTTCTTCCGGACGCTTCTTCCGGGCGTTTTTCTCTCGGGCCTCTTTCCTCGCGAGGGAGACTCGGTTTCGATTCCTTCAAATTTATACCTTCCAACGAACCGAGAACGCTAATTTATAAGCCTTACCCTTACGATACGTCTTCTTTCGAGACTATATTTTACTCGATATTTTTATAAAGATCGGCTTTTTTATATCCCTGAAGATAGCGAGCAAGTTTCATGAAGAAAATCTTAAGGTTAAAGGTTTTTTGCCATAAATATAACTAACGGTCCGAGGATACGTAGTCGACGGAGTTGAATATCTAGTACATACAAGTCTGACCTAAAGAAAGACATAAGAACCCTTTAAACTTTAAATGAATTATTAACGCATTATTTACTGTGAAATATGTGCAAGAAAAATGAAGTCATAATCGTAATTTATACGGGATCGTTTCTAAACATATTACGGAGAAAATTTATAAAAATTTTTCCAATAGCGATTATTATCTTATATATCGTTAAAAGTATTCAAAGAAAGTATAATTAATTTTTAAAAAGTATTGAATTTAAATATTAATTTATAATCGATTTTATATAAGACTTACACAGACGGTTAATTTTTATTGCAAATTAGTACCCGAGTCATAATAAGTTATAGTATATATCGTTTAAACGTACTTTTTAAACGATATATTTTTTTATTTTTTGCCTGCATTAACGGATAAAGAATTGAAAAATTTTTAATTCGATTTTTCAAGAAAAAAATATATAAATTTTAATTTATAATTTAAATTTATTAAATCTTTCGTATTTACTTTAATAAAAACTATTATATATTATGACATAAGTTTTATAATACTTAATACTTAATGCCAGATTTAAATAATAGAATCAAAGGGATTATAGACAAAAAAATCTTGTAATCTGTGAAGAGTAAGAATTAATTTTAAGAGAGTAAATTATTTTTTAAAATATAAGTGATTTGTATTTATAAAGACTTCTATAAAAAAAATTTCCGTAGAAACGGGCTAATGTTGATTAAAATGTTGAATACATATCATCTCTACTCATTCTTTATAATAGACATACAAATATTCGAATAAATGTTTTGAATACATAAGCCAGAGAGTTTTAATGAAGTTTTCTTAAATTTCCCTGTGGACAAGAAGATAAATTTTTAAAAAAATATGTATATTTTTTGTGAACATTAGAAAAAAATAAAGTTATCCATGTATTGTTTTAATATTGGAAATTCTATTATTATAAAATTATGCGCAAAACATATTTTTCAATTTATATTATTAAATTATATAATTGTAGAATAATTTAATAGTGTTTACCAACGATATGGAAATTTAAGGAATTCGACGGAGATTTATATTCGTATTAATTATAATTTAATCAAAGATTTTCAAAGTTAAAAAATGATTATTACTATTGAAGCGAGTGACGCTTTTATAAAAGCAAAATGATAATTAAGTTATCATTGATTTGATAATTATAGAACGACCGGGCAAACTAAAATTTGATAAAGGAAACGATCCTAAAACTATTAGATTTTATACGAAAACGTTAACCTTGTATATTATTTCAATCACTACTATAAAGTTCAATATTACAGAGATACTCGTTACACTAAATTAACGATTGACGCGTCGAATAGAGAAATATACATAGCTAAGGGATGATTGCACGGATGCTGAGCAAACTACTTTGCAGAATGAAACCACATCGTTATCGATTTCCGCGCGTGCTTATGTAAGTTCTCTGCAGTAAAACGATCTTCAACTTAGAGGAAATCGAGCTGGTCACGCACACGAAGTGTTCTTGTACGATAAAGAGGAGTAGGGACCTCCGAATTGTCTTTGCCGCTGTTACTCACGGACATTTCACCTCCGTGTCCGCTAGTACGACGATCGAGTCCACGTCCCCGTCTCTTTTTCGTGACAGCTGTGCAAGTGTCCGCGAATATAATAATGAATGGAATGGCAGCGGTAATAATGTTATACGACGAGTCCGCTTAATTTCGAGTATGGCTCTTGCATAGTAAGGAGCTTTTGTCGTTGCTGGAACGGCACTAATGAAACAGGTGCTTCCTTACTTCTCCAGCGTTTCTTTACGGCTAATTATTTGATGATGCAAGCTCGTTCCTTAACTTTATATTTTACTAATATTTAGGTGAGCAACATTGAGCAAGCGAGAACTCATTTTAAAATGATTCTAAAAACTATTTCATATAAATTTGGCGATTCCGTTGGTGTTATATTGAATTGAGATAAATGATGTATTTTGTCGATGAGATAATAATGGTAAAACTGCGCAAGAAATACCAAAAGTTTTATTCTGAAAAATTGATAAAAGTTGTATCGATTTCAAGTATACTTATTTAAAAGTATATTTGAAAACGTGCATTGATTCTATGTCAGATTCCTTTAACTTTTTAATTGTCTTATGTCTTAAAACATCTTTATTATATACTTCGAATAATCCATTTTTTAAGTTCCAGATTGGATATAAGTTTTACTTTTTTTAATCTATATTTATTCAATATGATTTTACTTTTATGAAAATTATTCAAATATATTGAGATTTAAATTTAATATTTTATATAAAATTTAAAATTTCGGATTTTCCAAGTATTTTAAATTAAAATTTTGTATTTAATTTTAATATAATTATAAATTCATAAGTCTATATCGTCTATAATATCTACGTTATATTATATATTTTATTATTTAATATTACAATGAAAAAGTTTTCTATTGTACGAAATATTATGGTTATAAACTTTTACTTTTTGTTAATTAATATCTTTTAAAATTTTTCATTTTCTTGATATTGTAATAGGAATTTTTCGACAATTATTGACAGCTGTCAAGGCCCTTGTTTTAATATATGAAAAGTTCTTTATGCTGTGGTTACTTGGACCGATTTACTTGAATTTTACAGCATCTGCTGCATTATTTGCGTAGTGAAAAGAATTTCATCGTACCGTGGAGGTAACGGTATTTCAGAAAAAAGATATCTATGAAGTTTTAATAAAAGCGATATAAGAAATAGAAAAAAATAGTAGGAAAAAATATATTAATAAAATTCTGTGCATTCTAAGAGTATCATTCTTAAACAAAAGTTTAAGTTTCTGTCAATTAAATGATCATTGATTTTAAAATATGAATATAATTTATAAATATATAAATATAAATGTATTTATATATATATAGGATTTTAAAATATTGAATTTTAAAGTTATTGATTAGCGTCTTAAATTTTTCATTTATTTGTATATAAATATATTCTTGATGCATTAATTATTAATGTACAACATAAAAGTATTTTAAACAAAATTAAAAATATATTTAAGTTTTTTAAATAAAAGTTAATATGTTATTTTTTATTATTCTAATATATTATTTTGTAATATTATTTAAAAAAAGTTTTAGATACTACAAATTATATAAAATATTCTAAGGGATATAACAAAACTAAAGATTGTAGTTTTATAGTAGCAAAATTGTAAAGTATAAGTTGTTCTGGAAACTGAGTATGAAGAAGCATAGAATATCGTAAACAGATAAATTACAAACGTACTATATATCACTGAAAAATTCTTTAAAGGAAGAATTAAAATTATGTTGCCAAGAAAAATTTAAATCAGTAAATAATTTGAATTATGCTTATATTGCTATAAAGCAATATATATTTATAATAAAGAAATAAATAATTAATATACATAAATAACACATATATATTCATATATCAGTAGAATAATAATAATCATAATCAGTATAAATAAATAATAATCACAAATAATGAAAATTGAAAGGATAGTTTTGTAAAATTTTCTGTGAAATTTTGTATAAGATCTAGTTTGATAAATATACGAAATTTTGTGAATTAAAAAATTATCAACTTTAACAGCGTTACATTATACAGTATTTTTAAAAAATTTGCGTAATTTTAAAATAGATAACTGTATTTCTTTAATTTTTAAAACTACATTCGACTACCCCAAATTTCAAAATATTCAAATCTATTTAAATCAATAATATCTACAAATAGTAAGTAGTAAAGTTAGTATTATGTCAGAGCGTGATATTCAAAGATATATAGTTGTATTTTATATTTTCATACGCTAAATTTTTTCTAAGTGAATTATTTAAGATATTACAAGAATTATGATTTATTAAATTCGTGTAATACTCGTAGTCGGGTATTTGAAAAAACAAGAGCTTTTAGAAAACGGGTACATTCATTAATAAGATATATTGACTTCTATCCCTTTTTGGTTTAATACTTTTGCATTCCATAATAGCTCTGATTTTTTCCGAAGAAAATCAGATATAAAATATATCATTGTATCAAAAAGCTAAATCAAATTGCATAGTTATATATTATTATACATCATAACTACTACAAAAGCGGTATAACTATTTAAACTTACAAATATACATCGATTTTCAAATTCCGTTGCAAATGAGTTTATTTACTTGGTTGAAAATTATGAAGTGGTTGAATAGTACTCGTTGAATATTAATAATACGGAATAAATATTTTTAGAACTAGGTCTGCGGATATTTAACCAGAGAATTAAAGGGTAGCCTTAGTCGGGAAAACGAAAGCTCGTTGCAATATTATCGTAAACATGTATTAGGAGGAGCAACGGAAGCTTATACGTACCGATAAGTATGTCTGGTCTTTCAACGATCCAGATATAAGGGACACTAGTCTGTATCGCGGTGATAGAAGCGCGTAGTAGGTTGGAACGTTAACGAAAACGTTGATGCACTTGGACGACGACAGCATAGACACAGCAGCGCTAGGCACGCCTCCATCCACTTGTCAAATAACTACGTTATGTATTGACTTAGTTTCCATGAGGGAAGCTATAGCAAAGAGCGGTGGTACTACGCTCGACTGCTAGTCTGGGTTCGCATATTAATTATCTGGTAATTTCAAGTTTAATGGTTATCGCGCTCGTCACGTTCCCACAGCGTTGCTTGCTGCTTCGATTCTTCGAGTCAAGGAAAAACGATTAATAGGGTCAAAGTAGGGGCAAGAGAGAGGGACAGAGAGAAGGACAGAGAGAAGGACAGAGAGGGAGATGAAACGAGAGGAAGGCTAGACAATGACAGAGAGGCCGTTGGATATCAAGGGGGATAAAGTAGAGAAATGGTGAAATTCTTGCAACGACGAAAGCTAAATTTTACATTATAGCCGATAATGTGTAGGATTTACATCTTACTATAATTTTATTTTATTCAAGCTCGTTTTAATTTTTTTCCAAGTAATTCATAATCACTTATAGTGATTATAAGTTATATTTATCGAGGAATCTAATTAAATATTTTGTCGGAGCAAATTTTCTTTGTTTCGAAGGTTTAAAAGAACATTTTAAACAATTTTCAAGTTTTTTACATATATTCTCTTTTATTGAATTTTTTATATCTTGACATAAATAGTTAAAATAATTATTTCAAAAAATAAAAATAATTTTGGTTAATATCATGTAAAAAAAGGAGCTGAATATATTATATAATAACTTGCAAATGGTCAAAAGGTTTATTCAAAAGTAATTATGTTATTTAATTAAATCAAATTGGGTAAAGTTGTATAAAAATTCGTAGCATAAATATATAAACTCAAAAATTAACTATCTTTTTTATAATATATTTATTATTATATAAATTAGAGAAGATTATTTTTAATTTTTCTTTCAATTTTCGAAAAGGTAAATCAGGCTTTGTTACTCCTAAATAACTTATTTAGATTATAGATATTACATAAAATTAATATATGAATTTTCGAACAAAAAATTTTAAGCATATATTCGGTAACATTTGCGTTAAGTAAATATTTTTCAATAAAATATACTCAAATAATATATCGTAAAGTTTACACGGTTTTAAAAATAAAGAAAATCTTAGATTATTAATTATTTATTATAAATACTTATAAATTTTGTCTTGGGAACCGAAACTTATTAGTTTAAAACTTTGAACCGTTATCGTGTGACTTGTCGACGTATCATCTGCTTGTTCTAATTCCTTTCATTAGCTGCACTACGAATCATTTTCCATATTCGTCAATTTTATTCGATAATATAATTTTATAAATGATCAAACTTATTCAAACAAATTATTTACAATGAGTAGATGAAATTTTTATTCTCATTTATCAAGCTTTATTCAGGCGTTGAGTTGTCTTTATTTTTTTTTTAAAGCTAATGTCGAAAAAGAACGCGTTTATAAGATAGAGTGACATTATACAGTGTACAGATTAATGTATATGTCAACTATGAAAATGGAAAATAGATTATACAAGGATAATGGATAATGATCGACGTTACATCATATTTTCTTTTACTCGCGTCAATTTAAAATTGAGACGATGAAAAATCTATCTTTTTATCATATTATAATTTAGCAGCGGCTGAGACATATTTTTGCACCTGAGTATGTAGTTTAAGTATTACGCATGTAACGGAATTTTAATAAATTAAAAATTTTTTTTTCATTCCCCGAATAAGTATACAAAGATGGAATTAAACTTCTCGCGAGTTCTAAAAGCGGGTTTTAGATTGTTATACATTAGCACTACTCCAATGTAGTTACTTGTCAAAATAAAAGATGTCAATGTCGTTTATTAAATAATAAATTAATATTTTGTGTGCATTTCATATTATTTCACCGATACACGGTAAGATTTACTGTGCGAAAGTAATGATATAAAAATTATTAGAATTGAAAAAAAATCAAACGAATGTTTAAGTTTTAAAATGCTATCTAGGTAAATATTCCAGATTTTGCGAATCATTACTAAAGAAGAAAACACGTTTATTTCTATATAAATTACGTCTTCGTACTGTGCGGTCGTGATTATAAATCATTTAGCCTGTATTTCAAAAATGCAAATACGCTTACACCCCTAAAAAACGATTCGTTATATGCGAACCTACTTTAGCGGCAGTTCATTCTAATATAAGCTTATAAATTTCTCTACTTGGTTGTACAAAGCCACCTTGCCGCGTATCTGTATAATATGTAAATGAGTAGGGCAGTAGACACCTTTGTGTAAGCTTTGCTCTTCGCTAGAAAATATATATATTTAATTTGTCGCAGCGGTGGAGCGGAATTTTCACAATGAGACTGTCGGTAGTGTAAGGCAAACGAAACTCTGCGAACTCGCCCAGCGTCCGACGGCGTAAAACTGTGAAACGAGCCCGGTATCGTAATTCATCCTTTATGTGCGGATTTCGCTAAATCTTATGTACTGGTACAGCCGTCGCTATTCGCGAGTCCATACATTTTCGATTGTTCCTGTAAATATACTGAAATAATTAAACCCGCGCTCGTTGTATGGGATATGCTTAGAATTTACCATAGATCTTTATCTTCTTATTTTTTTTTTTTATTTTTTTCTTTAAAGATGTTTGATATTTTAATACCTGTTATAAAGATGTATTATTTCATTTCCCGTGTATTTATTCATTAAAATAAGCATTTACTAATTGAATAAGTTCGTTTATTTTATTCAAGGTATAAGTAATGTCTACTGGTTCAATAGTTATTATATTGGGTTAATTTATTATGAAACAACTTTATTTGTCGATGATTACTTATAAATTAAAGTTTATTTTCAATATTAAAAGTTTTTAAAATATTTTCATTTTATTTCGAAATTACTGGATTTTTAAATATCCGATCAACAGAATTAATGATCTTGAACCTACTGTAACTTTCTAATAACCAATTGCTACAATCTTAGTTAATATTTTGAATATTGTTATTTTATTTTAGATTTTTATACTTTTAATAAATTTAGGAATAATTATATTGGAATACTGTATGTTTAAAATAATAAGAATGAGTCGAATTTATAAATAGAAAAAAATTTTCATATGAATAACGATAACATCAATTAATCTCTTCAAATATTATTACCGTTGTTTCATACTGAATTGTCTAATAAAATATTGTATTAATTATTCATGATTTAAATTACTAGTTTAATATAAAGTTATTAAACTGCAATAAGAAATTATAGTTTTAATATTTGATTAAACTTATTCCTTTTATTAAATAAATAAATATTTTATACTTTACATTTAGTTTAATTCTGATAAACGATACTTCGTTTTATACGTTGTCGATTGTGAATCCTCAATTTTTCTATATATTATTTAATTATATTTAGTAAACTAATGAAAACTTATTAAATTTATTAATGAAAACTTATTAAGAATTATGTAAGAGTATTTTTAATTTCTTTTTAATATCATATGTAATTTATGTAAACTTATGTGAAAAATGTCATCGTACGTTTATTAACGTAATAAATAATGAAATAAACGTAAAATTAAAAACAAAAATTGTTAAGATATATTTATATAGCACAGATGAAATTATGGATATTTATATTAAATAGATAATTTTTAATATAAATTTACATTACGTCATGCTACAATTCATTGCCACTTCTCCAGCTTATCGTATATCCGATATCTCTTCAGCATATATCCAAATACTTCTCCTGTACATAGTTAACTTGCTAGAATATAATTATACTGCTTATCTAGTTATACATGCACTCGAGTGTATAAATGAACATATACATGCACACTTGGAAATGATTGAGTGTACATGTACAGAATAACTAGGGAATGTGTGCATTGGCGTAAGTAGAAATTAGCGCATTTTCCGAGAATGACCCTTGGAAATCTGGCGAATGACCAGAACGCGAGAGCGACGCCAGACTGGCCGGAAGTACGAAGTGAACGAGTTTCAAGTGATGCTGCAAGCGAATCAACCCTCTGTAAAAATTTTATCGAGTTTACTGTATATACGGGTTGGCGTTTGTACTCTATCTACTTTACTGGCTGCTCTGATAGTTCTATGACTATGATTACCGTGATTGTACGCCTACCCAATTATCAGGAAGGAATTTTTAATAATTGAGTTAGACAACCAATTTCATTCGAAATTGACAAATACCTTTACATCAGCTATACACAGAACATTTATATTTAGTGTATATTTTTATTCATGAGCAAAGGAATTTCACTTATACTAAGAATTTAACCATTTTATTAATAATTAGAATAATCCAAATTTGTTGTTGCACTTACGAATTTATAGTATATCTAATGATATTTAATCAATATATATGTAACCTTATAAATCACGAGAGTTTAATTTAATTTAATATATTTAATGAACTTTTATTTATTACGTTATTCTGATATTAGTATATTGCTAAAGAATTTATAACTCATAAGTTTACAAAATAAGGGCAATTAAATTTTGATGAAGGAGAAAACAATTAAAAACTATGTAAGGATATATTAGAATTATTTATAACAAACTATATCTGTATTAATTGAAGCTTTAAAATTGATTTAACTGCTATCTTAATTTTATACAATATTTACGATATACAAGGCATTTTTTATTCGATGTTTACCCCTTCTAAAATTTGAACGTTAAAATAATTATTTATGATATTCTAACAACGAATTTCTTTCATATTCTTAGTAAATTAAAAATTATTTGTTTGCTTCTAGTTTTTTTTTAATATGTTACATGCATTACGATAAACTTCTTCGTCTAAAACTTTTGTTCAGAGTGTTGAGTCTGATAGTAAAGGTTTCGATCAGGCTAAATCGAAATATGATAATGTAGTTTCATTTTAATAATCGAAAATTGAATTTTATTTGAATTATCAGAATTCTTTGAAGCAAAATTAAAGTAAATTAAAATAAAATTTTAAAAATAAAGGTAGCGATGATTACCAATTGTACAGAAATAATTAACTTATTCTTATAATTTATATAATATATTTAAATTAATTTATGTAATTTATAAATTTATATTCAAGTTTATACAGCAAAAAATCGATGATTTATTTCTTTATATTTATTTCTTTATATCTAAAACTTTCGCATCAATTTAATAAAAATAATTCTAGGATAAATTTAAACCTCTTGTAAATTCATTATAGTTCAAGAATGTTATGTTTAAGTTCTGATTTAAATAAATAAAGAACAAAAAATTAATTAAGATATAGTTAGAGTACAAGGGAATAGAGATAGAAGAATGGAGATTATATCTACGAAAAAATGAACATTACGAAAGAGATTATTAGTAAGGATTACAAAGAAAAAATTATATGTAAGCCAAAACGATTATTGTACCAAGAAATGCCGCTCAAAGATAAGAGTAGAGTAGCAGGACTATCAGATTAATCGACGGAAGAGATCTCTCAGGTGAATTGCATCACTGTATTACCAGCGCCAATTCCATTATTTTAAAGCTAATTGTTAAAATCACTGACGTGTAGTACAAAATAGTATCAAATTTTTAAAAATAGTTAATCAATCGTCAAATAAATAAAAAGCTTTAAAATAAAATGAGATTTAAACCGACCAATTTCACTAGACTATACTTTTAGTTTTAGAATGGAGCTTTGTCATAGCATATAATTTATATATTTTGCTAGACGTCTTACGAATTATCAAATTGATCACGTGTAGTAGTAATAATCATAAACATGCTTATTTATGGATAAGTTTTATATTTTCAAACTCTAGAAGAAGATCTTAATGCATGGCCAAAATAATAATTTTTTATTTAAATAATATTTTGCAAAAATTCATATTACTTAATAAATTCATGCATAAAAATAGCACAATAATAGCAGGATTTTTTTCTATTATCCACATATATAATGTTAGATAAAAAAATTAGGAAACTATAAGTTTACGTATAAACATGGTAATATTTTAAAACATACATGGATTTGTTCTTACTATTATGTGTATTTACTTCTGTAATATATTATTTAATTTGATAAATATAATTTTGCTCAACGAAATTAGTTATTGATACTATGTTTATGTTTATCTGTGCAATATATTAGAATTTTCTGATTATTAATTGATTAATACTAAAGTAGAACATTATATTGTTATAATTAAGCGGTGAATATATCTGCTTATAAAGTTTGAGTTTAGTTTCGCATATAATTTAATTTATTAAATTAAATATAAATTTTATTAAAAATGACCTTAAATTTTTATTATTAAAGGGGCTTTTAATATTTATTAATTAAAAAACGTTTAATAAAAACTTATTTTTAACACTATTTTCTATTAATATAAATATAATATTGATTAAATATAAATGAAATTATATAATTAAGAATTCTAGACAGAAATTTTTTATGTATATTTTATAAAACTTACATATGGAATTTTTAGTGATATTTATTGTTATGAATAATTTTAAGGTTTCAGTTAAATAGCGATGAATTAATATTTGCTTGAACAACTAATTTATGAAAATGCATAGATATCTAAAAAATTACGTAGAAATTAAATAAGATTATTACCTATTCTTTTAAAAACATTAAAATTTAAATACTAATAAAAATTATTATACTTATACAAATATTTAATAAATGAAATAAATCTATTGGTAATAAACTTTAATCCGGAATTCAATCAATTCTTTTGGATTCATTTTCAGTTCTTTTTCATATCCGTTTTAAAAATTCTGCAAAAATTATTACTAGGCAATGTAAAATTGATTTCATACAGATTCCTGATTTTAATCCAATACAGTCTATTTTAATAGAGTTTTGTTTCTCCATTCACTGGATTGATCAAATACGAAGTTCTCAAGCAATGAAGTTATTTACTCAAAGTATACCAAGCTCTAGCATAAAAAGAGTTTTAACCATTGTAAATTAAATTTATAAAAATTATTTACTTTCTTTTATTTAAAATATTTTTATAACAAATTTGAACGAAAAATTATAAATATTATGCGGTCTTGTTATAGAACTGTAAATATTTATCGGTCTGAAATTAATTGTATTCTATATTATTTAAAACTTTGGTTACATATTTAAAAAATCTTTTTTTAAATATATAAGTATTTTAGATTATAAGAAGAGTTATAAATTTATTTTTTATTCAAATAAAGAATTTTCTATTTGAAAATTATGCACCTGATATATAAGAATATTATTTTCTTTTAATAATGTAACATAATATGATACAATATTATACAACGCAATGCATATATTAAACATGTATTATGTTTAAGCTAGTTTTACCAATGATATTTTTTTTAATTATTTCACAATAATTGTCTATGAAATAAGTGTTTATTTCAATAAATTTTTGTAATTAATCTCATAGTATTTAACTGAATCAGAAAATATTCATTCGTGAATTTCATGTTGCATTATTTTGTATCTATATTGTAGTGTAATATCAAAGAAAGGACAATATCATATGCACCAAGGACTCAAGACGATAAATTATAAGATAATTAAAACACTATTTGCTAATATATAAGATAATGATTTATTAACAATGTTCACAGATAGTAAAAAGCTTTTCAGTAGAAAGACATATTCATTTTTATATTAACGGTGGTGAGAGGCTACAGCATAATTAGACTTTTCAGCATTTTTGCAATAGTAAAGAGCTGGAAGTTTATCATAAGCCAAGCAATCACTTTCTTGTTTTACAATCTTTGTATTATCGGAAGTCTAATTATATATTTGATATAAAATCGGCATTACTTATGTTAATCGACGCAAAAGATTTAAAATATGAAACTTGTAAATAATATAGTTAGTAAATATTTATAATAAAAAATTATTTATATAATTTTATCTAGTTTTATCCACAATATCTTTCAGAATTTTTTTGTAGAAGATAAATGCTTAGAAGAGTTTAAAATTAATATGTCGATAATTTATTCTTGTATTCGATAATTTTCTAATTATATATTTTAACTAAGTAAGTAAATTCTTATTTAACATAAAAAAATTGTAATAACGATTACTTTTTTTCCTAATTTTTTAATATATTTCACACGTAAGAATTTTTTCATGGATAAAAAAAAAATCATTAAAAAATAGTGGCAATCGTTAAATTTTTTTTATAATCTAATATAAAGTTTTTTTTATTTAAATTACTTATTATTCTTTATCCTAAATATTTTTTTGCAAATATTTTTACATTATTAATATTAAGAAATTAAAGACTGTCTCTCTTTTTATATATTTTCATAATTTCATCATCGGATAGTTCATATTTTACTAAACGAAAATTTCGCGAATGAAACTATTTTCATTATTTTATTAATAAAAGATCTATGAGATTATGAATATATAACTGAATTGGAATTAATATGAATTACAATAACCAAATTGATCGATGAAAACTAAAATGTAGAATATATTAGTATATATTAGTGATCGATACTTCTAAAACTATTTAATCAAATTTTTTATTGTATACAAATTAAATTTTATTTTATTCGATATATTTTACGATAGTACTAGCTGTAATGCTATTTGACTTTTATCGCTATTTTGTCAAAACTCATTATCACGTTCGTTGAAAAAGAGCATTAAACATGAAGCAAAAGAAGTACTAGTATACCAGATGCTGCTATCGAACGAAAACCAGGTTAACTGACAATATAGGACTGGAAACTGTACAAGGGGTGAACAAAATCAGAGGATTGCAAACGGGATTGTTTTCAATGAAAAAGGAGTAGTAAAATTTAAAAAAAAAAACTCCAATACACACCGAGTAAAAAATTTATCGAAATTCCAATGGAATCGCAAGCCGAGATGCCTTGGGCTTTGGCTCTTGTATAAACTAAAATTGAACACGCGTTAACGAAATTAAAAATGAACATCCCATGGGTTCGTTGTAGAGTCCAGGGATAGGACATAATAGATTTAGGTTCGGAAGTAAAAAATTCAAAGTAAGGCCCATGGTGAACAGTTGACGTTGATCCACCGTTAACCGAAATACCACTAATTATGTGATTAGTTATTTAAATCGGGAGGACATGCGGATCGTGTATGTAATGTACTCCGTTCGTTGCACACATTGCGATAATCGAAATACCAGTTATATTAAGTGCTGTCGTATGTCCCAATCGGGATTCGTTGGTCATTTCGGCGTTCATGTTTAAATTCATTCATTCGAGTTTCGCGAATGGGATTCTATGTATTGTGTATTGCTAGTACTTGTCGTGTGTTGCGTGTTTCGCTCCCTTTATCCCTTGCGATCGTTAATTTCGTTAGATCAATGAGACTTGCGAGGATATAAAGAACAACTCGATTTTCCGGTTATTATGCAATTGGAAGTACACATATTCGCTTGTAGCTAGTACTCACAGCTTTTGTTAAAGAGTCATAGGCACATTTGAATTCATTATTATTACTTATTCCGTACTCATTCGTACAACTTAACGCAAAAAAAATGTTTTTTATTACTCTTTATTTATAAATGTTGTTCATTTTTATACTCGGGAAATACGAAGAAAAGAATTTGAGTATTATTTCCTTAGCTTAAGCAATTACGTAAAAAATAAATGAAGAGTTATAAATTTAATACGGATTAATTCTATGATTTCTATTAATTCTTATATAGTTAAATGAATAAATTCGTATAGTTATTATATATTATTTATAAATTATAAAAAAAGCTTTATAGATTTATTCTAATATACGATGTTTTGAAATAAAATAATAAATTTTATTACAATCAATACGTTCATTTGAAGTATTTATGTTATTTCGAATGATTATTATTTTTATATTTTGAAATTATCTTTAGATATATTAAAAAGTAAAAATAATAATTAATAAACTCGACTTAGTAAAACTAATAATTCATTAACTTGATTTAATAAAAATATAAAATCAAGTTTTAAGATTTTAAATGTTTTTCAACGATCGAAAACTGGATTATCAACTGGAAAGGATTAGAAAATCAATAAAAATTATTAGGAAATTAATATATTTCTTTTCAAGAAATTGATCATTAGATCTAATAGTAACAACTATTATTTTTATCTTATATTTTAGAAAATATAAATCAAGTTCCTAGAGTTTTATAAAACTTAGATAAAATTAGTGGTTAAAGAATTTTTAAAATATATTTTTAATTAATACTGAGAAACAACATAATGCATATTTAAATGATATTTTTTATATTAGTCTTCATATTATAAAATTTTCTTTAATAATAAATTTTACCTACTGGATACTAATTTTACTAATGTCAGTTGTAAAGCTATATATTTTGTAGTACCTTTCTAGGACTTTTGTAAACAATTTAAAACAAAATTATTACAGCTACACGTACATATAAATTTTAATTTTTAATTTTATTTTTTCTTTAAAACTTTACTACATTATATGTACAGTATTTCCATAGTTATTCATATTAGCATAAAGTCTGTTGCGTAACTAAAATCGGTCGAAATAGTTAGAGGTACAATGGAGGAAGTCCTAGCAGAGCAAAGTAAAGCGATGTATCTCGGTAAGTTTACGCTTCACTAGTAAAATCTTGCGGTAAACGATATGTTTTGGTGATAGGTTTATGATTTGAGTTTTTCATGGAAATCGATTTAAAACAAAATTTAACACTTTTCTATGGAGTCTAGTGTAAATTAGATAGAAGAAAGTTGAATATAAAAACGAATGAGTAAATATATATATATATATATATATATCGTACACTAAACCCAAGATGCATTGGGCACGATAAGAATTTACTCGTGCTATGTAAATTTACTTAAATCATTTCTTTATTTCTATTTTATTCTACTAGGTATTTATACATAATTAATAAATGATCATATATTTAAATTATATTTATATGTAATTGGCAACAGCTGTTTGAAATAATTACTAATTAACACTAATATGTAGCTTGAAAATTGTCTGTTATGTCTAAAAAAATATCTTCAAATTTTTCGAGACTAAACTTATAAAGAATCTATTTATTATTTTTATAATTTATTTAATATTTTGAGTAATATTTATGGTATACAGTAATATATAACAAGATATTTTATTTAATCAAGTAACAATTGCCTCTAACAAATTTATAATTTCGATTTTGTCTAAACATTTTTTTCGCAATATTATAAATTTTATTATTTAAAAAATAATTATAATCTTAAAATAAAAAGTTAATTAATTTTTTATGTAAATCGCTTTTTCAAAATGATTTATCTAGCTTAAATAAATGCCTCGATAAAAAAATTATAAATATTTAAATAAAAGATAAAAGATAATCAGTAGTAAGCAAGAAGAAAATAAAGAGAAGTAGAGAAAAAGACAGAATTGCAGAGAAAAGGAAAGAAAAGCATTAAGTAAAGCAAGTGAGAAATGGGTGTGTCGTGGAACTATGAGCTTATAGCGAGTTACAGAACCGTGTGATATGACACGAGTGAATAGAAACATGACTCCAAAGGTTACAGTTCAGAGGATACGGTAGGTGAGAGAGATAGAGATGTATTAGTCGAATTTCCGATAGGGCTTCACAAAGGTTTCATAGTTCCCTGTGTCAACCTCTGTCTCTATTTTCCTCCCTCTACCCTCTTTTTCTAGTAGTTCCTAACTCGGGAAATCGATGGCTCTTAACTACAGTGAGATTTTCAGAGAAATAGATAATCAGATATAAAGATGTTGCTGTACAAACCTAATGTAAATTACCTTTCGAATAGTTTAGTTATTTAAAATACCATCGCATCGATTCGATTACCAAATTTTTTTCGACTTTCTGATTTATTCGTTCCATCTCCATCTATTTCTATTTATTGTTTTCTGACTATTTCTTATTCTACTTTTCTTATATTTGTTGTGTCGTCGCATGTAATTTAAAGCGAAAAAATGTGTTTTCACTGAATTTTATTTAAAACTTATTAACCTTGTTCGAAATGCAAATAAAGAATACAGAAACTATTGATAAATAAATGTTTAATAAGAACTTTAGGCTTTTTTAGATACACAATATAAATTACATATAAATAATACGAATAATGAATTTGTAGATATAGTAAACATATATATATATATTATTTTTAAATTGCTTATTTATTTTAATTTTACATATTAATTACAATTTAATTAAATTTATGAATTATTATATATTTCTATTATACCTTTTAATTCGTATGCCTTTAATATTTTGTATCTAATCTTAATTTTGTATCTAAAAAATTACTAAACACAAAAAAGGTGAAATACTTTTTGTTATTAAAAAACAAATATCATCACAAACAATCAGAATAAAATGTGATCTTTTTTATCGACTTTCAAAATATATACCTTTTTATAAATGAAAAGTAAATATTTTATGCTTTCATGAAAGCATTTTTTCAGTACAGATTGAAAAAAGATAGAAATGATAGACTTATAGTGCATTTTTGTTTAAAAAATATTTACTATTTTTTTATTAAGAAATTTATTTTCAAAAATATTTCATGTATCATGAATGTTCAATATATATAAATTGAAATATATGTATTGAAATATATGAATAGAAATATATAAATATTCATTAATTTCTCGTTCATTGTACTCAAACTTATACAATTTATCATTAATTATAAAATAACTTAGCAAATTTCAAAACAATATAGACTTTAAAAGAATTAGTAAAATTAATGAATTATAACCTTCTAAAAATATTATGAATATTATATATTAAAATATTATAATTATGGGATATATTTTACAATAAAATTAGAAATTATTAAATAATTAAATATGTATGTATAGTAAATTGTGTTTTGTGTCACTTTAGATTAATTTTTCACGTATTATGATTTTTTTCTATATTGAAATTATGATATAATTTGTACATAATATAAAACTTGAATTAATTATGTTAAATATTTCTACCAAAATATTTGTCAATTTATAGAGAGTTCAATCGGTAATATTTTGATTTAGATCGAAATTAAATAATTTAAAAAAATTAAAGATTTATTAAATCTTAATATTTTACAAACATATTTTATACAATATTTTACACAATATTTTGTAATTATAATTTAAAGAGATATATTAGTTTGGTTTTATTAGTTAACACTTGATCTTAAGCCTCTTTTGAAATTAGTATACGATTCATATGTTTATATTTACTTTTCAATTTGGCTATTAACGAAGCACTAAGAGCTTTTTTAATTATCGAAGAAAAAGAAATTTCTATATCTTATTATAATTCTTTAAAATTAATAAAATTTGACTTGAAGTTAATTTTAAAAAAAATAATGTTTTTAAAAAGATATTTTATTTTCTTAAGAGAGAATTTATAATGAATATTTTTAATTTATTTAAATTATAATTATAGATACAATCGTAGTAATAGTATACTATTATATAAAAATTATATAAATTATTTTTCATATAAAAATAATAATTTCAATATTAATAACAGAGATATGGAATAAAAACGTATGAAGTTTCTAATATATAGTAATATGTAGTTGTATAATTCTTTGTACAATATATCTTAATGTAAGAATATTTCTTCTATTAATACATTGTGCATTTTTTAAATGATTATCAGAATATTTATAAAGTAATTTTCATTAAGCTTATATCCATTTTTGAAACTTTCTTTTGGTGTATTATTTATACCAAATTTATTTGACATGATCGAAATCAATTTTCAGATAAAGTCACTATTCTCTTTTGTTTCAGTAAATTTATTCTCATTCATTCAAATTTTCTTCTTATTCTAAAATTATATGTCGACTATATTTTTAGGAAATACTAATATTGTTTAATTAAAATCATATAAATTCTTTTATTAATAAAGTTAGATATCCTAGTATTTTTTTAAACAATTTAATAAAAGTGTAATGAGTCATAAAATAAATCATATTATTTAAATAATCAATATTAAAATTTGTGGATATTTAAGTGTTCATTTACATAATCTAATAAGATATGTAATAAGTATTTAAAAAGTATAAGTAAAATAAGTGGTGAGACTAAATTTGAATAAAAATATTTATTTATTTTATAAATATAAATTTTCTTTGCAGTTTTATAAAAATTATAAATTTATAATTTGTAATATTTATAATTATTAATAATAAATTATATTAGTTATTAATATCGTGTCATATATTATTCAAGAATTTTTCGATTACTTTCATATATTCTTTTTTTCCAAATGATAAGGCTATTTTGTAATAAGTTTTAATATTTCATAAATATCTTTTACAATAATGAGTTTTTAGTAATAATAAAGATAAAATATGTTATTTTAAACAATTAATATTTAATTCTTTCCTATTACTTATTTATCAATATTATTTATTTTAAATGATACAATTTATAATATTTGTATATAAGTAAGATGTAATACCAAAATAATATTAGATATTTTCGAATTTACATTTATATAAAAAACATTGAATAAAAATAAATGAAAGATTTTAAATCGTTGTGAAACTGAGTTTGTAGCTGGGTGCTATAATTCCCCAGTGAAATCATAAAATTTATTGACTTTCCGAGGTACATTGGTTAAATTAGTTTAATGTACTTATGTACAATCTATATAAAAATGGAGGAAGAAGAACCTTAAATTATATTTGAAATATATATAGAAAATTATTGTATTTTTTTGCTAATAGTATTTGTTTTAGTTTAATTGGAAACTTATTTAGAAGTAAGTTTTCATGAAAAGATTAAATATATTTTTGAAATTAATTATATGTACTTTAAAAGAGAGATAATTAAGTTTAAATTATTAAATCCAGTTTCTTATGGAAAACGAATGGCATGAACATTTGTGAAAAATTTTGTCATATATTCATTTATTATTTATATAATTTTTTATTACATATATTTCATTTTATTTTATAGATATATTTTGAACGTTTTAACCAGCATTTATTATTATTATTATAAGATATAAACTAGTTTTTATTATTATTGATTATGCAAGTGAGCGAGTAAAATAGTATTTTATCATAAAATATAAAATGAATTATATTTTACATAACTAAGTGAGTAGATATTCCAAATTATAAAAATGCGATGATAATGTTTAGATGTAATTAAATGTTTTGTCCTATTTTTTAGTAGTTAAAAGATAATTATTATATTTTTATAAAAAAAAAAGAATATAGAGGGGACATTCGTAACTAAAAATAATAGTTTATTTCTTTATAATAATAAAAAAATATTTTGATATCAGTTTTACATAAAAAATTATACTTTCATCTCTCTAATCTAGTAATACATATTACATATGATTAACATTCCAAAACAATTTTATTTCGATATATGCTTTTATATAATCACTTCTTATTTGAATTTTAGAATGATATACTTATTTATTTGAAATATTTAGACTTAAATTAGGTAATTATATAGAACCTTATTTTTCTACTGTATATAAAAAATATAAGTTTTGTCAACAACTAATAAATAGGCAACAAATATTTAATTTAATATAATATTAACATAATTCTATTTTTTTAATAATCAAGTTAATATTTTATGTATTTCTAATCACAAATTTACTTTTCATATTTAATATTATAAGATATTTCAAAAAAAGTAAAATGTGGATTATTAATTAATATTAATAAATTATTAATTAATTTAAGGTATAAAGATAAAATTAAATTCGCTTGTGAGTATTCATATGTCATTACAATTTGTTTCAGTATTCTAGATAAAATCACACTAAGAGAATAAAAATATTTGTAAAATTCAGAAAGCAAAAATGTATAAAACTAAAATTGTTTGGTAATATTTTAAAAAATAAAAAAATTGAAAAGTCAAAATATTTAAAAAAATAAGATTTATTATTTATGAATAGTAATATGTAATTTTATCGCATAAAATATAATTTATACTATTTTTAATAATAATTTATTGACCCTAATTAAATTAGTCAATATATTACAAGCAAAGTATTAATTTTTATTTTAATTAATTTATTAATATTTTATTTTATTTTCTGTAAAAATATAATAAAAATTATGGATTTTAATTTTCTTTAAAAATTAAATATTTTTTTTTCCTATAAATAGTTTTTAAAAAAATTTAAAGTATATTATTTTAATTTTTGATTTATGATAAATTTAAAGAAAAGATTAATATGATTATAATTTAAAGATTAATATAATTATAATGATAAACATAATTTTATAAAAGTTGATTAAGAAAGAAGCTATTATTTTGATTTTACCAAGTACATTAATAAAATATATTTGAAAAATTATAAAGGAAAACCATATTTTACTTAATATTAACCAATATTATCAAAAAGTGGATATAAATTAATCGTAAAATGTTTATATAGAGTTTGTATAATAATTTGTTCTTCTGTTTATTTTCGATTATATTAAACTGTATCAAAAACTCACAATGGATTTCGATGGTTATATTAGAGAACTGGTCGTTAGCTTGTAATTTTTATAAATAATTTGCCGAGATGAAAGTTTGCTTAAAATGGTACTATTATAACTTTAAAATAGCTAAAACTTCAAATATTTTACCAAATACTTTAGCGTACTGGATATTCATAAAATCTAAAACTATTAAGCTTCTTGAATATAACTACGATTTGTCTTTAGATATAGATAACCATCTCAGCCTTTTCTATGGTTTATTCCGCGAGACGTAAATCTAGTGAAACATTCGATACATCTAGAATTTATTATATTAAATTTATTTCATTGCAAAAGTAAGAAATAAAAACATTTAACTAAGTCAGTGCATAATAATGCAAAGTAAATTTCTTAGCAGAAAAAAGTCATCTGTGTTACACAAAAATATAAAAAATATAGAAAAGCTAAAGAACAATGAAAATGTATGCATTTCTGTAACAGTTCTGGTTTTTTTCTTTTCTCTCAATCCTTTCTTTTTTTTCTTGTAGGATATAGTCGACGTCTACTTTACCATGTCGATGTTCTTTTTTCTAAGGTTGCACAATTACCTATCATTGACTAGATGAACATCTATCATTGAGTAAACATATGGAAATTTTTTTTATTGCATTTCCTTATTTAGCTTTTAATTTTTTATATATTTATGCGGTGAATCTGATAATAAGAATAACACAAATATCAAGTCATGAATATTTATGTAAGAATTTTAATAGTTGGATATTCATTTCATATTAATATTTCATTTTGCTTTATAACTAAAATTTTATATATAGATTTAATACATCTGAAAATTAAAGAATGATTCGTTAATGTAGAAACCCTATGTTTCATCATAAATACAAAATATTCTACAATTCGATTTTTTTTATTGAGGAACTTACACGAAAATTCGTAATGTTATTCCTTAAACTGTATACGATTCAAAACAAATATACATGTTAATTAATAATATTATTATTACACAGTTCATAGACTGTCGATATTCTTAGATAATACTATTGATTGAAGATGCTAGTATTAATACATGGTGCATACATTACATAATTTTCAACGTTAGAATAGCGTCTGTTAATAATTTGAATTTAACGATTTATTGTTTTTTATGCTTTTGTTATTTATACCCGATCAATGGATGAAATTTTAATACATAATTTTCAAATACAGTCAATTAAATTTTTTAATAACTTATTGATTCAATTGAAATAAAAAATTTAATAAAAAAGATAATCATGTACTATATTTTTTCTTATTTTTATATTGAAAATTTGCTGTTCTTTTATTTATCTAAATAATATTTAAAAATTATAAATTCATTTCTAGAATTGGAATTTTAATAAATTGATTTACATTGTATTTCTAATACTATTATGATTTGTTATTTTGTATATTATTTATGAAAGACTGTGTATTTACGAAATAATATGTATCATAATACTTTTAAATTATATTTATATAGTCTAGAAATTATAATTATATATAAAATATAATATACTTTATTATTCAAAAATATAGATATACGTTATTCTTATATGTAATATTTCCTGATTTCTTTCTTAATTATATTTATACCATTTATTACTATAATGAATTCTGTGAATTTATTTACTTTAAAATATATTATATGTAGAACTTATTCTTAAATATTGTTATATTTTCATTTTAGTCTGTCACCAAAGATTTAATATAATCAAGTTTAGTATACTTCTATATTTATATCTGCCTTAGTTCTTAGTTAAAGTTTGTAACTCTGTACAATATTTTGTTTTCATATTTTATGTTTTTAGTAAAAATATATTTTTTATTTTACATGAATGAAATATTATTTAAAAAATTTAATCGAGTAATATTATCATAGAAAATCATCTTTAAATTTATCTCTGATATTGGAAGTTTTATAATAAATCTTATAAGATTATTTTTATATATATTCGTACGTAGGTATGTTAAAAATAGATATTTGTTTAAGGAAACGTACTGTGTATATTGATCAGTAATATAGGAGACACTGACTGAATTTTATTATTTATACTGTCATGTATGATGGAATTTTGTAAGTTTGTTTATTGTTTTTTTTAATGCGTAAGAAAGTAACATACATTGTTTTACAGTAAATATTCGTAGAGATAGATACTGTATTGCCAGAATAATGTGTTTTTAAAATAGATTTTAAAAATGAAATTAGATTTAATATAGAGCTTATATAGATTTATTTAATCTGAGTTTTTATTAAATATCAATATATACGGGTTCCGTTAAGTCAATAATTTTCATATTTGTAAATATTCGTATTAACTATTCTGTATTTTATTACTTTATGTATGTATTCTATCAATAATTACATAAAAATAATTTACTTTTTATATTCATGTAATCAAATACTTAATAATATTTTATTTTTAATTTCAAAATTTGTTAAAAATAAAAATAGAAGTATAGCTCAAACATCAATTTGTTTTATTATTTTATTTTTGTGCATATTAGTTTCTTTGCAAATAAATTTCTGATTTCTACGTAAAATGTTTATCGTTTACTGTTTAGAAATGGTAATATTTGATCAACCTAAATGACTACTTAGCGGACAAAAATGAATTTTTTAATTTGAATTTAATTTACATTTTGATAATAGATATCATATGCCACGAATAATTTAAACATTTTTGTACAACTATTATTTATTTACAATAAATTATTTAATAGGTATAATTAAGTAATAAACTTAATAAAGTGCTAAAACAATCACACAATATAAAAAGTAATTAACAGTATTCAATTAATTAACAGTATATATATAGACTCGGAATTTAGATTATGAACTTAAAGTACATTTATATTTAAAATATTGTGATACTTTAATTTTTTTTATTTATATTTTTACAAATACGTGTATGCATTAATAACTAAATCGAAAAATACCTTTAAAAAAGCAAAAGCTTTTGTATGAAATATTTATTGATTTATAATAAAATAAGAATATTTCGTAAATAATATAAAAGATTTTAAAGTTATTTTTAATTTTTAGTTTACGACATCGCATATAATATAAATTATATATAATATATATTAGTTGCATCTAATACAAATATGTAAGATTGTATAGTGACATTATAAAACATATGTATTACGTAAAATAAAAATTACATGGTGAAAGATAATGATATTTTTGTAATAATATCATTAAATTGAAAATTTGTATAAAAAATAATTCTTTATAATTGTTATTATGTAATATAATATTTTAATAATTGTATAATGTTTTAATAAAATTTGAAAAGAATCTGTTAGTAAAGTGCTTCTACAACTCTGAAATAAGTAACTATTATATTCAGCCATTGTTGTTTATTAAATTTAATACAACATTGAGAGATAAATGAAATATCTAATTAAATATTAATAGATACAATCCAACTATATTTCTATTAACTGTAAAAGCTTGATATATTCAATATTTTTGTCTAATAATTATACTTGTATTTCTTATTAAATAATATTAGAAAATAACGAATTGAAGAATTATTCGGATATTTTAAGAAGGTTATCCAAATAAACAGTTAATATACCATCAATACTATAATTTCAAGAGCTTTTATATTTACCCTTCATATGTATAATGTGTTGAAAAATTGAAATTAAATAAATATACTAAGATAGAAATCGGGTTTTAAAACATTAATTAAAATATTATACTACAATTTTAAACATATTGGAATTATTAATCTTTGTTTTAGCATTTTATATAAATTAAATTGATTTCATATAAACTATTATTTAGTAGAATATCTCGTATTTAGGTTTGATAAATTTTTTGAAGTTCTTTCATTTCTTGAATTTTTTCCATCTTCTATTTCATTCTTTCTTTAACTTTTTAAAAACTAAAAATGTTTTCGAAAAAGTTATAATCAATTATTTGACTACTTATATTTTTAAATATATAAAAACTATATAAAATATATAAAATCTTATAAAACACCTTTTATTAGATTTACACATAAAAATGATTATGTAACCATTTAAAAAAATCTTAAATGATTATTAAATGAATAAATTGTAATAATAAAAAAAAAAGAAAATGAATAACTTAATTTTTATTGATGTATATTATAATTTTAAATTATTGAATTAAAAATATTCTTCGATAATTATTTTATTTACAATTTAGAAACTTATTAGAGTAAAGAATTAATTTTAAAAAAAATTCGTATATATTTTTACCAACAAAGTATCAAATATTATTATTCGACTGTTTAATGTATTACTGCATTATATTATTTCTTCAACTTTTTAAAAATCATATTATAGTATTAGGTACACATTTACTAAATAATAATTCTGTGATATTAAATATATTTTTAATTAATAAAATATTTGATTTTCATTTAATGGTTGAAATTAAAAGTTTACTAAATTCAGTATTTATGATTTCAATTTGTATTTTAATTAATGTGTGAAGTTAAATTAAGTTTCAAGTAAATATTTTTCTAGACTTATTCAATAATATATATAGATATACTCAATATTATATACTCAATATAATATTATAGAGATATTTCTTTTTTCTGTAAGTTTTAATTTCTTTTTTTTTTTATTTATAACACAGACGAATCATGACACTTACAAGAAATTAAAGGTAAACTTCTTAAATATCTAATTTATGAAAACTTTGACAAAAAGCATCGGATTGACGATGCGGCAATTACTCGTACAAGAGACTCCGCGGGACAAAATCAATCCCCATGAGCTCCTAGAGGAATCGAACAGCGAAGATGCAATTCGACATTTAATGAAGTATATCAAATTAATAGGTCGAAAAAGAAATCAGCGAAATGATACACCTTGACAAAGCATATAATCGCATTGGTCGTAAGCTGTCACTGGATACCGATGAATGGAAGAAAAGAAGAAGGGAAGAAAAATATACGAAGAGTCACAGTAAGAAAACCAATGACCAATAATTTTCATCTTTTTCTTTCTGTTGACGAATAAATTTGTTGTTTGTAACTTAATTTTGGTAATTATTGTATCGTTACTGATTTCTACGAAAGATTCGGACAAGTCGGTTTTCGAATTAATACGCTATACGAATTATTTCAGTCATATACAATACAATAAACGAATCTATAAGATTTTATTATATACATAAATAATAAGAATATGATTATTTTAAATAATGTTCTTGTTAATATAAATGATTTATATTGAAAATTCATAAAAATATGCCTACATTATATGTATTTAATTAAATAAAATATTTATATAATATGCGAAAAATATTTGAATGTTACTAAATTGTATAAAATAATAGTATTGTAATTGCAGTATTACATTTTTATCCCAGTATTTAAATGGTTTATTAATTTATGAAATGTAAAAATTGAAAAACGAATATAATGTTTAATTTTTACATGTTATTTATTCTCTAAAAGAATGAGTTAAATATAACTTAATTGATATCATAAAATTATGTAGAAGGATATTTGTTTTATTCATATTTATATTCATCAACATTAATTCCATTTTTATTAACATTTTATTTAAATTATAATACGAGCTGAATTTAAACAATAAATTAAAATGTTGTAAAAAAGTTGTTATCAGTTTTCAAGTATATAATAAAAAAAAAAAAATAAATAATTTGTCATTTAAATGTGAAATATATTTCTATAATAAAAACAAAATATCAATAAGTTTGATTGTAAAAGTCTAGTAGCCAGATATATTTTTTATCAATCTAAGTTTTTAAAAAATAATATTTGTAAAAAATGTGTACATCTTTTGTTAAATACATACCCTTTTTCAATAAAAGTTAATATTTATAGTTATGGTTAACATTTTTTTATTTTTCAATAGTGACTGATTTAAAAAAATCATAAGAGCGTAAAAAAATATCTTTGTAAAATTACTGTACATCAGCTGATAAGGAGTTATCCTCGTCGAAATGATCAATGCACTTCTATGTTTTTGATTATATAATACTCTTTTACTCTTTATCATTCTATCTCTTTTAAAATACTAAAACATAGAAACGGGGTTAAATATATAGCCCTAGAATTGTCGTAGACATCGACTATTGCAGGGCATTGTTCGTAGGTAAGCTAGCACAAAGAGAAACCGAGCAAAAAAAGGTATAAAAGGTGCAGAGCTTGGAAATGTCATGACTAGGTTGTGAAACAGAGTGTGAGAAGCAGAAATTAAGAAAAACGACTGAACTACTAAAAGAAAATCAGATACTTATTGATCGAAGTATCACTTTAACAATTATTTTTTTAAATTATGTATTGCTGATAAATTTATTTATATTATTAGTAAAGTAAGTATTTTTATAATGTTCAATAAATTTAGTATCATATTTTTAAATATTTATTAGCTTTCATTGTATGACAAACTTAACGAATTTTATAATCCTTGCGTTTATATTAAACCATAATACATTGATTTCATAGTAATAACTAAGAACTTAGTTTTCTAATCGTATAAGTTAAATCAAAGATTTTCATTGTGTCAAATTAAAAAATTTGTATTAATACTAATTTAATAAAAAATTATTAATTATTTCTCATTTTAGCTTTCCAATATTAATTAATTGAATTTAATCTTCACATATTATTTCATTTCTTATTGATAAGTATATATATATAAAGAAAACTTCAATATTAAAATAAAAATTAGGTAAAATATAAAATTATGAATATTTTAGTTTAAACAGATATAATGAAAAAAAATTTACCAATAAAAAGTAAATTATAAGTAATAAGGATGTACAGAACTTCAAGACAATTTATAAAAATTTTTTATGTTTCTATTTAAGTAATAATAGCATATATAACAATTTATATAATAGTTTAAAATTCAATATAACTTTTATTTAATTAATAGTTTAATAGAAGGTGAGGATTGAAGTTAATTTATTATTCGAATATTATTTCTATTAAAAATTGCATTTTAGAGTAAATGTAATAAAATTTGAATTTTTATTCGAATTTAAAATTTTTTATTAGAAAATCGTATTAGGAATAAAAAAGAAGATATTAAAATGTAATAAAAATTTATAAATAAAAAATATTAGTCATTACAATAATTTATTTATTTAAATGTATTGTAAATAATAATAATAATAATAAAACTCTAAAATACATATGAATGACTACAAATGTTTAAATTATATTTTGTTATAATTATTAAAAATAATTTATATAAAATATTTATATAAAAAAAATTTTAAATATTTATATAGAACATTTTTTATTTCTATTCTAATATAAAATATGAACTTCAATGAGATGTGCATTTAACAAATAATCAAATTTATAATAATAGGATTATGTAATCTAAATATATTAAGTTTAGCTTAACAAATTTCTCAAAAAAGTGCGATGGCAATACAAATATTCTTAATATAATTTAAAACAGAAAACATCGCGAGTTTTTGATATTTGAAAATAATACTGTAGAGATTTCTTAGAAAAGCAGATTTATACTTTACAAATTCTTAAATTGCTATTTAGTAAAACCATAAATCTTCTTCTTTTTGATAATTTCTATTTTAAGATTATTCTTGCGATACTTTAAAATATTATTTATCTCGATATCATTTTTAGATTAATTTTTAATTGATCATTTTTATCATTGTTTACTTATTATTATTGTATTCTACAATGTCATGTATTTGCTGACTTTATTTTGAAAGCACTCGACTCATACATAAATTTATTTTACGAGTATATTTATTTAAATTTGAAATCAATGTTTGATGCTGTAGTTAACGTTATGAAATTTAATTATTTTGAATTCAACTTTTTCAATTTTAAAACTTTGTTGAGAAAATTGTTTCTTTTTAACATCAAATTCATTAAATGAGGAAAAGTATTTTATTATTATATTTAATTTTTTTTTAATTTATCTGAGAATTGCAGTTTCTATGTATTAGATAAAAATTTATCATATATCAAGGCAGATCGTATCACATTAATATGCGATTTTATTCAAATCCTACCTCTGGTTGAATATTTGCTGTTATTCAACGATTTCTGTTATTTCTTCAGGTATTCAATTATGTACCAAAATAATTTTTTTCCGAGATACTTTTTATATAAATTTTATTTTTTATAAACTATCTAAAAGGATTTATAAATTTTTATTTGTATGTTTTCATTTTTATTCTAATACCATTAATTAATAATTCTTACCTGACTGAAGTATTGCTTATTTATATTTCACCATAGTATACTATACAGATGTTATATCATACAGAGATAAATACAGTATTAATTATTGTATAAATAGATATAAATCTATTATATAATTTAATTTTGTAGACAGAAACGTATTTTTGTATTATTTTTTTTTCAATTTTGAATTTAAATTATATAAAGGTTTTTTTAAATTACTTTAAGTGAATGTATTTACTATTAAAAATAACTATCTAGAAAAATTATAATTCTGTAACTCTAATGTGATATTATTAAAGCTCTAACGATAAAAGAGATAAGAATTACTTAATAAAAAATCTGATTGTTACCATATATGCAGTCTTTTTGATGCAACAATAATCTACTATCCAACTTTCCACATACTTATATACAATATTGAACTGGAAAAAGATAAGATTTACATTTTCTGAAATTGTGCGAACTTATATTTTTAATAAATGGATAATACATCTATATTAATACTTGAAATATGTGTACGAATAATAATTATATTTCTACAGCTATGGGGTCAGAAACTGAAAATTATACGCAATGAGATCGAACTCAGGTGCACGACGATTATCTCTTTTGGTACGACTGTTTGGACGATTAACGTAAGTTTATATTTAATATGTCTACTTAGATTTAATAAGAGTACTCGCTCCTTTTATCTCTCTCTCTCTCTCTCTCTTTATTATGAACATAAATGACATGATTTATAAATTGAATATAAAAATGATTTCTGTAAATATTATGTACAATAATGTTAATTATACTATCTTTATCAAATAATTTATAAAACGTATAAAATGAGAACCTTTAAATTTTCTAATGTGGAAAACATTAATGCTTTATAAAAGTAAAAAGTATAAATTTATTTAAAATATGAAGTGAAATTAATCAAAGCTTATTGCACTTTTCCAGAATTAAAATTTCTATTAATTTTTTTAATTGTACGTTTAAAATTTGCGTAAAAAAGGTTTATGGCATTTTATGTTATAATTTTTCTTTAAGAAACAATTTTGAATCTTAAATAAAGATAAAAATAAATTTAAATATAAAATTATTTCAACAAAATATTTTTATTAAATATTTTCGTGAAGTTTTAAAAATATAAATAAATATTGTACAACTACAATTAGTTACTTATAGTTCTTTTTGTTAAACTTGAATGTTCTATTCGATTATTGAAAGTTTTTTTTTATATGATTTATAAATTAAGAGATTAAGGAAAAACTTTGAATTAATTAAAAAAATGCTGAAGAAATTTAATCTCTTCATATTTTTACGCAAAAAATATGGCTTACTTTATTTGTATTACTTATAAATTATTACGTATCTTTAAACATTTAGTTCAAAATAAAGAATAATAATAATAATAATAATAATAATAGTTATTTAATTGAAATTTACGTTAATCCTTCAAAACAATAAGTATTTTTTAAGATTTCGAAAAAATTATAACTCGATTCATTAAAAACTTCTACCGCACGCATACAGCAGTTGACTTTTAACGTTAAAATTTCATTTTAATGGTTCAAAGGATTACGGTTTAATTAAATGAGCACTTCTGAATCTACTTAAGTTAAATAATATATTAAATCTCAGGCAACATTTGTAATACTTTATATAATTTACATATTTATTTTACATGGTCAAGGTAAGTTTATTTCATAAATTTATGAATTTTTAAAAATAATGTTCAGTAGAAGTAATGCTAGAGCTTTACGGGTAGATAAACTTTTACTATATGTAAAATAAATATTTTAAATTAGATAATTAAAAAATTGTTTCTGAATTATACAATAGGTAATAATTTGCTTAATGTCATATGTATAGATGTAATAAACATAAATTAATATATAAATAAATCGTGTGCTTTACTTTTTTAGCTTAATTTAAAAAATTAGGCAATTATTTAAAATAATTCAATAATAGCGAGATGCGGAAAATATTTTTAAGTTTTGCAGTAAGAATAAATATACTTGCTATTTCTCTTTTACAGAAGAGATAGTTGCACGTACGCCCTTTTCCTGTGCCTTTTTTCCAACGTTCAAAACGAAAATTTTAAGTAGTTTCGAATATAATTGTCAATTATTTTACGCTCACGATTTTAAGACGAAAGTTTAAAATTTAATTTTTGGATAATTGATAATATTCTATGATTTAAAATGTATGCTTGTTTGGAAGAAACTTGAAAGTGAAAAGAATAGGGAAAGCAGCAATGAAAAAAATAAAAGTTCGCGCTTATAAGAGAAAAAGCCAGGAAAATAGAAAAAGAGGAAAAATGGAAGAATAAACATGACGGTAAAAGGATTAGAGTTTACGAGCGCGTCGTCGTTTTCCACGTACCCCGTTATCTCGTAATTATTCGACAAAGCTCAAGCCTTCGCTAGAAAGACGAGAAGCGCAAGCCATAAGCTCCGAACTTTCTAATCGCTGTATACGCAAAATGAAGTTCTCTCAAGTCCCTCTAATTCTAAGTCGTCGGTGCGATAAATACCGAAGTTGCACTATTCCCGGCCAGCCGCCGATCTCCCACTTCCCGAACTATCCATGTCTCTGTCTCCCTGTTTCTCCATTGGCCTCTTTTTCCCTCTATAGCGCCTTCGTCGAGAACAGAGCGAGAAAGTGCTCGGCTAACGAGATTGTAATGTTGATGAAGTAACCTCGTGGGCTCGGCGCCATTTGTCCCGCCGTATAATATAGATTCGGCGGGGCTACGTCTAAATGTAGCTGTACGTTAGACCAGTGATCGTTTTATCGTCCGGTAGACCATTGAGAATCGTGGAGGGCGGCACATTTTTCATGTATTTTAACCAAACGTAAGATCTTGCCTTTTTACCAGAGCCGATGATCGTTCGGAATTGCATCTTTGCTTTTTTACTTTTAAAATCGCCTCGAGATATTTTATTCGTGAAATTTAAAACTAGTTTTTCCAACATTTTTTATACCATGTATTGATAGTAATAATACCGATAATAATAATAATTATTATTAAATTATTGAAAATATTATACTTTTCAAACATTATTTTTATTTAAACAAGGAAATATACATTAATTTTCAAGTAAAATAGGCTACAATTTACGAAATTCATTGTATTTAAATATTTGAAGTATTAGATCTATGAACCTGAACTTAAAATCAAGTAATCGAATTAAATTTTAAGAACGAATCTTTATCAAGACTATTTTCAAATTATACCTTAAAATAGAGGCATTTATATAAATTAGCTAAAATATGTACACTCTTTGATGATCCTTATTGTAGTAAAATTGGTTATTATATAATATTTTTTTAAATAATGTGCACAAATTTGAAATTCATGGATTTTCTAAAAAGCCGGAGGTACATTCTTCTAGTAAATTTGCTGATATAAAACGATATTTCTCGTGAGATACAGATGTCGTATAAGATTGTTATGTAGTATGCATGAAACAAAGCCCAGGTGTGTTATTTGTGGAAAGGTACTAAAACTTCATGGGTTGTTGTTTTAATGTTCGTTAGCAAAGTATGGAGACCGAGCAAAGTAAACTTTCGTAAGTTACTTCGAAAATTGATGTAAAAGTATCTTTAAGAATTGTTATGTTACACATATGAATTCGAATTAACTGGGTACACAGAACATTATTATATCCATCATTCGATACTGGTTATTTTGCTTTTGTAATCGAATTCGAGGTACAAAGTACGTTAGAATAAAAATATTGCCTTCCATTTTTTAAATATTATATATTATGATCCAATATTCATGTATTCGACAATGATTTTGATTTCTTTGTATCAGTTTAAGATAATAACAAGAAATTATAAATTTTTAAACGAAACGAAATTAAATAGTAAAGAAAGATTATATTTGGAGTGTAAGTATGATTTAATTTTCATGAAGTATAATGTTTGAGAAATAACGTTGTTAAACTCGTCGGTTGTTGTACCCCAGTTTTCGAAAGAAGCCTTAGATCGTCTATGCTAAACCACATACGATAAAATAACTTCTTACTTTTACATAGAAATTAGATAGTTGATCGTTATTTTAGCCTTTATTCGATTATATTATATTTCAATTTATAATATTCATAATATAGTAAAATCGTCTTTTTCTAAATTAAAAAAATTATAATTACTGTTGATGTGTATTAAATCAGAACTTTACAGTTCGAGAGACTTTCTGTATAAAAAGTTTTCGATATATCAAGAGTGCAAAAACTTTTACAGTTAAGTTTCGCTGGTACAAACTTAATGATCCTTGCGCAAAAGCTAGTAACTTTATTGGCAGTGTGCTCAAGACCAAAACGAGTCATCAATCACCTCGAATGTTTGCGCATACATTTCAAGTGTAAGAAGTATCTCAGAAATTATCCTACGATAAGACAGCTTTCTAATATCAAAATATATTAATGAAGATTGCAAGTTAATTTTCAGTGTTATTAGTAAGTGTTAATTAGAACATTTGTGTAGTACTATTCGATTGGAGTATTTATTTGTAGTATCTCGTGTCTTACTACTTCTTATGAATAAAGACAATCGATTTGAGTAATAATTTGAATATTAAAAGGTAACTGTATAATTAAAATCTTATTTATTTGAAAATTATGTTTGTAAAAAATATTTGTTTTTACGAGTAAAATCAAGTATATATTGATATATGTCAATGAATATACATTGATTTAAAGAAAATGCATACGAATGTACGGACAAAATTACTTTATGAAAGTTTGCTACTAGTTTCAACAATACTAAAACAGTGATTAAATTCTATTTCAAAATCAATAGATTTATCTATAGAATTGCTTTATTATAATGATTTTTTATATATTAAAATATATAAAGATTTCTTTTATTTTTAGATATTTAACATAGAATTAAGAATATTATTTTACATTTAGTTTAAAATGTTATTATAAATTAATAAAACTTTTATAAATTAATATTACTTATGAGTTTCAGTTATTAATAATAACTTTAATTCTTAATTTATAATATTAAAATTAAAAATAACCTTATTTAAGATAATTATTTATGTGGGAATAGAAAATATTTGTTACTACAATTTAAAAAATAAGTCACGAAAAAATTAAATTTTATGCAATTTTTTAATTTGATTAGTCTTATAAGTCAATACATAAATTTATTATGTTCTTAAAAAATAATAATTATTTTTAAATAATAATAATCATATAATAAAATAAGAATATATTAATAAGAAATTCTATCTTGGAACATAAAAGTTAAAATTATGCAAAGGAAGCAAAACATCGTTTATCCAAAATATTTTCCGTATAAAAATAGATTTTAGTTTAATTTTCATAGAGTAAGAAATATTACATGGTAAAAAATTAAAAAATTAAGCTATGAAAAGAGTTCGTGATGAAGAAAATGAAAGAGAGGGAGAGAGAGAGAGAGAGAGAGGGAGATGGGTCAGAATGTCAACGCATAATCTCCATCATTCCCGAAACGCTCGGTGTGAATTCGTTCCCCTTCCCTATTACTTCGACTGACATGCAGGCTAATATCCTTTTACTTCCTGTCATTCCATCAGTAAGTGAGCGAGGGAAGGAGAAAGATAGTGTCTGCAACATTGTTGTTGGCCCACTCCACCTTTCACGTCTCTTCTCGTCGTTCGGGATGTTTGCGTGCGCTCCATACCTCGCTCGTCTCATCACTCGTGTCTTGGCTGTCGCTTCGTGCTCTGAAACGCTAACACCCCGAGAAGCTAGTCCACGAGATGGCTGAAAATGTCTGCTTCGTAGATCGTGTCTCCAAGATAAATGGATTGCGAAATGATGAGAAACAGGGATCAGACTGTGTATTGATCTTCGATTTGATTGTCCGAGAATCTTTCAAGTAGTTTCTGTTTTCGAATCGCGAATATGGATAGTGGATAGAAAAGAGTGAGATAATGGATTAAAAATCTAACGAAACGTGGAAAGTATTATTTGTGACAGAATTAGGTTGTGCACCAAATAAATCAATGTTTACGTCTAATATATTTTTCGAAAAATTATCGCGTGAATTGGCACTTTCGATCATTTTATTTATACAATTTTTTATTGTAAATTATATATCATCTAAATTTCTTGTTACAATGTTTCTTGATTACTCATAAGCTGCATTACATATCGATATTAAAATATTGATATACATATAGTAATGCAGCAAACTTAAAAAAACCTTTGAATATATTTTGATTTCTATTCGAATATATTAAATTTAAATATATTCATTTAATGAATTCACAATAATAATATTCTGCATCAAATATTCATAAAATTTAAATAATATCCGAATACCTTAAATAAAACTGTAGTTATAGATATTTATCGCTTTTATAACTGCGATAAATTTCTTTTTTTAAATAATAAAATTTTCATTTTATCGATAAATTTTCGTTCAAAAAGTATTATTTTTAACTTATTATTAGAATAGAAAATAAAGTACCTTAATATGAATAACTTTGAATGTATTTAGATTGTATTAATAGATTTTAAATTTAAACAAATTTTAAAATTATATTATATTTTTTAATGAAAATTTTGATTTATAATTTTATTAATTAGAGATGAAATTAATTTTCATACGATTTTGAATACGCCAAAACTAAACAAAATGAAAATATTGAACCTAATATATTGCACCTTAAATAATTTTCTTAAATTATTTTAGTTATATATAGTACAAAAATATATATAATGAATTTTTAATAATTAGAATTATTTTGAAAGATGATATTTATAAAATCTATTTTAAAGATTTACTTTTTAACTTATATTTCATATTTTAATTTTTTGATTTTCTAATTATAATTTGCTTCATTTTAATTTAATTAATTTTGATAAAAATGTTTTTTTTCATAAAATATTACAATAGTAATATTTAAAATAGAATTAATTAAATATAATCAGGCATATTTTGCTGGTTACGCATATAACTTCTTGAATGAATAAATATAGCATCAAAACATGTCATCAATAATTGAGTGAATAGATTATGCGAAACGAGTAAAATGAAATTAATTGAAAATTCAAGTCTCGCGGCGTTTAAATACATAAAATAACAAAGCATTTGGTTAAAAATTCTCTGAAACAAATTATCTTTTAGCACTAGATCATTCTGTCAGTTGTATAAATTTACAATCAAAAATGATTGAAATTATTGATTGATGATATTTTTGTTTACTTCCAATACTTCAATTTGAAACAAATTATTCATTAATCTAATTTTATCTGCAAAAGTTAATGTATCAATTTTCCACCTACTATTTTCTTTGCTGTGTATTGATGAAATATATTAATAGCTAACTTTTCTGTGAGAACGCGTGAGTTGTTCAACGATTATCGAATGCGCTTTTGTTTGATCCTTAGTATAGGCCTTTGATCAGTGCCCACTCACTTTGCATTTTAATAACGTTCTCTTCAGAACCTCGTTTTCCAAACCATGGTGCGGAGATTAAAAGGAAGGGTGAGGTAGTGGTTTACCGAACAAGAGGAAGAGAGAGAGAGAGATCATAGTTACACATCTGACATTTAGGTGGGTATTTGCAGTGCGTATAACATTGTTCATAGATAACGAGATGCATACGTTTATAACTGAAAAAAGATTAGTTTATTAAATATGGAAAAGATTCTAAAAAGTGTCTTCAGATAGTTTTATGTTAGTACATACCATTTCATAAGTTTATAATAGAATGTTATAAGATAAAATTTATCCAAACAATATAATTACTCTTATTTGAAATCTAGTTTTAAAGTATTAAAAGTGAATTTATGAACATAAATAATATTATCAAAACATGTGAATATTATATTATGCAGTATTTTTTAAATCCATAATTATTATATAAAATTTCTATATTTTAGTTTTTTAAGCATCTACAAAAAAATATGTTTCTTTAATATCTATAGCTATTTATGATATTATGTTTCATAATATAAGATTTAATTATAAATTTAACTTTAGACAGTTTATAATAAATCAAATTTTGCAATTTTTATCGAAAAACAAGGAAGAAAAATTACAATATTTTTTATATTGATTATGCTATAAATATTTTTAAACATGTAAAAACACAATTATTCTATGTTCTATAAATAATTTAGGTAGAATAATTGATTAATATCGATCAATAGTTTTGAAGATAGCTTTATGTCAGGAAAAACATTACTGACAATATCTGACCTTATAAATCTATTAGTCAATAGCTAAATAAGGATATAAGACATTTTTGAAAATTTAAAAAAATTTTAAAAAAGGTATGTATTTTAAAAAAAAGTATTTTTTATTAGAAAATTTTGATTAGAATTATTGATATTAAAATAAAATAATTTCTAAAAAAAACCTCATAAATTTTTATATAACTGATACAACTTTGCTATAGCTATAATTTTAAATTAATAAATATTCATTAAGGCTATGTTTTAGGACAATTAAATAAAATTTGTATCAAAAATAGATCAAAGTTGAAAGTAACTGTAATATGATCAATAGAATGCTTCGTTGAATTTGATAATTCAATGTTAAAAAAAATTTCTTTTATTACAATTGATATTGTATCGGATATTGCGGCTAATTAAACATATTTGAAATCCTTAACAAACAATTACATGTATAAAAATTCTAGAATGGCATTTATTTTAAAATATCATTTTACATGAACATGTTAATTTTTATTTTTGATTTATTTCTATTGGTTATATACTATATATATATAATATTTATTCAAATTTAAAATTATATAGTTCAATTTTTATTCAGAACAAAAATTCATTTCTATATTTTTATATTCTATGCTAATATTTATTAAATTTGAATGATATGAAATATAATTTTCAGTCGTCAAAATAATTTAATATTATTGATTCGATTGAAATTTAAAATATTTCGCATTTCGAATATATTTTATGATTTTTTTAGTAACAAGAATTTATAAATAAAAAATATCTGATAATGTAGCAAAATAATATTAAACTTTATACATTTTTTCTACGTATATTAAAATCGTTATTTTGATATAAAAGGAATAATGCATAAGGTAATGCAGTTTAAAAATTTTTTGTGCATTTAAATTTTAATATTACAGAATTATTTAAATCGGTATTTGTGACTTTTTTCATGCTTGAAAAAAGTTTTATTGGAAAATTTATTTATATAATATATTTTTACCAACAATTATATTTTCAAGCTTTGAAGTTAATAAGGTAAACCTCATTTTTTAAATTATAATAATTAAATGGTTTTCAGAAATAATTTAAATTAATTATATCAAGTATAATCAAGAATATTTATAATTATATTTAAAATTCATTTAAGTTGTATGCTCAATAATAAAAAATGTATGATTTTGTATTTGTGATACAACATTTTTTTAATTCTCGGTAATATAATTTTATGTAATAATATTTACCTCGCATATTTTAGTGAATAAAATTTGGGCTAAAATTATATCAGTATTAATTAATGTTATAATCCAATGAAATTGAAGGTGTTATATGTACAAATACTTTATAAAGAATAAAAAATAATGAGACGAATATATTTTTATGTAATTTTATGAGTATTTTTTGATCAATTAAAAAAGTTTATCTATATTTTCAGTACGTTTGAATTTACCGTAGGTAAAAAATTAAGTTAAAACGAAATGATTTATCGAGAAACAATTTGGACAGGTTTGAAATAAAATTTTGTCTATTCAACGTTTGCTTTTAGTATAAGGAATATATAAAATATATATGAAAATTTGAACCACAGATTTCTTTTATCGAAAACTGTAAAAAGTTATACACATGAAATAATAATGAAAAATGTCAGAATTAATCGTGTATAAAACTGATTTTATGGGAATAGGCCTCTCGGAATCATCATCGCTATTCACATAAAAATACAATCGGAGCTACAATAATGCCACGTATAAAATTCGTATACTTATACAAATACGTACAAATACACACATAACGGCTCAATCAAAGCATTGGACTGAAAACGCTCGCTAGTCTTTTCTTGTTCGCTGACGCTCGAGCAATTCTTCCCATACACCCGTTCTCTCACAACAGAGTCGTTGAGGTGCACGCAAACGAGTTGATTCGAAAAATAAAGCGCACAAAAGAGGTATGCGTGCAATAAAACGAAGAAAGGTCCGGCAACCGAACGGGGAATAGGGAGAGATAGGGAGAGATAGGAAGAGATAGAAAGAGAAAAAGGGAAACGAAGGAAAAGCATAGACCGAATTTAATTGCGTACCTTTGGACGAGTCTGTGGCGTTGACTTTGCCGCTACCACTGTATGCGTACACGTCTGAATAAAGACGCATTAGAGTTATACATAGCGGCGGTGGCCTCGCTTTCACCGTAATTACTTTATTTCCATATCGCAGCCTGGAAAAAGGAGAAAATGTTGACTGAAAAGCTTCTTTCCGTCGGCGTCGCATTCGTCTCGTTCGGAGTTCCGGCTGCGGTAAAAAGCGAAAGGAAGAGAGTGGGAAAGCGGAAGCGAGAGATAAAAAAATATACGGATGGACGAAAGGGTGCGAGAGACCGAGGAAGATAAATTGAAGTATAAAATTAAGAGGGTACATGTATGAATTGGCGGGCAAGCAGCCGTAGTGGAGTAGCTTCACGCACTCGGGGATGTTCGCTCAATTTTCAAGATGGAGTCCAAAAAACTCCATTAAGTGTGATGAGACGGGCAAGATGGTTGCGAACCCGGAAGCTAAGTTTAAATGTAAATGGAGCATTGGCTTGAAAAATAGTTTTTCGAACTTGTGTAATGATGTCGGCGGTTTACGAGCTTCCTTCACGTTTCATTCCAGTACGGCAAGCTAAACAACTCGGACGATCTTTCAAATTCACTTTTTGATTCACGAATCGCTGCTAATCTCGAAATGACTTTTTTCACTGACTTTTCTCACGCAAAAAGAGTTTATGTGCGATGTAGAGGAAGCAAAATGTAAAGTCAAGGAGGAACTATAGCGATATCAATTTATTCTAACATCCAATTTGTTTTTCTTAAAATTTTCGATTTAACATAAAATTAAGATCCGATAAATTTTTATTTTTTAATTTTTCATCGTAGGCAGCTTTCCATTTACTTCAGATTTGATTACTTTGTTACAATAAACTTTAATTTCATATTTAATTCGAATGGAAAAATCAAAAGAGTTTGTCTATATTCAGTTCTGAATAAAAATTTTTTTATATCTGTTCTTTTTCACATATATAAAATTGGTAACTGGGTCGATAATATTTTATGAAACTAGTATATTATACGTAATTGTGAATCTTGCATACATGTTTGATAATATATAAATCATGATTTATTAATGTATATTTGTAAAAAATATATATTAAAAAAATTTTAAGTTTCAAAGAAAACAATTAAATTTTTATTTAAAAATACCGTTTTATTTTTTCAATCGAGAAAAGTAATCTTTATCGTTATAATTTTATTATTGAATAAACTCTATTTAAATACCGTGAATTGGTATTTATCCGAAATTATTAAAAAACAACATTAACAATATTACAAGCATAAATAAATCTTATTAGTTTTTTTTAAATACATAAGGAAAAAATCGATTTCTAGAATGTCATTTTTGGTTAAAAGCATTTCGAGTTTTATTTACATAGGCATTTTATTCTGTCAATTTATATTTATAATTTCAAATAACAATGTACTACCCCATAACCGCGATACTTCAATTTCCTGACCAAAGACTTCAAACGAATAATTTCATTCGGCTTAAGTTAGCTATCGAACGGAAAGTAATTGTTGGGAAAATAGTTTCTTTACTTGTCGAGTGCTACTGCGGTCGAGGTTAAGCCTCCGATTACAGAGAGCTCGAGATTTTTGAAAAGAAAATTGAACGTGCAACGACGGACGCAACGACGGACGCAACGACGGAGATCTCCCATTTAGCTGTTGGCGCCCGACTTAGCCCAGTCCGCGTCTTTGTTTCCTCGGCGTCCCTGTAATTTTAATACGTACCGAAATACGCGTTGTACGTGAGCCGCATGGCGCCTCCGTCCTACGGATGAGCATCGGTAGGGGCGCGAAAAGATAGGAAGAAATTCTCGGCGCTCTTTGACGCGTTAAAGTACGAAAAGAGGAGCGAAGGCGAACTATGCCAAGCTCGAGAGCTTGCAAGCTCATCTCTCTCCATTGTGCAACCCGCCCGGAGCACTTTGTATTCACCCGTAAGCTCTGCCTTTCGTCTCCGACTGAAACGAGGAACAACTTTCTTGTATACATTTATATTAACCGGGCACTGCTGCTCCTCTGCTGATCTTTTCAAAATTTGGAATAAGTACCCATTTTTCACGATAAATGCACTCCTACAACTTTAATTTTGGCGATTGCTTATCTTTCGAGATTTTTACAAGCGCGCAGCCTTTGCTTTATTTACTTTCTCATTTATTCGTGCTTCTCTTTGTTTTTCATTCTATTTTCATTCTATTCACTTCAACGTATAGTTTTATCCTGCATCGTATACTCGAGTGATTTGAATTATTATTCAGCTGTTATTGTCGTTCCAAGCTACGTACATCCGAAAATTAGTTGTTTTTATTTTAAATAAACGTGTGATTATCCACAGAAAAAATGAAGCTTCATTAATGTTTTACGACTTATTCGTTCATTACAAATTAAGTAAATATGGCTTAAAATTCCACACTACTCTAGTGTTTCTGTTTTACAATAGACTATAGGTTGCGCCATTGCAATGCACCTGTACCGTTAGAATCGTTGTTTCGAACCACGTTTATTATCTATGTCTCGGATGAGATACTCACTGGAGCTCATTGGCATGCCAAACGAAACACCGTCCAGCCTTTCGGTCCGTTCACTCGATCGTTGAAGCATTATTTGCAATTCTATGTAAATAAAAGAATTCGAAACTGTGCTACACGTTAAAAAATCTGCTTCAAAACATAGAACTTTAAAGGTCAAGACGTTTTAAGTAAAGAGATGAGAGATAATAACTCTCGTTTCATTGCCTTCTTGTTACCAATCTATACAAATTTCATCATTTCAACTAAAAACATAAATAATAAATACAAATAAATCTCAAACAAATATAAAACATACAAATAAATCTACCATCGATTATTTTTAATTTTGTTATGTTGGGAGGTTATTTTGAAAATTCTGAAAGACAAAGGTAAATGTTTTAAAAAATGCAATTTATATCGTGAATTAGAATGTGAAAATCTTACAGATTATATCTCGTTTATTGAATATTTTAAGATATATATATTTTTTCCCTCTCTTTTGTTTGTATTCACTTTTTATTTCTTCTTCTTCCGAGAATATATATATATACTTAAAACAATAATAACGATAACTACTGATCCGATAGTATAAATTTATTAAATCAAAAAAAGATTCTAAATTTTATTTGCTTATAATATGCTTATCTGTAGAAGCATTTTTAATTTTTTTTACTCAAAGAATATAAAAGTTGTGAATAGGTAAAAAAGCATTTTAAAAAATTATATATTGTAAATCTGATAAATATATTCTATATATTTAAAAAAGAATTAAAAAAAATTATTCTCTATATTTTAAAACATCGATGAAAATACTCTTAGCGCAATAAAGATATTGATCTTTCAATTACAATTTAGATACTGAAACGATTGGAAAAAATAAATGTTTTGGCATCAATAACTCGGTTAAAAATACTTGATTTGTCTGGAAAACAGAAAATCTCGGCCCTAACTTTAAATTAAATAGGACTCTTTTTCGAACTTTCTTTCAGAATAATTTTTATTCTTGACAATACATAATCAAGTCTTTTAAATTCTGGAAAATTTCTTATATTTCCATTTAAGATCTATTATATTTGTGGATCTACAAATTTAAATATCTATGATTTAATTATGATTAATCATAGAATATTATTTATAAGAATATCTTCTGTTTTAATATTTAAAAATATAAGTATAGACAAGCTTTTGTAATTTACACTTTTCTAATTAAATTTTGCAATTTGATGTAAAATGTAGAAATAATTATTTGCTTTTTTCTTCACTTTAATGTATTTGTATTATATTGCTATATACAAATTTTTAAATAATGCAGTTTAAATGAACTTTGTACAATATAATTATAAACAAAATTTGAAGTAACATATTTTAATTTATCAATTTTTGCTCTGGATAAATTTTTTAGGTTATCCTTAAGTTTTAATCTTTAACTATAAAAAGAATGCAGCGATTTTCTGGTAAATTTCCAAGACACGAGAAGTAAAATTCTCGTTCGTTACCCATCAACTCCTTTTCTCTATGAGCGTTTCATTCAAGATTACGACCGCCCTGCAGAGTCAGAGACAGAGAAATGCAATCCGCCCACAACGGAGAAAAGTCAAGGGATGGTATTAAGGAAACACGTAAGAATAGAGGGGGCGTCGTGATGCTAAGTTAAGAGCTTCTTGTAAGAGAAAGGAAGAGAGAGAGAGAGAGAGAGAGAGAGAGAGAGAGAGAGAGAGAGAGAGAGCGAGAGAGAGAGCGAGAGAGAATAAGAAGAATCGATCGTGGAAGAGAAACGGTTGGATTGGTATTCCTAGAGATGGTAGAGTTACCGACGATCGTGTAATCCGTTTAGAGTCTCGCGAGCGTTTCACTACGCGATAGACTTTCTTTCTGAATGTGATTAACTTTTCGTCTCAATCGACTGAAATTATTTGATCGATTTACCTCTTCTTTAATTACCTTATAATTAAGCTCTAGTTTTATTCTATTTTTAGATTTGATTAATTCCTACCTTTCGTCTGAGTAAAATGACACAATTATTAGATAGATAAATATCTGCTTTCAGTGATTGATTTGATATCAAACTTGGTAACAGTTATTGAATTTCGGGTTTGATTTACAGATTTCACATTTTTCATTACTTATTTCTTTTTAATTAACAAGTAAAATTTTATAGCAGTTACTTTTAGATTTTTAATATTGTTAATTTATTACAATGTTACTTCTAAATTAACACAAAAACTAAAATAAAATTTTCGCAAATATTTTCATTTTCGTTGTGTATTTGACAATTTTATTTTCATATTTTTTTAAATATTTATTTGAAAATAGCTGACTTGAATTCGTGATATTCATGTCTACTTTTATTAAGAATGTGTCCATTACTTTTATATATATAACATATATAGACATTTTTATGCATAAATGATTTGTGTAATTTAAAAAATTTTATTATTAGTTATATAACAATTGACAATTTCTTTGAAGAAATTCAGTAATTGAATTAATTATAAATAAATTCAAACACTAACTATAAAATAATATTATAATATTGAGCCTTATTTCTGAATTAATTATTTAATGAAAAATTATTCTATTCAAATCAATTTCTATTCATAGAATTTTCTAAGAATTTTGTTAGAACAAGAATTAAAAGATAAAAATTGTATTTAGTTTAATCAATTATAAACTATTTCAAAAAAATAAAAAATTACAATTGATAATTATTAATCTCTGGAAAAACTAGTACAATTTTATGAATTGCTTAACTATATTTTCTCTGAAAGAAGTTTTGAAAGTAATGTAGATTTATATAAATGATAAGAAAAAGTTAGAGAAATATATAATTATCTGATTATGATAATATAATATTATTCTGAAATTCATTGATTCACAAAAGAAAAGTTTATAATTATACAACTTAAAAAAAATATGACCGAAATATAGAATGCAATAGAATAAACTAAAGTTGAAATTTAGCAAATATTGGGCTCTAACAATTTTTACAATTTTTTTCTCAATTTTTTTCCACTTATTTCTCTCTCTTTTTTATTTTATTAACGACTAATTTTAATATAAAATTCAAACACGTTCAAGGGGAATACGAGATTCTTCGTTCTTTTAAAACTTTTATCGGTGCTTTTACCTATAACTTTTGTAGTGATTACATAAGAGAAGAGAAATAGAGAAAACTAGTTAAAAATAAAAAAATTTTAAGAAAGACTATATGAGATTTAATTTAGTAATATATTCATGTTTTATAAATTCTATTGATAATATAGACTTATTCAAAACATTAAATAATCAAAAATAAATATGGAAGGTTATGTTAACAGTATAATTTGTACACCGAATATTAAAATTTCTTAAAAATATATCCATTAATATTAGCTAGAAAATTACTCGAAGCATCAACATTTTATTGAAAAAATTTCTTTAATCATAAAAATTTAAAATTAACAAAAAATATTCTTTTTTACATAAATATTCTTTTATTTTGAAATAAAAGTAAAGTTCAATAACTACTTTTTGAATTTGCATGATCGATTAAAATAGATTATAAATAATCTAATAATTTTGACCATAGTTTTACAAGTATTGATGATACTGAATATTCCAAAATGCACAAGAAGCCAAAAAAAAACAGTAATTATAAAAGCATTATACTGCTATGATAAAGAACTAGACAAAAAATATATAAATAAGACGTTATGTATAAGATATTAGAAGAATCTAGAAAAGTCTGGAAGATTGGTATTGTGTTTACGATAGATTAGAAACAAAAAAATGAACGTTTCATAAAAGTGCTTGGAGCAATTTTTAACCAAAATTTTTATGAATTATCTCTACAAAAATAATAATATAAAAAATTATTTAACTGTTTACAATAGTATTCAATCAATTGAAAATAAAATTTAGTACAAATAACTATATTTATTAAATAAAGCTTCCGTCAATTAAGACCACACAAGCTCACAAAAGTACAAATACTATATGCAATAACAAAATTGCATAAATTATACCATTAACATTTTAGAATCATTTGTATTTTCTATTTTTGGCTTCTTTTAATTATTTTTTAAAGTATGAAATTAAAGATAGATAAAGATAAAGATAAAATTTAGAAAATTATTAAAAAAATATAAATAATACAAAAATAAAACTTAATCAAAACGATAACGAATATAACAATGATTTCTAGTCAAATATAAATTTATTTAAGTCGATATTAATTTTTTATAAAATAATACATAATTAAATTTTATTCCGAAAGTTTTCATTATTTTTTACTTGTAAAAATGATGGTTAAAGTATTATAAATGCAAAATTGAATTAATGATCAATTTGAGATATAATAAACTATATTTCAATTTAAGCAAATTTGAAAGGATTTGATTAAATTGAAAATTAAAATTGAATATTGACTAACATTCTAATTTAAAAAGTCATTTTCGTTAAACTAATAAAGAAAAGTTCTCGCTTTGAAAAGAGAATTCACTTAACTCTTAAGCACACATCGGAGATATACAGAAGAATGAATTCCAACATAGAGAATAAGTTTTCGCTACTTCTCCCCTCCATGGAAGCAGCTTAAAACCGTGGAACTAAACTAAACTCTCTTGTGACAAATGAAATCCGGCGATGACTCGAGCGCATACGAGAGTTATTCGCACGACTTTTGCTCGTGCATTCTTTCTCTTTTTTCTTTTGTTTTTCTCTCGCACTCTAGAGTTACCTGCAGTGTTGCTTACTCACAACAATACTTTAACTTTGAACGGTGACCAAAAAAAGTAAATCCGTCGTTAAAGGAGTTTGTTGTGCAGTAAGCGACGCCGTGTATTTCGCGAATGGTAGAGATCGCTTTGATGGGTAACTGCAATACGCACGGCGATGCTGGAAAACTCCATTTCTAAATAGGTGATTGGATTTATTGAGATTGTTAGTTTGAACGAAGACAAATCGTTAGTAGCTTTCAAGGTGATCAATCCGTCTGCTTAATCCCCGCACCATTGTACAATCATTCTCTCTCGTTCTATCTATCTTTATCACAGTTTCACAATGAAAGGAAGAGAGACTGACAAAGAAGAAACTATAAATAGGGTGGTTAAGCTGAAATATATAAAAAAGGAGGTAGTAGGCGGAAACATATGTCGTTTGTGTTTTGGCGGAGCAATGAAGGTAAAAAAGTTTATCATCGTTCTGCGACTGATGTGCATTGTTTTAAGTCACAAATATAAAGAACTAGTAGATAAAATCGAGCAATGAAAAAAGAAATTAAATCCATTTGCCAAGTACTTAAATATCTATACAATTAATTAAAAATTTATATTTAGACATTAAATTTAGACACTAATTAATTTATTTTAACTTTTATATACGTGGATCTATATTCGATTATTTTTTTACTTATACAAATTCTATTTTATAAATAATATAAATTATTACACAAATTAATATTAAAATATTATAAACATAATTTTTACTTAAACTTAAATTCAATTATTAATTACATAGTGGGATTAATTAATGCATGCTATCTTCAATGAAAAAACATACATATGTAATTCATAGTTAATAATTATTAAGTATTAAAGTATTTTATTATAACATAATTTTAAATTTAAATCGAACAAACATTGAAATATTTAAAAATATCAAAGAACAGATTTCTAAGAAAAATATAATGAAATAATTACTTGTTTTATTATTTCTAGGAAATTCTAAAAAATTAAGAAATCATTAACTTAAAATTTTGGAATTCTGTTATATACATTATATTTTTACCTTTTTAGTATTTTTAATATGTATATATTTTATATTTCTTTAAAAACTAGTATGAAAAACTCGAGTATGTTTTAGAAAAAATCGCTCACTGTTATATTAATCAACACGTTTTAATGAGTACTTTGTTTTAATTTCAGATATGAATATTAAGAATAATAAATATACTTTAGTTTGAAAGTAAAAAATTGAGAATTAAAAATTAAAGATACTCTTATTATGTTTTTATATTAGTTGGAAATTGATAAATGAATATCTACTTAACATACTTAAAAATATTAAATATAATTATTTTCAAGTGAAATTTATACAAACTTTATTGTAAGCAGTAACTTAGTAAATAATAAAATAAAGTTCTGATGAATTTATATTTTTAATGTTACATGTAAAGAGCATATAAATAAAACAGTCACTAGATTTAAGGTGTTAAAAAATAAGACAGATAAATTATTATAGTTACTAAATTATCAGCTATTTGTTATAAATTACAAAGTTTATAAAAGTACCATTAATTTAGGTATAATTATATATAATCATATATAAGTACTTAATCAAAGAATAAAGAATACTGCTATATTACTTATAGGGAATAAAAATTTAAATTTCGGCTTATATAGTTTTGATAAATCAACTCATAGTGGAAAGAAACTCAATTTCAATACTAATAGAATTTTATATATTTATTCATGTTAAAAATAAGTAAGCAGAATTTTTTATTGATATAAACTAATACAGTTAATAGGGAATTCATATTGATTTAAATGCGATATTATTTTAAAAAATAACAGAAAATAATATTTTTTGAAAAAAATAAATTTGATAAGATTTAGTTTATATATAGATCTGAAAAATATTTTTATTCTTATGTATAATTTTGAATGATTTGAATTTATAATAAAAAATTATTTGAAGAAATTATGAGAAAAATATTGAATAATTCATATATAAAAACAATAAAACACAGCTAAATATACAAAAATAAACGGTAGAAATATCTAGTATACATTTATAGAAGGATTATTGGTACATTAAAAAGAAAAAAAGATACAAATCGAGAAAGAAAAAAAAAGTTTGCATTATCAAGAAAACTAAATTTATTTTTTAAGATTATTAATATGATTACTAAATTATTAAATAAAAACAAATAAACGAAGTAATATTTTTATGATAAACTATTATATATTCTCAATTTTTCATAAAATATTGGTTGAAAAAATATATTTACCAATAATAAATAATATCTTCCTTATTCGTAATTACTTAATATTTTCACATTTATAATAAGTTTGATTTTAATAATAGTTTGCCTTAAAAAATTTGTATTTAAATAAAGATATACTTAAAATTTTTCAGTCCAGTATTTTTACACAAATGTACTGAAATATCATAAATAATAATTTTTCCAGCATACTGCAATTTGTGTTCATTGTTTTTCGTGAACCTGAATTCATATTAATTTGTGTTATTAAGATGAATAATTTATATATAACTGAAAAATACAAACTTAATTAGTTACCATTGATTCAAATAATTTGAATTGTCGTTAATGAACTTTTATAAATATTATTTAAACATACATATTCGAAATCATATTGAATTTTGCTGTGTAGAACTTAAATGGAAAATTATACATTTTACATGTATACAAATATATAATAATGCATGAAAGTGTATGAATATTTTATTAACGTACTATTAATATTAATAATGTTATAAATTATTATAAAATAATTATTATAAAAATGAATAATAAATTTAATTAGTTGAATACCTTTTTAAAACTTTTATTATTTATATATAAAATGTATAATTTTCTGGATAATTCTCGATGACTTCTCTACGAGTAAAATTTTAGATGTAAAATGCAAAACTCTGGAAAATAAGATAGAGGTGAGCAAACGGTTGTTACGGTTATAAAGAAATGATTTTAATGTCTTAATTAAAGGTGTTTACAGTTTTGATAAAAGTTTTTAAGGGGATTAGCAATATACAAGAAAATGCGTAGAAGTTTAAAGAAGTCAGACAGGACGCAAACGACCTTTATCCAGATTTTTTTTTAATTTTACCCGTTCACAAATAGCACCCATGCAAACAAAGTAAAAGCATCGAAAGAGAACGAACTATGTAACTTTCCCTTGTGACTTCACAAGTTACGAAGCAATTGCTTCGCCATCTCGACCAGTATTAATTAAATGACGCTGAGCGACGTGTCAGTGTATCTTTACTGTATCAGTTATCTACTCCTCGTGATACCAGACAAAAGCGCGTATACATGACTGATTAGAACTTCCAAGTTAGATCTATTATGACTCTTTTATTGCTTTTGCTTCTCCTCTGTCCAACTATTTATTCATTATCCGAGTTGAACGGACTTTTTAACATAAATTTTTTGCTATATTTTAATTTAATTCAGTTTATATAACTGCATTTGTTCTCCTTTGTGCTTATTTCAAAGCTAACGCAATAGTTTATCGAGTTTTTTCACCTCTATTCAAAAGTACCTTTTGTAAATAGGCAAAGTTAAAATGAGAAATTAAAAATATTTTATTAAATCTTAAATTCTATTATATTACAATTATATTTTATTTAATTTATAATTTTCATAAAAATTTAATACTTTCTCTCGATTTTATTTTTATATATAGATATTTTTCATACATTTTTATGAAAATATTGGGAAATACTTTTTTCAATATATTTTCGGTAATAAGAAAATAGTATGTACAAAGTTATTATGATTTGCTTAAATGCGATTTTTGTTAATAAATCAATAAATTGATTGGAAAACTAAAATCTTTATTAAAATCTACATAATGACGTCAACAATGAAAATATCAAATGATTTATCTTAATATTAAGTGCAATACAAAAATTGTTTTAATACTACCATAATAAAATAATACATGTTATGTCGACTTTACATATATATAAAAATCTATTATCATTAAAGTTGTTTATATAAACATTTTAAAGACATATTTTTTTACATACTTTTAATACAATATTGTAATGAATTTTATGTACACGCAGAAAATTTTATAAATTTATGATGACAAAAGAAATTAAAATTTAATTTCTAAATATAAAGAAAAATTTTTGCAAACTATCTTTAAAAAGTTGTTAGATAAAAAGTATATTATTATTTACAAGTATACATATCTATATCTTGTTATAACTTTAAATATTATTGGAAATAGTCATTATTTGTATTAATTCATATACATGAAAATAAATATATACTATATTTACAGGAACTTATTAATATTATTCATATAAAACTGTAAAATATAGTTAATAGATATAATTACTGTATTTCTATACTTTGATTTTTTATATTATTATGTTAAAGCAGAATATTCAATTTCCATGAATAGTTATAAAACCATCTAAATAGTTTTTTTTAAACGGAAGTAGTCTCAAAATACTTCTATGAAATTTATATTTTAACTTTTATTTTATTTTATAATTTTTATCATATTTTCTTAAAGATATGACAATAATTTTATAATTATGTGATCCAGAAATTAATTCAAAATGTTTCTTTTATCACGATATTATAAATTTTATAATATTTTAATCTAAAATTATATTTAACATTTATGTTATTTCATGGTAATAAGAACATTCTGAAAATTGATGAGCCATAATCAAACAATTAGGTATGTACAGTACTCATCAAAATTTATATTTTAATTTAAATGCTATATTCTGATGATATCCACTTTTTGAGCCTGTTATCCAGTAGCTGCACTATACTTTAATCCATTTACCATAAATTGCATTACCCTATTATCTTAAACGAAAAAGAACAAAATTGAAATTACCAAAAATAGATTAATAAATTAAAATTATATGCACATGAATTTTTACAGGATATATTGTAAAATAAAAAGTTATTATATTTACCTAAGTTGTAATTATTATCTGCAAATTAATAAATACTTCGGAAATATGTGAATTTCTATAATTTTATTCAATTCCAAATTTAGTATCATTAATAACTTAGATAATAAATATTGATAAAATAATGTATAAAAATGTTCATGTTTATAACATTTGTAGAATTATATTGCAATAAAAAAGCATAAAAGAATAAAAAAATTCGAATAAAATATTCATAAAACTAACAACACGTATATGAAATTTTACAAATTACGTAATATATATTGTGGGTGCTTATTAAAGAAAATACTGCTTGAATTTTTTTATAATTTTATTTATCCATATTTCTTACATACAATTTTACTCTATGTATGTCACATCTTTGTTCCATTGTAAGATTGCAATATGAAAGATCAACATCATAAACTTCGCATTTCTTAAAAAGCTCGTAAACTCAAAGAAGCTTCGGAAATTGTCATTTTATTTTCAGCTAAAAGACGCCATTTCGTATTCAGTTTTTATGACCTAGATAAACTGCGGTCAGTACGATCGGAAAGTTTAGTATTAGATTTTCTATATTACGTTTACTCATATAATCAAACTATATTAATGTAAATATAATGAACAAATAAAAAATGTCAAATCTATCAAATACCAAATTAAATAAAGACTTTATTTTTGTATAAAATTTTGAATTTGAAATATAATTATTTTAATAAATGTTTATTTTTATGAAAAAATTAATTAGTTTATTTATTATGGAATTATAGAGTAGTTACTGCTTTCAAATAAATTGGTATTTTTAGAAAAAAAAGAGTTCCAACTACATTTTTATTCTAAGATGTATTATTATTCCTACATGTATAAAATATTTTTTATTTAAATATTATTTATAGTAATATTTCTGAATTAATTAATCACAATCAATTAATGCTCACATTATCAAGTAAAGCTCGTTGAATAAGGTAGAAATTTAAAAAACTCATATTATAAATAGCATTGTAAATGTATATAACGATATATTTATGAATATGTGATGTGATTTCTATTCAAGACAAATCTCAAATTGATTATTGAATATTTGACTTATAAGCACATGAGTTAAATCACATGCGCTAATTAAAATATTTTTAATTTGTTACAATTATTTTTCTCATGAAAATATTAAGTGTATACTTGTTAGATTTTAGAGTTTTATTCCTGTACATTATAAAAATTTCAATAAATAATTGATTATATTTGTATTTTTTTATATTTTATATTTTAAATAATTAATAACACGTACTATATATGTATTAAAAATAGGTGTAAATATTATACAAGTGTACGTAATATATTTTATAAATCTTGTTTTCTTCTTTGCATTTGCTTAGTTCTAGAACATTATTCTCAGATATGAGCGCTTTTTAAGTTGGAGAAAAGTTACCAGTCAATAAAAGTTTTTGTTTACATGCCACATAAATAAATCCCATTATTAATGATATAAGTCTGATATATGTATTAGACCTATGATTAGTATCTCCAATACTATCATATATAGTTATTATTAATATTCTAATCAATCTATACTAAATTCATAGATTTCAAACGAATTTTATTTAATTAGCATATTTTATGGAAATTAATAACGATAATTTAAGTGAAATAGAAAATATATAAAAATATTATAATTATTTTATTATGCATTAGATTATTAAGTATATATAATATGAAATATAGAAAATTTAATATAGTTATTATATATATTAGAGTTGAAATAAAAATAATTAAAAATTTTTTTTCATGTTTAAATTCTTTTAAAGTAGTTAATTTGTATTTTCGAAAAACTTAGTTTTAATAATAATAAAATATTAATAAATTTCATAATGTTTTAATTAAAATATTTATATGGTGATGTAATTAAATTTTAAAATAAGTAATAACGAAATTTTAATTGTTTAGTACGAATTTTTAATTTTTCACGTTAATTCTGGAACCCGCTTTAGAAATTAACTCTAATTTTACGCGGCGTTAGATATAAACGTCGTTCTCGGTTATAATTTTTCGTTTTGGTTACGTTAGCTAATGGTTAGATAACTTTCTTTGTTTTGTTCTTATAACCTCGAAAAGAATGAAAATAGTATAATAACGTCTACAATATATATATATATATATATATACATTCACTGACACCATTATAATACGTTTAAAAATTGTTAATAAGTAACTAAAATAATAATTTTCTAGTTGAATATACATGTTTATTTTGAATGAAATTTAGTAAATAAATTCTTTTAGATAAAGTGTTAAACAAATTTTGAAATTTTTGATATCGGATATTTATGAACAAAAATATAACTAAATATTTCACTTAAAATATTAATAAAAATTTACATGTTAACATTTCATCATAAATATTTAGAAGTTTTTTTTTAAAAAAGGCATGATTTTACTTTAGTACCTCCTCTATTCAAACACTAATCTTTTTTTAAACATTTTTCGCTTAAACATTTCATGTCTTTTAAGTGAATATTAATTTTAACATATGTAATTGAAAACTTCAGCAGTATTTTGCAATTTTTAATAATATAATGATCAGAGCACTTTGGAAAATTAATTTGAATTCAGTTGAAGCTCAAGTAATTTGTAAATTATGCAGTCACAATAGGTGAAATAAAAAAGATGAGCGAAGTTAGAAAAAAAACTTTATTATTGTAAAAACTTAAAATTACAATGAGAGGTCGTACAGTCGATTACAATATACGGATCGAATCTAAGTGAGCATTGAAGTAAGTAGCGATAGAATTTATCACAAGGCCGCGTTCGAACTTCGCCGACGGCCCCGCAGTTGATGGTGTGTGTAATTTAAGTAAAGCATAGAAAGGTAGTTCTGTTCTTAGAATTTCAAGTTGAGACAGTTCAAATTTAATCAGTGCCTTATTAACCTATTTCAGTTTATTGAAATTTAGTCAAAATAGAAATTGACACAAGAAATATTTTGTCCATTGAAAAAGATTTTAAATGTTTTAAAATTATTATTACTTTCTTAACGCTAATAAGTTTTAATACTTTTTGAAAAATAATTCAGCCTAACTTCCACTGTTCATGAAATAGAATTTTATTGTAACTTAATAGTTTTTTAGAACTAAGATTACTAATTTAGGAAAAATTTGTGATATTTAAAAAAATGAAAACAACAATTTCAACTTCGTTGTAAGGCACATTCGTTATATGTGGTCGTTTGTGAAAATCTCTCGACCTCTTTTTCTTTTTCCTCGGCTGAATACAAAAGAGGACAGCTTAATCTACATTGCGTCGCTTTTTAGTCTTTGGAAATCCCAAAAAGCGATCATAGGGTCGATTGAAAAGTTCGAGGATCGGAAAATTTAGACATGCAATCACCATTGAGGTAAGTCACTTATACCATTGCACTTATAAGCCAACGGTGTTACCGGTGCCCACCTTAACTTTACACCATTCGGTTTCAACTTTCGATGCTACAAATCCCTTCATTCTTGTGGATGTGTGGTTTATATATGTGCGTGCATGTTTAAACGAAAGTTGGGATGTTCAGTTTCAACTATATACGAGACTCGTTTTATATTGCCTATTTACTGCTTTCTCTCTACTACTTTTTTCACTATCGTTCTCTCTTTTACCTTCTTTAGTTATTCTACTATAACTATCTGTTTTTTAAGTGCTTAAATCGATACTTTTTCGCATAACTGCATTATCGATGTTTGTGCCACAATATAGTCTAATTTTTGCTTTGACGTTCAAAAATGTTTACAATTCCGTACCAGAATATATTTTTAAATATATTTAAAAAAATTACTTTATTTAACTTGATATTACATTCTGATTTATTATTTATTCATTATTATTTTATAAATATTATATGTGCTTCAAATTTATTTACGAATAATATTTGAAATTTAGGAAATTTTTTAAGTGACATTAAATATTTTAATCTAACACTTTTTTTTAAATTTCTCTTCTGATATATTTGAAATTTTAATCAATGAAAGGAATATCTTAAAAAAAATTAGAAAACGATAAATATTAAACTTAAAATCCTACTCGTGATAGTCTCGTTAGATTCATTAAAAATTATAAATTATAAATTGTACGCTCACTCGTATTCATTTGATGTTATATCCAATACGTTACATTATTTTAAAATAATATTTATAAAATTTAATAAATGTATTTTCCAAAACACTTTAGGATATAATATATAGAAATGTAATTTTAATAAATTTGTGAATAAATAATTGATTATTAGTGAGTGACGTATAATACAAGTCTACACTAACAAAATTTTAAAATAAATTTAAATATTATTAATCATATTAAAAAAAAAGAATAATATCGATAAAATAGAATAAATTAATTATATTATCAACATAGTAATGATTCGTAATACGACGAGCTTATGATAATATTTTATTTCATTATATCTTCAATGAGTTATCCATAAAGTTTATTTGAGCCATTAAAAAATAAACGGTAAGTACTTTTAAAAGTAATTTTTAGTTATAATTATGTTCTATTAAGAAAAGATAAAATAATAAAAAAGATACAACAGCGAGTGCTGATGAGATAAAATCTAGCTCGCAAAAGCAACCTATAAACACGCAATTGAAAGATGAAGTGCAGGAATAATGAGAGGACATGAGACAAAACAAAGCCCGTAAAGGACTAGGAAAGCGAAATAAAAAAACAACGACAGGAAAAAAGTGATGTTCAGCATAGGAGATAACAGAGGGGATGAGGTTACCCGGAAAATAGAGGTAGAATAGGGAGACTTTGAAAAGGACATCCGCATCACTTTTCTTCTTTTTTCGCGAGAAAATGCTAGCGCTTTAACGGGACGAATCGAATGTGTATATGGCTGTGTTATCTGTTCTTCATGGACAGAGGTAACAGTAGAACTGCAGTGAAAGTAGAGCGATGAACTTGGATGAATAAAAAAAATTTATGATTTAAAAGTTAAAATTTAGAAGTTCTAGACAAACTATATTTATTTGTTGTACATGTATTTTATTATAATATATTTATACTTAATAGTATCTGTGTATCATTAAACAGATTCATCCTTTTATTAAAGTATGTAGAGTATACACGAATCATATTTTTTATTAAACAAAATAAGAAAATATAATTGGTGCCGAATATAAGATGAAATCGTAAAAGTGAAATGACGCATCTTATCAATTTTATCAATACGAATTTGAAATAAATATAATGTATTCAAACTAGACGTTAAACAACCTTTTACTTTAAAAATTTTGTAAATGCACTAATATTTAATATTCAGCATCAAAATAGAAAATTGGTAAAAAAATTAGAATATTTAAATATCAATATTTCAAAAAATGATTTTCAAAGATTTTTTTAAAAAAATAAATATCAAACTTTATTAGATAATAGAAATAAACTTCATCTAATAATAAAATAACGTCACAGATGTCAACATTTTTATTATAAATTAGGGTCAAAATTTTTTTAAGTGAAATATTATTCGTATCAAATAATTCCTTATTTGATTGATCAATCGTATAAGAAAGAAAGATCCAAATTATTGGATCTTTCTCAGGATAATCAATGCTGGACACGATAATTATTTAGCTCAAATATTCTTGACTTTTCTAATGTTAGTCGCCGGTATATAACTCTTGCTTAGTCAAAAATTTAAGTGTCTAATTTGGCCATGCCTTTTTGCATAACCTAAGAATTTTTTTCACGAAAATCTGTATATATTAACAAGAAATTCAGCTGCAACTCGCGATCATGATGCCATTAATATTGAGTCGTAACCAACGAGGGAGGTATATGAAACTCTATCCTCGACGTAATACCAACTGATGCCTCTATTTTCTTTAAACATAAATCTTAATGTAAAGATAGTTAGCCTATATATATACATATTGTATGAAAAGACCTTAAATAATAATAAATTCAATTTAATTCAATTCAATTCTTACACTTTATAACTAATATACTTTATAAGATGTAACTAACTCTTTTATGAATCATATCATTTATAAAAAAATAACTAATTATTTATATATGTATATATCTAACTCTTTATTATCTATGAGTCTTTCTAATAATTATTTACCATAGTACAAATATGATATAACCGGCTTCCTAATATATATATATATATATATACAAATTTATCTGCGCTTCCAAGTATGTCCAAACAGCGCCAGAAAATACAGTTATTAGATTAATCAATTGAAAAGTTAAATGTTTTAATTAGCAAAGTGCTTACACTTTAATTTAAGAAAAAGCTAGTTTTATACAATTTTTAACGTAATTTAATTTTAAACGAGAACTTTAATATTGGATTAATTCAAAACTAACAATGTAAATACTTTAATTTGTCCTAGGTATGAATTCAGGACACTTTTAAAAAATTCTTAAACAGACTATGTTGCATTTCTAAATTTATAATTATAAATAATATATATTAAACTATAATTTTCAAAATTTACAAAATTTGAAGTACGTTCGAATATGATTACTAATAATTTTAACAAATATACTTACTTAACAATTTATAATTAAGTATTTTTTATTATAAGATTTACTTGACTCTTTTAATAATCTGTTAATTTATCTAATTGATTTTTAAAATAAATGTATTTTCAAATAATTTTATAAGTGGATTTTTTATATACTTCACAATAATAATTTATAATAAAGCTGAACATTACAAAACTATAAAATAAAGGTTGAATTTTGATAAAATTTTTGTTAAATTAAATATATTTAAGAATATAATTTAATCGAAGAAAATTAATTCGTTATAAAGTATGTGTAAACAAAAATTTAAGAAAATGTAATAATATAAAGTAAATTATTTTTTTAGTTTTGAATAAAAAAATTATAAATTTAATTAGTTAAATATTGTTAATTCATATTAAAGTTATATTCTATATTTCTAAATGTAATTTGAACGTATTTTCAGAGTCTGCATATTTATTTCTGTATTATTCGAATAACTTTTTCATTTCTAAACGCTATAAAAACTTTACTTTATAAAAATTCTTATACAAACTATAAGTTTTGAATTACTTATATAGAAAATGATATTATAAACGTTGTTTGGAAACATTTTCCACATGTGTATGTAGATGCGTTAGAATCTTAAGCACACTAAGTATTCTTATTTTACTTTTAAAAACTAGATAAGATTCGAATAAATAAAACTTACGATATTATGTACATATTCAATTTCTTTAAGACTTATACGTAGCATTAATATTTCTTTCAACTTATATATTAAATATTTAAGCTATGAAATAAACAAATAAACTATAAAATAAAAATCGAATGAGTTTTTTAAATTATCTATTAACGCTACGCATTACCTTCATTTATAATGGATCACCGAACAATGTCCAATAAAAAAATAATCTATTTATTTTAAGTATGCTTTTACTCAGTTATTATCGACAAATGACTTAATAATTATTATGAAAAATATATAGGGTAACGAAGAAAGGAATTCTCTAATTAATACGATTTAACGTCGACGAGCGCTTAAAAAATACTTGTCTGTAAAGCTCGAATTGCAAGGGAGAAAGAAAAGTCGATATTCATTAGTCGAAGAAAAGAAATCTTGCTTTTCAGTCGATCGAAAAACGAAGCACAAGAGCGTAAAAAGAAGATAATAAATGCAGTGCTTCTAGGAGAAACTCCGTTTTGAGCGGAGTGCGAGATCCGTACGCTTTAGATCGGGAGCATTTCGGAGTAACGAGGTTACGAGCTAGCGAATTACACTGCATTCGCGCGGTTAAGATAGGCATTTACCGAGGCAACGGAAATCCAACCAGCTGCTATAACGTTAAGGGCTCTGGGGTGGTCAGATCAGGCACAATAGCTGTGAGTATAGCGTGCCACTGCAGGAAATGCGATTAGGAAGTAAAATCCGGTGAGCCGCGGTGCGCTTATGTTTCAAATCGACATACGAGAATTAATGCCAGGCGTATAAGCGGCGATGCACAATGTCGAGGGAATCCATGGATAATGCCACTGTTGCGAATACGCTTGAGTTTACACCTTCTTCCTACTTCTGCTACTCCGGTTACTCTTGCTACTCTTTGAATTCCAATATTTCGAGAATATTACCAATGTTTATTGTCAAATGATTTGTATTTAAAATTTTGTGAATTTTCAATCGATGGATCATTTATCATTTTCGTTATGTTGCGTAAAATTCCGATCTCAGCTTCAAAATTTTAATCAAACCATGATTTTGAATATTTTTAATGATGTTTCGATCGACATCTTCAATAAAATTTGTGCGAATAAAATAATTACATTATTTTATTCTGATTTCGATGCTTTGGTACAAACTTTCGAACGAGCGGAATTTCCTTTAATAAAAATATTTCATTGAGTACATATCTCATTCTTTCTTATATTGCTTTTTTTTAATTTGTATATTGTATTAAGTTTACTAATTAACTTTTTAAAATTTCGAAATAAAGTTGTATATTTGACTCTTGATATATTTCTACTCATTTACATAAATTAATAATAAATTTTTTAATATAAAATTAGGGAAAAAAACATTTCTCTGATCTTGGATAAATATATTGTGTATTAATAACTAGAAATTTTCTGTTTTAAATATAAAACTATAAAATATTATTTTTATATCGTTCATTATCAATTACATCAATGTTGATAAAAAGTATGTTAATGCATAACATAATAAATATATACCTATTTTCTCATAAATTTTTTAATGTAATATTCTGATTTTGTATACTTTCAAAATACTCCATTATACTTTTGCATAGAAATTATAAAAGTATTGATTTATTAAGAAAGTGAATATTGTACCGTAATATCATAAATATGTTTTACATACAAATAAATTCGTATAAATAATTTTATTCTAATATATTAAATATTATTATTTTATGTAAATGAAATTATAGTTTTAAAAGGTTATTAAATCTATATAAAATATTTGTAAAAATTAACCTTTTTTTTAAATTTTTTATTTTTTGTTAAATTAAACAATTATAAACTACTAAAATTTTATTTTATATAATAATAAATTAATTTTGAGTTCAAAAAATCATTCTAATAAATATTTTAATAGCCAATTTAATTATATAATTACTTCCCATGCAAACTAAAAGTAAATAATTTTTTCAAAATTTAAACGTACACAAAGCATTTTAGCAAAGTTATATAAAACTCGTCAATATCATTATAATTTATCTAATTAATTGAATTAAAATCGTAAATTAAAATTGTAAACGTAAATTACTTAAATACGTTCTAAATGGTCAATTTATGTTATATGTATGTACACTGTTGCAGAAAAAGTTAGATTTGAAATGTTGCTTAAATATATAGTAAATAGTTGTTTACTACGATGAAATATTAATATCATAAAATTTGACTATTTACACGTTATTTCTAAAAATTTTTAACTATGAAATATATAGACGTGCGAATCTAAAGAATATTAACAATAATAATTTTTAAAACGATCACTAAAAAACGCAAAGATTGCTCTACTTATTGAAATAAATGATAAACTTTATGTTGTAACATAAAAAATTTATTGCAATTAATTAAATAGAAGTTTTTATCATAATATTTAAATACTAATGACTTGAAACTAATTATTAGAAAATATTTGAGTTTATGCTTATACAATATACCTTAAACTAAAATAGCAGAAAAAATGCAAAAATCTAGAGCTAGTATCGAAAACCTGTTAAGATATTGTACGGACAATAAAATAAACTTTTGTATATTTTGAAATCGATAGAAAAGTTCTTTTGTAACAAGTATTTTACAGGGCTATATTTCTATATGTATAACAATTCTTGTTATTTATTATTATAACAAATATACATGCAGTTGCGTAGACAAAAAACTATCTCTCTCTACATCATAAACGCTAATATTATTCCTAATATATACCCGTAATATCGCCATATTTTTCTTATCTTAATATGTAATATTCAGATATTATTTGTATATAATCTAAAACAGTAAAGCAAACAGTCAACAGCTATAAATAAATTTGCTTTCTAACTAAATCAACACTATATCTGTGATATACCGAATGTGTAATTATTAATTATGAATTATATTGAAATTATATTCTTTATTAATGATGTTGGATGGTAACTTATTATTATTATTATTGTTGTTGTTGTTATTTTTTTTTGCTTTTTTCATAAACTAAAAATAGAAATTTAAAAGAAGATTCGAAAAAAGCTACATACAGCCTTATTTGGAAAGATTTATTCTAATACAACTTCAAAATTTCTTATTTTGTAACGGATCTTCTTTCAATTATGATATGAAAGATAAAGTTTCAAAAATGTTTAAATACATAATAATTTAAGTATTAAATATTATTTATTAGTATTATAAATATAAATAAAATATTGATTTATATATTTTGTAAATTATAAAAGTAAAGAAAATCGTATATTAATTATACAACATTAAACTTTACATGAGTCCATCAGTGTGTGTAGATAAATAAAAGAAAGATTGAAATCAAATGATTACTTTTGTAAAATAATTTTATCATAATTTTTTCCACAGATATAACACCACTTTTTAAAACAAATTTAATAAATATATTAAATCAATCTTTGAAAAATTATATTTATTCGTTATTTATTACGTTAATAATATTTTATTATTTTGTAAATCATTAACATTTATAAAAATTAAAAAAAGAGACATCTGTACGATTTCATTAATCAAATATTAATGCTAATTTAATTTTATATACTTGTGTGATTTATTCTTTGAATCTTAGCAAAACTATAATTATATTAAAAAAATACTTGTTCTAGATTATATATGTAATTTTATATTTAATTAGGAACATCCAAATAATTATATAACTATAATCGATCCTATTTATTTTATTTTATTTTTCTTATAATTATATCAATAGTTAAGTAGACCTATTCATATAAAATCGCAAATAACTTTCATATACACGTTACGTATTTTAATCCCGTAAAGAAAACAAATGAAGTAATATAAAATCTATTCCTTCGTTTCACCATTTGTATATTTCCATTTGACGTCAGCGCCTGTATAAACTAAAGAAATTTCTCAAAAAGGGGTAGAAGAGAAAGCCTTCGTGATCAAAACTTTACAACTTCTCGAGAAGAAAACAATCATCAAACAATGACGGAAGACATTAGTCTCTTCTCTAGAACGTCTAAAACATACCAGTGCATAAATGAAAGAAATATATTCACTTCTCGGTATCAAAGCTTTGGAATAACAACATACAGATAACATGTAGATAAGCTATCATTTTTAGCTGTAAGACAAACAGAAAATATTCTATTATTAAATAATAATTAACTTATAAAAACATAATAATAAAAATTTTCAAGGTATAACTAAACAAACACAAATGACGCATTCCTGTCAGAAAGTTCATGATATGTGTATTTATTAGGCATTAATAAATAATTTACTTTAGATGAAGAAGAATGTAATCTTTATTAGATGAATATAACAAAATAAATAAATATAGCGTTTGTTTTCTGATTTGAATTAAATCTGAATTCATTATACAATAAATTATTGATACATAAAATAAGTATTTAAATATCCTTATATAATTGCGCGACATAAACTAACTCTCCTCTAAAATTTAACTTACTTAACTGTATAATATTATAAAATGAATCATAAATAATATAAAACTTTCAATGCATACTTAAATACAATATAAACGAATATTAAAATCTAATTACTGTCGAAATAAGAGAATCTAAGATCGATATATAGAATTTAAGATTAAAAAAAACTATCTTAGGAATAATAAAAAAATGTTGACAAAACCTTAAACGTTAAAATGAAATAAAAATCGAGTTAAATCCAACTATTATTTATTAATAAAAAAATAAAATCTCAATAAAAACGTATATTCAATAATATTTTGTCTATATAAAAATCTAGCATAATCTAAATTAATAAGTAAAAGGAATAACTAAAATAATGATTATAAATTTACAATCTATGTTAAACGATCTATAATATCAAAGCGTTAGTTAAGAGGAAATTTAAAATTTTGTTTATTTATGCTTTCTTTTAAACTTTTTCTGATATTTTTAATGCTTACTTTAAAATTAATATATGATCTATTACACTTGCACAAAAGAAACCGATTGGATCCCTTTTTTAAATTTAAGAAATATGCTAGAAGGTTTACCCGCGAATAATAGTACAGATAGAAATAGCATTTAATCTAAACAAGGTTTATAATATTTTAAATTTAAATAATATAATCCAAATAAAAAAAATAAGAAAAGACTAATTTACAAAATATTCTATGAATATAAATATGAAAAGCAAATTTTATTTAAAACAAAGTCAATTACATGAACTATTTTACATTGAATATATAAATATTTGTATACGTATGTATGTACGTAAGTTAATACTATACAAATATTTTAAATCATTTTGTATCAAGAATATTCAATTTAAAAAACAATTTTGGAAATTTTTTACATATGTTCATTTTGTACATATAAAAATGAAATAAACGTATAAAAATATTATTCATTTGCTTTTTTTAAAATTTTAGTATTACAATAATAATATTTTTTCTAAATATATGTAAGTATGAATCGGAATTTAAACATTATTATTACATCAATGAGAAAAAACCAAATATGTTGCATTAGTCATTATATAATTAAGATCGAAGTCTTGTATTGGAAGTTATATTTTTATTTGTGAAAAAACTAGGCAATTTTGTAGATAGTGTAAATAAAAAAAAATTATGTAAGAGACACCATACATATAGTGTAAAAATTTTCAACATTTAATATTTAATAGTAGGTATGTAAACCAATGTTTTCTTATTATATTATCAAGTAAGTCCTCCCGACAGAATTCAAAGTCGCACGAAACCTGAATGGAACCTAATTTGGTATTCTCACCAAATATTTCCTTTTATCTAGTTATGAGACAGAATCAAGTGCTTTGGCTCTGACATCGACTTCAATATTTTTCCTTGTCTTGACATTACTTTCCCTGTATCCAAATCTGCCGATACTGTGATCGAATCCAACGCAGCATGAAATAACATTCCAATACAATAAGCGTTGAGCCATTAACCCAGACGTAGTACGTTTGTTTGCCTCATTTAAAAAATTAATAGTCTTATGAAGACAAGAAATGAACTGTTTACAAAATACGCTGCATAGAAAAAAAACAATAATATATACATGTATAAGAACATTTATTCGTAAAGAAAATTATGTTCAAATTATGCAAATTGATTTAAAAATTAATGTTTTTCTAAAATGTATCTATAAATGTCTCTGTTCCCTTGTTTTATTTTATTCATTTATCAACTAACGTATACTATTTTATTCAAAACTTACTAAAAAATAATTACATATTTGCTAGTATAATAATCAAATAACCTATATTGTATCTATTTAAAATTTGATGTAGTCATTATATCTAAATACTAAATATATTAATTTTTACTATTTACATTCAGTACAATTTTGTATAAATAAAAGAGCGAATTTAGTTAAACTACTACAGAATTGTAGACCTACAAATACACTTTCTAATCATAAAATCTAACCTAGGTGGTAAAGGAATTAAAATAAAGTTTCTTTCCGATCGAGAATTGATCTACGATTGTATGCGATATTACAGAATATTTATTCCTTCATTTTCAATCGGTATATCTCACATTATAATACAATTTACTAAACTATGGAATAATAAATATAACTATATAAAGAATGTAAGACAATGAACTATGAATTGATAATTCATAATAAATAAATCAGAATCCATGAGAAATGGACTCATTCAAATGACACCATCTTATATTCAATGAAAACCATCATGAATTTTTATAATTAAATAAAATATCTTATAAATATTTAGTAAGTTAATCTATATTATTTTGTAAATACAATTTGCAATCGTATACTTAAATAACCAAACGAAATTTCAGCCAAAACACATTGAAAAATTCGATAATTAATTTGAAATTTTTCTTATACATTCTCTTGCAGATCTTTTAAGAAATATTTGACTTTTTATGAATTATGTATACGTAAAATATTTCCTTTTAGTTAATATGAACCATACTGCACCGCAGTTTTATGGTAAACATAATTAATCTCTTTCCTTCCTTTATATTTCGTAAATTTCCTTTATTCTATGATAATTTTTCACGATCTTTGATTAAAATAATTTAGTATTCGAACCGATTACCTCTTCAAAATGTATAAAATATGATTTATTCATTAGATTTCATACCTTTCGAAAACGTATTGTAAAGAAGATTTTAACGTATAGTGACTATTATATCATCGCTTAAAAAAATTAACTTATCCATTTAGACCACCCATTTTTTAACTTTTATCGACAAATATTATTTATCTGTAAAATTTAAGATACTTTTTTTAGATATTTATTTATAAAATTTAAAAACATATATTTACCGATAATTCCTACAACATTTTTGAATCTATAAATAATATTTTGTATTAAAAGTACTGATTAATATTATTTAAAATAAAATGGCTAAACGTAACTAGATTTAATAAATAATAATACAGTTCCAATTTTATCAATACATTTAATTTTAAGTAATGGGTAATTATCATGAACCATTCAAGTAATGATAAATATTTAAATAATTATAATAATAAATATAACAATAATTAGAAAAAATAATAATAATAAATATAACAATAATTAGAAAAAATAATAATAAAAATATTGTAAAACATCAAAAACATTTTTTTGTACATGCATAAATTAAAAATGAAACTTAGAATTAAAAAAAATTCATTATTATTTTTATAAAAAAAATTTTCAAAATTTACTAGCTGTAAATCATATTTATGTATGAAATCATTGTTTATATAAATGAAGTACTAATAATTAATTAAGAATCTCTAAAGTTGTTTGTGAAAAAAATATTTTGAAAGTAATTATATAAAGTAAATTATAAGAATGATTTAACATTACCTTTTACATTAAATACAAATACGCTACTTACATTATTGAGACTTATAATTAAAGTTTCTAAAATATTTTAAATTCCTTTTATAGTTGCTTACGAGATGTCTATTATAATATACATAATACTACTAATAAACTTAGACAAAATTAATATATTATTAATTTGATTCTATAATTATACCACGGTACAACGAATTATGTTTTTTAATAAATATTGAAGTAAACATATGTACACTGAATCTAATTAAGAGTTTTCTTTAACTAACTTGCGAATAATTTTATAATCAATCGTTTAATTTCTTTTAATTAATTATACAAGAATGCCATTTTATCCGAAAATTAATTATTTTTCAAATAAATTGGTGATTATTTAAATAATCAATAAAATTTGAATATAGCTCAAGTGGAGCCGTAAAGACATAAAAACAAAAGTAAGTATTTGAAAATAAATGAGTTCGAATACTTGGACGAGTTCCAGCTCGAATTCTAACTCATTAACCTAGCTAACTTTCTACCAGAAAAACCATTGTTTGTTATATTAACTATAAAAATTCTGAAAATATACTTGAAATAAAAAATTTGTCCAATCAAAAATGAACAGGAACTTTTCGTTTTCGTTATAGATTTGACACTTACTATTAATAGCTATGCTGTTTCATAAAAATAAATCATAAATATCTTCCTTACAGTACATCTTATTTGTATTCAGCTAGAATTTTTTTCTCAAAAAATAATTACTTTGAAGAAAACAATAACTAAAATTATGGAATAAAATAATGATTTTATTAATGCTGATATTTCATTTTAATGTAATACATTAATAATACTTTTATGTTGAATTTTTTTTCATTGCATTGGTTAAATTAATATTGGACTTTATATTATAATAAATATTTTAATTCCATAAATCCTAAATGATACGCTTCCATATTTTTATAATATTCAATGTTAAATAAAAAAAAATAATAGTACAATAAGTATTTTAATATAATGCGCAAATATATTACTAAATTAAAAGTATTTATAAAAATTATCAATTATATTTTTAAATAAATTGATTTATCACAGTGTTTATAATAGACTTATTATTTAAAGTAATGTTACTTTAAATTTAAAATGCACGTGATTGATTTTGATTATTTAAACATAAATATATAGTTAATATTCTTAAAATAATATTTTATTAATAACATAAAAGCAGCTTACATAAATGCATACAGACAATTTATTAAAATGTATTCGGTAAAAAAATAAAGACTAAAAGTTGATTTCATTTCTAAGGTTATTTTAAAGATTTATAAAATGCCTGCAGTAAAATAATACAAAATCCTAAATCAAAAAATATATATATCACTTTACTTTAATAGCAAAGACATATTAATATTTTTCAGAATTACTTTAAGAGATCTTTATTTGATTTTAGAAATATCCTATATTCAATTATCAACAATTTAATTTTTTTTCATTTTCATAAAATTATTTCAATTTGATATTTTAAAATTAAATTTAATCTATATTATTTTAATATTTTAATCAAAATATAATATTACCTTAAATTATTTTATTACAATAATAGCATACTTTTACTTAACTTCAGTTTTTTAGCACAAAAACGAAAATTTGTTCAAATAAGTTGTTTAAATATCCGTTTGTTATAATATATTAGGTCAAGCTCATAATCTCACTACAAATCGCTAAATTATAAAGGATAAAATGCAATAATGATTTAATAAGATAGTAATAAATTATTTAGTTCTAACTGTAAATAATATGAAAAATGTGAAAAATATAAACACTGTAAACTATAAAAGAATAAATAAGTGCTTGTCTCGAAGTATGGATGAAAATACATTTAATTCAATCAATAACCTAATGAGTACTGATTTTATATATATGTTTTAATTTGATTTATGACAAAATGTACTCTCGTTATACATTCCTACTTAAGAAAGTAACTATTTTAAATAATGTCATGCCAATTGGAATATAAAGGAAGGAGCTTTTGACCCTTTATCGAGATCTCCGGTTACATGAAGATAAACTGTAGCTATTTTCAATCAAACTTCATTCTAAATGTAGCCGTCTTAATTACTATAATGACACTGGAAATATGTTGGGATATCTGATGCAAAGCAGTTCCGGGAAATTCATGTGGATTCGTGGAATATTAAGCCACAAATGCTTTACCTGACATAAAACCATCGGCAATCCTATATCGTACATATTCACACTTAAATAGAATCGAATGTAAAATATTTATTATACAAAATCATTGACTTATGTTTCCAATATAATATGCTTTTAAGCTATCCGTCTAGAATAGAGTTTTCAAAAATGTATTTTTTGTATATAATGTATAATGATACGATACTTAATACTGTTGGTTTTAAAAATTATCAATTTTTATTTCTTATTTTTCATTAAACACAAATTATATTTTAAAAATATATATTTTATTAATCGATATTGATATATATATAATACACGCACTTTAAACCATTCCCATTATTTGTAAATCTGATACTGATATATTCATATTGTTAGCATTTTATTATCGTATATCTATACATCATTCATAATTTAATAAAAAATAAATATTTATACAAAACGTAAGCATTAAATTTTACATTCAAATAAAAATATATACCAATCAAATATTAATAATACACAATAAAATCGGTTTTAATTAATACGCATATATAATAATTATATCAAGGATAGAAAAATAAATATATTAAACTATAAAAATCAGAAGTATTCAATTGTATAAATAAGCTGCATATTAAGTACCTCAAAATTAATGCGCGATGAAATATATGTATTCATCGAATTATGGAATCATGATATTCATATTATCATAATAAATTGTAGAGAATATAGTAATTGTATATTAAATTATAAATACCTAGAAATTAAAACTTAATATTTTACGATTATCGAATTTATCAATTTATATAATATTGTAAAATATGAATTGAAAAAATGTATAATTGCAATGTACCGCATTGTAAAATAATATTTCTTCATTACTATTTGTTATAATTTTGAATTAAGAAACTCTTATTTCAGTAATAATTTCTTTAATAAATCGAATTAAGTAAACAAGAAAAATGCAAGGAAAATATATATAAATTAAGGAATATTAATATATAATTAGCTATGCTGTTGTTTGGATTACTTTATGGCGGAAAATTACATCTTGAGCTTTCCGTCTCATTATATATTAAATATTTAATGAAAACACTAATTTTAATCGCAATATAAAAAAAATAAAATATAAAATAAAATTTATGCATAAATAAATAACCAATTAAATTAATACCAAATCGGTGAACTATTAATAAAGGGTATTTATTTATTTGATGTAAAAATATACATACAGATGCGTATAGAATAATGTTAAATTTAACATTCGTTACATTAATCCATTACTGTTATGAATCATTGTTAATTGCTTTACACAAACACTTAAATACTTTATTATAGAGTGTAGTAAATTGTAATAAGAAATATGTATTCGTATGCGTAGATGTACATTTGCTATTTGTAATTGATATTATCAAATATTTAAAACAAATATATATATCGTAAGGGATGATTTTTCTTCGAGAAAATGTTAGGCGACATCGAAATTATCGAGTTGGATTCCCGTCGGACTTTTAAAAGTCTGGGGTCGAACTCCTACGCTTTTACAAAATACCGAATCGCGTCGAAAAAAAAAACGAGCACAGGTGAAACTTAATAAAAGCAAATATAATTCGATATCGAGGCTTCGCTCGTGAATAATTACTCGTTACCTTACTCCGTTTCTCTTTTATCTCGATTCGCGCACTTTAAATTATTTTCAAATTATTTTCACAGGTTTATTCAAATGTCTTTTCTGTATTCCCCCACTCCTCGACAACAACGAAAACTCGTTTTCGCTTCCCCTAATTCTCGGACGCGTAGTAAAATCGGCCGCTCGACTTTTTTTCGGAGAAAACCTCGCGACCCGATTCTTTTAATTTTCGAATTGTTCTTTACATTTTCCCCCTCCTCTACATCTCGCCCTTTCCCAACTTCCTATTTGCTATCCGCGATCGGTCTTCTTTTAATTTTCAAATCGTTCCTTCGATCTTCTCCCTCCAGCCCTTCCACGCTTTTAATAGCGGTTTTAAAACGGTCACTCCCAAGTTATATTATTACTTCCCCTATTTTCGATGGGCGTAGTCGATCGACTTCGACTACTTTCTTACGCCTAAACACCGAGCGACAGTTTTTTGTCTATTCTAAACATTCTAAACAGTCCTACGAATTTCCCCTGCTCTAATAAACTCTCCCAACGGTTTTTTTTTCTCGCGCGTAGAAAAATTTGTCCGTGCTATTCTTGACCATTAGAAACCATTACAAAAAGCACATAAAAATTTAGCTAGAATTTACGAAAAGAAAAAATCTAATACTTAATTCTTCTGCAACACCTTACGAAATATCTATCGATTAATACAAAATTCTTTTGTTCAAAAAAGAACTAAAATATCTTTATATTTTAATATTTATTAGAAATTACAATAAAAAAATTCCAATACTATTTTACTAATAAATATTAAATTGCAAAAATTATCGAACATTCAGCTATGATTTTTTGCCAAAATAGTTTTAACATACTCTAAATAAAGTTCGATACAAACGTCGCATTTTCAGATTAATAATTCACATTTACGTCGGATAAAATTCTATAATATTTTACAAATACTTTGAAATAACAAAATGTCTAATTATCGTAACGGTGAAATGTCATTAATCCATTGTTAAACAAAGCAAAACTCTTTAAACAAAAATCTTCGATCGATATCTTTCAAGAAGATCGGTATATTTTTGTAATATAACATGAGATTATGTAATATATATATATCGTCGGAAATGAGATACAATTACACGGAATCTTGATTGCAACGGCAAGGATTACAACTTTCGGATGTTTTATGAGTCAGGGAATGAAAAAGAGTATTCCGGGAAAACCTTCGAATTTCGTTGCGAGCGGCTTTTGGCTTCTGACGACTTCGTCCAAAACGTCCCTTTGTTCTTCCTTGGTAGCTTCTGCCGGTAGCTCGTGGTTTCGTGTGCATGGCCCCAAGCTTTCAAATCAGAGGAAATTTGCGGTGTTCGCATAACCTTCAGCCACCGTACGATCTATTTTCGATGAATTTTCGACTTGTCGGCAAAAGTGAGAAAGACATTTGCTCGACAATTTTTAAATAACGGAAGCTCTTGTTATTTAAATTTTAAAATGGTATCTGAATGATATATTATTCTAAACGATAAGTGCTTCGACGTTCAAAATTTTGTTCGATGAAATCAATTATATTTATAAAATTATTATTTATCTATCTAATATTATATTTATCCTTATATTTATTTGGACTAACGTAATGTGATCATCGTATTCAAACGTTTCAATTGTGTGTTCGCCTTCAGGATTGTATAATACTTTATGAAACGAAATATTTATTTAAAGTAACTCGATAAATTAATATGTGGATCAATTAAATAACTTCACTTTATAAAAGATCTCGAAATTTCACTAAGTATTAAAAAATATGTATATCTTAATATTATGTATTTGAAAATTTTTACAAAGCCAGAATTCTTTTTTTTAATTTTGAAAAATATAAATAACTTTTATATAAACTATCTCTTAAATCTCTAGTTTTGGTAAGAAAAGAAACTCTTTCTTTATATACTCTATTTTATTTTGAAAATTTTTGAAAATTGTCTTCCTTGCATACGTGAAAATTATGATTTCAAATAAAAATTTTCTTACGTCAATAAAAAATGTATTGAATTCTTAACATTTTTTGTGATTTTTTATTAATAATTCATTAATTTTAATTATGCAATGTTTATTCTATTTAAAAACTATATGTGCTCCTGTTAAAAATCAGTCTTTTTTATAAATAATAAAAATATAAATAAAAATTAAAAAAAATTAAAAATATTTAAAAAACCTTTAGTTAAAAAAACGTTAAATTTAAAAGCGTAAAATGTAAACTCTAGTTTATTATTCATAGTTTATCATCTAAAGTATTTCAAAATAATACAGTTTTTAAATATTGAATCGTGACATGTCAATTGTTCCAAGTACAATTTTGTAAAAATTAAAAATATATGTATTTATGTATTTTATAGATACTTCTGGTTATTAATAATTATTATTATTAATTCAGAATAATACCGTAAATATTTTATTAATATTATTTTTTAGCTTATTAATATCATAAAAGAAATGTTGATGATTTGTTACATCGACAATTTAAAGTAAAATTAATATCTTTTATTGAAACGTTAAAATATGTAGATAAATATATAAAATTATTCATTATAGTGTATATCTAAATATTGAGGATAATAATATAAAAATCGGTTATAGATAAAATTTTTAAATAATTATAATGTTTGATATCTTTTTTAAGAAGATTTTTTAAAAAATTTAGAAATATAATTTTTTTAATTCGTGTAATACTATAATCTTAAGAAATTAATTAATACAGTTTGTAATTTCTTAAATATAATTGTATTGAAAATTAGAAATATATAAAAATTATAATTAATTTACTATATTAGTTATAATAAGTATAAAAAATTATAAATTATAAATATATATTATATTATACATATATATACATTTTGAACTTCATAAAATGAATAATTTTAGAGAATGATTGAATAAATTATCGCCAGTTAAATATTTGAATATGAATATAAAGCTATACAAGGTTAAAATTAACTAAAATATTATTATTTAAATATTATTTGAATTTATAACTACAAATTTTATGTTACAATAATACACATAATATATTAACATAAATTAACAATTATAAAAAATACTTTTATCTCTTAGACATTGTTATAAAACATTTAATAATCAAATTCATTTTTTAAACAATTCATCGTCAATTTTAATATTAGGACTTGTTTAATTATAAGCATCGAATTATGTAAAATAATTTATCTAATATTAAATTATGTTATAAAACAGAATATTATAAAAATAATATTTTAAATCTTAATAATAAATAATTATTTTTTAAAATAACTTTTATGGAATGCGACAAATATATTTATTTTAAATTTTCTGTAATAGTATTAGAAAGAATAAAACTTTAATAATATTTAAAATTAAATTCCTAATTAGAAAAAAAAAATAAAAATGAGTACTATAAGAGAATTTAAACAATTTATTTTAATAAATATAATATAGTTTTCTGTTTTTTAAATCTGTTAAATATAGTACTAGACAATAGATCAGGGAATTATATTTAACAATATTGAAAAATATGTAACAGATATCAGCGTTGAAGATGTTTTTACTTTATTATTCTAACTGATATATACACGTATATACATATAATTATATATTGTTAATGGCATTTATCGATTTTTTATTGAAAAAGTTGTTTCGAAACAGATGCTAAACGTAGTATAACAGAACCCAATTTACAGGGCAAAAATGGAGCATCGCAGCGAAAAGCTTTTAGTCCTTTCTATGCCAGCAAATATGTGACTAACCAAAGCTTACTGGTACTTTCCTTTTATCCACCTGTGTAATCGTTTACTTCGGCTTTTTCGATTATGTATTGCAAAATATATTTCTTCTCTTTTATAAAAACTTGCATTCCTAATTAATCTCTTATGATTTCTACTACTTTTCATTGCACCTTTCGTATTAATGTAATTAATTTCAATTCACGAGATATTTTGAAAACTAAAGTCAGATAAATAAGATATCCCGGTTATGTGTTACTCGTTTCAATTACTCCGAATCTTTTTTAAATATCTCCATATAATGAATCTTCATTCGTAGTGTTTTTTCTTCTTTAAAGTATTGAATACATTTTTTAATATAACAATCGTTATATTAAACATGTGATAATAATTGTTATATTTCTAAATCTGCAATTTAGATAAAAGAGTTTAATAATTAAATTTCTACTAATTTTTATTTTTAAGCTTAATATTATACTAGTCAGTATAAAGCATAGTATAAATTTAAGAAAAGCAAATTATAACTCTAAATAACTATGAACTATCAGATTTTTTATACCATGTATATACATTTTATACATACATTAAAAAAATTGTACGAATTCTTGTAATTTTTTGTATTACATAAATCGTAAAGAAGTTATAATGTTTATGCTTAAAAGTAATATTTTTGATCATAATTGTTTTAAATATTTAAACCACTTATAAAAATCTTCTCTTTTCTTATATTATTGATCGAGCATATACAAACTCATGTCTTTTATAATATTTATATTATAAATAAACGTATATAAATTAAAATAATAAAGTCTTTTTGAAAATAAATTATTTATAAAAATACTTTAAATATCTATATAAAATAAAATTATATAATTTGGTTCTATAACAAATCTAAAATAAATTAATTTTAATAATAAATATAATAAATGTTAAAAATAATTATTATTCAATATTTTATGAATAAGTTGAAACGGTATCGCGTTAAATATTAAGTACCTTGTTTGCATATAATAATCATAGAAATCTAAAAATAAAGTATATATCAAATGTAACTGATTGTAGGATAATATATTTATTCATCCTCATCTGATCATCCGAAAATCAACAAATTCGGCTGCGTTCGGTAATTGGATGATGAGGGTGATCGTATATGTTTTCAGTTCTCATTGACAATTAGTATATAATTATTTTAAAAAAATTACTATTATACTGTTTACACAAATAAAACTTTTGTGAATTACAATTATAGTTATAAAAAGTTACTTATAATAGTTAAATAGTCATTTTATTTATTTTCTAAACTAAAAAAATATTTAGCACAAGGTTCAATCTACAAAATAAAAGAGCTGTAATTTTACGATTTTATTATAATATATCATATTTTATATTTATAACGAGTGCATAATATAAAAAAATACTTCAAAATCAACAAATTCAAATTAAAATGTAATATTGCAAATATGAAAATGTAATTATACTACAAATAAAATAAAGTATGAAATTAGCTAAATGATTTTTACGTATCTTTATTTAATCATCTTCAAATTATAATAGACTTCGTAATATTACTTAAAAAACTTAATTCTAATTTTATAATTAGGTGTTTGATTAAATATATATTCATTAGGTATTAAATATACATTAAATATACATTAGGCTAGAATCTAAAGTTCTTAGACTGACAATATTTTATACATCAATAATTTTAAATAAATCTATGATTTCCGATAAAAATAACTTATTATAATTAAATATAAATTGTAATATAAAAAAAAATGTATTCTTTAATATAATTTATAATTTCAAATATTAGAAATTAGATTTTATTGATAATACAATTCCATTATTGAATTACTTTTATTGTATTCAATGAAATATCGAAGAAAAAGCTATTTTTTAATAATATTTATGTAATAATAAAAATAAAATATAGTAAAAATAAATATTAACATAATTACTTTAATTAATCAAAAATTAATTAAAAAAATTGTAAGAGTACAAAATTTCATATATTAATAATGTTTTAAAAGTATATAAAATTAATTTTATTTTGTTTATTTTTTTTTATCGCTTGTTAAAGAACTTATGATATGAAACGTTTTATATGTATGTATATTTATTATAATAAAAAAAGTTATGGCTATAGTAATTATACAAACTATTAAAAATTTTTATAAACAATACTTTTGTTTTAATGTTCAATCGTAATATCAACAATATCAGAAGATGTTATTTTTCAGACATCTATGTATTTCTAAGATTTTATAAACCATATTATGAGTAAAAATTTTGAAAGATGTACTACAGAGAAAAAGTACACGATCTATGTTGTGAAACAAGAGTGCATGAAATAAATGAGTAGCTATATGAGAATTTTAGTCCGCCTGTAATTATTGTTATTTTCATGGATCAATAAATAAATGTAATACTTTAATAATATAGGAAATTTTTTATTTGAAATAAAATTGATTTTATAATCTAGTAGAGTATCTATTCATAATAAATTAAGATTTTTTAATATATATATTTTTTTGCTTTGATAATTCTAACGAATTAATTTGAATAAAAGAAAAGGTTTTAAGTAAAATAATTGTTATTCTTAGTATGCTATGGACATTAATTATTTTATATAATTGTACTATATAAATACGTAAAATACTAAAGAATTTATATATATTTAACTTTTAGTTATAAAAAGAAATTTATATGATACTAATTGCAAATTATGTATTTTAAGGAATATTTCATTTAGATTTAATTTTGAATTTTAGAAAAAAGTCTAACATATTTTTAACAAGTTTTTACTTTGGTAACGACATTATTGATTTGTTGATTTTAATTTGTTCATAGAATATAATCTACATATTTTTATAATAAATTAAATAATTGTTAACCAGCAATCTAGACGTATAGGTTTTACCTAAATAGGTTAACATAATTTTGTTTTTTATCATCTTTATGAATTATAATAATATGAAATTATATTATTTTGAACTATTTTTTAATAATTAATTTGAAGTTACTAATAAATTTCTAAAAATTTCTTCGAAAAAATAGATGCTATTAATTTAAAAATTTATAATCCAGAATATTTCGACCCATTACAATTTTTAATCTAATAAATGTATAAGTAAATAAAAATTGAATATGAAATAATAAAACTAGTTTTTGTGAAAAAAATATTATAAAAAAATATTTATATATTAATTAAATGACTTTGAACAATGTTGTAACGCATAAATACTAATAAAAAGAATCAATATGGAATATATTTCTCAATATACGCATAAATGAAGTTTTACAGAACTCCATTTTGATCTGGGCATCTCTCTTATAAAAAAAGAAACCGGTTCGTACTTGTTAATGTCTTCCGGTACTGTGGTAATTATCCTAATAATTACGAAACGCCCTCGAGAGTCTCCATAACCCTGCAGCATTCATTTACACAGTCAACGATTCTTCCTACAGCTTTAAAAGATCGCATAGCTGTAGTATAACTTTAGCTGGGATCTGACTAGGCTTTAACTCTCTAGAGTACACAACAGTTACCAAATATATATACTTTTCACCCACCGGGATCTCAATTTTCGTATTTGCTGAACTGAATGGTTTTGTAGCCTGCGTATGTAAAAATATTTCGTATAATTTTAATTATAGCAAATCATTTCAAATTTTTTCATTTTTCGAAAATTTTTAAACTAATAGAAAATTTAAACATCACTACATAATAACTATTTAAATAAATAATAAATTAATTTTTGTATATTTGTTTTCATTTTAAACTTTAAAATTACACTACAAATATTCAATTATTATAAAAATCTTTTAATTAAAATTTCGAGAATATTTGAATAACTTCGCGTAATTAACTAATATAAACATTTTTTATTTTAAAAATGATACAAATTTGAGATCATAATTTAAAAATATTTTGAGAAAAGTAGATAAAAATAATAACTTTCAAACATGAACGAGTTACAAAAATAAATTTTAAATCAATAATTGGAAGCAAGATTATTTGAATATTGTATGTAAACTAAAAGTTGTAAGCTAAAAGCTGTTCAATAGCTTTATCAAAATCTTTGGAATGAAGTAACGATAGATATTTCAACCTTGTCTTTTACACAAAAAGAAAAATTCTGTACTTCCACTATATAATTCTTTTCTCTATATCAGTATTTCTGTCTATGCTTCTCTTTCTTAGTTGATGTTAACTTGGCTTCTTTTCAGTATCAAAATCACGAGTGCTTCTATTATTTTTTAAGTTTTGTAAATTTTTGCTTTTTCCCATTTAGACTCACTCACATTTTATCTATTCCTGTAAGTTTTCTTTTTTCTGTTTTTTTTGGATAATTAGTGTATATTTTATTTTTCGATTTTTATTTATTTTTTTGCTTTATATCTATTGCGAACTACAAAATAAAAGCTAAAATACGAAGAAACATAACTGTTTTCAATTAATACAAAATATTTATTTTCTATGATTTATGTGTATAGATATTTTAGATGTAAAATATAATAAATAAATATTATTATTAATTTGATAATTTTAATAATAAAGAAAAATTATATAAAACTTTATTTGCTTTAGCGTATAAATATTTGAATAAATATATAAATATATAAATATTATAAATTGTAACGAATTACTTTTCCGCAAAACAATACAAATCGATGCATCTGTTTTTCATGTTTAAATAGAAATTGACGACTCATTTTAGTTGTCCTAACCGCTTTGTCTTCGTTGGTATAGGACGGGGCTACTCATTTGTTTTGCTTCACTCAGTAGTATCCATAGCGGTTTCAGTATGCAATAGAAATATATATATATATATATATAGAGAGAGAGAGTGATTTTATGAATAGGAATCGATTATTTCTGAACGCGATCAAAATAAATAAACTGCGAATTTTCAAGTATAATCAAAGCATAATTATTAAACCACTTATATTAATTTTATAATTATTATCAATAACATTATTTAACGTTAGACCGTAATAAATGATAAAAAATTCGAATCAGTGCATATACAAATTACATAGGTTTATCGCTATCTGATACTTTCGTCTAAACTAAGAATCAACCTGCTTACCGGATGGACTACAAGCACAGTATTTTCCGACACTGTGTTAAGTTGGTTGATTGCTTCTCTATTTCGAAGTAGAAAGTCTATCAGCTTGTAGTAGCCGAGTTTATCAAAGTCCTTGCCAAGGCCTCTCGGAACACTGAGTTTGTCTATTCCCTTCACAACTACTACAGAGCAACACCTAATATTCAACAAACGCTGTTGTAAAACCTGTAAAATATCTATTGAAGTTCCAAAAAAACCGAAATGAAGTTTTATAGAAATTGATTTTGTGACTCCAGAAAACATCAATTGTTTTCGTACAATTTCTCTCTTGTCATTTCATACTAAAAAATTAATTTGCGTGTCAATGAGTAAAAGAGTCAAGTAATTCGGTACACATCTTTCTTATTAAAAGTAAATGCATAGTTTATCTCGGAATAAAATATATTAGATTTTAAATTTTATATTTAATCGATTCAAATATATGTGCTAAAACTCAATAGTATACAGAATATGTATAACAATTTTAATTTTAATATACAAAATTATTTTTATCCTATTCATTTGCTTTTACTTATACAAAAATTTACTTAAATAAATGATAAACCTAATTTTTTCACTTATATTATCGATGTTTAAACCGATAGTACACACGTAATTTAAATTATTAAGGAATATTAAAACTGTATTACATAATTGCAAACCGCTGTATTCCGACGGTCGTATCTCATAAATTAATTTATGAATATAACTCTTATAATATGAAGTACTTCGAATAATTTTTTTATTTCGTTTATATTAATACAATTATTGTTATCCTAATAATAAATTACTTATTATGTATCTTGCTATATTTAGTCAATGAATAATTACCAAGAAATATTTTTACTTTATTTATACAACTTTACCTTCCTGCCGATTAAAAACATGATAAATTCTTTAGTAATATATACGTCACACATTAAAAAGTTTGCAGGAGTCATTAATTTCTATTTATTGCAAAATAAGATAATGTTAATATTTTATGAGATATTTGATCAAATGATTTAGATGTAGTGTATGAAAAAGAAAATTTAATTTAAAAAAGATCAATTAGAGTTAAAAAAAACATAATTTTCAAAAATTAATATAAATTGATAAGTGTTCATTGTTACCATAAAAATTATTTATTAATTGCTAGATGTTTATAAAAATATTACATACATAGTTACTAATATATATTTATAAGATAATCTAAAAAGCGTTGTTTGTAAAATAAGTAAATAATTTAAAAATGAATAAATATTACGGCTAGAAAAAAATTGGAATAAAATTTTTTGAAATCCAATAATTTATTATTTTACTTATAAACCAAGAAAATATGAGTTAACAAAATAGTTTTTAACTATTTATTATAAGTAAAATAATAATGAAAGCCTTTATATTTAATGTAGCGGATTCTTGAGTATTATAGCATTCGAATGAAATAAATAAAAATTTTTTAAATATTCTGAATTTAACCTTTTATACGTTTTTTTTTAGATTTATGTAAAAAAATATATTATGTGCAAGTATTTATTTAAGGGAAATTATTTATGAATAAATTAGAATTATATTGTTAAAAAAATGTATAAATAATGTATAAAATATCTTTTAATTATAAATTTTAATATTTTAATATTTCAAAATTATTTTTAATTTTATTATTAAAAATATATAGTTTAATGATAATTGAAAAAGCTTAAAATTTTATTGAAAATATAGGTAATTAAAATATACAAAAATCGTTTTTCAACGCTCGTTTGAGAAATTAATTTGTGTATTCGACATTATTCTAATAACATAAAGAATAGAAAATCTATGTAATTGGTTCATGAATAATGTACAGTCGTGTTTTAATTGATTTTATCCCTAATGTATAAGAGTCAGTGATTTGTTTATCGAATACAAAAGATGAACATCTTTGTAAACACTCGTAAGAATATACTTTCCTTCGTGGATGAGTCTTTTAAGTTATTAATTTTCATGATTCAGATTGTATGAGTGAGCGAAAATTTACTTCTCCTGTGTACGTAACGTGGTGAACAAGAAACTGCGTGTGTTTTGCCCATCTGGTTTTACTGCTCTCTCTCTCTCTCTCTCTCTCTCTCTCTCTCTCTCTCTCTCTCTCTCTCTCTCCCCCTCTCCCCCTCTCTTTCTCTCTCTCTCTCTCTCTCATATTCTATGTATCTTACTCTTGAACGCGTTGCCGAGGCAACCATGTTTGCCAATCTCGTCGTCTTATCTGCTGCTGCTTCCTCAGTCTTTCTTGTTAGCTTCTCTTCGTGTTGAGAAAAGGACTCTGGAGGGGATAGTAAAAAAGCATCGACCGGAGAAAAAAGTCTCTTTCACTCGTTCTTTCACATTAGATAGAGCCACCGATAGTCGGTGTCTCGAGAGCTTGAGACTTAAGTTTTTTCTTGGACTTTGACGATATCGTCAACGTCGTCACGTAAGTGATTACTGAGATCGCGATGAGAATCGAAAAGGGATCACTAAGATTTGTATTACACTGATGAATTGGGACGTATTCAGTATATTTATTATAACTTGCTATATTTTCTTTTGATATCTTTATTTTGTTTAGTGTATTTTTAAATTTACTTTCAATGTTAATGAACTCGTAATAATATAAATAATAATAAATTTGTTGAAAAAAATTTATTTCGAAAACTAACATTTCTCTAATCTAATTATATAAAAACGATTCATCGAAAGAATAGTCTTATATTAAATTATAAACAATTTTCATTGTTTATATAATTATTTGAATTCAATAATATTAAATTGTGTGATTGAAAAATATTATACCATTACTTTAAGAACTAAGTCGGTATTAATTTAGTGACTGTAGATGTTCTGATTATGGAAATCTTGTATTTGTCCTAATTTCTAGTTTGGTCTTCTCATTGTGTACATTTGATATCCGCTCCAATTACCGACATATACTATAATTTTGGGTACCTGTGCATCTACAGCTATTGCGATTTAACATTCCAATTGCATATGCAACATTCAATTTTTAAAAAAAAATTTAGGATGTTTAACGTAATTTTTATGTATTTACCGATAAAATTATCTCACTCTTATTAAAAAAATTACATTTTATGAAATTTATGAATCGTAAAAAATGAAATTGTGTAATTATTTGAAAATTTATTTCATGAAAACTTTTTTAAAATTAAAACTATTTATGAATTTTATATTTTCAAATTTATATACGTAGAGTAACATTAAATTTTGAAATCAATCAAGGCATATTAATCCAGAATTAATTTTATCGTAATAATAATTAAAAATCAACATAGCGCGTTAATCTTTAAATTATTGACCTGTTCATTAGTCCCAAGTTAATATCTCGTAAAGATAGTTTTAAAGCAAATAAGCGCTTGTAAATAATTAACTCCAAACTGATTAAAAAAATTAATAAAAAAGAGTTGGGGTGCGACACTGATAAAATTCAGTGAAAATTCGCCTCGGCGGGTGCATCGGCGAATTTCAAGATTCCGAAGCGAGTGACGCGCGTAATTAGGTCGAATGAGAGACGGTCTTCGTACCCCTGGAAAAAGATGATAGGACGAAAATGAGAAACCAAGGAGAAGAAAAAGCTAGTTGAAAAAGAAAGTCTCATGAAAAACGCCGATCTGCCACGTGCGAATCAGTGACTACATACGAAAGCATTTCTCCTCTGTCATGCATATTCCGATGCCCTTATATATCTGTTCGAGAGTGCGGTCCACAGTTATACCTTTGGCAAGGCTCTTAATGCAAATAACGCCGGAGGAATGAAAGGGAGAGGGATAGCGAGAAGAGTGTATGAGGCATGAAAATAAAAGTATCGAAGTTGAAGAGAGAGTCGAGAAAATAGTACGAATAAGGGACGTATATGTGCACGTCTATGTATAGTATGCAAGGCACGTAGCTTTAGGAACTTCGATTTTCATTTCCTCTTTCCTTTCTTCCCTCGCTTCTTCGCTCACGATCTCTCCTATTTTCTCTCTTTTTCTCTCACCCTATCTCTTTCACTCTGGACTTTAATTTTCCCACTGTCGCTGCGTACAGTCGACCACTCGCCTTTAAAGTGCGCCAGGGAACGAGTGAACGAGCACACGGGCATCTGATTGACTTAATTCTGATACGGTTCTCCCGAGAATTCCTCACCTCTCGAGTACTGGGTTCTTCGTATACAGCGTCGGGTGAGAGAGACTATCGTTTTCCACGTCAGAGTCAATTTGAAGATTAAACAATTACGAGAATGCGAGAATACAATGGCCGTCGGCCAGAAGAAACCTTTCGGAGATAGAGATGCTACAATGGTGAAAAACGCTCGGCATAAGCCGATAATATTTTAATGCTCGTAAGAGAATTTTCTTTTAACTCTACATATTCAATTACTGTAATTTTACGTATAACTTGGAAAATTAAATACCTTATATTTTAAACGATTCGCACATACTTTGCCATTAAAATTTCAGTTATGAAATTAATAAAAAACTATTTATCATTGGCACATAAAATTATAAATTTTATAGCATTTATTTTTCATAAATATGATGGAGTAAAAATCCTATAAGCGTAATTGTTTGTTCGATATTTTATTTTATTCTTTCATAGTTATTTTGATTTGACTAAGTTAATGACTAATAATTCAAAAGCTTTAAGTCGATTTTCTTTACTACTTAACAAATTTTTTCAGATATGCCTGAATTATCGATACCATTTCATAAATAAGATATAATAGGATCATTTTATTAAATATTTGGTCAAGCATAATATATCTTTTTATTAATATTTCTTTTAGTTTTTTAAAAACATGTTTTTATGAATAATATATCTCGTAATGATATTCAATACACTATTGTATTTTTAATCAAATTTTTTCGTTTTGCAAAAGTAAATGAATCGACATATATACATATATAGACACAAATTTATTTTATTTTTAAGCAGAAAAAAGTAATATTTAAAGGATTTAATTAAAAATCTATTTCTTTTGTGAAGAAAAGGAATCATTCTATTCTGGATAAGTTATCTTCGATTCCTTTTCGAAAGAACGGAAGATTCCTTTTTTATTCGATAATATAAGTATCATTTTATTTTGAACAAAATTATTAAATTCCAAGAAAGTCAAGAAACTTTTATTTTTTTTCGTAAATTAGGTTTCCGATCAAGCTTAATATTTATTGTACTTCATTTGATTAATTCAAGTTTTAAATTATAATATCTGCATTTTAAGAATTTTGAGTAATATTAAATTTTTAAAACAGTATCGTATATTGACGCTATAACTATGGAATATAGTTACATAAAAATAAAAAAATTTAATACAAAGCTAATAGTTATAATAATATACTATAATATACTATAATATACGAGAATATTATATATTATAATATATATTATATATTATAATATATATAATAATTATAATATACTATAATATCTAATAATAAACATAACTTATAATAATATTATAGGAATATTTTTGTGAAAATCATGTTAGATTAGAAGATATAAAGTAAGCTTTTTACATTTCTCTACTATTTTTATTTGCATTTGAGTTTATACGTTTTGTAAAATAATTTTCATACACGTGTTTTGTTCACAAATTGTATTCTTTCAATATAACTTTATTCTAAAATAAAGAAATCTTAAAGTTTGTATATCGTGGATATACTTAGAATGTAAATAAGAGTTTGAATATTAAAAGATTTAAATTTTAATAATAATAAAATATTATTGTGTTTGATATACATTTTAAATATAATATATACAGTTTTGAAAACATTATTCTTTTGCTCAATGATCTTTATAATATAGAAAGATTTTTCAAATCGTTCTCTTGAACAGATTATTATTAAAAAATTATGACTATTTGGGTTTTGGTACTGTATATAGATTAATATACATCAGCTTAATTTATTATTTCACGAAATGTATCAATTACTTTTACAATTATATCTTTTTTTCTTCATCGTTACTTTGTATAGATTTTAAACCATTAGACTATTTCAAATATTTGTTTGGAATATTAATATATATTTTTCATTAAACTACGAAATCTATTACTTTCTATGAGAAAGTTTATTTTATCAACATGACAAATTTCGATTACTTGCAAAATGATTATATATTTTTAAATAAAGTTGAAAATACTATATTGAAAGTTTTTAGGAAAAATTTATATAAGAATACACAATAATTTTGCATAATTTTTGAGACTTATACGAGTGCTAGTAATAAATAACTTATAATGCTAGTCAACGAATAAATATCATGTGTAGATGTAGATATTTATAATAAGATAAAAATTGAAATCCTGTATGTATCACTTAATAATTATCTTCTATGCACAAAATTAATATTTAATAAATAGTAGATATTTAAAAAATAAATTAAATTTAACTAAAGTAATAGATTATTCAGATTTTATAATTTTTGAACATTTAAAATGTAATGTATATATAGTTTTATGCTTCATAAATTTACATTATATTTTATTACATATTTTTTTAAAAAATATCTATTATTTTTTGCTTGAGGTCTTATACGCAGCTAGTAAAATTCAAGTAGAATAGTAAAATCTTTTAAGTATTTTAATGAGTTTTATTCTAGGTTTTAAAATGAAATGATTTTTAATATATCCAAATTTCATTTAGTCAGTGAATTTTGTATACGATAAATTATATATTTACTACCAATATTCTTTGCCGGGAGTACTATATTTATATTATTATTAATATTATTATATTTGCATTATTCTTATATTTATATTATTATTATTATTGTATTTATATATTATAACAAATTTTTTTTTTCCACATAATAGTTTGTTTAATTTTTTCAGTAATTATTTTAATGAAAACTATGTATTTTTTTACGTAAAATTTTCAGAAATATTTGTTTTTTGAAAAAAATTTTCTGATGTCTATTTTGTAAATTGATTTAATTAGTATCAGTTTTATGAATAAATAAATTAACTTATTATAAAAGATTAATTATATTATTCAAGTAGAATATCAAACATTTTTTTAAGATTTTTTTATTTACCTTTTACAATCACAATAATATAAGAATGTAAACAAATTAAATCATTTTCATAATAATATAAAAAATATAATTTTTTAAAATACATTCAAAAATAATTTAATAAATTTATAAAATTTGTATTGATATTCAAATAATTGAATTTGTTATTTAAAAATTACCAAATTTTTTAGTATAAAATAATATATTTAAAATTGAATAAATTATTAACTATAATCTGCTGATAAATTGTCTTATAAATTAGCAATATATAAGAAAATATAGCAGAATTTAAAACTTCATATTTATTGTAGTATAATATTTTTTATAGTATAATATATATAATACATGAAAAAAAAATATAAAAAATTTCTACTAATTATACTCATTATAAATATTGAAAAATAAAACCATTTAACTGATTATTTATTAAACTTTTTTTAAAAATCTTCCATTTCTTAATATTATCGATAGTATTTTATATGGAATTAATTTTTATATAATTTCTGTTATTTGAATATTTATTTATGAAAGTAAATAAAAGAAATAATAAATATAATTTATGATTTTAGAAATTTGTAAAATGAAAAATAATTTTAACTAATAAAAAATTATTTATAATTTGTAAAATTTTTCACAAATGTGAAATAAAAGTTAGTAAAAATAAAAAACTTTACACCAAAATTCATTTAATACATCGGTTCGTCTATTTTTATGATAAATAAAGATTGATAACAAATGACGAAACGAAGTACAAATATTAATCCGTTTTGACTTTACATAGTACTTTTAATATCAGTTCAATAATATTCAGAACGCTTAGTATCACCAAAGATTATAAGTTTTATACTTATTCTATAAGTTGTAGTATATCAATTAATTAAGCAAGACTATTGTAATTAATTAGAGCTGGATACATAAGGTTAGCTAAATTTCACGTGATTTACTTTTGATAGTTTGTGATTTTCTATAACTATTTTTTTTAAACTTTAGATATTCTTAATATCCAGCATAAGAAAAGAATATGTAATTTTACATTCTGTTTAATTGTATTTAATCATCGATGTTACCGGCGTCATTTTCAACTACTATATGTTCTTCTTGGATTCTTTAGCTTGTACAAGGTGAGAAAATGCGACATATATTTATATCATTATATATATGCATAGTATTTTTCTTCGCTGTATACTTGTACTATTTTGAACAAGCGCTTATTTTAGCTTTAGGTTAAAAAATATTTAGACTCATAAATTTATAAAATAATTTATTTATTTAATTATTTATTTTTATATGATATTTAATGTATTTATAAATATTTTATAAAATATATGAAAAAATATCGTTCGTGTCAATTCCACGTTTTTTATAACTTTGATACTTACATAATCAAATGTTAAAATATATGTTTGGAATTTTTATTAATTCATCAATGGAGAGAGTTTAACAGGACGTGGGTATTTTTTATATCTATATTTGAAATAAATCTTACGAGTTTTTAATCTTTTTTATAAATGTATAACTGTGTTTTTGTATTTCTGGTTTTGGGTTTTGTTTACTATAATTTTGAAATAATAACTTTTTATAGATCTTAAATGAAGTTATTTTTTACATGGTTATATATAATATTTTTACTGTACTTTATGGCTATTCGGAAATCATTGAGATTAATAAATTCCTATTTAGTTGTACCAAATTTAAACTATCGTAAAATCTGAAATCGTGAAATTATTTTTTCTTTTCAATTAATTAATTTTTTATAATACTAATATGTTATCTATGTAAGACATATGATACACATATACATCATGCAGAAGATTTTTACCTTTGAAATAAATATATATAAGGTCTCTTAGATAATGTATTATATGATTTTTTTATATATATCATCGAATGATTTTTGATTTTATGAATTAAAAAGATATATACTTTGATTATAATTATAATATAATTTATAAGATATATACTATAATTGGATGAGGTATTTATTTTCTAAATTAAGAAGATATATCCGACTGGGGAATATTAAGGGTAATATTTTTCATTTTTAAAATAAATTATAAAGAATTAATATTATATTTTGTAGTTTTTTTACTTTGCTTTGAGGATTTATTCCTAGATATTAAGATAACAGCATGTTCGATATAGATAGATAGATAAATAGATAGAGAGAGAGAGAGAGAGTGAGAAGAAAGTATTGGGAAACATTTCAGGACATTTTTTATTACGGGCCTGTTTAGTCTAGTAAAACAAAGTGAGAGTGGCAGGTTCGAGACAATTCCTCAAAAAACGAAGAAAGTTGAGAAGGATTGTTCGGTTACTATCCTTACTTTCCCCAAAATTAGTTACTCTATCGCAAAATAGTCAATATCTCCTCATCTGCAACAGGCATTACGCCAGAACTGTAGTTAATTACTTCGTTTCGTATCCCAAGAGGTGAAACAAAACAAATCCTTTGTTCGTATTTGCTTTTTCCAAAAACTATATATAATTATTTTATATGCTTTAAAATATTTAATTTTAAGTCACTTATTATATGGAGAAAAAGAGAGAAAATAATTTGCACAATATAAACTTTTAAATATTTTCTGAGTATGGTAAATAAAAAATATAGTATAGAATAATAAAATCATAAATATATTTTTCTTTAGTAAGTTCGAATTTGCAATCACATATAAATTCTGTATTTTTTATAGTTGTAGAAAAAATATAGATGTAAGTTTTTGCTTTTATTTGTTATTGCTTTATAAATTAAGTAGTATAAATCATTAGATTTTCTTTTTATACTGTATGAAATGTTTAGTTCCTTTTGATTTCTGATGACAATGTAGGAAACTATGTCGTTTATTTACGCTCTTGTAAAGAAGTCATCGAGTTTTGGTTAACAAAATTTGCGAGATTGCAATAGTTCAATAAATGAGGAATTTCTAGTTTATATTATTCTTTATGTTGTCTTTATATTTTTTTGCAATTTGATTAATTAAATTTATGACATCAAAAAGAAGTCGGATTGCTGAGAATGCAGTGAGAATTACCAGTGAATACCTGAACTTCCGTCATTCTGTTATGGAAAATAGAGAAATGGTTATGATAACAGATGTACTATTTATAATAACGAATCATTCATTTTTCATTCAATCATTTTCAATTTTAACTTTTTGTTAGGAATTTCTAATTTATAAGTTACATTAAGATTTAAATATTCATCTTATTTTTTTATTTCAATGATATACTAAGTTATGAAATTTCATATTTAGATTTTTTAATTTCTAGATTTATAATAATTTCATTCATTTATTAGTTACTAAAATTATAAATAATAAAATTATAAATAATATTATAAATTTTTAACTTTGTAAAAAGAATTATTATACTATGCTTTTTAAATTAAAATTTTTTTCATAAACATAGCGAATAATCGATTAATTGAATTCCATAGAAATTTCTATTAAAAAATAATGCTATCGTTAATATTTTCATTATTTAATCATCTTGAATTCAATTTTATCAGAATTGAAATAGAATATTCTTTCATAAAAATTTTTGGAAATAAATAATAGTCATCGATATTCTCGAGTTAATTAATATTCATAATTTTTGTATTTAGAATGTTATAACTGATATAGCTACGAATTTATATTTTTTTTAGAATATAAGAATAAAAAATAAAGAAGAAAATACCTTGTGGTCGATGGGTTTTTCCCCAATTTTGTCTAAGTCCGAGTCAGAATCGTAATGATCTGGGTCTTTTGTAAGAATTTGGTTTTGGTCGGCAACTCGGTTTGCTTCCTCATTGTTTTCTAAAGAAAACTCTTGCCTCTCTATGTATCAGAAGATATTATCAATTTAATTACAGAAATACTTTATTTATTAATTTATAACTACATTAATTTTTTTATTAATAAAATCAATATTATTAATATTAAATTAAAATTTTTTAAATAAAATTTTATTTATTACGATTATTATTGAGGTCACGATCAACTAATTCAGCTTTCTTTGAAGGTAAACAAAGTGGTGGCTTTCCAGGTGTATTTCCTATTTTTGGATGATCAGAATTCTTATCTTGTGTGTCATCATTCTCTAATGATGCCTCAACGTGGTTCTGAGGATTTTTGTTCTGGAAAATAGTTAAAAAAAATTAATTTCGAATCAGTATATATTTACAAGATATTAAGCATATTTTTTGCATGTTATGTGATAATATAGGCGTGAAAGAATTGAAGAAGTACAGTTTTGGTGAAAGTTTAAATATTACGATTTTGAAGCTATGATAAAACTTCAGGCTAATAATTGAAATCAATTGAAATCAAATGATAAATTGAAATCAATGAAAGATACTTCATTTAGATAAATTAATTTGAATAGCTGCTGTGAAATACAAAACAAGAAAATATCTTTTATAGTTATAAAAGTTCAAAGGATTTATTTGAATATTTTGTAACGTTGATAATAATATTAATGGGACTAATTTTAAGAACATTTATAATATGAATATGTATATGAATAAATACTCGTATTAAATTTTTCTATTTGCTATTTATGACAACTTAAATAATATTTAAGAATGGAAATTCTTGTATATTGTATACCGTTAAAAGAAAATGTTTGTTTTTAAAATATAGTACAATGAGTTTAAATAAAAGTGAAAAAGGTATAAAATTAATAAAAAATTTTAAAGTAACTTGTATAAATTTATATAATTTTAATATTAATGACATTTATTAATAAAAAATGAACATACCACACTCATAACAGTAACATATAAATTAAAAGTAATTAGGATAAATCCTAACAATTTATATATATTCTGCATCTTTGTAGTATTAAAAAATTTTCAAAATTAATTTACTTAACGAATATTTAGAATAATAAATACTGCAGAAACTTTGAATGCGATCTATTCGGAGAATAATCGAAATATTATATTTTTTTACCTTTAAATACGAAATAGTCTCTATTCTTTTATCTTTCATTTATTGACAAAATATAAAAAATTGATATTAATATTAAATACATTATAATTAGAAATGAAAATTTAAATATAATTTCATACGAAAGGTACACACATAAATTAAAAATTTATTTATAAGCATATTACTTCAAAAATGATATGATTGTTTATTCTATTGTTATAAAAACGTGTATTCAAAAGAATTAGTAGTATGTTCATTAATAAAGTAACAATTCTTATCATTTTTTAAATTAAGCTGAAATCTTGAAGTAAAAGATTTTTATAACATCATATGATTATTTAATTGTAACAATTTTTTTAAAGTCTATTTAAATTATTATGGAATATTTATGCACAAGATATTGAAGAGAAGACAAAAGAACATCAGCTTACAGATAAGATATCAGTATAAATATTTAGTTGTTTTGTAATATATATTATTTGAATAAGAGAACAATTATTTTAATAATTTGTTAACAAAAAATACACGTATTTTTTAGTGCCATTTTTAATTAAAATCTTAAAACATAAAATTTAATGATATTTTATTTTTATTTGTGATATGAAATAACAAAATATATATATTATAAAAATATATTTAAAAACATACAATGATAAAAATTTAAAACTATTATGCTAAAAAATATATTTTCACGATTCTGATCTTTTATAGAAGTACGAAATAAATATTTAGGAAGTGTAAGATTTAAAATATACTTCACAATAGATTCACGTAAAATTGAGTAACAAGGAAATGTATCTGTTCATATTTTTTCATTGTTCATTCTTAATTTGTTTAATAAGTTTATCTTTATTTAAGATTATTATAAAAATATAAATATAGTTTTTTTCTATAATTAGTTTACTATTGAAGAAATTTTATTTTTATACATTATTAAAAGTTTTAAAATCCCCTGAAACAAATGATCATTTACATTTTCTGTTATCACTTACACAAGAAGTATAACAGATAATACTTCAAACATTAAAAAAATTATTCTTATCTATATTTTTTGCATGTTCATAAAAATTATTGTTATCATAAACTTTTATATGCTCATTTTTTATAATTTTATTAGGATAATTATATAAGATAATAATTTGATTTTTTTCCAAAATAAAAAAATTTACATTGATGTCGCAATCATTCACATATATTGTTTTAAATTAAAAATTTCGATAAATTACGAAATCATAAGAATTTTATAAATTTTTAAAAACATAAAAAGTATTAAAAATAAATTTCTATTGTGACATTTATTTATTCTAAGGGTTAGTTTATTATAATTGAGCAAATAGCCTAAAAAATATTTAATGATAAAAAATTAACATATTTTCATAATCAATTATTGTTTATGTTCTATTTAAATCAATATTATATTTTATGAAATTAAGAGGAGTTAAAATTATATAAATGTATAAAAATAGATAAATTTAGAGAAATATTGATAATAATGTCGAGAAAATGCTGACGAATTAATAGAAAAATATAATTACATTAGAGTTTATTGTATCTCAATAATTTTACTTTGAAATTAAGATAAAGTTTAAGAATCAAAAAAAAGATTCAAGTTCAAATATATATATATATATATTACAGAATAAAAAAAGCATATACAGTTTATTTGTGAATTTGGAAAAATTATCATACAATATGTGAATATAAATAAGTAGAAATATTTTATCTTAAAATGAATAATATTGAATTCTCTTCTAGATCCAAGAAAGAGTCCTCTTATAAACGAATTTATATCTTGCTAAAAATTACAATTTGGTTCAAATTTATTCTTTTTTAAATAGTTAGATTAAGATATTAAATTTTTTAAACTTGTGAAAATATTTAAATGCACTTTTTTTATTTTTTGTAATATAAAATTGTATAAATAGAAAATTGTAGCACTACAAAATACAAAGAAATAGTTTTAAAATCGAAATACTTTAAAATATTGTATGAAATTTCTATCTAAAATTGAATTGTATGTAAAATAGAAAAAAGAACAAACAAGTTATTTATAAGTAGATAGATGAAATTAATAAGAAAAATATGTAATTGAAGATAACTGAAGCCCAATTATAACTGCATCAATACTTTATTTAATAATATTCAATGATTTTGTAATTATTCTTCGAGATTAGCAATGGAACTAAAAAGCAATATATATGTTTTTTATATTTTCTAATACTTTCAAGTCGATTTGAACCTAAATCCTTTTTAGTTTGTTAAGGTTTTCCTTTATTTCAAAATTAAATTATTATATTTATATTAATATTACTAGTGTATAATTGTATTACATTTCTTATAAAGAGTAGCGACATTTTATTCTATATTGAAAGTACTAAGTACATTTATCTAGTGATAGGTTACATATTTTGATTTATACTAATAAAATAAATAGTTTTATGAGAGTATTCATAAATTTCTTTAGATCTTATGTCTTTTATTTATACTTTGTGTTTCAGAAAATTACTTACTGTTAAATTAACAGTAATTGATAATTCACTTATTTAATTGCTTGATGACTAGGATAGATGTATTTTTCAGTAGGAAAAAAATTACTCATAGCTAAATTAAGTAAAATAAATTAGAATATAAGAAAACCTAATTATTGGAAAACTTGAGTAAGCACAACAGTTACAACAACTACTTTTTTTATTTCAGTACTTATCATATTTGAAACAAAATCTGCAGATAGTGTCTGTATACGCATCCACACATGGATTTGTTCTTACCTTGATTGGTACTTTCTGTATGATTATCCTTGATAAATTGAGTCATTATATACTTTTTTAAGATAAATTTGGACTATGTATGCAATTATAATTTTAGCATTTACATATTTCAATTGATATTTTGAAAGTTTTATTAACTATTATGACAAATCATTCAAAATAATTATATAAAATGCACATAGTTGAATGTGAATATTAAACACTTTACAATTTAATATCTTCTTTTGTAAATTATCAGTCTTGTAAAAGAAATCAAGAAACGTTTAAATATAGTATTTTGGTTCAAAAATTATTTATATGTATGTATAAATATGAGATTCAATATAATTATTTCCCACAATATTGTAATACAAGTTATAAGTTCTGTGCTTGAAGTTTAAAAGAACATTAAGAAATTAACTATGTACTAATAAAATTAACGTATCTTCAGTTATTATTTATATTCTATATATATGAACAGTATTCATTTTTTAGATATGTGAGTAATGTTATGTGTGAGTAATACTTAATAGTCATTAAGTCTGACTGTTTTTATAACATATTTTAATTGTCCGTACTTGAAAACAAAAGATGAGTTCGGAATATGCATGAGCTTTAATAAGTATTTACTACATCACAATTATTATATAAAAATTTTTTTTGTGAAATTTTATTTGAATTTAAAAAAATAATCTATAATTCAAATAAAGAAAAATGTAAAGAGAAATAATTAGTTCTTTTGTATTTTTTTTAGAGTAACTTTATTTTATAAATTTTTTTATACTTTTTTATAAGTAATATTTATAATTTTATATTTATTTTACTAAAGGTTTATCCTTAAATATTTAGACATTTTTAATTTTCAGTTAATATGACATATTTATATAATTGGTAATATTTAAAGTATAATTTTATGAATTTATATTCGACAAAAATTTTTCTTATTCTGTTAAATAAAAGTAATTTGATGTAATTAATCAATTTTATTAACTAAATTGATTTAGTTGAACTATTATAATTATTAAAAAAATTGAAAGCAATTACAATATAAATCATATTCATGTTATGGTTACAAGTACATTTGTTTATTGTTTACTTAATTAAGGAATTTATTTATTAATGACTATAGTTATATAATTATAATAAAATACATTTTTGCAGGTATCTTGTTTCTTATGTTTTTGTATTTTATTATAAAAAATAAGTATTTGTATCATCACATATTAAGTTTCTTGTTTTCATAAAATACGAAAAAGATAAAACAACAAAATTTATGTAGATAATCTGCACTATAATTAAGTATTATTGGATAATTATTTAAAATTATGTACAAATTTTGAAAGCGAATAATCAAGTAACTAGTAAATAATAGACACAATATATATTTATTTAATTATTTTTCAAGAAAATTGTTTACATTTTTTGTATATATTTTTAATTTATTGTGAAATAAAATACATCTAATTATTATATTTTTAAAATATTGTTTTGTAAAATATAACAGTTGAGTAGTCATTATTCTATTTTTAAATTTCTTATATTAATTAAAAAGTTCTATCGGAGTATACGATATCATTTACTAGTTTTTGTGGTCTACAGTTTTAATTCGTACTTCTTATTGTATAAAATCAGTTTTATTTTATTTCGTTAAAATTAATAATTATATTGAAGTTTATTTGGTATTGCTTTATTAAAATATTGATTAAAAATGATGAATAATAATAAGTAATTTAGAAAATAATGTATTAAATAAAAATATGGATACTACTTTTTATAATCGCGATTTATTAAGCTTATTAAGGCTTGCATAAAATAGAAACATTTTTTCCTTAAAACAATTAACCGACATTTTAAGTATTAACTAGGAAATAATTCTTTTAAAATTCTGTCTAATTAAGTATAAAATTCTTCAATATATTTAATGCATCTAAAGAGTTTACTTTTATATAGGTTGCTGTGAATTTTTCAGAACTTCTTATTTAAAAAGTTTGTGTCATTTTAATCAATTAAATTTATCGAAAAGATTTCTTCTGTAACAATCATAATATATAGAATTAATGTATTTCGAATGAAAATGACTGAATTTAAAAAATATAAAAAGGTTTAAAAAGTTGCAAGGTTATGTTCTGTCAAACAATAAATTATTTTATGCATATTATTTTTATAACTTCCACCTAATATAATTACACATAAATTACATGTTAATGTTAATACAATAGATAATTATAAATATTTGGTTATTATTTATCTTTAAAAATATTACAAGAATGTAATTACGGATTAATAATTATTGATTCACAGTGAAAGAGTCTTTATTTATTATACTTAAATTTGTGTATGAAACAAAAAACAAAATCTGTATAAATAGTTTTAAAATTAAAAAATAATTGGCTTGACTATATAAAGAAACTCGTGTTACATTATAATCCTATATTTATAACAAGTCATGTAATGACTTTGTAAAGTGGACGTTAATTAATTATTGCTTTAAGAAATAATAGAGTTACATATTAATTATGTTACTATATTTGCTATAATAATTTAATTTAATAATAATATATAATAATTTATAAATACCAAAAGATTGCATAATTAGGTTTAACATGATTTTTACATAATACATTTTAAATAGAACATAAAATAATTAATATTCGTTCATATTATATAGTTTTCGGAAATATTGAAAAAGTTTAAATGTCATATACATATTTTTGAAAGAAAGACTTATTTATGACTCGAAGCTACATAAAAGTAAATACATCCAATTATATGAAAATTAGAGCCAACATTTATAAGCTGATTTCCTATTTAGAATTTCGATGTTAAATTAAGTTTTCAAAGTACTTTAGCCGAAGACTTATATCACCGGACGATTATGCAATATGTAAGGATGACGGTATGTAAATGCAGTGAAATCCGCAAGTAACGTCAAATCCGCCTCTATCATCGCTTCAATACCAAGGCAAGAGCAGTTGAATAAACAACTGGTTGCACGCGTTGCCTTCGGAGATTACCCTAACAGGCACATAACCCATTCGCAGGACGTATCCCGCATCTTCCCGCGTTCGCGTCGGCGCCCGTCACCCCATCTCCATGAGTACGGGGTTGAAACCCAAGCGGGTCGGCGCGCGCGCAACCGCGACGCAGGAACCCGACGTCTGGCGTCGTCCGCGCGGCCGACGTCCGAGTCAGTGTAAGCGCCGACAGCCGATCGAGCGCCCGCGCTTCCATTCCCCGCGGCTCCGTTGGATCAAATTCCGCAGAGTATCGCGCGGTCGACCCGCGCTGAGAGTGATCGCGAGGCGGGACACGGCGATGAGCGGCCCGGAGTGAAGAAGGCTTTCTTCCCCAGCGAGCGCCGACGACTCGTAATTTTTAGGTGCGTTTATCATCCCCGTAGATGCACGGATGTTGCTTGCACATAATAACCGACCTCGTCGAATGTTTTTGCTTTTTCCCTTCGAACTCTTTCATTCGCGCGATGTCGAGCTTCCACGAGCTTCTCTCGAAAGAATTCGAGGTTCTAGCGTTTCGAGAGAGAAGCGAGCAAGAGGCTCTATATCGGGGAAACGATGGAATCACTTCGCGATTCGAGTTTTAGATTTTGTCGAGGAAGGAAAATCCCAATTACCATGAGTCAACCGATCGTATTTCAAACATCGCATTCGAGTGATTTTTTCCCGTATTGTGAACGTTACTTGTGGTATTTAAGTTTCAAAATTATTTGTATATGATGCTTCAGAATAATTCAACAACAAAAGACAAAATAATTATAATGATTTTTCATCGTATTCGAGTATTCAATGGCGAGCGATTACATAGTGGTTTTACTTTATAATACATCGATTTAAATTCTTAGTATTTTATCGTTCATTCAATTTGAATTTTATGCTTAAAAAAGTTTTTTAAATTACAAAACGAGTACAAAAATGAGAACAACGTATAATATTTAGCAGACATAGTTTTCTTAAATACATAAAAATATATTTTTATTTTAAAAACCTTTTACATACAAAATTTTATAACGCGAATTAAAATATAATTTTTCTTAATATTAGTTCGATTTTTTTCGAATAATTGCTTATTACTAAGAATTTTTATATAATTATTTTATAAATTTTTTCCCAATACTTCATCTATTTTAGAGAAATACTTACTAAGTTTGTTTATTTATTTTTATTAATATTGATAATTTTCACTAAGATTATTTAATTTTAATACGTAATTACATATATAAAGATGTAATATTTATATACAATATAATTCAAATAAAAATAATAATACTCCTATGTAACTTTTGTTACATATAAATTATTTGAAACCATATAAATATTCATAAATTGTTAAATATTCATATTATATGTACAGAAATCCACAAATCGTGAAATTAACCCAGGATTGTTAAATTAAATCAAATGAAATATATTTAAAAATTTTCTGAATTTTATTAATAAATTTGTCTGTATATTCAAATAATATCAATTTTAATTGGAAAAATTTTCAATATTTTAGATAGAATATCACATTAAAAGGTACAATTTTTAATTTAGTGAATAATTTTATTTTTAAAATGGAGTTTTATTATACTGTTCAGGTATATAAGAAAATAGTTGAAGTTAAGGTTTTACTAGTTATAAATTATCGATGAATAAATTGATAATGACGAATGTTTTACAAAGTATTGGAAATATGTAAATATAAAAATTATAATTTTTGTATAAAATAATTTTTTTATAATGCTTGTTTAGAATAACCAACTAGGTAATGAAAAGTTAATATTATCATAATAGTTATTACAAAAAAAGAAGTTAGATAATAATGAAATTTATATAATGCATTTTGTTTTTCATATTATTCTTTAATATTTATTATTATTAACTTCTGATTGAAAATTTTGATTTTTATCATATTTTTAGGCGATGAAGTAAAAAAATATTTTATTTATCTATAACTATTTTTAGTTTCTTATTCATAAAAAGACAAACAATTTAAGGAACAATTATCGAAAATATCTAGTTTAAGCAAAAATATCTTTATATGAAAAAATATTTTCCAGAAATTTGTAAGATTAATATTCTAAATTAGAAGATTTAACAAGTTACTCTTAAACGATTAAAATTTATTATGTGATAGTATATCACAATATTTATTTTCTAAGAATTTATTTTTGATAAAAATAAAAATAAAATAATTTTGAATAAGATATTTAGTCAAATTATTAAATAAAAAGTTTATGAATTTTTTATTATTAAAAATATACATTTTTTAATAAATTTTTTCAATTCAATAACATGTGAACACTACAAAGATATTGATATTTTCACCTATCGAAGTTTTAATATTGAAATTTTTATTACTAAGTATTAAAACATATTATGTTCTTTATAACAGTTCTCGTTTCTATAATTTATTGAATAAAAAATTTGAAATAAATTGAAATTGAAATTTGAAAAAAATTTCCAGTATTATAATTACACTTTGACTCTCTGAAACATTTTTAAATTTCCAATGAGTCATTTCAAATAATTATTTAATAAACTTTTTTTTATAAGTAAAACGAATTTATTGACATTTTTCTATAATAATATTAAAATAACATAATATAATCTCATTAAAAATGTATTAAATTTAGAAAATGATTATTAAATAATATAATTCATTGAAAGATTTATTAAAACTTTAAACTAAATTTGAACATCACCTTGAGTAGACATATTGTACGAATATGTGAACATATTTCAACATAAATGAAGTAAAATGATCTGCGAATAAAACAAAATGTGGATGGTCATCTTTGAAACATAATTATTTCACAGTAGTGAATTTCGATTAAAATGTTTTCGACATTTACGGTTTAAATTTAATTATAGTTAAATTACTCGAGATTCTTAATTATTTGGTAGAATTATAAATTTTATTTCGTTTATTGAGTTTAAAATATTTGAATTAAAATCTTTTAGGCTTGGATCGAAATTGAAAATTTTATTAATTGAAATTAAATTTGATTTAATTCTAAATTTGAAATTTTTAATTTATACATTTTAATTCTAAAAAATCGTGAATTATTTAAAAATAATTAGATAGTATATTTAAAATTTGAGATACTGAAAAATATAGTTTATATATAATAAGATAATTAATATAATATCTCAAAGGAATATGGTTGAGAGTATGTTTACCTTTGTATTAAAATTATTAATGCAAGTAATAAATTTATGATGTATTACTATAAAATATAAAATATATATATATATATATATATATAAGTAAAATATCCATAAATCATTAGTTGATTTAATTTTTTTTTGTAGATTATATTTGAAAATGCTATAATTTAATGCAAAGACAATAATTTTAAGTGAATATTTATTTAAAAATGTTTAATGTGTATTTAAATAATTTATTTCTAGTACAAGTTTATAAAAGCAATTCTCGTTTAATAGCACTAAATTTTCTATCAATTTCATTTGGTAATTAATTTATATTTATTTAAAAGATTCGCTGATTTAAATTTGAAAATTTTATTATGTATATTTATGGAAAGCGAGATAAAAGATATTTTTAACTTTTATATTTTAATGCAGATAGTATATTAAATAAATTAGTATGTATTTTAAATTGCATATACAAAAATTTTGCATTTATATTTAATACATCAAAGAAAATTGAATGTTATAATTATTCATATGAATTATAGTTTAGATTTTATATAAATCAATAATATTTTATTTATAATTAAATATGTTTAATATTTTCTAATTTTTTTTGATCAAATAAAATATTCGATATAATATTAATCAATTGATATATTCTTTTATAATCGCTATTTATACAAATAGAATTATTAATATATTTACAAAACTGTCGAGATTTTTACTCGAATATTCAGAGGTAGATTACTAGCTGTTAAAAATTAAATGTATGCATGAAATATTTCATTAATTTATTCTATTACTTAATTTAACATTTAATATTTAACATTTAATTGTATTTTTTTTGAAAAATATTAAAGAAACAAAAAATGAAAATTATCTTACATAGAAAAATTACGCGGTGTGCGATATGTAATTTGTTCCGAGGAAACGGTGCCTTAGCATATCCGGTCTCAACATTGTTCGGATCGTCATTTGTCTGGGGAACGAGGCGCTATACTTCGAGTGCTCAGACTGATATTACACCCTCAATATCTATGTCCCACTGTTCTTCTCCATCTCCTTCTCGTCTTTCTCTCTCTGTCTCTCGTTCTAGCGTTCATGCTCGAGGACAAGCGTGGAAGGCACTGCCTGGAAGTTCCAAATCATAAGAATTTCGACTGTAGAATACCGCGGAAGACTGCTTCTTTGTAATTTTATGCAACTATATTTTTATTTTAGGTACAGTCGTGTTTTGTAAGAGACGTCTCTTACAAACTACTTATATTGACAACCCGCGTAAATAGACCAGTAATTTTTTAGTATTTAATATTATATTTAAACTTAATATGAAATTAAAGATTTATTTGGCATTTCTATTTTTAAATAATAATAGTGATTAAAATTTTGAATAAGTTTCAATACTAGTAAGAATATTTATTTTCTTAATGAATAAAAATTAAATTTGCTGCATTTCATTTATGTTAAATGAGATGCTCATAAAGCATAGATGATTAATTATATTTTATTAATTTGTAGAATTTTAAAAAAAGTAGCACGTTATAGTAATTTATTTTTGTTAAAAACGATAATATTTGATTTAATTATATATTTATTCAGAAAACTTAAAAAATAGCATTATCAAATATGATAATAATAAATTGATTTTTTATAAAATAGTATTTTTGTAAAATAGTAAATTTTAAAATAAGGTAGAATAAGGTTGATTTTTAATAATGCTATTATATTTATAATATGTCAATAAATTTTCCTTAATGAGACATTTAATTATTAAAAATAATAAATGATTCAAATTAGTACGACAAATATACATAAATTATCTGCATAAATTTTATGTTTAGAGAGCCAGTATTATATAATTGTAAAAGAAGGTTTGATTACAAAAAGTACAACATTATTCTAAATTACTTATCGTATCGATACGATATAAGCTGTACCAGTGGATGTTTGAAACTTAACTTAAAATTGATGAAATATCCTATACACAAAACATCTCGAATATATTTTTGCATTTGAAAAGAGGAGAAATAAATATATCTAGAGAAATAAATCGAGAGAGAAATCTCAAATAGGCATGATCACCGGAGTCCACAGGGATAAAGATTCATAAATTGAAAGTGTAATTTCAATATCTATAATCGAGCGCCACCTGCTTCTCCCTCCGGGTTGCCCTGAAATCTTGGCATAGCGCAGTAAGTTCCCTAGAGCTTATCGTGATTTTCAACCTCTCGCATAATCAACTCATAATCTTTGATAAGGGATATAGGAAGGTATAGTTTTTAAAGTCAATTGTACGAGACATTATTTATTAATCAATTGATTGTTTTAAAAAGTGCAACATTCGATTATTTATAATATATAATAAATATTTTTTTAGATTTAGAACATTACCCAGATAACTGGTTAAGCTAAATTGAAATATTTAAAATATATCAAATATATCAAATATATTTAAAAGTCATTGGTATCTAGTATTATATATAGAATAAATTGAAACCATATTTGAGGTATTTCTAGAAATACAGAAGAGTATAAAATTTATATATATATATATATTTATATTTATAAATATATAATTTAAATTAACTTACACATATTTTTTTATTTTTACTTATAATTATTTCAATCAATGAATAAATTTATTTAATAAAGAAAATTATATATATAAAGCTAAATTAAAAAAACTGATGTGAAATTCTTATATTTTCTTGCTTTATTAGCTATGTATAACTAATTATTTTTAATTTAATTTTCTACTCGTTTTATTTAAAAGTGACATTTTTAGAATATAAATTTTATAATATAATATTGTATGCAAAATAATAATATTTAAGTAAAATAAGTATCTAAAAGAATTAAATGAAAATTTTTACATGTGCACAGATTGATTTCATTCACGGTAGCATGTGATTTTCTCCTTGAGTATTTTGGACTCACACGCTCTAACACTATTACGTGACTTGCGTTCACGTTAAACTTCCTTGGCGTATCTTGGTCTAAATGTATGCTTTTATTTATCTTCGATTCATTCAATCCTGTTACGAAGTATGGGATGCTCTACAATAAAAAAACTTGAAATATTTATTTCCTGAAAATAGTAAAATCACTTAATTATCGACATACGCATTTTGCGGTCATTATACGATAATTCGTAATTCGTATATAAACACATAAAAAAATGATTAGCAAGAAAAATACGCATTTCTGTACATTAAAAGTTAATTTCATAACATATGTATATCTTAAGGAATGTCGATTCACATTTAACCTTTTTTGTTGTAATACGTATTTGAATGTACTAAATATATAATGATATATATTAGTATTTATTGGTATCGAGATAACTATTTTATTATATTTAAACTATATTTAAACTGTGGTTTTTAAAAACGTATATTTGTTTGTGTAAATCTGGTAATTTCCAAGAGCAGATATTCGTTTCAATAGACCATTTGCTAATCTTTTCTCTTTTTGATTTCACATTCATCATGAAATTCCAGTATTACGATGTTTCTTTTCTAACACTTAATAAAGATTAATCTGGAAAATTTCTCGAAGAATATTATTTGTGACATAATAATTTATATTCTAATATATAATTTTCAGGTTATTATTAATAAATTATTAAATATATATCAATATTTCAAATGCATTTTACTAAATAAAAAACTGACGTACAATGTAAATTGATTGACGTTTTAAAATTTAGGACATATAAAATATTTAACGTGAGTATACGGTAAAAATTTGTTCGAAACAACTACTGACAGATACGGAAATTCATTTTCCATTATCGTTTTATACATTCATAACAATTAAATTAGAATTTTAAATTCGTACAGTGATATATCAATATATATATATATATATATACATTAAATCGTTAATAAAATAGTTATATATTAAATCAAGTATAACGTTGTCACACTTTTAAATAAAAATAAACCTTTATTATGTAATTTAAAAATTGAATGTAAAATAATTATTTATATGATTGTGTTGAAATAAAATAAATAAATGGTTTTATGTTATTATATATATACATATATTTATTATAATATATCGCTTATGTACACATAACAATCATTTTTCTTATTTGTATCCGGTATCCAAAACATTACCGCGATCTTTGTTATTTGTTATATGCGGAAACAGGAGAATCAATATCAATAATTGACTTGGTGGTTGAATGTAACCTTGGATCATCTTGATTTTCCTATCGATTGAATAGCATAATCTTACATTATATGAACCGTAAGGTTTTTCCATAGTCCTCTTTTCAATATTATTCATGGTGTCAAATTTCAATGTTTTCAACCAATTGAGTGTTACTTTCCGATATTCAATGTTGTTTTGTGAATCTTCTTTATACTATCAAAGTGCATTGCAACGTTCCAGAGTTCATTGGTACGCGCTTGATCTTCTACGAAAGAGAAGCTGGCTGATATGGAGCTAATGCTGTTGCACTTCTCAATCTTCACCGAATAAGATATATTTGACATTTTTATGCTTCTTTAAGTGCTTATATGTTGTCATTATTTTGAGGAACCTATTAATTTTTAAACAAACAAGAATTTAGTTAGTCATTTCTGAATGACTTAGGCACTGTGAAAGATCAGTTAGTTAAATATATACTTTAGATATTTATTATAATTATTCTTAATTCTAATTAATTATTGCAGTTATTTATAGTTGATCATTTTTAGATATAAGATTTTTCTACTTTTTTATGAAATTACAATTTGTAATAACTTTTATGCATATTAAATTTGTTAACTTATTAAAAGCTATGAAGTAGTTAATGTTAAACAATTAAAAAAAATAATATTTGTAATAATTATAAAAAAGTGTGAAAAAAGATAACCAATTGAGATATAATTAACGCGATTCCTTAACTTAACGCCTGTAAATATAACGATGTAAATATTTTTAAAGTTTTAATAATAAATATATGTAGCAAATTAAAATGAATTTTTAAGTTTGATTGTAATCGTGAAAAAAAATCTACGTAATATAATAGTTATATTGAAAACTTTAAATTTAATTTTTATACATAAATAATTTCAAATGATCATTATTTCATTGTTTCACGTATATGTTTCTATCTGAATTGAATTATTATTACAAATCCCTATATTAGATTATTATATATATATATTAGAGATGTTTTGTATATACAATATTTTCTACTCTTGTTTATAATTTGCATTATTTTTTCGAATGTTTTACCAACTTACGTATTTTTTATATATATTTTCCAAATGATTACTATATATATTGATTTTTAAACTATTCATAACAGAGAGAGAGAGAGAGAAAAAAAGAAAATATGATAGACATTTCAAAATAAATTTAGAAATTCATAGATAACCTATCCAATCCATATAAAAGTATGTTTTTATAGTCGCATGCCTGAAGTATTTTGAGACGATTCATTTTTGGACATGACAATATATTTTTTACTTCTATTTTCGTATTAAATAGAGCAATACTTTTGGAAAATCATCAGCTTCTCATCTTTGAGGCATACTCATTTCTTGTTTTTTATATGCAACCTAAATACCCAGTTCTAAGGGTTTCAAGTATTACTCAAAATCTATTTTTCTCGTTAATCTTTATATTTCACAAAAGATGCAGATTTTTCTTTTCTTTTTTTCACTGTTTCTCGTTTCTCGATTTTCAATAATATATTCAAAGTATTTGCTAAAAAATTTGATCATGTTATGAAACAACTTCAAATACTTTTTAACAGATATTAGCCTACCTTGAGTTAATATCGATTATTATTGTAAACATTTTTTTTATCGCTCATTTTATGTATTTCCATAAGATGCTTATTTTAGGATCAGATAATATTTTTTTAAACAGTGACTGTGTTTTTGAAAATAAAAAATAGAAAATAAATTATTTAACAAAAAGATATTGTTTCTTATTTTATATACTATAATGTTTCAGAAATGCAGCAACATAATTTAGATTATTTTTAAAATTTTATATTTTTAAATGAAATTTTTCTTAGCAAATTAACTTAAGTGAATGCATTTGTATAGTAAGGATGCTTCAAAATGATCCGTTCATAAAGAGCTTCGTGGTAATTTAACTGTATATTCTATGATAAACTATATTAAATGTGTTGTCTTAATTGAAAGTATACTATGGTAATCAATTAATAAAATAGAATATTCATAAACTAAATTAATTTAGCCATACATGAGTATACATGCAATCGCTATTTTTAAATTTCTAGAAATGGAAATTGAATTAAGTTATAATAATTTTAATAATTTAAATTATTATAATATAATTGTTATATTAGAGTATCGAGTTTCATGCAATTATAATGCATGAATGATTTGAAATAGAATCATTGGCATTCATAAATTCGTTAGAATAACGTCCGTCTTGAAAACAGAGGATCGTAATTTGATTTTAATCGACTAAAACTGCAGATCTCTTTTTAGAGTCTTCTTACATCCAAAACTAGATAAGCATGAAATATGTCGTTTTCGATGAAAAAGTTGCTATAGTTTAGAAGTTTCAACTTAAAAATTACGATGTTATTTTATTTAAGAATGATACCTAAGGTCTATTATAATATTTTCTAATTAACAAAACTATTTCAATAATAATAATTATGATAATAATATTAATAATAATGCTATTTATTAAATTTTATCTTAGTGCAGTTATTATTAAATTATTTATTTGCTTAATTATATGACTCAAACCATTTATATAAAAGATAAAACTTCATAATTATTTATTTATATCCTATATTATTACTTTTTTTACCTAAATTTAAATGATATGTATATATTTTTTACTCTTCTCATATTAGGAGTCTGGTAATTTACAGTTAAAGTTGGCTTTAATTAATAAAAACATGTATAATAATTTTTATTGATGGTTCATTATAAATAAATTAACTAGTTTTTCTCTAAAAATTATATTTTAATAATAAATCATAAAATTAAATGAACATTATTTATATTCTTAAATCATTATATTATTTATGGAAGCAAATTGCATTATTTATATATTCATAACAATCTCAATCAGATATTTAAATTTTAGAACCGAAAATATTTTCTATAATATTTTAAAATATAATAATATATAGTTAAATTCTATCATGTATGATGTACAAACCTTGCGATTTTTTAGCAATTATTTCTAATTATTTAGTTTTATGTAATTAAATGATTTAAAGTTAGAGTACATTAAATAGAATATTTTATAAAATCTATTTATATATAAACAAGTATATTTATTAGTAAGTATTTTTATGTCTTTTAATAATAAATTTTATGTTAAATGATCTGATATTAAAATTGAAATGAAAATATCCTAATCGAGAAATTTAAATACTTTTTATTATTTTTTAATTTAAAATGAGGAAAAATATTTTGAATTTCAAATGATAATGAATTTATAAACACGTGCACGCGCTCTCTCTTTTTATATTTGTGTGTCCCTGTGTTAAAATACTTATTCTTTTTTCTTAAATTACAATTTCAAGTTTCTTATTCTATGAAAGCTTTATCATATTATTTTTAATTACATTTGAATTTTAATCAATCTTTAATTTAAATTCGATTATTATACTTATTGAAATACTTCCTTGAATATTTAAAATGAATTTAAAAGATAAAAAAAATAAAAGCTATTTGTTTCAAACCAATTCCTTTATTTCGAGAATACTGGTGTCACGAAAATGAAGAAAGAAATTTTCAGATGAAAAAATTGTATAAAACTGCTAGAGAGAAAAACGGACATCAGCATACGATATTCAAGCAACCCTTCCGCCGACTACATTTCCGTTTTCACCGACATCGATGCTCTTTTTTCGTCATCAGAGTCAACTCACGCGTGCGATATAGCCTCATGGGGGGTATATTTTCAAGTCTGCTTCACATAGCGTCAGCCGTGGTGTCTCTCGGACTGTGCAGCAACGTAAATAACGTCCTCGTGCGGAAAGTTGTCTCCGCCGACACCGTGTTAAGGCGACCCGAGGGTACGGGGCGGCGCAGTCAGAGAGCGATAAACCACTCTTTCTCCTTTCCCCTCTAATGCCGGCAAAATAGCTGAAAAAAAAAGGAGAAAATCGAGAAGAAAAAGCATCGGCTGCTTTGGAGTTTTGGATGTAAGCCGCGACGGTGCGCCGCCTAGACGACTCTTTGCCACGTGTAACAAGATTTGTAATAAATATTCGGTTATGTAACTTAGAATCATCATTCGCAATTTATGGAGAACCAGTTGCTGCTAAAAATGTGCGAAATCAATACCTCTATTTTTATCTTTTGTTTGAAGCGATTACATTAATTTTATCCTTAAAATTCCAAGATAAAAATTACGTATTCGTTTAAAATTTAGATTAAAAAAATTAAAAATTAAATTTAAAATTTAATTTAATTTATTGGATGTTAGTAATTATATAATAATTACTTTTGTACGGACATTTTAAATAATCTAAGAAAATAGTTTTTATTAAACTCGTATTTTTTGATAAATGGTAGCATCTACTTTGTAGATGTATCAACATCAATATTCTGTAAATTACTTTGTATTTTATAATTAACAAATTTTATTACAAATAAAATAATTCTTTGGATGTTTTGCGAAAAATTTTTGAAAATTTTCCAATTTTATAAATTAAAGTACATGAATAGGTACGTGAATAATTATGCAAAAATTTATTGAAACATATATTTTGATACGTCTGAATTAAATTTTTATACTTTAACACATTTTATGAAATACAAGTTAATTTTTAAGATATTTTCAAGATATTTTCAATCTTTATATCTTAAAATTTAAAGTGAATTTCAAAATAAATTTAATAGTCCTCTCAAAAGGTTGGCATTTATAATTATAATGATGTTATTTATAATTAAAGATAAAATTATTTTTTTAATTTTGAATGAAATTGAATTAATTAGTGAAAATAGTAAAGTAATTATAAATGAAAAGTTGTATTTTTGTCATATTTATTTTTTTAAAATCTACATAATGAAAAGGGTTTTATTATTACTTTAAAAAAGATTGATTTATCAAGTGAATTGTATGTATCATGTGGATTGTTGCGAACAAAAATTCAAACTATTATGATAGTTAGTATTTTATAATAAAAAATTTTAAATATTTGATTACAATTTTAAATAAATTTATATAATTTTTTTCAAGTTTTTATATATGTATATTAATTATTGTATTTGATATAATATTTTTAAAATATGTATTGAAAACAATAAAAGTTAATATTTATTAAATTAATCTAAAACCATAAGAATATATTTTATTCATAGAGTTATTAATTATGCAAGATTATATTATTTTATTATATTTCAATACAGTAAATATGTATTACAAATATTGTTTATTTGATTATTAACGAATTATTAAAATTTATAAAAATAGAATCTTATATATTCCTCAATTTCATTCAATTTATTTAAATAGGTTTTAAGTAGTATCTTATTATAATTAAATTTAAAATATAAAATTTTATAGTATTTTCTTTCACTATTTTTATTTAGTATAAAAAAACAAAAAAAAAACTAATTATATATTATAATGATAAACAATAACGATATATTTGATAATTAAATTTAGAGAAGTATTTCTATGATAAAAATTACGAGTATATTTTTTTTTCATTAAGTTTTCATGAATTTGTTAATATTAATTTCTTTCAAAATTTGCTATATTTTTATAAATATATGTATATGTAAAAAACTTGCCATAAATAATATAATATAGTTTCATTGTTTTAATTTAATACTATTAAATAAAAAATTTGGATAAATAAAAAAAATTATAGTATTACAGATTGAGTAATATAGAAATCAAGTTGAACAATTTATTTTAACTAGTAAGCCTATATAGATAGTTGTAAAAAAATAAAGTTAGCGAAATGTATACATATATAGGGAGTGTATAGTTAAGTTGGGAAAAATAAATCGGTTCGCTGCACTGGCGACTCCCGCTTCTTTATTTCTTTCATACTCGAGAATTCTTAGTCGGGCGGATAGTTCGAATTTCCGGTAGCATGTAAGGCGCTCGTTCTTGTTGCCATTCGAGAAAGACTATAAGTCGGAAGTGTCTATGCGAAAGAGGAAATGCACTGCTACAAAAAGAAAAGTCGAAGAAGAATCATGAAAAGTGAGAGAGAGAGAGAGAGAGAGAGGGAGAGAGACACACCAAAAGTACCCTTTGGCAAATGCTTTACCGACTGTGCACACGAAACGAGCAAGTAGCAACTTGAAGAGAAATGGATGAAATTACCAGCTATGATTTGTGATGCTAAGAAAACGAAGAAAAGGAGAAACTATAGTCAAACGCCTGAATCTTTCGCGATAGTCAAAAACTTCAAGTATAAGAGAAAGAAGACGACTGTACGAACGCCAACTGGCTTATAGCAAAGCAGAGAAATTTTAAACGAAGCTTATACATACATCTTCCTTATTGCGACGACTATTGTTTGCTTCTTTGAAAATTATTTGCTTAACGCCAAAGAAATTTTTATTTGAACTGTGAACATCGTATAAATAATGTTAAATTAACCTTGCAAATTAAATATATAACTTAAATTAATAATTGACTTTTATTATATATTAAAATTTATTATATTTGAAATGTAATGCAGTTTATATTATTGGAATATATTTTTATTAAATAAATTAATTTTTATATGAAATGGCGAATTATCTATCAAATTGAGTAAAATTCCATTTAAACTTTTGAATTTTGATTTATTTTGTGATATATAAGAACACATATATTTCAAACATAAAGGTACACTGTTGTAAATAAAATGTTAGCAGGTATATAAATACTCAAAAACACAAGTATCGTTTTTATTTTTCCTCTATTATATATTTTTTAAAGTAAATAAGTGAATTTAACATAATTTCGTGAAAAGTATTCGAGATCGAAATAAGAAAGACTACATCGTTATACTTCAACAAAGTGACTTACAGTTTCAAATTATTGTTTTTCTAAAGTTTACGTATTCATGTCTGAATTACAGAAAGTTTCAACATAATTGCTGGGGCAAAACCCCGAAAAGTCCGCATTATTCTATTTCGTTTCATTAGACAAATTTCCAGCAAACTCGAGCCGCGTAAAGTCCGTTCCGGGACTGAGGAGAACGAAAAGGGATGAAGCTCCGTCGTAGCCAGGACACGGAATCGCTAGCGGCGTGGCCATTAATTAATTGTTCAAACTTTTAACTTAATCGTTTACTTGGTACCGTGTTCTTATCTCCATCAAGGATTCTCTTTTTTACTTTTTAAATCGCGTGTACATTTTCTTACCTTGTCCCTAGTAAAGGTTTATCAATATCATTAAACATTAAGGTAAATATGGTTTACCATAAATATATTATTTGTTTCAATATATCAGGTACAAATCCAAAAAAATCGATAAAATTTTATATGCTTTAATTAATATTTTGTAAAGATGAAATTTATACATAAATAATTATATTATAGCTGAGTTGCAAAAATATAATATTATAAAAGAAATACCCGATGTTGTCAACGATTGCTCTGTAAATTTGTATTTTTGCAATTAAAATGAAAATCAATTAATTTAAATATCTTATTCTATCGTTTTATACATTGTAGATAAATTTTGAATTAAAATTTGTATGTTTTAATTGATAGCAATATTCTTTTCATTTTTATTTATTAAGAAATCTTTGTATTAGCTTCAAAATATTTTATATCATTGAAATATTTGAAAATAGTAATATATAACTTAGAAATTTTTTTAAAATAATTTATTTGCATACACTTTTTATTTTAATTATAATAGTAACGTATTAAATCAATAATTTGCTGTTTTTAAAAATTCAAACTTTAGAAGTTTTAAAAATGTAAGTTTTGCTGTCTTGCAAAATTTTTGTGAAATTTTAACGTTTCTTTAAAAATCATACAAAAACGAAAAGTTAATCAGGTATATGTTTTGTATCATCTTTCTCTCTCTGTCTCTGTCTCTGTCCTCTCTCTCTCTCTCTCTCTCTCTCTCTCTATGTCTCTGCAAGTTCACTGTTTTGTAAATATATGTGGTTTTGTATGCTATTCTCGACATTCTATGTTGTTACATTCCTTGATAAACGTAACAATAGCATCGTAGCTCATAGTATATGTATAACTAGAAGAATGCTACGATGTATAGAGCAGTATCTTGTAAAATAAATGAGTATCGAAAACGTTCATTCGTGTTTTTACGTTGATAAATTGGTTATTTACATTTATAGAGTTTTTTTAATTTATAAAATTTACTTGCGAATCAGAAAAATATTTTGAATTGAATAATATTGAATAAGATAATGAAAAGTTTGTCTTAAACTTCGTATAAAAATTTTATAGAGATTTTTAAATTTTTAGTTTAGTTAAATTAATAAGTTATTGTATTGTAGTAAAAAATAATGTTATAAAAGTAAAATTGATCGTCAGTACTATCATATGACGTACTTGTTATTTAACTTATTATTATGCAAATATTACAAGAAATATTTATTGTATAAATTGTATCACATTTTATTGTATAAAGAATAATGCAGTAATATATTTATATAAAATTTAATGCGAACGCTTCCGTAAAATTCTATACTTCTGTTTTTATTAAAAACAAGTATTTCTAGCATATATTTTTTAGAGTATAAAGAAGAATAAAAATTGCTAACGAGGGAACAAAGTAAAGCTAGATAATGTACGAGATCTCAAGTGCACCGGTTAAACTAGAGGATTACTAATACAGCATAGTATGTGTACATAATATCAAGTTACAATAAGCTTGTATTACGAATGCCGTTATTAAGCTATCATAAATAATTCATTTTCCATTATGCTACTTGATTATTGCATAGCTTCCTCTGATCTCGTTAGTTTCTGTCATTTTCTTCCATCTCTATAAGATTACCTTCGGCTAATAAAGGATTTTTTTTATATTTGTTTATTTGTTGATTTAATACATTTTACGTTTTATATAGAGAGATATATCTTCTACGATGGCTAAATGAGTAAATAATTATTATTGTAATTGAAAGATATTATAAGTATGCCAATGCATGAAGAAGTTCTATTCCCGATGGTTATCGCGTTTTCTCGTGCAGTGTTGAAAATATATTTCATTAAAATACATGTTAGAAACATTTAAAATTTTAAAACATACTTTATTAAAATTAACTGAATTTTATTCGTGTATTATATATAAATAATTATGGCGTATTAAAGAAATTATAGATTTTATTATGTATTATATTTTTATTATATATAATAGTCTAAAACTATTACCAAAAATGATTTATTATTGAAACACGTTGGTATCGAAATACAATTTTTATTATTACTTGAAATATTAATATCAATACAATAATTATTATTAATACTATTGATGTTATAATTTTAGTTATGAAATTTATGTTTTATCACTTAATTAATAATAAAATATCAAAATTCGACAATAAAACCCTTAGAATTTTATATCTTTTCTATTCATTCTCTTTAGGATATTTTTTCTTAGTTACAAATTTAAAATTCAATTTGATCGAGTATGATTACGCTTGTTTTTATGTATTTGATTAAATATAACTATTTGATTCTTTATAGAATTCTTAAATATTTTTTTTATATTTTATTTGATTTTTTATTTATTATGTCATAGCTGATTTGCGTAATTTAAGTGTTTGTTCAAATTTCGTAAAGTATGGTAACATATTATTTTACATTGTTTTTTTTTATTAATATAAAAGCTTATATTCCATATTCATATAAAATTGGATTATATTATATTTATGAAAATTAATATTTATATTTTTACCTAAATAGTTTATTTTGAATAACTAAGTTGATAATTTTAGATGTTTATTCATTATAAAAAATTTTATTTTTTTCAATTCTAATAAAAATTTCTTCGAAAATTTATATTTTTTAACTTAATTTATACTGCTTTTTAATACATTATTTTAACCTATTTTAATTGAATTTTTAAATGATATATTTTTATATTGTTTACTTGCAATATAATTTCTATTCACACCTTATAAAATCTTGCCCACATGTGTTAGTAGACACTAATTTTTTAGTTATACTACATAAATTTTTGCATTAACTTTTTTTTAAAATCATGTAGGGTATTTGGAAAATAAATTGAATAAAGTAAAATTATATTAAATTATCTTCGCTTCAATTTATTCAAGACTTCAAACAACTTTGACATACCATTTTCTATTCATAAAGTTGCTTGAATCTTCATAATTCAAAATTATATTAACTTAACTAATGCTTTCGGTGTTTTTAATTTAAATAGATTTTAATTTATTATAATCTTTATATTAAATAGTTTTAAATATATAAGAATTATTATCGCATATTTCATTTACATAAATACATAAATAAAATATTATATTCTAAAATAAATTCACTATATTTCATTTTGTAGACAAATATATTTGCTTTAAAATTTAACATATTATTTTATCTGTATGATTTTAACATTTTCTCGAAGATTATTGATATTAATATTATAAGCTATGAGTTTTTAATTTTTATTATTTGTTAGTTTTTCGCTTATATTTAATTTTTTAATTAGTATTAATGGAGAATATTTTATATTTTATTTCGAATAAATTAATATTTGAGTATATTGAATAGTGTCATAATTTGCTTTAATTACTAATGAAATTATATATGAAAGAATTTATTGTGTAAAATTTTTTAAAACTATTTTTTTTTATAAATCACGTATATAAAATAAATTTAAAAAATTTTAAATAAAATAATTCGAAATATTTTTAGTTTAATTATTTCCTCCAATTCAGATATCAATGTAGAGCAACATCGATAGTACGAGTTTTCTCTTAGTAGTAAAATAAGAGCATGACGAGATCAGAGAGAACGAGACTACCTCAGATATTATGTATCGTTGAAAGGGAAAGATAGGTAAATAGATTATGAATTAGACTGAGAAAGCCGACATAGGTACAGAGGTAGATGGAGTAGAGTAATGCTCACGCAGCGGAGCGTAACGAACTTATAATATTGTGTGTCAGCGAGCTTAATAACGTAACGGGAGAATCAACCTTGATGTGCATCATGTCTGTTATATACAATATATATATATATATATATATATATAGAGAGAGAGAGAGAGAGATAAAAGCACGATTAAACTTATATATGTAGGAAAGTGTAAATGTGCAAATGTAGATATGCATATAAGGACGAATATTAAGGGTGCATTAATAATTTTGCTTGTGCTGTTGCTCGTGAAAAAAATCAATGTGTGTGCATTTATACACTTGTATAAGTTTATACGAATACGTTTGTTATGAGAGTTTCGATTTTTCTCTCGTCAACCGAACTAATCGCGAGATTTCGAACTTTCTTCTATCCCCCTGGATAACAGAATTTGAAAGTTGTCAGTGGCAAAGTTGAAGTAGCGATGCTTGTTCAGTGTATAATTTTGGATGATCGTCCAACGTACGTAACCGAATTAATCTTCGGTAAATCGTTTAAATTAAGTTTTTTCATTTTATTTATCATGGTAAACTCATATACTTTCTCATTCTATTAGATATGCCTTTTCACTCATTTTTTCAGTTAGGCGTGATAGAAAAAAACATTTTTTTTCAAAGTATAATCTTGAGGTTATTAGTCTTCATATTATTTGTAATAGATTTCTTTATGTATAATAACTTTATGAAAGCTCCTAAAAGAAGAATAAGAGGTTACTGTTTAAAAAACAGTTAACGAATCAGCTGAACGATAAATTATGTTATCGAAGAAAAGATTGAAGTAATTGTATTTTTCCGAATTATTAGTCATTTAATTTCACGTAATGTAATTTTGCTTTCATTTTTAGTCGATAGTATAATTTTCTAAAAAAAATCATGTAAATTTCTGTCGTCTGTAATTAGGACAAAATTTTCTGTATTTATTTAAAATTTTTCGAAATATTATATCTTTATAATTAAAACAAATTATTACTATAACAGTTTTTTCTTCGATATAGATAGTACATAATTTGAATTTTAATATTTTACAAGTTGCATAATTTGTAATGCGATAAATCTTCTCTAAATGCATTGAATGACTTTAACTTTGGTACTTAGGGTAAACAAATATTCACTTTCGTTTAATCAACTCTCTCTTTTAATCTCATTTCCTTACCAAGCAGTTCCAGAGTCCAGCTGAACCACAAGAGAAGAGCAAAACCCATTGACCTCCACAGGTATAGTTAGCAAATGCCCACTGGCCATTATTTATGGCAAAGTACATCCCAAGAATGTTTCGCGGATTCTTAAGTCTCGCTTCCTCTTGTAACGTCGCAACAGCGTTGCTCCCCCCTTCGAAACCTTGGTACCAAGGCGGACGTTAGAAAGCAAGTAAAGCCGGTAGATTTTAGAGTCGCAACGAGAGGGGTGGTAAAGGTAAAGCCTCGGGGTAAGAGTTGAAAAGGCATATACGGGATAAGACTTAGTTATCCCAACAGGCAGCCTTTGGCAAATGGAATTTTCCAACTCAAACAACCTCATTTTTTCCTTCCTCTTATTCTCGCTTCTTTCTTCTTATCTTCTTTTTTTTATTCGTATCAATTAATTATGACATATATTTTATATATTCTAGTTTGCTTTTTGCATTTATTTATTTAATTTTTGCTTATTCAAAAAAATTTTTCCTTATTCAACTTATCGTGCTTCTGTTTTATTACATAATTTTTTTTAAAAAATTGAACAACATGTCTATTAGTTATTTATTTTTTAAAATTATTTACATTTATTTCGTAACAGAAACCGTTTTTACTGCGTTAGTTTATTTTATTTAATATTATAAATTAATGTAACATTTTTATATAAATGTAAAGAATTAAATTTTTAATTAAATAACTGTTACATATATATATATATATATATATAGGTTGCTATGTTTGAACGATTCAAAGCATCTACGCTATAAAAGGAAAGATACTAAAATATAAGATGAAATAATGAAATTTTTACGTTTATAAATTCATACGTTGTTTATGATTATAAAGTATCAGAACCTGTGCTACAATTTATACGTAATTTTTTTTATAATAAACTTTCATTTTTATGGTATTTCTTTGATTTTTTTCATCTAACATTTGATTTTTTGTCTTGTTACTCACGTTCATCTTCTCATCCATGCTTCCTTAACTCCTTTTTTTCTTTTTCGTTCGTGGCTCTTTCTCTACTTCCACTAGACTAAAAGACGGTAAGCTTCGTACCATTCGTTCGATCCCCAAGCGCACATATCTTTTTATGTTACGGTCACGACGAGTATCTTCCTCCCCCCAACCTCCTCACTAAAGTGGTGCTCAACGCACGCTTTACGTACTCAGTTGTCTTTTCTTTGCTTTCTCCTTACTCTCTTACGCTTTCTTCTTCTTTTATCCTGTGACTGTATTCTTACTGTACTGGTTCTTTCATACTTCCGCTCTTGGAATTTTTTAGAAAATACCTTTTATAGGTTATTTTCAGTCGACGGTATTCAAACTTCGGCGTTGGAACAGAGGAGACTTTCGTCATTGGCTATCTAGATAAGAATAAATAAATAGTAAAAGTAAGAGAAAAAGAAGATGAATTCTTACGATTTCATATATATAATGTAGAGCCGAGCTATACTACTTTTTTTTTGATTTACTTGATCGATAGAATACGAATGTCAAGTCTCGGAATGAATTCGAATACCAAGTCCTGAAATGAATTCGAACGTATTCCAAAATGAGGCTGAGTAAGTAAGAAAGTAGCTCGATTGATCTGAAAACTTCGATCAAGTTGACTTCGAAGCGAAGATCGTGAGTGGGATATACATATACATATATACAGATATATACGAATGCTCGTGTCTGGAAAGAAAAAACTCGATTTCTTCATATAGCTTCATGAATACATCGCAGATGTCGACCACTTACTTGCTCTTTTTGCCTTTTTCCTTCAAACGCATAATCTTCTCGTTGCTCGCACATACTTGACTTTTTATAACGCTTTTTTGCTTTAGCAAAGGGAATCAATTCCTTTATTTATCACAGTAGCTTTAAATAATTTTCATTTAAGAATGTAATATTTTATTGTAATATAGAGAAAAATATATAACAGGCTACAAAAATTTATATTATTTTGTTCATAAACATATTGAGAATTCTATATATGTGTAATTTTAAATTAAATTGAAATAATACAGGGATGTCATTAAAGAAAATATATGAAAAATTTTCATTTAAAAGTATATGAAAATAATTGAATATTTGAATGTCAAAAATTTTCGTTTATATTGCGAATGTACGTAATTAAAAATTAATAATACAGTTTCAAGTAATAAATACGTGTGATATTGTATTTATGAATGTAATAAAAAAATGTAATAAAAAAATGTAATATAAAATGAAAAAAAATTTATATTAAATTAAAATCTTTTCTTTTACATTATATTATTTATATAATTAAAAGAAAATAGCATATGAATTAAATATAAATAAAGAAAATTAGTAAAAGATTCTTAAACAGAGCGTTTACAAAACTTTTTATTAGATTAATAAGGTATATATGAAACTCCTTTTTTGAGCTAACGTTTTATTTTTTCATTAAAAATTATAACGAGAATTGCATGAAAATCTTCTAAGGTTTTATAAATATTTTATATACAAGGTAAATAATTTGAGAATTCGATTTGATAATTTGGTTGATTTTTTTATTTTTAGATATTGTTTGTGAATTATAAAATCACAGAATAAAGAGTTAGAATATCAAAAAATTTGTAATATTTTTTTATTTTGATATAAAAATAAATAATATTTTGAAACTTTAATATTATATTTTAATCGATTTTTGTATATATTATAGTTTAAAAATGTAGAACGTTTTTTGTCTGTTGTAATCGTAAATTTTATTGTATATAAAGCATTACACTATAAGTTCCTTTTAAGACATAAATTTATAAATCAACAAAAATATTTAAATAAATTCAAGTAACACTATTGACGGAAAATACGAAAAACTTAATATTTTAAACGACGCCTTGTGTGTGTATAATGTGCATATTCTTTAATAATTACTTAAGTCAAAGAAATAGAAATATGACTCAATATATAATGTAAAATCATTTGTAATAGAAAATAAAAATATAAATAATAAATTATTTAATTTTTAATTCATAGTTTCCTTAATTAGTTGTTTTATTTATTATAATTCTACATGATTTTTTATAAAATGCAAAAATGTGTTAAGTAGTTGTACAAGTTTTATTCTCATATCTCAAAGATTATTCATTTATTTATTTCTCTCTTTCTTTCTCTTTCTTTCTTTTATTCTATATCAGGTAAGTCTTTTTATTTTTCTTCAAGGTACAGTACAATTCCATGGATTATTTTCCGTTACCAGTGCAAGCACACGTTCCCTCTCATACCAAAGAGGAATACACGAATTTCGACTCAAAGATTGCGGTTGCTTATTTCGAAGTGGAATGGAGAAAGCGTGTGTACGTGCTTATGTATTCGGGTACATAGGAGTGTGTTTGTATGAAGGAGTTGAGACAGGAAAGGAATAAGGTGAGCAGAGCGCATAGCACAAGCGTCGGAAGTTGGAAACATCTCGTCGTCTCGCGTCGCGTCATCCGACGTTTAGAGAGAGTGAGAAAATGAACGCAGGAGTAGAAGTGAGAGAGTTAAAAGGGGTGTCAGTGGTTGGAAAGTGTACTACCACAGTATATAGTTGTGGTACGGTGAGAATGTAGTAGTACTTTGGTGTATGGATGAATTTAGAAAGAAAGTCACGAAGATAAGATGCACAGTGTCAGAGGGGCTGGGGACAAGTGCTGTTGAATAGGAAGTAAGGCGAGAAACACTACGTTGGAAGAAGACAAAAATTGAAAAGAAAAGGTGAAAAGAATAAAGTGAGGCCTTAAGAAGAGAGCGAAAGAGGGAAAGAGGGAGTACGAAAGTCAAGTTAAGGAAGAATGTTTAGAAATAGAGACACGAAATGATGAAAGTAAAGAGGATAGGAAAGGATGCTATCATTGCATCTCGACGCCTTGAGGGAAAATAAAGAGAAGAGCTCGAATAAATAACAGACGCGTGGTAGATTACGTGGAAAGAAAACAAAGAGGTAAATTCAATTAGAAGCGTGCATGAGTGGCAAGTGCTAAAATATGAGACTGATAATTACGAGAAGCGGATAGAGGGAGAGAGAGAGAGAGAGAGAGAGAGAGAGAGAGAGAGAGATAAAGAAATACATCTCTAATCATGACAGAGATCGAAGCCTGTCACCAATAAGAGTCAGCAAAGAGCTAATATAATCTGCTTGCACTCGAAGTGGAGTCTGGGACGAATACATTCTAGTATTAAGTGAATTTCTTCTTTTCCGCCTAGTAACAGAAGGCTACGCTTCGATTTTAGCACGAACGACACCATATCATTTAATTATGGCAAAGACTGTAAATGAATAGTACCAGAGTTTCCGTGTCGTAACTGCTATCGAATTCAGCTGTTCCATTTCTCTTATTTAATGCTTTTTTCGAATAGTGTGATTTCATACTGAGACTCTTTGATGAAAGGACGACTTGCAAGGATCCGAAATTGAACGAGATCGATTGTGTACACGAATTCTCGGTTCCGAAGCTCTCGTTGAGGATGTCACGAATATGTACCTAAAAAGCAATGGTGCACAGATAATTTATGCGTATCAATGGATAACCAATGATCGACAATTTCTTTAATTATTAAGCTATCTAACAAGAAAGTCATTCAAGGCACTCGAGATTAGCAGAAGCAACTAAATATACTACTGAAGTGTTTCTTTTATACAAATAAAGTAGATGAGCTTTTTAAACAAGTTTAGTTAAAGATAATGATATTTAAAAATTATATATTTTTAAAAAAATATATAATAATAGTTAATAAAACGTCTTACATATATATACAGAATAAATATTATTTTTTCACTGTCATTAAGCAAAGCTTATGATAATTTTTTTTAACTACTTGTATTTTTCAAAGAATGAAAATAAGATTGAGTTTTTATTAAACAGATATATAATAAAAAATTAAAGGTAAGGAAATATATTGTTGGTATTTAAACAAAATAATAGTTAAACAAAACGATATTAAAGAAATCATTCGATAATTAACAAAATTATATCAAAATAATTAATTCCTTCGGTTACGCAGTATAGTGATAAGTAAATTTTATTATTCTATTTATGTAATGAATTATAATTGACAAAAATACTAAAATATTGTTTTGAACTTATTTTAATATTTTAAGCTAAAAAAAACGTGTAACCTGTCATTAGTTATAATTATAAATCACCAAAATTTTTTTCTTATAACGAGAAATTTGATTTGTATTAATAAAGATAAATTTAAAATAAACGTTATAAGTACATATTTATATATATACAAAATTAGTTAACATAGTTTCTTTTTAAATTGCGGAATATATACACATATTCCAATGTGTATTTATCTTTTAAACTTTAAGTTAAAATTTTAACATCACTTAAGTGCAAGCTCGTGTGCACTTTACATTTGCATAGCTTATTGTATATCAAAATAGTCTGTAAATTTCAGGACCTACTCGTACATAGAAAATGTAAATAGTAAATGTATTTTAAGTAACAAGTTAATAAGTAAAAGCATACAGGATCAATATATTTAAAACAATTATTCAGAAAAAATATATTTTCAGATATGTTCATCAATAATTATATTTAGAATTTAGGAACAAATAATTAGTTTAATTTAGTTTTCAATTTTACAAAAACATGTATATTTTAATATTTTTCTTTTTTAATTAAAAAACTAAAGCTAAGAATTTAACTAAGAATCATTTAATACATAATAATTATAATTATATTTTGGTATATATTCAATATTATAAGAAGACAAAACTTTAAATTAACAAATTTTTTCAGTTAAACCAATTTATTTAAAAAATTCACTTACCATAAATCTACATTCATAAGTAAAATAAAAGCAAAAAAATTTTGGTTACATGGATTTAACTTAAATTAAAAAATATAATTTATAAAAACTAAATGAATATATACTATATTTTTTATTTTGGACGATTTTTTATATAATTTTTGGTTAGTTAAATATTATTTCTATCAGATCAATAACTACAAAAGTATTTAAAACCTATAATTTAGTAGTGCAATATAATATTTCGTTTATTTATAATAATAATATAACTTTGTTAAATATATCATAATTTACTAATAGAATTCTACGTATTTATTTTCATATAAGAATCTATAAAATTAATTGTGCATAATATTTATCAACGGATGTAACATCTAATTCAGTATCTAATAATATTTGATGAGAATATACTGTACTAATTCAATTAAAATACTTATTAAACAAAATATAATTATTGAATAATTTTGTAATTAAATAAGGTATGTTGAGAGAATATTAAATGCATAGTTCCATATTCTTTCGTAGTTCGAAAGAATCGATCAGACATATAAAGAAATATTTTAGTAGCTTTATCGTATGTATGTAGAATCACACGTACATTTCACCCAACTAAGATCCGAGAAATATTATAGGTGATATTATTGGAAAAATTTCAATATATCGGAGGTTTCCGAAGGGCTAATGAAATTTGGATAAGAGCATATGAGAGAGAAAGAGAAAGTGAAAGAGCGAATTAGTTAGCATAAGGGTATAGAAAGGTAAGACAGAGAACGGAAGCGAGATAGTTTCCCATTGACTTGCAGCAAAACTGTTGAACCGAATATGCTCGTAGTCGTTCCCTTAAAGGATATTGTTCACAGTACTGCTGCAACCCGTCAATTCAATCGCTTTCACGATTTTGGTGAATCAGTCGGAGGATGAGTACTGGGTGTATACGATGCAAGGTAAACTTAATTAATTCATTTGTAATTAAGCGTAACTTGATATGTGAATTATAGTTAGGCGCTTCCGTGCATTATTATTCGAAAACTCCCTCTGTCGGACCTATTATCCTCATCGTCCATAAATATACTTGCGGTTTAGTTTTCCTGTTAACTTACATCGATGTCTTTCCATGGTCCCATCATGCTTACATTATTTGTGTAAATCATGAACTTTTATATATTTATCTAGCAATTGTGAAATTTACTATATAAATTTACTATGTATAGTGCTTAGTATGAAAATTTAGAATCATTTTTGTTTAATAGTAATAGGAAAATAATTATTCTTAATTGTGATTAGTTATTCAAAATTTATTATGTATAAAAATTAATAATTACAATAAAATATAATATTAACAGACATATTTTTATCTACTTTGAAGAAATACATTATTTTAAATAATATTCTCATAATTATAACATTTTCTTCTATACATTGTCAATGGTTAATATTATATTTCTATATACGTTGACAAGTTATTTTTTACCATTGTGATGCTTTATTAATCATGTCACAAATTCAATACTAATACTTTTTTAAGACTAATTTAGAAAGAATCTGTTTCTCATACACGTACCAAAATAATGACAAATTTGATTGTATTTCACAAAATAAAAGATTTTATATCATATTTGTGATTATGCATTCTAAATCTAGTTTAGAATAAAAATGCGTAGATGAAAATCGAGTAGCTGCTTAAGAACATGCTAACGAATTATCTCATATATTTATTATTACCTAAGAAATTAGTTCCAATATCTGAAGCTTGAAATTAACGAAATAGAATTGGGAAATGATTTCAAAGCTCGATTAATTAAATCGCGCTACAAATTTCATTTCATTTCATTATTTGGATGAACTCACGGTTTAAGGAGTTTTATGAACGATGGAAAATCATATGTACTCATTGAAGAGGTACGCGATTTTAGGAAATTAAATACCTAGTAGATAGGAAAGCTTTACGAACCATGTATTTCAATTTAATAAGAACATATGATGATAAGCGGTGATAGCGGTCTACGTATTATTCCTTCAAGCGTTTACGTAATACGAATTTTAATGATTCAAGGCGGCGTTCCTTGATTATATATTGTTGGTTCCTGTAGACAATGAAGTTATGAACAATGAACAGAATAATGGCGTCATATATTACGAATTATGAATATAATTACAAGACAGATGCATATTTTATTATTTAAATAACTCGAATAAAAGATTACTCGAATTTAATCTATTCTTTTGAGAATAAAATTTTATTTTTTTATATTATTAAAATAGATCAAATTTTAAATACCTACAATAATTACTAATTACAAATAAGAGATGAATCTTATAAATTCTAAACCGATATAATTTGTTTTCATTTTTATTTACATCACACAAGTATACCTCTTGCAAATTCATACATAATAAAATTGTATATTTTATTAAAGTAATTTGAATCTTTAATTTTTATACAATATTTACATAAACAAAAAAATAGTTTAATATTTTGTATAAAATAAAAAATCGACACATAATTACTATTTTTGTATAATATTAAGAATGTAATATTTGTTACGTAATATATGATTATACATTGATAGAAATGTAATATATAGTTCAACGAAGATATTCTTTAAAGTTTACATACATATTTATTCTAAATTTAAATTCAATTTTGTTTAATATTATATAACAATACTTTTCTCTTATTACATGTTAAATATACGTAACTTTTAGCAATTAAGAAAATTTGCTATTATGCTCGTATTCGAATATAATTACGAAATTCATTCATCGTTTGATTTTAATGATTGCTTAAATTAATTACTAGTTAATAACATATTTTACAAGATTTTTTATGAAGAATAATTAATTAATAAATTATGTTAAAAATAAATGACAAAATGAAAAAAATTAATGTTTCTATTATATTCTAATAATGTTAATTTAATTCATCTACTTTTTTATACTACAAGTATAAAATTTTATTAATGTGTAAACTATTGATGATTAAATATGTATATGTTTATATATATACACATATATGTATTTAAAATTTCTATATTAATTATTTTTAATATTTTCTGCAATAATTGTATTCATAAAATATTCTGTTTTACGAATTTATGAGTCAACGTAAAACTTTATTAGAATTTTTGGCAAATATAATGATTGCTTCAACTTATAAAATTAACTACTTGAAATTAGTACATTACGAGACAATTATATATGTTATTAAGAATTGTTATAAAGTTTATATCCATAGAGTATTAAATGATAAAATAATAATTTAGTTGCTAATTTCAATTATTAAATCCTATGAATTAATATACATCTAATTTTTATATACTTTTTATTTTTGAAGTATAAATATTTTAATACTCAGATAAATAAATTATTGACACATATTTTTTCAGATTATATTACAAAAATTTACTCTCATATATTATGTTTTTCATGATCAGTAGAAAAATTAATAAAAGAAATTTATATTTTAAAGTTTTGATTAAATAAAAAATATATATTTTAAATATACGAAGAGATGTGGGATTAGTAGTTGTTCATATGTGATATTCTCAGATAATACGAAAGATATAATGACATAATTATTATAATCCAGGATTTTTAAATTTTTTCCCAATTAAATTAATAAGATTTATGTATAAAGAATATTCTGATATCTAACGAAAATACAATACAATTATATAATATTATTTGAATTTTAAAAAATATATTTTTGAATATTGTGCTTCTATTAATTTTTTTTTAGAATTTTTTATTAACTTAGTAATAGTTATTAATATTACATATATAATTTATATAATAAAATTTTTTTGTATCATGAATCAGTTAACTTAAAACGAATATACTTCATAATAATTAGTTTTTAATAATTTATGTATATTTTTTTATATTGTTATTCCGTAATTTATATTAATTAAAAAAAAATTAATCACATATGCAGAATTTATAAATCAAACGGAAATTTAAATAAATAACTATAACTATTGAACAAGAACACAAAATGTTGTATTTTTTAGGCGAATTTAAATTCTTATTAATTGCAGTCTATTTGATGCAATCTATTCAGGTTGCATCTTCTACATTTTGTCTAATTCGAGATATCTTATAAATATATTTTCTAAAAATAAGATAATAATGAATCTAGCAACAGGAATTAAATTAGTATGGATCAGAGCTAGTCAATGTAAAAGATTAGTTGAAGTAAATAAAAATATTTTGACAAACCCTTAAAAAGTAAATAGCCTGCAAACATTCTCTCACTATATATTTATAGTATACTTTCTGTCAATTCAGTGAGCTATTGAGAGAAATGTCATTCAAATTTCGAATAAACGAACCTAAGAGTGAAATACGTAAAGCGAATGAAGAGAAACGGAGGGATCGAAGAGCAAGCGAACGAGAGATTACGAAAGACCAAGGACCCTTCAACGATGCTCTACGGAATATCGCGAATTCTTGTCTTTCTCTAGAACGCAGGAAAAGTACGAGAGACTGGAATGACTTAGATTCCTATTCCCATAGCTAAAATTTTCTCGTAACTCGGTATTTGTGAATTTTCTAAAAAGGATATCAAATGACATACTTACTAGCATTTAAGCTTCGTAAGTTTTCTAAAATTTATTTTAAAATATAAATACAAGTCATATATGATGAAAATTATTTATGAATAATAAATATAACTTTATATTCCTTAGTTGAATAAAAGTTATGTTTCAATAAAATTAACGTTGAAAATTATTATTATTTAAAATATCCAAGATAAGGATAAGATATTAATCTTATTTTTATAAATCGTACATTTATTAGATTTTCTGAATTGTTCGAAAATTAATTTCTAATTTTAATCTAATTTCATTCGGCTAGAGTATTTTTTTTTAATTTTCGTAGTTAATATGCTATAAATAGCTTTTTATTTTTACTTACAGAATAAATATTTATTTAATCGCCATTTTCTTCCTCGATGAAGTGACGAAGCTCGACATTAATAATTGAAAATATATAAACAAAATAAAAAAATTATTTCTTAAAAGTAGAGTAATAATTAATGATTCTTTTATCTTTTTCCTTCATCCCATTTTTATTTGCTTATCATTTTTCATTATCTGCTAGGATCTTGAAGCATTTTATTTCTGATTTTCGCAACTTTATTACTAGCTTTTCCAGACCTCTGATCCCTCAACTCTCGCGTTTCTTTTTTAACACGAGTTTTATATAGATTTATATATCTCTTGTCGTTGCCTCTTTTTCCAAGCCTCCTTTACGTCATTTCTTCGTCTATTTTCAAGCCTTTCACGGATGAAGTTTCTTTAAGCGCTAGCGAAAACTTGGAGAGATCACATATTTATGACCCTCTGCGGAGATCGCGGGCGATTCGTAAAGCTTTTATTACCGCCCATTCGCCACATCTTCGCATACGCGTACACACAAATATACGTTTAAGTACCGATGCGCAGTTTTAATATAGCGTACATTTTGCTGACTCTGTATCCGCAACATGTAAATTCTATGGGCGTGCATTTACAAGGAGGCAAGTTATCCGCGAGGCAAGTAGAAAAAAAGCTCCAAGCTCTACAAACTCATTTGCAAATATAAATCGATCTGAATTTTCCGGTATGAAACGAGGAATTTCTTTTTTTTGCACAACTTTTGTATTTTATTTTTTGACTGGTCATATTGAATGCTGGAAATGTAGATATAACTGCTGGTTTTTGACGTTTTCGTAAAATCTTGATATTACCTAAGTAGCTCAAGAGATTTCGGGTAAAGTGGGTTCGAAAAGAAAACTAATCTGCTTTAAGTATTTATGTACTACCTTTGAAATATTTCTTTCTTTATTTTTTCACTTTGAACATTGCTTTTAAGTATAGTAAGAATGTCAAATTCTTCAAGCTTAGAATTTTAAGATCTCTAATGGCTAACCTTTATAATCGCGACGTACATTTTTTTGATATATTCGTCGTTAGACGTTCTCCTAAAACAGGTGTCTGATCTGTTTGGTTGATACTTCTGATTAATACTATATATTTATTATGGGATAGTAATTTAGAAGATTCATTTTTGACCATTGCAGATGATTTTTTTTTTATTTTACGTGAAGTCGAGTCGAGATAATTCTATTAAAAAAGTAACACGAGTATTTACCTAAGTCATCGAGGGGTTCTGTAGTTTAACCTTTTATTCCGATATTTTATAATATCTTTAATATATCAAAATTTCATAAAATTATTTTATTTCGTATAATCTATTATTGAATAAAATATCGTTAAAAAATTCATTTTCATGACAATCGAAGGTTTATAAAATTTATAAAATTACATTTTTTTAATGTATTATAAGCTAAATATTTCAGCCTTTAATTATTATATCACAGAAATTATATAAATTTATTAAGTGTACTTTAAAATATCCGAGAAGATACTATTTTAAATTTAGATTTATAATAAAATTAAGATAAAACTAATATAATATAAATATGATTTAGGAATAAAAAATTTATAACATATATTCTTATATTATTATTCTTTTTTAAAATAAATTAATATTTATATAGTAAATATCATAATAACAATTAAAAATATAAACGTGGGAAATTGGTACGAGTGTAAGTATTACTTAATATTAAAACAGATAGTTACAAGTTTTAATACATTAAAATGCTGTCAAGATTATAAAAAATGTAGAAGCGAAATCGCAGTATTCGAAAAAAATTGGATATTACGATGATTTTCGTGACACATTTTCCTTTCACATATATGACACTTCAATTTAGCCACGTCTGCCTCCGGGCTTTCATCATAACCCTTCCATTTTTCTGCGACTTCCACTGCGGTACGTCGTTTTCATTGTCGACCGGTAATGCTCCCCGTCGTTCATTGCTTCTATCCTTTTCTGACTCTTCTTTGCAATCTTCTCGTTTCTTTTTCTATTTCACTTTCGGTAACGTTCCGTTTTCGTAATTGAGAAACGAATCCGGCGACTGCAAAGAGGTAACAGGCGCACTCCCGTGATAAGGTGAATCTGGAGGATCGCCATGTTCCGATTTTTCCGACGCTAGGGAGAAAGGCAACCGCGCGTCACTTGGTCCTACAGGAAGCGATTTAAAGGGGCTACGCGTCGAGAGACGGAAATTCGCAGTCGTAGACGTCCTGGCGGGTCGCCCGAATAGATAGAAAGAGAGACGACCTGTAAAGAAAAGTCGTCCGTTGACTTTCCCTTTCGTTATTCTGCCCTTTTCAACTCTTTTTTTACTTCTCTCTCTTTCTCTTTCTCTCTCTTTCGTTTTTAACCTCTCTTTTTTCGTAGCACATCTTCCGCTCTTATTTGCCGTGATCTCTTTTGTTGCCATCGTGGAGATAGCGACCGAGGGTGAGAAAGAGGTCGAGGAAAACTCGCGCAAATAAACTATTGGACTATTTTGGGGAGAGTTCTTTCAAGAAATTCTAAACTTTTTATGCAAGGAAGGAAAAGAAAAAATAAATCTCTCTAGCGTTATATTACACACTTTTATCGCGGCTGAACGCTTTATTTCTTTTATTTAAGATGAATTTATTATAAACGAAATTAATATATATATTTATTATAACGATAATTTTATGAATTTTTTAAAATTAGATACAAAATAGAACATTTTTAGGAAATTATATCATCTATATATAGTTAAAACATTGTTAAAAAAACATACAATTTATAATTAATATCAAAATATTAATGTTAAATCTTTTATTATTTTATAAATTTAAAAAATTCATGTCTAAATATATACATTTTTATTACACTAAGGATATTACGTTCATATATCCGTAATTAATATGTACAAGCAAAAATTTATTATATTCTCATTAAAAATGTATGAATAAAAATTATTATTGATTAAAAACTAATGTAAATAAGAGTTCGAAAATAAGAATTTTTAACAATACGTAGACTAAAAATTTAATCTGTATTTCAAAATTTTCTTTATTCTTTCTTACAATATTTTTAGAAGCATAAGTTATATACAACTATAAACATTTAATAATTACTATAGTATGTATTATTATTTTATTCGTAAACAAATTTATAAATGAAACATATATCTAAAAAATGAATACGAATAATAATTTTAATTTTAATTCAATATTTTATCTGATTTAATGTTTAAAAACGTTTGAAAATAAATTAATTAAACGATATACATATTGATAAATTACATGTATTAATTGTTATACATGTATTCATAATTTTAATCAATTACAATTGAACATTCCATGTACTTGATTAAATTTATTCTAGAGAAAAACTAGAAAATAGTTACGGGTGATTTTTTGCACGTTTAATAGCTTTCTCATTTATAAAAAGACGCATACGCGTAAAAAAACTAGATACATATGCAAATATAAAAGATAAAATTAAGAATTATAAGCTTTCATTTATATAATTGTAAAGTATTAATAACTATGAATGTTAAAGAAATTTAGTATTATATTTAATCTATCTTAAAGAAAAAATATCCGAAATAAATATGGTAGAATATTTTTATTCATAAAATACTCACGATTATTCATATTATCTTTTGATAATGTCTGGGATAAAATACAGTCTTTCGATTTATTATACGAATGAAACGTAGTTACGTAAAAAAGGAAAAAATGTTCACCCTCTTATGCTTACTCTTATGCCTTACTATTGAAGTAGGCTCGCTGTACGCTACTTTGCCCTACTAAGCGTAGGAAGAGTGACGCATGCACATCGCGTAAAGTGCTCGGTAAATTCAATTTCCCGCGGTGTCAAGTCGAGAAATATTCTTACCACGCAATGGATACTAAAATGTCCAATGCACTTTGCACAAAGTGCGGCGAACCGAGAGACGACACTGCCGATGTATCGTTTCCGGCAAGTTTAAACGCCTACTCACACCCATGAAGAATCTCCCCTGAGCCCGGATTATACCTGGTTGTACTGGACTATAAATAAAATTGAGAGAACAATTTGTTGAATAAATGCATTTTACTTGAGAACGATAACCGCGTATTAGTAAGCTAGTATTCGAAAATTCGAATTCTCATAAATTATATTTCTCTCCATTTTATTGTATTTTTTCTCCATTCATTTTAATCGTAACATTTATAAATAAATGTTTATTCTTTGTATGAAAAATTAATGAGTTCTATTGATTCATTGTTAAAAATTTTGTATTTAAATAATACAACTGACTTATGTACATGAATTTTATTACATCTAATTGAGTTTTAATGTTCTTTTTGGAATCTTATCAAAAAGCTTTTTTGTTTTGCAAGTATTTAGTATATAAATATATTTTCAAATTCATATTATTTTCCATACAGAAAATTTATTGTATAGAATCTTAATTTATTTATAAATATATATATATCTATATATATTATTTTATTGTTAATCAATTTTAGAGAATATAATTATTTAACTAGCGTATTTTATTAATATAAAAAACATTTTTATATTATTGTCTCTTATAACAACTAAATAATAATTATTTTATATTTTGAAAATTTAGTTCTACTTTTAAAGAAAATGAATTAGTAAATATTTGAATTATAATAAATATGGAACATTTACATGCGAGCGTAAAATTTAAACGTAAGATTTAATTGCTTAAATAAAGGTTATAAATATATAACTCTAAAGCATTTTGTTCTTTCCAAAGTTTTTTTAATATAATATTTTTCGAAAACATTCGTATACCTATAAATTATTTTCTTTTGTTAAGAATATAAATTTTGTTATTATTGTATAATATAAGTGTATAATATAATTTAAGAAAAGTGGATATATTTTAAAAGTAATTAAATATCTATCTTCAAATGTTGAAAAGCTTTATAATTAAAACAAAAATTAAAATGTATTAAATCATAGTATATTTAGATTAGGTAGAATTTAATATCTGTTAAGGCATAATTTATAGGAATTATTCGAGATATTTAATAAGCTAAAGTGCAATCATCATGTTTATGAATTGATTTTGTCATATGCTATTTTAATTACCTAAGAGAATATAATGAGAAAATTGTTCATAATAAACATTTATTATAAATGTACGTAAATAATTTATATTTAGAAGATATATTTATAAAAATTTAAAATTCATGATAATATTAAGAAAATAAATAGATTAACATATGCTTAAATATAAATTTTTGTAATCTTTTATGTGTTGTTTAAGACATTATTCAAAATATTTCTATATTAAATTAATTATTAAAATCTTGTACATTGAGAATAAAGTATTAGAATACAAATTAATATTACTAGTGATAGTAATGATATGAAATATTAAAATATATACTTTAAGCCTTATTGATACAATAATTGAATACAGTAAGTAAAAAAATCTGAAATTATAAGAAATAAAGAAACTAATAAATATCTATAATTATACGTTCATGAACTAAGAACTTATATTTTACCAAATATTATAATTTTAATTGATCTTAATCGTTATAAATGGTCTATTAATTTAGTTAAAATTGGAAGTTACAAGGTATTTTATATAACATTAACTGAAAAACTGAAATATAAACATTTATAAAAAAATAAAGAAAGGTATAAAAAAATATATTCAAAAGTATTACAAAAATTTTCAGTATTATTACATACATTTTGAACTTCTTTTTTCTGGAAAATACAGAAACATAAGATTTATATAATGAATTAGTAATACAATTTTAAGTTCCTGATATTTAACAGTTTAGATGATAATAATCACGTTTATTAATATAATAAATGGAATCGATAGATTTCAATTACTAATTTAATATTTTTAATTTATTCTTTATAGTTTATATAAATATAATGGCCAAATAATCAAAATTCACATGTTTTTATATATTATTCACACAATTCTTTAAAAAAATTCTATTATTTTAAATATTATATTTTAACTTTTCAAAGTTGTATATTGAATTTAATAATTTAAATTTGAATTGCTTCTTTAAAAATATCTCTGTTTTTTTAACAATGTCTAAAATTTTATTTTTAAGTTGATGCATATCGAGAAAAATAAATAACAAAATTAATATTTCCATATATGAGTGATTTTTATATTTGTTATTTATATTACGCACTACCTAATATATATATTTAGTTTTAAAAATATCAGAAATATGTTATTTATATTAAGTAATATTTTCATTATTTAGTTTTTTATCTTAATTTTATCATTTAAAAATTTTCTGCTTTTTCTCACGATTGAAGTATGAGTTTCTAAAATCTTTGTACATAAATTTTTTAAAAATATTAGTAGGTTTTTGAAAAAAGTTTTAAACGAATTTTTTGTTATTATAATGTATTGTATTAGTATGTCAACTTGTATAAATTTTAGTTTAAATTTTAAATTGACTAAATCGATCAGAAATTTTATCACTACACGTAAAACTAGGTCAGAAAAGTTTAGTAAAGTTTATTATACTTTTTAATGTTTTCTGCATAGTCAACCGTTTGTTTCCATAGTTTTTTGTATATATAATATTTTACACAATTAATAAATAAAAAGTCATGTACACGTGTGCATGTGTACATATACACATGCGCCAATTCATATTTATATTTATCTATTATTTAGATTATAAATAATTAAGCTCTATCTGTGATAATATCTATCATGTAGATTTTATATACTATTAAAAAAGTTTATACTATCAATCATATTGTACAGCTGAAATTTATTCTTTTGAGATTTCAACTCTTCTCTTATTATACTTTAATTAACAAATTATTCGTAATAATTTTAAAATAATTCTTTAAGTATACATACATTTATACATTAATAATTACATTATTACATAATATTTATTTTATAATAAATATTTTTAGATAACATTTTTAAGATAATTAATTAGAAATCTGTTTTTAAATAAGAATAAAACTTAAAAGTTATTTATCAATTATACAGTTAAAACTAAAAGAATTGTGAGTTTTATATACAACAGTGTTTAAAAATTAGAATGCATAATTTTCTGAAATTTTTGTTTTATCGAATTTTTAAAAAATTTTACAACCGTATATTTTTTTTGATGAATGTGGAATAATTTCAACATTATACTTTTTCTAAATCTTTCGTTCATAAAGTTTAAGCATGAGTTGCTGAATAAATCCACCATAATCTTCTATGTATTTCTCTCTCTCTCCCTTTCTCTTTTCCTCTTTCTCTTTCACTCACACTCTTATAAAAAATGGCAGGTACATGTGAACCTACCGAGCTATATTAGGCCGGCTCAACGACGGATAATCCCCAGGTTTTTCTGTTATTCCAGTAACGTGTATCATTGAACGCGTCAAGTCTATTTACTACAAATGCAGTATTTGACCGTCAGAATCCCGAGTTAAAGTAGAAAAGCTACATTATCCATTCTTATTTCTATACGTTGACGATATGATACCTATATATTAAGAATGTAAAATATTACTCTACGATTGTTTATTTACGACAAAATTCATCGTTCTTACATAACGTATATATTAGTGTATCAATTGCATTGGTATTAGGAATATTATAATATTGTATAATTTAGTATATCTCACCTGGAAAAATAATTATCATAAATTATATTGTTTTTTCATCAGCTCTTATTTTGAGATTTTTATATAAATATTGTGATTACAGTTCATGGAAAAATAGGTGACACATATATATTTAAATCAATTTTAAATGCCTCTAGAAGTATTCGTCGGATTATTCTCAATTCTTTATCGCTGTCTTTCTTTAAACTAAAATAAATTTTTACTTCAATAATTGTTCGTAGTAATAAGAAGTAGATATTGATTTGAAAAGATTATTCTTTTTAAAAATACATAAACATTAAACTTTTATTACTATTTTTTTAAATTTTGTCTCTTTTAAGACTGAATCTTTATTTATTTTATATGATTATTTATTTTCAATTATCTTTTCTTTTTATATTATATTTTACCTATTTTACATTTAAAGTTTTAATAACAACTGTATATCTTTTTAATATAGTAGAGCTGTAAAATATTTCTTTTTACGTCTTAGAGATTTAATAATTAAGGATAGATTTCAACATGAATAATTCTTTGAAATTCATTTAACTGACGTTCTATCAATTTAATTAATTTGAATGATCAATAATACATTTCTAGGATTGGCAATTTGTCGAGGAGTTTCATTCTAGTTTATGCGTTAATCTGATCAACTACCACAATACCTGAATATAGTATCTCATTAAATATATTTTGAATTTAAAATTGAATCTATTTGTTAAAATTTTACATTTGTATTTTTAATTTCAAATTGTATAACAAATGCTTGAAATTTATAAATATTTATTCTATAATATTTAGTTAAAAATCTTAAACAATCATTTACATAAAGGTCAGTTTAAAAAATGAAGTGGGTAATGCTGACATTAAAATTAAGAAAGGGTGATATTAACGTATAAAAAAATATAAAAATTAGTGCTATAAAAAATTTTGTTTGCGTTTACATGAAATATGTAATAGATTTAAATATATCGGAATTTAATAATCATTATTACTAATATAACAATTAATGATGACAATAACATATGTTACTTTAAATTAACCATCGCATATATACATAAAATATTTTTAAGCTGAGTATTTTTATATTTGTATAGCCTCCCAGAAAGTATTATTTTATTAAATAGGTTTTGTATTCAATGAATTAGAAGTGAAGTTTTTAAATATAATGAGTTTCCTTTCAAATTTATATTTTCTCTTTATGATATTTGTGTAAATTATTATTTCATTTCATCTTTTATTAATATCTGTATAACTGTTACTCGTCCTTTTCTAATTTTTTATAATTATGTCAATATTTTTTATCCATTATTTTGAATGTTTCGTATTTTTTATTATTCGTCATTGCTTTCACCATTTAGTTATCGAATATTGTAAAATGATAGACGAGTATTTAGTAAGTCTATTAATTAAAAAATATGAGTGATGGGTTACGGATTGAAGCTTTCGAACTTTAATTGAAGAGAATGACACAGCAAGTAGACAAATTAAATAATAAATAGATACATTTATAGTATTTTTTATTTAGTAAGTTATAATATGATTTATTCAGATTGTAAATAAAGTTAACTATTACTTATTTAATGTCATATAAATGATAAAAATATTTTCTTTTCTATTAATTCATACTTTATATTGTTTTGAAATTTACTTTTAATAAGTTTGCAATGCAATTAAAATAGAACAATTGTTTATTACTATTATTTACTTTAATATATTGATTGGTTAATTAATTCAGCTTTAGATATTTTAAATTATATATTGTACATTGTGTCAAAATTTTTTCTAAATAATAAAAACTCAATAATTTGTACTAAGAATTTAAAATGTGTAAGTATTAACATAATATATTGAAACTATTATTTTCTTTTACATGAATTAATTATCACGACTTTTTAATCTAATTAAACTGTTATCAATGAAATTTATAATAAATTTGTAATAAATTTGGGAATAATTTGAAATTCATATATAATCTATGAATTCATGTCTTAAAAAATAAATTTACCTATAATCTAATAATTGATTTCATTTTTATTTTCAAAATTTCTGTAAATTTTCAATTAGTAAATAATTTATGTTAATATTTGTAGGTAAATGAGTAAGATATTTTTTCTAATATTAAATTTTAGTAAACTTACATTCAATTTCACATAATCTTTGGATCAAAAATCACAGGAAAAGTTTTTTAATATTCGCTACAGAAAGCAGTTTGCTAAAATGCTAATGTGAACATCTAAAAAGATAATTATAGAATATTAGTACCCGTTTATTCTTCTCCGTTCTATGGAGACATGCAGTTGTAACTACTTGCGAGTACGGTTCACTGCACGTAGTCATCACCTTCTGTTCAAGAGCTTAGGAAAGAGAGAGAGAATAATAAAATAAATAATAAAATAATAAAATAAATAAATAATCTAATTTTTATCGAACTCAGCAGTGTATAAGAAAAAGATATACTTTATTATATACTATAGACGAAAATGAAAATATTTCTTCTAAAAGTAGCTTTTTAAATTAAATAAGATGTACAGTATAAATTGCCTTTTTTTAGGAGGAAGAAGTCATAAACATAGTTGTTTTAAAGCTTCACTTAGTAAATACTTTACTTAAAAGCAATTTTTTCATGTGTGCTATGTTTGTTTAAAGGTAAATATTTAAATTTATATTAATTTTAATTAAAAAAATTTTTACTGTTTCTGCATGTATAGAAATGCATATGCTGTATAATAATGCTTGTGAGAATAATGTTATGTATTACAAGCATGACTTTTCGGATTACATATCTCTAAAATTTTAAATTATGATTTTTCTCCTTTATTTATCTGGTGAATGTGAATTGTAATTGTAATTACTATTTTGAAAATTCTATGAAATTAACGTTTAAACAAAATTATTTATTTCGATATATTTCTAATAAGCTTTTCATTTAAACATGTTTTTAAAAAAAAACTTTATTCATAATAATTTAATAAATTAAATCTGATAAAGGAAAAATATTATACCGTTTATATATCCAGAAAATTCAATATTGGGAAAATCTAACCGGTCTTTAATATTTTGTATAAATTATAGATACCATTTAACGTGCACAGTTTTTCAAGTTTAATTTAATTGTACTCTCAGTTCATAAATAATTTATTTATCGTTTTATTATATATCTTTTGCAATTTTGATTGTATATAAAATAAAAATTATTCACTAGGATTATGTTTAATATGCATTAGTACAATTTAATGAGAAAATAAAGTTTTATAATTTCAATTTGTTTTTTAATATTAGTGTATTAAAAAATGAACATTAAAAAGAAGAGTGAGGGAAAGAAATAGAAAGAGAGCACGAGCAAAAATGATGGAGTAAGATTGTAAGAAATGAACTAATCAAGGAAAGAAGTGTAGTTTGGTAAGAAAAATATTGGCTAATAGTAAAATGTATTCAACACGAGAAAGTTTGAACACAAATTGCATAAATGAGAATCGATGCAATCTCTTCTTCATTTTTGTTCTCTCTCGTACGGTCTTGCTGTCTATCTTTCCTCTGAAGTACCAGAGATACATTCTAATTTCCTGCACAATCTACTCTATTTCCTCACCACAAGCTTTCGATGTCCTTTCGCTTTCTTTTGGTTAGACTAGTTTGACAGACTTAGGTCGTTCATCGTTGTATTTTTTCTATTTATAACTTTTCAAGACTCAAATCATGAGGAGCATGAGTAATCGCCGCAAATAATACTCTGCTTATCCATTTAAAATATTCATTTCTTCCGACAGTTATAATTCCGGTATAGTAGAAAGTTATGGATTATTATAATTAACACTTATTTATTTATGTCTAGTTAAATAATTTAGAATACATTTTTATATGAAGAGGTGAGAAATATATTACACTGAAATCTTAAACTATGAAGTTTATATTTTTAATAAAAGTAATTGCACGAACATCTCCTTTGCTCTGAATACAGATAAAAGTTAAATTTAGATTTTATAGGTTTAATTTCATATAATTATTTATATTTAGAATTTAAAGAATCAAAAAACTCATTAAACAATATCATAACAAGTTATATCCAACTTAAAAAATAAAATAGTCAATTTTTTAATTTTACTTTTTTCTAATATAGTATCTTAAAAATATTTTTTAAAAGCTCCGACAAAATATCAAAAAAATTATAGTTATAACATATTGTTATTAGCTGCACTTTAAATTTTAAATAAATTTTTCTTGAAATTTTTTTTTTGGAAAAACTCAAATTTATATAAAAAATTTATTTAATTATTTTATTTGTATAAAATCTAATACTTAAAAAATAATAATAATTTTATTTTAAACTTTTTTTTAAACAAGACAACCACATTTTTTATTAGAAAATAATTCTTTAATATTGTAAAATAAACAAAAATTAATTTTTTATAAAAATTAATTTTGATAAATGTATTCTAACAATATGTTTATATTTCATAAATTAATTAATAGCATTTTATTAAATATTTTGTATTAAAATAAAATTTTGTATTAAATTAAAAAAAAGTAAAAGTATAAACAAAATTGTGTATTTTTAAATTATAAGGCAAGTATATGTATCAATATCATGTTATATATAATTAAATCAAAATTATGAGAGTTTACTTATTAGTCGTGTTTTAAATATTGACATTTATTTACATTAAAATAAAAGAATTAAAAATAAATACTTCGGTCTAAAGACGAATTTGGGTGCATAACGCAGATTAGATCTAATCTTGTTCGAAACCTTGTAATTTTTAAGATAGTTTATTGGTGCGTATGTTGGAAAAGTGGTAGCATACTATTGACTCGTATATTTCTTAAGGTGAATGTTGTGTTAATATTACTATCATTTATTACTGATAGGAGAGAATTAAGTGCACAATTTTATCATGAATTTACGATCTGTTTTGTATTTATTTCGCTAGCACTTAATCAATAAAGAATTAGTTCTTTATTTTTATAATTAAATATGTAAAATTCTAAATATATAAATTTCTAAGCTTAAAAAAAATTTTCATAATAAATTTAATATAATATTTAATATTATATAGGAATTTTTTACATTTATATTTATTTTTATATTATTAGAAATACATTTAAAATTGATGCAATATTATTTACGAGCATCTTAGTATGTTTCAATAAACATAATTAATTAAGAGCATTAATATAAAAATTCTTCAAAAGTTTTATTAAATAATTTTGATAAATGCAAACTCAAATATAATTATATTTATATGTATAAATCCCAAAGGAGTCGATAACTAATCCAGAAGTTTGTTATATCATAGGAAATTTCCAAAGTAACGAACTTCCATATTTTATGAATTACTATTTCCTTTTTTAATTTATTTAAAATGTATATAAATATATCTTTTAAAAATTTTATTTTATTTTAGGCTGAAACTTTGCATTTAAATTTGAATTTGATTGTAAGATTATATGAGTGGAGCATAGTCAAGTAAATTTTATATTCAATAATGATATTGATGATATTTTCATAACTTTTCTTGTATATAAATTAAAAAGATTGTATTTTAGTAATTTTGTAAGTTTCACATATTTAAGTAGTAAATATTTGCATTTGAATATATCTTAGTTTTATTTCATGTTTTTGGATTTTTTTTTCTGTTTGAATTTTATACAAAAAATATTCATTTAGTTCATTGATAAATCATAGCATATACAATATACTTCTCACTTTTTATAATAAAACATGTAACCTGTAAGAAGGCGATCGCTGTATATAATAGCATATTAATCATAAGTAATTATTACATGTAAAATCATTGTTTATTATGATTGAAAAAAACAACAATATTTTATTTATTGGATTTAAATAAATAAACATTTATATATTATTAATACTTAATAATTAATACTTTAATAATTAATACTTCTCACCTTTTGGTATTGTATGTTAAATTAATATTTACATGAATATTTCTAAAATTTTTGAATTATAAATAAGTTATATTAAGTAAATTTTAATTAATATTTTGTTATCCATATAACTTTTAATCGGATCACAAAATATAAAGGAATCTTTTTCTATAAATATTTTATTAATCCAATAAAAATAAGAAAATTAATGCGAGAGAAAAAAATCTTTATTATCCGAACATATCGAATTTGCTACGGTTTACGAATTCTTAATAGACTTTTACATTCTGCGACTTTACTAAGTTTCCTTCTCGCATTGCTCCGGTTGTTGACTTGATAAGATTTTTTCTTATTGTTGTGCGAAGAATCGAGCCTGCATCGATAAAGTCTTTATGATTCTACACATATACATGCAATGCCAAGATTATCGGCATATTGTACGGTGTGCAGACTTCTTTTTTAATAAAAGTTTGGTAATGTTTCTAGACGAGCTTTGGAAGGTGTATATCGCATAAGACAAAACAGAAGAAAATCAAGGAGAAAAGAGAGAGAGAGAGAGAGAGAGACAGAATAATGTGAGAAAATTGTTGGCGTACGTACGTTTACGCTTTACACCATCATAAAAATCGAAAAACTTTCGCAGTTTCCTCAACATCATCGTTACCTATGCAGTTTCTTCTGCTTCGTATAGCTGTATACACACACAGGACTTAGAAGTCCTTTTTTTATAGAACTTGAGTCACCCCCTCTTTCTTTTTTCATTTCAAAGCGGTAAAGTGACTTTGTCAATTTTGTGTTTTTTTAAGTTCAGTGCGCTGAGGTGACTCTTCCATTCTCTCGTTTGCCTTCCTTCCCTCACGCGAAATTTCAAGTAAAGCGGTTTCTTCCTCCCTCGTGTTGGCTTCTTCTTTTCATTCTTTCGACTTTTCTTTTTTCGCTTTCTTTTATGCACCTAGAGCTTTGTCATTTCCATCTGGTTCTTCGAGCTGCGGGCTTTTTTATTTTGTTTCTCGCCTCGCATACGCTTTTAAGGCTTTCTCGTATTTTATATGCTGTCAACAAGACGTTAATTTTCTCTCACAAAGGATCGTTTGTAGGTGAGCTTTTGTTATACGCGTCAGTCTTTTTTCTTTTCTTTTAACTTAGTTTATTTTAGATCTCATGGCTTTGTATATAATTATATTGTTGCTTTCAGAAATTATTTTTTTTATAGAAAATTTAAAAAAAATGATTATGACTTAGAGGGAAAAGAGTCGATAACTTTATTTAACTAATACATTTTTATTATAAATAAAATCAAACTAAATTGACCAAATAAATTTTTATTGCATACGATTATATTTATTAAATAAGAATTTTTTTGATATCGATGTTTCTTAAAATTGATAGAATTATATAAAAATAAACTATATTGTTGAATTTAATTTTCATTTATATACAATAATTAGTACAAATACTTATATCTTAAAAATAAAATGGTAGTAATATTTTTAAGATTTAAATAATTCAACATACTTTTATCATTTCTACAAAATAACTTAAGATGTAAAATTATATCAATAAAATGAATTACATACCTTTAAAATATTGATATAGAAAAAGTAGAATAAGAAAATTAGTGATTTTAGTAATTTTTTCGTGCATTTTAAACGACGGTAATGACCAAAAGAGTAAATTAAAGGCAAAGGTGCAAGGGTAATTGCAAATCAGGTTGTAAAAAAAAAGTTTTCGCACTCCCTCGATATTTATCAGGTGTAAAATTAAATTTTAGCTCCTCTTTTGTTTGAACGTATTTTCATTTTCCATTTTCAGTGTCTTCCTTTCTCTAGTCGTCACGTTTGTGATTCATTTTTCGTATTCAAAGCAAGATGCAAGCTAAAAAACTGCACCTATTCAAACGAAGCAGACTGGTTGACTGCATATACTAAAAAGAGGAATACGAAAACCATAAATTCCAAAGAATAAAGGAAAAGAATTTATGTATCTCAAGTTGAATTAATACATTACAAATGAGTCAAATATTTTAGATGGATTAAATTGACTTTGTTATTACGTAGATGTTAAATTAATTCTCATTCTCAAAGATAATAACAAATATATGTTGTAGATTATGAATTAATTGTATTATCTAATATAAATGTAGTATATAATTTCTATAGCTATAATTATTTACTACATATTATTTTTTGTTTATATTGATTTTAACTTTAAAATTATTCAAGTAATAGTGAAATGAATATTTTAATTACATATATTTGTAAACTAAATGAATGCTGTAAACAATTTTCGAAAATTTTTTTCACGAATTGATTCTTTTTCATTATTTTAATACGTCTTATAATATGTTTAAAAAAATTTTAACAAAGTGATTTTATAAAATAAATTGTAAAAATGATCTAATTATTCATTTAAACGTAAATTAGGTATTTCAAAATTTTTTTAAAAAAAATTTTTAATTTTAAATATGATCCAAATTTTAATTTATATTTGAATAATTAGTCTCTGTAGAAATTTTTTCAAAAACCGTTAATCTAAAAAATCAGATTTATGAAATGTTTTTTTATATTGTAACGGAACTTTTCAAGTGTTATATAGAGTTCGACGATTTCTTTTACTTTAACCCGATCCAAATTTTGCCAATAAAATGAAACTTGTAAATAGTACTTATTTCAAAGTCTATATGCTATACTTGTATGTTTCGCATATACTGGTAGTAATATTAATCGATTAAATTGTGTTATATGGATTATGATGATGTTATTTAGGGTAAGAAGCTTAATATTAAGGGAAATTAATATAATAATTAAAATCAACTCAAATATATTTATGTGTTTGAGAATTTAAAAATACTAAAAAACTGATTTACAAATAATAATAATGACAAACATAGATTAGTAAAAAATATACAATTTTTTAGTTATTTGCATCATTTTCTTTCTTTATCTTTCTCATTTTATCTCTTATATCTATAGGCAACAATATTTTAAAATCAATGCTGGTGTATATTAAGAATTAGTACACCAATAAATCATAAGTATATATTTAAAAGATAGCATTATTTTCTACTGTGTATTATCTTCCTTTCTTCTAATTTTCAATATTATTTTAATCATCATTTATCACTTATCTTTGGATTATCTAATCATATTATTTATATATTGATATTTATAGTGTGGTAGTATTATTAAAATATGGTTATTATATTACCATTTATATTTACTACATTAAAATTTAAACAAATAAATATTTTTTTTTAATCTTATATATCTCTAAAATTTATTATATATTATACTTTAAATAAATATTTTATTTTGTATTTTATTTAAATATTTATGTCATAAGTAATTTTATTAGTGTTTTATAAATTTTAAGAAATGCAAGAAAAGAGCAGTTGATATTTGCATAGTTTTTCTTAACTTTTGCTGATACGAGGTAATATTTAACGATTATATAGTTGTCTATACAATTATCTTATTAAACAACTGTTAGTATTACATGACATGCAAAGTAAATATATAAAAATACTATGCAGTTTATAAATCTTAGTATATCTGAAAAGAAATGAAAGAGAGGAACAGAAATGTAAATGTATACAAAGTAAAAGGAGATATTATTTCGCATTAGACCATCGGTGATTCAGAAACTTATATAGTTTTTTTTGGGGATAAAATGCAAATTTATCGTTCTTTCTTGCCTACTGCAATAGAATTATCGAAGCTTGCTATTGCCTCTCCCATGCTTGGTCGTAGTTTGGAAGATTGTTGCTGTTGTGTTAGTAGGGTTGCGCTCTCTCTGTTTCTTTTTTCTTGCTCTTTTTCTGGGCTGAAAGGAAGACCGCCGTCGCTTGTTGTTGTTAAAACAGATGAAACGGGAGGTTTCCCCTCCTCTAGAATTTATATCGCGTAACAAATGGCCGTTTAGAGGTTGGGCAGCCTTATCCTTAGGGAAAGAAAGGGCGAGGGAGAGAGATAAAGAGAGAGAAAGAGAGAGAGGGAGAAAGAAATCCTTGTGCAAGGTAAACCACCCAAAGAAACTGGATGCGCTAGAACGAAACAGCAGAAGGTGCTTCCTCAGATATAGTCCAAGGAAGAAAGATAGAATAAGGTCGATATGAGTGGAGTATACTATTTTGCTTAAGAATAGATCTCGCAAACTCGAAAAGCATCGCTCGAAAAAATTCGTCTATATAGATTTCGCTTCTATGAAATATTTTACAAAAATATTGTTCATGATTTTGTAGAGATAAGCGTATATATTATAAGTAGACTATGATAATAAATATTTCTTCTTTTAATAAAACCAAGCTAAAATAAAAAAAGCAGTTTTTTAAATTTTACAAATTTCAATGTAGAGTACATTTTTTAATCGAAATAAAGATGGAAAATTATTAGATAATATAATTCATATTATATCAAACGTTGTTATTATTCTTTTATTTATTAAATAGTATTTGTTAGTACTGCTTTATCATTTCTAAAATATTTTCTATTTCAGGTGATTTAATGGTTCATAAATAAATATTGATCAAAGCTATGCCAATAATAGATTTTACAATAGGTAAGTTTTAAACTTTAATAGCATTTTTTATAATTACGATCAAAGATTTTATTTTATCTAATAAAAGTGTTATAAATTAATCTATAGAAAAAATCAGTAATAATATGATTACTTCAGTATGGTTTTAAATATATTTGGTTTTAATGCTAAATTTGTATAAAGATTTTATTTTATTTACATAATTTGAATGAAATATACCGACATTTTATAGTTACGAAAACAGTTGAATATTATACTGATTTACATAATTTTATGATGCGTAGTGTAATCAGTTATTTTCAATATATAAAATAATTTATATTTAATATTTGAACTCTGTAATCTCTTTAAATGTGTATTTAAAATTTTGTTATTTTAATTTTCAAACATTCTATTAGTATAAAAATTATAAATACGATAAACGAATTTAGAATTTCATCAATTAAAAATTTTAACTTCAATACTCATAAAAGTCTATTTTAAATTAGAGAATAAAAAAAGCAGTATAAAATGGGTTAATTCTTAGTAAAACACGAAATAAAAAAAATTCTCGTAATAAAGGTAATGTACTGAAAATACGAGTACAAGTTAAAACGATGTAAAAATGCATCGTATGCGAGAAAGAGTGAAAAAAAATCCACAGAGTTGGGAATGTGCGGAGCGAAAAAAGGTAAAAACACAAGAAATAAGGGGCAAAAATGTGGAGAGGGAGAAAGAGACAGTAAAATAAAGCGGGTCACAGAGAGACAGAGAGAGACAGAGAGACAAGAAAATAGCAAATACTAAAACGAAAAGAAAAAATAAAATATAAAAATATATTATTTTAGATTAGGTTTCAAAAATTTGTTTAAACTCAGTCATGTATTCATTGGATTTAATTTATTTTAAATCGATAATTTTAATATGATTCGTATAAAAGTGACATTACCATACAAGTTCACTCGGTAAATAACTTTAATGAAATTTGGTTATTGATATGTATTTTTGGAAAGGTAAACAGTTTTTTATATAGATTATATATCAATATTTTTATTATCCTCTTTTACTGTGAAGAGTTAATTATTTTCTTAAACGATAAAATGAGTATGATAACGTTATTTTCTTTGTTAAAGAAATTATAGATAGTTAGTACTTAATTTTATTTAATTATAGTTTAAAGAACGCTATATAAACTTTAAATAAAATTTATTTTAAAAAATAAGTCTATGTTAACAGTGTAGTATTTGTATAAGATTTAAAAGCTGTAAATTAATATATGCAAAGAAAATTAGGAAGGCGAATGAAATTTTCATTATAACATTAATGTTTGAAGAATAAAATGGAATTATTATTATAAGGAGTATTCTTAGGGTTTCTAAGATTAAATATGTACAATTTACGCTCTCAATTGGTTGATCAGACCGGTTAATACAATTCACAGATCAATTATATTTTGTATGTACAGTATAGAACACAAATAAAACTGTATATATAGAATATTATTTTGAACCCTTGAATATATTATGAAAAGTAATAGCAATCTAGTAAAGCATGTGAAAGATATTCTTTTGTTTACATATATCAATTATTTACTTATACATACTTATAAATTCCAAAGAATTTCGATGCAATATAGATGCAATATATCATAACAGTATATAATTTCATAGAAATTTTATTATACGGGTGTGTAATGATTATTGTTAATTCGATTTATATTTATTCATAAATGAAAGTAAGCAATGAAGAAGTAATAATTGAATCACATTCATAAAAATGAAAAATTGAGAAGAATTTAGAAGTTGAATATTTTAAAAATAAATTTTTACATGCATATTATCAAACTTATTCGTATTATAATATATTGTGTAATATTACATTTTTATCTTTAAAATACACGATAATGAATATTCTTTTATTTATTTACCTTAGATAAATATACATTCCTAACTTAATATATGGAAAAATTGATTATAAAATAAATGGTAATGGCTGGAATGGCGTAATATATGTACATAATAGATAAAAGAAAATACAATATACTTTAAAGCCGTATATACCATGAAAAAAGAACGAGTAACTGCATGCAAGCTGTATCGACAGCAATTATGCTAAGATACTCATCTCTGTATATTCGTAACCGTATCAGCATATCGAAGAATAACCGGCTTAATGTCTTTTTGATGAAAGCTGTTCTGGTGTGCTATTGTTCGCCTGTGATTAATGAGATTATAATGTCAAATTACAAGGAAAACGAGAAAGAGCAAAAGTAATGTTTTGGGATGATATTTTTTTTTAAAAGTAGCTCTTTTACGATGACAACCATATGACATCTTATGTACAAAATTATTTTTTTTTAAATATCCGATACTCCGTAAGAAAAAATAGGGTAATGTGCATTCTTATGGCATAAATGCAGGTAAATTAATTCTTTTAATAACTTGCAAAATAGATATTGTTGTTTAACAGTGTAATCATAGATAATAATAGTATATTAAATCTTCTTCTAGTTACAAAGTATGTGGAGTTAGATTAGAGCGTTTGATAAATCATGAATTTTTTATTATTATAGTTTGATACTTTAAAATATTAAATCATACAGTACAAATAAGTACAAATGAAATATTTATATATTGTTTTAAAATTCATTTTGATAGAAAAAGTGTAATTTGGTTGATTTCTACTTTACACTATTATATTGTAATTAATCTAATATAAATTTAAACTTTGATTTCGATGAGTTATTTAATATATTTATATTTTTAATAATGTAGAAATGTTTGTTTCTTATAATAATTTCTTGCTTTTCATCTTCGGTTAGTTTGCTCGACTTATTTGTAAAGCTACGTAAACTAATCTTGCTTTATATTTAAGAGAGAAGATGAAGGACTAAATTCACTGTATACTATGAGAATTATGATAATGATATTTAAACAAAAGGAAATAGGGAAAAATATTAGTAACATTTTGTATTAAAGAGAGAGATTCATAAAATATTGATTATAAAAAATAAATAATACGATAAAAATATAAAAATAAAATAAAATAAACAAAAAACATAAAATTTATAATAATGATTAATATCTGGATAATTATTCAAATTTTTTATATAAATATTTATTCGATATTTGGAGGTTATGAAGTTATCGTTGCATTGAAAGTAAACATAATTACAAAAACTTGTTTTTTTTCATCAAGTGTTATCAATGATAATATTTAATGATCAGTGTATATCCAAAATATTGAATTTTGAAATATAATTTGAAATTTCAAAGTATGAATTATATGTTTGTATGTATATATAATAGAAAATATTCTGTATGAATATTTATCATTATTAGAGCACGTCAGTTTTTGTTGTTATACGAATACGAATATTTTAATAAATAGAACATGCTAGAAATTGATGAATAGAATAAGTACTTAGTGATGTAAAGTTATTTATATAAATTTTGAATGCTGAAAATATATAAAGAAGATTGCTTTTTAAAAAAAATTAATTTACAAAAAATCTAGTTTTTGCATCTACGTTTTGCACATGAATATAATAATCTCAAGCATCATAGAAAATTTTATTGGTAGAAAGAAGAATCCTGCATATCAATCGGATCATCCAATAAGAGCTAAGTACCAATTCCATTGCAAAGGTTTGAACAGTTGTTAAGGAGCCTTTACTTGAAATTATTTTTAAATTTAAAATAGTTATCGTAATATATAGAAGTTTACATGGGATACATTTAACGTTAACTAATTATAAAATTATGAGTTCGAACTTACAGTATTTCGAAGTTTTCATTTAGTAATCCAATCTGATAATGTACAAATAATTTATAATAATTTGCTATTGGTTAAATAATAAAATATATTATTTTTATATATTATTAAAAATTATTAAAAAATATTAGAAAATTTGTTCTTGAAATGAGATTTATTACTATTTTCAGATTGGATACAACATATACAATCAATTTAACTCTCTTTACTTTAGGATTTTTAAGTTAACAGAAATGGTTACTTATTTATATTATAGTGTTTTCAATTTTATTTTTCAGTATATTTTTTATTTCTAATAGTGTATATTATATTTTAAAATATTATAAATTGATTAATTAATTTTTGAATAGTTTTGAAAAAAAAACACAAATATTAATTCAAATAAAAAACATACAATTTTAGACATTATTTGTGAAATATATTAAATAAATAGCGAAAATTAATATATGATAATATTTTGTACTTAATAATAGTTAGAGAGAGAGAGAGAGAGAGAGAGAGAAATAAAAGAACTGAATAAAATGCATAACATATATTCACGTTCTGCTGCTTTATGTAAATTGCAAGATGCATCATTTTGAACTCTAATAATATTTATCATTTGTACATTTAAGTTAAAAAATTGAGTTCTCAGTTTTTCAATTTTTCTTACTTTGCTGTTATGTGTAAAGTTTGCGTATATACTTTTTATATATTTTTTAAAATTCATTATATCTTTATTATTTTGTAAGTTTTATTGAAGATATAAAATTATATTTTATGTGAAATATACCACTTACAAAACTTATGGTATATAATATCATAATTTTATTCTATGAATCATTTAGAAGGTGTAAGTAATTTTAAGACTTACTATGCTGTTTTAGAAAAAGTATTTTTACTATATATCATTTAAATTGCGATAGAATTCCTAAATATGTTGTCATAAATTTTAAAATAATAATTATTTTTAAATGTAAGAAAATATATATTAATTTAATTGTTAAAAGAAAAAATTTATGATGTCTTCATCAAAATTATAAAAATAAAGTAAAAAGTGTTATATTTAAATTACATACGAGAATCTGTAATAATAACTCATAAACATATTTATTATATTATTTAAAAGTATTTAAAACAAAAAATTTTATTTTTAAATTCTACTTTGTACTATTTATAAATTTATAATTTTTATTTTTAATTTATGCATAGAATTCTGCATATCTTTTATTTATTAATGTTTTTATTATATAGAAATACATAATGTATTAAATTATTTTTTAAAAATAGATATATATGTTTATTTTATTTTAGATATGATACATAAATTAATTTAACATGAATTAAAACTTATTTTCATAGAATTTATTTTATATAATAAAAGAGTAAAGTAAAACGTTTTCGCTTTTTTACATTGGTATGAAACAATTCATATAAATTACTGCCTGGATACATAAAAAGCCTTGATTTTCTTTTTCATTTTTTATTTTATATTTACTTTTATTTTTTTCCCTTATGATATCACTGATAAAAATCGTTTATCAGACAAATTATGATTCTTTACTTTCACGTTAATAATAAGAATAATTTTATAGTAGATATTCCTATTTATATATATAATATTAAAAATTATTAATTATATATACATGCGAAAAAGAAATTAACACTTCTATTTTTAAAATTTCCTTATTATCTGTATTAAATATTTAAATTGATATCCTTTAGTTTTTTACAGATTTAATTATTTATATTTTACAAAATTTTATCAATAAATATAAATTATATGAGTATGCAATAAATATATATATTAAATAATATATTAGTTTTCTACTTATCAGTAAAGTACAGATAGTTAATAATTAATAAATGTAGATGATTATTTAGCATATATTGTGGTGATATCGAATTAAAATAATCTTTTAACTTTTTGATAAATTCAGTATTGATATACATATAAGATAATGTATCTAACTTATATAGTCTGATTTTACAGTCGACTATTAAAACTGATAAAGAGTTTGAAAGATTGCAGATGTAACTAAGATTATTCATTTAATCAAAGAAAAGACTGGAGAATTACACAATGTCATAACAAAATTTTCTATCTTTAAGTAAGCAGAAGAATGTCAAAAAAGACGGGAGAAAAAAGTATACAACCAATAAGGTCATTGTAAAAAGAAAATTGTATTTTTTACTTGATTTATGTATATATATACATACATATATAATAAGATGACTTTAGTTATATCTACTACTCATTAGTATTAAGTAATTATTAAAAATTTTCCTTAGTTCAAAATAAATTAATCTTATAAATAAATTTGTTTGAAGTTATTGAAACGAGTTATATCAATGATAATTAATTTTAACTAATAATTTGTTCCAATTACACATTTATTATTTTAGCAATATAATCTAGAATTATTTACTTTTTATCTTAATTAATAAAAATTTTGAAATTTTGTATTGAATTATTTTCGCAACTTTAAATAAGTATAGTAGCATTGCCTAACCAATGTCAATAAAATGATCGTTATTTAAGCTACTACCTTAAGTCAAATAAGAGTTATACTCCGTAAACTTATTCAATGATATGGATTATTCCCATCTACTTTAAAATTTGAATAATATAATCGTATACAATTATATATTATTCTTATAATTCTATGTTATTTATCATGTTTAAGAGTTCATTTCATGTCTATATTTCGTGGAAATTAATTTCAATTATCTAATTATAATAATTTCATTTTCATAAATTCATTTTTGTCATGTATCAAACGTATATTTAAATATCTGATTTTCAAGAATACATAAAAAGATTTTTTTATTAAAGTTATTACTTATTAATTTTATGAAATTTTGTATCATGATATACATTAAAAATTAATTTTTAAGATTTTACAGTCTTATGATTATTTCCATAATATTAAAAGTTCCTGTTTTACTTTTATAGAATTAGTTATTAAATTATAAAACTTTATTTAAAAAGCTCTATGGAAAATTACAAAAGGAAATAATTTGAATATTTTTTCTATTTTCTTACAAAACCTATAATTGAAATCAATATAATTAAAACTCATATATTTTAATGGATGATATTACATAAAATCATAGATTTAATCTGTATTTTTTAATATATAAATTAAATTAAATTCTTAACCTTCAAAATTAATTTTTTTAAATCCGTACGTATCAGAATTTAATTTCTTTTATAGTTTTAACGAAATAACGGAGTTAAATTACATTAAACTTTACGTGCTTTACAGGTAAATAGTAAATTATTTAATTTATTTAACATTTTTCCGAGTGGTTAGAATTGGTCAGGTCCTCTGCTCTCAATTACATTAATTTATTTCATTTTTAAAAATATAAAAAAAACACGAATACATCTTATTAATTAAAAATTTAATTTCATTTTATAATGCTTTTTTATGATACTATAAAGAAGTGCCGTGTCGATGTTAATATTTTATAGATAAAAAAGAAGTATAAAGCATTTAATATTTTTCTACCGTTTTTTGAAAATTTTTTATAATATTTTTCAAAATTCATTTATAATTCTTTTCTCTTAGACATTCGAAAATAGAATGATTCTTTTACTTATTTACTTATATCAAATGAATTTTCCATGGGATCAACAATTTTTTGCTCAGAAAAAATTCATTAAAATATATTTACTACATCGATAATTTTTTTAATAAGATCATTTTTATTTTTATCTTATTTTTTTGTTTGATTAAGCGTATAAATTATATATACTTTTAACATAAGAATGCGCAAGTTTTACAATAAAATGATATTATTAAAATAATTAATTTTCTTATATGCATAATATATATATCTAACATGAATATCCACATTAATAATAATAATAATATCAATATGCTTTACAATGGCATGATATATCTGTTCCGAATTTCTTAATAAATTTATATATTATCGTATTAATTCTTCAATTTGCACTTATTGTGGTCAATTGATTTATTGTTTTTTGTGTTGAATCTATTTGGTATAACTTAAATTGGTTTCATTTGTATAAAATATTATTGTATTTGAAGTAATTTTTAACAAATTAAGTTTATTTCAGCATTTTTATTTATTGGTTGGATATAGGGGAAATGTATCTTTTATATTATTGTAACCATGTGGCAATAGTTTGAATGACACGTCGTTAGTTTTTTCTATATATTTTTATTGTAAAGTATAAATTAAAAATTTAGTAAGATTTATTTGAAAGATAGTTTTGTATTGAAAACATTACCTGCAAGTAATAATATTTAGAATCTCTTTTTAAAGTAAATATTTCTTCGATAAATTATAAAAATATTTTGTATCATAAGTATAAAGTAAGTTTATTTATCTTATTTTTGAGAAAAAACTTTAGAATTTATTTGTATTAACTATAAAAAAATATATATATATATATAATATCATAAATTTGATAAATACTTGTAATCAAAGATTTTTAGAATGCTGTTATTTATTTTCTTAATTAAATTATTATTTCGATAAATTTGTATTATAAATTTGTATTACTAATTATAATTATAAATATTTAAATAATTTTTAAAAAATTACATACGTTTTTTTTTTCATTTTTTTGTATAGATAAATAGTTTATGTATTTATTTCATAAATGTTATTGTTTATTACTTATTCCTTAATATGAATAGCTTTTAATCATAATATAAAGCTTTTATTTTTTAATTTTTAAATTTAATGTAAGAAATAATAAAATTATTAGTTTTGAAGCAAATGAAATATTCTTAAGAGATTTATCGAAATAAAGCACATTATTAATTGCTTTAGTAAAATACTACAGTAAAGTTTATTGTCGCCTAATATTCAGATCTCTTTCATTCATCTTTATTACATCCTCGTTTTTGTATAATTATTTATAAATGTTGATCCGACTTCCACCCGTCCCTTTCTATATGTGCATACATGTACACATTCGTGTACATATATTTCTATTTCACTATCTAGTAGCGCATGTCGAGTCATTGAAAATCCTAGGATTATGTGTACACCACATGGATATACTTGCGAGGTTCGCCTTACGTCTGCGCGTCTGTTCGCTTCGAGCTCGCATGTTATTCAAATGCCAGGATTACCAGTGGATGTCGGCTCGCCTACTCTCCGACAGCCGGTTTGTGCCAGTGGCAGTCTGCTACGAGACAGCGAATAAACCCTTCGCTTTTCTCAAGTTGGTATCACTCGTTGCATTGATAATTTATTACGATTTGTTATCGGTATTGATAGGAATTATTCATTAGCTATCCAAACTCTTTATAAATGCATGTTTTTTAATTTTTATATTAATCAATTTTATTTTAATAAATTTTGTATCCAAATTTTACATTTGCAGTAGATATGTTAAAGTTTGCAAAAATGTTAAAATTTTAAATATTTAATGTTTTATTATTAAAAATAGTAGTAAAAGTTTTGGTTTTTTCAAAAAGTGCTCATTTAATTATAATAGATAAAACGAATAATTTACTGTTTAAATTAATTAATTATATAATCAAATATATACAGAAATATTAATTAATTCAAGATAATATTAGCCGCTAGTGCTATTTAATAAATTTTATTATTTTCGATGAAGTTCTTATTATCTAATCTGCTTATTTAGATCAATACCTTTGTTATATATTTTTTAATACATCACTACTTAATAACTACATATTAATTTATGATTAGCAATATCTTTATAGGCTTCATGCAGTTAGAATTAGATATTTTGATATTGTATTTAGAGTTTTTATTCGAATAATATTATTCCATTTTTACTTTTATTTATGTTATCCAAGTTTGGTCGGTTTAAAATTCAAACCATTGGATACATTTATTACGTAAATCATCTGCGCAAAAACAATTATTTTAAATAAATTTTTAAACAAATTGATCGTGCATGTAGACGATAGGCACATAATTAACCGATATTAAAAATTTGAAGAGTGCCTGATATAAAATAATATATTATGTGAATATAATAGGACAGCAATAATACGCATATATAGTGCATGTCTCCATATACTCCAACAAAAGAGGATTATGAAATATAGTAGGAGCATAACACGTAACTAGATGGCAAAAACAGTAATTTATTCAATGATTATAAATAGACAAATAAATATATATTAGCGTACTATGACACAAACCTGTTAATTTACACTTTCATGTATATAGATGCAAACGTATGTAATTAAATAAAATATTTTACTAGCGAATTACGTTGTCCTCTTAAAAAGAATATTTTTCATGAATTTTAAAACTTATACAAAAGATATAATTTAAATTTTCGACGACTTGTTATTTAAAATAATAGTTAAAATTATTTCTATAGATAGAAATAAATTACTTTTTAATATCTTATTTGGTTCAGAATTTGACTTGTAATAAAAAATTGAACCAGTCTGTACTGGAATTACAAGTCATATCAAATTTTCTTCTCCAATAATTCAAGCTTACTACATATATTTATATTAATAATAATAAATGTAATTATTAGTTTAAAAATTAGTGTTACAAATAAAAAATTTCACAGTATGTATCAAAAAGCTTTTCTATACTTGAATTCATTGCACAAAATCTATGCTCTTTATCGATGAAAGTATTTCTCTCTATGCCTTAGAAATTTTGCTTTTTGTTTCAAACAGAGTACAATACAGAATAAAATATAAAGATATTACTTTAAATTTTATAACGAAACTGATAATTTTTTAAATAATTTTTGACAAATTCAAAAATTTTTTTGTTTTACTTTCTTCTTTATTTATAGTGGTATTCGAAATCTCGCCGAGCCGACATTAATGTCTACGAAATCCGTCCACTACACGGGATCATTAGTCAGCCCGTGTACTTATATTCATGGCGTTATGGAGATTTGCGGATCACATTGCTTTATACAAGCGAATTAATGTATGCGCTAGTGTGTTGGTCGTATGTTAGCACCCAATGTAATATGTTAAGCCTTTTACCCTAGGCTTCATTGAGTACGTACGTAGGCATGTATGTGAGTTTCATAAACTCTTGTGTCCTCTCGTATATAAACGCATCCGCACACCCTTTACGTCTATCCCCATTATCCTCGATGTCTTTGATTATGCAGTAAGTGGTTTCAAATGCAGCTCAAAATATCTAAAGTGGGTATTTGTCAGGTGGCTTGAATACCTATCAAAAAATGCGATGAACATTTTGCACACGTTTTCACAAGTATATATTTCTGATTGAAAATGTCTGCTTTTTTGTTACCGCAAATACGCAATAATATATAGCGTTCTTAACTTTGTGATTATAGAAGTATTATACAATTGAGAACATAGTTTATTGAACTTCTGAAGAATAAATCTGAGTCTAAAGGGACTGATACTAATAATGTAAGCGAAATTTCAAGTTGTGTTCGCAAAGAAGGTGAAGTTTCATATTATTGATAGTTTGAAAAGCTTCTATTACTTATTGTAACTGAGCACTAACAATAATATTAACTTACATTGAGATAATATAAAATTATATATTAAGTCTTAAAACAGTACTATTAAATTATATTGTATATATAATATCTAATTAATCAAAATAACAGTTTTCTTTAGAACAAGAAAAAAGAGATAATCAATTTTTCTATTTTTAGAATTGTCGATATATTAAAGGTATTTAAATAATGTTTTACATTTTGAATATTATATGTTAATTATAGTAACAACGATAATAAAAATAATAAATAAATAATAGTGAACTAAATATTATTATACGCGATAAAAATTATTATTAAAATATATTTTATTTTTTATTTAATAATTTTTTAGAGTAATAAATAAATGTATTAATATTATTATTTTTTAATTTATATATAATAACTGTATCTTATAGTTTACATAAAAAATGAATAAATTCTGGAAATGTTAAATTATAATGCACGTATTATTTTAATAATGAGAATTTTGGTCTCACCTTAAAACAAGTTTTCAAAAAATAATCGTAAATAAATTTAATCGTATAAATTTAAAGTAATTTTATTAAAAAATATTGATTATGAAACATACAGTTGTTTTTATTTTTCATTTTATTAAAATTTCATATATGATTTAATATAATGTAGAAAATTTGTATTTTAAAACAAATTATATGTTTACATCAATATTATGTTTTTATTTTTAAATATTGTAAATATTTTGGAATATTTTTAAGTTTTCTTTCTAAATAAATATCATAATTATCATTATATTAATATAAAATTTTATTTAAAAAATATTTTGTTTATGAATTATTTTATGAAAATTTTCAGAAAAGCTAATCCGTTTTGAGAAGAAAAACGAATATCTTACGAACTTTTAAGAAATCTATGATTCGTACAATTATATATAATTATGTCATGACTTTTTCAAAGAGTTAAAGTTCGTGTATCTCCTAGTTTTTAATGTAGAGTATAAAAAATCAAGAGTACAAAAAAAGTAGAAGAAACAAAAGAAAAAGTGGCTCACCAATCGATCGAGGAGTGTCCAATTGCAAAAAATGAAGGTCGAGTGGTTAGGCGATCCCAGTAAATATAGACGTACTGTTGTGGAAACTTCTGAAAAGCTTTCTCGCCCTTATTGAGCGCCTCCCTTTTCCACAACTCTATATACTCTCCAGTGACTTTACGTGTACTTAGATATACTTAATGCGCAAGAGGCAACGGTGCTCAGCCAACTAGGGGATCAGCCTTATGTGTCACGTATACGCGTGACTCCCGGTATCCGCCTCCAGCTTGTTTCCCGAGCTCTAATGTGCAGATAGTTTTGGGTATCTATAGGAGTAGCTGTGGTGTATATGTGCCAATGATTTTGCCCAAGTGCATGTGCACTATATGTGCATATTATTGCTGTCCTACTATATTCACATAATATATTATTTTATATCAGGCACTCTTCAAATTTTTAATATCGGTTAATTATGTGCCTATCGTCTACATGCACGATCAATTTGTTTAAAAATTTATTTAAAATAATTGTTTTTGCGCAGATGATTTACGTAATAAATGCATCCAATGGTTTGAATTTTTAAACCGACCAAACTTGAATGACATTAAAATCGATTTCTATATGAAAGTATCATACTTATGCACGCATATTGTATCATATAATATTATCACTTGAATCTTTTTCGATATACGTTATTTATATATTCTATTTCTTTAATTTTGTATTTTAAAAGTAAGCCTATTTCAATTGTAGCGATATCTATTCAAAATTTTCGAGTAAGGTACAGATTATACGTATCCTTCCAAAGATTCTATATTGAAAATTTACTCATTCGCTAATATTTAGTTTTAAAAAGAAGTTTTTCTTATAAGATACTATTAAAATTATACGTTTATATATATATATATATATATATTGTATTTTATTGTATTGTATTAATAATATTTAAAATTTTTAATTTACCTTAATTATAAGTTGATCACTTCCTCACTAAAAATGGTTGGATTTAAGCTAAATTTGAAAAGTAAAGAATCTATTGATGTATGTATCTGGAAATAATAATATACATTGCTCTTATGAGATGTAAGGTAAATACTCTAACTGTATACAATAAATTTACTTAATCTACGAAATTCTTTTAAGTACTCCGCATATAATATCATGAATATATATATAGCTTTTAGTTGCATCTTGTGTGATTACTCGAATATTTTAACTCCTTATCTTCTTCTGGTCACACCCTGTGTTATAATGAATGTATATTTTTTGGCATATCCCTAGTGTCTCGTCTACAGTAAAATGCGGTTGCACTCGCGTAAGATCGTGCCAGCTATTCTGATGACGGCAACAGCATCGGGGAGACGTGATGTCATATTATGTTTATACACACGTACGCGTTTGTGTACATTGAAGGAGGGGTACGTTTTCTTTTATGGCTGCGAAGACTCAGTCTTTGTTATTTTCTTTCCTATGCATTTTCTTCGTTTCCTCTTCTCTAATAATTTGTCTTCTCTGTAGTAACTTATTTTACTTTGTAAATTCTCTTTACCAATATAATTCAGGCATAAAGTAATAAATTCTCTCCATTTTATGAAAGATAATTTTCATATTTTTCTGTTTATCTTTCTTTACATTGGATATGCCTAGAAATACAATATTATAGAATAGATAAAGCAAGTGAAGAAGCGTTCCTTTTATTGCTCTCGCTACTCTTAGTCTATAAAAGAAATATATTTTAGTTAAAAAGAAGTGATATATAAAAAAATAAAGATTATATTATTATACATAATTATACGTAGACATTGACATTTTAATATAATTAATTGATTTTAATAAAAGTTCATTATTAATATTTTTTAAATATCAAAATAAAATAATAAACGTTCGATCAACTCACAGTTCGATTTTACCTTGATTATTCAGGGTCTTTTCATTTTAGTTTTACCGAATGGAAGCATCTGAATTGGCGAAAAGCATCGATATTTGTAATAGAATGAATAGCTGTCTCCAGTAACGATTATAAAAGTAAGAAAGTGGATTTGATAGCTTGATATATTTTTATAAATATTTGTTTTCAAGGGCTTACAATCTTAATCCTATGTAATTTACACAGATTTGAACACGATTCGATGTTTACTTGATACTGGTTGCTACCGGCGTTTGAGCTTTGATAGTTTTTTGAATGTAAATTATGTACTTTTACCTAATAAGTTGTTAATTATTAATTGATTTCTATCATAAAAGCATTGAAATATCCAAAATAAATAAGCTATTTAAAATTTCTTGTAGTTAGTTTTAATTTTATTGTATTTAAATTATTTAATAATATATTATATTTAGCGTTAAGCATAATAAATTATACTATAAAGTATTGCTTATTATTTATTATCTTGAATCTATAATTTTACTGTCTCTGTCTCTGTCTGTCTGTCTGTCTGTCTCTCTCTCTCTCTCTCTCTCTCTCTCTCTCTCTCTCTCTCTCTGTCTACCTTTCTGTTTCTTCTTCTCTGCATTTAAAATATTAATTTAATTAAAATTTACCTGGAATTATAAATGATAGCTAAAAACTTCTATTGCAGTTGTATTAATTGAAAATATAGTATCCTAGTTATTTAATTATCTATTTATCAGCAAAAGTTTATATCGTATTCAAAATTAATACAACTTGATCTAGCTATTTTATAGTGGAAAAGGAAAAAGTTAAGAACTTGTGTTCTGGTTTGCTAATTCTTTAATTTTTTTGAGCTTTGATAGAGTCTAAAAGAAAAATTATATCTATCATATTCAATTACGTAAAAATTTTTTTTATTAGATTAATAAAATTTCTTTTGTTTTATAAGAATAAATATATATATATATATTAAAAATAAATTTTTGTTTTTATTCTATTACAATAAATAATAATAAAGTTTTGGTTGGAATTAATTTATTTACATTTAGTATATTATTATATATAGTATTTCGAAAATTTAATACTTTTTAACAGTATGTATAATTGGAAACAAATTTTTTAAAAATTTAAATATGATGATGTTTAATTATTGATTTACATATATATTTTATATGTATATAGGAAAAAAATTATTTCATTTTTTATATTTTCAATATATATTAACGAAAATATGATGTATATATAATTCGTAGATAATAAAATATAATATTAAATTTTAATGTTTTTAAATACTTATTTAAGATATTTCACAATAGACCGATAGAATAAATTCTCCGTCCGTAAAACTAATATCGAAAAAGAAAACACGCGAGTATACTCGTATTATATAGATACAGGCGCGAAGAACATAAAAACTATGAGTTGTAAATAAAGAAATAAAGTAAAAAGGGCATAAAAAGGAGAAAAGTAAGAAAAAAGGGTTAAGCGGTCTTTCCATTCTCGCCATCGTCGTTGGTAAATTTGGCTTCGGAGTTGGCTGGATGAGCGTGAGCACGGAATATTTTTTTAAATTGCACTTCACTCAAGTTCGAGGGAAATTCGATTTCGGAGGGTAACGAAATTCCAGGCGCTTTCCCACCTTGGGCGTCTTCTCCCCTCCCCCTTTTATTTCTCGTATATTCGTTTCCTGAAAGTTGCAGCTATCACGAAAGTCGAATCTTAAGGTAAAAATCCAGTCGATTCTTGAGGCGACGGATGCCGATCTATAGCTTCGATTCGTCAGATCGACAGCTCAACTTTACGGCTACTGCGAAAGCGTCTATAACTGACTCCGAAATCGCGCGAAAGGAAGACCGACTTCTCGCGCATTTGCACATGCATGCACCTTAACGCGGTTATTGATGTATGCGTTCTCGGATCAGAGATCCCAGAAAGAGATTTATTCCATTCTCTTTTTCTCATTTTTTTCAAATATAAAAATATTTGTAACGAAATAAAGCTATTCTTACTTTTTTCCGGAAATTTTGAGCTCTCTTGAACGATTTTTATCGCTTCAGAAACAAGCAATGAGAAAGGTATCTGAATATTTGTATAATTAATTTCATTGAAAAGAGAAATTATTTTCCCCTATATGTAAATATTTTTCTTTCGTCATATTAATTTTTACCATTGTTATTTATATAAAAAATTTAATATTGTTATATAATTCTTCTTTTTTATTTTTAAAAAAACTTAATAACATCTTATTTAATACTTGCCTACTTTTATTCGATACGATAAAAGGAAACATAATAAAATAGAAATGAAGCTCAAGAAAAAAAAACAAAATTCGTGCAAGCAAAATTTCTTCCGTTTCAGATGTCACAAGTTGCAGAAAAGTTCTAGTTTCGTGACACACTTTTTCTCGAAATCTCATATCTATGAGAAATACGAACGAAGTCGAGCGATACGAAGAATGTATGGTTAGCAGTGGAAAGAGAGAAAAATATGAAGAGTGAGAGTAGGCAATTTCTTGTGCATCTTGACACCGTGGAAATAGACTTTAACCTCCTATCAATGGAATACAGTATAGAGTTAATGTTAAATTTTTGACATTGAAGAATGAAAAAGAAGAATTCATATAATAAAATAATAAAATTAAAGTAAAAGCTAAGTCTAATTATTTCAAATTTATGAAAATTTTCAATTCATATATAAAGTTTTCCGAGAAATTTTTTTTTCGATAAATATACTTTTCATTTTTATAGAAAAGTATAGAAGAGTTTTTAAGATATGATGATACTATCTATTATTTGTCAGTATTAAATACTAATCCATAAAAAATATTATATATTCAAATGGAAACAGTTTTTAATACAGATTCTTGAATATAAATATTTTGACCAACATAAACATTTGTTGAAAATTGCATCATTCGAGTATCATGTTTCAATAATATGAATTAATAGATGAGATTTACGAATTAAAATAAGGAAATACTTAAAGGCTAAAAATTTTTAATTTATGTAATTTTATTTATTTAAAAGTGATAAATTAATAATTTAAGCTCTTAATTTTTTATTACTAAAAGAATAAAAAAATACAACATTATTTTCGATTTTTAATTTCAATTTGAAAAGATTGCAGGAAATCATTATTTTAAGAAGCTATTTTAATAATTTGGAATTAGCAATAGAAATTATTATTTTTGAATAAGACAAAACGTTAAGAAATATTACTTTTGATTTTATTTTAGAGGTATAAAAATATAATGATACGTATAGTAAAAATTAACAAAAATTATGATTAAACGCAATATCAATACTGCACACAACTTTAAATATGATAATTACAATATGCTTATGTGCCTGGCACAAGACTGTCGAAATGATTATGAAATTGTAAAATGAGCCGTTGAGAGGGTAATCGTTAAGAATTTATGAATTTAATTTGACTTTATCAGTAGAATTACATTTATTATTATCTAAAAGGCAAAAAATTATATGTTAAAATTTTGTTTTAATGGTTTCTTGATAAAGTTTATCATTCTTATTTTTCACGTATTTTTTAGATAATAAATATGAACTAACGTAACGAATTTTTTATTCTTATTATGTACTCATATGTATGCAGTGTTTATGATTTTTAATCATATATATCAAAAGTATGTTCAGAGTAAATACTAGAAACTCATTTAACGTGTAATTATATAAAAAAAATTAATACATTATAAATTAGTAAAATTAAAGTTTTTAAAATTATGTTGTTACTAAATTATTTGAAAATATTTTGCAATTTTTAAAATTACCTATTTTAATATAATTTTTTCATGTAATAATTTTTCTACAAAATATTTATTTGTAATACTTTTCTTCAAATATATAAATATTTTCATGTAATTATAATATTGAAAAAGAATTTATATAAAGTAAAGTATTTTACTATGATTATCATGTAAAAATATAACGTTTTAAGTATTCTAAAATTAAATAGTTACGTTTCTGATACAAATGTTTATTATTGTACAAAAAATTGAAAATTCGAATTTTTCGAGATTTTATGTAAATATAGAAAAATCTTTAGAAAAGACAGAGTTAATACATGAAGTACAAAATTATTTAAAAGTATTCTGATTTGTAAGAGAGAAATGGTATCAATAAAAGAAAAAAAGAAATATAAAACATCAAAGAGAAAGAAAAAGAAAAGGCAGAAGAGTCGATGAAGCAAAATTAAAAATTAAATAGTATAATTATTAGTCATAAATTTTTATTACCAAAATATAAGTGTATATCGATACATTTTATATTGATACAATATTTGAGCGTGGACATGTACGTATCAAACGTATAAGAAAATGTTATTACTAATATATGTATATAATCGAGCTTTTCAATGAATTTTTTGCTTCCTGCTGTCATATACTTATTGAACCTACCATAAAAAGTTTCTATTTCTCACAAATATAGTTGCAATATCCAGAAAAAAAATTGTTTGATAACATTCATTTTTCAGATAAAGTTAGAAAATTTTACATAATATTTAAAATTATGCAATAGTCGTGATAAAAGTTTTATAAAATTTGTACTGTATTTTGAATTAAATTGATATAATTTTCTTTTTTTAGGAAATCATTAAGATGATATACAAAGAAGAGATATAATTTATTAGAGTATTATTATTGCTAAATAAAGGTAATATATTTAAATATTTTATAATCTGCTCTTTTATGAATCATATTAACTATATAAATGTAGTTTATAAAAATATGTGTTAATATTAGTATAAATATTATAGTATTTATATAAATTTTTATTTATACAGAGATTAAATTACTTTAACTATCATGAATTTATGTAACTACATGTTATAGAAATATTTATTATATGTTATTTTATAGATTATAAATATTAAGAAATAATCTAAAATACTTATAAAAATACACGATAAATATGTATTAAAGAAAATTAACAAACAAAATTACATTACATAATTATCTAAACAAATTATTATAATTATTTTTGAAATATTTTTATTATATAAAACTATTTTATGTTACTCAGAAAACTAATTGAGCAATATAACAAAATATAAACAATGCTTAATTTGAATAATAATTTTATTAATTTTTTTGTTTTTTTACATAGCTAATACGAATTTTGATGCATTAATCAATAGAGTTGATAAGAAGTAAATATGGGTGTAGATAACCTTGTTTTTATTTTATAAATCTCATGTTAAATTATACACTCTTGAAAATCAAAAGAGCATATTTCATACGTGTATTTTTCGTAAAGTAGTCAATTAAAACTTTATGTATATGTAATTTATACTCAGTTTGGTACTGAGTGATACTGATAATCGATGCATGATAAGGCGAAAAATTGCCTATATAGAAAGTATATGATTTTATTATTTTCCTCGGAAAATATGAATTGATACCACTGTTAATTTTCTGATACTTTTTTAGTAAATTTTTGATAATCTTGTTGTATTTTTCGAAAAAGTATTATAATTATAATATTCTATTTTATTACAAGTAATTTAATTTAATTTTTTTAAACATATTTATTTTAAATTACAGATTATCTTAAGAAATTATTTATTTTAAATACTTATAATAAAAATTGAAAAATACTAACATTGAAAAAGTATTTAAGATAATATACATGTATAAATTTTAATTTTGAGAGAAAATATATTATGTATGTATAAAATAATATTTTAAATTAAGCAATTTTCATAACTTTGATAAAATTGCATAAAACTAGGAAAAACTTGAAATATATCAGAGAATCTTTCAAGAAATTTAATACATTATAATAATCTATTTTCATACTAAAAATGGAAGAAAACAGATAACATATTTTAATGTTTTAAAAAAATGAATAGAAAATTAAATAATCAAGATTACATCTTTAAGTTGATACATTTTTAATGTCAGTAAAATTTTTTTATTAGTTTATGAGTTAAATAAACTATTCTAGAGGAATTATGGTTTTATATTATTTATTATATCTAATTAAAAATCATTAATGTATTAAGATAATTCAAATTGTATTTTTCCATATTTTATATAGTACATTCAGTCATAACTTTTGAACATTTTGTAATGAATTTTTGAATACATAATTTTATACTAATTTCAATCAGAATATTGTTCATAATAATTTTAAATTAAATTTCACTAAATTCTATATATAAAAGAAAATAATTCTTTAGATTTTTGTCCTAATATAAGCATAAAAAAGATTCTGAAAATATATACATTAAAATTTTTTTTAACTTTTTCACTAAAAAATGTTTATCTTGATATTTATAGTATATAATTATTAAATAAATCATGATAGTTACAATTCGTGTATTTTTTTAATGAAAGTAGAATTTAAAATAAAACTGCAATATAGTTATTTTAATACATCGTATTTTAGTTTAGAATATAAAATCTTCATTATTTTCTTATGAAAAGATGTAAATTTATACTATAAATTATTAAACATAATTAAAAGTACAAAAATATTAAATTCACATTTTTTTAAAATTATAAATTAGTTTTAAAGTTAACTTAACTCTGATTTTTATACCTCAGATTACTTTATTGATTTTTTTATGCATGTATTAATTTGATAAATTTATGTTCGTAAAAACTGGTACATTTTGTGCTTATAACAGAACTTGGAGTCTTGTCTTTATATATTATTCTGTAATCTTTTTTTAGTATAATACGAAACATTATGTATGATTTTTAAATTAGTTTAATTATCAATTTTTTGTTGTATTTAGTAACTGAATCTAATTCTATTGATTATTATTCTTAAAAAGAATAATTAATTTTTATTCAAAAGTTAAATATATGATAACTTGAAACATTAATAAATCGGTATTATTACTTGCAATTATATAATACCTAATTAATGATAGTTTTAAATATATAATAGCAAACAATTTCTTTACTATTATATAAATTTCATTTTTTGATTATAGAAATTTTATTAAAAAAGATTGATAGTTTGAGTGTTGACTCAATATTTTTGTTGAGAGTCAATTATATTAGTTAATTATATTCTTAATATTTAACAATATATAAAGCTTATAAAACTGAAATATTATATTTAAAGTAACTATATTTTAGCTTATTAAATTTATGAAATAATATTTATTTCAAAGTTCGATTGATATTAAAATTAATTGTAAAATTTAATACTTTATATCTATTTCATTTATTTGTTTGTATCAATTGCTTAATTTAATTATAAATATTAGATTGTTGATCTTCTTTAGTGAAGTATTAATCTTTATTGAACATTATATCGGTACGAAAACGAAGATGAATGTAAATTTTAGAAATTTCGTAAGGACTATAATAAATCTGATATTTATCTTATTGTAATCTTGTATGTAAAAAGTTGAAAATTATTATACGAGTCATATGAATTTATATTTCATAAAATACTTATTTATAGTAAATTTATTGAAAATAAAATCATATTATTATTATTGTTATTATAAGTTAATTCATGTTTTCATGTTCATTTCCTGAAGTTTGTATTTCTGTCCTTATTTCTTAATTTTTATTTCTACATAAAAGTAAATAGTATATTTTTATTTAAATAATATACAATAATTGATAATAAAAAGAAATTAATTTGATTCAATTATATATATACATAATATTTATTTGATAAAATATAATTTAGACTAAATTCTGTTTCATAATGAAATATTTAGAGATTTTTTAATTCTAATTTATTACGAAATTATTATAATTATGAAGTTTATGATTTTATAATTTATTTTCAGCATATCATCAATCATTTAGTTGAAATTTGCTTTTTATTGTACATATAGATTATCTGAAACTATATATGACTGCAAATCTCTACATAATAACACGAGCCGACAGGTAGCCACAATATTCTACCATAAATTCATTTACCTATTTCGTATACTAGAAGCAGATTCTATAAGTGATTTTTTTATATATGAAGGTAAAATTTGTTTGCAATAAAATTAAGTATTAAGAAAGGAATGTAACAATTTATTGTTTAGTAATTGAAATAGTTGCCCATACAGTTTTTTCTTATAAATAAAGTTTAATATTAAATCAACAATAATTCTTTAGAAAAAAATAAAACGAATTATTATTTAAATTTTATACACATGAATCATTTAAATTTTTATCATATTTATAATTAGTTTTAATGATTAATTTTATGAATAATAAATACACTCTTTGAACGAAATTTTTCTAGACAATTAAATAATTTTTCTTTTTATTTGTGTATTATATATACAATATTTATAAATTATATATGAATTAGTTTTTATATATTATTTTTTTATATAGAGTGTTATTACATTTTATTTAATACTATTATGTAATCTACGTAAGGTTGAATTAATTGTATAAATAAAAAGCATGTTTAAATAAAAAAAAGTACTTTTTGAACTCGGAAATTTAAATAAAAAACTTCGTGTATAATTATCATGTTTTGAAATAAATGGATTAGAATAATTAACAGGAGTACATTATAATTTTAATTCTTAAAAATTGAACTAAAATCATATACTCATGTTTCAGTTAGAAATTTTAAAGTTAGATTTGTAATGAATAAAAATTCAGAAAAATCTTATTTTAAATAAGAATATATAATTTATAAAAATTATAAAAATGTTAATAAACTCTTAATAATTAATATAAAAAGAATTTGATAACACATCAAGTGAAAACACATTCATGAATTTATTATTTACGTAAAGAATTGAAAAAATATATAGTATTTTATTTTTAAAAAATATTTAGATTCATATTGAAAATAGTTGCAAAATATGTTAAGTATGCATTACATAATAATATTTTTAATCTGTATTATATCTAACATTGTTTTAAAATTGAATTCAAAATATAGTTTAGGTAAGTCTTACGGTTGTGATACAAATTTTAATTACCGTATACTTTTACTGGAATAAGGTACTCTATTTATTGTTTTAAATGTACCGAGAAGTTTCATACGTTCCCGACAATGAATTTAAAGTACTTGAAAAACTTTTGATGCATAGTGTGCACGCCTGAATTTACCTAAAACGATTCACGCAGATTCCATATGTTCCAGATTCTCCTTAGGTATTCATACATTTTTTATGACGATCTACTACGTAATATTCACAAGCAACGAATAGCGTTTTGTTTTCGTTTAAATTTCATTCGAAACGTGTTGAATAGTACGAGAAAGAATAACGGCTCAACCAGTTGTTCGATGTCGTCCTAATCTTCCAGCAGAGCACCTACGGTATTTTACTCCTTGTTGACCAGACACTGATTCCCCCTTAGGGATTTTATTTTTATTTATTTTTCTTTTCGCCCAACACGCGATTACTTCTATCTGTAAATTTGTACTACAAGTAATAGACGAATTCCTTTCACATGGGATTGCGAACTAACTCACAATGAGTACTTTTATCGTATCCCACCTCCAAAAGTACATTCGTCTAGACGTCTAAAAAAATTTTGTAACTTTTTAATAACTTACACACCAGTTTCTTGCATTAATTTCGATTTTATTTTAATCTACCCTGATTTTATATGCTATTTTTACTTACATATTTTATGTTTCATGACGTTACTTGCACTTTGCGCTTTCAATTATACAATCCATTTGTAACATATCAGTGAGCTGTACACGCTTATAATTAAACAACCCTTTAATTGTAATTAAAACCTGCTTCATCAATATTTTTCATATTTTTAAAGTATTTTTTTTAAGCATATCTTTCATTTTCCAACAGATACATTTTGCAAGGAATTTCGCTTTTACTTGGCATTCAAAGGAAAAACTTCATAATAATATACGATTATAAATTATTTATATTTTATTTAAATCAAACTGGTTGATTAAACGAAATATTGTGTTTTATTTTAATATTTTGTTTTTATTCGGATTTCTTATTTCAATCGACAGTAATAATTTAAGTTAATGCAATCGATTGACTAAGAATATGCAAATTCACTTCATAGTATTTATTTAAAAAAAAAGTTGCTTGGACATAGATACAGCGAAGGCATCGGTAACTATTTTAGAAGCAGTATCGTGCGATCGAATTCTATATCATCAAATAGTAAATTTTATTGAAATTACACTCAAATCTTTTTCGTATATTTAGCCAGACCGAGGTTTTGGGTATTTATTATTACAAACATATTTTATAAAAGAAGAAATGATGAATTTTCTTCGTTTACTATTTTGCATATATCTCTTTATTTGTTTTTTTTAAATTTTGTATCAAATTTAATTGATGTCATTCTATTTCATTTTATTAAAATCGTAGTGTTTTGTTAAAATTAAATATAATACATTTCTGATTATATGTATATAATATATTATACTCATCGAAATCTTCTAAAAAATATATTCAAAGAAATAATAATATTTTACTTTATAATTAATATTTTAATAAAAAAGTTATTCTAATTCATTTTAATTTTAAAAATATTTAAATTCACTGAACATGAAGCTTGCATATTTCTTATAAATAGAAGTAAAAATAAATATAAATTTTTGTAATAAAGAAAATTGAAAATTGAAATATAAAAAATAGAAAATTTCTTATCAACATATTTATAATAAATGTAAAAATATTATAAAAGTATGAGTTTTTACAAATTTTTACAGTAAAGTTTTTGAAATAGATGATAAATGTTGAATAAAAAAGTGAAATAATCTTGTTAGCTTTTATTTTAACTGTATTAATCTTATTATATAAAATATAGAGAAGCATGATTATATCTCATCGACGAGCTAAATTCAATATTTGGTAGAAAATATTACGAAAAAATTAGAAATTATTTATTCTGGTAGTAAACTTCAAATGTATCATTTTAATACGACTTATCCTTTTGCAATCTTTATATACATATGTACACACTATATTAATATGCTTAGTCATCTTAAGAGAAATTTTGAAGTACGAGACCTTCTTCTATGTATTCACGAGACATGAATCTCCTTTTGTTTCTATATGATAGAAAGATCGTTGATTTTTTGCACATAGTTATACATGATCATCTATCCTCGTAATTTTCACACCCTGTGGGAAGTATAATGGTAAATTTTTTGTCTCGCTCTGTCTCGATCTTCCTTTCTAGTGGCCAGGAATATTTAAATCTTCGTTCTATCCTTGTCTGATCATTTTTGTTCATCCGTCATCTTTTTTTTATTCGTTTCTTCGGCAATCACTTTCCTTTTTCACTCTCTTTTTCCTATCTCTCTTTTCTAGTGCGTTCTTTATGCAGATCGTCAGTCACTTTTTTCTCTTTTGCTCCTCGTTATAAACGTCGTAGAATTTTTTTCTCCAACCATTATTGCGTTGGAGTATTCCGCCGCCAAGTTTTTCCGCCGCAACCAAGTGTAGAAATCAGGCACGTGTATAATCACTCGTTCATTACGCGACATTTTTCATGCATTCAGCTGTGCGATTAAAAAGTGAACAGGCATGGATTAAACATGTATACTGTGCCAACGTATGCGAGAGAAAAACGAGGTTAGAATTACTGAGGAAATAGAAAGAAGGAGATAATAGAAAGTGACAGCTGTAAGGGAGAATTATATGTTTATTGATGGACACATTGATAGACATGGCGAATTATGGATTCTTTTCTTTTCAGTTCGTTTTTGGAGATTTTTGTAATTGACAACGCATGAAACCTTTACGAATTAAAATGGTAGTGATGAAAAATATAAGAAAGTATTTTTTAATACTAACATTTTGTGATTCACAAATATCATACATTTATGAGATGTTAACATGGAAAAAGAAATTTTATAATTTAAATGTTCGTTTCTTTGATTAAAAAAAATTTTTTTTAAATAGTTTTAAGCCATTATAGAAATTTTTATTTTATTTTATTTGTAATTAAATTTATAATTTTATTATAAATATTACGTATCTCAAATATAAAAATTTTAACGTAATTGAGTAAGTGTTTATATATGTACATATAAGTGCATATTCAAGATAAACCTTTATTTTTGATAAATCATACCTTAAAAATATAATTTAAATTAGATATATTATTACTTTTTATATTTATTAATAAAAATTACAATTATCGAATGATTAATTTATTATTATAGATAGATAATGTTAAAAATAAAAAAGAATAAGTGATAAATACTATCATTCAAGTTTTATGATAAATGTAAGAGATTATATGTTGATGTATTATATGTAATTATATGTAATTATATGTTAATTAAAATGTTTCGCCTACTACAAAATTTTTTCTAATTTAAAAAATAATAATAAAAATGAAATTCTAAAATAAATATGAAACAGTATTTTAATAGAAAAAACGTAGTGTAAAACTGTAATTTATTTTACAAAGAAAAGTATAAATAGCCATTGATTAATAAAAAAATATAGAAAAAAAAAGAATAAAGTAAATAAATCTGAAAATGTAAATAAAAATATAAGAGACAAAATAATATTAAAATTGATGCTATCGTATTTGAAAAACTAGAGTGTAAAATTTTATATCTAAATAACAATACCAGAAGAAGAATAATATTCTGCCTATTCAAAATAGCATAACTGAATCTTAATTAAATATTTTGAAAATTTAAAAAGGTAATTATATCAGTGATTAGATTACATTGAATCTTAGAAAAAATCTAGAAAGATCAATTCATTGTTACTTAAATTAGTTAACTGTAAAATACTAAAAATTTTTTATATTCATACATTTTTTTTATAATAATAAATCAGCAATAAAATATACCTATAACGTATTTTGTATAAAAATCAAATTCATAGATTGTAAATAATTTATTATTTTATAATATATGATCTTTATAATATTTTATATATAATATGATATGAAATTTTCGATTTTTATTTGAAAAAATTAAAAACTTTTATAGTTTATTACAATACATATATTAAATTACACAAATATTTAAACAAGTTTTTTTATTTATTTAAAAGAAGAAAATATGCGAAATATTATAATTTATAAACTAATATGTTAATTATAGGAATAATTTAAAAATGAACTAAATAAATATACCTTAGTAAAATACATATTTAGTCAAAGTAAAACACTCAAATTTCAGAAGAATTTAAAAATAATCAGGTGCATAACAAAATAACTTCTATTTAAAGTACTAAAAATGTTACAAAATTATGTTTTGTTAAATATTTTATAAAATTATATTTTTAATTATATTAATTTAAATCCCATAGTAATTCCATGAGTGTTCAATGATTTCTATATTTTTGTATTTTCTGATTATGGGTTAAAAATATACATGCATTTGCTTCTCATAACATGTTAAATAATAATTAAGTACCGAAAAGATATTAAATTATCTTATTTTTAACACTATTTTTGTATTAATATATACCAAATTTTAATATAAAATTAACTAATCTTAGTATGCACTTATAAAATATACAATACTATTAAGTATAAAGATATTATAATTCTATATATCAATTATCTTTACTAATTGACACGAAAAATATTATAATAGTATTGTTATAAAGTTATATGTAAAATAATATTAATCATGAAAATTTTTAAAAAAGTAATCACATAAAATAAAAATGTTGAATTATATATTAGATATGTAATAGAAATAATAGTACATTGTGCTTGTGTTCCATTTCACTGTCGTATATCACATACTGGATTTTCTTTAGGAACTTTTGTCATAAGTATGCGTTAATTTAAAAAGTTTAAACCGAGGTATATATTCTAAAAGAAGCATCTAGTTACTTTAGAAAATGAAAACCCTGCTAATCGAAAAAGCGTCTCTAGATCCTGCAATTTCTAATACATTGTTCTATCTCTCGTTCGCATAATACGACTTTAGACTTTCCAAGACTTTTACTTCGTAGTTGTTTCATGCATGACGGTCCATACGAACTTGTTTTATATAAAAACTTTTTCTAAATGCTTAGAGTCCAGAAACAAATAGGGCTTGTGCTAAAGAATAGATAAAGCTGTAGCGGATGAACTTACTTTGTTTCCGGTACAAAAGTGAATTTGCTCGTATGCGTGCGTGTTTATAAGCTTCCACGTGTCTACAAATGGAAGATTTAAATAGATTCGCTTTATGTTATCGATATAAGAACTATATACTTACGTATGAGTTTTAGTTCAAATTTTAGTCTGGAGAACTGAAAATCTAAATATAAATCATAACTTAAAATTTTTTTATAATGTAAGAGTTTAATTGAGTTATCAGCTTTGATAGAATATCACGTTATGTAGTATAGTTTGATAGTCTCATACTTCAATTTAATTGAATCGGCGTTATTTTTTTCTGAATTTTATTAATTACATTTTTTATATTTAAATAAAAGCTATCCTTATTTATATAAATAATTAAATACGTAAAACAATCTTTTTAAGCAACAGTTGGATTATAGAAAATTATATTGAAATATGTTCTAGTTAAATTAATTTAGATGTATTTAAATAAAAATCATACGAAATATTTTATTGTAAAAACAATAATAAATTATTCTCTCAAATTAGCTTTCTTTATAATAAACAATTTACACAAAGTATTATTATATATATTATTTATAACTTATAACTCTATTTTATAATTGATAATTTTAATATAATTGAAACACTATATGCGTAATCAAGAGTAATTATTTATTAACAATAATTTTTACTGAATTTTTCAATTTTTAGAAAATAATGTTCAAACTAAATAATCAAATAAATTTAGTGCATGAAATTATGAAATATACATCTTTTAAGATATTTAAAATATTAAACATTAAAGTGAGTTACAGTAGAATGATACAAAAGAAATAAGAAAGAAATCTTTAGGAAAAAACAAAGGAAGAAAGGAAGAACATTTTATAGAGTTTATACCTGTAAATGAACTTGAATGGTTAATTTGAATTTATACTTCATTGTGTATTTAAGTATGTAAATGGGTTTAAAAATAAAAGAATCTTGTTAGCAAGATAAAAGTAGAGAAAAACTGAAAATTTCCATTTTACATTGATAGCTTATAAAAATTCAATTAGTTTATTTTAAAAGATACATTTTATATATTTCTTATATTTGATTTAATAAAATAATATATATGTATATTCTAAATAGTCATGGAAATGGAAAAAAGTAATCTAATATGTGTAGCGCGTACTTGCCAAAAGTACATTATAGAGATATGTTAATGTCATAAACTTTATTTTTACGTATATGTTTTATTTTCAATAGAGTTTAAGGAGCATTATAGATTCAATCAATTAATAATGCAATTATATAATAATTATTTATATTCTTTATTTATGTATATATTAAATAAAAATTATATTTTAGATTGAGTTAAAAATTAACAAATTTTTACTTATTATAAAATTAAAATATGTAGTTAAATATAATTAATGTGAGAGATATGCAAACAATATAGTAGCCATTTTAAAAGTATATAATGATATAAGATACAAATTTTATACTAATTAACAATGTATAAGTTTTATTTTAATAATAAAAAATTCTATAAATTATACATTATAAGAGAATTAAATTTTTTTATTGTAGATTAGCACAGATTCATGATTTCTAAATGGATATGTGCCGATAAATAAATGAAAATGAAAGACTTACTGCAGCAGTTCATTGCTTTCAAAAGTAATGTTCGGTTGGAATTCACAATTAAGATAAGATCTTTTAAATGCGAGTAAATTTTATAATATATCATAAAATTAAAACTTTTGTAATTAAATCTAACTGTATTATAACGATTTCGCATCTTGATTCGATCAATCGCTTTGTATAGGCTTTACTATTCACTGTAATATATTTGGTCAAGTTACTCTTTTAGCAATAATTGAGAAACCTATTTTTTACTTAAAAATGTAGCATCATTTAATTTTTCAAAATTTTAACATTGAAAATTTTATTCTTATTTCGAAACCTTATAAATAAAAATATCATGATTTTTTTTAATATGAAAATCTTTTAATTTAATATTTTCAGGTGTATACTTGAATATAAAAATTTTCATAAACTGTTATATATACTTTTCTTCAGAAATTATAAAATAGTAAAAAAGTTGAAGTAATTTTAATAAAATATTCTGGAAATTTAATATATTATAAGAAAATCTTTGAAAATTTTTGGTTATATTTATTTTTACATTTTGAAATATAAGATACATTATTAGTTTTTTAAGTATGTAATAAATTATAAAAATGTCATTCAATAGTTAAAGTTTTGGTATAAAAGTTTAAAATTATATCTGTTGTAAAATATTTTCATCATAAATATAATTATGTATATATTAAATAATAATTTAAATATTAAATTATATATTACAAATACTTGCAGTAGCTTAAAAGTTCTAACTTAATAATTTTAACTTAATTAGTTATATTTTTAATGAAACATTAGAAATAATTATTTTTTACACATACTTTATTATTATTCTTTCAGGATATAAAAAATTAAAAATTAATAAATAAATCAAAGAATCTTTGAGCAATATTGATCAGAAACATTCAACGGTTTCATAGAATCAAGAATAACGTATAGTTCTGATCAATCTGTTATTACTTTATAGTTATCCTTTTACCTTTTGAGCTTCCGTATTCACGTTGGTTTTGCTATTCTGTATGCTTCATTTACATGTATGAATGCTTGCACAAAATATCCAAGTATTCGATGATATTCAGATTTATTTTTTATATGAGTTACAACGGAATATAATGAATAATCTAATTGTCATTCTTTGCCCTTTTGAAATATTTATCATTCTCATCATAAGAATTTTATTTCTAAAATTTTTTAAACATAGAATATAATATTATAATTTAAAAAACATATTATTGTAATCGTAATAGTTTTACGTATAATATAGAACTTATATAAGTTATCATTTAACGTGAGTTTTAAAAAATATTCATTATCGGTACATAGATTTTATAAAAAATATAGTTTAACTACGATGAATGTAAATAATAATTTTTTCATATAAAATAAGATAATTTGTTATGTTACAAAATCTTTTTAGAATTATATTTCGAAATAATATGTATAGAAAAGGGTCATTATGTAATTTTCTTGATCGAATTATGAATTATTTTGACGTAAATTTTAAATTAAAATATTTTTCAGTTTAGATCACATTAAAAAAAGCTAAAACATTTTATATTTTTATATTGCACCATGTAAGTATTTTAAAGTAGATATGATTTAATAAAGATAACAATATAAATATTTCCATTATTTTATTAGGCCATATATTTATTTAAGTATTCTGTCATAAGATTATGTAATAGCATTCGTAATAACGAATACAAATCTTCAATATTTCAAATTTTTTTATGTGTTGAATAGTACCTGTATTTATATAATCGTATTAATGAATATTAATATGAAAGATTATTTTTTATAATTTTTTATTATTTAATATAATCTCAACACTAAGATTAATATTTCATTTTATCAGGACTTTCATCTCATTTTTATTTTAAACTATTTAAAATTAATATATATATATATATATATATTGAAATAAAACAAATTTTAACAAAATTAGTTAATTATCTCTATTATTTGAACAAATAATATGTTCTAAATAAAGAAATAAAATTGAAAAAAGTTCTTTCATCATGCACATTTTTTGTTTCATATACAAATAAATATGTAAAAATTGAAATTGATATTAATTTCATGACTTGAAAACCTGAAAATAAAATATAGTTTTAGAAGTAAAAAGTATGAAATATAGAATTTTCATACTTTTAACAGCGATAAGATTGAATTACGCTGTATATACTTACACTGTATCTGCAAATTAACTATATTCTTTTATGTACCTGACTACGACCCAACTTACAATGTTTTACTGCTTTTCCTACAATCTCTTAATTTCTCTTTGTCTCATTCTTCTACTCATTCTCAATTTTGTTTCTTTTTATTTTTTTCATTTAGAACAGTTTTCAATTAAATCTTCTTTAATTTTCTTTTCTTTTCTACTGCTCTTTTATAAACAGTTTTCTACATGATTTAAAAAATAACTTACTAAGGTTAATCTTTTAATTCTTGAAAATAAATTTTTCCACGAATAAAAGTAATTTTCAATTAATTGAAGTTAAAAAGAAAAAATAAATTATTTGATATAAATTGCAAATACATATTTAATTTTCAAATATATTTTAATAATTTTTTAAGTAATGTTTAATTACATTGAATATCTTGCATCCATATCAGGAAATAACTTAAAATCATTTTTCTTTTTTAAAATTATTTTAAACTATTATTAATTTTATAATAATTATACAAAAAATTATTTTGAGATATTATACAAGAACGTGTGAGAATATATCATAATACCATTGAAATTAGAAATTTAATGTTAGAGAATCGTAATTTTATATAAACATATTACTCTAAAATTTTTTTTATTTTAAACAATCGAATTACTTTCATTATTTTAAAAGGAGGCAATTCATTTAAATAATGCTTAAATAAATTCAATTTGAAGAATACAATTTTCACGTTTTCTTGGTAAATTCTTTAAAAATAAATATTTTTATGAATCAGAAAATTAAAAATTCTTTGAAAATTTTATATAACAATTTTTTTTCACAATTTTTGAAGTAACTGAAATGTAATAAAAAATTTGTATTTATAGAAAAATACGAAATTCAAAATTCAATGTGGAGTTATTTCTAAATACATAATATTTATGCTAATTTAATGATATTGAATATTATTAATATACTCTTAAAATAATGTAATAATTACTCATAATAAGTATGCTAAAGCTTTTTTGTGAATAATTAAGTCGATTAAACTTTATTGATAAAATTTTATAAATAATTTTATTTTATGTATCAAATTATTTATGATTATATGCAATATTTATAATATTTTAACTAGATTTGTGTTTGATTTATATTTGGTGAATTTTTGTATGTTTTTAACAGTTTTTTTTATATCGTATCACATCATTATTATTCTCTTATTTCTTTTATCTTATTTGTATTCTCTGTCTATAACTTACTTGTTTTGTCATTTTACCTTTCCTTTATCTTCTTAACCATCAGAATTTAACTTATGTAAATATTTTTATACTTTTTTCTTTTTCATGTCTAATACAAGAGCAATGAATTTCATGTTTCCTTGTAAATTGATTTAATCGCGCACACAAGTATATTTTATTCGTACTTATCCATCGTTTTGCTGTTATAGACGTAAATTTTTGCTCTATTTATATTTTTAAACTTATATAGTATTTTTGATAATTAATTTTAAGCAGAATTTTCTTTCTTCAATCATTTCGTATACCAGTATATCAACTAAGTTTACGAGTATGCATACATTTTTCACTAATATATATAAAAGAATGATACAATCTAATAAATTGATATGAGAAGATGAATACACTTAATTTTGTATTATTTCGACAAAGTTATTTTTTAAGATTCTATTGTTGGAATTCACAATACTACTATGGATTCTATTAAAAAAGTATTTTAAGAGATACAATCAAGAAATTTTCAAACTTAAAGTTTTCCTTGTCAAATGTAATTTCAATTATTTTTTTATACTTTTAATGTAATTTAATATTTTTTTATCATAATTTTTTTATCGTATTTTTTTACGATATTATTTCTATTGAGTGCTTTTATAAATAATACTATTATTTTAAAAATATATTTAATATTTAACAACATATGTAAAAATGCTACTAATTTATTATAATAGATATGTAAGATATTAAAATTAGAAAGTTTATACTCAAAATATCATTTTTTTTTTAAATATCTAGAATAATAATAAAAAAAACATAAATAATACAATATATGTATGAAAATGATAAAGAAATAAAATTAATCCTTATACTTTAACGAGTGTTAAAATTTACAAAAATATTTTTGTCAAAATTATAATATAGTGGAATAATACTATAATTTGATAATAATTTTATATTTTTTCGTTTAGATTAGATTTTAAATTATAAACTTCGAATGATTTTTCAGGTTTTATATTACAAATTTTATGATAGATATAGTCTTATTTAAATATTTTAGAGTTACCTAAATTCGTAAGAATCGAAATATTCAATCGATGAATACTAACATTTGTGTCTTACGTGGTTAATGGTTGATGCCATAGCATTTAGTCTTATGTCCGCACATAGAGTGCAAATAGGCGTTGCGGGAAATCTGCGGAGATTCGCGCAAATTCTCTAAACGTTCGAGGTTCATGCAACGTACGTGCAAACATGCGCGATGTTGTTCGGGGCCCTCGGATTAGTTACGCGATGCATTTCATTCTCGGCTTTGCTACTTTCGCTATACTTCCCCCGCCTTCCGCGTCGTTGCAGGCGAACCTGTACAACGTAGTGTAATTTAATTAAATCCCACCTTTCACTACGCGAGTGAACGGGTTTCGAGCGTGTCCGTTTGAAGGCTTATATTGCACGAGAGCGGATTCGAGGCTGCGTCGCTACGACGATCCATTGGGAGATCGAAAATACGTGGACGTGAATCTATGGGCAAAAATAGAGCTAGGAGCTGAAGTAGAAAAGGAGAGAGACAGAACGAAGATGGAAAGTGTGGCCAAATATTTCTTTCAATATATTTCCTCAAAAATAAAGTATTTCAAAATTTAGATACGATTTTTTTTTCAATATACATGTAAATCAACGCTGCAATCTAATTTTATAATACTTAATAAATGCATCCTCAAAATTAGCATAGCTTTTTATTTTTATAGATACATTATTTGTAAATATAATGTATTTATAAACTTTATTTATAAATCCACCATAATTTATATTTTAATAATTACCTTTGATGCATTTAATATTTCGACGACTTAATAAATATTATATTACAATAGATTAAATGCGTCATCGCAACTTAAAAAAAAAATATAAAAAATATTCAATTCTTAAAAATCAATAGTTACGTCAATTTAATAATAAAATTTAAAAAAACAGTTCTACATTATAGAAATTATATTAAAAAGAAATAAAAAAAATTAAAATATATAAAATTAGAGAAATAAGAAAACTACATAAGACACAGAAATTATATTATTATATCTTTGATGCTATAAAAGTTAATACTTAATTTTTAGAATTCTGTATTATATTTAAAGTTTAAATCTACATAAATATTTTAAGCGATGTATTTATGAATACTTTGTATTTCATTTTATTTTCATTATATGAAATGATAAATTTCATTAAAGATTATCAAATAATTTAAGATTATCATCTCAAATAAAATATTTTGTATACCATTATGTGAGTATAGATAATAATTTTCATTAAAAATATCTTTTTAGTAATTAATCAGGAATGGCTTATTTATTTTTGAAGAATATTTGTGTTTAATTTAATATTGGTATTTGTCCATCATTAAAATAAAGAATTTCATTTCGAGCGTCTTAACTAAAGTTGTTCATAAGTTCTCTTTAATATATTTATAATAAATATTCAACATTTTTTGTGTTTATGTTTCTATTCATTTCAATATCTTTTAATACATGTGTAAAATAACAATAATACTCCTTCATAGCTAAAAGTTAATATTATGCGTATAATATATTGTATTCGGTATTTGTTTCTAAATTTTAAATTATGAGAAAGTTTCTTTGTATACGATATTTTGTAAACATAATGTTTTTGTAACTACGTATACCTATTTATAAGACTTAAAAAAGTTTGCTGAAAGCACATGTGGGTACCTGCGATGGATTAAATGCGGAAAGCCTTGACTGCAATGGGCCATCATCTGTAGACATAAGCTTTACGAGTTTAATTATACCTTCTAGAGTCAGATTAGGTTTCATTTCCGTTTAAAAGATTTATTATTTATAAATTAATTTCTGAATTAAAGGTTTTTTTTTTATATAGAAAGTTTAATACAGTGATTTCTTTATATTCTTCATAATCTTAATCTTTTAATAATTTAAATTGTACAGAAATTAAAAATAATTATCTCACTTACAATTAAACAGTTCTAATTAATTAAAATTAAATATTAATAATAGTACTATCGAATAAAAAAATGTATGATTTTAATAGATTATAATTTTTAAACAGTAAAATATTATTTTATTTTAAATTACTTTCTTAAATAAATTTGAATAATTATATAAATAACGTACAAAATAAATTGCATTAATTATAAATTTCTCATGCTAGAAAATGTCGGCGATAAAATATTGATTTATGTAGACAATTAAATTATAATTCATTTTTTTCATATCATTTACGTAATTTAAATAAAAATATTATATATGAATGAGGTGAAGCGTTTTTTTTTGAAAGTTTGTTTTATGGCTGACCATACGGTAGACTTATGCTACTACTCCGGTTTACTGACATTTGGTTTTAATCAACTTTAGAGCATTTTAATATTTATTATTAAAATAAGTAAATTCTTTCATTTTTAGAATAAAGATTTTATGTATATTTAAATGATAAATTTAAATCAAAATATATTTCTTTTAACGTTTTATAAAGCTACTGATATTTTATTAAGGCGACAATAACAGATTAAATTGATAATTACATAGACAATATTTACGTTTGCAATATTTTTTGCCTTTTTAATAAAAGTTTATTTTAAATTATTAAATACTATAATATTTTTAAAAAGTTTAAAGGAATAAAATTTATTAAAGTTATGATTATGATATATAAATATTGCAAAACTTTTACGTAATATAATTTCAATACAGCTTATATTAGCTCTTACTTCCAAAAATTAAGATAATCTTATAATAAATATTGGATAATGTCTTAAATATATATTATCTTTATTTAATATTTCATATATTTCAGAAAAGTTTTAATTAGATAAGTTAAAATTTGTAAACAGTTTGGTGTACAAGTAAAGAAGTTGAAGTCCTTTTTTTATTTGTTTAATTTATTAAGTACAAAAATATATATACATAAATAGTTTTTAAGATAATAAAATCTATTTATCCAACTATCAACTTTAGTCATAGTAAAAAGAACTTGGATATATAATACTTAGCCATTAACATTTTACACGTCCGATTTATATTCTTGCTAGTATTTTTCCATTCTCGATTCTATTCATTCTTTTTATTCGCGTTATATTATTGTTTTTATCTCCTTTGCTTTGTCTCACGATTGTGCACTTTTCGTAGTTCGATGTGAATTTTTTTCTTTTCACCCGATAAGGAGGGTAATTTTCAACTGATAAAGAAAATCGAACTGCCACCTGCACTCTTATCTATATCTGATTTTAAGTCTGTTCATCGCCTTGACTGAAGTAATAAGTGTTTATCACACCCTTTTCTATTCTTTGATACTTTATTTAAATATTATTGGCTTATTATAAAAGAGTCCATATCACACAACAATTCAGTTTTGTAGATCGTTTTTCTAAAATCGTACGTTTTCTATTTCTTATCTCTTGTCTAAGTATTTTTTAATTGATAATCATATATTTATTTATAAATATTATTGACTTTAATAGTCTGGTTAATCACAACTAATCCTTAAAACAATTCATATAAATATAACATATTCTTAATTAGATTATAGTGTGAAAAAAAATCAAATTAAAAAGCTTAGATTTAGAACCATTATCGTCTTCACATATATAAAAGTGATAAATTTATGATAATTCTACATTTCAGAAAATTATTAATATCTTATAATTGCGTATTAAACTATTATATAGATTATTATACTATATTTTATATTAAAAAAGATTAATACGGCTTTGAATGATTGTGTATTTTATAATTGTAATTATTATTATGATAAATGTTACACTGTATTATTTGAATTTAAACTATGTATATTATAAATTCATAATTTAATAATTTTAATATTTACTTGTATTTCAAATATTCTAATTATAATAGCGATTATTTTTATTTATTATTTATAATTCGATAATTAAATATTGTTAATATTAAATTAATTTTTAAGAATAAGTTAGCAAAAAATTACTTTTTCAAATAATTGAAAAATCTAAAAATCTACTGGATTTTTTAAAAAGTGATCTCTTTCTATACAATGAAAAAATAATGATAATTTTGCAGTTCATTTTCTTTAAATATTATATTAGGTACTACCAGAAAGGATAGTTAAGATTTTATACAGGATTTTATACTATAGTTATACCAGTAAATGCATTCTACTATAAACATCTTTCAATAGTGAAGAAAAGACATTACAAAAACTCAAAGAAAATTTCTAGTTTGATGTCGAATGTATAAAAATGTAAGTCTCTTAAAAGCGTATGTTAATTATTAGTTTTTTGAAAATTAATTTATTGTAAAAAAGCTGTTATTACATTATTTCTAGACTGCATTTTTTTTATCTCATCAAAAAAACTCTTGCTAATTTATATTTGGAAATTATTTTTTATTCTACACGCGTGAAAATAAACTAATACTATAGAATTATTTACTTAATTAATATTTGGTTTCTTATACTATATTTTTTTATATTATATTTTTGTAATAAAGAAAGTTATAACTAAATAATTTATACTTATTCCATAAGCGTCATTGAATTATGAAATTATTTCAATTTTGTAATAACCGAATTTTTAAATATTAACGTAATAATAATAGTAACTACATTACCTTAAAATATTATTCTCAAAGCTTATATTTGGCAACTTTAGAATTACCGAATTACTTCGTAATACCTTAAACGAGTAGATATCACTTCACTATTCGCAACGAATTGAACTGATGTAAGAAGAACAACAAGATTGCGCTATTTTTTATATGTATAAGCTGAATCCAAACTATATTTTTATATTTTTGTTACTAATGGACTAAATTTATAGTAGATTTTACTACTCTGATTTTATATTTTATTAAAAAAGATTAGTTAAATATTTATTTTAAATCAAATTAATTTAAAATGGATTTTGAAAATCATAAGTAATTCTAGTATGTAAAGTAAATGTATATGTTATATATATATATATATATTTGAATATATTTGAAACATATTACAATTATATTTGAATAAAACTGTCTAAACTTATTTTAGTAAAGTTAGTTTACAGGAAATAGCAATTTTTGCATGCAATTATTCAAAATTCATGCTGAATTTAAAGTTCATCGGTAAATAATTTGGCTGCGCATTAATCAAAATGCGAAGAAAGCACGGAAAAGTCTTCGCAGTTTAGATGATTGAATATGCCCGAAGTGCTCTACTTGATACACGAGCGCAACTTCCTTCCGCGGTCGACTTTCCAGCCGCAACGAAAATGTGACTTGTCATTACGAACCGATGAATTATGATTGCGCAAGAAGATTCTTTGGCTCGATTAGTTTTCCAACCCCTGTGCTCGTGGAGCTCCACACTGCCAGTTCTTGTGGCGAGATATGCGCATCGTAAAGCACGAACTCGGCCGCTATTTGCCCCGCAAGGTAATGCCCTAGACCCACGAGCGATAAGGTTTACTCGCGCGCACTCGACTGTTCCCCCTTTCCATTTTCTACTCTTATTATCACTTTCGCGCTTTAAACTTCCCAGTATATCCCATCTTTATCTTTCTACTTATACTTTTGTCGTTTCATACCGATATTTCCATTTTTATTTATTTATTTTTATTATATTTATTTTATCTTGCACCGCTTTCTTCGATTTTAAATCTTATTCTTGATTATTCACTAGCAGGACAAAAACTTTATATAGAAAATTTTCGTGCATCTCGGAATTATCTTAATTATTTTAAGTTTTATGTAAAAGATAAGTGAATCTAGTTTTGGTTAAATATGAGACGTTTCCGTAATTAAGGAAAGCTGAAATTATATTCTTCTATCGAATTAATTTTCTCTTCAAAATATATTAATTATATTATTTAAAATTTAAGGATGCTGAGTCCTGAAAATTAAATATATTGCAATGAGAATAGCAAATACAAATTTTATGTTTTATGAAAGTAGTCAATAGAATCATTCTATAATGCACTAATTGACTTTAAAATTAACTTTAAAATAAAAGATTATTTACTTGAAAATATATTCAGGTTATCAAAATATTATATTAATGTTCGTGAAAGAATTGTTCTTCAAGAATTATTAACTCAAAAATGTATTTAGAAAAAGTAATGTCTTTAAAATTTAAACTTTATTTATTTTACACTTATATACATTTTTAAGGATCATGAGTATATATACTCAACTTATATTTTATGTTATAGCATATATAATAATAATTTGGAAAGTTTTATCCAATTTTCAAATTGTAAATTAATACTTCAAATAAATTATTTAAAATCTAACACAAAATTTTCAATTTATTTTTATCAATGAAAAAATTATGTTTAAATAAAATTTTCGTTAAAAAATTGAAATTTGTTTATCAATTTATTATTTACAACAATTTAAAAACTTCTATTTAAAAATAAAATTATTTTGAAATTTATAAATCATTTTATCAAAAATACACAATTATCGTAAATTAGTCCTTAAATGAAATTATAATATTCTCGTTGTTTACTCTTTATCACTGGAATATATAAATTTTTTTCAATGTATACTGTATATATTGATTTTATCTTTCTACCTTATATAGCATTTTATCTATTTACTTTTATTTTCTCAATAATGCTTCTGCATCTTTTAGATAAACATTTTAAAGGATTGTAACCTATCCAGTAATTCAAAGGAAATGAAAAAACTTTTATACACTTGTTTGCATTATGAAACAGTCGGTTTTATATTCGTGCCTTTTTAAAATGCGAATAGTGTTAAAAAAAAGACATAGAGTTAGATAGGTAAATCTAGAGAACAAAAGTCTAAGCCAACGAGAGAGAGTGAGAGAGGAAGAGAGAAAGAGTGAGATAATATACGATAAAAGAAAGTAAAGGATGCAGGTTTTCTTCTTAATTCTTGGTTGTTCTTTTTTACAAAGCTTTCCTATTACGTGCAATTTTCTCGTATGTCATTGCTATTGCGTACGAGTATATTGTAAGGAAAGTTACTTCTACTATAGTCAATTTTTTTTCTTAAAGCCTTCTTGCATGGATCTTCGTAGTGGGTACGAGTCATAGAATGTCATTATAAGAGCTAATTCATTCCTGAGCTTTATGATCAAAATGTTACTAGGTCTATAGCACAGATAAACTTTACCTTTAATGTTTTTTGTTTTAGGGTAATGTTTATAATTTTTTTTAAACTACATCAGAACTATTTATTAAACATTTAATTTTTTGATATTCGAATACATTAAATTATAATATAATTTTGGCATACACACGTATATATATATATATATATATATATAATAATTTAAATAATAAAATTTAAAAATTTTCAGAATAATTATTCATATAAAAAATCTGCATATATGCTAAATTACGATTTCAAATGAAACTAATATATTCTTATTTATAAAATATAAACCAAATAATTATATTAAAATTAAATTTAATAATGTTAAATAAAAGGTAAATCGAGTATCAATATATATAATATATTTTATTTTTGTATTTATCCATTTAATTTCGAGTTGAATATATTTGAAACTATAGTTTTATTTAAAGTATGTTATAAAATCTAATAATTGTATATTATATTTACAGTATTATGCCCATTTCAAATTGAAAGAAAATTAATTTTTAAAAAAATTTAAGTTTAGTGCTACATTAAAATCACTTCTGAATAAACATGATTTTAATTTCAAAAATATTTATTAAATTTATAAATTGAGTTTAATTAATATATTTCTTTTAACTTTAAAAAAGATTTTTTATGAGTCTATAAATTTTAAAGAATGTTGCTGTTGGGGGTTAAAATAATGCTCGCACTCTTATTTTTTATCACAATTTATTTTATTCACAATATTTTGTATTTCCACAAGTTGTTATTCGGACATATATAACAAGTCTCGATGTTGCGTACAATATTTCACTTAGGACAGATATTAACAATCGTTTCTGAAGAAGTTTTTGCTGATGCGTAACAAATGCTTGTTTTTATGGTAGATGCTTATAAAGTGTTAAGTTTATCAACTTGTCTATCGAGTTCGAAGGAAAATCTGCTTGAAACCCTAAGGTTTTCTATTCTCAACGATTGCACTTATTCACAAATATTGAATTTTCTTATAAAAAAAAAATTTTTTTAAATATTTTTTGTAATTATAGTGACAAGTTTTTGTTGATAAATATATAATTTGGATGTTTGACTAGTCGTAATAAAATTACTATCTTTTGAATTATATTGAGTCTATTGATAAGGTTTGCTATCCATTCAAAAAGATGTTTCAAATTGCAAGAATATGCCTTAGTTATTCTACTCATAGTAAGCATTCAAGATAATTAATTTTTACAAATTATATTGTTATAGAATATCTGCTATTTTAACATAAACTCACTATTATATTGATAAATTACAGATTCATGCTATACATACAAATTATATATATTTCTAGATAATGGTAATTTTGGATCTATTATATTAAATATATTAGCAAATTCATTAAAAAATACTTTGAAACAATGATAAACTTAAAAAACATTAGCATTATAAAATTTATAAAGAAATAAATAGATATCGTATTTAATATAAAATTATAACAAAAATAAATTATTAATAAACAATATTTAATTAATCTCAATTAATAAAATACTTAAATTTAATAAATTTATTACATTTATTATATTTATAATATAATACTTATTTTTCTTCTATTTGAAATGGCAATTTTTTTAAATTAATGACAGTTAAAATAAAATTTATTATGAAAAAGTGGTTTTAAACGAGCAGTACTTTATATAATAAAAGTTGACAATTGTGTTAAATTAATTAAACTCAAATAATAAGTAATTAAATTGACTATTATTTGATAACAAATCGAAGAATTTATAGCACATTTGTATATATACTCTATTGATTTCATTCATATTAAGAAATTCAGATCATTGTAGAGTCGATGGGTAATGTATCGTATTATTATAGTGGAATAATTATTATCGATATATTTAATAATGGCATAGAAGACATATTTAACTCGGTAAATTTAATCGTAACTACAATATTATGATCACACGAGCGTAGTTAATAATTTACATTCAATGTACATTTTCAAATTCAGAAAGGTAAAAGTATATATTCGAAGCCACTTCGATAGAAAATAAATGAATTACTTATAAACATTAGTATTAAATAAATTTTTGATTTCACAAAAATTCAACTCCAACTTAGAATGAAGCAAATTAACGTCGTAATAAAGTAATATAGAAAGAAAAACATTATTTTAAATTTCATACATGTACGACTAGTATTTCTATTCACCTTTAACCAATTAAGTAAAAAAATCTAAAAAGTTGTCTGAATAGAGCTGTAAGAAAACTACCAATCGATATAAAATTTTCAAAAGAGTAAGTACTCACAAGTACTTACGCTCAAGTGCTTAAAACCTAAAATGTAGTAAAGTGAATATTATTGTATTGTAGTTAAAACTTATGAAAAAAACGTGGTTTATCTAAAGATTAAAAATATACATTTTTAATAGAAGAATAGAAACTTTTTTTCGTACAATTTTCTTATATTTTTAAATCGAATTTAATTATACCGAAGCTAAAACCTTGGGAACTCCAACTCTTCAAAATTTTCTTAAGTAGATATGAAGCGGCATTCTAAACACGGTATGCCTTTTTTGGAACTTTATCGACAAAATATAAAAGTTAATTAGATTAAAATTTTTATTTCAAAAATAAAAAGGATACGTGACGAGAATCAAATTCCTGAAATTTCGACATTTTTATGTGTGAGATGCAATGATAAGATTTCATAAACTATTTAAGTTGTTAATGAAAGTTATGATAATGAATAGGGATATTTTTAATTATTATAATTTCGTACGTATATCGATCAATTTATAAGATTTTTATTCATTACCGATGTGTCAGTTTCAATATTTTATAATATATATCTGATAATTATACGATGTTTACATAGAAACATTGAGTAATAAAGGCAATGAAAATATACCTTTCAATTTTGTTTGTATAAATTTTATTTATTGTTTTTCTTAATAGATTAATATAAGATTCTTGTTAAATGTGAAATTATACATAAAAACTACAAAAATAGCAGGTAAATTTTTCATAGTTTCACATGAAATTAATAATGTATTCCTTTATTCATATATTTATTATTATAATAAAAATTATAATATAATAATCAAAAACTTTGAAAAATATCTTATAGTAAGAAATTTTAATATATTATAAACTATTGTATGAATCATTAATTTAATTAAACAATTATTTTATGTATAATTTGAATAAATTTAAGGTATTTTAATTTATTTAAATTGAAATAAAAATTAATTTATAATAAAAACAAAAAATTTGATTAGTGTAAATTCTTGTTTCTGATTTTTAAAAATTGTAATTTTGTAGTTTTCTAGAAAACGTTTAATTTTTTTTATTATTTATTATCATTCTTTATCTTAAAAGAAATTAATTGAAATGAATTTAAAGTTTTTAAAACTAATTTTTATAAGTAAAAAGTATAAACACGTGATATCAATTTTATAATCTGCGCATTTAAAAATCGAGTTTGAAAAATAAGAAATACCATGAATTTCGTTATAATTAAAAGAGTAACAACGAAGGCAGAATATTTATGAGATATTTACGGGAAAATTAAAATTTCAAGAAATTTTAGATCCTGTTCTCGCACTAGAATCGGCATCCTAGCGCAAATGCGTCCAGGACGATGGGTGACTTCATTGCCTACGCTTGAACGGCTTGTCTGAAACCATTCTTGAATCGCTCCTGTTGCTCGGGGCGCGAAAGAATAAGAGAAAGAGGAAAAAGAGAAGCGTAGCTTCGTAAGCGGATCTATCTTGGGCGCAGTAGTGGGTGGTGAAGAAAAGAAAGTGAAACGACCAACTACATTTTTTAACTTGCGCACAAGTTTCGCCTGGTAGTTGTGCTATTTATAGTAGAGCTTTTTCCTATGCTCATTCGTTTGCATCGTTGGTGTGAGAAATTTGAGGATACGAGTTACAGTAGGTCGCCTACGAGGTAGAATGATTCTATGTCTGGGAAATCGTCTCTCAAATTTGTTTTTCTTTTCTGGATGAAATATATATACTCAGAAAATTATGGATCGATAATCGAGAGCTGGTGTGAATATTTTTAATAAAAATGACATCCATCTGTTCACGCTCCAATTTTTGAAACGCTTCTATCAACAAAGTACATTTTATTATATAGTATCATATATAAGTATATTTTATGATTATATACGCACGTATTATATTATAAATTACATAGTATCTAGAGATGAATTTATCATAAACTCCTTTTTAGAATTATAGTTAAATAAATATAACTATATTTATTTAATATAGATTTTATTAAGTGTAATAGTTGTAATTTAAATTTTCACGAGTCATTTAAGATGTATCAATAAGATTATGTAGAATTGTATTTCGGTAATTTTTTATTGAAAATGTGAAACCGCTAAATATGTCTCGTACACCATTTTATCCCATTATAAATTTAACAAAACAAGTTTAGCCGCTTTAAATTCGAGAAAAAGTAATATTCTTTTTACAATATAATTATAGTTCAATATAAATAACAGATAAGAATAAAATATTTTATTGATTTAATACTTAAACTTTTAAATATTATATTTTAACGAGTAGTTTAATAGAATTTTTTTTCCATGTATAAAAAAGTCGAAATATCATAGTTGAATATAATATATTTATATATAGTCAAATGTTAGAAAAATTTTGTGAGAGTTTATTATGTTTTGTTATCCAAAATGTTTTGTTATATTAACTTATTGTAAGCTTAAGTAATAATATAATTTTTAAAAATATATGATCAATACTATAGAAGTATTAATTAAAAACTAATTAATTTAAAAACGTTATTGTTCAACGAACAGTTGAAGTGTCATTAAAATAGTTTATAAATCGTTTTACTTTTATATATAATAAAAATTTCATTTACATAATTTTTTATCACAGATAAGTAGATGAAGATAATATCAAACGATATACATAAATTTTTTATTAGTAATGCTTATTATTAAAAAATAGAACTATTTATCAAATTTTAAGTTTTAAAGAATGAAAATAAATTAAAATTATAGTAATTATATCCTACTATACGAAAATTGTCTAATCTAAATTTACTAAATTATTACGAAGGAAATCATACCATAATTATAATAATTTCATGCTTTCCAAATATTACAGCATCTATCTATATTTCTATGAATAAGATAGAGAAACTATATTATATATATCACATAATAGAATATATATAACCAGTTGAATGCATTTTGTTAAGTCGAGTATTTTAGAGGTAAAGTAAAATATATTGAGTATAAGGATATATATATATATATATATACACTATGAGCTTTGTTTATCCGAAAACTTTTAAGGATTTCATGATAATGATAGAGTAAAATAAATTATTGCTTTCTATTCATAGACATTTTAAATTTAAATGCTAAAAATAATCTTTTATAGAATTTGTATTTTAAAAGAATAATTTAAAAATATGTTGTTAATATTAAAAAACTAAATTTAAAGAAATTTTATGTAAAAAAATATTAAAACTTTGATATTAATGTGTAAGAAAAGTGAATACTTTTAAAATAAATTTGATAATGGCATATGTAAAATATGATTCACTGAGCCTTCTACAATAAGATTTATCAGAAAATATTATTTATTTTAATCCTCATTATTCATATTCAGAATTAAAAAATATAAATTTATTTTATACGTAAATAGTTTTTATTGATTCGTTTTATGGATAATAGACTTTTTCATTTATTTTCAATAAAATTTTTAAAAATATTTTATCATAGAATATTTTTTATGATAATAAAATCAAAATTACATTGTAATAAATTGGAACTGATTATTATAATTTTTCTTTAAAAAAGAAGAAGTATTGTCTTCAAATATTGAAATATGAAATAATCGTTATATTTCTAAAATTATTAGGAAGTACCTTTCGTATTAAATAATTTTAAAACAGATACATATAAATATATATGAATACATATGAATATATATTTAAAAAATAAAAGTTTTTCCAGTCAAAGATATTTTAGTAGTTTACTGTATTGTATACTATCATGTTTCAAATGTGTTAATTTTTTAAATAAATAAAAGATATTATAAAAAGTACATGACATTTTTTACAATTTATATACTTTATTTATATAGATTTACTTAAAAATAAATTATCCTTAGTAGAATTGTTTAATTATTACTTTATAATATCATTACTGAAAATTGAAAACAGTAATAAAGAAATTACAAAATCAAATATTAGAAATGAATTATATCTAATTTAAAGTAATATTATTTTAGATTTAATTTCTTAATATAGCAAATGATTAAGAAAAATATATATTTATATATATATATATATATAAAGACAATGCTTTATAACTCAAATTAAGTGAAAAAATAAAACGTAATATTATAAGTTAGTATTATAAGAAGAAGTTTTCCTGTTATCGCTCTGAATATATCAAGCTGCTTTTCCAATACATATGCGTTATGTTCTGAATAAAATATTGATTATTTTATATAAAATTTATTTTATTATGTAATTGATAAATATATTGTTTTATTGTTCAGATAAATGTTTACCCAAATTGAGGATAATTCATCTTTTGTGCACAAGACTTTTCTTTGAAGTACTATGTCTCCTTATAAAGGTAAGAATACTGAGAAAAAAAAGAAAAATATGTTTTTAGTCTAAGTATTATAGTTCTTTCATGTCAGATAAAATAAAAGGAATAGTTTTTCAAAATGCATCCTGGTTTAGAGTAGTGAAAAGAATGATTATTTTCTAGAGTAAATAAATACACGATTGTACTTAAAAGTTTGTGTTAAAATTTAAGAGTAAAATCAATCCCCGAGTCTTCTTTATTATCCGGTCATAGTTTTAGTTGTTTAGTAAAAATTATTTTGTTTTTATTATTATTATTATGTATCAAGGATTAAGATTTTGAGAATTCTAAAACTTTTAAAAAGAATGGAGAAGCTTCCTTTAAGAAAATAACAAATAAATAACGCATCTAGTAGAACAGATACTTTAAAGTCACATAGTTTAAAAAATTTTCCACATTTTAAAAAGAATATAGAAACTATATTGTAAGAATTTTCAGATTCTTTAAAGAGCTATGGCTATTTATGAAATTTTGTTTTTTTTAAATAAATAACAGAATATATATCATAATTTTAAAGAAAATAATCTAGTTTTCTCATTAATGTAAATAAAAGAATATAATAGTACCAAGTGGTACATAATATAAAGTCATATTCTAATCACCAGACCATCTATATTGTTAATCGTAAAAATATACATTAACTGTAATAAAACCATGCTATATTCTCAAAAAAATAGTATGAAAATTATATCAACTCCTTTGTATAATAGCAAAGACAATTTTATGTAATTAAAAATGTGAAAAAATCCTTCTTATTTTTAATCGGTTGTTATACGCTACAAGACTATTGATATTGTCTATACAGTACAAATATTTTGCATTTTAATGGTTATTATTAAAGCATAAACGGTTCTGGTATAATCATGCAAATCTATTGCAATTGTAAGCTATGTAACCATAATTTATTAATGTTACGTGAGAACACGATACTTCGATTACATAGAAAATAGTTTTTAATAATATTAAAAAATTACTTTCATAAATTAAATAGAATGTTTTTTGGAAAGCTAACTTATTTTTTGTTAATTTATATGTTACAAATATAACATTGCAATATCATAATAAATAATTAATACGAAATGACTTATTGATGTATGGTTATACTTTTGAATCGATGAAGATTATAAATAATCGTGATGAAATTAATTTCTCGTGCTTCGTACCTTGAACACAAGGTTCTTTTTCTTTGCTAACTTTTTCGTGATGTACTTTTGACTATTCTAAATTTATTACGCATTTTCTGAGTCACGCGATTTTTTAAGTCTGTTTTTGTCAGTGCCAAATACAGTCTAAATAAATGACATGCGTAAGTTTTTTAAAAAAGAATTGTGCTTCATTAAAAGATAAAGTTAGAAGTTTTTTTAATGTTACAACGATTATTCCATGTTTTAGTATTTTTATTTTACTACGATCATATTTTTTTTAATTTCTTTCCAAATATTAACGTTTTCTATATATATCTTAATATAGAAATATTTTAAACGAAATAATAAACATTGTAAGCTTTACACAACTAGTAAATTAAATCAGTTATTTTTGGAATTTTTATTTTTTAAAAAGAATTCGTCTTTTTTATTTTTGTAATATACAGACCAAGTCTTCGAGTAAAAACATTTTTTCAATACAAGATTTAAAAATGGGTAGATTTGTTTTAAAAATCAATAAATTAGCGCACTAAAATTTTTATTTACATACTCTGTGTCATTGTAAATTTAAAAATATAAATGGAAATCGATATTAATGCACAAATCATAACACATAATTTATAAACGAAAAATTAAAATATACGAATTAATATGAATGAAAAATTAATTAAAAAATGATGACGAAATACGAGCACAAAGTTTATTTAAAATTATTTTAAATTTAATTTAGAACACAGAATCAATGTACGATGCTGATATGAGTTTATAGCTCGGAAAGCTATAACCGACCATTACGTACAAGCTGTGACTAGTAGATCGATTGCATACTAGCCACCAAGTTGTGCCTTTAACTTTATGTTTCCAGAATCTTTTTCTAAACAATTAAATTTATATTAAGGAATTATCACTTTAATTTTAAAGTTATTAATTTAATAACACTTTAAATAAAACATATAGTTTTTTATAATATTTTTATTCATATTTTATTAATATTAAATTATACATGTAACTAATAGTAACAATTATAATACATGTAATTAATACAATTTATATATACATTTTTTATTAATTTCATATTTTTGAAATATAAATTAGTATTGTTAAATATTATAGAAACCTTTTATATACAATTTTCGAAGCTATATAAAATTATTAAAATATGAGAGTACATATTATTTACATTTTTATTAATTCTAGATTAAACTTAGTTGATGAGTGAATATTTAAATTATAATATTGTAAATATTCTTATTAGCTTAGAGTAGTAATAATCTTCGAAAAAATATGTTTTTTGTAAGAAAAAGAATTATAGATAACATTCGATACTATTTATGAAATATAACTCTATTTTATAATATTATAGTAATTGTTACGGACAGAAAACTATTAGGAAAACGCGTCTAGCGAAATAGTTTTCGAGATTAGACAAGGTAAAAAAAAAACCAGCTGTAAAGGTGCAAGCCAAATTACCCAAATCCAGACGAACAATGGACAACGAGTTGCTCGCTTCCACACCTCGAACACGTGGTGCGGAGACGCCCGTAGCCCGTAAGTGATCACACAATAAACAAAACCCGCCTCTCGGAACTCACTGGACAAGAGGCGGGGAGTAACGAGAGATCCTTGTTGGGTTTCTCTCGCGGCGGGTTCGATGCTAGGCTCGTGCGTATCGACGCACGTATATACTGTATTAAAAACATTAATTTTTTTAAAAGTAATTTGAAGATAATATATAGTAGAAATAACACATTTGTAATATTCCTTTTAATTGAATTATAATTTTAAATCAAATAAAGATTTCAATCTATTAAAATTTTATAGTATTATTAAAAGAGTATTAATCATCAGTTTTAATGTATTTTTCATATAATTATATTTAAATATCTAAAAATTATGTTTGAATCATCTTTATTAGAGATTAAGTTAAGTAATCGATGAATTACAAATATATGATAAAATATTTATTATATATTTACATATATTCTAATAAAGTTAAAAATTCAGTAGTGATAAGATTCATTGAATAATATTTATAAAAAAAATTATTACAACTCAACTCTGTATTATATAAAAATTTTAAAAAAGAAGTATTTGCTATATTTTCCTTGTTTCTTTAATATCATATTTATTTTATAAACAATAAGTTTATAAGAAATAAATATAAATTAAACGCACTTATGCATATATTTAGGTAAAAAAAAATTTCTAATTAGTTGATTAATAAAAATTAATAAAAATGTATATGATCTCATGAAAAAAAATAACTATATACTATAAGCAATAATTTTTCTCTGATCATTTTTTAAGTTAGTTTTAGTTATTAACAACAATTGAAATACTTATAATATTCTTTCATAAGCATAAAAATATTATATTTAGGTTATATGAGTAATATAAATTTTTATTTTATAAATATATTTACTATAACTCAAATTTATTTTCTTACTAATACCTGGTAAATGATGTATTTCTAACTTATGAAGAAGTGTGCGTAAAGGAAATAAAGTGCATAAAATAACTGTTTTATGAAAAACTAAAGGAAATAGGCTCGTGTGCTAACTCTAGTTCTATGAGTTTAAAAACAGTCAGTTTGATTTCATAACTGCAGAAACACAATTACGAAATATAAACTTAATTTGTACAAACCGCCAAAGATACTGGAAAAAAACATTTTTTAAATCTTTTTCGAATTTTTAAGAGATAATTATTATAAGGAACTTATGTTCGTAAGGAATTTGAATCGGTGAATAATCAGCCATGAGACAGGATAGTTCTTTCTAAGAGAGCCAAGAAAAAGATTAATTAATAAATAAAAAATCAATTTTCGAAATATTATTTAAAGATTAATAATTATTTAATAATTCATATCTTTATTAGTAATTGATTTAATAGAACGTGTATTATTGAAAAATTGTATCAGGGTATTACAATAAAGAACTACTTGTCTGATTATAATATAATAATATTGAATTTTAATTTACCAAATTAAACCTATTATATATTACATACATAATTATATAAATAATCTTCTATATTTTATTTCTTGAGGATTATGAGAATACCAATTTTATACTATATTTATAAAATCTAAAATATTTTTGGCTTCTTTTTAAATATATTTCTTTTTTGACAAATTTGAATTGTATTTTTTTAAAACTTATGAAATTAATATACATTAAAATTTAGATATATTTTTATGAACATATTTATTTCATTTTTTATAATCAACTTCTCAAATTTATTTATTTTATTAATTTAGATAATTAATATTTATGATTAGATTAAGAATTATAGTTATTAGATTAAATATTATTAATTTAATTTATATAAATAATTTCATTATTAATTTATGTATCTGTACAAATTCATCATGTGATAAGATAAATAAAATTCAATATTAATTTTTAATATTATTTATCTTTTCTTTAAAATAAGAATTTAATAACATTATACTTATCTTCATCTATTATTAAAATTTTTATATACTTATTCTACATATTTTCAGTATCATCACGAGTCTTTTAATTTTGTTTGAAATTCATTTCATAAATTTGATATATATATATATTTATTTATAATTATTTGGTATTTTAATCTAAGATAATAAAAAAATAATTTCATATCGTTAAAATAGTTATTTAATAAAACAAAAATAGGAAATCATTGTATTTAAAAGATTATATAAACTTATTATATTTTCTGTATCAATTTTTAATCAATTGAATGAGTAATTTTCGATGTATGAATATAAACTCTTGGATAATAAGCGATTAATAAGCGATGCTATTTCATTTACATTTAAAAGTATATTTTTTCTCATGCTTTTTTGTAAATCATTCGTGAATGTATTTTGTCTCCAATACTGTCTTTTCTAATTTTTTTTTACTTAGTTTTGTTGCTTTCGTTAAAGATGAAAAAAAGTATTTGGCTATTCAAGTTGGATAATATAAATACTTTCTCCATTGCTGACATCTCCTCGAGTCTTTTGTCCGTCATTGTATTTCGAACTGACTACCTCGTATGTTATATTGTTTGTATTTTTAGTTTCGCGAAGATCTATGTACACGTTTCGTATATATTTCCTTTTTCGCGTGTCTACTTAATTTTTAACAGTCCGACTTTATATTTATTCAAAGCAGTTAAAAAATGATTTTTTTCTCAAGGAAAGTATGTCTTCGTCTTGTTAATTACTTTGTTGCAATTCACATTTTTTTTTATTTATAATGTGAATAGCTTTTATTGATCGAAATAAGTTGTAAAATGATCAGTATTCTTTGCACTCTGAAACAATATTCTAAGAATCATTCTATATTATGGAAATATACGAAATTAAAATAAGTCTTACGTTTAAAAGCATAAATGGTGTAAATTTGTACGTAAAAATTTCATATCAGATTACTCACAAAAGTATTTTTTATAGTTTAGACATATATAAATGTTATAAGTTTGATATTATTTGGAACTACTTATATTCGTTAAAAATCTTTAGTCAATTAATGTGTGCTGTTTTTGCATCTTTCAGTTTCAAAGTTTTCTCTATTAACTCGGCTATTACCTTTTTTAATCATGAAATTATAACCAGCAATTTTTCTTGTATAAAGTTAAAACGAATTTTTACGTAAATTTCCTCTCTTTTTTCTATAGGTTTTCGATTTAGATCCACAGTTTTTTGTTTTACATACTTAGAATAAAGTATCTCATTTTCTATTGAGTTCTAACTTACCGAGTTTCATTATCTATACTTCTATGTTGTGCCTATCAAGTAGTGCATCGTTGCACACCCCCTTCCATAAATTGAACAGTCGATACACGATACTCGTTCTCTCTCGTTATCCAGCTCCTGCTTCGTACGTCTTTTATTTTTTGAAGTATTTGTTTTTTTATCAACGAACAAGCAGCGCGCAACTCCTCATTGGGTTCCAAACGTTCAAATGCAAAGTCTGGAGACTTGTATTCCTGCGTGGTCTGTTGGGGAATAGGAAAATGAGAGAAGTGCCCGAGTAATTGTACGGTCGGACCGCGACCTCTGGGCGCACGATTAAACCTCCCACACTTTTATCCATCTTTCTCTCGGTCTGGCTGCAACTGGAATTATCATTGCAGTACTACAAGTGTATTTGGCTTTATAACGATGAATGCACTCATCGACACTCTTGGGACTCCACGTTTCATATTTTCCCTTTCTTTCTGTCGCTGTCACACTCCCTCTCGATTTTTCTCTCTTCTCTCCTTCTCTCTTGTTTTTTGCTTCACTGCACTTTACGGAACGGTACTATCACAGTTTGTTCGTTACGAATTTTTTTTTTAAATAAATACTAAAACGTTTAAAGAGTCGCAAGGATTGTATGAATTTATTTAAAAGTTTTATTTCAGGCTTTTTCATTGTAAAACTGTTGTTGCAAATGGAATAATTTTGCATCTAGATAGTGTGATTCATAGAAATATTATAAGATAGTCGATACAAAGAAAAAAAATTGTGTTATAGTTAATTTAAACTCATTTCAGAATTATAATTACTAGTTACGAAACTAACTTGCTATTGAAATGTAATCTAAGAAGAATGAATATTCTATTATATAAGTTTGAATAGTTTATATTTACCAATATGTAACACAAATAATTTTATTTAAATTTTATTTGAATTAATAAATATATACTTTAATATACTTCTTCTTACTGCCACATATTTTTAAGAAATTTGAAATTTTAATTTGCTTTTTTATATATTATTAATGTATATTATGAAAAATCTACGTTGGGTTTTGCATAATTAATAGATATTCATACCGTTATTATGCAGTTAAAAATTTAAATAAAATATAGTAGTTACTCAGTTGTCATTAAATATTAGAAGAATCTTCTATAGATAAAATATATGTATTAATATATATGTATAATTCATAAAAGAAACTTCAATCACTTTAATAAATAAAATTTAAATCTGCAAAATATTTTTTGATGTTACATACATTAGGCAGTATAAAATGTATAATATATTCATTATTCGATTCAAACATAAATGTAAAACAATTTTTTGATATATTCATTTTCAATTGCAAATGTAACGGTAAAAAATTTTATCCTCATCAGTATTATAATATAAAACACATAGGTGTTAAAATACATATTCTTAAGTATAAAATGTGTAATAAAATATGAATAAACTTAGATAAATTTGCAATAATATTTGAAAATTAAATTCATATTAAATGAATCTTCTATTTCTTTATTCAGAATTTTAAATATATTTTTAATGAATTAATTTATTTTAAACATTATATTCAACACTGGAATATACGCGGAACATTAAAAATAAGTAACTTATTTATTTTATAGTTAGAATTATAAATATTTCTAAATTTTAATTCATTCGCTAATTTTTTATTTTATACCATAAAATTTAAATAATAAAGAAACAAGTGAAAAAAAAATATTATTAAATTATTTAATATTTAAAATAGTGTTATTATATATTATATTTGGTAATTTTTTAAATATACATAATTTCAATACTTTGAATACATATTGATTATCATTATTTAACAATAAAAATGAGATTTTCGAGCAAAATCATATTAAATATTCTTTAGACGAATATAATATTATAATAAAATTACTGCATCTATCATACTTATTTAAAGAGTTTATGCAAAGAATTTATATATATATACATACTTTTGCAGGCGAAAAATTTCAAGATAAAGAATACTTTCATATATACCGAGATTGAAGATATTTTACTTTTCATTCATTTTGAGGTGCTGTCCAATTACAAGTGTTTCAATAATATTTTATATGAATTAAATAATCAGAAACTTAATTTCTTCAAGTAATAGAATAGGTAAATTTCTTAAATTTGGACACTCGTGTTGGTTTTTATAATAATTATAATAAAATATCAATGTATAAAGTAAAAATACAAGTGAATGAAATAAATTAAACCAAACATATATATATATATATATTAACTATAAAGGAATAAATGTAGCAAGATCGATTAAAAAAAATGTCCAGCAGTATACAGGTATCAAAAAAAAAGTAAAACGTCCAAATATTACTGCCCGTAGGGGAACCATAAAGTGAAAAAAATTAATAAGCCTCGGAACGGATGAAAATTAATAGATCATGCTACACGCGTTTACGATCCTCTTTTGACTCGTACACGTTCACAAAAGCCATTCTTGGCGCGCGCCACCCCCGCCTTCGGGTCCACCACGGTTATGCCGTCCCGTCTTAGGATTGATGCGAGTACGGATAGTAGCAGGTTTGCAGTGGCAGCCCGGGGAAAAGACTGTTGGACGCGCAAAATGCGAGAACGACGCGTTTTCCTCTTCTATATGAGCGTTCATAAAAGTTCTTCCACGCCTCGTTGAACTGGCGTCAGCATCGCCATCGTTGTCGACGTCGTCGTCATCGTCGTCGTCGTCGTCTTCTCCGCCTCCGCTGCCGCGAGCCTCGTAAACGCGACCGTTTCTTTCCAGGAGAGCCTTAAAGCCCTTAATGTTTCCTCGTAATTCTGATGCCCGGCTCGTGAAAGCTGCAGGCGAGCAGAAAAAGCCCTGCGTGACACTGGGGAATCCTTTATCCATCACTCACGTGCCAATTCAGCCGTACTCTCGACGTAGACGTGCGTAAGCCATTGAAGGCCTTTTGTGCGTTCGACTAGATTTTAATCAGTCGGGAAGCCGCTAAGCAACATTAAATTTATGCGCTCGTCAATGGACGAATAGCCACGAGCACCAATGCGAGGCTTCCTCGTTATTTCCTTTACTTTTTTTACTTTGAAAGTTGAGGGTCTTCCAAGCGCGAGGACTGATCCTCCAACTATTTCTAAAATGATTTTTAAGCAGAAGAGAAACTTTTTTAGAAACAACGGCTGTTTACATACAGAGTGAGGCTGGAATGTAAATTTAATGAAAGGAAGTATTTAGAAGGAAGTGAAAGGTAATAAATAATGTATGAAAGCGTTGGTCTGTTATAGTTGTGTACAGGAAAGCTTACATTGTTTTATCGTAAGATTGTACGTTGTACGTTTATTTTTTAAAAAGCATGTTTGAAACAGAATATGTAAATCCAAACAAAATTGTTTTTAACCTACACATTTTTGTAGAAATTTATATTTATATTTAAATTCAAACTAGATTTACTAATTAAAACTAGATTATTAAATTGACTCTTTTAAATATTTTATAAATTATATTTCCACATTTTTTATAATATCGATTTATTTTTTTAATAGTTTAATTAAATTATGATCAATTATATTTTCTTATTTTTTACATTAATCGAAAGCTATAATTTATTTAAATATACTATTGAAACCATAAATAACTGTAAAACACTTCATAAATTAAGAATAATTTGCACTTAGTATTTCGTATGTCTTACTTGTCATTTATTTTATTTATATAAAAGTTATTTAAATAGAGTTATTTATCCGTTACCTCGTCCATGTACGTGGAAAAGCAATGACCATGCGACATGCAAAGCTAAACGTTTTCAAAAAGCTACGTTGATACTGATAACATAGCTTGATAACATAGTCAATCGGAAAATCGAAAATCCATGTGTCGAGCGTCTTCCTTGTATAAGTATGCATGTAAAATCAGTATTTCGCCAGCGTAAGTGCTTCGACCTACTTGAAAATTACAAGATTTACGAGGATGTACGAATTCGTAAAAACGTTGTGGTTGAAAAGTATAAATGTGCATGGCTATATCCATTTAATTTTTTTATCTGTGTCACATTTGTTCTTTTATCGTTATCTTTTAGTTAATAAACCGATTAGATATATATGAAAAATTTCAAATATTAAACAACATTTTTTAAATTTATTATAATTATATGGCTAAACAAAAATTTTGTAATCTATAGAGTAAAAATAAATTTATTTTCAATTTTTTTTCTTCTAATAATAATCATTTTTATTGGCTTGTAATTTCAATTTTTAGTAAATTTAAACTTTTTCAATGTTTAACTACATATAAATACAAATAAAACTTAATAGAAGCTGACTTTTTATTTATACGATAATTTAAAAATTTTTTTTAATCATTAATATTATTATATTAATTTTTACGATTCATGCATCACGAGTCTTTTATATAACTCGATTACATATTTTAAAATTTAAAAGAAAGAATAAAATAATTTTTCTTACTAGAAATGCATGTACAACACTAAATTATAAAAGTTTAATGTATTAAATTCAATAGAATAATACCTTGAATGTAAAGGTTGAATTTTATACATTTGAACTGACTTGTAATTTATACTTAAAAATATAGATTTTGAAGGTAACTTGTTTGATTCATATGTTATTTATGAAGCTGTAACTAATTACCATGAACAAAAAAAATAATGATATTTGAATGTATATATGATTAAAAATTTATAAAGAAGTATTTTTTTTAAGAATTATCCCGTACAATTGAAGATTTAAATATAAAAAAATTGAACTATAACTACGAATTAATATCTAAGAGCAGTTGTGGATATGTAAAATATTAATGAATTTGCATTAATAAGAGCTAGAGATTTCTATCGTATGAGAGGTGCAAGTAAGCTAGTGTCGATATTTCATTAAACAACAAAATTTCAGACTGATTGCCTGCCCATTATTCAGTCATCACTCGCTCGCACCAATCAAGTATTGCAGCCTTTATGACGTGACATCACGAAGGCCAATTCGACAGAGACTGTTCAGTGAGCCGTAATTGACGCTCCGCCAATCGATTGCCCAGGGTTAGCGTCGACCGCCACGGCCGTTGTGACAATGACATGTAATCGAGCTGCAAGTGACGTTCACCTCGAGCGTGAAGTGTCACATAATTTGAGAATTTTTATCGATCCGAAAAAGGGAGAAATGTGTTTTCTGCAATGCTCTTTATGCAAATATTAGATAATACGTCGGACAATTAATTGGGCGATAATATCTCAGAAGATAGTTTCAATGCAAACGGCTTCATAGAATGTCGAATGTTAGAAATTTAGATTCTCAAAGTTGTCTTTTTATGAACGGTTTTAGTTGTTGGTGAAAAGATATCGTTAGTTTCTAAAATAAAAATTACAACTTTTTATTGTTGTACATTTGTAGATTTTGTAAAATAATATATATAGAAAAGATATTTAAAATAGTATACTTCAAAAATATATGTTAAAGTATAAAATTATTTACGTTCACCTTTGTATCTTTTCTTGTAATTCTTTGTATCTATTTAATATCAACCAAAGCTGTACATTTTTATCTCTAAAATAAATTACCATAAATGTAATTTTTAAATTTATATATATTTAATGTACATCTGTTAAAAATACATTTATACATTGATTTGGTTGTTATTTGTTGAAAAATCTTTACCGGATCATTAGACTCTCATTTTTTATAAAATGAGATGCACAACTAAATTAAAGATAATTAAATAGGAATTTGAATAGAGAAAAACAGAGCATAAAAATAGATGAGTATGTATTTAAAATTGAAATGTTTTGATAAAATAATACAATGTACAAGACAAACGATCATTCTGGACGCTAACAGTTTCAATTTAGCAATATTACTTAATTATAATAAATCGAAGTCAATTTTTACCTTGAACTATTGCTTATAATGAAAACTGTATGTTAATTAACTTAAATAGGTGTTACAGAAATATTTATATGATTTTTTTTATAAATAGAATTAAATTATCTTGTGCAAATTATTGTTAGTAGTACGGCGTAGGTGTAATCGAGCTACTTTCGACATAAACACTTACTTTATATTGAAAGGTATTTTTAAGTAATACAATTATTTCTTGAAGATGCTGTAGTTGATTATGTTTTAAGGAACTCAAATATATTAAACTTTTTTTAATAGTTGATTATATATATGTATATATAGAAATTATTTTATATTAAGAAAAATTGTTGATTCTCTCAAACATTAACAAGTTGTTGATAAATTTCAGAAAATAATAATAATTGAAAAATATGATGTATTTATACTTAATATATCAATATATAATAAAATATATTTCTTCACATTAAGCAGCTCTCAACATAGATATTTAAATATAAATTGTACAAAATGTTGAATGTAATAATGAATACATGTTTTACATACTATTATGAATTATAAACTAAAATTTTCTAAAAACATAGAATATATAAATTTGACAAAATAGTTATCAAGAATATTAATGAATTGAATTATTGTTGGAAATAATATTTTTTATTAATTTTTTGTATAAATTAGTTATATGTCCCTTCATTGGAGGAAGAAAATAGCATGCATTGTATTATGATACTAATTACATTAAGTTTATCTTCTTTCCAAAAATTATAACGTTATTTAGATATACCTTAACTATCGAAAAAGAACAGGATGTTACCTTGCTAATATTTTATAAATATAACCATAATCTCCTATTTAGCATTCAACTAGCTTCAATTCTTTTAAAATCTATCATAGTTCAAACTCACAGATCGATAAAAAAAGCTATAACGCTCTATATTATTCTCTAGACATTGTACATTTGTTTAGATTGTTTAGACACTGTAAATTTATTTATTAAAAAATTATATACACTTATATATTCCATAATTTACAACGATATCTTTTAAAAATCTTATGTAATCAGCTTAAGTCCGCTCGAAACGATTGAACATTTTTACACCCAAAGATTCCTGCCCAGATGTTTTCATATATTTTTCTTCTTTTGTTTTATCAAGATTGTATTTTTCTCTCTGTTAAATAACGTATATACTAGAATACCGGCTTGTATCTATACAGGAGAGAAAGAGAAAAGCAAATACTTTATATTTGTATCTGCAGCTGGGCCAACAATTACGGTGTAGCGCATACCAGATCGACTTCGTCTCCTCTCGGTATACCTGTACTTGGAATTTTAATTTCCGCTCTAGCTATCCATGTTGTATCGTACAGTGCAATGCCGTGAAATTAAACGGTTAAATATTTTATACAATGAAGGCTAGATAAAAACAAAATAGTTTTTAAAGCGATAATGAAAACAGTGGATAATAAAAAAGTATTTTATTAGTGCATATATATATATTATTTGGGATAGTTTCTAAATTAGTTAGTAGGTCTAGGTATAAAATTATTAATAAAATTATCGACTTTTTTGATATAACTTCAATTACATAAAATTTTTTATTTTTTAATGTATTCGAAAAAAATTGAATTATAAATTAGAATTTCAATTTAATTCTATTCATTAAAATAATACATTAAAGAGTAATCGATAATTTTTTATGATTGAATAGTGACAACGAATAAAATTATTAAAATACATAAACATATTAAATTCTTCATATATTTAAAATTCAAAGTAAGTTTAAAAACTTTAAAATTAATAAATTTTTTTTCGGTAATTAGTATTTCAATGTAAGGTTTTAGAAATTTTTTATTATAAATATATCATTACTGTTTTGTTCTTTAAAACTTTTAAAAGTATTAACTATTTTCTCAGACAATAATATTCTATTTTATAATCTAAATACATATACAGATTAATGTATTTTTAACCAATTTTTTTGTTAAATTTTGTAAACCATTGCACGTATAATACTGTATACTAAAAAAATGCTAATATATTCTTTATGGTTAAATATCATTAATATACAGCATTAAGAATGACCTTAGGTATGTCTATTTAAATTTCAATCATTATGATTTTAATTGAAGCTACATATGCAATTGTAAGTTTACATTTTACATACTATACTAAATATTATCTAATTTATTCTTAATACATTTTTTACTATTATCTTCGTATAATTGTACAATTAATCGAATATACAATAGTAATTTCTTTTAAATATTTTTTATTTAAAAATTCTTTGATTTTTTATTTAAAATTTAAGGTATCATATTATTTATTCTAATATAAAATTTTAAAATAAAATCATTAAACACAATTTTTGAATTTTTTAACTCTAAAATATTAAATAAAGATATAAAGATATCACATAAATCGATGATATCTTGAGGCACATATTTTAGACTCGTTTTGCAATGATTACGAATTTTAAATTCTAAAAGATAAAAATAAAAATTTTAATTTTATGATTAGCTGATCCTTTTACCGTATCAAAAATTTTAGAATAACGAATTATTGAAATATCGACTTATTTAATTATTGGGTTATATATTCTTATAGTGCGAGTCGTATTTTATTTTTGGATGATATGTAGGTAATGGATATAACACAGACCATATAAAAAGTTGCCTGTTGCTCTCGGGGTAAAAATAATTTCAATAAGGTATAGTTTTAAGAATTTTATTCTGATTTTAAATTTTTTAGACTTATCGATAGACGAGATAAAGAAATGTTTGCACAACTATTTCTTACACAATTTTGAAAAAAATTTGACAGACATGTAAATTGAAAAGAATTCAACTTTCATGTTTACAATGTCTGTATGTATGTACATAGTTGGGAGTATGGATTCGATTTTACCAAATGACTCAGCGGAAAACTGAAATGAACCGATTACGTAAGTTTTCTAAATATATAAATTTATGGGTTATTAGAGATCGGCAATCAAGATGATTAGATGAATTTTTACATTTGTATAATCAATATAGAAGATATCGCGTATGGATCAAAATAAGTTTTTCTTCTTTACTTTCACCATTTAATTTTAATAATATGCAAGTTACAGTTAGCAAATATCGAGTTTTTTTATACCCCTTCCTCAAAGTTAAAGGAAATATTAATAGCGTTTAGCTTACAAGCGTTTTTAGCAGATTTATTGGTTATTTACGAATATATTTCAATCCTTTTTTTCGTTCAAAAGATTTTTGAAAATTTTTCAGAAGTTTTCAACATTCATAAAATTCATGTAAATATAACTATAGAGAAATTTAAAAGATAAGTGTATTCGGACTCGTTATTGTAAATTATTTAAAAGTAAGAGTTATTTGAATAAAATAAAGAACATTTTCAGCTATTTTAACTTAAATTATTCCGACATTAGGTTAATAGATTATTGGGTTATTATAATTCTTAAATATAATTTATACAAAAATGAGATATATATTATAAAATGTAGAATTTCATTTTTAAAATTTTATATTTTTTACAACCTCAATTCTTCATAGGTTTTCAATTTAAATTGTTCAAAAAATTTCAAATGTAAATTAAAATAGAAAGGTGAACTTTATTCAGAAAATTAAATATTTTATTATAAAAAATTATAAAAAATATTATTTCTATACAAAAATCATTTCAATTTAAAAAAATAATATTATAAAATCATGAATATTTGACATTTGTGAGAATGTTATAAAAAATGTATAAACTTTTATAAGATTTTATTATTACACTTATTTAAATATTATGATTTTATAAAATAGATGAAAGATATTTTATATTATTAGAAATTATGTTATACACATATTATTTATATAATATAATATAAGTACTTAAAATTTGTGGAACTTATTTTTAGAAAAATCATAAATTATTAATACAGTTTCAAAAGTTGAAGGTATAGCGATTTAATAACTACACTTTGGTGAAAAACTCTATAATAATGGAGTTAAAATTTGCGATAGTAAGAAAGTTGCATCTAACAATTCTCACTCAACTTTCTGGTATGCGATTGAGAAATAGTTCTATAGAGATCCAATTTCAACACTTTAATCTCTTAAATCATAAGTTAGCATCTTTTCACTCTCTTTAATGGACTATCATATGATACTCAACTAGCTAAAAGTGTCATTTAAGAATTTTGGGTATGGTATAAATTGTTCATTGTACAATGATAATGCAAAATCAGTTAGCCAAAAGTTACACGTGAAAAATAGAGAAGAAAAGTCACGTCAAAGGGAAAAGATACGAAACTTTAACTAAATAATATAATAAATGAAACAGTAATTGATACTATTTATTGATATAATATTTTGCTGCATGTAAAATAGTGTTAAAAGATTTTAACGCTTATTTTTATACATTAAAAAAATGATTACAAGATTTCAAATGAATATAAGATGAGTAATGCTCATAAAATAAGTATAAATTTACGTATAAAAGAAATTATAATATTCTAAGAATATCAAAATTAAAATTATGATGATAATCTTCAATTATGTAGTTCGAAATTAAACTTACAATCTGAGTTTACTAGAACTACAAACTAATGAAAAAGATGTGTAATTAGATTATTTTTTGAACGATCTCTCTAAAACAAAATTACTGAAATTTTACAGAAAGAGAAATATTTTATAATTCATATTATTACTTTATAGCATAAGAAAATTTTTTTTTTATATATTTTTATATTGTATTTATTTGTATATTTGATGATTTGTATTGATTCATCGTTCAATATCTATAAATATGAAATAACAGATTTTTCAGTAAATTAAAATAAACTTATGTAAGTAATACATATAAATATAAGTAGGTGAATAATTAAGAATAAAATATCAAAAATATAAATATATATATTAATATTAAATAATATTTTTGGATTTTTGTGATTGTATCTATAAAAAATATCATATAATTAGTTAAAGATATTATTATAAAATCAAGAATTCAAATTCATATAAATAAAATAAAAAATGAACTAAGTGAACACAAATGAATTATATATTTGTTTTCGAAAATAAAAATTTATATTTAAAAAATAAATCTTGTATTCTGCTTATTTCAAAGTCATAAATTTCCTTTTACAAACTGATTTTAACGGCATAGATAACTTCGAATTATTCTGATACTTATAGAAGTTCAGGTAATTTTTAATGTTTGCGAAAGAAAATCAAACAAAGATGTAAGTACACAAATGTGTATATAAACTCCTCCAAATATGCAAAAAGTAGTACACAGTTAAATAAATAAATAAATATATAGATAAATAAAATGTAGATAGAAATTAAACAATTATAATGTGTATATTTATGTGTGTGTAAATATGTATAAATCTAAGGTTATTAAAGCAGGACATATAATAAGCCAAAAAGAGAGTAAAGTAAAAAATAAAAAGAGAGATAATATAAATACATAGATTGGTTGAGAGAAAGAGAGAGAAAACGTGAGCAAAAGAAGTTATAGCATTTCTCTTATAATACCACCGGGGAAATCGCTGGCCTTGTTTGAAAGCCCGTGAGTCATTTATATTAAAAAGCTGTTCCCTATTCTTCAATCTGGATTATAGCTATTATTATTAACTAAATAAATAAATGTTGAGTCAAAAATAATATTAGTAATTGAATGCATAATTTTATAAATAAATTACATATGATTATTTTAAAAGCATTTTAAATTTTGAATATAAAAAATCCAAGCAAAAATTATATCTTAAATACATAAAAAAATAAAAATTTTTTGAATTTTATTATTTTTAATTTATTGATTCTGATAAATAATTTATGCAAATGATGGCTTGATATATTTTAATAGTTTTATTTATATAATAAAATAGGATTAGTGAAATGCAAGATATACTGATATTTTATAATAATAAAAAAATAAATTCTAAATACATAAATGTATTCTATTTGTAGTACAAATTTAATTCTAATTCATAGATTTGCAATAAAAATACTTTTTTAATTGGCTATACGTTTATTATTCTCAAAATTATGTTAATAAAAAAGATAAAAATGTATATACTGTAATTACACGATTTTTGCATTTTAAATTGGTTACCGATGTATGAATATGTGCCTACATACATACATTGAAATAATAAATAGGAAAGTAGTTATATATTATTTGTATAAAAAAACTGACTATTAATTACTCTCACTTTTTTACATGCATTTTGAAAATTTGATTGCGTTTTTGAAAAAATAATAGAATATTTACTTTCGAAACTATAATTCAAAGTTAGAAATCTTTAAAGATCTTTTTTCATAGACTTTACTCAAAATTTTGCTTTCACTTTTTTGTTTTTATGTGCATGGTATTACATGAATGCAGTAAGAACTATTACTCTTGAAAGTTTCCATCCAGAGAATACTAAATACGAAGACGGATTTATCCATTGATACGGACTCGTGAGATTTCCTAGATGGATCTACATATAATTTATCTGTATGAGAGTACTACTACAGAAACCATCAATGACTTTATCGTATCAATGAAGATAAATATGAATTATTTTATTAAAAAATATATTTTTAAACTTAATGATCATGCAAATCAACTATTAATATTTTTTTTCAACGAATTTATTTAAAAATTTTTTTAAATTAAACATAATAACAAACATATTCGTACAATAAATATTGAAATATTTTATAAATTAATTAAAATTTATCGAAAACTTAATATTTTTTGTAACAAATAATTTTTCACAATATTTTATTATTTCTAAATTACATGGATACACATTTTCTATGATTAGTGGAAAAAGAAACTAAACGTTTTTACAAGCTAAAAGAGAAATAATTACTTGTAAGCCAGAAGACTTTGTACTGCTTGACGGATCTGTTGACAGGTTTTGTACAATATATTACTTGGTTTATAGAATACTCGATACACTCAAGAAAAAGAGAGACAGGGACTGAGAGATAAGGTAAGGAAGTATAAAGTTTCCATTTGTAGCATTTTAAATGAAATGGTATGTTCTTACAATATTGTTTTTTGCTTCAAAATATACTACAATTGATGCATTTAAATACGTCTAGCAGCACACAAGATGAATATTGCATCTATGAAATCTATCAAGTAATTTTACTATATTAAAATAATTATCATTCATAGTTTACAATTTTTTGCTAAAAATCAAATTTTACTCTATGATCATAAAATTAGTAAAAAAAATTTAAGTTCAATAAGGAATTGACATAAAAATAAAGGAGTAAGAAAAGAAAAAATTATAGAAAAATATAGATATGGATATAAAGACACAGAGAAGTTCAATATAAGGCAAATTTTAAGAAACTAACCGTACATTCATATAGATACAATTAATACAATTAATATAATGGATATATACTCGATCTATTTTTATTTTAAAAATATAATAAAAACAACAATAGCAATAATAAAATCAGCAGTAAAAAAAAACAAAAACAATAAAAATAACGATAATGATAATAATAATGTAATGTCATCATACGACGCGTCTTTATGGCAGTTTCATTCGCGGTTTTATCAATGTCTAGATAATTAATAAAGGAAAATAAATCTATTAACAGAAAATGTATGAAAAATAACGTCAAATATAATATTAAAAAATAATATGAAACATAATAATAAAATTTGTAATTTAAACGGAATAGAGACATATTTAACACAGTTATTTAAAATATAAGATAATAATATGAAAATAAATATATAATCATTGAATAAAAAAGAAGTATTAGAAAAAAATTCCAATTATTACTAGTAGCACTTGTAACATGATTCAGGACTTAAATTTATTATTAAGGTCTAACGAAACATGTTCAGAATATTTCTGCGTATATCTGTAAGTCACTGAACTTGTTATCGCAGGTTATCATCACTAGTATTATTGTTTAACTTCACAAAAAATGCAATTCGATCTCATATACAGATCATGGAAAATACGCATGTACTTATTGAGTTTTGGATTATCAGTTTTTAGACTAAACATCGGAACGCCACTTTTATTATGAGAAACTGAATAAAAGTATAGCTGTAATGTAGATTAAGAAATATTATGATAGTAAGAATTATAATTTTTTTTTCATTATGATTTTCTTATTTTATTAAAATTATCCCTTGATATTGAATCTTTAAAATTTTTATTAAAATATAATAGTAAAAAAATATATATATAATTTTAATAGTAATGATTAATAAATAATTAGGAAGAAAGTAGTTTATCAACTATTTATGTTGTTTTCTGATTTTTATTCATGAAAAATTTTATAATCTATTTTAATTCGCATAATGATATTATGGTATTTAATAAAATAAAAATATTACGTTATTTAATCTTTAAATAATTCGTTTCATTTATGCCTTATTATTGAATCTTATCTTGAGAACTGATCATGGGATTTTAATTTTAAAAATTTTGAAGTATTGCTTATATTATTTTGTTAGAATGATTTTTTCATTAGTATTAATTTTTTCATGTGTATTACTATTATAAATTTTGACTTCCAATAATACGAAAATAATAGAAGAGTTAATAGTTTCTTTAAAAAGAAATATAAATATTTGGTTAAGCCAGAAAGTTTGTGATAGATGATTTTTTTTATATTTTGTATTTTTATTATACATTTCAAAAATATGTGACATCAGTAATCTTTGCAATATCTCAAGAATATAAGGAACCTTTAAGAAAAATTTTACTCATAACTTAATTAAAAAATTTACCGAAATTTATTGTTTTGAAATTTAATTTTTAAAATAATTCAGAACATGCAAAGAATTATTTTATGAATTATATTCATATAGTAATAACAAAACAATAAAAAATAGAAATTAAAGAAAATATATAAATTTACCTAAAAAATCGTATTTATATGAAAAATAAAAAAATTTATATGCAAAATTATATGCTTATTAAGGAATATTTGAAGAAAGTAAGAAAATATACAATCAAACAAAACATTCAGTATATTTTTACATCATTTTTCTTAAATATATTGAATGGTATTACAGTTTAACTATATACATAATTTTTTAATTTTATTATTTAAAATTTAGATTTTCATAAAATTAAAAAAAATGTTATCGATGTAATTTTAAATTTACAATAATTTAACATGTACTTTAAAGGTATTGTAATAAATCGATAAAATAAAATAAATGACTGATTTTTATCTATAAATTATACGCATTTCTAAATATATATTATACATCATAATGAATTAATTTCTTATAAAGATTTTTTTATTATTGGTAGCCTTCTGTTTATTATGACAATAATATGTTTTCTAATTTAATATTTCTGCAATTTAATTCAGATTTCTTAAATGACTTTCATTTAATGTTTACGTTTGATACACGATTCACTTTAAGTAATATAATTTATAGAAGCGTACGTTTTATCGTATAGTATAAATCTCGAAATGTATTTAAAAATTAAATAATAATAAAATGATAACTTATTTTAATTCATCTTGAATTTAAAAAGCCCTGATAATTATAGATGTAATTATATTTTACAAAATGAATTTAAAGTCCTTTAATTAATTTTATAGTATTTTTAATAGTATAATATTTATTTAAATTGCTTTTACTCCATACCTATCTTTAAATACTTTCATATTTCTACAAAACAAGTTGTATTTTTTTGTTAAACGAAAATTGAAAAAAAGAGTAAAATTAAATGTTTGTTTAATTTCTTAATTTTTTAATTTTTAATTTTTAATTTTTAATTTCAATTTTTTGTTTTTTTACTTATTTATAGTATAAAAAATCTTTAGAAGACAATTATATAGAGATCCATAAAAGGGACAATATATCGTTGTGTATCATTTTTTATATATAAAATATAAAATATTTTCTGAAAATATGAATAAGTAACAATCATACATATATATTCAAGAATTAAATTAGAGTTCGTAAAATAGTTTATTATGAAAATTTCAGTTTAAAATTCATGATTTGGAAAGCATCTTTATGTTTTTATAAATAATAATTAATATTATTAGTTTAAGTTTAAAATGATCCTTGAACTTAATTATGAATAAAGTAATTAAAAATATATTAACATAGAAATACGGTATTTTAAAAATGTTATATAATTTATTTTATATAAAAAGTTGGAAATTATATCTTCTCTTATAAATTTTAAGAATTTGTAGTTGAATTAGATTTTCATGCATAATAAATAAGTATAAAATAAGACATAAAAAATGTACAAGCATTCATATAAATATGTAAGAAAATTTATACCTACTATATTTAAGTATGTAAAAATATATCGAAACTTATTGAAACTTTTAATGAGTTTATTATATTTTGACTTATATATATATATATAAATTATTAGATACGTACAAAAAAATGTTTTCTTGAAAATCATAACTTCTATACGTCCTAAGTCATACGCAAATAGTAAATAAGTATAATTTTAATTGAATATAGTGAGTATAATTGTCAATTACTTATAATTAAAAAATTATTTGCTCAAGTAATAAGATAAAACTGTTTGTTTTGATACCTGCTTCATTTCACTCAACCGTTTTTAGTAATTACCATCACAACGTTGACGTTGTATGGACTGAGTTCACCAGCGATACAAGCCAATATCTACGACTTTATACAGTTTTCGTATTTTCCATGTCGAGTAGTTCAAATTTAAATGTGAATATTTCCTTGTAGACTGCTTGTGTTTATTTGTATACAGATATATTTAGATGCACTATCGTGCTGTATAACTTCTCTATTTGCTTGCTCGATTTTTCAAGTGGTTTTTATGTTTTACGTTTAGATTATTATTATATATTTCGATTAACCTATTTTTTTATTTTGCCTTTATATTTTAATCTAATGCAATATATTTGTTTAAATTGTGTTAAATTGTTTTAAAAATATAAAGATCATTACAAATATTTTTAACAATTTATTAATATTCATGTTTCTTTTCTCTGAATATGATAAGATTTACTTTCTAAGTTTTTTAATTTTTTTAACAAAAATATATCATTTTTTGTTATATAAGATATTATATAAGATTATATAAGATATTATATTATTTCAATGTAAGATATTGAATAATATATTCAAAAGTATGTCGTTTTATCGGTAATACAAATCGAACAAATATTAAATATAATTTTTTATACTCATTTTAATACAAATTTGAATATTTAATTATAAATTATAACTTTACATTTAAAAGACTGTATAAAATTATATATATTTTTAAATAAGTAAATATTTTTTATTTCATGTATTTTTTTGCTGTATTTATTAACAAAATGTTATACACTACATTTAATAAAAAGTAAAGATTTAGTTTATAATTTTTTTTTAAATTATGAAGAAAATATATTATAGTAATAATAGTTATACTCTTTTCATTTTTAAAAATCAAAATATTATGGTATCAATATAATATATCGTAAGGTAGAAATTTATTTACCGTGTATGACGTGTGTAATTTAATTGCAGTGAAACGTTTAATATAGAGAAGAATGTTTTTTCAAATTTTAATTCACCTAGATTCTTACAATAATATATACGTATTGAATATTAAAAATAATAAAAATCTGCTCTAAAAATAAGGCAATTTTAGTTATAGTCATTTTTTATATATTTACGTTCAGTTAAGTTTAATATATTATGCAAATAATAGAATTTAACAGAACTTTATTTGTTTACTCAGTTATTGTTTATTTATTTAAATAAATAAATTTAATATTATTTTAGTTGATATTAAATAAATTATTGAATCATTAGAAATTATAAAGCTTTATTTAGATTGGAATTTACCGAAACGTGATGTAATAATTTTCCTAATGATAAATAATTATACCTGATAATTTATAAAATAATAAAATAAATTAGCTAAAATTATTATGAATACTTCATTTATTTAAAATTAAAGAAAAATATTCTAATATTCATTTAATAAAAATATTAAAAATAATATGTTTTAAAAGAAAAAAAATTGTATTGTTATGTCAATCATTATAAACAATATTATATTTACTAAACTAATTCATAAATAAATTATTATATAAATAAATAATAATGATTTATAAAGTAAATTAATGTAGTTGATTAAGAATATTTATATCTCCTCTAAACATATTCATAAAACTTTGAATTTTATGTAAATAGCTAATCAGTCTTATTGTGCTTTTTCTATCCATACGATCTTAAATCGAGGACTCAGAGAGACAGCGTTTATGACATATTCAAATTAATATCTTGGACACTTTGCACGTGCTTCGACTATTGTATATATATAATTCATTGCCTATTGTCGATCGTTTTGTATAGAATTTTAATAATTAAGCCAGTCCACTTTTCGTTTCGTTTATATCTTACTACTGTCGTTTATTCCCTTCCCTTTTCTCGCTCACTCTCTTCTCCTTCATTTCTTTTATATTTTCTCTCTCTCTCTCTCTCTCTCTCTCTCTCTTTCTCTTTCCGCAGTCTGTACAACTAGTCTAGAGCAGCGCTACATGATTTATCGTCATTAAAGTAAATTTATTGCGGCTACTGGAGCGTGCACACGAGCTCACAATCGGTGCTGCTCGATAAATCACGCGGTCCAGGTTTTCAAGGATTTACGGGTCAGTAGAAAAGCTCCAACGCGCCGCCGCAATGAGAAGATCAGGTTGTACATGTATATTCCGCTTACACTCGTTGCAGCGAGAATTTTCGATGAAAGCTACTAGCTTTAGCGGTGGCAAACTTTTTTCACTCTTGATTCATCCGTTCATTCGTGTTGTTGAATAGGATGTCAACATATTCTCCTTTGTTCAGAAATGGAATGATTTAAATTTTAAAATGATTTGCAATATACTTAGTCTTACAGAACTTAATCTTGTTAAAAAAATGAATGTATTTTGTTTATCAAGGATTATCAATGCAATAAATTTATCAATGGGTATTCGAAATTATATCACTAGTTTATAAAAATTGATTATCATAATTATTAAAAATCGAAAGTATCAATTATTCTGTAATAAAAGTGTAAGGAGTAATCTTACAATCTTATCAAATATTACAAAGTTTTTAATTTAAAATTGTGTTTTATCAAAAAAATTGATTATTAATACTGTGGATTTATAAAAATATTTTATGTATTATATATGTTAAGTAAAAACTTATTTATATTTTAGTATTTAATTACAACCATCAGTTTCCAAATAATTTTGTTTAGTTTCGATCTACAAACTACAACTTTTTCAATTAAAAAATGTTCAATATAGTTTTAAAATTTACATATAATAATCACACCTGAATAATTGATTTTCAAGATTATTTTAATTTACAAATTTAAACTTAAGAATATAAATCATGTAAAATTAAGAAATTCGTATTATACTAATCGATTTGTACTATTAATTAGTATTTGATATACTGATAAATTTAGGTTTTAATCGAATATATATTTTTAAAATCTAACATTTATAATTAATAATTATTCATAAGCTTATCATAAACTTACAATTATATTTCATAATTTTTTTATGTATGGAAGAACATATATAGTTACACACATAAATACGTATTGATTCATACTTATACACGTACAATATTTCATTATTTATCCAATATCGTTGATATATTGTTTACTTTGCTTGAAGTATAATTTAAAAAATTGAAATCTATATGTAAAAAGCAGTTGACATAATAAAATATTATTAAAAAATATATTATTTTTAATATTCTTACTTTAGTTTCTGATATGTCAGACATGTTGAATGAATAATAAATTTTATTCGATTATTTTGAACTATTAAAATTAGTGATTAGTTGAAAAAAAATGCATAGGAATTTTTTTTAAACATAAATATCATACTAGAACTAATTAAGTAAAGAAAAAAGCTGAGTTAAATATTTATAAAGATTAAATTTTATAGTATAGTAATAACTGAATTTATAAGAAATTGAATATGTACTTAAAATTCTTTTTAGCTATTTAAAAGATAAATTCACATATGAAAATAGAATAAAAAAACCTACTCGCAATATGTGAATTTCAAATAATTATGTCATGTGATACTTCATGACACATAAAAATTTGCATTGATTTACATTGAATATACAACCCCAGTTTCATAGATAGTTTCATGTTTCATAGAGTTATAAGAAAAAATGCTTAAATATAATTTACTAGAGAGATTACTATTATAGGATGGAATGAAAACAAATGAATGATATTTAAAAATAAAAATTAAATTTTGACAAGGTACAGGCCAAAATAGAAGTAACAGCATTTTGCATCAACAATGTATAATGCATAATACTTAATAAATAACGATTACATTTTTTAATTCAATGTTAGACAATTGTATTTTAACTTTCTATTAAATTAAAAAAAAAAATTTATTTCATGAAGTTTATAAGTTACTAAAATAAAATTTTTTAAATAAAAATTATCTATAAATTCTTTGAAATATATATTTTCATAAAATTTTTGATTTTATAAATATCAAATCACATTTTTTAATTATAAAATAAGATATGTTACTGAAATTATGATCAAATTAAAAAATATATATCAATGAAATTATTTATATATATATTGAACATATTTATATCAATATGTTTAATTTTTCGTACAATTTATTATAAATATAAATAAAATTCAATTTATTTTTATTTATTTCTACTTGAATAATGAAAAAGTTATTTACAATTCTCATAAATCAAATATTAATACAATCTATACACATATTCTTTATTCACTGCTATTTTAATTAGAAGTTATACATTTATAAGTAGATGAATTTTAGTTACATTATTAAAAGTATAACCTATATTCACATTTAATAATTATGTTATTATAAAATAATATATTATTATGAATAACATGTCCGATACAATTTTTAATATTAATATTTTTAAATAATGAATCTTTGCATGAAATATTTCCATGAATTTGTATAAATTGATTAAGAATAAACAATAATTTATTAAGTACATGATTGAATTTACATGTAAAAACATTTAGTTAAGATTGAATACTACATATTCTACCTAAGCAAGTGAATTTTTTATTCTATTAATATAAAAATTAATTAAAAATAAGTTATACCAATTTTTACGTTAAGTACTATATTAAAAGTGAAACAATTTATTCATACTCAACAATCTAAAAAAAAAAAACTTGGTGTTTGCCAAGAGTCATCAATCTTTCAATAATACAGTCACCGATTCTCATCGGAAATAGAGCGGTTCCGATCTCCGATCCAGTGCTTAAAAGGATAACCATATTTTTTCAGTTTTTAGATTTTAGATTTTGGAGGAGTATTTTATAATTTATTCCTTAAAATAATATTGAAAAAAATCAAATCATAATCTAATCTTAATACATTTATATACTTTAAATAAGAAATGTATTTAAATTCTTTTAAATGTAATAAAGAAAATACTAATGTAATAAAAATTAATAATATTAGTAGCATTATTATTTTTGTTGTTTTTGTTTTTGTTTTTGTTATAATAATTATTATTATTATTATCATGATTAGTATTATTACTATTATCACTATTATTACTATAATATTGATTTCTAAACTTGTAAAGAAAGTGTTTTAATATCTTTTTACAATCAATGTAATCTTTAACTGGAAATATGGAAATTTCACTGAACTGTAACAAGACTAATACTGATGAAGAAAGGTAAATGATATAATCGTACAGGTTTCTGTACATGTTGAATAGTAACAAGAAGTTCTGGGGCAACTCTCCAGATCTCATTTCTGTAGAAATGCTATCAAGGAATAGTCATTATATATTTAAGAGAGCAACGTTGACGATCGATAGTATAATGAGTGGTGAATTTTAATAGAAGTGTGAATTAGAAAAATCTTTTTGGGATTGGTAAACTAGCTAATTACACTGTATATTTTCAAATTATTAAATTAAATGCAAAGCCTATACAAATTATATTTATGATATAACTTTTATATTTTATTAACATTTTTATAATGTTTAATATTTTTATTAATGTAAAGGATGGTTTTGAAACAGATACTATTCATCGGGTATACTGCAGACTTTTGTGTGTGTGTGTGTGTGACAGAGAGACAGAAAGAGAGAGAGAGAGAGAGAGAAAGGGTAGGTGTGGGTGTAGGTATGATATGTATAACAAATCTATATAGAGTATATATTCAAATAACAAGCTCTAAAAAAATAACTTAAAAAGAAATAACAGGAATGTGTATCGAGAAATTATATATTTCAGCTCATAGATAAGCAATAAGAAATCATATAATTCGAATAGTATTAATGAACTTGAGAAGGAAATTTTATGAATAAAAACCGCGAAACTTTTTCTTTTATTACGTAGATAATAATAATATTTATTTAATTCATTAATCCGTAATAAAAAAAATACGATCACACCAAACATTGTTTTTAATATTCTTATTTTGTTAAAATATTTCATTGCTGTTTTTTGAAATACATAGTTTAAATAGCGATACTCATTTTTGGGACTGCTAATTTTATTTATTTGCAGCCTTCTAATATAAGTATGTTAATGTTTATATAAAGACGACATTGTCTATATATTCTCTATAAATTCAGTTATGGAAATGACAGGAACTTACCGAGGAATAGATAATTTTAGTAAATACGCAAATTCTCGGGATATATAACAGTAACAGCAGCTGTAAGTAATAAGTGTTAGGTGTTGTATACCACATGCATATTTTTTTTTAGAATTACGTAGATAGTCGCATATTATGAATATTAACCTTTTATAATATAAATTTATGTTACAAAAATGTAAATAATATTTAAGTTTATAGATTTAATTAAATTTTATATTAACTAACAATGAAGTTTCACATTATTACAATTAAGAACTAAAAATAATCCTTAATTTAATATTTGAAAATTACAAATCATATACTATCTCTTAACAAAAAATTCCAAATGCAATATTGGTGGTTAAATGAATGTCATACGTATTTTCAATCAACCAAATTTAACCAAAATATACTAATTTTGTAAAGCATGGTATTTTCATGTATTTTATTCATCGAAAAAGCCGATAAAATCGTATTTTCGATTTTTAAAATTTCCCGCAGTGTTTGAAGATTGAATTGTTTTCGATGATCGAACTTGATCAACGAAGGGAAGAGGTTGAGAGTCTCGAGAAGTTTCCAACTTTATCATACGTACGCTTGGGACAACCGAAAAATGTTTCGCTCTATCCCCGTTCGTTGCGCTTTGGTTTCCCTTGTGTCACTGACCTCGAGAGTTATTGCACATTAGTAACCGTCAATTGCTCTCCTGACTCGTCTGGAATAGGTTGCCAACCAGAAGGAATAGCAAAGGTTCCTCAGTGGAGTGTGGCCGCTGTATCTTCCGAGTACGCGTGATACTTCAATACTTATTCTCCTTGCGGTGAGCTTTGCCTCGATTATTTTTATTTTTTGCCCATGTGTTTTTAGTTACGCCAACATAACTATGAATGACAGAGATTGCGTATCTATGTAATCTCGAATTTTTCTGCGAGATTCGCATCGCTTCTCTCACTTTTTCGATTTCCTGCTTTTGTTTTCATCTCTATTCGCAAAGTATAACACGCCATGTATGTGTATGCGGTCAAAGATTATTTTCCTGCACTTCTTTTCGTATCTCGTGTGCATGAGTTTTTTTTATAGTGTCTCGCGCAAGTGTTTATTTCCTCAATTACTCGCATCTTCTGTGGATATAATATTTTTTGGCGATGCTTTTACGCTTCGTGTTTGAATTTTCTTCGTTTTCGATCCACTGAAATTTTTTAAGCAGATTTTAAGATTTACAATTTTTATACGCTCGATTTTATAGTAAACCGTAAAGATATGATACTTTAAATGGATGTAGAAATAGATGAAGTTCGATTAATTCAATTCATTTATTTAAAATTATTTATTCTTTTCCTCAATTTTTGCGGTACACATTATACAGTGTACTTTTTAAAAAATTTTAAAATGTTACCGAATGAATCACGGTTTAATCTTATTTTAATGTAAAAATTATTTATTTAGATTATTTTTTGTACTCTTCTTCTTATTTATATTTAATATATTTATTTATATTTAACTTACGAAAAATCTTATGCATTTCTTAAAAAATTTATTGAAAAATGTAATTTCAAAATAATGCAATTTATATTTTAACGTTATAATTCTTATTCCTATAAATTTTGAACAACTAATTTGTCTTTAGACTATAATTAAATTATTTATAAGAAACACTATTTTTTGAGTATTTATAATATATACACGCATATTATATTAATATAATTAATATATTATGCCCATTATAGTGAGAAAGTTAATATATCCGATGCGTCATATTTGTACGTGAACTAAAAAGAAGTAATCGTTATTCGAAGTCTCGCGAATTAGTAGTCTTTTAGTGATTTGAAAGTTACGTTAGTTAAAATTTAATTTTTGCACAGGCAGTTCAGTATCTTTGCTTTGTTTTAAAAATTGTTACAAAATAAATGTTTAATATAAGTTTCAAATCTTATATATTTAATTAAATTTGAATTGTAATATTAATTATTAATATACATTTTTATATTATAAAATATTGTATACAATTTTTTATTTTTGCATATATAGTCATAATTATATTCTTTTAAAAGTTGTAATTATATTAAATTTTTAATAACATTAATAATATGCATATTAAGAATGATTTCTTAATCGTTAAATTCTTTCATTTCTTATAGTATTGTAATAATTAAAAACATTTAACGTTATAATCATTTGGATCTATGTATTTGTAAAATAATATATTATCTACTAGCGGTCAATTGTAATAAGACTAGGATAATAAGCGACAGCATCTTTATACTAGATAAACAAAGAAGCTGATTAAATAGAAAAATCATTATCTTATCATTATCTTATATAAGCATAAATCCATTTTCATGAGTTACGTGATAATAAAATATATCTTGTCAAAGTTGAAGTAGAAGAAGTTATATTCAATTCTTAAAGTAAGACCTACTTTTTCTTGTAACAAAAATTAATGCTTTATGGGTAGATTTGTATTTAACTATAGTGTATTTATTGGCAGCTATATTTCATTTTTTAGAAGTTATAATTTCAAAATATTTATCATAAGAATAAAAATTATGTTAAATCGCTCTATTTTTTATTTAGAAACATATCTACCTTTTATTTACAAATATTATTTTTTAGTGTATTTTTCCTAAATAACAGCATTTCCGTTTATGGATATGTAATGAATATATACTGAAAGAAAAATTCTTCAATTTTATTTATTTCTATAATTTGTTATTTTAGAAGGTAAATTTCCAATATTGTCATAAATAAATGTTGCAAGGAGCAAGTATAAATTTTAAATTTAGTCATTTGTTTCTAGAAGCATAAGGACTTGAAACTTGTTTTCTATTTTCTTAACATGTTTCAATTTAACTTATATTTGAAGAGATACTGCATAAGATTTACTTGTACGACAAACGAAACAGGTTATGAATCGAAAATAGAGGTTCTTTGATCTTAACAATTTCATAATTGCAGTGTAAAGAAAAATATTTCTTGTTTATTCGATATTTGTTATACGTGTGAATTTAATAATTTCGTTCAGGCTTTACATAGTTTATTTTTTCTTATTTTTAATTTGACAGAGTTACAAGACAAATTTAATACAATATATTTTTCTATCGTAAAATAATGCGGTAAAGAATTAATTATCAATTGTTTATTACAATATATTTATGATAAAAAAATATCGTTCTAAATAATTTGTTTTTAAATATATATATATTACATTTGTAAAATTTTAGAATTATTAATATTTCTTATTTATATTGAATTTAATTGAAGAAAAAATAATTTTTAAGTTGTACTAAAGATAAGTATATACACATATGTTTGCATTCGTATACGTGTACAGTTTAAAATTATACTAAATTTTATACAGAAGATAATACTGATTTTTTTATTTTATTCAATTCATGAAATATTATACATGTAATAATTGTATTCTATGAATAAATACGTATACAATTTATAAAATTAAACTACATTTTAAAAATAACTATTTATAATTTTAAAATAATACATTTTTAAATTAACATAATATATTATTTTTTTTTATTTATTAGGATATAGTTAAAATTTATATTCTAATTAATTTTTGAATAATAATTTTTTTGATTATTATACTTATAAAAAAAGAAAAAAAATTTTAATTATAAATTTTATTTCAAATTATAAAAATATAATTATCGATAACATAAGTTGACTTTATGAATATATTTAAGTTATTTTAAAATAGAAAGATATTTTATGCGTACAATAATTAATGTAGTATAATTGTATATTTTGAAATTTATATATATTTGTAGTATATTATATTTATCGTATAATAAAATAATATAATAAATTTTTTTTATTTAAATTTTCCTTTTTAATATTCTGAAAAGAATAGAATTTTCAATTTTACAGTTCTATTGTATAACGATTTTTCCAGTGTACCCATCATAAAATAAAGCTCATATACATATACTTTCTACAAAATTATCGTTGCATCTTTATTGATTTATTTTGAAGTAAATGAAACAAAGAACAAATTATTAAGAAGTTTCCCTGTAATAATTTTTCAGTTTTATCAATTATAAAAAAAATATAAAAATATTTTTTTTATTTTGTATAAAATGTACCATTTGAACATCGTTATAATATTGTGAAAAGATAAAAAATCTTATCAAAGTTATAAAGGGAATTAATATTTCTATGAAATGGTTCAAATAATATTCAATACCCGGACGATTCGGAAACACAATTTTCGTCCTTTCCTTTATAAAAGTATCGTATGCATTGATAATAGGCCCTTTATGGGTTCCCAGCACACAAATATCTACTAGGTTCATTACGTCGACAGGCATGGGCTTTATTATTGGTTCACGGACGGGTGTGCCAATGCTTCATCAAACGGCAGAGTCGCGATCATGTCAATTTTCCTAATAAGCGATTGATGACTAATATATCTAACTGATTTGCATAATGCCGATCCCGTGTTTTGGTTGTTTTATATCTACTAACATTTTCTTAATAATTATTTTTGTGTATCTCGATGCGAGGGTACATCTCTTTCAAACCTTCTCGTTTTATATTATCTTGAAAAATTCGAATATTTCAATTCACTTGTCACAATATTTGAATATCGAGTGGAAGTAGATATTTATTCTGTCTTGTGATAGTGTTTTAGTATTACCATAGGTACGAATAAAAACGGTAATAATTATTGATATTATTATTAATTAAGTGACAGAACATTAACTATTATTCCTATTTGGTAAGTTGAAAATTAATAACTTTTTAATAAAAACTTATGGAATAATAGGTTATGGTTTGTAAATAAATATTTATGTACGCACACACACAAACAGACAAGTAGCATCAATGATAAAAATACTAGCATTAGTGAAAAAAATGGTATCGATTTAAATTCTTGTAAATATTTAACATATATGAAAATATGTAGTGTTTATAATAATATTTTCTATATTAATTAATTATATTTATTTATTAAACAAGTACATAAAAATCTAATTTTTTGCATGAAGTTAATAATATATATACATATATATGAATTTAGAAGAAGATTTTCTTTGCTAATATTATAAAATAAAATTTTTCGAAGAGTTAAAAATCATAATAATATTTTTCAATTTTGAAAGAAATATAATTAATTTCAATGTAAACATTTGAATACTTATATCTTAATAATTACTTTAATAACTTATCTTCATCTAATTTTACATTAAAACCTTCTAAAGGGTATAGATTAATTTATTTTATTTTTGATGGCCCATTAGAAATGTTATAATTGTTTATAATATATAATATATTTAATATAATTTGAAATAGTTATTATTTTTTAAAATCAATGTGAAAATTATAAATTTATTTTTTTAATTTATAATGATTAGTTGAATTACTAAGGTTTATTTGTTACTCGGACATAAATCGAATTTAAAATTTTTCAACAAATTACAAAATTTCATTAAAAGGACTTTCGAAAATCTTTTATAAAATAATGAGCATAATTTATAGAACTAAAGCCACAAAATTATACTACCGTGACACTTACTCTTCATTAAGTCTTCAAGCTAAAATCATACACCCCATGAAGATTTCATAGTTTTTAACCCGATTAAAGTAATTATCATGCATTTTTTCTATATATGTTGCAGTCATGTATTTTATTTAAATATACGTTTACTAAATACCATGGTAAAATAGTTTAAAACGTTTCAAACAATTTTTTTTTTAGTACAGTCTTGTATTAACGACATTGAACAAGTATTGGATTAAATTATAGTTAATTTTCATCTTACTCGTCTTTAATCTTAATCATTGTATAATTATAGTTAAGATTTTGGTATAGATGTTCTTAAATATATAATATGGTGTATTCTATATTAAAAACTGCTATACTCGATTGCTATGAATTTTTCATGAGAAATACTGAATTTCTCTTTCGCTTTCTCTCTTATTTAATCTTTCGATAAAAATTTATGTAGAATACAGTCTATAGATAGACTGTCAAAGAGCAAAAACATGACTTCTGAACAAAAAACATTAATATGTCAAGCGGCAAAGAGGGATAAAGAAGAGATAGAACGAGAGAAATCAAGAATATGAAGGAGAAATGGATGCGGTTAGAAAATAACCGGAGATAAAATGATGAGAAAAAGAACTGGCCTGGAAACAGGATTCGTAGCTTCACTAATTCTCTATCGATATATCACCGTTTATTTTTCTAATCGTATATGATCATTTATTCAACATTACTATTTTTAACATATCATATTTGGAATGAATATACTTAGTTTTTGTTTTATTATTTTTATTTTTAGTAAAAACCTTAAAATTCCATATATTTTTAATTCTTATATCTACTCTATATATTAATCTTCATTATTCAATAAATTTATGTATTTAAAATTTATATACTACTAAAAATAAAAATTATATCTAATTTAATTTTTTCTTTCTTTAGGAAGAAAATATTTATAAATATTAAATTTGATTTATACTAAACATACGAATTTGATACCATGTAACCTTAAATTATTTTACCACATCCATTTTATTTATATCATTCTTTAAGCTATTTACCAATATTATTAAGACATTTTATAGCATGTAATTTTCAAGAGTATACTTATTAATAGTAAATTTTGAACTTAAAAAAGTTTGATATAAACAGGTAAATTTGAATAGATAATACTATTTATAAAATAAATTAGATAAAATTATAAATTTTGAAATAATTGTATGCAATGTATATTACAAAATATTAAAAATATTGTAATTTTTTTGAATACTATTTTTTATTTTATTTTATAGTATTTCAGTGCATATATGTTTTTCAACTAGATAATATAATATATATAATTAACATTTATACGAAGTAATAGTAGAAAATAGTACCATTTGAAAAAATTTAAAACCGCATTAAATATTTATTAAAAATCGTGAACAATACTTATGTAGTGAAACTGATTAGATTATTTTTATGATCGTTGATCTACACTTTTTAATCTTAAGAGTATACAATATTTATTATATAAAAATTATTTCAAATTTTGAACCAAACCTTAATTTAAGTTTTAAATTTAATATAGAAGTGGCTTTCCAGTATATAATAATAATAACGATAGAATTGGATAATATGTGTACAGGTAACATAATAGATGTGGAGGCAGCTCTTTTCGAGGGCTCCCCAACAATGTCGACCATCTCCTCAGATTTTACTGACCAAACGTACGCGGATCTTTGCTCAATGGATTCACCGACGATGACAACCCCCATGTTTCCGAGTAAAGTTTTAAAAGAGAAGGAATTTCCAGCAAAAATGACGCTGAGTCGTCAAATACTCAAGAAGCCTAAATTTAGAATTAGACTACCGTATCTTATGATATGTATTAGTATAATCGAGGTGAGTGACTTGGTTTAAGATTCTGTATTATTACTTAGAATAATGTAATATAGTTAAATATGAATTTATTAATTACCTGAAAATAGTTTCGTGTATTTTATGATATCAGTTGATTAAAACTGTAGTAATGGACAATATTATGCTTTATTTTTTTAAAGAGGTTATTAAAAAATAATTTTTCATAACTTTTTTAATTTTTACAACATTATTATGATATTAAACTTAATAATGGTTTATGATAAAATTAAATGAATTATGAAGCATTTTTAAAGCTTAAATAAACCGTTTAGTATATAAGATTGCAGGGTAATTTTTTCCAAATAATTTTCTTTATCTTTCATAAAAGACAAAGTTCGTATTCGTCGTCATTACAGTATTATTTTTCAAAAATTAAAAAAAATTATATTTTATATTTTTCTTAATGTTTATAATTGTTTATTATTCAGAAATTTATTTTCATGTATATATATTAATGAAACGGTAAATTTTTTATCAGAATTTGACACGAATAACTTTTTATACTTTTAAATAAGTAATTATACACTATTTAGAAAATGCTTATTTACCTTAGAAAAAAATTTTATTAATTATTTTAAAAAGTGATATATATACACCTCATTTTATAAAGCTTCTCGTTTTAACTAAGAGTAATATTGATATCTTTTTAAAAAATATATCTTTTTATAATATAGTATAATGCTTATTAAAATTTATAGAATCATTTTAATTTATAATTTGAATTTTGGATGACGTAAGACTGAAAAATAAATAGATAATGATGGATAAATATTAATTGAATCCTTATTTATTATTATTTGTAAAAACCAATTTTTAAAAATACTAAAAGTTTAATGAAAAGTGTATAATTTAGATAAATTTTCAAATTGTTCTATAAAAATAGCATTATATGAGTATTTATGAAAATAATTCAAATAAAAGCATGAAGTCTAAAAGAAGTATAACAATCAATATACAAGTAGAAGAAAAGAAGAAAAAAATATATTTATAAATTCATAAATATATTATATTATAGTATATATTATATTATTATAGTAGAGTAATTCTTCTTAAAATTATATTTTAAAACGTGTAATAATTTATCTGAGTATAATATAATCTCTAAAAATAAAGAGTGAAAAAGAAAACTAAATACAATAGAATAATTAGAGAAATTTTGATTGGAGAAGAGAGAGAAAAAAAATATAATTGAAATAAATTTATGAAAAAAAATCGAGTCAAACAAGTTGTTTAGTAAAATGTCTAAGGCAGGCAGTTTTAGTACTCAAAGCAAAATCTTCGTTCGTCTTAACAAAATGAAAGTAAAACTAGGGATTTATTTTAGCAACGTGAATTGTAAGCTCAGGTAAGAGTCGTTCACAATTTGGCTGAAGGCAGTAATAATGTCGGTTATCTCTCAATGTTACTCTCTGGTTAGACGAGGTCGACCATAATTACGTTTGCATTGCTTATTCTTCTATATCTTTATATTTTGTTTCAATTATAATTATGGTTGAGATCTTGGATAAGTTTGCTTTATTATTTCCGATAAATTCAAATAATAAACAGAAAAGATTTAAATAAATCGAATCACATTTACTTGGAATTTATATAGAAATACAAGTTTCTACATATGAAGTATATGAAGTCGATTAGAATAAAATCAAAACTTTTGTTAATTACTTTTAAAAGGAATCGATAATTTCTTAATTTAGTTTATAGAATAATAAAAATTCTTTAACCTCATTCATGCAGAAATGGATTGAATTTAAATTTGAATGTTTTACTACTTAATATTTAAAAAAGATATTAAACTTTATAAACAATATTTTTCTTATGTAAAAATATTTATTGCAAAAATTGTTATATAAATAATAATTGTTAAAATTTTAAAATGCTTTTATTTCAAGAAAATTGAGGAAAATATTTAATCCAATATCTATATTGAATATTTCAAAAATTGTTTTGAAAAAATATTTTAATAAATTAATTTTAATACAAATAAAAATTCGACGATATTATAAATACCAAAAATAATACATACTATGACACTATTATTAGTATTATAATGGTTAAAAGATTAAAAACTGTTCTTCTCATTTATAAGTATTGTATTTTAAATTTTATAAATGTTATACAAATAAAATAAATTATTAGTACTTTAAACATAACATTAAAAAATTATAGTATAATAGATTTATTATAATTTAATAATTTAATAATATTATTCAATTTACCCTTCGGTATATTATCTGCTATTATAGAATATTGTAGATTAATATTGAAAAATATTTTTAGAATTTAAAAATGAAGAAACGTAAAATTAAAAGAAAATAATGTTGTTAATTTAGTAAAAAGTTAAAAATAACTATTGTAATTTGCATCTAATTATATATTTATAAAAACATAACAAAACTTTTATGGAAAATTTGCTTTTCTATTTTTCTCATTACTGAAAATGATTAGTATAATTATTATTGTTTTGGAGTTATTCTCAAATAAATTTTAAATATATATTTAAAATAATAATATCTTTTAAATAATGTATGATACTGCAGTTATTATCAGAAGATAAGAGATAAAAGAGAAGAAACTCTCAATATAACGGTTTTCATAAATAAGGGCAAAGAGGTACGATGAAAGAAAAATATGATAGCAAAAGATGTAATATTAATGAATTGAAGGTGGTAAATTAGAGAGAAATAGTCACATGCACATGAGTTTACATTATATCTTAACATCGAGTTTGAAAAGTCTTGTAAAGATTTAATCAGTGAATCACTTAATAACGTATAAAGAATATAAAGCTTTTATTATCTCTTTATAGCTCTCTTGTTTGTTTACTCTGTTTAACAATATCCTTCTTTCTCTTTGTCGTTTATCAAAAACTCATAAAATAGATGTTATGCGAGCTATAAGCTGTAACCTAATAAGTATCGAGGATAACGAAATACATTAGCGATCTTGCAAGTCTCTCTTAACATTATTAAGTATAATTTTTACACACCTCTTACCATCACTTGTATAATCATTACTTTGCTCGCTAAAATTTATTTTGAAAGGAACTTGAGCACTTATAATAAGAATTTGATGATTTTTAGGTTTTCTATTCTTTGAAAGATATTTAGAAAAGATATTTTTGGTTTCCTGATGCATTCAAGCAATAAAATTATAATCGTAATATTTTATTTATATTATTATATTTTTTTAATAAGAAAGTATGTAATAGAAATTAGGAGCTTCGATAAATAATATTTTTCTTTTAAAATCTTATATATATTTTTTATACGATATAATAACGAACTAGTAGGTATAAAATTCAAAAACTATACTTTTACAAGATATAATAAAATATATAAAAATATAGTGTCTATGTCAAATTATAAAGAATTTTCGATTATGATATGAAAATTAGTACTTGTGAAAAGCTGGAAGATAGTAATATGCACCTTTTTAGTGAAGTACAGCCCTTGACGCTCTTTTATCGACTTCTCCTTCATTCTCCGTATGATTACTGAATATTGATTGAGTTTTTTATATCACTAAATTAATAAAAGATAAAATTATATTATAAATTTAAAGATTAAATTATAAATTTCTAAAAAAGTTCTATAATTTTTAAATACTTAGAAATAATATTATAATTAAAAAACCTAATTCTCTAGAATAATATTTTAAATGAAAAATTTTTATAATTAATAATATTAGAAATTTTGTTAAATTATTAATAAAAATTATAAATTATAACATAAAACTCATTTAAAAGAAAAATTTTAAAACAAACATACTATAGTATTAAAGTAAAAATTTATTTCGACGCAAAACATGTTGTCATTATGATTTTATATCATAAAAATTAAGTTTATGGTAAATATTACTTATTGGAAGTATAATAATGATGCTATTCAATTCTGAAAGCTAGAAAGAGAATCTTTTACAAAGTTTAATAAAAGAGTGCTAACTTCATCTCTCGTAAAATATAATTCTCGATTGTTGCTTTTCATTTTTTATTCGTGAAAAACTTTGGCATTCGTTTATTACAAAAGATTTTCTTTCGAAATTAAAAGAGAGAATACAATCATCGTATTTCCGCTTCGAACTGAAAATAAAATTCTCGACACGTCGACAATTGTACGCGCAAATGCTGGAGAAATCTGTAGCGTTCGATATTTGCACCGGTGCTGTCCACGACTAAAAAATATCATCCAGTACTGACAAGTGGGAAAGCGAAGGATTACGCGTCCGTCAGTAAATTAATATCCTTCAGCAAGGGTGCGATGAAGAAGGGAGAAGAGAGGTGTTTCTCCGTAATAATTATTTACAGTCTGCGTTCGCTCCCTCGTGCACTCTTCTATCTTCATTACAGTGAGGTAGAATGTGCTCCACGTCCACGCGATGATGATGAAATTGTGCTGCTGGGAACTTGCGTGTGTGTTCGTCTACGCTTGATTAACGTTCGGTCTCCATATCTTTCTCTCTCTTACTCTTTCTCACTCTCTCTATCTTGAATACTCTATTCTATCTCTTCATCCTTTTAGTTCTCTCGATTTCGCAATGATGCACAGGTGTCATGAGGTATCATAGATGGTGTTACTTATGCTTTAAAAATTATTTTAGATTCGGAGAATCGAGTTACTATCTCCGAGTGTTGCATCCAGACTTAGACGATGATTTAGTATGAATGTCAAACTAACTTTGAAGAGATGCTTGATCTTGTATAAGACGCGTGATTGTAATACTAAAATTCATTGTAATAAGAAAATTGAGCATAGTAAGATATACCGAAATCTGTAAGTTATGCATATGATATGTTATAAAGTAGAATCAAAATTAACAACGAACGATTTGCAAGCTTAGGTTTCAGAATTATTTTGATAAATTCACTTGCGATTGTTTTGAGCTATAATTAGTATTTTAGAAGTTCTTTTAATATTTTAGTTCATATTAAAAGGATATCTTGGAATTTGTATAAAAATACGTACAACAGGGTTTTTTTTAAAGTTACCCAAGATAACTACATTATTAATTTATAAATGTAAAATTTTAAATCATAAACTTTTATTGAATCTTTATTGAATTATATATCATTTTTTTAAGTAAAATATTATTTATTCATATGAATATTTCTTGTTATAAAGATTAATGCAATTTGCAAAGAACATTCGTGCATTGTAGGCTACTTTATAAATCTTGGGAAAAATCTACGAATATTAAAATTGAAAATAAAAAATAAAATACAATGAAAGATTCAAGACTTACTATTTTTATTGTAAAACTTTTACTAAGTCTAAAGGATAAATTTAATTCTCATGCCATAATTTTATTTGTAATATTTTATGTTAAAATGAATATGAAATTAATTTTCCATTATTATGAAATAATTCAATTTATAAAATCATTATTTACTTCGTACATCTAGGAATAGATTCTTAACTTTAATTCACTATTTTCGTAATTACGTAATGACTAACATTCGTATATAATCTTAATCTATATTTTAAAAGACGATATATTTTAATCGAAAAAAATTTCGAAAAAAATAATATACCTAAACGGTTAATTTCATTATATATGATAAATATATAATATATAAATTGTATTTACTTTCTTATAAACATAATATTTATAACGATTTCTTAGTTTGATGAATATCTATCTATTTATTTTTCGAAAAGTGAACATATCTTTAGTCAAATTGATATTATATTTTTAGTTTATTTTATACATAACACTATAAACTCATTTTAGCTATTATGTTTGGATTATTGACAAATATTTTCTATATATTTAATATTATTTTTATTATCGAGGAATGATATTTACCTTTAGCAACCAAAAGATGTCTTGTAAATCATGAAAGGAATCTATAAAATACGTATACGGTCTTATTAATAGGATTATATGCTACAAATCTTGGGTTTATTTGAAGTAGTAAAAAATTTAATAAAATAAAGATGTTTAGAAAGTAAAATATAAAATTGATTTTTAGTTTAAGGAGAAATTTTAGTAAAGTCTGTACTAAATAATTGTACATTGTGTTCACAAAATAAGAATTAAAAATTAATATTAAAACTGAATAAAGAATATAATAATAAAAATGTATGTTCGGATAAAATTGCCATTAAAAATTTATTTATTATATATATTTAATATTATTATGAAGGATTAATTAATAAAGTAATAAAAGTATAAAATAACAAAAATCTAATAAGAAAATTTTACCATATCCAGCTATTAAATTTAAAATTCATTATTCAATTTTTTTCAAATCTAAATTTTATTTTATGCTGGTAGTTCTTTAATATTTTAAAATATTAAATATATAAAGTAATTATATTAGAATAATCTTTCATAATTATGAATTACAAAGTTTTCATTCGATATTAAAATTTAAAAAATAAGGAATAAATAATTATGAATCACTAGATATTATTATTGTTAATCCAGGTATAATATTTTAATGTACAGAAAATTAATGGCACTAGCTAAAAAAAGTATAGTTATATAATGAAAACGAGAAATAAAGAACAGAAATACGAATTTAGTCAAAAAATGATAAAATAAGTTAGAACAATTTTAGATGGATTGAAAAGATTGAAAAATATGTAAAAATCCATTTTATACAAAAATTTGGTAGTATTATATCTGCAAATAATAGTTATGGACTAAATTATTTGAAAAAATAATTTAATATTCACTTATGAATTTTAAAATTAAAAAATGTGTTAATAAGTTTATATAGTTTATATATGTGTGTTATTGAGCCTTGAGTTAAATATATGACAATATTATTTACTTTTTATTTACTTCTTATTTACTTCTTATTTACTTTACAAATATCGTTATTATTGGGTTATATTAATAATTAATTCAAGTAATATTTTATTTCTGAAAAATTCTTGACAGTAATGAAAGTGCGTCAATTTTATGAACTACTAATCTTTATGAATTTAAAGAAATAATAAAACTAAATAATAGAAAAAATAAATACTACTTCTTTCAGATAACAATTCACTGTCTAAGCAATGAGGTGACACTACGAGAATGGCTGGTCTATGATCCTCGGCAACGAATACAAGGCTGGAGGTTTATTTCCTACATGCTTTTGCACTCGAATGCTCTTCATCTTACCTTGAACGTAGTCATTCAGTTGGTGCTGGCCACTCCGTTGGAGGTAAAGTTAATTAAAACATTTCTATAAATTTAACAAGCTTATCTTTATCATAATATGTCTTTTCTGTTCTACAATCTATTGATAAATACAAAATTTAGTCAGTAATATAAAAATTAAACTATTTATAAATCATGAAACTACTTAGTAAGTTAATTTGCCGAGAGATTCTTCATAGTTTGTAACAAAGAAAAATTCTGATATGAAGTTTTGGTATACGAAGAGTTACGGATTTATTTGTATTACTATGCGTATTCCGTCATAATACGTAATAATAGAATAGTATCCCACAAGTGTGCCATAAATTATTATTTTTACTATGTACATGACTTATGAATGAGTAATTTTAATAAATTTTGGGCCATGAATAAAAACTTCAATCGAACATAAAATACCTATATATAAATATTAAATTTGTTACGTAAATTATAAATATAAAAATAATAACGGTTGGGCTAAAATATGTATTTGGTGAAAGCTTGTTGAAATTCATAATCACGCGTCGATACTAGTTAAGGCATGGGTAAATTTCCCGTTATTCTACGCTATTAGCATTCAATAACGCGAGCGAGGAAATTTTGTGGATTCACAGGTGGAGCAAGGTCGATTGGCGGTTGGAACGATTTATCTCGGCGGTGGAGTTTGCGGCGCACTCGGAGCCTCGCTGTTGCAACCGAACCTTTACCTTGTTGGAGCTTCAGCCGGAGTCTATGCACTTCTAACCAGCCATCTTGCTCATCTTTATCTCGTGAGTTTTCATTTTTTAGTTTCATACGGTATCTTCTTCCGTAGAAAATCTTCCTTTTAATTACCCTTTAATGGTTAGATACGCTTTTAAAAATCTGAAAGTCCTACGGTTATTAATAACATTTTTATTACTTGAATAAAACGCGATAACTCTTTACATATTTGATTTAAATAGTGTTATTATGAATAGAACTTTCGCTTTCGGATACTGTAGGTCAACCTTATAAAATATTATTAAGCAGTATTCGTTACATTTATTTTATATTAAAACAGTAATTATTAAAAGTTTGAATGAATTTAATAACTAATTTAAAAAATACATAATAGACCAGTGAATGAAGCAGTTTCTAAAATTTAAATTAAAAATTTTGAACTTTAAAATCATTAAATTTGATCTTATTTTATTCTTTCAACTTGCTTATTATATTAATTTATATTATATAATTATAATTATGATATAAATTGATCTCTGATTTATAATATAAAAATATTAGGTTATATTAAATAATATTGTTGATATATAATCGAAAAAGTGAAAAAAAATTTTTATGTACGAACAAAAAATCATGCTGGAACTATAAATATATTTTAGGATAAAAATATTGTATTATAAATATTTAGAAATTAGATATATATATTTAAAATATGTAAATAAAGCTATAATATTTTAGAAATATTAATAATTAAATTATTCCAACTAATTTAAAAACGTAGTTCATGTAAATTGAAGCAATTTGATTGAATACTTTTTAAATATTTTTTAAAGCATATAGTAAGAATAATCAATGCTACTACGATATATATTTAGTATTAATATAAATTAATATACGGGTGTGTTCATAAATAGTAGTTTGTTTCACACTAAAAAATTAATAACTTATCTTCAATACATATTTTGAGAATTAAAATCTTGCATAACTACTGACCTGATCGAGGAATCATGATATTTCGTATGGAATAACTTTTTCGATTCATTTACCATAAACTATGGAAAGTTTTTCTCATAGAGCATCTCGTGCAATACACACTGTGCAATTTATTACATTTTCTACTTATTCGAGTATAAAATTCCTTAAATAACCGATCTTATATTTCTACTTATGCAAATGTGCATCTCTGGATAACTTATCCTTGCACGAAGGAAAAATTCAACGTTAAATTGCTTAGCTTCATTTGAAGTTCAAAAGTAGTAAATATTAATAGCTTCTAAGGCTCTTGCGAGTAAGTGTCCCATAAGCTAAATATCGTATATCATTTAGCAATTTTAATTGTGTATGCTAGCCTCTCAAAAGTAACGCGTGGCTCAGCATTATATTATCTCAGTAAATTTTCGATCGCATCCAATAATATACAATAAATAAATATATATAAATAAAAAAATTAAGTGCATGTCGCTGGTTTACGATCGTGCAACAATGTCGTTACTTACTCTCGTTCGGTTATCATCTACCAGAATGAGAGATATTTGGTTTACGTCATAAGTTTTTATAAAAAAAACGAAATAATTGATAGTTCATATTTTATTTCAGTAAATTAAGCAATTAAAATATTAGTTTATTTAATAATATTCAAATTTTCGAATTCCATCGTATAATCTAAAAATAAACATCAATTTATAAAAATTAATTCCAACACAATAAATAAGATTGATTTATGTTAATTTTACTTTGAATTATCAATATATTCTAATAGTAAAAACTAAAACGATATAATTCAATAAAAAATGTTGCATCGATATAAAAATATATTTAGTATCAATATTTTCTGTAAAATAATTTTTACATAATAAAATTAACACGCATAAATTCTTACTTCTATATTTTTTAAATAAAGTTTAATTTTATTTGAATATAAATAAAATATGATTTTTTGCATATGACATAAGGAAACTAATCTACTTTTATATTTTCCATAATCTTGAGATTCCGTGATGTCAGATCAGAAAAATCTGAAACTTAAAATTATTTGATTTTTAAAATTATCGGGATGTATGAATTAACTTTATGTTTGCGCCATTACGATAAATTTATTAACTGATAATACATTTAATATTTTAATCTTAGTTTTATTATAATGGTTTCCAGTATAATCATTTATTGAGATATTACTACTGTATTATTACAAATTTTTGGAGATTCAGAAAACATATAATTAATAACTAAAACTAATTAGTTTAATATTATTAAATAATTTAAACGATACGCTTTAAACATTTGAAAATAGTTGTTCTCTTACTTTTAACAGCGTAGAATTTAAATTTTCATTCAAGTTTAAAAAATAAATAAATAAATTTGTTCAGTTTCTCTTCTATGATCCAAATATTTATTTAGCTTAGCATAATTTTAGCTAAAATAGCTCTTTTTGAGTTTCAGTAAACAGATAATCCATAAAGTGTGTCCTTAGAAAACGGAGTAGATCGGATGACGAGAAAAGTAGAAGATGACTAGTGAATTTCCTGTTTCAGTGTCACGGAGAACTGCGATATGCTGGTTGGCGCCTCGGAGCCGTTCTCCTGCTCGCTGGTGCGGACGTTGCCTCGCTCCCGGTGCCGGGACTCCTCGGCTACGGGCGCGTGGGCTGGGCGGCCCATGTAGCCGGTGCCCTGGCCGGTCCTCTCCTGGGACTCGCCATATTCCCCAACCAGAGTAAGAAAGACGCGCGCGGTCGTAGTTTCGTGCGCTTCGTCAGGCTTATATCGGCCGTGAGTGTGACGCTCCTCGTCGTGGGTGCGATCCTCGGCAACGTCTACCTGATCGCCCTGCCCCAGCTGAGGAGGCCCTCCTGACAGCGAATAGAGATGCTGGTCCAGCTGTGCAGGAAATCCTTCTTTATAGTCAAGATTCGAGAGGCGGTCGACGCCGTATTCGAGTGAATTCAAGTAGGCGGACTCGGGAACGCGGGTTCGTTTCGTGTTTTTCAGTGTTCGGTGCTGGAGATATGCGATCGCATTTGGAAGTGGACCTCGTCCTATCACGGTCGATATGCAATATTATATCTGATTGAATGACGCTGGTGAATCCTTCGTTTTATCCTATGGGATATCAGGAAAAAAAAGGAAGTGACAACTTCATGATTTTTATGCGATGAGTTATGTGAAAGATCAAAATTCGTCGCGCATATTGAAAAGTTTTTGTAATCATCGAAAACAATGTGAGTGCAGTCTCTTAAATTATTTAATATTTTTAAATAATAGAAAAGACTAAATTATCTTCACATTTTATTAGCGATATTCTTTTTACAGCTAACAATATATTAATAAAGTTTCTAATAATTTACGTAGTACATACAATCATATTGATCTCTTGTTTGAATTATTTGCTTTTACTTTCATTCGTTAATTATATTATCAAATAAGAACTGTATTTCAAATCAAAATGCATGAAAAAATCTATTATGTATCTAATCGATACTTAAATGTATAAATTTTTATATGTGCAAAATTATAATATCGTATATATTTTTTAAAATTATTATAAGAAAATTCTTATGTTTCATGTATAAGACCATTAATTCAAAATTCTTATTAGTTTTATTTATTGTGATTTTATATAGGGCCCAAATAAAATCTAAATATATTAAAATATTTTCTATTTTTTTAAGAATTACTTCCTGATTTATTGAATTTAATAAAAATTATCATACAAATAAGACGTTCGTTTGTACACTTTTTATGTAAATAAAACTTAATGTAAGAACAGTCGAATCAATATACAAAAAAGTATATTGTAAATTTTTTTTAAATATTTTTTTTCACGTTAAATGAAAATCTATATCGATAAAATTGTTTTTTATTCATTTAAAACTATACAAAATTATCAATTATTACACAGATCATGAAATTCATATGTAATCGCTTTAATATACCTCATAATTTTAAGCTATAATATTCTGTTCGAATAAACGTATAATTAATTACATTTCAATAATTACGTATTCGAATCATGTAACATTTATACATAATAACAGATAATACAAATAATTATCTTTACTGTTTTTATGAAACATAAAATTTTTGATTTTTTTAAAGCATCGATTAATGGTTAACATATTAGTATTTTAATAATTGAAACGCAGAGATAAAATGGAATAGAAACAATATTAATCTCAAATTTTTAACAAAATCTATGATTCCAGTATTTTTTAAAACAGTTCCATACAAAATTTTAAGTCAAAATATTGATATCGATATTAATAATATCACCAAAATTTAAAATAATTTTTGACTTTTTAAATATTTTTAATAATTTATACCGGTACATATAGAAATTTAAGTAAGTTTAGTTCAAATTCTGTAATAACTAAGAATAAAAACATGTTTACTTTATTATTTGAAATATAAAACGAAAATTAAGATATTTAATTTTTATATAATAAAATTATAAATTTCTAATTTTTATACTTATATGATTATACATTTATAAAAATCAACTTGAATTTATATTGAAATAATAAAAAAAATTTTATTCCATTAATTTAAATTATACTTAGTGTAATAATAACTAGTGATTATTAATAATTTATTATTAGTAATTAATTTTAATAAAGTTTAATATATGTCTATCTCAATTCAAATACTTAAAAAATTTTTTTCTATATTCTTGATTTCCATATTTCTATAATTTACAGATTTTTAAATAATTTTAATACTTGTAATATTTGTATTTTTTGTATTTTTTATAATGTAATTGAATATATATATTATATAGTTGTAAATGTTAACAGTTCAATAATTTTTTTATACCAATTGATAAAATAATCTCATTACAAAGTTGAAGAAAGTCATTTGATATGTGTAGATAGTAGTAAAGATAATAAAAAACTTATGAAAGATAATAAAAGAGTATAAAAAAGAAAATACTTATTATACAATGCGCATATAATTAACAAAATATTACGATCGAATTGTTTTTGTCATGAGATAAATTGTTAATTATGCCGAAATATATTACAAGTAAAAATCGATACTAGTAGTGTAAAATAATAAAAATAATATGAATTGCTTATATCTTGTAAAAAGAAATAAATAAAAATTATTGTAAGGAGGATTGTCCAACAAACTTTTTAGCAAATTAGAAATATGAATTTTTAATATATGCAATGAAGCTGTTATCAAATTTTAGATATTCATTAAAAAAATTGACTAAACATGAATTTGTAGTAGATCGTTATATACGAAATTCATCCATTATAAATTTTATATTGTATATTTCACTATAATCTACATTTGCGAAACAATTTATAAATTATTAATTTTTATGTTTCAAGTTTATTGTGATGTATATCAGATGAAAATTGATTCTGTCAATGATATCGTTAACTGATACAGAAATTTTACCTAAAATGTACTACATTATAAGTACTAAAATATAAAAAAAACAGAATAATTTTATGTCGAGTGTACAAAATCTTTAGCGTTAAAAATAATGCGAGTCCTTTAATGTTTCGCAATAAGTACCTTCTTAGGCATAATTATAAGTAACTAATTGAAATATTCGAACAGAAAAAGTTGTTTAGAAAAATACGAATAAATTATAATTTTTTTTTTCAAATAAATACAAAATCCTAGAATGTAAAAAATAAAAATATCGCAGTATTTAATGTAAAACTATATTGCCAAAGTTGAACTAGCGTGTGTATAAACATTGATTTGCATGGATGAAAATATGTGTATGAATGTAAGCGTATGGAAGAATTTTATGTAATATGACACATATAAGGTGACATTGAAGAATTACTTTTAATGTTTGACATTTGTTTATTTGTTAGTAATATTTTTCACTTATATTAGAATATGAAATAAATGTTTTCAAAATAAACTAAATTTTTTTTATAAATAAGAAACGTAATAACTAATTAAAACTTTCACCAATCATATCCTATTTATAAATACTATGTTTTATGTAAACATATTCTTCTTAATATATCATAAATATTAATATATAAATTAATTTCGTTGAGTATTAATATATATATATATATATATATTTATTAATTCTGTCTGCAATTGTGTTTGGTTATATGTATATATATGAATGCGTTAATAGGTAAGAATAAAAAGAAGATTCAAGTAATTCATGCATAGAATTTTGTACAAGCTATAAACAAAAATATAAACCATTTTATTTATACAAATACTAATCTATTCTTCTTTTCAAAAACATGAAAGTTAGGTAAAGATAAGTATATATAACTGGAATTTAATTTTAATATTAATGACGTACATGATCGAGTATATATATACAAATTCATAATAGTAATAATCGATATAAAGAATATAATACTGAAAAATTTTAGAGTACATATAACAAGTAACAAAATTAAAATCAATATTTCAAAATATTCTTATCAGTTATTAACATTAGAATCATAATTAATTTTAAAAAATGTTTCCGTTTAATAAATACTACTTTTGAAATAGAATGATTCAAATATATAATATAATATAAATGTACAAATATTTTGAGATTTAAAATACCAATGTTAGAAATTTATTTTAAATTTTGTATATAAGTATCACATATAAAACTATGTAAAAAGATAAGATATTGAAATCTATATAATTTATCATAGTCTCTAATTGATATTTATTTACAAAATTAAAGTTTTAGTATAAATAAAATTTAAAAAAATACAGCTAATATTTTTTGTATATAAATCATATATTTATATTTATTAGGTTTTATTATCAGTGATAAATATGGTATAAATGCATTTTTATAATTTTTTATATATTTATAACTTTTATTTTATTCAAAAATTTATATTTATATATTTTTGAATATTTACATTCATAATATAAACTATATATTATTATAAATTAGAATTTTATTAGTAACACATACTAAATTAAATTTTATTTTATTTTGAAATAATATTTTGTCTTTTTAAAATAATTTTTTTATTAATCAATTATTTAAGGAATTTCAATTTTATATAAAATTTTTTACGTGGGTTTTTAATTTCTTTAGTTGGAATAATTATTGTTTCATAATAAATTAGTGTAATTTAATCTATATATATATATATATATATATATATTTGATGATTTGAATACCTTATATTCAGTCAATCGTTGATATATTTTTATAAATTGAAAAAAAACAATAATGTTTTATTTTTAATTCAGTCTTCAGTTTCTTTATAAATTTTTCAAAGCAAATTTTATAAAATTTTATTTATTTGAAATATTGTATAATTATAATGTAACTATATTATCTTAAAATATAGGAAATAATAAAATCATTATATTTGTACGAAATTGAATATATATGTTATGATATACTGAAAATATCAATTTCTGTGATTCTATTATTATATTTTATAATTATTATATTGACTATATATAATTTCCGAATAAATCTTCAGTTTGTATCACTATTCTGTATATACCACATACAAAATTCTAGAATATTTGTACTATCATGGATCCGAATCTCGATTATAGATCTTTCCATCCTATATTTTGATTTTAAAATTCTGAATCATTCTTCCGAAGATAATCTACGTCTTGCTTACTTCCTCACAATCTATAATACATACATGATTAGAAAATTATTCGAATTTTTTGTTCAGTAGTTCATAAATATTCATAGTTTTTCTTTAGCTTTATCCTAAAGAATGAAATAGGAACGTGGAAGGAGCAGCCGATTACGGAATTATCTTCCTACGCCGTAACGCCAAAAGTAGCAAAAGTTTTTTCCTGGTTTTTAGGGTGATCAGATACCGTTTACGTAGTAAGATTATCTTACACTTCGCTGCAAAATTATTAGCTAATTTTATTTAACATTAATTTCTAAGTATACGAAATACATTGTATGGTTTATTTAAGTTATATTTGTATAAGTATTTAAAATTATTTCTTTAAAAATATCGATTACAAGGAGAATAATAGAAAATAGTAAATTATAAATATACGTATCATTTCTACTTAAAAAATATTTTTAAATACTTATATAATTTTTGTAATTAAAACTATTAATTTTTTTGTAATTCATTAAATTTTGATTATGTACATAAATAGATATCAATTAAGGTCCAATCATAATTATTATAATTTTATCCTATTATTACGAAATTTTTAATATTTTTAATATTCTAATATAGGATTCATAAATATCTTGATAAATGTCTTTATATGTATTTTTATAAATAAAATTATTTTTATTTTTACAAACAATATTTTTTCCATTTAAAAGAAATCTTTGTTTTTAAATTATTTCGAATAAGTATATATTAGTTATAACAGGAATATAAAACAAGATATTTTATCGATTTGATGACATAGTTTGGTGAAACTTTACTTAAACTATTCAGTACCTTCTACTTTCTCTTTACTTTTGTCTTTCTTCTTCTGTCTTTTTTTCTTACATTTGCAAACATCGACTTCGAAAACCCTTTCTTTCCTTCTTTCTCTTTAACTCATTTTCATTCTTATCTTTAAAACTATTTTTCTTGAATAATAAATTAATGAAAAATAGACGATAAAGTAAGTGCGTTGAGTTAATATCTTAGAATACGGCTTGTCTTCATCGATAAGTGAGACTCTTAGAAAAGACAAAAGCACAGATGAGAATGGCATTCTGATTATAATAACGATGACAAAAGGACCTTTTCTTGGTTTCTGTACTGCTGCCACCATTGCTATGTGACTTCTATGGTCGATTACATAGCGAATGGAAAGTGAAGTAACATTGTGGAAGAGGGTGGACAAGTTAGACAATGCATGGTGAATAGAAGGAAACATTATAGACCTTTATTAAAATCTGTCATATTATTATACAAGTCTTTGTGTGGCATATGCCTTATACGTATGGGACATGGTAATTATGTTTATTCAGCGTTAAAATGATTTTCGAATACAGTCAAAAAATGTTTCATTGATACAACTAAATATCGTTCATAAAAGTAATTAGATATAAATTTATTGTTCGTAAACATTTTTATTACAAAATTCATATTTCTCTTTTTTAATAACATTTAAAAATTTTGATCATTTATGTTTAGTACCTAAAATTACAAAATTAATAAAATTGATTAATTATCTTAGTAAACATTTAATAAACTACATTAAAGATAATTGCTTTGTTAAAGTAAAATTACAATTTGTAAATATTATATTTATCATTTATTTTCATTTTTATCATTATACTATCATATATCTTAGGTTACTCTTGAAATCAATTTATGATATCATTAGCATATTATTTTATTTTTTTATATAAATTTTATATAATTTTCTATATTTTATATGTTGATATTATTTTGATCAGAATGTTTTTATTTGAATATAATTATTACCAACTATACATACGATATTACTAAATTTATTTAACATATCAATTATAAAGAATTGAAACACGCCATAAAAAACAAAATTGTTAATTTTAATTTTTTGATGCTTTCTATTTTTACGTACTATTGAAAAAATGTCTGACGAATATAATAATATAAAACTTCTATTATACATATAAATTTGTTATACATCGTAATGAAATATTCTACTTACGTTATAGATTATGTTTAATTAAAATAACAATATTAAAATAATATAATAAATTTCCAAACAATAATTCAAACACCATTCTATTTAAAATTCATGATAATCAATAATATTTTTTCTGAAATACATAATATAAAATTACAGTATATATCATTAATTATAATTGATTATTGGTCACTAGAATTGTATCGATTATAAATTATGCTTCTACAATATTAAAAATAATAAAAATGTCACATGATGTACTATTGAGATCTTCTTCCTTTTATAGTCTAAGTTATAATTTTAAAATATTTAAAAATAATTATTTCTTGTATTGTATGTCATACAATTTTATTTAAGGAATTTGGATGACTAAAATACTTATTTGCTTGCATCGTTAATTATATATTTTTATAAAATTTAATTATATAGATTATTAAATATACATCTAAGTAATTGAGTAATCAAGTTAGAAAATATCTACTCATAAGTTTTATAGAAACACAAAAACATATTACAAATCTATTCAATTCTTCTAATAAATATAAATGCAAAATGTATATAACTATGTATTTTAATAGGAATATTAATATTGATTCAATTAATTTTAATGATTTTTTCAAGTACAATATTTTAAGAAAATATTCAAAACTTTTCATAAACAATTAATATCATTAATTGTTAAAATTTGAATTTTAGTGCAAAATTTCAAGAATTATACTCTCGAGATCCAGTAAAGTTTAAAGTTAAGTTAAAGTTTACCACTCTTAAAACGAGTATAAATCCTTCTTAATAACTTTCTCCACTATCGCATTTATGAAGTCTTCCATAATCTGTTTTTAATATCTTTCTTAAAGCTCAATCATTCCTTGACTTCAACTACTGAAGCTTGTTAACGTCGTGTACGGCAATGCAATATTAGCGACCAAAGAAAAAGTACTAACTTTACAGAAAAATGAAATTTTAAAGATATTAATACTTCAATAATTTAGATACTTATAATATTTTATAAATGTTATAAATTTTCATAAAAATGAAAATTATCCTTTTTGTTACGATGGATTGGTTTTCTTAAATTTAATTTATGTTATTCTTATTTATTTTTATTTTGAAATAATTACTAAATTTTAGTAATAGGTTAATATCATAATTTTAAAAAAATTTGTTTTAATCGTTGATTAAAATATATTATGAGAATTCCAAATATTGTTTGAAAATAAATATGTAATTTTAAAATAATTATAAAATATAAATAACCAGTTTTTTATCAGAAAATTAAGTATTTTAAATTTATTCTAAACAATTAATTTTAACATTATTAAAATTTGGAATATATTATCAATATTTTTATTCTTTTAAGTATTTATCAACGAATTATTTAACGTACGATTTCATATTTGTTTAAAAGAACATTGTTATAATTGACTAAATATTAATATTATGTTAAAAATAGGTTTTTATTAAAATTTATAAAAAAAGATAATTTAATTAAATGATGCTCTCATTCCTTACGAATAAAATAAACTATATCCACAAAGTTAAACGAAACTTTGATAATTAATCATAACTTCTTACTAATAACTTTCAATCAAATAATAATAATAATAATAATAATAATAATAATAATAATAATAATTCGTTGTTATCTTAAATATTATAAAATAATATAAAAAAATTCCATTCAAAACAATAGTATTAATTATAAAAAAAATTTATTTTATACTAAAATATATTAAGATAACAATAGTTAAATTTTTAAATCAACTATATATTATTATAGCTACATATATTTTTATAGTATTGAATATGATATTAATTATACCAAAATTACAATACAAAAATAGAAGTTCATATTATTTGGTAAAAATAAATATTAGTGATCATAAAAAATAATAAAGACCCTTGAATCCTGTTAATCCCAGATTTCGGAGTCTATAACATTTTAGAATATTTTGATTATATTTAAGATTATACTTTTTTAATATATTATATTTTTTTATAGATTATAATTTTTTAATGCACCTTCTATATTAAATAATACTTATTTCTCTGATTTATTATCTGAAAATTATTGTTCAGAATAATTTTTAATAATGGCTTTTAAATAAATAAAATATAACCCTATATCCTTAGAATGAAGTAGGATAATTTGGGATTATAAAGAGATTGCCTTATGTATATAAATCCTTGTCTCCCTTGTTCTTCGTTAATATATCTAACTCTTCTTCAGCAGTTCTCTTCTCAGTAATAATTTTTTTCGACTAATATTTCTTAATAATACTGAATAATGATAAAAGACAAATTATTTTTAATGTTGTATTTTTCTAAGAACAGTATCTAAAATAAATGGCTTCACTACTTCTGAAAGTTTTGTTTTAAATTTAGAAATTCAATAGCTTTTTTTACTACAATTATTAGATTATAATTTTGTTACTATAAATCCATCATATAAACTTTAATAGTAGTAATTTGTTTATAAAAATACTGAAATCGTATATTTTTAGTTTTAAATAAATCTGAATTTTATACCAATGAAATCCCGTTATATTTTATTCCTTACATTTTCTTAATAAACGATAAGAGCTTGTATACGTTTTCTCTACTAAACTCAATATAATCGACTCCCCTAAGACATAACGTTCAACAATCGAGAGTCTTACATTGCACGCCGACATCGGTGCATCTGCATTCAAGACATGGATTTGACAATTCCATGATAATTCTACCGACACGATACATCCGCCCATAAATGTTACAACCAGCGAGTTTAAGGAGACTGCCGCTCGTTCTCGTAGTTGAATCTTTCTCTAGCGGCTTCGTCGACATTAAGTTACGTTTTGGAGATGATGTAACGATGCTGGTCTCCGTCGGCGTCGTTGCGGTCGTACTTGTCGTCACGATTGTTGTCGCAGTTGATGTTAATGAAGATAATGATTCTTTACTTGAACCAGTCGTAGCTGCCAACTCGATCAACCTTTCGCTCGTACTTGAAGTCTGTGCGATTGTCTTGTTAGAATTCACATCTTCGGAAGTGGGTTCATTGAAAAATAAGTCTAGAACGCTATCCAGTGAGAAAATCGAGTCCTGCTCGTTGGGCTCATCGCCAACAATATCGGAAACGATGTTAGGACTCGTTAGACTCACACTGTCGGAGCTAAAATTGCTGGGCTTACGCTGGCTAACGAGTTTCCGATCGGCGTCCGATGGTGACTTAACCCCATCGTTCGCGATACTTCCGGCTGTCGTTACGTCGTATCCGACGAGATATGGTATCATCATATCGCCGATGAGAGAGGAAAGATCCGGTGCTGGCTCAGTTTTTATGACGTTGCGAAATGGATCTGACGATATTGTTGGTTCGTACTGAGAAGAGGAATTAGAGTCGATTTGGTTCAGAACAACCGTTGGCGATTCAGCACCACCAACTGAAATCAATAACATGCAAAATTTTCTATCATAATGCTGATTTTACCAAAAATAACCATTATTTGAACTATTATGTAGTCACTTATTATTAAAACTTAGTGGTTAAAGAAATTATTTTCGTGATGGATAGCGATGAATCGTAATTTTTTATTATTCTTATAATATTAAATTAAATAATGAATGTAGAATCATATTTTTTAATATCTATATTGTATCTAAATAATTAATATTGTACAATTAATAATAGTGTATAATATAATTTAGTAAATACTAAATTATGAACAAGTGATAATATATTTTGATATATGAGAATAAACAGGATCGTGAAATAGAAATTACTGCTTTAAATACCTACCACAAATAACTTTGCTACAACACTTGTCATTGGTATTATCAATTCGTTGACAGCCAATCTTTAATGGAGGACATTTTTGACTGGAGCACATGATTTCTCCATAATAGCACATACATATTATGCAATTTACTCTGCTAGGTAAAATCTGACCATGGTCATATTCTTGTTCTTCATACAAGCAATTTTCAAACAGTTCTTTTGTAAAAAAAATATAATATAAAATTTAATATATTAATTTCTAAAATATCATGACTATGATAATATTTAAGTAAATAATTATTTTTGTTAAAATTTTAATTAAAAATATTGCATTACCATCGTTTTTACGATGAGGATTTGAAACTTGGACTATTTCTGGAACGACCGTTACTCCAGTACCTATTTCTAAATTTATATTCGATGAGTGAAAAAGTGGATTAAAGTAAGGAGGTTCTCTTGGTATAAAACCACCTGTTGAAACATAAAAAAATTAATTATATTGACTGTTTTTTAAATATTATAAAAAATATTTTGGAACAATATAAAAATTATATTACATAATAAAATAATTATTTTTTATATTCAATTATTACAATAAGTAAACGATAAAAAGTTATTTTGTAATCCTAAATTCTTTAAAAATATTAATTTAGTTATAATTGTAAGTATTTAAAAAAATTCGTATTAAAACTAAAAATAAATTATCAAAAATATCGAGTAAATTATAATCAATTTGCTACATAAACTTAAAATAATTTCATTTTTAAACGTCTTTTTTATCTAATCTAATATTTATCTAAAACATACAATCTACTGAAATCTAATCCTAAAATAAGGATTTAAAAAATTATTAAAATTAAAAGTCTAAAATTAAAATAAATGATAGTACTAAATAAATTGTATAGATTAAGTAATAAATATATATATTATAATTTGTATACATCAAATAATACGTAATTTCTTTAGTATTTTATCATGATAATAAATCCCTGTAGTTTTAACTCTATTTATACAAGAGGACAAAATAAAATGACTATTTCTTTTATTATTTTAAAGGTTTTTGTCAAGCTTTTTATAGGAATTTAGCGAAGATATTATTAGAAAGGGTCGAGCGTGTACCTTCCGTTTCCTCGGGTGGTTGGAATCGGTTCTTTTGGGTGATAATGTCATAAAAATTAGTGTCCGCTGACTTCAATTCCGGAGGCATCACGACAGCGCTTAGAGGATATCCAGTCACAGCCAAAGCAGCGACGTTGTCATCCTCGTCCTTGACCAAAGCGTCCGCAGCAACGAAGGGAATTATTCTGAGCACGAGAGTAAAAGCACGCCCTTTATCAACACCATTCATTTCATCTAATTATTGGCATTATCTTCGTAGCGTTCTAAGCTTTCACGAATGCAAATGAAATTGTTCTCTTCATGAAGCACAGCGTTTACTTTTTATTACTGCATGAATATTCTTGGCAGAAAGAAGGGTATTCTTATGTAAGGTTATACCTATTTTTTCTTATTAAAATTTATAATTAAAGTAACTGAGCTGTTAGAAGTATTATCATTCTTATAAACTCTTACTCTTGTTAATTTTAAGAAACATTAAATATAATTATTCAGTGTGATATGTCTTTGTAAAATATTGAATGTTATATTCAGATATTCTGTATTTAAACGTGTAATTAATTAATGTTATAAAAATAAACATTTTCCAAATTCATTAGTTGTATAAAATATGTATATATATATAGTATGTATTTATATAGTATATTTAAATAGAATATATATATATATATATATATATATCATGAAAATGTTATTAAGCTGATTGTTTGTGAAAAATTGTCGGTAAATAAAAATTAATTTAAAAAATTAATACAATTAAAATCTATACATTCAATATTTTATGATATACGGACAACTCTACATTATCAACTAAATTAAAAATTGATTTTTTGTTGAATAATTAATTAATTTAATTATACAAAAAAATCTGTAGAATTTGCTTTAATCTCTTTGATATTTTTTTATTATATAATAATTTGACAAAATCATGTAAATACGAAAAATAAAACGAATATTTTGAATTAAAATAAATATTCAACTAAGAAAAAACTGTTTTTTTCCCTTTAAATTTATATATAAATCTATATAATAAACAGTATTTATTATTTTAAAAAAATAAATCCCTTTAGTTATGTATTCTTTTCTATTTTTTTTAATTTTTATAATTCTTAGTTATAAATAAAGATTCCGAAATTAGTATATCTTTATTAAATAGTTTTAATTATAAATTATTTATTAATATACAGAAAGATGTAAAATTAAAAATTTTACGCCATAACTAAATAACTATGTTCAATCAAAAATAAAATAAATTTTTTTAAATATAAAAAATTTACTTGCTCTGTATTTTTATTATATCTAGTTACAGATTAAATTAAGTTAGTATCTTTCGTAAAGTATATTTTTCCGTTTGATAAAAATAATCGTTTTTTCAAGGAAACAATAGATTGCTTTATAAACAATATATACAAGAATAGTCCATAAATGATTTAATTCTTAAAATAGAAACATCACTTAAGTTTTGCACTATTTTAGCAAAAAACAAATATTTATTTTGAATTATAATTAATTCTTTTATTTAAAAAATATTTTCATTTTAAAACCAATATATACGCTATTGTTATTTTCTATACTATTATTCATAACTCATTAATTTACATAAATTTGTCTTTAAAATGATTTTATTTTCTTTGATTTTTAAAATATTTTAAAAATATTATTTATTGTAAAAATAGAAAAAATTTGATTTCAAAAGATTGTTTAGAAATTAAAATATTCATAACTTATATACTTATTAATTTTTCTTCATAAATTTTGATTCTTAAATGTAAATTTTTTTATTAATTTAAAAAAAAATAAATTTAATAAAATTATAGACTTAACAAAGCCTATTAGAAAAAAATAAATTTGAAGTTTAAAAAACCTCTTTTGTAATTATCAAATATTAAAATATTAACTTTTTTAATTTATTTGTATTTAAATCATAACATGAAAATGATGTTTTTCTATAGCAATACATGCATTACCTTTTCCTTTTGAAATGACCTTATAATGAGGATAAGTGTAACTCTTGCAAAATATGTATAACTAGTTATTCTGCTTTTGTAACTCATTATAAATCAGTCTTTACGTGATAATTATAACAGTTTAATGCAATAGTTATATCTAATCAATCTCTTTTTGAAATTATACATGAAGCTGATAAAAAAATTAATTTATTTTAAATTAAAGCATAAACTGTAATATAAGTTTTTATATTATATCGTTATAACGAGTATTTTCTTGCCTCTCAAAGAAATCTTGGTTGCTGCAACTCAGGCAAGCATACCTTTTCGCATGCACACACTTGATAATTACTATTTATAAAAACGTAAAGTAACATGATAATTATTAATTGTATTTTTTACATCTAAACCTTATAAACATTTAGATAATTCAGTTCTTTTCATGAAAAAATTTAATTTCTTACAATTTGTTATATTGCGATCGATTAGTTTTAAAAGATAATATTATTATCAAAAATAAGCTGAATACTATTTATAATACTATAGTTTCTAATTTAAAGTTTGTGCATAAAATAAAAATTAAATTAGTTACTTACTATCTAGAATAGAAATATATATAATTAAAGTACCACAAGGTTCAAATTCACTTTAAAATACTGCGGAAAATTAAGTTCAATTTTTTATTTTTACAGGAAATAATTTTTTTATTACATCATTTGATACTTAAATTTGAAATATTAAGTGGAAAAATTTATATACAATTTTTTAAAATTAGTATAGTAGTGTAATGTATTGAAATAAAAATTTATAAATATATGAATAAAAATATTAAAATATCGATTGCGTGTGCAGATAAAAGTTTAATAAAATTAAAAAAAAAAAAGAGTATGTCTTCAGAATATAAATTCTAAAAAATGACTATAAAATTTCACCTAACGTTGGGCAAGGATGGTGGTAAAGTTGGATTGCTATAATCGTACTCGTAATCCTCTTCTTTTCCTCGATTCGTAATGTTGAGTATTGCTTCAATATCCGGTGGTATTGGCTTGCCGACGGGATTGAGCGTAACACCGTGTATATGACCAACAGCCACATTTGTCTTCACCGTAACGTTCATCACGAGTATGTCATCGGGCATGATAATCGAAGTAGATATACCAGCTGACGGCTTTTTCACTGATATCACGGGCACGTTTTCTGCTTTCTCGTTTTCTATGATCACCTTTTTATGCTCTTCCACGCTTATGATTGTCTTCGTCGTTTGTTCACTGCCAGATTTTTTTACTTTTTCAATTTTTTTCACTGGAAAAATAGATTTATTTGTGTTCTCTGTTTTCATAGTCGTAGTTTTATCCAAATTAATAAATGATGTTGTTTCAAGACCAGATTTTTCACGAGAAAGATTTTGTATCTCTTGCCTGTTATAGAAAACATTTTATGTAAAATATTTTATATTTTATTTTGGTTTTTATATGAATTATTACAAAATAGAGTGTACAAGATTCATATAAGAAAGCTAATTTTTTAATTTTTAATGTTCAATATCAAATAACATGACTAAATTTAAAATAAAACTATTTTTATATTAAAAAAAATATTGACTATCATTTAAAATTTAATAGAAATATAATTATTATATATAATTATTTTATAATAATATATTACAAAAAACTTGTACAAAATATATCGAAATATTTGTGGAGAAATAAAAAACAAAAATGTCAAACTTTTTCAAAGTATTGCTATTTATAATTGAGTTCATCTATATTTAACTATATAAATTTATTTATTTTTTATTTCATTATAATTACTTATATATTCAAATCTAATATTCATAAATAGATTTAAATTTTTAAAATTAGTAAATATGAATTTTTAATTTGAATTATCAAAAATTTTTTTAGAATATGCTTTTTAAATTAGTTATTTTGCTTGACTTTATTTAATTTATATTTAATATATTTAAAAAAAATTAAAATAAAAATTAATTTTTCATGCACAACGTAATTTAATTAAATGTACAAATTTTTATATTTATAAAACCAGTTAGAGATAAATTTTTTACAGGTCATTTCTCTTATAAACATTCGATTATTATATATACCATTAGAAATGAATGTTACTCGAGCGTAAGTTATCCTACCCTTTAGTAGTGCGGTTGTCAGCTGAGACGATTGTCGTAGCGATAAGCGAGGTCGATTCCGGTGCTTCTGTTATCATTGTGACGGAGGTTGTTGCAGCGGGATCTTCGTTCATGGAGAAAACGCCTTCGCTCATCGTCGTCGACAGCGTCCCCGTCCAAGAGTCATCGAGCGTTGTACTACCTTCCTCGAGATAGGATGCGAAGAGAGTAGTTGTCTCAATGGGGACCTTGGCTATTGAGTCTCGCGTAGTCCTTACCGATTCATCAGAAATTACCATGTTTGTGCTTGTCGAAAACTATGCGAATTTTACAGGATGTACAATGTTACTCAATAATCTCATCATCCAATTATTCGTGCATTTATTATGAAAGATTCATAACGTTATTTTTTCAATCTATAATACAATATTAATAACTGTGTGCGACTTTTAATATAATTTTTTTATATTTATATACTCATGAATTTTAATTGATGTGCGAAATACAAATGAATAATTTTTTCATTTTTTATCTACAAGATTTATTATAACAAAATAAATTCGCTACAGCTTAACAAATTATATTAATTTTATTAATAACATGTTTTCAATAATCAATAGCCAACTAAACTTATTATTTTATCTTATTAGTTATTGAAATATTATTATTTATTATAATGTCTAGCTAAATTTTTATTCATAAGAAACTATTTATACGATTATTATTGGTTAGTATTATTTTTATAATAAATTTATTTTACGAATTTATCATATTATCAGTTTTTATTCTAAACTATTGAGAAATAATATTTACTTACAACTTTTATGTGCTAATATAAAAAATTAATACAATATTAATTCTAAACACATATATATTTTATAAAATAATATTTCTGAAGAATATTTTAAGAAAAATGCTTTATTAAAAATATTATATAATGTTTGTACATTATATCCAATTAAATGCACATTATGATGCTTGTAGTGTAATATTTTTAATCAATTTAAAGAAAAGTTTAAAAAAAATTTATAAAAATCATAAAATATTAATAAGAATAAAATAAAATAACTAAATCGCAATAAAAGTTATTTATTTTTGGCCATGTATAAAAGAATATTTTCTGAAATTTATGTGGCATTGAAATTCATATTGAGATTAAAACGAATTTTAAACAGCCCATATTAAGGAATCCCGATAAAATTTTATCGAAAAATTGAAGCTATATAATATAAAAAGAGACTAAATAAAATACAACGGACCTCTGTAGACGTGGTAGTTAGTTGTTCATGATCATATGTCGTAAGCTTTGGATAATCTATCATTTTCCTCAAGATTTCGTTATTTATTGTTTCCGTCTCAAGAGTCAAAAATGATTCGGTTGTTATTTCATACTTTTCAGTGACAATTTCTTGCGTACCAGTATCGAAATCGAGGGGCTCATTTACAACTCGATGACCTCTTCCTTCGATATTCGCTATTCCAATGTCATCAAATGCAGGCTATACGAATCAGAAATTAATCATAATTCTTGTACGATTTTTTAAATTTATCGGTATATAAACTAAGAACTTTTTTAAACTATTCACATCTGTTACTGTTTTATTCTTTAATATAGTGATTCAATAGATAAAGTAAGTCGAATAAAACATAAGAAAATAGTTTATTATTTGTTCTATCTTTTAAAAGTTTAAGTTCTTTACTTATTATATAATATATTAAATAATTTAGTAAAAAATTTATGAACACTAAAAAAATTAGTCATAGACTTACGTAAAAATTTGTTTCTTTACGAAATTTTGCGTAGTCCTTACTGATAAATGCATATGACGCATAATTTTGTGCTGCTTTTACTTCGATAGTTCCACCTGAAAATTTTTTACTTTAACAAAAATAATTTATATATGTTTTATAAAAAAAAATGATTTATAAACAGAAATATTTAGTAAAAGCTGAAAAATAGTTAATTTATTTTAGAATATTATTTTTATATATTTAAAAAGATTATAAATTACGCCGAATGAAAAAAAAAACTGTATTGTTTCATAATACAACAAAATATCTATTATATTAAATATGGCGCTGACGGTATATAAATATAAAAAATATAGTAAAATAAAATAATTTGAATACAAGGTTCAATTCTTAATTTTTTAGATATCTTATTTTATTAACAAAGTTAAAAGATATAAGAAGTTTAATAAATTTGTCCAGTGCATTATCGATAAGTAAAACATATGGACTTTTTTATTTTCTAATTTAACATGCTTTTTATTATTAATAATATTATTAAAGAAAGATTACAAGTTTATATAATAGTATATTACATATACCGATACGAATAATCCGTATTTTGCGTTGAAGGATAAAAATTCCGAAATACTCTCGATTGTATAATTTTTATCGTTGTACTTCAATCTAAGCAAATGCATACAATAATACATTAGAACAAATAAATTAAATCAAAGCACATAGGACGTTTATTAAATTTTACAACCGGTGCATATATTTGTACATTATATTAATACCAGTGATGTTTATTAGGTCACATATTCATTATTAAATTCGTATGAACGAAAATTGGTTAAAAGTAAACGATAATCGAAGTCCAAGTAGAAACTAGAAACACTCATGAGCATTTAGAGGTGTCTCCTCTCGAAGGAGCAATCGATCGATCAACAGAGCTCCATTAGTTCAAAGAGAAATTTTCAACGGTAGGAGCATATACTCACTACAGTTGTAGGTAGAGGGGCAACATTGTCCCTCGCGTACGATCGGCTTGCAGCCCTGGAGGGGCGGGGCACAGGCCAGAGGCACACAGCGTATGGCACCCATGGCGCAGAAACAATTATCACAGTCCGCCTTCCATGCGATGTCTCGCACCATTTCACCCTCCTGGTAAACGCGCTGCTCTGTCCGGCAGCCTTCGGCAGAGCAATAATGCAAACGGTCAATTTTCAATTATGCGCGCATCAGCTTCCATTTACATCCACGAGAGATGTAAGCGAATAGTTCCGTGATATAGAGTTCGTTCATCTCGAAATTAATTTATGTTTACGTTTGGCTTTTCTTTCTCTAAGTGGATATTCGTTCCGAATGAATAGTACGCGCTACGCCATTGCTCGTTGTCGATAACTTAATCCAAGTACTTTCCTTATACGCTACAATTCTATTTTTACAATATAACGTTTTGTAACTGAGTTACGATATATTTTACTCTACAATTATTATTCTTAAAAGCTCATAATTCTTAATAAAAATACTTTTTTTAATTTCTATTCAATAAATGTAACTCTAAAATAAAAAGGTTCTATTAAAATATAGTTAAAAATATAGTTAAAAAATATAGTTCGACTTTGTAGAATATTTTAAAAGCAAAATATAGTCTTGGCCATAGTAACTGAATCGTTACCAATTATAAAAGAATGATAAGAAAATGCATTTTATATAATACATGTGTAAAGGAAATGCTCACCATTTTCTGAGATCGAAGCGGGTGTTGTTGAGAATTGTACATGACCTATTAAATACAGAAAATAGCACTTGATGTACAACAATTTTATAGAAATTTGAATCTAATAATAGTATATTAGTACTGGATTGATGAAATTATATAGAAAAATATTTAAATTCTTTTGGTAAAGATTATTTGAAAGATACTTGTAAACTTCAATAAAAAGCATTGCATTTAAAGACTGTTTTAGAATGATCACGAAGTAAAAATTAGTCATAAATTATTAAATAGAAGAAATGTAATATTTAATCAAGTATTTTTAAAAGACTTTTCACGGGCAAATACTCCGGCAACGAGAAACAAAACAAAGCAAAACAAAGCTCTTCCTCGAGTGAATCGTATATAAAAAAGTTAGTTCAGACATACTTACGACTACAATTATAAGCAACGGGACAACACGAGTGTGGTGCATAAAGTGGCATACATCCAGGTAATGGCAGTAAACATTTAGGTCGGATGCATCTTCTGACACTGGAAATGCAGTAGCAATATTCGCATCGACGCGAGCCCATCATCGCTGAGCCCGGGCCATAGCGAACGCCTTCGTAAAGGCATCCTACCATCCACAGTGGCACGTGTAACAACAATAACAAAATCGTTATAAGATATATATATAAGTTATTACAGACTTTGGATCTCGCTGCTCTTTATTCGCGTGATAAACGACCCCCATGCAAGTCATTAAGGGATGAATCGACTTTGCAACTTTCAAAGCCGTTCAACAACTTCTTTTCCTTTTCTTTTCCTTCTCAACGTCTTTCTTTACCGGCACTTTCCAACGCATCTATCGTCTTTGAGAATTGGTAATGTAGCTAAAGTGAAATCTTAATCTTTCAGCAAGTAAAGAACCGTCGAGACGCTTATATGTTTCAATAATAATGATATATTTGTTAAATCAAAGATTATATGTAACTACGAAGTAATTATACTTTTAAGACTCTGCTTATCTTTTATTGAAAAAAGCTTTCATAAGAATATAATATTCTAAAGAATATATTTATACTAAACATACATAATTATTAAATATATTGCCATAAAGATTTTAGAACTGTAATTACGCTGCAACATTAATTATAATAAAATACTTACATAATTCTCTTTCAAAATAATAAACAGTATCAGAGTTACTTTAAACGAATAAAAATAAAATTTCTATGAATATATAAAAAGTTACTGACGTATAAGTGAATGTATATATATATGCATGTATTATTAATATTTCTGTCTAACCAATTATCTATAGTTCTCAAAAAATATTTTAAAAAATATGTATAAAAACTATACACAATCAAAATTATTAAACCAAATAAATATTAATATATCCATCAGATTTATATTAGTATATATATTTACATTCGTATGAAATATACCTATAAATTCTTCTAATTAATGATAAGATAATAGGTTTAATTACCTTGTTCTATTTTAGAATGTTCAAAAATATCTGTATTCGAACGCTGAAGAATGCTTTCATTTTCATCTGAAATAAAATTATAAATTTAAAAAATTTAACTGCGTTTTAAAGAAAACGAATATCTTTATTTAAATACAAAAATTAGTTTAATTTACATATTTAATTAATGATGTAAAATAAAAATAAAAATCAGATATGAAAAATAATCATTTTTATATATAAAAACTCATATATAAAATATTCATATATAACATCTGTAATTATACCAAAAGATATATTGACAAGATATATAAGTAATAAATATACGTTTTCATTACTTTTTTTTTATAAGCAATTTTTATTATAATTTAAAATTATAATTTTCATATTATTTTATATTTTTATACAAATTGTTAATAAAATTCTACAAACTTTTATACGTTTTTAGGAAATAAATTTAAAAAATGTGAATAAAATGAAACAAAAAGAATTAATCTTATAAAAATATCGTTTGAAATTATATATTATACAAGATGAATAGGACTATTTAATTGAAATAAAAAATTTATTATTTGTTATTTTGCAATATAAATGCAAATGTTATATTCTTTATATAGTTTATTAATCATTATCTAAAATATAGCTATTATCTATTTATCGTTATTAATTTAAATAAAAGTTTTCTTCGGATTTTTTTTTCGTTTAGTAACTTTAGATAACGTAGTTAAGTTCAAAGTATAATTTATAAAAGATGAATAAGAAATTAAATAGAAAGCCAATGTTATTAAAAAACAAATTTTAAAAAAGCAGATTTTTATAAGGTTTGATTTTAATCTTATAGAATTTTTATATATAAATGTATAAATATTTTAATGTAATTTAATATAATAGTTATTTTTTATATAAATACAAAAGTTGATATTGCTTTTACGGAAAATAAAACTATTTTATGATATGTGAAATTAACTAAAATTGGTTTAAATGAATTTCAGTTATATTTATATGAATATAAAAATTCCTGATTTCAAAATAGATAATTTCATATTAATTTAATATATTGCATTCAGAACATTAAATATATCGAATATGATTTATAATATATAATATTATCAGATAATTATTTAAATGCTAATTGTATCGTGTATATAACATTACTTTCTTAAATAATAAAAGACATAATTCGAGTTCTTATTGAAAAATTTTTATATATTTGTATTATTTTAAAATTTTTTATATAATAGAATAATGGAATATAAGTATTATAAAATATACGATAAATGCTTTATAGACATTTAGGTTAAAAAAAAATCATGGGCAAGATAAGCATTTTAAAAATATGCATTACAATAGTATAAACTTATACTTACATAAAGAGTAAACAAATAAACGAATAAATTGAATATTTATCAGTACAATATCGACAGATAAATAAATCAATATATTGAGTTTTGTAACCAGCATACTTCTAAATTATAAAAGAAAACAGCATGAAAAGCTATTGGAACAATCGAATCGAAATTAAGGAGAAATTTGATGTTTCCGTAGGTAACGGAAGGCGAATGAATTGTAGGAAGTAGGAAGAATGGAAAAAGGTAAACGAAGTCGAGGATCAACTGCAATAGGAAGTTAACCGCAGTATCGGCAGCTACGTAGGACGTAGGCGACGCGGTAGTGGCGCATGTCTTCGAAAGCGTCTATGTGCGTTTGTCAGTTAAATGGGCAATCGGTGTAATCGATTTCCTCGCTTGAAGGATCGTCGCGTACAAAGTTAATGTCATGTTCCGCGCGCATCGCATCCTCGGGATCGTTAGGGCGAGTCGCATTACCTTCCTCGGTGCCGCAGATGAGCTCCGGGCAGCAGACGTTCTCGGCCGGTGGACGGGCGCGGCAACCCGGGGGTGCGGGTTGCGGAAGGCGAGGGCAAACCCGCAGGCGACAGCGTAACGAACCCTCGACGCAGCGGCACTGGAGACACGGTTCCACGGTCGTCACTATCGCTCCTTCCTGGTAGCGCTTGCTCTCGTACCGGCAGCCTGTAACAAGTCCACCAATAATTGCTTACTAATTCTTTACTCGATAATGGAACTAGCTCTTATCATTTCCCTTCGCTGTCTTACATGTGAAACGCGATTTTTTAATAATCATCCATATTGTGGATAAATCGTCATAGAAGAGTTGTGACATTTATGCATATACTACATACTTTTTTAACGTGTATTTTGATTCTCTTTCTATTTTCATTAATTTTTATCTTTTTATTACTTAGAAAGCTATTCGAAAATCATGTTATTTTTGATGTATTTTTGATTTATAAATAGTACAAGTATTATAAGTTTAAATGTAAACTAATTAATACACTATTTTAAATAAATTCCACGTTAAATTATTTTGATAATTTATAATACAACACCTATAAAAGTAATATATAATAATAATTCCAAATATAAGAAAATATTTATAAATTCAGGATTGCAGTGTTATAAATATTATGCAGTATTAAATACATACATCTGTTTTTATAATTCTAATTTTATTATTTTATAATGCTAGTTAATTAACGTTATATATAATATATATCGTAATAATAAAATTTTGTAATATTAAGAATTTACTTATATCTATAAAAATATAATGCATACTAAATTGCACTAACATTGGATCAATCGTTATATCTTTTCTTTTATTTATACTTATACTAATTATAACATATTGAAAAACAATTTATATTATATTAATATTCATTCTTTTTTGACATATTTTGATTTAAGTTACTTGAAAATGGAATTCAAGTTAAGAAAATTAATCGATAATAATTAGAATAAAAATTGTCATAAATATTTATCTAATTAAAAATACAAAAAGTATAAATATTCTTGTAACAAGTGCTAAAAATATCCTCATTAATATTCAGAGCCTATAAAAAGTATTTTGAAATCTAGTAAAATTGACTAAACAAAAAATACTAAAATTATATCTATATTAATAATCGATTTAGTAAAATTTCGTTATTAGTGCTATGAGTATGAATATTTAAAATAGAAAAAATTCATGTCATTTTATAATATAAATGATAAATTGTAACTGCAAATATAAATGAATTTTATTCTACTTAAAAGTAATGAATATACAATTTCACGGTATCTATTTAAAAAATTTAACATTTTTCAGATAATATTTCTCTTAGTTAACATAATTAATGATATAAATATTGTGCAATTTATAATAAATAAAGAAAAAAATAGGTATGAATGAAACTTGTTACATTAATCATATAGATTTAAAAAAAGAAAGAGAGACATTCTAAAGAATAATTAAATTTTATATTTAAAATCAAATGTTATAAAATAACATTTTATTCAGAAGTATTTTCCCTCTTGAAATTAAATTTAATTCGAATAATTGCCTTGCACACTTACTAATATATATAATGAATATTTTTTCATTCATTACGTATTTGCCTTCCGAAAGATAATTACCACTGATAATTATTTTTTATGGCGTTAGAGCTCCAAAATCATTGTGAATATTGGAAGGAATTATAAATTCATTACACATTAATGTTTATAGAACTATAATTAGTTTTGGAGGATTCATAAATTTTTTTAAAAACGATTTAATTTTTTTTAAAGAGGACAAGGTTTTCTAGCAAAGAAAATAAGTAAATCTACGCGAAGAAAACAAGTACACGTTTGTGATCATATTTATATTTCGGTTAATTCTGACTTACGGGTTTGATTTGTTCTGTAAAGGTACTAGTTAAATTTGCACATAGATAATGTCAACATCATAGATTATTAATTTATACTATTCAATTTACTTGTTCATTTCATATAATTATATAACAAGGACCATTTGTAAGATTAACTGTATTGAATAATATTAAAACCTGTATAATTTATTTGCTTATTCATGCAATGTCAAGGTAATTATCGAAACAATAAAATTTCTTTATTATGAGGTTATAAAAAATAATTGCTTCAATGTTGATTTTGCTTAAAAAATTTTTCTACAAAAATATAATTTCATCAAGAAAAGGTTAATTTAGAATAATTTTCGTAAATATTGAAAACGAAATTTCATGAATATCTTAAAGATTTATCACAATAATTTAGAATATAAAACGGTAGATTATTCTTTTGCTAAAATATTAGTTTCTTTTATATATTAAATGATATTCATATGATTTTATTCAATTACATATTGTAGATGATTTTTTAGACTAACTTCATATTCTGTATTAACATAATTCTTTTGTGTTAAATATTAATGACAGTTAATATCTAAATTATAATATATAATTAATTAATATATAATTATCAAATATTTTTAAGTTTTAATAAAAACATATTGAAATCTAATTATTATTAGATAATAAAATAGATTTCTAATAAAAGAAGCCTACTAAGAGTTTTTGTAGATATAAATCTGTTATATGAATATAAGGAATTAATAATCATTTATTGAATGTTCTATTTATTTTTTGATATAACCATATATGTATTTATTTATTTATTATAGAAGTAAATTATTTTAAAACTTCATTGAAAGTTTCTCTGATTTAGATTGAATTAATTTTACTAAGTATATTTCTAACCAAGATTTTAATGACTAAAATTTAGTTTGAGCTAATAGTCTGATTTTATTATGTTTATATTATCTAACAATAATAATTTGTATAATGAATAACTACGTTCAGTATACTTTAAATAAATAATTAAAAAATATAATCAAGTAATATGATAATTATTGAACAGGATTTAATAATTATAATAGTTATAAAATAACTAGATAAATTTTTTTAATTTTAAGATATATTGTATTATATATATTTATACATAATTTTCTATTTATTAGTTAGCTTACAAATTGTATTAATTAATTTGTACATAATTAGTACAAAATTATGAATGTAATGAATATTTACCTCCAATTTACAATATTAATTTTAATAAAATATTAATACATTATATTTATTCGTTATTATAAAAAATTAAAAATACATATAATTAAGATTATGTAATATATTTATAAAAATAAAATCTATTCACTGTTTTAATAAAAACTACATTGTTGTGTATATCTATGTATGGTTATTCGTTTTGTGCAATTAAATCTTTTATACATTTTTTTAATCTGAAAAAATAGCATGAATATTTGAACTTTAATTTTATACATCAAAATTAAATATTAGATTGAGATATAAAGAAGGTATTTCTCCATTCATGAAAATTAATTTTCCTGGGGTATTTGAATCTTATACACTGTATTTCTATCTGTTTTGAATAGTTTTATACTCATATTTCAGTTTTCATAAAGAATTATTTTTGATAGACAAAAATAACAGATCAAAAGCAATATTATAAATATATATACTTATAAATGAGAGAAATTTTAACGACTAAGTATCCATAACGATTTGAACAAGAGTGAATATACATTATTTATAAACTACGTGAGCTATTGTATGATAGTTAAAAAATATGCTATGAATTTCGTATTTCTTTTTTTTTCATTTTAATAGCTTGAGGTATAAAATTTATTTCTCTATATAGAATTTCTCTGTATATAGAAAATTATAAAGAAATCATTAGATACATGTTATTGCAACATTAATTTGCGAAAAGAATTAGTTACATATAACTTATTTTTAGTATGCTTATAATTTAGTAATTATTTTAGAGTAATATATTAGATTTTTTTTATAATATAATATATTACATTTAAAAAATTTGATTCAATTCCTTTTTATTTAAATTAATTTGAAATTAATAAATACTAGTAAATGCAATTTAAAAAATTCATGAAATATGTATAATACTGTATTAAGAAAAATTCTTGAACAATAATAGCTCAAATAAATTTCGCATTTTCGTTTTTTACAATTATTTAATAAATTTTTTTTAAATTAAAGTAAACTAAAAATAAATTGTTTTAACATTATCGATATTTTTTAAAAAATATTTTAAAACTTTGTACGCTGATGAAAACTAATAAAAAAATTTTACTCTAATTAGTTATATTATGTAGTATACAGATCTATTTTCTTCTATATTTTAACGATCATTTGATACTTTCTCTGTTACGATACCATATTTCAAGCATGGTTAATTATACCTATATTTTATTTTATTATTATATATTACTAATAAATATAGCTTTCTTGCGGAACAGCCACCAACGTCCTATGTATTCCAAATAGTAATAGAGGCGCAAGGAAAAGTACAGAAGAAGATACGTGCAAAGAAAAGAAAAGCTTTTTAACAACCTGCTAAGCGTGTCGATTATTTTCGAGTAGTGATTTTCGGTTATTTTCAAAATAGTTCATTTTACTTTTGCCATTGATTGATAGCCATACCATCATTTTCATTTTACTAGTTCCAGTCCATATCATCACTCGTTTTTCTACGCCTTCACCAACACCCCAAGGCACCATCGATCGATGAGAAGACTCTAATTCTTGTAGTTCGATGCTAAGGTACTCGACATTCCGAGCGTAGCCTTCTATTGTATTTGTTGTAAATGTCTTCACTCTCATTTTTCCAACAGCTCTCTATTTCTCTCTTTCTACGTCATAGACATACACCTGCATACATTAGAAAAACGCAATGCGTGTGCTGAGCAAAATTTGTTGTTTTGTTTAGGTTTTTAGATTTCTTTTTATATTTTTCGTCTTTCTCCACCAAACTTATCAAGGTTTATAAACCGAAATGATGATCTCACGCTACACACGTTAACGTATATTGCGAGGCCGTTCAACGGAAATCCGTTGAGCTTAAGAGGACGTTAAGCGTTATTGCATGAGAGCTGATGCGTATTAAAACGAACGTTTGCGGAAGGTTGAGAATGTCTATCGTTACTCAGTGTTTTTGCCCTTCGTTCTCTCCAATTTTTATTTCGAGTATCCAAGCTGATCATACTAATGCTTTTCAAGAAGATGGTCATGAAATACTTGACACTGAGATGAGGAAGAACATCATCATAGTGCGATTGGAGTGTGGCACAACCGTTACTTATTTCGTGGATGGAGATCCATTCCAGATAATCCAACACGAATTACATCATCTCCTGGAGTTTCTCCAGAGTACAATATGCTTAATGGAAATATTTTACTGCAATATAATCCGACCTTTATATTTATTTTTATGTTTTAAAATCTCTCAGAATATATCTATATTTATCGTTTGTTAAAATTATTCATTTGATTACTCATTACATAAATTAATATTTGTAATAACGAAGAAAGCTATTACAAATAAATGTTTTGTAAGTAGATCTTTGCTTAGTAATTATTATTAATATTATCTAAAAGATATTAAAAGTCAATAATTTATTTACACATTTTCACAAATTTCACTTTATTTAAAGTACAAAATTTAAATTTCAAAATACACTCTATTATTTATTTTAATAATTAAAAATTTATCTTACATACAATCAATAAAAAATTTACAGTAGTTCAGTAAAATGTTCTGAATTTTTTTTTGATTCAATTTTAAGCAGTCGTTTCAAAATAATTTAAGTACAACGAATTTTAATAATTTTCTATAATTTTTTAATGGAAAATATGTATATGTGGCTTACTATATGTGGATGGTTTATTATAACAAAAATGGTAGAAAAATAAAAAAGTATATAGAAAACATAAAATATTATTCAAGAAATAAAAGTGCATTTAAAGATAGATAAATAGTATTAACTGTATATTTATGAATATTTATTTACATTATTCCATTTAGAAATATATCCATATTTAACTATTTCAAACATTTCATGCAAACATCATGCTCAGATTTCATTTGTTAATTAAAAATATCTATTTACGTGGAAATATTATCAGACATTTTGGTAATATTCTAGTAAAGTAAATTGAATAAAGTTTTTTAATAAGTCAAATAAATTGATATACGTCTATACGTATACATTCTATTGATAATAATATGATATACATGAAATTATAGAAATTCATCCTATGTAAATAATTTTCAAACAAAAATCGTTTAATATCGAATTAAAGTTTCATTAAAAACGTTTTAATTTATACAGTAAATAAGATTGAAAATTTTTAATAAATTTTTTAATTTTATAATTTTATAATTTGATTTCATAATTTTATTATTAATTATTAATAAAACTTGTAATGATACATCTATTTCATATATATATATAGCAATTTTATACAATAACTGTTAAATTAATCAATAATCTATGATTAAAATAAATTGTTGATTAATATAACTTAATAAGAATAAATAAATTATTTAATAAATTTATTAATATATCATATAAAACTAAATTATAATAATTTGTTTAATAATCTATTTTCTTCGTTACAGTCACATTTTATTTGTTTTATATTCTTTTATGATTTTTATCTGTTTACTATAGATACATCAAGATTTAAATTTTTTATTTAATGCACAACTTGGTCTATAAATAAAATTAAAAATTATTGTTTCAAATTTTATTTTAATACTCAATTAAATTAAAGTCACTTATTTATGTAAATTTTTTTGATTGAATAATTTTTTGAGTTTTAATTTTTATTTAAAAAACAAATTATAATAATTATATAAATATATTGCATTTAACTAACAAAAATTGGAATCTTTCATTTATAATACTAGTACCAAAGTTATTTATAAAATGTCTTGAACGCAATTTTTAATTACAATATTGTATTCTAATTAAAAAATCTATGGAACAAAATTGTAATAGAAACAATATAAAACAAAGCTGAAAAGTAGAATTATACTATTTGAATAATTAAAAGAAGAAAATACAAACGAAAGAAAATACAAAGAAACAAGGATATCATTTTCTCGTACTCATCATTTAATCTTGTTTTATGTCTTTTTCTGTTTTCCTATGTCTCGCTACGCTTTTGTTGACCACGTAGTACAACCCTTAAACCATTTTAATTATAAACGATGTAATGACATAACTGTGTAAACGTAAAATTTGTCGTAAGAAAAGAAAAACTATGGATATATACAACGAACATTTACAGTAGTCCAATTTTCATAAAAGAAGTAAAAGCTTTGTTTGAAACTAATAATGATAAAAAAAAATTTAAGTTGATTTTGAGTTCAAGTAGTAAAAGAATACTTTAGTAATATTTTGCTTTGATAAAAATTATTAATGCAAAAATATGAAATAAATATCGGTAATTGTCATATATACCTGAATCACTAATTTTAATGACGCATTATATATTAAGAAAGATGAAATAAATTTTCAATAATAATATGTTACTAGAAATTAAGTTTAATTATTTCATGTATTCAAAAAATAAAAATAATTCACGAATAAATATTTTCATGAATATTTCTGTTTATTAAAGCTATATACGTTAACCTATTTTTATAAACAAAACTAAAAATCCTTATCAAAAAATTGGTGCTTAGAAATTATTTGTTATTTTTATCTTAAAATTGACATTCATAATAACTTCAGCTTCATGGAAAGTACTGTATTAATTTACGTGAAATTGTATTTCCTTCTGTAATAATAATAGGAATATTAAAAACTTAAATAATTTAATTTAAAAAAAATTTAAGTATAATTGAGTCTAATGCTTTTATGATAATCTATTTGAAATTTTCTAATTTAAGATTGATCCAAATTTTATTGAATATTCTTTAATTATTTTTAAATTTTTATAGCGAAAAAAAGTAGAATTTTTATATATTAAGAGATAATCATAGTATAATTATAAAACTTTAATAATTATAAAATGAAAATTATAAGAATTAAGTATAAAAAACTTAGATTTTTATGAATTTATATTTAATTATAAATTAAATTTAGCTTAAATTAAATCGCTAAATGTATCAGTTTTACCATTATATAAATTTATCATATAAACTGAATGGAAGTGATAAATTATTTTATTGTTTCATTCAATAATTAAAAAGTAATAAAAATTCTTGTAAAATAATTCAATAGTTTCGCTGTGCCTAAATGAAAACTTATATTTAATAATAGACATTAACTAAGAAAATAAGAACTAAATGAAAATATCTCGTATATCAAGGATGTTCATTGAATTTAAGTACTAACTGTATAGTAAAATGATGCCTGGGTATCTCTATTTACATTCTAGTGGAGTGTATGAATAGAAATCTTGATTTCAGTGAATCGAATTATTTACTTTTGTATTGAAATTTTTGTTAGTATGTACAATTGTTTTGTTAAGTGATAATAAATAAATTTCATTGAATTTATTGGACAGTATACATAACAATTTTCTATATAGTAATTTTTCTAACATATAAAATAAATTTTTGTCAAAATTAAAAATGTATTAGAATAATAAATTTTTTATTATTTTATTTTTATTTTTTAAATAAAAACATTTACTACATTATAGATGATGTTTAATACATATCTTACATATCTTATTACATATATAGCTAGATGCATATCATATTTATCTTACATACTGACATTTATTCAGTTTGATAATATTACATAAATTTTAAGAAAATTTTATATAGCTTATAAGTTAAGAATCACAAAATTCAGGAATCTTGCACGTACTTCAGGTTAACTAAACTTTGCTAAAACTCAATTACAAACTTTTCAAAATATGCAATAAAAATTTTATAGTACTCATTAAAAATTTATAGTCATGGTCGAAAGGCAAACTGTGAAAAATCCTAATGAACGCAGAAAAAATTCGATTAAACATTACTCATTAAGAATAGTAATTTTTAGATAATTTTAAGATACCTAACTTTACCAAAAGTTAATTAAACTGAAGTAAATTAAGGTCACTATAATGTGATAATTCATAAAGACATTTAATAATAGAAATAATGAAAAAAGATTTTAAACTTGGATTAAAGTTAGAATGATTATTTGAAATTAAAATTTAGAAGGATAGGAAATTTAAATGTTATCAAAATACAACGAAAAAGCATAATGAAAAAAATTAACGGATTAATAGTGGGTTAATGTCAAATTGTCAGAGTGGACCACAAGGAAATATTTGCAAACTCAATTTCAAATTGTAACGAGAGATTCATATTTTTCAACCTAAAGGCTGCCCATAAATTATCTAAATTTGTAGCAGAGTTTTACGAGTGTATACATTGAGTATATTGCAGTGTCATTTTATTGGAATTTAATAGACAGAGAGGAAAAAGGAGAGAAAAGATGATTTTAAAGTTTCTCGGTGTTTCATCAAACGTTTATGAAGTGCGACAAATAAAAATTTGAGTCTGAACTATCCGATGCTAAAAATTATACAAAAACTTAATTCTTGTATATTTTTGTATCTTTCTTTGTCATTTTTGAAATGCGCCATATCTATAAGTATTATAATTTTTATTTTCTTCAAATTTTATTTTTAATTATTTTGTAGTTTTCTTGGAATTTTGAATTTATTTACCGTTTGTATGAGACAATAATAATTTAAATATGATTGTAAAATTATGAGTATATTTGAATGAAACAGTAAATGAAAAATAAAGAAAATGAGATAGAGTAACCAATTAATTTTGATTGAACATACTCTTACTCGGAAAAGCCGCGTCTGAAGATGAGTCTTCTTACCCGGAGGGAATAGTTATATGATGTCGTTAATAAGAGTTACACGTAATAAGCAAAAATAAATATATGTGTGAGTGATTTATCTAATTTTTTTTAAACAAAAAATATATTGTTAAAGATAATCATCAGCTTTCATATTTTTAATATACCTTTGCCTTGAATTTAGTAAATATGATTATCATTTTTTATATTAGATAATTACGAAATTAAAGTTGACAGTATACTTATTTTGAATTATGATAAGCTTTTGGATGGTCAATTTAATATATTCAGATATCAATATAATTCCTTTGATATCAATATTTTTTCAAAAATTCAATTTACACTATAATATAAAAGAAATTATAATAAACTATAGTAAATATTTGTGAATCATGATATTGTTACATCTAAATTCGATTATATGTAGATGCACCATGTATCACTGGTATTTATAGATTTTAATTTATATTTTGTTAAATGGAAATATTATCAAACTATAGACTTAGGCTCCTTATTTGGACATCCTTCGATAACACATTATCTACATGTTACACAAACATTATCGGAACATTATTCATACTTATTAGGAGGCTTTATGCGGATTGAATATCTTACCGTTAATTCTATTACTCTTAAAAGGTTGAATATTTATTCAAACAGGGATTATTGTTCTTTAATTTATATTATAAATTAAGAAACTATCATTTTATGAGATGCTTAATAAGCAAGACTTTTTTTACTCTATTAATATACAACTATGCCTCAAATATTTTTCAAATTTCGATCTTTGAAATATATTTAATTTTTCTTGAAGTGGACTGAATAGTTATATAATGTAAGAACTTGGAGTTTATTTGATATTATTCAAAATAATATTAAACAAAATTTTGTGCAATCGGTAATTCAATTCTAAATTCTTTATTTATATAATTATATTTATCTCTGCGGAATAGTTCATAAGTTTATTATTTTATTAGCTTTATTAAAAAATGATAAAATAAAATCCAGTATTCAAAATCATTATTTATGAATGTGATAAAATAAATTTAGTCTATTTGAAATATTAAAATAGAATTGTACTTATATTTTTATCCGAGATATAAAATTTATATTCAGATATGTCTTAATAAATTCAATATATATTATTGCAGATTTATTTAAGAAATTTTTCATATATTTGATGGGTTACAATTTATTTGAAATTTTTTTGTATATTATTTTAATGTTATATTATCTATTAGAATTCAATATTCTTTTTTTTAAATACAAGAACTAATTTCATGAAGTTGATTTGATGATATATAACTGTAAGTCTAAATTTTATATCATTATTACAAATTATTACTTTAGTTTAGATATGAAATAATTATCAATTCTGCATGAAACATTTAAAAAATTCAAAAATTCATGAAATAAAATATTATCTACATAAATACAATATGTAATAATAAAGAAGAAAAATAGGTAAATGAAACAACGAATTGGAAATATAGAGACAAAATATAGGAAAAGAAACTGTGAAAAGCGAGATAGTGAGACAGTATTGTGTAAGTAAAAAAGAAAAGAGACTAAAGTAGAATATCATCGAAATTTACTCGACTTGAATGCACATCAAACGATGCGTGGCTGCTTGTAAGGGTGAATGTAGAAAAGTAAGCGTGAAACTCGATATATGAAAGGTAGAAAGTCTTCGAATGCTTTCTGTACTTATAGATAGTCTTATAATTCATTTTTTTCTTGCTTCATTTTTTTATTGCTTCATATTTTATTGCATATGTACTCACATAACTTTGAGCCTCAAAGTTATTTTTTGTTTATATGAGTTTTTTTATTTTTTTCATCGGCATGAATATGTATTCATATACTATGAATTCTCTATTAAATTACCATTGTCGATCATTTTCAAATAAATTTAAGCTTATAAATTTTTTTTTGTATAGTTATGTAATTGTGTATTTATACATGAATATCAATATGATTAAAACATATATATGTTGGTTATATTAATTAAAGACATTATTATTGTATAACTTATTTGTTCAGGGTTTGGCGTTTGGGGGGGTGGGCTGGTGTTCGGGCGGTTTGTGGTGGGGTTGTGGGGGTGTTTGGGTTGTTGTGGTGGGGTGGTTGGGGTGTTGTGGTTTGTTGTTTTGGGGGTGTTCTTTTTTGTTTCTTTGTGGTTTTGTGGGGTGTGTGGGGCGGTCGTTGGTGGTTGGTGGTGGGGTGTTTTTAGTTCTTTGTTTTTGTCGTGGTGGTGTTGGGGGGTTTTGGTGGTGTTGTGTGGGGGGGTGGTGGTGGGTGTGGGTTGCGGTTTGGGTTGGGTGTTGGTGGGGGGTGGGTGTGGGTTGTGGGGTGGTGGGTTGCTGTTTCGTTTGGTTGGTGTGGGGGGGGTTTTGGTGGGGTTGTGTGGCTGTGTGCGGTTGTGGGTGTTTTGGGGGGTTTGTTGGGTGTTTGTTGGTGGTGTTTGGTGGGTGGTGGTTGGGGGGGGGCGGCGTTTGTTGTTTGGGGTGGTGGTTGGGGGTTTTGGTCGTGGGTGGGTGTGGTGGTTGGTGTGTGTGTGGGGGTGTGGGGTGGGGTTCTTGGGGTCTGGTGGTGTTTGTTGGTGTGGGGGGGGTATGGTGTTTGGGGGTTGTGTTTTGTGTGGGGTTGGGGGTGTGGTTTGGGGGTGGGGTGTTTTGTGGTGGGTGTGTTGTGGGGTGTGGGTTTCTGGTGTTTGGGGTGTGTTGGTTTGTTGGGTGGTTGGGGGGTTCTTGGGTGTGGGGGTTGTTGGGGGGGGGGGGTGGGGTTTTTGTTGTGGTGGGTTGTGTGCGTGGTTGGTGTGTGGGGGTTTTGGCTTTGGTTTGGGGGGGTTGGTTGTTTGGTGGTGGTGCCGGTGGTGGTGGGGGGGGTTTGCTTGTTGGGTTGTTTTGTGGGGTGTGTGTGCGTTTGTTTGGTGTGGTGTTGGGTTGTGGTGTGTTTTGTTGGTTTTGGGGGGGGTTGGTGTTGGTGGCTGGTTGGGTGGTTGGTTGGTGGGTGTGGTTTGCTTGGTGGTTTGGGTGTTGGGTTGTGGGTGTGGGTGCGTGGTGGTGGGTTGTGGGGTGTTGGGTGGTGTTGTGTTGTGTGGTGTGGTGGGTTCTGTTGGTTGGTGGTTGTGGGGTTTGTTTTGGTGTGTGTGGTGTTGGGGTGGTGGTTGGGTGGTGTTGGGGTGGTGCTTTGTTCGTTGTGGGGTGGGGGTTGGGTTGGGGGTTGGGTGGGTTGTGGTGTTGGGGGGGCGGTTTGTGGTTTTGCTGGGTTTGGTGGGTTGTGGGTTGGGTGTTGGGGTTGGTGGGGCTGGCGTGTTGGTTGGTTTGTGGTTTTGTGGTTTTGTGTGTTTGGTTGTTGCGGGGGGTTTGGGTGAGTGGGGTTGTGGGTTCGGGGGTTGGTGGGTGTTGGGTTGTTGTGTTTGTGTGTTGTGGGTGGGGTTGGTGTTGGTGTTGTTGTGGGTTTGTTGTGGTGGGTTGGGTTGTTGGGTTGTTGGGTTGTTGGGTTGTTGGGTTGTTGGGTTATTGGGTTGGGTTGTTGGGTTGTTGGGTTGTTGGGTTGTTGGGTTGTTGGGTTGTTGGGTTGTTGGGTTGTTGGGTTGTTGGGTTGTTGGGTTGTTGGGTTGTTGGGTTGTTGGGTTGTTGGGTTGTTGGGTTGTTGGGTTGTTGGGTTGTTGGGTTGTTGGGTTGTTGGGTTGTTGGGTTGTTGGGTTGTTGGGTTGTTGGGTTGTTGGGTTGTTGGGTTGTTGGGTTGTTGGGTTATTGGGTTGTTGGGTTATGGTTGTGGTGGTTGTGTTATTGGGTTATTGGGTGATTGGGGTATTGAGTTGTTATTGGGGTGGGGGGGGGGTGTGGGGGTGTGGTGGTGTGTGGGTGTGTGGTGGGTTGGTTTGGTTTTGTGGTGTTTTTTGTGGGGTGTTGGTGGTTTGTGGTGTTGTGTTGTTTCGTTCTGTTTGTGGGTTTTTTGGTGTTGTGGTTGTGTGGTTTTGTGGTTTGGGGTTGTGTTGGTGTTTGGTGTGTGTTGTTGTGGGGGGTGTTGTGTTGGGGGTTTTGTGTGGGGTTGGTTGGTTCGGTTTGTGTTTTGTGGGGTTTTGGTGGTTTGGTTGTGTGTGTGGGGTGGTGGCTGTTGTTTGTTTTGGGTGTTTGTTTGCTGGGGGTGGTTGGGTTTGTTTTTGGCTGTGGGGTGGGGTTTGGTTTGTTGTGGTGGTTTTTGGGTTTTTGTGTTTGGGTGTGTTTTTGTTTTTGCGTGGTGTTGGGTTGTTGGTGGTGTGCTGGTTGTTGGGGGGTGGTGTTGGGGGGGTGTTGGGTTGGGTGGGGGGTGTTGTTTGGGGGTGGTTGGTTGTGTGGGGTTGTTGGTGGGGGTGGGTGGGGGTTGTTGTGGTCTTGGTGGGGGTGTTGGTTTGGTGTTTGGGTGTTGGGTGGTGTGTGGTGTGTGTGTGTTGTTTGGTTGTGGTTTTTGGGGGGGGTGGGGGGTTGTTTGTTTGTGGTGTGGGTGTTGTTGGTGGGTTGGTGGGTGGGTTGGGTTTTGGTGTTTGTTATTTTGAAAACTTGGATATTATAAAATAATTTATTGTGTAACAAAGCTACTTCTAAGATTGAATTTCATATACGTTATTACGAATCTAAGAATTTTTAAGTCGATTAGAGACAATTAATCAAAAGTAAATTTAAAATATTGAATAGATAAGTACTAAAATTCTTTCCTAAGTTTATTTTGTTATAATACAATAATTATTAAAATGTGAATATAATCAAGAAAAAAGTAATTTTAACTTTTCTAATTTGGGATAAAAATAAATAAATTAAGTAATACTAATAAAATAATATTCGTAAAAAATTATAAATCTCACCAATTAATATTTATTTAACCTATAAAGCTGATTTAGTTACACAACTATTATTTTTGATAGTGCTTTTCCACATGTAATATTAAATTTTATAATAAATAATGTTCTATCTAATTCTTATTTGTATATTATTATTTGAAATTCTTGTACATTATTTTATTGAAAAATTGGTATACCTGTTTAAATATAATTACAGGATTTATGAGATAAATTCACACAAAAAAATAAGACCTTAAATTAATTTCTAGCAGCCGCCGTAACTTGAATAAAAAATCAATAATTGAAACAAGTGTCTTAAATGAAAATATGTAAGTCGAAGTAATGAAAATGAATTTTAATCTTATTTAAATTTTAATCCTTTTAAAGAATTATTAACGGAAAGAGATATTTATTTCGATCGAGCAAAATAAACACGCTTGAGAAATTAGTAATTTTCCCTTATCAGTGCAGCAAAGCATTTCTCGCAAGTACTTTTTCAGCATTTCAAAGCTCGGAAAGAAGACTCGGTTAAGCAGCCTATCTGTGAAACGTCGCTCGCAGAAACAAGACTAATTTTCAAGCTTGTGATACGAGCGTCGATGTTTCACGAGCCATTAAACTGTAAAGTGCACTCCTAGAGAGGGACAGTAAGACCTGCACTCCTTGAAATCGAGTCGGCAGCCGGTACCGAAAGCACGATGGAATCCATTGTTAAAAGTCTTTCAACTGCTCCCACCGTTTACGAACACATGCATAAACCCCTCGCAATCTTGCGAACGATAATCGTCTCGTTACTTTTTACTCGTCCAGAAGATCAAAGTGCGCACGTTACGATTAGTTAACGAATTCGAGCAGTCTCGTAGTAACTGGGAAGGCGATCTACGTTATCCAAATTCTTTCACATTTACTGTTTTAAGATGATTCGATCTACGATCTCAATATATAAATTATATTATAAATAAACATTGTACATAGTTATTCCATTGTTAATTTATGTTTTACAATTTTTGAAAGGCTTTGCGTATTTTCCTATTCTAAAAATATTGGTAAAAATATATTTATGGGGTCAAAATATTTATCAAGATTCGTCGATATATGTAATAAATTATAAAAATTTCCATATCAATAAAATATTTTTAACCTGCATATAATATAAAAATATTTCGGGATGTATTATTAATTTATTTAATTTAACGGTACATATTTTTCAAATGTCTATCTAAATAAAAGTTTGTTAAAAATATCACTGGTATTATTCCATTTTGTAAAAAATCAAAAATTAGTTATATAATCTATTTTTAAAACTGTATTAAATTTATTTAGAATTCTTAAATATATTTGATTTCATTTAAAGAAGATCATAAAAAATATAATTTTTCTTTGTATATTTAAAAAAAACTTATATATTTTATAAACTATTTATAATATAACTATGTATTATATGACTATTTATAATATAATTGTATTATATGACTATACATAATATGACTATATAATATATATGTAATTTATTATATTTTTAGTTAATTTATCTCATAATTTTACTATAATATTCGTTAACGTATGTACATTTTTTATATGTAATTTCTTATATTATTTACATGATATTAAACGTTGCTCTATTTTTTATTGTTAATAGACCCAATTTATCCTATTACATTTTTAAAAGTTGCTCTTTATTTTTATAGAATATATATAATATTATTATTTTACATATCAAAGCTTGAAACATACTTAAAATTAATAAATATGCAATAATTCGCTGATAAAAAGAAAACGTATATATTTCCTTTATTTTTATTTTTTTAATTTTCTGACGTAAATAATATAAATAATTAAAGTAATGTTGTAATAAAAAATAAGAAATAATAGATAAAATTGTAAAATAAACAAATTTTTAAATGTCGTATTTGAGACTTCGTGTAGTACCAGTTTCAAAATACGTATTAATCAATATATATATATATATTTTTTTTTTTTCTGAGCCATTATAATATTGAAGTATAATGAAACTAATTTTGACATAAAATATACTATTAAATATTAAAACGAGTTCAACTTATTTTTTAATATAGTTAATAACAAATTGCAATATAAGAAAAATTTGAAACTGCATAGAATATAAATCAAATGAGTAGCAGTTAGTAACATAAAGAAATAAATATATTACGACAAGTTTTATTTTTAAATATTTATAAAAAATTATCAACTAATTCATTATTTGTATTTTTATAAATAATATTAATGTAATATTATTTGACCGAAAGATTATTTTTACTTCATATTTCTATATCTATAATATTGTATAAAAAATCTAGTTAACTATATTATAGATACCTTATTAAATGATTCCTTTACTATAAAACACAAAAATTTGTACTCAAAACCAATATATTATTGTTTGAGTTAATAATTCTTAATAAAAAGACATTTTTATTAAGACAATCTCATTAAAATTGGTTTTACATATACTTTGGCTATATTATATTTGACAACAATTGATCATTCGTTCTGTTTTCCTGTCCATTAATTATAAGTAAAAGAGAGATGAAAAAAAACACCAAGTTACTCAACAGTCCAAAATGTAACTTTAATTTTTTCGGTATGGATAGTCCATAACATATTAGTATATATTTACCTTTGCATAAAGCATCGCTTCATTTCACTAATTATAATATTTTTTATACTAGAATAATTTTTTTTATTAAACAAAAATTTTCAATAAATAAAAATATTTATAACAAATTTGTATAATGTACATAATAATAATATGGATTATTAAAAATTGAAGATATATATAAGTTATTATTATTTTTAAAACAAATTTCTACTAGTTACTTAATTCTTTTAACTTATTTTTTCTTTTATATTTAATTATTTCAATCATTTATAATAACTTCGTTTGCATCCATATAACATCATAAAAAATATTTCAATGAATTTTAAATACAAACTAGTGCATAAATAAGTACAAAAAATTATTGGCTTATAAATTTTTTAAATATTTTAAATAAAATAAATAATATAGACAACAACTCTATTCTAGGATACTGAAAATTAAAATTTTTAAACAATGGAATTAAATATTTCAAATAGGAGTAAATTTTTTGCACTAATGATATAATTTTACGATGGAAAAAAAATACAAAATATTTTATCTTATATCATAAGATCCTTATTAATTTTAAATTTCATAAAAAATATTATCATCAAGATATTTGAATAAATGATTATTATAACTCAAATGATTATTATCATTTCTTTCACCCGCATTCTTTATTATTCTTTTTCTTTTTCACCTATCTTCTCTTAAGATAATTTAAAAATTTCTATACTTGGGTCTTATCTTAAGAAATAAATGTTATTAGAAGAAAGCGCTCGTTTTTCAGACCATGAGGGCATGAATGAAACTCTTCGATCATATGTTCAGATAGTCCATGGCGTTTAATGATCATAATCGAAACATTGGTTATCTTATTTGGTGAGGTCATAAACGTAATTTCTGTAATGTTGAGGTAGCTTCAGTTATACGACCATTTTATATTTTTAACCTCACTAATTATATGTTATCTAAAATTTATACTCTTAACTCATTTCAGTTAATTTATACTACCTAACGACTTCTCTAATAAACACCAAAAATATAATACAGGGTACATATCCATTTATAATGAGTACATTTGTATAAGTAATTACTTTGTACTTTAGCGGTGTCATGGATTTATACTAAAAGAATGTTATGTATTCGAGCGTACATAAATTTAAATAAAATTTAATTTATTAACATAGTAATTAATATATGGCTCAAAATATTCCTATTTAATTACACAGATAATGCATAATTTTTAATAACACAATAATTGCAAAATTATAAAAAAAATATTTTATTAATTTATTGAATTTGTTGAGCTCGAAGCTGCTAAGTAAGAAAAAAAACCCGTAGAAATATCATTAGAAATATCCTTCTGTAATATAAATATCGTTCGTAGTTCGCATAAGATTCGGACGAACAAAACTCGCTTTTCCGAGCTCGGAGAAGCGGGATTAAAAAGAAAATCACTTGCAAAGTTTTCCCTCACAGTAACGTGCAATGCTAGCCTTGTGCGCGTTACTATGGGGGGGGGGTATAAAAGAGTACGCGTAAATGCACGAGGAAATAATGCAAGAAAGTATCGCGATGAGGTGAAGTTTGTGGACCGGACAGAGATGACATGATGCGTGTAACCTGGTATTAGACGGATGGAGTCCATTGGAGCGTCTTACGCGACGGATTTCCACCGATAACGAGGTAAAGTATTGCTGTCCTAGAGGACGACGTACGAATTAGGTTGTAACTAGGAAGACCTCAGGCTATCGGGTGACAGGCTCCTCCACTGGTGAAATTTAAGAAGTCGCGCGCCCATTAAAAGAGAGAAAAAGAAATCGTTGGGAGAACCTAAAGGCGTCAAAATGCAAGTCAGTGAAAGAGATTACGATGGTTCACAGTATTAGTCGCGGAAAATAATAAATGCATTTTGCAGCTCGATGGCCCACGGGAGGGTAATACGGCCCGGATCGGGCGCGAGGCGATTCTAGCGTACACGTGTCACCGGATTTGTTTACGAGAGTCGTCTTACGATAATAAAACGAACTGGAATTATAGGGTACTAGGGAAAAGGTCTAATTTTACGGTTAGAAAACAATATCGAGAAAGTTTAGATGGCACGAGGGAAAAAGACTTAAATAGGCGAGTCCACTATTCTGCCGAAGCCAAAGAGACTTTGATGCACAAACGGGAACTATGCGAACACGCGTAAAGAAATCGAAAAGCGATCCAAAACAGTATATCTACGTGTTCGGGCTATGAAGCAAATTACGGAATAAATAAATTGATTAAAGAAAAGAAAGAATGTGTATTTTATCGCCAACAATAAGTGTGAGTACGCATGTGTGCGGGCGCGCGAAAACACAAACATTGGATATTCGTAACCGAGCAAGAATAGAATAAAATCGCATTTAATGAATATAAATCTCTTTGACTGTGTACAAAAATAGGAAGAGTATTATGTAATCAAGAATGTAGCACGGACTTAATGACGGCTTAAAATGAATATTCTCTTACTCCATCAATTTTTTAATGAGAAAATGTTTACATTATAAAAACAGTTATAAATCAAATAAAGATTTGAAGAGATAAGTTTTAGCTAACTTATTGAGAATTTAAAAATAAAACTAGTAATTAATAAACACAAATTACTGTATATAATTTTATATTTTAATTTTCTAACTATTCCAAGATATATCCATCTTAGATAAATAAATTATAAAAATGAAGACAGTTTTCAATTCATCGATATTTTAAATATCCTAATATTTGGTTTCTCATATCTACAAATATGATTATCTACAAAAAATGTGTTTTTATTTCACAGATTAAACAACATAATATAAAATAATATATTTAAGCTAAATATATTTATACAGATATATTTATTAAATTTAAGGAATTACTTCTGTCAATAATTTCTATTGTCATTAAATGATTATTAAAACAATGTATGAATAAGAATTTAAAAAAAAATGTTTCTATTATTAGCGCAAGCAAATTTATTCCATATTTTAAGAATGATTGTTATCATACTATATATCTTTGATGTAAATATAAATTTCATAAATATATAAAAATTATACATATATACATGTATTCATACCTTAAAAAATTGCGGTAAATCACCGATATGTCTTTAACAAACATTGTAATTATATTTTTTAATATAATATATGGACACATCATAAAATGGCATAACACGATAACAACAATTATTCTCTCAACAAATCTTATTGATTAATAAAATTTACTGATATGAAATATTCGAGCCCGCATAGTAACTGATCATATAAGTTGTAACTAATCTTCTTGGATGTCTTTTTCCTTTGTGTATTTTCTAATTTATATTCACAATTTATAATTTTATTTCAATTTTTTTACATATTTTATTCATTTATCGGATTACAAATAAAAAATGAGCTCTTATTTATAATTCGTTTATTTTTTTTTAAAAAATGAAAAAAATTTTTATTTTTAAATTTAATATGTTATATCTAAACAACAACAAAATTATAAAAATATTATTATCACTATTTAATCACTATTCGAATTCAATAATAACGGTATTTTTAATAATATAAAAAATTGAGGAGATACATAAATACAAAAATAAAGAATCATTAAATGAAGAATTGGTAAAATGCCTAACTAAAAAAAAAAATTATTATCATATTACAGTTTTAAAGCAAAATTGACATTATAAAGTAATTCTTTAGATAAATAATAAATTTTTTCATCTATGCAATAATATATTTTATCAATACAAAATCGCCGGAGGTTTAAAAATTTACAACTTTTCTCGGATTAATTCTAACGCGTTTCATTTCATGATTTATTTTATATCTAGTAGCATCTATTAATTTATATTAAGATAATTACAAAAATTAATACGTCAATAAGACGAAAAAATGGAAAGCGAACTGAAATAGTCCGTGAATTTATATAATGATAAATGAATGATGTTCTTCAAAAATACTTATCTTTGATGAAAGTGATATGAACTATTTCATATTTATCTAAAATCAATGAAAAATAATAGAAAGATAAATAGAGAAATAGAGAGAGAGACTCGAAAAAATCTATTAAATTTTATAAAGAAAACTTTAAATAAATATGAGTATTTATGAAATTATTGTTAAATTTAGATTATTTGCCAAATAAGCAAAAGATTGTTTTAATTTATTTAATTTCATGAAATCCTTTATTAACTATAATTTTAACAAATAAAAATAAGTTAGAATATTGGCTAATAAATTTAAGGGTATTTATATCGATCTTTTTCACTCAATTCTCTGTCAATTTATTACAAATTAGCCTTTGAACTAATAGAAAGATCTTTTCACCAACATATTTAAATATGTTTTTAAATTATAAAATAAAAAGTAATTATTAATAGCACATAACATAATTTTTTTAATTTAAATGCATTTAATATGATTTACTGTATACTAAATACATAAATACAGCATTTTAAATTTTATATTTTCTACTTATTGTCGTTAGTAAATATAATTGTAAAATGATATTGATAATAATCAATTTTTTAACATTATAAATTTAAATTTTATTCTAAAAAAACAAGAAGGATTAAATAAAATATTTATTCTACATACATTATGTACGACATTACTTTGTCAGTTTCAAAATATTTTTGTTCTATGAATTAAATATTTTCATCAATTTAACACGTGATCAGATTAATTTAAAGTGGTAAGAATATTTATTAAATTATATAATTTACGTTAATTAACTTACTTTTCATTTATGATTTAAAAACTGTATTTAATTCAACTAGTCTTCAATCTACTAAATAGTATAAATAAATAAAATCTTTTTTATGATTAATTTTATATAATCTTATAAAAATATATAAATAAGGAAGATTTTTCCTCATTTAGATTTGTAACATAAATTTATGCTCGCAGGAATTATGCAGAGGAAATTATTTCAGATAGAAAAATCAATTTGATTGTATAGATAATAATTGTATAAATAAAAATCATATGTCAATTAATTATACAAAAGGAAAAATATAGAACGATGTATTAAAAAATTACTATAAAAATTAACCAATAAAAATTTAAAATATTAAGAAATCAAAATTCATTGTACTAAAGATAAATTACTATAATTATTCATCTATATCATTAGGGAAAATGAATTGGTATTTTAATACAATACATAGAACATCTACGAATTAATATAATTCAATATAGGTACATTGATTTATAAAGAATTCTTTAGGAACATAGTATTTAATATGTAGAAATATTTTATTTGTATAAATTTATATAGTTTATAAATCAAAATCTTTTATTAAAAATAAAAAAAATATTTTCAAAAAAGATTTGAAAAACAGCTTTATTTGATAATTAATCGAACTCGAAATCTTGTTTTCCAATGGAATTTTTCACAATCTACCGATGCCCATGCGTTTCTTTTTTTAACTCATTTCCACAAAATACTGTCGTATCTCGATATCGAATTACAATATAACGATTACAAGTAGTTATTTTATTCATATATAGATCCAAAAAACATTATATTTCTTAAATTTATGAAGTTAATATGTTGTTTGTTAAAAAAAATCAATTCGATAAAATTTATGTATAAGCTGTAATAAAGATTATATATACATCTAAATAACTTACGTTATCAAGTCTTATCAAGTTAATATAATAAAACAATTTTGAACCTATGCTAATTCACTAGATAATTCTTTAAGATATGTAATTTATAGTATTAATGAAAATATATGGTTTTATTTGCGTCAATTAGCATTTTAGTAATTAACAAACTTCATTTCCGGAAGATGTTGAGAAGCATCGAATCTACTGTGAATAGGTTAGGCGCGTCGGAAGTTAAAATACTAATTACCGCAGATTGAACTTCTACATAATTTAAGTACGAAAATGTAAAATCGATCGCGTAGTTTTCGATAATTATGTTTGTAGTATATAGTGCATATTAAAAGCGATAGTAATATGTATAATAAATTCAGAAATATTTTGATTAAAATTTCAATTTTTTAATATTTACCATAAATAATAAGTGATATGTTATTTTTAAATTTTATTTCTCAAAATTCAAATTAAATAAAATTAACTACATTGTTCTAAATATCTGAATTAAACCAGATTTTAATATAAAAAGATGAAAATATATTTTATCTAGAATAAAAAACTATAAAGAAATTAACAAATTAATTTACAAATTATACTTCAAAAAAATGTTATATTTAATCATTTTTGTTTGATCATTCTCATCTTATATTATTTTTAAAAGTAATACAATTTTGGAACATATTGAAATTTCTGTATGAATTCAGTATTATTGCTGAATCTAAAAAGAAAAATTACCTTGCTTATATTACAATAATTTTATGTAAAAAAATCACTATATCGAAAAAGGTATTTGAAATTTTCGCTATTTTATAAAATTGAATATTACAAATAAGTTACATACATTTATAAATTATATTATATTTGTATATAAATTTTTTATTTTATTGTTCAAATAGTTTATCAAGTGTATAATGTAGAAATTAAAAAGGTCTGAAAATTTAAACAGTATAACATGTATCTCTTTAATAACGTAATTTAAATTTATACTTTGCATTTATTATGTGCATTATATAATTAAAAATATATTTTCTAATTTAAATAAAATAAACCTTTGCAATGCTCATAGATTTACTCTCTCAGTATTTATAATTACAATTACAAATATAAAATACGAAATATATTAAGAATTATTTAAATTTCCATTTAATATACAGTCAATTTAAAATAATTGGAGTTAATGATTCAAAAGAAAATTCCATATATTTTCATTGGAATCCTTTGATAATTTAAAAAAAGATAATAATTTGAATATAAATTTAATTTCAGTCAATTGAATATAAAAAAAATTTTTAAATATTTACTAAAAGTCAGATGCATGTATATTTAAGAAAATTAATTTTGAAGATTAAAACAAATAATAAAAAGGAAATTGCTGCAAAAAAAGGGCGAGAACGAAAAAGTATTTTTGTGTCTAAGTATCATAAAAGAGAAGATAAAAATAGGAGTTTAAGAAAAGATGTTGAAATAGTGAAACAGTGAAAACTGTAGAAGTAAACGTAAGAATGAAGAAATGAAATAAAAAGAAAAGAAATTAAGGAAGTAATTGTCAACAATAGAAAATAGATTAGAAAAAAGCATTACAAAACAGTACAGTTAAGAAAAACAGAATTTAGAGAAAAAACAGAAATATTTCAAACTCGACTTAAGTGATGCACCGAAGAAACTACGTATTACTACCTAAGAGATAATTCACTTTGTACGTTTTCTTAATGATTCGCATAATGTTAAAGCATTTTTTAGTATGTTCTTATCACTAGATACCGTGTTAAGATGATCGGTCCATTCTAAGACTGCATTATTCACTCATATGCATTATTCCTTTAGATGTGGAATCAGTAAATAATCTAAGTTATAAGTTAGTTACAAATTTAATTGGTGATTATACATTCCAATACTTGCATCAATTTCACCGTTAGGTTATGTTTCTCAATGCATCTCAATGAATATAAAATATTCGCTTAACTTTTAATTTGAAAAATATCGGTTACTTAATTAAATGTTAAATTTATAATTTTTCTTTTAACAAAAATTTTATATCAATTTAAAAACCAAATTTCATTAAATTGCTTCTGAATAAATTTTAATACCCAATATAATTAAAATGAGCAAAATTCAGTAATTTTAAAATTATAAAGTTATATATACAAATATTTCAAATAGACAAAACAATTTAATAATATTAGCTCACTGATATTATAAATTAAGAATAGACTCGATATATCAGATGATTTAAATAATGGAATATTAGTGTTGGACCATTCGTACGCTATTCAAAGCGTGGCCTCGCCTCTGGAGTTCAAATCGAGGTTTGCTTGGCTTCACCTATACAATGTCAAAAACTTGTAATTTGCTATGAAATATATTCATTAAACTACTTAGAAAGAGTATATTTAATCGCAATGTACTTTCTATACGAAAAATTTTGGTGCCTTGAATCGAATTTTTAAGGTTAGTAATTTGGACAAATTAAACGAATGTTATAATTATAGTTTTTCTGTCTCATTCATAAGATGAATATATCTATTGTAAATATCCGTTGGATGTTTTTCTTATTAAGCTTTTTTATATAAGTACTATAAAATGTACTTTGAGTTATTAAAACAATTGTTTACCGCACAAAGCTCAGTTTAATATCAGTGTTGAATTTCATTAAAAAGTTATAATGCATAAAACAATGCATAAATAATTCATAAAAAGGCTGATCGGTTGCAGCTATCACTGTACATAATTCCGATTATCACTATTAGAGAATTGCTGGATGAAGTTTAGTATTATTCATACTGAACTAATCAGTTTTAAAAATGAACTAGAAAATCGTTCGTACTTCAAAGGTGTCACATATTCGCAAATTGAAGTCATATATCGAAGCCAAGCTCTCTTCTACTGGTTAACTCAACTATCACAAGCTACGGAATCCAAATAGTGATGGGAAATTAAAATGACCTAGTTTTGTAGTGAAACAATTCGAATGGGACTGTTTCAAACAAAAATCTTTGATCATCAACAATTCTTTACTGGCTATTAATGTTAAAAATTATCAATTACTTAATAATTTATCGCGTACAATATGGAATCAAATTAAATCAAATTATTTAGAGCAGCTAAATTTCAAAACGGTTTGGAAAACCCTATTCAAATGTTCTCATGCAATATTATATATCTATAGCATAAGTCTTCTATTTTGCGTCATCTAGTTTATATAAAAAAATATGCTCTCCGTAAAACTATGGTAGTTCTCAATTCATACTAAATGATAACTGATACTAAAGCTTTAAGCATATATTCGCACAATACTTCTTCATTCTAGTTTTATAAAATTTATATTCACGTGAAACAATACAAAGTATTTAGATAAATCTTGATCAAGAAAATTGTCATAAATGACTGAAAATTCTGTAGTGATTCGACCATACTACTTATATCGAATATTGTTGCTTAACTATAATAACGCATATGACTATCTTCGTTTTCTATAATTCAAATGTAATTATTATTAATTAATCAATAATTACTCTGAAGTTTCAAAAGTTGTTTGGAATTATCCAAAATAATTCAGATACAACTGAGTTTTCTGTATCTTTGGGTGCAAAGAATCTATTTTGATAGTTCTATGTCAACTCAATTAAAGCAAGATTGGGTTTCTTCCGCTCATAACTAGTTAATCTTTACTCACTCGAAATACACAAATACCTGGATGCTAATATTTCGCCTATTGGCTACTATACGAGTTGAATGCTTCGGAGTATGCCAATGACGTATTCATTTATTTTTTTTACTTAAAACAATGAAAAACTCAAAGCCAAATTTATAATGGCAAAATTATAAGCACTTATTAGGGTTCTTATTTTACTTAGGTTATAATTAATGCACTATCCATGTTTTACTAGATTATTAAAATTCATTGTTCGTCGAATTTTAAGTAAATTTCTTAAAAGGACTACTTAGTAATTTTCGTATGTTTTAATTTAGCCACTTAACTATGATTATTTTAGTGCAGCATTTAAAGACAATGATGCTACTTTTAAAGATACTGAAGCAGAGTTATATCGAATGATTGACACTATATTATATAATATCAGATCATAAAGTTGCTGATGTAATCAATAAGAATGGAATTACTTGGTTATAATTACAATAGAACTATCGCACCTCAAGTTCCAAACTTCGAAAAACTTTAAAAATTAATAATTAATAATATTCGAAGAATTTATTATGATTTTGTGTCAAATTTTAATCTATTTAAATTTTCCATATTTAAATGCAATCAACAGTGATCTAATGACTTGAGCGTTTTTAAAATTTCTTTATCAAAGCTCTTCAATTTTCTTACTTTGTGAATTGGGAATTCCTATCAAATGGCGTAAGTATTTTTGTTTTCCAATTGTAATTCCAAGCCTTACATTTCATGCATGCTTTATTTTAGAAGAAATAAACTGGCAATTCTGTAGCCAATTCCAATTATGATTAAAATGATGAAAACTCAGTTATTAAAGAAAGGAAACTTGATGTTATTGAAAAACGATGTTTTTCAAACTCGTGAAAGCCATAAAATAATCTCTTGCATAAGTCATGTAACTCTATGCAGGTCACATGTAATTCAACAATCTTTTACAATCAATGATCTCTAATATCCTTAGGTACAATTTAGTTGTAATAAACACTTGTAGTGTACTACATACTTTTAGATGAGGTTTATTCATCTTTATTATACAAAAAATTTATAATATATCACTACAAGTTAAATCTGTCTATTGGATTACCTAAAAACAGCAGTTTTCATCCTAAAATATTAACAGTAAGATAATTTATAAAATTAAACCTAAAAATAATTTATTTATTTTATTACATAATTCATAATACTCAAATAACATAAAATTAAATTCCGATGGTAAATTTACTTAGTTTATTAATTTTAAGAGTTTTTAAAGAATGCCTGTGAGATAAAAACTGTATAACAATGTAAGTACGTTAGTGAATATAATTAGATAATGTGAAATTAGAAAAATTAAATTATTAATTCCCGTTATGACATTTTATTTTATATATTGCTATAATAAAATTAAAAACTTCAAGTATTCTTTTTAAGATTGGATATAATATGTCTTACTATTACAGATATAAGTATTAATGTAAGTATTATAAAAAATAGATTAGAATCATAACGTTAGAATCAACTATCATATGAAATTTAAATTTTAATATTCTTTTGACCAATTTTTTATATCGAAATAATTTTATTGAAGTTTGTATTATTGTAAAAACAAATTTTTTAATTTTAATTACAAAAATTATGTATAAAATATTTTTACAAGGACGGATGTAAAATAAATTATATATTATTTCATCCTTAATAAAATATCTTTAAAATATAACAATTAAAAAAAGAAACTTAAAATTATATATATATATATTTATATATATTAGTAAGAATTAGTAAGAAAATAATTTATATAAAAAAGAAATTTCAGTTCTTAGTAAAAAACATGATTACAAAAACTAGATTTTTAAAAAATACAATGATTTACATATGTACAATATTAAAGAGCTTCTTGAAAAATATAACGAATATTACAAAATTGTAGTTTAGAAATATTTTAACTATTGAAAAAAACAGTAATTCCCAGCGGGTAAACGTCACTTCGAGACTGGGACTATGTAGGTTTGGTAGCATATCGTTATTAACGTGAGATTAAATTCACAGAATCACTTGGATCGGCAATTCCAATTTGTGGTCAAGGTGGTTAGAATTTCCAAGAGAAACGCAAAGTTACCGTACTCATGACTTTGAACGTAATGCAGAAGCAGCGTCAAGTTCATTTCAGAACGTTGGCTAAATGCATGAGCAAACATAAATTTACCTGTCTCTTTCTTAATATTATACTCTTCTAAAATTACTATTCTAGTTATTCAAAAGATTAATTTGAACATTCAATTTCATTAGAAGATACAACCTCCTATGCTTAAATATGAATACATTCATTTTTTATACATTAGTGTATCTAACTTTATTCATAAAATATAATTTGTTTGTGATTAAATTCTAAAAAAACTTTCGGCAAATTCAGATTTAGTATTTTATTTAAAGTTCATTACTGTTATATATATTAAAAAATTTGGATCATTTACTCTTGAATGATGTAAATAATTACTTTTGTTATTAAAAATCATAATTTTTATTATTGAAAATGAAATTTAAAAGATATGATTTTTAAATACCGTTACTTATATATTTTTCATAATAAAATCAGAAATTTTTTAAACAATATACAATTAGCTTATTAAAATTTTAAATTAAAATTTTTTATCTATATTTAAATTATATCGAATTAATATGAAATGAACCTCTATTTGAAACTAAACCGGTCAACAGAAAAAAAAATTTCTAAAATTTCGTGTTTCAACATACATACGATCCTTTAACATTTTCATTAAAAATCAATATAACAATTATTTTTATTCAAATAATTCTGCAATAGTTTGTAATAATTTTTGAATTTTTAAATTTTAATTAAAAACCGTGAAATTTACAGTTGATATAAACAAAATTATGAAAAATTATAATAATATAATAATAAGATATTAGATACATATAACAAGAACAAGTTTAAAATTTTTTATTTATATGATCCAAGTCTTTACAATCAGAAAATTTATTATAAATGATCACTCTAATTATTTATTCATCATTCAACAAGTCTTTCATTGCTTATATCTTGAATTAATCAACTACTTGTATTTTGCTCTTTCATGTAGTTATACATTTTCTATACTACATATATAACTTTAAATAAGGATATAAGAAACAAATTTTTTATTTAATACAAATAAATCAATTACAGAAGAACTTGAAAAAAATTAGAGAATAAAACTTTATAACACAAAATTTTTATATAAAATTCTGTTATTATACAACTCAATTTTAAATCATTTTAAATTTTTAACAGAATCATTTTGTAATATATATTTTGATTCAGTTTTCATGAAAGAAATATTTCATACACAGAGGCAGGAATATTAATTCAGCAAGATTTTGGAATTGCATATTTTTGATCTTGTTTTTTTAAGAATTAAAGAAAATAGTATTTATAAACTTTACAAAATTTTAAATATTACATAATTTTTGTCAAATATATTTCAGGAAATTCAAGTTATTGTTCGTTTACTTTAAAACAAACAGAAAGTAATTTAAAGCAGTTACAATAAAAATAGTTTACATACAAGTTTCAACTGCATTCTTATATATTTACATGATTTACTTTTTGATTATTACCAGAAAAGCAATCACTGAAAAGGAACTGAAGAAATATTTCGTTGTTTCCATTTAATTTAAATTAGTCTTACAAGAAATACTGACTTACTTATATATCAGATAAAATGCTACGGCCGAAATTTTTAAACTAAAATTCTAAAAAACAGAGAATGTATTATTTGGTATTAAAAGAAAATTATTCCACTTTTTTCAATTTGTAGAATAAATCAATAATGTTTTCATGAATTTATTAAAAATATTACTCGTAAAGAATAAAAGAAAATATATGTTCATATTTTTATATTTATTTTGTTCTAATAAAAAAAATTTAGGAAAGCTGATTATATAAAAGAACATTTTATTCGGAAAAATTAATTATTAAATAAAAAAAATAAAAGTTTGTTTTGATATTCATATGATATAATACTAGAAACTAATAAAAAAAATTTAAATCAAACCACTTTATACTTTAAAAATGTATTTCGTCGATTGTTTAATTTCCCTTGTATTATATTTTGTTCTACACTGCTTAACGTGTCATTTAAAATAAAATAGAAACAGTTGAAGAGAAAAATAAAGTAATAGAGACTGTAAACTACATCATCTTAAGAAAAAAAATGTTCAACTTTCTGAAAAACTTAACATTATTCGCGAATATGTAAAAAAAACTCTATTCGTTTTTCCGGGTTTGCTTCCAACTTCAGCAGTGCATATTCGTATTATCACGAGTGCACGGATGCACGGGTACGTAAAACGCAATTCCACCATCGACAAAGAATGTAGCCTGCGATGAAAACAGCTCAACCATGCCAACGAATGAAATATTCGCGGATATGTTTTCACGGGACGACCGCGCCTCTGTAGTAACTGCTACCAGTAGCGAGAAAAGCTATAGGGATACACACGTGAGGATTTCGGGTTGAAATAATATCGACCGAGTAGCGAGTAACACAGTTATGCGTCTACAAGAAGCTCTGAAACTCACTGAGTAAGGAATGTACGATCAAACTGAAGTGAATACCGAATTTTTGTCTAGCTACGATGTTATTCATCTACCTAGTCGCGTATGTAAAATGTACGTGTAGCATCACAAAAACACATATAAATACATGTAAATAAGAATATATCAATGCTTTAAGTTTCATCTACATCCTTCAAGTATATCTTTATAAAAATTCCGTTTAAAGTAACGGTAATTATATGCATTTATTTAAATATGTCACTACTTATCTTGCGATTTAAATATACTATTATATAGTATTACCTGTACAAAATTACATTGTTTTGCTTATGTAGTATTCTAATCATTTTTTAATTATTTAATATGAAATTCTAACGTTTTATAATATTTATAATAAAAAATATATTCTTATAAATAATTCATAGAAAATGATTCATAAAAATACCGCAGACATAAAACATGTAATGGTATAGAAGGTAATTTAAAAAGAACAGAGTAAAGACAGTACACAATGTAATTCATATTTTGACATGTTCTTAAACAATAAACAGAGCGTTAGATTATTAATTCAACTAGTTGTTCATAGTATTTCATAAATAAATTATGAGAAAATAGTACAGAAAAGATATATACAAGAAATTTAAGTCAAAATTAAACAATTTAATAAAAATGAAGAATAATTTCATTTCATAGTCAATAAATATAATATAATAAAATTATGTTATTTTAATTAGATTCTGAAACTTAATAACAATTGAAGAGTAAGTTTAGTTCACCCAACAAGAGAAATTTTATTTAAAAACAAACAAAATTAAAAAAAATTTTAAATAAACTAAAATAAAACTGTAATTTATCAAATTATAATATTATTTACTTAATTAATGACTAATTAAGTTACTTAATTAATACTTGAATTTATAATTCAATATATAGATCAAAAAAGATTAATAATGTTTCATTCAGATTACATATTCTAATTTAGATGTTTCCGTTAGTATACTTATCGATTAAGGATAAAATGCATCTATAATAAAATTATCGATAATTTTTTTATTCTAAAAGTAATAAAAATGGATAAGAATGTATTTATTAATTTAAATTGTAAATATTATTAATATAATAGTAATTATAAATATGTACTTAAATGATAAATCTAATTTCAATATCAGTTCCACAAAAAATCAAGAATTTGTAGTAGAAAAATTAACTGCAAATCTTTTGTATTCGATAAATCAGATAAACTTTTAATTTATTTCTTCAATATTATTGTTCAATACAATCACTTTTTCAATTTCAATATTTAAAGTAGAATAATAACTGTTCGTCGAAAATACTTTGTAAATAATTCAATTCTCTTATTGATATATCTGATGTAAAATATAAAATAAATAATTTGTTAGAATTTTCTTTACAGTAATTTATGAAATGTAAATCTGAAATTGTACTTTTATATATTTTATAGCCAGTTAAATTTTTATTTTTTTAATATATATGACGGAAGATTATATTTTTCTACGTATAAAATTTTATAGAAGTTGTTTTTTAAATAAATATTACAAGTTGGAAAGTCAAATAGTATAATATTATAATGAAAAATATAAATAAAATTTAGAATTAAATTGAAATTGAAAATAAAATTTTGATTACGAAATAAATCGTATACCATACTTTTTAAACTCTAATAAAAGAAACCAAATTAGTGACAAGTTTACTAAATGCTAACTCAAGGTAAATTAAATTTAAATTTTCATATGCTATTTAATTTATAGAATTATAAATTTCTTATTTATATTACACATTAATCACTTTTCATTATAATAATGCAATGTTCATAAATTAATTTTAAGCGTATTATATATTTTTACAAATATTTAAAGTATATGCTATATAAGAATATTAAAATTACGTTTATCAATAATTTTTATATATATTCTATTCCACATATAACCGCTCATATATAAAAAATTAAAAAATTTCAATTGATTCTTTTAAACAGAAACGAGTGTATTTTTTTTTTAATGTACAGTATCGGATATTCCAATATAGTACTTGGTTTTAAAAAAACATTTATCGAGTGTTCTTATAAATAAAAATTATTAAAATTTAAAAATAAAAATCAGAAAATCTTGTAAATAATTAAAAGATACATCATAAAATATAAAAAAATGTTTTACTGATAAAGAGTGTATCCAATTATATTATAGTGTAATGAATATTCTAAATTTTTATTTAGCAAATATCAACTTGAATTTTTAAAAATATTAATAAAGTTATTCCTGTAACAATTTTTCTAACAACTAAACTTTTTAAGCAACATATATTCATATTATGTATTAAATTTAAAGTAAATAACACGAAAAAAAATTCCGATGAATTTAAAAATATTTTTAAAATGTTTGAAAATATTAACATACAAATTATGAACTTATGAAATTATATAAAACGTTTTATTTCAGAGAGTAAAAATAGTAATTGCATATTTCACAATTTAAATATTTTTTATGTTAGCTTTTCCAGATTACATCATTTTCAGTAATTTAATTTTCGTAAACAGCAAAACGTTGATGGTAATTTAAATATTCAATAATTTATTTAACATATGTTCAAATAGGAGTTTACATATAAACACACATGATTTTCATATGTTATATAAAATTCAATTAGACGTAACAAAATTAATTAGCTACACATAATCTTAAGAAAAGATCTTACAGAATAAAATGGGCAAGATTGCACTTAATGCCATGAGTATAAAATATCTAAAAAAACAAATCTATTATTATAAGACGAAAAAAGAAAAATAAATACGATGAAAAATTCGTTCAATTCACTTGTAAATTAACTATCAACATATTAAAGTATTCCTCGTAGTTAAAACGCTACCATACAAGGACATATTTTCGTCTGAATATAATGTAACTTTGTGGTATATGCATGATGATATTCTCCTTAGTTACAATACAACAATAATTACTGCATTGTACTAAATATTAAATATAAGGCCATTTTCTATCGATATAATAAAAAACATATAATAAAATAAAATTTTTAATTTAAATTGAAAGGTCCCAAATAAAATCGATATTTAAGCATAAATAGATGAATAGAGAATTAATTTTTACATTATACGGCTACGTATATAAAATTTATGATGTATATGTTTTTCTATATATTTTTGAAATATTTTTTAAAAATCCTTGTTTGTTTAAATTAAAAAAGTAGAAGAAGTATTATTTACAGTATCATTTTTTAGATATATTTAGTGGGTAATAATTCTGACTTAAAAAAACAACGTCATTGAAACTGAAAATTTAATACAACAATGAATTGTCATGTAGGGAACAGATAATAAATACAGAATATAATATAGTAATTTATTATTCAATATGCTTAGTTTAAAATAAATTAATTGATACAAAATTTATAAATAATTGTTATCATAATTAAATATTACGTTTGTATTAATGTTTATTTTTAGATTACTTAGAATTCAATGTATTTTATTTTCAGATTTGATATATAATATACGTAGAAATTGTTTATATGCTCGATAATTTATTATTCAATAAATTTATATGCGTATATAAAACTATACGTATATTATATGAACATAAAACTACTTTGAAATATCAATACATTGTAATACATATTAGAAAAAATTTTATTATACAGTTTAAATTCAATTTCGTTTTACATTAAATTATACGATTAAGTTTCTCGAGAATAAAATATAAAAAACACATTTTTATTCTTTAAATGGCTTAACTATTGAAATAATATATAAGAAAACAACCATGAATCGACGATGTTATGTCACTAGTTTATTCCGAACGAATAAACTGGCAAACTTATACAAGCCTATAAAACGATCAAGGATTAATCTCAAACGAATTCTTGAATACTACACATATTTGAAAATTTGTAAACTATTAATATTTGTATGAAATTTACAAAAGTAAAATCGTGAATAGAAATAAAATTATTCGCATAATAGGAAGAAATAAATGTAATTATATCGTATCATGAATATAAACATATACAAGTTATATAATAATTTTTCGGTATTGCTTAATAATTTTATATTGATAATAAAATTATGATGCTAAAAAATTGTTTCACGAAATAACAAAATGAAGTAATGAAGTATTTTTTCAACAAGCTGATATTATAAAATTAAGATCAGTTTATCTTATTAAAATAAAAAGAATAAATATAAAGATAAAATTATTAAAATAAGATTTACAAATACGTGATTCATATACGTGATTAAAGTTTTAATCGTTCGCCTTGTACATAAATATGTCGATAATGATAGAATTACGTCAACCGTAGGAGTGAATAATCAAAATAAAAAATATATGGTAAAGTATTCTTTTATTCTTTGCCAGTAGCCTTCGTTCGCGCAACAAAGCAGATTGGCAAAGGCGCGCGCCAATGGCGGCAACCTCTCAAAGGATGAGCGAACGCTAATATGCCATACGCGTGCTCTGCCTGTTAATGTAACTCTCAAGCGAACTGGTCCAAGCATGAATCTCGTCCGTGTTTTTATTCCTCCTTTCTCGGTTATTGCACTGTCTTTTGTATCTCATGATGACAAGGTGCATTACGCGGAACACGATCACTTACGTTGTCCTTGCATCGAGGTATCCGTATTGAAACGTTCGAACATTACTAATAAATATTTTAATCGCTGGGCCTTCGACCATGATTCTTAGTAATGATAAAACTTCAAAAAAATTAAATAATAATCTCATCAGTGGTATTTATATAAATATCAGGATATTTATGATAGGTTTATAGTCTTTTCATGACTAATCATTCTTTATTATGTTTATACTCCACTCTTGAAGTATCCATAAATAAGTGGCATAAATAACATTGACAGAAATTTAATACTACTACTTTATCTATACTAATAAAAACTCGGATATAATCTAATATATTCCTCGAATGCAATGTTTTAATTAAAATTATTAATATATTTACTAGTGAACGAGTAACATGATCGTGAAAAATCAAATTAACATAAACCAGGTGGATCTATTTATATCTTATCCTTATCATTCTTTATATAATTTTATGAAAATAAACCTTTTGTAATAAAATAAAATAAAATGCATAATATAATTGACAGCTATTCTACAGATTTTATAAAACGCAGTAGTAATCAAAATGAATTTTATATTTGTAATAAAAGTTATTGATTTCTGTATAAATTAATATAATAATTTATAGTATAAACTTATTTAGTAAAAGAAAAAGTTTTCAAAATACACGCGAACATTATGCGTGATGTATAAATTATTTTTTCACTGCTTTTGAGATTCAGAAAATAAATATTAAAACATTAGTTAGTTAAATAATTAGTAACAATATAATTTTTATATTCATATATGAAATTTTATATTTTTATTTTATATTTATATATTTATATCTTTATATATATAAAATATCTGCTTTAATTTAAAAGAAATTAATTTATATAAAACTTGAGAAAATGTATTTCATGGACTTAACATTCCATTAATATGTAAATGGTTGTTATTTATTATTTAATTTTACGTCACTATAAATAATGAAATTCTTCTTTTGAAATAAATTTTTAATAAATTCTCATCTATTGCCATCGTTTTTCATTTAATATCTCCATTAAAGTTATTTTTCACGTAATGTCAATTTAAAAGGAAATTTACTTTTTACTCTTCTTCGAAAATTTATTAGTGATATTAAATAGATAAGTTTTATACGGCAGTAAATAATTTTACGTCGATAATATTCGATACACAAAAATGTAATACTTACTTAAAAACAGAGTAATTCGTGATGATTATTCCAAATTCTTTGTTCCAAATTCTTCATAGACACACTTGGTTTTCTGCATTTCTTCGCAAAGTAGTCTTTAATCCAATGAACAAAGGAAACAAAAGCTCAGACGTAAACGAAAAAGACCGACAGAACAAACCTACAACAATGTTTCCGCGGAAAAACGTCGACATTAGTCAAGTAGTGGACGCAATATTTAAGTTGGTGCGGGGTCATCACAAGAAACTCATTCTCGACACCGAGACACGGACTTGGTTACAGATAATTTGTACTGGTTTCTCGTTTCTTTTCCCTTCTACCTTGCTTTCTCTCGAAGTGTATAGGGTAGCAATCAGCTTCGATGGGCATATTACATGCATATTCGCGTACACTTATTTTATACATAAGAGAGCTGTACTTCAAATATCATATAATAATAAAATAATGAAGTTTTAAACTTTTCATCAAAATCATTGGACTAAAATAAAAAAATAGGAAATTTGTGCAGTGGTAATAAATACTTATTTTTTATGACATCAAAATTTTAAATTACAAAACAAAAATTATTATATCTTTCCTTAGATTATAATATGTAAAATTTAATCAATTATGAAAATTACATCTATTTATTTAAATATAAAATAAATAAGGAATTATTCGTAGTTAAAAATGCCAGTTAAAAATGCCAATTACGAAAACGAATTTTGTATAACTACGCTTAGAATAACTTACCATATAAAATATTTATTACATACATCCAAGCAATGAAAAAATATTTTTTAAACTGTTAGTAAACAAAAATATTATATAAAAATTCATAATTAAAGAATTTTTTATTATTGATATATAATAACAAAATAATATCATGTTTAAAATGTAAATAATAAATATAATTGTTAATTTTTTGAAAGTAGCCACTAATGTTGTTTTAGAAGTATTAATTGTTATGTTTATAAAAATATTCATATTTGTTGAAATTATCTATATGCAATTTCGCTAATTCTATGTCCACTTATTTTTTAATATATAAAGGTATTCATAAAGACCAATAAATAAATAGCAATGAAATAAAAAAGTACAGACCATTAGTTCTTTATATTCATCATAATTATAATTGTTTTACCCCTTCTTATTTTACACGAATATCATGACATTTTCAATATATACGTATTAATGTCTGTACTCTACTTATTAAACAGCATAGGAAAAATATGAGATGGTTTTAGGTACCATGTTTTTATATTATATTAATTTAAGTCACTTAATGAATTTTTTGGAAAAAATTTTAATACCATATCAATAAAACCATGTTAGTATTTCATAATTTTAAAGTTCGTATTAAATTTATTAAAATTAAATATACAGGATTTTTTAAAAATTATCATATAAATAAGACACTCAAGAATATATAACAAATTAATATATTACTAACTAAAATTAATATTCTAGATAATTAGATTTTTATATTTTCAGCACTAAAAATATTTGTATCCGTATTCACAGATTTTACATGTATACGATTTTAACAAAATATTCGTTTAAAAAATATATATTATGTTACCAATATTATTTTTGATAAGATTAATTTTACTGAATAAAATAAAAAGATAAATTTATATAAGCTTATATAGATATAAAATCAAATACTTTCAATAATGCATAAATATATAATTTAGTAAAAATTTTTAAAAAACTTGTTTCAGAAAGAACTATTCATACAATAATATATTATTTCATCAAACTGTGTATAATTATAATTTTACACTGATATTAAAGAGTATCCTTATTGTTACTATTATATTATGTCCTATTTATATATACGTTTAGGTATACGATAAGGTGATTATGCACATAATAATGAAATGAAATTTATATTAAACATTGAGATGATAACCGAGTGCAATATGAGTTGTTTTAGCAGAGTTGCGTTAATTATCGTTGGTAAGGGCTGAGATTTTTTCATCAGAGATTTCGTCACTCTACATTATATTGCTATCCTTTTTCTTCTACTGACATTCTTTTCCTTTATTTTTTTCTTTATTTTTCCAGTTATCCTGGATCCCTTATTCTTCAAATTTCGCTCTCTTTCTCTCTGTCTCTCTCTCGTGCTCACACTCTACCACCTTATATTTTCACTTCATCGACTGTCTTGCTTTTGGTTTACTTTCGAGAAATTTAAATACTTTTTTATGAATACGTCTGTGAAATTTTCTTTTTCGATTATTTGGAATACATTTAGCGTAAAATCACAGTATGAATGGTAATATCGCCGCTTCGGACCGTTTACAGTTGCAAACGGGCAACCCTTCCTCTTTTAAAAAACAATGTACATTCAAGTCGTGCATGGAGGCGCGCAATGTTACGTGAAAGATATTTTACGAATTTTAGCGGGTTGAAGCGAAAATGAACGCAAGGCTAATCCTGTATCAACGCATGAGAATTTATCGAACAATATTTTTCATTATTTCTGCGCATGTTTATACGTTGCAATTTTAGCGTATTAAAAATTTTTTAATTTGCATCTCTAAGAGTTAGTTGACCAACCAGCTAACAAACATTGTTCAATATAAATGATAACATTTATAAATATAATAAAATAAAGTCTTGTTTCGAATATCTAACTTTAGACCTTTTGTAATATATCTTTTCATAAGTGGATTTTTTATAAATCAATTTTTAGTTCAAATCGACATAAATAATAATTTAAACATAATAAAATTCATAAAATTGCATTTCATCAAAATATTTAAAAAAATGTATAATATTAAAATAAAGAATTATATTTTTGTATTTTTTATCGTTTACAATAAAAAATGTATCATGAAAAAAATATAAAAATGTTTAGAGATTTATTATATTTTACATATACCACACTGTATATAATAATGCTAAATTTAACTTTTAAACAATAATAAAATTAATCTAAGATTTAGATATAAACTTTTTTAGATTAGAATTTTAAATAAATATTTAATAATATAAAATTTTTTATGAATATGACTCAAAATATTTTCATAATTTTGATCTATTACATTATTTTTTACTAAAACTGATTATGAGTTAAAAAATTTGTATATAGAAAATTATCTTTGAATTATCTAGATTATAACCATTATTTCATAATATAATTTGTTTTGAAAAAAGGATCTCGCGACTTTTAAATTTACTCGTATAAATAATCTAATATTAATTAATATTCTAAATTATATAAAATATGTAATGTTAATATTTCATGTATCAAAGATACCGATATATTTAAGCAGTCATCGAATAGGTAATTGTAAAAAATTATCGTACTACTTTAAATAACTTATATATAAGAACGACGTGTAAATGCATTAATGATAAATACTATTGTATAGGAGAAAAAGAAGGGAAGCTGAATTTATAATAAAGCAATACTTTATTGAATGCAAATTTAAGACAGAAAAACAATGCATCAGGGGAAGGACCGTAGTATCCAGTTTACCTTGATAAAAGTAAAGCCAAAGAGTTTAAGCAGCATATCAGAAATTCCAGTTTTGCTTTACGGCGTGTAGACTTCAGTGGCACTGCCTCGTAAATCTCGCAACGTACGAAAGAGGAAAGAAGCACGAGAGAAAGGCGAAGCAAGAGAACAGTCACCGACGCGCCACCAGTCGTATCTCTCTCTCTTGTCGGAAATAAAACGCGGTAAGATTTTAGGTTGCATCAACGAATATAAACGAACATTACCGGAAGAGCCCAAAATTAAAACGGACATCGCTATCAATCTCAACTAGAAATGTCACAGAGCAGTCCTATTCTGCCTGTAACTATTTCTTTCTATCTCGTTTTCGTGCACGCTCTCTCTCTCTCTTTCTTTCTTCCTCTATTTTCTTCTTTAAGAATTCTATGGAAGTGCACATAACTACTTTTCCAAGTCTTACATGCATACAATGCACCTGGTTCTCGAAATATTCCATTGGTGCATTTCTTATCTTGCAAGCTAGAATACGATGTACATGAGAGGTGGTAGAAGAACGAACAAATATATGCACGTGCAAGAGGCGCGATAACACTGTATCCGTGGATATATAGAAATAGATAAACAATGTTATTTTGCAATATTCAACACATAAATAGATATTCTTAAGATTTATTTAATTTTATATCTCTGTTCATAAGTTGTTAGTGTTGTAAAAAAAAATTTCTTATGCATTCAGTTTAAAATATATGGAGATGCTGATATCTAGTGTAATTCTTTAGCTAAAAAGTTACTTTTATATTATTAACATTATGGATTTAAATGTATAGAATTTAAAATTTTAAATTAAAAAATTAAATAATTAAAAATTAAAAAATTAAAAAATTAAAAAATTAAAAAAGTTTAAATTAAAATTTATCTTATTTAGGTTCTTTTAGTTTTTGTAAGCATGTACAGTCAAAATAAAAAATAATCTGAACTATATTTTAACAATTAGTTTTCTAATATATTCATTATAATTTTATTTTTTTAATAATTTTACGAAAATTTGCAAAAATCGAAATCAAAGCTGTGAATATAAGGAGTAGAATATAAATTGCTAATACAAATGATGCCGAGTTATAATATAATCGTTCATATTTTTTCTATTTTTAAATTTATAATCGGAATTTTAATGATTATAATAAAATATATTTCTATGTACTAAATAAAGTATAACCTTTCTTCGAACAATATGCTAATTAAACTATTTGACAAGTTTTCAGTTAAACTTGTTCTTAAATTATAAAATTAGGATTTATTATGCTTTCTGTTCCAAATTAATTTTTCAAATGTCCACGAAATTGTTTTCATTATTAATAATTTTTGTAGAATGTAGTTGATTTTCTATGTTTTGTTAAAAATTATTTTAGTAATTAATATGCATTTATCATTTTATAACATTATAAATATTATAACATTATGAATGAAGAACATAGAAAAAGGTCAACTTATTTATACTCATATAAATTCATAAAAGTTGAAAATTATGTAGATTTAGTTGTAATGTTAGCTACTGTATTCTTAAATATTGAAACTATTATTTTTTGAATTAGTAGATAATTATTCGAATATTAAAAATTCATAATTATTTTTAATTAATAATTCAAGAATTAATATTAATAATTATTACATACTATTAAACAATAGACCATATTTATTTGAATAAATAAATAAAAAAAGTTTTCTTATTAAATATTTATTTAAAATTTAAATTATATTCTATTTTAATTTCTAAAATTTTACTCTTACTACATTAAGTATAAGTGTATTAAAATATATTGTAATATAAACCTGTTTGTTCTTCTGTGATTTTACATACATTTGAGTAATGTTTAGCATTCTTATCTGAATGTATGGAATTTGTAATGATAATATATAATGACTATTACTGATTTAAATCGTATATTAAATTATATAGCCTTATAATTAATGTATATAGTCTTTTATCAACAGATACATGTAAATGAAAAAATAAAGTTACAGTATAACTTGTTCTTAGTTTAAAAATGTTAAAACTCAAATGATAATTATTCTAAATATATTTATATATTATAAAAATAGGATAAAAAAATGAAAAAATTTTTAATATAAAATTCAATTATGTAAATTATGTAATTTGAACGAAAAATAGTTGCTTATATTCAGTATTTCTACAGATTATAATTCTATGTAAATGTATAGAATTTAACAATAAATTCATGATTGTAATTACATTAATAATATCAACTAATTGATAATATGTAGTAATGCGTTAAACAGAAAAATATATATCGGCAAGAATGAAGTTACAAGAATCACTTTTTAATGAATTCCAGCAAAGCTAATCAATTTCGGACTAATGGTATCAGTGAATTTGCCAATTATTGCTAGTGTCACTAACGATGAAATTCCATTCGTGCCACTAGAGTTTTTCCAGGAGAATACGAAGCGCAAAAAATCTGAGAGATAAACCAAGAGAGAAGGATCAAGCGTCGCTGAGTTGAGAAAGAGAGGCGAGCACAAATACACGGGTACGTTTACGCTTGATGGATCGCTGATGACGTAAAGTGGATTGTCTCACTAATTGACAAGTTGCTGGACAGTGAGTACACTGCGAACATCGGAAGTTTGTACTGGGGTCATCAGCGGTGTCGGTTTCTTACCGATCTTCCTACTAAATGTATTCAAGGTCTTGTACCGCCGCGCCCATTTTTAATGTATTGCACCTTAATAAAAATGAAGTACACACCGAAGTGAGTTACGTGTATGTGATGGTCATGATACATTCCATTCTCTCAGACTACTGTAACCGAAGCACTTGAAAACCGATTAAATAAATTTATAAATATAAAATCTATATATTTTTATATATTTTCTTTTTTACAATTCAGTTTTAGTTAATTATACAACAAAACAAAACTTTTTTTAATATTGTAAGGAAAAAAAATTTTTTTCATTTGTTTTAGTTACATTATTCATACTAAACTTTCATATTCAAAAACATAATTTTTTATAATAATTTAGTAAATATATTTTTTTAAATTATAACGCGTATATAAATTTACATTAGAAATTATAGTAGTAAAAATGAATAATTTTCTATAGATTTAATTGAAAGGTATGTATACTCTTTCAATTACGTAGTAATTATATTTTTATTAATCTATAGTACTATCCTATACAATATTTATGAATTCATAATTAATTATTAATTTATATTATTATACGTTAAAAATATACACTCTGTTTTATTTCAAAATAATTAAATGTCTTTATAAAATTCTCAAATAAACTTAAATTTACAAAAATCATCTTTAAAATAAATTATAATTGAATCAGATTTAAATTTTATTTTATATAACTAAAAACTTGTAAATATTTTGAAGGAATAATTTTCTACACTCTAAAAAAATATTTGGTAAATAATAGAATATATGTTAATTTTTTTTGTAATATTTATATATATGTATTCGTATAATTTAAAAAATATGTTATTAAATTGTATTGAAATTAAGAAAGTTATTATTAACAATTTTGTAAATAAAAGCATAACATAATACATTAAATTTAATAATACCAATAACAATTAAGAACATTCATTCTATATCATAATTAATGCATTTTCAATTATATTGAGTAAATATTTGATGCAAAGTAATAAAATGTAAAAGCTTCTATATATTTTATAATCTACAGAAATTGAAGTAGAACAAGAGCAGAGTTTAGTCAGACCGTTAAAATATATATATTTATTCTAGCTATACGGTTTCTTGTACTGGTCATCTCATTATAAATGTATATTTTTAATTTTTTATTAGAAGATCATTTTAGTACATACATTTTAGTTATTAAGAATTAAATTCAAAATTTTTAAATGAATTTGCCTGTTAAAATTTATTTTTATATTAGATTTAATCTTAAATTTTCTATATTATTATAAATTTTTGAAAACGTACGTAATAGCTTATTTCAGAATAGTCATCGAAGCATTAGTAAAATATTAATTCTTAAAAAAGTTAAGATTTTAACAAAGGTATAAATTATAATTTGTAAACCAGATACATTTTGTACTTTTGTTTAAATTTATGTATTAAAAAAATAAATACGAAGACTTTTTAATGAATTGATTAAGAATATAAGAAGGTTACAATAGTTATAAATTTTAAGCTAACATAATTGTCTTTAATTTAGATAATTTTAAAGATTATCTAGAATATACTCCGTAGATCGGCAAATATTTTACGGCTTATTACAAAAGGTTGTAAGATGTAAAAATTTTAATAAATTTAGAGTAATAAAAACTGATACTATTAGATATAAATAAATTGAAACCTATTTCTAAACAAAGGTTCACATTTAAGGTAAAAGAATATTATTATGCAAAGAAAACATCCAGTGAAATTTCCAAATTTATTCCGTAAATAAAATTTGAAGCTATATCAAAAGTGATCGTGCATCGAATATAAGATATTCCAATTTGAAAAAATGTAATTAATATAAAATTTATAAAAAAATCTATAAAAATAATAAATGTATGAAACACGAAGGATAAATTCGGAAAGGAATATTCGAATATTCGAATTCTATCGAGCGAACGAAGAAAGAGCTAAAATAGATGAAAAGAAAATAAAAAAAAAAGAAGGAAATGTAGAACTTGGGGTAGAAACGATGTATCGAGTTACCTGATTTAATTTGTCGTGGTTTTCCATGTATCTTGACGACAGTCGAGGACACCAGGAGGAGAATCACCAGGCAGAGTTCAACGAGCGTCGGCATAGTTGCGGGATCCGCGCGTTTTCCGTTACGTCAACGCACAGGGTCGCATCCGCACCCCGAAAAAACAAAGATCCAAATCGGAAAAATATCGAGCTTATAACCTGTCGTTCTTCATCCAATACGTGAAAAGTGAATAATGTCGAAAGCCATGGGACGCAGGGCACCGCACTTATACGCGCTCGACCGAGTGAAAAATCTCGTGTGCCAACGTCACGCGAGAAAGATACCGAGGGAAGAAACAGATAAAAAGGTAAAGGGAGAGAAGGACGAGTCAGAGAGACACGGATCGACAGGAACGTAGGAAGGAAGAGGAAGAAGAGAGTGAGAGGGGAAGAGGAATAGGGAAAAAAATCGGGGGAACCGACCAGCGTCGCGCGGGTGTATACTCGTCAATGAGTATGAGTGAGTGCAGTATGTGCTAGTACACGAGTAGGAGTCACGGGGCCCAACTTCCTCGGCATCGGACTCCCTTCCTTCTCCTTCTCCTCTTTTTCTTCTTTTTCCGGAGAAAGAGAGAGAGAGAGAGAGAGAGAGAGAGAGAGAGAGAGAGAAGCGTCACCGCCGTCTTGCTCCTCCCATCATGGACGCGTCCTCGTAAAAGCGGCCAGTCTGCGTGCCTGTAATGTCCCTTGCACACAGCTACCTCACGCCAGATGAGGGTCCATTATTCGCCTCTACGTGATTGCGTGCTTACCGCGAATATACGCGGATTCACCGCTTATTGAAAGATCTTGCACTTGAGGTCTCGTAATGCTTGGATACTCTTTTAATATCCGTCATTACCTTTCTCCTCTTTTTTATTTCAGTTTATTTTGTATTGTACCAAATTATTATGGAAATCTTGTAGTACGTCATATTCTTTTATACGTAAAACTTTTTGACAATTTCCAATATTAAAGATTATTTTTCAATTTTTTTAAAGGTAGTCATCGTAGCTAGTGAAATTTCTTTTTTTATCGACTGCTAACTTTAATTAGTGAGTATAATTAATGAACAGTAAAGTCAGTTATATATAAATACGAAATAATTATAAAAGAGCTTCGTATTCTTATTGGGCAACAAATCATCTGAAACACGCATTTATTATTTTTTACCTTGAATGAAATTTTTATTAGATCATATATTAACGATGCATTACATTTATCTATAATTCATCAAAGTTTAACTTGTAAAATATATTCTGATAATCTAAGAATATTCGAGAACATTTAGAAAACAGTAAGATTTATAGAATTATGTTTTATTGCATCTTATTGCAAGACGGTAAAGAAATAAAACTTGTCTAGACATGACAATTTTTAATATATGTAAATGTACTGAAGAAATTATAGCTTGAAAGTGAAAGCAGCATATCTTTCGTGCAGTTAACCGCTATTACTTCATTAATATTAAATAACTATTTGAAGAATAATTTATTATTATATTTATTGTAATCACGTAATAATTAATATCACGTTATTTAATTAATATTATAATACGTAATGATCATATTTTTCATTATTTATATATATATATTTATTAAACGTATAATTAGTTTATAATGAACTTATTTATTATATTATATTTTTATAAAGATGATGAAAGCTGGTAATTTAAAATAATTTTTATTTAGTATAGTGCATTTTATTTACTACATTAGCTACTCTCATAGCTCTGATATCTTTGTATAAATCTTTATATTGAGATTAAATTTAAAATTTTTAATGTAATGGTTACAAAAATAAAATTACAATTAATTATTCTCCTCACAGAAACATACTGCATGTAACAGATTAGAGATTAATGCAGATGTAATTAAACTACCAATACGAATGTAATTATTCGAATTTGCCCTTATTATATTACAAGGTTAAAGAATTGTTTGTTATTATACATTCGTTTTCTACATTGAATTATATTACTATTGTTTATAAATATATGTTTAACGTATGTCCAATTAAGATATTTTATTTATAGTTACTAATGTAAAATGCAAAGTAAATTCGATAAATTATTAAATAAACCTATTATATAATTGAACAAAATAATGATAATTAAACTCTAAATTTGTTTATATAATTTATTATATTATAAGATAATTTAATATGTTCATAATTTAGAATTTAAAAAAATTTAAATATATACGTACTAGAACTTACTGTAGCATGTCAACGAATCCTAGTATTGAAAATGTAGATTGTAATTAGAGTAATAAGTGCATCGGATATTTTTAAGATTCTTTAAAGTTAATTTTTAATTTTCTTATTGTCTGCGGTAAATATGAAATAATTTTATTATAAATACTGATCTGTTGAATTTAAGTTTATAAAAACCAGAGTTAAAAACATAAAATTAAATTATATAACAGATCTATTCCTTTACAATTATTCGATTTATAATAAAATTTTTAAGATTTTTATGATTTTTAAATATGAATATTGTCATTTTTTGAGCCAAGCCCTACGCTAATATAAACTATAAAACATTTGTTTTTAAATTCTTAGTGCATAGCACTTATACAAATTTATTTTTTCTGATATCATTTATAATTTTCATTAATAATAAACAATGAATATTACGATTTTAGTAGCTTTTAATAGTTTATTTCATATACTTGTTAGATTTTTTACGTAATATCATAGATAATAATGACTAATATTATTTCTATTAAAGGAATTATGAAAATATAATATTTAAAATAAATAATGAATATTATATCAAACTGATAGTGAAAGCATAAAGAAGATAAAGGTGAAAAAAATATTATATTATCAAAAAATAGCTTCAATAATAAATATTTTTTATGGCAAAATTTATATTGTTATTTATTTGAGTATCGAATGTATTTCAACTAGACATTATTTAATAAATTCTATAAATATTTATAAAAAATTGCAATATAATAGCAAAATTAAAGAAAGCACTTTCATTGGTGAAAAAAAAATATAATAGTAGATGGAAATAATCTAAATATAAAATTTAATTTACATTGTTATATGCAAAAAAATTTATATATAAAATATTTTTTTAAATATGTAAATAAAAGTACTATATATTATAGTGATTGAACAAAACCATAAATTTTATCAGAGATTTTATTTATAATAGACTTTGTAAAAAGGTTTTCTTAATTCCATTAAAGGTTATGCTTTAATTTAATTAATATATAATGTATTTTAATGAAATATTGAAAGAATATTCCGAAATATACGAGAGAATCACAAATTATATATTAAAATACATCATATACTATTTATTACATAATTATTTATAATTTGAATATATATTAAAAAGTTTATTTTAAAAAGGATTAAGTATAAAAACAGTGCGTAATTTTTAGTGTTTTGTACATATCAATTGCTTCCAAAATCTAAATATTTAACAAGTTTCGAAAATTACAAAAAAACGTCAACTTTTGCTAACGTAATTTACATTAAAAATTTAAAAAATAGAACTATTAATTCTAGGAAACACGTAATTTTGTTGATAAAAAGAATGTCAGATGAAATCATAATATTAAAGTAGTTGTCCAAAAGAAATCGAAAATTAATCGTGCGATTCAAAAACTTTTGAAGTTATTTCAATAAATTTACTTAATATTTTAATTTGAAATTTATACTGATACTTAATATTATTAATATTAATAATTTAAGGAATTACTACAGATAAATAAAATATTATTAAAACTTGACATAGATTTACAAAAAAAAAATGTCCATGTAAAGATAAATAAAATAGTTAGTTATACAGAGCGTCAATGTCACGGCATCCAAATAGATAAAAAAGTTCTACCCGATTTTCTAAATTATATCATACTAAATAATTAAATAGATTTATTAAATATATACACGTAGAAACAAAATTTAAAATATCAATTATGTGAGTATATATATATTCTTCAAAATTTTGCATTTTTGAATATAAACTATTAATTTTTGTGATTTTTTTATATTCTTTTACGAATCCAATTTTTATAGAATTAATATCTAAATTAAATCATCATAAAATTTACACATATTTTTAGTAATGCATAAAAAGACCTGATACAATAGATTCTTTAATCAAAATCATATGATACAATAGATTTTTTAATCAAAACAATATGATACAATAAAATTAAAAATTTTTTATTTTATAAAATCTCAAGTATTATTTAATTAAACTTCTATAAAATTTTTTATAAAATCTTTGAAATCCAATTATACTCGAAATTTGAGAACACTTTACAATTTAAATAGAAGTATTGTAAGTTTTAAAAATGACAAATGTAATGTCTCTCAATGATAAATGTAGATATTCCTGTAGGTACTTTTGAATAAATGTAAGTAAGTTTGAAAAAATGTACATAACAGACGAAGCGCAAAATTACTATTACCGTTATCACTTGAAGTGTTACTTTGATTAAGAAATATTGTGAGACAAGGATATCTTTTACTCTCATCGATCAAACGAAAAAAGTTCTCGTTGCTCTCAAAGAACTTTAATCACTTTGGTGTAGCAAAGTAGTAGATTTTTAAATATTTTAGATAAAAAGAAAGTATACCATATCAAAAGTATATATCAATGAATGACCAATATTATGAAATGATAGATTTCTCTATCATTTTTATGAGGAAATATTTTACTACTCACATTAAGAAAATATTATCAGATAATATAAACACTTTTTAAATATCTTGTAGTTAAATTCTAATTTAAAATGAGTATAACAAATATATTGTATACTTTAATTAATTAAATTATTTAATTATATTTATAATCAATCCTAATAATTACCATTTTAGGATGAATAAAAGTATGAAATACATTATATATTTTATTATTTGAAATTTATAATAATGAAAAATTATTAAACTAAAATTTAAATATAATTAAAATTTTAAATGTTTTTCAATATCATGGGTCAATTAGATCTATAATTTCGATTTGCTTGGTACGGTATTTCAGTAAATTGTAAATTATAAAGGCATTGCACTCAATCAATTCCAATTTATAATAAAACTCTTAAAAATAATTACTCATTTTTTCAATAAATAAAATGTAAAGGTATAATTTTATTTTTCAACGAAGTAAATCAGCAGTAATATTGTGACAAGTTAAAAAATACTTCAGAAACGTAACAATAAAATATTTGTGAAGTATATATATCAATAGTTGACTTGTAAAAATTAAATGTTAATAGTTTTTGAGGTTATTTCAAATAAAAAATAATTTGCCATCATTGAGAAAAAGAAATCCAAGAAAAGCCTGCTAATATACGAACAAGAAATTTACGGTGATCACTTTTATTTTGTGACATTAAAATGATCGATAATATAGAAAATAGTTATTAAATCATGTTAGTTTAAGTTCTTAAAAAATATTTTGTTGTTAAAAATGAAACTATTTACTTTTCAAAAAAGGGAAATAATTTTCATCGTGGAAGTCAGTCAATTGCTCGCGAATATGAGCATTTTATAACAATCCAATCTAAATTTTCTCACGTTGCTCATACGACTAACTGTGTATACAATCAAACGCAACGTTGTTATATGTGGAACTTCAACTTTCTAACGAGTGACTCACAAGAATTGCCGTCGAGCGTCAGCTTAGTCGCTGCGTCGTCCTTAAAAATCCGCAAAGCGTTCTCGTGATCCGAGGAATTCCCTTGGTGCGCAAACACGTAATCCAGTTCTTCCACGTTACGGTCGGCAAACTGAAACTCTCGTCGGGCATTCCCTTAGTCCCTCCTTTACATCATCGCGACGGTCGCGTCTGCAAACGAGGCAAAGCAAGCGCCGAGTGAACTAATTGCACTACGGATATACTTAACAGACAATATAACATATCAAATTAAAAGCAGTAAACTATACATTCTTATATTTCCTTACAAATTTTCATACGCTCATAGAAGTTTTACCCGATAGAATGCTGTATTCTAACCGTAAATTACTAATTATTTATATCTACGAAGTTTGTGCAGCTAAAATAACAAATAATTGTATAAAAAAGAAATATTGCTACCATCAATGTTATAAATTACTCAAATTACAATATTTTATAAATAAATCGATGAAATTCATATAATAATTATAAGTTTGTATCGATTTAAATTTGCCGTAAAACTCATTTATACAGCAAGAAAATTATAAATGCTATTAAAAATAATTGAATTATTTCAATGTGTAGGGAAGTAAAGTATTCATATACATGATTCTGTAATATCTAGCATACATTTAAAGAATATCAGTTCATATTTCGAAGATAAAATAGTCTATTCTACATTTTTTACATTCTATTACTGTGTATATATTTATTGAAGCACTTCTAAGAATACCATTGAAATTGCTCTTAATCTTATAGATTAAACCGTTATTAAAATAATACATCATCAAATCATAAACTATTACTCATGCATTAGCTTTTTTTATCATTTTCAGTTTAATTTATTCAAATTGTCTATAAAATAGTTACAAATTACGTTATTTCATAGAAAATAACACTTTGATATATTTTTTTTAAATTGAAATAATATTGAAAAACAAGATTTTTAACTGTACGTGGCAAAAATATTATGATAAAATTAAATATAAAAAGAGATAATTATTCAGAAAATTTTGAATACATAGGCAAAAATCGAGTAATGATGTACTTGTTATCCAAATCATATCTTCTTATTATGAATTAAACCAGCGTTGTTTAAGAAATAAACTATAGACCGGAAAGTTTTTATTTTACATAGCATTCAAATTTGTAATAATTTTAAAGATAATACGTTTACAAATAATTTAAAAACAATGCAATGAATTGTTCAGAAACTTAATTCAATTTTCATTTTTATATGTTTAAAACATATTTATACATACCAGCAAATGTATAAAGACATGTATAATTGATAATTTCTTATGATTAATATTTAGACATTAACTTAATACTTTTAATAAATAAAAACACAATACTATTCGATAAATATTAAACATTTACTAATAATTTATAAAACTTTATGAAATATTTAAAAGAATATTTATAAGCATAATAATATTTATAAGCATATAAATTTTAATATTTATAAGCATTTTTATTTCGATAATAGCTTACCTTATTCATATTATAAAATTTCAGTATAAAAAATAATTATATGTATTTGCATATACGGTATGAGTATTATATCTTGAACTTTAATTTTATATAATTTTTCTTTTTAATTGAAGCATTACTTTCACGTTGAAAATAAATTTTTCTAATGACTAAAAAGAAATTTGCAAATTGTCTGCACCAATGTAATTGAAAAGATCGAAAATCCAATGCAATCTTATTTTTTTACAATATCAATATTAAAATCAACTATTATAAACTTTAAAATGCAATATTTCCACGTATATTTATAGATTGGAACGAATCTTTGAAAATGTCTTTGATAACGAAAGAAAAATGATACTTTAATTTTGCTAAAAATGGTTTAAATATAAATTTGCAAACCATTATTAACATCATTATAATAATCATTATTATTACCATCATTATAATAATAATAATCATCATCATTATGATTACCATCATTATAATAATAATAATCATCATCATTATGATTACCATAATAATAATAATAATAACGACGACGGCGATGATGATGAAGATGATCATCATAGATATCATAACCATTGTCATCATTGTCATCATTGTCATCATTGTCATCGTTGTCAAAATTGTCATCATTGTCATCATTGCCATCCTCATCTGCAGCTGGCAGAAGTAAGTCAATAAATAGGAAGACCCGATTTTCCGAGATAGCTACCGGGATAACGGTAATAAAAAAATGAAGGGTGCGCTCTCTTGAATACCTGATACTCACGGGAGGTCTGCCTTCGTCCGAAACGACTCTATCCGTTGATTTGAAATCCAAGAAAAGCGTAGCCACCTATCCGGCCATAAATGGATGATGTACTCGCGCAATCTCGTCACTCTCTGCGGCATAATTAGCTAAGTTGCCAATCATCTATCAGACGTACTTTCTTACACAATGGCCTTATCCGATCTCTTTAACTCTTCTTCACCCTATTCCCTCATTCTTTCTCTTTCAATTTTTTTTTCTTTGTTTCTTGTCATCTTTGTGCTTTCAAGATTATTTAAATTCGTTAACAATACAGCATATTCTTTTACTTGTTTCTAATAGAAACCACAACGCTAAGGTAACTACTAAGTTTTTATAAATGTACTATTAGAACATAATAAAAACAAAACATGTCTATTATAACTTATAGCATTTTATATTATTATATAAACCGCGTTAATAACATAATAGTAAAACATCCAGTTATAGAATATTATGTAGATTACCATTCTATCGATCAATTTTCAAACAAGATGGATATTCTAATTTATCCAAAATAACTTAAAATATACTTTTAACGTATATGTATATATTAAAATTAAATAAATATAAACGATACAGTAAAATCTTGTAATATGCCTACGTCTAACGTAGTTTTTATTATTTAAAAGTATGCGTCCTGTTATGGCTAAGGAACCTTATTAATATATTTTTTAAATATGTTAGTAAATTTACGACTTTGTTCTTCTATTCTCTTTATTTGCAATTATATTTGAATTATGTTTAAGATATGATATTGACTAAAATATTATAATTAAAAAACTCAATAAATTATTAAAAAAAATGAAAAAATAATATCAAATAATATAATTAAAAATACAATGTTTAATCACTATTATAAATATAAATACAAGGAAGAATATTCTGAAAATAAAAAATTTTATAAATGAAACATATAATTATTATACGTATCAATGTTTATAGTTAAATTATAACGATTTATAATGCAAAGAATTTTGAAAAAAATATTTAAAAATCATATATGTAAGAATAAACAAAAATAAGTAAATATGATTGCATTAGTTATAAATATAATATATATATATATATAAATTAATTCTATTTACAAATTAATATATTCAAATAAAATGGAGTGAATATTTCAAAATTTTCATGTGAGAAATTTAATTTACTAAAATTTTATACGTAAGTTAAAAAATGTCAAAGCAATCAAAGAAAACAATGAATGCAGAAAATGCTTACCAATGCGCGAACATGAAAATTCATGTATACTGTCCCTGTTTTTACATCTCTCTCTCTCTCTATATATATATATATATACATATATTCGTCTATTATTCTCTCTCTCACTTTCTGTATCTATACATTTTCCTTCATTTTTTTGTTTTCTTTTTTTTAATCTTCTTTTTCTTTTTCGCGCTTGAGTAATTTCCGTGAATTTTTCCTAGAGAAGCGCACTTCTTACATCCGCCTGTGCTGCATCATCACACCGAGACAATTGTCTACCATCCATAACAGCAGCCAAGAACAACTTTAGCGGACCTTAACTTCAAACAGATCGGATTCTTCTTCGTGGATAACCTCATCAATATTTTATGAGTTGACCAGTACACAAGTAATTTTTTTCCTTGCAAACTTGTCATTTTCTTGGTTGAAACAATTTTTTATTCGTTTGCTTAAGTAATATGCTGATTCAAAGAGAATTTTTTTTAATTGTATAAACCATTTTAATATAATATAATTAATTTTATTATAGTAATGATATATTTGGACTTTATTTTTTTAGACTTCAATTTAAGATATTATATTCTTAATTTATTTTATTGTGGTTAAATATAAATTTAAGTAATATAAAATATATGCAATTGATATTAGGTATTAAAAGTAGTAAATTAAACTTTTTATAATAGTTGATATTATAAATGAGCTAATTTTTAAACTTTTATTAAATTAAGATATTTTATGAAAAAATATGAATTAATTTCAATTCAATATAATATTTATTGTAAAATTTAATAGTATCAAAATCACTTAAATATTTAATTTCTTGTGTAATGGGATAGTGCGCATTATAATTGTAATTTAATATAAATATAATATAAGCAATTATCAAACTGATAGAAATATATAATTCAAGATTTATAAATACCTTAATTTTATGAAATAATTACAATATTAGAATATCTTCAAAAAAGAAAATAAATTATCCTCAAAAATAATTTTCTAAATAGAGGCTGATCAAGATTAATATTACTCTAAACGATTTTAAGAAAGTTAAGTAGCCGAAGGTAAAGTTTAAATGTGTTTCAAGTTCGTTCAACTGTCCATCAATTATTGAAAGGTTTTGATTATAAATATTTCTATTTTTTCAATAAATTTAACTTATCGTTCAATCATAATATTACATAGATTATACTATTATAATTTGTATAAATTATACTAATCTTGTTTGATAGAATTAATTTTACAAGCCACTAATTTATTATTGAAAATACATTAAATGCATTGTTTTTATATATCTATTAGATTAACATTATTTCTAATTATGGCTTTTTTATTATTGCTTTTTTGAATTAAGATAGAAATTTGTCAAAGCATATAAAATAGTATACAATAAAAAGAGCACCTACTAAGTATAATTTAAATGGTTTAAGTTCATCTATAATTATTATTTGATTAATTTTATATTTTTTGTAAGTAATATTAAAAAAATTATATACTGTAAGCTATGCTGGTCTAAAATATTGAACAAATTATTTTTTCAAAATTTTTCATGGTATAGCAAATTCGATTCTAATTTATATTTTGAAGAGAAATTTATATATCATAAAAATTAGATGATAATTATGGGTTGACTTATAGTCTTATAATTATTAATCAATAAATGTTAGTCATTTATATTATTTTTGTATCATGCCGTACAAATGAAAAATTTCAAAACATGTATTTCGTATTTCTACATGTTAGAAGATCAAGTGTTAAAACTTTAAATATATTTTTTAAGCTGCATTTATTAAAAGAATCTTTATAAAATCTTCTACAACTTTTATGAAATTATTGAAATTGAAATTTCTATTTAGATAAATGAAATTAATTGATATAGTTTTCAAAAATAATTAAGTTTTATGAAATGTAATTGTTTGATATATTGTACGATTGAATAATAAAATATATTTCGCGATTAGCTAAGTATAGCATTAACAAAAAATCATTCCAAACCCAATCTCCTAACATTAAAAATCTAATATTCACAAACATATACTATTTTAAATATTTTTATACATTTCTATTACAATATATACATATAGAGGTTCATACGTATAGATTATAATAATCTCATGCAATCAATCATCACATTAACCTATAAAAGTTTTCTACTGTAGTATTAGATACTTCATAAATTTCATAATAAAAAATTAATTATTAATACTCTTAGTTCTTTAATCACTACTCGTTATTATTAGTATTTTAAAAAACTATTTCAATACTAATTCACCGTTGTCAAAAGCTACATTATTCAAGTGTAAATCATTATCCAAAATTAGTGTTCTATTTTATATTATAAGTTACTAAAATACTATTTTAAAATACTTTTTTAAATATATTTTTATTATAATCTGATAAAAAAGTTTGCATGTATTTATTATTATAAAGCCATTATTATAAAAAAATATTTGTTATATTTTTGTAAACTATCTTAAACATAAACTATATTTAAAAAAACATCTTTCACTTGCTTTCTTTTTTCGGAATAAAATCATTTTTTGCTTTGTATACAAGCAACAGATTTTTTCTTTTTCGTAAACCTGTCTCCTTTTTCCTTCTATCGAAATAGCAAATATTTGCAAGAAATATCAATTTCACCAATCAAATCATGTTACAAGGCACTTTATAAATGTCATTTAAATTAAATGAAAAATATGCTTAACGATATAAAACTTGTATGAAAGCTTTAACCATTTACATATTAATTAAACTATTCATACGCTATATATTTTAGTATCATATTTATTCTGTATATGTATATACTTTATAATGTATTCGAATAAATGTCTATTATATATTTATTTAATATGAATAATAATTTAAAAAATATACATTTGGCTATATATCTTAATATTTTAGGAGTATATTAATATTATTGTAAGAGATCGTTAAGAAAATTTTATTCTTCAAAATTTGTATATTTTGTCAGAATCATAACTTTAGTAATAAAATTTTAAAGAATTTTAAAGAATTTCATATTCATAACCAACAAAACATAATTCAAAAGAAAATTAATAAATGAATAAGATATTCGTTTAAATCATATTTCTTAATCAATAAGTAATAATAAATTAAGAAAATATGCAAAAGATATTAATGATTTAAGTCACATTTATTGAATCATAGACGAATACTTCTATATTATTTTTATTTTTAGCAAGAAAGAAGTATAAGATGAATTATTTTTTAAATTTAATTAATTTTTCAAAGTTGTAGCATATTATAATAGAATTTGTATAGAAATTTAAGACTAAATTTTATCTCTACTATTTAATTCAACTTCTAATAAGTTTGATTTAAATAATAAATAATTTGTAAGCGAAAAATTAATTCTCATACCTTCAATATTTTCAATAAACTTCTGAAGATCAGAATGTATAATTAGACATAAATAATCAAATCTCATGTTTTAAATTATAAGTGAGTATCATTTTTATTTATATTTAATCAATATATAAAATTTAATTGATTAAATCTTCAATTTAATAATGTTATGTATTATTATAATAAATGATACATATAATATTAAGCTTTCAGAATCTGGCATAAATTCTTATATAAATCGTTCTTTGTCATTAAGTAGATGTAAAAACTATAATTAAAATATAAAAATATCGTGAAATAAAATAATACAATTAAGTATAATCAAAAAAGCATCTTTCAAAAATAAGATTAATTCAAACTGGATGATACTAATATGCATTGAATAAAATGAAAAGATAAACGAGTAAATAAAAAATATGTGTATAGCTCAAGGACAGTTGTTCCAAGTGGTATTGGACGAATATTGAAGACATTGGGCTTTGATCTATAATTGTGAAACACTTACTAAACAGGCACTGAATAGGTTGAAACCGCAATCGGTAATTTTATTAATAGAAAATAAAGAACTGCCTCTGCATTTTCAATCAATATAGAATATTACCGATGGAAGTTTTTTTCTCTCTTCGCTTAAGAAAGTTATAATTATTGATAATAATATCGTGTCCATATTTATTCCAATACTGGATTACAATTTATTTAAATAATAACGAGTTCTAGTTTTACTCACGGTATATCTATCATAGTCATTTTCTTTCTTTCTGATAGTTCGTACATTACCATTTTCTAATATTAAAGAAAGAAGAATAATTAAAAAGTAATAATAAAAGTATATTTAATAGATATAGTTTTATGTACGAAAATGTTGTAGCTTCACTACGACTGTTTAGTGTAATAGTAATTATTATAATGAATGTTATGGATAAAAGTACGTATATATATAATTGAATAGAATATGTAATCGAAACTGATCGATGAGAATTATGAAGTAAACGACTACGTATCTGGTCTTGTGAGTTGCGAATTTTTCCAATCAATATACACAGTGCTTGAACAATGCTTATATGAATTTTCGATTTTCATTCTTAATACATAAAGCATTATTAATTTTAAACAATTTTATTCACGAATTTTCTGAATACCAATTAGGTACAAACCATCTAAATGTTTAAAATATTTAGCTTGTTGATTAGTCATTACACGTTACACTAAAAAATTCTACAATAATATAGATAACAAATTCATTAATATTTCCAAATATTAATTTATATCATAAAATCAATGAAAGAACACAGTATAACAAAAGTTAGAGACACTCGAAAATCTTTAATTTTTCAAGATACATGAATTTAAAAATATATTTAACAATATAAATTTATATTATTTATATCTTAAGTATATAATAAAAAACCAATACGAAATCTTATTATATATTTAAGTTTCATATCTTTAAAAATCTTTAGAACACGAAAAATATAAAATCGAAATTGAAAATAAAAATATTCAAAAAATGATTAAAAAAATAATACAATAAATTTAACTTACAGAAAATGTGATTTATAATTGGAATTAATTTGCAGCGTTATTCATAAGCTTATATTATATTATTTCATTGAAAGAAAAATAACGTGTTGTTTATATTTATCAGTAAGAGTAGAATATATGCGCAATGCTTCAGAATTAATAAAATATAATAAATTTTTGTTTTCTCTATAAATGTAAAAGAGACATCATTTTCTTGATATTTTTTCCTTTTCCTTTGAGGAAAACGATGTCTCAGGTTAGCAGCCATTCTCGAACCACCGAGTACCGGGTGAGTGTCAGTTTTGCGTCCATTTCCCCAGCACCACTATAGCTAGCCGAACATAAATCTTTGTCCTCGACTCGAACATCTCGGAGTATTTGCCGCAGTGGCAAACAGCCAAGTAGACAGCTCCTCTCCCTGCCCATTTACTTCTCCGCCTCACCAAATCGATGTCACACCATACCCGAATATAATTCGCGCACAACGTGAATATAATCGTGCTTGTATATACATCTACATGTCGAGTAACTCCTTTCTTCATTCCGGCTTATCTTTCAAAAGCACACATACATGCAAGTATCCGTACGAAAGATTAACTGAAATCTTATCCTGCACATTTAATAAATATTAGGATTCTTTGCTCTACTTTCATCATTTCTTTTTGACATAAGTAATAAAAGTGAATATGTTTTCTCGTTCTTACTCAAACATTTTATTATACTTTTTACATTTCATTCTATTCGTTTCATTATAGTATGATTTACCAAATACTTACGTTTAAATTCAATGAGTTATCCAACTTAAGGGAACCAGGGATTTCTGTTTTAAGTACAATTTCAAATAAGCATTAGAATAGGCGTTATTTAATTTAAAAATTAATTCATGTTTATTGATTATTTGAGCAAAATACTTCAATTTCAATATTATTTGCAATTGAGCTATTTAAAATATTTTAAAGAAAGTTATAAATCAATAAAATTTTGTAATAAATAATATTTATAATTTCAAATGATTAAATAAGATATCATGTACAAATATAGTTCTAATATATAAAAAATAATACAGTTATAATTATATAATAGAATGTAGTTATTCAATTAATTATTATTACATATTAAAACTTATAAGAAATAAATGATAATTATAAGTATTTATTTATCTTCTATCGTATTATATTATGTTAAACTATGAAACTTTATTATAATTTTGTTACCAAAATCGGAAATCTAAATGGTAATAAAATTACAAAACACATTTTATTATTTTTTCTACATACAACTTATTAATAATTTTATTTTTCTTGAAAAATAAATTTAAATATGTAAAACTTATGTTGCATATAAAACTTTTATATTACATCTTTTAGTTTCTTAAATATTATACGAATTTTTAAATCCTTATTTATTTTTCATTTTAATTTAAAAATAACCATGAAAAAATTTTATTTCAATTCAAATTCTTATATTTAAATATTTCATCACATTGTTTAAAATTGACTATGAGATACATTATTTTTATCTTATTTCAAACGCAATCTTTACCGAAGATACGATACAATTGACTCATAAGAGATACCTGATATATATTTTTAAGAATAGAAATTTATTTTAAAAGCAAGTTTATTCTTAATTTATTATACGTTCAAGAAATATCTTAACCAAATAACAGAACGAATAAATGACCAGAAACTAAGATTACTAAAATTTATTGTCTTTAAAGAAGAAAAATAGTACTCTAAAACGAGTTACTAAATTTTATATATACACTATTAAACAAATATACCTTTCGCTATCGGATTTTCAAACGATAACGGAAGTAACTGTATGTAGACTGAGAGTGAGGACAAGACCGGAAATAACTGAATGCATCTTGTGTTGCTACTCTAGAAACCCTTGAGAATATAAGAAAAAAGTGATTTACCGCTCACAAGACTTCCCTAGATCTTTCATTCTCATCTCTCTCTCTCTCTCTCTCTCTCTCTCTCTCTCTCTCTCTCTCTGTATTTTCCTTCTGTCTATCTACCTATCTCTTTTTCATCTCTTTTTGTCTCTAATTCTTTATGTTTCACTATGCCTTATTCTTTTTCTCTATCTAAATATTACTCTTTCACTCTCTCGTTATTACTTTTAAACAAAAACTTCTTTGCGCACGATAATACTAAACTTACGACAGTTGCAGGAAGGAGTTCTTGTACCATCCGAATAAGATTTGAAGTTGTTGTTTTCCTTACTCTAGCTCTCAGTAATTCTTGCTTTTTCCTTTAAACTTAATCGGTGCCTTCGCAATCTTTTTATAGTAACACCAAAAAGCAATCTATTTTTGCTCTATTCTTCATCGTCCGGATATGTACACCTACCTTGAAATAAATACCTTTCATCTCAAAATTATAACAACGTTAACAAAAGAAAAATTTTATTGTAAGATAAATATTATTAATTATAATTCCTGTACATGTTTTCTTTTATGGATTAATATTACTTTTTATTGATTATTAATTAATATTACTTTAAAAAGTTAATAATGGTAATAGTACATTATATTATTAAACAAATTAACTGAATAATAAGCGTTATTATTAAATTTTATTAACAAATCCATTGAATTTAAAAAAATTGAAAAATGTTTGAAATATAATGATAAATTCGGTTTTAGATTCTTTTAGATTTTAGATTTATATAAATTCATATTTTTATGAATAAAATATTTTTGTAAACAAATCTTTTAAAATCTCATTAGAATAACGGTTTCCACTGCAAACTTACTTTTCTAAAACTCTTTTCATGTAGTCAAAAACGTACATAGATGACTTTATATTATTATATTTAATGATATTACAAAAAAATAACATATTATCATACCTGAAAAATTACGATCAAATGTAGTATTAACAGATTTGGTTTTTACCTATATAAAAAAATATTTGTGAATCAACTAGATGACAAACTACTTTATTATTACTTATGAACTTAAAATCGAGAAGCATGTTTACTGAATATGAAATACATATTATGTATGCATTTTAACTACATCATTAATACTTTCAAATTATTTCATTTTATTAAAAATAACAGATGATAGTTTTGACGTATCACCGCTGCATTTAAAAAGTTTTTTTAAATCGTTCAGTATAAACTAAAACAATCTATTAATAATATAGTCAGTATAGTCCTAAAGATCTTGATGACTTGACTTATAATTATTTTTCTAGACTTTTCATATCGATTAATATTTGTTTAATTATATGCTATTATAATATCTCGTTTTTAAAGTATATGCAATTTATATTATTTTGTTTCTTATAATTCGAATATGTTTTTAGAATCAAATATTTAATTTTTTTAAAAACTTGATTTATATTATTTGAAACGAGATCCCATTAGTACCAAGAAAAACTTTTAGTGGTTTTAAAAAGTATTAACGATAGTTACACAGTCCGTTAGTATACAAATAATTTATAATGTAATCTGGTACAAGTAATTATGGTACTAAAATAGTATTAATGCAAAGAAAAGAGCAATGAACACTCTATAGAATACAATATAAAAGTGCTAATACTTGTAACTACAATATATAAAACTACAGTACAATATAATCGTGAAGATAAAGTATTTAGTTTCGTTCTAAAAAAATTAAAAGATGGTACCGAATCCGAGAGATGATAAATATTTAACTAAAAACTATTTTCTTAATTTATTATCAAAATGAAATAATTCTATATTTGATAAATTAAAAAAGGCAAGTATTAAAAGATTAAATACTATAAGATAAAAAAATTAATAAATAATATATTTATATAAATTTATATATATACAAACATCTTATGAAATAAAAATATAAGAAAAATATATAAATTATGGCTAAAATTCATGTAAAATGTTGATGAATAATGCAAATTATGTTCTAAATTTATGAAACATAAACTCATATAATAGAAACCAATAATTAAATAAACTGCACTTTCAAATGTAATTATAAAAATATATTAATATTTTATTAAAAGCCAATTAGGATATAGATCACATTATATTACAATTTTATCGTTAAATTTTAAGATATGATGATACTATGTTTTAAAAGGTGATTATTAGATGTGGCCGAAGCACAAACTTTGCAGCATCTATTATGAGCCACCAATATACACAAGTTCATATTTATGCAATAAAGAAAAAAGTTTTTTATTACGATAGACCAGAGCACTATAAAAACTTTAATTTACTTTATTACTTATCTCAGTTTAAGACTAAGTAGATCAAAATATTGAAGTAAAATTTTGAAAAGTACATTATGTAAGTAAATATTATTCTTCGTTGTTTTTATATTAAAACGTATATTCGTGTTTCATTTATTCAAATACTGTTTTTATTGATCTACTAGTGAACAAAACATTTATCTACTACTTTATATTTAAAAATATATTTGCAAATTTTTAGTTTGTATAAAATCTCCGATTGTGTAAAATAAATGCAACATAAGAAAATTTCACGATTTCATCCTAATCAAGAAAATAAATAAATAAACTTTAAATTAAGAACCTAATCTTATGTTTGCTTTTTTTTTTGTAAAATATGTTGAATTTGTATAACTCATAAATATATGCATTTAATTAATATGTATTCACTGAATTTGGATTTAATAAATATATTACTTAATAATTTTTAGAATGCCTAAATTTGAAATTAATAAAAAAATTTGTTTATTAGTGATTCAAAAAATGTAAATGATGAATGCATATTATCTCTAAAATGTGTTTGATTCATAAATATACTGATTTAAATATTATTTTTAAAAAAAGTGCTTAATTACTTATATATACATTTTTTTTAATTACATACATTTTTTATAAGAATTAAATTATTTTCGTCAAAATTTTTAGTTAATTGAAAAACTTTCTTTAAAATTATTTTTTAAATTACATAACTTATTAATTTTAGTAATAATAATAATAATAAATACATTAGAATATACATATTACTATTGAAATAAAAGAACAAAACAAGAATAAAATTTGGAGAAAGAGAGAGAGAAAGAGAGAGAATCAAAAAGAATCGTAAGAAAGTAAAATTTGTACTATAAGTTTCTGGCAATAATCTCATCTTCGATAAATTCGGTGATCTTTGCATATATTATTAATATGTATTTATAATTAGATGCTCATGTTAAATATCAGATGTACATTAAATTTATTTATTACAAAATAATATACTAAACGAAGTCTATTAAAATATAAATCAGTTTGTAAATTTTATTCTAGATAAAGTTTTGGATATAAATATATAAAATAATATATTTTATTACGATATGGTTTAGTAGTGATAAAAATATAAATTTTCTATTATAAATAAAGAAGAGAAATTCAAAAATATAATTTTGAAATATAAATTAATTGTGAATGTATTATTTTTAAAAAAACGAACAATAATTTATTTCAATGGATTAAATAGCCTCTAATTTTAATTAGATGCTCTATTATTAAAATAGTTATCAGCTAAATCTTGTTTGCAGTTAATCGAATAAAAAATTTACAAAAAAAAACAAATAGTTATAATGTACTACAAAGAAAAGAAAAATTATTTATTTTTGATAATATACTATAATAATGCTTCAAATACAATTTTATTTCATTGCTTTTACTAAAGATAAACCTTCATGTATTAGTCAAGGTTAATATTATATTAAAATTAAAATATAACATTTTTATTCTTTGTAAAAGCTTTGAAAAAAATAAAAATCTACATTTTAATATCTACCCGTATAAGAGTCGTCTTTCATGATTTTATTTCTCGAAAAAATTTCGTATAATTCAATTGTAACATTGCTATTTAATAAAAAATTTTGCAAGCTGTATGTATAACTTAAAAGTTTTCAAGAATAGAAATAAAATTTTTAAAATCTGAATTGATTGTGATACATTAGTATTAGCAGATTGGAAGTTTTATTACAATAAAACTTATTAAACGTACGTATAAAACACGTTTGAAAAGATTATTCTGAAGTACTGAAGCATCATTACTTTCTTTATAGAATTTGTTTTTGAAATTCTTGTTAATTTTACGTTGTTTAAACGAAAATTAATTTTTAACTATAGATATTGATTGATTCTAAATCTTTATTACAAGTAGTAACTTAAATTTTAAAATATATTTTCAATGTATAATTAAACCCCATAAAAATTATATAGCTAGTTATTTATGTAACAAAGTAATAGTATTTTAGATCTGGAAGTAAAAGAGCTGACGATTGTTTTGGTATAATCTATTTCTGTAGGAGATTATATGAGTAATGTTTTCGTAATGAATAATACAATTTCATTTAAAGATTAATGTAATTTTAAAAAAATCATAAGGTATAACTAACTAGAGATATATTTAAAAAATAAATGTATATGAAACTCGTTTACAAATATTCTCAAATATTTTGATGACATTATAGCGGTAAATAAAATTATCAATAAAATGAATTATAATTTTCTTATTATACGATCACTGGAAAATTCTTTTCAATTCATAAAGCGCGCCAATAATGGAAGGAATCATAAGTTGACTATCGAAACGAAGCGAGAGCCACCCACATTAATGTAGTTGAAAGAGAGAAACAAATTTAAATATCGAACTTCTGAAAACCTTCGGTACGTTGAGTAGGAATTTTATCATGAGAAATGTAATTGTTATTTAGAAGTTTTTATAACGATATTTCTTTGTTTACCGGTAAACGAATCGAAGAAGTAGTAAAAAATGAGGCACGACTTTCGCGTAAAAATGGATTTTTCCCAAATTTATCAAGATGTTCGACAATTCAGTTGGATTTATATCGATAGCATGAAAATTTTGTATGTCCAGCAATTAGCCATACACGTTCGAAAGCTCTTTAATATTGAAAAGCCATTTCATTTCATGTCGAAATTTGAAGGAACGTATCTCTTTTTACCATTTGAAGAAGACATTCGTGTTCTAGAAAACAACGATACAGTAATGTGAGTATTTTTTAAGGAAATAATTTTAAATACCTATGAATAAAATATGTATGTGTATATAATCTATGTATGAAAGTATCAATGATAAAATGTAAATATAAACATTTTTTAATTTAGTCCAAATAAGTATTAGTTTTTCTAATAAAATATAATTGAAAAAAAAAACAAAATTTTAATTTTTAATAGTTATAATGTAGAACTGATTTATTTTAAAATATAACTTTTATCAAATATTTTTTAAAATATTATTTAAATAAAAATTACATGAAATTTTAATTTTCAGAATAGTTCCTGGTACAGGCATTAGTAATGATTGCGAAATGAAAAAAAAAGAGTCTTCGTGCGAACTACAAAGTGGTTTCAGTGAACCCAAAAAGCCCAAAGAAAAGCAAATTAATCCAAGCTCAGAAATATCTTGTACTTCATACACATCTTCCATAAAAACATCTGTAAAAAATATAATTGGTTAGCTATATATAATTATAATGTTGTATCTAAACAATTTATATATTTTATTTTATTTTTATTTTACTTTCAGATACAATGTCCTTAAGTGGTAATTTATACACGACTGCTATGCACGAAACAGCAATATACGATAATAGAGATATAAAAACAACGGATGATAATTTTACCGAAGACAATAGTAGCACTCAAAATAATATAGTTTTGAGTAAACCAAAACGTGTTCGTAAAAGAAGACATAAAAAATTATCAGAAATGGTTTCTGAAAGTGATACATCTATTATGGAAGTATCCAGTAATAAACCAAAGATTATCGATTCCATTTTGATTTCCACTGGAAAGCATATTCGATTCAAAGGTCTTGAAGACGAAGATTCCACTTTGGATATAGTGAATGAAAATAACATTCAGGAGAAAAAACCAAACAATGGAATTATAAATCATCAATTTAAGAGTGAAAGCCTTAACAGTCTTCTCAATTTAGGACGGAGTTCAACGCCGCTAACTTTTGGGTACAGAAAGATGAAAAAAGAATTCAGATCACAAACAATAGATGAACACTCTAAAATATTGGAATCTTCAAAAAATCTAAATTCTCAATTAAACGAAAGTGCCATAGTTAATGATACTATTTCTTTTAAAGTATGTTGAAAATTTATTAAGTTTAATGCTTATATTTAAAATTAAATTTACATTACATTTTTTTGTATATATTAAATGAAATTTTATGTAAGCAGTGAATATAATTTATTTGAATTTATAAGATTCATAATACTATCATTTAGTTAGAATATTAATTTACAATTTACATTTGAGGTATTAAAAATGGGAGATGATTATACACCACAATTGTCAAGTGATGTAGTAGCAAAAGTTTTATCTTATAGTCCAAAAGATTCACAATATATTTTGAAAATATTGCGTAAGTAAAATATATTTCAAAGTAGTTAAATTAGAAAAAATAGTAGTTTGATAGATGTTGGAAATCAAATGAAAAAAATATAATTTACAGATGGTAAAGAACAATTAGAAGAACCCGAAGGTAAATTTTCATTACCAAAAAGTGAAGAAAATTCAAAAGATGAAACTAACGATATTTTTACTTTTGAAAAGTCTAAACTTCTTGAATTAAGGAAAGTGTCTACGATGAAAAATGATCTTTTACCTTAACAATTACATTTTTTATATTTCTGTAAAATTTTAAATTATTTTAATACTATTTAGGGTTAGTAGACAATTTCTCATGTTAAGTACAAGTAGGTTAAATATTGCAAATAAGGTATATATTTGGTTATAATGATAAAAAATAAGTAATTCGTTTTATATTATTTAAGTTTATTTAAAGTTAAAAAAATTAATTTACAATTTTGTTTTATGTACAATTATGTAAAATGTAATAACTTTGTATAATTTATATAATTTTTTAACAAATATGTATAACTAGCTAAAAAGCACATAGTCCAAGCCTTCTTTTAAATGCAGTGATTTTAAATTATCTTCAAAGACACCATTTGTCATATCCTATAAATGAACAAATGTTATTTTTATATTCTGTACATATATACGCATGCACTTGTGTATGCATGTGTATATGTTTTGTATTTTTAAGGCTTACCAGTTTTACACAAATGACAAGTGGAGGATGAGCATTAGTAAAATGTATAATGGGAATAGGTTGCTTAGCTTTCCTTTGGAAAGTATCAAATGGTGTATAATGTTGTCCTATTTTCTTTTTATCAACATCACATAGAGCTATAACTCTTTTCTGAAGTAGGTATTGACAAATATAATAAATGTATCTAATTCTTGTTTAAATTTTTATAATATGTTTAGAATAAAATATTTTGAATAAAATAAAATTATTTACTTGAAATTGATGACTTAAATTTTGATAAAACTGTCGACCTTGTTTTCCTGCATTCCATATAGTAAAAGTTGACCATTTGGATAAAATTTTTTTTTCTAGTCTTGTAATTCTAATTTTAAATATTGTTTTTCTGTTATAAAAAAAATAAACATTGTAATAATACTTAAAAATAATAAAAATATTTTAAAAGTATTCCAAATGCTTTACTGCTTTATTGAAAGAGTAGTTGCTGTAGGATGATAAGAATAATCTAATATAATTTCATCTGTTCTTAAAATATTTCCATTATTATCTAAGTGAGAATAGAAAAAAATTAAATCTTCTGGTGTTCCATGACCTTCTTCAGAAAATCCACCTGTTACGCTAACAAGAAAATAAAAATGTTAAGACATAATTAATATTAATGCAAGAAATACTAACTTATTAAAAACATTTCTATGACAAAACCAAGTAGGCATTATTATCGTTGGTCCATGAGAGGTATAAATTTGAATTTGAAGTTGTTCTTTATTAAGATTATTTGCCCAACGTACAAATCGTACAGTAGAATTTTCAGGTTTCCGTCTAAATCTTCCACCAATTATCTAAAATAATATAAAGTTCTTTGGATTTTGTCATAATAAACTGTTGTTAAATAGTTATTGCATTAAAAATTACTGCACTACGATGTTGTTTGGCCAAACTATATTGAAGTTGGATACGCTGAGGAAGCATAACATCATCCTACAAATTTAAAATCTATTATTTCAAAATGCATATAATAAATATTGAATGAAAACTATAAAATAATAAAATTTACAACATCTTGAAAACACAAGTAGTCTCCTGTAGAAAGTTCTACCGCTCTATTTTTTGCATACCCAACTACAAATTTTTTTACACAAATTATATATATACGATTCTTTACTATAATTAAATAAATTACAAAGTTTCAATTTCACCTCCTTTTGGATATCCGGATTTATTCTTAAAAATTTTCAAGGAAATTGATAATTCATTTAATTTCTTCTTCCATGTATCTATTAATACTAAAGTTTTATCGGTACTTGCATCGTCACATATTGATATTTCTATGTGCATGAAAGATATGACCGTTTGTCTTATAATTGACTCGAAACAAGAATCTATCCATTTTTCTCCATTGTGAATTGGAATAATAATCGACTAAAAATAAAAGCAAACGTATTAAAAACTATTATTCATAATATAGCTAAAAAATTAACTAAACGAAACTTACAATCAATGGCTTGGTAGTGTTTAAGGCCATAGAAACTCCGAATAAATTTCATGATCATAAAAATATAAGGTTATTATTTTATTCTATTGCAAACTTTTTATCATACACTTAACGTATTACAAATTGTGAAAATACAGTTTTATAAATTGTATTTCATATGTTTTAAGAAACATACGTTAACACTTTATTTAAGATAGATAAAATATTTATATATTTGTTATTGATGTGTAACATTAATATATAACGGATTCATACAAATAACAAATAATAGATCTTCGTTAGTAAAGTTTGCTTATGGCACTACATGTGAAATATACAATCTTCTGATATACAAGAAATCTACTATATCAACAACTAATCAAATTGAAATACGAGGATCACCTATTTATTACGTTTTAAATACCAACAGTCTCTTCGACTCACATGGTTAAAATTATAATATAAAATATTTTCTTTCGTTTCCTTATTTAGATTGTATTTTATAAGTCTGACCACTAATTTCGGATTTATTGCTAAAGCGTCTACGCGAGTAAAGGTTCTGATGAAGCAAAGAGCCGTTTTTAATTCTCGAATCGTTTTCATTCGTTAAGCAATCCAAGCAGCGATAAGACGACGCGTTACGTAGTTTTCTTGTGTGGACAAAAGAAATCTTAAAGAATTTAACATTGTACGCTCTTATGTTTGTAACGATACAAAAGTCGGTACGAGGCAGAAATATAGCGCTGTGATTGAACGAAATTATTTCGAGGATAGGAACAATACTCTTGTCAAATCTTAAATCACAATGCACATTCTACATATTCATAATCCTTTCTTATTAAAAAAATATTAACTTAGTCAATTATTTTTCTTAATTATTCCTTTCTATCCTTTCACTGAGTTATCGTTTCAAAAAAAATTCTAGCCTAATCTCCAGCCTAGGAATTTCAACCAGAGTCCTTCTTAAGAAAATTGTATTTTATCGTTTTAGAATTTAATTTTTATGACGATAATGCTTTTTTCCGCAATTTCGATCGCATTAATTTGTAATGAATAATACAACTTATTAACTTATAATGGCAGAGCTCGAGCTTGAACATTTCATGAATTGTAGAAAAACCTCTTTTTTTGGCAAATATCAGTATTTAAAATTTTCTCTGGTGCTATGTCGCTATCAATTCTCAGATTTATAAAAAATAATAATATCTCTTACGTTAACTACTACTTTTGCGAAAAGGATTTCTTCTAGATTTAAAAAATGGACTATGTTACTGTTAGTCATACTAAAAATCAATCGCGGTCTTGTTCGACCCGATCGTCGATAGCGCAACAGTATTTGAAACTAAATTCTTTTAAATAGGAAAATTTACGAAGAATCTTCTCCTGTCATGTTTTCTAGTATCTTTAGTAATTGCTGCTTCAAAAATTATGGTTTTTTTTATGAGATTGGTGTACATCGCTGGTATTCACCAATGCTAGTCCTCGATTATGTTATGTAGTTATGCCGACGACTACATTTTGTTACCAAATTCTTTTCACCTTTTGCATAGATTACATCAAATTTGTATACTCGTGCAACGTAAAGTATGACTTACTTAATCTGAAGGTATGTTGTGTATACCTAAATGAAATCTTTTCATTTTACAAATTTTAAAAGTAAACTTTTTCTTCTGTTTTATTTTCGATATCTTTATTTTTTGTCATTTGGAAAAAGTTTAAGTTTTTTCAATTTCATTCGATCGTCTTATTAGTATATTTATAATATTTTCATCAAACTATAATTATAGTAAAATTATTATAATAATCTTCATTAATCACGTATTCTAATATTTTCTAAATAAGATTAAAAGTAAGCATGATTAAATAAAATTGTTTCAAAAATGAAGTTACCGTATATAAATTTTAAAATGGTTTATAAATTTATACTTCAGATCTGATATTTTTTATCGCTGAAATTATTTTATTAAAGAGATAGAAAGGTAATTTCATCAGATATTCATTCTGTTTTATTTATTAAATAGAAGTTCAAAATGTTTGTACATATAACAAATTAAAATATATAGCATAGCGAATAATTACTAAAGTAATTAATTATATGAAATATTAAAGATTAAAGTAGTTGCTTTAATTGGTTCTTTTGATAAAAGAAACTTTGATAAGTACTTATTGGAGAATTAATATTGGAAGACGTTCATAATTAAATGAAAAGAATATGTGATCCATAAATAGGCGTAGGAGGATTGATCGCTAAAGAGTCAATGCGTTGCGCGTTTCCGTAAGTGATGTTTATAGTCTTCGATTATTATTCAAGCGGTCTTTCGTATTTTACATTAGTATACGAGGTCGGGTCGATAAACGTTAGCCTTACTAACGTCCAGTAGGCCGGCCCATGTTCAAACGTGTATAACATTGTAACGTACATCCTACAAATTACTTCCTTACTCTCGCATATAATTATATACTATGTGCATTCGTGCACACAATACGTAACGAAATTTCCTTATCACAAGTTCAAGATTCTAAAAGAAAAATAAAAACTCTATTTATTGGTCGCGTACTTTGAACAATATAATCAATAAATATAACAATAATTTTTTATTTATAAATGACTTTACGTAGAACCAACATAAACACGATAAAATGCATAATTAATAAATAACGAGGTTTTTAAAAAATTTCAATCTAAACAAAATGCATCCTGAAAATAATTTTCAATGAATTCATAATAATTAAAAGAGATTTTTGGTTATTTTTTAATGTCATATTTTATATTATAGTTTCAAAAAGTAGTTCTATCAATATATTCTAATATTAACAAAAATATACATATATGCATACATTGTATACATCATTTTATTATGAATTATAATTTGTTTCTTAATAAATAAATTTTATATCTGGGCCATTTCATCATAAATAGATAGTTTAAAAAAGAATATTTCAAAATTGATTTTTTACTTTCATATTATAAAATTTATTAAGTATAGTCTGAAAAAAAGAATAAACATTAACTTATATAATTTTTTATTTATCAAACATAAATTTTTCAATTATATCTTTGTACTTTCAAAGATAATACAAAATTTTTTTAAACTCTTTAGTTTCTAAATTAAGTTATAATTTATTCGTATAGTTAAATATTTATTAGTCAAAAGTTTTAAAAGTAAAATTTAAAAGTACAGAAACTTTGAAAATAACAGGTATTCTTCATTGAATTTTATTTATAAAAGATTTATTATTTCAATAATATTTTCATAAGTTGCATTTTCATTTTGCTTCTTACCAAATGGATATTTATGTTAATAAAATGACAAATTCAATGATAATTACGAACAAGAAGAAAATTCTAAATATCGTAATAATCGTTAATAAAAAAATCATGCGAAAAATAGACGGTAATACTTAACTGTTCTATGATATAAAATTTAGCCTGTTTAAGATAAGAAGTTTTCTTCGTTTTAAGTCTTTCTTTTTCTTTACTCGTTTTTTTTATTTCTGTCCCTACTATTAATTTTCCTTTTTTTCTTAACCATATTTTGTAGTCACTGTAAATTTTCAAGCAAAACTTGACATATTTTATAAATTTAAATGAATGATTATATATCGTAAGTTCTAGTATGATCTAGATCAAGAAAAATAAAAAAAAATCGAGACAAGAAATCATTACAACTTTTTGTTATAGTTATAAAATAGTATTTTAAATTTTTAACAGTTTTTTACTCGTAACTATTCGTAACACCATACATGACTTTATATTATTTTCACTTGAATATTATATTTGTATATGTGGCTTTTTCCTCATTTTTTAAATATATTTTTTAAAGTCTCTTTTATTATTAATATCTTATATATGCAACATTTACAGTATACAAACATAAAAGTACTAATTGGTGTATATAAAATTACTTTTATATTATTAAAAGGCAATGGACTTTTGTACCGATACGAAATTAACATACGACAATATATCAGCATTATAACCTATAAGGAAGAGTAAAGAATTATAAGAGAGAAACGTTTAGCTTGCAACACGAAAGATCTATTATTATGTATCGCTATGAAAGAGAAAATAAAATGAATTCCTATATTATGAATGCGCCCAAGTATTGAGTTGATCATAGTAAGTTACAGCCTGAAATGTCGAAAATTCACAAAGATATTTGAATAATACGAGTCATTTTGAAGTAACGAAGGAAGAACCAAAAAATAAACTAGATTTACCATTTTTTCATTAAGAACATAATTTTTTTCATAATTTATTGGTACAGTGACGTCTATTGTATATATACAAATTATAAATCTAATTTCACAACACTGTACTGTAAATTTATTTATTATTAATTTATTATTGAAATTATTTATTCAAACATGAAAGCTTGAAATATATTATTTATTGAAATATTGATGATAATGTGCTCAAGTATAAAATACTTGATTTAAAAAACAACAAATAGACAAGATTTGGTTAAAAAAAAAAGTAATAATACCATATAATAACTGTTCAGTAATAATTATTTAATTTACCAATATTATACTAATCTTAGAAGACAAATAATTACTATCAATATTTATTTATGTTAATTATATACAAATAGAAATTTATAATCATCGAGTAATTTCATACATTATTTCATTGATAAAATACTTTATTACTATTTCTATATTCACTCTATTATCTGCAATTTATTTAATTTATAGATCTTTTAGAATTTATTAGTTATAAAATTTATAGAATTTATAAAACATAAACTTTAATTAAAAGATTACACTTCAATTCAAAATTTTATCAAGCACATCAGCGTTGATTCAATAAGGTTTAAGAAAAACTTGTTATTAGATTGATAAAATATATACATAAATACGATTATCTGCTAATTTCTATTTTAAAAAATTTTAATCAATATTCAAAATATATATTACATCAAATAATAAATCGTAAAAAATATATTATAAATATTTTCTACAGTGAATAATTTCATTTCTATGAAGTTTTAAATATAATTATATTTAATATCAGAAAAATTTTATAGAAAGTAATTTATTATTAATGCATATACATTTAAAATTGTATGAATTTCAATTATGTTTCAGATATCCTTTTTTTCTATTCACCTGATTGTGAACATATGTGTCATAAAAAATTAAAAAAGTTGTAGACTATATTATGATTGTATTAGTTATAAATTATGCATCAGAAAAAACTTTTATAGAATGATAAATAATAAATAATGAATAATAATTTTTACTAACGAGAATTAAGAGAAGTAGAATAAATCTTAAAAGGTCAACGTAAGTAGAACATTGTGAGCTGAAACTCTCTTGGTCCACGTTTAATAAGTAAGATTAATATGAAAATATCAAAATTATGGATAATTCAAAAGTACAAAGATGAATATTACATATATAAGTATGTATAAATTAATCTAATTTTACACCTTATTGAAGTCGTATTTTCAAAATTCTACTTAAATTTCTCATATTAATTAATGCATATGATTTTATCTTATAAATATTTGAATCAAATTAATCATTTATTATCATATAGTTGAGAGGACTTTAAATTTATATTTTTAACAATGATTTTCTTAAGATTTAGTAAACATATGTTTTTTTAAATTTAACTACCAATTAATTCCAAGATAAATCTAAGCAAAGCAAGAATTATTTATTCGAAATGTAATATACGATCTAACGGACAAATATATATATTTGAAATTTTTATATATTTTATTTATTCATAATAATAGCTTACTTTTAAGCTGATAGATATTTTAATCTTATTTTTTACAAATTCGAAAATTATTTTACGATTTGTACAATATATTTTTATTAAACCCCAAAAATACAAATAACAAGATAAAATTGACGGACAAAACTCACATTTATTTCATTTATTATTTTGAATAATATTCAAATTTTTGGTATAATTATATAATAAAAAGATAAGTATATTAAATATTATTTTTATTATTATTACCATAGCATCTATTATTATCAAATAATAATAATAAATTATTAAAATCTGTTTAAGTATATTGATGCAACTTTGTTATTTCTTTTATACTGATTTATGTATATGTTCAATAATTTATGAATACTTTATTACCGAAAATTAATCCATTAAGAATAATTTTAATGTTATATAATATTTTACTATTATATTATAATATACTTTACTATTATATTATACTTATTTTTATTATATTTATTTCATTAGCTGCAAGTTATATGAAACCTATCTGTTACATTAATTTTTTAAATAAATATAGATTCGTCTATTTATTAAAATGAATCGTTTTAACACTGTCAAAGTTACTTTCTGAAAATTAACAATAGAAAATAGAAAATACATGAAAAGATAATTAATTGGTACATAAGCAATAAATAATATTATTAATTGTATGGTATTTAGACTTTTTAAATTAATTTTCATTGAAACAAAGCTAATCATTTGAGCTACGCATACGTACGATTCTTTTCAATTTGAATTATTAAAATCAAAGCAAATTATTAAATTTGGTAGAACTGTTGTATATACCTACAAGTCAATTAATGAAGAAATTAATCAGAATGCTGAATTTGATCAAGACGAATATCTTCGTTAACAAATGAAGGTCATATATGAAACTCAAATGAAACATGAGTAATTAGACTCTCAGGATGTAAATAATTATTGTTTATAATTATCATTTCCTACTTAGTTACTTTATCAAAGTTATGTTAAGCGTATATTACGTAATCAAATTGTGAAAAAAGAAATTTATTTATAACCAGACAAGATTACAAATAATTTGAATTTTTTAATATGGATAAATTGTAAGGCTCGTGTGCATAATATTTTTAATATATTTGATTGAATAAAAATATGTGAAGGTAACATTTATAATAAACAATCAAAATTATTTTATCAATATAGAAGTATCAATTAATTTGAAGAATAAAGATTTATACACAGATATATTATAAAAATCTACCTACAGATTATATATCAAAGATTTGTCAATTTAAATACTATTTAGATAAAATTTGAATTTGAATAATTTATCTTCAAAAATTAGAATTAATTTTATGAATTTTAAAAATATATTTAGAAAAGAGTTCTACCGTATGTAATAAAATATTTTTGATTAACCGATACATAAATTGAGTTTTGATAAAAAATATATAATATTATAAATAGATTATTATAGTGAAATTATGTGAAAAATTCAAGTATATTTAAAACTGATAACTAAAAGAAAGGAATAATATATAATAATGAATAAAATGAGTATTTAATTAATAAATAATTTTAAAGGAATAGAAATGTCAGTCGTATTTCTTTGTGAAACTAAGGAATATTAATAAAAAAGTATATTTTTATATATATTTATTATAACAGATATTTTTATAATTATTAGTATATAAAAAAATAGTTAAATACTTTCAGATTTAATTTTTAAATATAACATGCAAAATAGTGATATCGATCCTCACTTTTTAACATTCAAAATCGGTCTAAATATAGCATCGATTTTATGAGGAAATCATACATTCTTGCAGTTGACCATTTCAATGTAGATAATAAAAATGTAACTTTATTTTATGTTTTTTTGATAACTCTTTCCGAATCATATTTGTCAATCCGTTGAAACTGTTTTCTTTGCAGAATGTCCGGTCTATATATGCAGGTGTAATTACATTTATGTTTAAAATAATCATTCTGAATTACAGTTAATTTTATTTTGGATTCAGAAAGAAAGGCGTGTCAAAAGAAGAGAGTCAAAGTGAAGATTGCAATTCAAAAAAATTTAGTTTACAAATTAAAATTAAAATGCAATAAAAATAGCATTAAATAATGCAAAGCTCAAAACGTATAAATGTAAGTATGTTTATCAATGTATACGAGTGAATTTAATTATTGTACATTTTATGAGTATAAAATTTAATTATTAGTACTTTTAATTTTATAAAGCGATATTAATTGAATTTTATAAAATAATTATTTCCTATCGATAAATTTTTATAAAAATTTGATAAGCTACATATTAAGATTTATTTATAGTGATGATGTATATTGTTATATTTATATAGATATTTTATTTTATTATATAAAATTTATTAAACATTTTGAATTTAAATTTTTTGCGTAATATGTATACACACAAGTATAGTATGTATTTATTAATATATTCCATAAATTTAAATATAATAAAATCATTTGATAAACCTTCAATTTTTTAGTTGCATAAATTTGCAAAAAATCTGCAGTTTTTTGTGTAGATAATCATTTTAATTAATTTGTATAGATATTTGAGTTCAAAATAAGAATTATATATGATATTTTGCCTGATCATCTAAGGCATTTAATTACAAAAAATAAAACTTGCAAATTTATGATACGTTTATTTCTACTGATTTAGCAGTGGAAAAGGAATATTGATTCGTTACAATTTAGATTAGAAGAATTAGATTTGAATATTCAGTTAAAATTTTTAGATTTTGAAATTTGCTCGTAATATGAGAATAATATTACATTCTTATGAGTCACGAATAATATGTACAAAGGTCCAAGCTGAGATAAGACAAAAGTCATATTAATAGCTCTTTAGGAGTGTAACACGAAGGTATAGAAGCTCCTATTTTCGGAAAGAAATAAATCGAGATGAATTTTGGAGCTTGAGGGAAAACTACTTTGGAGGTCTGTGAGCAGCTCCACGAGTCTTCTTGAGTTTAGTTATCGATAGCGCTTCGGGATCGCCCGGTTAGTCTCGACACCGACGCTTAAATACCCCACAGAGTAGTCAGAGTTACGATAGAATCGATCTATTCGCCACCACGAACGAAGATACGCTCCGCCCATCAAGAAGTCCACCCCAATCTATTCGTATCACTCGTCGCAGTTCCCTTGTATATTTCCATTTCTTACCTCGTACGGCCGAGTATTTAGACTCATCACTTGCTCATATTATGGACTATTTACTCTTCGTATTTCCAAGTGAAGTAGTAAGGATTTTCATTCCAAAAGAAAATAATGTTAATGTTAATTATAATAATCATCTATAATCATAGAATATACATTACTAAAATCTTCCAAATTTTAATTATTTAATCATAAAGATAAACTCTAAAATTTATGATAAATTGCAGTACAATTTTAATTATTTTTTTTTTAATAAAAAATATAAATTAGTTTCAAAGGGATAAAAAAAATACTTACTACAAAATTTCTATTTAAATATACATTATGATCGAAAAACTGTTGAGTATTTTCAAAATAAAAGATAAATTGTAATTTAATTAATATGGAATATATTAATATTTAAATATTATAAACATACATACAATAAACATATATTAACATTTTATTTATTTATTTATATTTAAATATATATATTATATCATCTATTCAAAAAAATTCACAAAGAAATAATTATTTTTAATGTGAAACTTTTATTTTATTTCGTATTTTATAAATATTTTAGAAAGTTTTTTTTACATTTTTATTTGAATTTCTTGAAAGTGTAGTTTTAATTTAGTACGGTAATTATCTTCGTTCTCATCCACCTGAGAAAAAAGAAAAAAACCGTGAAAATAAGAATAAAGTATGGTTAAAGCGAATTTTTCTTTCGAGCTCTACTCTTATGTCATACACGATTTTAATTTACTATTTCAAGTAATTTTATTAGTTTTTATTACATTAAAAAATATATAAAATAATTAATTCGGTTTTAGTTAGTAGTTACATTCTACAATCGATTTAATTAATGTTTTTATATAAACAAGTTTTTATCTATATGGAAGTAATGATAAAGTTCTAGAGAGTCGGTAATCATTTATAAATATATTTAGAAATTATAAGAATAAAATACAACATATTTAAAAATTTATTTCAATTTAAAAAAATTATGTATTTAAAAATTATGCATTTAATTAATTTAATTTATATTATTTATAACGTACTTTGATCTTTTATATATTAGATATTATTTTGTTTAATAAAAGTTTGCAGAAAATTTCAATTAGGTATATATGTATTTCATGTCTTTTAATATTTCTGTTTGATATAAAATTTCAGGATCTATAAACCAATTATAAATCTAATAAAATTATAAAATATATTAATGAGTAAATAGTTATTTTATCTTTTAGAAAATAATGTTTTTTAAACAATTTTTACTTTATGCAATTTTTAAAAGTATAAATGAATTTTTATTGTACTCGTATTGATAATATCTACCAAAAGATTAGAATTAATTAAGATTTATATAGTACCAATTACTATTGCCCTTTTGAATAAGTGCTACTACTTAGTATTAACCTAGTTACTGAATTCATGTGTGGTTTGATCTTAAAGTTTTTACATTTTTCTTTTTGAGGAAATTAAAAATCTTTGTGTTATTAGGCTTTTTTATCAAAATTTAAATTCAATAAATTAGACACTAATGGATATACAATTTTGTATTATAATTAAAATTATTTATCTATATTTATGATTTATAGTAGATTTGAGTAATAGATTATAGTTATCCAGTTATATGTGAATTGATATTTTGATTTAATTAAAATTTTTCAATTTTTCTCTTTTAATATTAAGAAATAGTAATTGATATATTATTTAGGACAGGCAAATTATTTGTTATTATTTACTTATACTTTTTTATGTTAATTATCACTTATTAATAGATTATATCTTTAATTAAATTCATAGTATCTAAAAAATCTTAGATATATAATCAATTAATAAATTTATAAATTAATAACTAGAATATATTACGTGCGTAACTATTATAAAACAAATTATGCTGTTGCTTCGATTTGAACAGCAGATTAGTTTCAAATCTAAAAATGAAATCGAAGAAAATATCTAATGTAATAAATTCTTTGCAACTTTTTTATTCCTTATTTAGTTGAGAAAGGTGTAGTGTAGAAACTGCGTAGTCGATAATAATCAACTTCTTATAATAATTCTAAGTTCTTTATTTCTTCGGTGATTCAGTAGATATTGATTGTTTATTCGTTCGCTATGAAGTCTTAAGTAACCTTTTTCATTGACTGAATCTCTAAGGATTTCGGATGACTATCCTCGTCGGTCAGATCGGTGAAACGGCCCTGGGTCTTGTTACTCTGTTACTTGTTACTCTGTTCATTGGCTTTGGTTCTAGATGAAGATCCTTTGCAATGGTTCCGAATGCACAGCATAACGTATTCACCATATTAAGCATCTATGTATTTCATATATATATTATTTATAGTATAAATACAATATAATTTATTTATAAGATAAATTACAAAACGATCATCATATATATAAATTAAGTATCTATATTCTATTAGAGACTGGTATGGAAAATCCCTAATAAATATGAAAATAATTTTTTTGATAAAAGCGCAAAATTTTTTACTATATTAGAGTTACCATTTGTATGCCATATAAATTTTAATCGAATTTCAAAATTAGAATCAATTTTATACACCTTTGTATATATATATATATAATTATAACAACCGATTTTACGATGAAATAAGTAGTTTAGTATTTATTATCTAAAATTTCTTTCATAAGTACAAAAATATTTAAATATGAACTAATGTTATTAGGATATTATATAACTATATATAGGATAATATACCACTACATATGTACCACATAAATGTAGAATCATAAATAAAATAGTTGTCACATAAATAGAATAGTTGTCAACATATAAAATTGAGTAACAACCGTAAATAGTAAATAAAATGATATTAAAAATTCTATTGTTTATGTATCCAATGTAATATGATTTATATTACAAACGTTTGTAATTTTTTACCAGTATTTAATTATTAAATGATTTAAAAAAAATCTCATCATTTTAATAAATACAAACTTTTGATTGTTAAAATTTTACCATAGAAATATAAAAACTAACCCAAAGTTAATACATTTACCTAAAATATATTGATATTATATGTATTAATAATGTATAAAAATTAATAGTAAAATATGCATACACTTTTATTTTAATAATAATCATATTTTTTTTACTTTTGAAATTCAATCATTTAAAAATGTTGATTTTGTCAAAATTTTTATTGATAGTACAAACGTAAAAAAATACGAAAGAAAGAAAATTATATAATGGATTTAAAAAACTGTCTGTTTTGTTTTAAAAATAAGTCTTATAATATTATATTAAAAAGTTTAGAATTAATTACTTAATTCTAAAAAAATTTAAATTTTATTGATAAGCTTGAATTTGATCATAGATAAATATAAATGTTTTATATATTCTTAAATTTTTGAAGATAATTGCAGACAATCCAAGATAATTGAAAATAATTAAAAAAAAGTGTACAATACATTAGTTTATAGTGTAGATATACGCTATATTTTTTCGACTATTAAACAATTTTTTTTAATAGAAATTATTTTGCTTTAAATAACTTTAAAAATATGATATTTTTTGTTATAGGTATATACTTTTAAGTTCAAGTTTTTAGACTATTATGTTTTAATTTCTTTTTCTACATTGTTATTTTATACGTAAAAAATTATTCTTAATTAATCTTAAAATGGAACGTATCACTTTTAATTTTATAACCTATTACATGAAAATTAATTTTCGTGAAAACTTAATAAAATAAATTATTAGATTAAACATGTATGCAGACATTTATGTATCTACATGTACATAAATTGCGAAACTGCTGGGAATAGGATAACTAATTTTATTATTTGAAATTGAAAAACTATAAAAATCTCAAAGATATAGGTTATAAAAAATTGTTACATTTACTTATACTTATTACACTTTTCTTTTTAGATAATATATATATATATATATAAATTTAACCTCAAATAAAATATTTTTAATCAAATTAATTAGAAATTACTTATAATTAAAGTTTACTACTACTCTACTCATTTTAACTATTTAATAAAGACTCGAACTGAATATTAAATTTCATTTTGAAGTATTAACTAAAATTTATTCAGAATATTCGAAAAAAATTTTATAATATACCCATTGTGATATTTTTATTATACGAATAAATTATTCCATATAAAAAAAGCGATTATAAATTGCAAAATAATCTATAAATAGTAATTTATAATAAAGCAATGAATCTTAATAGTTATGGAAGTGAATTTTAATCAGCATTGAAGTAACCAAATCGAAAAAAGTTAAAGAAAAAGACAGCAATGGTCATCTACCTTTTCTTGCCTGATGAATGTACCAATTTCATTTTCATCGACGAACTGGCGAGAGTATTATTTATTTGAACTTAGCTTAACGGAACAAGCTTACAACTTCATATTACGTTTTTTCATTAGTTTCTTTTAAAAAAATTGAATTGTTTTGCACTTCGAACTCGAATTGCCGTAGAAATAATAGCATCTTCGAGTTGACTGTCGCTTTTTTCTCGTTTATTTGAATAAAGATAAAGTGCACAAAAATGTATAAATTTTCAGTCTTATATTTTTTCTCCTTAATAAACTTTTCGTGCCTATTCGTATTGGTGTCCCTATGCATTAGGAAAAACTAGAATAATATCCACCCCAGTGAATCATTCCGACGCAAGTCAATTTATATTTTTGAAATTTTATTATTCTTTTTAATGTAAATGTAATTTAGTATAGATACATACAAAGCCAATGGGAATTATGAATTTTAGTATACTACTTTACTTTACTTTAAAGAATTAATATTCGATAAACATGTTATTTAAGTATATTTATGAAAAATATTTAAAATTAAAATATTTGAATAGATAATTAATAATTAAAATGATTGATCAACTAATAATCTATATTTTGAAAAGTTACAGCTTAAAAATTTAATATAAAATATCACAACAAAACGTCTTGCATATAATAAATTATTATATTCTAATTTTAATAATATTAGACATACAATATACTAATAATTATTATATTATATCATGTGATAATATTTTAGTTTAGTTATCAAGGTTTATTGGTATACATTATACCAATCGTTCATTAAATAATTAAATCAAATATTTCATTTAAAAAACATTTTTTTTAATTTTAGGAAATATTTGCATTTAGTTAAAATAAAACTTTTTTCAAGCAATATATTATAATAAAATATTAGCGTATAATATAATATTGCAATAAAAAAATGATATACAAAATATAAACTATGAAACAAATAAATAAAAGAAATTATTTTTTATAAAAAATTTATGGCAACAAATATAATAAATTATATTAGTTCTTATTAAAATAATTTAAATTTATTAAAAATAATATATATAAATAAAGTTTGCTATTTAAAGGTTAAGAAATAATAAATAAAATATAATATCTATTCCATTTATAAACTGAACATATTCTGTTTTTAATCAAGATAATTTATATTTTATAATGAATACAAAGTGAAGGTTATATTTTCTTCTATGAACCCAATATTTAATTTGAAATCAAATACTCAAAATCAGTTATATTTAAACGGAAGAAATATTAACAAAATTAATTTTATTAAAAAATTATTAAGGATTTTGTTTATCATTCTCTGACGTACATTTATTACTCATTTCATTTATACATTTTTAGACTTTCCATGGAATATGTGCAGTCAAAAAGATCTTTCCCTGTGATACACGTTTTACATATGACAACTTCCAAGGTACGACAGAACATTAAATAAATTAGAAAGAAATAGAGAAAGAGCGAATGAATAAGAAAATCTGACCGATGGATTTCATCTGCACTAAATAAGAAAACGAGACAAGAAAACTCTGAAGCTAAAAGTTCTTCGGTACTCAGTTAGTATTTTAACGATATAATTATTTTCTGTATTGTTACCTTGCCTTATAAAGTATTTGTTAAAGCATGGATTAATCCTTTCTTCGACATGGAAAACTTTTAAGAACTTTTTACTGCCGGTAGTCGGGTAGTCGAAATCATCCATTTGAGATTTCACCAAGTGATGAAATTTTAGGTAAAAGGCGTTAAGTCAAATGGGCATTAGTATTTATGTTTAAATAGTAAATTTTTACATAAGAGTCATTTTGGTCGTTTTAACTCACTACTATATTACCCAGGCATATACAAAATAATACATCCTTCTTTACAGCTTTTTTGTATGTTTAAGTCAATTTTATTAAATTTTATCAAGAATTTATTAATGGTATAAAAATAATTCTGCAGTTTAAAAAATAATAAATTTATAAGTGTGGATTTAGTCATTTTATTCTAATATAAACTTATGTATTATACATATGTATCTTGTTCAAGAATTTTACATTAAGTATCAGATTTATAAAACAGCTTAAATGATAAATGAAGACTATACCTTTAACAATGGAATTATATTAAAAATAATTATGTCATTTGATTATCGTACATCAATGATAGCATCTATTACATTTTAAGATATTTTAAATTCCTCTATATATAAATATTGTCTTACAAAATTAATCATCGATTATTGGTATTGATGTCACCTAATTTATTACCTTATACCATGATTCAACATAGTGGTGGTGTAATAATTACCGTTGCTAATTTTACCATGTTTTAAAACGAACCTGCTATGTATACATGAAATGATGAAAATTATAATTTTATATAATATTATTCGAAATCAGGTTACCGCCAATGTTTAATGGGGCAGAAACAATCATTTACAATCAATGTACAAGCAAGATGATGCGTTTCAGAGTTTCTTGCTCTATACAAAATCATATATTTTCCAAAATAGCTGACATCCGATATCGCCATTTTTCAATGGAATAATGTGACTAAGTTACGCAACAGAACACAAGTTTGGCAACTCTTTTCATCGAATCGAACGCTGTGCCAAACAAATTCAACCCTCCTTATCTCTTTTACGTTTCCCTACTATAATACTTGGAACACATTTTTTGTACATAATATCTAACGAGTGTTTTGTTGTTTCTTCCTGAGTTATTTATAAATCGTATTTAAATTTTTATTATTTTCTTATTAAAATTAATCTTATCAATTTAATAATTAACTATTTTATATGTAATAATTATATAAAAAAAATAAATTTTTAAATTATTTGTTTTTAGAATAGATTATTATGCTAAATTATCAATTTATATTTATCAAGTATAATTGATAAATTTATTTCTGACAATCCACAATTTGTAATTATACAAGTAATAATTTTTATTTTCTGAGAGGTTTTAATACGATGCAGATAAAAAATTGAATATAATATTGAAATATATTTCATCGTTGCATGAAACATTTTAAGATGAATTACCAATAACCATGTAATTTACTTTAATTTCAAACTATTGTAAAAATATGAAGAAAAATATATAGGTATTCTTTTTTGACAGATCTATAAATAAAAGTACAGAGCTTAAAAAAAATTATATAAATATCAACATAACTTGTCAGTAATATTTTGCATGAATATTTGTACATGAATAAGCCGTGCGTTGTATATGTCAATTTCGTTCGACGTAATCCAGAGGGATTTCTGTACCAACATATGACTGTTCACTTGGTGTAGTTCTGTCGGTATATTCTCAAAACTAAAACAGTAGTCGCAATAATAGATTGAGAAAAGTCAATCTAATTTGAAAAAAACGATAAGTGTCCTTGCAAAGTTGTGTTAACAAACTTATACTATTAATTTTTTAAATATTATTCATGCATTGAATATTTTATGAGTTTGTCAAAAAAACGGCAATTAACTTATAGAAAAATCTACGTTTTCAATGTAAATCCTTTTTGTAAATACTTTTTGACTTAACCTCTCAAAATGATTCAAAGATCAGATATTCAAGTAATAGTTAAGTCATTGTTATTATAAATTGACTATATCAAATGTTTGAATGTGCTATGCGAAGGACTGCATAAGGTACTTTTAAATAATATAATCAAGATTATGTTAAAACGTGTACAAAATTGTACAAAAAATGTAATTATTTTAGGTTCTAAAACTTATTCTAAAATGTTTCGTTTAATCAATTTATAATATCATTGTGTTTACTGAAATTGATCGGTACAATATAAAATTTATGCATTAACTAGATTTTATATGTGAAAAATGTGCTGTAGTAGAGGTATGTTACATAAAATTAAAATTTAATAGAATATACCAATCTTAAGAACGTATTGAACTTTAATAAATTTAATCACATAAAAATTTAATACTAATACGAGATGCAAACATAAAAAATGAAATATCTCAACACTTTTGTTACAATCATCGATCGCGTGTGTACATGTCCGTAGTTGGACATGTCCGTATAATGATGCTAGCCACTTCGTAGTAATTTTCCAAGTATGAATAATGCAGTCCATGTGCAAATACTGAGAAATATCGTGCGTATATATATGTACACGCGCGTGAATGCGAGTAACTCGCAGCGACTCTCTATGCATCTCCAGGAAAATAGGAGGTCCATCAGAACCTGGACACGGATGAATAGTTCAGAAGCAAATTGCTAGAGCGTATACTCTATGTCTCTTAGCTCTCTTACTTATTCAGTTTTGCCACTATCCGAAGTGATGAGCTGCAAGTTGGTCGCCCCTGCTGTGAATCCGTATCAAAGACGGATATAAACTTTTAATCCTGAGACAACAATATCCCATTGTCGACTGTCGATTATTCCTGACTGAAATCGTGTTGGAAGATTATCCCAGTGGTGTTTTCGATATAATTCGTGATTACGGGATTATTCATGATGTTCAAAGTATATTGATATATCAAGTCTAATAGACGATGGAGCAATTTTAACAAATTGGCATTGGTATATTATTGACAGCATTTAGTCAATATTATCCTAATTAAATTATCGATTCTGCAATAGATAAGAATTTCTAGAAGAATATGAAATTTATTTTGATTTTCTTCCCATTTGAAATTTAGTGTAATCGTATGAATTTAAAATTCTTAATGTATATAAAACATAATGGTGTACGTATGTATAGACACTCAGTTGGAAGTATATAAATGACAAAAATAATAACTTTGAAATTCAACTTCTGACCAATCAAACATACGTATTATTTTACATACGTATAGTTGACTTATCTATTAATATTTTTATCAAAAGCTTAATATTGAATTTCTTGTAATACATTAATAATAAATAATATTTAATTTAAATATTTTATTTTTCTATTCATTTTAGTTCCATATTAAGAATATATTAAGAATAAAAAATGATGAAGTTTTTATTACAATAATTTATAAAAATTTTTATTGTATTATTTACGATATATTTTATTTTATACTATTCATGAAATATACCGAATAATATTTTTATGAATTGCAATATATAACAGAGATCTACTATAGGAATTAAAAATATTATATGATATAATATAAATGTGAATAATCTAAAATTTGTTTAAATTTAAAATAGAGAAAATCTGTCGAACCATTAGCAAAAACCATAGAAGAAATAAATTCACGCAATCAGGATTATCATGATTCAATTTAAATGAATAATACAAATATGCTGTGCTTACATTAATTACATTAATAGAAGATTTGTATTAAATGAAAAGATAAAATAAGATCTATTGATCTTTTTTATGAAAAGTAAAGGAAATACTGTATTTTATTTTTTTTTATTTACAAAATATTGATCATAAAAGTATGAGCAAAAAGTGACTTGAATAGTTTAAAATAATTTAGAATTACAGTAAACATTTTAGCAAATCGGTTAAACGTTAGTTCAGACATTCGTAAGTCATGAATTCCAAAGCAACATAGAAGAAGTTTAAGTAGCTTTAAAAGTTAGAGTTGTATGAATCTCAAACTTTTATGATAGGTTTTTTGTTGATGATAAAGAAATACTACATAAATAAAATAAAATAGTAATTTAATTTTCAAATAAGCAATAAATTTAAGGATTTACATCACAAAGTTTTTAATTTTATTAGCATAATTTTTATTCTAATATATCGAAAAAATATTTCTACTATGTTTAACTAAGATTACATAAATTATACTTTATAAATAAATAAAATATCACAATTAATTGAGAATAATAAATAAAGTATAGAAGAAATTTACAAGTATCCACAAAGATTAATATTCTATTTTTCCTCTTTCATAAGAATATTAATTTTTAAGATACTTTTTGTTTTTTAAGTCAAAGCTTTCTTTATTATATTTAATGTTAAATATTCACTTCTTCATAATTAAACATAATCGGGTTTGTTTAAATTTATTTTGAAACTATTTGAAATTCTTAAAGCGTGGATATTTTATACTATATATATATAATTTTTAATACTCTTATTTGTTCTTCAAATAGTTAATAGATTCGATTGATTTTTAATTTTTATATCAAACGCTTTATTTATTTAATAACTACTTGTACTATTTTCTTCATTTTTATACAAAATTTTTTTATAAATTTCAGTTTATTACTTTTATAAACATATTATTATATTATATTATTAGTTTGTCATACATTGTTTATATTTTATGATATATTACATTTTTTTAATAAATACAAAATTTAAAACAATTATTAGTTTTTTAAATAATCAATATCAGAAGTTAATAAAAACTTTGTATTAAATACGAAATGTTCATAATAAAATTAATAGTTCAAAAATTAATTTATATAAAATTTAATAGATTATCACATCATTTGATTATAATTTAATTATATAAAATAGGAGTTAGCTATTAACATTTATTTTATTTACCATTTTCTTACAAAACTGGCACGTATATATAAAAAAAAGATTTATTATTGATGTTCTTTCCGAGGTTCTATAAAACATATGTTTTGATAATTGATAGAATTACTATACTTTTTTATACAAGTTTTTATATAATATATTTTACAAAGAAAACTACCGTAAAAAATTCTAAAATTAATCTATAAAACATTAAATGATGTTTTTTGATAAATTAATAAATATGACATTATAAATCAATTTTTACATAATATCTGAACTATTGTTCTAATCTTATTTCTAATTTTTCTGTCTTCTTAAAAAAATTATTTATAAAATCTTCTCCGACAATCATGAGCAATCTTTTTAAAATTCAAGAGATCACTGTAATTTAGATAAAAAATTAATAATGTAAGTTATAAAATCAAGAAGTAGTTTAATTATTTAAAATAATAATAATTAAAAAATTAAAAAAAATTAAATAACATTTAATATATTTTAATAAAGCTAATTAGAAATTTATAGAAGCTTCTTTGAATATCAATAGTTAATATATAATCTTTTTTGAAATATAATTTTCTTAAATGAAATCTTTTTATATTTGATCAATAATACACTTAATAATTTTAAATTAATATTTAATATTGAAAAGAATTAAACATAAACTTTATTAAATCAGCATTGCTAGTTCTTATAGGAATGCTCTTCTCTTTCTTCATATTGTTATTTCTTTCACATTGGTATTCGTTATCTAGAGAACTAGTTTCAAGTGCAATAGTTTGAAAAAATTAAAGTTCTGTTGAGATTTGAAAAGGTATAACGTACAGACAAAACTTTAAAGAAAGAGAGAGAGAGAGAGAGAGAGAGAAATAGATAAAAAGAGTGAAATAAATGAAGAGGAAGAGAACGAAAATTAAATTAGCTTTTCACCGAACCTATATATTACTCTTTCACTGTTGCTGTTGTTCTTTCTACCTTTTTTGTTTACTCAAAAACGCTGCGTTCACTAGAGACTAGACTATCGTTGTATCTTTCCTACTGGGCACTTGTGACGCGGACCTTTCACCTTCATCTTTCCTTATTGGATAGAACTTTTTTTCTCGTCACTCAAGATTTGTAACGCAATACGTTTCAAAAGCTTGAAAAGTTTTATTGCATATTGTATTCAATGTCAAAGTTTTAATATTTATTATTTATCCTTATGAATTATAAATATACTTAAACTCATTTAAAAATAATAATTGAAAATTAATTTCCAGATTAAATTCAAATATTATATATCAAATAAGATATGAATAACCAAATAAAAAATCACTTTAAAAACTAGAATTTATTCTTAGTTTACTTATATTTACCATTAATTAGTTATATCCGTTAAAGTTACTATTATTAACATTAAACTGTACAAGTACATTATAAATTAATTACATAAATTTTTTATGTAGTAATATAAAGTAATATTCAATACTTATAAATCTATAAAATTGATTTTAATAAAATGATTAAATTATGAAAATTAAATACATAAATTCATTACTATAAATTCGATTGTAGTTTTTTACTGAAATAATTTAATATTAATAAAGTAAAATATATATATATATTATTTTTGTTTCTTTAATCTGAATTTAAGTTTCTATAATATATAAAATATACATACTATATATATATGTATAGAATCTATAACAGTGTCAGCAGTTAGTTGTTAAGGAATAGTACATCAAATCAAGAATAATTCTTCTATAAAACTAAATTTATTGAACTTTGAAAATTTAATGAATAATACAATAGTTTAAGATTTTAGAAGAAGTATTTAAATTATAAATTCAACTTAACCTAAAAAATTCAAATACTAATAATTACTCATAAAATACGTATAAATTTAATAATAATAAAAAATTAAAAAAAAGGATTTAACAGTTAAATAAAAATAGCATATATTATATACTCGATAAATCTATCAAAATTATTTCGTTTATTTTGAGAGGCTTTCCGTTATTCTACATACATTATTTCAAGAGAAGTTAAAAATTGATGCATATTCGATGATGCTTTTATATTACAATAAGTTTTTCAAAATACCATTAATATTCTATTATTCAGTAGAATATATAAATCAAAAAATTATATCTAATAGGTTGTTAAATAAATTCTACTAATAACTTTTTTCTTCGATTATTATTTTCGGCTTATCGATTTTTCATATTAAAATGTAAATTTTGCACATTCAAATCAAGTTTATTTTAAAATCTTATTTTTATTATCCAAATTTTCTTTCATATATAAAAACGTTATCTCGGTAACTGAATTTATACATTGAACTATAATTAATACATTAGATTCTACAAAGATAAAAATTGATTTAAATAGTCACATATTATAATGTAAATAAATTTACATATACGTACATTATTAAATTTAATTCATTTGATTAATTTAAATAATACAAAAAAATATCTAAGTATAATAATCTTTAGAAATATTTTCATAAAAAATGATATTAATTCATGTTCACTGCCATGATTATTAATTTATTTTAAAGAACCTTTTTGAATTAAGACAGATTTGTCTGTTATAAATTTAAGTGCTCTAGTCACATTTTAATAAATTTTATTTTAATCCAATAAATTTTTTCTATTACTTACTATAATTGTATTTTTTTAGTTTATAAGAAGATATATTTCCATATAAAATTTACAATTTTTTTCATCATTTTATTTGATTATATATATTTCAACAAATATTCACTTATTTATCATATCATAAATATAAATATTATTTATATATAGATGTATACTGTATTAAATGAAATATTATGATAAAAAATGACAACACGTCTCTGTAGTTATTCAATATTCATTTAGATCATTATTTATCGGTATTTCTAGTTCTAAAAATATAGTCTACATAACAATGTACATTATCTGTTATTTATCTGTTCACTAATTTTAATATATATTTTTTTAATCGAAATTTATTAATCGATAATACTTTTGTATCCAAATACAATTATTCTAAAGTATTGATAAAAATTATATATACTATAAGACTCTTTATACTTTAATTTTTCACCGTTTACACCTATTTAGTAGAAATTTATGTATTTTTTTCAAATTTCTATAAAAAGACACAGTAAGAATTGTAATAGAATATTTATTATTATTTATATGTGTACATGCCCATTTTAATAATTAAAGCACTGAACTAGAGATAATCCGCCCTCTCACATGTCAATATCATTTTCAATTTTTCATGAGATTATTATTTAGTTTTACGACACCGTCGTTTTTAAACTTATATATTTTTTTTATTGGTTTTTATTCTTACTTACTATCTTCTATTATTTGTTATTTTCTGTTGCCCTTTATGATTTACTTTATTCTTGTTAATCTTTTATTACACTTTGTTACTTACTTCGTTAAAATAAAATTTTTCTGTTAACTGAGTTTAGGAATGTTTTAAAAAGAAGAGTGACAGTTATTTATTATATATTTTTAATTTGAGATCACTATTTCTTACTCTTGGAATATTTGCATCACTGGTTAGTATCTACGATTGCCATTTTCACAAGACTTAGATTTATTGCAATTACCATTTATTTCTTTAATCTACCAGATTTGTATTTTCAATGTAATCAATTAATTAAAATAAGCAAAAATATATTGATTTAGTCAAACAATAAAATATTGATAGTAAGTACAAAAGTTTGATGTACATGAAGTTGAAAATAAATTAATGGTATACAGAAATTTTGAAAACATCATTAAATTAAAATTGTTTGGAAGATTTAAATAAATTATATAAATCAAACAAGATTACAAAAATTAAATAAATTAAATAAAAATTAAATAATTATTGAATTTACATATATATATTTTTTTTATTCAGAAAAATTATCTTAATTATATCACATCCAAATTACAAATGTTTGAGAATTATATAATTAAAATGGTCCGTCATTTATTTACTTAAAATTACAGATTTTAACTACTATGAAAGACATGAACGAGTACGATTGGCTTAAAAAGGGTGGTTGCATAATAATGAAGAATGTAATAGAGGAGAGGGATAAGGAAAATGAAGCGGTAGTTATTTTGTTAAGATAATGATGCGGAGTTAAGTATAGAAGGTTGGTAACTTGTTCCTTGGGGTCGGTAATTTTTGGGCCTATAAAATAAATCTGATATGTATAAAAGTCTACTTTCTTTATAATAAGTTAACTTTTTGAAGATATAAACTTTGCATACAATTTTAACTAAGTTTATAAATTAAAATTTATTTTTTAAAAAAAAAGTGAACAATACTTTTTGATTTAAGAAATTTATTTTAAGGTTTTCAATTGATTTATCTTAAATTATACTATTTATATAAGAATTTTGAAATAGCAATTTATGACTTTTAATTCAAACAAAAATCATAAAATAGTACAACTTTAAAGTAATCAATGTCTTTTATTTCTTAAATCTATTTTGATAAGCAAAGAGTTTCTAATTAAATTATAAATTTACGTTTTAGTATTTTATATCATTAATAATTACATTAATTATTTTAAATTAAATCAGTAAGTTACAACATTATGCAAAGATAGGTTATTAAAATCAAATCTTTCAAATAATTAATTAGACTATTAAAATAATTTCAAATATTTTAGAGAAAAAATTAATACATAAAATATAAAATCAATTCAGAGGTATGAATTTTATGTTTGTAAATTAATACTGATTAAATAAAATTGTCTAAAATATTTATCTTATAAATTTTTATAAATATTAAAGTCTATCATAATTGTATTGCTTTAATTACTATATTAATTTATTAGTAAAATTAATTTTATATCCCTTTCAATTTAATAAATAAATTATCAAAATACTTTTCGTGGAATTTCAATTTTAACAGTGAATGATTCGCATTCTTACAAGGAAGAAACTTTAACGTAAATACAAGTTGTAAATTGATTAAAAATAGCAAATTTTATTAGATTAAATTTTCGTATATTCTTTGCATATAGATTCTGAAATTTTGTTCAAGTTTCTAAAATTTTAAAACGGAAATTTTATTTTTATTTATTAAAATTATATAACTGTTATTAAAACTCTATAATTATGAAAATAGTTGTAAACTAAGAAACTACTTATAGATTTTTTTTTAAATAAGTAATGACTATATTAAGCTAGAATTTAAGTTTTTGTGATTTTTTAAATTAATATTAATTTTATTATAATCAAATGTAATTTATAAATATGTAAGTAGTATAAAATTATGATGAATTTTTAAACTGGATTTATATGAATAACAATACTGTTTATAAAGAATATATAAAAAATATTGGAATATCAAAAGATAATTTAGTATTAACTAGTTCTATATAACTTATGCGTATAGTTTTTCCTTTTTCTAAATAACTTTTGTTTTTTATTTAAATAATAAAGAAAAAAATCATATTATAGCTACAATAGGTACTCTACAAAGAAAAAAAATTAGACTATATCGTTTAAATAAAAAATTACATTGAAACTATTTGAATACTTATTATTAATTCTGAATTTTTCCATAATCATGTATATAAAATCATATAATTATAGTTACTATTTCTATTTGAATATTTTCTTAGTAAATAAATATTATTTTGTGGTTTTTTAATTATTTAATATACAATTAAGCTATTAAGAATTAATTTATTTATTTTAACGATTTTAATTCTTATATTTAGATATTTCATCAATGATATTTTTCTATAAAATTAATAGAAATAAAGAAAAAATTATCAATACAGTTAAAAAGATTTTTGTAATTTTAATTACATTAACTACTACTATATTTTCTATAAAAAAATTTTTGCACAAAATTTAACTACAATAAATAAGTCCTTATTCATTAATTTATAAAACATTAAAATCATTTAAAAGATACAGATTAAGTTATTTATATATTATTAATAGAAGAAACTTTATTATTTATAAGTGAGTTCATTTCAAATTCTTATAATTTTATTTTTATGATGATAATTTTATTAATTAATAAATTATTACTGATTAAATTTTTAAAACTTGTAAATAATTATAACTTATATAAATAATTTGCATTTATCTTTAAAAACATGGAAAAAAAATTTAATTTTTCATTTTATTGTATTTATGAAGAATTCTAAACATTAATAATTTACATCCTAGTCAAATTTTTTTATTTTAAAAGTTAATAAATATTCAACAATACATTATAAAGTACTATTCAAGAATACCAACAAACTATGTTTTGTAACTAAAAATAAACGAGTACATTTTAAACCATATCAATTCATTTTATTTAAATGAAGATAGTATAATACTGTCTTTTGGGATCTTTCGTATATCATATTTTTCGTAGACATTTATTACGTAATTACAAAGTTTATTAATAAATAAACCCATTAAAGCTATAAATATCTTTAAATATATCACAAACAATATTTATTTTAATTGGAGAGGGTTAAGTAGATTGGACAAGAACATTAAAGTAATTAAGGAATTATCGATAAAGTAAGTATTTACATAGGCATGAAAAAATAAAATAAACAGAATAATTTTATACGTTCAAAAAATATAGCATCACTTATTATATAAATCTGATTTGTATTTTTTATTAAATAGAATAATAAACGAATAGAAATCTGAAACAATAATACGATGTAGATAATTCATACATGCATTTCAATAAAATAGATTTTACATTTTACTCTATTAAAATTTATTGAATTACATCATATTATAAACATACTATGTTATATAGTATTATAACATGATTATAACATAATTAGTCATGTGAACTAAATGTATTTTCTAAGTGTTTTATCGTAGGATAATTATGAACAGAATCAAACTTCTAACATTATAATTGATGTAGAAGATATATCCGCATAATAAAGTGTAAATATGTGTGAGTATGCGTTTGCATTTTTCATTAAATTCATTAAGTTTATAATTTATTTAAAAAGTATTTTAAGCATAAACCTTTTAATGCTTCGTCAACATTATTATAAGTTATAATAACTAAAGAATATAAAAAATAGCACAAATATTAATGTAAATTAGATTTATTACATACTTATGATATTCCGAAATAATTAATTAAGAAATAATAACGGGAATAATAATAGGAATAATAATAAATATATTTTATAATCACTATTATGACAGTATTAATAGACACAATATTACAATAGAAAGTTTAATTGAAATAATAATTTTTCTAATATCTAATATTTACTAAAATATAATACAAATTTTATATTATGATATTAATGAAATGTATACTAGGTTATAAAAAATACTAAAAAAGTAAAAATAATAAAACTAAAAAGGTATAAAAACACTTTACTTAAATGGAGGTAAAAAAAATACAAATTGAACTATAAAGTAAAAAATATAAAATATAAAATATAAATATATGTGTATGAAAAACAAAAGCGTGTACTATCTTACGATCATAGCTTTAGAGAGCAGCTTCCGGAATTAATACATCACCCGCAATAAAAAATTGCTCCCGGATGTACAAAAACGGACAACTCGTCCTTCAATGCCGTGTTCGGAAGAACAGAAGGGTAGGAGCCTTCAAAAATAATGGCTGTACTTCCGCGAATAGATAAGCTTCAAGTACTCTTGCGAACACCCACAAGTTCTAGTTATACACGCTACATACACAATTAAACAATTAACTATTAATAGAAATCCATACTGTAATTTTGTTGAATATCTGTACTATATTTTTTCTTCCTGTACAATATTGACTATAATTTTACGTACAATGTCATCACTAAATACAAAATAATATCAAAATCATCATTCTTTTTCTTTTTCATTACAAAGACAAATATAGTTTAGTTCTCTGGTTCTTTCTTTCTACATATTTTTTACACTAGATTCATATTTTCTTATCGAATGCATGTTATGAATCTCAAAAATGGATAAGCACTAAACATTAATTCATAAAGATTGAGTAATCATTTATATTTCGCATACTTTACATGTATTTATTATTATATAAGTTTAACATAATTTGTCAAATATAACGAATAAAATTAAATATTTTGTTTTAACATCAACCACATTATAAAAAAATTTGTATAAAAATGGCAATACATTTTAGTAAAAATAAAAAAATATTGAGAAATAGTTTCTAATAAATGGTTATAATTTTATCATTTATAATTGAAAAAATAAAATAATTCATTCATATTTTATTTTTATGTCTAATTTTTTTTTTTTGTTGAAATACATTTTTGATAACAAATAGAATCTAAACCTCTCATTGCTTTAACCTATTTTTCAAGTTTTGGAGAATTTTATAGAAGTATTCTATTAAATTTTTGATGTAGTATTAATTTAACCTATAATTCAACACAGGCAGAATATTTTCCAAAATGTAAATAGCTTAATAATATAAAAAAATCAATATATTTAATAAAAATATTTTCTAGAGTATATCTTTAAATTAATATACAAATTTTTTAAATTGTTCAGTTTATTATATAAAAATATGAAACAAGTTATGAACTTTAATAGTGACTTAAAAAATTTTAAACGGATTTGTTTATATTTTTTTCATCATTTTTATATTTTAACTTTTGAACTAAATTTAAATCAATTTCAAAAAATTTGGAAATGTATAAAATACATGTCACTATCACAAAAGTCTATTTAAATTCGCATATCCGTATGAAATATATCTTTGAAAATTTCATTTTCATAAAAGTATTGTCGTTTTGTAAGCATTACTTTTATAATAAACTTTCTTTTCTTTTTTCTTTAATTTCATTACTTAATAATATATGCGTATAATAAAATTTTTAAATCATTAATTATATCTAAAATATTTAATTGTATGCTTAATTTAATATGAATATTATGTGACTGAGAAAAAAATTAATTTTTTTATCACGAATTATAGTTAAATCTTTTTAAAATATTCCTTATAACGATGTCCGGTTAATTGTTTTCTTGTTTTTAATAAGAAGAAAATAATGAGATGTGATCAGTTAAAAAAATCCAAGGTATTAGAGAAAGAAAGAGAAAAATATAAGGCGTGACCTTCACTATCAATTTGCTACAATCTTCTAATATACAGAGTATTTTATACTGTTTTTACCTTCATTTTGAAGATTTCTTGAAGTGAAATAACTTCTGATACCTACCGGAGTCATCTAAACATAATTTAGCTTTACATTTATGGTAAAATCATACATTATTGAAATCGTCACTCAACTTTTAAATGGTACTTGGGCTCTTTATATAAAATAAAAGACCAGACTAAACCTATCATTTATAAATAAACGTTACTAAAATATGCGATTGTTCAAATTTTCTTATTTTATAATAAAATAAAATCCTTTTTCAATATTTTTCAGCTTATCTGAAAAACATAAATTTCATGAATTAATAAACTTGTATAAGAACCAATTTTGATTACTTATTGTTCTTGTAATGTCATGATTTCGTATAATTTATTATTAAAAAATATATGTTATATCAACAATTTATATTTAAAAATATAAATACAGAAATTTGTAGTTGTATAAAATTCTTTACAATTTCCCTTGTATTAATATATTATCAATATATTTGAAATAAACTTTATAGTTTCGTTAAATTACATATTTTTCAATAAGAAAAAATTTATAATTATAATAAATTTTTTATGTCATATTTTTATATTTAATCAAATCATTTTTTAAATTGAATTCTTTTATTTTCATATATACAGCTTTTGTAAAATCACTTAAAGGGAAATTAATATGAAAATTATTTCTATTAATAATCGACAAATTTCTAATTTACGAAATATACGGAATAACTCATCGAATGTATTTATTGAATTGAATTGTATTTCTAATTATTATTATTTTTTCATAATCATTAAAATATGATATTTATTTTTAATAGTTATATGAAAAAAACTTTATAATATTCCTATTTTATGAACTTAAAAATATATTCTTCATATAATTAAAAGTAAATAAAAGTTTTTAAATATTTAACTTAAGTAATATTAAAAGTATAGCGTTTCTTGTAAGAATTTCTTGCATAAGAATTAATGTTCTGATAACAAATTTTTCATATTTTATGATTGTAAAGCAAGTATTAAAAAATTACTGAAGCTATATATTAGATATTTTACAAAAATGTTAAGGATATTTAGTAATACCCATCAAATTCAGATTTAATTTATCACATTTTGAAAAAGCAAGCATATAATTAACAAAATAATAAATACTACCATAATTTATTAGTTCAATTGAAAAATACATTCGCAAAATATATTATTTTGTTAGATGTATTTATATTATTTAATTATCAGTCAATAGACAATAATTTTTATTGATTTTTATTTCAGAATTTGTATACATATATTTCTTATTATTTTAATTAAATCCTATACATGCAAAAAATTTTAAATATAAAATAGCGTTTTTCCTAAAAAATTTTTAATAGATTTATTGCTTTAAATACATATGAAAGTGAACATTACTATTTACTTAGATCAGTTATACTGATATTTTCTTAATTATCGAAGGACCACCTGAAATGTAGATTGTTGCAAATAAGTTGGAAAATCGATGAGGCAATTGAGTATTAATTTAATTCAAGTATTATTGAATTTTTTCTTGGAGTAATCTCATAAATTCTATTAGTAAACAACTTTCATAACGCTTACTCATTATTTTTCGATTGCCGTTATTTACTCACTTGCTCATTTACCATAGATACCTATTCGATTATTTCTAGTTCTTTCTTAGAATTGATATAATTTGATCGATATTATTTTAGAGAGAATATTTTTTGTTTTATAATATAAAATATAAAAATGAAATCTAAAATACTAGTCTTCGGTAATTAATATTATTGTTAATATAACTATCTATGTATTTAACCAAAATTATTTGAAACTATTTAATAGCTTCTTTACATATTATATAAAAATGTATATTTTCCAATGATTCTAAGTCTACTTATTTATCACATTAAATGAAATAATTTTATATAAATAATAAATAATATAATTTCATACAATACTAAACATTGAAGTTTCTATTATGAATAAATAAAATGATAAAATTACGTATATATTAATATGTAATTTAAAAAAATAAGCGTATCGAAAATATATTCTTAAAATTTTAATTATGAATAAAAGATCGATGTACATTAGAAAATTTAATAATAAAATATCAATAATATTATGGAATTATTTGTATTAAATTTTATTTAATTTATTTTATATTATATATAATTTACACCTTTTATAAACATGTATATAAATTTTGTTTATGAAACAAAAATATATTTTTTCACTATTACAGTGACACAGAACATGTGTAAATAAATTCACTTATAAGGGATGAATAAGTAAAAAAAGATAGTTGAACTCAAACTGCAATAATTGAGGTCAATCAGATAGATCAACGCATGATTTTTAATAGTCTGGATAGATATGTCAAAAAAAATTGATGAATGTAGAAACGATTACAATAAATTCAGAGATTATTTCTGGAAATACTTCTTCTATCCATATTGATCGATATTTAACAGAGAATTAAAAAATATGCGAGATAGCAACAAAAAGTAAAAGAAAAGATATTTTTCTGTCCCTGATAATTCTTATCATAATAAATAACAACGTGTGAATTTTATTTACTTTCATATTTAAAGTGTCTAAACAAAACGAGGAAACAGGAGAAGCTTGTTTAAGATCTTGAAATTAAGAAAACTAATCATTAAAATAATTAAGACTTCGTGATACAATAGAATACTTAGAAGAGAAGCTAAAGCACACCTTAGCTCCTGTGAAAAAGTAACGATTACCTTTCATCAAAAACCTAAATTTAAGGCATCGATAATCCGTTATAATATATTCAAGTATTTAGTAAAGTAGTGATTTTATTACCGGCGATAACAACTATGCAGATATTTACAATAAATTGATGGATAAAAAGATAAAAGGCTTCGTATTAAATTTTATAAATATCACCACTATAAGAAATTTTATTCGAAATAAATTCACAATAAATATATTTAACTTGAATAAATGTAAGACTTTAAAAATAAGATATATCGGTAATATATAAAGAACAACTAATACTACTTACAATAAGTTCAATGAACTTTAAAAATTTAGTATTAAAAAATTATTCATCGATAGCTTTCCTAATTTTCTTTTTTAATTATCAATTTTTTTAAAAGATGTATAGATTTAATTCTTCAATCAAACCATTCAATTAAATTATGCAAAAGTATTAAATTATTGACACATTACGTACCATAAACTATAATATATAAAATCAATTACTTTTATTAAATACATTACGTAAAAACTACATTTTTTATAGTGTACTTTATAATTTTTGAAACATAAATTTTAATTATTTTAAAATTTTCTGTAAATGAATTAAATGCAAATGTTAAAAAAATTATAACTAACGATATGCTATGCGAATTCCTTCTAAAAAAACATATCAAAGAAAACTCAGAGTATACTAACATTGAATTTCAATAATGTTATATTAACTATGATATTTATCTGAGAAAAAAGATTTAAATCTCAATAAAGAGATGCACAATTCTTATATATTTAAAGAATAAATATAATTAATATATCGTTCTGAGATAAAAAAAGATTTCATTACTATTTGAGTTTGAAGAAACTTGGTGTTAGTTTAGATAACGAAAAAAATACATCATAATATACATTACTTCCTATAAGAATTTAATAATTAAATTACTTAATAATTACTTAAAAACATTTTTTTTAGAATAACCGAAAAAAAATTATTAATGTGAATACGAATTATAAGAATGCATCTATATTCTAAAAAATTAAACAAAAAATTGTCCGAGTTCTTAATATTACATTAGCTTTTTCACAGAGCAGCTTTTAACAAAATTAACTTTGATTTATTTGCCAATAAATCAATAAATTTTTTAAGATTACATTAATTTGTATTTCGTTAAATAGTTACCAAGTGATTTTAATATCTATAACAATAGTGTTTAGATAGCATTGAAAAATACGAGAAGTATGTTTACATGACGCGAAAGTCTGTTCTCGCACTACGTATTTATCATACCGCGCAGAACATATACTAAACAACGAAAAGCAAACGACATAAGTTTCACAAACTTTCATGAATTCAGAAACTCATGAACTCGCTTATTTATTTGTCATAGCGTAATAAGATACCTATGCAGATATCATCTTGATAGGAAGTTTCGTTTAGTTTTCTCAAGTCCAAACAAAATTTGACACCTGCCTCGCAGCTACAAACAAAGGTTCGAGAAAAAAGCTCATCTTCAAGTCATTAATAGAATGAAAGTATAGTCACTAGCTACTTTTCTTACTATCGATTAAAAAAAGTGTAACCTACTCTGGTTGCTTTTATGGGCGTGTTTGTGCATTGTCCAGCGACTGATTTGTCCCGATAATAGAAGAGGGATCTCCCTTTGCGATAAAGAATACGATATCTACTTTAATACGGTAGACGAAGAAATTCTGATCTAACAAAAGCCTACCCCTCACTCCTCAAAAGCGTAGTGCAAGCCAGCAGGAAATGCTCGATGTAGCTCTTCCTATCGCGATAGATTCTTGTGATAAAGTTTTCTTTAGTGGGGCAATGCGTTTCTCAAGGGTATGAATGACATATTTATATTATTTTTATTCTAATAAATTAATCAGAAAATCTTTACTCTCCCATATATTTTAACTATGACAAAATACCAAAATTCTTTCCCCGTACACTTCTCGAAACAACCTATTTAAGGGCAACTACAGTCAAGCAATAGTTAAGCGATCAACTTTGCACCAAGGACATTGGTACGAGCAACGGATAGGGATAGAGACCCTACTACCCTTACAAAGCATGTAAAAGGCAGGGATTATCTACGAATCCTATGATGTAACGTATACCTTTAACTGCAACGTGAAATTACGTCGTCAGGCACTTCGTTAAAAACCGAAACTGTAACGGGAACCGTTCTAAACTTCAATATGAACATTGTTGACAGTAAAAGTTGAAATCGATCTCTAATTGTTTTATATTCTACGTATTTATAATTAAGAAAATTAAAAGAACAAAGGCTTCACTTAAATACTTTCAAATTTTTTCAAAAATTTTCAAAATATTTTATTTGACATACAAGTTAATAAAATATTTGTTATTACACATTTATAATAGAATATTGTGATACAGTAATCACAAGATAAAAATTTATTTGCATATAGCATAAATGTTTATAACACGAATTCATCACTTGAATCTGTCTTGAAGTATGATTTTTTGTAAATTAACTTTTATTTTCTTATAAGTAGATACGAAAATTATTTGTATAATTTAAAATCAAATACCTTAATATTACTTGTTTCCGAATATTCATTCTTTTATTTTTGTAAAAATATAATAATAATAAAAAATTATAGACATACTATAGTAGTTAAATTTTTAATTAATTTTGTATTTATTATGTCTGCTATAAAATTTATTTTTTATTTAATGTATTGAAATATATCATATTATATATAATACGTAACTTATTAATTGTTTAAGTCGAATTCAATATACTTTTTATACATATATATCTAAAAATATGCTTTTTATTATTTGCGTTACTCATTGTATTATATTTACATGTATCCTACTTTTCTTCAAATCATGTAGACTAATATACTATTCTTTTCCCGATAAATTGTATGTACTTCTAAAATTATGTCTTTACTACGTTTGTTTTATGAATCATTGCAAATTCAAATATATGTTTCATAATGTTGACCATTTTTTAAACTATTCCATGATTTTATCATTATATTTGATTATAGATCGTATATTGTAATAATATATACTAAAATTTTTTTAAAATATTATTCGACACTTTTGAGATATTCGGTAAGATATGGTTTTAAAAAAATTTTTTTTTATATTAGTAAACTTCTACCAAATAAACTAAGAAGATTTATGGTACTACTTTTTTTTTTATAAAATAAAATATTCTGAAAGGTAATTTTCAAGCTCTTTTCTAAAAGTCTTCTGTAAGAGCATCAAAGTATTATTTTTAACACTCAACGAATTTTGACGGTAAAAGTAAAATAATGGAATTATAAAAGATCTATTTATCTTTAATAAATATGTTTATATTATATATTGTTTTTATAATAAAACTATTGTATATTATCTGAAAAATTTTATGCCAAATTTATTTATAAATATAAATAATAATGGTTATAAATAAATTAATTACAATTTTTATAATAATTAAGAAATTTAATTAAATATATTTTCATTCAATAAGGTAATAAATATTTAAATTCAACTAATGCAAATTTTAAATGAAAGATATATTAATAAATTGCGTTATGGAACAAACTGTATAAAATATTTTATATATTTTATAATTATTAGTCGCTTATCTTCTAATAGATAAGTTATATTAATTTTAACTTTTAAGTACTTCATAATGATTTCAACTCAAGATGGCAATTTTTGATAAAGTATATTAAAAATATAGTTTTAGTTTAAATCAGGAAACTTTTAGAGTATATTAAAAAATATTGTTCATCCCGGCATATATTTCTATATTTAATTACCTATTAGTTTAATTAATTCTATTGTAAGTACATACTTATTTAGTATTACTGACCTGAATATACAAGATAATTGATCCCGATTCTACAGCATAAAAGTAAACCTCTAAAAATACCTATAAAAAAATTTCAAAACAATTACTAATATTTAATATTTTTGGAAAATAATTAAAAACACTGGATAAATTTAGAATTTAACTTACATCTTTAACAAAAAATCAATTATTTGTTAAATGTTGATTATCCATGATTTATTAAGATGTCTTTATACGATATCCAAATAAATTTATTTTACATAGTTTAATTTTAAGGTTGAAAAGGAAAGTTCTTTAAAAAAATATCCATCAAATTTTGACAATTGAAAATTGAAAGGTTTTGTTGAAGCTCTTAAAATTCATTGATATTTAAACTCATGAAAAAAAGACCGCTAAAGGATAAAAAAGTCTTTGAAAACATCTTTGAAAACATGTGATTCGAGTGATAAACGACGAAGGACTGAGGACTGGTTGTTGGGCGCGCACTCGACGAGGTTAATTACCGGCAACCGTTGTCCTAGCACCTATTTCTTTTTGTCGGCATTAATCAGACAGTAATCCGAAAAAGAGTGAGATAAGGAAAGGGAAGGAAAGGGAAAAGAAAGACGGAATGATAAAAAAGTACGACGATGAAGATATTGCGCAGGCGTCTGGCGACTGGCGGTCGGCGCTCGACGCCCTGGCCAGGCTCGATCTCTGTCCCTCGCTCGGTCGGTCTCTCGCTCGCCCCTTCGGTTGATCTGCGTGCAATAGGTGCCGTCGCGACGCCGTCGAGCAAACGAAAGCATCGCCCCGGCAGTGTTCGCTGTTCTCCCGCCTCTCGCGGCGGTGCTTTGCTCGTGTTCTCGGGCTCGTCCTTGGCATTCCACCCGGTTGCATCGTCGCGTGCGAGCGTCCCGAGCTTCGATCCTCCGTTCGATCGCCCTCGACTCGATCCTTGCAGCCTGTTGCATACGCGCAGTGAGTGCGTATCCGTGCACGCGTGTGTGTGACACGCGCCATGCGGTCACGGCGCACAACTTGGAGAACCAACGACGATCGGAGGAGATCGAGCCCCGTGTTTTCGACCGGTTCGCACTTGAACCAGTGAGGTAAATATGAATAATATACCAGATCTTTCTTTCTCTCCACGATTTAACGAGTTTCCGTTACTTCTGTTCTTGCCTCTTTATCCGTGTCCACGTGCAACAACTCCTGGGTACGTCCTTTCATCCGTCGCAACTGTCCTCTTTTTGCATACATTCAACAACCATACATTTTGCAAATTATTTCTTTCTTGAGAATGTATAAATACTTGTATTGCCCACCCATCCATCTTTGTACTTTCGTGCATACTCTTTTACCGATTCGTGATCGTACATTGTAATTAGTTGTATTGTAATAATAACGCTACTTATAATGTTATTTATTTTGCCTCTTACGAAAGAAAAAAGTATTTGCGTATTCAACTGAAGTTAGCAGTAGCTTTTAAACAAAAAGAAAAGTAATACCGAGATAAAATCATGAGCGAGAATTTTGTCTCTGCAATCCATAACAATTTTCGTATAGAGTAAAAGAGAAAAAATCGAGAAACAGCAAAAACTAAGATTTTTTTATTTATTGCGGTTTTATTTAGTAAGAATATTATTTCTCTATCAATGAATTTAAGTTGATTACCATCCTCGGTTTAACTTTTCGAGTGAGGAAAGCTTTTCAGGCAGATTTCAGCATTGATCCCAGATCATTGCTTTACTACAGTACGCATGAATAAGATAACCGTGACTGCTTTTCAGAAACTATATCCGAATAGAATATCAGTGGCATGGAAAAAATCGAAAGTTTTTCTTGGTCGGATTCGTTTTTGGAAAAGCCAGTTCTGAAGAAAATTTAGTAGCAAAGTTATTTTATTGCAAAATTGTTAAAAATTAAATATTGAGGCTACATTTAGTGACTTATTTTATGCTTATAGTATATATTATAAAAATATTTCGATATTTAAATTAATAAATCTAATTTAAGTTTATTAAGATATTTACAATATTCATCTAATAATTATTATAAAAATTATATTTAAAGTGAAATAAAAAAATAAAAAAATAATTCTTCCTTTATACATATTTCTTTAATGATCTCTACGTTTAATATTATTCACAATATAAAAACTCATGATAGACAATAATATAAAAGTTTGGGTGCACTTAAAAAAATTTTTTTCTGAAAAAATCCAATTTTTATACTTAGAATTTAATATTAAGTATGAACAAATTAACTCATTGAATTATTCTAATAAACTTTTTTTCAACTATAAATCATCTTGTGTTTTTATGAAAACCTATAGAACCATTTAAAAACGATTTCTATATAAAATCTATTGCATACTCCAAAGATATTTAGAAAGTATGAGAACAGTTTTTGTATTTATTTCGTGTATAATACGTCACGCTTGTATAAAATCAGATCAAAAGTTTATTGTTCTCTTTATCGCATAAACCATATTTTATTTATTTGATAGTAAGAAAAATAGTAACAAAAACTAAAATAAAATCAGCTATTATCATAAATAGTTGATATAACTTCTATATATTATATGAGAAGTAAATAAGTTTGAAACAAAAATAAAATAATAAATTCAGTTACATTTTACCTTTTGTAAATAGAGACTAAAATTAACTTCTTGAATTATGACTAGTAAATTTTTAAAATCAATTAATTTATTATATTTCAGTGCGGTAGAATTTATATTATGTAAATTATAAATAATATCTATTATTTCTCCTGATTTTACTCGCATTCGTTCAGACTATATAAATCATGAATTTGATGATGATGTAGGGATAGAAAAGACTTATATGATTAGTTCGTATTTTGCTGAGATGTATATATAAGAGCTATGTTGGAGAAGAAAAATGAGTAACAGAAGTGAAAAAATCGGCAAATAAAAAAGGAAAACAAAATTTTCATTTTAATCTTTATAAATTTGAATAGTATCACAATTTAAGATATTTAAATTTTGTATATAAATCATAAATCTTATCGTTTGCAAGCATTAATTAACATGTAACTATTATTCAAAAAGTTTTAAAATGACTATCAAGAACATTACAGTTTATATATTTTTCTAGCAGACATGTATTGAGTTGGTGAGAAATATAATATACTTCAAATATTCATGTAAAAAAGGATTAAATTTTTTAAATAAAATTATATATACTACATATCGGTATCTTTGTTAAATTTAAAAAATTTATTTTGAATTTATATACATTAGAGAATACAACAAGCAATAAAATTTTCATACTTCACTGAGTATTATCATAATTAAATCATAAAATAATACGGAAAAGTCTCAGTTATAGTAAAAAATGAAAAAATATGTATATTCTAGAAAAAATGCAGAAGATTTAATATTTTCCCAAAGGTTAAATGAAAAATTGAAAATAAATAAATATAAATTTATAAAAAGAAATCTTATATATACAAAAAAATTTGTAAATAGAAAAATTATATCCTAGTAAATGTACGATACATCAAACAGAGAAATAGAATTATTAGTGTACATATAATTATAAATTGAAAATTTAATACAAATAATTTTTTTAGTAATTTTAAATTTATCCGCAATGAACTTAAAAATAAGCGAAAGAATTTATGAGTTATTCGATAGTATCATAATTATATAATAGTAAAGTATATATGTATATGTATAAATAGTATCGATTATAACCTTCACTTTTATAAGTATTCTAAAATAATAATACATTTGAGTTTTTCAAACTTATAATAGTTGAATTATATTATCTAATATTATAATACACAAATAAATTGAATTATTAATTACGCTTAGTATTTACTACAGATAGTAATATATTCACACAAATTTTTCTATTAATATGGTATTTTTAAGGTTTTTTTATACCCTTTAACATTATTTTTCATCATGATTATTAATTTCATTTAAAATTCTTGAATAACACTTATATAAATATTTTTATATAAAAATGTATAAATATTACTTCAACAATGTAAAAAAATAATATTTTTTAATATGGAATATTAAAAAATTTAACTATATTTATAATTATATATTTTTTCAATGTAGACTTATTTGTCTATTCAACAAAGTATATAAATTTGATTAAATTTATCAATATAAAAGAAAGCAATAGATAAAACGATAATTTTTAATCATTCAAAAGTACATTTAAGATTTAGAATTAAAATGTATATTTTTATTAAAATTTAAAGGTATTCAATAAATTTCAAATTATGTTCTGAAAAATTGAAAAATTAAATGATATTCTTTCTAATAATATAAAATCATTTGGAAATTAAATTATTTGAAAATATTTTCATATTTCATATCATAAAATATTTTCATACATTAAAATCGCATATCAAATTACACATACTTATTCGTGATTCGTCACATATTTATTATATGAATAAATATATATATATATATATGTATTAACTTTATATTTTACTTTCAGGAACAATATTTACATATAAAGATTTTAGAGATTTATATTTATGCATGTAAAGTCTATGTATTAAAATATACCAAAATTATACAAATTTATATGTGATTTATTATATTCGTGAGATTAAATACATAAAAATCCTCAGAAATTTACAAATTTCTATTTTAAAATTGATATTTTTTACAAATTTGATAAGGTCTTTTAGAGCATGAAATTGATATAAAACTCTTTATAATACGGTCGATAAACAGTGTCAGAGTGTCAGATAGTAAGTTATAAAACAATACTTTTAGCTACTTATTTAAATAATTAAATCATCAATATAATTATTTATGACAAATTTATTATATTTACGAAGAAAAAACTAATTATATAATGATTTAATACCATTAATTTTAAACTGTAGATATAATTCTTTAAAAGTAATAAAAAAAATTTAATCTATATATATTTAAATATTTATATGATAAAAATAAATAGATAGTTTTATATAACAAATATATTTAACTACAGATTTCTTAATTACTTTTATTTTTAATATTATCATTAAGATTATATAAAATAAAAGTTAATTTACTAACATATTTGTATAATGATTGGATAAAATAGTTCATTAGAAATCAATTAAAAATTATAAAATAGGTTAGCACAATGTTTTTAAAAAGTAGCTTTACATTCAAATTCATATTTTTGTTTCAAAAATTTATTCATTTGTTCGGTATTAGAATAATTTATTTATGTTCATTATTAGAACTATATGTATAGACTAAAATTAAATGAAATTGAAAGCTATCTAATGCTTTAACCAAAGATTACCTTTAATAGATCAGAAGAATATTAAGAAACAAATTAAAAATTAAAAATTAATACTGTGTTATACATAAAATGATAAATTGTGATCCAAAATCTTACATCGATTTTCTAATAAATATGATAGAGTGTATATAAACGTATATATTGATATATTATGCATTTCGATTCAACAGAAAAAGATTATTATTAAAGTAAATTGCATAAGATTATATAAATTAGTAAAAGTATTCTTTATAGTTATATTTACAATTACCCAAATAATGACTTTCTTAATTTAAGAAAAATTACATTCTAATTTTTTAAATAAGTTTATTATATTTTATAGCTACTTTGATAATACATGAACTATACTCATTCTATAATTTATGATTCTTAAACGAATTTGAATAATTTTTTTAATTTTCAGAAATATTTTAATTTATATATAAAGCTTGAAATCTAATAATTAAAATTTATAGGATAACACAGATAATATATTTACTTATTTATTTCTACCTATCTGTTGAATTTTACTAGATAATATATTTAAAAAATATTATTCGAAGAAACACTATTTCGTGTATATACATTTAAGAGTGTATGTTATTAAATAAACTAAAATACTCAAAAGTATTATTTAATACACTCATATAATTTAAAAATTTTTGGTTTTGCAAAGCTTTTGAGAATTCTGAAAAGTATCTTCAAAGATAAAATGACTATTTATATTACACGCTTTAAAAATTAAATTTTCTAATATATTTAATTTTGCCAATATATACATTTAAAATCTATATAAATTCTAGTTTAAATATATAAATATTTATATATTAATTTTTAACTAAAAAATAGTATTTAATTCTGTTATATATATATGTTTTTTATTAATTTATTCATAATTTTCTTTTTTAGCTAATATATAAGTAAAATACGATATTATTTCTCAATGTAATTATTATTATCAAAATCATGTAATTAATTATTTATAAATATTATATAAGTTATTATAGCTTATTTTCAATAAATATTTATGTTCTAAGAAAATTCTTTTAACCTATTTACATAGTTCAATTTATTTATCTTTTGATTGTTTTCGATAATAATATATTATGTATATTATGTACATTTAATGTAAAATTATAATAATTATTATTCAATGAAATTTAAAAAGCAATATTTAAAATTTTATATAATTATTTTCAAAGTACTCATGTTTTACATATAACAAAACTGATTTTAATTAAAATTTAATTAATTGTATTTTATTTGTTTCGTGTTATCAGATTCTTAATATATGTTAGTAATACAATAATTTATTTTTTGTTATAATATTTTATAAATTTTCTGTTTCACCAGGTAAAATTTTATGAGAAAATAAAAATTGTTATAATGTAAACCTATATCTTTTTATTTTTTTAGGTAAATAACATTTACCAAACAATAAACCTAATTTAAATTTTCTGGAACTATTAATCTAAGAAATATATATGTATATATAAATTAATTTATTTTATATATTTAAGTAACTAACAAGTAAGAATGATTATAAATAGATCCTGATAATATTTATTCGAATCTATTCACTTAATTAATTTTATATAAATAATACAATTTTAAAGGACATGAAATAATTTTTTTTAACAATTAAATCAACATTATATTGTATAAATATTAATCATTAAATTAGATTATGTTTACAGCTGTTAATTGATCGATACTGCTAAATAAGAATTATATTTTTAATAACGTGTATAATGATGCATTTTCAAGTTTATATTTTAACTTTTCTAGATACTTATATAATATCTTATTATAAGGAAAAAAATTATATTTGTCAGAATAGCTATTTTGAATTTTTAAAAATGGTTACATTTTTTAATTAAAACAAATTATCGTTAATATTTAAGAAAATATCTTATACAGCTCATTAAACTTTTGTAAAATATGAATAGTTTGGAAACTTTATATTCTTACGAAATAAATTAGCATAGACATATCTGACTTTCCGTATGAATTTTTAGATATTCAGCGACTGGTCTGCTATATGCCGAATATTCATGAACTCAATTTTGTTTATCTATGCTAATGTTTTATAGATATATTTTTCAACTAAAAAATTTTTCTACTTATAGATCAATACATTTCTCGTATATATTTATAGTTTTATGAATAAGTATTTCACTAAAATTCTGTACACGTCTTTTATAAAATCATATAAGTCTTTACATGTTAGAAGAGAGTATTTTGAAGAAATACAAGCAAGTGTAATTTCTTTATTAAATACTAAGTAAATTATATTGAAAACTATCTCTATATTTTCGACACATCAAATTTTTTCACTTATACCTAGCTAGAAATATTTACTATCCATTTATAGATCGGATATTGAACACATTTTTAAGATTTTTTACAAAGTTCAAATTGCTTCGTACTTTTTTTTATATTTTCTAATTCTGAATAAAGTTTATAAATATAAAATTATGAGAATTATTAACTAAATAGCAATTTTGGAGCGAAGATCTCTTTCATATTTTGTAAATTTATACTATTATTTTATTTTAATATTTATTTTTATTTTTAAAAATATTTTATTTTAGCTATTTGTAAACTAAAACAGTATATAGTATATTCTACATATAAAAATTTGATATATTTTCTATGTGAAATATTCAATTTCGATTTGTCTTTTTTTTATTAATTTATTTACTTCTCACTCAATTGACCGTTCTTCATTATTGCCTCTCTTGATTGACGATAGTCTAACAAACTCATGATTCAGCTGTCCTACATGACTTGAATGATAGTTCTTTTACAACTTAATTTAACAGTGGTTGTTCGTTGATTTTGCGGTAGAATTTTGATAACTCTGTTACTTCAAGTTTGAAAAACAAATATTAATGCTCAAAATAAGTTTTTTCTGTTTCTAAATGAATATTAGTTTATATATAATCCATGTTGTCTTATAGAATTTAATCTTTTATATTCTTTTATTTCTATATATTTCATATGTAATTAATAGTGAAGTTTTAGTAAATAGAATAATTCAATTTTTAATAAATGTACAGGTATTATAAAAATAATACTTATAATATTTAAAAATATTTATACATATTTAATTTTATAACAAATATATTGAAAAACATGAAAATACTTCTTACTTAATATTAAATTATGAATTATATACACAGAAACCTATTTTGAACATTTTTGAAAGAGATAATTAAAAGGTATTACAAGATACATATTAAATTTTGATATGATATATTACAAGATATTTAGTAACTACTTAAATATAGGCAATTAAAACCCTAGATTAAAAGTAGAGTGATAAATAGTTAGATTCTAACTTGTAATCAAAGCAAGATATTTATTTTGATCAGATTTTGATTTCTAGTCTTAAAATTATTTTATAATACAATATAATTATATTATGAAAATGCAAAATCAAAGCCATTTCTAGTTACATAAACGCAGTAAATACTAAATATAAATCTTAATTAAATTCAAAATTTATTAGATATTTATCATATATTTATAATATTCAATATTTATTTTGAAAACTTTGTTTTGAAAATAAATAATCTTTTTGATGAATGATCCAAATAAAATAGACTCCAATGAACATAATATATCTTCATAATCTTATTACATATAGATTTAATTAAATTATGAAGTGAAAATAAAATATTCATAAATACACAAGTAATCTATATTTATTATTTGTGTGATAATCTTGTTTAAATTAAATTGAATATGAAACAAATTTCGTATAACAAATATTTTGTTGTATTTTTCAACACACATTTTAACTCTATTTTTTTTTTAATTTGTATCATAGAGAATATTTGTTTATGTTAATATATCGTATTCACCAACGTATTATTATATTGTTTTATTTTTTGTATATTGTTTTGTATTAAAATTTCTATTCTTTGTGGTTACTTATCTTATTTTTTCATCTTATTACATACTTTTAACAAAGCAACTTTGTTTTCCGTCTTAATTTTCTGTCCTACCTTGTTAGAGAATTTAATTAAAGTTTGTGAGATGCACACGAAAACGACTTATATGAACAGCAGCTTTTTATAAAAACATATTACTTGTTTTTATGATATTAATTTTGAAAAATATAATATTGTTTGAATATCGCATAGATTTCTAGTAATTCATTTACTATTTGTATACATAAAAAATTGAGTATTATAACTTATCCTAACAATTTCAAACAAAAATATGAAATTATCAATGACTGAATTATTCTTATTTAAATATATTTTAAAATTATGTATGTTTTTACTAAAGTTAAAAACTAAAGTTTTATTATTATATTTTTACACATTAATAAATGAATTAAACTATAGAAATTAGTAACAACATATTAATTAAAATTAATATTAATAAAAACAGTTAAAAATAAGTTTATTTAACTTTTTTTAAAAATTATAATTACTGAAAGATACAATTCTATTCTTAGAATTTATATATTGTTTTTATAAAAAACTATATTTACGAAAATAAATTTTAACATTATTTTGATACATTATATCAAAATATTTTTATAATAAATTGTATAAAATTTAGAGCAATACTATATTTAGAGATATTATTTTAACATATAAACATTTTTATGATATTTTAAAATGAATAATATATGTATGAAATTATTAAATTAAATTAAACATATAAAATAACACTAAAGACTGATAATAGAATTATAATTGTAATAAAATTAAAAATTAATTATTTAATAATTTATTTTGAAATTTCTTTAAATAAATTATATTTATTCATGCTTTTTTCTTCTTTTTTAAGTTTTGAATATAAATAGATCTAAAAATTGTATTGTTATAATAATTAGAAATCATTAATCAATTTATAATTTTTTCTTATCTTTTATATTTTCATAGCTCATAATTTATCTTATTAAAATTAAAAAAAATAATAATAAGTAATTTAGAGATTATAGAAGCTATTAATTACTTTTTTTGTTTTATATTCATGTATATATATATATATTATATATATATATATATATAAAGGAAATTATATTTATAAAAATAATATTAAAGACTTATCATAGTATTATTTCTTAAGTATTTATACAATTTGTAATTATTATAGATAAAATTATTATACCTACGAAAATAAAGTATATATTATATAGTAATGAAACTAAAATGTAAAATCCTTATGTAAGCTATAAACCATATATGGTTTAGTTTAAGTTTTTTAATTATTCTTTTATATTATATCTTTTATATTATATCTATCTTTTTTATTATAGCTATTATAAATCATACTTATTTCGTATAAAATAATTAATATTTAATTTGAGTGTAAAATTTGCTCAATAATTATATCAAGATGTAAAGCTTATTACTTTTTTTTGAATCAGTAATTTTTTCATGTTGATTGATATTTAAAAATCGGCGATTTATTACTCAATTAAACAACTGCACTTTGAAAATATTCTTCATCTACCAATATATATCAAAGTATAGAATGTTTAAGAATAATCATATGTTATCAAGTTTATATGTTCATATATAATGTAGAATTAATAACTGAAAAATATTAAATAACATTTAAAATTATAAAAGATATGACGGTATTTTAAAAGGGGTTGATCATCGTTAGTTGTAGTATTCGAATCGCACGTATTTAATCCAAAGAATATAAGGAAAAAGGTCGGACATGATTTCTGGTTTTTCGTAACCATCGAAAACTAGTGAAAATCTACGTGCTCGAATGGAAAAAAACTTCTGGATTTAGAAACTAAATCGGGAAAAGAAAGGGAAAGAAATTAAGGAGGTCGCTCATTGACTTGTGTTCCTCCTTGGAAACCGCGAGTCGGTGCGTGAGATAATGGACGCCATGCATCGATATCTAAATGGTAGTTGATTACATTTCCCGTGACTTTTCCAGGCTTAATTACTGACCAAAGATCTCTTTCGTTATATCAGCGTTTTTCGAAGAAAATGCGGTAGTTGTCCGACCGAAGAATTTTTATTAATTAATTACTGAGGGGATTCATCAATATAATGTTATAGAACTACATGTTAGAATGTTTCGCAATTAGTAACTTTCTTCAAAAACTTATTCCAAATATTATAATCGCTTAATGAAGAAAATATATTAATATTCTTTTAAAAGTCTTTCATTAGAAATAAAAATATAAAGTATAAATATATAATTTATGAAATTCTATAAATTGAAGCAAATTTAATTGAGATTCTATGATTCATTTAAATTCATATAAATATTATATTGTTAATGACAAACTATTATAATTTTTTCCAAAAAATACGTATTATAAATATTGTTTTAAACGAAATTATTCGTAAGTTCAAAATATTAATTCAAAATATAATATTTATTTGATATTACATTTTCAATAAATGTTATAAAAATGTAGTAAAATATAATTTTTATATGTATCTGGAAATATAAACTGTATATTAAATTTTATATTAAATGAATTTTTACTATAATTTTTTAATTTTTAATTAATATTAGTTTTATTAATTAGTTTTTTATTATAAACTTTTTTTATTAAATAAATAAATAATGAAATTTCAATATAGTAGGATATTATTGTATTTGAAAACAGTCGTGCTAAAGTATGAATCTATATAGCTATCTTTTGATCGAGAAAACTTCATCTCAATTTGCTGTAATAGGGATAGGATGTCTATGTAATGTATTTGATTTGTTACATTCTACGTACACAAATGTAATAAAGTACATATATCTGTATATATCTCATTGCAGAATAACTCACCTATTTGAACATATTTTCTAGTGCAGAAAAAGTAACCATTCGGTTAAGATCAAAAATCGATTTCTCTGTTACGGTAAATTTCTGCGGTGCTGAACAATATTTAAAATAGATTTGATGTATATATATCGTTATAAAAAGAATTTTCAATACATCTAGATTTTTTTGATGATTTCGACATATAAAGTAAATAAATTCTTTTATATACTTTTTCGAATCGAAGTACATATAAAGTAATGTGGCCATTGGGAATTCATATATGAATCTCAAAAGGTGTTTGAATCGATGACGGGTTTATTTAATACATCATATTTCTTTTTTATATAATTCCATTGAAACAAGATATTTCTCGTATTTAATAAGTGTTTATTCTTAAGAAGATTTTATATTTGAGATTATATACATAAATGCTATTATTGTTTATGAAATTAATTTGAATTTTATAAACAAATCATTTATAAATACTACTTCAAACAATATTCTTAACCGATTATATTATAATTATTAAATATTATTTAAACTTAGATAGATAATAGAGTTAATTATATATAAATATTCTAGATTTAAATTGCTGTAAAAAATAATAATGTATAGAAATATTGAAATATAACATATAGATATATACTATTAGAAAATTATATAATATAGTGTTAACATGTAAACGATGAACTAAGATAACATAATTGCGTATCGATGTTTTACATTTTAATTGCAAACTCATCATTGGGCCAAACTTATAATTTATCATGTATAATGTTTCTTAATTTTTATAAAATTAAAAAAAATATGAAAAAATTTTGAACAATACTAAATAGTCTTCAATCTAATATTTCATTTTTATTTACCTAATAACCTACTAAATACTTTTATTAATATTGAAAATTTTTATAAATTAATTGATTAAATAAAATAATTTATATTATATATATATATTTTTTTTTAATATCAATCTGCAAATCATAAAAAAAATTGTATAATTGATAATTAATTTTATTATACTTACCTAATATATGCTCTATTATAGTTCTGTATTTAGTTCTTTTTTAAAAATTTATAATTATTAATATAAAATCATTACTTTTTTATGAACAGAATTAAAAACTTCTCCATTTTCGAGAAATAACTTTAATAAAATAATTGATTAATTTTTTTAATATTTTCATGTATTATCCCAAATACATCTAAAAGAAATTTTAATTAATTTCGATAGATTTCAGTATTAACTTCGAGTAAATTTTATTTTTTCTTTAAAATTACATTTGAGAAACTCAAAAAAATAAATAGATAAAAATGATCAATGCTGTAATTATTTAAATGTTGTTAATTAAAAAAAATATGAACATAATAATAATATATTATATTCTCTTTTTATGTTATGCAAATCTCATAAAAATATAGCAAAAAAAATTTTAAGTTATTAAGTATTAATGTAAAAATAGTTGTAAATATATATATATATATATATATAGTATATTAATTTATTTTTATATAAAGCATTGAATTGTTTTTATTGTTTAGAGCAATAGTTATAAAATAATATAAATAATTAAATAAAAAATAAATATTATATTTACTGATAAATATAACTACAAACTATGCAATGTGTAAAAATTAAAAATTTGAAACTATAAAATATATTTCAATAGTATTCAAATTGAAAGTTAATTAGCATTGAATAAGTTTTCTTGTTTATTAGAAATTTTTTTCGTTTTAGAAACTATATAAAATTTTTAACACGAGTTAAATAATAATTAATCATCAAAGTTATACAAATTTATATTTTATTATTTCAATACAGTTTTTATGTAGGTAAATTGAAAATATTTATACGTAAAATCGAGTATAATAAATAGCAAAAGTTTGCCCAAAATAATAAGAATTTTTTACTACGTTTAGTATTGGGTAGTAACTGTTATAGGGCGAATTGAGTGACAGCAATGAATAGGGAATGAAGGGAGTCATTCAGGAGGGATACGCATATTCACGAAGTTGGTCTTATATGGGAAAAAATCCCAATAGGGTCGAAATACTGTACAAGAATGTGGGAGGAACTTACCAGAGGCTTTAGGAGAGAAATCTACCCAGAAGTCTCGATCAAATCTACTGTGATAAACATGATATGCTGCGTTCTAAAAGGGATGCAAGGAACGAGTGAGATAGAGGAAATCATTTAAATGCAATTTTTATCTCGATATAAGACTGAAAATAGATCTTTACCTATTTTATTGAGGGCGACTGAGCAAAATATATATAATTGCGTATCAGTCAATTGATAGAAGCGTACAAGCAAAAAATTCTCGTAACGTAAAGAATCAAATAAGTGCATTACACTCAAATCAAAATATTTAAAATTTTTAAATATTGATATACATTGTTTTATAAGAACAATTAATAATTACCTAATAATATCAATTGAATTAACTAGTTTCAAACAAATTTATAAGAAGAACAAATCATAATCTTATTTTATAAACAAAATTATATCTATTGTAGAATATTCCAATTTACTACGCAATTTACATATCGGATAAAACAATTAATATATAATTTATATACTACTAATTTTTTGTTTCTTTCTTTTAAATTTAAATTGTATTCCTATCTATTTAATATGTTTAAGAAAGTCTTCATCCAACTATATTGTAAAAAAAATAATAAATAAAAAAAATAAGATAAAAGACAAATTCATTAATTAAAAAATAGATATTTTTTAATACAAAAATATTTATAAATGATTATTCTTAATTTAATAATAAAAATAAATATAAATTCAATAAAATTTGTTTTGATAAATGTGTAAATATTGCATTATAAATAGTCGATTTAAAGCTTAGGAAAAGATTGAAAATGATACAAAATAAATATAAATAATTTTACTCATTATATTATAATATTTTAATATATACTAGTTTAATTAAATACTAAAGTTCGTTAATTCTTTATAGTAACATAAATAAATGAATTATAAAATATTATGAAAATAGAGTTAAAGTATTACATGGAAGAGGTTCATGGCAATCCATTAAATATTTACATAATATAACGCTGAAAAATCATAAATATTTAAATTAATAGTCTTCATTTTCACTAAAAAAACAATTAAAAATTAATTTATGATTCAGATAATAATAATTGGATCGAAAAATATTATTTATAGGTTTCTCAAGGATTTCATTATATCAATTTATAAAAACTTGTCTTATTATGTGTTGGATAATTGATAAAAATAGCTAACTTACGTTATAGAATGTAATTAATTTTATAATTTATGATTTTAAAAAAATTATTATATTTATTTGTTTATAATATATTCAAAATATTTATTTAACATTTTATTATGTTTTTAAATTATGTTTTATATAACAATTTTAATATAAATAGATTTTTTTAAATATTTTAAACCAAACGAGTTTTGATTGAAAATAATAAAAAACAAAAATATTAATAACTGCATTATTTGAAAAGAAGCTTCATATTAAATATATAAAAAGCCTCTTACATTCAATATATAAGTACAAGTATTAGAATCTTGTGGAAATTTCCGATTCTTAATTTCACTTTGTAGGATTCCTTTAACTAATCAATTCTTATACGTCTGGAACATAGCTGGAAAAAAACCGTTAGAGTTCTTGTAGCTCAGTCAATACTACACTTATTACAAAAATAATTATTTTCCAAAATAGAAATTGAATAAAAAAAATATTAATAGAAATTAATTAAATATAAAAACAATAAGAAAATAAATACTATAATAAAAAATTGTAAATGAATATCAAGTGAAAATTGAGTGAAGGCGTATAAATAACATTAGATAATATTTTTTTCAATTCATTGAAAATAGACTTTTCTGAAATACTTTTATTAAAAACCAAATATAAAATTTATTATGTTTTAAAAACAAAAATTAAAATTAAATGATTGAAATATATATTATATAGTTTATTGGTGGTATGATATTTATGAATTTTGCTCTACAATTATAATGATATAAAAAAAACTATATTAATATTCAATGTTATTATGAGTCAATTTAAATTACTATTTATTTTCTAAATATTCTTTGCAGTTTTTGAAAACACCGTATGAATCTAAGTATAAATATATTTTTACTATTCAAATGATACTACTAAATTAAGATATTTGGTAAAATAAGAAATGTATAGAAAAAGTATATATTTATTTGTTTTAAATGTTTTCATATTAATTTTTTATAAATTACATTATTCAAATGAAATAATTTTAAATAATTATAGTATATCTATATAAAATAGTTTACACTTGTAACAAACAATTTGTTGATTTCGAATCAGAAATTAATAAAATAATTGTAAAATATTCAGATTTATACCGATATTAAAGTTATCCTATCAGATTGTTTACATAAGCTCCTTATCTTTAGTAATAAAATTTCTAATATATTGTCAGTTTTGACTTTTTTTGTTTAATCTTTTTAATTTAGCTGAACTTATTTTAATTCCTTTAAAATAAATTAATTTTTTGATTACAGAATTCAAAGGTAAAAATATTTTATCGTTTACAAATCTTATAAGTTGAATTATTTTTATAATCTTGATAAATAACCAGAATTCTTTAATTAAATTAAATGTTTCAGTGAATTTTTATAGTAATGCCGGAAATATAGGTATTTTTACATACATTTATCTGATTGTTCTTTTGATTTACATTATAGTGACAAGTTCTACATTATTTAGTAAAAGATTCACATAAATAACCAAAAACAATAAGTAATATAATTTTAATCAAATATTAATAAATTATATGATTATATAAAATAAAATTAACCTTAATAAATATTGAAATTACGAATGATAATCTTTATATGACGGATAATACTGTAAATTTTATTATATTTTTTAATCGAATAATTAAAAAAATTTATTAAAATAATTGAAAAAATCAAAAATTTTACAAAACATAAAGATAATATATAATGATAAATAAGATAAATACATACTGTAATTTAATTACTCAAATATTTTAAATATATAGTAAAATCAAAATACCGTATTGTAACAAAATTTTATTTCAAATTTATAAAATATAATTTTATAAAAAACATTAAAATTTTTGGATATAAACAGAATTTAGCAATACTTTGATATTAAAATTTAAAAATAAAGTAACTTCTATTTCAAAATGTATTTTTTACCGTCATGAGTATATATGATAAGGATATCTTCAGAACATTAAATAATAAGGATTAGATCATTAAAATATAAGTTGAAAATAAATGTATATAAGTATTATTAATTTTGAAATTATTACATATCTCAAAAAACCTTGCCCTAGTAGAGAATAACATAATGCAGAAAGAAATTTATTATTTGCTTGAAGTGAAGATAGATATGAATATAAAATTGGAAATAAGACGTGTAATCAATTCATATAAGTACGTGTTATAAATAGATAAAAAAAGACAGATATGGAAAGATACAGACAATGAAAAAAATTGATATAATGTAAAAAAATGACATGCAGAAATACAGAATAAGAAACAGAAAATTATAAGAAAAATAACTCAAAAATAAAAATGAAAAAAACAAATAGAAAAAATAAATCAAATGTATATCCTTCAATATAATATGAATGTTTTTGAAATGAAATGAGAGTGAATATAAAACACAGTATTAGTGATCTTTATATTGCTTTATTATTTACTATTATTAAAGGCAATATTTTGATTCGTAAATTATCAAATATTAGTATTAATTATTCATTTCCCAAAACAGTTAAAATTGAACTTACATAAATAGAAAATTATTTAAAAAATTATTCTAATTATCAATTCAAAAACTACAAACTATTTTCAACATAAATGTTTAATATATTATTATTCTTAATATATTCGTTTATATATATATATATATATATATATATATATTAGCATTACGTGAAAATTTATTTGATTTAAAAATAATTTAAATTATTATGAATTATGGTAAAATTTAAAAAATGTTATTCAATATTATTATTATTAATTTTAACGATTAAAGTACTTACTAGATTAAATTAGATTAGAAATGGTATTTTAGGAAAATTTTGATTACAGATATTCCTAAAGTACAGACTTAATTTTAACCCTGATAAATGAGCTTATATGAAAGTGCTGATAGCGGTTATGAAATAGAATTATTGAAATTATCGTTCATTTGTACTGTGATTTTTATATCTTTTATATGGTACATATGCAGCAGAATCTCGTCTAATCGGTCAAGTCTACAAGTACATCGACTCTTTACAAAATACTGACCCTAATGCCGTCGTTAAATCACTGAAAATTGATGGACGGTTCCTCAAGAAGTCTTAGAGCACGAGTAATCGCATTCAAAAATAAAAATTAGAGATGAAACCATTTATTATCAATGATCTTATCAATTAACTTTCGAGAAACCGTAACAGATCATTTATGAGAATATGCAATATTAAACCTTATTGAATTGTATAGCTGAAATCTATACAAAAAGTGCAATCACAAGTATCTGAAAAATACAGCACCTATTCTTCTTGTCGTTAATTAAGTGTTGTTACGAGCATTCACTTTTCTTAAGCTCAAAATTTCCGTTAAAAACTCAAACGTTGAGTAATTATAAAAATATCATACGTATTTATATTTATTTATAAGCTTTATCTATATATATATATATATATGTGTGTGTATAGAAGTACATATAAAGATTATGATGTATTAAATTTCTATTTATTATTTTTTAACGATAAATGGAGTTTATTATGCATAACTAATGATGTAATCCTATTCGATCTCTTGCAATTTAATCTACTAAACTATTCTTGGTATAACACGATTTTTAGTAATAATAATATATTTAGTATAATTACTAGGAATCAAATTGTAAATATTCTTTTACTCAGAAAAATCAAAATTTTTCTTTCATTTAATATTATTTATATATTTTAATTTATTTATTAATATTTTAATGTATTGGACAAGTAAATAAGACATTATTGTAAATATTTTGAAAGTAAAATTTAGTTTTACAAATTTATACTAAATTACTAGTACAATATATTATTAAAGTATTGGTTGAATCGAATCTTTTAAAACAACATGAACTGAATTTTGAAAGAAATAAAATGAAGTAATGAAATAAAATATTAGATTTTCGTGCAATATATAATATAGAAATAAAGGTGTTTTTTCATTACGTACGGAAAAGTGAAAGCATGGATACAGACGAAAACAAAACCGATATCGATATGTTAAAAAATGAGATAACAGCTACTGTCGGTATTTTATTGTCTATGTTTACGTTTTTGTGTGTTTCCTGGTTATCGTTGTTTCCGCACCCTCTTGAGGCTTAACATGTGCCATGACCCGCGTTAGGATACTACTACCTTCTTTTTATCTCTCGGTTTCCCTCTCTCTCTATCTCCCATCTCAAGTTTTTTCTCGTTTTCTTTATTCTTTCTTCACGATTTTTCTCATTCTTATTATCTGTTGCCTTTTTCTCAATTTTATCTCTTTGACCACTTATGCATTTTATTTTTATCTGTTTCATTCTTTTATAGTTTTATTATATATTTTTAAATTTATATGTGCACACTTTTTTCTCTATTTTTTTTTTCTTTTCATCAAACATCTATTGCATATTAACTATATAGTAATGATACTTGACTAAATTTACTTAATATTCAGTAATCATTTCTTTAATGAATTTAAACTGAAATCGATACTTCTTATACATATAAACTTACACAAGAGCTTTTCTTTCAATCGATATAAATTCACATTATTATTATCTATAATTTATCATCCCTTGAAAAGAATATCAATGATATATAAAGTTCAGATATGAATACAATTTTAATAACATTTTATTTCAAGTCTGCATGTAGTGTATTTGAAGATATTATTCTTTCCGATACTTGTTTTAAAAATTTATATATAAATATTTTATTTTTTCGGTAAATTTTATAAAAATGTATCATATACAATGTTAGTTATAAATATATTATTCCAATTGTCTTTGCATTCTGGTTTATATTTTGAATAGATATAATTATATTACGAATAAGTTTTTTTCAAATCTTTCATATCTATAGAATTCATTCTATATTCTATTATTTTTAAATTATTGAAAAGTATATCTTTTCAAATATCTGAAGCGGATACAAAATTACTATCAGTTTACATATTTTTATGGATTTTTATCAATTATATAATATTTATTTTGAACTTTATCAAAATAACATAATTTTTGATAAAACTATAGTACTAAACGGTCTAATATTTACAAGCTATAAATAATAACTTTTCTCAATCTATTAAGGAGGGGCTTTTATACTTTACCACTGAATCAGTTGCAACACACCCGTCGTAGGCAGTATCTACAAGCACGCACTCGTAAATTGCCGGTATTAATCACCTTTGTGATTGCATATGTGGTTTTGGAACCTATATCGAGAGTCGTAAAAACGGTACAAAGACAAAGTGATTCCACAAGAAACTTTAATTTTTAAAATAAAAGTGTGAATAACTGGCCAATCTTTTTATAATTTTCATTTATAATTTCAATATGTATATATTATAATAAAAGATAAATAAAAGAAAATTAAATAAATATATTTTTGCATGCCTAAAATAATGATAACTCTAAAATATAAGTAAAGTAATTAAAAAATTATCTTTATCGTTCCTTAAACACAATAATATTTATAATATATAAAATGCAGAAAAAAAATTTGTTTTCTAATATGCAATATAAAATAATAATAAATAAAAAAGTTTTATTTTATTTGTTTTATATGCATATCATCATTACTAATATTACTAGTTCATATTTATTATCTTTACTAATTTGTATATTTTATGGTTTAACTGATGGTACAATTTATTTTATTTTATTAAAATTAAGATATTTATATTTGCATATTTGTATAAAAATGTTTCCTTAATTATAAATTATATATTAAACTATATAAAAAAAATTTTCTTATATTAAACTTAGAAAACATTTTAAAACAATACTTTAAAAATAAAATAATATATAAGAACATCGTAAAAATATAATATAATTATATATATTAGTTTTTCTTATAAATCTAATAATTTGGTTAAATTGTATATTATAGATTTTGTATTCTTGCTTTATGTAGAAACATACATATTTAATAAACTCTGAATAATGTTGTAACAACTGATTGGACTACATGTAATTATAATGTGGGCATTCTGCATGAAATTTGACACATGCCAACTAACACGTCTCGTGAAATCTTATTGTTTAAACGCAATGATTCGCTTGAATCGATGAAGCTGAGTTAAATTTGCAATGATTAATCAGAAACTTAACACGCGCTTAAAGGTTCATTAAATACCAACTATAATGTCTTCATCCACTTACAGTGATTGATTCGCCACTGAATATTTGAACTAAATTCTATTTTAAAATTATATTGCATCCAATAAAAGACTTGATAAACACTATAATAAATATTTTATGACCTAAAAGTATTTAAGGAAAATTATCTTCTACTAGTCAAAAAGTTATTTTCATATTAAAATATTTTATAACAAAATGCATAATTCAAAAATTTGTTATCAATTTTAGAATTTTTTTTAAAATTCAATGTATTACGATATATTAATTTTATAGAAAACTTAAATACTTTTGACATAAGTCGGAAATTATTAAAAATTATGAACGAAACAACTTAATGTTGAAATGAAAATTTCAAGTTTACGAAAAAACTATTGTGTATTTATTTCTCTGTATGTAATAATATTATATATATCTATTCTAAAAACGTGTTGAAATGAAATGATTTACAAGCAGCAGTTTTTGTACTTGCAAGTATTAATATTTCGTACTATAATGAGTTTATAAAATTTATCTTTTAAATATATTTTTTTAATTTGTTAAATATGTATTCGATAAAATAATAATTTATATAAAAATTATAAATTTAATGTGATTTAAACATTTTTATATAGTATATTATTATATATAATTTTTTTTATAAACATGATTTTGCAATAATCATGTATAACTTATTTTAAACTAAAATCTTATTTCTTCTATTTACTGAATACTAAAATTTATAAATTATAAAAAAAATTATGTTATAATACCGAATAATCTACATAATTTAATTAAGTAAAAATATTAAAAATATTCTAATTCTATTTCTATACGTTTATTTTATTTAAAATTACTCATTTAAGTAGATTTTTTATTTATTTGAGGATACAATCTTTGTTTCTATAATCCTTATTTTTATAATATAATATTTTAATAATCTTGGGAAAAATTTTTTTTACGAAATTTGAATATCTATTTAAATTAATACTTGCAATAAATACACTATTAAATAATTAATACCATAAATAATTTAAAAATATAAAGTATCATATTGAAACATCGCTGACTATACTTTAAAATATGCTTCATCACTATATATTGTGAATATTCTAAGAGTTCTTAAGCAATAGAAAATATAATATAATATTTAAATATATATTTACAGAGAAAAATTTAATTTAATTTCTCAAAATAGTAGTTCTAATATGAAATTTTCTACTTATATAAAAAATACTATGTAAAGTCGATGATATAGTTAATTAAATTATAATGCAACTATTAAAATATTTAATTATATAGAATTTACATTTGTTTACTAAGATTACTAAAAATATTAATTTATTAAAGGATTAAATAAGTAATAAGTTAATAATAATCAAAATGTACATTATCTATAAATTAAAATTAAACTATAAACATCATATATATATAATATATAAACAAAAAATTCATTATAATTATGATCGTTAATAAAATTATTTCATAATATCATCGTTCTTTTAATTTTAGATGATAAATAGATTTATATACGCTAAAGTTAATCAGTAAAAGAATAATGACACTATTCCGAAAGATTAATTATATCTAGTTTAAGTCGACTTAATTATTGTACCATCATAATTTATTGTATTAAACACCTTAATAATGTAACCAAGTCAATACAAAGTTTTTTTCATTCATTCAATACAAAGATATAAGAAAAAAGTAAATAAAAACTTGTGACCGTAAATTTAATATTAATATAATTCTGTTGAATAATTGAATTTATTGTAAAATAATTTTTCAATAGATGATTAATTATTTTTATATATGTTTCGATAAAAAAATAAATCTGATCATTTAATTTCAGTATAACATTGTTGATTGTATATATCATAGAGCTTTCAAATACAAAACAATTATTATCCAAAAGTTTTTATTTTAATGAATTATATCAATATCGAGTTAATAACTACATTCAATAAATTAAAAAAATCATATTTAAAATAGTATTGAAAAAAGAAATAATTGTGTTATATTATATTATGAAAAAAATTATTATTATAAGTAATATTAAGTATTAAATTATTAAGTAATATTAAATCTTATTATAAGTAATATTTATAAATGTTTAAAAAGTTTTCTTTATTATATACTGAACTTTATTTTTTAATAAAATTCTTCCGGATATTTAAAAAAACTTTCATTATATGCATATTATTATTTATAGAGTAATATTATTTATATTAGAATATTAATATAAATATAAAGTGGACAATTAAATTTATTATTGAATAATCAAATGTATGGATTAATTATTTGAGCTATTGAATTAATAATTTTATATTGAATAACATATAATGATTTTAAATGATAATCTTTTACAAATAATATGTAATATATCAAAATAAAATAATTGCAGTAAATAATTATTCTAATACATTTAAAAAATTACTAATTTACATTGAAAATAAAAATTATTAAAAAATAAAAGAAATAAAAAAATATGAAAAGAAAATATGAAAATATGCGTACAATATTTTATTGTTACCAAATAATGTTATAAAATACAGAAAGAAAGAAAGAAAGAGAGTGTGTCGAAGTATCGGCGAAGATGGGGCAAGTCACCTTAACTGGAGGGGCAATGATTTTATCACCCAAGAATAGTAGTTTGAAATTGTGTATGAATTTCGATGAAAAATGCATTTCGAGTGATTATGAGTATATGGTTACTGATTTATATATAATAAAAAATTATTTTATTATTGATAATAATGGATGTTTGTAATCTATCCTATTTCATCTTTGAAATATTAATTATCTTACGTTTTAACATATTTGTTTTTATAAATTATAAATATTATAATTATAAATTACACATTTTTTTTTATTTTTTAATGAAGAAAATGATTTTTAATTATTATATTTGAGTTAAATAAATTAGTCATTAAAAAAAATTTTTACTTTACAAATGATACAAATTTACAAAGTACAGATTAAACTAATCTGAGTATTGAATACATATTTAATTTTATTCTTTGTGCGATAGTATCTATTAGAAATATCTTTTTCCATGAAAGTATTAATAAAATGTCCAATTATAAAAAAGTAACAATATACTAATCTATTCTTATAGAATTAAAATCTTTTATTAGATATAAATATAATGAGTACCTATTTGTTCATTTATATGATAAATAGTACTATAAGAATTAAGGATAATAATTTGTATAAGTACTTTGCAAAAATTATTTCTAATTTTTTTATCTCGTTATTTGATAAAATAAAAATTTTTTAAATTCTCTCAAAAGCTAAGGATTTATTTTACTAACAAATATATTTTTAATTTTAATATTTATATATTATTGATGATATTTTTTATAGTTCTGAAATTAGTTTATTTTTATTAATCTTACATTATTTTGATAAGCATATAAGATTATGTTAGTAAAAATCTAATAAAAATAAAACTTTTAATTAAGAAACTTATCTCAAATGTATAAATAATAAATTAATGTTTGAATCTTTTATTATCTATTTAATATTATTTACACTATCATTTTCTTCTATTATTGCGCTTAATGATCCAACATTATATGCTTTGACATATTTCCATACCTAATCATCCTTATGAAACATTTCTTCGTTTTATACTTTCTTAGTTAAACGTTTCATTACAATAATTAAATTTTCTAATTTTCAGATATATTATAATTTTGCTCTATATCAAGAAATTAAGTTTATATAATTTTATGTTATATTTACAATATGAGTTAAAAGTAAAGAATGACACATTGTTTCAATTATTTTGAAAATCTAGACATTTTAAATATTTAAGTATACATACATTTAAGTGCTATTTAACTGATTTAATTAATATTTTTAACGTATAGATGGTTTTATAGAATTTTAAATTATAAAATTTTGTAATAGCAAAAATTTGAATATCATTAATAAATTATAGAAATACTATAGAAATTGAAATAAATAGAAAATATGAAAAAAATAAGATGGGTCACTGAATACATTACAAAAATTCATTACTGCCATAGCATATATTTATAATGAAAAAAAAAGAAATACTATAAGGTATTTCGGGAATTAACTGTCTGAATTAAGAATGAAGAGAATCTGTAATCAAACAAGAGCTAAATAATTTTCTTAATAGAACGATTGAAGAATAATTCATATAATTAGAAAATCGATTATGATTAAGGAGTCAAAAGAAAAAAAATCCATATAACCAGTTAAATGCGGAGATGATATATATTTTCATTCAACCGTGAATACTATATATTCAAATATGAATAAAGAATCTGATGCAATAAAACTGACTACATTTAAAATAATCCTATATCACTCATCTTTCTCCACTAATTCATTGTAAATTAATAAGTTTTTTAATATCACATGTGAATGTCTATTATTTTGTGGTCTTCATATACGGCAATAATTAATTTTGCTCTTTCGGTTGAAAGAAAAGAGATACTCTCTATTCTAACATTTAAATATAGATTCATACAAATTCTAAAAAAATAATTTTATTATTATGAAATATAGTTTTATTACAATAAATTGTTTACAATTTATTTTCTAATTTATAAGAAATATAGAATTCATCGTTTCAAATAATCTGAAAATAATTTCCTTGAAGTTATATTACCGATTAATTCATAAAGTTATTTTAAGGAATATTTTTCAAAAAATCTATGTTTCAAATAATATAAAGATTTATATTAAAAACATAATAAATAAATTTGTCATTTAATTCGTTATAATATTTTGATAGACAATTACATCAAATCACATTTTGTTTTTAAATAGTATAAAAATATTCAATTTGTGTTTAAGATGTATGTTAATACTTATGAATTTTTACGTCATACATGTACATATGAAATTTATGTAATTGTAAACTAAATTAATTGTACTATATTAATTTACATGTACATAGAATTTAAAAACTGCAAATTAACATAAGCTTCTTACATAATATATTTTTAAAAGAGTATGATTATTTGCACTTATTTAGAATTATTTTGTATGTATTATAAAAATTTTAAATATCGTTTATTAAAATAGAAATATTTCAAGTTACATTTTAAAAGTTAGTATAAATTAATAAATTTTTATGAAAGGTATTGCTCGGTTTAATAAATTCAATTAACTATCTTAGCAAATACAATTAAAATAATTATTTTTACTGTAGTAGACATTCCCTTATAAATTGAATAATTTTAATACTATTATTAATATTATTAACTTATTAACAGTAAAAATACAGAATATTGAGTTTTATAGTTTAAATAAAATTTATTTGCATGCAGTTTTTCAATTTTTCATATCTGTTTTATATTTTTTTTATTCTGTATGTAATGTACAGTTTACATTGTGGCGATTGTAAACCATAAAATTATTATAATATTATTAATGAAATTTTTTATACATAATTTGTAACTAAATTTCTTCAAATTTTTACGAAAAGTTACATTTCGTTTACGTAGACTTTTGTGCATAATTAAACATTAATAATTATCTAGAGCTAAATATATTATTTAAGTTGGCTACGATAATCTATTTTCAAGGGTATCGACATTGAGAACATAAATTTCACAATTTATTATATATTTTTAAATATAAATATTATAAAGTAATAAAATTAATATATTATATAATCCATATTTATAATTAATTTTCCATAATGATATCTCACTTCTCATTAATAAAATATTATCGTAGCCTAATTTTTTTTATTCTAAAATCATTCATTAATGCTTAAAATAAAATTTACGTAAGTAAAAAAATACTGCTATAATTGTATTCTTCATTTTTCTTTTTCTTGAATATATATAATTTAAAATGATATTTGTAGTTTCATGACATTTATATTTAAATTTATACTAATGCATCTATTTAAAAGTAAAACTCTCCTTAATGTATCAAACACTTTTATTCTAAATTTTATAAGTGAAGCGATACATGTCTATAAATATAAATCATAATTTTAAGATTTATGACAAAGATAAGCCAAATTTATAGTAAAAGCTAACGTTTTATTATTTATGTTTTACATACGAAAACACCAGATACTTTGCTTCAAAGAGTCAAAATAATTAGCTGAGCGATCACTTACTGCTATTTCATACTAGATAAATATTGAAAATTCATTGTTGATGAAAGATGAATTTGAAATCGATATCTCTAGGAGCCCCCCTGATTTGTCTGAAATCGACCATTATGCCTATTCAAATCTTGTTGAAACAATCAGAGAATAATTACTCCAGAACCAAGTAGTACAAATGTAGTGAAAACAACGTACGCGTTAACGAATCGAAGAATGCAGTGCTTATAAAATCAGACAGAGCGATTTCAGTATGGAATGAAATAAGATAATAGCTTCCATGATAACCATTTAAATTATGCGTAAGAAAACATTGTATGTAACAGCAATGATGGATGACAAAATAAAGATTGCATAGATATTGACTAAAATATGTGTATTATATTTCGTTTACCGTGATTACTTTATCCTTATTTTATTTCTCGCGAATAATATAAATATATCTTCAAAATAAGAATAAATCAATATTTTAAAAAAATGTCGTTTAAAAAGATAAAAAAAGACATTATTTCGGAATATTAAAATAAAATGTTAATAAATTTTAATATAGCTTAAAAAGTTTCATACATAATACTTATAAAAATAAATGTTATGATTGCATTCGGTTACAATAAAAATAATAAATAATACTTAATCTGTACTCTTAATTACCAAATATTAAAACAAAACTCGTATAAATAGTTTTTAATTATTTTCAGATACGTTTCAATAGAATTCAAAATTAAAATTAAAATATTATCTGAAATAAATACGATTATCTTCATAAATGGAATTATTCATAATTTATTAATAATGAATATCAGTATAACCATTATTGATTTTAAAATTTAAAAAAATTTTAATTTTTTATAACAAAAATATGTTTTTGAATTATTAAAACAATAATAAATATTATTTTAATTGCTTTATAATGGGTTAAAATCTTTAAAAACCTTAAAATAGGAATATATATACATATATAATTGTATGCGTCAGTCATGAAAAAAATTGCAAGTAAAAAAGATGGTGTTAAACTAAACGTGTCAAAGTAAATGAAAAGAGATGTACTAGGATCTACGTTTATTTGCTTCATTTTACAACAAGTTTTAAATCAAAATGTGTCCAGCAATATACATTTATTATTTATAATATGTTAATAAAAATAATTGATTTTATGTTACTTTTGACGAATCAAAATTTTTAAAATAACGTGTAATATATGTTCTGAAAGAATATCTCGTTATTTTAAAGTATGAAATTAAAATTACATGACAAAAATCTACTTAAAAAAATTTATCATGTATTTTAATATATTATTTTAATACTCTGACACTGCGAATATTTTTATATTCAAGTAATACAGACAATTTAAGTTGTACAGAAATAGCTTTTTCTTCGATAGAACTTAACAAAGAACTTATTACACGACTAAAGAATACATTAAATTTTGTTCTAGACGATTTTATTATATCTAATGTACAGTCTTTTAGTTTGAACATAAATTATATTATCAATATCATTATATACTCGTCTACTAAATTAAAAAAATTTTGAGTTCCTTTGTCATTTCATACTAAATTACTCTAATTTATATTATGTTTTGAATTCAGTGTGAAATAGAAATTATTTTAGATTATTAATTTTTCAAAAATAAAAAATTAAATTTTCATTTCTGACTTTTCTTTACAATTAAATTAACATCAATACCAGATATTTAATATTATTACATTATTATGAATTTAATGAATATTTTCACCGTTTTTTAATTTTATGTTCTGTATAAATAGCTTATGAAATCTTAAAATATGTTATAAAATGTCTTTAAAAATGATAAAAAAAAATATATATTCTTTTAAATTTTTGACGAGATAATTACAATAAATATTTATAATAAACATACTTGATTCGATATATTTTTGATTAATATATTGAAAAATAAATATATATAACTATAATTATAAATGATATAAAAACGTATTCCTGTGACATAATAAATTTTTCTAATTTCAATATCATAATTTATTATACTTTTTACGTCAATTATAAGATGAATTACATATCTATCTTCACGTATATTTTTTATATTCTGCTTTAATCCATTTTAATCAATCTGAATTTATATAATGTAATTCACAACTTTATAAAAATAATAAATAGCAAAAATCATTTATCTTCTACTTATGCTACAATCCTTATATTTATCAATAATATACTGTCTTAAACTATAAAATATGAAAATTACGAATAATATAGTTATTTTCTTAGGTTTATATTTGAATACAAACAAGACAGATTTTATTAATTGCAAACTTTATTAAATTTAAAAAAGTAAAGATACAATAATCTACAATAACTATTTAAATATTTATAGAAATTATGTTGTTTTTGTTTTTATTCCGATAATTAATGATGAGAATGAAATTAGAACTAAAAGTTTCTCTCGTACAATATAATTTATAAACTTGTATATACATGTAAACAATATTAACTGTTCATTCTTCAAATTCTTCTTTATTGCAGTTGCAGTAAATATAAATTACAATTTAATGATAAAATATAAGAATATACCTTCAATAATGGTTAAATTATGTTATCGGCGAGCGTATAATTCTATGCTTATAATTTTACCAAAAAACCGTTATTTTTAGGTTCTAAACTCGAAAAAATATTTAGAAAAATAATAACTCTTAAATTTAAAAGTAATTAGGATCTTCACTATCTAAAATATTGTAGAAAAATATTTTCAGACATATAAAAAAAAAATTAGTACTACAACCCATAATTGTATATCTGTAATTATCTTTATAACAATTATAATCTTATATAATTAAATATATATTGATTATGGTATGATCAAAATTTTAATTATAAGAAATAATTTGAAAGATGTTTTGTGTCATTTCAAAATGCATTTAAAATTTAAGCAAAAACTTTAAGTTATGAAAAATGTTTATAAATTTTAATTCGCCTGTAGAAATTCTATTTTAACTGGGTAATATGTACAATACTTTTTAATTCTAATACTTTTTTAATATATAATAAAAATTTGTTATTATTACTTTAGATTTTAATATAATTTGTCAAAAAAATTTAAATTCAATTATATTATTAATTTTATTGTTTTTATTATTTTTATGAACGTTCTTCTACTTCTTTACTTTATTTTACTCTTAAATATTGTACTATTAGTCATACTTCAATAAAAATTTGAACTTTTTAAAAGACCAATATACTTTTTTAAATTAGCATCTTTTATTTTATACTGTATTATATATAATTAAGATATACATAATAAAATTTATAAATATTTTATAGAAAATATAATTTTGATTGTTAGAAATCTTAAATATCATTTTCATTACTTTCAAGAAAATAGATAATTGCCTTTGGAAGTAATAGAAGTATACCAATCGAATATATCAGTTTTTTCTCTAGAACATTTAAATTTAAATTAATTTATCTTATTTATATATAAAAATATTGTAATATTTGTTTTGTTATTTTTATCAATCTTAATTGATAAAAATCTTACAAAAACTTAAAATTAGAAATTTTTTCATAAAACCATTTTTAATATAATACGGACTTGGATAAAAATATATAATGAGTGTAGTAACATAAAAATACAAAAATCAGATATTTGAAAGCATGCAAAAATTAATAAGTCAATATACGCGTACAACTAATTGGCCTATAATTTTTTAACTATTAATCGCGTGTTGCGAAAAATTAGAATCACGCATTTTTCCTTCTCTATATGTCTTTTTTAAGTTCTCAGTACTATGGTATATATTCTATAAGAAAGGTATACATATTAGCAGCATTGTTTCGTTAAAATAAAATAAAAGTATAATTAGCTGAGAAGAGAGAAAATCCTTAATAAGTTATTACGGTTTTCCAAATGAATAAGCCTCATCAATAAGAATTTTTCTAATTAAAATAAAAAAAGTAGTATAATTTAAGATTATTAAATGCTATTATGCAAAAAAATAATATAATAAAATTATAAATGTAAACAAACAGAATAATAATTTCCTAATTCTTATCAATATAATATGGTAAAATAATGTAATATAACTAGGATTGTATTTTATTTCATTGTTTCTTATTTTCTGATTTTATAATAACGAATGAGTTGAAACAAAGTGCAAATATCTAAAAATAACGGTGTGCAAAAATTCATTTATTCAAATCATTGCAATAGTAATTTGATATGCTGTACAAATTTTATATCATTTATGTAAGAATTGTGAACATTAAGAAGCTTTAAAGTTTTAAATTTTTTCTTCCGATATGACTTTTTTAATTTTATTACCATTGGCTAAAAGTTTTTAATTTACTTTCACACGATATATTTACTTTTTCATAAAATTAATGAAAAACCATAAGATTTTATATTTTATATTGAATTTTTTCTAAAATCCTTCCATTATAATGTTTTTTTACTCACGTGTTTACAATCGCATGAATAATTTTTAAAATAAAATACGGATAGTAAAAAAGAGAGCAAAAATGAAAGAAAAAGTTAATGAAAATAATGTGACAAAGAAAGAGAACTCAATAAAAATACTGAGGTAAAATGAGAAAAGAAGGGAAAACAGAAGTACGAACGAAAAAAAATAAAGTTATCACGAATGTTCCAGGTAGTATCAGTATATTCCTACTAAGTGAATCTAAATCGCTTTTACTTCATATTCCATGAGAACGGACGATCTGAATGTTTTCTTGTACATTCTACATTTTCTTCTTTGTTATTCATATTTTAGACACGACACGAAGTTTCTATTTTAATGTTTTCTTCTAGTTAGGGTATTAGTAATATTTAAAATAGAAGAACACTAAATTTTAAAAACAAATTTAACGATCAAAAAAGATAACTTAAATGTTACAATATGAATCATTCAAATCGTTTTGTACATATATGTTTCTCAATTCCATCTCTTTTTTCAAAATTTAATGTATAGAGTGAACAATGTGAAAACAAAATTATACAAACCATAAGAATCGATCTTTAATATATTCTAGAGTCTATAAAGGTGGCAATTGCGTTTTTTTTATTTAAAATGATTAAATATTGTTGCATAATTTATATTTAAAGATAATCTAGAAGATAAAAATCTATTTATATCATGATTACAGTCGTAATCTTATTATTTTTCTAGAAATATAGACATACTTTAACCAAGGATAATTTTTCAATAAATACGACAAGTTATATTACAAACAAATTAATAAATAAATAATATATCTACATGAATTATTTTTTCAGTAGATAGTTTAATTTGTATTCATATTATTAATCTATGAATAATTATTATATATAATTCTTTTTTTTAAACTAATCATATAATATTCGAAACTAAAATTAAAAAGAATAAATATTATAATATTTACATAAATAAAAGAAAATTTATTTTAACAAATTACCTTATACAGACTGCATATAAAATATATATATATATATATTAATTTTAATGAAATGGTACTTTGAATATAACATGCATATTCTTATTAACGTTAATAAATTATTAATATTATATTATTAGCTTAAGATTATAATTATATTGTAACTAATGTAGTTAAGAAGATTATTCAATAATATAATAAGAACTATATTGTTTAATTATAATCATATACGTTTTGAGTGTTCAAATGCTTTGAGAATGAAAATCTTCTGTATTAATACAAGCGTCGTATTTGTTTGGAAAAATTTTCAGTAACTTTATATTGTATTTACTCTACCAATTATTATATTCATGATTTCAGTGTGAAAAAGGTATTTATTTAAATAAAATAATAATTTTAAGTTAATTTTATTAATTTATTTATTATTAATAAAAATTATAAAAAGCTATTAAATTATTTAAATTATGTCACTAAACATCAAATATATTAAAATAAAAAATAATATATTTAATAATTAATGCTTAATTTTTTTTTTACAATTTAATTGAAAAAACTTTAGGAAAATACTTTCATCAAATTATTACTTAGACTATAATGTTATATTTGTTTTAAATATATTTAAATCTTCAAAGTTAAAATTAAACATGTAGTAAACATAAGATTTTAGTGAAATTAAAATGATATTGAAATAATACAAATTGCATCTATCTACAATTAAATCCCCGTATTTATATTTTTCAAAATAATAGATTTTTTTATATTTATTTACATGTTTTCTTCGGACGTCATTAATGTAATATTTATAATATTTATAATATTTATAATATTTATAATATTTTTATTATTTCACAGAATTTATTAATTATGAATAATTCCATTCTTGTAAATCATTTAATAATTTCTATATGATTCTTTTCCAAGAAATAAAATTTTATTAGCACATATAAAAAACTATGATTGATGTGTATTTGTGGTATTCATAAGTTTATATAAAAAAACTTAATTATATTTAAGGTTCTTATAAAAATTGAATTTATATTAGTATTTTTATAAATATATAATTTAACTTTGTCTAGAAATTTACAATTTTATAATAAACCATAGATCTTTAAATTATTTTTATAATTCTTTTAATTTATTTTATTGTGTAAGTAACTTCAAATTTGTGTTAATATTATCTCAGATATTTATTACATTTATTCAATCACTATCTTTCATTCATTTTCAATATCTGTTGAAATCGGTACTAAAATTTATATTTTAAATTATTTCAGTTTATATAAATATATTGCAAACTGAATTTATTTTTAGTTTTTTTAATACAAATATAATTTTCTATTTGCTTTAATTGTTTTAAATAGGATAAATAAAATTTTAAATTTTACATTAGAAGTAAAACAAAAAAGACTAGAAGAATCCTTATTTTTTGATATTTATTAATTAACAAATAAATTGTAATTGGTATTTTTTAGTTCATCATTAATTCTAACATATATTAATTTATAAACGATTTACGCAAATCCGTTCAATATATTTTAAATAATTTAATCCCAAACTGATAAAACTGCTTTATACTTTAACTTAACTTAAGATTTATTAAATAAAATTTTTAAACTATTTAAATTGAAATTTTTTCGGTGACAGAAATTTAAAGATAGAATTTTTAAATTTTACATTAAAAATGGCTTATTATTTAATCCTAATTTTTATTTTTTAAATATAATAATATAATTGAATTCTACATTCTAAAAATAAATATAATTTAATATTAATACATAAAGTTTTATTAATTATTTAAATTATAAACAATATTTTAAATTAAATTAGAAATCAAGAAAACTGTCATATGTAATTCTTCGTTTTAAATCATATAAATTATTATGAATACATTATCAAGCTTTGGACTGTATATACTTGAATATATTAATTTTTATTTAATTAAATTATATATCATTAGAAAATTAAATATGGTAACATGTTATTATATGAAAATTAAAATATAATATTTACTATTACCATAAGATAGTTTAATTTTTAAATATTTGATAAATACATTATTATTTATATTTATTACTTACATAATGTTTAAAAATGCATATCAATCTATTTTTCATAGTTGGAAAATTTTCAAAATAAGATTTATGCGTTATCTGTTTATTAGACGAGTGATCAAATAGATATTCTTTGAGCTGTAAGTCAATCTAGTTAGGTGCATAAATCTAATTTACCAGAACAACTTACTGAAAATCACATAATTCTTCAAACGGCGTAGAAGCTGGCCCATCATGAATCGAGAGAGGAGAAAAACTAAGTCGAGTAGTTTGACCTCGTTAACCGGATGTTTACGAGCTTTTCCTCTCTTGTCTACTTCGAGGAATAAAGAGTCGTTCATAATCCTTCAACCACGATTCACGAAAGAAGTTATAAGGGCAGTAAACTCAATTTTTAAACAGAATATGATATCAGTAATTAGAATGTTAAATACTGATATAGGCATAATTCTTTGTTTCGTGAATAATATTCTAATATTGTATATTATTGTTAGTATTATAGCGTAATACTTAAATTAGTATTTAGCGTAGAATATTTAAATGTAAGTAAAAAAATTTTTCTTAAAAACCGTTGGAAAATTATTTATACAGAATTAACTTTTAATGCTGTGGAATGATAAATTATTTGTCAATCAAATTTTTTAAAGTATTATCTAAAATATTTTTTAATTGAATAAATATTTATAAAATTTTTTACATAAGTTAACATGTTTTAAAATTTTATATTTATATACTTAAATAATATTTATTAAACTCTTAGTATTTATTATGCGAAATTGTACGATAAATAAAAACTTTTTACCGTATAATGTGAAATTTTATTTTAAAAAATATCATTTACAAAAAATAATTGCAAAATCTATTCCATCATTTTTTTAAATGAATTTCACATAATGTAGTTTCTAACGTTTCAAAAACATTTTATATGAATGTCTAATACATTATATAAGAATTTATGTGAATTTTTATATTGACTATGAATTTAAAAAAATAATCTATTCATTTATATTATTTATATATCTGAAGGTTTAATAATATTAATATTTATGGATAAAATTTTATTGTAAAATGATATTTCATGTTTGAATAATCTACATTTACTTTTTCAAATAATACTAATTCTGTAGGCAATAATTTCATAACTATTGATATATTAACAGAATATATAATGATTGAACTAATCGATGCCAATTTTACATATTTTATTACACTTTTAGAAAACTGACGAGTTTAAAATTATCGTGATCTAATATCTGTTCTATAAATTATTTTTTGAACAATTGAACTATGAATTTAAAACACAAGAATTTTTAAAAGTTTTTAAAGTTTTAAAGATTGTAAAAACATGAGCAATTTTATATGATACTTTAATTTGACTATAATGTATGAATACTAAATAATTATTAAAAAATATTAAAACATTAAAACTACGAAAGTATTCCCAGAACAACGAATAAGATAGATCAGATGACGTAAATGATTCCTAAAATTAGTACATTACAATAATTAGAAATTTGAATACTTTTCTGTATTGCTATATTCGAGAATTACGTTCGACAATATCAAATAAACTATAATCAGAATAAATATAATAATTACGCAAAACATTTATTCATTGTGCATCGGAAATATAAATAGTATCTAGTTAAATTTAAATATTATTTTTAACACTATACTGAAATATATTTAACCTAGTATCATTTTCTCTTATGTTAATAATTTCTATATAAATGTATTCATTTTAAAATATAAAAATTTATGTTAATTGATAATTTTATGTGGAAAGTAAAACATGTTTAGAAAGTCATGGGCATACTTAAAATATAATCCATACAATATTTGCTGTTAAACAAAAACATATATGTACTGCTTTTCTTTCGTTCAACGAATAAGAGCTACTTTCTATCATGATTTGTATAATTCAAGCTCCCTCATTTCACTTAATCGCAACCTTTCGAAAGTGCTAAAGCCCCTTTTACTCCAGGGAGCCAACAGATTGACGCGATTATTCTCACTACTGCAACCTGTTTATGCTAAAACGCAACTTCGCTCGTTCTTTTATACTTTTCTTTCTTTTTCAAGATTCAAAATGATATTTATACAAAACAATGAAAAAATCTTTCATCGTCTCTCATCGATATAACCGTAACAAAGTTAATAACTCAAAAAGAAATAAAAATCTTTGAAAATTTATATTCACGGTTTGGTTGCAGTGAAAATAAAATTTGAACTATTGAGCTATGAAAAGGAAAACAAAAAACTGTATAAGGGTTAGTGAATAATTGTAGTTAGAGTGCAAAGGTTTTAAAAGCATGAACCAGTCGTTATTATATTTAAAATATTTTTATTTTTTTCAATATTATATATTGATTTATATAAAATTTACTCTTAGTTTATAAAATTTTAAATTTACCCAGAATTTAATTTTTTTATAGTACTAATACGATTATATCACTTTATAAATAAAATCGTTCTAGATTTTCCGTTACTTTTTTAGCAAATGTACATTTTCTTTCTTAAAATCCATTTCAATATTTTTTATATATATTTAAAAATATATTGTAGTGTAAATTATCATATCGTTAATATAATACATTCATGAATCAATTTGAAAAATATCAATATTTAGATAGCTTTAATATGGCAACTATTTTCAACTTATTATATAAATGTATTCATTTTATTTTTTAGATATTGATTTAATTAAAAATATTATTTAGAAGTAGTATTGAAAACGACTTAAAAGAATGTGTACATCGTATTGAAATAATATGCTACTGTTAAATATAAATTCTTACATTTTTATAATGTTGAATAAATATAAAAAAATATTTAATAAATTTATATGATATATTATTATTAATTATTAATTTTACATTTATTATTCAGTAATATCTTAATATATTTAAAATACGATAAACAAAATTTATTTCTAATTAAATTACATTAATGTTTATTAAATATATAATATACATATTAAAAATTTAAATATTAAAATTTAAATTATGAATTTAACATGTATTAAAAAATTTATTCTAAAAAATATTGAATGCTTGCCGAATTTTGAATATTGTTTATTGCATAAATAATGTTAATTATAAATCTCGCATCAAAATTTTTATTTTCTTCCGAATTTTATGAATATTGTATATTTAAAAAGTATCTATACTGCACAATAATGAAAATAGTAGTTAGAAGTTTATGCAACACATGGTAAATCCTTACATGAAAATTCTATATATTTTTTAAAATATTTAAATGTAAAAATATTTCTCTAATAAAAATAATTTATAAAAATTAGTCAAAACTTATATATTTATATATAAAATTATTAATTGATAGAAAATATTAAAGAATATCCTGAAATAATTGCAGGTAATGACAATTTTCTCTCTTTTTATTTAGAATTTTTGAATTGAACAGTTTTTTCATAATCGATTGATTCGAATAAGAATATGAAAAGTTGAATAAATAAATAAAACAATTGATCAAAATGTAAAAATATAATATAAAACAAAAAATCATTGCTACTACTTTATACTAGTTCACTTTTCAATTTCAATGTAACTACCACATTTATAATTGAAGGAAGTAATAGACGGTAATATAATTCAAATTAGTTTCAAAACAGCATTGATATTCTTCATATAGGGATTTATATTATTTATTTAAACATTTATTACATCGGATTAAAAAGGATATGAATATATATCGTTACGAATATTCTCAACCGTTACAAGTAAAAACGTCATAAAACTCAGAAAGACAAGGAACGCGGAAGTAAAGTTTAAATAATTAAAAGTTCGTTATGGTATTGAAATAGTAAATAATAAAAAATAGAATTTGAATTTGAACTGTGATAAAATAAAAGTAAATGAAATAATTCAACAAGAGAAATACATTTTAATTTTAAGCTTGCTAATACCTTATCTTTTATGTTTTAAGGTATTATACCCTTATTATCAGTCTTAATCAAAATTTACTCATAATTTCATTTTTATTATCTTTTTTTCTTGAATTTTTCCTGTTTCATATTAATTATTATATTTTCCCTAATAATAGTGTTCATGTATAGGTAATATTAATAAAAATGTAATATTTCTTATGTAGTTATTTTACCTACTTGGAACATGAACTTAAATTCATTTTCTGGAATTACAAGTACTAATTTTCAATATTACATTTACATGATATAATATTACGGAGTTTTCAAAAAATTAGTTGATATTATTATAATTTTCAAATATCGTTATTTTGTTACTTAAAAAATCTTATTTAAATAGTATTAAAAATGATAAAATAATTAAATAAATTTTAAATCATAATTAAATGTACAAAATTAATTTTAATTTAAAGATAAAATTAACTATTTGTTTTTATATTTTCGTTTGAAATATTTCATATCATTCTATTTCATTTACTCGTATAAAGAATTTAATTATCCATAACATCGAATTATAATAATTAATCGAATCACAATTATATTTCGAAATTTTATATACAAAATTTAATCATTCCTCAATTATTTGATATAATTTTCTTCGATTAATCAATATTACTAAAGATCATCAAGATGTAAATTAAAAATGGGTAAAATTTATATATTATGGTAGCTACATTTAATAATATTTATTATTAGAAATTAATATGAAAAAAATAAAGTGTTAAAACGATAATTTTCAGTAAAATAAAATTTAATTAATTATTAAATTCAAGAAATTATATACAATAAATAAGTTACATAATGAAAAAATAATTTTTTAGACAAAATCCATAGAATTTAAATGATTATAAAGAATACGTTTTATGCATAAATCTTATAAATAAAATCATTTTATTTTATAATAGTTAATAATCTGTTAAATTGATTGCAAAGTAAATTATTCATTTACATTATTCATTTAATAATAGCTGACTTTTCTAATAGCTAAAAAAATTATAAAAAGTTTTATATTAGTTTAGAAAATTAACTGTTTTTATACACTGATATTTCGCAATTAAATTATACAAATTGTTTAATCAGACTTTCTATATCTATACGTTAAAATCCAAAAAATTTTTTCGAATTTTCATTATCTATATAAATATAGAATATAATATATCGAATTTATAATTATTTAGTCTAAAAATGATTATAATAAATTTTATTTTCTTTAATAATAGTAATATTACATAGAAACTTTTTAATAGAATATTTCTGAATATAAGTAGGACAAATCAAATAATACTCAGTAAATAAAACAAACAGAAATTAGTTGAATTTACATAAAATCATATTAAGATTAATGAATTTTTTAAAAATATTTTTTTAAATATTCTAAAATTATATAATTAAAAATAGCATAATGAAAAAATTTTTAAATATAAACATATAATGTAAAATGAATTTAAAATTTTTTAAATTAATTTAAAATCTTTGCATATTTTTAGACATTTGAAAATATATTTATTTAATACATTTCTATTTGTATTGTATATACATAATTATAATACATGAAAATCCTGAAATGCATATATTTCTTTCGTTAAAAATTCATCGTCATATTATTATATTAACTTTGCTCTTTAATCAAGCAAATATTTTCTGATTTCTTATCAGCGAGTCGCCAATGCATTTGGTTAATAAATTATGAACTAGCCGTCAACTATTTTTACAATTAGTTTTGATAATTTCTTTCGTGATGCTTTTTATTATAATATCTATTCAAATAAATTTTCTATGTTTTACAATTCATATAATAACTTTGGACTAAAATCCCGATGTGAATATTTTAAAACATTTAAAAATACAAATATCTTTTGTAAATATTTTCATAGTAATTTCAAATAAAGTACTTTCATATTCATATATTATTTTTATGTAAATAAACTATTTCTATACTTCAGTACTATCATTAATTACTTTTTCATTTAAAAATAATTAAAATTAATGTCATACAATTTAAAATTGTTCTTGGAATAATATTTATAAAATATAGTTTCTTATAAATTATAAAAAAAATATGAATAAATCACGTAATTTTAAAATAGTATTTATAATAAATATCATAGTATAATATTTTGTGTAAAATTTTATATAAGAATGAATTGTAAAAAAGCAAAATTTCTATAAATAATACTTATTATTATCAATAATCCAAATTTTATATTTATGATATTAAGTGCTGTATAAAAATCGTTTTTGAGAATAATTTATTGAAGAAAAAAGTCAAATAATTATGATTATAATGTATTTCAAATACAATTATATAAAATCATACATAACAATATTATATAAAATCACTAGAAATTGTTTAATATTTAAAAATATCTTTAAATATAAGTATAAAAAAATAGCAGCTCTCAATGTATTTTTCAATCTTCTAGAATTATTCGTTTTTTAATTTACTTAAGAGAAATTGCAATATATAATATTAAAGCAAAATTCGGCATATCACATTTAGTGATTATTCAATGATTTATTACAGTATATAATTCTATAATTAAGAATTTAAATACTTAGAGTGCACTTTTAATAAAACTTAGTTTTTAATACAACTTGTTCTCTGAATACATGTATATGTATAAATTAGATATGGAAGGCACATTGTTAGTTTTATGAAAAGTACTAGACTATAGGCTGAGAACATAAAGAAGATGAAAAATAAAGAAGAATGGACAGTTTTTTTTTAAGGGATTGAAGTATATATAAATCATCAAAAATATATCTTTTTATTACTTTACTCATATTTATTGTAAAATATAAATTTACAGTTTCGTAGAACAAATTTACAAATATTTTATGTATCTATTCTATGTATCTTTTCTTTTATAAAAAAAAAATAATTTTTTCATAATAATATTTATTACGTATCTATTCAGTAAAATGGCTATATTTTTTAAATTTAAATATCAACACATCGTTAACTAAAATAATTAAATCATGAAACATTATATATAAAATATACATAAATATGTAAAAAAAAAATTAAAAAAAGGAAAATACTTTTTATTTAAAATTTAATATATTTAAACGGATTTTAATTAATGAGCATTATATCGAATATTAAAAAAAATTAAAACTTGTTTACAATATTTTTTCGATATCTATTAGTTTGAAATATGTTTTACTAGATTAAGAACTATTTTTTCAAATTTTATAATTAATAATCAATATTTAATAATTCAAATTAAAAACAAATGAAGATGTTTGTTTCTAAAAATAGTTTAAAATAAATAGAATATTCAAAAATAATTTTTAATTTTTTACTTTTGATTCCAAATTTCTGTCATAACTATTTTCATAATATTAAAAATATATATTTCTTTTCTATAAAAAACTTCTTTTTTCCAATGATAAATATTTTTTATTTTAAATTTATAAGAGCAGCTCATCCAAATAGTATTTTTTTTTAAATAAATTTAAGGTAATAAGTAATATTTTGCAATATAAAAGTGTTTCAAAAATAATAAATGAGAATTTTATTTATTATTAGCTATTCACATTTGGAATAAATATATATTATCAATATTTGCAAGTTCTCAAGCATATAAATTTCAAAATTATATAATATAAACTATTATCAAAATATTATTAAGTATTGTCAAATAAACAACAAGAATTTATTTATAAAATTAATAATTAATTTCCATGTTTGTAGTTTAAATTATTACTAAAATGTAATAATTTTAGAATAAAAATTATTAGTGTTAAAATGTATTAATATTATGTATATTAATTATTTTTAAAAAAATTGATGATGAATAAAAATATTAATAATACTGGGTAACATTTTAAATACATTTATTTACAGATATCATGACCTTTGAATGATAACTGAATGATAAATTTGATTCCATAATTTAATTAAAATTTCATACAAAATTGATATACAAAAGTGTTTCTTTAAATTGATAATGTAACTTAGAATTTAGTTTATATGCTTGAATCTGATATCTATTAGCGTATACAATATTCACCTTATTTGCTAGTTTATCAATTTTTTTACCTTATTATTAAGAATTTGTTTAATTAATAGCAGTTTACAGTTTATGGTTTCTAGTTTTTCGTGGAAAATTTCTATACATTTTAAAAATATTACATTATTAGCTTATATTTTTTGAAGATATCTAAATCTAGTTATTTAAAATTTAGAGCTTAATATTCAATATAAATAAGAAGTAAGTATATTTTGATCTCTACTTTTATTTTTTTATATTTTTGATTCATATGTTACTTTTTTATTATCTGTATAATTATTATACAGATATCAAGTTTTAATTTTAATCTAGATATAATCATTTTATTTTCAATCTTAAATTTGTATTTTAATAGATCCATGATATGTATGTTTTCTTCCTTAACTTTAAAATTTTTCTTTAAGAATGCAACTTTCTTTGGAGGAGATAGATTTCATTTTCGTTCGAGTCTCATTCAATTTATCGAAAACGTAATTTTCAGTTTTTTATTTTATTAAATAAAACTACATACAAATAGTATTGTGCAAACTTTTTATAGCTATTATACTTTACTTTATACTATATTGTTTTATACAAAACGTTTATGGCTGATTTCAAAATAAAATTGTGTTTACATCATCCATTGCTTTCATTTCTTCTTTTTATGATATATATGTTCAAAAAATCATCACGACGATGAAAACTTTTACTGTATATTGAATAAATACTCCGATTATTCATTTATATTTTGATATATAAATAATTCTTTTAAAATATTTAATGACAAACCACTTATACTTGGCATATAATTAGTATTACAAATAGTAATGTAGATTATGCTTAACTAAAATTATATATAAACTACAAATTGCTTATTAATATTAAAGCATAATTTTAATAAATTTTCTAGTACAAATAATTTTTAAATTTTAATATAAATAGAATTTTTAAATGTAAGAAATACATTAATCAAATGATTTTACATATATCGTACAACATTATTCTACATTAATGTATCCATATATACAATAAGAATAAATAATAAAAAATTTATATTTTTCGTTTTTAAAATATATTAATATGAATCTAAAAGTCTCGATAAATAAATTGTAAGAAATAAATATTTTCTTATATAAGTTTTCTACATATATTTATGAAATCTAATTTGAAAATAGTCTTTCAAATTATTTTTACATATCAATCTTATTTTTCATTACTTCAAGATTAAAATTACGTAAAAAATATAACATAGTGTAAAAACTTTTTTTTGAATTAAAAGTATTCAAAAGTTTCAATTGTATACTTACTCTGTGTTATCCTACAATGTAACGAAAATTTCTGTCCGATACTCGTAAGATATATTTTAACGAGCGTACTAAAATATATAAGTTTCAATCCTAAAGTTTTAAAAAGTAAAACTTATAAATTTATTATTATTTATTATCAGAAATTATGTATCTGTATTTTCAACATAATTCTATATATAATATTTTAAATTAGGTTTTTGAAAGCTTATTAATTATAAATAATTAGATCATCATGTTTCGTATAAATAACTTAACGACACTACATTGAAAATATTAAAATATAATACGTATAATATATTATACAGTATTTTTTTTGAAAAATTTTTTTTATAAATCGATATTTACTAACTATCTTAAGCGCACCTAAAAATACGATGATGTCATAAAATAGCTTAAATTTTCGCCATTTTCTGGTAACTGAAAATTACACTTATAAATGTAGATAAAAAAAGCTTAAAAGCAAGTGAAAGTTTAAAAAGTAAAATATCTGCTTATGTGTCATTGATAAGTTTATGCATGATAATACAACCATAATGATAGATATAAGAGTGTCGGAGAATATTTTTAATAATTGAAATATTTATCTTAATGATAATAATAAAAATAAATAGCTTACGTCAGTTTAAAGCAAAATAATTAGAGGATCCTAATTAAATTAAAAATATTTTTCTTTAATTCTTTCAAATATTTAGGAATAAGAAATGACGTAAGGGGATGGTAAAAGAAAGTATAACTGCATCATACGGTATTACTGGTAGTAATAACACGACAGGATACTGAAAACGATACGGAGCTTTTGCAGTTGAGGCTCAAGTCAAGTGTAAATGGTGTTTGTGTGACGGAGAGAAGAGAGAGAGAGAGAGAGAGAGAGAGAGAGAGAGAGAAATAGTGGGCCAGTAAGACCAACATCGGTGATCTTAAGCTGGCAGCTGTGGTAAAGCGATCCTATTTCGAATACATATGAAAGCTAGAAAAACAAAAGGCACCTCTGACAGTAACTGCTATACTTTATCTTTATGGCATCCTCTTCGATGTTGGAAGTCATGATATGGCCCGCTGATCCTTTTCGGGAAAAGTAAAGCATTCTCAACATGTTGTTTTCCTTTATTTGTCTCTCTCTCTCTCTCTCTCTCTCTCTCTCTCTCTCTCTCTCTGTCTCACCCTATCTTTCCCTCTCACTATTTCTTTCTCTCTGAGTCTACTATGCTGTCTGTGCTTTATTACCACTGTATCGTATGCAAATATTATACGGTAGGCACACACATATACCATGCAAGACTAAATAAACTTGCATTCAAGTTTAATATACTGACGCACTTTATGTAGTTAATAATATATTACATCACTTGGAAAATATAACCAACTTCTATTATTTTTAAATAAAAACATTCATTTCAAATTAACAATTAATTATTTATTCTAAATTAATATATAAAATTTCACGTGATACAATATTTAATTATAATATTTGATGTTTCAAATTTCTTTCTGTATCATAAAAAAATATTACCGTCGTATCGATGGCTTATTCTTCTCACACAATAAAATAAATTGATCACAAATGAAAAGTAATTGATTTCAACTGATAAAAACACATACCCATATACATCCATTAAAGATCTATAAAATATAATATGCTACAAATACATTCATATAAAATATAGGATGATGTACTTTGCATTTCCTTAACCAACCAAATGATTAAAATAAATAAAAAATTTGATAAAGAACAAAATTTTATTTATGCATAAATAGATTATATTATATTAATAATTTGGAAAATGTTGTTCGTCATACATAATACAATAACAAAATTTAAATAAAAATATAAGCTTTTAATTGGTAAATATTTTGTTATATTATATATATTAATCTTTGAAAATTTTACATAAAAACTTTATAATTTCTCCCATAAAACTATTCATTAATAAAAGGATAATAACATTCAGCGTAATAATAATGATGTAGTTTATTTTTAACATATATGTCACTAAAATGGATTGAATCAAAATGAAAAATATTTAAAAATAAAAATGATCTAATTCGGCTTCAATTAATAAATTATTTATTATTTATGAAACTAATAATAAATAATTTATTTTTATGAAATGATATTTATTCATTATTTTATCCTTCGCAGAATAAAAATTTCATTTTTATATGAAAATATGTTTCTTACATAAAAAAGAAATAACAAATATTAAGCAAATTCAAGAAAAGAAATGTATTTAATATCTTTTATTACTTATTAAATTCTTTTATTACGTTCTGTAATAATTTTTGTTAAAATATATTGCAATAAATCCCATCTAAAGACATTTTTTCAACCAAGTTAAGAATATTCTGAATATTGTGATCATTGTTATAAAATATATCATACTATTCGCATATATAGTTATTGTAATATTACCAAAAATTGAAAGATTTATTACTGTGTTAAAAATAAGAATCCTTAATATTACTCATAATAATGGAATCTAATGTGTCTCTAATACAAAAACAATATATAAAAAAATCATTAGCTTTTTAAGGGAGATTCATTTATTACTGGCAAGAACAGAACATAGATCTTTATAATGAAAAAACACGAATAAAATAAAAATTAATTTATACACAAATATAAGCAAAATACGTATATTATCTCACTATGATTTTTAATATAAAGTTTTCCTTAATTGAATGACTTTTCTGATTGATCATACTATTATAGACTTTACATTACATACTTTAAAGAAACATATTTCCAATCATGTCTTTAATTTAGCTTTAACTCTACTTTTGTAATAATTTTATTTTATTTTTATTTCTGTCTATGAATTTTATTTTTAAGTACGGATTTGTCTTATTTGTATTACTTACTATTTATCTAAAAGATCTTTTATAAAAACGTAAATTTTATCTTTCAATAAACATATTAGAATATCTAAAATATCTTCTGTATAAAAGTTGACCTATTAATATAATGCATTTTAATATTCCATATTATATATTTAATTTACAAATATACATTGAAATAAGTAATAATTGTAAATGATAATTAATAATAACGAAAATATATAAATAGGCTTTCTCTTTAGAAACTATAAAATAAGTTTAAAATAAGTAACTCGTAACAAAAAACAATTGATTGATTAACTTTAACTTATAACTTCTAATGAGCAAGTTTTATCTTATTCACTTTTTTACTTTCATCGGATGATACAGATTTGATAGCTCTAGCGATAAGAAAAGGGTCTAGTAAATGAAATTAATTAAATCTAGTGCGGAAAAAGAAAATATAAAAAGACTAAATAACGGGTGAAACAAGATAAAAATAAAAATAAAAAGTATGTAAAACAATTTGTAGGAATTGGTACAAAAAAAGAAATATATGCTAAATATTGTTAGAATATCTTCAATATACTTTTGAGCTCATGTGAATATAACATTACCTTACTATTTACTTTCAACAGTTTAAATGTGTTTGCTACTGATATAGAAATATATCTACATATTTATTTATTTATTTGAACTAAATTAATAAATATAATTATATTTGATGACTGTCATGAATAGTTATTTAAATAGTAATTTTTTAAATTTCAATAATTTAAAATTAATTTTTAATAAATACATTTATCTCGAATATTATTTATTTTATATAATTTTTTTCTAATCCTTTCTTCAAAACATAACAAGATTATTAAAATAATATAAATATTTCAATCATTTCAATTCAATCAAAGGAATTTAAAATAATTTAAATCAAACGATAAACATATAAATTAAAGACAAAGCTTTGAACACTTATGCATTCCTGCCTATATTACATTCATCGATATAACATAAAAATTTTTTTTATATACTAACACTTTGAAATACAAACCAATCTTATTTTGAAAAGGCATTAAAACTCAACGAATTTTTCATTTCATCAGTTTCATTCTTATGATACAATAAATAGGAAACTAAAACTATCGCAAAAATAAAACATAATTAAATGTAGAGATAAATTTTAATACGAGAAAAATTATTAGTATTCATTATTAAAATAAAAACTAATCACTAAAAAATGTTCTGTATAAGCTTATAGAGATATTAATAAATTAAAAATACGAAACAATCTTCTTAATAATAAATCGTTTGTTGTTTTAATGTAATTTTTACTGTACGTATAAATTCTAAAATTGAAAAAAACTATTGCAGTGATAAAGTAATAATATTAAGTAATAAAAAAAGTTAAGCTTTAGGTATTAGTTTGATTATATTTGTGCAATATGATGATGATTCGTAATATAATTTTTTAATAAAAATTTAGTAGTATTTACTGAAACTGAATAAGTTTCGAGTATAATGAAAATATATATCGTTATTTCATGTTACATAATAAAAATACTATTTTCTAAACTCATGTTTAAATATATATAGCTGTGTGACTTTGTACCTGTAGTGTATACATAATATTCTAAATAGTTTAATACTAGTCGGGAACGTATAACAAAATTATTACGAAAAAATAGAAATAAATTTATTTATACTAAATTATCTTACATCCTAATTATGACTGTAAAATATTTAAAAAATATCAAGATAGTCTAATATTATTCATAATTTCTAAAAAGTAGATGTGTAAGAATTAAAATTGTATGTTTTTTATATTGATTTCACTTTATTAATTTATTATATTTTTTAATTTTTTGTGTTTATATTTTTTCATTGCACAATTTATTTTATGCTACTATAAAACCACTTTAATATTTGTACAATTTTATATATTGTATTTGCTAAGAAAATTGCATATACTTCAAAATAATAACAAAAAACACCAATTTATACTCATTTTTCATGTAATAGGAACATTTAAAATGATTATTTTCTTTCTATACCTAATAGTTATACTTCGTTTTTTCATGCAAATGTTATCTTTGAATCTTACTAAAATGTGTTGGTATATATCATTTACAATTTTATGCCATTGGTAAAAATTATTATACCTATTACTTCTTTTTTTACTACTCTGGTTATTAATAAATTCAAATAAATCAAATTTCACTTTCATATTTTCTGTCTATAAAAAATGTTAATTTCAATGAATAAGACGTCCATTTTTGCTTATCAGTAAACATATTTAGGTAATAATTATATATTTTATAATTAGACTTCAAGTTTTTCAGAACTCAAAGACTCATTGCATAACTTTAAAATTATTGATTGTTCACAGATAATATAATAACACTGATGAAATTTTTTTTACAATATAATCAAGGATAATATCAATCCCTTTTATACATAAAATCTTATCTCTAGAAGTTAATAAATCTGTACCCTATTATATTTTCCTTGTAGCTTTCTATAATTCCCTGTGGTATATTTTGGTCACCTGTGAAATCAGCTTCTAAAATAAGCCGCTTGACAAGCATTGATTTCGTAGACTATTTTATCTCTTCTTTTCTCTAGTGCAAATATAATCAATGCTCAGTTGCGAGTAATGTATAAATAGTCAATAATTCACAAATACATGTACCGCATTAAAAGCACAAATTTCATTGCCTGAAAGTAGATTGAGAATCATAAAAATTGCTTGACGTCACTTTATCTTCCTCTATTCCGCCTCTTACCCATTTTGTTCACATTACAGTCTTCTTTTTTTATATTAACGGCTCTTTTTTTACTTATTCCCTATTTCTCCTTCCTTTTTTATTTGTTTCGGTTGACTTTCACTTTTCTTTTTTAGCCATTGTTCTCTCTTTCTATATCCTGTACACAGTTTCTTTTTTATTTCTTTTTCGATCAGGAAAACATTAACAATTACCTTGTTATATTTATTCAGCATGCAATATATTACTTTGTTGCTAAAATATGAAATACTTTGATTCAATTTACTTTATTATTATACATTCTTTTTGATGTTTTTATTATATTATCATTTTTTTGTATTACTAAACTAATTTAAATTCTTTATCTCTATAAGTTCCAAGTCTGATTTCAAATTGAAGCTTACCTATGAATTAGTACTGGATTGTTTCTGATATTGAGCAATAATATTTACTTTTAATATAAAAAAAAGTTTCATAGTATTGAGAGATTCAATTTTTTATGAAGAAGTTCATTGTTTACGATTACATAAAAAAATTATTGCATATTGATTTATATATTTTAATTAAATTGAAATCAAATTTATTAAAATTAATTCAATTAAAACTTATATTTGTATAAATATATTTCATTTTTAATAATAGATTAATAATTTTAATTTTTAAAGTATATAATATATTAAATAAATAAAGAAATTAATTTTACTAAATATTTCTATTATATTTTAAATTAATTCATGACTAGAACTCAATTAATTTCTTATAAAAGAATTAATATAAATTAGTACAATTTTATACAAAATAAAGAGTCTAATTTTATATTGAATGGTGCAAAACTTCAAATAGTATAAATGTCGAGAAATATGAATCAGATTAAAGAAATATATATAAAAATTTTGAAATATTAATTTATATAATGAAATATAATTTTTAAAATTTTATTTAATTCAATAAAGTTACAGAAAATCTCCAAACTTTAAATCAACATTTAAATCAATATAATTTATCTATGAATAGCTGTTTATTTAATCTAAAGATTACACTGTGTGAAATAGTTTATTAATTATTCTTTAAAAACCTCTAATAAAACTTACAACATTCAGATATTTGCAATCGAGTAGCAACAAAAATCATAAGCAGTCACTAATTTGTATTCAATTAAATTTTAATTGAATTTTTATTTTCTCTATTTCAAATAATATGATTAATAAACATAAATTAAATTTTTTAAGATATTACTAAAAAATATACATACAATAATGAAAAATAATAAAATGATGTACTAATTGAAACAATAGAAAAAATATTGGGAATTTGGTTTAATAATTTAAAATATCACATATTATATCATATTATAATATCAAATTATCAAAAATAACCATCAACAATATCAAATATTAATATGTAAAATATCAAATTTAAAATATCAAAGAGAAAGTCATCTTCACTTTAAACATTTGATTTCATTAATAAATAATAAATTTTTAAAAAATTTGTTAAACCATGTGGTAATTTGAAAATAAATATTCAATATTATTTTATTTATTTATATATATATATATATATAGATTTTATCTCATTTATTAACATGCATGTTACACTGAAAATACTTCAGTACATTAAAATATGATATAAAATTAAAAGTACTAATCTATATTTTTGGAGATATTAAAAGTAAACTTCTAGACCCGAATAACTTCTTTTTATTTGATTTTGTTTATATTTTTCGAAATAAAAATTCTTTAAAAAAAAAACCATTCATAATTCAACACATATTAAGACTTTAAAAATCGTTGATTAAAATTAAAATTAATATATTTATTTATTTTTTACATGATTTAAAATTCAAGTTTTCTAAAGAGTTATAATATGTTATAATAGTCATAAATAAAAGAAGTATTATTTTGACTTTTAGTTTTGAAAAAAAGAGTTATATATTTTTTTCATGTATCAAAGTAAAAAAACAACATATTTAATAGACTTAATTGTTAACGTCAAAAAATAACTGTCTGCTTCGTAGTGAAACCAATATTAATATATCTTGCATAATGTTTAAAAGTAAAGTTTTCTATTATATATTTTTAGTTTAGTATTATCAATATTTACGTTTTGTCATATAAAATAAGGGTGAAGCTTTGCTAACAGTGGCCAAGTAAAAAATTCTAAGCACTATATTATTTTTTCTGCGGTAAAATTCATATTTTTCAAAATTTCAATATAAACTTCACAAATTTATAAGATTTTTTCTTTTAAAAATGAAGCAAATAAATTTTTTTTTTACTTTCTAATCCCATTAAATCATATAAAATCTTTATGAGTATTTAAGTATAATTCTATCTCATAAATGAGTGTTTAATAAGGATAAATTTCTAATATTTATATTAACGAAACGTTTTAAATTATAAATAATAATATTTTTCTTGTTACATTAACTCATATCTAGGAATATAAACTTTAAGTTATAAAATGTCAATTTAAAATTTGATCAAATTTATATTACCAATAACAATAGTTATTCAACATATATTATAGCAAAAACGTATATTATTAAATATTTAGCAAACCAAAATGTATATCATTACCAAATATTTAATAAAAATTAGAATTATTTATACATTCATCGCTGATTTTACATGTGATTTTATTATTTTGAGTTTTAGCACATTATAAAACAATATAAAACATTAATTATCGATGTTATTTTTTTATAAATAATTATTATACATAAAATATTAATAAGACTATTGATTTAGAATTTTATTAGGATTCATGAAAGTGTCTTATAATTCTCATCTTAAAGTCTATAGAAACATATGTATAAAATATAATCGATAATTACATATTTCAGTATATTACAATATAGAATTACAATATGATACTGAATGAAGTCATAAAACATTTCATGCTCAATGCTTCTTATAATATTGTCAATTTACAATTATATTTTCGTAATAGTTCCTGAAAATTTATCTTGGTCACCTCATTTTAATTGCTGTTCTAAGCGTCAATATTTCATGCTTTTTTCCGAATTTTCTGCAAATAAGTTTTTTTTGCCCATCTTTGTAAATAATATCATGGGAAACTTTATTGAATATCTATCACTGAATTCTTATAATGATGCCGTTAAGAAAGATGCATCATTTTAAAATAATGTATGGATGATTTCATGTGTCTTCCTATACATGGAATAGATACATTAGATACAATACAATAGACTATATTATTTGTTTCTCCATGATCAAACACTTTTCCCGAACTTTTCAAATATCGATTAAGATTATGTTCTATGTAAATTTCTATATCTATTTTCGGAAGACATTATTCAAATCTATTCTCATATTTACTCAAATAAATTTTTTCGGTGTTCTTTCTAATACCCTATTAGATATATTTTCTCAATTTTAAATTTTCGTATTTTTTAATAATTCACAGTATATAATAAAATTGTATTGTCCACATCGACATTTGACTTTAAAAAATGCAAACTGATGGAAGAAATTTTTTCTTTTCAAATTTCATTCCTTTCATGTTGAATACAAATATATTATTACGATTTTGTTATACTCTGTTATACTAATTTTTTACTGGAATGCTTATCATGAACCGCTTCCACGTTCTTAATCTTGTTCTTACTTTTTTCTAATATTCTTTTTAATTCTTAATCTTTCTATGAATCGCAAGTTACTTTTAAGTCTAGTAAATTGAAAATTCAAAATTTTTGTGTTCATTGGTAAGTTGAATGCGATCATTGAACTGATATTTCATAAACATTTATTACTAGTACTGAAATATTTAATCGAAATCGCAGTATTCAAATATGAATATATAATTCCTAATATACATTGTTAATCAAAAATATACGTAATCTATTTAAAATTGATTTCTAGTTTTTATTCTGTTTAGATACGATTAAAGGTTATTGTTAGAATTTATTGTTTTTAAATATGCATAAAATTTATAAATATTTTATAACAAAATTAATCATAAAAGTAAAAAAAAATAAAAGACTTCTATTTAATTTTTTGACAAATAATGTTAGAATCAATATAAATATTTTATTAATTGTATAAATTAAAATTTTAATAAATTTAAAAACTCATATTTTATAATATAAAGTAACAATCTTTTTAAATATCCTAATAGATTTATAAAATGCCTTAAAATTTATTACAGAAATATAATGAACGGATATATATAAGTAATGTATGAATTTTATTATTATTATATCAAAAGTTTCAATTTTTTTTAAATTTGACACATAAATATTTTTTAATTTAAAAATAAAATTCTATAGACACAAGAAATATTATTTAATTTTATATTATTGTGTAAAGAATAAAAGGTTTCATATGCTTTTTTATTTGAAAATTATTATTATAATTTCAAAAAAGAAACTATCTAATCTGAAATTAATAATCATAGAGACAATAAAATAATCAGAAACTACGGAGAAAAAATATATTCATAAAATAAGTGTTGATTCATTTTTCACAAAAATATTTACTTACTTATATTTTTTAGTGGTTCCTTAGTTTATACTGTATAAATATTTTATGCATATGAGCAATAATATTGAATAAAGGATATGAAAATTAGATACATTTAAAAAAATTTACTTTATTGACAAATCTCTCCTTGGCTATCTTTAGTTATAAAATAAAAATACTTATATTTTGAAGATAATATATCTATTTACTGAGAAAAAAATCTTATATTTTTTAAAAACTTACATCAATGTATTATATAAATATTACTTAAACTTTATTATTTATTCTATCAAATGCATTTTTTCAAAATTCAAGTACTTACTTTTAAAACTAAAGCATTTTTCAGCAAATTTCTAATTTTAATTTATTAAAACTTTGATATTCTTAGTTATTTTTAATATTTAATTTAATACTCTTTTTTAATCCAACAAAATCAATATAAATAAATTTGAAATCTATAATAGTACAGTTTATACATTTTTAAAAATATTATAGATAAATACTAATAAATATTAAATACTATTGTTCATTCATAAACCATTAAACAATAAAGGTTAAATCATTAAGATTATATCAAGAATAAATATTCGTATTACTATAAATTGTCTTTTGAAAAATATGAATTATGAAAAATCAAAATAATCAATAAAATATAATAATATAAATGCATATCTCTTATATATGTACTTAATTTTATTATATCATTCTAAGCAATAATAGTATATCATTTTCATTTATATTTTATATATTTTATAATTTTTTCCAATTAAAATTTTCTTACGTGTTTGAATTCAAAAATGGATGCATGATTCTGATGTTTAAAATATTAAAATTTATGCCAAAAACTAGTGTTCAACATATTTCCGAAAAGAAACAGTTCATCGTATATATGTTCACTGACAGAACGGCAGATTTTGTTGTTTGTCGTTGTTGTTATCCGCAACAAGTCAGTTATTACCTGAAGAAAGAAGCTAAATAAAATGCGAGATATTCAAGTAATGTATCTAAGTAGCGAATCGTAAGTTACAGCAAGACGAAAATACACGAATCGAAACAATTTTTCTACTGTTGGTGATCAAAAGATAAAACTTTGGTTCTGAGCATTACAAAGCGAAATAAATAGCAGAAGGTCACTGTGAATATCTCTCCTCGCATTCTCTCTATGGCTCTCTCAAAACAACCCGACGTATACAAACAGTACAGATCATTCGGAAAACAAAAGAAAAACAAAGATACATATACTTAAATTGGAGTTAATTCGAAGATATGAAGCTCTCACCACTTTCTTTTTAATATTTTTTAAACAAATACGTGAAAATAAAAATATATAAATTAATACTAAATATGTAAAAACTAATGCTTTATAAGAAAACTCCTTTAAAGTATATGACTAGTGTTTTAATATGAATTAATCCATCTGTATCTCATGCATATTTCATATATCACTAAAATATTTTTCATAGAATCTATAGCGATCACTTTTGACGGACAGCCCATTAATTAATCAAAGATCGCTTTTTGATCTATTCTTAAAAATATTGCAATATGTACAATATTCTTCGTTGATTTATGATTTTGATTTAATTTTCATTTACTGGAAAAATGATCTGAAAATCCTCTAAAAGAATAATTAAAATATAGTTTATCGATCAAATTTCAGTTTACTTTTCTATTTTATATTTCTATTGTTTTCAAATAATATGCTACACAATATAATAACACGTTTAATTCTTTATTTGATTCTTTAATTTTACTAATAATACCGTATAACAGCCCTATACATTTTTCTCTTTTTTTAATCAAAATATATCCATCATAATATATTTGCCTTCTTCAGAGGGTTTTTATGAACCATTACCTATTATCTTGATTAATTTTTTATGTCTAATCTACAAACATGGATTTAAATTTTGTTAGGGATTCTAAATCGATATTGAAATTCTTTAAAAAATATATATATATATACATATTAAAATATTTATCATGGACTACTATTCAATAAATATAAAAAAAAACAAATATCATTTATTGTCTCTTTATGTATTTACTTTTTATTCTGTAAACTATTTGCAGCAGCAATGTTTATAATTAAATATATATATATATATAATATACCTTATAATAATATAATATACATTGTAACGAAAATTAGAATTACATTACACATTCTAGTTGATTAAGTAAATCCAAATTCATTTTTATCAATGTTTTCATTCATAATTCATAAAATAATATGAGATATATATTAGATGATAATAGTGATTCATGGGTAGATAAATTAAAATATAGTATTTTAGTAATAATAATTATTAAGTAATGATGAAATTATTTTACTATACAATAATCAAAAATATGAAAGAATTATATTATTAATATAAACAGCGATAGATCCAGAGAAACTTGTGAGATGAGAAGTTATTATCTTAATACTAGCTGAGACTGATTATCGTTGACATATATAATCGTGTAATTGATATTTATAACTCTATAAGCTCTGGCGTCATTTATCGTCTGTATAGGTAATACTACAAGACAACTTTCCTGATTGCAGGTGTGGCTCCGATTATGTAATAAGGAAACTTGAGCGTGTGCCACTTAAAATGTAAAGGAAGCGTCGATCCAATAACCAAGAGTATGCATACATTTTTTATTAATATACAATATTGTACCTTTTTATATTATAGAGTGTATAGATAAATATTTTTAATAAATAAGTTATATTTTATAAAAATATTTTAGTTTTATATTATAGGCGATATAATAATTTAAAATATAAAACTAATCAAGAATTAAGTAAATAATTTAATAATTAAATTTTTTAATCGTTATTAAAATAGCAAGCATACAATATGAAATAATATTTATAAAAATTATTTTGGCGAAGATAAGAATTTATTAAGAAATTATATAATTATATGGCATAATCGAAAAATCAATTTGTTACATTCAAATACAAAATTTAAATACAAAGGGAAAATAAAGTGATATTTATTTAATAGTAGGAGAATACTTATGACTATAATTAATTTATATTGAATTAAATAATTATTAAACTGGCTATAATTTATACGTATTTTCAACTCTAAGTAATCAAAAAAGTCAAGTATCTGTAGTATGAAAATTATCAGACTACATTAGTAAGATATAGAATATTTTTTAAGAAAAGATAAGACTATAAGAAAACTAATTAAATATGGGAAAGACTTAGAGAAGTAACATTAAATAATTAGAAAAGAAAAAAAAAGTCAAATAAATGTATTTTAAAAAATAGGAAGAAGAATAGCGGGTTTATACAAAAATGAAAATATATATATTATTACAGATTAAACAGAAATTAAATACTAATATGTTTTTAAAAAATGCAGAAACATAATTATTGATATTAATAAATAAAGATATAAATTAGTATATACTATTTTTTATAAAATATGAGATGAATTAAAATTCATAACAATTGATATTAATAAAAGAAATTACACTATAAACTGTATTGTAATATACTTCAATATATAATACATGAATGTCTTTATTACCAAATGTATCATACAAATAATTTTTAATTATTTTTGAATAGTTAAATCTTAAACTCTATATTATTTAATATAACTTTTTAATCAGGTACCGAATTATTCTACTTAATGAAATTCAAAATTATGTATTGTATGTCATAAAATATATGTTAAAAATATTCTAGAAATTATCTAAAAAAACTATATCTATATTTTTTTACATTTTGATTCAATTTATTGTATTTTATTTTAATCTTATTTATTGTCAATAAAAATAAAAAATTAAATTTAGTTTTGTGAAAATATATTTAAAATTATATTTAGAATTTTTATTTCTTTTCATTCTAAATTTTAAAATCATATACAAAAACACGTTCCTTATTTACATTTTCGAAATAGACTATATAATTAATATCTATACAAGGTAAATTACTACTGCGTAGAACATAACTTATTCATTTACCTATATTGAAAATTAATATAATTGTTTTTATTAACTAAAAATAATTTAAATTTATATAAATATTAATAAAATACAGTTACAAAACAAGAAAACCAAAAATATAAACATCAATAATAAATTTAATTTTATAGTAGCTATAAAAAATAGTGACAATAAAATGACATTTATTTTATGTTTAAATATTAAGAATAAAAAGTTATATTATTTTTTGATTCATGATATAAAAAATTGCGAATGATTCATTAATTTTAAAATGCAAAAATTACTATAATAAAATTTTGATGCAAGCACAATGATGAAAAAGTCAAGATATAAAAATTATATATAAAAAACGAGAAATTTTATTAAAGTTTTCGATAAAAATACGTACTTCGTTTTAATAAAATTTAAAACCGTAACCGAAACTTTTAATTATATATAGATTATAAATAGTACTACTTATAAAATCGCATTTTTCTTAATATGATATTATTAGAAAAGAATTTTTTATTATTCATTTGTTATTTCGTTTCAATTTCTATTAATCCCATATTTTGATAAATTAATCGATAACTGTACAAAAATATATACAATATATTCAGAAGCCTGTTAAATACTCAAACAAAGAAATTATAAAAATATGAATATCAAAATGTTATCAAAAATAACGAATAAAAATTTTTATTAAAGAGACCTCGACAAACTTAGGCATCCCAAAAAAGAAGAATAAAATAATAAATAGAATAACATAGTGTATAAAAAAATAGAAAAATCTATTAAAGAAAATCAGTATTCATGTGCACAACGGCTTTAATATAAACAAAAGTAAATAATTATGTAAGAAAGCAAAAAATAATAAATAACAAATAATATAATCCAGTGTAAAGAAAAAATATTTTAAAGAAGAAAAATTTTAGTTATTTTTGAGATCATATTTAATATATAAATTGAAATAAAAACTCAAATTTTTAATAAAAAATAAATAAAGTAAAGAATAACTAAAACAACTTCATGCTGATTTATTTTCTAGATCCTTAGACTGTATTGTTTACTAATTCTAGAATTAAAAGGTCAATATCAAAAAACATATATATATAGTAATAAATGGACTTTCGAGATTATTACGTCTTATCAAAGAATGTATATCTCTAAGAAATTATATCTGTATAATGTTGTTTAGTAGCTGTTCCAGTAGGTAATGAAGTCATAACCATTTAAAAACTTTTCGATAAAAATATTACTTATTAGATTACATATATTATACCTATTAACTAATAGAAAAGGAATGAAAAATTATTTGAATTCTTAAATAAATATATTTATTAATATAATTATTAATAAATAAAATAAAGTTTTATAATAAATTAAATTTTTAATTAGTGATTATAAAATGCAATTGTATAATAAAAGGAATACATTTTACGATGAAAGTATAAAAAATTCTAAGGAAACACAAAAATTGTTAAAAATAGAAATATAAAGAGCATAATCTACAAATTAAATAAAAATTAAAAAATAAAACATGAAAAGATTATTCTTTAGGTAGATATATTTATAGAAGGAAATAATGTTTACAAAATTTTTGAAATTAGATTTTCGAAATACTCGCGATAGTTAATGATTTTCAAACAATATAACGATTAATAGAAAAAAAAAGAAATAAAAAATAAAACTATACTTCGTATTTTTATATATTTTACTGATTGAATATTATTGAAACCTTCGTCAGTATTACATTACCCTGATATAATATAAATTTCATATGTTTGTACATCTATTCTTTTTACTATCTTGATGAATTTCAAGGCAAGCGGAAATTATGACAATACCGAATTAGTAATGTATTCCACCAATCTCGTTAAAAAAAATTAAATTTATTATCCACATTATATTGAATTTCATAGCTCAAAATATTCTTAAAATTAAAAATGTTATTTATATAATGAATTGCATTTTTAATATTTTATTAGCTTAAAACAAATGTAATAAGTATATAGTATGATATATTCATTAGTGTATTATTGTGCTATATTGTTTTTGTGTTACTTCTATTTCAACTTCAATAAAAATTTTTATTTAACTAAAAGTGTAAATTCCACTAAAAGTGGAATCTAAATTTTTTAAAATTTCAACCACATTTTATACTTGAAATTATTTGATATATTTTACCATATTACCTTATTTAATGTTTTAGTATATATATTATATTTTACAATTAAATATTACAATATTTTTTTAATACATTTTCCGATTGCATATTCATGATATATAAAATAGATTTAAAAGCGTTTAAATATTACAACTTCGAATAATTTAACTATTAACAACTCTGGTTGAAAATGTATTATAGAGATCTGGGTATCAATATATCTAACATTTTTAACACTTTATAGCTATTTCGATCTCACATTGAATTGATTCTACAATAACATCCCACGTATTCACGACAGAATTCAATACGCCCCCTAGAAGACGCATACTCCTTCCCATTTTTTTCTCTTACCATATCTTTTATTTTTAGCTTATTTTTCTGGATACTATTTATTACATCAATTTTAGAAATAACGTTAAATTAATTCAGTTTATATTTTACGTACTTTATCTTATTTTTCAAGTTAAAATTACTTTCATTATTTTACCTTCAATCTTGATGAAGTCAACTCTTTCTAAGTTACGATTTTTTAGATATTATAATAATACTTTCATACATTATCTATAAATTTACGAAATAATACTATTACCAGTAAATCTATGATAAAAAAGTTTTAGGAGATTATGTATAAAAAACAAATATCACTGTACCTGAAGAAGAAATTAGGGCTATTAAGTGTACTAAATATACCTTCTCCAGTCATATTAAACGGATGGCTATTATTACTCGTTCTGCCATACAGGATCTTCTCTTTACCCCTAATAATATTACAATGCACTTTTGGAAGGTTTTAAGATACTAGACGACTTTGTAAAATTCAATTAAAAACAATACATTGAACATTGTGTGGCTATCATGCCACTGGGGATCTTTTGGTAAAGAAGACAGGAATAGGCTGACGAAGTAAAACGTCCTGGGGATTAAAGCTTAAAAGTGTCTTGCAGCATTCGCTTCCAGATAAATACATTTATCACTCGAATAATATGCATCCATCTTAAATGGTTCAAGAAAAAGCTGTCAAGCGATAGATTTGGAATCTTAGTATAAAGAAAAACTAATTTTAGTGCCCAGAATAGGAATTGTTTGAACCATCTGTTGCTCCTTTATCATTATTGACGCTACTTATAATTATAAATAAGTACATTATATGTATGTAACGTTCAAATATCTTACTATTTGATTTTTATACTTATTTCATTTCCATAACTCTATAGGAAATTTCAGAATTTAAGTAATGAAAATACTCAAGAATGTAAAAGTACGTTATACGTGGCAATATAACTAATTACAAGTTTGATTACAAATTTTCGTATGAAAATCGATTATAGATACAGGAAATTTCCTATTTAAAAAATATATATATGTCATGTGACCTAATTATTTAATGAGAATGCAATATTAAAAAATAAGGATTAAGTTAATTATTGACCCTATATCCTATACTTTTAATCAATACACTAATGAATCTCTTATTTTAAAAAGTAAGAAGTATACAAATCTAATTTTTAAATTATTTTTCGATGAATTTATTATTTTTTTTATATAAAAAATTCTATATGATTGAAGATTATAAAATTGAATAAAAATTGAAAAAATTTGAAACCATATTTCAATCTATACATATGTCATACCACTATTCGAAAGAGAAATGTAAGTCGTGTAGTATCACTACATATGTACAGAAATATAGTAAAAAGATACTAAAACAAAAACCATTTATTTATTTAACATTAATTTTTTTAATATTATGAGTCATTTATATGGTACAGAAATCAATGCAAATTTGATTTATAATGTATTTATATAAAATGCAGTTTATTTCATAAATAAAATACATAAACTTTATGCATCATTCTTTCAATAAGTTTCAAACCAATATAAAGATATCCTAATCTATTACAATTTCCATATCTTAATTTTACTTTAGCCTATCTTTTTATCTTATTTTTCAATTATTTTAATCTTATATTAATAGGTAATAAATAAAAAATTTTGAAACTTTATACTAAGCATCGTAAGCTTTTGTATAATATACGGAATGTTTTTATCTATATCATAGGTATCATAATAAATAAAGAAAATAATAAAACTGTAAAAGAAACCATAAGCCTTTATCTTAAGAAATTAACACTATTTATATGTCAGAAATAAAATTTATGAATATGAAAAATTATGTGTATATAGAAAAATTCATATATCTATTATACAAATCATATATTTGATAAAAAGACAAATCTAACTATTACATAATATATATGTATCTAATAAGATATTATTAGAATCGTATTGTTGCACATATATCATACTATTTTTTGCAAAAATTTATTTTATATGATTTTCCGTACTAATTTTATTAGAAAATAAATATAATAAAAAGATTTATATTCAATACTAAACTTTAATAAAGTTAAACATAAAGTTTTTTACTATTTTTATTTAATTATAGAGAATTTTCTTGTATCGGTATGAAATTATTTATAAAATTTATAATTGTCGATTTAGATTAAGTACAAACATTTTTTTTATATAATGTGAGTCATAATACATAAGATAACAAAAGAAAAAGTTTTATCATATTCCTTTGAAATAATATTCTTATATTTATGTGAATAATATAATAGTTTAAAAATTATAATTTAATATTTTTATTAAAAAATTTGTATTTGCATGAAAATTGGTATAATTTAATTTCTGTTTAAAAAAGGTTTATCATTATAATATATATATTTTATGATTTTACTATTTTACAGATTATTACAGATATATTAAAATAATAATGAAATGAAATATTTTTATTAATATTTTATATACACGCTAAAATATGAAATTAGCAATATCGTTTAATTAGATATAGTAATTTTTTCATAATCTAATTTTCCATTCTAATTATTTTTCTTGATAATTTTTAAAACTGATTTATTTAACTTGAGTTATATAAATTATATATATATATATATATATATATATATATATATATATATATTATATACATAAAAAATATCCTTGCAAATAAAATTAATTTTCCAGATTAATCAACTACAGAAGGAATATTAAACGAGTTAAGACAATCTGTCTTTTTAAAATATTAATGCAACTTAAGTACTAAAATAGATCAGCTATAAAACTATTAAATTTTACTGAATAAAAGCAAAACATTATTTTTCGGTAGATGTTTGCGAAAAAATTTATAGAATATAAATAATTCTATAAAACCTAATGAATAAAGCAATATTATTCAAATAGATAAAATGTCTAGTATATAAAATAATCTATTTATCATATTTTAGTTTGTTTATACAAAATTAAAATATAAATTATAAATATTTTTAGAGAAACTGAAATTTATACTTATTGAATCTGATATACCATAATTTTTTTTTAATTTAAACTAAAATAAGTTAATAAGCTAAATATCATAATATTATAGATTTCAGAGTTTAAAAACATGCTTATCACTTAAATATTAACAAAACGTTATATGATATAAAATCAGTAATTTTAAGAAAAAAAGAAATAAATATTAATTCAAATAAAATTATGCTATTTATAAATAAACTAAAGTTCGCTGAAGCCAAAAAAATTAAGAAGCAAATAAAAAGCTTTCTAAAGTTTCATTGAAATATCTCAAGACTTTTATATAGATAAGTGTGTACACAGTGTTTTGAATAGCCAAAGACTAGTATTAAAGATTATATAAACTCCATTTTATTGATTGTATAGAAAACATCAAAATTTTTATTAATACTTTAATACTACTATTAACAAATAATTACTCCTGCTTCATAGTAGTAATCAATAAACAAGCCATATTTACCGTAAATGTACTCCAAATCATTCTATTCATCTATACTTTTTCTTACATAATAATAGCTTATATATAATTTTATTTTACTATTTCAAGTTTATTTTCAAGCTGCTTTAATTTTTATTATATTTAAACTTAATACTAATACATTAAGAATCAGTAAAATTGATAATTAGTATTATTCTTTTACTATCATTATTTTCGAACTTTAATGGATGTTAATAAATTTATATACTTTTTATATGGAAAATATGTTAATTAAATTATAAAGTTTTTAGATTCCACCAGAATTATATTTAAGCATAAAATATAAGGAAAAAATCAAATATCATACATCAGTAAATTATGAAATCGCTAATTTTAACATCTAGTCAAAAATTCTTTAAAAATTCATTGTACCTATATAAATTAGTAAATACAAGGTAATATTAAAAAATTGATCAAAATATATAAATTATTAGAATCAAAGCATAAATGTTATGAATATTAGTTTTTGACTTTATAGATAATTGATAAGCTATTACAATTAAATTCCGACTTTAATCAGCGTTACAAAATTTATAAACATGAATATAAAAATACAAAAATAGTGTCACGTATCATGAAAATTTATGAATTCAAGTAAAAATAAGCTTACATATTACGCATAATATAGTCATTTGATATAAAAATAATTAAAACCTCCCATAAAATATAATTCAAAACTATCGGTTTAAATCGTTGACTGATTAATAACATATTTATAGCTCAAACCACATATTTGCTACGTGAGAAGAGTTCTACTAAGAAAGTATAAAAGAATAAAGGTAAATTGCTGAATCGATGCTTATCTAGATGGCTATCTTGGTGTATTAACTCGAAATGATATTGCCATAAAACTAAATCCGTCTAAAGTGTATACACATACAGAATTTTCACAATTTAGTACTTCTATATAATATCTAAACGAAATATTACCTTAATAAGGAACGGTATTTGAATAGAATATTTTAGCGTAACAGTTTACTTGCAATTTGGAATAAAATTTATGTTTAAAAAATTGTTGTTATTTTTTATCAAATTGAAACAGTTTACAAACATATGTGGACATTAAATATTGAAAATTTATCATTGTAACATGAATTATTTTTTAAATTTCTTAAATTCTATGTTGTGAAATGACATTTTGAATTAATAAAATTTATATGTCCTTAATATTTTTGTTAATATAATGACATAAATCTAATTTTGTCATTTCAACTTAATATAAATATTTCATAAAATATTATAAAAAATTAATATATGCTCAACGTAGTATCAGAGTAATGCAAATAATCTTTATTACAATTTTAGAAATAAAAAGACTAAACAGAAATAAAAAAATAAAAGAGTATTTCATTAATTACAGATATATTAAATACTTCAAAATATGTGATATTAAATTTATAATATATATTTGTTTTTTATTTTATTCAAACTTTTTATTATTCTGTAATGAATAAAAATTTTTTAAAAATCGAATATAATTTCTAATTTTAAACATTTTAAACCAAAATTATATAATTAAAATGGTAGTATTATAGGATTATTATTAACAAACTGAATATAAAATAATATAGCTCAATATTGATCCGAAAAAAATATAAATATATTTACTGTCACTGTCAATATTATTTTCCCTCGATTGTACATTTAATCCGTTAGGTAGTAGCGATTTCGAAAAACTCCTTTTCACCTTCTAACAATTGTGATATATCCATATGTATTCCTGACACGCATCTCCTCTACAAATACATATAATACTCTTACTCTTTCCTTTTCTCTATCGTTCATCCTCTATTTCTGACTATCTTACTCTTCCTTGGATATATGTATAGTTATAATAATATAAAATTTAAAAAAAAGAACAGATATTGTAAACAAAGAATGATAAACCTATGTATAGTAGCCAAAAATAATGTTTTTGATAATTTTTCATATATTATCGTAATTCAAAATATATAATTATTGTTTCTGAACCATGATAATATAATATTTTATGTTATGTAATATATTAATTCAGGTTCTCATTATAAAAATAATTTTTATATATAATGAGGATTGAATAATATTAATATCATACTACTAGTAAAGAAAATGTAATAAAAATTTTTTGAATTTTTTAAACACTCTAATCCCAATACAATATTTTAAATTTAAGTTTTTGTATAAAATTACTAAAATATTCATTGCTTTTAGTTTTACTCTTCTGTGAATATTTCTGATAACTTTGATCCTGATATACTTGTTATAAAAAATTCATGATATAAAATCAAATAGAAGATTTATATTTGAAAATCTCTCGATTTGGAAGAAAAATAGCTTTTTATTACTTGTATAATTTCTGAGATCTACTAAAGAATAAATAATCTTAAAACTCAACGGTAAATCAAATTTTTTATTTTAAATTATTCAACTATACTTATCATGTTTATTAATTAAATACTGTAATATTTGTTTGTGCTATTATAATATAAAATAATTTTATAAACTTGAAAAATACTATTTAATTCCAAAATTTTTTTTTTCATTTTCTTCAAATTTCAAAATGAATTTATACTATTACTCTAGAAGATTAATTTTACAAGTCTTTATCTTTTAAAAATGTAAATATATTGAAAATATAGACATATTAATTGTCATTGGTACTCAAAATATTTTCCTGAAAAATTTTTAAAAATTAAGCAAATTTACAAAACTGTCAGTTTTATAAATTTTTATACATTTTTATCAATATTATTACTTTTGACTTCTTAAAAAATTTTTATTTAAATTTTAATCAAATGGACATACTATAAACTATTAATATACTATGAATTCAATATATTTTATAAAAGTATTCTCAAAAATTTATAATTCATGTCTGTTATATAATTAATAAAAATTTACTAAATTTAAAATGGTTATAACAAATTTAGTATATTAGAAAATTTATTCATAAATATACAGAATAGTATTAAAATAACCTCTAAAATAAATTAATAAAATTAAATAAACAACATAAAAAACATTAAAGTATTTTAAAGTATGTACATCGAATTTATATGTTTCATTTTATTGATTTAGTTAATAGTGGCAATTGAAAAGAGGTCTGTTAAGTATAGTAAAAGTTATATAAATATATAGTATTAACCATACTATTAACATACTATTTCAAAAAGAAGTCTGTAAAATCATTCTTTTTACATAAAGAAAAATATATTTCTATACAATACTATTACACATTAACATATATTTTTATAAAATCATACTCGAAAATATTTATGAATGAAACTCTTACATCGAAAAGTAGGAAAATATAAAGAGCATATAAATTTATTCTATTTTATAAACTTTTTATAAAACTTTATGAAGAAGCTAAAGATATCTATTATATACATTATAATGTAGTTGTATGTATTATATAAAATTGTATAATTTGAAAACAGACAATAATTAAGAACACTGACCATTTATGAATCCAATCTTTACATAGTGACATATTTTCAAAGTAATTAACCATACAAATTTCAAAATTATTTTTGAATTAAGTATATATCATTCAAAGATTTTTAAATTCCAATAAGTAATTATTCAAAAATTATCTCAATAGTTGTTAGTTTTATTCTTATAATTTATTTTTAATAGTATATAATTATTTATAAATAATTATTTATTATAAATATTCGAAATTTGTATTTAATTTAAAGAGTACAAGATTTATAATTCGGATATTGAATAAATTATTTTATATTCGCTTCTTAAATATTTTTAGTTTTTTGGGTTAATAAACTTTATATCTACTTATTCTTGGGTAATAAACTTCATTATAATATTAATACACTAAAAATTTATTTGTTATTTCAGAATCAATTTCACTTTAAAATTTAATTAATAAGAATTTAATAAAAGCAAGTTCTTAAAATGGTTTTTTTATATATTATTCTTTATATTTTTCGATTATATTAAAACGATATAAGGTATTAAGTTAAAATAGTTTATAGCTTAAGTATGAATGAATTTAAATAGAGCAGGAATGTCTTTAGAAATTATTTTTAACTCAGCTTGCAATTTTGCCTTTCCCTTATGACGTTTTCAAAAACTTCATGCTTCTAGACTCTTTTTAAGATTAGTAAAAAAAAAGTTACAAAATTTCTTGTTTCGTAAATAGGATTGTTGCTTTATCGTAACATAACTTTCTTTCACCAATACTTTGGATAAGTTCACCTTTGCACATAAACTTTTGGTACAACTTTTGTTAAATAAGATATTTAGGGTTTTTATTTTTTCCATCAACCTCTGTAAAAAAGTTTTGCGACTAGAAAGTAAAACTTTTTTACGATTGTCAAGGCGTTTATGATAAGTATATGTTTTAAGTTGTTCATACCTCGTATCATCTTTCTTATGCATTACGATATACCGATTACGAAAATACTTATAACACGTAAAAAAATAACTGCTTATTTATATCAAGTTCCATATAGTAAATAAATTTTTGTTAAAATTAAGTATTATAATAGTTAGAGAAAAAATACAAATGTAATTCATCTAATTATTTATTAATTATGTACATATTTGTGTATTTTAAAATAGGATTATTTACTTATAAAATATATTTCTTAAAATCTCAATTTTCTTTCTGTTTATTAAATTAAAATGAAAAATTTTATGAAAAATATAAAACAAAAATTAATATATTTTAAAATTATAAGTGTTATCTGTTTAAGATTTTAATATTGCACTAAAAATTATTTTATTATGGTAAAACTTGTAAAAAGAATAACTTTTTTCTGGCATAAAAAAAAATATAATAATTAGTTAACATATATAAATTTATTCTGTATATTTTAAGTGTTTATACTTTAATATTCTTCAAAAGAAAAACACAGAATTAATACATATACATTGGTTAATTATTTATTATTGTACTTAAATTTATTCTATACTTGTCTATAACTATTATTCATAATAGTTACTTTTAAAACTACAAAAAAAATTAAGTATGCATTTTTGTTATTATATATTGATGAAATTTTTTATTTATATTATTAATAATTGAAAATATTAAATATGTATTATTACTATTAAATTTTTATACATATATATATTTAAAACACAAATATAAAATAACTGTGAATGTTTAATTTTCATTCAAAATAAATACAATTAAATACTTGAATACTTTTCATACAATTTTATTTTAATATTAAATATAAGTATAGTTATTTATTACTTATGTAAAACTTTATTTAACTTCTTAAATTTCCATATTTCATAATAAAATAATAGTGAAATAGAAATTAAGTTTTAGAAGAGAAATATTTTGATAATAAAAAATCAAAATCTGTAAAGTTTAGAGAACGCAAGTGTTTTTTAGTTTAGTTTATTAATATTTATTTAGATACAATATTCATACAATATGTTGTTATTTTTTTCAATCATAATCAAAATCGCCGTTTTAGAGGTTATAAATTTTTTTTTTTAATTAAGATTTTTTTTGTGTATGAGAATGTGTTACAGAAGAACAAATTTAAAATTTTTGTGGTTTTATTTATATATAGAAAATCAGTAATATAAGAGAAGATAATATTGTATTATTTATATATATAAATATATATCTAAGTATATGTGAATATCCTATTATCTATATAAAAAACAACTATGTTTAAAAAATACTATTTTTTATTTTGAAAGCATAAAAGTTTTTTTGAAAAAAAGATTTATGTATGATAAGTTTAATAAAAATACTACAATTATGCTTCTAAAAATAAACTCTAATCTATTTTCTATTGAATTTAATATGTAAAAATATAATTTAATAATATACTTATAGTTAAAAAATTAGTTTAAAAAATTTAATTCTATAAGAAAAAATATGAAATCGATTAACACCACTTTTATCTCAATTCAACAATATTGAAGCATAATATAGATACAGTCGTTTTGACAATTATTGTTGGTATTTTCTGTATTCAAATAATTCAAAAATTTATATAGATTCACATAAACATTATGAATCTACTTATTTTTAAAAAATTCCAAAAATGTAGTATTTAATAAAACTTAAATATCTTCCATAGATGTAGTATTCAAAATATTTATTTAAAATTAAAATAATTCTTTTATTAAAAGTTAATTATAAGTTTATGGCTATAAAACTTCAAAACGTTTTTTTTGAATAGTTAGAAGTTTTTTTACAGATTTTATTACAGTACACATAATAGATATATATATTTTACAGATCGTATAATTTTTTGAAGTAAAATTACACTTTTATTTTAAAATTATAACTGTAAAAAATTAAAAAAAAGGTAACAGAAAAACTTTTAAACTTTCATTATAAATTTAACTTCAATTTATTGATACATGTTTTTCGTTATCAGCTTCACATACAAAAAATATGTTGATACATTATCAGTATCAACATATCATTTTTCTTCAAGTTCCTTTGTTTTTTTCGATTCTTCTACTTATTTTATACTTCATATAATCATTCATCATGTAATAATAAAAACAGGATATATTCTCCATTTATTTTCAATTCTTCTAAGAAAAATACTAATTATGTGAAATCATCCATAATTAAAGTAAATAATTATTATCTGTGAATTTCTACAAATTCTTAATTATTGAAAGTTTTCCTAATCATATTTTTAAATTCTTGTTACGATCTTTTATAAGTTACTAATTAAAACAGTGTTTAGAAATTGACAAAATAATATTTGTAAATTACTTGAAAGTATAAAGTTATGTATATTTTAGAAATTTTAACGACCTTATGTTTTTCAGTCTTTCACCAACATTTAAAAAATTATAATGACGATTTTCAATAGTGAACCATTGATATCATAAGTATACTTTTCTTTTTTATATCATTACTACAATCAATTTATAATAATCTATAATACAATTACATATTATCTTCATTCGATAATTATTTACTGAGAAATTTATAGAATTTTATTCCGTTAAAACAATCTTAGTTTTTTAAAAATGTTACAAGCAAATTTTAGAAAAATTTTAGATTATTTAAAAAAACTAAAGTACTAATACTAAAAAATGCTTAATTAAAATTTAATGTTTTACTTACAAAGATTAACTTAATTACTTAAAATCAAGTGGATTTTAATAGTAAATAATCATAAAAATACATAACTTAAAAAGATAATAAAATAATATGATTAATAGTAAATGAGCTTGGAAACATTGAAATTTAAAAAATAGATTTTAAAGTAGTTATGAATATTAAATTAAAATTAAAAAATTATGTTCAAGCTCATATATATTAGCATTACTATTATAATATATTTTATAGATTTATAGTAAAATTTTAGATACTGAATAAATAATGAATATAATTTTTTCTATTTGAAATAAAATTTGAAACATATTCGACAAGTACTTCAATTTTAAACAATTTTCTGAAATTAGTTTATTCTACTTTCTAATTATATATTCTTCATAACATATAGAAATTTAAATTTCAATATTTATATTTAAAATTTTTCGATTTCAGTAATCAATATTTTATTCATTTTTTTAATCGTCTACTATCTTTAGTGAAACAATTTAATTTATCAAATTAAAAATTATTTACTAATTCAAAATAATTCTTTATTTTTAATAAAGCCTAATTTCGAATAAAAATAACAAAATTAATGTATAAAATTACTTCTTCTTATAAGATTATATATTTTAAATAATTTATTTTTAAATTAATAATACATGCTTTACTCTTTAATTAAGTTTTCTTATAATAAATAAATATTTATTATTAATTATGCAAAAACAAATTACATATTACAAATCGATACATACAATAAATGTTATATATTTAAATAACACCTGAAATTGTAAAATCTATTATTACACTATTCCGAATTATACCGTTATTTATATGTATATTTTAAAAAATTATTATGAATAGTATAATAAGTTCATTTAGTAATGTAGTTTTGCATCCAAATATTTATGGAAAAATATCTGTATATAAAAAGTAATACTCAATACTTAATAAATTATATAAGATTTCCATATATTGTTAATATTAATAATAAATAGATCATATCTTCTAGGTAGAAAATAACACTAAATGCTATAAATCTATAAATTGTCAAGTTTTTACAAGTAAGATTTAAAGGAAGACTTAAATATAAAAATATCTTTAAACGTATATATATTTTTTAAACACATTAAGTGTAAATATTTTTAAAAAACTTTATAAACTTTGTATCATATTTTAGCTAATGAAAGCCTGCAATATATAGGATTCACAATATTTTTTTCTATAGTAATAACAATTTAAAATTATTAGTCAAACAAAATAACTTTCATTTAAATCATTAATTATCATATTTATTTATATTTATATTAATATTTATAATATGTAACAAAACATTTTTAATTTATTTTTCTAAAATTTTTCAAAATAAATAAAAAAATATTTTAGGTAATAAAATAATACATCTATCATAATATTTTCTCTAATATAAACTGTTCAAGTTTCAATACTAATTAAAAAAATAATGTAGATAATAATAATATTTAAATTGATTTGAAAGCTATGGCTATTGATTAACATAATACATTTTAATTATATATTCAAATGCGAGAATTACTCAACTTTTAAGATTTGTATTTTAAATACTTTAATATAAAAGTCTGGATTAAATTATATAAATAAATATTTAACTAAATTTTCAATACTTCAATAATTCATATAAATTTATATAGAATTTTATTTCTCTCTTATATTATAATTTATGAATATTTTTTAATATATAAATAATTATTCAAAAGAATAAATATTAAATTTTTTAATGATTTTTTTTAAATAAATATTTGTGTACAAATATATTAAATATTTTTAATATCAATTAGCACAACATGTATTTCGATAAATTAATGTAATGATCATACTTTATATCTAAAAATCAAAAATATAAATTTCAAAGAAAGAATTTTTCATTTCGTAATATATCAAAAATTAACATATAAATTTTTGATATTTAAAGTAAAATTTAATCAAATAAAAAACTTAGTATTCTTAAAATTTTTTTTATTTACAAAATTATTAATTTTAACATAATTATATTGGTGCAAGATAATAATGCTTTCAGTTGAAAAACAGTGTAAAAGTTATGTATTTACCTAAAGATAAAGTTAAACCGTCTATTAAGAAAATAAAATAGTACGATCCATCACAACCTTAACCATTTTTCTAAATAAAGTAAAAATATCGATTGAATATTTGACCTCATAACCTATATGTAATACTGAAAATATTTTTTGTTGTAAGTTCATATAATAACAGGTGAACAACCGAAATCATATATACATAAACTAAATATGAACGAATAATGATTAATTAGGGATCTTTGTTATAAAAATAAACAGATGCTTGTAGACATAATCTTCTACGGTAAAAAATTAGGTATAAATTAACATTTAATTCTTAAACATATATGATTCTTACATTTTATTTTCATTCATATTTATGTTCAATCTTAATTCAATCTTAATAAAAGTTAATATAATATTTGATACAATATAACGACATAAAATAATACCTAAAAGTAGTAATTTTCATATCTTCATTTTTTGGATTCTTATAATTAGTAATCTGCATGCTTACATATTCTCATATTCATAGTGATTATATTAGCAGTAATTCTATAATGTATAAATTATATAATATACGTATATATTTATATAAAATTTGTATTTATGTGTTATAAAATAAATATTTATATATTTATATTCTCGGTATTGTAATAGTTATCATTAATTAATATGTTTAAATTAACTTCATCTTGAATATATTTATCTTTAATTTTAATTTTTTAATTTTTTTAATCCAATATGAACAACATAACACAATATAATCCACTAATTTGTTTTTTTTAAGTATTTTTTAAAAATACACTTATATATACCAAAACTAAAAATATCTTATATAAAAGGTTTCCCTCGATTTTATTTCTTATTATATATTCGAAACTAAAGATAAATAATAATACTTTTTTAATCGTTAATGAAGCTCATACTGTATATATACTAAATTTCTTTTATATTTAATTTTCAAATATTTTATTTAAATTAAAAGAAAAAATGTAAACAAATGCAAGAAAGAAAAAATTGAATGAAAAAAGAAAAGTACAGCAATAAAAAATGTGAAAAAAGAAAAGAAAAAAGTGCTAGTAAACTTTTTCAATTAGATCAAATAAAAATATATATAGCAAGTCTGGATAAGTGTACATACTTACTGAAAAGAGCTATAATCGGTGATATAAATTTTTAGATTATCACTATCTTCAATTTATTATGGATTAATATTGCCTCTTATAAATATATATAATCTTCTACAGGAAAAGTTTTTTCATATTATTTATTTCCAAAATATTTTTGATTGTTCTAATTGAATTTAAGTTGAAAAAGCTATACAAGATATGCATTGATTTTTTATAAATATAATAGAATGTACTATTAAACAAATAAGAATATTTATACATAATATGAAAAAAGAAAGTAGATTAAGAATATTATTTTCACGAAGATACAGATATGATACTCAATTTTAATTAAATCAAGTAAATTTAATAATATATTTGATCAATCACTAGATATTGTCAGTTTCTTTCTAAACTTAGGTACTTAAATTAAAATAGCGTTTATTTATGCAATTAAGTTATGCTGATAATAGAAAATTAAAATGCTATTACCAAATTATTATTCTTATGAAATTTTTGATTCCATGAAGAATGATATCATTATCAAAAATATTTTTGAATACGAAGGTTTGAATAATAGTAATTAAATTAACAGAATGTGTTTAAAATTATAAATTTTGTAAGTAATTATATTCTATGTATAATCTTCAACTTTTTTAATTTGTCGATCGGAAACTTAAGGTATATAATCATAAATGCGTATATCCGAGATTTTAATATTTTATCGATAAATGAAAATATACAAGAATTTACAATTATTTTTAAAGTAATGATATCTTATTTTAATTTTTAGTTTATCGTATAATATTTTCAAATAAAAAATTTATACATAAATAATAATATATAACTTTAATGGTAACAAAACCTTTTGTAATATTCTTGTCTTTTTACGACTATTACTCATAAAATGTTTCAATTTTTATATATCAGTATTTCATAAATAATTTTTTTAGAATTTATTATTTTTATAATATTCAAAATAAATTCATTTATCTAATTATTTAAAATAGTTTTAATATAATTTTCATTTAATATTTTATTATAGTTATATTAGAAAGAATTCCTAATTATATATCTAATAAAAATCAACTTAACTACTTTCTTGTCATTATTGATTTGTCTATAAAATTCACTATACGTAAAAATTTTATTGTATATAATAGAAATAAGAATTTATATGAAATTTTTTTTATCTTATACATGTATATATAAGATAAAAAACTAATATTCATTTTATTTATATAATTTTTTTTATTACAGAATACTTAATAAATTCCTTATTCCTTAATAAATCAGAAACATACAAATACATCATTGTATATTTTGTGTAATTATTCACCTAAAACCAGTATTTATATTTACTATGCTAAAAAATATATATAGTTTATACAAAAAAATTCGAATAAAAATAAATTAAATAAACGGAAAAGGTTATTCATACTACTGATATTACAGTATAATATAAATACTATTAACATCGATTTATTGATCAGTTAAGGATTGAAATAGGTCAAATTCTACTCTAATAAAGTTTTTGGTTAAAGTTCTTAGGGTTGAATTCCGCCATACTCTCGACCACTCGATTCTTAAAACTCTTGATAAGTTCAAAACGATTCGGTAAAAAAAACTCGAAAATAATTTTGACGAATTTTTGTTGTGAATAATAAAAATAAATCATAAAAATTATATAAATAAAAATATTTCCTTTTAAAAATGTATAGATTTTAAATATTTTTTATTTAATTTTTAGGAATCTTCTTATTGTTAAATAAGTTTTCGTGACTTTTTTTAAACTTAAAAAGTATATTCGTGTTATGAGTGTAGTATTTATAAAAGTAATATAATAAATAGAATTTTTTAAAAAATTTTTAAATATTGGAAATATTAGTAATATTGTATTAATTAGACAAAAAACTATGAAGTTTTATGGTAAATAAAATTTTATGGTTTTATTGTTTTATTATTTTTTATTATTGTTGCGGATAAGATAATTATTAGATAAAAACATGTCGAGATTTTAAATGAAATCATATTTTGATTCCTTAATAATATATATTAAAAAATGTTGAATATTTCTTGTTCATATTTTTTTCAAAAGATTTTGTTGTTTTTAAACATTTTTATATATATCTATAACCAACAAAATGTACATTTATAAACATTTGGTAACATTTACCATCTCAAGATTTGATTTTGATCCCCTTACAGCTTATAGAGTTAAAGATGGGAAGGGTGTGAAAGATAAAAGTTAAGAAGTAAATATATAAATAATTAAGAAAGTATAATAACAATATAATAATATAATATAACTAGTGATTCGAATTTGATCACAATAGAAAAAAACGAACAAATAATTAGAACAATTAGACGAGATATTCCATAAACACTTACAACTATAAACGTACAGATGAACACAAAGTTCGACACGTTGAATAATGTCGTATATCAGACAGCATACTTTGTGAATTAACCGTGCTAACCATATTAACCCTTCGAGTAATACTAATGGTGAAGACTCTTTGTGGAAAGACACACGCTAAGCACAACGAATGCCGTTGCCTCATTTCCACTTCCGCGTAAAACCTACCCTTGCTGTCCCGTCGAGTAACGGTAATGGTGAGATGGCGGTTGCTCTGGGTGATGGACAGCAATGAGCTTGCGAAAAGCGATCGAAGAACGCTTCGGTATGTAAGAAATATCTTTGAAACTACGTTGCTACAGAATCAAAGATGAGGGCTGTCGGTAGTTGATCGGCCCCATGCTTTCTTATATTAAGAATCCCCTTATTTTTGCGCATCTTCTTTTACAGAATGAACTCTACGGACGCTTTCTGCATAACTTAAGACTTGGATACTTAGAAGTGCAAAGATCTCGTACAAAAAAGCATATCACTAATATGAAAAAATAAAAAATAAAATCATAAAGAATTATTGAAATCATAATTTTCTTTGTTATATAATGTTTATCATAAAAAGATTGCTTATTAAAGAAGATATGATTGAAAAATTGATTTATAAGATAATTCATATATTTATCAAATACTTATTCATATGTATGTATTTTCTTGAAAAACATATATAATATATCTTACACTTTTCAATAAAATATAATGTATCAAGAATAGACGAAATTCCTACTTTTCCTCTAAAACTGCTTTTTAAGTACTGGAAATGGATTTCAATAGGATAAAATAATTTTTATGAAAAAATTAGATTAATTGTTCATCTGATAAGTATGAAAGATATTTTTTTGTGAAATATAAACCATAATTTTGATATAAATTAAATCATATTATATTGATCAATATAAATTTTAATAATATATATATTAGGACATCTGTTTCAAAATAATTCTTTCAATATTTTGCAAATTATAAAAAAAATTTATAAAATTTGTTTTATATAGTAGAATATCATAATTTTAACAATATTATATCTATTATTAATTTAAAAAACTCAGTCATTCCAATGAAACATTCTAAATTTAATCATATCAAAACTTTTATATAATACATATAAAAAAGAAACTTCTCACGTTCATAATCTTAATAACGCGACAGTAGCGCGTTGCGTTATAAAAGAAAATAGTTTCAAAAGATGTCGTGGTTTAATTTACATATTTTCTAAGTCTCACGCAAACTTGGTAAAAGAAGAAAATACAATAATAAAGATAACCTCGACACTGATATTTTATCTTTAACCAAAGAAGATCAACAGAACCTTGTAAGCTATTTTGTTTTTGTAAAATCGTAATTTATATATAGAAAGCAATATGTAAGAGCACTGAATCTTCATTTCATTATAAATTGAAATCGCAGTTGATGCATTTGTGTAGGTCTGAGGACGTGCGTATATAAATTTTTATATTGATATATGTTATACATTCGATGTAGTGTAAAAAATCGAAAAATAAATTACGAAAAAAAAAAGATAAAAGTAGTATAGAGCAGGACTCATAAAAAAAGTGAGTAGCAATCATTCCTGGTCATGAGTAGACTACTTTAAGTCACGCGATAAAACTTAGAAAGACTTTCTATTTTCTGTTTTTATTTCTTACATCTCTTACACTTATTGTACGTGACATCTCTCTGTCTCTCTATCTCTGCCGTCTTCTCTCTCACTTTCTTTCACCCCCTCTCTCTTACTCACTCTCTCTATCTGCCTTTTTATATATATTTCTTTTTTCTATTCTATTATCTATCTTCTCATTTCATATTTCTCACAATTTTTGTTCTAAGCCCTTAAAATTATTGTATATAATATTCGATCCACATAAAATGTTCTATTTTCCTTTCTATTTAAAATCAAAAGCAATTGTTTGATTAAATTAAATTAAAAAATCAATGCTAAATATAATTGCCTTAATACATTTTTCTAAACATACCTCAATTTTAGAATACAAAAATTATTTTAGATATTTCCTATACAAATTTTAAAGGCGGAAAGTAATATCATTATTATAAATATTATTTTGTAATATACTTTGAAGGTAGAGATTTTTCCGAAACACCAGTTTAGCAATATACATGAATTTGCTAAAGCTTACAATTTTTTTTTAAATATAAGAGAAACCGAATTAAACTGTCTTACTAACAAGACTATTTTTTACCAAAGATTAAACTTAAAATATAAAGATATATTAAAAATTTAGTTTTTCAATATTTTGTTTAATCATTGATATATTTTGCGCAATTTAATTATTTTTTATATTTTTATAAAATCAAATAATTTATTAATCAGTTTATACTTGATATAAATTTTTCATTATACTAGTATTTTATTTATTTAGTCACAATATAATCTCGCTATTATGAACTGATTTGACAGATAAATATTAGCAAAGTGCATTATTTCAATTGTATTATAACTATACAGTATAATTATATATTTCATTAAACATCAATTTTTAATATTCTATTTAAAATAAATTATACTATGATTAAAATAAAGTATACTAAGAAAACCTCAGTTAAAAATTTTGCTCCTAAATTATTTTAAATTATTCTAAAAATCAATCGAATATTAAGGTACTAAAGAAATACATCATTTAATTAAAAAAGATATAAAAAAGAATGTGTACATAGACTAAAAGCATGGCACTCTCATCTTGGAAAAAGTAGTCTAAGGGCGTAAAATTATGGTGCTCTAATACAAAAGTAGAAATAGGTGAAAAAACTACGTTTAACCCAAAAATACGAAAAATTTGGCGATCTGACCTACAACTCATGTATGTAGACAAAGAATCTAAGTATGCAATAAAACATCTCTTTATAAGCTTTTTATAGTTATATACATATGATGTTAAGAAAAAAAATTTTTGAGTGTATATAATTTCATTTCTTCAGTGAGATTTTTGTCATTGGCGCGTTAAACAAATATTCAATTCCCAAAAGGAATTTCATATTTGGCGATAAAAACTAGGTAAGATACTTAAAATAAGCGAAAAGTAACATATCACAAAGATAACTTACTTATTCTTAGCCGTTTTAAAAGGTCAAATAAAAAATCAAATGATCTAAGTTCTAAAATTGTAAAATACGATGACAAGTTTCACAAGAGTGAAATATGGAAAAATTAAATTTCTGAATATTCTAATTTATTGAATTTTTATCAAATTTCTGTCTAATCTGACGAAACTTATTATCACAAAATTTTAAGAAATAAGAACATATTATTACTCAAATATATTATAAAATTATATTCGTTAAGTCTTTCTCTCTAAAAATGAAATAGAAAGTATTTTATCTTAATAAATAATTTATCTTGTTACTAAAATAAACAAGAAAAGCTCGTCTCCTCATTAATATTTATAAATAACATTTTTGTGATATAATGAACATGTCAGTTATACAATATTCTCGTATTACTTTATGATATACTCTTTTCTATTATAATTATTTAATAGTATTTTAAAAGTGTCATTGACATTTAATTTTTCAAATAATCGCAGAAATATTTATATTTATGATCATCACAACTATATTTAATATTTAAAGAATTTCCAAATAAGATATCAAAGATAAGAAAATTTGAATTATATCGTTAATAATCATGAAATAATTATTTTTGTGGTATCAACTGAAAGATGTAACTAAAGAACCTGAAATAGATTGAATATGCAAATTTAGCTGTTACATGAAAATTTTATTTTTAAATATATATTTTTCTAACTTCAATTAAAAAAAAATCAAAATTTGACAAAATCGAAATTTCATTTCACATTTTTTTAACAAACTACAATTCTTGTTTAAAAAAATATGAAAATTTACATTAAAAATCTTTTATGTTTGGACTAGCATTTTGGATTAAAAAAGACAATAAAATTCTTCAATTTTTGATCAATAGGCTTTAAAAAATAATACGATACAATGTTTAAAAATAGTTTTTAAAAAATACGCTTTTTAAGTAGCAAATAGTGTTTATATGTAATTAAAAATTCTAGTTGCGATGTAACATTAAATGATCAAATTTAACTAAATATTATTAATTATTTAATGAATAATTTTAGATTAATTTGAAATAAATCTTTTTGATTGAATTGTATAACATAATATAACATCTAATTATATGAACAAACTCATTTTTTTCTTGTATTATTTTATTTTATAATATTACTGGTTTTTGAATTTACATTATATTTCAAGCTTAAATTACGACTAAATTATTAATAATTTTTGTTTACTAGATATAGATACAATAATTTATTAAACGGTTCGATATTGAAATGAAATTATAATCGATAATTGAAGATGAATTTTTTCTGAACATTTCTAATTTCGATTCTGAAAGATTATTGCAATATTCTATGTTATTTTGGAAAATATAAAACATATTTCTTTTAAATACTTAATAGCAGAATAACTATTACTTCAGTAAACGGTAAAAATCTCAGAAGTGTATCGATCGATCAAAATTAATTCCTCTCGATAAGATATTCTTTCCTAATATTGTAAATAAAATAATTAATAAAAAAAAGAATTTTTATAATATTTTTAAGATGGAATTGAAAATATTCGCTTTTCTCACTCTCTGACGTCGATTGTCATTTAACGATGGCCGGCATACAGATGCTTTTTTTCTTACAACTTTCTTCTCATTTTATCTCATTCCTCTACCTTTACTCAACAAAATAAGTTTTTTATCGTAAATTTACTATTTATATAATTACATAATTGTATAATTATCATATTATTGTAAATAAAGATGAAAAATTTGACTAAATTTTTATTCATATTCGATAAATAATATTTATTCAATTAATAAATATCGATTTTTTATATAAAAATACCTATATTATTATTACCAGAATAATTGAATTCAATCTTAATTCTGTATCTTTTATAAATTCATGTGTTCTGTAAAAAATTTTATTAAACAAAATAACGTGTACTAAAAGTCAATTTTTTTATTCTTTCAAAACAAATACTTATTTAATATAGAAAGTGCAAGTATATCAGCCAAAAAATTAATTTATAAACATAGATTTGGATATGTATATATTAATTAAGATTATATCAAATTTTTGCTTCCGCTATTAAATTTGAAAAAATTTTGATTTTTATGAAGTGTAAGATTTTCAGCTACACAAAATCATATATTTGTTTTAAATCAATTCAAATTCAATAATATCACTCACGATATGCATTGTAATTAAAGAAAATATAAAACTTTCTATCAATATCTTATCAAATTTATTTTTATACAAATTTAAGTTTTGAAATCATTTAAGTTATGTATTTCATAAATTAAATTTGAATCTATCTATTCTGTATTAAATATAAAATTCTCATTTTCGTATTTATAAGTCCAAATAGTTTAAAGATTCTAATGAGGATACTTGCATTTAAACATTATTGAAGGTTCGAATCTAAAACGAATATATCAATAGTTACTCATACTCGGTAAAATAAATTCGAAACATTTGTTACATATATTCGTTTTACAGTTACAATATCATAATTTTATTATTGTGAAGTTTTAGTAACAAATATATATCAATAATTATTAAGAAATTAATTTAATGGATATTTTATTTTTAAATGTGCTAAATTAAATTTTATTAAATGAAACTGTTATATTATTAAAGAAACGTAAAAGCCTTACCTTAACAGAAGAAATTTTATTGAAAAAAAATAATATTTCATATAATTTATCTATTTTATGCGAGAAGAATAGAAATTTCATTTAAATATATTCCTTCGACTACCAATACAACAAAACTATGTCATAATATAGAATTTTTAATACCTATATCTGTAAATATAAACCTTTTCTATTGTCGAAACAAATTTATTATTGACTTTTTTATCTGCTATCAATATTTTTGTAAAGAACCCAAGTAAATAGTCTAAAGGTTTATTTACTGTTTGTTTTGCAAATCAAAAATTTTAGAAAATATATTGAAAAAGAATGATTCATTTTTATAATTTAAAAAATTTTTAAATGTAAAGACTACTAAATAAATACAATTTGAAATAAAATCAATTGTAAGTATATATTGCACATATTTTTAATTTATATGAATACACTATACAATATTATACAATATATGATACACTGTGCAATATTAAAAAGATTAAAAAATATTTTGTAACTTTAAATGTATATTTAAAAATAAGAATAAAGAAATGTATATAATATTATGATATTTTATTTTAAAAAAGTGATTATGAATACTTTTAGATAACGCTTTCAGGTCAGACTAAATATAAAGCTGACATTCGGTGTACACGAGTAAAGACATCCTTCCTGTGTGTACAGGACTTATTATTTTGTGCATATTTATATGCTTATATATTCTCTAGAAATACAGGATGGAGAAACAAATAAGTAATACAAATACCATCGTATAAATTTGCGTATACCACTACAATATGAACATACTTATGCACATAACATTTGTATATTTATGGATATGCATGTTTGCAATCGTATATATATACCAAAGAATATTTCAAAATATTATTCCATTATTTTAATAATTTAAAAATTATGATAATTCTGAAATTGAATTGTGAAATATCAATAGTTCTTTCATTTTACCAAATTTACAAGTATCTTATTTTTATTATTATATTTACGTATTTTAATTTTTAATGAACTAATTAGTCAGTTTTTAAGGTTAGTTTTTTTTTAACCAATACCTAAAATTCTTAAATTTAATTTAAAGTGAAAAAAAATTATACACAATATAAATATTACTGTAATATATTTTTAAATAAATAAATTGAGTTTATTAAGAAATAATAATTTAAATCATATGTAATTAAAATTATCAAATGTGAAATAATCTTTTACTCGTTTATAAATTTTACTTCATCACAGAAAAATGTAAGCAGCACCGATGCACATATAAACTACGTTGTAAATATACAAAGGTGACTAGAAAGTTTTGAATCTTTTTAGAAAAATTGATAATAAGAATAGATATTATTTAGAGTAACTAATTAGAGTAATCATAGTAAATCCTAAATAAATGGAAATTTGTTCGTAAGGAAAAATAAAAATTAATTTTTTATAGATAAGAATTACCTAGTTTACATGATTAGAAAATATATTCTTATGAAATTTAATTTGTTAAGAAAAAAACTACAAAATTATTTATAAATTTAAATGCATGACAATACTTTTGTATAAATTATAAAATAAAAATTTATTACAAAAATGAAATTTTCAAAAAAAAGATGATTTATTACTATAATATTAAATTTCATTTGTAACAAAAAAAAATGTAATTTTTTAATTTACATATATTTTTACTGTCATTGATTTATAAAAATCCAGATTAAAAAATTAAAAATTTTAATATTGAAACAAAATTCTGCATATCTTTATGAAATGTCAGTTTTTAAAATACTTTTTTATAATTTTTTACAATTCAAAGTGTTAGAAATATAAAAATAATTTTTAAATATATATATCCTCGAACTAAGTGTACTTATTTTCTTTAGATTATATTCTCAGATGACCATAAATTATACTTCAGTTTTTAAATGTTTTAAATAGTTTATCTGAGAATTTAAATAATCCATCAATTTTTTTATTTACTTAAAATTAATTGTTCTGATAATTGCTTTAAATTTGTCAGATTATTCAAAATAAAATAGAATAAAAATTTATTTCAGTTACGAATTAGGATTACATTTCTCGAGTTTGATAGATTAGCTCCTAAAAATAGCTTTAAACAAACCGTTTGTTCTCTTGTTTTTCTTGTAAGATTTAAGATCAAATTTTTAAGGAAAAAAATTTAAAAAAGCTTAAAACTATATAAATATGAAATCAGTAAAATATTCTGTATTTGTTAAAAATATAAATTCTTATGCAATTAATTTTCTATAAAGTACTTCTTATATGTATATAATGTTATAAAATATAAAAAAATATAAAATATAATATTTATAATTTTAGATTATTGGATCAATGTTATTTTATAGTAAAAACATGTTTTTTTTACTTCACAATCATTCATGATACATGATAATAATATCCTGCTTCCTTTTGCTTTCCAATTGATGTACTATATTGCTTTTGTATGGAAAATTATGCATATCTAAATTTACATAGATGACCTCTTTTGTATTCATTTGTAGAATTATTTCAGTTTACGATTTTTGACAATGTATACATGCAAAGATAGACAAAATTGATTAATTAAAATGGGCGACAAGAATGTAAATATTTTTCACCGAGCCCAATTGTATCTGTATTGAGGTTGATTTAGCTATTTTATATTATTAACCTATAATATATATTTATACTTAAGATTAAATTACATATAAAATTTTGAAATAAATACCTTATATTAATATAAGTACATAAAAAATAATATACATATATATATTGGCTTGAATTTTATTACATACTATACTTATTTATTACATACTTTTATAATTCTGTTATATCTATATGTATAATCTAGATGCAATTCTGTATTATCTGAAATTATTATAAATAGTGAATAAAGTAAATGACTTATATGTTCAATAATTGTAGATACTTTATTCAATTTTTGTTTACAATTGTATCTAATAAATTTCAAATGTTCATAAGTGAAAATATAAATTAATAGAAAACATACTTGAATAATTTTAAGAGATAAAAATATATATCACGTTTATTCTCAAGTCCATATACTAATGTAATATCGTAAAATGTGTTTACGATGAAATAAATTTAAAAAATGTGCAAATATCAATAGCTTTCAAAAAATATTATATTTATTAATTTTATTTTTGTCTGAAATGTAAATATATTATAATTTGAAATGATATATTACTTTAAATTGTTGTACATTCAAATTATCGTTTTGAATCATTAGAGGTATTTTTATTGATGAAACATATCTTATTTCATTGTTAAATATCTATGCAATAAATTAAGTTATATGAAATATATATTTTATGATGATACAAAAAGAAATTTCCTATTTTAATAAAGCTTATTTAAGTGTTTAATAAATTAATGAAAATAATAAATATAATAAAAATAATAAAAATAATAAAAATAATATTTTGTCAGTTAAATTTTTTAATATTTTCAATAGATATTTTAATTAAACTTTTCATAATTTGTATAAAGTAATTAAACTCATAACAGTAAATTAATAATAAATGTTGAATCGCATAATTATTTGTGAAATAATGACGGAAATATAATTATTAAGTTTCAATTATTGTATTATAAAAAATTAATTCCATGTTCATTATTAAATTGAACTATATTAAAAAATATTTTAATCTTATAGAATCTTAATTCATTTACTTGTCAACAATTATTTAAATTTAAAATTTTTCGAGTTTATTCTCTTAATTCTATTAATCAATTAAAAATATATCTGTTTCTTGTAACAATTACACTGTTATTCGTATTACTATATAGAATTTGCTAACGAATTTCTCATAAAATATTCTCTTCCGTAAAAGGAATTCTTTTGCCTTTATTATTTGACATAACTTGCAAGCTTTCAAAGCCAATGAAGGTCGATGAAACTAAAATGAAAGAAAAAGAATATCAAAGTTAATCTTTCAATTTAGGATCAACTGGTAATGAAGATCTCACTACAGGAGCTCTAAGAATCTAAGCCAAAGCTGATCGCTGAGACTTAGCTTAGAACAAGCTTTGAAAACCACGACAATTGAAAAATCTCTAAAGCATATCATATATCTATATATGTAACCATGTATCTGTATTTTAAAAACTTGATTCTATTCTGGCGGTAGAATATCGTATCTTCACGAAAATGAGAAAAGTTTTATGCTCGCTATTCCTAAAAAAAAAATTTACACACCACTGTATTTATATACATTTATAGTATTTATTATAAATTTATATATATATGTATATAGTATTTATTCAGAACCTTCCATAGCCTTTTGTGATTTAATTTATTTAAATAATGAACCTGCAACTAAATATTCAAAGTCTTAAAAACTATGTTCTATAATAAATTATGCGATAATTATGATCACACTACATATATTTATGATACAAAATATAGAAATTAGAATAATTTTTATTTAAAATCATTAAAATGTGAAAAAAATCTTATTTTTTCATATATTATATTATAAATATTTACTCTTTTACATTTCAAATATTAAAAAAATTTTATTTAGTAATAAATAATGGAATTTATTTTATACTTTTAGTATATATACTATTTTAAAGGGATTAATTAATTTATTAAGCATTTAAAAAATCTAACAATTAAAATACTGTTAAAACAGAAAAAATACATATATTTAATTATTTTAAAAAATAGTTCATTTGCATTTATTAAAGATAATATATGTTTAATTAGATCTAATCATAGGCTTAAATTTGAATAATTTTGTGAAAATGAATAATTGAAATTGAGAAGTATTTTCATATTTTCACCATAAATTTTTATTAAAAGTTATAGAAAGTGATCAAGTTTTAATTAATTCCAATGATGAAATCCCTTATTTGACTTAACAAGTTTTTTAATATTGAACATAAATTTTATATTATATACTGTTATTAAATTATTCTTGATTTATTTTAAAATAAAAAAAAATTGTATATATATGAAAAATAAAGTCTTATTTTATAAGATTATATTATATATTATAAGCTCGACGATGTGCGGTTTATATAAAATTAAAAAAAATGTGCATTGTAATATCTGCACATAAATATATTAAGTCGAGTCTCCAGATTTTTTATGTTAAATTTAATAGTATTATTTATTAGATGTAAATATATACAAAATAAAATTTAAAGTTAAATTAATTTTACTAGTATATTATATATAAATAATTTTTAAAATATTAAAAATTTTATTTTAAATTAAGCAATATGAAATTATTGCATCAAAATATGTATAAAATATTCTTATAGAATAATTAAATTAATATCAGAAAAAATTGATTAACATTAAAACTATTTTATATATCTCACGTGTATGAATTTTTCACTTATGAATTTTTTATGAACATAATAAAATTATTTTTATATATGAATACAGATATAAATTTATATTTAAATATAAATTTGAAAAGGAATTATTGAATATTATCTGTTAATTTTAAACATTTGCTCAGTTTAAATTTATAAATTAAATAGAAGATGATAAATATATTTAAATTTATACAATTCATAAGTACCTTTCTAATATAAATATTTTTCAATATATATATTGATAGCCGTTTGTTGATAATAATAAGAGTTTATTTTATAATTATTTTTAATTTGGCTAACTTAAATTTTTGTAATACTTGATACTGGTAAGATTATTATTAAGTACAACTTTATTATAACAAACGTTTATTAAGCTTATTAATCTGTAACTACTACTTTTTAATCTACGTATATTTTATATGTACATTTATACTTTATAAGCTTTTATACGATTTTTAAAAAAGATCTTAAACTAAACAGTTATTTCTTTTAAAATCTGAGGAATATATATTTTTACCTTGAAATATAAGCATATTCACTATAATAATTAAAAATATGGATATAAAAGACTAGCCTAGAAAAAATATATGTAATAGCCACGGTTCAGATTTTATATGTTATTAAATTTAAAAAATCTCTCAACGTCAACTAACACAAAAAAATGAATATTACTTTTATAATTACAAAATAGTAAAATAACGGAATATCATAATTGTAATTCAAAATAAAGTGAATTAAGAAAAATGTATTAAGTTCAGACGTTTTAATTGCAATTATATATTATTAAAAATTATTTAAATACTAATAACATATACATTTCAAAATAAATTTAATTTCTAAATGTAGTAAATTTAATTCTAAATATAAATCTTTCTATTTATATTTTTTTTTAATTTGAAAAATAAATAATTTAAGTAAATCATTAAAGAAAGTTTATGATGTTTAAATTTTATGACATTAAATGTAATTAATGAATTTAAATTATTGAATATTAGACACTTTATATATACAAAATATATATGAATATAAGATTTTTAATTAATAATAATTTATCTTAATTTTAATAACATTTTAGTACTTAACACTTTCTTACCGTATTTTATTATGAATATTTAAAACTAGAAAACTTTAACTTTATTATGACATTGACCTAGTTAACAATTTAATATATTTAAAAAGAAAAAAGCGAGAGAACTAATTAATAAACTATTGAAATTTTTTCTTGTAAAAATATTTTTTATTAATAAATAATAAATATTTTTTAATATTTAATAATTTACTATAATTATGATAGACGAATACAACGTATTATATTATAACTGTTAAATTCCATTTTTATAATGGATGCATATTCTTTTAATTAGTAACACGTATTTTTTTTATTGCTTAATTTGGTATAGTAGCTTATTTGTGATTCTTCACAAGGATAAATTTCTCGGTCATTTGTTTTTTAATGAGTCAATTCATCGAATTCATAAATACGACAAAGTACTAAAAGTATTTTTAGAAATGAACCGATATATCGCTATATTTAATAAAACATAAATAATTTATCTTGAACAGTTATACAATATATTGCAAAGTAATTTATAATAAAAATATTTTTTATTTACAAATATTTATCTTTTCTCGAGCTATCGGTTTTAAATAAATTCTAAAAATTCGAAAATCATGTTATTTTGTTCTTAAATAATATAGTATAATAATTTTGTTATATTTGTACACTAATCTTGTATTTTTTCAATGATAGAAAAATTATTTTTATAAATATATTTTATACAATATAATTTTAGATTCTTTTCTTATTTCGCTTAAAATTACTACATAAATCCTTAATAATATACGATAATCATAAAAATTAATATTATATAATTATTTCTCTAGCTTGCTTACAACTCTAACTGATAATATGGATTTCTCAATAGTTATAAAGTAATAAATATAGTTGTATAGTAATAAATAATATAATATTTTAATATAATTATACCCTAATACTAATTTTAATGATTATTAATTTTCCTATATAATTATTAAATAGAAATCTTGGTTTCTCGAGTAAATATAATTCAAAGCAAAATATATTCAATATCAATTACAATTATACTTAAAATATAGAGAAAAAAATTTTACATATAAGTTTAAATTTTAAAAAAATTGGACAATACTGGTATCATATTTTATTTATCTTTTTTCAACTGTAAAATAACTCAAACTATACTACTGAAAATAGTAAAACAAATATACTTATTTTATGAAATTGTTAGCTAGAAAGTTAATGAAATATCAATTTTTATCTCAAAAATTTTGAAAAAATTGTATCATTATAACTTAAAATTATTCGTTAATTATTCGATAAAAGGAAATTTAAAAAAATGACGATTCCTTTTAAATTTATATAATTTATATAATGTTCTCAAATATTTGATTGATTCTAATTATGGTTACACATTTCTATTTAAAAGTATGAGGAATAAATTTATTTTAAAATTTGATGATAAAACATTTTATTTATGGAATATAAAATCATAATATTTTCAAAGCGCTAATTTTCAAAGTAATAACAGTAGTAGCAAAAAATTTATGTTTCACAATTTATGGTATAATAAATATGGTATAATAAAATTAAAATTTTATTAAATATCTTATTTCAAAAAATTACTTATAATGAATGTATGTACTTATAGACATTTGAATTGCATATATACATATTTAATTTAAGTTATATATTTTAATTACTTTATATAATACTTAATCTACCAAAGTTTTTTTCTTTCAAACATGCGTATTGTTAAAAGCAAAGCAGGAAATATTCGACGTATAGAAAATCAATTTTGTTTACAATATGTATTATCTGAATATTGTTTTATTATAACATTATTTTTGATTCATTATACTTTAATGAAGCTGCTGGAGTTTCTAAATTTTAGCAAATTTCCATCGTATCGAGATTGGCTAATAGAGGGTCAAGTTTATATGTACTACATTGTATATATACGCATATATATATGTGTATAAACTATTTATAGAATATACTAAATATAATAAATATTTGTTCTAATTATAAAATTATCTATAAATTAATGTCAAAACTATTATAATGATTATTTTAATATCAAATAATGATTTTTAAAATAATGACATTACTTAACAGTATTTAGAATTCCGAAGAATTATCGAAGTAATTTTTAAGGGATTTTAAGACACCAACACTGCTGTCTAAGCACTTACACTATCTTGCTACAAGGATTGGATTATAGTCACCCAACAACGGTCTCTCAACCGCTTATTTGTATGTATGTGAATTCATAATTAATGCTCTCTCGGAGGCGCCAAATTTTTTCACTAATGTTTCCGAAGAATAAAAAAAAATAAAATTAATTTAACTTAAAATTTAAATAAAAATTAACCATATTGAAAATATAATAATAGTGTAATAGATGTAAGTCTAAAATAAATTTATTATACATAAAATTCCAAAGAGTTATATTATCTTTACGATTAAAGAAGGATCACATGAAACTGAAGTTCACTTGCATTATTCAAAAAATTTATGATTTTGTAGTAGCGTAACAATTGAAAAGAATTATATAGGAATAAAATTAATTAAATTTATTATTTCCTTACATAAATATATAAAACAGAGACATTAGATCATTAAGTTAATTTCAAGATTTATCTTATAAATGAAACAATATATTATAATCATATGGTGTTGGTTCAAAAATAAAATATTGTACATTTAATGTTTCAACTATAGTTTAAGATAATCAATAACATATTTAAAAAATTATGAATATTGAAAAAACATATCCAATGTTTAAAATTATTTTTCACTTTTTAATACCTGATATAATTTTGAAATAAAAATAGTATATAGAATTTGGAACTATATCGATATATATATTCAACAAACGTATTTTAGACTAAAAATAATATTCAGATATAATATTAATAGGAATTATTTAAGCTATTATTTTGAAACAATAAAAAAACTCACAATCGTTTTAAATAATTTTTCTGAATTTTTCAAATACATAACTTCATAACATTTAAAATGATTTAGTTAAGAATCTCACTATATTTATTTTAGTAATATCTACATAATTAAGTTTTACGAATAAGATTAAATAACAGCGTTCAATTTACTTAATAACAGCTATAATTTTTACTTTAGCTGATTGGAAATTTGAAATCATTTACGTGTTATACTCTTAATATAAGTAACAGATTTAATAGTACGAACACAATTATCATACTCATTAACTAAGTGAAATAGTACCAAGAACAAAGTTTTTGAACTCTTATAATAAGTTGCACGAATAATATTACTCACATTTTGAGTATTTAAATGGTATATTAACAGATGGTATCGTCAAATTTAAAAAATTGTAAAGGCAAAAATAATTTAAAGTAAAAAAATATAGCAATATTATAAATAAAATGAAACTGAAGTTATTTCAATAATTGATCCTCTTATTCTTATTAGTAATATATTTGTAAATAATATACAAAAATTTTTGTTTAAATATTAGAAAATTTCGTCGTTGCTATTCACAGTATTCTATTTTACACCTGTCCTAAGGTCTATATTTCAATATATATTAGGTAGAATACATTTATTAGTTGTATTTTATTATTTATAATCCGTTCATATTAACATTAAATTAACAATAAATTTCAACTTAAATTTAAAATTACTAATTTCGAATTCGCAACCCAATTACTGAATTTTTAAATAATATATATGTGCTATTTATATTTTTAACATACATACATATTCATATAATTAAAAAAAAACACATAAAAATTCGTAAAATAAATTACTATTTTAAAATTAAAAATTTTGCTACAAATTATAATTTTATACCTTTATTTTATAATTTCATAATTATGCAGTAATTTATAAATATAAATATAATAATTACATCATGAAATTTAATATTTTACACTTAAAAATATTTCCAATAGAGATAATTAAAAAAAATAAAATAATTTATATATAATTGATACTTTTTGCTTAATATTTAATAATAAACCTATATATTTGAAAACTACTTTAATAAATGAAAAATTGTACAAAAGACTTTGGTTTTTTTTTAGAAAATAATATTTAATATTTACTATGTATCTAAATGCAATATTACTCTTATTATAAAAAACAGTGAAATTTAATTATGTTATAATATATTAATAATAGATATCTCTTTTATCCTAAATACTACAATACCTAAATATTAATGCTTAATCTACTTTTTATACATATCTTATTCACTACAAATATATTTAAACAATATACTAATACTATTTAAGGTTTTACCATAATCTTTCAGAATAAAAGAAAAGTAGTAATACATTCTAATTGAAATAAGCAAACTCTTATTTATTGCAATAAAATTTATATTCAAATAAATATGAAATATTAATATAGATAAATATAAAATAACCTGAAATAATTCATACTTATTAAAACAAATTCTACCTTGTGCTGGATGAAAAGCGATAAAGCCTATCTAAATGAATAATGTATAGCTATTTCAATTTTCAAGTACATTTAATATATTAATTGTTCAAAAAAAAATTTAAGTATATTGATTAACTTAATATATCAGTATATTCATTACAGTTATTTATTCTATTATCTTATGTATTTTTTATAAATCTGTAAAATAATTACATATATGATAATAATTATTATAGCTATTATATTAAAACGTAATTTGATATTATAATCGCTTAAAATATGCTGAACATTAAAATTTATATTAATTTGGAACAAAAATACTATAGCTTTTTATAACCATTATCTTTATTAATCAAATTATATAATGAACACCTGAAAAAGCATGTAGTTTTTACGAAATTTTAAATTCTGATGTATTGTGTTAAAAGATAATAAAATAAAATGCATGGAAAAATCAACCTAAAGTTATTATCATCTTGAAGATTATTTTTACTAAATAATATTTAAATTTAACTATATACTAAAAAGAAAACATTTTTTTTTAATTTGATTCAATAAAATACGAATATATATATAAGAATTTGACGTCTTATATGTAAATTATACACGTATATTAATAAACTATTTCTTCGAAAATATTTATATAATTTTTTCTAAGATTTGCTATTTATTATAAAGTACTTTATATATTAAGTTATGAAATATCTTATTCATGCCTTCACTTTTTGAATTTTTAAATTAGTATTAATATCTACCTTCCGTCACTTTTAATACCTTCATGCTAAACAATGAAATTATTTTTGGCAAAAACACATACAATAATTAAAGAATGCAAAAAGGGCGAAAAGCTTTCTACGTATTTTTTTATTACGTATAATATTTATTAATGTTCTATGTAGATGAATTACTACTAATTTAATGCAGAAATGAAATTATGAATTTGATATTAAATATTTATTAGTAATTTTATGTTTTTATTTCTTTAATGTATCAATTTTTTAAATATTAATGAAGTATATCCAGTATAAATCCAATGAATATTTGAATTTTTGATTATAAACTTAAAAGGCGTATTTTAATCAACAATACTGGAAACTTTGATTTAACTGTGTTGAATACTTTTATATTGTTGTTTCTTTCTATTCAAAATTGAAGAATTTATGAAGGAAGTAGTATTATTGGAAATAATTGAATGAATAAAAAAGCTAATCATAATTCTAATATTCACTTTTATTGCTAAAATTAACGATACATTAAACTTTCTGAGATGAACTCTACTTTTTATATTCTGAATAGAACAAATTGAAGTAGAAACCTATGATCATCTTTAATATCAACAGTTGTTTATTCAAATTGCCCTGAATCAACAGCAGTTTTTTCTTAATTGTTTTGAGAAGGATCGAATCTTTTAACTAATTTCAGAAGAGTAAGTGATTAATTTTCAAAAGTTATCCATTTATTTATTCACTTGTAGGTGTTGCAAAGATATAAATGAAAAAAAGCAAAATATTTAAAAATCGACAACTCAAAAATGTTGCAGAAAACATTTAAAAATTGAATATTATGAAAGTATCAAAAATTATTTATTTTCATATTTACTTTTATATTTTTGTGTGAATAGATTATAATATAAATCTAATAAAAAATATTCATAGTAAGAATGCTATTAATTTTTAAATAATTGTACATTATATAATAGTAAAACATGGCAATTATAAATATAAAAATATAATAATAAAATACAAATTTATTAATAGGTAATGATCAGTTAAAAAATCAATTGATAATAATTAACAGTAATAGTTTAGTCTACTATAAATAATTTTATTTTTAATAAATATAGGTTAATAAATGTTTTTTAAAAACGTTTTGTATGTAATTAAATGATATAGTTTTACAAAAAAAAATAAAAGAAATAGGTGATTTTATAAAAAATTATAATTACATTAAAATTTATTACTAAACGTTAAATTTTTTAAAACAGAGAGATTTTAATGTTGCAATTTATGTATTAGAAAATAATTATTAAAATTTATAAATGATACAACATTTTTATTGAAAACATGAAAAATGTATCAATAAATATTACATATATGTATTTAACATAAAGTAAGTAAGAAAGATATAAATTATAATATCAATTAAATAAAAAAACGTTGAAAGATAGTAAATCTTTAACTAGATTGAATTATTATAAATCTGATAATCAGTTAATTATGCATGAACAATTATAAAAATAGTAAATAATAAAATTTTATTATCTAAAATTTCAGAAAAATAATTTTATCTTTAATTAAATGGGCGTAATTAAAAGCTTCCTAGAACGAAAACGATAATGTCGTTACCATTATAGTTTTCCCCAACGTAATTTTCATGCATCATAAATTAACCTCATGAATAAAAAAGAAGTTATATATAGTTAACAGTATAAAATAAATGTCTTAGCATTAAAAAAACGTAATTATGCTTAATTTAAAATGTCTTGGAATCAGGACTACTAGAAATATGAAGAAAAAGCGCAGTTACCGACTCTAATAATTTAACGTAAATTAGTACAAATAATTATAAAGCTAAAACATTTATTGCATAAACTTATACTTTCAATTTTTTTATCAAGTATGTACATTATATCCTTCTCACGAACATTTCATCCTTTTATTATACTTCAATACTTCTCATTTATATATAATACGTATGCCTAGTTTTCTTTTACCCTAAATTTACGACCAATTATAAGTTACTTCGTATTTCTAGATTGCCGTTATAATAATAAATTACGCTAGTATCTATGCTTATGTCTATTCACTCGCGGTACGTTTGCTATTAAAATTTTGCAAACTAAGAATAATGATGAAGACTAGTCTCATCTTATGTTTTAAGACAATTATATTGAACAAGAAACTAAAAATATTTTGCAACTATGACCTAATATTTAATAAACACGTGATATTCTGATTTAAATTTATATGTTTATTTAAGCTATAGTAATACTAAATATTAATATATTAAGATATTTTTACCATTAAAAAATATGTAAAAAATATAATTTTTTAACTTACTATATTTTAATTTTTGAAAAATATGTTGAGAAAAAGCGCATGATTCTACTTGAAAATTTCAAACTTCAGATATAATTATTTCATGAAAATATTTTATTGTATAAAATATTAGTTAATGAATTAATTTAATATTATTAAAGTTTGAATTAAATCCATACTGGATAAACTTATAATTCTTCTACTTTGCATGAAATATTTTACGCTTACACTTTCCTCAAATATGAATTTACGTTGATACTCAGATTGTTTTAAACTTCAGAAACTATGAACACATGAGTTTTCATACTAAATAAAACTGTAATAGAATTTCATGAATTTAATGATTACAAATAGATACAACTACATTTTTTATCTCAATTCAGTATATCTTTGATCTTATGTTTTTGATTGAAGAATTTTAGATAGGAATCAACTGATTTTAAGAAAATCTAGATCTACATTTATGACCTTTTTATGCCAGCCTAGATACTTAGCTATCACATATTCCTATTGAATAAAAGCCGTCTCAGGCTTCAAAGTAGAAACTCTTGAGAAAGGTATTTTGAAATTCAAAACTAACAAAAATACATAGAAATTGTAACAGATCAAATCTGTTTATTAATTATTTAATTATTCATATATTTCTAATGTATTTCTACTTATTTTAATATTTAAGCATAATAATATAAAAAACTATAAAAAAAATCCTCTGAATAATAAGTTATAAAAAGAAAACAAATTTTAATGCAACATGTTTCACAATTTATTTAATAAAAGACTTGCAATTATACCGATTTTACTAACTATAACTCATTTTTGTTATGCTAAGAAATTTCGTAGGAACGGAATTTATATATATTTTATACGTAATTTGATTTACATAACCTTCTAAGCACCCAGAAATATATTTATTATATTGCACTACTAAATATATAAAATAGATTAATTTAAAAAACATAAAATGAATACCTCATTTTTTAATCTTAATTATATTTACTAATTAAAACTACTTGATAATTATATTATTCTACATATAATTATAAACGAAAATGTAAGAACTTGTTAAAGATTTCATATCTAGAAGTCACATAAAATGATATATTTAACAATAATATTTTTACATTACATCATATAAATAAATGTATCTAAATAAAGTAATATCAATTAATTTAATTAGATATCCAAGTCATGATAGTCAAATTAATGTAAATTAAATTATGAAAAAAATATTGTTTTATTATTTATTATTATATAGTTTCATTATCTAAGATTAGCTTTTTAAATCTAAATTCTTTTAATAAAACAAATAAATAATAAGCTGAATACTGTACAAGTTGTTTTTATAATATTTTTCAATTTCAATTTTAATGATATAATGTATTCTAATAATTTATAAATAAAACCAAATGTATGAAGAGATATTTGAATGTAATTGGTTATTATTTTAAACTATTTGTAAAATCTGTTAAAGAGTACTGTTATTAAATTTTTTAGTATTTCTTAATTTATATGAGTTATTATTAAAATGAAATATATATATATGTATATATAAATATAATACATATTTACTAATATACATACATACATATATATATATATATATATATATATGGTTAAAAACAACTTCAAAATTGTCTAGAAAAAATTGAACAAAGATGTCACCTTTTCTCTATTTAAGTTATATTTAATATGTGATTACATCAGTTTTCATATTTTATAGATATAAATCTTAAAAAAGGATTTTTAAGAAAACAAGTTTATTTTAAATTTCACATCTTTTTTAAATTTGAATATTATCATGCTTACCATTTATTTTGTTATACTTGGTTATACCGATACATTCTTTATCTTCTTATAAAAATTTACTTAACGAACTTTTCAAAAAAAAAATGCAAGTAAATAATAGTAATAATTAGTGTAATTTTGATGAGTACTTCGCAGAATTCCTGTAAAATTAATAATTTAAGTATCTAAAATGATCCAAGGAAATCCTTTTGACTTATTCTTTACGGCATAAATCTTCTAAAAATCAAAAAACATAATATGATACAATTCATAATTTTTATTATGTATTTATGTAAACAAGAATAAAATAACTTAAAACCGATAAATTTTATAATTAAATATACATACTTATGATCATAATTTAATACAGTACTTAATTGAACAAAAAATTTATTTCAAATATTAACTTGAACCGAAAAATTCATTTTGGGTATTAAAAAAATATTTTTATCAATATAATTAAACTTTTCCATTTATATAAAAAAAATTTTTCATTGAAATTACCATTTTAAACTTTTGAAGTTGTTACAAAAGTTATTTAACAAAAATAAAATTGTTTTAAAGAACAGCTAAATTATAATTATGATTATCTACTACTTCTAAAAAAAATCGAATTTTATTATTTTATAATATATTGTTCTATGAAAAAATATATCATACAATTTATGCATTTACATATAATTTATAAAAAATATTTTAATATAACCGATGAATTTTTAATAAAAAATGATTTGATAAAGACTGTACTAAAATTCCTTTTTATTTTATATTATATAGTAATAGTTAATAGCTTTGCATAGCTATAAATATATGATAAAAAATATATTTTTGATTTTATTCAGAAATTTAACTGATATTTAATTTTATTTCATATTGAATTTTACATGCACTAGTATAATTTTTACCCGACATATGTTTTTGCTTTTCTGCTCACTACTTTGAAGTATGTATTACAAATACGGAGGCATCAATACTTACGTACTTTTATTACGTCAAAAAATAATAATATAAAAAAAAAAATTCCGCTAAAAAATACAAAAAACTGCAGATGCACCGTTTTTCTAAAGGAAAAGACGCGTTTACATGGTCAAAAAAATAAAAAAAAATATATAAGATAGATTGTGTAAGGTGCCTCAAAGTAATTTTCAATCCCCGTACTTTTTTAATCAATATCGAATAATAAGGAATAAATCATCGGTCACAAGTATTCGCTGAATACACCATTGACAATAGAAAGCGACATAGATACCTTGCCATCAATACCTCCTCTAATCTTTTTCTTGCTCTACGTCATTACGTCCGATGTCGCGTGATTCTACGTTTATCACACCATCAATATTTTATTTTTCCTCCGTAATTTTAAGACGAATGTTACCAATACGAATCACTATTCTACTACTATCAATCCTTTTGAAGGCAATCGAGTGGAAACTTCGAGTGATACGTAAACTGAGTGATTCCTGGCCTTGAAATATTTCTACGTCCGTTTAGATATCGGGTAATATCAAATAATCAAATAATTATATTTATTAATATATGCTCGAAACTCTGGTGAACTATGTTTATACCTGCATTTATAAATATATAATAATAATAATAATAATAATAATAATAATATACCAATTTTACTAATTATTTAGTGATATTGATATTAGTTTTATTAAAAGAAATTTATATAAAACAAATAAAAATATTTAGTTAAGTATACAATATTTATAAATCTTCATTTATTATTCTTATTCACATATCAATATATACTCAGATCATATGTAAAATCAATTTTATAACAATACAACATAATTATAACTTGAAATATACTCAATATAAATAAGATATTCAACTTAGTTGTAAATTGTTTAGATAACATATAAATTTCATTTATCAAATATTTCTTTTTATATAAAACTACAAATATCGCAAAAGTCATTGTAAATACATTTTAAATTTAATTTCTCTTATTTTTGATATTCCTGATAATAACTAGAATATACCTAAAAGAAAATTATATTTATGTATAAAAAATTCAATATTTTGCAATAGCTTAAGCATCATCGATAAAATTTATGAAATTGATGGAATAAGGTTAATGAGATTGCAAGGTAATGATACAACAAATCAATATATGCGTGATATAGGTGTGTGCATGTGCATATGTGTGTACATTTAATTCTAAATATTACCTATCGCAGAAGAGCAGTCTGAAACAACCCCTTCTAGGAAAACAAGTTGGCTCGCCCTTTTCCATTCTGTAAAAACCTATAGATGTAACATAGACATACGCTACAACTATTTTAGATTTCTTGAATCTGTTTCCTCTATATCAATATTTTTTGTACCTACTTGTGCAGTTAGAATTTGTGAATATTTATAACAAATATAATTTATCAATTTGCTATTTAGTTATCAGTGAATGAATAATACAATTTGGATCAAATAAAAAGAATATAGGTGATTCTAATTTTACCTATAGCAAATAAAAAATTTACTCTAATAACTATAGCCTACATCCTTAAATAACATAAAATGATATTAAAGCTCATAAGTATACGTATATTTCACAATAAGCTTTCATCCTTATTCATAACACAGCTTATAATTTGTGTTTCTATCTTTATGTGTATTTGTGCGAGAATATATAACAACAATTATAGACTAGTTTATGCATGTTTATGTATATATATATATATTTATTTATATATAGTATTCAACTATATACTTTACCGGCTATGATAAATTTACTTGCAAAGTATACAAATATAAATAGACTGACGTAATAAATTAGAAACAACAATAATATAATATCTATTGATATTCATTGTATAATTATGAGATAATACTATAATTTACTACATGATTTTGGGCATGACTCAGTTGTACAACATCACTCGTATTATAAACGTATTATGATATATCATCACCAATGATAATAAAATCAATAATCTGATTCAATTTTTATAATAACTTGTAGATTCAGTTGCTTATATCTCATGCAACGCTGAATGAGAAACTCCTTTTTTTATTGTAAAGTAAATTCACTTTTCTGAGTTTTGTAAATTTTTAATGTCGATATGTAAATATTTTTAATACTGGTATCATCTTTTTCTATCAGGCTTTCATCTAGCAATATTTTCTTTTTCATTCAAATATTGATATATTTTAAATCTATAGGAAATGTACATTCAATAGTAAAATATAAAATAACTTATTTGCCAAATGTTTTATGACATATCTAATTTAATATATTGAAACTATAGATTTACAAATTTTATATAAGATTATTTTTAGTGGAAATTTTTAATATTTCTGTGAACTTATCAAAGTTAGTTTAGTCAAGTTTAATGTCAATGCATTAACAGATACTGTCGACGAGTATATTGTGTATTATATAAAACTGTGATAAGCGCTGTTGTTATCGCGATATCAAAAACGAAGAATTATGCACTTGTTGCTTCATGAAACCATATAAAGCTTTGAAGATGTCAAATCAAACTGATTTATTACGAGTTTTATAGAAACGTAAAATAAAAAATTATTTTGTACCACATGGAGAAAAACATCTAAATCATATTTATACAGTGTTATATGTTATTAATATAAAAAAGAAATTATAGAAATAAAAATTAAATCTAAATGTATATTTAATAGTATGAAAAATAAATCTTTCAAAGACAAAAAAACTGAATATGAACTCAAAAAAAATTTAGGAGCGTTCCATAGTATCACAATACATAGTAAAATCTAAATATCTTTTTGCAACATAATATGAAAAAAATAATTAGTTCAATTAATATTAAGTAAAATTAATGATAATTTTCATCATAGCTGAATATATTCGAAAAATAATAGTATTCAAATTTAGTACATTGCATTGTTTTTATTTTTTAATTTCTCACTTTTTCGAATCTTTGTTATTTATTATAATTTTTTATAGACGATAAAATGATGAATTCTAAATAATAAAAAATTATTGTATTACGTCAAACAATTTAAATAAATAAGCATAGAGAAGAAATACATTTATAAAAATTGTTATAATTTTGTTATTACCAATCAATAAGAAAATTTCAAATTGTACCATATAATTTACATTAAATAAAGAATTATTCACATAAGAACAAACAATGAAAAACTAATGTAAAATAATTAATTTAATATAAAAAATATACTTTAAAAGGAATATAATTTAATACTGTTTATTGTAAAAACTTTAAAGATGTTAACAAACGAAAATAAAATTGTATAAAAAATGTGCACAAAGTTAATTTTATTCGGTGATAGATTTTTTATAAAGTAAATAATTTTCTATTAGCTAAATTAAGAGGATTTAGAGGAAAGCCTATTGGATTATGTGATTCTCCGGCAAAACATCCTAAAGCCATATGAAGTGAAAGCAAATACGAAAGCAATAGTTCTTACATTACGAAGCTACCTCATGTGGTTAATTTGCTAAACTTACATTCTATATACTACTAATTATTTACTATTTAACTGCAATGAAATTGTGTTAAAGTTAAAAGAATTCTTCATTCGGCAGAAATATATAAATGCGAGTAAAATTTTTCTATTGTTTGAAAATTATATATAAATTAAATCCGATAAAAATAACATCGAAATACAAAATTATATTTACTTTCAATATTTTAAGTTAATGTTAAGTTTAAAATTATTTAATCAATCATCTTGTAGATCTAAAAATTTCTAATATTGAAATTGAGATAATTAGTCGAAATATTAAATACTATTATAAATAGAACTAGAAATTATAATTTAAAAATTATATTTTTATAAATAATAAACTATATAATTAGGTAATTTTTTCCAAATACTTTTTGCAAAAATAGTTTCTATACTACACTCAACAAAGATAATTATACGTAAATCATAGCTTGTTTATTGTATAAAAACGAGAAATTCCAAAATCATATTAAGAATAATATATTTTTCTTAAATTGTTTTTCTAATAACATTTCAATATAAGTATTCCATTTTTTCAAAGATATATTACTTATTAATTATTTATAGACAAAAAAAATTTATTTTATACAGATATACAATTATGTACCAAACAACGTATTAGAAAAGAAACTCGTTCTAAATTAACAAATACATTTATAAATTAATTACGAATACTAATTTTATAAATTTATAAACTTAAACGTTTTTCTCATATAAAAGATTCTCATATAAAACTCATATAAGATATACAAATTATAGTATAATTGAATCAATTTATATGAAAGGTTACGTTATAATAATTACTAAGATATTAACACATATTAACCGAAATAAAAATAATTTTAAAATGTAATCAGATTTTATATATTTCAATAGGCAAATGATGTCGGGAATAATAATACTTCTTGCTCGACGGTAAATAAGCAAACATCATAAACGATCTCTTAAAGATATTTACTCAATAATTAAATCTCTTCTATAGAATTATAAACTTCATAATCAAAATAAAATTAAAAAATCATCATAAAATAGCGTAGAAATAGAAAATAATATATACAATAAGAAAATTAATCATATACGTTATTGAAAATTATTGGTAACGTTAAATTAAATAAATCTATTATAAAATGAAAAATTTAAATTGATAGAAACATTTTATTCTCAATAAACGAGTTTAATTAAATTTAAAAAAACGATTATTAAATTGTCTTCCATACAATAAAAAATACATTTTAATAAATTATTAGAATAAAATAAAAATTGGAGTCTAAATAAAATAAATAAATAAATAAATGTGATGTTGTTTTATAGAAAAAAAATTGTTAAAAATTAAAAATGATTCTTACCTTACTCAAGGTCGACTCACTTATCAAGTTGTATCATAAATTCAACTTTTGAATTGGCTAAAATCAGTATTTCGAGTATTAGCCATATAAACGAGTAAAAATGTGTATTCAATTATGTAATAATAAACAGACTATATGTGATTATCAATAATAAAGTAATATCTTCGCTATTAATTTTTTAAAATATAAAAACAAAAGATAAACTCTAAACAATAAATTCAACAATAGTAGAAATTAAATAATTGAGGAATAAAAAATCGTAAATTGAGTGACAAAGTTTCACAATATCACAAACAGTTTCTTCCTTCAGAAAATGTTAGGCGACATCGAAATTATCGAGTTGGATTCCCGTCGGACTTTTAAAAGTCTGGGGTCGAACTCCTACGCTTTTACAAAATACCGAATCGCGTCGAAAAAAAAAACGAGCACAGGTGAAACTTAATAAAAGCAAATATAATTCGATATCGAGGCTTCGCTCGTGAATAATTACTCGTTACCTTACTCCGTTTCTCTTTTATCTCGATTCGCGCACTTTAAATTATTTTCAAATTATTTTCACAGGTTTATTCAAATGTCTTTTCTGTATTCCCCCACTCCTCGACAACAACGAAAACTCGTTTTCGCTTCCCCTAATTCTCGGACGCGTAGTAAAATCGGCCGCTCGACTTTTTTTCGGAGAAAACCTCGCGACCCGATTCTTTTAATTTTCGAATTGTTCTTTACATTTTCCCCCTCCTCTACATCTCGCCCTTTCCCAACTTCCTATTTGCTATCCGCGATCGGTCTTCTTTTAATTTTCAAATCGTTCCTTCGATCTTCTCCCTCCAGCCCTTCCACGCTTTTAATAGCGGTTTTAAAACGGTCACTCCCAAGTTATATTATTACTTCCCCTATTTTCGATGGGCGTAGTCGATCGACTTCGACTACTTTCTTACGCCTAAACACCGAGCGACAGTTTTTTGTCTATTCTAAACATTCTAAACAGTCCTACGAATTTCCCCTGCTCTAATAAACTCTCCCAACGGTTTTTTTTTCTCGCGCGTAGAAAAATTTGTCCATGCTATTCTTGACCATTAGAAACGAGGCACATACAAATTTTGCTAGAATTTATAAAGAGAAAAAATCCAATGCTTAATCCTTCTTCAAATTCTTACGAAATATTTCTTTATTAAAACAAACATTTCTTTTCAATACTTTATTTATATAATTTAATTTGACAAATTACATTTTTTCTACAGTATTATGCATATACACAAACGCATGCATATATATGCAGTTATATTATATACAGTAATTCTTTAATTACAAAAAATTTTTAAAAAATTATACATTATTTGTAAAATATATGCGATATTTACACTGTTTAAATGATTCTCAATTAAGTTTCTAAACAATTAGAATAATTTTTAAAATAAAATAAGGTCTTTTAAAAGAATACTACAAAATTCTTGTGTTAAATAATACAGTATTGTATACAGTATATATATGAAAGCTTCTATAGTTTCTAGTTACATAAATACGTGTACTATTATATAACGTTTTTATACTTTAATTTAAATTATATTAAATTGCGTTATGATATAGCACGTATTCTTTTAAAGCTGAAACATTACATAATTAAGAACTAAGGAATTAAAAATAATAAGATTGTTACGTTTTGTATTTGAATGCTTTAGAATTCTAATAAAATCTGACATTATGCGTTCTTCTAATTTTTGTATTTACCAATACCCAAGTAAATGTTTCCATTTAATCAATAAAAACCAGATAATCATAAATATTGTCTAAAGAATGTTGAAATTTTTACCGTGCTGTATAATTCTATTTAAAATTGAATCATATTGTTCTCGATTGTATTTACATATATACAAAATATAAATACCATGTACTTTATATAAGATTCGTATAATACCTAATTTTTATATTTAAATAACTACTATCAGCATTCAATATGGATTCTGATGATTATCTATATAATTTTTAATAGAAAGCATTAAAAACTTTACTCGATGCGATATGAAATTAACAAAAATGTTCTTGAAAATATATATACTATAAAAACTTTAAAACCTGAAATATATTGTATACTATTATGTTTATTATGAATTATTAATGTAGTACCTCAGCATCTTCTACAAAAAAAAATTATATATAGTATAATACTTTTGTATCTCTAATTTTTTCATTAATTATTATGATAAACAAAGAATTATTAATATTTCTGAAAATTGTAAAGAATTTTAAAAAATCACCTAAAAAATTAATCGTGGTACAATATTTTACTTATCTTCGATCAAATTATTTACAAAATATATTCTTCATATTCTAAATTTTTTTAATGCAAAAAATGGTGCAGATAATAAACTGAATATTATAAAAGTAAAAATAAAATAATATTCTATAATATTTAATAATTCTTTTAATATCAGTAAAAAAATAGTAAGATTGTAAAACATAAACTTTTTTACATTCTCTCAAATTATGTTATGCTCAGAGATTATATAGCTTAGTAGTAAATATATAGTATGATAATAACATAATACTTGATATTGTCTTTTATAAGTTATTAACGTTATTAACATCAAATAGTTCTTAACAACAATATTATAAAATATAGGTTTTATTTACAATAATTTTCATGTACAAACTATTAGCGCCATAAATTATTCATCCGTTTATTTTATTCAATAGAGTTGATTGAATAATCCACTCCCTTTAATGTAAATCCATACAAAAGTCCTACAATTTGCCGGTCTTTGTCTGTCCTACAATAAACTATTGAATATAAGATCAATAAAATGAAAAATGAAAAATTTCCAAATTCTAATATTTATTTAACTACAATATAAAACAAATATTTTTCATACTTATGTAAAAAAATTATTTTATGGATCAAAACAAAATAATTCTAAATTTTGTTATTTTTTTATAAAAGTTGTTTTCAAATTTAAATGTTTGAAGTTATTAAATGTAAATACTTTAGAAATCTAATATATAAGTTTATGAATATGTTAAAATATATATTTTTTCTCTTTCCCTTATTAAAAATAAATCAAACGTACGTAATTCATTTTAAAAATATGTAATATATGCATGTTCAGAGCTTTTTTAAAACTGAATATTATGCAATAAATATTTCCTTAAAAGAAATATTTAATAGAAAAAACAATAAAAAGAATAAAAAGTCGTATTGACTTTTAAATATGTATATTTATAAACAACAGATAATAATATAGGATTTCAAAAGATATACAAAAGTTTAAGTATTATTTTAAAAAGCTATAAAGATATTTTATTTAACAATGATAAAATGATATTTTACTTACTACACATGTCATTTAAATCGTATTATCAATATTACAATGATAATATTAAAAATGTAAAGATGTTACATACATCAATTATAAAATATAAATCTATATCAAACATATTTTATAATATAATATTTCGAATTTTAAACCATAATATTTAATTAGATTAATCTCAAGGAAAAATAGACGATGGTTTTTGCGCTACAAGAGCTAATATAAACTAATATAAAAACTTGTTATATGAGACCATAAATCGGTTTAGTTTATTTAGTTTATTATTGTTATATATTAGCTGAATTGTTTTCAACTTTTCTTTCGTTTTTTATTCATTCAGTTAATGATTAATTTACCTTTGAATCTTAAGTCCTCCTCCTAAGTCTATACGAAGTATCTTGCAGAAATTACGTGATAAAACTTTTGATCTAATCTTCAGATATAGTCTAAAAAGAAAAAACATTATAATTCCTTTAGTGAAGTGAATTTAAATTCATTGTGTTAAATCTCTCACTCTCGTTCACTCTTTCTCTCATTCTCTCTCTTCCTCATAATTATATAGTGCTACCATACATATATGACAAAAATATTTAAAATATTTGAATACATTAAAATTTAAGAAAATATTGAGTAACAATTACATCTGTCAATTTTTTGAAGTTAAAATAGTCAATAAAATTATGATAGCTTTTTTATTCCATTTCTTTTAACAAAAATTTTTACTGTTGAGAAAATTCAAACAATTTCATAACTTATTATTGGAATCATTTGATAGAGGCATTATTAAAACATAAATTGTTGCGTATTTGTTATCTATAGTTTAATCAATAATCAATAGAAGATTTTCATGAAACAAATAAACATCTCGGAAAAATCTAATTTTAAAAACTAATCCGAGATATTCAATTTTCGTAACGATCCTTTTTTTAATAAACTACCAATTCCTATACATTTACTTTTACGAGTCCCTTATTCTAATTAGAGCACAAAACTAGACACTTGCCATCATACTTTATAATTTTTCAGTATAATAAAACTAAAAAACAAAATATTTTTTAACAAAAATTGTCAAATCTTATTTACTATATAATGTTTTATTCTGGAAAAATTTTTAAAACTTCTGTTAAACTATATTCATCTAATCAATTCATTGAAACTATATTTGTAAAAAAAATTTTCAATACTATAATTAAAAAATATTTAACATTTCCCTAATCATTTCAAAGCATATATCTTTTTATATTATTACGAATATGTACTATAAAATATCTCTAACAAATTAACTCTCTAATTAAATATTATTGTTTTTATTATCTATTCATTTATAAATTCAGAAAAGAATAATATAAGAAATTTAAAAACAGGTTTCATAAATAAGTTAGAATTAAAAATCATAAACACTAAAATATTTACGTTGAAATTATTTACAATTTATACATTTAATAAATCTAATATCTATAGTTTAGCTAAACCACCTCCACAGCCGATGTAAATATAAAAGTATTTGATTCAATTTAAATATTTGTTTTTAAACAATAATGATTTTAAAGCTTATAATCATATTAAAGTTCATAATTAGTACAAAATTATATTGATAAGGTAGCGTTTTAAAGAAAATGGGCAAAATAAAATAAAGGAAAAAGAAGAGTGAAAGAAAATACCTGACTTCATAATCTTAGTACAGACAAATCCGTCAGTAGCAAGTGAGATTCACTCAAATATCCATAACCTTAAATCACAAAAATGGGTAAAAAGTTCCGCTCTAACCTTATTAACATTATTATAATACATGTAAAATAATTCTCAAATTGCAAATGTCACTCCGTAACGAAAATTCAGACGTCAAAAAAACTATTATATATTTTCATATCATTTAAAATTAATATTAGCAGTAAGAAGTTTACAATAGAAATTTAGTTTCTGTTAAAATAAAGATAAAATTAAATGTTTAATGCTGTAACAGTAAATGATTGAAAGTACGCATTAATTTAAATTTTTAACATGTATTTTTTATTATATTATTTTTTATTATAAATTTATGCTAAAATCAATTTAAAACCATATAGATTACTTATAGTTATTAAAAAAATATCAGAATATAGAAATAATAACAAAATTTTTTATTTTCAATTATAATTATATTCAGATAATACTGAGAAGTACTAAGTAAGCTTAGTATATCTCTTTACATTTTTAATTAATATTGTTTTTTAAATTATATAAAAATTTCTTATTAGGATAGATTGTTTATCTAACAATACTAATAAAACGTAGTATATATTTTATTTCAGTAATCTTTAATAATGTATGATTTAATTTTTTATGAAAATTAAATTCAAAGTGAAAAATATAAAGTTGTATCGATTTTGCGATTTGAATACATAGAATATTCAAGAAAGTAGATTAGTTTTTCAATTAATTTTTATTCTCAGCATTAGATAAAAAAAAGTAGTTGATAGAATTGATTTTCAAGATCTACATATATCTATATTAAAAAAAAGAAAAAGTTACATTTAAAAATGAAGAAGCGATATTGTAATTAGGTACAAAACATTAGACTATGCTGAGTATTTTTAATTCCTAAAATTTTCTGTAATAAATTATTTTTTTAATCGAATACATACAAAATTTTTAAATAATTTAAACTTAATATTTTTCTTCGATTGTATATTTAATATATTTTTTAAAAATTTAATAATGTAACATTTAAAAAAATTAATATTTATATCTTTATAAAAATATTTACTATAATTTAAGGATTTATACTAATAATGTGTACAAGTATTTTAAAAAGATGATTAATAATTATTAAAACTGAGATATTTTGTATTTAATGTTGCATCAAAATATATTTATAATGAATTTCTAGATATGCAAATATTGACATATAAATTGTATTTATTTTACTGTATTTGTATTGTATTGTATTGTACAATTTTATTTACTACTATAATATAATAAACACAATACTGGTAAAAATCTTGTCATCTGCAAATCCATTATTTCAAAAATATGTATCTATATATTTTATTACATACATACATATATATATATATATGTAATGTAACAGAATATGTTGACAATTTAAGGCACTGTAAAAACCATAAGTCTTTTATTGATATATTCATATCTACACGTGTAGATACTGCATACATATACTCACACTGAACATACTTACATATGTACATAAATACATAAATTTCTACTTTATGAATAGTTGAAAATCTTACCCTCGTATGAAAACCAGAATTTCAGTACAAAATTTACTGTGTCTTTAGAAGATATATATTTCAAAGCTTGTACAACCATAAATTTTCAGTTTTTGTATCTGGTTTCCTTATGTGATTAAACACATCATGCAAAATAATACATTAAAATTTATGAACTAGTTCATTGTTTCTGCTAAATACGATAAATGCAATACTGAAAACTTGTTTCAATAGAAGTTGGCGTTCTAGATTTAACTTTAACGAATTTTTTCAAAGGATACGAAAATCTAAACATTTTACTCTTCGTTAAAAATTATTAATTTTTATGAATAAAATGAAATTTGTCGCTAATATTTTATTAAAATACCATTTTTTATAAATATTAGGATAATAGAATTTTTGAGAAAAATTTTTTAAATATGATAACTTCATAATATATATATATATATTACACCATGCATATTTTCGGTACATAAGTTTTATTTAAATTAGCTCTACTACAAAATGCAATCTTAAAAGCCGTTGTTGTAATAGAATAATTAATTTTATATTCTATTCAATATTTTTCTAATGTAAAAGACTATAATATAATTTGAATGATTGAGAAATATTAGTAAAACTATAGTTCTTTTATACCAATTATAAAAAATTTAGTACACATGGTTATTGTCACTTATATCTTACATTTTTGGTATATATTACTATTTACTATTGGTACTTGCACTCAACGTAAAAATAAGGAAAGAAGGAGAGAAACAATATGCAATAAAAAATGTTAAGAATAAGGAATAGTCTATTATCTTTAAGAAAAAATCCCATTTTTACGGTACGGATTAACGCAACTTGTTTTCTATCAATGAAAAGCAAGTAAGAAAATGAATAATTACCTCTGATTATTATTTTTGTATTTAGCACGAAAAAATAAAAATTTCCGTTAGTAAATAAACACCCCCACAGGAAGAGCAGTCAACACCGAAGCTACCCCAAATCACTTGCGAACCTTTTTAAAGAAGTAGGACTTCCTGCTTGCAAACTCTCTTGCTAATAACTCGTTACATGATCAGGTCTCTGGGTTTTTATATACAGAAAACACTCTTATTATCTTTGTGTTTCCCTTTCGCAACTATAACTCGACCTTATACCTAGCGGAACCTGCGTATTCGTCTCTATCCACCCTTCTTGGAGCAATTAGAAACAATCTATATGTCGCCGCTTGCCCTCCTCGATAGGGTCACCGTGGAACTTCGTCGGACGTAGGCAATAGAGTCATCGACATTTGTATTGACATTATTATCATTGACATCGCTTCCGTGTATCCATTTACTACAAGCTTATTTTTTTTTCATTACGAATAAACCCATTGCCATGTTCCGAATAGCTCTAGTGGTTTAATTTAAATTATTTTTTGATTATTTTAAATGGCTAGGAAATTTAATTCTAGGATTCTATGTTATAAAACCATTGATAAATAAAAAATGTCTAATCGATTTAGAAATAAACTAAACACTTTTTCATTATTATTTTATACGATAACTATAAACGCTGGTACGTACAATTTACTTTATTCAATATTTTAAACAAGAATGTCATTTCATAAAAAAGAGATCGTAATTATAGATTTTTAACAAAATATACCTTTTAGATACTGTATGTTCAAAACAAAAAAAATATATTTTATCAAATATAAAAATATTTTTTTAAATATTTAGGCAAAAATAAAAATTTCAAAAATTATCTGAAACATTTCTTTATAGTGCAGTATATGTAAAATTTAATAAAGATTTATTTAAACGTGAAATTTAATAAAATCAAATAAAAAATCAATTTATTATCTTATATATCAATTTATAATTGATTTCGTAGATTTGATAGTAACCAAAATTTAATTAACTATTTGAATTTTTAATATTGATCCTAAAAAAGATCCTTACTATGCAAAATAGATCTAAATATATCAAGTTGTGGTTGCAGAGCAAAACTTACCGAAAGATTTAGATATTACAGTAAAGTTATGCATATTTTTGGAATTAAATCGTAAGCAATATTGTTATATCGGCTTTTGTACATATATTATGCGAATATTAGATGAGTGAAATGTTTCCTTATGCGTTCGCACATAACTTTTATTAAATGATTAAATACATATTTTATATATTTAAATTTGGATTTAAGGTCAAAATATAAACTCGGCCAATGATTATAATATATATATATAAATTATTATAATCTATATATTATTTTATTATCGCGATTTTTACTTATAAATTATTCAATTATCACATAATTCATATAAATCAAAAATGTAACATATCCAAATTACATTACGTCTACATAACTCTACTACAGCGAATAAAATTTGTATCTATACGAACAAAATTAATTTATTTAAAAAAATATTAACAGTTAATTTTTATTTATTTTTCCCATTTATTGGTTTTATAAATTTCAATATCAAAGTCAATCCCGTGATTCTTCTGACTCTTGAAATCAATATTAACAAAATTATTTCCGACTCCACCACCTACGATTCTCGGAGTAGCGCCGTCTTCTCTATGATTATCAAGAATTCTAATATACGTGATGAAACCCTCTACAGTATACGTTTTAGTCTCACGACGATTTTTCAGTAACCTTCTATTAAACTTCACGTGCTCTTTGACAGCTTGTTCATCACCGGGAAGTCGAGCTCCCTCCGTCAAATCGTGCGATCTTGCGGATATTGTTACTATGGTTGCCAGTACAACGATAAAAATAATACACCAAGATGCCATGTTTAAAAACACGTTTAAAATTTATCTGAAATAATAATGAAATGCTTAAAAATTATGGAATTACAATTACAACATATTAAACCATCATTATATCCTATAATTACTTGTTGAAGCAGTAAAGATTATAAAATATAATCAAAGAAAATATTATTCACTTAATATAAACTTCGATATAAATTTATTAATTATTATCTATATACATGTAAGTATTTTTATATTACAACTTAGTCATTCTATGTATTATCAATTAACTTTAATTATTCATTTATTTTTGTTTTATCTATTAATTATTTATTATGACTTAACTAAAATGCTTTATTAGCCAGAATTAATATTATTTGATATTATTTGATATTTGAACGAAGCATAGAAACTTTTATTATCAAAATACTTTTTGAAACATGAAATTTTTTACAATACATAGATAATTTAAAATACTTTAGTTATATCATGTGAAATCTAATTGTATTCAATTAGTATATAATATTTTATGATAAAATATTCTAAGTGAAATATAAATTAAAAATTATTAATTTTTTAATATCCTGATGTTCGCGATAATTTTTTTCAATATTATAAATTTTATTAAATATATTATTAAATTTTTGCTAAAAACATTAATAAGAACTTTAATGGTAATAATAAAAAATGTATAATATAAGTCATGTTTCTATTATTAAAAAGCTAGTAGAATTCTAATCCGATAAATTAAAAATTAGTAAGTATTGTTTTAAATACTAAAATTTTAATGAATAGTTTTTTTATATAAATGTACAAATTTAATTAAGCATATATTTTTTTATTTGTAATCTTATCTATTAAAATCTGATATACTCCAGTTTAAATCTTTCTCTTTATATACCGAAACTATTTATTACTATTTTATTGTTGATTTATTACTATTTGAAAATAAAAACTAATTAAAAAAAACTTCAGATAGTAGATAATAAGAGTTTTATAATGTTAATATAGAATAAAATAATGTATTAACACAAATTCAATACAAATAAAACAAACAAATAATTACTTTTCTTTTTGGTATTTGTTAAGCAAGTAATATGAATATATTAAAACAAAAAATAATAATCACGACAAATATTATAATGGTAATAAATTTTAGCAATTTTTCATATAAAAAGAAAAACACAATTATTATTTCTACGTATATATTATTTTTCATTAGTAAAGTTTTTAAAATAATTACAGATGCATGACTCACGATTTTAATTTTTTTTTAATTTCTTTTTACAAATATATTAAAACAGTATAAATCTTCTGCTTTATGAATAATATTAAAAAATATGAATTCTATCTTCCAAATAATATTTCAAAATATCATAATAAAAATTTTAAATAATTATAGTATAAATGTATAAATAAAATATTCATAAATTTATATTTTAATTTATTTTCCAACAATAAATATTTTTAAAAAATAGTTATAAGAAATTAAACTTCGTAATTTATTTAGTCAGCATGAAAATAATGTAATTAATGAAATTCCTAATGGTCAAGATAATGTTTTCATATTAATAAAATAAGCGCATACTTTTCAATCAGAATTTTATATTTTATATTTTAAATTATAATTTTTATATTTTACTCTATTAATTTTTTTAAAGTATTTTAAAAAAGTAAATATATACATTTTTATTCAAAAAAATGTAAATAAACTTTCAATTTTTACAAAATTATTTATATTTTTTAATGTAATTTAAGTTAATCAAAATTATGAATATTTTTAAAATATATTTGCGTATAAATTTTTTTAATCGTACAAAAATATTATTATCAATAGTAGCAATAATTAAATAATAAATTGAATTGATTTCATTTATGAGGCAGTAAATTAATTTTCATTCTCTAAACAGTATTTCAAATAAGTATAGTTTAGATGAAATTTACTATAAAATATAAAAATATATATATACTTAAATTTTCAAATATAAAAAATTAGTTTTGAATCACTTTCCATTTTTAATTTTCTTTAAATGTTTAATTAATGTAATACAAAATTTAGAAGATTTATAATAAATAAATCTAGTAAATTTTATTTTAATATCTAGTTAATGTATATGTAGCTTTACCTTATTCAAGAGACTATAGTTGGATAACAATTAATATTAGTAGTGGTTCTAACAAATTTCAGTAAATTAATAAGGTTATGAACAAATAATTTTTTGAAATTGACGTACTCAATAATGAATATTGCATATAATTTTTCTGATAAAACTGTAATAAAACTTATCTATGTAATACAAATCACGAAACATATTATAACAACGTTAATGCATTGTAAACGTGTCAGATACAATTTAGAAAGAATATCAAGTATAACGTACGAAAATATTAAGAAACCTTTATATATTACGCGATTAGAGTAAGATACATGTATGTAAGTCCGTATTGATATATAAATGTTAACATGAATGTTTGCATACATACATGTATCGATATATTTACATTTGTTTACGTATATGCATACATGCAATGTGTTACATCTATATAAAAATCATTTTCATTATATAAATTATCATATAAATTATCATTTCTATTAAATGAAACAGATTTTTTAGACGAACAAAATAATTTTATATAAAGTACATTACGATAATATTTTTTATAATAATTGTTATAAATTATTATTATGAATTTTAATCTTTATTTATGCATATGATTTATTAATAATAGAATTATAATAATTACCGCTAGTGACTATTTCTTAAAAAGTATTTAAAGCATTAATTGTTATTGAAAATTTATTTTATTTTATTTTTTTTTTATTAATATTTTTTCAATAATATTAACCTTATATTTTTCTATCTAAATGGTAAATAAAAACATGATAACATAATAATAATAATATAAAAATTAAATATATAAAAAGAAAATGATGAAAATATTAAGAATATATATTTTATATTTCGTTTTTGGATAGTTTATGGAAATATTTTTATTAAATGTGAAATTTTATAATGTATTTCTTTAAAATCAATTTGATTGATTAATATCTCTAAAAGTTACTATTATTCTTTAACTTGAAGTTTATATTTAATAAAAGTTTTATTTTTACTCAAATAAAAATTGAATAAAAATTTATGAGCGAATTATAATTTTAAAAAATCAATATTTTTTAAAGGTATGTATCTTAATATTTTATATATTATTTATTTATAATATTGTAGTATTTAAAAATTTTAATCTTGTAATACTTGCTTATAAATTTTTTAACGAATCTTCAAATATATTGAATTTTGATAGAAAAATATTTTTTATATTTTTTAAAAATTTTTAAAGAGAAATTATTTAAAAATGCTTTATTATCTACGTTATTAGTTTAACAGAGGGACTTAAAATAAAATATGATAAGTTAAAAGAAAAACCATAATTTTATTACTTGTTTTATTTTAATCATTTTAACATCATTTTTTTCTTCAAATTTTTAACTTATATTTATAAATAAAATATATAAAATACAAATTTAATCATACTAGGAAATAGATAAATAATATTACAATTATAGCACATTCTTTTAAACATTTTTTGAACAGAATATATATTATTATGCTATTGTATGAAATGTTTTATTTTAGTAATATATATATATATATATATATATATATAGTTCCGATAAAAAATAAATTAATAACACTAAATACTTACCGAAATTATTTCAAAGTAATATCTTATGAAATAATAATAAAAATATTAAATTAAATTTGATAAAATACATAATGTATTTTAAAAAAAGTGAGAAAAATAAATAACAACGTGGGAACAGTATACAACAAGAAATAACGCACATATTTTCAACTTTGCTATATTTCTTTGGATACTTAGTGCTGTCCGTTATAAACATTTCATGCACGATCGTAGCTCCTCGTCTAAGTTTTATAGTGGAAACTGTCAAGGGTTTGAATCACACTTTTGTCAGCTATTGGCCTCAGGGCACTCAAGAACGCGTCAGCATTTTGAACGTGTGCTTCATCTTCCATACCTGTATCTTTATACGATCTTTTGTGAATGCTGGAACGTGATTTATATTTTTAGGACTTGAAAATGAACATCTTTGATAAATGTCTAATGCCATAATATTTTTTGTTACAAGATATTAAAGTTTCCATTAAGCTACTTATATATAAAGATTTTGAAATCAAAATCAAAATTTCTGATATATAATTGACCAATTGAAAAATAAATTAATTTATTTATATTTCATTTCGATTTATTCATATTTACATAGATTAATTAAGTGTGCAATATTTAATAATTTTCAATCTTTGTTAAATAGTAGCTATATCTTAATATTTATTGAAGAATTTTATATAATTATCGATCAATTTCTATCTCTTATGTTCTTTTCAAATATATATAATTATATATTCTATGTACATTCTTCGTATCTAAAATGTAAGTTTAAAATAGTCATACTCTATGTGTTAATTTTTGATTATGTATATAAGTATATATACTATTATACGCACATGAAGAAAATGAAAATGACAAAATATAAAAAAAAGTTATTGAAAATTGTACTATTAACTATATTTCTTTTCTGTATGTCTATTTATAGTAAAGAATATATTCAAAATACTCATTAGAAATATGTGCATAAATAAAAAAAATAGAAATAATTTTTCATTTAAGTATGATAAAATGAATGAATTATGAATGTAAGCTATCTTTGATATCAATATTTTCCAATAATTTCATTAAAAAAATAATATTTTTTGTTTCAGAAAATGTCAGCACTAACTTCAGTTTCCATAGACATTATTCGATGAACTAGTGTGAAGAATTTTGGATTATTTTTCATATGTAATATCGAAGTTTATCTATATAAAAGATAAATGCTAATGATTATGTTAACACAATAGTATTATATACGTTACTTATATTTAAGCTCGTTAGAAATAAAAAATTAATCAAAAAAAGATACAGATACCATAAGTAAAATGAATAACGCATCAAGAAGTCTCTTGGATTTCGCCGATAATTCAAGTCATCAAAACGTTACTATGCCATTTGATTGCGATGCTAATATGCCTATTATCTCATTACTCCATCAAATCCTGTATTCAATTATTTGTATCGTTGGGTTGCTTGGTAATACTCTCGTTATATACGTAGTATTGCGATTTTCAAAAATGCAAACTGTCACCAATACGTACATCGTTAATCTAGCAATAGCCGACGAGTGTTTTCTTGTTGGAATACCATTTTTAGTTACAACCATGAGCCTCGGTGTCTGGACTTTTGGTAAATTTATGTGTAAAGCATACATGACAACAACGAGCATCAATCAATTTACGAGTAGTATATTTCTCTTTATTATGAGCGCCGATCGATACATTGCTGTATGTCATCCAATTTCCTCCCCTAAATTGCGCACGCCTTTTATCTCAAAAATGGTTTCACTAACAGCTTGGATTACTAGCGCCATTTTTATGATCCCAGTTTTTCTGTACGCAAATACAATGGAAACGCAAGATGGTCAAATGAGTTGTAATATATATTGGCCCGATAATCACGGCGGACAAACCACTTTCACCTTATACAGTTTCATCCTTGGTTTCGCGATACCTCTAACGCTCATATTCATCTTTTACTTTTTGGTAATTAGAAAACTCCAGACAGTTGGTCCAAAAAATAAATCAAAAGAAAAGAAGCGATCGCATCGTAAAGTAACTAGACTGGTGCTTACTGTGATAACAGTTTACATCATCTGCTGGTTCCCTTATTGGCTTACGCAAATGGCACTCATATATACGGAACCGAATCAGTGTCAGTCGCGAATCACAATTACAACGTTCTTATTGGCTGGATTTCTCAGTTACTCTAATAGTGCAATGAACCCAATACTTTACGCTTTTCTTAGCGATAATTTCAAGAAAAGTTTTTTGAAAGCTTGTACTTGTGCAGCAGGTAACGACGTAAATGCAACGCTTCACATAGAGAACAGTGTGTTTCCCCGTAGAAACAAGGCCAATGCAGATCGAATACAATCTAATAAATTAACTTCGGGCAATTCGAAAAATGATGGCGAGGATGAGGAGAACGAACGCGGACTCTTAATTAGTAAAACTTCTACAACCACCGTAACGATGACTTCGAGATCTAATATCACGGTTACTAGTGAGGTTAGAGACCTGTCAAACCCACAGAAGGAGAAAGATACTTTGAAGAATGGTGCCCAATGCACTTTATTCACTCAAGTATAAAAGACTTATTTTGAAGACTACTTGACTTGTGTTATCGAACTACAATGTACAAATTTTACAAAAATCGAACATTTTCGATTTAAGGGAACAAATGAATAAATTTCTAAGGAAGAGCAATTGCGAGAGTTTTGATGTATGGCTAGGATATTCTTATCCTTCCACTAATGACACTAATGATATTATTTACGGCTAAAAACTCTGAACGCTGTAAAAAAAGGATTATCGAGGACAATTTTTCAAAAATAAATTTTTTGCATAAATAAAGTAGTTAGTTATGAAAAATATTATCTAAAAACAAAGTAACCAGATTTTCCTGACGTAATTATTTTATTAAACAAATATCGTCAGAATAATAAATAGCATCTGGATACTTTGATTTTTTTTAAATGTCCAGAGACTGAGAATCGGAGCTTAAATTTTATTAATTTCAATTATTAATCTCTTTTTCTTTAATCCTTTATATTGATAGTAATGTGTGATATCATATATTTATTTTGGTTTATATCTTAAAACATTAGCGACTTTATTTATTTTAGATTATTCACTATTTTTACTATGTACAGAATTTATGTATCTTCTAGTATATTCAAGTTTTCAAATTTTCATACAAAGATCTTTTATGAGAATAAATTTAAAAATGACAAAAGACGAAAGCATTATTCGTAGATAATGTTCCTGAGGTATACAATTTTAATCAGGATGAAACGAATCTGCTAAATGTGTCTCAAAGATTGTCAATTGTTGCGAAATGCACCAATAATTTTATTAATCTATAAGTATTATTATATAAAAAAACCTTAATAAAATTTAATATTTAATTTTTAATTCTTTTACATTAATGATTGTATTTAAATAAATTATCTACAAAATAATATTATTTTAAATATTTTTTTTATTTTATTACTTGAAGATTTTATAAAGAACGAATAAAGTTATAATATTGTCTTTGTAATATCACTAAAAGATATTTACTAAGATATTTGATTGTAAATTGCTTATTGCAACAGGTTTGCAAATACTCATTATAATCGCTGTTAAATTCGAGCTTATAATAACTCCAATAAAACTATACTAAAATTATTGTGAACGGATTGAATAATAATATTTGAAGATAAATATTTTTAAGAACAAGCAGTTTTTCAGTAAATTATTAAATAAATCTTGTGTTATGATAATAATCTCGATAGCTTTATCAAAGAACAACATCTGACATTTATACACGTTAGTTCTCTATTATCGGATCGTCAAACATATGGTACACGTCTAAATAATATCTTTAAAAAATTTAATAATAATCGTATTTCAATTGACTTGTTGTGATTTTATGCATGAAGTTATACCTTAAACAATACCTTTGCCAATGCTGTTTCTTCCTGTTCTCGTAAATTTATATTTAGCGTATAAGATAGTTCAAGAATAAATCTAATGATTAATAAAAATCATATAATATATCATACTGAATCAACATAAATAGAAAAAAATGAGATAAAATGCGTGCAGAGAATATGAAACGTAGACATGATCATAGATAGTATAATCTTCATTGTATGGAGCATAAATACGTGTATAAGATATACATTTAAAATGAGTATATATATATTTATTTATTTAGTAGTTTATTTATTTATTTATTTATTTATACATTTACAAATGTGTGTGTATGAATGCATGGGAATTTAATTATGTGCGAAAATATGTATATATCGACGTATTCACATATTGTATATTATTCTTATTCAATTGTAACTATATCTTCTTTAATTCATAAGTAAATTCATTTAAAGTTTTCTTTATATTAGAGAGAACCATTGTAATTGCTATATAAGATTTTAAATGAACTTATAAGATTATGTTAAATAATATATTTTCAATAATACAGTAAATTGAATATATAAATAAAATCTTTTTTAATACGTATCAGTAAAAATTTTATAAATTAAAATAATACTATAAATTCATTAAAATATATTACATTCTTAATATTAAATAAATATAAAAATTTTTGTTCAATCTTGCAATGGATTTGTAAAACAGATGTATTTCTTAATGAAATAGAAACAGGAATTATAAATATACAGTAGAATTTTATTTGATAAATTTTATTTGATAATTATTAAGTTACTATAAATTTCTTTTAAAAGAGTTATTAATTTCAGATGACAATACTCAAATTTATTATAAATTTTTGATGAAAATATCCATTTTTCAAAGATGCATCATCTACTCTTACTTTTATAATAACTAATGAAAATCAGAAAAAAGATAATAATCATTAAAATTCTGTAATTTCAAATTTTAAGAAATTAGCATGAATGTTTTGTTATATTTTGATTATTGAAATACGAAAACTGAAAATAAATGTCCCTAAGAATAATATTAATCTTTAGTATATTTTATAAAATAAGTAGATTATCTTAGTTAAAATGCAGTATGAAATATATTTAAATGAATATAAATATAAATATAAGAAGTTCTTTGACTCTTATATCGAGATATTTATCTTAAAAATATTACATATAATGTTTTCATATATGTGTATATCTTTAATGAAATGATTATGAATATCACTGGTGTTATATTTGTATCAGGAGATTTGCGAGTCTTAAATTAGTGAAGTGTAAAATATCGGTGGTATTGTTAGTTGTAACTTTATTTATTTATGACAAAAAAAAAAATAAATTTCACGAAAATAAAATGTAAAACGACTCTTAATCTAATAATTACAAAGCTTATCGATGTATTAAAAAAATCATTGTTATATTTATTGTTATATTTAAGAAATATTAAATAATATAAAATAAAGTGTACATGTTACAAAAACTATACAAAAAGAAATGGTCTGTACATTAGCATAAATTTGTTTATGATCTAATTTATCGAACTTAATTTAATTTTAAAAAACATAAAATTGTTTAAATAAAAATCATTATTTATTATTGAAATGTTAATTTATTTCTTATTCCTGAAAATTTTTTCCAATAACAGAAATATCTATAAAATATACAGATTTTAAAATTACATTTATAATTCAATTTTTATCACCATAATTTAGCGGGTTTAACATTTATATATTTGATTTAAACTTTATAAATTAAGAACACAAATTATATTTATATTTAGTAATTAATTGGAAGGCATTGAAATGAAATTTCTAATAAGTATCAAATTTTTATTTTAATTAATTCAAGAAATTATAATTCAGACTTAAGTATTTTTAAACCTTCAGCATATAATATGAATCTTCATAATACTTAATGAGTGCTTTCAATTTGTTAAAATCTATATTAATTATTTCACTGACTAATTGCGTATTAGAAAGTATCCCAAAAAGATAAATGAATAGTATTCAAAAAACCGAGTTGCCATTTATTTCAATCTATCTTGGTTTGCTTCAAATGATTAAATACATTATAGATTGTTTTTTAATATCAAACATAAACTAATGATAAAAAATGAATCATAAAAATAGAAATTTTAAAAATATTTTTCCTCAAATTTTAATTGAAACATAAAAAGTTTTAAAAAATTTTTTTGGGTATTAAATATATCTATAAAATATATCTATAAAAATCTATTAAATTTACGTAATTATATTGTACTTATTAATATTGCTATTTTAGACTATATTTTGTACTAAATGACACTGAATTTTTATAAAATGCAAAAGTGTATTAATGTTGCATTAAATTTTAATTGTTTATTTAGTTTTAGAAAATTATTGTATCTTGAAAATAAAAAACACATCGATATATTCGTTATAAATGAATGTCCTGTATTTCATTAAAATATTTTTGAAATCCATATTTTTAACTTTAGCTTATAAATAATGTTAATATATTATGACAAAATTTATAGAAATAGACATAATATATATTCTATTATTATATTACTTTAACAATGCTTTCAAATATCTACAATTTTCCGACAATTTTTCAATCAACTTTATCGATAGCAATTTATTTTGAAATATAGGAAACGCTTCAAGCTTCTTGCAGTGATTCATAAATATCAGAAGCAACATTTATTGGATTCGAATTCATATTACTACTATAACTAATTGCAAAGATCAGATTAATGTGAGTAGCTTAGTATTAACACCACCTACCATTATTTTATAAAATGTATACTGTTGATCAGAATGTCTTTTTGTTAATACAGCGTTTTTATTATATCTAAAAAACGGTGAATAATAAGTATGAAGTAATAATAAATGCATAAACAATATGTTTGAACTAATAAGATTAGTTAAAACTACGATTCTATTAAACTTTCTATCTCTCTTTCTCTCTCTTCATTTTCTTCTTTTTATGTTCCTTTTACGTTTTCTTTTAGAAATAGCATAACTTTTAATTGTTTAATAAATTTAATTTTTCTTATCTTACAGAATTTCAAAATAATTTAAAAATATTTTTATTTTATAATAATGTTGATGGATAAAAATTAAATTCTATTAAAATTGTATAAGTTTGTAATTCTTTTTAAAAAAAATCAAGAATAATAGATTCAATTACTTTTTTTTTCATTTGAAAATTTATTCGGAAAGTTTTATTTTCTTCATTAAATAATGCAGGACATTAAACTTACTAACTTGATTTACATAGATTGAGTACATTCTAAAGAATATAAGTTCTGTATAAATGTAGAAAAATTTACTAAAGTTTCGAAATGAATCTTCGTTTACTATATTTTTTTATAATTTTACAAATAAAAATATAATAAAATAGTTGAATCAATGATAAAATCTTATTTACTGTAATAAGTTGTTTGGATTGCCAATTCCAACATTCGTTTTTTTTATTTTTTTTAATACAGAATCAAATAAAAGTCTATTATATATAGATAGAAAAAATGTTTCATAAAATAAAATTCAAAATACAAACTATTTGAACTCATATTACTCGAAACTATAATAATAAAGACAATTTATTTGACTGAGTTGTCGGAGTATAGACAGTCAACGATCGTTAAATGCCTCATAAAGCGAGACAGTTCAATTTCAAAAAGCATACACACTGTAATCATTATAGTGATAAATGATCAACAATATATTTTAATAAAAAACTAGAGTGTTACTATTTTGAATGTACATAGTTTTAAGATACTACATTTAAAGAAATTGGAACCTTTGTAAAAATTAAATATTATACCGATATAGTTTTCTAATTCAAGTAAGACTGCAGTAATTACGCAATTATTTAATGTAATAATAAAATAATAATTAAAAGTTCTATTTGTATCTTCGTGCATACAATATACAATTAAAACAAAAAACTTATAATTCAAGAATTTGCATTTGTTACGCTTGCTTAAAATATTGTTCTACTTTTTAAAAATATTATTATAATATTAAAAGTTTATGAAAATCTAATTGAATAAACATCATTAATTTTGTAAAATAATAAAATTATAGTATTGATAGAATATTTATATATATTATCCAGAAAATATATTATAAAAATTAGATTATTTTTATATTTAATTTTATTAAACTTACAAGCATATTTTTTGGATGGAATCCAATTTTTTTTTATGAATATAAAATCTTTTTCTACATTCTATGAAACTTCTTGAATAAATAAATAATAAACAAATAAAATATTTTATATAAGTAACTTTGTGTCTATAGCTGCAAAACAAAGTAATAGATAATCTCAATTATACAGTGAAATAAGCTTTACCCGGAGAGCCAAAACTTTATAAAACTGAGACTGCAGATTTTTATTTTGACATCAAAATATACTTCTATAATGTATTTAATTATATCACATACTAGCAATCAATTAAAATTAATATCTTTATTACAAAAATTTGAAACTACTTTATGTATGAATTAAAACAATATGATTTATTAATTAATGAATAATATTTTTTTCGTGATATTTGGTAAGTTCTTTATTATTTAGTATTACAAACTCACTTTTAATCTGTTATTTATTTATTTAATAAGTAATGAATATTTTGTTTATTATAATTGTTTGTTTAAAAAATACTTGATTTTAAACATCATATAGAAATAAATTCAATCCATGAGAAAATAAAATTTAAATAAAAAAAAATCATATGATACTTTATTAATAAGCAGATATACTTATTAAATTGAATTGAATTATAACTATTTATTTCTAATTTACGTTGATTATAAAATCTTAATTGAAAATATAAAGATTTAAAAAAAATTAATTTAGTGATTTATAAAGTTTTGAAATAAATAAATATTCAACAATAGGTGTGTACGTATGTGTGTGTGCATGTGCTATATTTTAATTTTTTAAAAATTAAAAGAAATATAAATACAATCTTTAGTTAGAATACTAAAAATAAGTTAAATGATAAACATGTATTTTATTTTGCATTTTATCGAGTAAATTGTCAAGCATCAATTCATCTAAACCTGTTCCTCGTCCACAATTTTCGATAGATATCCTGATGTACTTATAAACTTATCGATGAATCATTGTTATTACAAAAATCTCTTTTCAGAGTTGAGATACCGGATAAGAAGCAACGCAAAAGCAATGAAGAAAAGACTTGAGATAGAGACAGAGAGAGAATACCCTTATTTTATGCAATAAGTACATAAAGGAGTTCATCGGAACTTGAACGAACCGTTAGCGATAACTCAAGGAGAGAGCTCGGTAAGAAAGAAGCGATAAATGGAGGTTGCTGGCAAATGGTAAGGTCACTGCCATCGAAACTCGGGTCAAAAGCTGTCACTCTTTTTCTCCTCTACCAAGACACAGCTTCGTTCTTTGAACCGATCCTTCGTTCATTCCACGTTCTCCTTCTGAGAACAAACTTGAAATGGTTTATTTGGCATCCTATTCCAAGATCAAATTTATCTATTTTATTCTATGTATTTATGGGATATATAGTATTCTCTATGATTCGTTAAATTACGTACTTTTAAAAGATTTAATAAATTAATTTTTATTACTATCTCATCATTTTTTAGGTTCTTTTTGTCAAATGTTTTAATAAAAGTATTTTATTAAATTACGATTCTTTAATTTTTTTAAATTTCTCATAATATCAAAATTATAGGTTGTTTTATCAATAATTAGATATAAGAAAATTAATACATTTTATTATATAAATATTTTTGAAAATATATTTATCAAGTTTTCAAAATATTTATTATTTAACAGTTAGAAATAATTTATGGTAAAAATTTGTGCTTACTCATTAAAAACTTACATAATTATTTATATTATATATATACAGAGTAAACAAATATTATAAAACAGCTATTATTATAAATTTAGTTATTGTCTAAAAGTGTTAAATTTTCATATATAAGCCTTTCATAGTAGTATCTTTACAGTCGGATGATTCTATTCTGTGTCTTTACTTGAGCTCAATTTCTACAGTCAGGTATTTCTATGTACACTTTGCATTTACAAATTTTGTTGCTTAGCTTTAAAATGCTTTTTAATATTTTCTTGGAAGATTTCATAATATAAATATTTTAATAATAACCTTTGACATGTCAAATTTACAAATCATTTTTAGCGGTATTTCACGTGGAAGAATTGCATATGCATATATTAAATTAAGACAATATTGTTATTTAGTTTTTTGCCATATCAAAATATGTATGCTTAAAATACATAATAAGATATAATATTTATAATTTTTTAAATTAATAATTTAAATTAAAAATTGAAAAGACTAGTTATGAGTTTAATTATTTTATAAAAAATAAAATATAAAGCTGAGTAAAATACCTTTTATTATTTTCTTTCTTTTCCTATAATGCTTACGATATGTATAAAAATAAAATACAGAAAAAATGTACCGACTACAAAATTTATTTGATTTATTTTATAAATAAAACTATGGTATACTAAAAACTATATATATATATGTATAAATATATATATTGCCAACGAATGGATAAATACTCCATATTTACACGAAAACTTTATTTTTATAGACATTAGAATCCGAAATAAAAAAATTTTAAAATAATAAATAGTATTTTTATCTGAAAATTTTTTTAATTTTAATTTTATAAACTTGAAGTAATTTCGAATACTAAAGATAATGAAACTTATTTACATTAATTTCCATGCCGAAGAAAATATTGTGTCATTTATTTTTAGTATCAACACGTAACAGCATGAATTTACAGTTATTCGGATAAATAGTTTTAAAATTGAAATTTAAGACTGCATAAAAATTAATTTTGTGCAATTTAAATAAGATGAGATACAACAAAAAGAATTATATCTTAAAGAGAAACAGTGATACCGAAGGTAGAATGGATTTGCACGTTAACGATGATAATAAACATTAAAAACGAGAGGAAATGAGAACATACTTTTTTCAGTAAAACAAATTAGAAATTCGAAAAAATTAAGAATACTAAAACGGTAATGAAAATAATAAAATGAAAATGATTTACCGCATCAAGTAAAATGATATTTTTTCTTTGATATATTCTATTATTCAATTCAAGAAAAGTTCTTCAAATTCTACAATAATAACTATAAATACATATCATAGTTTAATAGCTTTCGATTCTCGGATAACGTTAACTTTAATATAAAATATCTTGTTAAGGTTGTGAAATTGAAAAACAATAATACTATGCATTCAAAAATTATTCCAATTTATAAATATAAGTGTACAAAATTTATTGTACATATACGACAAACTATTGATAAATCAATATTATTAAAAGCATTTTTAACTAATTTATTATAAGAAAAAAATTGAATTAAAATTGACTGATAATAAAGAATAAAATAACAATATAGATATATTCAAAATGCTATAAATATTACGAATAATAATGGATAATAAATATAATTTATTATTGCATTTCCAAGAATTAAGAAAACTATATCATGTATATGTAAATAATTATCGTGATTATACGAAAAATATCATATACGATGAAAATAAATGATGACAAATAATTTATTTATTTAGGTTAGTTGAAGTATCTTTGAAAAAAAATTAAAATGCTCTACATTTATTATTTTGTATAATGTTCTTAATTTTAATAAGTGAGATCAAATCATTGATAAAATTCAATCTGTAGTGACACGAATCAATGTTACTAATAAATGAAAAGAATTAAAAATGTACTAAATTTCTTTTTATATAAACCTATTAAATATGATGAGTACGTAACTGTACATAATTCAGAATTTTCATTTTTAATATTTTTGAATGTAAGATCGAAAAAAGTACGTATAACTACTTTCTGTCTTTGGCAATACGATATAAAAATGTACGTAGCCCTTAGGCGAAAGTAATGATTCATGTGTTACGTTTAATTTGTTCCTCGAACTGACAAAAACAGATGGTGATAAATTCTTTTGTTTTTTGATATTGAAAGGGGCGAGAAGAAAGGAATATAGAACAATTTCCTTGTTCGAAAGGTGTGAATGTTCTCTACACTTCTAATATTTATTATAATCCTATGTCGAGGTCTTGAAAAAGGACTCGAGGATGGGGTCACTGCTCTGTCGCGATCGCAAACTCTCTAGAGACTTAGTACAATGTTACTCCTTGGGGTGCTTTAGCTGATTGTTGCAAGAGCTAGGAGCAATTGTGGTGGTGCCCTTATTTTCTCTTCTGCTTCTTAAACTTAAACGCTCTTTTCTCGCCAACTCTCACTCAGTTTTTCTTCCGGTTTCTGGATTTCTCTCTTTGTCTCTCTCGTAATCTATAACTGCAATATACTTAATATAACCTACAGTTAGGGTTATAGATAACTTGAATCTCCAGAATCTCCAAAATACTATAAATGCACGAAATAAAAAGAAAAATAGTAAAGTGCAAGTGAATTGAATCAGTCCAAACATACCTTGCAACGAAATTATCGACGAAAACTACTCTAAAAATATCTTATGTTTCTATAAATATTCATCTATATATTATTTATTTATTATTCGATTAATCTTTGAAAAAATGAAACTGAAAAATCATTTTAGCTATAATACTAAACAATAATGTTTTATATTAATTTTTAAGAATTTAAAAATATTAAAATGTATAATCTCAAATAAAATTAATGATCGCGATATACTATATTTCAAATATTAAAAACAAATATTATAGTTTTTTATGCAGAAAATACCATTAAATTAAAAAAAGAGAATCAAGCACATGAAAAAATTACCTAATCATTTTCTTTTTCCCTGAACAAAGTTCCACTATTAGTCTTATTTCTTTCGCTTTTCAGTATGCAATATCTTCTTATTTTCATGCTTTACGTACAGATTGCATACATTTCATTTTATTTCATTATTGAATTACAGAAAAAATATTTACAAAAAATAAAGAAACTATGATTGCTTTTGATTCAATTATCAGCGAATAAATATTAAAATAAATAAATAAATCAAATAAATTTTATTAAAAAGCAAAACTAAAAGAATATGGATATAAAAATTGAAGAAAGGCAAGAATTTAACTATAAATATTTACCATTTTTCCATGCAACATTTTTAATGTTGCTATCAATGTAGCGATATAATCATCGATTATAAATCTATCGTTTTACGTATAGTAAGAATTTCAAAAAGATTTTAATTATATAGTAAATTATATATTTTAATGAAGTTTTTTTCTAAATTGATTTCTCGAATTGTTTTCTAGTGAAGTATATTATTAAATTGAAACCTATTTATAGCAACAGACTTTTTTAAGAACGGAAATTTTTATTTTATTCTTGATAAAAATTTAAGAATGTGTATTTTAAAAATAATTATTATTTTCTAATTTAAATATATGCAACTAGCAGAAATATTTTTTAAAGAATATTTATCCAAGATTATATTTAGGACGAATAAAAATATAATCATTCGTACTTTAAATTTGAAGAAAAAGCTGAGTTATTAAAGCCTTTTGCAATAGCAACATCTTAGTATTTACTATCAAATATCATTTGATTTCATAATCTTCTCTGTGATAAAAAATTACATTAACAAATAGAAAAAATACAAGATTTAATGCTACACATTTATAAACAATTTAATTAGAATTCACAGACAATAACATTTATAGATATCGTAAGTTAGTAAGTGAGAGAAACAGTAATTTGTAATTAGATGTAATAAGTATACGTAATATCCTTTATACTAAAACCAGGTGTATATAATAATATATTCATTCCAATAAGGTCATCCACATAAGGTCTAAACTATGCTAGTGACTCTCATGCTCTCTGTTTCTCATTTTTCCCTACGTTCACTTATCAGAAATTATTTTTAAATCATTTTCTTTCGAGATTCAATAATTTAATATATAAATTAATCATTTTGTTTTTGAAAGTTTATTTTTTATATCTTCTACTTCAATTTCAAAATTTTGAATAACTGTTAATGTATTAAATAAATTAAACTAATCGTGAATATTTCATTTGAAGCAACTTTTAACATATGAAATCAGCATTCATTCTTAGACTTTATATGTTATGATATTAAAAGGGTCAAAACTAAGTTACTCTGATAGATGTAGTCGAGTAAGCCATTGTAAAAATAATATTTTCTAAGAAAATCACAAGTATTTATAATATTATTTATTATCTTATAAAATAATATCTAATCTATAAAATAATGACCATCCCACGACTTAGAATGAAAATAATATTTCTTTAAAACATTTTTTTCACAGATCCTTGTTATGGAAGAAAGTAAACATTTTTCTATTGAATAATATTAATAAATCTCGAGAAATATATCTTTGATTTGAAATTAAAATTATTAATAATAAAATTCTTTGAGATTTTAATCAATAGTTATAGAATATACTGGTATCCTTTACATTTTACAATAAGCAATATTGTCTAAATCGTAAATATATTATTATTATATATAAAACAGGAATAAAAAAATATTTATATATTGCAATTACGTATATAAATAATAAGTTGATAATTTGTAAAAAAAAATACTTAATTTATTCATGTTACTTACTTTCATATATAAATTATTATAGCTTTTAAAAAATTAGAATTATTTATTTTTGTATGTGTGAATAAATTTTTATTCTAAATACAAATTATAAAATTAAAAATAATAAAAATGAATTTTTTGTAAAATTTCATTTACAATTACTGTTTCGTTTTTTATTTATACTCAAATAAAAATCCGTACAAGAAAAGAACTGGAAAAATCGTTGCAATTGTTAAAAATTTTTTAAAAATAAATATGGTTTGGAAATTTTATGCTTCTACAATGAGATAAAGAAATAAAATAATTTTTTTCAATTTATATTTTATGGCATTTTTTTGACATTCTTTTTGAATATAAAAAATGATTATTTTCCATATTCTAATTCAATAAATTTTGATAATATTGAGTTACAATGTTAAAATCATACATTTAACTCTTGGGCAATTTATTAAGATGTTTGCAATATAATACTTGCAAAGTTTGAATAAATTATAACACGCTTACTGGTACCGCTTACCGGCTTAATTGTAAGGGACAAATTATATATTCAGAGATTAAATTAACGTGTGATTCAATCATGAATAATGCGCAGTTCTTTTTAGACTTTTAATGATTGTATAATTCAAATTTTCTATTCATTTGACGTTTTGTATTTTAAATATATTTCTATAAGGTAACTTACATTAATAAAATAATACTTATTTATGCTTTACATGAAAACCATACTTGAAAAACAAAATAATAGTAGAATAACTTCACATGCAAGTATTAACATCGTTTTTAAATCAAATTTGAATTTTTTATCATTAGAAATCAACTCTAATTTTAAAATATAATTCTTCATCTTTATAATGTATCGCTTTCTCAACGTCGACGTAATTCTAAAGTGAAAATCAAGCAACTTAGAGAAATTATAAAACATTATTACATTACAATTTAAGATTACTAACGATATTTAATGATAAATCGTATTCTCATAATTTTTTTTAACCATTTAATATTTTTTCTTCAAAATTAGTTGGTAAGTAATTTATAATTTATTTACTTATTTTAAACTTATAATTATTTACAGTTTAAAATTTTCAGTAATACAACTTTAATTTATTTAATGTTCACTGTTAGATATCGTTAAATTTCTTTACAACTCTTTGTATTTTAAAAACTAGTAACTATATATAATTTACTTATAACTGATTTAGGTTATATAAGTTACTGTGCATAATTTTTTGCATAGTGAAAATCAAATATGATTGAATATAAAAATATTAATATCCTGATCAGTAATCGTAGTTTTGTCAGGCATGAAAAAACTTTATATTTTATGTGCAAAAATTAAATTTACTAAAATTACTGCACAATGAACAAATTGCCCCTAATAACTTTTAATGCAATCGTATATTTTAATCAAAATTGAATAATATAATTCAAATTATAATATTGTAATTATTTAAATTTAAAAGAATATGAATATTAAATATTTAGTTGTTAACGTTCATAATTTAATATAGAATCCGGATCCATTATTTCGTTCGAATGTCATATTTATCTTATATACTATACCTCTCAGGAATCAAATTGACTTATTATCTGTAAGAAAGATACCATGAACAAGTTAATTTTAATTATACCATTTCCATGTCTTTTCAAATATTATGAACTGTATTACCGGTGATAAAATATTTATGTATACAATAATTCTACGTTCATAAATTTCTCGTCGTTCTTTAAGTGTATCTGATTTTTACACAAGCTCTCTTTATCTCTTTCTGTATTCCTTTTTACTTCTCTCGCTCCCTATCTCTATCTCCCTCTAATACTTTCTATGCTTTTTGTCATACATAGTTTATATTTTATGTATATAGTCTAATAGTATGTAACTGTATCAACTAAATTTCTTTCTCATTTGGTTTCTTTCTCATGTAACTGATCTGAAAAACATATTTTTTTATCAGGTTGCATAAATTAATGTATTTTTAACCTTAAAAACTATTGTTAAGATTAGAAATCCCGCGGGAGGAGTGTCAAACGGCAAGAAGGTGTAATGAAAGAAGTGATTGAATCAACCCGAACGGTATCGGTCTTCGAAGACGCCGAGTTGCTCGCTACGGATCCATAAACACACGGCACGGGGACTTTTTACTTTACCGGTAATTCGTATAAAATCGTGCGAACAAACTCGCGGCTCTGAGCTCGGAGAAGCGAGATGAAACCAAAGGTCATTTGCGGAGTTCCGCTCACGATGGCGCGCAATGCCAGCTCCGTGTGCGTCGACATGGGGCGAATCTATCAAGGAGAACACGACAACTCTACAAAGAAGGTAGAAGGTAACGGAATCGTGAGGAGCCGAAGTTAGCGGACCGGAGAAAGATGAGACGAAGCGAGTAACTCGGTATTATATGGAACGGGGTCCGATTGCGGTCCACCGGTAACGAGATGAGGTACCGCCGGGCCTAGTGGCCGAGATACGAGGGTCTAGGTCGCGAATGGGAGGGAAACATCACCAATGGTTGGGCGGATGGGTCTCCTGTCCGCGGATAAAAAAGATAAAAGAGAGAAACCGCAGAGCCCATGCAAGATGTCTAGCTGCAAGGTGACAGAAGTCGCGGGCCCAGGAAGACATGGGGGTGTCTGGCGGCGGACTCATCCGCTGGGGTAGAAGGAGCGGCCGTGAGCCTATGGAACCGGCAATAGATCGTAAAGGTCCGGGATTCTAAGGTGAGACGTAAATAAACATCTTGTTGCAGTTCGATAACTTTCCGGTTAAGAAATATGGTGTGGGTCGAGGCGGCAATCGACCCTGAAGAACGTGTGACACCTGGCAATGATTTGTTTTGAAATCGCCTTAAACAAAAAAGTGCTTAAATAAGCGAGTAAAGAGAAAGCGAGAGGATTCTGAGTTGGCTACTCCAACGGACAACCGGGTAGTATGTGACCGCGCGTAAAGAAATCGAGACGTGATACATACGAGATCTAATATAACATAAAATAGTTTTATAATATTTATGTTAAAATATTATGATTATTTAAAATTTTTGTAACGATTTTTAATAACTACAAATTTAAATATGGACTTATATTATAATAGTGAATTAAAATAAAATAAATTTGAATAAAAAATTTTGTGTAAAATTTTAAATTAATAAATTTATTATATAAATTTTTTATTAAAATATTCTTTTAAAAAAAGTGATGTGTTAATTTAAAGAAAAACATCTTTTTTAAAATTAAAAAACAAAGTAATTTAATTAATTATTAATTATCAAGATAAAATAAAGAAATATTATCTTTTTTTACACAACATTGTTTAAAAAACGCAGAGATAAATTTTTTTTTATATTTTTTATAGAAAAGTTATAAGTATATAAAAGAAAAATAATTTTTTCAAATGAAAATTTACACGAAAAAAGATTTATTATTTGAAAAGTTTTCTCGGTTTATTAGTAGAAATCTTATGATATAACCTAGCCGAAGAGTACTTTTTTATTTACGAGGCTTATAAATTCTAAAAGTTTTTAGTTATACCTAAATAATGACACCAAATTTCTTAATAAAAAATTCTATAAACTTGAAAATAAAATAAAATTTATAACTTATAAATAGGATTTTTGGATAGTCATAATAAAGTGTATTTAATTTGAAACAACATTTTTTACTCTGTTTTAAATAATTTAAGAAAATTTATTTATTACTTGTTATATTTTGTTAAAAATTGCGGTTAATCATTTCGTTTCTTATGAATATTCAGCATTTTGATAAATATTTTACTATGAATTGATATATGTGTATTTTTACATACGCATTGTATATAAATTTTTAAACCAAATAATTTATTTTAATACTTTCAATTATATCATGTTTTTTAAATATATCTAGTAAATAGATATAATAATTAATAAAATAGTCTTAATACATAAATTGTTATAAATTTTTATAAAAATAAATTCAATACTTACTGTTTTTTTAAAGAAAATAATAATTACAATAAATATATAATAGCGCATTACATTTTTTATAGAAAATTTTTCTACTAATAACACCATATAAATAAATACAATTTGAATAGAATTTAAAACCGCTATAAAGATAATTAATATACAGTACTTTACGTTAGTACTATCGAAAATAATGTAATATATAAAATTTAAGAATTATATTATTTACTAAAGAATTAATCGAAATGAATTTATAATCATTAAAATAATATGATAAATACTTTAAACCTATTAACGGTAAATGTTTATAAAATTATTTGTAAGTCATATTAAAATATTAAAAAATTATTTAATACATATGTAAAAATAAAATAAAGCCAAAGCAAACATTTTTATTTTGATAATTTTATAATAATAAGCTGAAATTTATTTTATAAAATTAATGCTACATTTAAAAATTTTTTTTAAAGTTTTATTATTTAATATTATTATTTAACTCAAGAATATGCAAAATAATAGTATAAAATTTCGAATGATTTTATAGCTTTTATTGAATTATCAAAATCAATTTTACATTTGTGATTTATGAATACTGTACGAGAAATAAAAAATAAAACGAGCAATACTATTTTTAAAAGTAGGTTAAGGTTTATAGGTTACAAATTTCACATATATTTAAAAAAATTTGATCATAATAAAAGTAAAATCTTTACCATTATGATGTTTTTTACAATAAACTTCTATAAAATACACTGATACTGTTTCTTAATATACTTATTACTGGTCAGATACAAAGTGACACACAATGTTATTTATATAATTCAAATTTAATTATTTTAATTTATTTTAGTCTTATTTAAATAAACTACTTATATTTGTAATTTATTAAATATTTTATTTTCAAAAAGATAAGAAATAATTTTATAAGTTGAAAATAAAATTAATCAAATTTAATTTAATTCCGAAATATAAAAAAATTCGTAATCTAAAAACGAATGGAAAATAACAAATTTTTATAAATGCAATAAAAACATTATTTTTATTTTCATATTTTCAAAAAGTAAAAAAATAATAAAGTTTTTTAAAGATTCAAATTGATTCAATTCTTTTTTAATTAATAATATATGAATATTTGAATTTTTACATGTATGATTAAATTCGTAATATACCTATATACTTAAATTAATTTAAATACATTGATTCTTGAATCAATAGTAGTTTTCAGTATCATAAAACTTTTTTATTAAGAAAGCAACGAAGCAGTAAATTACTAACCGTCAATTGACAAAAATTATACCAAGATAGTAAAAATAATGCACAATCGACTGTAGAGAAAGAATCGTAAAAGCTAAATGTATGGAATCCTTCGTACGCATAGTTTATAACGTAATAAACAATGGTAAACGACGAAATACTTGGATGAAAATATAAGAATAACTATTGGGTTGATCAACGATGTGCATCCACGTCAGTTGTCACTCACCGCGTTGTCGAAAGTTGCTATGAAAGACTGAATATAAATCGCGTATTAGATCTATCCCCGGAAAAACTAAACGATCTCCAGAAAGTGACTCGTAAGTTTCGGAATCTTTATGGCTGATTCAGCTTTGACCTGTATATTCGATCGCTTGCAAGTTTCCAGTCATACATGCATACAAAAGCTACCGGTTAAACGAAAACTAGATCGTTGGATCTATAAGAAGATATGTTTTTACACCGATATTCAACGACACAACGCCATGAGTTAAAATGTTTTCTAGGAAAATCGTAGAAACCTGTTGTCAATAAGGAATGTTGCAAAACTCTGCGTAGCAATCGATTCACGAATGGCTGTATTTTCAGATTCGCGTAAAAAACATTTGCTTTGGATAAAGTTGTAACTTGAGTCCTATCTTGGTCAATTCAAACTCCATCAACAAAACTTTGACAAAATTTGTGAACGCATTTCTAAACTTTAAATAAAATGACTAAAGTTAATCTTAGCTAAAGTAAACATTAAATTTCAAATTAAATATTTGAAATATCTTAATAGTTAAAATAAGAAAACTTTAAATCTTATTTACTGAATATTTATTTAATAAAAAATTTTAATCATAAATTATTTATAAACAAAAATGTAAGTAGCTTCAAAAAAAGAAATAAAGAATAATAAGTACTTGTTAATAAACCTACAAAGGTGTGAGAATAGAAAGAGAATAGAGCTTGGATAAACAAAGAGGGTGTGGCAAACTCGTCACCCTGGAGAATTAGAATGGAAGCAGCAATACTCGTCGCCTAGGAGACACATTGAAGTTAAATAGTTTTACAACATTGGAAAATTACATGAAATATTAATTTGTACGAATAATTTTCTATCTTATAAAATACAATATTTAAGCGTAAAAAGGTAACAGGAAAATATAAAATAAATAGTATGAGTACAATATACATTTCGATATACGCATTTTTTCGAACAATGAGATCCAGATAAAATTATAAACAGCGGTAAGCGCGTGTATAATTACCTATCTTCATCGTTATAAAAATATAAATAATGTACAACGAAGCCGAGTTAATATTTCATTATTTCACTCTCTTCCATATAGAATTTTCATGATACTTGATGCAGTTAATGCGAAAACTATAAAATGTATTATTAAAATACGAAGTGTTCCAAAAAATTATTTGAATAAATTACTATTGCTCTTTCTTTAGAAATTATTAATATTTAAAATAAAATTAAAATAAAAATTTATATATATCTATATATTTTTTAAATTTAATTCTTATAGATCCTTTTGGTTTTTAACCATTGCATCCACTTAAATATATAAAATTTTCTAATTCTAGATGATTCTTACTTTTCTTTTTTTATTTAGTAAATTTTCAAATATAAAGTTAATGAATGATAAAGTAATTCGTGAAAGATAATACAAACTTATTTTGTAAAATTAAATACAATTTTTATTTTTATTGAATAATTATATTTTATTTTATCATTGACATAGCTTAAATTATTATGTACTAAAACGAGGGAACGACTATCGATGACTCGTTTCGTGGTGTTTTGCGTTGTTGACAATATAGTCGTATGATTAGGAAAAGAGAGGACGAAAGAAAATATTCGGACCAGCAACGTGAAAGAAAAATTTCGGACCGGCTTTACCTGCTATCGAAAGAAGTATTCAGAGGATTTTTGTCTTACCTTACATTACCCAATCCAAAAATTCTTACAAGTTATTTAATAATAACATAAAAAACAACTTAGAATAACGAGAAAAAAACACAATGACAATTATCGAAGCAAAAGTGCTGAAGTATTCCACGAAAAAAAGAGCTATCGTTCAAAAGATGTAAAAATATGTGTATCTGATTATTTAAGAAGTAAAAAAAGTTATATTTATTGTATTATTTAAGAGAAATTTTCATACGTCCAGCTTATTAAGTTTTAAAAATTCAAGTTTGTAAAAATATAAAATTCAACTTTATTATTTTCTTTAATTACTCTATCGTTATTTCCTACGACCATTCTCCGTTTCGATATTCATTTTCCTTGGATCGAGAAGCAGGAAGAGCCTCGAAGACATTAATTGAACGTCCAAAGGTGCAAATTCTTGCACTTCGAGTATTATAGCGAGTAAGTGTGAATGCAAATGATTTTTGGGTGGACATTTTTGTTTTTGCAGTAATTAGTTATAAAATAATAATAAGTACAAATTTTCAGCCATTTAAATATACAGAAATTTCTAGTTCTAGACGGTCAGCATCATTTATCTTTATTTATTTAGTATATTGTCAAATATAAAGTTAATCTATGATAAATTAATGCGTGAAAATTAGAAAAAATAGATTTTGTAAATGCATACATCGATCTGTTAATATTATAAAATAAATCTACACTTGCAAAATATAAAAAAATCAATTTCTACAGACGGATAGATTAATGTTCTCTGTGTCATAAAATAGAAAAAAATTCATTTATTTATATGTATTTATATCTACGAATCTGTGAATCTATAAACAAGTGTATAATATTGCCTCAGTATTAAAATGCTTGTTTGTTTCGTATGAGTTGGAAGAATTGTAATATATATAAATTATTACTTTAACTTGATTGATATATGAAAATTATTAAACATTTTTTAATCTTTTTTTTCTATTCGATATTTCACAAATTTTTTGAACGTTTAAAGTAATACTGTTTTAAAAGTAAATGCAATTTTCCTGTTTTATTAATGTCTGTTTTCTTAATTCTTTCTTTTAGTACTACTTCATTATTTGAAATCTCCTTACTCTAAGTTGAAGTACATAATACTAAAAAATAAATTGCTATTGTTCTTAATTCAATGAACATTTTGGTAAAAATTTCTTATAGCGTACATATTTTGTTTAAGAAATAGAAAAAATATCAAAATAAATTTTTGTATGATTTTTAGTATTTAATGTTTTACATTTTTATATATTTTATAAAGTATACATCGAATTATCTATTGTATATATAAAAGAATTTATAAATAAGATCATTTCATAGTTTTAAATATATTATTCTAACATACTTATTAGCTAAAAAATATACCAACATTATATATTCTGATTTCAATTTTCTATTTGGAGATATATTGTTACTCTATCAGCGCCTTGATAATCGCTACCACTAAAGAACATTTTATGATAATTAAATAAACAAATTTTTTTAAATATTATGATTTAATATTTCTTACATATTATTTGAACTCATCAATGTATTAATTTTTTAATACACCAACTAACACTATTATACATTATGATATTCTTTGAGCTTAAGCCAAAATAATTTCTTATTTTAGTCTATTAATTATATTTTCTAACCGTAGATTTTCTTCATTTTTATCCCGAATTTATTAATTATGTTTAGAAGAAATCTATTCATAACCGACATTTCTATATTGATTATATATTGAAATTTAATAGATAGGTCATCAATATTTGTATGAACGTCACATAACATTAATAATATAAAAACGAATATTTCAGAAGATCATTTAATCAGTTAAAGTTTTTTTTATGTATCTATCTATATATAAATCTAATTATATAACTGAAAGTGCAGTTGTAGATAAACATTTATAGAGAAACTGCAGTTAATTGTAAATATACCAGTATAAAAAATTAATTATTACAAAGATGTTATTACAAATATTTTAAATATATTCCGTGATACAATGACCTATGAAAAATGAATAAACATTTAATCAATTACCGAAACAAGAAATTTCAGATAGACCAATTAGTTGTTAGTCATTTTCTAGACTAAATAATATGCAAATTCCAATTTAATAATCTTGTACAGTACAAATTAATTAATCATAATATTGATGATAATAAATTTTATGTATAGGCACTATATAAAGTACCTACAAGTGTATAAACACATAAATAAATTGATATACTTAATCACACTATCCTTTATACACGTACGCGTACTCTTTCATACCCTAATACATACGTTTATACAAAACATAGATTTACTTAGATTTTATTTGAGATTCTGGAGGCATTTGACCTTTATAAAATTTTTTTAATTACCTGTATTTAATAAGAAATATTTTTTAATCATTTACCGCATTTTATTCGTAATATTCTTTACTTGAAACTTTATGTCTATAGTAAACATGGAATAGTTTTTAAATTATTTTAGCTTAAATACGTAATGAAATATCTTTATAAAAAATATGATAATTATCTTTAATTTTTCTAAATACTATGTTAAAGATATTGATAAACAAATAGTCAATAATTATATAATTTAAGTTTTATTATATATATATATAAATATATACATTCAAGCAATATTTTACTCATTTGTTAAATGACTAAGTTAATAATTTAGAAATATATACATACTCTCATAATTATTATGTAGTTTCCTTAATTCTGTTCTAAATTATAGTTATTTATAATGTAAAAAAATTATTTATTTGCGATAGGTTTACAAAGTTAAATTATTATTATTATTTGGTAAAATTATAAAATTATATAGAACGGAACATTTGCTTCACAAAATAGGTACTAAAGTGTGTGTGTGTGTGTGTGCGCGCGCGCGTGTGGGTATATGTATATTTTTTATATGAAATTTCTCAACTTAAGAAAAGGCTTTCAAATTTTTCGTATGAAAACATTTTTTTCTGTAACAACTTCTCTTAAAAAATTAACAAGAACTCGTGAAAATAAAATTTTTTATGTTTGTAGTTAAATTGTTTCAATAATGAATTTTATTTAAATTTGAAAAGTAATCCCATTTAATAACATTTTTAATAATTATAATATACATATATTTATATGTATATATAATTATGAAAGAGAAATATCTTCGACACGAGAAAGAAAATTTATGTTGCAACTTTTCTGACAATTCCCTATATATCTTTAAAATCTGTATAATCCTAGGACCTTCTCTTTTCTCACGGTCAATGCATTATATTTTTGTATGACAGTAACCTAAGGAGATTTTTTTTTAAATTATAGCAAACTATCTCCATTTTTATATTAGATGTTAAAATGAATATATTTTTTTATTATACAAATATCTAATTAACTATAATAGTAATATATTATAACTATAAATTAGATTTATTAGATCAAGAATTACTTTTATATAATTATTTTCTACAATTTTTTGTAGAACGCCTAATATATAATCTATAGTTTATTTTCTTACATTTATGTTAGTACGAACATCTAAAGAAATATTATGACTTAAATGTAATAGCATCATTTATATTCTATATATATAATTGAATAATTTTAATTTAACCAAACTATATTTATAAATTTATAATGCATAATTTATAAAAAATATTGATTTATTTCGTTGGATACGATCTTTCTCTCTTTCCTTATTATTATTGTTATTGTATTTTTTTAAATTTATTTTATATTGTTTTTAGTCAATTTTCTATTTTATTCAGTTAAATATAAAATTCATTATTTTCCTAGAAATAAATATTTTTTAACTGTAAGTCAAATAAAAAATTAATTTATTGAAAAACCTTTTTTTAACCTTACATCATTTATGGATGCAGATCATATTTGATTATCTGTGAAAATGGTAATACCATGATTTTAGATTTAAATAATAAATAATATATAAAATAAGTTTATTGTAATTCAGAGAATTATCATAAAATAATCTACACATCATAAATATGCCTAAATTCAAAGTAGAAAGAAAGCAATTCAACCACCTTCTATAAAATTTTTAATATAATTTTCAGAATTTTAAACAAATTAAGTTATTTGCTTGAAAAATATGTTGTAGGTAGGTTTTTATTAACTAAAGTTCTAGAAATGTATTACGAATAATAAAAATTTGAAATTTAAAAAATAATTTAAAAAATAAATTATATACGATTATTAAGTGGAAACATAATTTATATATAAATTTATATATAAATATATAAATAATTTATATATTGATGGTATGTCTTTCATAATGGTATGAAAACATCAAAAAAGTATACTTGCCTACATCGCTTTGAAGCTTCAGTAAATGAAGGGTTTGTACCTTTTTTAAAACAATCGAGCCGTATTGATTTATAATTTTATCAAAATATTTATTATATTTCATACAAAGTAAAAGTAAACTTCAAAATTCATGCGAAAGTCAACAAACATTATTTTCATAAGCGGAAAGAAAAAAACTGTGTTTTTAAAATTAATGTAACATAGATTAATTAAACGATGTTGAAATAATTTTAAAGTGACACTACAAATATTTAAAAAAATCTAAAATTAAATACAATTTTTATTTTTATTGAATAATTATATTTTATTTTATCATTGACATAGCTTAAATTATTATGTACTAAAACGAGGGAACGACTATCGATGACTCGTTTCGTGGTGTTTTGCGTTGTTGACAATATAGTCGTATGATTAGGAAAAGAGAGGACGAAAGAAAATATTCGGACCAGCAACGTGAAAGAAAAATTTCGGACCGGCTTTACCTGCTATCGAAAGAAGTATTCAGAGGATTTTTGTCTTACCTTACATTACCCAATCCAAAAATTCTTACAAGTTATTTAATAATAACATAAAAAACAACTTAGAATAACGAGAAAAAAACACAATGACAATTATCGAAGCAAAAGTGCTGAAGTATTCCACGAAAAAAAGAGCTATCGTTCAAAAGATGTAAAAATATGTGTATCTGATTATTTAAGAAGTAAAAAAAGTTATATTTATTGTATTATTTAAGAGAAATTTTCATACGTCCAGCTTATTAAGTTTTAAAAATTCAAGTTTGTAAAAATATAAAATTCAACTTTATTATTTTCTTTAATTACTCTATCGTTATTTCCTACGACCATTCTCCGTTTCGATATTCATTTTCCTTGGATCGAGAAGCAGGAAGAGCCTCGAAGACATTAATTGAACGTCCAAAGGTGCAAATTCTTGCACTTCGAGTATTATAGCGAGTAAGTGTGAATGCAAATGATTTTTGGGTGGACATTTTTGTTTTTGCAGTAATTAGTTATAAAAATACATCTGTTTAAAAATAATAATAAGTACACATGTACTTATATCAAAAGATTTATTATTTAATTTAAAAAATTTTTTTTCTTATCTAAAATAATATTCTGCAAGATAAAAAAATGATTTTAGCTTGAAATTAATATTTTAATTTAAAACTGAATACTTTTAAATTTATTCATTTAATTTAAAAAATCATTCTATAAAATAAATAATTTTTTGCAAATTTATACTTATAAAATATTTAAATTATAAAAGTATTAATTTCTTTTCTTATGCACATGTATTTACATATGTCACATGTAGTTACATAACATAAAAATAATTTTTATGTTAATATAGAGTATACATTTTATATGTTTTGAATAAAATTATAGAATTATTTAATCTATTCATTAAAATAAGTAATTTATTATAAGATAGTTTATTAAAATATTTTGTTATCATATTTTAATAATATTTAATAATTATTAATTTCAAAATATTTCAACTATAAGTACAAGACAATTTTTGATATTGCAGTTAGAAATTTTTCGAACTACTTTTATTTTCAAATATTTATTAGCAAATGTTACGTTTTATAGAATAATCCTATTAAATTCTAAAGATAAATCCTTTAATTATTAAAATCAAGTATTTATAAGAGCTTCCAGTATATCAATTTTATACATCCAACTTATCGGTGAATAAATAGTGAAAATAATTATTTATTATAAAAAAATAATTTTGAAAAATATGAAAAAAATAATTTTACTTTGATAATCAATACTTTATTTATAAACATAATTTGTATTAATAGGAGCGTTATATATTTCATGCAATGTTTTCCACGAATTTAATAAATTTCTAAATGTATGTTTAAATTCTGTTATTCTAAAGTGTCTAAATAGAACGGGAAAATTCTAATTTTAAATGTTATTAGCTATACGATATCTTGCATTTTACATGAAAGTACTGCATTAATTACACTATGTTAAATAAACATATTAAACGAGATAAAAGGTATTACATTGATTCATGAAATCTAAAACGTTTACCATCTAAACTTTACATTTTTGTAATTCTTACCAAAGAATAATTTTAACTATAACGAGAAGAAAATCTACAGAAATAATTTTAGGTGTCAAATAATTTACGAATTAATTTATATTTTTTAATACGATATTTAAAAATAATTGGTTAATTTAGCTTAATTTTGCATTACGTACGAATTTACTGTTTAATAAAGCCAAAAACTCTTATAGCACCACTATTTACTAATGTTGCAACGGGATCGCGTCCTTCGGTGGTTTTTTCCTTTAACTTGCTACTAACGCGTTCAGCTCAGTAACTTTACAGCCCAGATTAACCGCTTACCGGACTAGGGCTTATCTTTCATATTAACGATCGAAAAAAAATGAAAACAAACTTGACTCAAAGAATAAAACAGATGTTTTTAAATTGAAATTAAAAAAAAATATTTGTATTAAATAATTAAATCATAAATAATATTTTTATTAGACCTAGAATAAAAACAATATTTTAAATAATGTATCTTCGAAATAATTAATAAATGATAATTAAAAGTTTTTGCAACTAATAAATTTAATATTAAAGCATGAAGAATTAATTTTGTAATTTGTAAACAAATTGTTGGTTGAGAGTGAGAGCGAGAGAAAGAAACACCGATCCGTCGAAATTTATCAACAAAATTCACGTCGTTCAATCTGAATCAGCTTCACTTGAAATTTTAGAACCGGTAAACGGTTTCCCTTTATTACCCAATACGTGGTTATGCTGATATACGGAGCCACACGAGTGCCGTCGATGATCAATGGGGCGGAATCTTAGCGCAGGATTGTTTTCGTTGAGATTGTATGGAAGCTTTCTTAAATGATTATAAGGATAAATGGAATTTGATGACACATGTTCGTGTGATATCAAAACCGATCAAACCCGACTTACTAGAAGACGAGATGGACTGTACGATGACACATACCATTAGGATATCCCAAGAAAAAATTTAAATTAAATACTTTGGTAATGTTGAGTAAGCGAGTAATAATTCATCTAAGCCTGCGAAAGACATTCATTGCTTCGTTTTACAGTGTTTAATATGTAGTAGTTATGTTATCTAATAAAAATTCAATGACAAGAAGATGGATATTATTGCCCGTGGTGTAACGCTTTTCGGATGCATCGATCACAAAATAGAACCGAACTTTAAAAAAATGTTACGAATGAGATGAATTTCGATATTCCGGTTAAGAATAGAAAAGTTCAATTCTTCGAACGAATGGTAACGTCGGTCATGGCTAATGAATATCTTGGTATTTTATATGATACAGATTATATACACGAACGAACATTTTACGATGCATTCATGTGCGATTAGTTACATCACGTTGTTAACAAAGGTAAAAACGTTGTTGGTAAGATTCAGATTCCATTTATAAACACAGCTAAAATGATGACGCTTCGTTACTTCGATTCAAACAAGTCTATGTTGTTAAGTCTAATATTAAAGAATCGTTTAGATATCGAATGGATATTATGTATGTTCTACGCGAATCATACCATATGTATATTGCCAATAAAATCACAACAAGTTTATAAATCGAACTCTAGAATTCGAAAGCTTTTGGTATTGGTAAGAGATCTGAAATATATTTATCATCCACGAATCGCGAAGTTTAGCTTTTAACCGTGTGGATTATAGGCGTATGTCCTTTAAAAACTTACAAACTAACAATATAACTCTATAGGCCACAGCGGCAATCGGTAAACGCATCGAATTTTTTTGTTACTACATTGATGAATCAGGAACGTGATCTCAAAATATCTATGACAAAAACATTCAACTTTTTTACAAGTCTGGAATCAAATAGTTAATTATCACTCAAAATTCAACACCATCAGACCATTATTTACAGCAGTATTCGTGACTAAAAATGGGCTGTTATCATCTTCACATTAAGAAGAACGAGATATTGCCTGTGAAATTTGTGTCCCACATTTTCAATTTACTTATTAAACAAAAATGAGTCATGTGGTTCATCGGCTTTTGATAATTTTTTTGAAGTAATCATGATAACGAATATATGATTTTTATCAATAGATAATCTTTGAAGAGTTAACTCTTGTATCACGAGTATACAGAAACGTTCATCAAAAATTATTTTCATCTCGACACTAACATTATTTACCGTTTCATTGCAAAGATCTATGTAATTATTGTAAATATACTTGTTCAAGCCGAAATTCGAATTTTTCGCAATTTCAAATTCAACGTACGTAAGGACGTATAAAAAACCTCTATTATCATTAATTATTTGTAGTAAAAATATGGATTTTCGCCTTCTCTAGCCAACAGCCTTATTTATGAGTCCGTAAGCTGTTATACGCCTCCCGGTATACATCGAATCGACAGTTCAGTTTTGACTTTGCGAGTGTTACTATCCGATCAGATTTATTTCCGTGCACGTACTCCTGTCACAGTCTTAACTATAGCTTATATTACAGACACTGTTACCCGGGTGTAAACAACGGCCTTCAACTTGTTTAGTTCACGCACACTGTGACTCTCCCGTATACAAATATACTAATAGCCATAGTACGATGCGAGCTATGATATCGTTGATTCATGATTAGTAAGATCACCTTGGACGAATTTGACTTGCGCACAATGCAATCTCCGTATCTGGCTATACATCTCGAAATTATTATTACTAAAAAGATAGAATTGGCCTCTTTTCATTACCTAAAAAATTGCGTTTAATACTATGCCGAGGCTTTGCTCTTGCATGAAGGCTTAAACTTATTTTGGAACCTACGTATCCCTGACAAAAGTTTAAACAAAAATTGAAATTTCAAATTGATATAAAAACATTGTAACTTAATCGCATCGAGTACCTTCTTCACAGTATTTTCATAAATCACTATCTTAGAAATTGTTTAAATATAGAAAAATGTTGAAAATTTAGTTACAGTTTTAAAGTTGAAAAAATTTCAAACTGGAGTAAAATATAATACACAATAAATATAGTACATAACTAGAATTTTTATTACGAAGATTATATAATATAAAAACCTAAAATTTTTTTTGTAAAAAATTTATTCGATACCATAAAATTTCTAATTTTCATTCGATATACGAATTCTAAGATTATAATTAAAAATTTAATGTATCTTAAATATATATTAGTAATTAATTAATTAATTAATTAATAATAATTTTATCTTATTTTTCAGAATATAAAACGTTCATTATAAATAACATTGAAATGCTCTCACCAACTTTCATCCCTTTCAAAATTCTTAGTTTTGATTTAATTTTAGTAATATGAAACTTTGGATATATTCTAATTATAGTGAATAATATTCCTTACTTTCGTCTAATTTAATCAATATCGCTTTGTATCTATTAAATTCCTTTATTCTTCACTAACTATTGATTTTGAAATAACTAGCAATTAATCGTTATTATTTCTGAGTTTAATGAAATTATTCTCAGTAAATTAAAATAAGTATCAATGAATATATTATAAAACTGTGATTTTTTAAGAAAAATCATAGATATAGTTCTCAAAAATTTCATTAAAATAATGATTTCAATCTTTTTTTATCGAAACAGTCTACTTAAAACGAAATTGCGCCCCGTCGTATATAACAATTCTGTTTGCTCTTAGTTCTCACGCTTGTCAGAAACTTTTAAGAAGCAGTATAATATTTGAATTTAAAAACATGTGTGGATTTAAAAGTATTCTAGTTAAATATTTGAAGAAAATTTTGTATAAACTAATAAATTATGCGAATAAAATTTTTAAAAATTATTCTTCTATTTATCTTTGAAACTTAAATTTCAATCGTTTATATTTAAATATAATAAGAACATAGCATCTAATAAAAATCTATGTCATAAACTATCCAATATATTTTTGAAATGCAAATATATTTAAAGAGTGTATTTTAATAATTAATAATTAAAACTATGAACACTAATAAAACATTTCATTAAATTTAACTACTTTATTTGATTTTGGCTAAATTAAATGCTATTAAATTCATCGATATATTTCTCGTTCTATTATAAAACAAAATAACAACAAATTCTATAAGTTTAACTTATAAACATAATTAGTTATCTATTACAATAAAGTAAAAATTTTTCGCACTATGATTTGATGTAACAAAAATTCTAAGAAAAAAATTGAGTGTGAACCATTATAATTTTGATTATATTCTATTATTTTGAATAATCACATACAAATAATCTGTTGAATATCATGAATGATAATGTATACGTACCAAGAGTATATTAATGATACAATGCAATGCATCAATGTTTCAATTTATAAAAAACAAAATTTGATGTAATATAATATTAGATCTAATTATATATTTACTCTTATTTTTTGTATTTGAATATTTCATTTATAAACGAAATTAATTTTAAATAATTCTATTTATTTCATATTTTCATGAAAAAAACCGACTAGTTATTAATGTAAAATATTTTTGTTTAAATTTTATATGTAATATAATAGTTTTTAGATTGAATTTCAATACATGTATTTGAAGAAGCAAACTATAACAAAAAAGTTTCTTTAACGAGGAAAAAAACAAACTTATAATAAGAAAAAAATCAGTTCATAAATTACATTCAATTTTATAATATTCAATTAAATTACTCTAGTACTCTTTATATTTCAAGTACTATACACTTTTTATACTCTTTATATTTCATTCGTTACAAATTATAGTGCAAAGTTTCGGAACTCGGCATAAATGGAAATATTGTAAAAGGACGATTTCCAAGATTCGTTTTTAAATGTAATTTTTATTTTACTTACCAAAAATACATAAGAAATATAACGGACGATAAAACTTAAAAATTTAGTTCCTCAAAAATTATTAGCAATAAGTTTTAAAAATAAGATACCATAATAAAGTCAATAACTTGGCAGAGGTGCCGTTTCATTTCGTAAATCTACGTGACCGTGAGGACGAAAGAAAGCAGATTGCCCATAAAAATTGGAGTGGCCATACACGTTCAGCACTTTATTGCTCAAATAGAACTTGAACAGTCGCGTCCGGGTAAAGAAAAACGGCAAAGAATGAAGGAAGGGGATTGAAAGTTTCTATCGAAGTGGAATTAACACCGTAGCGAAGCAAATAAAAGCTAAAGCTGTTGTGTGCTAAACTAGCAGGCTGCATCAAATGGAGGAAGGAATGAAAAGAGTTTTGATCCTCTCGTTCAACGTTGTAATGAGATTTAAACTTGAACCATTGTCGATGAATTTTAATTTGTCATATTCATTAATTTATAACGATTACTAGTCAAATTCATGGAAAGGATAAAGTATATTCATGATTTTATAATTTAACTTTTGTCGTAAATTCATTATAAGGTATTAAAATAACATTAAGTATTATCTATCAAATATTATCTCCGATACACATTAGTCAAGAAAAGATTGTTTAAAACATTTAGCAGTATTCGTAATAATAAATTGATAAATATGTGATAATATAAATTAGTTTAATTTTCATTGTTCGAAAAATATTTACAAACACAGTAATTAAAATTTTGTTCTTTATTACTGCAAAAAATACAAATTTAAATTATGTATATATTATTTTATTCGTTTGTTCAATCATATTCCTTATATTATTATCTTTTTATTTATAATTAGTTTCACTAGAATTTTATTAGCTATTATTGTCAACTTAATTTTACTTTATTTTCAAAAAACAATTATGTTTGAAAAATATCACTGATTATTTTAAACTTTTTAATTTTTTTATTTGTTAACTACAAATTCCTATTACAATATATTTTATAGTTATTATGTGTTATGATTTTATTTCCAATAATCGTAAAACATTCGTTTTCAAATAAATGTTATATAAAATTGAAATATTCTGTTTTTAGGATTCAGAGATGTGCTTAATTTCTTCTACCATGGAAAAAGTTTAGAATTTGTATGGAAAAAGTTTGCTTTTATTTGTCTAAGAAATCTTCTTTTTCTGTCTTTTTATACTATTCATTGCATACTTTTTATTGTGATTTTTATGAAACTCTTTACTATATCGGCTTTGATGTTATGATGATTATTAGAAAAGTTAAATTCATATATTAGTTTACTACTCTTTTTATTATTCTATATTTTAAGTTTTTGAAATTAAGTACCAAATGAGAATTTTCTCATGTAATTATAACAGTTTATTAAATACTTTATGATTGAATTTAGACATAGTGATCGATATTTCCTTTCTAGATTAGTTTAGATTAATAAAATCATTTTAAATATATGTATTTAAATTGATTGATTTTACTACATATTAATTTGTTAATTTGAAGAATAGTTTTAATCTTATAACAATAGATGTATATTTTCAATCTCTTAGGCATATTATTCAATTGTTATTAACCTTTAAATAAATCCAATAAAAAAATCATGTAAATTTAATTTTTCATATTTATTAAAAGAGATTCAAATAAAATTTCAAATATTGTATAGATTAATTTTTTTAATCTGTAATTTTTATCTCATGAAATTATACTAATTTTTTAAATTATACTCCCATTAAATTATACTAATCTTCGCAATTCTACATAATTTTTTATTCTAAATTGTTTAAATGGTTAGTCTATATTTATCTAAATGAATCAAAAGGTAATGTAACTATAAAAATATTAGTATTAATTAATTTTTTATAAAAATAAAAAAATATGATATTTACTTTAACGTATTATTAAATATTAGTATCATGTTTCAATTCCTTGAACTACTTTCTTCATTTTGTTTATAAATTAATACAATTTTTTGCCTATTTATTAGAAATAATTAATTTAACTAGATATACTGCAGTTATATACGGTCATTATTTATGAATTTATAATAAAAATAATCCGTTATTATAATAAAAAAATATAATTTTGATAATATTATTAGATCATATTCATAAAAACTGCTATAAAATTATTGATAGTTTTTGTCATTATAATATTTACATTTTATAATAATTATATTTTTTATGGATAGGAAATGAGAACTTTTAATTTTTTTTCTGTTGATACTGTTTTTCATGTTATTTTAAATATAAATAGTTTTTTAAAAGAAATTTTAAATCTTACAATTCTATAATAATTTAAAAACTTTCATATGTCATTTAAATACTTTTAAATATTTTTTATCTGTTACAAGTACAAAGTAAAGTTGTGCTTGATTAATCGTAAGATTCCTAAAGTAAATCTATGAGTTAAACAGCATAGTTATGTTTAATCTATATAATTTTAGATGGTGTTGTAGCAAATAAGTTTTAGTTTTACATTAATAAAATAGTAAAATTACTTTTGATACTTTTACAACTTCATTATTAATAAATTTCTTTCAATGTAAATCTTGAAAAATGGTTTAAATTTCACATTGTAAGTGTTTTAAATTTCACTGGATCCATCTTAATCAATATGTAAAATTTTATGTTAAATAACTAGATAAAAGGTAAAAATTAAATTTTTATTTAATAATAACTGAAGTATGTATATGTATCCATGATCGACAACTCTGATAGTCAAGTAGAGCATAAGGTTCTAAGCATTTAATGGTGAACAAACTATATTTCTTGGGGAATGATCATCTTTTCCCTGTAAAGGCGTCGTATATATATATATATATATATATATATATATCAGGGAGCACATTTCGAATAACCTATTGTTATCTATTCAACCTGTTGTTACTCTTCCATCATGCAATCATAGTAAGAAAGTACACTCATTTGGATTGGATCTCAAGTTTTCAAATTTATTATCAATTTATTCATATACTATGATAGACAGCCTTTACTTACACAACATTTTTGCTACTTTTACTATTTATTTAAAATTAGTACTTGTGAAATATATATTTATTAAAATAAGAGTTGAATGTATAGCTACATTCTATTAAAAACTCTCTCTCTTTGCACACACACACGCGTGCGCGCAAACACAAACAAAATATGAAATCTATGTAAATTTCTATCATATATATAGTATAATAATTTATTTATAGAACAAAATGTATTATTGCACACTCCATTTTTATTTTGGAAGGTTTGAAAAGTTATTATCGTTGTTCTATTTATTTATTCTTGTAAATTTTATCTTTTTTAATCCATTTTACTTACTTAAAAATTTCTATTTTTTTAACATAAGTTACATATTCGTATTCATAAGAGCTTAGCTAAGATTAACTTTTTTATTTACTTTTTTATTTTATCGTAGCCATATTTTTATTTTTATCTTCATTTACATTAATGCTTTTTACCGAGGTGGAGTAATAGTTCGACGCTATGTTCATAACTTTTATACTTTTATACAGGCGCCTTTACACACTTTATTCGTGTAAAAATTTTTACATGTTTATATTATATATGTATATTATATATTTATATTTATGTTTAATACTTGTAAATTTCTTAGCTGAAAAACTTGTACAATTACATTTTATTGTATATATTTTAAATTACTATGGATATTTTTAATGATAATTTAATTTATCAATAGTCATTGTTTAAAAACTAATCATTTGTATTGTATCAACATGTAATTTAAATAAAGATTAACCTTTATCATTTAATTTTATAATAAATTTATCACGACCAGTAAAAAATATTTTCTTATTAACTTGAAAATATAATTTTATGTTATAACATATTATTGAAAAAATCTAAATTTTAGACCATAATAATTGTTTCCTACTAAATAGTTAAATATTTTAATTTATTAAGGATCTTTTTACAAAAATAAATTATTTTAAATGCAAAAAATTAATCATTCATATTTTCTTTTACGAAGGGAGTGTTGCATAAAGTTTTACTAATTTTTTTAAAACTCATATTTTAATGCACTTATAGCTTGAAATTGAATTTGTATTCATTTATAGTAAGAAAATTATGATTTTTTGTGAGTAGAAATTATTTTTCAAATTTTCAGTCAGTAAGATTATTAATATTATTTTCACTCAAAGGTAATTTTTAGAATTAATTATTTTATTGTAGTTTCTGAGTACTTAAAAAATGACTTTTCAATCTTCAATTATTTATAAAGAAACTATTTCAAACGTACTATTTCATAATTCTAATGGAAATTTATAATTAATTTAAACGGTCAATACCCGATGAACAAAAATTTACAAGAAATTAAATTAACTTCTTAATTTAATAATGACTGTTAAAAGTTGTAAAAATAATAATTAGACGAAAATATTATACTCTCTTTATACACACAAATGCGATTGATTTCTCATATAAAAATAAAATATATCTTCTACTTTTTCAAAAATTACTTTCCGACAGGGAATTATATATATTGAAATATATAGCCTTACTTCGCCCTAAAAAAATTGACTTTGCAAAAAACAGTTTCTTTTGTATACTTGTTTTGTATACATATTATCATTCATCAAATGTATAACATAATAACGATAAATGTTAACATACTATCGATCTTATAATAATTTTAATTAGCTTGTTTTTCTTAATTATAAATATATTCATGGTAGAAACATTTATATAAATGAAGAGTTACTTTGTTTTTAATTTTGAATCGACAAATTTACTATAATTAATCTACTGATATATAAATGAAATGGAATATATATTTTAATACCTGTAATGATAATAGTGAGAAAACTATCTAAATATACTAAGTAATATACCAAGAATGCATTTCATTTTAATCTTCAGGGATAAAATAAATTAATTTTATTAAATAATAATAAATATTCACAATTTATTAATTACATACATATATATATATATATATGTATAATTTCACATTATCTTCGTACTTTTAGACTTATTTCATATTTTTATAATAATATTTATTACTGTAGAAAATATAAATATATTATTTATAAATAAAATATTTGCAGTATAATAAAACTTTAATTTAAAAATCTTATTTATTAGTATTTTTTTCTTTTTACTTTGATACATTTTAGAAACATTGTATAACTTATAATCGATAAATCGATAAAATATTCAGACATAATAAAAGGTGTGGAATAAATGTATATATTTATGCAAATTATGAAAAATTATAGAGTATACATTACTAATGTTATTTCTAAATATTATATTATCAGTAAAATTTTATACCAGTAAATATATAATTTATTTAAAAAATTATATATTTTCTTACAGTATCTACTTAATAAAAATGGAGAAGGTTCTTATATGACATCCCATATAATGAATATATGTACACACACATATATATATTTATCTATGATACAGACCTTAATAATAATATTGTTATATTTGTTTTTTATAAAACGCAAAATTTATTCATCAGAATATTGTAAGCTGATTAATTGGAATATTAAAATATGTATAACAGTTATAAGGTTATGTAAATAATATAAATAAAACAAAAAAGTATGAATAATAAAGAAAGAGAGTATCAAGTGTATTGTATTGAGAAAATTAAACCGTTTACTATTTGATAACAGTATTAATATTCAAAAATAATTTATTGGTCAGATCTGTAAAATTATAATACATGAAAAGTAATTGATTCTTTTATTTATTATAACTCAAATATAATCATGTAATTCATAAATAAATAAAAAATAAAACATAAAAATAATATAGTGGATTAAGCATAAAGTCAAAATATTGTTTGAATCGAGAATTTAGTTCAAAAACAAGCAAACAATTTAAGATCTTTCTAAGCGATTATCTGATATTCACAACAAGAAAAATTGCGGAAAAATTATTAGAATTTTTTAATCATTTGATTTTTAATTTTGAAAAGAATTTAATTCAAAAATAATATAAAGCTTCTACTTATGAAATATCTGATTTATTACTTATCCATCGATAGAGCTAACTCTTTTAAGGGTTTTAAGTACAATATTAATTTTATTATTCTTTTAAAATCTGATTTAATTGATCAAATTTTACTTATTTTTATTTATTTTAAGAGAAAAATAAAGATTAAATAGATTATAAAAATGAGTGTTTTTAGCACAACATTCAATGATTAAAATTCTCTATAAGTTTAAATTCATTTGTATATAATTGCGTTTTGTTTTTTAAAAATTATTATTAATACAAATTGCTTTTTATGGCATTTTTATTTATACAAATATTACATTTTTAAATTCAAAAGATTTTATTTCGTACAATTATATAACTCGCGTTACATTGACCCAATCAAGTACATTAATATATACAACATACCAAAGTATCTTCTTTCTTTGCATGATCTAAAATATAATGTATATTTAAAATTATCGTTATTTATGTTCTTATTATAAATATTTCTAAAGTTTATTATTACCCATAACCAATGAATTTTTGTGATAAAATGCAATGAATTAATTGTTTTATCTTAATTTCCGTCTTATTGTGGTATCCATAACATAATAAAATATTTGAAATAAATTTATATTTAATAATATATAAAATATTAAAAAGAATCAAAATAATAAACATTAAAAATAATTTCATATTAAAGTATTAGAAAGTACATGATTTTTAAAACTTGAGTATTCAAAGTAATAGACTATAAGTTGCAGTTATATTTTATTCATTTAAATTAATAAATATCTCCAAAATGAAGACTAACGCTGAATAATTTTTTTTTTGTATAGAATATTATTTGAAAACTAAATCTTTATGAATAAAAAAATAATTTGTTCATATTATCAATATTAAAAATATTTTCAAAGATATTCATGATTTATGGTTAATTTAACGGGAAACATAATAAAACAGAATCTACTTTTTAAAAATATAATACTTTAAATTTATATATAATATGCCGCAAGGTATTATTACAGTCGATCATTTTCTAAATTCGAATCTCTGATATAAATAAAATTGAAACTCGTAATAATAAAATATTAATATATAAATGATATAAATATCCATATATTTTTAACATTTATACAAATGTTTTTATAAACATAGTATAGTAATGATTTTAGCTTGTAGATAAATTGAATTAATAATATAGATATAAATACAATGCCTACAACTCTAATAGTTTTTAATGGCATAATTTTAAACATTAAACTTATTCACACAATATTGTCAGAATCATATTTATCAGGAATTGGTTTGAATCTTTTGACATAATTATTCGTTTAATAATTATTGAAAAAATTATTTATTCAATATCAATGTAATTTTATAAATTCATATTTCCTTCAAAAAGATTAATTGTACTAAAAAAATTTGAGATTACAATCAAAAAAATTAATTCGGTCAGTTTTGAGCAAAATTTCTTCGTAATTCGTGTAAAAAATGTGCTCAATATTCACCATTTAGGAATAAATGAACTGCCTTAGCAACACTATTGGATTATACTTAAATACGATGATTCAACCTCAAGAAACAGAAAAAAATAAAGCATTTCGAAAAAAGCCTACCAATTTATTAAAACTGTCGTATATCGTAGCAGTTACTCAAGGAAGAGAGCATTTCAGCATTTTGTATTTAACACGCGGAAAATGAAAGAAAGCACGTTTCTGCTCGGTAAGGACACTTACTTAGTAAAGGAGCGACACAACTGGCGCCATCTTTTCCCTATTCTTTCAACACTCTTAAGTTTTATCGGAAAGGAAAAAAGTCAGCTATGTTAACGGTCGATCAACCGGAGAGTTGATGGAGAACAAAATGAGAAACCACCAAGTCGAGTGCAATGGTCTCTAGCGTTTCTATTTTTTATCGATTCTTTTCTAAACATATAATTACGATGGAACATTTTTATGCTACTTCTTATTTGATTTTGTAATTTGTTAAATTAAATTTTAAGCATTTTATAAGTTATAATGCGAACAAAATAGGTGTACAATATTTTTATTGAATTTGCTCCTTTCTGTTTCTCTTATGCATACATAAAAGAATTATGAAAAACCATATATATTCACTATTCCTCGATATATTAAAATATATCTTAAAGTAGAATAAAATTTGAGTACTACATCTGCACTTTATAATTATTTTGTGAATATAATAAAAAATGGCAAGGTTTGATACAGAAATTAATCCAGGAATCTGTATTTATTTATAAAAAAACAAGAAGTGATTTTGAAATTTTAAAATACATTCTAACTTACGCGTTTAAAATAAAAAAATGACATTCTTATAAAAGATATATTAAAATTGACAATAATATAAAAAAATAGTAAAAAATAAAATTTAATGATTATTACATTTATAAGCTTTTATTTTAAGCTATTATTTTTCAATATAGTAAATGTAAATCAATTTAGCATAAATTTAACTATCTTAATGAATCTAACCCCGATTTAGTTATATCTTTTATGAGTATATATACATATATCTTAAATTCTAAGATATGAATAAAAATATATTTTATGATAAGAAATGAAATCTACCTTAAAAGAATAAAAATCTTTTACATATTGTTCAACTTTATTTCAAAATATTTTTAAATCAGTTGAACTTATTTTTACTTCTATATGAAGTTCAATAATTTAAAATATATTAATTATAAGTACCTTTTAAGGTAAAAATAATTTTTTAATTTCTGATAATATGATAAAGTTTAATTACAAATTTTATTTACAATAATAATAAATAATTTAAGTTATATTTATATTTTTAATAATATATTTTATCTTTTAAATGCTTTTGTTGAAATCCATAAAGTATACAATAAGATCATTTAGTTTTTTTAAAATTCCATGAAAAACAATCTTTATTTTATATATTGAGAGTATTATGATATTAATAACAGAATTAAATAATGAATATATAATACTTGAATATATAATTTATGTATTCTAATACTATTAACATAACTATAAATATTTCTATATATTGGAGTACAATAAGTAACTTGTGATATATATATATATATATATTCAAATTAAAATTAATAACCATCTAAAATATAATATTCAATTATACAGTATTATAAAATGAAACACTGAAGAATATGTCTTCGAAACATCAAAATATTATTTTGAGATATTTAGTATTTTTTCCTTATTGTTGTATTTTTCTTTATTGTTGTAAATATTATAATAATATAGTATTATATTAATTATCTAATTAATTGTTAAAATAAAATTCCATTTTCAAGTGTTTATTATTCATAATAAACATACATTTCTTGATTTTTAGAAATATTTATATAATTAAAATTAAATTTTTTTATTACAAACATGTACATTTAAATTTGTAACCTGTTAAAATATTCCATTTTAATTTTATAATTTAAAAAAGAATAAACTTTCCGTTACATAAAAGATTTACTAAGTTAAGTTAATTTTCGTTACATAAAATAAGATTTTGATTTATTTGCAAGTCCTCTCATAAACGAAAAAATAACTGCATCAAAAATTTATGAAATAGAAAAATAAAACACGACAGTAAAACTGTAATATAGAACCTAGAGCAAAAGCACAATTATGAAGAAGAATCTCTAAACATGATGCTAAAAGTCTACAGACATGAATATTTTATGCTACTATTTTAAACTACAAAGGATTGCTTTTTTGAAAATTAAGTCTTTCATATTATACAATTTCTTCTTTTGTAGATCGACTATTAATTTAACTCTTTAATTCAATTATAATTAAAAAATTTTGTATATCTGAATGAAATAGCTTATTATTTGTTTAAAATTCATTTCAATAACTAATATGATTTGAAGTAAAGAAAACTAATAATCTATAAAACTGAATGATTAATGTCAATAAAAATTTTCAAAGTTCACTAACAAGTTTTTGAACAGCAACAGGTGTATTATTGTTATCGTTCATTAATCGGAGAAAAGTTTGAAAAAGGAGGATTCTATCAATATCTCAATAATATAGCATAGGAGTAAGAAATAGAAAGTTCAGGATGAAAAGCTATTTTAAAAAATTGAAAAGATTTATAATCTGATTAGTCAGTCATATGAATAAATTAAATACTATGGTATGCTTAATAAATATTTCTAAGCATAAAATAACAAGTATATTACTAGTATAACAGTACATTTTTAAATATAAACAATAATTTATATAATGTACATTTTTAAATATAAACAATAATTTATATAATGTTTACATAATTTTAAATTAACGAACAAAAATTTAAACAATTATAAAACTAAGAACAGAATTTAAATCTAAATTTTAGATTTTTACATCAACTTTTTTATATATTGTTGTTTATACAAAAATTTGAATTATTTGAAAATATAAAATATATTTTTACATACACTAATTAAAATAAACAAAAACATTTTAATATTGCAAATATAATTTAAAGTTAATATTATATTACTGTATTGATTACATGAAAATTCCAATTATAAGAGTTTTAATTATTAATTTTATAAATTTTTTAAATGAATTTTTTTACTTAATTAGATTAAACTATCAAATAATAATCTTTAACGTTTTTTTAAAAAAATATAAAATATTTCAAACAATATTCAAAATGTTAAAACAATGTAATTTATATCATCATATAAAATAGTCATAAAATTGTATGTTCAAATTCTCGTCCGCCCAAGTTTACCTTTGACTACAATTAATATTTCTAAAAATAAAGATTGATCCATGAACTATACAACACAATGTCTATTAACCCGTGTTTTATAACGTAATCCATGAAATACAGAATGGAACTGAATTTTTACGTTATTTTGAAATATGTAACTACTAACATATAAATGTATATTTTAATTGTAATTGAAAAAAATAATATTTTAAAATTACACGTATGATAAATGTTAATAAATAATTCAAATTTAATATAAAAAAAAAAAATTTAATTAAAATTTAATAAAAACAAATATGAAAATATAAAAAATTTTTAAATTTTGATTTAAATCTATCATTTCAGTAAAACATAACCTACAACTTTATCTTAAAATCGAGTGGAAATATCACCAAATGAAATTAAATGCATTTCTGAAATATTTCTATTTTCTTAGAGGTTTATTACAAGTCAAATTATTATTTGGCAAGAGGGATTTTACATTGAAATAAAGAATATGCAAATCCATGTTGAATAATGTCTGCACATTATCTATGTACCTTGAAATAGCCGTTTTTTAATGTTTATGTGTAACTAAATGTGACACAGATTTTTTTAGTTCAACTTATCAATTTCTTATAGGTATGAAACGAAATATTTTTTTAAAATAAAATTATTGCTATAGGTAAAATTTTCCATATATTTATGTAAATAAAGTAAAATATGTATGTTTTAAAACAATATTGAATCAAATGAAAAATTATAAAATTTGTGGTTCGAGATTTTAATATTAATCGAAATCAGGACTACATTTCTACCAGTGATATAGATATCAATCACTATATATCAATATGTGATACATATGAAATTAATTAAAATATTAGTCGAAAAATAATTGGTTAAATTTTTTTATTAGTAATCTAAAAATTTTTATTTTATTTTTGATTTGTTATCGTATAAATAATAATTTAATATCACATGAAATATGTCTTCTAAAAATAAAACCATGCAATAATTATTAATTTAGATATAATATGATGTGAATACAATTATAAAGGAAAATAGTACTGATTTCGGAAGCAAACGATAATACGATTAATGTATCTAAATATTATATAAATTTGAAATTCATGAATCAAAAAACACTATAAACAGTGTAAATAACGATGGTAACAGATTATAAATTCAGGGATTAGAATTTTTTCTACTATTCGAACCCCTAAAAAATAAATAAATAAATAAATAAAATAATATATACTTCTCGATGTTTAATATCTACCGTATATTGTTATAAAAAACAAAGGTTTTATCAGTTGGTTGGAATATATTGTTTATCAAACTAATATACAAATACGTTGGGAAATATATTATTTTAAATATAAAAAATGAAAGAAAAAAAATGACTCCATAAAGAAATTAAATTATTTCATTTTTTTGTAATAAAAGTTATTTACCATATACCGTCATTTTTTTATATTTTACAACCTAAAAATATTTTATGTGTTTAATTGAAAAAATTGGACAACTAAAATATTAATATATATTATTTAACTAAGAATGATACATAATTAATTATAAATTAAAATTAAAATGCAAAATGAAATTTGAATATACTAAATAACCTACTCGATATACACTAAATTTATTGTACATTATAATAAGAAATAAATCTTATGTTTGGAATACAAAATATGGAAAAAAAAATACGTTTTTGCAATTTAATTTAAAATAAATAATATAAACATACTTATTTTCTCATTGACTCATCCTTAATCAATGTGCAGTTTTTTTTTATTTGTTTTTTTTATTTATTTAAAATGATTTTCATATTAATATAATTTCATAGTAACAATGATATATACAGCAATTTATTCGGATTATTTATCGTCATTTACTGTTAAATTGATACTTTGTGTATTATATTTGTCCTGATTTTTTTTTTCTTTTACAATATTTGTCACTTTAAAGCTGTTACTGATACGCCCAAGAGTCATTAACGGAAAAATTAAACAATCGAATAAAGTACAGCATCAAGTATATAACGTAATTAGTACAGTAAAAGTTGTATAAAAAATGAAATACACTGTGTACTTCGCGTTATATTGTGAGGATGAAACCAGAAAATAAATGTTTCAATTTTCTCTACTAATGATAAGGAACAATTCTTCTTCAATTAATTAATAACAATATAATTACTCCTTGTATAATATTAGATAAAAAAATTTTTTTTCTGATATCTACACTATTGATTTGTCAGTCATTATTTATAATATATATATAGTAATTTTTTGAATCTGTGTAATGTATTAAAAACTAAGATTAATTTTAAAAATAAAACATTGTTTTAGAATTCTCTACAGAATTATTAAATTTAACAGTGTGACTTATAACTTTCATCATAATTAAAAACTAATTTCATACATTTTCAGCATCTGATTGATCTTTTTATTAATAAATAAATATACGAGCATTAAAAAGTTTTTGATACATTCAAAAAATATTTTTTTAAAACTTAATTTGTAATTTAAAAGGATTTAATTTTCACTTCAGTTTGATACGTATTTCAGTTTTTTAGCATTATAGTTATCGGGATGAGATTATGGATCAAGATACAAGAATCAGGTGTAAAACAATGAAAAATATTATTAAATTTGATAATTAATGATTAAAAATCTTTCAATATCTTAGAAATCTTTAAATAATTAATATTTAAATAAATTTTGAAACAATTTCAGTACATATCGATTTGTCTTTAAAAAATTAATATCATTATAATCAATAATTCAATATCTTAATCAGGATAAAACTTTGTACACTGATTTAATAAAAAATGCTTTAGTCAAAATATTTCCTACATAGAAAAGATTTAGGATTTTGAGAGGGAAAACGCCATCACTCTTCTATACATCTTGCATCGTTGAAGTCAATTAAATGCAAACTCCCGGTAGTTTACAGAGTCTAGCCACTCTACCGCAATAACAGTAATTACAAGTGGAAAGTGGACAGGACCGAAAAATGAGACTCCTGGTATTCATCCAGCTCGTATCGTAAAAATTACATCGTAGTCAGGCATATACAATTATTTTAGAGTCATAGGGTTATTTTACGACTAATTCAGAACTTTTAAAAGATCAAATAATTATTGTCACCAATGACATCGCATAAAATTTTTCAATATTAATATTTCAATATAAGATAACCATATATAAAGGAATATTATCAGTATTTTTTAAATTCAATTTTCATACATCGATTACTCCAAGGATTAGTTATTTTATATTTTCTTTCAACTTAAATATTGAATAATTTAAAATTCATTAATCAATATATTAAAGTCATAATTAATATGTAATAAAATTTTATAAAGGTATTTAATCTTATAATCTACATTACAAAATAACAAAATTTATTTGTAAGAATGTATTGTATTATATTGTAAAATTTATTCTTAGGCATAAAATAATTCGAACATTTATTACACAAATTTTTTTGCATACCTAATATTTATTCAAATAAGATAATTCTGATAACAATAATGTAATTATACATTTTTATTATTAACTAAAACATAAAGAAAATATCAAAGCACGTGATTTTCTTTTTCTAAGGTCCGTCTTAGTAAAACTGTACTAAAAAATCTCGTTCGCTAAATCATGTTGACTTATATAGCGACGTAATCAAGTTTTAGAAAGCCAAATCCGTTACTTACGTGTATACATATGTGTGAAATCTCAACATCGCTAACATCTATGAAAAAAATCAAGTTTTTAGTTTAAATCAACAAATACTTAACTGACATAGTCTACATAAATAAAACAATGATAACAATTTAAGCATATTTTTATCAAATTATGATTAAAAAGATAAAGAAGTTTAAATAAAAATCATTGTATAAATATTAAAAAATATAAGAATAAAAAAATTCTAAAAATTTGTTTCTATTAGTTTACTTTTGTATAATTTGTAATTTGACAAATATCTCTAAAACATATTTCAAACTTTTAAAATACTTTAAAGATATAAAGGTGTTTAAAATAAAGAGTAATTTTGGTTCCATAATGTTCTAATACAGTAATAATGTCAAAAATATAATAAAAAAAATTGAAACAAATATTATTTATATAATTCTCAAATATGGATTCCAATTTTTTAAATTAAAATTTTTAATATTCTATCACATGTATGTAGAAGAATTAATTTTTAAAAATGGTATATAAATGATCATTTACTGAAATATTTTATTCATTATATAAAGATTATAATTTTTTTTATCCAGTTTTGATTTTTATAATTTATATGACTGAATAATAATTTTTAAAATACAATATTACAGAAAATATAAATCTATTTATTCTCTATGAAATTTTAACGTTATTGTACTATTTAAAAAAATCATTTATTTGAATATTATGAATATTTCAATCTTATTAACACATTCTTCATAATATGTAAACAAAATAATATTACACAATCACATGTTATTAAATTTTATGTTATCAAATCTTTCAATAAGAAACTCATATAATTTAGTATAAATAATAGAATTCAATACGCTAGTTTAAATGTAAACAAATTAAAAAATTATAAATAAAATAATATAAATTTAAAATGTTAAAAGTTTTTTAAAAATTTATTAATATTATTTAAAATATATTATATGTTAAATATAATAAACTAGATTTAATTGAATATAAACGTTTATAAAATCACATATTATTTCAAAAAGCCACTGTCTTAATATTATTTAAATTTATTCTGTATTAGATATTACGTATTTAAAAATAAATTCTATCTTTAAATGAAATTTTATAGCAAATATAGTTAACATATACAAAATAAAATAATTGTGTATAATTTTTGATTATTGAATAGAATTTAATATATAATTATTTTTTTAATCCCAATTTTATATAAGAATAGACTTTTTCAAAGTATTAATAAACTATTTTAAATGGTTTTAATATATATATATATATACATCATTTGCATTAATTATGTCTATTACCTTATTCTAGAATATAGTATTTAGCTTATTGCATATCAGAAATTAACGTCGTAATTAAGAATCTATTACTTAATTATTAACAATATATCATGAAATATCAAGGATTTTTATAATCTGGTTATAGCATATCTTTTTATATTGAAAATTTAGAAAAAATAAAATGAACAAATAATGACAGAAAAAATGTAATAGAAATTTATATCTCGATTTTATATTTAATTTAAATACATCTTTTTTCATAGCCTAATTAAATTTATATTTATTTATTATAAAAAATAGTTTTAAGAATATTAAAAATTTCGTATAAATAAGATATTAAAACAATAAAGTATATACAAAGTTTTACTTCTTTATCATACTTGGAAATCAATTTATTATTATATAGAAAATTATATTTTTGAATTTATAAGTTAATACTTTATACAAAGTACGAGAAACATTTAATTTTTTTGCATTTCAAATTCAATTCTGTGTACTTCCGAAGAAAAATATACCTGTAACATTTTATTGTGCGTTCTTAAATCTTGTATAATGTAATTTTCACAGCAATAGGTAATCATGTAATTCAGTGAATCTTTGTGAATACCAACTTTCTACTTTAATCATTGGTTTCACTCCAAATTAAGGCACCATTACAAAACGTAGAAAAAACGAGTTAGTAATGATTAAGTTCTCGATTAGGTAAGATTCGTAACTTTTTTCTTTATTCATAATCTCAAAAGATACATTGTAAATAATTCTGTGATTCCAGTAGTACAATTTCATTGTAATAGATCGATCGTATATTACTGAAATTCAGTTAATTTAAAAAAGTACGAAATAACATTGAAAGTTAAGATAAGCTTTCACGTATGAGCTATCGAAACAAGGAAGCAACAAACTCAAGTACTTTTATTAATTTTAAAGATTCCAGGCTAAAATAATCTAAAACTGATTCATAAAAAATGAATAGATAATCGTTGAGCGCAGCGATAATGGAATATTTAAAAAGAGTCCTAATTCAAAACCTAAATAAAACGACAGTTTAAAAATTGTCAGAGCATCGAGAATACGAGTAACGATTTGGCGGGAAAGCGCGAAGGGTTATTTTCATAAAAGAGCATAATTATAAGAACAGCGACGAGAGCTGCTCGGCGTCGGTGAGACTTATCGCTCCCGCTCATCCCTGATACCGATGGAAGCAAGCGAATCAAAAGAAGGTGGGGCGAAGGAAAGAAAACCCTTTGCCACCAAGGCGCCTGAGCCCGAGAAAAACAGCGTCCGCCCCAAAACATCTCTTTTCCGGAAAAACGGAAGGAAGCAGGGCGAGGACCGATACGCGTATACGCTCATGCGCCTTCGGGCCGATACGCGACGCTTCCGAGAGCTACGACTAAGTGCCCCGAAAAACGTAGCAGCAGCAGCACCAACCTCGAAAGAAAGTTCGCGCGAGAAAGAGAGAGGGAGCGAGGGAGAGAGAGAGAGAGAGAGAGCGACACGAGGAACTGTAACCGCGGTGCTCCGAGCGAGGGAGAGCCAGTCTGGCCGCGCGAGCCCCGACGACCGTTGAACCTCGTTACCGTCGTACCCGTCGTTCCCGTCCTCGACGATATCACCGGCGCGAGTCGAACCGCGTGTCAGCCGAGCGCTCGGCACCAGGCGATGATCTTATCTCCAGAAAAAACTACTGGAACCTCGATTCGGAAAGGTGATTTTACTTCAATTTATTCGAGCCGATTTTTTTTCTGTTCTTCTTTCATTGTTGTTGTTGTTGTTGTTGTTATTGTTGTTGTTCTTTTTGCTGTTATTTTTTGTTATTTTTATTTTGTTTTACTGTTGTTTTTCTGTTGTTTTTTTTCTGTTGTTTTTTCTGTTGTTTTTTCTGTTGTTTTTTCTGTTGTTTTTTCTGTTGTTTTTGCTGTTGTTTTTTCTGTTGTTTTTGCTGTTGTTTTTATCGATATTTATCTCTGCTTCCATCGATATTTTATATCGTGAGTCGCTTCTACGGTTTCTATTTCCAGTTAAAATGTTGCGATGTCATTGTTTGATTGATTCAATTAAAAAACTTATCCAATTACGTGTATTTTGCGGATATCAGTTTACTATAATCGCGTAGATTATAACTTTTTAATATTTCCTGTATTAACTTTGAGCGAAAACTGAAAATGTAACATTTTATAACTAATAAGATTATCTCGTAAAGTGTAATAAAATTTATAAAGTGCTGGAATAAATGTCATGTGAGTTAATGAGACACGCATCTATAATTTTCACACTTTAAACTTCAATGATTTATTATCGCATTATATTATATTTACCAAATTAGTAGGCGTTTTAATTTCGAAATCTTTATAGTACCGAAAAAAATTTTTCATTGAACTATAAATTTATTTGATACCGATGTTTCTTTAAGAATCAATTATCAATGAAAAAAAGATTCTCGTGATAATTTTATTATACGTTAGAAGTTTCTGTAAATCCAAAGTTTAATTTTATTATTATCAACAGATCATCATAGTCTTAATGATTACTTAGAAAATTTTTATTTTCTTTTAGAAAATAGTATACAGAATAATAATTTTAATAGATTTTCAAGGCTTTATAAAGCATAATTTTTAAAAAAACAGAGGTTTTGTGAGCGGTTTAAATTGGATCCCTATCGAAAGAATTTTAAAACAATCTCGATTAAAATGAAACTAGTCTTATATAATTACTATGAAATATAAAAAAGTTCCTAAGTTCAAAATTAAAAATATTTATTATCTTAAAAAAATTTTGTAAAAAAAAAATGTAAAAATTAAATCTAACATTAAAATTATTCCAAGTAAATATAATATTATAGGACAAACGTCGGTTTATATTTCGTACACAGATTTTTAAAACATATTATTTTCAATCATATTCTATTATATTTTTTTATATAATATTAATGTGAAAACATTTGAAAGAATTATTTCTAAAAAATTCAATTATATATAAATACTTTTTACTTTTAAATTTGCTATATACATCGATTTTAACAATAAAATTAACATTTCTTTATTTAAATTTTAAGATTTACAGTCAGACATAAAATATAATTTATAATATAATTTATAAAATACTAATATTCAAAGCCAATGATTATTTCAAAAATAATTTTTTAAGTTATGCTCAATAAAATTTTATTAATACGTAAATTATTGTATTCATTTTTAATATTTTTTATGTGTTTTCATAGATAAATTTCTATGAAATGTCTGCCAACTATGATACAGTGGTGTTTTGCATCTCCTCGTATTTATTGTACTTCAATTACAATGTGAGTTACCGCGCAGTAAAATTTTCATTTAAGAATCGATCAAAATATCGATGCCATAAAATTTATTTATTCATAAGTTAATGTATATATTCATAAATTCATTTAAAATTTTGGGAACAAATTTTCCTCTTAAAATTTATCTTTCTAAAAGGTAAAATAATTAATTAGAACTAAATTTAAATAAATTATAATTATAATAAAAACTATATTTCATTAAATTCATGATATTTTCTTCTTTTTCAAATTTATGAATTTAAAAAAAAATTACATTTAAACAATAATAGTATATATATAATATGATATTCAGCAACGTGTAATTTTGAATACTTAAGATTTAAATACTAAGAATACATAGTTTAAGAGATTTTTAATCACAACGATCCATTTAAAGCAATTAACGTAACGTATATTCTAAAAATATGTATTTTTTCATGTTTAATTTTTACATATATTCTAAAAATATAAACTTTTTTTACTAAAAGCTTAATTTATATCTTAAATAAATATTTTAATCTTTGTACGTAAATACCTACTTAAAAGAATTAAAGATTTGAAATAAACTTATATATGAAAATCATATACATATATATCTCGTGATAATGTCATATAAAAAACAAAAGTTAAGGTAGATTTTACGTACATCTTTAAATCAAAACTAATGGGAGGTAAAGTTTAAGCTAATCTGAATAGACTATAATTAATTGTACAGAATAATCATAAATTTTTTATACCATACCGAACAATAGGTAAAAATACAATTCTAAATATAAATGTGTAATATAATATATCAGTTTGAATTGTAGCTAGACAATTTGAAACCGGTGAGTTATCACCAAAATCTTAGCGCACAATAAAAAAAAATGAAAAAATGTCTTTACTAGCATTTGTGCTAATTATTACATGAAACCTAGGAATGCACTCTTTACAAAGTTCAGGCATTCCTGCAAATAATTGGGAAATAAAACCGCGACGATTTATTTTCTCAGAATACTTGCCTACATTTTGCGCGCCGACTATTTTTGCAATTATTGCCGCGCGTCGGTTATCGGCAACTCGCGCGAACCCCCATAAATCTTCTTACCGTGTCCTACAAAAAGCCTCGCGAAAGTCGCAGCAGCGCGTCGCGACGCGCCTCACTTACGTTAGTCGGCGCGGAACCTCGTTTTCATCAGCTAGAATTTATGTCGTATAAATTACACCGACGCCCCTGTCGCAAATGCCATTACGGTTCTATGGATTTTTTACGATTCCGAATTTTTCTTCGGAATTTTTCTTCCCTCGCGACCTACCCCGATCTTCATTTTGTTACGTTGTCTAAACTTCGCTTTCTTAGCCTGGGATGCATTAGAATCGAGCAACGGAAATTACGAAACGGAACTTACGAATGCTTCGATGGGACCTAATTCGATCGACTATGTTTTTAAAGATTAACAGGCTCGAGCTTCAACATTTTTTAACTAGTCTTATGTTAGAAGGAATTACATTTGAACTCTAGTTCTACTTGAAATAAAATAATCGAGCACCGAGTTCGCAAGCACTTGTAAAGTAAATTGAAACATAACAAATATTTCATAAAAATAAGCCGTATAATATAATCGTCAAACGGTATGATCTCATTCATGTAAGACTAAGTATTATGTAAATTTTAGAGGGAGAAAACGCAATATAAAATTTAATCCGTGCAATAATATAAACCTGGGAAACTATTTCCTCAAATGATTTACGTACTGTTTATTACAGCTTCCGAATTTCAATTTTAGCGTTTCTTTATAAGTAAAAAAATTTTCATTTTCGAACATCTATTTGAATATAAAAAATGAATGCATTCATTTTTGGGAATGGAAATTATTGAAAATATCAAGAAAGTTGAAACGAAGTAGTTAAATGCTCTCCGTCATAAAAATTTTACGAGCTTGAAAATCTGGCAAGCTATATATATCGCTTGTAATTGCAGTATTATTTCAACGAGCAAGTGTTGAAAATTAATGCTAACATTTATTACCAAATTACTAACAAACTAAAGTTACCGCAGAACAAAGCGTGGATAATATCTTCCGTCGAATTCCATTAATGAAAACTTAACGATCGAGTCAATTCACTAGGAAGTTTGTAACTTTGCAGTGGTATATATTTCAGCAGTAAATCAATCCTCCGGTTAATTTCGATTCCAGCACGCTGTACATCTATAACGATACGCAATCATTTTTCGACTTTCCTTCGACCGTAAGAAAGGAGAAGAAAAAAAATAACAACTCGATTCATCATCCCCCACGGAGCTTTTTCCACGTGGATATGTGTTTTGCGCGTGTGCGCGGTGCGTGCGTGCGGTGCGTGTGTGCGGTGCGTGTGTGCGGTGCGTGTGTGTTTATGCACGCTAAACCGGTTAAATCCTCTTTCGGTGCCAAGGAGTGAAAAGTCCTTCCAAGGGGCGGCTTTGGAGCAACTGAGCCCGAAGAAGGGTAGGTGGTATTATGCGAGAAAACGCGTGCCGCTGATTCGCTCGTCAAAACTGCCCCGCGATTCTGAATAACGAAGAACTGTTATGCAGCTTCGACAAATACTATCGATTCCAAGATTCCTCCACGAATCTTGGACGCTCGGACCAACGTTGCAAAAACTGTATTTGATTTAACTCGTGCTAAAGAAAACGTTACACAACTTTTCTTTCCTTTCCTTTTTTTCGTTTTTTTTTTACTACTCAACCGAAGTAATTAAGCTTAGTATACACAAACTTTTTTTTTATGATTAATCGTATTATTATAATTTTTGTTATATAATTTATGCATTAAACGTATATCTTACATTTTATGTTCAAACTTTAATTTTTTATATGTGCGCTTTTTTTTAAACAAAATAATAAATCAAAGTATAAGGAATTTTTTATTACTTACCTGTTAAATAAAAAAGTTGTGCTATATAATATATAAATCATGCATATACATGTATATCTCAAATATAATTAATAATGATATTTTATAAAAATGTTTTGAAAAAACTGATTCTTAAAGAATTTAATTTTTACAACGATGATGTAGTCATTTTAAATGCATTTCGGTATTATTTATACGTAATTATGTCTTTTATGACGATAATGTGCACTTTACTATATGAGTAAGTTTCAAGTATAAGACAAGCTTTACTAATGGTTAAGTAGCAGAAATACGTGCTTCTTAAAAATGATTAAAATACAATACTAATGAATTAACTAAGCCATCGAATTCGTTATCTACTTTTTCTTGTTCATTTATTCAAATAACTTTTGTAAATTATTAGAATTTTTAATTTTATTAAGTTTGAAAATATTAAAATAGAAATAAATTATAACTACATTTATGCGTTTCTTTATTTAATCAAATTTTATAATCAAAACGATTACAATATTAAGATTTTATTAATTTATATTTAAAAGTGTGCTACTATTTTTTAAACAAATAGATAATTTAGATAAAATTTATATTTTAATAATTTATATTCATAATTCTTCTTATTTTAATATTTTAATATCACTCTTCAACATGTTTTAAAATATAAATAAAATTATATGCTTTCGATTTAATTATATTAAAAATTAATAATAAGTAAAACAATAATACATTCAATATTTCCTATAAAATAAAACAATAACCAAGTTTTATAATTAATATTGTCATAATTTTAAGTTACCAAATTCTCTCAAAGTATTTAATCCTGTAATTATGAAATACTTTACAAAACAAAGTTTCAAAGTCTTGTTATCCAAACTATTGTTACATAATTGCAATTTCAGACTTGAAACTAATCTTTCAGCATAAGATTGTATTCTTTCTAACTACTTTTATTAAGTCAATTTAAAATATATTTTAATAGATTTGATTTTAAAGATATAAATTTAATTAGTTACGAGGTTTCAAATTCTGAGATAATAATAGTAAGAAAACTCAGATAAAAATTACAAACTTGTATCAATAAATAAATTCTTATTTGTAAAAATCGTTCTTTTAGTTTGGTAAATATTGACTTTGCTCTCTCATTTAATACGTTAAACACTGTTAATCTTTATCAGTGAACTTCGAGTATTCTCCTGCATTCACAATTGCGCTATCATATTTTACGTGTAAATCCTTTCCTTCCCTCTATTCGCATTTTCCAGAAATAAAGCCACTGAATTGCTCGATAAGGAGAAGTAGAAATTTCATTCTCTTATTCCGCATACCCGGATGAACTTTCTTGAATCGAACAAAGAATGTAGTAGTAATATCAGATATAAGAAAAATCAAACAAAGCATATTTTATTTAAAAAAAAACACAAAAAATGAATGGACTGAAAATACATAGTTTAGATTCATTATAAAATTTTTTAGAAAAATTACTTTGGTTTGAATTTTTATTAAAAAATTGAATACAAGATTAATGAAGTCATAAAAAATATATTTATAATTAGTTATTAATCAGTTTTTTTTAGGACACAATTATAATATTTAAAAATTAATTTACTGCCAAAATAAAATTATTTTATTTTATATTTATCGAATCGAAGATTACTTAATTAGTGCAACTACGGTTTTCAACTTAACGAAGTATCTTTTAGTCATGAATAAAGGATGAGATGATGTCATCGATCTATAGCTACTTAAAATAAAGCTAAAATAACACGAAAGAAGACGACGGAAGGAGGATATTATAAAAAAAAACAAGGAATAATCCGAAAGTAGTCACTTCGCTTAAACTGAAATAGTTTCAGTAGATTGCACAAGTACAACGGATTCTTCCTTCAACGATGAGAGCGAAAGCTTTGCGCGATTAACGTCACTACCGTGTCAAGAATCAAAACATCTACGGCAAGTTGAAACTCTACAAGAAAAGTATTTAAAAGAATAAAATTCACTTGGAACTGTCAGCCTTTAATCTTTTGCGGCTCGATATATAATGTATCCACTTTTGCAGGTTACATAAGAATCGCTAATAATGGTTATTAGTTTGTAGTTATCAGACAATTATAGATGATCCGTAATAAATTCCCGCTATCAAATTTAATTATGCAATGCTAGACCGTTGATTTTTAATCAAGCAACATATAAAAATATGATCATACTTCTAGAGAATATTACGATCAGTTATGATCAATTTAGTATACTTGTGAACAATGTAGACAATCATAAATATTTCATATCGCATTGAAAATAAATAAAATAGTCGTGTATCGATTGAGAACAATTGTTAAAGATAGTATTTTAGTAAAATGAATTCCAATTCAAGATTTTAAATTAAACTTTTGTTATTGTTTATTTTTTTAATATATTCAATATTGACTCGAAAAAATATCATAATAAGTTTAAATAAAAATGACCAAGAATCGAATGCGAGGATATACTAGAATATAGCTTACAAAAATAAACATAATTTGTTGATGCATTTGAACGTAGCCAAAACTTATCCGAATCATTCAAAATATTTATGATATATTTTACAATTCTTTTCAAACATATAAATAATTTCAAACGTGAAAATGAATTAAATTCCAAAATCTATAAACATACTTATTTCATCTAATATTTTATCACTGCGAAATAATCCTTGTTACTATCCACAGTAACAGGATATTTATTCCTTATTAGTTTTATTTTTACTACAATTCCTAAAAGTTTGATACTTCAAGAATATATGGTTAAAAGTTTAAACCTAAATTCAAGAAATTTATGTTAGAATAGATACGAAAAGAGGACAACATGTTCACAAATGGATGTTAATTTCGAACTTTGAAGCAGTTTTTCTTGTAGTAGTATTTTCCAAGCTATGCGAAAAACTGATAAAACAATTCTTTTTAAATTCGCAATATATTCAAACATAAGATATTTATATATTATTTTTAAAATGGTTTATAAAATATACATGAATTTAAAAAATTCATTAATATTTTTCATAAATCATATTATAACACAAATATGCGTAAATTATACGTAAATACTAACAATGATATAGAAACGTATTAATACGTTTACAGTAATCTTCAAAATACCTATAAAATTTTTCTATGCTCATGACAACGTCTAAAAAGACTAGTTTTATTTATTTATTTTAATGATAAATTCAACAAAATATATTTAGCATCCAGAGTATATAAGATAACCTCATTTTTCCATTAATAGTTTTAATTAGTAATTTTCAATGTTTTTTTTATAATTCTCAATATTTTGATATTCAAAGATCACACTTTTTAATGTAATTCGTGCGGTTTTTCTTTAATATTATATACTATGTCTGATTCTTTTTAATGTGTAAATCAATGAATTATACAAATTTACAAACTAAGTCAACTGTAGAAGAAAAATCTTTGCATGAAAAATAAAATGATTATAATGTGGATTTTGAATTGAATAATTTAAAATTTTCGTCTTTTTGAATAGTTTGAATAATACAAATTTCACTGTATTCACGATTTCTTGCTATATGGGAAATGATGACGTTTTTGTTTTTCCTTCGTTAATATTAATTCTTCAATATTATTAAATAATTTTTGTTTATAGTATATCTGATTTAAAATTAATTTAAATCTCGAATAAAGCTTAAATTTCTCTACGTGACAAGATAACTAACTTATTTTGCCGAACATCGAATGTATGGTGAACATCAATCTGCTGCAGTTAATGACCCCAACGTATTTCTCGAGATTTACTCTCTATCCATGTATTCATCTATCTGTTTCTATCTCTCTTTATTTTATTTCTATACTCTTATCTTCTTCCTCCGTGGCATCTTTCACTCTTGTTGTAATATTCATAAATACGCGAAGCACGCGCTTCATTTCATTTGTTCGTGTATGGTACGTGAAACAAATCCTGTTATTTACGGTCGAAGAAAATAGTATTTATGACTTGATTAAAAAGACTTCTTTGTAACAGTCTAAAATAGAGAATTATAATTTTAAATGAAATGCGTTGAAAAAAGAAGTATTTTTCATTATTTTGTTGGAATTCAGGCGAGAAAGATGAACGACTTAAAGTTATTAAGTCTGGAGAATGCATCTTGGCTTTCTGGAAATTAAAATTCTCTGGCTAAATGATGAATCTCAAAAGGAATCAAATTTTCATTCTTTTATGCACTGCAGTAACTCAAATTAATTTCATAACTTATTTCAACGTATCTCCACTATTTGTATATTTCATTTCGTCATAACTTGTTCGTAATTACTTTATGTTTTAATAGTACAACTTAACATAATTTCAATTCATAATAATTAAATCAAAAATAATAGTAATGTTATTATACGGTGATGACTGTACTATGAATACATGAGCATTATAAAACAATAGTAATGAAACGTTAAACGATAAAATATGATTAAATAACATGAATTAATAAAAATAAATAGAAAAAAATTAGTACTTTGTCTTAGTTTTACTAATTATATTAGTATTATAAGTTGCACTTCCATATCACTAAATTTTATCATCTTTAGTAACGTTTATAAATTTTTCTCATTAAAATTTTCTTTTTAAAGTAATTACTAATAAAAAATTTTTTAATTCAAAAGCAAATAGTAAAACTACTTATACCATTACACTAATATTTTGTATTAAAAAAAGCAAAAGTTTAATAATGCATTAATATATTTAGTTACACTACTGCTATATAATACGTATAAAAGTATTAAAAATGTTAAAATTAGTCTGCGAATTAAATTATCCAACTATTTTGATAATAGTAATATAATTCGACGTTTTATATAAAAACTTATATTGATAAATCATTAATTATATTTCGAAATTCTTAAGAACGTGATGTATAACCACAAAACATTAGGTTCATAATTCTAACTAAATAAATTCTTATCGAATTATTAAATTATATCAAATACATAATACTGTGTAATATTTTAAATATTGAAATTTTCGCGTATTTAAAATTTAGTCGAATAAATTATAGATAATTTTAATTAAATATATCAGACAATAGATTAACCCACTTTGATAAATTACATTGTACATTTAAAAACATTTCCTTTCTAGTCAGTTATATCACACGTTTAGTATCAGCTAAAATTTTCATATCAAAGTTGATGCTTAATAAAAATACACCACTTATTTGAAGATTAATTACGAAAGATTTGTCATAATGATTTACTTTACGTAATAGTATTTATCCACTTATTATTCCTCCTAAACTTAGAAACTACACTATTACTAGTACAGATAAGAAAATGTATTATGCACGAATTAACTTCTTTAATTTACAAAATATATATTACTCTATTTTTCTTTGGTAAATATTTGTGCATATTTGCATTATTTAAATTTCTAATTTTATTATCGAAATCTACACTTTGATATAACATTCGCTTAAATAACGTTTAACCTTAAATCGAATGATATAAAATTTAAAATAACCCTAAATTTATAGTATAAAATAAAAGTTTTAATTAATAATAAATAATTTAATGAGTTATAAAATCACAAACAATCCCTAATACTTTTAATGTTCTTAAGTAAAAAAAATTAAACTGTAAATAAAAAATAAATTAAAATAAAATTAAATTATAATAATTGGAAATTCTTATTTTTACGATATAATTTATAAATTGTAAATTATTATTGATCGGATTATTAAATATCTATAACGTCACAAAATCGAGAATATTAATGTTTACACTAAAATTAATTGCCATTTAAAATCTAAAAATGAAATATACATAAAAAATTAAGAATTAAAAATATATTTCTATTAGCTTAAAGACACATCCGCAATGAAAAGAATCGTTAACCCAGAAAGAAAGTAGAAGCAGGCGATCCACGAGAGCCAAGTCCGGGCTCTTGCAATTCAAATGCAGTGTGCGACGCGGAGGTCGGTTAGATAGAGGGTCAATAGGCGCGATAAATGGAGGGATCCACGCACGCACGCACGCACGCACGCACGCACGCACGCACGCACGCACGCACGCACGCACTTACGCATGCCCTCGATGCGCGGGCGCCTGGAGAGATAAATTTGAACGCGCGTGATGGAAAACTCAACAATACCGACGACCATGGTAATTACATTTCGATCGAGAGCTCGAGCTTTTACTGGTTTTATAACAGGCGACATTTTATGGATGATTTTGCGCTCGAGTTACCGCTGACTCATCCCGGACATCTTTAGCCTGCTCAATATCTTTCAATATACCTATGGAACGAGAAACGCTTCGTAATACGCTTTGTGAACATTTTTATATCAGTCTAATTTCAACTTAAAAGTCAGCGTCCAAATTATGTTTATCGAGAATCTCTTACCAATGAACGCTAGCTTTACTCTAAAACAACCGTTTATTCAATATGTATATTTTATATAGATAATCATAATTATACTATAATAAATATTTATCAATTTTTATTCATATTCATTAATTATTATAATATACATATAATAGTCTCATTTATTTCTGTATATGTACACATCTGCGCGCGAGAATACTTTATTTACTTGTTATACAACGTCAGAATCTTTACACGCATATCTAATGAATTGAAAACACTCCTTTTTACTTTCGGTAATTAATACGTAAATTGATTCAATAAATTTTCGATACTACCGGCTTCTTTATTTTTATGTTATCAAAAAAATTATTAATGATTTAATTCTATAAAGATCAAAATCTTAAAGCTGAATTTCGCGTGTTATCGAATAAATCATAAAACTAATAATTTTATCTCAGATTAATTAATTCGTAATCTTCATCCAAATTGAAGTAATTTTTTTTTATAATATAATTAAAGTGCCCTTCGATAAGTTTAGAAAACTGAAAGTATATTATTCTAAAAAGATAAGAAATGAAATTATATATCATTTCCTTTTTTATACAAAGAGGTAACCAAAATCACACTCGATTAAATTTTATCCCTTATATTAAACAGTTTCTCATTTATAAATTGTTCATAGCATATAAATTATAATATATAAAAATCAATTTCGTATTTTTATGAAAAATATATTTTGTATAAGATTAGAAGACTTTTAATATTGATTCTTTTATCATAATAATTTACTTACAAGCATACTGTTCACATTATAATATATTTTAGTATTATTTAAATTAAGAATAATTATAATCATATAATTCTTAAAAAATTAACTTTTTCCTTAATCGCGATCTGTATAAAATTTAAAGAAAGCCTATAAACCATAGAAAATATGTTATTGGCTTGATTAAAAAATTCATTTTATACACAGTTCTTTCAAAATGATTTATGAATCGTTACTTAAACCACAAAAATTAAAAAAGTTAAGCTATCGAACTTTTGATTTGAATCATGATGTATCCATTATATCTCGGTCATATCGTGATGCTTATATCACATGCTTCGGAATTTTTTTCTAAACATTTATTGTGAATTATAATTGTAGTAGCTTAATAAAAAAATGACTGAAAAGCATGACATATTATGCAAAAAATTAGTCTTGTCAATTGGAAAGGGCCAATTATTATAGATCTACTGATGATATTTTTGAAAAATAATGAATATTCAATCTTTTCTATCAAGAAATATTTTTCATATATTTTTTTTAATTTTTAGAGTTTTAAAAATATCTAAAAATCATTTTCAAAGCCGAAAATTGAAATTAGGCATGTAAACTACTTTTAAATAAATTTTTTTTAAACTATTAATTCTAATTTAAAAAATTATTGGTCTTATTTAAAATAAATTTTTATTTTTATTTCAAGTATAATCATTTTAAGATTTTTTACTATAAAGTACTATAAAGTTTAAAAATTTTTTAAAGTAGTTATAATATATATATTATAATTAAATATCATTTTATGAATAATTAAAAAAAATTATTATTATAGTATTTATTTACAGTCTATTTGTAATTATTAAAGCTAAATAGAAAATCAATTATATTTTAGAAACTTATTTTACAGTTATTAAATTATTTATTACATAATTTCGAACGCACATAAAAAGGATCGCTATAAGTATACTGTCATTGCAAAAAATGTTCAGAAATTCTCAATATTCTTTATTATTTTAACTTAAAAAAATTACTTTTAATTTTTATTGTAAATATTTAGTGTTTTATTAAGAAACTATAATTTTTTTAATAATCTTCCAACGCAATTTACATATTTAATTATCATTTAATAAGAAATTTATTAAATATTAAATTTAAGTTTTCCTTTGTATAGTGTCCACATACCTAATTTTTGTATATTTTTTTTTATTTAATTTTTTTATTCAATTTTTTTATGAAATTCATTAGCAAATGTTAATTTTATCGTTAAATTCTATTACATAATATTTAACATAAACATCAGACTCACAGAGTTCAGTATTAATTTGAGTGTTGTTCAAGATTGTAACAACAGTTCTATACTTATTTTACATCATAATATTCTCATCCGACTTATTACTTTGTCTTGTAAAGAATTTTTATGATAATTTGGGTCGACCCAAAATGGATTGTCGATCATGATTTGAAAATTTTGCACCGTCACGTTATGTGTCATTATATTGATTCACTTTTGATATCAAACTATCTCAAAAAAGGAATAAAAGAATCTATAGTTCATTTACCATAATAAAATTTCATAATAATATGTCCTCTAAAGAATAAAATCACAAAAAATATATATATAAATTAAAACTGTTTTTTTTATAATTGTATCTATCCTTCTTAGTATTCAAAAGTAATAACCAATTAGAGCCTATAAAGAAATAGAATAGTTTTATTTTAAAATTTAAGAATTTCTTTGCATTCGTTACCAATTAATATTAATATTTCTGATATGTTTAATTCTATACTCAGCTTGAAAAATATTCCAACGCCATAATTGAACTTTGATATGTTGTGGGAAGAAAATTTAATAAAAATAAAATCTTTTAATTTGCTTTGAGAAATGAATCTATTAATATTGCATAATGATTAACCAAGAAAGTTTATAAAAAATGTGGGCAAAAGGTAAGGATATATTTTATGACTTTACATCGAAATTAATTAAAGATATAAATGATGAAGAAAAGTAATGCACCGTTCTGACAAAATCAACGTCGTTTACGGACTACTTTCAAGAAGAATGTAAATACGGTATATCAGGAAAAGACTCGCGAGGCATAAAATATTTCTTTTCGCACTCTCCTCTTTTAACAACACATTTTCGCGGCTCTCCCGCATGCATACATCATCGACCGAACCCTGTATCGTCGCATACGTGATTTACAAATGAGGGAATCCGACGTTTTATCGTCGTTTATTAGTGTGTGCTATACGCGAGTTTTGCCTTTACTGCCGACCCTTCGAAACAACGACTAACATCGTGGTTAAAGACTAAAATCCTACGTTATTTCGAAAAAGTTTTTCAAAAGAGCTACAATTTTTATGGTTTCTTATGGATTTTTATGGATTTTTATGGATTTTTATGGATTTTTATGGATTGTATTTTTTGTATTTTTTGTATTTTGTATTTTTATGGATTTCTGATGCATTTAAGAAAAAGATATTGAATAGTATTTTTAAATAAAATGAAGCAAATATATTCTTCTAGTTACGTTTATAAAAATATTTAGAATTTGTTAATATTAACGTAGACATTTCAGAAAACAATTTTTTGTTTCAACTTATTAAATTTTGTACTACATGTTTTAAATAAATAGATAATTTTGTTTAATTCTTTACATTAATAAATTATTATGACTTGTATTTAAAAATTTTATGAAGAACTTTATATTTTACTAATGAAAAAATAAAATAAACCATAAATTCTCGTACACGTGATTAATTAAACATTAAAAAATAAAACAATTAATAGCTAAAGTATAGAATATAAATATAAATGTGAAAATTCAGTCAATGTAGAAATTGATAATAATTTTTTTTGCAAATATAACATTTTTTTGTCGAAAAACGCAGAGTAGCAATTAATTATCAGTTGCACTATTGGTTGTAAAATAATTAAAAAATTAAAAAATAAAGAGAAAATATTTAGTAATATGAATATTTATTTACCGCAATAATGTACTCAGCCTATTTATGAAAAAAATCCATGTATTAATAATATGCTATTTTAATAAGCTTGATACTACTTTTCCAATTTTTATATAAGCGTAGTCGATAATTTTTTCAACTTTAAAAAATCATTCGTCCGTCTAGTTCACGATATAATTATTTTAGATATTTTTCAAGATAATTTTTTTAAATGAATAATAACAAGAAATATTAATATAGAATAAAGTTGACGACAACCGTGAGTTACAGTTTTGTAATACAACATAGTTGTTGTTAATAATATAGAACTTTATATTCCATAATAATAACTATCAATGCAGAATATACTGGATTTAATTTGTAACAATGTAAAAGAAATGAAAATAACTTTAACAATGTCAAATAATAAACATAAAAACTATACTTAATTGGCAAATGTCAAAAATAATTGTTTATCGTTAAAAACATAATAATTATGGATTTCTCGATGTATGAAACATATTTTATTTATAATTCATAAATTAATATCTCGAAGATAACGAACATTAAACTTGTACTTTATAACAATTTATAGTACATAATATTTATAAGCTGAGTGATAACTATAAAAATAATCATACAAACGTCAAAAATGCCGCCATGTTTATAAAAATTAAGATTGATGCCAAAGTATAGTAAGTAAATGTATAAATAGAAGTTATACAAATTTATCCTTTTTTTGAACATATTTTTTTACAACTGGGAAATAACATGAAGTTTGAAAGGTGATCGAGCGACAACATCGATAGGAAGTTCAAGGATCACCTCCGGGATCACTTGCCGAGTCCCGAGAGCAACGAAGAGCAACGAAGAGTAACGAAGAGCAACGAAGAGCGCCGAAAGAAGGACTCTCGGTGTACGAGAAGTCCAAAGGCATCGAACCTGGCGAAAAAGCGCCGACACCCCGCATAAGAGGAAAGAGGCCGTGGCTCCTGATTGGGAATTCCTGCGACGACGAGGTCGGCTGGGAGCGTCCGAGTGGTCGCGGTTCACGGGAATCTAACCTGCTTTCGATAACTAACGATTCCGTTAGAATCACTGGGCCCATTAATTCAGCCGTCGTATCAACAGCTCGCGCCTACTGCGGAATTCCGACGACGGTCTTTAACGCGTCTCCGACGGCTCTCCTGCATTCCCCCGATGACCTTGCTCGAGTACCCGGTCGTTGCGAACCGCTCTCAGGGATGACCGTTTGGTATTCAATCCACCGGGAGCCTCACCGATTTCCCCCCTTTCCTCGCCCTCGTTGCGGTTGCTAAATTTCAAACGAACGGCGACCACCGCTCTTTTTAAGCTTCATTGCGCTCGGTGCGTTTAATCCTCGAGGTTCGACCCGATCAACCCGCAGGATCGACGAGTTTACGCTTTACTCGTTTCACGCGAGTTTCTCGTGTGTGTATCGAATTCTCTGCTCTTTTATTCATTACTCCAGCTTGCTTTCAATTTATCGGTGGTATACACCAACGGTTGATGCAATAAAGTGACGATTGGCAATACCTTGAAAAATATTCCTAATCGACAAGTCTTTGTTTCCAGATTTTGATCGGATTTTTTACTTTTTGTCCCGTACAATATCGTAAACGTTATATTTCACGTTATAAAAATTAAAATTATTTTCTATAAAACAACTCCGTTTTAATTCAATTTTTAATTAAACTATTTACACAAACTTTTTTTATACATCTAGTAATATTGGTTGTATGAATAAATAATTAATTAGTTTAGAAAATACTCGATATATTAAAATAAACTGATATTCCTGAATGTGTACAAATTAAGTTGGGAATTATCGATTACACGTTTATCTTTTTTTCAAATAGTAGATATTCTTATACAAATTTATTGTATATGTACTTTATATTTTTCTCTGACATACTTTAAATTTTTGTTACGAATTCGAATCATCAAAATCTGTAAGATAAACTACGCGTTAAATTATGGTTTTAATCGACGTAAAATACATCACGAGGATTAATTGAAATCCTAGACACGCGGACCGTGACACTTTCCTGTTGATTAGTTTGGTCTCATCCTCTCATTCGATAGTTCATAGTTTCTAGCTAGGATTCTAACTTTAATCAGATTTTTTTATATGATTCCGTTGAATGATAATCTTCTTTACACTCGAATAACCTTAAATTTATATTTGTGATAAATTTATCTCTGCAGGTAAATCAAAGACGAATACCCAACAACGCAACGAACACAAATGGTTTAAAAATGAATTAATTCTTACGTGGATGAATTTTCAATGCACTTAATAATTTTAAGATGAATATTCTAAAACAGTTGTTGTTTAAAATTAATTCTTATTTTCATAATTAAATATAATAAATAAGGTTATTTAATAAATTTTGAAGGAATCACATTTGTCTAAATTTATGAATAACCGATATCTCCTCACTGCATTATATAACGTACAGAATTTCGATAACCTACCTATAACGTACGATACGATACTAAAATGACACCATTTTAAGTACAGCATTAAATAAGTACTGCATCAAATATAAATAGCTTAAATTATATAATTGAAACAAATACATAATCGTCAAGTATATATCAATATAATTCTTAAATTTTAATTTTTCTATCTCTCAGAACCAATTTACTTCATTAAAAAAATACTTATATATAAATAATTCTTTCTTATCAAGAGTAATGGAAATTATCCTTTAATATTATTTCTAAATCACTGATATTTTAATAATTTAAGGATTTAAATAATTAAAAAATATCAATTATATTCATAATATAAGATTGTAAACAATATTAATTATGACGAGTTTCATTTTGTAATCACAATACTTACCGTGAGCACCTCTAGACTATTAAATAAAAGATGCATTCTGCGTGATTGCGATATATAATAAGGCCCATCGATCTTAACAGCGTGGTAGATATAACTTTATGTATACGATACCAAAAATTTTTATAAAATCTCACTTTATTCTCTTTTACATTTTCGTTTATATGCACTTTATATAAATATAAATTATATTAATTTATTAAAATAACATTTCTTAAAATAAAATTTTTCTATAGCAAAAAAGCTCTTGTATTAAATAATATTTTTCACGTTTATCTTATTGTATTTTATGTAATAAAATTTGCATAGCTACTTGATATTAATTACTTATAAAATTAATAGCGTAAAATAAAAGATACTTTGATAACTATAATAACAAAAAGTTGTTTTTCTAAACTTGTTTCACATATATCTTCTATATTTTAAATAGAATTAAATTTTACTAATCTTACGCTTAATTTGATCTATTACAAAAATTTAACATGTTTATTTTAATGATTTTTATAACATTCAAATGTTTCGTCTTTTTTCGAGTGTTACAGATTCAAAGAAGCAAATCTTCTTTACCGAAGGTTTTTGCTGAAATCGTATTAAATTTTACTAGTTTAAACACTATTCTGCTAAATATGGGATATAAATATAAGTATAATGTTGTACTATAAAATATATACTTATTATATAAAAATATTATTTAAATTATAAAATTGCAAAAATCAAAATTTCAAATACTTTTTCATATTTGTATTGAATAATTTGGTAAAAAAGCTTAATTTCATCAATAATCCATTGCAATGAAATTATAACAAAAATGATAATAGCTGCTTTGTATATTATATTGTTTAAATTAATTTCTTCCGGACCAACAAAATTAAATATATGCTGAAAATATATTATTAATATAAAAAATTCTAAAATATTTTTTTATTAATTTGAATAATTTGAATAATAATAGTTTTTGAACAATCATTTTAGATTTTTATTTTCTAATTTCAATAAAATTAAAAAATAACGAATGTAAAGTTAAAAAAAAATTAAAACAATCTCATACGATTTTAAAAACGCGCAAGATTTTTTTATCCTATTATATATAGTTTTGTGTATCGAGTTACATGAATAATATATATATATATTCACAACATAAAAAACCTAAAATATCTTCTAAAAAACCTCTGTTAAGTGTACAATAGACTTAGTAATAACCAACGCGCATAAAACATAAATAGAAATTATTAACAGAAGAAACAAAATAAGGAATAAGGCAAAACAATAAGAAATATCTATAGTCCGACTATATGACTGCAGTGATTGATTACTGATACATTCGGATTTATATCACGATATACCAAAGTGTAGTAATAGTGCAGTATCGCAGCCTTGGAATTGACGTTCTTGGACAATATACGTAAGGCCGTAAGACTATTTATTTGAAAAAAGCTTGTTTGTTTACCTTTTCTCTGTCGAGCTTTATCACCGACAGGCTTTTAAAATAGATTGACGTTATTTATGAGAGTACTTCTTGTATCAAACAGAAATTTTATTCTGCTTTTTTATCGTTCTTAAATATTTAGTGTTCTGCAAAAAAAATGATTCGCAAAATTAACTTGAAAAACAAAGAATGGAATATAGGACAAATATAGAAACTCCTAGATAGAGTTTATATTACATGCTTATTCGAGATGAGATGCGAAAAAAGTTCATTTTACCATTATCAATTTAAAGACTCGTTTTGTTTTCGAAGTGTGGATTGTTCTAACTATTTCTCATAAGTACTTTTATAATAGTGATCTTAAAATTGAATGATAAATTCTAATAATGTATGAAATATAAATTTAAATTACTTAGTATTAATTCGTGATATTTCATATAAAACTGAGTACCAATTGAATACATCTTTGCGTAAAAATCAATAAAAGAACAGCATTACGTAAAAACATAGTAAAATTTTATTAGAACTGCTAAAATTTAAACCGTAATTCATTCCAATCGATAATTAATGCTTTCGTGTTCACTTATCAGCAAGATCTCGTCAAACTCTTGTCGTCGATACCAGGCAAGTACTAGGTGATGTAATTCAAGAGTGCTTTTTTATTTCCTTAAGAATGCTAACACAGAAAATAAAAAATTAAAAGAAAGAAATGAACCGGTGAAAGAAGTTCTACAAAAAATAACAATGAGTACGAATAAGGCCTTAGAAAAAAAATGAATAGCTCTTGTCTATACGGGAAACCGATAGTATTTATTTTCACCCCATACTGTTATGTACCAGTTTTTTCCATTATGAAAAAGTTGTGACATAATATTTTCCAATCTTGTTCATATATCTAAGACAAGTAATCAGAAATTCTTGACTCTATTTTTCATCAAATTCTTATATTTAGCTAAATATATCTTTATTAATAATTTTTCCTTAGTTTTTTTCTAAATTTATTTATATTTAAATTTATAAATATATACATATTATCTTATTAGTTTTCATTGATAGAAGATCTTTTAGTAGTATTATCAGAATCACAATATATATTTTACTAATAAATATATTGCTTTTTGTGTATATATATATATATATTTGTTTACTACACGTAACTATAAAAAATAACAAAGCTAATAATAAATTAACATACATATTAATTTTATGAGTGGAATTAAAAGAAGAAACATTTTTTAAATATCCATGTTAATAAAATTATATTTCAAATTATAGCATTATTATCTTTTATTAGTTGAAAAATAATATTTTTAAAAAGTAGTTTACAAATGTATATCGCAATCCTCCATAATTATGATGCAATGTACCTGTCACCGGAAAAACTTTAAATCTAGGAAAATTTACTATTAAAATTAAACAAAATGTGAATCTTATAAGTATAATATAAACTATATTTATTATATAGATAACACTTGTTCAATTATGTTTTTAATAAAAAAATAAATACTAAATTTTTCTAAAAATAAACCTTACGATAATTTTGCTAGAATTAATTTAATAAAATAAGTTCTCAATTTTTAAACAGACATTTATATAGCCTTAGCTTCGTTTTTTTTAATCTAAGAAAAATAAAAATTATGTATACATTTTCATCATACTTTTAATATGTCATGGCTACTATAAAAAAATGTATAATTGTTTTTTAAATATACGATTAAAATACATAATTTCAAGATAAAGCTGATCCGAATCTTCAAAACTAAATTGAATTTGAGCCAACTGTTTTATCATGCTCATATGTTAAATAAATGTCAGTCAAGAAATCAAGTCAATAGCTTAAACATTTATAGCTTAATATAAGAGTATTTTTATAAAAAAATAATAATAAAGTTCTCCTTGACGATAGACAGCTCGCACTTGGAAGCAGTTTCAGTGGAAACCATAAATTTTCATTAACATTTCATACACGTAGTAGATGTAATCGTTTGGATTCAGCATTTCCATATAAAATAGACAAATATGTGTGAGAGTTAGACGTTGATATGAAAAGTACCTACGTACGCACACAATAAATCAATCGGACCACGAAGCATCGGTGCGCGTAGTAGAAAAGCATGAAAGAGATGAGAAAAATATCACTGCCGAGTGCCAACAACGCATCCCACATATTATTGCTTTATATTTATATATGCTGATCGCAACCGTATCTTCATTTTTTAAATATGTATACACATAAATGATCTAACGAGCTGTACTTTAACTTCCTTTTTCAGTTTTTCGTTTATTTTATTTAATCCTAGTTTATTGGTCTAATAATCCCGAAATCTTTTAACGTTAAGAAAAGCTCAAATTCTTAAAAAATGAAAGATGTTATAATTATAGAATTATAAAAACGTTGTGTCTTTATACATAAATGTGTAAATTTGAAAAATTATGTTTCTGAGAGATAATATTCATTTACTTGAAACAAGTAAATATATTTTTTTTTACAAATTTTGTTAAAATTTGTTATAGTTTTCTTTATAGTCATAGAATTAATTTAAAAATATGCATTCTTTGATACTAAGTTATCGTATAAAAAGAATGATGATTATAGTAATTACTCCCTTACTTTAAAGTATTATTTAAATGCTGCTAAAGTACCTTTCTTATCATCACCGCTAACAGATTCTAATGCATTACCCTTAATGATGGTATTCGTCTCATTATACTAATAGTCACTTAACCTCGTGAACAGAGTATACTTGGCAGCTTAGGCTTATTCTCAATAATAAGGGGATAGGATGGATTCTCCCAAAACATTAGAGATCATCACAGTTATACTTTTTTATTTACCCTGTGAGCCACACTTTCCAATTAACGGAGCTATTTTTATATTATTCTGAGTAATTTACAAAAATTATAATCTTGAAACTATTCTAAGAGAGTTTTCATGGTTGATTATCAACGGTAAATCATTCACGTGAAAGTTAGTTTGATTTACATATGTAAAAATATGTACAGGGAAGTCAACTACAATAATAAAATCAATATATTAATATTGATTATATTAATACCCATTCTATCGGTCGGTTTCAACACAAACTTACCGATGACAATATAAAAATGTGTTTTCAACCGAAAGAATTCGATATACCAAACATTTTTTTATCCTATCCGATTTTTTGCGGCTTCGAGGCAAGAAAAAAGTTAAATTCCAATTTATATCTCGATATAAATGTCGACAAAAGACAATCTCTCGCTATATTTTAATGAAATCATTTGATTTTGCATACTCCAATACAATATTTATTATCTGCTTAAAAAATAATATATTTATCTACTGATAAATTGACTATAAATATATTTTAGAATTTTTGAATATATATATATATATATATATAAATTTATCGAATATCTCTTTTGATATATATAATTTATGTATATATATATTATATAATATAATCTGATACAATATATTATGTTATGTTATTAAAATTGAATATAATATTATACTAGTATCAATATTATATGAAATAAGGTAAAGCCACTTTTTATAAATTGATTTAAAAGTTGTAAACCTCATATTAATTGAAACTTTGATTATTTTATATTTTGGTTAAAAAATATATACTTATAATAATTTTCAGATTATTTTATTATAAATTGTCGTTTGTGTTTGATTGTAAAAAGTTATACAATTTAAATATATACAATTTAAAATTCAATTAATTAAAAAATATTTAATAAATATACAGTAGTGAACATTTTATTTAAAAATTACAAAGATCGGCATATTCAATCAAAGTATTTTGATTTTACACGCATTAGCTAATTAATAATATAAATTCGCAATAAAATATGTTTATATATATTTTATCTAGAAAACACATTATTTGTTTTTTATTAAATAATCCATCCATTATATAAAACTTAAACGCTATATATCATCTAATTACTATATGTATTTAGATATACTGTTGTTTGTATAAAATATTAAATATGTAACATATAATATTAATTACAGGATAATAATATTCTACTATTATATATAGCTGTTTAATATTAATAGATCATAAGCAAGAAATTGTATATAAAATAAACCGAATGTGTATGATATATATACATGGTAAATTAAGTCAACCAAACCTATGTATGTGTGTATAAATAAAAGGATGAAATTCAGTTGTAGTATCATTCGTATATTATAGTATCTAGAACACTTTGTTAGAAAATAATATTTTATCTTTTTTATGAAAATAAGTCATTCGATGATATTTTAGAATAAAAGATTTTAGATAATTTAGAATAAAAGTAATGTTAAGATCCGAAAAAATTTATATTTGTTAAGATTCAATTATCATCCTTGTGTAAACTAAAATAATATTATTTATATGAATTTAGAGCATATATTTATAAAAAAATTTTCATTCATTCGAATTTATTAAACTTTTCAATTCAGTTTCTCTTTCTTATATTTATATCGATAAATATCTAATCATCATCTTCATTGAAATAAACCAAAATAGTAATCATTTTCGCAATATACTTGACACTGGGATAAATACGCATATAGATACTTGTATTGGTGCATGCATGATGTATTCGGATTAACTTAGATCAAAGTCCTTCAACGAATGTAAATCGAAACGTGGTTTGCCATAAGCCGTCAAATGTACATAAACGTTGGTTTACATAAATGGCTTAATTTCAAAAGCATTTCATTTTCATTCATCATGATAAGTTAATTCAGACACGATATTCCATATTTGACAGATTTATAGTATGAATGAAATTCATGAGCTTTATCTTCATTTCTTTATATTAAAAATGATACTAAATTACCGAAACTATAGTTATATGTACGTATATCGAATTTCGTACATCAAACAATATAAGTATTCTAATTAGTTGTATACAATAATATATTTAAATATGATATCTCTATTAGGCAGTATAATTTAAGTTTAATGAAGTAAAATGCTCGATATGATAATAATATCAATTTTAACATGGATTCCAAAATGCAGCATGGCTTTTATTCGATTAATATTCAAAATCTATTTTGCGATAAATAAATATTCGAATAAGCTAAAAATACACGTACATTTTTATTTGAAACCTACTCGAATCAATTCAAGATTTCTTCAGAAATTAATTAAATATTTTCTAATGAAAATATAAAAATCATTAATAGTACTAAAATAGTAAATGGATATCTCTACAATGAAAATTATTTGTATTTATTTTATTGTAGTGAAATTAATTAAAATTCTAAACTACTATAACATTGAATACACATAAAATAAATACTTAATTTCCATACATCTTACCGAATGCAACGACTTTAGGGAAATCCTTCAAAACTTTGAATTACTGAAACGAATAGAAAACGGTGAAAATGGAAGGGAAAAAATACGTAGTGAACAGCTGATGTTTATGAAACGCAGGTACAGGTCGAAGGACCATCGTGAACGTGATCTCGGTCGAAAACGAAAGGAAAAGGAGCAAACCCAGGACCAGGTACCCAACCCAGGTCAAGAGTGTAATGCCTGCAGCGTATTCAGAGCGGGTGTGCCTCCTCGTGATGACGTTGTTGCTGCACGCGCTACTCCATGGCACAGCTAACGCCGAGACCTTCACCCTCGGATACATAACCGGTTCAAAGAGACGCCCCGGTGACTGGGAATACTCGCGACCGGGCTTACAGATATCCGGGGCTATCACTCTGGCCATCGACGAGGTAAATTCCGCTCTCCACCTGCGCCTATTGTTCAAACAAAAATATTTCCTCTGGCTAACGACCAATGAAGCTAACTATACTTCATTTGTTTCTGATTTAATGGAAAATAAAATAACTCTCTTTCTCCCACTCTTCTTCTCAAATAATATCAAATCCAGATTTTATCATACTTCTTTATTATTCATTTATATAGTTAATAGACGTATTATTAATAATTATCTATAATTTTATATTAAAAACTAAAATTGGTAATAATTCTATAAATTATTATCGATTTAATTAAAGTAAATATCTCTATTAGAAATAAAAAATCAAAAAATCAAAAAAATTTTAAATTCGAATATTAACTTTAATATTATATTGTAAATTTTTCAGATTTAAATAATTATAAAATAATTAGTTATTTAGTTACTTATAGTGAAAAAATTAAAAATAAAAAAGTATGAAAATATTAATACAATTTAAATATACTTGTAGTAACTAAATCTAAGAAATTTTATGCTAGCTTTTTTCTAGAATCAACAATACAACTATAACGATCATATCTTTTCATATATATATATACATATATATTTACACTTTTTTCTATCATATATTTTTGATGAATAATAACAAAAGTATATCTTAAATAGTAATTAAAAAATATATTGCGTTATTTTATACTAGGTCACAATATATGCGATTCAATAAAAAATTCAATATTTTCAAATTTCCATACATAGAATTAAACTTAATTCAAATAAATCAAAATAAAGAAAAAAAGTCAAAAAAATGATGCCATTACACTGATTAAAGTGAGAAACGAATGAGACCCATTTACAGAAGATAAATGTTCAAATGCGTAAGCTCAGCAGAAACATATATTGCTAAGTTTGCATAGATATCGGTCTACTTATTTCATATATTCCATAAATTATCTTATAAAAATAGTTTATTTGGCAGCTAATATTTTAGAAAAAAATATGTATAAGTTTTATACATTTTCAGTTCAAAATATAAATATTAATTAAAGATTGACTCATGATATTCAATACATATCGTTTATAATTTATACGTTTATTCGTATATTTTTATAATACACATATATATACTTTTACAAAATTGTAAATAATATTACTTAAATAAAATGAAATTAGCGATTGAGTTTATGTATTAGTTATTTACACATAGTTCACTTTTTTTTATTAATCATTACAAATACTTAAAAAATCTTCGCTTAATTTTGAAAAAAATTTCATTTCATTTGAATTTTAAAATAAAACTAGAGTTTTGATTGCAAATAAAATTTCACAATAATAAAATATAAAACAATTAAAAATAATTTTCATGTATCATTTATAATTTAATATAGTATAGTCTTTATTATTACTCTGCATCATTAATACTTACGGTGTTAAATTTGTATTAAAATATAATTGCCTTATATTTTTGAAATATCTATCTCCTCAACAAAATAGATATTATATTATATAATTTTTAATTCTTTAACAATGTAACTATATTCTTTTCATCAAAATGATACTTTAGCTTATTATAAATATTAATATTTATCATTTTTCATATATTTTATGCTTTTATGTTGTCATAACTATTATATGATACTCTATTGTATTATTAATATAAAACAGTATTTTATTCTTTTCAATAAAAGATTTTAAAATTAAAGTTACAAATTACATATATATATAATAAAAATTTACATATTTTTTTACAAGAATAAGTTTAGTTTAATAAAAATATTGAATTCTATGTAAATTTTAACTAGTCTTGGCGAATTTATGAAGTATTAGGCCAATAAAATTTTGAAAATGGAGTAATTATTCTCTTTTATTCAACAGAATAATACCACGGTTTTTTATTAACTGATTTGATCATATACATACAAAAATTAAAGAATAATATGCATTTTTTTAACTTATAAAAAAGTTGACACTTATCAACTAAACCATTTAATATTTTTACATTTTAGTCGTATTTATTATTATATTATACCTTTAATCGAATAATAAAAGAAAAAGAAAAGTTGCAAATTTCTTTATGTACAGATAAATGGGAAACTTCATTTTCATGGTATTACGTAGTTTTATAGATAATTGTAATCTCATTTAAATTTTTTTAGTCTTTTTTAAATCGACTATATCAACCATCATCACCATATATTTGTTTTTGGTTTTAATTTAATTGATTATACCGAGCTTTTAATAATTAAATAATCAAAAACTTTTTTCTATTACAAACTTATCCACGATATATAAAATTATAAAATGGATATTTATAATATATTTTAATAGCGGAAAAAATATCCCATTTTCTCTCTCTCTCTCTCTCTCTTTCACTCTCACTTTTTGTCTCACTCTTTCTCTCCCTCGTCACATTCTTCTGTTCTTTCCCTCTTACCTCACTTTCTCTCTCTATCTTTAAGATTCAGTAAGTTTACATAAAAATTGCTTTATGAAACATAAAAAGAAATAAATCTAAATTATGTGAATCAGTGTTTTAAACTTCCTTTTTTCGTACATTTAATTTTATGAACGTTAATCATTAATGTACCAGAATAGTACTATCATCATATTTATGTTCTTTAGATATATCATATCATTAAAAATACTTAAACGATAAATGCCCTGATGTAATTGCTTATTTCTCATTAAGAAAAAATATTTATATTCGATATATCGAGTCAAGATAATTGTTTAGACTAATATTATCCAAATGATTAAATGCTAATCTTAAAAATTTGTATTCATTGTCCAGCTTATATAAGAAATAATGATAAATTTTTATATATATTTAAAAAGTAATTTTCAGACATACGCTTGTGAAGATATCCTTATATTTCAATAAAATCGTAAATAACTTACCAAATTAAATACAATAGATATATTCAGTGTGCCATATATTTATTACCATATATAAAAAAGTTTTCGCGACCTACTTAACCTTCGATAACGCAGCATACAATAAAATCATTGTCAATAAAATCACAAAATGCAGCGATAATTTATCCGATGCTATTTTATCCCTAGCTTAGCAGACTGCACAGTACATCGATCCACTCCAGAATTCCTACTTTTACAGTATATACCGATGTTTAGTTAAGGCGCCTTCTTTCATAAGAAACGTCCTTCCTTCGTTTTCCATAGTACTGACGAGAAATTCGATTACAAGACCTCCCGGTATTATTCACTATATAAATTTCAGAGTCAACGCTCTCTTGTTCAAAGATGTACATTCCACTTCGCAAGGATAAAGTGCTTTCTCTCAATAACCCAATAATGCGGCAAAATGTATTTACCACATTACGACACGAAGATCCCAAACAAACTTTTTCCTCTCTCGTCCTAAACTACCTCGTTGTTTTCACGCGACTTCCCTAATTCCCTTGCATACTCTGCTACTATCGACAGCTGTTACTATCACATAAACATCAACCTTGAGCTTTCGTAAACACCATCGGCTGTATTCTCTATCGTTAAGTCAAATTTCGTTACAATGTGTATATTAAAGTCATGCTTCGAACCAATAGAACTCGGATAAATTTTCCAAGATCTAGGTTAATGTGAATAATTTAACGTTAACTACAGTTTTTTAATTAATCACTTAGGTAGTAATTTTTTGTAATCTTTGCGAGGCGTGTTGCACTATACATAATATTGTCTATGATTTATAAAAATTTATTTTCAAAGTATCGCTCGTTAATTTTAATATATATATATATAGCATTAAAAGAATAAAAAAGTCGACCTTTACTTATTTTCTACATTTTTACTAATATCATAGTATTATTTTGTTAACAGTGTCATCTAACTTTGTAGTTTTTAAAATAGCTTAATATAAATTTTTAATCACCTTTGATCTTTCATTATTGAATATCTTTAATTTTTTAATTTAAACAACTAATAGAATCTGATTTTTTTTCAAACGTATTTTATGAACCACTTTGATCGTGTCGAAAATCCAAGATAACAGCTTGTATATTTGCAGGTGAACGTTGGTGAATTAGGCAAACGTGGTCATCGGTTAGATTTTTACGTGGCTGAGACATATGGTAACGAAGAACGAAGTATTCTAATGACGGCAAATTTGTGGACTAAGAATGTCAGTGCCTATATTGGACCGCAAGAGACTTGCGTACACGAGGGAAGAATGGCAGCAGCATTCAATATTCCAATGATATCCTATGTATGTAAGACATATAACTATATAAAATATAACTGTATAAAATCTTTTTATGGGTATAACGTTTCTAGAGATATCAATATTTTCATTTATTACAATATGTAACAAGTTTTATTGTAGTAGTTTCGTTAAAATTAAATAAATAAAAATTGCTTAAGCATACCTTTTTGTATAACTGCAAAAATCTTTAATTAATTAAAATTGAAGGGATAAAATAAGAAAAATAAAAAATAAAATTACAAAAGAAATACAAAATATTTCAACACAAAATATCAAGGACCACGTTTCACTACTATCACTGATATATTACAAAAGATGTTATTATTCTATATAGTTTAACCGAAGGAGTAACATTAGAAAAGTAGCACATTTGAATTCCAAGTCATAAGTGTCCTCCCTTCTGTCCATTTGCACGTCTCCGGAATCTCGTTAAACTACAATACCTCTTTTTCAGTTTCACTAGCGCAATTTTTCATGTAATAAAAGTTACGTGTTCCGATTAAAAACAAACACGCCATTTTTAAATCTTGAAGTTAATATTAGCATATACATTTTAAACTATACACATTATTTACTTGAAATTATGATGGCATTTAATAAAAGTATAATATGAAAAATAATAAAGAATAGAAATAATATTCAGAGATATTACATTCAATAAGATTTAATTATATTTATAGAGCTATTTCTTCTGTTTTTTTTTAATTGAGTAAAAATAATCTTACAGTCAACCTTTGATTTTATATTAAACTCATCGTTTAAAGTGTATTTGATTTTATTTTGCATTTAGTGTATTTTATATTTAAGCATTAATTCTCAACAATATTTTTAATCGAATGATATTTTCTTATAATAATATAGAGTTCTTAAAATTATTAAATCAAAGTACCTGCATATAATAAATATTTTTGATTTTGTCATAATTCACTCGAAAACATTTTCTAAAAATGATGTGCAATAATAACACACTTAACCTGAGATTATCAAATTAATAATTAATATATCTAAATAAAAATGTATCTACTTTTATTTTTTCACATTTGTAATCTTAAAACAAAAAATACATTAAAGTTATTGTATAAAAATAATCGATATCTTATTTTGTACTTTTACTTGTTTATATAAACTTCTAAATAAAAAATTTTACTCTCGAATAAACTTGATTTCAATTTAATAAAGTTTAATAAACTTAGCCTTTTTAGGTAATAATTAAACAATGTCTTTACACTCATAAAAAAATTAGAAATTTATTTTTACAAAAAATTATATTTTTAGTGTTATAAAAATAAAATATATGTATTTGTGGTTTACATAATACTTTAAAATAATTTACATTTTGAAAAACTCTTAAACAGTATTTGTAATATAATTATCTTCAAATTTTAAAAATTAATACGATAATATGTAAAAGAAAAAATAAGAATAGTATAAAAATTTATTTTTTGAAGAAGAAATAGTGATTAAATGATTTCATAAATTTATATGTTTAATTTAAAGTTCAAATATATATATATATATATTAACTACTTTTATAATTTATCGCAATTTATAATTGTATATTCGAATAATTTCGAATTTGTATGACTGCATATGAAAGTCAGAATAATATTTCTAGTATATCATATACATAAAATTATGTACAATAAATAACAAAAATATTTAATTGCAATTTTACGGATACTTACTATGCATATATATATATATATATATAGCCTTAGTTTGTACACTGATTATGTATATTAGCAATGAACAATATTAATAACGTTTTATACAATTATTCATTTTTATATAGTTATAAAAATATATACATAGTTATTTTTTGTATTTTTTTATGTTTTAGTCAAATTCTTAAAAACAATATAGCTCATTAATTTTATATCATTTTATATTTTTTAAGACTCTAATATTGTCCCATTATTATGTTCATACAATTAAAAATTATCGAATTATAAAACAAGAATTTATTATATAATTTTTCAAATTTATTTTGATTTATTTTGAATTTTTTGTAAGTGATAAATAAAATTTTTTTTAATTTGGACATATACTCTAGTTCATTATTATGTTCCATACTATTATTTTTTGATACACTCAGCAAAGAATATAAAATTAAAATTACTAATAAACATCAGAATTCTTGAAAAATAGATCATTTAATTCATCATTACCCACATATTTTTAAAAGTTACGTGCGATTTCTGATAATAATTAAATTTCATTTTTCACCTTCAAATTGAAGCGAAGAGTTAACTTTCTATTACAAGTTTCGTTACGTTTTTATTCATTTCAGAATTTGTTATATAAGATATTTTATACAACAACATAATAAGAACTAAACAAACCTAAAACTATACTATAATAAAATATGAACTTTGTTTAACTTAATTCTTCCCGTATAATAATAATTATTATTCTTTATTAAAAACATTAGTATTCCGATAAATTTAATAAATTTTTTTACTTATTAACAAAAAATTTATAGATCATTCTACTTAAAGAACGCTTCTATGAGAAGAGAGATTGATTCTACTAGCTTATAATTTATTTCGGAATAGCTTTTTTATTAAAATTTACATTCAGTTAAAATTATTTTATTTTTAAATCCCTAGAAAAAAAATTTATCAATATTTTCTCTTTTCGATACAATAAAAATAACAATTTCATATCGAAAATAATGGGATTTATTAATTATAAAATAAATTGTTAGTAACTTTTAATAAAATATATCTTCATTATTTAAATTAAATTAACTAAATTTATTATCTAAATTAAATTCTTAATTTATTAATCTATTAATTACGTTTTTCAAAAAATTATATTAATTATAATCAAGACATTTAAAACATTGATAAAACATTACATTTTATTCAAGCTATTAACAGAATACACATTTTATTATTTTAATTATTCATAAATTTATAATATAATTGTGAATATAGAATATGCAATAATTAAAATAAGATTTCATTTTTTTATTCTACAAGATCATTTTTTTAAAATATGGTTATATAATATTTTTATAAATCTACAGTTTTATAAATCTTTTGTAAATTAAGCTATCAATAATTTTTCATTTGTATTTTTTAAGTAATAATATAATTTTAAAAATCTTAAATTAACAATAAAATTTATTAAAAAATAGAAATTAGTTATTATAAATAATATTTGTTATAAGACTGCAATAAAATAAAAGCATATTATAAAAAAATTATTGAAATATTTCTATTTTTTTAATTACTATTTTATTGACACGTAATAATTATATATATTATAATTAATTGTTATGCTTTATAAAGTACAACATATTTTTTTCTAATTATAATAATCTCTTATTCTTATTCTAATCTCTAAGACAAATTATATATTAAAATATTTTAGTAAGTAAGAATTTGATATTCAAATATTAAAGAGTAAATAATTAAAAAAAAACATCTTAGTATAAATATGAAATTTTTCTATACATAATTATAAATGAAAAATATATAAATATGTTTTGCTATAATAAAATTAAAAAAAATTTAAAATATATAATTAGATACATATTAATACTTGAAATAAGGTTTTATTTTCTTCATAAGAAAGAAATCTTATAAATAAAATTATTTTCAATATTTGAAAGAATGCTTTTACATTGTTATATTTTATAATTATGTAAGCAATATCAAGTATTTGAAATAGAAAATTGTAACACAAAATTTAAAATTTTATTTAAAAAATTTAACTAGTTTATATATTAATGACATTTAATGCAAATACTATGTAAAACTATGTAAAGTATGTAAAAATTATTTAATAATAATTACATATAAAATTTGTGTTTCTACATTTTGGCAAATATACTCATTATTGATAGATATGTATTATATCCATTTTTTATTTTCTTTTATTATAAAGTTATATTATATAATAATAAATATATTATACCTCATGATTTTAAATAATTTTTGTACATTTAAGATCTAATAATATAGTTTTTCACAAGATAAAAATATTTTAAATGAAATAGAATTCTTATTTTTATTTTTAAAATATCTTGATTCATCAATAATATCTGAAATTAAAAAATACGAAAAATTTGATTCAGAATAAATTAAATTTCTACTTTATAATTATTTCAAGTTATCTATATGTGAATTAATACATTAATAAACAAAAATTAATAAATTAAATATGGAAATTTCTCTCTAGTGTTTTGTATTTTACAATTAATATAAGTATAATAAAATTGAAATAAAAAAAACAAATTTTAAATAATTACAGTATTGCACGAATCGAGAAACATCAAATAAAAAAGAGTTTCCTACGTTTGCACGAACTCGACCTCCGGATACCCAAATTTCCAAGTCCGTGGTTGCAGTACTCAAAGTTTTCAATTGGACAAAGGTAAAAAAAGAAAACATAAAATGTAATCTTTTAATTTCTTGAAACACTTTCTTTAAATAGAACTTCATATATGATATCAGATTATCTAAAGTGCGGAAAATACTCTTTGTGAAACAAGTTCGAAAAATGAACACAACTGACTGTTAAGTATTAAATAAAATAACAAATTGAAATAAGATTCTTTATATTAATATACATATTATATTCTACAAAATATTTATAATATTTATAATAAACTAACAATAAATTAAATAGTACTATGTAAATAGTATCGAGTGAATCAATTATAATTTATTCAGTATTATATATTCAAAATTTTTTTTATATTTATAATCAGCATGCAGGTAAAAACTTATTAGAATTATTTATTTCTATAAATGATATTCTTAAATTACACGAATATTGCTGATGTATATCATTATATAGATATATGTCATAAAATATATATATATAATAGTTCAAAACATACTTAATTTTTAAAAAATAATTCCATTCTTAAGATCGACATTGTATAATAAATAATACTTCCATAATATTTGAAATATTTATACATGAAGTTGTGTTATTTAAAAAAATCAATCAGATAATTTAATATTTTAAAATATTTTAATATTTCGTTTATCAAAATTATAGATTATAGTATTTATAACTATTTTATATACATATTTGTAATACATGGACTTATGAGATAAAAAAAACATAATTCATAGAATCGTAAATTCTCTAACTGACGTAAAATTTTGTATCTTATCTTACAGCGTAGAAATGAATTTTTTCCTATTTGGAAAGTTAGTCAATTCAGTTTAAAATTTCAAAGTAATTTTCCCTTTCTCTAAGATTCTCATCTCTTAGAAAATCTTAAGTCTCATAAATGGTAAAAAGAAAATGGATAAACCTTTTTTTGAATGATTTTTAAAAATTCTTTTTGAGAATTTTATCATTGTATTAGATACAAAAGAAATTATAAATATTATATTAAGTTTTTTCTTGCACGCATTATCATAACAATTATTATAAATTAATTTTCAGAGTATCCAAGGAAAAAACTTGCGATTTGCCAATATAATTTGATATTTAATTAACTTTCACGGTTGAATATGCTTTCCTGTTGATTTTCCAAACTTTAGTTTTATCAATGTATTATAAAATTATTTTATATAATAAATTATTTACAAAATATAGAAAAATTTTGATGCTACTATTTCTGACCTACAGATATCCTTCATGTTCATGAACGCCTCTCGTTTTGACTTTTATGAAATGCCGACGGTGGCCAGAACGATTATATCATCTTTCCGAGCAGCCGGAATATTAATCAATAGTGTCAAATGCTGGCAGGAATCATACAGAGTAGTGGAAAACTTGAATAATCCGTTTCATAAACTCGTGGCTGAAACTTATGCCGATACACGAAGTAAGTATAATGTGGTTTGCTAGTACTGTCAATCATGATCGGCTTCTTCCTTTTAATTTAATCTTCCGTCGTCCCCACATGAACACTTAGTACCCATAAAACATATGTGATGATTATTATATTCATACGTGCCGATCTGTGACTCGTATATTATAAGTGAACAAATAGCAGGTGTTTCCTTTCATTTATATTTACACGTTAAACGTATATTTTTATGAAATATCCTTAACGGTACATCCATTTGAATGTGTGAATGTTTAAATTACTATAAAATATAGAAAAGAAATTTTCCACATTCCTCGTATACAACTATATTTTAATAAGAATATTTTAAATATCTTTTTTGGTATAGAATATATTTAGAAAAGAGCAATAAAAAATATTTTAAATGAAATAGAGTTATTATTTTAACTTTTAAAAAGTTTAATAACATATCTTTAAATTAAAATTGTTTTAAGATATCAGGATATTATTCATAATTACTGAAATACTTTTATTTAAAATTTAATATAGAACCTAGGATAAAATATAATAAAAAATTTATCTTAATGCAATAAAATATTATTCTTTATTAAAAATATTATAATCTTAACATCAGATTTTTTTACCTTTTAAAAAGTATTGAAAGCGTTAAATTACTAATAAAAATAGAAGAATCAATTAGTTAATAAATAATTTATTAAACATAAAATAGATTTATTTAATTTGTAAATACAATATTTATAAATAATTTTTAATTTTCTTTGAATTAGTCAATAATATTTACATAATTTAAAAAGTTCCTCTTTACCTAGAGTTTAATTACATTCTTTGTTTTTACCTACAGTTAGAAACTTCTCGTTTAATTGTATAATTTCATATTCGACCCTACTATTAGAAATACTAATGTATAATGTAGTTTAGTAAAACAATATCCTTGTAATATATATATATATATATATACACACTAATTATACGATTACATAGTTTAATAATTTTTCTTTGTACATAAAACGTATGCATGGAATGCATAATTAATATCACAATAATGAATACAATAAAATTAAATTTTAAAATGAATTCTTACTTTTGATTGATTAAATATTTTTAATAATAATATAAAAAAGGATACTTGCTATACTAAAAATAAAAAATATATACAATATAATACGTAATTTTTATTTTAAAAAGTTGAAAAATGAATCCTATTCTAGTAGTTTTACATATTATAATTAGATTTAATGAGTGATGAAAATAACATGTAAAAAATCAAATTCTTTTTTATATTGAAAAATTTCAACACATTAATACTCAAATTAAAATTAACTTGGATAAAATATATTATTATAAAAAATAACTTGAAAAGGGAATTTTTTAATTGTCATCAAAAAATAATCAAAGAAATAATTTGTTCCTTTGAATATTAGCAATTTGTACGACGATACTAAACAAAATATTTTCAAAATTATATTAATTTAAAACTATTTTTAAAAATAAAAAGTTTATTAATCACAAGATATTTAATTTTAATATATTCGAATCAGATTAAATAAGGTGCATTAAGTCAAACTGATATTTACACTTGTAAATGTATCGTTTTCTTTGTAAGGCAACGGCCCGCATAATCATAATTGTATTTCACATGCATATTTATATAGATGTACGTACTTATATAATAATGATTTTAACGTAACATATGTTTGCTCTATTTTTAGCCCGTTAACCCTAAATACGCTGTAACAGCATCAAACTAAATATATACCGAGTATCTCTAATGAACATACACGCGAAATTTAGCATTTGTCAGATGTCATGTTTATTTCATTTCCTTTATTGTTTATCGATTAGTAGATGCAGAAAATATTGCTTTTCATACAGAATTATGAAAAACATTAAAAATAAATTTTTCTGTTGTGCATGCATTTTCTATAACTAAATGTAATTTATATAACTAATCTAGTAATAACAAAAAAAGTTGTACTACACTAATACGCTATTATACCTTATTTCAGTTTACGTTATTCTTGGAAACGTCGAAGAGCACATCGGTCTATTAATGGCATTAGATAAGAGAAATCTTTTAAAAACCGGTAAATTTATCTTTAATGTTTTTATATTAATAATACATAAAAGATTAATTAAAATGGATGTAATTTAATTTTTATAAAGTCTAATATGTTTCACATAATTTAATTTTAAAAAATTTTTTAACAATTAATTTCAAAATACTTTGAATATTTTTTAATTACATTCAAATACTTCAAAAAATTACTTCAACTAAGATTAATTAGTATCTCGTACTAAATATCATAAAACATTATTTTGTATGAATATATTATTGTTTATTCAAAATTTGAACAAAATATAGTCAAAGAAGATGGATTTATTCATAAAATTAAATATAGTATTCTGAGTACCTTTTCGGATCAAGAAGCTTAGCTTACTTTTATATTTTAATATAAATCTTGAAATCTTTTATTTTTAAACTATTTTTTTAATTGATTAACTTCGAAATAAAAGACATTAAATTAACAGTAAACACTTTTTGAAATATAAATATAATTTAACGTGTTCTGAGAAATGTAATGTAATTGAATCTTAATGAAACGGTAACTTCAATATTTAATAACAAAAGATTCTTAAATAATTATTTATAAAGTATTTAATAAATATATATTTTGATAAAATTTCAATACAATCTCACAAACATTTTTTTAAAAAAACTAATTTTGATCGCTTATATATATATGTTTTATATTTATTTTATAAATAAATTTTGAAATTATCGGTAAAATATTACTCGAGGAAATATAATGATGAGTAATAAATTTCTGACGTATTTTATTATTGTTTAGATCTTATACTTGCAATAAATATCCAGTTTTAGATAAAACGATAAAATTTATGTTATTTCTAGGGGAATATTGGGTAATCGGCGTAAACACCGAAACCTACATCGATCGTGAACCAGATGTTTATGTCCGTGGATTACTGAAAAAATATCCCAATTCTCAGTCCCTACGAATCCTCCAAAGTTATTTCAGTGTTATAGCTTCAGCTCCAATTGGTTACTTAAACTTTACTAATAAGATCAATGAATACAGACAAAAACCACCTTTCAATTTCAAGAATCCACTTAAAACTTTTAAAGAAGAAGGCCTTATTCAGGTGACTAAAACATAATAATTGTCATATTTCAGTTATAATATCAGTATCAAATAACAATAGTATGATCAGAAATTTCTCAAAAAAGTAATTTATTATTCAAAGTATATTTAATTTTAAATATTAATTTTAAATAGAAACTCGAAGGTTTGAAATTCAGTTTAAAAACGTTTTAAATATACAATATAAATTTATAAATATTTAATTGCTTATTTAATTTATGCAGTTTAAAAATAAAAATAGTAAAGCATTTGAAAATGTTGAATCTTTGCTTCTCACAACTATCGAATTCAATTTTATCTTTCACTAATGGTTAAAAATATACGTAGATTCGATTAATATTTGTTCTGCTTAATAATATACCGAGTTAATAAAATAATTAATTAATTATAAATTTTCACCGTTGAATATGATTCGTCTACTGGAATTCTCATATTTGTTCCTTTACAAGGCAGGCCGTGCCGGAAACTGCGTACCTCTATGACGCGATTCACCTTTATGCACAAAGTCTTGTTAAAGCACTTGATGAGGGCCGGGATCCACGAAATGGTAAAGAGATTATTTCTTCCATTTATGGACTCCATTATCGCAGCGCAATGGGGTAAGGTATTTTTATCGGATATGCCTATATATATTATTACGCAATTCTGATAGATTCATAATATTTATAACAGATTCATAATTTCTCCTTTATTATATTGTTTATATTATTTTTTATACTTTACTGTCGTTTATATCTTTAGTTAGTGTAATTTTACACATTTTATACATTAATCTTATAATAATTGGCTAATTCAATAGATTGTATAAAATAAAAAATTTTTTATTCTTGATTCATACTTTTTAAAATTTTTTATACTAAGAATAATTTAAAAAGTAATATAAAAATAGATTACGTGTGGTATATAAACTAATTTAATTAATAATGTTACCTAGACACAATAAAGGGTTTAAATGAATATATACCTACTAATATATTTTTAAGTTACAGAGCTTTAAATTCTTTAATAGTATATATAATAAGATATACCAAAGCACGTGAAATTTTAGTATCTCGTGTATTGAGAAAAATTAAACGAACACGCATACAATAGTATTTATATATAGTATTTATATTGGTATAGATTCTCTATTTAAAACATACACATCTGTAAAATATTTTCAAAATAATATAAGTAAAACTCGAATTAATGATATAATTTTGATAAATTTTTATGAGAGTATCGAGATGTAAGTATTTATTTTGAAACTCGTATGTTGGGCATTGATGCTTAAGTAGATAGTAGTTTTGTGCTCCACAAACTTGCAAACATAGTCTACAATGCTAACCGGAACATGAAACAAAGCAGTTTAGTACACGCCTCACTGTCTCGTATAATGGTTAGTTCTCGTTTGTATGTTGACTAGGTACATGGTGTACATGGATGAAGATGGCGATCCGGAGGGCAATTACACTTTGATAGCGTTAGACAATCAGGCCCCAAAAGGTCACGGACTGTATCCTATCGCTCGTTTCATCGGAAAGGAGAACAGCACAAACTTGCCGGTTAGATATATCAACTCTAAGTGCATAAATTTTGCTTATACATAAATACGCAACATTCATTACTTTATTCCTTGAAAATATTAATCCTGATTTTTACGAAAATACCTTATTTCATTTTTTAAGGAACTAAACTTTTTAAACTTTACTTAACTATACCTATTAAAAGCGAATAAACGATAAATTTACTTCTTAATAATTTGAGTCAACTATGATTTACTTTTCTCAATTTTCTTCTTAAAAATAAATTTTAAAGATTAATAATTATTTACTTTAAATTTTTATTTCTTAATAATTTTACTTACATGACTTTATTAATTCACATAATTTAAAGAAATAATTCTTAAAACTATATAATATCGGTCTACATTATTAAATATCGCGTATCGGATATATAGTTTTAATCAAAAAAATATTTATATTTATTTACAAAACTTTACATATATATACGCAGATATAATTAAAGCTATCGGAAAGTCAATTAATAGTTATCATAGATTTGTTAGTAATGTATAATTTTGGTTAAATGATAAACTAATTATTTTTTGCTACATTCTAAACTTTATTTCAATTACAGTTCCTTATTAATATTATGTTTGCTGATTACTGTAGTATTACTTCTTTAATATAAATAATATTATGTTTAATAGTAAGAATAAAAATTTACAGTATCGAATAAAATGACTGATTTTTTTTTATTTTGTCATTTATAACGTTAAATATATAGAAATAATTATTATTATTGTTGCTGTTGTTGTTGATATTGTTGTTGTCGTTGTTATATAAAAAAAAAAAAACACGATAATAAATTAAAAATATAATATAATTTAATTTCTAACCATAAGAAACCTCTTACGCGGATATGAATGGAATAAAGCGCATATATTACAATCGATAAACTAATAACTCATTTATGATTCGCAAGTAGATACGATGTGTACACGAAAATATCCAGCCAAGTGTTAAATTACCAAGTTTAATTGTCCGCCGCGCTTTCCGCAATCAGCCTCTTCGTCGGTGGAGACTGAAATCGAACTTTTTTCTCCTTTCTGTGCTAACACTCGAGCTCTATTATCTCCTGAGTATACACCCTGCACGAACACACCACGGAAAATTGTGAGCGCAATCTTCCTTCCCCGGAACACAAGCTCGAATAACCAAAACAAGAGCTTGCACTTTCAAACGAATGCAACAACTTCTAATCTTAGAAATCTCACGCGAAATTTTAACTTCCACCACCGTCATTTTTTGTGGAAGGACATACTTTCCTCCATTTGTCCTGTAACTCTCCGTAGCTAAAGTTTATTTAGTATCGCACATAGCTGTGCAAATAATCGAAGACTGCGCACTTCAACAAAGTGTTTGCCCACCGTTATTAAATACATTTAGATGTTATTATACATCTTTTATAATAATTAAATTAATAGTCTAAATAATGAAATGTACGTTATTAATTAATGGTAGAAATCTTGATCGAATAAAAATATTAAATACGTTATTAAATTATAAATAATTAACCTTTGACTGCATAAAATAACTTTAAAATTATCTATAAATAAATTTAGTCGATAAATTTTACATTATTAATTCATAACGGAATTTCATAAAAATTTTATTCATGTAAATTTTAGGCCATTTTTTAAAATTTTATTAATTATGATCATGAAAATTAAAATAATGCAACATATTATTTTGATACAAGTTATACATATGTTTGAATACGACTTTATAGAAATTACGTACTATAAGAGAGATTCCGTGGATTGGCGGGAAGCCTCCAGTTGATGAGCCTTACTGCGGTTACCATGGAGAAAAATGCTATTGTAAGTAAATACCTCCGAATGAAAGAAATATGTACAAAAATTTTATTTACAATCTTAATAGTACTCTTTTCGAATACGTACATATGAAATCTAATAAAAGTAAGTAAAATCTATTAACGAAATTTAGGATTTAGAAGTGACACTGTACTCGGTTAAATCATAGTACAGCCAATATAATACCACGTCCATTATCTTTGTCTCTCACCCATTGGCACATGAATTTTTATATAATATAAGTTATTCATCATCTATATTGACGTATTTATTTTCTATATTCGAATCATTAATGATCTAAACTAATTCTTCCCCTTATATTGGTCTGGATGGAGTTATACGTACAAAAACTAGTATACGCTTCTTTATACTTTAATTATATTACTAAATTACTGTTACAACAGAACTTGAATATAATTATACATATCAGAAATAAATAATTTTCTACAATATAGTATTTGGATAAAAAATTATTTACAATAATTTTATTTACTTAAAAAAAAGTCAGTTATACCTTTTTTTCAATTTATCAGTTTAATAAGTGAAAATATATAGAATATTTTATTCAATTTTGCTTTCTTAACAATTCATAAATTTTTTTTAATTTTTCAAAATGTCATAGTCAACCTTGAACTTTCAAATCAGGTTACATAAAAGAATGATTGAAATTAATTTCAGTTAGAAAACCTCGACGAGAGCGTTTAGCATTTCCTGATAAATTGAACGTAAAAGGAATAGAGGATATTTTAATATGCACCAATTGATAACTTGCATTTCCGATTTATTTTTCGATTCATTACATTTCTATTCGTTTTTACAAGTCAAACATATAACAATCAATTATTTTTTTGAATAGCTAGACTGAAATTATAAAATAGAAATATTATTTGTTATAGTATAATTACTTTTTTACATAGAAAAATATAAGTACTAAGTAACTATATGTACTATTTTTTTAATATAAAAACAATTTATTTGTTAAATCATTAAAATTTATAAAAAAAATTGAAAATAAACGATGAATTTTTTTTTATTATTACTATTGGAAGATGACAATAAATTAAAAATGACTGTTTAAATATTATAATATATAGTGAGTTAATTTTGAAACTATTTCGTTACATACTCTGCTTATATTTAGGATAATTATCTACTTTGTTCCAACTTTCCAATTTTACGTTTATCACGGCTTTCTTTTCTTTCTTCTTTCCAATATATATTTAAATATACTACGGATAAGTATATTCCTAAAATATTTTTAAAATTATGCTTGAAAAATTATTTAAATTTATTTAAATAAGTCAAAAATTTTTAAATTATATCCTCTTTTAAATCATAAATATAATTTCAAAATGTAAATTTCACAATTATATTAATTACAAAACATATTAAAATATATTATATTATAAATATAAATTTAAATTTAATATACTTAAAATTTACATGAAAAAATTAATAGTAATAATTATAATGATTAATAGAAATAATTCTAATATTATATTAAATATATTATTTTATAAATTTCAGATAAATCAAAATAATTTTAATGAATAATTGTATTGTATTTCTAATATGCGACTAAAAATGCTTAAATCTTGATTCATATTATAAAAATATTGTATCATAAAAACTGAAGAATTAAACTTTTTTTAAGGTACTATTGTACATTTAATCCAAAAATATACTTTTTAATATTTTAAAGTTTTTGACTAAAGTTTTTAACTAATTTGAGTATATTTATAAAATATACTATTCGATAAAATAATATAATAATGATGATTTCAGAATTTATGCAAAATATGAAATTTATGAATTTGTTTTATTTTTTCATAGTAATGTAACAATATATTTTTATAAATTTTTAAATACTGTATATTACATGGTCTTATAAGATTCTGATATGATTTACTTAAAAATATAGCAACTTATCTATATATAACTATATATAACTACACTGAAGAAAAATAGGAGAGTTAAGAACCCACATTGCTTATTAAAATTAATTCTTTTTCCTTAATATTGTTATTGTTTATTCCAATAATTCATATATTAGGTTTTTTCGCATTTATTCAATTCTCAGATATGAATCTTTTTATTTTACTCGTTTTTATTATATTTAATCATTACAAATTTATTAGTATTTTAAATATCGCCAATTTCTATTTAAAATTTTTATATTAAAAATTAATTATTAAAGACTGAATTAAGAATTTTATTAGCAATAATTTTGTATGTATTAAATAATTTAAAATCAATGCTTTTCTCTAATTTTTTCAATTTTTATGTATATTATTTTTTATTTAAATTTAAATAATTATTAATGACTCAATTATAAAAAATTATCTTATATCTTTTTTATAATTTTGCTTCTTCGTTATGGAATTCATCATTTTAAATTGTTACTCCTATTACAGTTCAATTATTTCAACAGTTTATTTATTGAATAACTTATTAAGGAAAAATTACTTGTAGAGCTATATTTATTTTATGTTATGAAAATTTTCTTGTTAAAAATATATTTTACAATTTTTTGTAAAACTTTATATAGAAACAAAGAATATAATTATTTTTAATAATTTTTATATTCATACCGTAAATATAAATTGTATATATATCATATACAATATATATTTAGTATAAATATATATTAAATTTTATATTAAAATTTCAAAGAAATTTTAAATTTTAGTATAAATATAAATTGATTAGAAATTGCAGTTAATTCAAGTTTTGAATAAAAAAATAGTTATTATTAAAAAAATTATTATTTTAAAAAGTTTGTAGTTTCCAAAATTTAAATACTTACAATAATAAATTTTAAAATATTTTCATTAAAAATAACTAAAGTTTACTTCGAAGATTGTAAAAGTAATTTTGTAAAAATGAAGCCCATACAGGTGAAATCGTTGGTGGAATCACAGGAGGACTGTTATTGATGTTCATTGCGATATCTCTAATCTTATATAGAAACTGGAAGTACGAACAAGAACTAGATTCTTTACTATGGAAAGTCAATTACAAAGACATCGAGATTAAAGAAACCAAAGATGACTCGGCAATGCCTGGCGAACAACTCTTCAAAAATAATACAAAGGTTTTGATTAATTATATTCGAATAAACGAGCATAATATAATATCTACTTTTAATATTAGAATACTTTATTGGTTTAGTATTAAATATTATTGAATATAAAAATTTAATATAATCTACATATCTATTTGAAAGGAAAATTAAATTATCAAAGATATTAATCGTAATTGATGGAACTAATATATATATATTCATTTAATATTAAAGCATTTAGTCGCATAAAATAATTTGTAGTTATATCACAAGCTTAAGTTTAATAATCAATTAATTTGTAATAAATGTATCTATTATGTATAATTAATCTTAATTATTGAACTTTTTCAATGGTCATTAATTACTCTAATCACTGCCTGTGTTAAATATTCATCCACAATCATATTTAAAAATCTTATAATCATATGTACTATGTTTATGATATTGAACTAGTAAAAAACAAAATTCTTCACATGCTACTACACACTTTTTTAATATTATTCATAAACTTATTGAATCATATTATTATAAAATATTAAATCATTTAAAAATCATTATATTGTTATAATAGTCATTATTGCTAATTTATGATTAATGCATTTTCAAATAAATAAAAGAAAGTTTTATGGAACTTTCTAAATAATATTATATTACAATAATGACTTAACAAAATATACAACCTTATGTACACATTAAAATATATTATATATAATATATTAATTTTTAATATTTTTAATTTCATTTACTAGTGATAACTGTATAATTTTTATTATATTACATAAAACTGTATCTCTTAATGTATTTATTAAAATTTTTTAATTATAAAAAGTTTTTATAATTGCTTACATTTTTAAATTACATGAAAATATTTACCATTATTATTGATTTAAAACCAATAATTTAACTAAATGGCACATTTTTATGTAACTAATAACATCAGTCATCTTAAAACTTAATAAACAATTAATCTTATAAATACTTCTAGTATTTTTATTTATTTTTAATAGTAGATAGAAGTAATAAGATATAATAAAACTATATAAATTCATCTGTACTAAGTTACCGACTTATCTCACAAATTAAAATTTTTTCTAAATTAAAAATCTATTATAATTATCGAATTATTGATATGAAATAATTAAATCAATTTATTTTTAATATGTACTTGATTTATATTTCAATGTAAATTTAAAATACAACTCTTATGTGCATAATGTAATAAAATATTCTAATTAAAAATATCGATAAAATGTTCGTTTCATAAGAAATTTTATTCCATAATTTTAAAAAAGTAAATATTATCCATAATTTTATATTGTAAAATAATAAATTATATTTTTTTGAGCTAAATACATCATTCTCTAAGAATATTATAGATCTTATATTGATCTTGAATTTTAAAATTTATGATAAACATAAATATTGAAATAATAAAAAATATTGAAATCTGTTTTAAAAATGTGAAATATGTGTAAATGACAAAAAATTTCAAACGAAATCTTAGTATGATTATATATTTTATGTATTCTCTATATAATTTTTCACCAAATTAATTTTTTTCTTAACTTATCCATGTACATTTTTTATATAATACTTATAAATATTAATACCAACTAAATAAAATCCGCTTTGATACAATAATGATGTTTTGCAAAAAATTGTTTCAAGAATAAGTTCAACTTTCAATATTAAAATTTAATAAATGTAAAATACATTTGTGTAAGTAAATTTTTTTCATTTATATAATTATTATTATATATATTTATAAATATTGATGTTACAAAAATTATCAATCATCCGTAATACATTGTTTTTATAAAATTTTCTGTCATTTTCATTTATTTATCGAATATCTCTACTGTATTTTTAACAGAAAATAAAATTGTTTTCTTTAAAAACATTATGTAATATAAAGTATTTACAAATTTATTTATTTTAGAATCCGTGTCAACCGCATGTAAGAACTAGTCAAGCATCTCTCAGCTCAAACCCGGATGCTGACTTTCGTTACTCTATGATCTACACCCAAGTAGGAATCTACAAAGGTCGTATTTTTGCTGTGAAAAAAGTGAAAAAAAAATCAATAGAAATCACTCGAGAAATGAAAAAAGAATTAAAAATTGTGAGTAAATGTTTTATTTTTTTTATCGTTTTATTAAATTTTATATGATGAATTCAATGGAACTTACGTAATTGATTTTATATTGCAGATGAGAGATTTAAGACATGATAATTTAAATGCTTTTATTGGAGCTTGCACTGATCCACCTAATATTTGCATTGTAGTTGAATACTGTGCTCGTGGAAGCTTAAAGGTGCACTTTTATTTCACCTGAAAATTTTTTCAATCTTGAGATTTTTTACCAAAGTTATATTTGAAAAAATTTTCTAAGAAATGTTATATTGAAAAAACAAAAACATTTTTTCAAACAATAAATTAATTATATCGAATATATACGTGTATATATACTGGTTAATATAAAAAAAATGTTAATCAAGTAAATTTTAATTTCTAAAAGAATAAGTATTTGTGAAATATTTTATAAAATAGTATAAAATATGAATTGTAAACTTGAATTTCCTCATAAATTAGTACACGTTCAAAACTAATTATCTCGATAAGATATTTGACAATCAACAAAGTAATATAAAATTAAAAAAAGAATATTATTAAAATTTCTTTTTCGTTTTATAGTAATTAATTTAATATAAATTTTAACGAATTATTCACTTAAAATATTTTCTTATTTTGAATTTCCTAAATCTTAAAACCAAGACCTTTAAAAATTAAGAATATGCATTGTTACAGAAGCAAAGGAGCAAATATTCGAATATTTTTAAACAATACTCTAACTTTTGTGAAAAATAAAATTTTTATTAATAAAAAGTAGTAAAAAAATTATATAATAATTGTTATACTGAACGTATAAAAAATGTAATTATTAACAGGATATACTGGAAAACGAAGATATTAAACTTGATAATATGTTCATGGCATCCTTAGTAGGAGATATCGTCAGAGTGAGTAAAGCAACATTTCGATGTAAAGAAATCACACTATACTTTAAACGCATTCTTTGCAAAAGAATTTCCGAACGAATGCTCTTATAGCTCTTATAGAAAAGTGTTCAAAAGCGTAAAAAGTTGTAAATTTGCTGCTCTCTTTAAACTTTGGCCATTGTTTCCACAGGGTATGATTTACCTTCACGAGTCCATCATAAAATTCCACGGATCCCTGAGTACATCGAATTGCCTCGTGGACTCGCGTTGGGTCGTTAAACTGACCGATTTCGGGCTACACGAATTTAAGCGTGACTCCGAGCTCGAGTCCGTCGACGTTATGAAAAAGTATCGCGGTAAGCATGAAAGAACTTTTCATTTCCCTCAACGATTATTAACAAGTCGTGCTCGAGCTTCGAGACATCGTAAATTATGATTGCTTAAGAAAAATGTAAAGCATCGCACATCGCAGGTCTGCTCTACAAGGCACCGGAATTGCTGCGCTCAAGAACGATCGAACCTTCGCCGAGGGACTTCCAGAAAAGCGACGTGTATTCTTTCGGTATCGTGCTCTACGAGTTACAAGGCAGGCACGGCCCTTACGGAATCTCGGAGTTATCCGCTCCCGATATTCTCAAAAAAGTGATAACCGTCGAGGAAGGCGCTCCTTTATTTCGGTATGACTCTTATCGTTACGGAGGAAGTTACAACCACCACTCGGTAAAGTTCAGAGTTGACGCGTTCCGAGCGTGAGCGATATAAAACATTCACAGAATCAACTGTTGTAGACCACCGCTGGATCAGCTCGAAAATTGTTTCGATTTTGTGAGAGATTGCCTTGTGGAATGCTGGGCCGAAAATCCCGAGCTCCGGCCCGATTTCAAAGTTATCAGAGGTAAATTACGGCCGCTTCGAAAAGGCATGTAAGTACAAATTCGAATGCTTTTGATGCAGCTGACGTATCCGAGCGAATGTAGCATTCGTTTCTCAAATTCTTTTCAGGAAACCAAATATTTTCGATAACATGATGGCAATGATGGAAAAATATGCAAATAATTTGGAAGCTTTGGTCGACGAGCGAACGGATCAATTATCGGATGAAAAAAAGAAAACTGGTACACCTGACACAATTTAATTTTATATTAAATATATACAGAGTCATACACATATATACATACTCTTTTTTTATTGTTAACCTTACTTTGAAACTTATATTTGAAATTTATTTATATCTGTAAATATCCAATTTTCTCAATACAAAAATATAAAAACTTTAGATCGATATCGTTTGAAGGTTAAAAAAAATGAAACCCTACGAATCGCTGAGCGCGAAATGGTAATTTTATTATTTTGTAATTCTAAATAATTTAATATTTGCAATTTATGTAAGACTTTGCGTATTCAAATTTAAATGCAATTATATATTTTTAGAAAAATTTGAACTACTGTTCAACTCAAAATCCTTTATACGTAAAATTTTATGAAACGTAATCGATTGATATTAAACGAGTAAAGAACGTATACATAAATTACGAACCACTCAATTTTTAACGATGTAACTTTTTAATTAAAATAAAATAAAGAATCGAGAAAACTTAAAAGTGATTTTTAAAATACATGAAAAAATAAATTTGTATGAAAACTCGTAAAAGTACATAATGATTGTAAAGTTGAAAATAACGATGGATAAATTAAAATTTAGGAGTAAAAACGGATGATTCGTTCCCGGGCTTTTCATCCTCGTTTACCACCGATACTTCTTCATCGGAGAATTGGTAAAACGAGTTCCAACTCGTTACCGAACTCGTGAACTCAAAAGAAAAAAACACGAAAACACGAAAACACGAAAAACACGAAAAACACGAAAAAACACGCGTAATTAAGCTTAATTAAGCTTAATTAAAATGGGAATTGGAATTGAATCGTGACGACTCGTTGGTTTGTAGACGCTCTACTGTACGAGATGTTGCCGCGTTACGTTGCCGAACAGTTGAAGCGCGGTCATAAAGTCGAGGCCGAGAACTTCGACTGTGTGACGATTTACTTCAGCGACATCGTCGGCTTCACGGCCATGTCCGCCGAGAGCACACCCCTCCAGGTACGACCGCCGAGATCCGTCTTTTTATAAGATTAAATAATACGAAACTCACGAAAAGTAGAGGTAGATCACAAATAATACTAAATAGAACATTTAAAACTACGAGCTCGTGCAAACAGTATTTATTTTAATTATTTTTAATTATTTTTAATTATTATGAAATAAATTACTTGCAAAACAAGCTTATTTTAAAAAACTTAACTATAAATAAAAAATTAATTATATCATTTGATGAATAACTTCGCGATTCCATTTTTTAAATATTTAAAAATTTATAATTATAGACAAAAAATTAAAAATTAATCGAAATTTAAAATAAATACATTTATGACATTTGAATATTATTTACATATATATATATATATATATATATTTAATTTTTAGTGGTAATCTTTGTTAAAAATATCTTCCAAGTAAAAAATGCGATGTATATAAATTCAAATATTTTCTAATTTAACCTTTCTGGATTATTTCAACCATTGGATCTTCGTGACAAATTAAATTATATTTCTATGGATCTGGTTCACAGGTGGTTGACTTTCTCAATGATCTCTATACATATTTCGATTCTACGATCGAAAACTACGACGTTTACAAAGTAGAAACAATCGGTGACGCTTACATGGTTGTAAGTAAACTTTATATTTCGATCGCAAATATTCCTTAATCTACTATTTGGACTTGCATAAATGTCGATATAATTTTTATAAATAGGTAAGCGGATTACCTATTCGAAATGGAATTCAGCATGCAGGAGAGATAGCAAGCATGTCGCTGTGTCTTTTAGAAGCTATAAAACAATTTTCAATTCGTCATAGACCTTTGGACAAATTACAACTGCGAATTGGAATTCATTCTGGTATGCTTTTAAAACACTTAGTTCATACACTTGGTAAGAATAAATATAATATGTTAAGATAGATTCTTCGATTTATTTATAAATATAATAACTATTAAATTTTTTATTACTTATTTATTGAAACTTCGATTAAATTGTTTGTAATTTTTTATTTAGGTCCCGTATGCGCGGGTGTAGTTGGTCTAAAAATGCCACGCTATTGTTTATTCGGCGACACGGTTAACACCGCCAGTCGAATGGAATCTACAGGTTTGCGTAAGTTGCTTTTCGAGAAAAGATATTCTACCTTTTCTTATTTAATCAGTAAGCAATCGATTCGTTTATTCATACTCGTGTAAGCATTAGCGAGGTGAGTATTATATAAATTTAGATGAATTATTTAATATTAAAAAAAATATTTTTTTGATAAATGTAAATATTAAGTATTCCGAATTAATTTTATTTTATTTTGCGATTCGTAAATAAAGTTTAACCCTATCGTCGGTTCACTTCGCTACTAATTATCAATGTCTAATTATTAATTAGTCAACGACGTATATTACTAGTATATAATACAACTACATACGACAAAAGTGTACTAAACCTTTAATAATGTAATAAAAAAATATTTTTCAATTTATTGAATAAATCTTTATATCTTACTTTTAAAAAATTGTAAGAAAGCAAAAATTCTATTTTATTGGTTTTTTAATGTTTTATACTATTTTTAAATAATACCAATTTATTTAAATATTAATAAAATAATTATTATAATGTCATTTATGTAAATATAGAAAAGAAAACTTCATGAAATGTTTCTTAAAAACAATCTTATAATCGTAATTTCTAAGTTTAAATAACAAGAGAAAAATAGAATGTATTAAAACGAAGTGTGAAAAGTACAATATAAGAAAAAATTATCTATTATTATATTCAGTAAATATATTAAGTATGATTTTTAATTTTATTAGATATTCATTTATTTGGTTAAACATATAATTATTATATAATTATAATTGTAGGATGGAAATTTTATTTTTATTTCTTACTTTAAAATAATTTTGCGATTAAATTACCGTTAAATCGTCATTATACCATAGAAATTCTTCATACTTTAACGTTTTTTGTTAAATCCTTTCTTCTATTTAATTGAAATTTAATTTAAGTTCCGTTATTATCTTATATATTTAACATTTTCATAAAAATTAACTATTAATTATTCTTCATGCATAAATAATTAATTTTAGTTTATTTTAATGCTACGTAAGTTTTATTTATATTCCCTATTTACTTATGAAATTTGTAATATGTCGATAAATTTAATTTATACATAATATAATAATATAATAATAAAACTGCTCGTAATCGAATTTTCTATGAAAATATATCAAAGTATTCATTAATACCGAACAGTTTTCATAAAAATCTATAATTTCGTAAAAAAATTTCAAGTCTTACAAGTTACGAAACTATCCGATAATATTTTTATAATTCAATTGGTTTTCATTAGTGTGTAAAAAATTTAAATTTTAATTTAGTTCCAAAATTCACAAATTATAATATAAGTTGAAGATGTTAAAATTCTTTGAAAGTTTAATAATAAAGTTTGAAAACTTAGTCGAGTATATTATCGCGAAAAGCCATTGCTCAAATAAATATTAACTCGAATCATTCGATAATTCGTCGATATAAATTCCTAACTAAAGCGAACCGATGCACTTTACGTCGGTCGTAACTGATCGATCGGCGACGATTTAAACGATTCGAACAAATTAAACAAATACCAATTGTTTCGTTGCCCCGAAACGCAGCGCTTCGTATTCACTGCAGCATGGAAACGAAGCTGTTGCTGGATCAGCTGGGAGGATTCAGTCTGGCGGAGCGGGGTCTCGTCCCGATGAAGGGCAAGGGTGAAAGGCTGACCTTCTGGCTCATCGGCGAGGAGCCCGCGATGCGCGAGAAGCGAAACCGAGAGCGCTTGAATCGACGCGCGGGACTTCCAGCCAATCCCGAGGTCGTTCAGTCAAACGACTACCTCGAGTCGATCGCACCCCGGAGCTCGCTGAAAAACAAATCCTTGGCTAGGACGAGGTTTCTCAGGTGCTCCAACGAATCGCCCAAGAGGCTGCGCTTCGCTAGCTCGGACCACCTCGATCAGGCGACCAAAAGCTCAGGAGCAGGGGAGATCGGTGAACTTGAGTCCATCATCGACGGGAGCCCCTGCAACGGACGCGGCCTCTGCTCGTCCGGGAGGTCGTCTTGCATGGAGGGCACGAGGTTGGCAAAGACTTACTATTTTAAACAACCATCAAGAGCGGCGGTTACTTTTCATAGATCTAATATAGAAAAGCAGCGTGTTATAATTAATTTTTTATAATTTATTGCTTAACGTTTCGTTTCGAATTGCACACTCCCTCCTACATTTCTTACATATTTTTTGCTTTAAATTAAATTAACTAAACAAATATTTTTTAGTACGATACTACAAACTTCTTTTAATTTTCCTCGAATCTCTCTCGGTACTCCCCGTTTTCTTATTCAAAGACTTTCAACGTTACATCGACAACTAATATATTTTTGTTTTTGTATAAAAAGATTTTTTAATTTACAGAAATATTAAATTTATGTATGTATTATTAAGTAAACAAGTGTAAATTAATGAAAATACAACTTTGAAAATAATATTAAATTCAGCATGCTTTCAATCATTGTGTCATCTCACTCGTATTAGTCGAAAGACGATTGCAGTATCGAGATATCATATTTAACAACATTAAGACTTTTACCTCGAAAACTAATTTTCGATATTATTAATCTATAAATTATAAAATTTATCATCGATCCGAAAGTCAAAAAAAAACTTTAAAATATTAAAAACTGAAGCAATGTATGTAAAATAACTCATTCTAACTATTGTTATTAAAAAAGCTCGCACCCTTTAAAGAAAAAATAGATAGAACGCGATTCACCCTGTACCGAGTGTTGGTAGGGTAAATCGAAAAGAGCATTTCTAAAAGAGCATAACTCGAACAAAAACGGACGCAGGTCATCAAGCAGTTCTTGTCCTTGCGTGGAGCAAATCGGACAGACGCCGTTGCCTCTTCGTCTACCGACGATTGTCCGACTGAAACTTGCACCCCAGGTGAGTAGTGGGAGCGCTCCGGTGATCGGACCCACGGCCCAAGATGCAACGGAAGTCGAACAGTTCCTGGAGATGGCTAAGGACACGGAACCAAGGGAGGAAGAGGAACAAGAGAAAAGCGACGGAAACTACTCGCGGCTGGAATGGATGAGCTTGCGAGTCGGCGGGAAGCGCCTGATTCAGGGCGCGTGCAGGTCGGCCCCGAGCAGTCCCAGTGGAGGTTCCACTCTCCTAATTAGTCCACGTCGAGCCGTGCAATCCAACGAGGAACTCGAGGAGTGGGACGTCGCGCCTCTCCTATACAACGAGTCGCGCGCACCCAATGCTCAGTACAGCATATAAGATATATAATATACCGAGACTAATTTAAGCTACTTTTCTCGTTTTTAATGTGTATTTCTCCATTTACCAACAATGCGCGTTTAAAAGCTTATAATTTTTCATTAGGAGCAGCGCGAATACCGAATATAGTGTTCTCCCAAATTTTAATTAGTTTTGCCTACTATTTGTAAAATTGTACGATGTTTCACTTTGCTACGTTAATCTTTATATGTTTTGCAACATATTCACGATATTTAGCTGAAATTGAAAATTCAGAAACAGATTATTAGAGATACACGCGCATTATATTGTTTTATTTCTCGAAAAAAATTTTTGAATTTCTATATTTTTATAAAATTTAACTAAATAACTAGTCAAAACTATCGAAAAATACATATTAATAATCACTTGTTACGAAACTTAACTTTAAATTAAAAATTAGATTTTTAAAAATATAAAATAGACTGCTGAGAAAAATGTGTTTGTTAAATTTGTTTAGAGTATAAATATATATGTTATCTAAAGAAACTATAATTTTAATTAAATATATGAATAGAAAAATAGAATTATTCAAAAATTATTAAAGATACTAACGTGTTATCTATAAAATACTAACTATATATATAATTTAAACGATGGTTCAAAATAGCTATTATATATTAAATATATAATAATTGTTGCTTATTTTATAAAAATTATTTCATGAAAATATTTTAGACATAAAATCGCTATCATTTTAAATATAAAAAATTTTATATTTTAAAATACAAAATGTAATTTTTTATTTTATACAATTTTTGTATTTATAATATTGTTGTGAAGTTAATTAAAAATTATCAAAATCTATAACGTCAAATTTAAATTAGAATGAAAATATATACGATTGTATTCCATAATCTTAAATGTATTAAACATAGGAAAAAGCTAGATTAATTATTAAAGAAACAGTATTTCATATTAAATATTATTCAATTATTAAATGTAATCATAATTATTAAATTTTTATTCACATTTTTAAAATATCCTAATAAAAAATATTTCCTTAATATAAATATTAAACATTTATATAAATTTATGTTTTATTAATTTTACGAATATATTAATTACATTTATTTTAGACTCTCAGAGTGAATTTTCTTTACTTTCTAAAATCATAAAAGATTAAACTATTTAGTAATTTATTATAGAATTTAATTAAAACTAGTAACAATTTTCTCGATTTTTTTACATTCCTTCAAATAAATATTTTTTTACGTTGGTAGAAATAAGGAATTAAAAATTGTTTCATCATTCCAATTAGCCACTAATATACAATTTTTAAGTTATTATGTTTGTTGCAATAAAAACAATAAGGATTTGCCATATAATTTTTTCATTATTAAAAATTACCAAATATTATATACTAATTATTTACTTACCATAGTGCATAATAATAATATATTGAAAATAATACATAAAGATATAATCTACTTAAATTCTAGAGAATTTTCATTTGAAAAAATTTTTAAATATTTAATTATAATAATTTTTATTTTACTTTATTATAATCATAATTGTAAGCATAATAACAGCTAAACACTTATGAATAAATTTTAATATGATAATTTAAAAATTTATATTAATTGTTCTTGAAAGTTTAAAACTATTATTGAAATAGAAAATGCTGATTTTTTTAAGGAGAATTATTTTATCTAATTATCATGCTTAATTAATTTGTGTAATATATTAAAAAAATTATGTAATAATTTAGCATATATTTAGATTACATCTATTATACTTTTTTTTAATTGATTTTCATAACTTTCGAACTTTCGTACTACAATACATTTTTATTAAACATTTTATCATATAATAAATTATCAACTAGATATTGTTGATAATTTATTTATCTCGTAACATTGAATATTGTTGAAATTAATTTTATATAATATTAGTAATATTTTAAATTATCTTAATGCCCAAATAATAAGTTTGTAATATTAACTTTATTCTTCGATATCTAATATCAATTTAATACTAGTATAGTAATATATACTTTTTAATATAAATGAATAGAAGAGTTATTAATATTAATTTTAAATTTAATTCTTTACAAATATATTAACATTTATAATTCGAAAATTAAAAGAAAAATTTTATATTAAAAATTGTTTTGCAATAATGCATAAATGAATTGATAAATAAATGAAGGTAATGTAAACAATTAACATTGGTGTTTAAAAATTACTGATGGTATACAATTGATATTCCCGTAATATTCTATACTTACAGATTATAAATTATCATTGATCAATGTAAACTACAAAATAATATTATATGACTTCGAATACAAGCATATATATATTTAGCTTATATGTTTTCATGTTTCTATACTCTAAACAGAAAAAATATGGTTCTAAAAAAATATTTCTTATACTTAAAATAACTCGTGTTTTTCCGCAACGTCAGAACAGAAAAATACGTTTTTTTCTATTCAATTGTTTACGTTATGTATTCGCAGTTTGCGTTTAGAATGTATGGACAATCAAAAAGGCTCGTGCTTTTTGTCAATAGTTTCCATCATGAAATTTGCAAAAGTGCTAATCCCTTAACACTTTATTATTTAAGAAGCCAGGTGTTCGTAATTGATACATGACAATAATAAATATTTACAATACTCATTGAAAATCAATTTGTAAAAAACATATTTCTGAAGGCATATCAGATATTTTTACCTTAAAACGATTTTATAATTTTCAAATTATGTATTAATTATATTTTATGCGTATAAAAAAACTTTCTATCGTCGATTCTCGTGTATATATTCATATATAATATAGTTTTTGCATATACAAATGTTAAGGGATTAAGCAGGCGAGTAATGTGTAAGAAAATCTTAAAAATATCTAGTCAAAGTATCAAAAACAAAATTTTTCTAAAATTTTCTTTATAACACTGACAATATTTAAGATTATTCAAATAAATTAAAACCCTTTTATACGTCTACATCATTATATGATATTGTGAAGTTTATAATATTTCAAAAGCTTTTAATAACGATGGAAATAATATAAATAATCTAAATACTACTAGAATTATACGTTATTCGATACAAAAAATTGTAAAATATATTTAAAATAAAATTTTTTATAATCATATCACTGGTCTATTTACACAGTAAGTATTGTTACATATTTTTAATATACTGATTATCCATATTTCCTTTTAAGTATTATGAGTTGAAAATGTATTTTATATCTATGAGAAAATGAGAAAAGTTTTCTAAAATAATAATTACAATACTAAAAGTAATAAAGCTACAGATTTATTTTTTATTCTTGCGCATTCTCTTTTATTCGTATAGCGGTGTATATCGGGTCACGTATTGCAGGCATAGACAACAAATCGTGAGCTACAATTTTAATCTTAAATACATAGGTACGCGAATTTTCTTTTTTTTTATATTAAAAAAATTATCCTCTATACTTTTTAATATTTGGTATTTCTGTAGAACATTGAAAATATTTATTTTTTAATCTGAAATACAGAATTCTCAATACAAAACTTTATTATGATACTTGGGTTACTGTTATAATATAATGTTTTTTATTCAAACAACTTTGTTGAAAGTTTTAAAATCACATCAATAAAGATAAAATTATCCATAAATATACTAAAATCAGTATTTATTTATTATTTGTTTGACTTTTGGTAAAAAACCAAAATAAATGCATATAGTCTATGGTGACGTCTACGCACATTGTTCAATTTTGAAATTGAACTTATTTTTAAATGAAGCTATTGTTTTTTCTCATTCTATAATTTCCAGGTAGTTAAATTTGAAATAATACTTCGTTATATGAAACGCTAAGTAACTAATTTTACATACATATGGCTGTAAATTTTGTAACTTTTTAAAACATATTTTACATCCATAGCGAAAATTAATAATTCTGCAATATAAACGTGGTGAAAATAATATCTTTTTCAATTAATAAATTCCAAATATTTTTTGTGTTATTAAAACTGTTTTTTCGTGATTGTCGACGTCATACTAATGTACGCTTACATCAGTTTCGTGTGTGATTCATGCGTTGCACGTTTATACACATTCCAAAAACCTCGATGAATGTAAAATAAATAACGTAGTGAAAAGACAAGCACAAACACACTATTAATACGAAAATTCTAATTATCGTATAAATAGGGGGTGTAAATATTAATTCGGGATCGAACTATGCAACGTACAACCTAATTCCCACGCATTGAGATATGTCATACTCACCCCTTTTCCTTACCCCTTTTCCTTTCATATATTCACTCGTGTTTGATCGTGTTTCGAACTAATCCGAACTATTATTCATTCGTTCTGCATATTTACTTGAACAATGTACGATTAAAATCAAGAATTGGTCATTTATTTTATCCTGAAACGATTTATTGTATTATTAAATAATATTATTAAATAACTAAAAACAATACATAATTTTTCATTTATTCTTTTTGTAAATAATTTTAACAATCAATTAAAGCAATGTACTTATAACTTATAACTGAACCTTTAATTTATAATTATATGACATATACGTATTCTGTAATTTTAGACTTCCAATTAATATCATCTCGTTTAATTTAAATATTTAAAAATCTTTGTCTCACGGTCGAACAAGTAAAACATATGACGGACGTGTTCTTTGTCTCTGTGACAGCTTCATTGCACTACGTCTTAGTTGTGCAGGGGTTTACGATATATCCGCGAAAATGGAAATATTTGTCACTCGCACATAAATAAAACCCGTATAGCAAATCACTAAATCTGAAATGATTTTTTTTATATCTTCATAACATGATGCTGTTCAACGCACCAAATTTCCCATTATTTGTGTGTCTTGTATAGTAAAAAGATACGCTTTTTGCGTAAATTATTTATTTCAGAGTTTTTCTAAGCTTACATCGTGAATTCCAACATTCTATCGATATATCATTGAGCTCAATATGAATTTACACTCAAATGTTGCAGAGATTTACATTCTCTTATTATAGTACGTATTTAAATCTGTATATACTAAGTAGTAGAATATCAGCGTAATTCTTATTAATACATCGCCGAAATTGATTTCATCCAAACGATTGGAAATAGAAGTTTTTACCATTCTGACATTTTCGTAACATGATGAAATTCCAAATCCAGATATATGAATATTGATCATTGTAAGTATGCGTTATCTATAAATGGAATTATAAATTATACTTACAATGAAAAAAAAAAATAATTAGCAATAATTTCTTTATAATTATATTAACGTTCTCAACATATATTTTATGAAAAATATATATATATATATTATTTTTTTAATCAATTATAATATATTACAATTAAAATAATACAGTATAATAGTATATAATAATAGTATATATTTCATTATACATATATCGTTAAAAATTATAGTCAATGGTTATAAAATAAAAATTTATGAATAATTTATATTTTCACACCGTTATATGAATGTATTTTTTTTCATCCTATAAAATGATTTAATATTTAGCTATGTATAAAAAAAAATATCTTCAAATAACAATTTTTTTTCAAAGAAATTGTAAAATAATAAATTTCATATTTAAAACGAAATAACTATATAAGGAAGAGTTAACGAATTTTTATAAAAAATAATATTATAAAATTATATAGATAAGAATAGTAAATAAAAAGTTTCTATAAATTTTTAATATTCTTATCATTAACTAACCACTATCATTAATAATTATTTGTTCGATAATAGAATTTCAGCTCTCGTATGAAAGAATTATTACCATTTAAGAAAATAACCGACTTAAATTTTTTTACTTGTAACGATACATTATCTTAATATAAGTATAAATGTAAAATAATATTTATCAACAAATGTATAATTTCACTAACGAGCCTAGCATTAGTCCTTTCTCTCATTTAGTTACACGTGATTATAACAGACTTCTCGGCTTTGTTCACGGCGAAAGATGATAATGAAACGCGGTAATGATTGAATCCTTCGTTTGCGTACATTGTTGAGGCGACCGATTGTATACTGCACAATACTGTCACGATTACCAATCCATCTACCAATCGACTAAGCTCTTCGTAGCCTTAAGGCGTTACATCCTGTAACGATATTCCCAGTACTCGTGCGAGTACCGATTTTTGGAGCTAATATGTAGCCTCTCCGTATATTACTTGATTTTTGCACGTTATCCATCTTCTGTTTTACAATCAATTTTTCACTTTCTTGCGAAATAATCCATTGTTTACAAATTTTAACAATATAAAAATAAAAATGGAAAACGAAATTTTTAAGATAACTATTTTATAAACCTACAATGTATTTGAAAAATTATTAACGTACATTTGGCTTATATAGGTAAAGGAAAACATCTATATTTACACAATTACCAAAGATACATTTTATATTGCAAGATGTCGAAGCCTAGAATTAATTAAATTTGAAGTATTATTTATAAACAACAAAAACTATCGTATAAAAATTTTAAATCTCAACATCTTATTGTTTATTATCGTTAATCAATCGTAAATCAAATGTAATGTAGAAATATTTATATCAAAATAATAACTAATATTTAACAAAGTTAACCCATTATTTCTAAATATTATAAAATATCAAAGCTGATTACATTATAAAATTATTTAATCATAACGATCTTATTCATATTGGAAAATCGGCTATGTACGATGAATTATAATGTAAAATGAATTTTACGATATAAGTGTATATTTCTCAACCAAAGTTTCGTAATTGTTCAATGTGCATTATAAATAATGAAAATATCAAATAATATTTATTCTATAATAATAAATAATACTTATTCTCATAGATTAAATGAAAGACAATTCTTTATCTAATGCTTTCTCTCTCTCTCTCTCTCTCTCTCTCTCTTTCAGTAATATTCGAATTACGATTAGTAAATTAATATCTTTATTTTAACGCATTAATTTAATCAATTTAATCCAGATAGATCGATAAATTTTAATAATAATACATACAGATACTTTTTCCCGATAATTTGCTTGTAAATAAGTTAAATTTAACGTTAAAAACAATTCGCTGGATACATTGGTCGTAAAAAAAAAGTATAAGAAAAACCGAAATACGTAACGAACGAGTAAATCGACTAAAACTTTAAATAAGCAAACCCTTAAGAAAAACGATTAAGAAACGTTTGAGAAAAGTTTACGTTTAAAACGCAATCGAATTAACTTTTCATATAAACGAATAGCCTAATAGCTATTATGGGGAGTGTCCTCAATTATTCGTTTCTCAGAGCAAAACGAAAAATAATAAAAGGACAGTTGTTGAGGAGATGCGCTTAAAAAGGGCCCAAGCACACATCAATCGGAGCACAGTGGTACAAGAGTTGAGTGGGAACGTGCACTGTCGTACACCTACACACCCATATGGAAAAGTGTCGTTGCAGCGGGTGAAGTGTGCGCGTGTGCGCGTGTACGCGGGTACAAACAGCGGCTCATTGCCTCTAATGCGGCCGAAAGACAACATAATACACATCTCGCTGGCTCGTCGAGCTTCCGGCTAGGGCTCGCGATGGTTGTTCAATCGCATGCCTCTCTTTCTCTCTCTCTCTCTCTCTCTCTCTCTCTCTCTCTTACTCTCTCTTACTCTCGCGTGCGCTCTCACCCCATAGAAAACGTTCGCATACGTGTGCCTTCGACGCGACCGTGCCATCTTATTTATCGGTGAAGTGGTTGTCGGACAACTTAGCGCGCCGCCATCATCCAATCTACTGGGCCCGTCGCGACGAGGGGCGGGGAGAAGGAGGGGACGAGCAACAATTTAAGCATCCCGATTCCATGTGGCGAGATCGTTTAATATTTGACGTCAGGCTCGATTATCGTATAAAATGAGACGGCAGCCTCTCGCGTAACGACGCCTGTGATTGTTTGTAGCTAGCTATATTGCGGAGGCGAGAGCGGCGCCGAACGTTTTACGACCACGGCCTGATACCGATACCAAGAGGGTAGGAAGACGAGAAGGAAGTGCAACCGCGAACGACCAAGGACTTCCCCGATATTCCAACCTTTCGATACGTTCCAACGCTCAAAACGGTAACTCGAGTTTCGCTCGTATCTTTTCTCGTATCTTTTCCTCGACGAATATCCTCTCTTTGTTCGTCCCTTCGAACTGTCCTCGTACACCAAAACTTTATTCGTACTTGGATATTTCGCTTTTCCAATAGGGCACATGTTTTCTCGTTACAATAATATCATTACAATAGGTGTTATTCCTAATAATATTTTAATTACCTTTTGATGATTCGACAAAGAAAATCACGGGCCGATCATTTTTTCGATTATCGCTTCTAATTTTATATCATATACGTTTTCTAAATTTATACAAGTCAGAATTTTTTAAAAATAGTGTTTGGAAAAGTGGCTGTAAATTTATAAGATAGTTATAATATCGGTAATAGCACTTTTGTAATAAAACGATATAATAAAACTAAGTTCAACATACTGGTATTCCATTCCCACGTATTAACTCTGTCGTAAAATGTCGTTTACAATCAACTATACTGGCAGTTCTAATAATAGTATCGGTTTATGTATAATTTATATATCATTTGAAGTTCTTAATATATTACATTCCATTCAAATTAAAATATTTGTTAATATTTTATTTATATTTAACTAAATAAAATTTTCTTTCAATATTTAACGAAAGAATTTGAAGATTATGTTTGATATATTAAATTACTCGATTCCATTGTTTTCGTTTAACCTTTAACCAATATTTGAGTTCACAATATTCAGTTTTTTGCAACTATTTATTCTTTCTATATTTTTTTTTGTTTCTTATACGCACGTATATATCATGCATTAAAAACTTATCCAGTTCAAATATTAGTTTCTTATATTTCTGATTTTTTATAAAGTCCTAAATTTTGGTTATAAATTTTTAATATAATTTTTTAATCGGTCATGAATTTTATTGCTATTTTTATCCTCTTTGATTGTTACGTTCAATTTTAAAATAATATTTTTATTTTCTTCTAAATCAATTTTCATTAATATTAGTAAAAATTATTCAAATTACCCTTTTTAAATTTTTTTATTTTCAAATTAATAAATTGAACTTTTTGATTTTTTTTAAATTTTAAAGTTATACGTTCAAGTTTAATGTGATTTAATAATTATGCTATAACTTTTCTATTCTCAAAATAAAAGCAATTTAAAACGTTTAAAAACATAAAATTATTATTATATAAATAGCAATAATATTTTTTAACTTATTAAACTCAAATAATACTTATATAATAAATTTAAAATAGAATTAATTTTATAAACAATTTATAAACTTTTATTATGAAAAGGTTTAGAAGATTTTGTGTTTTAAAAATAAGAAATTCATTCCATATTTTGCGCTTTCAACTTTTGATGATCAATATTTTATTTGTAACTATAAACCTTGGAAATTATTTTTAAATAAAGAAAAAAAATAATACATAACATATTTTATGTTAATATAAAAAAAGTATAAATTGTGCTTAAATATAAATGAATTATCTATTGTATTAGAATTTTGCCTATGAATAGTAAAAAATTGATATAATAACTTCGTTGTAATTAATGACCCAAAAAATTAATCTCACATATCTATATTTTAATTCTAATAAAAAATTAAATACAAATACATTTTTAAATAAACAAAAATTAAAACTATTTATGAGGGTAACTTATTTTTTAAGTTACTGATTTGTACCAATGTCATTTTATAAATTATATTCATAATTTTATTTAAACTTATATGACATTCTTAAATATATATCTATAAATAGGGTATTTATGATAAGTTTCCTAAACTGAGCTATTACTAAATTTTATTGAAAATAATGTAATTAATTTTAAATTTATTATAGAAAAAAGTTTTCTGAAATTAATAACTTCTATTATTTAATTTACTATTAAAAGTAACTTGCAAAAATTAAATTAGGATGCATGAATATAACAAATATTTCAAATTGTATATATATTACATTCAAATTTATTTTAAAATTTAAAAAGATTTTATAAATAAATTATTAACAGAAAAATTGTTTATGAATTGAAATTATATAATCAATAAGTTTAATATTTAATATAGAAAATTTAATTAAAAACGACTTTAAAATTGTTTAATAAATTAATTCTTTTTTTTTAAATTATTTGTATAAAAATAAAGAAATAACGTCATTTTATTACGCGTATTAAATGTAATAAAAAGGTGCAAAATAAATTAAATGATAAATTACATCAATTTAAATTACACCGATAGAAAATAATAATATAATAGGTATCTTCAAAAAACAATTCAAATGATATAAGAAATCGTAATAATTTTATCAATGAACTCGCATGCGAGACTTTTGTTAATATATCTATCAGCATCTATGACAACATACAAATAATTATATAAATACTTGATAAAATTAATTGAAATAAAAATGTATCAATAAAATATACTTGTAATCAAGATTTGTGATATAATCCACAATATATATTAACAATAATTGAATATCAAACAGGTATAAACCTCAATATTGTAAAAATCAGTTACTGAATAAAATGATGAACAAAAAACAATAACTAGGCTGCACTCGTAATTTATAACATGGGAAAAATGTAATTTTAATACGAAAAAAGTTATAATCATAAAGAGTATCATATTTTATTATCTAAAAATACTTTCTTACACCGAGAAGTTTTTAAAAAATAATTTAATAAAATTAAAAATCTTAAAATGTAAGTATTAAACCTCGTTTAGTTAGGATTTCTAATTTTAATCTTTTTCAAAAGATCTTTTGAACTGATAATAATGATAAATATGAAAAAAATGTGATTTTGAAAAAAATATATTAAATATTTAAGACGTTATTCTAAAAATAAATATTGAGCAGTGTATAAATAAATATTAAGTATAGTTTAAATATTAAAGAAATAAGAACAACGAAAATAAAATATCCTATATATTAAAATCAAATTGTAATCAATTATATTATCTAAAATATTAAAACCTGTATGGTTATATAAAACACTGATATGATAATAAATGTATATAAAATATTACAATAAAGTATTCAAAGTTAACAATTAAAAAAACATGTATATTTAAAGAAGTATCTAATAGACAATGAAATTCTGTAGGAATAAAATCTTGTACAGGTTTTTCTTGGCCAGACATATTTTGTAATCTTAGAAGAAGTCACATATACCATGAATTAAATTATAAATCATGTATTTAATTTTAATGCACAATAACATCTTGTGAATGCGGACAGCTATGCGCATACCTGAAATGATTTCTCAAATATACGCAACTATGGAATTTCACTAAAGACCAGACAAAAGATTTATAATGCGAGTATCTATGTATACACTATTACTCAATTTATTTAAATATAACTAAAAAGAGTAGTACAGCAACCGATAAGTATCTTCTAGTCTATACTTCCTAATTGTATGATCTTATACTTTATAAAAAAGAAAGAAATATAATAATTAAATATGTATATCTAAATGATTCATAAAAGTGATATCTTGATATAAATTAATAATAATATAAACTGAAATTCTTATTAATAATTATCTTTCGATATTATTTATACAATATTTAAAAAATGAATTGACATGTTAGTTTTTAAAGTTTATCACAGATAGTTCACCTATTAATTACAAATTTTATAAGTAATTGTTGGAATTTATTTGTTTTCTTTATTTTTTTATTTAAATACTTATAGTATGTGATATACGTGACCTATGAAAGAAGTGAATATACAGGTAATAAATATTTATCCTACGTAAATCCTATAAAGGTATGCGTGTCAACCATAATTGGCCTACTAAACACATTAAAGTATTATATACCAAAAGAAATACATACGTAATCCATAAGAAACATACGAAATATATACTGAATACCCTATCCATTCTCTGATGGTTAGCTTTCGTATAAGTTTTTTGATATATTTAACGTTCGTTTACATTACAAGATTACATTTGCAATCTCTTGTAAAAATAGATATATATTTCGAATATAATATTTCAAGAATAATAAAATAATTCAAAACATATTAAATATAATGTATTTTTTGTATAAACATTTTTCTGGATGAACTCAAGAATTATTGTAATCCTGGAAATACTATAGGAATCTAAAGATAATAGTAAAGAATCTTTCTAAGGTAAAAGCAGTTCTTTCATACTTGATGAAATATAAAGTTTAATAATAATATTAAATAATTATTAAAAATAATTTAATTTTTTAGAAACGTTATACATTTATTTAAAAAATCATCAAATATGCAAAACTATACGCCATGTACGTATTCTATGTCATATTAAAAGTATTAATGTTACTTATTGCTTGTGTGGAAAAGACAATATTATGTTAATTTTAAAATAGAGACGAATTACTTAAGATTTATCATTGAAAATATTTAAAAATAAAGTTTAACTATCTTTTTCTAAATATGAACTTTTAAACAGTAGTATTTCTTGCGATAAATTAAAATCACATTTGCAATCTCAGTATTCTAGCCTCACGTATTTCTTGCATAGTATGTCAATAATACTTCGTATTGTCCCTAACAAGATATAAACATTCATTTTATGAAGATTCTTGTAATAGGTTCAATGCGTGCATATTAACATTCCAAATGTCCTACATGCAGCAATTAATATCTTCCACGACAATTCAATTCCTATATAACTGCCATACTATCTATAAATATGACCGGTGTGAAGCAATTAGCTATTATAAATATACTTTTTTTGATATGTAAATAATATTGCCTTACGACAGCTTAAAATTTGTATATTCTACAAAATATTATATTCGTTTTTAATAATAATTAATTTAAAGTTTATTTATTAAAAAATTAAAAAAAAAACGTAGAAAAAAAATAATAATTCTATATTAACTATTAGTTTTTAAAATAATTAGATTAATGCGTGTAAAAACTTTGAAGAAATTTATATATTAAAAAATTGATACACTAATAATATAAGTTAGCAATACATTAATATTATATAAATTAAAATATAACCGAATTAAAAAATCTTATTGATGTATTTAAAAAAAATAGTTCGATAATTAAATATTTAATTTCTATCATAAAATATTAAACGTTTCAAAGATGATAAAAACTCATAAATCTATTTAATAATAAAATTTAATAATTTTTTTTAATTTAAATAATTTAAAATCTAAACATTGGATCTTATTTTTCTTGCACTGTATCGGTTCTTTAACAAATATAAAATTACTACTTTCAGCAAATATGAAAATGGTTTTAAAAATCAGTATTCAAATATCGTTGTGCATAAACCGAAAAGAACATTGGTAATTGGTAAATACTTATGGCTACAGGCAATTTCCAGCCCCCTTAGAAATTATTGAAGGGAGTAGTATACGAAGGATCTGGGCAATGCCTATAGGTAACTATTTTAAAAATAAGAGAGATGCATTTAGATCGAGTAATTTGGAGAATAATCTGTTGGAAAAGTTGAGGTGGTCATGGATCTGAGTAATAGGGGTCATTTCTCAAGTTACCAAGATGTTCCAAGATTGATTAAATACGATTTTGTTAGTTCAATATTTTTAGAAAAGGGCAAATTAACAGAAAATAGTATAAGATATGCTTAAAGAAGTGCTATTTACAATAAGTATATTCAAACTGTTGACAAAAAAAAATGTTAAGGAGATCATCAAGCAGTAATCTACTCTAATATTTCTTACAATTTTAATAAAACAATAATTTCGTTATCAATTTAATAATTATAAAATATTTCAAATAAGTTAGCAAAACATTTTATAATTAATAACTTTAAAATATGTCAAAACATGATTTAAAAATAGTAAAAATAGTTAAAAATTGGTATTTATTCCTTTTATTTAGTCTGATCAAGAAATATTAAAGACTAAATTATATTCACTAAAAATATAAAAACTAATTAGTGGAAATTTCGATATTATGTTAAGATAAATAAATAATAAGATTAGTAAGAATTAAAAATAAAACTTTATAAAGTTAATAAATTCAAATATTATGATAATAATCAATCAAATATGGTGTCCGGTTAAAATAAAAATTTGAATTAATATAAATAGTTTAATAATTGTATTAATTGCTCAATATTGCTTAATATTGATTAATATTTAATAAATATTTTTATATCTTCTAAAAAAATAATTTCTACATTTTTCATAAAATAAATTGAATAAAAACTCTTTAAATACTGTTTTTTTTATTTATAATGTTTGTATTATAAGTGATTAATAAACTTTCTAATCTGTGAACTATACCAAGTATGTATGTAACTTCTTTTGTTTTCTAAAGATTAAAAGATTACAAAAACTTGTGCATGCAATTTCTTCGATCAAAGTAAATTATGACTACTTATTTATGAGTTTCACAGAGGTAATAAAACTTTATGGTTAAATATAAATATGCTTAGTAACAAAATATATTCTACGAATTATAGCCAAACAGCGACAAAGTGAAATATGTAAACTAATAAATATATATTTTTAATTAAATATGAATATGATAAATCGAATAGTATTGATATTCTTGTATAATGACAAAATATATTTTACATTATTTATTATATTATAATATTAAAAAATATTATCAATACGAAAATTTATTTTTTAAAAATAATACTTAAAATATAAATATAAATTATGAAATTTAATTATAATAAATATTAATTTATATATTAAATAGAAAATTATTTTTGCGACATTATATAATTAATTAAAAAATAATATAATTTATAAATAAACGTATAAAAATATTATATCACGTGATATAAAATTCATAACTTAAACAAAAACTATTTTGAATTTAACACCAACTATAGAATAATTTTATTGATTTTATAGTATCAATATTTTAAAAAATAACTGTATTTATTGGGAAATAAATACAGTATCAGTTCTTTTTTGTACGTAAGTATCGTAGAGTAAATAGAATTGCTTTATTCGCTAGTATAATATATCAATATATATAGTTTTTTAAATAAAGAATTTTACAAACATAAATTTTATATGAAATAATAACATTTGATTTATACTATATTCTATTCGGATTAAAAATACCAATATTGTTGTGAATTCGAAAAATAACAAGTATTATGCATTATAAAAAATTTTGTCCGTTTTCGAAATATTATTTTTGTTTAATAAATAAAAATGTTCTTTAAAAAGATTTTTCAAAGAAAAATTTTTAATGTTTATAAGATTATATAAAAATGAAATATTAAAAAGCAAAGTTTTACTAATAAAAATGGTTATCTTTAAACAGTTTGCAAGTTTACCAAAAAATAATTTTGCTAACTGATTTAAGAATTAATTAATATTAAAATTTTGTGTTAAACGTATTTAAGTAAATCTTAAATTAATATTTCATATATGTATGGATCTTATTTTGCAAAATTATAGAATTGCAAATATTCGTTTTCAAAATACATTTATTATAATTTTAAATAAAATTAAGTATTATTAATTAATTCTATTATGAATTACAAGTTTAATTGTTAAAAATAACAAATTCATAAATTTTTAATACCCAGAGATAAATGTATATAAATTTATAATTAGAAATCAGTTTGGACGTGTTGGTATATTATTAGGGTAATACAAAACGTGATTTTTAAATTCCATATTTGTTGAATAAAAAAATTTTTAGAAATTTTAAAAATATTTGTATTACAGAAAGTCTTTTTTACAAATACAAAAATAATACTTTTGTACTCACTCCATAACGTATATTTTTAAATGTTTTAACTTCTAAATAAATACGATCTACTAATACAGAGTACGTTAATAATTTATCCTTGGTTTCTTAGACCTGTACGTTAAAAAATATATAAAAAAAAATATACAACATTCTATAAAGATGTATTACATAGAACTTAACTTGCCTTACGTAATTACGAATCCATCACATTAAAATATATTAATTACTACTTTTTAGATTTATTTAAAATAATATTATTAAAGATATTTTACACAATTTTTGATTATATACTTAGTTTATATATTGAATATTTATATAGATATATATTAAAATTACGACATAAATTTATAATTATATTTCTAATTATCACGACCAGTAATAAACGTTACATTATTAAATGGAATTAACTCTAATAGATTTTATAATTCAATAGCTATAAATAGACAAGTTATAATTTCTTTCAAAAGATAAAAAATTTTTAAAACTTATAATTAAAAATGTACAACAGTAAATTACTAAAGATTTTATTACATGTTATTTTTCATTTAGCAAATTAAAATATAAAAAATATACAAAGACATTATAATTATATTGTATTTTACTTTAAAAGATACAATACCAAATGTAAAGTGATCGGTATATTTTTAATTAAACGAAATTGTAAACTTTTTAGCTTCTCATTCCTTTTAAGTAATACAGAAGAAAAAAATATCTAAATAAATTTTTAATTTTTATATTACATTATTGAAATCATTTTATTTTGAAAATTTTCAATGTCTGCATAACTCAAGTTAAAAAATAGTTATTTTATTATTTTAAAGCACTTGGTAATAATAAAAAAATAAAATTATTTCTACACTAAATTATACATTTCTTCATTTGCTTACCTTAAAAGTAAACGTTTATTTACAATCGAATTGAAAAATATAAAAAAAAAATTATCAATTACAAAAAAATAATTTTTATTATTCTTTCATACAGAAAAATAAATTTCGATCAAACGTCGTTAAAAAATTTTTTCTTCTTTTTAATTAGAAGCAGTTTGGTATATTTTGTGCGGCTTAATTTAATATCAAAGAATGTAAATTTAAATTGTTTCTCAATTAAAGAAATATTTTTTTATTCGTGTCGACTACTACAACACTACTCCTGTTCCAGTTTACTATTTACTATAAAACTTATTTTATTGGAAACTGCTTTACTCTTTTGTCTTTAATACCATTTGAAATATCACAAATGTATTAAAATTCTAATTTAAAGTTAACTTCTTATATCTATAATTAAAGAAGAGTAACAATAAACTAAGTTGCTTATGCGATTAATGGTTATCCGATAAATGGTAATAAAATGAATCTTTGGTATTTTTGTCATTTAAAAAAAGAGCCTTAGAACAGAAAATTAGTTTACGGTTGTTCAAAAAGATTCAAACCGAATAATGTTGTTCACGCTTTCCTCGAAAGACTCGAAATTCTCGACGGTCAATGTCTACACTCGAAAAATTCAAAGGGAATTTCCTTGATTCTGTACACATAGAACTGCTTATTTATGCAAGTATAAAAATGGTAGAAGAAAAGAGCGGTTCTACCCATTATACTCGTTTAAATGTATATTCCAGTCCGCACTCGCACGACTCGAACTCATTCGCGCTAATTTTCACTTATTTTTATTAATTCCTCGCTACTGCCATCAAGAGCTGGCATAATCAGCAAATAGCAATACAGTGATATTTAGTAAGATCGCGCAGTGTACGAATATAAATTACTAGAGCGCGTGGCTCGGTGCGTTTATACGAAGACGAAAGGCACTCGGCTATAAATAGCCACGACTGCAGCCCACACACTTAAGGAAAAACACCTGTTTGAGAGGTGCGCGCGCATCCAGTCTGATAGGTATACATCCGCGCCTTATTAACGACCAAGAGTGGAGTCGTTGCGAGTCGTTGCGAGTCGTTGCGAGTCGTTGCGAGTCGTTTCGAGTCGACTGCAACTTATTTATACATAGTACGATGCGCAAACTGAACGGCGATTCAATTACGTGCTGGACTCACAACCTCGAATCTCGGACCTCGAAATACTTGGGTCGGAACGAAAGCACGAGGGTTCGTCCCAATAACGACACACGTCCCAAGGTCCCTTTTCCCTGACGCGCCTCCAAACTCGCTGTTCGTTTCGGCTAGGAGCCCTGATTATTGCTTTTATAATGATTAGCGAATTTAGGATTGCATACAAATTGGTCGCGACAAACGCTCGACTTTGATCGGCTTTCCCGTGATGCTAACAGTCCAAACTCATGATACAACTTACCTCCCAATTTTAGATTAAATCGTCGTATGTGGACGAAATATGAATGTCGTGGAGTTAGTAAGCAACACGAGTAGTCGTGAATAGCAATAGTGTTTACATTTTACTTTATGGTACCTTTTATTTTACTCATCATTCCATACGTTTAATTCGAAGCTCAAAATCATAGGTTATTTTTATACGCAAATGTATGGATTGATTGAAAAAATATGTTGGTAAATGTTTTCGGTCTAGCGGTAACTCATATATTTAACAAAGATATTAAAATTGCACTGTCAGAAACAAATCGTATAATTATACAACACTAAAATAAAACGAACCAAATTGAATATTTATAAAAGGAATAAGGTAAAATGCTTGAAAACGCATTGTAATAAATAATGATACGATAAAATTCGTTGATGCGAAATCATTTGTAAATATATTATTTAATATTACCATTTTTGAAAAATATAACTCATACATCTTAATTTACAGTTAACGATCTTACTGGATTACCTTACGATATTTGAAAAAATTGCATTCAATAAATGGTAATATATATGTATACCAAACAGGTTCGAGCTCGACAATTTTCGTCATTAAATAAGTTGCTTTTAACGATTGTCGGCGCATTTTTAACTAAAACAACGTAATCATCAGCCATTTTTATATAATTTTATTTCTTTTTTATATACAAATTTTCTACAATATATTATTTTTATTAAATTTTGACACTCCTAAAAAACAATTTAAAAAATCGTGGATCAACTAAATAAAATTTATTTAAAACATATATTTTTCTGCAACGAGTAAAATAAATGTTTAATAAGTTTTCAATTTTATTTTGAAATCATATTGCTTTATGTTTAAATTTAACGTCGGAGTACTAAAAGTTGAACAAAAATATTGCAATGTAACTATGATAATATATTTAGAGGAAAACGCATCGCATGTTTTTCGCTTTTAAACACGCAACGCTATTTGCGTGATAATTAACGAAGCAAAACACTTTTACTTTCGGCTTCAAATGTACGACTGCTATTTATAGAATAACAAGCATATGTGTTGAGATGAACTCTCTGTTTTTATTGTCGTTGAACGCGCAAATGGCAAAGATAGGCTTAAATTCACTGCTTTTGACATCGTGCTACATGATTATAAATAACATTATACATATATCAAAATATCTATTTTACGAGACAAAAGCTTAATTATGATACTCATTTACCTATTACATATTTTATATAATACGTAGTTTTATTCAATCGTAAACCTATTATTTAATATTTAATAACGATAGTAATACGTTAACTTTTCCGAAAGACGGTAATATATTCGAAATGTGTTACAACATTTTTCATTTTCTACTATTGTTCCAATTTTGTAAGGTTGAACGACGTGTGCTTTGATTTATGTAAAAACGAAATTATAATATATTTTTAGTGTATATTCTTATCTATTGTTTAATAAACTTCAAATAAATATACCAATTAAATTAAAATAGATTGATATCTTCATTCTTAAAATGAGAATTCTTGATCAGAAACTGTATAATATAATAAAACACTAAACCACTAAATTTTATTTTATCTGAGATTATCAAATATTATATTTGTAACGAAATATTTTACTTGAACTAAACTGTTTCAATTTTTTAAAAGTTATTAATTCATTGATAAACTTTCGGATAAATAACAATTTAACATACATCGTGGTAATTATAACGTATATATTTTTCCATTGTAGCTATTATACTTATTTACTGCAGTAGATTTGTTTATGAATCTTTGAATTTAAATCATAGTTTTATTTATTTATATCAGTACTGGCAATAAAACATTTTTAAGAAATTACTGGATAATATAAAAACTAAATTTATCGACTGATTTTTCCGATTATTTATTTTTAATTGAATATATATATTTAGTAAATGTTTCTTTAGAATTAAAGTTTTGATTAGCTAGTACACCTGAAAAGGTATCAAATGATTAACAATTACATGCTACATACTATATTCAATAAAGTATATTTTATATATTATGAATTATTTTTAAACTATTTCCAAAAAGATTAACTATCGCGAACAAGAAAGTTTTAAAATATTCTAAGACTTTGTAAGTTTATTTAATAATCTGTGCATAACGATTAAAATTAAAATATATATCATGTTAAAAAATCAGTTAACCGATTAAATAGAAAATATTATGTAAATTGCGAAAAAATAAAAGTTGTTATTAGTTTTTCTAACCTCTTAGCTTTTATCTCCTTACAACACTGATGTAGAACACTACTCTTACCACTAACGTAATGCAATAATTATGCTTAGAGTATTTCAACCATTCAAGCAACGTTTTCAAAACGTTATTAATGTTACTTTTATATTCTATACTCGTTTAACATTATTCAAACGTCTTATTTCAAAGTTCAAGTGAATGTGTTTTACATGCTTACATCTATATGATAATTACAAGATTTAAAAGAGCTATATCATTTTCTTTCGAAGTATTATTTCTTTTAACATTAAAATATAACAACGATGAATTTTAATATAATATTATTAACACTACATTTCTATATTCGAGTAATTATTTTTAAAATACTACGCGAATTAAATAGATAAGTTTATTTTTAAACAAATTAAATATTTAAAAATTAGAAACATAATTTAAAATAAGTTATGTACAAAAAACTAGTGATTTAAAGTAGTTAATTAAAAAATTTGAATAATTTTTAATTAAATCAATTTAATAAAACGAATTTATCGTTGAACATTACGATTTAAACATGATCTGTAGTGATATAATGATTGCATTATTAAAAAATCTGATTGTCAAATGTTTTATGTATATATAACACATTTATATATGTATATATGGATATACGTATATAAACATACATACATATATATTTGTTATCACTTGTATCATTTTCTGTTATCAAAAGGTTAAATATTCAAAAAAACTAGAGATAACAATTTGCTATTTTGAGATACGAAGTTAACTACATTCTTTTCAAATATTCATTTTAATATTTTATAAAATTATTCAAAGCTGGCTCTTAGATAAATATATTTTCCAAAGAGTTATTAGTCCTAGAGTTGAAAAAATACAACTTTATATATGTTTAATTAATCTATGTATTTTGCTTGTAATGAAAACTCGTGTGAGAGTACAGAAAAGAATGTAAAGTTAGTTAAAGCGTGCTAATTAAAGATTTTCTTATCAATGGCAAACCTGATAGGAGGCGTCACACTGAACATACAGTTGAACCTTTATCGGTAAACAACTTTCTATGCAGTGTGTCATCATGTATTAATAGCCATCGTTATTTTTTCGTATTTCAATTTTTATTGTTCCATTCAATCGATTAGACATATATTTTTTATATCACAAGAAATGCGAAAATTTTAATTTTTCTGCGGTAACATTTACTATCTATAAAAAAAGTGTGTGCGTGCGTGCTGCGTGCGTGCGTGCGTGCGTGCGTGCGTGCGTGCGTGCGTGCGTATGTATTCGCCTGCGCTTGTGTGGATGCATAAAATAAGGAAAGTAACATTTGCATTCACAATTTAAATTTTACTTCCATACAACAGCATAAAAATAGCGGATTATGTAATAAATGCCGGTTACTTTATTTTAACGTTTATATGACTAACTAATTTTCTGATACTACAAAATTGACTGTCATCTAAAATATCTTATGAATAAAATACTATAAAATAAATTTTATTATTTAATCTATTTCTTTGGTCTTTCATAGATATTTTTTTTTATTTAAGAATAATTACAAAAACTTTCAAAGAAAGTAATTTAAAAACATTTTTTTAAATAAATTTTAAACTAAAGATATAGATATAAAACTTTTATAAATTAATCGATTTAAATATCTTCAGCCTATAAACGTTTTATAAAAAATAAAAAGTATGTAACAATTCAAATAATAAAATATTAAATTTGTTTGATTATATTAAATATTAATAAATAATATAAAAGCCTAGAAAATTTAAAGGGTAATTCTTAAAATAAACATGAATAAAATAAAATCATTAAAAATAGAATGCATATCTTATTAACAAGATTTAAAAGTGTTTTATCATATATGATAATTATAAAGCTTACTAACAATCACCAAATTGAATTAAATAATTTAATGTCATTTTTTATTTCCTCTTACTAAATATACATTTAAAACGTTTCAATTTATCTACGTATTAAAGAGGACGATGATACTGATACATAATAAAAATTTCGAAACAGAATGAAAGGCGGCATTATGTTCAGGTACAAAAAAATTTGCAACGTCTTAGTTCTAAATCAAAAGAAAAGTATCACTGATATTTTCTTCATTTTACATGTCTTAATATAATCTCAGTAATTTTTCATTTTAATATAAAATATGGCTCAAACGAAGTACTAATACAAATACTTAAATATCGTTATTAAATATTTTTAAGCATTTCAAATTTAACATTACATTTACTTTTTGTTCGAATAATACACGTCAAATATTTTTCGTAGTATTTTAGTATCTTATATGTCGCGTGTTTTTATTTTATTTTTATATCCAGTTATTGCCAGCGTCGATTGTTATTTTTATTCTTAACATATCTAAACTTCTCGAGCGTAAAGACCACGAGGTAAAGGCAAAATTGGCATTACTACGTTATATCACATTCAATTTCATGTATTTTATCATATTTTAATTTATTGGGAAATTACACTCTCATAGTTTTAGAATTTTTAAGCATACCAATGAGAAAATATAACAAACAGTCGGTAATACAGTTTTCTTCGATTCAACAAATGCATTAGTTTCAACGATAGTAAAAGTTTGAAAACATACTTCAAATGGTATTTTATGGTTGGTTAATAATATTGAAAATCCCTATAATTTTTTTAATTCGTTTTAAATTTTCTAAAATTTATCGTATACCGTACTATAAAAATCTACATATTTAACAAGTAGCATTGATCAAGTACTTTTGTTTGAGAATAGATCATTCTTACAACTTACATTTTATTTACAAGAGGAAAAATTTATATTATTCTTCAAATAAAATATCGATACCACTATTATATTCCATAAATGTATTCTCATTCTTTCGAATTAAATACGATATTTTAACTTTTACGTTTTTACGTAGAAAAAAGTAAGAAAATGGAAAAAACTATTCTTTAAAAAAAAATTTATTTGTTAAAAAAATTTGCTAACCAAACGAATCGCCAAATCGAATACCGAAGCTTCGTTTCGGGTCGTCGATAGGCGGTACTCGTTCAAATCGAATTTAAATTCGTCGGAGTATTTTAAAGCGAGCGGATTAAAAAGTCTGGTAGCAAAACACATAACCTCAAATAGACGTAGACGCATAGAAACGTGGGTGAAATCGGTGCGATCGGGTGCGCGTATTCGGTTCGAGGCGTCGTTCCCAACCTCGAGCCGCCCGACTTGCAAATCGGTCGAGAACACGACCGGGAAATGCACGCACACGCGGTATTTCCAGCACCCTCGCAAGCATACAAGCTACGCAAAATAAAAATACGTCGCCGTTTCGAGATCTTTGGAATTAAAATACACTTTTCACGGGAACGGGCGAACGGGCGAAGGAGAGAATGGGAGAACGGAAGATGTTAAATTTACGAGTTAGGTTGAAAATTAATTTCACGAATGTCAAGGAAAAAGGAAGCCAGGGATTACAAAGGAGCGAACAAGTGGTTCGTTAGAAAAGACTGGAAGCGCGACTATAAATACGCTAGACAAATGCATAGGAAATCCGAGTTAACTGTCTCGGGAGCGAAGCGACAGCGGAGCAACGTCAAGCAAGTCTGAGCTTGACAAGCAAACCTCGGGGGGATCTATACTTTGAAATCTATTGAAATCGATACTCGATACTTGAAAATCCAAGGAACTTGGCAGGTAAGGTCGCACGGTCAGGCACCAGGAAAACCGAAGGGTCGGGACATCGGCGGTGCTGCCGCCCTAGCGGACGTCGAGGTCTGACTCTTGCGGCGCTCACGATCATGTGCTCGACGGCTGGCCCCTGATCCCCTCTGCGAGTCCCCCACCAGAGTGAACACGGGCTCGGCTCTGCTCGACTCAGTATGACGCGGCCCCTGCTTACGCGCGGTTGCCCTCATTGAGCGCCGTGGCAGCAGCATCAGCAACAGCATCAGCAACAGCAACAGCAACAGCAACAACGACAACGACAACGGCAACATCATCGACGACACCATCGACGACACCATCGACGACACCATCGACGACACCATCGACGACATCATCTCCGACCACGCGCTCCACCGACGGCCCGCCGACCGATCCTTCTCTCTCTCTCTCCGATCCCTTATCCGTGTGTTGTTTGTGTCAGTGACCGCGTTGGACTCGCGCCCCTTCGTGAGAGGGAGAGAGAGAAGGACCTACGGTTCTCCTAACCTCCCAGTCGGCGCGAGTGTCCGCGCGATAACTCGTGTTTCACGGCGCGAGATCGGCGCGTCGCTTCCACGCCGTCTCGGAGAGAGAGCTCGAGAGAGAGGGAGGCGCAACCGGTGGCAGTGCACGACGCGCGCGTGCGTGCGTGCCTCCGTGCGTGCGTGCGCGCGACTTAATGGTTGCCTCCTCCGGAGTGGTGCGTTTTTGGTGATACAGTGATTCGAGCTCGAGAAGAGGCCCACCATCGCCCGCAAGGTGCTCGACGCCTGGACGCTCGCGTGGCGAGGGCTTTTTCGAGGGAGAGGGACGGACGCCGAGAACCAGGAAGACTATTATCATGCTGGAGGCGGCCACGAGTCACAGGTAAATCGCTACACCGGTAAACGCTCGGGAACACCTCGAGCACGTGTTCGCGGCCTTTCCCTCGTTTCCTCTCCTCTTTCCCCTCCCTCTTTCCTCTACCTGTCCATCGCCCTTGGTTCCCACCTTCATCCTTCATCCCCCGCCGCCCTTTATATCAACGTTTCAATGGAATTTCATTCAAATAACGTCGGCATTTTTTTTTTTTAATACGCGTGAAATTTTTTCGCGATTTTTCGAGCTTTTTAAAACACTCCGTCGTTATTTATTCTCGATACGCGATTCACCTTTAATCTTCACGACGAAGATGCGCCGAGGAATCGCGGGAGCCGACCGATCGACGTCGAGACGGATAGACGCGACGCGCGACTATAAGTTTTAGGAAAATATTAAGTTTTACGTTTCGAATTGAGCAACGAGTCGCAGCGCTCGCACGTTGCGATAACGCGATACGCTTTTGGCACGAGTCGGTCGTTTCTCGATCGAGATCGATCGCGAACTGCGGTTCGCCGCGCGTTATCCGCGCAGTATCCGCGCAGTATCCGCGCAGAATCCGCGCAGAATCCGCGCAGAATCCTCTCACAATCCGCTCACAATCCGCTCACAGTGGTATCGTAATACTTGTGCTTGAATGCCCCGCGAACCGAGAGGAAAACTAGGCCTCAGGATCGTCTAAGATCGTGAATTCGCGCAAACGTTCGCGTTTCGTCGACGAACGTATATTTTTTTTACCGAAAACTAGCGAAAAATATCGAATCCTCGCGAGCTAACTCTTGAACTTACGACAACGTGTTGACGTCGCGTCCTGGGTGCAGCGCTCGATGCAACGTTGCGGTTCAAAAAATAGAATTGGCTTGATATCGGCACTTTTTCTTTTCTTACCTTGGATAGTCTATTCTCTCTCGAGCGGGCTATTCTCAGCCGATCGGAATCAAGCCGTTACCTTCGTTGTTCCTATAACCGATCCTCTACACCATAACCAGTGTTTAGAGTTATTTTCCATATTTTTTAACACCGGCTCCGTTTATCGTACCTCCTTTGACGAAGAAAAGCCCGAAACCTTTAAATTGTTCGGACACGCGTATTCGATCCGCTATTTATCGATGGAAATCTATTCGCTGACAACATTTGAACGAAAACAGTTTTTAGGTCACGCGGCGAAGATGATGTCTTTTAAGAACATGAGTTCATGTAGTATTTACGTATGCGTTATTGACATTTAATTACATTTTATTTTTTATATTCGATTTTTACACGCTTAAATTTTAACGATGCGTGAAATCGTTGCACCGCGCGATGACAGATTTATTCAATATCAAGTTTCAATTATAAAATTTGACTTCTGTGCTAAATTTAATTCGTCTACCGAATCATGTGTAATAACCATTAAGCAACAATGCACAGATAATATCTCCATTCTTTCCCAACGGTGAGATTATTCGAAGATATCGAACTCGTCTGCTTTTTTAAGGCTCCAAAAGCCGCGAATCCATCCCTCTGAACTACTTCCGACAACACGAAATATTTCTTTTTGTAAATTATGACTTAAAACTACATAAAAAAAAGACCGTTGTTTTAAAATTAGCTTTGGATATAGCGTGTGATGTTGCATTCTCTACTTTTGATAATAGACTTAACCCCGAAAGAAGCTCGCAAAGAAAATTGGTATTGGAGCGTTAATATTAAAATCTCGTAAAGTTATCGATAAATATTGTGATAAGCGAAACAAGATATTCTGAATTTATTTATTCCTTTAAAATTCATTCCGTTATTTTAAATCAAAATAAGATTCGATGAAAAAGACGTATATATTCGTAATAGCATGAAACTTACTTTACTACTACATTGAAAACAGTTATATTTTATTTTTTTAATCGCGCAAATTAAAGTTTTATTTTGATATATTATTTTTAATTGTTACGTTAAAAATGTTTTTATATTTTAACAATGTTCTATACATATATATATATATACATATACAAACATTTATACATCCATATATATATTCATATATGTATATGCATGAATGCATACATTACAAATAAGCTCCGTACTTGTTTTACCAATTATTTTAAATCATTTGTAATACAGTGTAATAAGTGCTTTTATAATTCAGCAACATCCTGCTTTATTTTCATACTCGATATCTTTCTCGATGAAAGTAATATATAATGTGTGTATAGTTTAGCTATTGTAAATATCACAAGATATATTTATTTAAATATCTCATCGTACAATTTTTATTTACGCATTGAATTCACTATTGTATTATACATTTTAAAAATAATATGTTTTTATAACTAAATATAAAAAAAAATTATATTTCTAATAAACATAAAAAAAAATTAATATGTAATTTATATTAATAAGAAGAAATGCAAAGGTTCTTTTCTTATCATCCTTGGATCCTAAAAAAAATATATAACATATAATGCTTACCTGTTTGATTATTTATATAACAATAGTAATAACTGTACTTGTACGAAAAAACGTTATCCTTAGAAAATGATTGCCATTCACAATTTTACAGTTACATTAAATTGTATCGAATATGTTTAAAAAAAATTAGACTTAATTGAGTGATCATTAAATAGAACACAAGATACTCCAAACAAATTGAATGATTCGATGGAAATTAGCGATAATCTTGATAGCGTCTGCAGCATCCAATCTCGCGATCAAACTAAATTTTTTATCGAAGTCTCTCTTTCTCTCTCTTTCTCTCTCTGTCTATCTATATATCTTTCTATCTTCCTATCTTCCTACCTTTCTATCTATCTCTTCACCTCTGTCTTGGTTTACTATGCTAATACTCTTCGGTAAAAACTATTTTTGCATCTCCAAAGAGAGGCATTACTTCTACAAACGACACTGTACACGATAAGCACGTGCAAGTGGGCGTAAATTTATTATCTGGTTTTCAAGAAGCGAAAAAGAGTCAGTTATACATACATGAGTGCCTTATGAAAATTGTTCCATGCCGATGAAAAGTATGTAAATCTGTATTTAATTGGGATGATAATTTTGCAAAGTACAGATGTCCATTTCTAATGATAAATAAACTAGCTTTCTTTACTACAGTATAATATCATATGAACATATGTTGTAATATATTGGAAAGTAAATGTTTAGCGAGTAATATGGCAAAAAATTTGTCAATACTAGAAAAATTTAAATAAAGATTAAGTGATCGCATTAAAATTCAATATAAAACATTATATTGTTCTATCTGAAATTTTGTAGGTAATAATAAATTCAGAAAGTGAAATGAAAAAATTAATTTTTATATTAAAATCCACGTGTACTACAGCAATGTATCCATTCACTTAAAATATGTATTACAATTTCTTATATAAAATATGTTGATACATCAACGATCGAATCATAATTTTTATGACTGATGTATGAAGACCGATCTAATAAATTCATATATTGATAATCAAATTACTATAAAATATTATTTTATCACACATTTATTCTAAAATATGTCTTAAATATTTTTAAAACATATTTCTTATATAAGCAGTGTAACATAAATAGCATTAATATTTTTATAGTTGAGAAATTAGTACATACAATCATTAAATAAATTAATTATATACTTATTCATAAAAAATGAATGATATTTGTAGATGTTGGTAATAACATTTATTTCAACCGTAGAAAGTAATGCGTAATGATTCTGTATTAGGCAACCTTTTTACCAATATTATACTTCTAATCATACAGTATAAAAGTAAGCATCCTCTTTTATACATCTTTAAGCATCGATTATTTAATTTCAATCATGGAGACAAAAATTAATAAACAAAAATTACATAATAGTTGTAGGTATTAGATAATTTATAACTATAAAAATCAGTTATATTCATTCTTAAATTTCATATAAATTTTATATAAATTTTATATATGTGATAGTTATGTAAAATCTACCAATTAAATCGTAAAATGGTCATAAGGTATTAAATTTTTGTTCTCTATTTTCTTACAAATAAATATTTTTTTTTCTTAAATTTCGTCACTATGAAATTGAATACTACACAGTATCCTTCGAAGGGATCGTATATATTACGATTTTCGGTCAGGAAATAATTGTTATAAATATTATAAAAAGTATTATGTTTTAATTTAAAAAAGAAGTAACTATAATTATGCAAGATATACTTTTGAATATAGTATTTAATAATTCATATATTTAATGCAAATCTCAAAAAACGACTTAAAAGGAAATTACTTAAAAAATGTTAGTCGTTGACATTTATTTTTTTATATATCGTGGACATCAAAAATTGCAACATTGATTTATTAGCAAAAAAATACTTTATGATTACTATTTCACACGCGTGTTGATATTTAGTGGTTATATTTGATTAAAGTGATACAAAATCGATTATAATGTTGATTGGAATGATCGATGTAAATCATAATAATTATGATTTAAATTTTTTTATTCGAGGCTCAGTTTTATCACATCAGATAAGATAATTTACCAAGTAGTTAAGATGTGTAAGTGGATGTATTGAATGAACTCTTTTACGATCTGCAAAATATTTTATATAACAATCTAAACATTTTTATTATTTTCTACTTCATAGCTAGTAAGCACATATTATATCCATAGAATATTTTTAAATTGATAATAATTATAATTGTATTATAATAGTAAAAAAATTTGAATTTTATTATACAAAATAATTTCTATATTGAACTGCAGTGTTCGTATAAAAAATAGTAATATATTTAGAATTATAAAAATTATAACAAATGATTTGTTTGATTCACATATATAAAAGCATATCTGTTAAAATAAATATCATTCTTAAATTTAATATTATGCAAATTAATGAAATTAAAACAATATAATGAAAAATTATAATATAATATAATATAATAGTATAATTAAACAAATAATGATTTTTACTAAACAAAAAATTTTGAATCCTATAAAGTAAGTTAATCAAATTATTTTTGCAATTATAATCGGTATTAGTTAAAATTATCATATGTAAATATTTTGTAATAGTTATAATTATGTATTATACACTAAAAAGTATTTATGTGTTTAGATTTAACAGTTTAATGGGTACATTAACTGACCGACTCGTTCAAAAATTGATTTATGAATTCACATTAAATAAGAACGTATCATTGTATTTATTAAAATTTTATAAAGATATAATAATTATTAAAAATAGATATAATAATTATGATAAAATAAATCATAAAATTAAAATTTCAGTTTAATTGTACAAATTTATAGATAATTTCTCTTGGTTAAGAATCTATCTAAATAGTCGATAAGGATGAATTCTTATCTTTCTGTACGTAAAGAACATACTTTATTCTTAAACTTATTTTTTGTCTAATAATACGTACTTGTCTTTTTTAATCTTTTTTTAATAATGTTTGTTTCGATAGCACTTTTGAAACTAATAAAATATTTACTTAAAATTGTACAATGATAAATCATAGTTTTCCATTTTTTCTCTGGCCATACTTTATATACCATTTTGAAACAATTTATCACTATTGAATAATATTATTCCATTTATATATTATAAAAATTATAGAATAGAAAATTATAACAAGAAATGTCATAACTTTTTTATATAGAGCTTATGAAAGTTAATATTAAATAAACTGTTCTAATGTATAGCCATATGAATTAATACTTATTAGGAATTATTTTCTGTGTATAATACGTTAATTAATTATAAAATTATATCGTAAATTATATACTAAATATAATTATATAAAAAAATTATCGGTTGAACGGTAATATAATAAAATGAATATTTAAATAGTTGTTCAAACATTCATTACATAACGCAGAACCATTATTTCAATAAATTAATATTATGAATAATTAAGTCAATCAATGGCGAATAAATTTAACAATTTAAATGGTATATCGTTGTTTCGAATACTTGCATTTAGATTACAAGATATGAATAAAGATTTCATATTTTAAAAGCTAGTAAAATAAAATAATTATGATGTTATAAACGTGATAAAATAAACAAATATATAGGAATACTGTTTCAAAATGAAATAAAAACGAAAAAAATTTCATAGAAACTAAAAAACCTCTTCTAATAATTATAATGTAAAACAACGTAGGATTATGAGGAATAAATAAAGACATAATTTATCAAAGTTAAATAATCAAAAGTCTAGATTAAAAAATTTAAGTAATAAATTTTAAGAATTCAAATGTAATATTTATGAAGGTTCTTTCTTTATATTTAATTTGAAATCAGTGTATAATGATGGGAGTTTTGGAATTTGTTTTACGCTAGTATAAAATAATTTGTTAAATATTCAGATTATGAAATACATTGTCAATGGTACAAATTCATTGAAAAAAGGAAAAATATACCGGTAAACAAATCTATTTAAACGAAGACAAACATTTATTCGATTTAATTCGTTTAATTTAACACTTTGTTTATAATCTGTAAAACCACATATAAAATTATGAAAACTCGAGGTACCAAAATTTCCAAGGAATGAAAAATATCGCGATCTATAAATAACTTTAGATTATCGCGACTCGATGCCGAACCGTGTATCCAAGTACCGTGCAAAAGAGACTCAAGACCTTATCAAAAACGCTCTTAGGAGTCTCTCGGAAGAGATAGTTCGAGATTTAAAATCATTTATCTCTTTTTATAAAAAAATTTAGTTACTCTGTGTCGGGAATATTAAAAAAATATATCAATCGCGCGTCCATGCACGCGAAAATAAAAATTACAATTTTTCGTTCATTCGAGAAGGAACTTTCGCACCGAGTGAAGTTATAAATCTAAAAATAGAATTCCTCGAATCGTTCGGTTGCGTTTTCCTTACCGCGCTACCTCGAGAAATAATTAACGCCTCGCCTAATGATGAGTTTTTGACTTATTTTGACTCGAACAATAATCGTATTAACGGTTCCGATAATGATCGGTTATTCTTGGCCTTCGCAAAATCTCATCGACCGGTAAACAAAACACCGGTCCTGGAACTAATCGCCCCATCGAGTTTACGTTCCCTCGAAAAATGTCTTCCCCAAGTTATCTCTATTCACAATTCGACCGGGAAAACGGAAGGTCCTTTAGAATCGAGCAGCTGGATTTCCGAATCGAATCACCAGCGGTTCTATCGTAGACGCCGGAATACACGTGGAAGCGAGTCGCGCGCTGTCTAAAAATAACCTTCGGTATTGCGCGCACAAAAATAGCCACCACCGGCCACAGTGTCCTTTCTTCTCAAAAGCCAAAGAGCCAAAGAGCCAAGAGCCAAGAGCCAAGAGCCAAGAGCCAAGAGCCAAGAGCCAAGAGCCAAGAGCCAAGAGCCAAGATCCAAGAGCCAAGAGCTAGAGAGCTAGAGAGAGAGAGAGAACCAGAAAGCGTGTCGGGGCCTCGCGGGGCCCCTCCCGAAGATGCGTCCGAACAAAAAAAAACCGACGTTCGCCGCCTCGGATTACCGGCTCTCCGGGCATCGGAGGGAGAACCGGACACGATCGGACGCCGCCGCGGGCCGGATTAACGCTCGGTGAAAGCACGAGCTCGGCCACTTCGTTCCGGCTTGTGATTATTTTTGAGTCACCGGTGTGCATTGCTCTCCAGCCCCGAGGATCCGTCGGTTCAATACCGACGTTGTCCCTTCTTAAGCGCGCTTGCTCCGACGGGGACTTCCGATCTTAATCCTCGTGGTTGCGCAACTCCCTCGATACCTTTTATCGGTATTACTCGACGCTTCCTTCTTTCCATTTTTTACTCTCTTTACTCGTCTCTTTCAAACACCAACGAATCGCTCAAGTAACTTACGAACGAGTGCAAGAGCGAAGCTCGAGTGAATCAGTGATCGCACGAAGCAGGAATAATTCGCACGAATCTAAAAAATAAAACTCAACTGTTGGATTCGCGGAAGCTAATTTCGCCCCAAATATGCCCCGACGTTCGTTTCCAGTCTCTAGAAGTCATTTCTTGTATTCTTTCCCCGCTTTGCTCACTTTGCTTGCTTTAGCCGAGACTCCGACTGCGCTTGCAAATATTGTACGTGGCACTCGAAGGCGGCGTCCAAAAATAGCGGAGGCGACGATGAAAACGATGACACGCATTGAAAGCGTCGGAGAATCGGTCAGTGCTTACTCTTGTACACCGGCGAACTCTCCGCTTACTTGCCACGCAGACCGACGCATACCGAAATAACGACTACTCATTTGCTTATTTATGCATGTTCCGTGGAGGAATAGGAGATGGCGAATGCTTCTGGAAACGGCGAATACGACTACGATTACGACTAAGACCGCGACTGCGACGACGCGACGCAAAATTTTCAAATCAAGCGAGACGAGTTGTCGGAGTATGCGTCGATTCCATGCAAATTAAAGACGAATTATATTACAAATATTTTGTTTGGACGTTTAAATGAATAGCACTTAAACGTTAAATCCATCCTTGTACGATGCAACTTACCTAATTACCGTATATTTACATACGAAATATTAATAAAATTGAGGACAAGTGAACAAACGTATAATAAATATAATTTAATGTATACTCTATTGATTTTACTGTGTTGCATTAATTATTGTAAATCGACAGACGAATATACAAAATTGTTTTAAAACGATGACACATATACAAATTTAATTTATATTTTATACAATCGTATAATTTTTGTATTTGTTTCTTTTTGTGACTCTTATTTTTTTTTACTTCTTTATTCTCTTTAAAATAATAAAAACAACTAGCGGTTAAAACATAATTACAAGTTATTTCTTCACGACGAAAGTACGAATCTAAATTTTAAGCGAATACAATTTTTATTATTTCTCTTGTAAGCGGAAAATATTTAAACTTTTTAATTATAGTTTCCAACTCATTGAATTATATCATTATTTCGTGTAAAAAATGAAAGATTAAAGCGAAACGTTATTACCAGTGATGTAAAAGGAAGGACATGGTTTTGCAACACTCGCTCATTCCTGCTAAATTAATCATTCTTAACGTAATATCTCGATTTTTCATAAAATATATAATGAAATATATTTTCCTAGAATTTTTATTGAAATGGTGTTCAATTTATTAGAAAGACACAAATCTAGATATATTCTTTTAAATATAGTTATTCGAACATTTAGTATTAACGGAAAATCCATACGGTTTGTATCGCGTTTTAAACAAAATATTAGAACACGTATAATAAAAATTTTAACAATGTTGATATCGTTGCCAAAAAAGTTGACATTACGCGAGAATGAAAGATCGTGAATAATAATACTTTTCGACACAAAGCGTTTCAACAGGATGATAAAAGTTATTTCCGCAGTAAAGTGACTGTACTCGTTGTTTTATAATCATTTTTCGATGATCGTTATTTAATAAACTATCGATCATAGATATCGTGAAAATACACATGAAATAAGGATAAAGCTGAAGAGGCCAACGAAAGGTACGTTCATTGTGGCCAAATAGAAAGTTTGTTTCCCCGGCCCGATTAAAATGTTATTTATAAATGAGCGATCGCTCGGGAATAAAATAAAAATAAAAGTTGGAAGCCGCTTTTGTAACATTCTAAAATACCGTTGCGAATAGCACGAAGTTCGAAACTCCTGCGAAACTCCCGCGAAACTCCCGCGAAACTGTCGCGAAACTGTCGCGAAAATCTTATTTTAGATGGTTTGCGTCCGGTCCCCGCGATCCTCCTCTAACGCTCGGTTCGTTCTCCATAGCTTCGATACCCTCGACGAGACTCGTCACCAGGGGTCCCCGAATCCGTGGCACTCGGACGGAAATAGCGCGAGGAGGCGACGTCGCTCTGCATCGGCTACCTGTTGTCCGCATCCGGCACCACGGAGACGCGACGGGAGTGTCTGCTCGACCCCAACCTTTCGACCGTACGTGCGCCTTTGAGCGAGATTCTTATTTCCCGACGCGACCGAAATATCTTGTCTCTCGTTTCATTCGCGCTGCGCTCTTTTAGATTGAAAAGTGCGATGAATAACGCGCGATCTTGAGCGAAAATGAAAGATTCGATGCGCTCTGGACTTGGAGTCTGAGGAGAGCCTTGCGAGGTGATATATGAGAGTATATTTACGATCGAGAATGCGAGTAAGATAACTGCTCGCGAATTTGACCTTAGTTCCAGTCATGGCCATTAGTGCAACCAACCAATAATGGACCATTGTACCGAGTTTCTAGTAAATACATCAATGTCGCCTATAAAGTTTATCGGGAGAAGGATTGGTTGAAAATTCTTGGAAAGTACATTTTTACCTAAATAACAATTAACGCTGATGTTGATGTATGTACTTGGAACTCTCTTTAATTTTACATTAATCCATCGGGTAGGAATAATAGATTTTTCAATGGTATGAATCCCAGAATATATTTAATTACGTTTGTTTATTTACGTAAAATTGGTAAAGCAAGTTGTAAGCTTGAACTTATATCAAAAGTCAAAACAGATATGACAGTATTCTGTCTTTTACTTTTATCGTTTAAGAACGAAGAAAATACTTTTGTTCGTTCATTTTAAAAGATAATAATCCTCTTAGTTTGGTATATTGTCAAAGTATTTGTATTTAACAAAAACACATAAATTAAATAAACTATATATATTCATCAGTTTTTCCAATAATTCATTTCCTTGTATTTTCAACCTTTTCAAATTTATGTTAGTTAATGTAGTATACGTAAATATTCATATAAATGTACTCTATCTCATCGAATGATAATGAATACGGTACAATGAATAAAAAAAGACGAATCCCTTTTTACTGATTTATTTTATTTTCTTAGTTAAAAATAATTCGCTTAAATAAGAGAAATAAAACGCACCATGTAAGTTCTTGGAACATCGATAGAAAATAAATTTTACAAACGTTAAAAATCATTAAATATTTTGTAGTAGGAGCATGTAATTTTCCAATGAATTATTGAGATACATTCAAAGGACTCGAAACTTAACGATGTTATTATATTTAGATTACTTTTTTATCACTGCGCGAACAAACGGTAGTCAAATATAAAAGAATTATCTTATTGACTTGTTTTTACAACCTTTATATTTACTCTAAACATTATCTTCTTTACATAATCGTATAATTATGTTGCCGGAACGAATAAAGTTAATTATCTCGTCGTTAAAAAACTATAAAATTACGTTATAATTAAAACTTACGTTGGTTTATTTAGTAATAAGCATATACATTTTATAATAATTAATTTCGCATATTAGTGAAAATATTTTAATCTCAAATTTTGAATATGTGTATCTCTTATTATCTAAATAAATTTAAAAATTTCACTGTTAAAATGGTATGTTTTTTTTAAGCAAATTATTTTTTCAATATTTTAAATTTTAATTTTAATGTCAAAATTTTTTTAATCTTGTTATTTTTGAAAACGATAAGATTGTTTAATAATTTCATATTTTCTGTAAAATATTAGTATTAACCAATCATAATTAGTTATAACTTGGCAAAAATTCATTTAGTATTTAAAGTAATCGATTACCAAAAATTATAATAGGTTTATTTAACTACAATAAACAATCATTACACCACTATTCGATAATTTTATAATATTTCACTTATTACTCTTTTATCGCGAGCATAAATTTTTTCAATTACATTTTTAATTATTGCGACTGTATATATTTTTTGTTTTTTATAATACATTTTAATATTGTATACTTTTTTGATAAAATATATTGTGAACACTTTTTTTAATGCAACATGATATTCGTATTATATAATATGATAATCGTACTCATTAATTTAACTACAACCACTTTAGTTGTATCGAACGCTAGGAATAAAGAAATCTAGTTAAAAATACTACTCAGAATCTTGTATTAACCGAGAAAGTTCTTATAACTTCAACATATCTTCGCTATAGGTCTTGTTAAATTATTTACTTTGCATTTATAAAATAGTAACTTATTTCTGCTTAATTTTACTAAGATTAATAATTTCAAATAAATATAAACCAACTCTTTAAGAACTAGAACTAAAATAGCGCATAAATATTATTTAAAAATTAATTTTATAATACTGGATGTAAAAAATATTACATAAACTTAATTACAATTAAATTTGTGTATAAAAAAATGCTTCAAATAATAATAATTCCATTTTCCTTTTCATTTTATCATTCCTACCCTTTTTATATCAATTCATTAAATAACAAGTTCAACGATTTTTATTGAATTTAATGAAAACTATTATATATTCATATATTTTCGATTTTTATGGATTTATTATTCTAAAGTAGAAACAGTAAGTGCTCGAAAAATTTGATTTTAATTTATTACATATAGTCTTTTTTAAAAACAGAAAACAAATTCAAAACTAAATCTTTGAAGCTGAAAATAATTGTAAGTATTAAATATTGTAAGTAATAAAAAATTCTAAACGGTTCGATCAAGTAAAATTAATTAGTAATACGTAATACTATTATTTAACGTTGCATTGTAAAAGTTTTTTAGAATATCCTCCTCGAGTAACCCGAGTTTCGATTGAATTTACAAATTAGCTTTACTGGAATAATCACTTTTTTTATCGCGACAAATAACATTACAAATAAAAAAGTAATGCAGAATAATTAATTGATTATTTTAGTTGATATTAAGTATTTATTTACTTACGTACGATTTTTTTAAGGAACGGACGTAAAATATTAATTGATACTGTAAACGTAGCAAAACAAAAATGAACGCAACTGTATAAAAATAAATAATGAAAAATATTTAATATTACAAATCGATAATGTAGCAAGCGAGTCAGTGGATACAAGAGACAAGACGTAGCGAAAGAGCAAAAGATATCGCTGTTCGAATAGAGTGTAAAATGTCCCGAGATGCTTCGGGAAAGTTGGAAAAGCCGCGCCCTCGCGAAAATGGCGTCTCTCGCGCTCGGCAGCGCTGCCAATCTGTCTGGCGGAATCGTCGCACAACAGCGAAGAAACCGGACCCATACGGCCACGTCACAAAGGAAGAGGAATCCTAGGTGAGAGGCGTCGCAGGAAACCACAGCTGGAATCCCGGTGCTGTTGGAAACTCAACCGCGCGGTCCGTCGGATTCAGAGCTTTGGCGGTGCTTCCGCAAAGCGCGAATCGCTGTCGCGATCGAAATGCCGCATGGATCTTTCTACGAAGAGTAGATACTAATTATATATCTTTCTTACGAATACATTCCTTTGGCTGTGCATTTACCTTGATTACGACTACAAAATAAAATGCTTTCCCGCGATCCAGCAATATTTTCATATATATAAAATTATCAATGTTTTGGGTTACGTCGATTCGAACGCGTTAGGTTATCATAAAAATATCTATATCGTGTTTAGCGATAGTGTGGAAATATACATCAAATTTTTTATTTCTTTAATAGTGTTTGCATACATGTATCAAAACTTTTCCAAGGACTAACTATGCATCGGAGAAGGGACTGTTTTATATTATAATTGTCGAACTTGGAGCGATGAAAAAATCTTTGGCGGATTTCGAATATTATCGAACGCCTACAAGTGTAATTAATTTTACAAATAGAAGTTTTACGTATCGTTGGAGACGGAAAGTGTACTTTCATTCAAAAAGTCCAAAACATAAAAAAGAAAGTACGAAACCTTTTTACTTCCACATTGTTAACTCTGAAGAAATACCGAAGTAATGTTTTCTCAATTCTTTTATATACGTTTACCCATTTATCTTCGTTTGCGTTAACAATTGTAAAACTTCATATTTTGGAAGTTCTTACATTGTAATCAATTAACACAAGTTCAATTTGTAAAGTTTAGAAAAATGTATATTGCACATGCAAGACTTTCTTGTTATATTTTAAATTTAAATAATCCGTACAATGCGTGGGTTGTATACGCATATCAAGAGCTTTTAAAATTACGAATGAAAGAAAATTTATAGATATTTTGAAAATACAAATAATACAACTTTGTAAAAAAATGTAAAACCTAAGTTTATATCGAGAGCAATCTAAATATTACAATAAAAATATATAACGTATGCAGTATTCGTACACATGCAAATTATAGTCGAATAAAACGTTTATTGCAAGATCTTGCCAATATTTTTAGATTAATATTAGATTTTTTAAGCAAAAGCATAATATTTACATAGAAAATAGATATATTTATACGCATAAATAAGATTTCTCGAATATTTAGGATTACGTATCTCGGAACAAAAATAAATAAAGTGTAAAAGAATTTATTGTCCACATGTTGGCTATTGCGAGTAAGTGAACGCCCGCTGTCACAGGCATGTCTCCGCGGTACAAAGTGGCATCGTTAAAATTGCTTGAGCGTGTATTCCGTGCACGCTTGAACGACTACTGGAGGAAAATAATTCTATGATCGAATGGATTATTGTCTGTAAAAGATCATAAAGTTTTTTTATGACTACAGCGAAAGACGTACGAGATGTAGAATAGATGTAGAATAGATGTAGAATAGATGTAGAATAGATGTAGAATAGATGTAGAATAGACGGATAATGGATGATTTCGATATTCGAGAAAACTTGTTGTTTTTTTATTAATCAATAATTAATTTACATCTATCTTAGATGTTTAAATTAAAGAAAAAAATTTTTGACAAATTTTCTAGTTATATCTCACTAATAATTTAAGAATATTTTTCGGTGTATGTAATACAGATGTAGAAGCTCTATTTTGATTTCTAAATCTTTTGTAAAGCTTTTGTAGTCGGTATTTGTTGAAAGTGTAATTTATCGATTATGTAGTTTTTTTTAATAATACATAAATAAACGAAAAATAATTTTTACTGTTTTCAAACATTTCTAAACGGTAATTTATTTTTTAAGAATTAAATTATAAATGAACTTTTTTAATATATTAAATAAATACGAAATACACTTATTTTAAACTTTCCCCAATTCTTTGAAGAGACATTTTTTCAGAACCAATATATTATCTAATAAAATGCTTAAAATGATACAATAAATTTTAATTCAAAGACATGAAATAATATTCCAAGATTTAGATATATACGTAACTTATACACAATTGATTATAATTCATTTTTTGAAATTTCAGTATTACATTTTCTTAAATATCAACAGATGGTAAACAGCTTAATAGATTCAAAGAGAAAGTTTGTTTTGCAATAAGATTTTGTTTTAAATAACAATTTAAAAAGTGGTAAATTTATGCGATAGCATTAAAGAGGCTGATTATTTCTGGACGAATTACGCAAATGAAATCGAAACACGAAAATTCTCACCGTATCGCCAGTTGGGCGTGTATAGTGTGTACCTAACTAAACACATATTCGCGTAAATTTGTACATTTACGTATACGCGCATATATAAATTGCGGCATTCATGTATAAGTCGGAGTATAAATGAAAAAGGCTTTAATTAAATATCGTATGATTTATTAAATAAACAACTAGTTCTCCGTGAAAATAGTATCCTTTACGGAGCGCATGGCCAGCGTCGTTCGTGATTAGAATTAGCCGTGATGCTGCCGCTCCCGCAGACTCGCAGCTCATATTTTTTCTCCGTTTCATCAATCTCCGGAGTCTGTGGAGCAGAACGAGATTCAAAACGAGTTTTTGCCGCAAGCGGCACGAGTCCTGAAAAATGTTAATGCGTGTGTTCGATCGTGCAGGGCACTGAAATAATTACAGGGCAGTGAGTCATATCTCCGAAGGATTGTAAAAAACCTCGTCGTTACTTCTTTTCGTCTCATTTGTATTTTAAGATCTAGTACAATTCACACAGGCTGATGACAGCTCTTTTTTAATAATTGTTTTTTCTTCTATTTCCTCTTACTTTTGGCTGTTGCAGCCTCGACACTTTTTGCGTCGATGTCCGAGACACGCGCATAATCTCAGTCGCGCGAGAAGAATAAAAACCGGCTTATCGTAATAATTAAAATATCGACGTTAGCTTAATATAATTAGATAATTTGAATTCCCGGAGGGTGAAAATAAACGTAAGCAGCGGAGCGCACATAACTGAAAAACCGCACGATTCACTGCTCACGGTAATTGTATCTCCTACCGCGAAAGTTATCCATATAACAAGTCCATCAAACGTTACTCTCTAAATCCGAAAGTGTGAAAATTCATACTTTTTATCGCTCGGAATAAATATGTTTACGCGAGGAGTGAAAATCTCGATCGATTCCCGATTATTGGAAGTGCGTCACACTTCGTGTACGAACGCGCGATCGAATACGCATTTCTGAATGTGCTTACCTGCCGAACAACTGTAAATTGAGACGAAGGCTGACGTTTTGTACTTGCAAGACAATATAATCTCATTTGAATGTGCCAGATAGTCCGGAGGCTGAATTGGCCTAAGTATTGTCTAGAGGATTGCGAATAAGGAACTCAGCGCACCCGTTTTACATACCTTATATTATAAGCCAATTATAATGCCGTTTATTTAGACTATTAGTAAAGAAAACTCAACGACAATTGTCAAATTTCATTTGAAATCGACGATATGTCTCATCTCAAGTTAATTATTATTGATAATTATAAATCAAAACATGATTGTAGTTAAATTTAATTATAAATCTGTTTTTCTCATAGTTTATTAATAAAATTATACCTACCGAGAAAAATATATATAATTTCATGATTTACGTTATATATTTATTGTTACACTAGTTACTAATTTATATAGTATGCGTGTAAATAAATTTTTCATTTTTCTGGTTTCAATATCTATTCGATTTTTGCTATTAATTCAAAATATTCTTTAGTCATACCGATAAGTAGCACATTTAGTTTTTTAACATTTATTTCTATACAATATATTCATCTTTATTTATTTTTGCATTATGACATTAAATTAAAAAAGCGTATGTACTGTGTGTAACTCTTTAATGAATAATATTATAATCTTGGAAAAAATTCTAAAATGACACAGCTAAGGTTTTTTAATTAGAAGGAAGTGATAAATAAGTTTTATTCAATACTATTACTATTTATAGAATATCTGGATAAAAAGAAAATTAATAAGAAAAACTGTTTGATATTAATATTCAGGAATTGCATCTAAAATTCAAAATTTTCTTAAATGACTCCAAAATTTATAGAGATAATTAAAACTATCTATAACTTAGAGGTAAAGAAGCATTTATTCCAATAAAATTAAAATAAATATTTAAAAATATAATAAATAATTATTTATTTTATTGTTTAAAAAATTTATTTTATAAATTTATTTATATATTTATTACAATTCATGAAAATCATCATAATATCGAATAAATATAGTCCTTATTATTTATTAAAAACCTTAATAGCGAATACAATACTTAAAATAATTATTATAATTCTGCAAAGTTTTAAGCTAATAATAATTGGTAATTAATTTTTTAAAATATAAACATGAATACATTTTTATTAATACACTATTTTTGCTGTTGTTATTATTAAAAAATTCTATTGGCAATATTTTTACATACTAATATTTACGGTTATGATATTTGAAGTATTAGTATTTGAAAAACAGAAATTTTTTAAAATCAATATTTTAAAGTAATTACAAAGATTAGTATATATATTTATAAATTAATTTTTAAACGTATTTGAACTAAATTTTATGTAATTTAAATAAAAATTGCAATCTTTGTTAACATTAAACCGCTATGAAGGTAATTTTAAAATTATTAAAGATGTTTAAAATTACTCTAATTTTATAAATTATAAACTTTTTCATTAGGATAAAAAATTTTATTAAATGTATACATATGGTTTTAATTTTATTTCTTAGCCATATGTTTTCTCTCGTTTTCCTTTAAATTCTTTTTTCCTTCTTTAGAATGAAAGGATGCAAACATAATATTCTCGTATTATTGAAGTATGAAGTATTTAGGTTGTATGTATAAGTGAAATATAAACAGATATTTAAACATGTCTAAACGATGCTTTAAATTTTGATTTCCACGATAAATAATTATTACTATCAAGCAAATTTCTTTTTAAATATGCTTAATATTAATTATACTTAATAGAGTATTCAGTGTAATTAGATTTAATTGTTAATTTTTAGTTTTTATTTTTTTAGTTGTAATTGGTCCTTTAAAAATAATTTCATTATCAAATAGTAAGCGTTTTGTTACTTTTAATAGGTAAAATTCTATAGCAGCTATATTTTATGAAAATGATATTTTCTATCAAAATTAAAATATAATAATCTTGAATTTTACATATTTTTTCGTTACATAATGACATTTATAATCTCGGAAATAATATTTATAATGGATCTTCAATAAATTAATTTTTTTATTCTTACCTAAAGCTTGTATATTATTACTTAAGATATCGTTACTAGTTTCATAAATAATTAATTTTTAAATGTTCGACAGGTGGTTGTTTGTAGTTAACACCAAAGTGGAGAAGAAACCTGATTATCGGCAACATGGTAGAAAAATAGCCTATCCGGAATTGCGATCTTCTTGCTGAAGTCAACCTGCCATGTTGTTTAGGTAAGCAAGGCATTTTTATCGCGGTGTAATTATTTATGTAACCCTATAGGAGCTTCCGGATTTGGTTTCAAATAAGAGTTTATGTGTTTAATATTCTAAATACATAGATATATCATTGTATAGAAATAACAAAGGGAAGTAAAGGCATTAAAGATAACGATTGCGTACAAAAAATAACAAAGTATATTAAATATGAATACAAAATGTAATAGAGTTTCATTTATATTTATTAAAAGAAAGCATACCGGTATATGAACTTGTTATAATATATTGTAAATATATTTTTATTAATTTTTAATACAATTTTAAGTAGTGGATAAAAAACATATAGATTGAAATTACAGACATAAAATATACGTTTCTTACTTAGCTAATTCAATTTAAAATCGGATATCTATTAAAGTGTTGAAAAACTGTGTACAAGCAAAGCCAAAGTTTGTTTAAAGGCCAATGTAAATATACAGTTTCATCGATCGTAGTACATTGACAACAATTTTAGTATAAAAGATAAAATATAGGCGGATTGAAACCAACTAAAAAAATCTTTCTACAATTTGTAAGAGAATAGGCTTAAAATATCTCAGCAAACTTTAGCTCATGATCAAATAGCATTACTCAAAAAATTTTAAGCTTCTGTGTAATTACGCAAAGTCCGTACTCTTATCAATCACGCGACTGACGCCAAGTGACAGCCAACGTCAACACGGCAGTAAGCCTTTCACTCCAGTTAACGAAAAAATAAGATATACCTAAAAATATGATATATATATAATAGCTCTTTGAACACATATAATTAGTAGAAATATTATATTTAATATTATGAATTCTTGTCTTCTGTAATTCTAAAGTTCAGCTTTTTTATGTTTTTAACCGTGGTAGAAAAAAGTTAATGCGTAGCTGAAAGAATTTATGGATCCACTTTATACAAGCGTCAATTTAAATATTTAAACATATTTTCATATTTTTATATTTTATAACAACATAAGCTTTGGAAATTAATATTGTATCCGTATCGATGGCATATATTATTTCGTTAAAATTCACAGGAATAAAAATATTATATTTTGTTTATAAAATAATATCAAGGTATAGCACTAAATTCGATCGATTCAACAATAATCTAAACAAATAAACTACTTTGATATTCCAGTTATTCATTCAATAGAAATAAAAATTGGCAATGCAAATATTCATTTTTTCATCCACTTAATAAAATTAATTTCTTCAAATAAAGATTTCTCATCGTCATAATTCTATTATCAGCTTAAATGCCAATATACAAGGAAAAATAACTTTTCCATGAATATCTAAATTTATGCAAGCGGTAGATGCTAAAATATAAGGCAAATATAAATTAGACTAACTGAAATGTTCTATTGGAAATACAAAATTTAATTTTTTTTATTTTATCATTTGTTTAAAAAAATAAAATACAAACTATGTGAAACTCTATTATTTCTGTTAGAACAAATATATTTAGTCACGGTGCAATGACATTTTTCAACATGTATATAAAATTATATATTTTCATAAATTTCATTATATAGAACAAAAAAATTTAGTTTATTGTATTTTTAATATTCTGTAAATATTAAAATTATACTCGTGTTCGCCTTGTTTCCTACTTTTATAAATATATGTCTTTACAATTTGCGAAATTTTTATGTTTGATATAATTAAGAACTTTTTGAAACCAAGATGTGTAATTAAAATTCTTTGTCAATCATTTATTATTCTCTAATATTTTTAGATAACTCAAAAGTTAAAAAAGAAAGTTTCTATACAAATATGTAATTTTGAAGGAATATAATTTGTATTTTTTTTATAAGAAACATAGATACTACTATATTTTAACTTTGAAAATTTTTACGTAATTATAAACAAATTTCGAAATTTTGGAAATTGGAAAATTTAAACTAATAACGTGTTTCCTTTTATGTAACAATATTTATTCATTATCGTATTTAAAAAATATAAAAGATGGAAATTTTTTTGCATAAAAAAGATAAATTTTAAAAATTGTACGTTTTTAAGTTTATAATATTTTTCAATTATTTCTTTTACTATACATTGTTAGCTTTGTTTAAGCTTAATTTAATTAATCAATAATAATTAATTTACGACAAATTATCAAATTAATTTTTCGATACGCTAAGGCTGCTGCTGCCTTGGCAGCTTTGGATGAAAAACAAGCAAGTAAACCGGCCGCTAAGGCATCGTCTTTCCAATATGAATAAATTACCTCTCTCTCTCTCTCTCCCTTTCTCTCCCTCACTCCACCATTCCCTCTCACTCTCTCTCTCTCTCTCTCTCTCTCTCTCTCTCTCTTGTTCGCTGCAGATATTATAAATACGTGTTATCGTGCTGGCATATTATTTTAATGCGTTATCAGAGTCCACGTCCGCCATGGAAACGCAAACACGCTTGCGCACTCGAGCTTGTACTCATCAGCAGTCGGAGAGCAAAAGAAATACAGTAGATAGTACATAGAAAGCTGCGCACTACAGAACGTAAGCAAAGTGACGGAGATTGCGTTTACTAAGGAGTCCCGGTGTACCGATTCCTGTTTTATCGGCACTGTCAATAATTTTAGTAAGAGTATTCCATTTTGAGGTTATTAATAACATGAACACGGATAATCCTATCCTCTATCGCCACCACAAATTTAAACTAATGAGTAAACCAATCAAAGAGATGCCCTGAGAAATGAAATAAGTTACGCGTTATTTTTAATTAGCCCGACTTTACATTTTACATTTTGTCAATTTCATTCAACGCCTTTGCTTCAAATTTTAATAAACGGTGGTGGATATAATTAAGTTTCTAATGTCGGTTGGACTCGAGCTTAAAAACTATTGTGCTATTGACATGAATACCGTTAGCACAGGAATCTATGTCGATATTCGACATGGAGAGAGAGAAAGAGAGACAGAGACAGAGAAACACGTACGATATGTTCAAGTTATTTCTTCTGCTCTCCGGATACAGAAGCAAAAGAGAAGTGTAGTATGTATTGCTTTAAGTAGTCGCTACGATATATACCATTTCCAGAAAAACAAGCGAATGATAATCGATAGTCGTGAATATGCGTTTTAAATAGGTTAAGGAAAGAGTAAATACGTTATAAGACAATATTTTTAATATAGGCAGAAAATGTTTTCGTTCAGAAACTCTAAATTGAACGAAATAAATAAAGTGTAACTAATCTGTTTATTTTTGATAATTTTTTTATATTACAATAAAATAATGCGCAATAGTTTTCATTGGTGTATTTTTTATTTGGATTTTTAATTATTACGATAATAACGCATTTTACGTCTCTAAAAAGTTGTTAAAACATTCGATACATGGTAAAGCTTATAGAATTTTTGAGCATCGATACCGACATAGTTCGAGTAAAATCAAAATTTTATACGTAGATTATTTAGAAAATATGACGTTCTTTAAAAGCTATTTTATTTATTTTACCCATGAAATAAGATAAAAGCTCGTAACGATTTTATAAATATTTTGAAATATAATTTTATGCATAAGAAATTTCTATTGCTTGAATCTCATAAAGTATTTATATGTATTTCTTAAATGTTTCAATTTAATATTTCAATTAACATACATTATTTTACGAGTGCCGAAGAATTACTTTTTTAAATAAATTATTTTATCCTAAAATATATATACATATACGGTATTTCTTGAATATTAAATTGAATCGAATAAGCTTTAATTTTCACCTTTGATTTTCTTAGAGTTGCGATACTATTTTTTAAACGATCTTTCGTAGTATAGATCGCGTATTTTTCGATTAATTTATTAGTTTAAATCTCAATGCTCGATCGTTAACATTTTGAAATAGATAAATATTTGTTTCATCGATACCGTTATTAATTTACGATGCATTATTCAAAAAAGAAATAAAAATCTTGTAAAAAGTAGCACGCATTGCTAATTTATGAAAAAGAATAGATTCTTTCGAGTAATTATCTTAGCAATAATCAGTGAGTCCACGTTTGGACTATAAAATTCGTTATAAGAGACTTTTCTAAGCTCCACGTGACGGATTTCGCAACGAGAGCGGATTGCCGTCGCATCTTTTCCTTTTCATTTTCCCTCTTCCTCTTTATCGCGCTCACGGCCGAATGGAGGATCGAGCGTTAGGCCGGTTACGAGCCTAACGCTCGAAACAACGGCGATCCAGCGTCCGCTAACTCGTAATCTTGCGTTTTCGCGATCATGCGATGCAGCCGACTTATGTGCTCGGCGAGATATCGTCAGTGGCGCGCTGTGCGTGTGTGCGAACGCTTTTTACGCGCCGCATCTTCCAGGCGTACGAGCGTATGTCTCGTGTGCAAGGATGCACGTGTGCATTTGTATGAATTTAAATGACAAAGCATTATTTACTTGGTGTTTACTTGTGTCCGAGTTTTCTCTCTCTCCCTCGCTCTCTCCCTCGCTCTCTCCCTCGCTCTCTCCCTCGCTCTCTCCCTCTTTTTCTCTCTCTCGACCCATTCGACCTTAATCACATTTTCAACTCGAAAATAACCTCTAAAATAATAATAAGTAAAATCGTTAAGGGCTCATTTTTTAAAAAATAAGGGAGCAATAGTCGCACAGAAATATTTTATTGTATTTCAGAATGTCACGGTTTCAATGACTCAGCATAGATTTCAGTCCCTCTTAGTGCACACGTACAATTATGATTTTAAGTATTACTCGTTATATACCGTAAATATTTTCACGGTGTATTAAAATTTAGCTTGAAAAATCAAAGCGATATTTGATAATTAGCGTGTAAAAATAATATGTATCGCTGTCATTACACGGTATTCATTAAAGAGAACTGTTTAAAAGTTTTATATAATCGAATAAATATCTCGTTGTAAAATTAATCGAAACATCTTCCCATAATCGAAGACCGTAAAATTTTGTGCGGAAATAACCTTTATTATTAAAATTGAGTTTGGAATTCGCATGATGCGATATCTTGGTGTAACGCGTGGTTAACTAATTTTTGATCTTGATTAGATTAAATTGAAAGAGCTAATTCAAAAGAAGCGTAACGCGAAGCGTTTTTATCCATTCGCGCGATAACGAAAAGAAAAGAAAATATTATACGAATTTATGTCGTAGATTTCGTACCTTTTAAGTTTTTTCTACTTTTAATATTATATTTTACAGTGTTTTATACGATCGGAATTTTATTTATGCAAAATCTTTGACATCCGCATCGTTTCAATGCTTTGCTTGTAAATATGAGTATTTGTCTTGTAAAAAAGACGATTCTTAAAACATGTTCTGTTTTATTGCAAGTTTTTCATTGTAAAGATTGTTTATAAAACGCCGACGAATATTAAAATTGTCGGGAGGCATTTTACAACGAGGCTTACCCTTAAAAGCGATGTGCGCGAGCTAAAAACGAATAGCTTTTAGTCACCTAATTTTCTAATTTCTCCGACGAAGGGAATCGAACGCATTTTCTCGGGACTATCGGTGAAGATGTTGCGTTTTACAGCCCTTCTCCGCTGGCCGTTAACACGCCATATTCTCGCATTACATCTTGCGCGAGCATAAGAAACACGACAAAGTATAACATCGTTTAACCACATGTGCAATGCGCAATTATCTCCGTCGACCTCCTCCTCCTCCTCCTCCTCCTCCTCCTCCTCCTCCTCCTCCTCCTCCTCCTCCACTGCTCTCTCCTATACGTTACTCTGTCGGCTCTTCTATGGAACTCCCAAAGAGCCACTACAACCGCACCGCTATGCACGGAAGTTGCACGCATAATGATAATGCACTCGTACTTTGTGCTTTTTTCTCTTTTTTCTTTATCTTTCGCGCCGAGCAGACGTAGTAGTTGCTGCAGTAATAATACTTGTAGTTCTGCTAATACTAGTATTTGTTGTTGTAGTTTAGTAGTAGAAGCAATAGTAATAGCAATAGCAGTGATAATTGTAACAATAATAGGATTGTAAGTAGCAGTAGGGTGGTTGTAGTAGTAATGGTGGTAGTAGTAGTGGTAGTAGTGGCAGTAGTGGTAGCAGCAGCAGCAGCAGTAGTAGTAGTAGTAGGGGTAGTAGTAATAGTAGTAGTAGTAGTAACCACGATCAGGCCAGCATATAAATAACTGACTGTGTTTGCGAGGATGTAATTCGAGCGAGCTCTGCTCCTCTTCACGATTGCTTGTTTCTTCTTCTTTTTTCGCTTTCATTGCTTCTATTTTCGCTCGTTTATTTTCCACGATCTGGGGTCGTTAGGCTTATTTTTTATTTACAGAGACGGTAGCGAATCGTATTCTAAAGGGAATTTTACAGGCCATGATCAAAGACACTTATCGCTGCTAATGTTAGTCATCGAAACTGCACCGATGTCATCTTAATAAGTGCTTTACCGACAACGTGCCGTTTAACAATAAAGCTTAGGCTTCCAATGATAGCTCTAATCTTGCGAAATTTCTTCTCTCCCGGCATTTCTCTACTACATTTATAAATCCCAATAGTACGATATAAAAAACCTTTTTTTCGATGAGATTAATTACTCGCAACTTATTTTAGAAATTTTCGCGCGTGCAAGTTGTCTTACGGAAAAATTTTGTATCTCAAAATCGAGAATATGAACTTTGTTAGCCGTGTTTTCGAAAGATATTATCTAACAGTCTGAATGAAATATGTATTTTATTATTTCATTTTTTATAAAATATGGTGCTTTTTTGAGTATTATTTATCTTATTTAAAGTCTGAAAACATTTTCTTTTTGAAAAGAAAGGGTATGAAAAGAAAAAGATATTGTACCGGTCTAAAAGTCGAATCAGTGTTTCTTGTCACAAAACAATATAACTAATTAACTTGACACGTATAAATTTATATTTAAAAATTAAAATATATTCGTATGTAATTTGGCTTATTATCAACTATCGTAACTTCGATGGTATAAACTTGTAACTGTATTGTCAAATATATACGGGTAGGACTCTTGAATCGAACTAATGTAGCGTTCGACTTTATTGGGTTTGAATTACTTTATCCCTATGGGATACATACGAATAAAATATTCAAATTATCAAAATATTCCTTAATCGTTTACAAATATTAATTCGACTCTTATATTCCATTAATTTATTTTTAATGTATCGATCGATGCGATGCTGTCTTTGTTATAAAGTACCGGACACTTATAAATACGGAATAATTTTAATAGAATTACTTTTATTTTATGAAAGATTTCTACATTATCTAAAATTTGGTAAAAATTCCGTAATGTATATTCGATTACATTAATGTAACAAAGTTGCTTGGCAACTCACTGATTTGCGATCATCTGGTAAATTAACTCTTCCCTGCCTGTAGATTTCTAACTAAGATACGCACTATGATTTAACATTAATTATTATGTATAGATATACTAGCTTTCATTCTTAATCGACATAATTATAGATAATCTTAATAAAACGAAAAACTAAAATCTAAATAATCGAGTTGGAATAATTACTCGATATTTTTCGTCGAGAAATAGTAATAACGAAAAATGCGATGTTTCGATTTTGCATTCTTAAATTCGTGTCATCGGAAGCCATCTTTATTTTTACGCGTTGTTCACGCGACCAACGCACACATTTTATAAACCACTCGTCGATCCGTCAATCGACTCGTCAATCGACGAGCACACACCAAAGACTTTCGTATTTCGCGATTCCTCCCCCGTTTCGTCTAATTTTTTTTAACGAAAATTGACATTGGTTTGTAAGAATCGTCATCGCGCGTTAACAAAATAGACGTGGCGGTTACTTTGTTTGGAAACGATGTACAACGTCCACATCATAAATGTGATTCGCGTCTTTATGTGTCTTACATTAACGGTTTAGTCTCCGCTTGTGCTTTAAGTGCGGTACTTGTTCGCTTTAATTTTTCGCGATTGACGCAGCCGCGACACAAACGCGATACAAGTGCATTGCAGAAATAACACTTCTCGGGTAATAACCGTGAGTTTTTGCTTCTTGAAGAAAGCGTGCACATGTCATCCGATACTTATGACTACGACATTTTTAGGAATTAAGTTTATTCGGACATTAGAGCTCTTGTATTTGGATAACAATAAGAAAACATTTTAATTATTATTTTACCCATAACATTAATGCAGCCTCCTTTAAATTGAATCTTTTCCTTGTGTACTCTCTCTTTATTAGTTGGAGCTTCCAGTACTAAAAATGGATATGAATCGAATAACGAATCAAAAGTCAGCATAACTGTATGTTCTCGTTTGTAAACGAAGCACCGACACTACCATTGTAATACGGTTATCCATTGCCGTAAAGAAATAATTAATGCAATTGTGTCTAACTATCGTATACAAAATTTCAAAAATTATATTGATTCTTAAGCACTCAAAATATCGGAAGGTACAAAAATATCGGAAGCATATACAGAACTTATATAATTAATCTTATGCATTCGAAAACGGGTGTTTTGTACGAATTTCCTTTCTGTTTTTTCTATGTAGTCCTAACGAGTCTAAAGCCCATTAACTTCGTACTTCGCAATCAGGTGTCAAATTCTTGACAAATATTTAATGCTATAAGTGTCGTTGCCGCTGATCTCGATGACGTTTTCGTTGAGCTTCGAGCCAAAACGAGGATCGATGAGGCTTGCCGCAAACAACATGACGTATAATAGAACTTGGCCATGCAATCATACTGCATTTCAGACAAAAGAGTGATTCATAAATAATACATTATTTATTTATAATACCTTCGCGTCATTAATAACACGCAAATTGCCCTTTCTTTTTCACAATTCATACATCACGTTTTTTTCATTGATTCTTGAAATTAACCGATGACATACGCGCTCGCATTCAACAGCTAAAACGACATTCATTCGTTTATTTTTCTACGTGTACATCTATCATTGAACTCAAAGAATTAAAGTAATATATCAAATAAATGAAATTTTAAGAAAAATTTCATTTTAATCTCTTTTTTTAATTTTCTTCGTTGACTTTCGTAAAGACTCGATAAAACTTTTTTTTAAATTTTATATTTGAAGGCATCTTTTTTATATTATTATTTTTACTTTCTTCTATTTTAATTAAATATTTATGAAAGAATTACGCGCTCTTTACATCGTTGATGGAATCATCTTTTAAACTCAATTGTTTATTCCAATATTTATGCGGGACTACCACAAATTAAGCGAATAATTTTCATAAGAAAAATATAAACATTAATGTTTATTTCATATTTTTAGATTTCTATAGATGTAAATCTCTTTATGTCACAATAGACATTATGTGATATATCGAGTAAAAAGGCACCGTTAAAATTAAATATTATTATTTCGAAGAAACTGGTAAAATTAATTTTCATACTCTTACGATGATTTTTTGTTTAATTTATTTTTGAATGATAAAATATTAGTTTAAAAATATCCGAAATCACTCATGATTTTCAATGTAATTCGCCCTCATTTTATTTTAAAAATAGTTCAGTCATGTTTAAACTCGCTTCTAGATTAATATTTTATTACAAAAATATACAATTTATTATTTGCTCTTGTATTATTATATCAATAAATAATAATGTAAGATAGAACAAGAATGTGTGTGTGTATATTTTTGTTTTAGTTTACACTCCTTAAAATATTACCTGTAAAATTCTTCGTTATTTCCTTAAAATACATTATATTTTTTAAATTTGATATCATAAAAGTTATTTCAAAATAAATTTTTATCGTTTGAAAAAAAAACGTCATTGATATCGAAATGAGGTAAATACTTAAAAATTTCAAATCAAACGCGCAAATGACAAAAAATAAAAGCATGCTCGAACAACGTCTTGTACGATCTGTTTCTCTGTTTATCTCTCGCTTTCCTATCCGTTCTATTAATTATAATTAGTAGCGACAAAGGTTCATTTAGATCAGGGGAGCGGTTGTACCGCAACTATCGCTTTCGCGTTCTAAAACTCGTCAGAGCCAAAAAGGTTTTCTCGGAATTGTGACCCGGTGGACAGTATTAATCGCTAAACAGAGGAAGTGGTACAAAATACGCGAGAGAATACTCGCCAATTGTCAAGATAGCGGTGAGTCTTAGTCGGTCAATAAAACAGCCTCTAATTGTCCATCGTTAACTCAGAACTTTTGGAACTCCACTGTCTGGTCCACTGTGATGGTCTGGGTCGCTTCTCGCCCGAGTCTGACGATACGTGTCGTACGTCCTCCAACTGGTCAATGGGTTGATCTTTCTATTAATGAATTACCTTGACTCGATGTCATCAGTATCTCTTTCCTATACGTATATTGGAAATCTAGTTTTTTACGTTTTTTTCAGTGTTCTGGAATAAAATTAAGCGTTACTTCCTTCTTAAGATGTATTACCCAAAATTTATTGGATCTTGAATTATTGTTCGCTTAATATCTAATTAATAACTATTCCATATTTTATTTTGAATAATGAATCGGGAACTAAGACGCGTCAAGTTAAAAATTCAGCCTGGCTAATATAAATAAATATAATTCATTTTTATAAAGATTTTGTGTCGAATCGTACAGCCACATACAATATATTGACAATTATAAATATTATATATTTCAAATATTCAAATTTAAATACATTCACAATAATCGATACGCGAAAAATGTATAATACTTTATTAGAACTTATGTACTAAATAAATATTAAAGTAACAATGTATTACTTTAGAATATAATACAAGAATAATATAAATAAATTATTCTTAGGTTAATATTTATTTTTTCTTTATCCCAAGAAAATTATTTCTATGTATTTTTAAATTTCAATCGGTGCAAAATAATCATTACTTAATTTCTTTTATACATCGATATATATTTTATCGAATAATGCTTATTACGTTATCTATTTAAAACTATATTGTAATTAAAATAAAAAATTATTTTGAATCTGTAGATAATAATTTATCAGATTTTTAATCTAATTTGAAGTTTAAATCTTTTTAGATAAATAAAATAGATAAAAAATTATCATTAAAATAAATGAATAAACATTACTTATTTTTATCTTTTTGCGCTAATCAATATTCAGAATTCAAAAAGCAATTTAATCGCAAAAGTGTAATAAAAATTTGTTCGATCAATATGACTAAAATATTTGGCATGTCGAACAAAAATGTTCGTTAATTATTTACCTTGATTTAAAAATAATATTTGACCATTCTTCATCTAAATTTGAATAATACTATTTGGTATTTTTAGATAACATTGAACTTACTAGATCTAAAAATAAGTTGAACAATCTAAGAATAGACTGTAAAAAAGCTCATAAATTAAAGAAATTTGAAAATATTCTATTGTACAAATAGTATTTTTTTTCAATTTTCATTAATAAAAAAAATATACAAAAATATATAATGTAAACAAAATAATACATTTTCAGTATTTATTTTCGCTGTTGTATAATACAAATGTAGCCAATAAAATAAATATTTCTTTCCTTGTGCTTGTGCATACGACGTAGCAACTGTATTTCCTACCATAAGTTTACAAATTACGTACAGCCAAAACGCGTAAAATACCCATTGGTTTCTTTTCGCAATCTCCGGTGAGATGCGTTATATTTGTAAAGTTTTCATTTCTCGATCGAGGAAATTTCGTTCGAAAAATTCCTAGGTATGTTAACTCACTCTTGAACCAAGCTAGATTCCTTAGGTGTGACGTTATCACATCTACTATATCTACTTTTGCGTTTTTGTAAAAATGAGCGTACATACGGTACATATGATTGATCAAAACATTCTGATCTAAATTATGAATTGAAAAATGAACGGTGAAAACATGAAAATTCATAATAAGTTATCTAGTAATCTAAAATAATCTCGAATCCAGAGCATTGCCCTTCTCACCTAATTTTCAAATATTTATCAAAGCCAGAGGCGATCGGGGTCACGAGAGTGCGTGAGTCGCGAAAATAATGAAAAGTTACTAAAGTGCGTTTATAGTTTCACGTACTGGGGAAACTATGAAGTATAGATATCGAATTCATATTCTCACGGTAATTGATCTATAAAACTAACGTCAATGTTTTTAAAGCGCTTTTTTCTCACATTTCTCTCGTTAAGTTTATTATTTTATAAAAAAAAATTACTTATGAAAATAAGCTGTTATTTGATATTATAATAATACGTCGATTATTCATTTTCAACTTCAAATTAAAATTTTCAATTTTTTAATAGTGGTTCGTAACGCATATAATTAAAATTAGTGTACACGGAATACAAAATAAAATTTTACTCCTGAGTCGTCCAACAATGGTATAAATCAACTTCATTTGCTTGAAATAAAAAAATTTGACTCGATATAGTTTTTTCTCAATTAATATTTATTTAATGTTATTTAAATACATTTACTGGAAAACAGAGAGATAAGGCGATCTTAAATGACTCGACTTGGTCTACTCCCTTTGCTCGAGATATTCGAACATAATGAAAAGTGCACAAACTGATCTTTCGCAATGGACTAAAAGAAGAAAAAATGATGAGACATAAAATTACTCAAATCTTACTTGTCGTGAGAGGCGATAAAAGTCGCTCGAATATTATATAATCATTCATGTTACTGTTATTGCGCTAAATAAAACGATCACGTCGTGTTGTCTCTGTGATTTGCGAAAAAAATGAGTAAATGAAAAGAGTCGCTTTACATCCCTATAAATAGTACAAACTATAGTTACTCTTATTTGACGTTATAGTTACGCTTTATTTGACCTCACACGGTTGATCTAGCTGTTATTTTTAATAGATGTTTTCCGATCACTTTTCATAGACGTTTTATTACCTATCGTTACAGTGGGCGTCGTTCAATCTTATCATTCAATTACCGATTAGCAAGGTACAAGAAATTACCACCGTACCGAATATCCCCCTTCCCTTTCTCCTTATCTGACTATTTCTCATTTGTTATTCTCGTATTCATTGTATTCCACCCAAGAAATGCATAAATGTGAGATCAGTTTTCTTGTGATTTTCAAGTACTGTGTAATCGTAAAATGATCGTTATTCAATTTAATAATTTCGTGAGTTATACTATTCGAATGACATTTTTAATATCTTTTGATACATCGTATCATATTAAAGATTGCTTTTATCTCAATAATAAAAAAGTAAAAGATCTTATTCGAATGCCCTTTTTGATTTTTCATTTGTTATTAAGTATCGATAAACTCTTTTATTGATTTGCTTTTATAAAATATAAGTTATTACATATATTTTGCTAATAACAATCCAAATTTAATACTACATTATTTCAATTAAAATTTAAGGTATTGCATAGTTAAAAAAAATATGTATTATAAATAAGAATAATTAATTTAGAATTGTAACTATACGAGCAATAAGTACGTATAAAATCTTTTTACAGCATGATTAAACATGGATTTTTCTTTGTTTGGTTTTAAAATCTTTAAAAGATATGACACAAAGAAGTAATAATCTTAATTAATGAAATTCTTTACATGAATTATAATAGCTTAAGAAAAATACCCTCTGTAAATTCAGCAAAGAAGTATTTTTTATTTTATATAAACTTAATATCTTTAAAAATGGAATCACGATTGATAGAAGTTTTAGATAAACGATTGATGTATATAAATTTCCCTATATAATAAATACAAATCATCGAAATTTCTCAACTGGAAAAAAAATTCTAGAGAATCTGAAGTACAAACCTAGTAACAAGAAAATAGCTAAATATATAAAGAGCATCGGTGAGAAACTAATATATATGCAAACTCATCTGACTTTCCATGAATTTTACGAAATTTTTAATTAATATTTCACTATATTACTGCTTATCATTCAGTGTTCCTACAATTGTAAGAAAAATTAATTTACATTGTGTTTACGATAAAATATTTTTAAACATTAACATATATTTAAACAGAATGTGTTGTTTATATGTATTTAATTATTAAATAAATTGTTAAATTTTACTATTTTTTACATATTGTTTTGTGTTTATTTTAGTATTTAAAATATGTAAAGATATGAAATTTTGAAATGTATACCGAAAAAATATTGAAAAAATATTTAAAAGTATACTGAAAAAATTAATTGTTAGAAATTTTAATTTTATAAAACATTAAAATTTAAAGATCAATCATTTTATTGTTAATATATGCGGAATTAAATATTGATTTGAAATGTTTAATTTATTCAAAAATTAATACAATATTTAACAGTATTAATAAGACATAAATATTTTCATGAGAGAGAGCAGAGATTATTTATACATGACTATATGATTGTTAAGATTACTGGATATCTTGTCGCTCCATTCTGCACTCAATTCAATACTGTCAACCTAATGTTAATATTGTATCAGTGGATCGTGATAAAATCATTCAGTGAAGGTTATCTTGATATTATTTTGTACGTCGCAATCAACCACAACTCAAATAGTATGCTATCGCTTCTCCATCGTTTTACTTTTGCTTTCGCTGATATGATATTCTTAAAATAGCATTATATTTATGCTTAACAAGAGTTCTAATATTTAAGGCGATACACCTGTTTTAGGTGTTGCTCGAGAATTAATTTTTTTCCTCTTTATTTTTTTTCTGCATGATTTGTTTTTACTTTAAAAATCTTTTGATCGGAACACTGGTCATCAGATTTATGTACAACTCGAAAAAATAATTTAATAAATCAATTAGATATTAAAATATCCATAAAAAGCATAAGTTCTGTGTTTACGTACATTCAAACTTAGTAACTAATAATTCACTATTTCGTTAAATTATTATTATTAATAGTTCAGAATATGGAATACCATTGATATTTTGCTATATCAAGAAACTCTTGAACTTACTCTAATTTGTTGAATATTTAATTTTCTATTAACCAATATTTTATCATTATATAATTAAGTAGATTTAAGATATAGACAACGAAAAATTATTAATATTATTATTTCTTAATTATTTTTCACAAATGTCCAATTTTTTTTTATTAAGAAAAACCGAATAATAATATATGTATATACATATTATAATAGCAATAAAAAATCTTAAATTTTTTATAATAAATATTTGTTTAGATTCGTGATATCACTAATGTATACTATACATTTTGTATCCGGATAATATATTTAAGCAATGAAAATCCTCTAAACGATAAAGCTTTAATGCACATTATAGTAAATTTAAGTATGAAGTTAGATTTAAAAATATAATATTGTTTAAAAATGGTTAAATTTATTAAGATAGTCGAGTCAAATTATTTATATTATTTACAGTATTTAGCTATCAACCGATATTAATTTATATAATACTCTTCGGTCGTTCTCTCGAACTTTTCAGTACATTATAAAAATTCTACTTTTGATCATCACTTTTGATTCATGGTAGCAGTTCGGTATACATTGTATGAAATTATAAAGAAAAATAATTTAAAATACAAATCACGTATAATTATACTCGTGTACGACAAAATCGTGTTCTCTTTATTTAACTGCAATTAATTTTGAAAATGTATAATTTCTCTTTTGAATCGTAATTTACGATATATTCAAAGTTAGGCAGCTTTATGCGATAAAACTGATTCGCTGCAACGTATGTGATTTCATCGTGAACCGAAACGTTTAAATTCGTAAAAAAATATCCGACGTTATTTCCTTGATCGTGCGTATTGAAGAAAACTCTATAATTAAAACTTCACCATTGTTTATAAGTTTGTAATAAATAATTTTTAATCGTTGAGAAGATCAAGATTATGACTCAATATATTTTTGCAAGAAGCCTTAACAAAATAATTACACCCAAAGAGACAGAAAAGGTACGAAACGAGTGCTTATCCTAACGCGAAGTAAGGTGCGCGTAGTCTTGTTCATTAATATACACCGCGTATAGTCTAGTCGCGCTCGTGACCGCAAAAATCCGGCAATTTATGCATCCGAAGGTAATAAGCCAGGTAAGCAGTATTTATATTTACGCGTCTGCGTGAAGAAGCAGTAACCGATAGGCGATGAAGATACCAAAGGAATAAAGGCGCGCCTTTACCATTTACGCGTCCTATCATTTTCGTTGAAGCTCGCATCGGCAGAGGATTTTTCTTTTGGTCGATTGCGCGACTTTTTCTTTTTTATGCTTATAGAACAGCGGCCGGTACTTTGCCCACTTTATTAAATTTCTCACAAGCTTGGTTCGTCGCCAACATATTTGCTGCTTTCGTTATATTTTTCTATTTTTCGTTTGTTTTGCCTCTCTTGTGGAAAAAAAATTAAAACACCTACCGCTATTTGCAATATTTTATTCTTGCGAAACGAGAACAAATTCAGTTTTGAATTCCTGCATCGTTTGAGAATTAACGAACGTAGGTGTGTTATGTGAACAGCGGGACATTAGTATTACGGTATGGGGATGATCCGGTCGATACAATGCGAGATATCGGTACCGGTTTATCGGTGCTAGTGGCCTGATATTATCCGGTAAATTCGCAATTACTGCAAACGTGTTTTTTTATATGATTATCTAGCAAATGTATCAAACACGAATAGTTTTAAACTGTTTTTCTTTTTTATTTTTATTAAAATTACATGCTTAATTAAAGTACAGAGAATAAATAATTTCAAAAACCAATTTTCACGTTTTCACCAATTCATCACGATCAACTTGTTTTTAGTAGTGACATTTTGATTAAATATTATCGATATATTAAGAATAATAATATATATATATTGAATAACTTGAAAATTTAGTTTTTATAATATTAAAAAAATTGCAAAACTTAATTTTAACATACGCGAAAATTCATTTATTCGATAAAATAGTTTTTATATAGATAATTTTCAACGAAAACATATTCTATAATTTTTTTCTTGCGCTTTACGAATGTTTGCTTTAATAAATTTAATTATAGCTTGTACATATTTAACTCTGATTATGCGTTTAAAATTATTGTATTAGTTATTTTATTCGTTTTTGTAAATACACCTTCGTATATATCTTACACGAGTATTTCAAGATTTTTTTGATAAAAAATTTAAAAGTAAAAGTTAATTAATTGTATTACATCGTAGAAACAACTATATCGACGAATTTATTCTTATCTTTATTACTTTTTAAGGTTTTGTATTATTAAAGAAGTTTTTAATCAAATTATTTTTGTTGTTATTCTCTAAATAATTTAATAAAAATAAAAAATGGCGAAATAAATTGAATCATTTATAGTAAATAATGTTATTTACGTGTATATGTTGTGTATAAGATTACAGAAAAATATTTAATACAATATAACGTCAAGTAATATCAAGATCATTACTCGTATACTATTTATAAATTTTATGGAAGCAATTTCAAAAATATTTCAAATTAAAAAAAAATGATTAGCTATTATAAATTTATATCCGAATTAATATAGAACACTTCTTCATATAAGTGAGAAGTTGAAGAAATAAATTTTATCACATTTTTATAAAAAAATTCCTTTTTCTAAATGAAGTTATATAATGACCTGAATGTAATTATAATCGTCATTGTGTAATTAAATTATTGATGTGAAAATATAAAGCGCTAAAAAAATTGGTAGCTTATTATTAATTATATCACAAAAGTACATTGTATTTATAGTTTCGATTTGTACGTAGACGAACAATTTGTAGTTTTGACTTTTTACAAAAATGTGGTCATAACTTTATGGCGCCACTCATCTTAACTTAAAAAATGAACGAAATAACGATAATTTGCAATATTAATAATAAGTATGCTTCACAAGATGTTAATTAGTAATTGACAGAATGTGAATCAGCTGTGCTAAACATGAAAATCGTTCGGCAATTCTCACCTGAAACGTTTGAAAAATTAACTGTTTTAAAAAAATTTTCTTCACAGAAAAAAATGTTTACCAAACGATAACGTTGAATCTAACAGAATTTCTTGCATCAGATAAATCTTGTGAATAATATTTGTTATAAAATTTTGTTTATTTTACCATAAAAATATCGTTTTATTAATTTATACATAATTTGTTCCACTTTAAAAACAAGGAGCATTTTTGATACACTTTTGTTTATATTTTTGGAATAGTGCTTCGACTGTACTACAAAATTTTTTTATTATAATGTAACAATAATAGTAATATAATTACAATATAATAACAATTTTACATTTATATATTTTATACAATTTTTTGAAGTAATCGTGCAAAAATGATAACTGAAATTTTTGTAACGGCTAATAAATCGTTTCGAAATTGAAATCCATTTCATATTGTATTGCGAACCGTACACCGATACTCCCAATTGTTCACAGTCGAATCGAGAAGAGTTGGAAGGAAGAAGAAGACGAGAAAAATAGCGAGCATGCATGAGACGCTATCAATGTTTATCCAAATGATATGCACTGCGAGTGTTGACCCTGATTTTTTATGCAAACGCGCAAAACCGAAGAGAAACCGGGAGAAGTCTCGAATGTTTTTCCGACGCTGTTTACTCGCGTTCTTCTTATTTTCGATTTAGCCTGTTGCGATAAAATCTCTTTTACAGTCGGTGGGGGCGAGCGGCATTTAATATAAGCTTTGTCGATAAATAAAAATAAAATAAATGCCACTTCGCGTTTAACTTGTATTTTTTCGCTCTTATCTTTCATATTTGGTTTATCATATTTGGTTTATACCAAATACAGAATTTAATAAAGGAATAGTTAACTTTACAAATGTGACGTTAAAATTAACCAATAATATGCGAAATTTAATCTCTTCGATTGATAATATATAATTTATTATCCTGTATAACAACTGTGATGATACAAGAGATTAAAGAACTTAATGTTTATTTAAATATTTGTATCATGAACTTGATAAAATAATAGATTTATATAATCTAAGTTATACTTTAGCTTGCAGATTTGTACTCGTTATAGTTTCTTCGATAAATATGTATAATATAATAGAATTATTATTGATTGTAATTAGAAAAATAAAGTTTTCGCTATACTTTATTATGATTGCGTATATTCGTAAATTACACGAATCAACTAGACCGACCATCAACTAATGAATCAGCGACTAGATTTAACATAAATTTTAATTAAAAATATAATTTAATAAATTAACACTGAGATAATAACATTATCGTATCATTAACAAACCAGCATTGACTCGTTACTAAATTCTTGTAAGGGCAATTTAGACTCGAACACTCGTCGACGAGTATTTACTAGAAACTGACTTTATCGAATACATTATCGAATCAAGATGTTTCGATACTTTTACATTTTCCCTCATCACTCCGGTCTAACTGGAATTCTGAGGATTCGAAACCACTTTGATAAGATCATTTTTTCCTTTCTCAGTTTTCAATGTTAAAGATTTTTTAGCTCTCGAGTCAAAAAAACATTGCTCAGAGATTAAAAAATATCTGTACAAAATAATACAGATAATAAAATCCATTTATAATTAACAAATAAAATATAAGTAAGATCATAACGATCCTCTGCTTAAAATTTCAAAAGCTACAACGCATTTGACGTTCGATTTACAACGTATCAAACGAGTTGTTTAATATAAATAAAATATGCCGGCACCGATAGGCAGAAAGTACAATATTACGCATCTACACTTTTTCAATAGTTATATAGTTATAGAGAAAAAAAGCGATGACGACCGAAAAGTTTTCGGATTCGATGTTTTTCATTATCCAAACAGAAACGCGTGCCAGAGAGAAAAAGAGAGAGTGAGAGAGTGAGAGAGTGAGAGAGTGAGAGGACGTCCAAGGATGGCAATGATTATAGCTTGGCAATACGGCAAATAAGGGCGTATACAAGGTTCGCACGCGAATCGTACCGCCACGCATTTAGATTGCACGATTGTTATTACGGAGCTTCAACTGCGCCGCTCGTTCATTTTTTTGTGTTTATGTTCCTTTATACCTTTTTTAAGAGATCCTGTTTAAGATCGCTCTTTCGCAAGGTCTTTCGCCTTGAACAAGGATATTTTTTTCGTGAGTGTATTAAAGTCAATTCAGGTAATTTAACGTGTGTAAGGAGATTCAGGGCCGGCTATTAATAAATCGATCGAGGAAAGGGTATTTTAAATATTTGCCGTTTCTATGTAAATAACATTAATGGAAAGCTCTTTCATTTGTGTTACTTTTCCATGAATGGATTTAATAAAGTCCAGTCATAAGCAAGGCTCGCGTATTATTCTCATTGTAATAAATGTGTCTTTCGTTGATTACAATTTTAATAAAAGTATAAAAAAGTGCTTTAAAATGGTCACTTGAATCAGCTTGACTCAAATGACTAATAAATACATTTTTCACTTACTTCGCACTTATCTTAAAACTTAATATAATATTTCGTTAATCGAGTAAAATTTTTAAACAAGTTGTTAAATCGAAGAGTTTTATTAGAGACTCGAGATCTCGTTTCACGTCTGAAAGAGTTTGAAACCACAATTTAAAAATATGCGTAGATAAATAGAAAATAATTGAAAATAAAATGAAAACTGTACGAAAATTAATTTATTCGAGTTTTATTTTTTCGATAAAATTACTTAATTAGTCAGTGTTATTTATATAGAATCAGTTATAAATAATTAAAAGTTGATAAATAAAAGTTGATTATTATTGTATTTATCTTTCGAGTCCAAGGTAAGCGATGTTCATTTTATATTTATTAAAAAATAAACTAAAATTTTTATTGAACACTGAAATGAAAATTGATACGTAAATATTTATATTTTTTAATCCAATATAATGAAAGGTAAGTATCCGATTAGCGTAATATTGTACTTTTTGCATTAGAAATTATTATTTCGTATAAAAATTTACATATTTACGAAACATTTCTACAGCTCTTTAATACAATCGAGGATATAACAAGAATTGATAAATTTTATTGGGCGTATTCGTAATCAATAGCGATCCGTTTCTCATTGAAATAAAATTAATCGCGATATGAAATATCCCAAGCCAAGGTATTAATTAAATTTGAAAACGTCCACTTTCACATTACACGGCTTTTTCGTATTAATTTATAAAATATAATTCTGATAGCGGTTTCGGTTCATCTCCCGCACAAACGTTACGCTTATTTGTTTTTAATGCTTTTCGAAGAATGAGATCGTGTGCGAGCAAATAAACGCGGAACGATGAATGAAATAATCGAGAGGCAGACAGCGCTATTCACCCCTGATAAAAAGTTGGAACTACCAGAAGGAAGAAAGAGAAACCGGAACAGTTTGAAAAACAGTTGATATAGGCGAGTTGAGTGTGCGTCGTTTATGTAATTTATTATCCTGCTACTATTATACAGTCGCACACCGCACCCAACCCATTCGTAAATATGGGCGCGTCTCGGCCCTTTCCTGTCGGTTGGTACCTTAATTCCTCTCCTTCTCTCTCGGCCTCTCGATCCAGCCTCCGACTTTTCTTCCTCGCGCGCAAAACGTAATTGGCCTTTTAGTGGCGCGGTGTCGCCGTCATCGTCTCCGCTCCGACGAGCGATTCCACAGCGAAGGAAGAAAAAGGGAGGAGGGTACGAGTTGCGCCCGCGACCGTACAAATCGAATTACGCTACGTGCCGCTAATTTTAGGCCGACGCTCGGACCGAGTCGCCTCGCGCCCAACGGCGCCGGGACGAGGATAAAACCTTTTATAACGCGTGCCTAACCTCGGAGGTTAAACGACGCCGTAATTGAGACCTAATTAGAGGCCGCGACTCGGGGAAGCCGAGAGGCGTCGGAGTCAATTTGACACGGTGTCGGGGAAAAAAGCGAGGCGAACCGACACTCGACGCTTCGCGGAGGTATTTTTGTGCCTGTCAAAGGGGTCGAAGGGACTTCCGCTGGGGGCGGTTTGCTCGTATTTTCCACCGAAAGAATGACAGACGCGATTTACACGCTTGGTCTCTTGCTCGACTTTGTAAATTTGGACGCAAGATGCGTTGGCAGTTTTCTCGAGTAGAGGAAATAAAATTCGATATCGATATCAAAGAAATAACTTTTTGAACCGGCATCGTTATCTCTTAAGCGCTGACTTGTTCCTACTTCGAAGTAACCGTTCTCTTTTATTTACGATATTCCAAAGAGTCGCGTTGTTTAAAATTTTTATACTATTTTCAAACGGCTTTTTTATTGGCTTTTGTAAATTTTCTACGTATAATTTTAATAATATTTTATACCGATATATCATCCTGATAAATTGTCGGTTTATTATTCTTAAATAAATACAAAATAATACTTGGAAAAATCTATCCTGCTCATCGTTAAATGATATTAATTTATAATATTTCGTTTGGTATATTTCGATTTATTATTTATTAACGGTTAGGTATAAATTAGTTTTTTTATTATTAATATATATTTTTACCGCTATTAATCGTAACTTAAAATATTCGTTTCGATAGAGGTGAACGATAGTTTTCTTATCGATAATATCTTGAGTCTAAAAATGTGATCGAAGTTATTTAGAACTTTTCGGATAGTTTAACATTATGCTTATATATATATATATATATATATATAATTAAACGATATACTTATTTTTATTAGAATCGTGATGCCTTTCCTTACGGTATTTAAACATTTTATTAACAATGTAATTAAATAATGAGAAAGTGGGTGCATAAATAATAGTTATATAAAGAAAACTATTTATTGCCTGTTCTGAAAGATCTCGTTATCGAATCTTGATTAAAATTGTATTTTTTAGACTAGTTCTCCGCGCTTAGTATCAAAACATATTATATTCATTTTTAGTGCCTTTTTAGATATACCTTAATTATATAGAAATAAACAAAATTTTTGTCCAATCTTATTTTTATTATAAATCTTAATATATGCATTCAATGTTCTACATTTTTATTGCTATAGATTAATGATCAAAAGAAATACAATTTTCTTAAATATATAGTTGATTGCGTAAATATTTAAGCTTTCTTAATCAAATAACTGTCAATCATTGAAGTCATTGACATTATTATCATTAATAGATTCAATGATTGTGAAAGAGTTGCAATACTATAGCAGATAAAGAAATTTATAATAGTTTTAAATATTTTTTAAAATTAAATTTAAAAAATAAATCTTATTCAAATGTTTTTAAATTTTTTTATATAAATTACAATATAATTTAAAAAGTTATTTAAATTATATTATTTAATTCAGACTAATATTGTACATAAAACTTTCTTTTGTCTTAACTTTTGTTAGTAGATATATTTTAATGTTCACTTAGTTTGTAAAAATTATTTATTTATTATGCAATTATGTATTTGTAAAGTGTACAATAAAAAAACATTAATTAAAAAATTAAAATGCTAATTTTGAAATTTCTATAGCTTTTCTATCTAAACTGTACTGAAGTGTATTAAAATGCTTTATATTAATATATTCACTTATACATTGTTATGAAGTAACATTATCACACTCTTATTTCTGTAAATTAATGAAAATCTAGCATCATTTTCACGAATAAATTCAGTATAATATGAAATTCGGTCAATCATGATGATGACACTATTATTATATCATCGATAAACAATATCTAACGAAAAATTACTAATAACCTTAGTGCTGGGTGATTAATCCACTTCAAAGAATTATTTTTATACATTCAAGGTTTCATATTTTTCATTTGCCTTTTGTCTGTGAAAACTGAAATTGCAATGATTTAAAGAATTACGTGTAGTTTTTTATTATTTCAAGATTAGCAAATTAATGATATTTGAATTTTTGAAAAAGTAAATCTTTTTCTTTGTTGAAACTTTGATCGGATATAGTAGGACATTAAGAAAAAATTATATTAACATTAAAATACATCTTACGTATTTTTAAATTTGATAGACTTTTCTTGTTTTATGAATAAACAATTTCTTAATATAAATAACTCTTCGTTAAAATAATTAAACACTTATCATAAGATATTTAGAGTTGTTTATAATCTCGTGATATTTAAACCATTATATTTTATTAATTTTCTAAGAATCTCAGAATGATAACTTGAATTCATCAAATCTACAAAATATTTACGTAGTGAACTCATTTACCATCATTCAATGCTTTTGTATTCAATAATAAATACATATTTAATTTACAAAAAATAGTTATTTGAATGTATGATAAAAATTATAATAAAAAACATTAAAAAATTAAAATGCTAAATTTAATATAAATAAATGCGATACAAATTTTAAATATATCATAAGAGTTTAGAATTATTACAAAATATACAGATTTCAATTTTTTCATTTTTTTAATCGAAATAATTCTAATAGGTGACGATTTTTTAAATTTTCATTTTATTAATTTTAAAGATTGATTATAAAATATAGCTTTCTTAAAACACGCACTATTTAATTCTAGTTCTCATATTTTTACTATTTACTATATTTGAATGAATAAATGGTATTTTATTTATCGAATAAGTTTTTTTCAACTTGATTTTCAAAACGTAAAGCATATATTGTTTTAATATTTTAGCTCATCATTATTTGATATTTAAATACAAAATTGTATTGTATTAAATATTGCGATATTATTTAGTGCAAAATATACTTTTGAATCGGAGAATATTTTCGTTCAATTTTTAATCTAAAACAAAAATTAAAGTTTTTTTTATAATTTTAGCATTATTACATCAAGCTATATATCTGTTCGTCTTCCTTTAAAAATTAAAATAAAATTATATAAAAAGATCTGCATTCAATAGATAATTTTAGTTTATAATATTCAGATAAAATTTTAAATTTGATTCAATGTACTTTTGGAGTATGGTTTTGACTTTGGTACAAGAAAGTAATTTCGATAAAAATTTGTTTATAATTTTCAATAAAATTAATACAAAAATAAGTTATTTGTAATCGGTTTTAAATAATTTTATCATACAATTAATTTATATCAATGTTTTTTCGATTTATTAATTTTTTAATCGATCCATTATTTATAAGCTAATGTTGCAAAAATGTGATGTGACTATTAGTCTTAATAAAATTCGTAGAAATAAAAAAAAATAAAATTTATTGCGATACCTAAGTTATATTAATTCGAGTAAGATTTACCAAACCTTCGATATAAAATCTACAATATCGAATCTTTCATTGTTATTTTGCAGATACTCGCCTATTCTGTGCTTAGCATCCGAGTGGCTCAATTCTTTATTTATTTGCTTTATTACTTCTTAATATTCTTCAAAAATAGTGACTTGTGAATATAATATCTCTAATTATGCAACGAATTTTATGAATAAAAATCACTGGTATCAATGCGTCAAACACGAGTTTTTCTTTACTGATTTTTACACAGTAATAAATATTTCGTTAGCTAAAATCATACTTCAAAGTTTCGAAAATCGAAAAAGTTATTGATTCTTTAAAATTTTAATATTAAATGACTATAAGTATAATAATTTATAAACATTTAAAAAAAGACATTTAAAATAAATAAATAAATACAAATAAATTTTTCATATTCAATTTCGATATACAATTAATGAAAGTAAATTTAGAATGAACAACTCATAATTTTACTTGTTGAAACATGTGCTCAGAATTAACAATAATATCAAGGCTGACTCAGTAGTATTATAGTAACTAAAAAATTAATTCCATTGTGTATGAAAACTCGTTGAGTTATAATATAGTCAAGTGTATGATAATGTACGCTTCTGTTTTAATTTATATCTTTGTAAAATATCTTTGTAATAAATTTAAGTTCCGCGATCTTTGTAATTTCTAGATTTATGAATTAAAAAAATCAATAATTTATTAGACTAGAAATTTTATTCAAAAGTCTTAAATATTTAATTCATTAACAGAAAATAAGAAGTCATCGCATTTTAAGTGGAATATATTCGATAAGGTCATTCGGAAGAAAATGATTCCGATAATTGTAGCCATTAAAAACTTGTTCACTGCAAAAAAAAAATATAATTTTATCGGCAGGCTCTGGTAGAATCATTAATTTGGAAAACCAAATCAATTTAAAACATTAAAAATATCAACTTTGCTCAAATAAACTTGCTTCCAGAAAATGTATTCAATTATCTTGTAATTTTCTTCTTACTGATCAAGACATTACAATTTCTCGGTATTCCGACTATAGATAAAACCTAAACAAGCGTCCGGTGCAGAGCAAATATAAATCGCTCGAAAAATGGACACACACACATACACACATATCGAATATATTTACCTCTCTTTCTTCCATCGAAACGAAGCAGTTTTCGCGCTCATGATTACATAAAAAGAGATACGGAAAACTTTCACAATTTAAGTAATTTTTAATGCTCGTGTACGCATTCGTTTCATTACAGGTGAAAACTTTATTACTCTTAACTTAAGTTTGACAATCTATGGCCAATAGGCGTCCGAGACGGGTTCGAGCGAATCACGTAACTATGAATTTATTTTTTAGGTTAATTTAAATAAATAAAATTTTTTCTCCGTTGTTAGTTCAAGGCAGCGTCGCAAGTGAATGAATCGAATTTATTCGATTCGCACGATCCGCGTTGCGCTCGGATGAAGGTACTTTTGCGGAGTAAAACGAAGGATGAAACGAGCGTCGCTCAAAGAAACCAAGCCGATGGCTTCCTTCGCTCGCTCAATCCATCCAGGAGTCCAAAAAATAAACCGCAGCCTCTCGTTACAGGTGAGGAGAGGAAGGAGGCGCTGACCGGTGGCGGCGGCGGCCATGCGCCCCGGCCCGCCGAGCACGAGCCGCCGCAGGCCTCCCCGTCGCCAGCAGCCGGAGCATCGCCGTCGGGCACCCCGACACCACCTCGACCACCTCGACCACCTCGACCACCTCGACCACCTCGACCACCTCGACCACCTGCAGCACCTCCAGCACCTCCAGTACCTCTACCGCCAGCACCGCCAGCACCGCCAGCACCGCCAGCACCGCCAACAACGTCTCCACCGGCACGACCGGCGCTGTGGACCCCTCGGCGTACTTCTGCTGTTGCTGCTGGCTTCATGTCCGAGCCGCGGTCTCGCTGAGCCACCGGTTGCCCCCGGCACCCCTACACCCACGCAACCCGAGGCCCGGGATGCCAGCCAGCAGCAACTCCGTCAACAGCCTAACCACCCGAGGAAGCCGCAGAATCTCACGATCGGCTACCTCACCGCGATCAAGGGCGAGCTCAAGGACAGACAGGGCCTCGCCATCTCCGGCGCCTTCTCCATGGCCCTCGACGAGGTGAGTTGTTGCCTTTGTTGTCTTGTGTCCCCTTTCGCGCCCCTTCCAATTTTAGCCTCGCTACTGTCGATTCGAATGTCGATGTCGATTTCGAACTGGCTAAGTTGGCACGATCACCCAAACTTGTACGCGTTGCTTCTATAGTTATATTATAATCCTAAACTATAGTTCTTTCTTCGTTGGAGCTGTTTTATTTCCTTGTAGGCACAATGCATTTACCAAAAGCAGACAAAGCCTACGCAAAATTTTCAATGACTTTATTTATCGTAGTTTAATCGAATGGGAAATACGAGAAGCTTACGAATCGTCGTCCTTGTGCACGCGAGTCGACTTCTTTTGGATTTTCTTTTATTCTGGATAAAATCGGGTGAAATTACAAATTTTACATTATTAACTACAAATAAAATTAATTCATCGACTTCTTTCAGTTTTTGCACTTTGATAAAGCGACGTTTTTTATCATCCTATCGATCGCATCGAACGGTCGGAGGTTAACACGTTCTAACTTCGTTGGCATCTACACTTAATTTTTTTTTCGCTTGTATATCCAGTGATCTATAATGTACCAACTACTCCCACGGCTTTGCTGTCATCTACTCTCGTATACGGCCCGTAGAAAAATACGACGAACGCTCGTGTGTTTACAAACAACGAAGAATCGCATAGACACTAAATATTTGACCCTCGCAAAGCGGAGATTCCGAAATAAATACATTTTAGAATTTTCTTCTTCTATGGACACCGAATTTACAATCCGCGATAAACTGTATTTTTGAAAGCTCGCCTTCTTTGGGCTATCAAAATTAATCCGCGACTCGATTTTAAAAATCAATGCATCCATCGATGTTTAATTTTTGTTCGTAAAAGATCACAAAGTTAATAATGAGTATGAAAATATTTGTATGAGTATAAAATAATTGATATTTGATTCAAAAGGATGTTTATTATATCTTAACATTTTTTTTTTTTATAAAAATAAATGAGAAATAATCGTTCTTTATATTAAAATAACACCAATATATTAGGAACGAGATATAAATGAATAAAACTTGAAGCGCGAAACGAATTTTTCATCTTGTAAAATAGACATTTATCTATATCGAATCCTTGTAAATAAAAAATTATCTATCAAACTTTGATATTAGAAGTTATAATAGATTCGTCGGTAATTTTATAATTTGAATATTCGAGTGACGCACGTAAAATGATCCATAAATAGATTTTATACACTTCAAATCTAATCACGCGAAAAAAAAATTAATTGAATAGGCTAGCTAAATAGATTATTATTGCGCAGTCTCCATCGATCGCTAAACAATATTCCATTGCGGTAGAATTGTTTGTTTAGTGTTTTGTAAAATACCAGCTTCGATTTTTTACTATAAAAATTATTGTACTAATATATTTACAATATCTGTGTAGATAGAGATAATATTAAAAACTAATTATAGGTCAATAAATTAAACGGATGAATCGAACTCGAAAAAAATTAGAAATTATTTTTTGTAATCGTAATGATTGCGACGAAGAACTTGTTAATTGTACGTTTTAAAACGTTTTACATACTAGTCTTGGTCGTTTTACCATCGTAAAGTTCCGTCTGTACGCAAGAGAGTAAATTTATCAGAGAGATTAAAATATCGATTTAAAATTTTTTCAATTATTACCGATTACAATATAAAAATCTTAGATTAACCTATGCGATAGTCGTTTTTCGTGAAATATTTATATTAGAAACAGCTAGGCTAGGCAAACATGTCTCGAATAATAAACGAACGATCATTTTAAACGGTCAATTTATATTAATAAAATAAAAAATTGCGTTAATCAAGCATTTACGAGTATATTTGTTAAGATTTCCCGAGAATTCGACTTACTCCCGAAAACGAAAGCAAAAATAATTAAACGAACCAAAATTATCTGCGAATACTCGCGACTCGACAAACATAACAGTAGTACTCGGTTACCTAAAGAGACCCGTATTTCGTATACACATACGTTTTAGTTGGCGCAGCTGGCAAAGACGTAAGAGAAGCAGAGGGAATAAAAGAGAAAAATCACCTTTATACAACATCTTCGCTCGTTCCTTTTTCATATTTCGGTGTTAGAGTGCGAGAGACAGGTGGAAAGGGATGCAGAATCTTTATCGGCATAGCCGATAAACATAAATCTCAAGATGGGTCTGTACAAGTTGCCTCTTACCGTTGCCTTAAGGTAGTCGAAAGTGGTGAACCATTCGCTCTTTTTTCGCTTCGTGTCTCTCACCTCTCTTTCAGTTCTCTCTCTCTCAGCTCTCTCTCAGCTCTCTCTCAGCTCTCTCTCAGCTCTCTCTCAGCTCTCTCTCGCCTCTCTCTCTCCTCCGCGCGACTCACCGATATTCCACAGTCTTACGCGAAGCTATAAGGGTACACAGGCGTAACCGGTGCCCGATTCGATTCCCACGATCGCGAAAGAACGAAAGAGAGACGGAATCGAGCGACTGGAGGAGAGGGGAGATGGTGCCAGAATGAGAAAAGACAAGTTGGAAGAGGAGGCAGTTGAATTCGAGACCCAGTGCACGTCCCGCCGACGGGCTCAAAATCATTGGAGTGATTCAAATTTATTTATAGATGAATAAACATGAAAACTGAATGTAGGACATACTCAACTAATGCTTCTTTTTTCTCAAGAGTTACATACTTTCGAACCAAGTTTTTTATTTTTTATTTTACGCGAAACGTGTATACTTTATTTGATATTGTAACTCGCAGATAGATTTCAGTGAGCGTAATTTATTGATCTTGAACGTTTTTTCGCGTACGAATTACTGGGTAAACTCCGTTTAAAAATCTTGAAAAGTATCGTAATAAATATTCTGCCGTTTAAATCAATTTTTTAAATGTAATTTAACTAAGATTCTGACTCTCGAACGAAGCTTATATTTCCAATTGATATACTTATTTATATGTAGATTATTTTCGATACATCAAAAATAATTTTCAAGTTTAATTTAATGCAGATCGATTATTTATATAGTATTATATTGAAAAAGAAATTGAAAAAGAAATTGAAAAAGAAATTGAAAAAAAAATTGAAAAAGCAATAAAACCAATTAAATATAAACGAACGCACGAGCATATATTATTTGTTCGAGTTTTCGTATTCGTATGCTTTAATATATTTTCAGCTATTCCGTTTACACGTAAATTTAACTTATAAGAAAAATATTTATAAATATTCGAATTGAATAAAGAAAAATCGATATATTTTCTTTAGATGCAAATGTTATATTTATGAACCGAAGAAGTAAGCATGAAAAATAATGTGATTATAAAGTATTTAGTATGGAGTATACTTACCTTGAAAACGTTAAAAATTTGCTTGCAAGCCGTAAAATAATTTTAAATTTTCTTTCGTATATTGCTTCAACTCATTTTAAACGTAATTTATAAAACAACGAGTATTTTTAGACAAATTCGAATCAATGTATTGATTTCAATGTGGATTTTTTCACGGCAAACATTCGTGATACAAAAATTTTGTTACGATTATTAGTAAAGTAACCGTTCTTTCTATCGAATAACTCAAAAAGGTATCGCTTGCAATATCGACAGTAATTGGGTCAGCTGTAGGAAGAAAATACGATGAAAGAAACGAGAGAAGGAGAGAGCGCAGAAAATTAAGAGAAGAAAAAATCCAAGAGAGAGAATATATTAAGTGGGGCCAATAATCGTGATGAGAGAAAGAGTGAGAGGGAGGGAGGGAGAGAGAGTACGAGTAGAAGAAGCGAAGGCTAAGAATATAAAAATACACGCGTAAGTTGCTCCGATGTGTGGAGCATTATTCGCCGATCCGCCTACGCGTTGTGCATCCGATTGCACGAACCGCCGCCGACGCCATGCAACCGTGAGAAGAATATTCGCAGCAATCGGTGGATGCGCGGGTACACCTTCGGAAGAGTAGCGAGCGAGTCGGAGAGAGAGAGAGAGAGAGAGAGAGAGAGAGAGAGAGAGAAAGTAAAAGCGCATCATTGGAACGCCCGCATATGTAAGGTTGCTCAAACTGACGCCGATTTTTCGCACGAAGCTTTGAAATACCCTTACGTCGCTATGGGAACCTCTTTTGGAAGGGTTGGCCTCTTCTCTTTTTCTTCTTCATCTTATTCTTCTCTCTTTCTCTTTCGCCAAATATTTCGCGAGCCATGCAATTCCCGCTGTGATTTATCGCGTTATAATGCCACGCTAAACAAAAAAGAGACGGATGGACGCCCGTACTAATATAACCGAGGCGCTCGAGTGCTATTTACTTGCAGTTGATGTTGATTTTAACGGGGTGTCTGAGTCGCGTCTGAGTCGCGTCTGAGTCGCGTCTGAGTCGCGTTGGTTCAAATTTGAGGATGTCAATGCTTCCAGCATTAAAAGAAATTTTGATTCGCGAGCTTGATCGACGATAATCACTGAATAATTCGAGGATGCTAAAAGTCGTTGATTAAAATTCATGCTATTAAAATAAAAAATTAAAAATAAAAAATTTTATCATTAGTTATAGTAACTTTGCTCTGTGTTTTTGCGTATTTACCATTGTTAAAAGTTGAAAAATTATTATATATACATATATGATTATATACGTATAATGCAGGGAGCGTTTTAACAAGCCATGATTTTCAAATATGTACGAATAATTCAGCGTATTTGTAAACAATAGAAAATATTTTTATTTTAACTATGACGTTGAGATTATTTATCAAGACAGACGGAAGAGATCTTTATAAAATGTTGTATTTATAAACTTGAACGTGCTACGCAAGAGTATAGTGTAATTTGAAAGATTGCAAGGTCTTCGTGAATGGTGATTCTTAAAATGTATTGTTGAGTTGCATACTACTGTATTTATGGTACTAGAAAATATTATTTTTTATATACGAAAGAGAAAGCCTTCCTCTTCACATAATTCTACTTACAGTCGTTATAAATTCTCGTATTTTAATTTTCAAAAGAACGATATAAAATAATGAAGACCCAAAAAATAAAATTAAAAATATCTCGAATATTATTAACTTGCTTAATATTTAAGTTTTTTAATTAATTACATAATTTGTTTTTTATTTTCAAATATTTTAAATTATTTTTTTAAATTAACGAAAATAATTAAAATATACTGTAATTTTATAACTATTTTTACCGACGATTAATATTTTTATAAAGTTTAATTTAAAAAACTAATTTTAATAATTAGCCCACAAAGTATATTATTTATATTTATGTACAATGTCCTAGCATAAGCGATGATCCTACAATTCAGTTTATTACAAATATTATGTAACGATAAGAGTACGCAAGTAATCGTGTTTAATCCTGAAGATTCACGAGTAGACGAATTCCAAATCGATTTTAATAAAAACTAATTCGCAAACACCATTTTCTGACTTAAGAATCCAAATGACGTTTCGAATAGAAATGACACCAATATAAAATATACAATGCATTTATTAAAAAAGGTATATAAATAGAAATTTCATGTAAATTTAATTCATGTTTACGTTTTCGATGAAATTAATCGACTGATTTTGTTCGAACTCGGAAACTCACTCGAATATGTCATTTATTTTCTCAAATTGACGCAGCTGATAATTTTCCTATGTATTCTTTAAAACTTTTTGGTCAAGCAATTAACGAGAGAATCTTGCACCAAAGTATATCGATTCAAGACCAGATCCGGTATTTATCGTAATTAACAACTCATTGAGTCAGCGATATCGTTGTTCAACGCTCGTTTAATTCTCTTCGATATAAATACAACAGCAATGTCTTATACTTGTAACTTATAATATACAAAAATGAACGAACAATAGGATTTTTTCATCGCAGTCTTGTTCGTAAAATTAACGTAAAAAACCATCGTGAAAGTGTAGTAAAAATTCATAATAAATCACTTTCAGTTTTTGTAACATTACAATGTACGGGTATAGTTCATGTTTTCTTGCTGATATATTTCCCTGCTTACTTCATAAAATTTAGTCTACGCGTAGTCTGTAATAACACCTTTGTGATAATACGAAGTACGAAACGAAGTATAATAGCAATCCCAGTAAGGAATTATATCCTGCAAAGCAGGAAATATCTTTTATGAAATTTTATATTTTAGTACGACTTTTAAGATTATTTTTACCATTTACGCGTGCGTTTCTTCACCGCAATGAACCGGACGATAATTTCTATGAAGAGATTCGCTTTGTATGTAAAACATGAAACGACTCGACAAAAGAAATTCGTAGGAAAAGTTGTGGTCATTGCAAAGTACTGTTTTTGGCATATATTCAAAAAAAGTTTTCGCGCCGTTTTGAACGTTAGCCTATATACTGCACAACAACAAAGATTTTACTTTACGAAATAAATAAAAATGAACAAAAATACAAATCCGAGTTGTCGTCCCTGAAGTTCGATAACTTTGTCTCCTTCTATCTCCCACCTTATTCTATGCTTCCTTTTTCGATTTTTGATACATTACTGTATCAAATATTCTGTACGCACGTACGAACTGACTTGTACACGACCGGATGCCCTTCAACTACTCGAAAACACGCTGATTGGTAAAATCGTACCATGCGTACATTGACGTTGTCGTTACCACTCGGTCGAATATGAGATATTATCGAAGCAGTTTTATGCGGATGTATTTATTTTTAAACGATCCAGTGTGCATCTGTGACCATTCGTACCTCTATGGATCGGTGATCTCTGGATACGCGTATGACGCTGAACGTGATAAACGTTAATAACAATATTTACATTTTTTTAATCAATGGTTTCTTCCTTACAAGATTGTATATATTTTACTTTATGTAAAACTTCTCGTACCTTTATTATAATTTAAATTATATATTATTTATCTTTTAAAAATTTAATTATGTTAAATGTACGTTCTTTATTTATGCTCTCCGAATTATACATCTTTTAAATTATTAGATTTTTTAAATATATATGTATTTTTAGATGAACTACTGTACAAGAAATTTCAATGTATATTTTTGCAGACGATACAAAATATGCATAACTAAAGTTCTCATAGTAAATACATTAGATCAATTATTTATGGTTAATATATTTGACTTTTATACCTTTAAATTTCATTTTTGTACAATTTTTAATTTATTAACATAATTTCAACAAAAACAGAATTAATTGTTAAAATTTTTAGCTTCCATAATTAATATATATTGCACAATTTGTTTTTAAATACTTTTAATCATCAATTTAAAAAAGAACATTTTAAGCTATAGAATTTACATATAGATATATATATAATTAAGAAATACTGTACTTAATCATGTAGATCACTAATTTATTGTGTATGCTATATATATATATATATATATATTACAAACTTATACTTCATTTAATCAATTCTTTTAAAAAAGATAAATCCTCATTATTTAATCTTTCGATTATCTATACTGTTTAAGGATACTTGAATTTTATAACCTCTATATACGAGAGAATTATTCAGATTTTGAAGATTAATGCCACTAGCAGATTCTCTTCTACTTGTAATATCTATTAATAAATGTTCGTTGCATGCGTACCGTATTTCTCTACCATTATTTTCTTTCCTTTTCCTCACGCAAATATACACGCATAGAGCGCGAAGTGTAATGCATACGTCGTGCATGGAAGTACAAAATGCATCATAGTGTAATAAATGTATAGTACGTCATATCGAGGACACGTCACAGTGGACTGAAACCGCATCGTGTTTGTATTAATTTGTATAATTTTTTTTTTGAGCAATTCATACGAGAAAAATCAAGAAGGTGGATTAAGATTGCATTTAAAATATCGGTACTTAAAATGTAAACAAATATACTTGGATTTAATTATCCATTTCTATTTATTTATAATTTAAAAATTAAATGAATAATAAAAGAAAGAGAAGAAGGAAAACATTTAATTAATAATCTGACATTTTATTTATAGAAACTAAATAATTGTGATATTACACTTGTCTATTATTTTATTATTTTATTTTGATTAAGTTTCACGTAATGATATTTTATAAAATAATACGAGATTTCTTGATGTATGCTTAATATTTTAATAAAAAACTCAATTTATAAAAAAACTTTCAATTTATGAAAAACTCAAAGATGGGTATAATTTATGTAATATAATATATAATTATATAAAAATTAAAGCAATTATTTTAATGTTTTGCAATTTACCGTTATGAAATCATCTCTACTATAATTTTGTAATTTATTACGGAAATTTTTATTTAAACGAGTAAGTAAATTTCTTCAAAACTGTTTTTTCTATTAATTAAACTAATTTTCTAATTAAAAATTTAGCATCATAACGAATATATCAATTAATCTACTTTTAACATAAATGACATATAAAAGTAACTTATTAGCACGAATATAGGTAATGAAGGTAGTTATTTTGTCTCAATCACTTCTTTAGAAAATCTTTGATGGTTTATAAAATTTTTATTGTTTGACAGTAAAAAATGTTATTAAAAAAGTAATTATTTAAAAATAAAATTGTCGATTTATTATTTTTATATTATATATTAATTTATATGAAGTAAGCGTATACATAAAATTATTAGATTATTTCATGTTATAATATTATTTATATCGATAGATTAGTTTATGAATTATCGATAATTTATATACATTTATATACTATATACATCAAAATAAATTTCAGTTGATTTAAAATATAGAATGTCAAAATATTATTAGAATAACGCGCTCAATTTTGTTTATGTAACTTCCGTTATTAAAATATTTCTATAACATAATTTATCAAATATTTTATATCAGAATTACTAGATCATATATTTATAGAAAAAACATAAAAAATAATTTAAAATCTTTTATAAATAATTAAAATGTTATAAATTATTGAAATACATAAAGGGAACTCATTTTATTAAAAAAAAAATACATGTACCATTAATCTTGAATATCAACAATTTTTAAACAATGGATATTTAAAATATAAAGATAAAAGCATCAATTAAATGATTTGAAAATTTTTACAATTAAATTAATCGTGCATATAATTTAATAAATAATTTATCAAACTTCTATTAACTTTATAATGAATTATTAAAATATTACCCATTACTATACGGAAAGCAATTTCCGTTTTATTTATATCTTCATTATACATTATAATTAAAAAGGGTAACATACGGCACGATCATTAAAAAAAACATAAAATTTATTTTTATTAAAGCGTTTGTTAATTAATATGAAATATGTAATTGACCGTAGAGTATAAATTTTACCAATAATATTTTTGAAAATTAAAAATAAAAAAATATGAAAGAAATTAAAAAATCGTTCATAATGTATAATATATTTGTATTCGTAGCAGAATACATTAATTTATTTCGAACTAAAATATAATTTAAAATATTTTAAAATATATCGTGTTACTGAAATTGTTGTAAAGATGAAATGTAAATACTGCACTCATATTATGTATATGAATATTTTCTTCTGGGAAAAGTATCGATGTCGTAAATATTTATATAAATATGTTTAACGAGCTTCGGATGATACTTGCATCATTGTAAAAAAAAGCAGAACTTAGCAGCCATGTAACTTGAATCTCGGTACTTTCCACTTATAAAACTTTGTGTTTAAAGCAGAATCTATCGCGTTTATCGTTAAAAAGTTCCTTAAATAAATAAATAACGAGGATAACCGTTCGTATGGAGTTATTTGGATACGTTCGAATTAAAGTTAAATCGTAAAAAGGATCTCCATCGCGGCAAAAGCAACACGACACACGACCGGGGCCAGTCTTGGGAAGCGTCATAAATTATATCCTCTCGAAATAAATTAAAGTCCACTACAATAGCCTCGGAGCGAGTGCTCGATGACTAAATCCAACTTATGCAAAGCGCAATGAAAATGTCGTAACAACAAGAAAGTGGAGGATCCCCTTACAGAAAGAAGGGTCAAGAAACTTTGTAGTCATCATGGTCCGTCAACATGTGTTCGTGATCGCGAACGAGCCTCTCGAATGACTTTCGTTGGATTTCGTTGGATTTCGTTGGACCCCGTTGGACCGCTCGTGGTTAGGCCGCTTCCTCGCTGCACATCCCAGTGGAAAATGTGTGTTTGGAGTCCGGCCAACTATGCGGATAATTTTGCTCGTCGCTCGTCGCGAAACGTCCATTCTCCTCGTTCTGGCTGCTTTGGTCGCTCTCATCGTTCGGGCCTCATCCGAGCAAGATTTTCCGCATTTTTTCTCTGGTGTATGACCTTTGACACGGGCTTTGCATAAGCCACCGCGTCCTCACCTTTGTTTACAAATAAAAGCGTTATCGCATTTTGAGAGCCACTCGCTGGTGATACCTAGGCAAATGCATTTTTAACGATCCAGTGCCAGAATTATACTATGGTACGATAATTTTATTAGTGAAATTTGAGGAGGCTCTCCGCAAAGCTCCAACGATTGCGTTAATTCCTTCGATCGTTTAAATTATTTTTTTATAATTTGACCAGCTTCGGTTATCCGACAATTTTATATATAATAAAAACTGATCAATTTTGGTTTAATAGTCATTTTTCATACTTTTTTATCTAAATTTATCGCGATTACCAAGCTTATTTTTCGTGCTATTATTTTAAGATCATTCAGCTAGTATTGTCCTTTTGCGACTATGAAAGTGCTTTGTGTTTAAAATACCTTAAGTTTAATTCCAATCGGTGTTTCTAAAAAGCTGCAAATGGAAATTTTTATAAAAAATCGATATAATTTAAAATAGATTAAAATAGTGAATGTTTAAAATAATTATCCATGAAATCAATAACGATCGTCATGATTCGTATTATTTTTTAAATGGCCGTATGCGAAACAAATACAAGAGAATTTTTATTTCAATTTACGCTTTTTTGCGAGTGTTTGGTGAAAAAGGATAATATTCCAATAAAATTATTTATCAAAGACGAAGTATTTTATTAAATTAAACAAGTTTTAATTTATGAGAATAAATTGAATTTATTTGTTATAATCTACATCGCACCTTGTCGCATTATAAATTACAGTTTGAATTTTCGATATCCAACTGTTTCTTTCTTTATGTGCGTTTCTTATCTTTTCCGATAATTTATTAATGTATGGTAATCCCATTGAATTAACTTCAAAATTGACTATCTTTCTTTGACAATTTTATTCCACTTGATGTTTGCTTTGTTATTAAACATTTGTGAAATATTACGAACGATATTTTATTGATTCTTTTTACGGTACCATGAATAAAAGTAAGCGCACGATGGAAAATACAGTCTTGGTACAGAACATGCAAATTTCCATAAACTATTCGCATAATCAATTAAACTTCTAATTCAGCTTATGACAATGATAATTTAGATGGGATATTTTTCACTCTTCATTCTTAACTCCGCTTATCCATTTATTAGCAAGTACCAGCTTATTTGAAGCCTGTATAGAAAGATTAGAGTAGAAATTAGATGATACAAAAATGGTAATATCGACAATATGTACGAATATGATTGAATCAATTTTGATGAAGTAACCGAATCAAGAAAGTAGTCGAGTAATGTATACGATTTTTTTTTCTAAAAATATTTAACTTAAAGAGGGTTTGCTTAATTTTTGAACGGTTGTATTTAATATTGATTGTATTCTATAAAACCAAAATTAAATGTAATAAGCAATCTAATTAGTTTTCAACGAGGTGTGCGGAGAATCAAAAATACTCGTAGTAATAATTATATCGATTCTTACATTATAAAGTCGATAATTATATCATTATTATAAGCTTATTCATGATTTAATGTTAATTAATAACTTGTATTTTATGTTTTTAGCGTATCCCTCTTGCTCATCGTACATTTATTATGTAGATTTTGATATCGTTATTATTAATGAAGAAATTTTTAATGTATATTTATTTCAATATATCTTTCTTATTAAACGATTGCAAATTAGATAATTATTTACCGACATTTGATATAAATTTTATAATGATTAAATCACGATCGATATCGTTGTATTTAAATTATTTACTTTTGAAAATATAGTCAAAGCAGCTTCAGAAAATTTAAATTGCCATAAGCCAAATAACTATCTAAAATATTAAACCAAAATATTGTTCTTTACATTGGTTCGAATCTCATCGCGTGCATATCTTGGCTGCTCTAGTGTTAACAAATTCAAAGAAAAATTAATAAGAAAACGATCGATTACGAAATTTTAACATCGATAATTACACCTGAAATTTTTCTTTGATACAGAAGCGATGTTTCGGTACATCCGGGGACGTGTAATCTGATTATTGGATTTGCGCTACGCGTTTTCGAATAAACGAACGTAAATTATCACATTTAAGCACAAGTTCGCTGACAGCAGAGAGTTAATCTCCTTCGGGTCCAACGATCAGCCATAGGAATGTCAGAGAAGTCGATATTGTGCAAAGTGAAAAGTATTTTTCGTCGTTTCGAGGTGTGCACTCCTTATAAATGTCGACTCGCAGAAAACAGATGCAAATTGCGAATCGCGTACGCACTTACACCGCACACAGCAAAGAAATGTGCATTCACTCACACATATGTAACACGTGCGGGCACCTATTACGCATTATATGTGCACGCGTGTGCGCATATCTTCGCTCGAGTTTCCTCTTCTGTATCATTAAGTGGTTACTCGCCTGCATACTTATGAAGACGACGGCATATTCCTTACACGGCGAAATCACGTTTCTTTTTTCTTCCTTTCTCCGTCCGTGCATTTTATTTTTTCACTTTGTCATCGCCGGAAGCGTTTCCTATATATGCATCGCTAGTTGTTATCCAGTCGCCTTCGTGCACTTTCACTCGATCAGATTTGCACGGACTCGGTGCCGTATTCCATTACCCGCAGATCCCATTTAATTCGTAAGAAATTTGTCTGGTTTCTCTTCAAAATTCTTTACCGCGTGAGCAGAAATGCACGCGTAAAATGTACATTCAAAGATTCGATGCGTAAAACTGCGGAATAAATATTTTTAGTTTCGTTATTCTAGAATCGAACTACTTTTAGCTACGAATTTTTAATCTATCATATCAATTATTTTTAAATAAAACTTATTAATATTATACGATCATCGTCGTTGTAGGAACTTGCCATAATTACGACTATTGTTTATTTATTATTGTATTAATACAACATCTTGAGATCGGTTATTGCAGTTTGTAAGACTCCCTTTTAAAAAAAATGGGATCTAAACACCTCTGAAACCGTTTTCTATTTCACTTACCTAAAATAAGAACAGAAATAATAAAACTAATATTTTTGGTAATAAAACTAATATTTATTTTATAAACTTGTATCGATATATATATATTAAACTATAAAACTATAAAATTATAATAATAATTTTACTTTAATAAATGGTAGTACTAAATCATTGGGGTACATTACGAATACTTAAGCAGTCATGTGTATTTACACACGCACACGCATACGCACACACAATTTTATGTTATTTCTCTAAGGCATGTAAGAATGTCATTTATAACTAGTATCCCTGGAAACTATATCTGCTATTATCAGCTATTCTGCGTATTATACGCCTTTGCCATCTCGTCAAAAAAGAAAGTCACCAACTAGAGTTCAAACGAAATAGAAGAGCAAACACTGTGCACGAAAATACAGAATTAAAATATCGCTTACTCTTGACTTGGAAATCAAGTCCGGTAGAGATTCATATGACTATTTTCAATTCATAATATTTGCAAATTTTTCAATATTACATCTATAAAATTATGTCGTTTTAAAAAGGAAAAACGTACTTATACTTTAGATATACACCAATTGAATTTCAATAAAAATCTTGACTGTATTTAATTATTTTCTTACCGAAAAAACTAAAATTGAAAATAAATTGAAAAAACTATCGGGTATTAATAAAAATTGAATAAAGGTTGATTAATATAAAAATAATTATTATAAATTTTTTATAATTAAATTTTCAGTTGTATATAAGTATGTAAATATTTAATAATTTTTTAAAAATAATTATAAAATTATATTCAATCTCACTAAGAATTCGAAAAATAGGCATTACGAAAATAGTAAATTTTGATAACGATAAATAAATTTGGTAAGATACAAAAATATTGAATTATTTAAATTTCTATTTTAATCCATATCTTGTAACGACGGTTTAAATATTTTATAAAGATATAATTTTTAATTTAAGTTTAAGATTCGATTAAATATTATTGCGATAATCTTTTTGATAAATGAAAAGTGAAGTAACCGCGAACAGTTTTACAATCATTAGTAATCGATATCACTTGATTAGACTTGATAGGGTAATTTAAAAAATAAAAATTACAAATTTAATTTGTTTTTTAATCAAATTGTTACGGAAAAGTCAACTTCACATAAGAAATGGATTGGCTTTACTTACTAAAATAATTATGCAAAATGAATAAAGGTTTATTTATACGACAAGTACTTACAATTAAGCAAAAGGCTGTAAGCTGTAATTTATACAAACTTTATATTTCAATTTTTCAGTCTAATTAAAAAGATAAACAAAACCTGTAAGGACAGGAGGCAATAATTTGAATTCTGATATGTATTATATTGCAATCTGATATTCCATATGACTAAATCACATTATATACCCTTCGCATGTACGTTCGTTAAATCGAAAGCTAATACTTGAATTCCTTTGGATATTCAGATCAACAACGATCCAAACATATTACCAGATGTCAGGCTGGTGATGCGATGGAACGATACCAGAGGCGAAACAGTCGAGGCAACCAAGGCAATGATCGACATGATCTGTGAAGGTGTCGCCGCCTTTTTTGGACCCGAGGGTTCTTGCTACGTTGAGGCCATAGTCGCTCAGTCTCGCAACATACCCATGATTAGTTACGTAAGTAATCATATAGTTCACTTTACCGTTCGAGCTTAACACCGAAGCTTGTAAGTAGCGTAAAAACTTATGTTTACTTTATTCAAACGTCTATTTACTTGTATGAAACCCCGAATAAAAATCCCCCTCCCCTCAATATACTTTTATGAACTTTCGATCTCGCTAACGTTGATTTATAGTGCATTGTCGAATAATAATATATACGGTAATATTTTCACGAATTTACACATCCGACTTAAAATTAAATTTGATTTATTTTTAATGTTTTTTGAACCTTGTATATTTTATAATGAAATAAAATATTTTAAAAATTCAATATTTTATATAAGTACTCTTGAAATTTACAAAATGTAAAAAGCGTTAATTTAAACATTTTTTCCATTAATAACGATCTCCCTGTTGATTGATTTCTGTATTTATTTTATTTAATAATTGCAAAATTATTTTTGCAATTATTTTTGCTCTATGCATTAAAAAGTATTACAAGAAATATTAAGCTTTATTTTATTTTTTTCTCTTCTAAAATATACTGTAGACAAATTTTATACATTTAAAAATTTATTTTTTAATAAAAGAATAATGTTAAAAGGATGAAAAAAGAAAAATAAATTCGAAAAAAAGTAATATATAAAACTTCCAAAATAACATGATTTGAAAATTATTCTGTAATTCTTTTCAGAAATTCAATTTTATTCGAATAGATACAAATTTAATAATTTGTTTTATAATTCCATCTAAAAAACTTTTTTTATTAAATTAACGGATAATAATTTTTGATAAATTTTGTTTATTTGTACTTTTTCGTAAATAAAAATTTATTAAAATTTTTGTGTGAACTTTGAACGGGCTTCGAAATTTTTGAGGTGGAAAGGTAAAATTTTATGTTTTTCTCAAATTGAAAGTTTTATTTAAATATATGAGCAATGACATATAAGTAATAAAATTTCATTTAGCTAACTTAATTTATATTTATACAGTATTATGAAGTATTTAAAAATAAATTATTCCTAGAATTAATTTAGAAAAAATAATGTCCTTTCTATATAAAAGTTTTAGTTTTGTTTCTTCATTGAATTATTCTTTTATATTCGTTTTTATAAATATTTTTTTATTAATAACCTATTAATAGTTTTAAAATATAGCTAATGATATAATAACATAATACAATTTTTATAATAGCGCACGAATTAATTAATTAACAAATAATGCGAAAATCAATACTTTTTAGAAAATATTTATGCGATTAATATTGAAATAGATATTATTTTTGGAAATTAAATCTAAGTAAAACTAAAAATATCGTTTACCAATGAAAACATTTATATTTCTTAAAAATAGATAGCAAAAATTTGTTTAAAATAATATGAAAATATTTTCAATGCGAGTGTGAGCATTAATTAAAATCTACATTCGTGAATAATCCCGATATATATTTTATCATTATATTTTTTTAGTAAAAAGCGCTAATATTAATACAGTTATTCATTTAAACACTGTACTTATTTTTAAATATATTTTTAATCGCTGGAAGTAGTTTAATCGCTTATTGAGTTTTATCAAACGACAGTAAAATTTTGTTGAAATATACTACAAATTACAGTAAAATTATACATTTAATAATTTTTCAAATTGCATAGTTATCGATATGTTAATAATAATTATTTATTAAAGTTAAGAATCGAATAGCCAATTTTTCCGTGTGTCTTTAATCTATTATGCTGTAATTCGAAGGAAAACTAGTAGCAGAGTAAAAAATAACTGTAATAGAGATCCACTTAATCAATTTCATTCTAACGACTTAGCGTGTAGTTCGTCCGATATTGCATATACTATAACGAGTATCTCGATTCTTCCGTGAACATGTACATCTGTATATGAGCATACTGAAAACCACATGTCAAATTTGAATTTAGCAATAAAAAAATAGGAATTAAAGTCCGATCCGAGACTAGTAAGTTGGCGACGCGCTCTGGTAATACCAATCGCAGTTACCTCATAGAAGCGTGCAACACGAATTTCATATTTTCCGAGCAATGTTATATTTTGTTCCACCCTCCCTCGCCCCACTCCACCAAACTCGATCGTTTAGAGTTGAGCAATCCACACTCGTATATAGTACGCCAAGGTATATACCAAGCGTACATAATAATACATAATACGAGTGCGATCGTATCGCCGGAGCAACAGTGATGGAATTCTATTGGCTGTGCGTGCACGAGATCGATCTTTACCCTGCCTCTTAAATTGTGAATTACATGTGTTGATATACGTGGATAAAGTGACTAAGCATTGTAGAATGTCTTTTCAACTGGAACGATTTTTTCGTAGCTGCTGGCTGTAAAAGCACCTTCTTTCGTATTGACGTTGTACAACGTTTTACAAGTAAATTTTCTAATCATAGGTCTATTTTGTACTTGAAAATACTCGATAGATATCTATCGGCATTGGATAGATCGCAATACTTTTAATTATAATATAGTTTTTTTCCAATATTTTTCTGTGTGAGACAACTTTACGAGTCGGGCGGTATATTGAAATACTTATTAATTTGACGAAATGATTATACACGGTTTATGTGCGTCATTTATGAAAAAAATTTTAACTATAAATAACTTAAAATAAAATTATCAGATCCAATTTATTAAGAAATAAATAGCCAATAATGCTTCAAATTTTACTTTGATATTTTGGAAATTAAAAAGTGGTGCAAATAATTGTTAATGTACATATCATTTTTTAACTGATTAAAGTTTGACTCATATTTGATAAAATTAAAAAAACATTTGTGGATAATATCATAATGCTGATATTGAATTATTTTTATTTAAATTGTCTTACGAATTGGCAATATCAAAAAATTATCTTGCAAGCTTATATTTTTGTGATTCAAAAATCATTACATCTACTTATCGTATACAAGTCCATAGTATTTTATTTATTTTAAAGGAAATTTCTCTTAAATGTTTAAAAAATTTCTTTTAGTTGAAAATAAATGAAAATTCATTCTAACGATCATTTATATTTTAAAATAAATTAGTTAAATTCTTATTTAAAATTTAAGAAATGGATCTTTATTAACTATTTATATTAATAATCTCAATATTTTTTTTATAAATCGATGAAATTATGTCAGACATTTTTTGCTATTTCTCTTCTACAATTATTTTTTATACTTGTTATTTACAATAGAAGTTTTGTAAAATATTTAACTCTAATATTCATGCAAATTTGTCTATTCATGAAAAATCTTATTATCGTCACTGATAGCTTTTTATACATAAAAGAGGTCAAATAAGCGATTATAAACTTCGTAATATATTGTAAAGATGAAACTTAGGCTTACGTGCTATATATTTTTAAATTTAGGTATTTAAAATTACACATTTTCAGTTCAATTATATTATTCCCAGAGTTTAATGAAATTTATATAAATAGAAATCTTTGAATCTCAGCTTTCTTGTGATTAATGCTGGTTATATAAAAGTAGAAAAAGACTAAAATATATTGTACGAATTATTCGAATTTTTAAGGACAATTTACTGCGTACGAGAAATTTGAAATGACTAAAGTCCACTAAAATACGTTACACAAAGTTTTTTAAATAAATACCATTGGTCGAACCTTATAATTAAAATTGTTATTTATATGACATGTAAGTGTTTTTCTTTCATTATTATCAAATTTACTGTTTCATATTCTATCAATTTCGCTAAACATTTCTTAAGATTATTTTAGAAGCACTTATTTTTCTCGATCAGTTACCAAATATACTTTACTGAGTTTTTACCTTATCTTTATCAAATAGATCTAATCAAACATGAATAAACGACTAGTAAAACTTGTTTATATTTTATTTTTTTAGGTATAATTAACAAAGAAGAAGTAAGTAAACTATGTCACTGCCCTGAAATTATTAAAATATTGATTTAATAAGATAGAAAAGTATTTCTGTGTATGATTACTCAGAGTAATAATATTAGCGACTATTCTCACAACGGTTATAAAAATGAGAGAAGGTAATAAAAATTAAAAATAAGAAATATTTTTTTTAACTATAGTTTTTAAATTTAATACAGACATTTTTTACCGTTTTAATACTAATTTACGTTCTTATCGTTTATCTTGCTTAAATTCTAGTAAAATTCCAAAGCCTTATTAAAATCGTTACTTCATAAAAAAATAAATAAAAATCGAAAACTTACCGATCACAATGTAAAGAAATCTTAATTTTTATATTGCATTCGATGTTATATCAAATATTTACCAAAAGTAGTTGCCTTTTAGTAGTCAATTAAAAAAAATAATAAAGTAAATAATAAGAAAAGAATTGAAAATTCATCATAAATTTTTCAACTAAAACCTAAGTGAAATTGGATGTACATAAGTTGGTTAAAGGTTAAAGTTGTAGAGAGTAAACGAATCGACATAAATCTAATCCGCGTCCGTTGGCTACCTTGTGTAGAAAATGCTTTGGAGATAAAACTTCAAACACAAAGAAGAATTCGACTTTAAACTTTAGCCGCTAATTTAATCAATTATTGCAACAAATTAACTTCTTAACTCTGCCGTCATCGGCTCGGACAATTAATCGAACGAGAACCGGTCTTCTCCCCGGGCCGCCTACTTTTTCGCCATTAAACTGGCGCGTTCTCTCGTGTAACATCGGCACGAGCTCGAAGTGCGCATGCGCCCGAGAGGAACGAGCAAGCTTAAAAGTATATTTATAACTGGCGTTGAAGCGAAAAGGAAAAAATCGACGAAGAATGAAAAAGAAGGAAGTTTAAGAGGCCCATCACGTGACGTAGCAAAATGCCAAACTTTATGCCGAGAACGCGTAACGTACGAGCCACTACGCATCCACAACGCAACCACTACACGGCCACTACACGGCCACTACACGGCCACTACACGGCCACTACACGGCCACTACACAGCCACTACACAGCCATTACACAGCCACTACACAGCTACTACACAGCTAGTACACAACCACTACACAGCCACTACGCAACACTCGCGTAGGCACCTGTTGACTCGGTTGCGTCCATCAACTTCTGCCTCGCGAACGCTTTTTCCTGCCGTATTTACCAGAATGTACTACTTGTACAAGAATCGGAAGATATTTTCATCTCCTTGAAAATATTACCTGCTTTCGTACTCGCAACCTCAACCTAGATATTTTGTATCGACGTTGTCCTCAACGGCGTACTTATTCACTCAAATTCTACTTCCCAAGTTAAATATGTACTCAAACTATAATCAAATTAAGCTGGAAAGTAAGGGTCAACCTTAAGATTATGAGTTCTATTTCCATAATTTAGGAAGTAAAATATTATTTGAAAATAGCGAAATTATCTAGGAACTTTACGAAAGAGTAAAAAACGTATTACCCTAATTTCATTTCGTGTTACTTTGTCAAAACAAATAGAATTATTTTACACTGCCTATTAATTTTAATAGGCAATATTCTAATGAAATCCATCTACGTTATCCGAATAATGCTTCTAGAATTACCATCGGTAACAAAGTAATCGCGATATTCGATATAACTACTTCTATTTTATTATACTCGATCTTTAAAACAGTGTGTTCGAAATAACAGATATAAAATTAAATTAACTTGATTTTATCGTGTTCGAGGAATGCATAAAGCTTTTGAAAGTCGTTTGAAATTTAAAAAATTATCGATAATTTGTAAAGTGGGTAGAGGAACGATACGAGTAAAAATATTTATTTAGGTGAGTACCTCAAATATTTGAGATGATTCGATCGTCGGATTCGAGAGAAGTAAGCAAAAGCCAATTCTCCGTCACAGCGATGGGCTTACGAGGACGCGTAGGGTGAGGACGCGTCTCTCGTCGATGTAGGTTATCGTATCCCAGATAATACGAAATATATTATCCATTCTAGTCTCGAGAAAAATAAAAATAAGAATTTTGTTTGCACATATATGTTTATATATTTTTACTTTTATTGCGCTACTCTTATTCCTATTGTGTATACTCGTATACGTTTGAAAAGATTTTTGGAAAATGGGTTAAAAAATGATAAAGAGAACTTGTTGTAACGGGTTTAACACGGTCGAAAGTTTGAAAGCGTGTGCTCGAAGCTAAACTCATAAATCCCATGGTCTCTGTTTAACATCTCGTAAGCCCCGATACAAAAGTTTTAACCGCTGGTATAAAATAAGTTAGATGATCGTAACAGTGGATTTTGAAGAAGGATACTCGTAAAATTAGTATAAACATTAATTATACTTATAATAAAACGCAAATTAGATTATCCCGATGATTCTTTCCAAATTATATCTGTCGCATATATATAATTCTTACGCGTCATTCGTTGATTATTTAAAAATTATTCCGTGTGGAAGCTTCCTGTAATATGCATAAAATTTATTACTCATAGCTTGCATAATGGTATATTTTTAGTTAATTCTCATTTACGTGGCTAAGCAAAAGAATTATACAATAGAAAGAAACGTCATCGCACATACGAAAAACAGAGAAGCCACGCGACAAAACGCGCGCAAGGAGCTGCAAAGTTTTTGGTTTTAACGAATAACGTTACATTTGAACGTTACATTTTGAATAAAATTACTTGGGACTTTTGGCGCGAAATAATACTTAGATATTTAATTTTTTTAAATAAAATAAACTCGCGATTATTTTTAATAGCGAATAATTTACCATTCTTAAACTATCATAACCAGAAAAACTCTTCGGATTCGGAAATTCGTTGGGTTGAAGAAACGTCCGATAATTTTTTATGATAAATAATTATCGATTGTTGAAAAATGCTCGAATAAATAATCGACTTATCGATCGAATTAACGTACGAATCTCAAGTTACTTGAGCAACTCCTATACTCGAACAAATCCTATACTCTTTGCTCCGCGTAAGGCTCGAAAAACAAAAGAAGACCAATTTTCATTCGAAACGGGGAAACCGCGATCGATAATTATGCGCTATGAAAATCATCCAAATTTATTAGAAAGCAAAATCTCGTTTGAAACGAAACTCGGTATGTTTGCATATACTTTGTTAAGTTTTGATATTTAGCTCGCGATATCGCAGTATACACTCATTACTGATTAATTTACGGACGCACGTGCATTAATCGCACTGATTATTATGGCGTTAAGTTTGGAAATAAATCGACTTTATCGCACGTTCGAGCTGTCGGCGCGTCTGGCGTATACTTTGACTCGGTAAACGACAACTATTTCGAGCGCGTAAACAAATAATCAACCTCGTCGAAGGGCCGTTGGGCCTAAATAAGATGTCACCGCGAGCGTAAATACACGTATAAATAGTCCGTGGTCTCGGGACGTTTCCTCTGTGTTATTTTTTTTCTCCTAATTTTATTATATTAATATTAAACAACGAAACAACGGCGACTCGCCGACCCACGGGAAAACTCCGAGGGGGGAGTCGAGAGACAAAGATGCGTGGGGTCCTTCCCTCCGACCGTGAGCGCAACTTCTCATCGACCACCGGCAGCTCTCGACGGAGCGGCCAGGATGGAGAGAAGAGGAGGAATAAAAAGGAAACGTAACAACCAACCGGGCAGTCGTCGCTCGTAAAACGCGCCTCGTGCGCTCCTCGACGTTAAGTGACACGACATCGTCACCGGCCTTCGAGGGCCATCCCGCAAAAGGAGCGATATTATTCTATCGACGGCGCATTTGCATGAAAAGTGCTGATACCCCTGACCTTCGCGGCTGCCTATTTATATCGAGTCGGCCGGAGAAGCGCGATGATACCTCCTCCCCCTCCTCATCCCGAGTCGGGGACTGCCCGCGGGACGCTTACCTCCGACCACGGCATTCTTCTCTCTCCTCCTCTCCTCCTCTCCTCCTCTCCTCCTCTCTTCCTCTCCTCCTCTCCTCCTCGCTTCGTCCACTCGCCCTAGCCCTCGACCCTATACACGTTCGCGGTACTCATGCTGTCGAGTCCACGAGATGCGACCAAAAGACGACGCGCGAGTCGGCGATTGTCTAAATTGTTGTTGAAAACTATGGGAAAAGAAACGTTTTATCAAAGCCAGAGAGCAAGGACGCGACTGGCTTTTAGAGCCTTGGCAAAAGCTCGGGGACTTTGCGCACTCGCAACGTTTTAAGTTTAATCTTTATTTTGCTCCTATGTTATCGAGGATGAAGATCCTCCGCACGGCCTTAGCAAAAAGTTACGTCGCCGCGATACGCGCTTTGTTCCTCCTCGATCGTCTTCTACCTTTTTACTCAAAGCGCAAATGAACATTTGCATTGACGGACGATGAATTATTCGATACTTTATTGATCGAAACTAAATTTTTCGAAAAGCTTCGTTTTCCATCTTTCAATATCGATTTCTAATTTCAAAATAACTGCGATACGACTTCAAACTTAACTTGTCGTTTTTAATTTGAAATTCGTTATTCTCGTTAAACGTTCGTAGCGACGTTAAGCGAAGCTTCTAATAATGATTTTATATTGATATCGATAGACGTAAAATCGAAGAAGAATGAGTGGAAACTTTAATTATTTTTTTATTTCATTGAAAATTTGATTCATGTAAAATTCCACGGTATTTCACTTAAAATACCGATCGTTTTCCGCAATGGTAATTACGTTTTCGATTTCACATTTCAAAACGGATGCTTTTATCTTATTTTTTCAACTTTATCCACAATGGTATTATACAAAAGTTTCATTTTTATACGCGTATAAAATTTTCTGGCTTAATTCCAAGATAAGAAACATCTAAATAGGCTAAGAACGAGATAGTAAATACAGATTCGATACGATTATTTTGATCCCGTGCGTTACAGTAAATGGCTCAATTTTTCCATTTAGCTTCAAGTATTTTTTCTGTCGCTTCTTTAATAATATTGAAAAGTTATTTACGATACAATAAGCCGGAAGTAAACTTAATAGGATGCTTTATCATAAAGCTCGTTACAAGATAATTTATTCATCGAAAACGGATAATTATTTTCAAATTCATTTTATCATTTAAAAATAAGTTTGAGTAATGAATACTTTATTTCCAAGTACCTTTATTTATCGATTATTTATTAATATATTTCAAAGATTAAATGCTATTCATATCTTAATTTATAACAAAGAAAAATTTTTATATTTATTCGTTCGGTAGAAAATAAATTACAAGAAACCGAAAATTAAGGAATATCGTATATCTCGAATTTAAAAAATATCTGTATACTTGTAATTAAAATTTGGAAATATTATTCCGTAGTTATATTGAAATTTGAAGGATTATTTATATTCGTCAATAATTGTTGCATATTTAATGCAAATTAAAAAAAAGTACCGTATACAAATTTCGGTGTTTATTATTTTGAAAGACGGAGCGAATGATCATCAAATAATTTTTTTCGACTATTCAACTAATTTGCATTAGTTAAACGTTTTAACCAAATACTTAAAAGTTTATCGGGAAGAAAATTTACTTTACTTATTGATAAATTATTCCAATAGCTTAACCGGGAATTCGAATAACGCATAATAAATCTATCGATGCGGGTACTAAAAATAATTAACTCATAAATTTTAGCATACGGCACATCACGTGTTTGAATTGAATTGGATTATTTCCTTGACCAAGGAAGAAATCACAAATTTATTTCTTTTCTTTACAATGTTAGTATATGTTAATAAGGAAATATCTTTCCTTTCTTTACGCCTTGAATACAGTTTATTACTATTATTATAAAATATGATCGCAGTAAAAAATGTTTCTTTCCCTTTATTAGATTTATTAAACGCCGTTGACATAAGAATAATTAACAATTCCATATTAAATTCTGCGTTGTACTATATTTCAACTTGATTTTATTTTAAGCATTAATTTTTTTAAAATTTCGATTTTATCAACGTAAAAAACTTGTATGCATTTATAAATAACGAATAGCGTTTATTTTAGTATTTTATTCATAAGTAATCTGCATATATATTATAAAACCGCATCTGTATATTTTGAAAATAAAAAATTGTAAACATCCCTCTCGAACGAAAAATCTTGACTAAGCAACTTTATATCTTAATTTTTATCACAATAATACTTTAATTTCACTTTTAGATTAACTAACGTAAAAAGATACTTACGTATTAACATAAAAAGAATGTCGAATTAAAACGCAAAGGAAAATAAGAGCGTAAGCTATTATGTATGTATGCAGATGCAAACGCGGCGGCATCGATAGAAGACACGAGCGTACGCCTTCCTTTGATTGACTCTAATAAAAACGAAGTCGAAGATCAAAAAGTAAGACCTTGCACAGCTGTGTTTCTCATCGTGTAGAATGCGTATAACGATACGCATAAGCTCTTGAGTGTAAACGATCTCCAGAGTTGGGTTTACGATATACTCCGGTGGTTTCCTATGAATGCGCATTTGTGTAAAGTCGATAAATTATGCAATAAATATAAAAAACCGGTGAGCTGTTTGGTAAATATCGATAACTGATTTCCTTGTGGTAAAGAATCTTACTGTATTATTATTATTATTATTATTATTATTATTATTATTATTATTATTATTATTATTATTATTTACAACAGTTGGCTAACTATTGAAAAATTTATCGTTGTTTATTAAACAAAAAGAAAATTCAAAGATAAATCAATACGTAATGTTTATAAATTATTTTACGGAATGTAAAATAATATGTAAAATTCTTTAATGATTTAATAAAATTTCGTTTACCGAGAACTAATTATTCTTTATCGAGAACTAAAAATATATTTGTTTTTTTAATTTTAGTTACAAATTTAATAATAACTGGATACAAATTATTATTTTAATTTCATTTTAGGCACTTATCGATAATTAAAATATCATTTATCTTATTTCTTTTTTCTTCATTTTTAGTTTTAATACGCAAAGTCTTGATATTATTACGCTTAAACGTTAATAAATATATGGAACGATATAAGTGTGTGTAATGAATTCTGACAAATATTATTGCGCAGTGAAAATTTGTTCGGTATATCGAAAAAGGATTCTCTTTTATATTTAAAAACTTTTATCGTATAAATAGGATATTTTTGGAAAATTAAAAAAAGTTGCGACGAAACGATATGTTATCTTAATTACTCATTCTACGCGAGCAATCGAATATTAATCATAACGGAAGAACCGATTCGATTTATATTGATGATTGAATTATCGAAGGTACTAAAAAAAGCTTAATTTTTCTATAATTCACCTTAATTTAACCAAACCTTCGGAATATAAATCGTTTCATAAACATAAAATATAAAATATTTGTAATTATATTGTAGTTACTTTATAATATTTGCAGACGTTACGCAGTTCGATATTTTTTTACTAATTTTTACATAAATTATGTTATAAGACTAAATAGATATTGTAGTTCGTGTAATAGAAATGCTATGATAAATTGTAATTATTATATATATATATATATATATTTAATTATTTATTCATTTATAATACGTGGTAAAGTTGTGTTATAACATAAAATTATTTAATTAAAACGATTGATTGAATAAAATAAAAATATGCTTATCTTATTATAATAAAATTAAAAAATAAAATATTTTATAATTTTTTTTAGAAAAAATTCTTTATTTATCCGATATTTTTAATAACATCACATTGCATTATTTGTAAACATGTTTGATTATACTAATAAGATTGTCTTTTACTTAAAGGTAAAATTAGATTTTAAGTTTTCTAAATTAAGCCAATGACATTGCATAATAATTAAAATTTTTTTTCAAATACCATCAAATAATTTACACGCTAATAAACAAATTATTCATAAATTATTATTTAAGTTTTTTAATCTATCTTAAGGGAGTTTTTATTTTAACAGACATAATTTACATGTTAAATTTAGTATGCTGCGATTAAATTTAATGCGCAGATTATACATAAAATTTCTTTGAAGATGACATCTAAATATATTTTCTTTCTTTTAAAATATCGGCTCGTACAAAGGCGTTGAATTGATTGGAAATGCATCGACTTTTCTACTAACTAGCTTCTAACTAGCGGGTAACGTAGCGTCGTCGCACTGTTTTCGAGAGCTCATTTATGATCGACTATCTCGAGTGAGTTATAAGAGTGATAAATGCAGACACAAAGAGAGAGAAAAGAATATACGATTCTACGGGAATATCGCTCTTGCGATCGCTCGTCCCTGAGTAGCGAGTAAATTCTAGTTGGATATTATACGAGGTCAACTCTCTGGCCGAGGATTTTTTCTACTCGCGTTGTCATCGCGATTCGTCTTTGTGGATAATTAAGCAGATACTTGGTCATATTTATCGCGTACTCGCTCGAAAATATTCACGATGCTTTTTTTTAATTTACGAAAAGATAGATACTAGACGCGCGATCGAGCAATTTTTTAACAGAGACAAAAATTCTGGACTAATAACCTCTACAACCGATAAATTACATTATTTTTTCCATTAGATATGTTTAGTAAAGAAATTACTTTATTGTTCACGCATCATTTATGATTCAATTTGCATGAATATTTTGTCGAAACACGCGTTGTTTCATTATTCGAACTGATTCGACGAACAAATTAAAAAGTTGAATTTATACGGAATAAAAATTCCAATAACTCGAGATATAGTAAAACGAACGCAAGCTTCTACCGAACGAATTTAATTATTTAACTAAAAATAAATGGATAATAAGGTACGTCGCAGGTATCTTAAAATTACTCGATAGGCTCGGTTCGGTAAATGAAATTTAAGAAAGTATACATATTTATATCGAAGGATTGCTATTTTTTTGTTTGATTCAAGAATACTTTGTAAAATTATTTCGGAATAGAAATCAATAGCTAAACTCAAATTACACGAGTAAGAGTGAAAGTGAACAAACGATTGAGCTGAATCATCGACCGATAAGATCCTAGACTTTTGTGTACAAAGTGAAAAAAGTAATTCACTGAATTGACAACAAAGTTAAATTAAACAAAGAGGCATAGACCAGCTCGAAAACTTCTTAGCCTACGCTACCAGTCAGCGTCTAAATAAAACGAAAGCAATTAGCCATGATCGATCACGATACTATCAGCTATTCACACACGTGCACCTACACACGTGCACCTACACACGTGCACCTACACACGTGCACCTACCCACGTGCACGAGAGTAAAAGAATGTTCGGAACCAAACCCCGGAGTTTGGATAATTTTAATTATTTTATTAGCTTTCAAGAATATACATTTTTCACGCGACTGTGTAATTTATATTTCCAGTAGCTTGTAAAGCCAAGTTTAGGTTGACATATTTAAAGCGTATGCTCGCTTGAAAGCTGTTTACGAGCTTGTCCTACAGCGTATGCTCGCTTCTACGTACGGAATTTGAAGTTCCCATTCTGAAACTTCGTTTATATTTAGCTGATGTGGAGAAATCAAAAGTAGAAAAAAAATCCTGCGATTTGACCTTATTTCTTAATTTTAATATTTTAATTTATCGTTAGGCGCGTTTAGAAATTTATTTCATAAAATAGCGTTTGCAAAATTTTTCTATAATTTTCAAATTCTAATATTTTTATTGCATCGTAACATATTTATATTACTTTTTTTCAGACTTCGGAAAAATTTTGAAATCCACTTTCTAACGTAGCTTTCGGTTGGTGCAACGACGTTTCTTCGATATTTTAAATAGTCCCGAGTCATAATCAACCCAGACGATTATTGCGATGGTACTTTTATTCAAACAATCCGAATTATTAAATATACTTATACGTTAACCTTTACGCTTCAAAATTCGCTTATTTTTGAGATTTCGACTTGGCTTAACGATTAGTAAAACGGAACAGGATAAAAAACCAAACATTATGAAGAATTTAGGAAAATTAAAAAAAAATTATTCTTCGTTATTAACTACTTAAAATTTAAGCACTTTACGATAATAGAAATTGAGCACTGCAGGTATTTATTAGAATCTAATATTTTATACGATTCGCTCAACGACTAATAGCATACAGCAAAAGCATCCGACCGATAAATCCCTAAACTATTTGCAGTTTCGATGCCTAAAAATCATCGTTGATTTATTTTTATCCGTGATCATTGCGCGTGGTATTAATTAGAGAATCAACAGCTTGAAGGGTAAAAAAAGTCTTGCGCTAAATATAAACTGACCGAGTAAATTTCATTACGGGTCAAACGAAAGGCCTCGCTAAAAAAGCTCTAGGGGGGTAGAACTCGCAAACCCGCCGAAAAAATACTTTTGTATTGTTAAGTATCCGTGAGCGTAATCATCGATTTAGTTACCGTCTTCGCATTGAATCAAAAGCTAATCGTAAGAGACTCGAAGTAAACGCACAATTAAGCCACGCGATCGAGACGAGCTTCGTTGGTTGTCTTAGCGCATCGCTTGGTCTTTTTGCCACCGTTCCATTCCAAACTCGCGCGATTCTATTGCCGATTACTCCCGGCAATTTCGGGCTGTGGTATCAAAGGTTCGACCGAGTTATCGGAGCTTCATAGTAGCTTCGGAGAGGTACAAAGCACAAGGCGCTTTGACGGTCAAGCCTCCGGAGCGATTTGATTTTCCATCGGAGTCATCTTCCGAGTTCGCTTCTCTCGTAGCGATCGAACACAGCGAACGCGTTTCCTCGAAAGACCAAAGAACTCGCGAATACTTGAATATTTAGATATTTAACGAATCAGGACATCGAGGATGACTCCCTATTCGTTCCAATTAACTGATTACCAGACAGCCTCTATTTTGGAAAATAGATTATTTTCCAGAGCTCTCCGAATAAGCGTTATAATTCAACTCAAGATCGAATGAAAAGAACTTTTAATAAAAACTAAAATAAATTATGAAATGGAAATAATCGATTTCAAACCTTGTGTATGAATCCGCGTTATTTAAACCTGTTTTTAATATTTGATGTTTACCGGTGTTACAATAAATATTACTCAAGCATGATTTCCGTTTAAATTTAATAGATTTTGAGTTTATAAATTCATCGATATTTTAAGAACGCTTTAATTCAAGTTTCTAAAACTTTGAATCTGTCGTAAAGAATTTTATTTGATAATTTTCAAAATTTACGCGATAAAACAAAGTTCGGTTCTAACGTAAACGTTAAAAAGAAGCGAATAACGGAAAAATTACTTAAGCTATTTCGTTGCGAAAAAGGCACGATTCAATCATTAATTATATTTTCATTCTTGACTCTTGTTCGTTCAACACTTGTGCGAGACTGAAAATCGAGCGAGTGCTTACGATCGCTTAGGAACCCTCGGTAATGCAGCATCCGCGTGTCCGTCGTGACGCCTGTTACTCAAAATCTGTGTGTATAGAATGCGATATCGGCATGATACGCGATCTATTAGCTACACGATTGGGAGCAAAGTGCGGTGTCACGGTATCGTGACCAAAGATACGGAGATTTCGACACTTTGACACAGCTTATACATTAATAATTTTTTTGTTCGCTAGCTAAGAATAATAAACACTATTGACATATTTCGTTGGCATCGCGTCGATACATATGTCCGAGAAGATTGTTACAGGCACGTTTCGGAAGAAACCAAAGAGTTTTTGGAATAACAGTTGTAACGAGAAAATTTCACCGTCGATTAGAATTTTCGTGTGTCATTATTCAAAGGATAAATTATGTTCTATTTGTATTACCCAACAATAATTTAAAAGCAACAATACTTTTAGAGTCTAGATTCTTAGATACGTAAACAAATATTATCAAATGTTTATATATAAACATAAGAATACCTAACAAAAACTTAATAAATAATTCAATAGACTCGTATGCCTATTTTAATGCGTATCCTAATTAAACTGTTTTATGACTACAACTTTCGATCTAAATATAAAATACTATCTAGGCTTATTAAAAATTAATTAAAATTTTATTTTATCAAAATTCCATAAGATAAAAATACGATAATATGTTATTCACGAAGCATAGTTTTAAATTTTAATTGGAGTCTTATTTTTAATCTTTAGCTGCATTAAAAAATTAACATCGGATTAAATAAAAAATTTATCATACTTTTTTAAGAATGAATGAAAAAATCATGCAAGCGTGATTTTACTATGAATTTATGTATTTTTCGTAATCCCTGTCATTGCGTGCAAGTATAAATCACGAATACATCGGAAAATGTTAATATCTCTTTTCTAAGTAAGTAGTACTGCTCAACACCATATTAGATATCGTATGAAATGTCTCGTGAGCGCACATCGCGATATACATGTGAAATAATCTATTTAAAATAAGTTGATAGTTACAGCGCATTAAAGGCACTGATTCGGTGCGACGTAAGTCACGAAATCCAATGGTTGGAATCTACCAACTGATCCAATATGTATTTCCAGTCAAATCGATATATATATTCTTTTGAATTCAAGATACATCATAAAATTAATTTATATTTAATTTGAAACTAAATTTTTAAATCAAATATATCAAGGTAATAATATTATGTAGTAATGGTATTCGTCTTGAATAAAAAGAATCTCAGATTTCTAATTTTTAATGCGATTTATTTCATTCTACCCGAACATTCCTAGTTACTATATCTTTACAAGATCTGCAAATATCTTCAAATCATATTCTTGAAAAATTATTTTAATTGCATGTTCTAAAAAATTTTTTGTCTACTTATAAAATAAATCATTGTATCGCTTGACTTCAAAGTCAGACAATATTCTGTAAATAAAAGTTTTATTGCCGTCTAAGAATGTATTTATGAAAATAATTATTTAAAAATCTTACTGTTTATATATAACGAAAGATAGCCTCTAAAAAAAAGAATTTTGCGTGTTCGTTCTGAGGCCAAAAGTTTAAAAATTAGATAATAATATTAAGAAATACGAGTCTTAAAATTTCTTTGTAGAGATAGAAAAGAAATAATTTAAATTTACAATGATAATATATTGTATTTGAAACATAAAAATTGTACTTAAATAACAAAAGGACCTATATGTTGTAAATTTTTGAAGCCTTGAATTACTTTTGTATCTTTATATATTTCGAAATATTAAGAAAATAGAAAACTGAGATCTGTGGACTGATACATACGTTACGATTATATTAGGTAACACATTGTGTTTCATTACAAGAATCTATTTGAAATAATTGAAGAGACTGATAAATGTTTTTGTAAATTAAATTGAATACGAAAAATTTCAAGAACTGAAAATCATTAATCATAATTTTTTGTTTATATTTATTTATTTTTAGCATTACTATATTTTCTATTTCTTTTTCTGATTTCATTTTCTGATAAATGAACTAATTTCTATATAGTAGGGTAATTTTATTTTTTACAGTAACCCGTTTTTCCGATAGTGTTTTTTTATGTATCATTATCAATACAAAACGGTCATTCAACATTTATCTCTTATTAGAAATATAACTATACGACAAAATGAGGTTTCATGATTTATTACATCTAAAATAAAATAATACCGCATAAAAAATGATCTGGTTTCTATTTGATAGAAGTATAATTGTAAAATATTTATCATATTTATATTTATTACAATTTTTAGCAATATTTACCCTAAGAAGGTTATCAAAAAGATGATGGTTATTTTCCTCTTTACTACTTCGGTGAAAGATATTTCGTTGAAACTATTATAGTTATTTTTAGGTGGTATTAAAATATATTTTAAAAGAATTCTTATTTGTTCAGTGATAAAGAATTAGTGATTTATAATTATAATTGAATTTTTCTTTAATTAAATTAGAATATTTATCAATGATAATATTGTATCCCTAAGAATAATCGGATCGAATACATTAAATAAAACATACAGATTTTTATATATAACATGAAAAATCCATGAAAAGTTTTGATCATGAATTTTCTATCTGTATTCATCGTATTCAAACTATTTATTATTCATCATTTAAATATAAAAACTTTTTATATTTTCTTAGTAAATTCTAGTTTATATTCAATATTTTTCCCAATAAACAATCTAGAAGTATTTTATTTAAGTACACGTTCTTATATAATTAATATACGCTCTTTAGAAAATCTTAAGTGTAAAAGGTTTATTCTAGGATACAATTAAAAAACAGAAAATGATAACGTAAAAACGAATATTTTTATTAAATACGGTAATGAAATTTTCAATTTCAATGAAATATTATACACATATTTAAATATTAGACGTTACGAGTCAAATGAAATATTTTGTAAACAACATAAATAGATGTATGTTTTACATAAAATTATTTATGATGTCGTTCTGGTGAACCTGTTTTAAATTAGCAAATGCAAAACATATGTAAAGAATTTAAACTAGCTAAACACAACATTATTAACTACAATGATTCTAATTTAGAGTTTACACTTTTATGAATAAATGTAAAATATTATATATCAGTGAAAATTGGAAGTTTATTATAGTAAGAATGAAATATCATCGTAATAAGTTAATAGAGCTGTAAACGAAATCTACGAGTTACTATGGTTACGATTGAGAGGCGGTGTCGAGAATATGCGTACCGTGAACAAAAAATATATAGTATTATTTTGGTATATCATAGAGTGGCGAATTTTTTATCGTTCGCCTCGCCAATGAAACGACAACGAAGTTCAACTCGTACTGGAATTGGCACAAGATCGTATAATTGCACGGGTTGGACCTTCATACTTTTTTTACCGGTAATAGACGGAGTCTCTGTACGATATTATTTTTCTTCGTCGCTAGAAAGTTCCTGGTTACATAGGTATTAAAAAAGAAGCTCCTCGTAAAGTTTTAAAAGTGTACAGGAATGTTGGAAATTTCATCAAAAAACCACGATGATCGTTCGAAAGAAGTATAGAAATAAAAACTTAGTTTTTATTAGCAACTTTTTACGGAAACGCTACAGATTTTATTTTAAAATGTTACAAAGTTTATAGAATTGAAGTCGGTTGAGCGATAGCTAGAGTTAAGCACGCGTACCACAATTCATAATACACTTATCTCATAATTTACGAACAAGCTTAACATTGTTTACATAAGACACCTTTACTCGAATTAAGGTTGTTTTCGTTCGCTTAACCAAAGGGTCAACGAACGAAACTTTTTATGTTAAAAATTACATACTGCCGAACGTTTACCGAAATGAAAAAAAGAAGAAAAAACAGAAGAATGAAAACTGTTTCTTAGCACTTGGAATAACCCAAAGGTCGTTTTTGTTGTATCGATAGCTTTCGCAATGACGGCAGTGGGGCAAATGACGAAAAACATACACATCCTAAGTCCCAAGTCGATGGAATAGCATTTTGTTTTCCATTCATTCGTACGTAAAATTGAAATTCAAATGAGTCAGGAGGTCTCGGGAATTGCAAATCACGGCGAGGCCTAATTTATTCGAATTGACATTCACTTGAACGTCCGAGGAACGGAAGCGCCAAACTGGCCGATGTCGTACCACGCGAAAGATTTTAACGGGCATATGCTATTCCTTAACAATAATTGGGTTCACGCCTATAGAATCTCTTCTTTCGATATAGCGTTCGTCGAGGAAACACTATTAAAAGACATTCACCAAGTCTGTATAAAAGATAACACGTGAATCATCGTGTTATAAAAAGTTATTTTTACCGCGTTATATCTTCATTGGTTATCCGCGCTTTTTAAAGAACTCCTCGCTCAATTCTTTTTAATAATTTCAACCTTGCGAGTTTCTTTTTCGAGCGACACCATTACTCTTACTCGTTTATAATGCACCGATTGATGAACGGCAATTAAATCGACGTTTAAAATTTAAAAATATAGTCCAATGAATTACGCTTATGCAATCTTCTCTTATATCTTCTTACAAACGTACAGAATACCGATAACGTATTTTTTTTTTGTAGATTTTTTTAATAATTGTACCTCGAGCGTAGGAGAAATAGTTTGAAATGGTTTGTCGGTAAGGAAGTCGTGCTTTTCAAGTACCACGAGTCAGCGCCTAATCCGGAAAAGCAGCTCTCTCTCTCTCTCTCTCTCTCTATTGTCTATTATTAACCTTTTTGCCATTAGCATTATCGATAGATTGAAAATAAAAATAGCCGCTAGCAGTGGGTAAATAAAATAAGAGAAAATCGGCCGATTACGAGGCACCGTGGAAAAGTTCGTCAAAAGCTCGAATCATAAATCCCGTATCTACTTACAATAATTACTCGATCAGCTGAGCAATAAAATGTGTTCCGGCATAGCCGAGTCACGACGTAGGCAACAGCGAAAATGCCGTAGCTAAAAATATCGAGTGTTCGTACTCGTGGCGCTCGTAATTACAAAACACAACGACGATAGGAATGAACTTAACGTTCGCCTCCGATGCGTTGACTAAAAGAGAGTGTGCATAGGCGTTTAAAAAAATGCACTGCTTATAGAAGAAAAAAGGGAGCGAGCGGGAAAAAGGTAAGTTATGCCGATAGCCGCAACCATAATTTTTCTCGATGTATTGCTGTCTGGCAATATATTAAAACTGGAGCCTTACCGCACAGCTAGTAATTATGGGGAGAAATATTGCTTTCCGCGTCCCTCTCCCTTCCTGGCGGCTTTCTCACTCTCTCACTCTCTCTATCTCTTTGTATCTCGCGAGAACAACATCTGTAATATGCGTGAATGAGAATAAAAGAGGGGATGGAGCTGAACAGCTCGTCGGATAATCTTAATCAAAATTAAGCGTTAACTACTCGCTTCCTTGGCAATCTCTGTCCAAGTAAATAATAGCGGCATACGCAGACTCTTTTACCTTATGCACGCATCTGTCTATACGTGTTTCGCAAGTCATAACAGAGGAATTTTATTTTCGTATATACTTCGTTTAAAACAGAAATGGCATTCAAGACCTCAACCTATTTGAATGCACAACGATGTTTTACATTTTAATTCGTACTAGAATAATCGCAATACTAAGCTTTTTGATGAATTTTTTTCTCAGACAAATACATTTGCTTTTAATAGAATGCAGTTTACAATAAAAATTTATATCTCTTTACTTAATCGAAAGCAGTGGAATGTGAATACACTGAGAAAAAATACTAAACTTTTTAGAACCTTTAAAAGTTATTCTCGATAACTTATAATTACTTGGAAATATTACGTTAGTGATGAGAATCATTCGTTGAGTTAACTTATACAAATAATAAATTATATGTTGAAAATACTCTATAATTAAAAATTAATGTAATTTTATACATTCTTTCATAAAACTTACGTACATAAATAATGTAAAGAAAGAATAGAATATCGTAATTAACTAATCCTTTAATCACATTTTTGTATTTTGAATTAATAATTGTATAAATTAAAATTGGTAGTTGTAAACTATCATTTATTATCTTTATCATATTCCATCGTAAGTTTATTCCATTATTGTGTCATACATCCCCGCTAAATTCATGACAATTTTTTTGTATACAATTTTCTTTTGTATGCATTTTCTTTTTTATTAAATTAATATTATCGATATCGATATTTGATAAAAACTTTTTAAACGTTGATCCATGCAATACATAATATTTAAATATTCTTATATATACATAAGTAGATAATTACTGTAACTATTTTTTCATAAAACAGGAAACATGTATTTTATCATTTTTATCTTCATTGGTAAGGATAAATTTAAATACCACTCGATAAAGGAATGACAATTAAATTTTTTATTGTTAAATAAATAATAAATATATGTTCTATACTATTTACATATTTTTTCTTATGTATATTATATATTTTATTATGAAAATTTTTATATTATTCGTTTTATTCCTTACATTTTTTGACAGGATTATTTTTAGTCTATAATAGTTGTGTATTTTAATGATTCTTTGTTTTTAAGAAACTATTTGCTCTTTTGTTAGCTTTATTTTTTTTGTTTGAGTTTGAGTTTGATTAAATTTCAGAGAAAAAAATGTCATTAATGATAAATTTTATTATTCATCTATTCTGATTAACAATGAAACCTGTATGTAATGACACTTTTTTCACTAAAGTTTATAAAAGCTAATACATCTAATGTAAGATAGATTTTTGTATTATTTAATAACTGTAGTTAAAATAAAAAATCTAAGATAAAATATTATAAATGGTTTTATGAAATATCTTTGGTGAATTATAATTTTCTAATAATTTAAAAAACTTATTTTTAATGAAAAATTAAATATTTTCTTGCGATATTTTGAATTAATTATCAAGAAATTTTGTAATATTTAGACATTTTATTATAACGATACATTAAAAGAATCTTGGTAACGTTATTTTCGTAACGTTATTTTTCTTCGAAAACATTGTAATAATTGGTACTATTCAATTTATAAATAATTATAAATCTTTTTCTATTTTATTTTATTTTTTTTTTTGATAAATTAATAAATGTTTATAAAAATTGCAGTTGAATACTTAGGACAAAGTATTTCCGTGACAAACCGTTCTTATTCAGTTTATCAAATCGATACGTTTTTTAAGTATTATACTTTAAAATGTAGTTTAAAACGATTCAAAAAAAACTTTTAACATCTTCCATCATGGATTTCAAATAATTCGATGTATTTAATTTTTTTTCTTCTCGCCAAGTCATCGCGAAAAGAAATCGCGAAAAGAAATCGCGTTACAAAAACAAGTTACAAAAATGTCGAACGTAATTAAAATTAAAAATTAAAATGATACAAATTTTGTGTCAACGGTTTTTATTCGCATACAACGAGTAAGTACCGTTGCTACGGTTACTTTACTTCTTTATTATTATTATTATTATTATTATTATTATCATAATCTTTAACGTGTTTAAGATAATGTAATTTTTTTCTAAAAGTCTTACGAAGTAAGCCAAATATAAAATTTGGCGTGATTAAGATAAATCGAATATGAATTGCGTACCGCTTTTTTCGAGGCATATCGTAAATTTAGCGGTAAGATTTCCGTAAAGCAGATAACCGGGATCACACGTACCAAGAATCGATCTCAAATGACGAGTAAAAGAATGCATCAACGTACGGACGACGAAGATATTTATTTTATAATTTGGAAAAATCGCTAAGGTCTCGTAAAGATCCTACAAATCCTCCTACAAAGTCACATTGTTTAACGTATCAATTTTTTCGGTTTAGCACCTATGAGTCACGCTACTATAAATAGCTCAAGAATGTTTCCTAAGGAACGATCCGCGCACACCTTCGAAATCCGAGCGAGCGGGACGAGAACGTTATCGCGGGAAGAGAATCGGGGATCGAGAAAGGAGAGCGAGGAGTGAGGAGAGGAGTGAGGAGAGGAGTGAGGAGAGGAGAGAGGAAAAAAAGGCACCGAGCGAGAAAATCAACGCGTCCAATTACGGTTGCGCGATCCGCGAGCACAAAACGCTTAATAATATGCACCTTCGCCGCGAGGTTCCGTAGGCGAGGTTTAGTAGCGCACGTGCGCATTCGCCAGGATCGAGATTTGAATTGCATCTGGATCTTCGCATTAAATATCGTACGCGCGCGATCCAGCCGCGCTCCTACCGATATACTGCGCACGCGCACAATCTTTTATACGTTTTTATCGTTCATCTCGCGGCGATCCGTCCCGATCCTCTGTCGGCGATTCGTCGCTGCGTCGACGTATCCTGATTTATCTCCGCGCATCCACCACCGTGCAATATCGACTTAATTTGTCTTGTTCTTCTCCGCTCTCCTCGTCTCTTTTCTCCCCCACCTCGTTCCCGGGGTGCAGATACGATCGCGCGCTACGGTTGTTCATAGGTTACACTCCGCGACCGAACCGCTCAGCGTCGCGGTTCTAAATATAGATGCGCGTTCGCAATACCGCCTGACTCTCTCGGTCTTTCTCCTCGTCCTCCTCCTCCTCCTCCTCCTCCTCCTCTCCTCCTCCCCCTCGACAACTTGTTCACCGAGTCGCCGCTGCTCTGCTATGCAACTCGCGATCCCGTTTCAACAGTTCCAACATGTTGCGTATTCAGAGGGTCACAGCCGGAGTGCAAATGATCGTCCGATGAATAGGGAAAAAGACGGAGAAAAGGCCTTATCTCGACGAACCGCGACTCTTGGCTCTGCGAACTTTCCCGCTCGACCCAACCGCGTTAGAGAAATTATAGTTCGTTTGCGTTTACGAAATTTGCGTTCGTATGCTGGCCAAAAATTATCCCACTCATCTTCGAGTTAACGCGAAGCGGAACCACTTTTCTCGTATAAAGCTTCTCTAAGGTTCTCTAAGGTGTTACGATTAATTTTTGTTTCATCCCGTATTATTTTGCGCCGAGTCGAGAAACGGAAGACTCGCTGTTGGAAAGAATATCTAGGTTATCACCGAGTACGAGAAATGCAATGGTAACGATGGTAACGATAAAACCACGATATAATAATCTTGGATCTTCTTTTCGTACGTATCGACGGTATTGTTTTGTTTCAATTTATACTTACCTACGTAAATGATTCGCATTTTTTTCGGTTGTCGATATTTCGCTACGTGTCAAAAGTGAATTCTAATGGCTAATAGATTTAATTGTTCTTCATCTGCATTTTAATCCGTACACGCTGGAATCCAGTTTAATGGAAAAACGTTAGCTATTTTAAACGTTACGAATTGAAGTTTCGTAATACGCGTTTTTTATATTCGCGTGTCAATGGAATATTATATTTAATTATATTATGGTAGAATGTTTAAAAAATTTGTTTATCGTTGCGTAGATTAATCACCGTCGACGGTTTACCTTACTCTTTAAGCTTTATTTGTTCAGCGCTGAAAAATAAATCCGTTATATCGTCTTAACTTATAAGTAAGAAAATTAAATTGTGCGTTATTAACCGTCTACACCTTTTAACGGAAGTTGAACTATAGATGTATTGTCCCTGATGCATTAACGTATTGACATGCTTACCGTAAAGAGAAGCGAGTTAACGAACCTCTCTTCGCTTAGTGACAAAAATTTTATAAGTAAAGGTTACCGAAATCAAAGCGTTAACTTTGCTTTCCGTGAATCGATAAGTTTGTACAACCTTTTTTAACGACAAAACTTCGATTCCAAACTCGAATTTATTTCCCGACATCTCGAACGTTCCGCCCATTTGCAAACGTAAATCGTTGTCTCTTATTTAATTTCAACAATCCTAGAAAAAAATCTTATCTTTTTCCAAAATCAAATTACTATTCAACGAAAATTCTGGTTAATAATAGCAAACGATAGATAATTATAATGTTCAATTTTTCGATAACTGTGTCGATATAAGGAACATTACAATATTTAAGTATTTTTCGTTAAAAAGATCATAATTTTACTTATTGAAAATCAAAATATACTTGTCAAATTATGTATAATAAGTAAACAGTTATTTAAATTGATAATTTATGCCCTACATTCGCTAAGAATGTTATTGCTGATATTTACAAAAGAAACATTGAAAATAGATATTTGTTTCTTCCGAGATTCTACATTTATGTATTTAAATATATTTTAATCCTACGAAAGCTTAAATTGATTTAGTTCTTCAAATTAAAAATATATGAAATTTGAAAAAAATTACATCTTCGTAAAAAAGTAGTTTTATATTTCAATTATTTATTTTAAATGGAAATACATTATAATAATAACGAATAAACCTGTTTTAGTATGAGTAGTTCTAAATTAATTGGCAATTGATTTACATAAAATACCGAAAGCCAAAATAAGTATATTTGCATTATTTAAAATAAATAATCAAACGTAAATTTGATAAATGATAAAAATCATAGCACAATATTATTAAATAAATTTTCTTATCTGAATTATTAAACTAAATGTATTCTTGAATTTAAATTTAATTTTCTGATAAATTTATTTCAATTTCTTGAATTTATTCCTAACAAATGTTTTTAAAGTATAATTTTTCTTTAAATGATTTTACTTTTTCATAACTTAATTTTTTAATTTGGCGATAAGTAAATGCTTGGATTATTTATATAGAATATTGTTGTTGTTGTTGTTGTTGTTGTTGTTGTTGTTGTTGTTGTTATCGAATCATTCGTTATAAAATTATCTACATGTACAATATTTAATATTCAATTTATTTTATATGCAGATTTTTTCTCTGCTATAATAACGATAATAAACAAGGAATTAGATAATATGTATGCATTAATAATAGCATATTTCATTCGTTATTTGTCACTTGACCTTTACGTAACATTATACATCATCATCGGCTTCCTTCCACCTGCCGGAAAGTACTGCAAGTATCGGTAATCTTTTATTCTCTTATATACAATGGAATCAACAAGTTGATTTAGAATTTTTTCTAATCGAATTGATATAAAATTGATATAATTAAAAAGATAAAACATAAATAAATCTGTTTTCTTTAATTCATCGTTTATATGATCGAATTAGTTAAAAACTCAAATTTATTACTATTTTTAAATTTTATTCAAATTACAGCTCGAATTATAACGATGAAACTTCTATTGTATTTCAATAAATTTTTTAATATTCTTTACAATATAATAATCATGAATTAAAATTTTTAATGCAAAGAATAAACCCTTGAAAGACTACCAAACAATAACTAATGGACATTGTATTAACGTGGCATGAAACGTTTCGTATTAATGTAAATATGTATATAAGCACTTTACTCTTGAATTTATTACTTGTACATATCGATATTAATCATCTCTAAGATATATTTTAAAAGATCAATTGCATTTTAAATTCAATATTTATAGTAAATAAATGGGAATGTTAACTGCTGCATGTATGAACAATTACAAGATTATAAAAATATAATTGGGACAATTTTAATTCTATCATTTTTAAATTTTACATGGAAAAAAATAAAGGACACTTATCGAAGATAATACAATGAATAATTTTACAGTATTTAAATATTCTTTAGAACTTCTTAACATTAAATTATGAAATAAAACGATTATATACAAGGTTAATAAAATAATAATCAAACTGTAATAAAAATTTTTATGAAGCTACGTAGTCACCTATTTTTATTTAATTTTAACTTCAAGTATATGAAAATGGTATAAATATACTTGAAAAATAAATTTACTAACATCAATTTAAGGCACAGATTAATAAATTTTAATTATAATGAATTAAAATAGTATGAAAACGTAAATATTTCATAGTACAAATCTTATTCTGTAAATATATCTCTCTATTATAGAAATTAGAAAATATAATATCTACATCTGCTCCGAGTAAATTAAGAATTGATATAAATAGAGCAACGTGTTTTATATCCTACATCGTTAAATAAAAAATACGGAAATAACAAACTGTTATTTTGCCTTCGTTAAAGTAGGAAAATCAAGAAAAGTTGGATCTAAGCTCCTAAGAGAATATTGATTTATATACGTGCATAAAAAGATCTCGTATAGTTAGTTACAATTTTTATCCGACTAGCCTTAATATATATCTCATATAAATACATATTTATTTATATTATCTTGCAAATCTTATTCGTTCTTTTTATCAATTTTATCTGTATACAAATGTTAAATTACTTTCGCAATAGTATAATTTTCAGACGTTAATTTTTTAAAAACAAACTGTCTTCTTTAATGAGCGTATTGCTTTCCTTAATTAGTTACACGAGCAAATAACGGACGTTCGTAAGGATAGGATCGAATAAATAGATTTTTATCATGTGATAAAATGAAAGTCATTCTCAGTACAATTTGATGCTATCCAAAGTTATTGGTTCATGAATACTTAAACTCTGTTACTGTAATGTTATCAAAATATCAAGACGATTGATTACATTCGATAGTCCTAATTCAATAAAATTATTATATTTCATTTACAAGTTTAGTTACACATGTAATAAATCGCTTAATTGTGAATAAATCACTATAAAAAAATTTCACATCTTATTGATTTATCATCTTGAATAATATCAATTTACCAATTTAAATTTATTAAAAGATATTATCATGTATCTAAATATTATGTTCTAATAAAGGTTAAAATGTAACATTATTCCATAATTTATTAAAACAGAAATAAAATGCAGAATCAATAATATATTATATAAAAAATTAATAAAATCTCGGGTTTAAAAAAAATTTACTAACAATGCTCAGTTTTTATTTTATTATTTTATTTATGCTATGTTTTATTCATTGCTTACGTTATTTTTAACATTAGGTATAAATGCAAAATATAGCTTTTAACAAAGTTATGCATAAGTTTCCCTCTGAAAAAAGTAGGAAAAAGTGAATTATTTTGTAAAAGTGGACCGCATCGACGTCATGTAAATTTAAGTTATTAAACTATTTGTTAAACTAACTTTTCATTCGCAATGATAAAAAACACTTAAATTAGCGACATCCCGAGTCGAAAAAGAATACGCAATGTCTTTCGGTACACGCAAACAAATTGAAGCTGCATAAACGTAGGAGCGAGGAGGGACCGAAATTATAAAACTCTTCTTCTGGTCGGATCGTTGAAATCAGGCGCACTGATGTCACGGGGATACGACCCGCTTCCTTCTGTAAGTCTTCTGTTAGGCTCGATCGTCGTCCATAAATTTAATTGGCCGCCGGCGAGTGTACCAATAAGAATTATTACTCTCTTCGAAGGAGAGCCACGACTTTTCAGTTTTACTTGTGAACGTCGCCCGGAATTTCGAGGCTGCCCCAAGGTCTCTTTCTCTTATTCTTTCTCTCTTTCGACGCTTTCACTCTTTATTTTTCCTTCTACTTGCTCGATATCACGCATTATTATGATGTACGCCCGATTTTCGGTAGGTAATTCTGCAGACGCGACTATTGCGAGCTTCGTTCGAGATCTTGCCTTGACTTCTTTTTGGGAAGGCTGTTACACTTTTCGATTTAATTAAATAATTTCTTCTGTAGTTCGAAGCTACGAGAAAAGGTAACTGAAAGTTGTATTGCATTTTAATGAAGCAGAGTATCGCGATGGACAGGGAAAATATAAATAAAATTCAATTCTTATTCTCTCTTGTTTTCTATAAGATGAATATTAATACTCAACAGACGAACGACAACGACTACAATAACAACAACAACAACAACAATAATGCAACGAAAATTTATTTATTTTTTACACCTAACCATAATATAATGTTAACGATTCATTAAATTTTTAAACTTAAATACTTATGTCTATGTGATAATGTATGCAAATTTTACTGAGAAACTTCTATTTGTTAGTAAGCAAAAGTTGCATCAGGAATTGAACAATTCTATATATATTTTAAATTGTCTTATAAATATTATTGAAATCTTTAAAATTCTGTTTATCTACACTTTCCGATGAATAATTGACGTTTAATTAGGTATTTTGTTTTTTCAAATTCATTTATTTTATAAAAATCCATGAATATTAACATGATTTGAAATTATTTTATAAATTTTTGTGAAATCATGGTTGAAAAATATTAGCAAACATAATTGAATAAATTTTTTTTATTCTAGCGGTCTTGAAAATTCAAAATAACCGTTCAAAAATTATTAAGAAATTAATAATTCAAAATAAGTCAAAATTTTTTGCCAAGTTTTAACTTGATATAAAAATTAATTACTTATACCACTTAATACCATTTGTTTAAATTATTAGCATTAAATAAAGAAAAATTGTTGTAATATTACAGAAAAGAGAATTTATTCCAAAAATGTTATTAATATAATAATTTCTTTTTTTTTTTGTAATCTATAATATACATATATATACATAATTGTATACGTGCACGCACCCGAATACAAGATTTGAAAATGCTTAAAAATTATTTGTAAATATATTTTTTTTCTATTTAATTTACATATAATGAAATATTAAATAGTTATAAATTCTTTTAAAAATATCCTATACGATATTGAAAAATATTTTTAAATTCTTCAATTTTAAATGTACCAAACAAAAATAGATTAATAGAAAAATGTTGTTTTGCATTAAAACTTGTTAAATTTTAATTTGTAAATTGTAAATACCACATTGTTAATTCATTTATAATCAATTTTACGAACTATAAAATATGTAGCAAACATAAATAGTTTAAAATAGCGAAGTGAATGAAAACATTGGTAGGCATAATTTAAAAAATACGCGAGTAAACCGCTACAAGTACAATTGCAGTATACAAACAAGATTTGTAAAAAATCAAATAATTACATTTTTTTAAATATTAACGCATCGATAGAAATTTTGCGAGTAACTTATATGCTTCAAGATACAATGGTATGTAAATACATGATGTTGCAGGTATATATTTATATCTAAAAAGGTGAGTTTAAATAAATAATAAAATTAATACAGTGTACACTAATTGTTTACATTTTAGCAAATAATTATTTACAATTGTATACACGTACAAAATTATTATAAACACAAACTTGTTTCATGTATGCCGGAATCCAATGTATGCAAAATGAAATAATACGAATATAGAATATATGAATTTACTGGTCGTAAATTAAAATATTATTTATGTATGTTATCAATACTGATCAGAGTATCAACTATGTAAATAAAACTAATATAAATATTAATAAATGAGTAACTGCATCCTATAAGTAATACACTTGGAGGTACCACGAGCTAACCGTAAGATATCCAACAAAGGATAAATGAGCGAATAATATAATTACTTTATCGTATTAATTCTATCTTTCAATTCTTTATGTGAGAAATTGAATGATAGGTATAAAATTTGCAAATAAGTTATCAAACTCGGTTGAACTCTTAGCCGCAAATAAAGCAAAATAAAAGGAAGTCCAAAAGAAGTAATACCATTGTACTGATTGGAGGGATTGGAGGGAGTAGCGAGTGAGACCCATTTACAGAAGATAAATGTTCACATGCGTAAGCTGAACAGAAATATATATTGCTAAGTTTGCGCACTTTATCAATCCGTTTATTACAATATTTTCCATGAGCTATCTCGCAAAAGCACTTTTTTGGTAATTTATCAATATTTTGTAAATTTATTAGTCTAGGTACAGAAGCCAAAAATCTAAGAATCGTTAACTTTTATACGAATTTTTATAGTCAACAATTGTGAACTTCCATAACATTTTTCATATTCTTAAGTTATCAGCTTGTAAAATATTTTATAAAACCGTAGTAATTGTCGAATAAATTTTCATTAGTCTGAAAAAATATACAACGTTGATATTTTATTCTGATTTTTATTAGCATGTGTTTTAACCTTATCTTTATTGAATATCGCACTTCGTTCCATTTTTATTTAGCAATGTGTCCATTTCATTAATATTTAACCCCGAATAATAAAATGATAAATTTGAAGTTTGTTAAGTATGTTCAACTATATTTTAATTAATCTTTAAAACCATACATAAACGATTAAAACAATAACTTTTATTCGATTATTATAATTAATCGTGAAAAAAAATTTACTAACAAAAACATTTTCAAGGTGTGTATTCTCAAGCTTAAAGCAACACATAATAATCGAGTTCCATTATCTTAATATATATTTTAAAACATCCTTGTTTGTATTTTTAATAACATCGAAATAAATTTTGTTTTTCATTCGTAAAAGAATAAAATACTCCTTTCAGACATGATTTAATTAATAATTAAATAATCAAATATTCTTTTTATTAATCAAGAATTTTTTATGCATTTTTGAAGTTGAAACGTAGAAAGTATAAGAATATATAAATATAATTTATGTATCAAATATAAAATCCAAGCCATTAATTTTGGTACATAATATTATATGATCTTTCGTCTTTAATGGAAACGAGCTAAAAAAACAGTCGCAAGATGTTGTAGTTCGATGATTTTAATCGAATAAAATAAAATAAATTATAAGTCTCTGAATACGTATGTAATTCAACGTTAATAATTTATCGCATATTTGTATAATTGTTAACGCGTTATTCTCCGATTCCGGAAACAATATATCTCCGCTCATTTTTACTTTCAAAATTAAAACTAAAATAATTTTAATAATAAAATAAAAATATAATTAAATATATTAATTTGTTTAAATATCATCATTTTTATTTTTATTTTATAAAACGATGTATGACTATCTACGATACTTTCGTTAATAAACCGAATATAACGCAGTAAGGCTTAATAATTTTAAGAACATTAAAAACTCTGAAAATTTTAAGATGTTTAATTTAATGAAAATATCTATAAATTGGCTGCTTTAAAAATTAATCGAAAATTATGGAAACCTATGAAACAATAAAATGAACCAAAATCAATTAAATTTCAAATGGTAAGCGCCATCTAACATGAATTACAGTTGTACCGTAACGCGATCGTCTCGATGTACTACTTACTGGTACGATTTACACACATATGATTTTAATGTTTAAAAACAACAATGACTATCCATATAGTCTACGCAATTTGTACATAATTAAAAAACATAATGAGTTTTTTTCGAAGTTCATTATTTTCTTTTATGAATCTTTTGTCATATTCACTATGAGAAATCTTAGGTTGGAATAATTTTTGATATTTCGGTTGGATCTGCGATGAGCTGTAATGGGTTAAGAAGTAAAGAATCGCGAAACGATGTCATAAATTGCGGGTAGACGTTCTTGCACAGATAAGGAAGAGATCTTCTCCCTCGTTTCTCTCTCTCTCTCTCTCTCTCTCTCTCTCTCTCTCTCTCTCCATCCCTCTCACTGCGTTCCTCCTTGTCTCTCGACGAAAAATCCCACGGTATCCACGCTCTCGAGCTCGACCACCGTGGGTCCGCGTCTTGCATCATTATTTCAGCATACAAGGATACACACAACGTTTGTACGAGCGGTTTATACACTAACTGCCTGTGTTTATCGCAGCTATATTTAGCTCCGGCTATTGCTTGCCAACCGCGAGTCGAGCAACCATACAGCCAGACTCGTCTCTCTCTCTCTCTCTCTCTCGCGCGCGCCCGCTATCGCACTCTTTCTCTTTCTCTTTCTGCCCATTACTTTTAGCTTGAAAGTCGGGAGAGAGAGAGAAGTTCAAAATGACCCTTTTACATCAGGATTTTATATAGTTTTGCTTCAAATTTTATCATCATATAATATTTATCTTTACCTGTAGCATATAAAAGTTATAAAAGAAAAATTATTCAAAATTTTTCTTTTAACCTGAGTCGCACTAATATTATTTAACAATCTAAGTAAAAATTAAATTAACAAAAAGAAAATGTAAACGTTAAAAGCACGAGAAAGCGATGGTGGGAGGAAAGAGTCAGAGGGAAACAATGGAATGAACAACTCGGTTGTGGTACACGAGTTATCAATCTAATGTATTTCCATACATGGTGTGTTCGAGTCCGCACACACATGCGCTTCGAGTCCCACACACGTGTGCCCGTGCATATATTATAAAACAGCGAGTATCTCGACGGTTCATTTGTTGCCGTAGATCGCAATGTGGGATTACGCTTACGCGTAGAGTCGAAAATAATTGTCGCGATACTCGACTCGTGTTATCAGACGTATGCGACCCTCAACCAAAGACTACGCGTAAACGCGTGTAAGACCTCCGATCGGACTTTAAAAATATTTATCTACTACGCTCTAAAAAAACTACTTTATTTTTCCTTCATTTAGCCTTTAAACGGAGAACTTTCTTGAGAACTATTAATATTGTTTTACTTTTCAAGGGGACTAAATAAAACTAAATAAAACTTTTAACGCTTGTTGATACGGCTGATACATTGAAACATCTATTTACATTATGTTTATAAAAACTAACGGTAAATTATTTAACAAACGTTTTAATTGGTCAATTTTTTAAACAAAATTATGACTTTTCATACTAAATCTTACCGTTCTTCCGTATTGATATCAAATTGTCTTATTTCATCTTTAAACTCATCGAGCAATATTATCGTATATAACGTATATTTATGCAAAAGTTCCATACGAAATTAAAACTTTTACAAATAAATTATTGTTTCAATCTTTTAAAATCCGTGTGAAAAACTCGTAATACGTAATTTTATTAGTTTGGTAAAATAATTACGAAATTATAATTTGAGAGAAAATCGTATCGTCGTGAAATTACAATTGCAATATCAAATACTCGTTATTGTATTTATCCGAATAAAAATGTTACAACTTGACTAACTAAAGTGCTTCTAATGCGCTTTTAATACATAATATTTTTAACAACATTTAATAACGCGTTCACAATGTATATCTATTCATCCTTAAGTGAAATAATATTGCAGCAAATAATACATATACTAATGTAATAAAGTTAAAAAGAAAATTGAATAATATACGTAATCTTTTAGTCGTTCACCTCCATTTTTTAATGTATAAAATATAAATATAAATATCAGTACGGATTCATAAAATAAAATAAAAGTATATACTTTCAAATGGTTTGTAATTAATTTTCAATTCATCGGCGCATAAAGGAAATGTCTTTTAAGAAATTCAAGTTTGAACGAATACACGATTCGTAGTATAGTTAATAAGCTTACACATTTTTTATCGATTCGACGAATTTGTCGATGGACCGAAGGGTGACTCCGAATCAAACGTAGAAGAAACAAGAGATCCTCGTTTTCTGGCAAACATTCCTTTACGACTATTCGTTGTTCGGGTTCCTTTCGATTTTTCCCGACGCGCGGTCGCAATTTCTCCCTGAGAATCGACTCTTTGCACTCGCGGATAAATAAACATTTAACGCCGCGATATCGAAATATTTATCGCGAAAGGGGTTGTATGGAATTTTTAAGTTCACGGATTGTAAATAAAAGTCACCTGCGTTTTTTACCGTGAATGCGTTAACTGTCTTGCGACGACGGATCCATTTACGACCCGTTCAAATCGCTCAAACGTTCACTTCAAATATTCCAAATATATTTCTTGGTATTGGAAACGGAATATTGCACATATACGATTTACCGTTATCCAATTATTTCGAAAGATTTAAAAAAATTCTAAGAAATTGTATACCAAAATTTCTTAAAAATGTTTTATTTAAGAAACGAATGAAACTCGATCGTTTGAAATTTCACTCAACGTTTAATAATAAATAAAAATTGGTATTTATATTCTGTCTGTAAAAAATATTTAATTTTAATTATGCGGAAGCTTCCAACTTGCGTAACTTTTGTAATATAAGAACGTTAAAAATATCGAACGAAATATTGAAAATAGTTACGCCTGATCGACGAGAAATTGTTTCTCTCTTTCTCTTTTCCTCTTTTTTGTCATCTGAACAGACGTATTTATTACGAATTTTTTTTTAAATAAACTTTCTTACAAATCAATTTAAAAAAAAATGTACAATATGGATATATCGTTATATATATGATATGTACAAAATTTTTGCAACGAGAATTTCTTGATTAAATTTTAAACGAATAAATAGAATACTCGAGTAGTTTAATAAGCTTTTATATTTAATGTTACGCCACTACCTCCGAATCATTCCATCTTTAGAGGTAAATGTTCTTAACTCTCGAAATTAGAACGGAACTTAGAACGGAATTTAATCGTTTCCACAAAGGTTACGTAATATCATTCAATTATCTAGTTCGAGTAATTTTATCTAACGTTAATGATTGTAAAGGAAGAAAAATGTCTGACTCTACGAAGATAAACGAAGAGAATTCGACTCGATCGAACGTATCGCGAATATTCAAAAAATACCTATCATCGAAGGAATCGTAGCCTATCAAACGTATGAAACATTGAAAAAAGCGCGAACTGCGGTATTTCTCACCGCGTTATTGCTAAAAAGGTAAAGAGAGCTCGAGAAATTGGATTACCGGCTTGGAGCCGATGATATACACGTGAAAAATTGAAAGGAGAACCCGGTGTCGAGGCAGGTCCGACCAATACGGACATTTAAAAAAACCGTAATGCAACGAGTGACTTGAATAATGATTTACGCTATGCACCAAACGATTTATCAAATAAAATTTTGCAATCCGCCGGGGCCAGGAAGCGAGAGAGAAATCGAGGACGTCGTGGAAAAAGCCCCCCAAAAGCGGATTCCTCTGGGGATGAATTTTTCCCTCTGAGGATTGGGCTCGAGACGCGGCGACTCCTTACCAAGCATCGAGCTCGAACTTCGACTCGAAAAACGCGACATCGAGACAGACAGACCCCATCCAAGATCGTCTACTCCACGAGTACGCCGAATAAGTCGGAGCCACGTGCACCTCGACTCGCTCGAAAGGGAGGTTTTTCCTTTCTGAGGTGAATGAGAAAAGCTTACCCGTTTCTACCATTGTGCCTTTCTATCAGCTATCAGCTCGTGCAATCATTTTTTAATCTTTCGCGGTCGATGCGCTTCCACCCTCAATTTTATACGCGTAACAATTTTATACACAGAGCAAACCTGACCTAGAAAAATCACTGGTTTGCTATGCCTAAAATCCGATAAACCGATAGAGACGGTGTTGGTTCATGGACGTTTCATCCAGAGAGCAACCAATTTTTCTCTTTACGCTCGAATTCAATGAAATAATAACTTATAACTCGCGTAAACCGGTCAAGTATCGCAACGATTGTTTATTTTTATTTATCAAGCGGAATCTCTGAAAGTTTTTTTTCAAATTTTAAAGAGCTTCAAATTACTTTTGGTCCGAAGATTATTTCTTCTCTTTCGTTCAAAATATGCTTTTCAATTTTTTCATTCTCTTTTTCACGATGATTTCTTCATCGCACGCGAAATTCTAAAATATTTTTCGAATCGTGTTGCATTCCCTTGCATAAAATGTTGGTGTTACTTTCATTGCTCGCTTCTCGTATTCAACGACAATGTAACTTTTCTAAAATAAAATTATGTACGAGCAAGATAAAAATACATTGTTTATCGAAAATGAAAATTATTACGTAACTTATAATTAACATTCGTCAAAATATTTGCACAAACGGTTACAACTAAAGAAACGATCGACCAATGCGAAATCATCCAATGTGATTTTTTGTCGGCAATCCAAACGATGCATCAAGCTTACGCGAACTTAACAAAAACTTAAAAAAAACTTTCCTGAAAATCTGTTTATTACGTAAATGTAATGGCATCGTTCCATAATTCTAATATGGAACTTATCTTCTATAAGCCGTATCAAAAATGTATCTTGCGGACAAATGTATCCATTGAACGCGCAATTTTTAAATCAAATTTATTGAATATTTGACAGATGTAAAATGTGTTTTCCAATTATCGAATCAATGAGACACGGTCAACAATTTTTCTAAAAATTTTTCGAAAAATTAACAACGTAACAAATATATTGCTTAATTTTATAAATAAATTAAGTAACACGCGTGTAAATTTGAAAAATTTTTATCAAAATTGTATAAAAGAAGCTTTTTTAAGATAAAAATTATAATAAATCTTTAATTCACATTTATTAAAAACATGTGCGTTTTAAAATTCCCATTTCATCTGTAATGGTATTTAGAATTGGAATGGAAAGGTCGAGAAGAATCTTATGCATAATATTTAAATCTTTAAAAGATGCTTTCTGTCACACGATTATACATTTTCTATGAAAGTTACTATAAGTTACCGGTACTTTTCTAGTTATTCGTAAATTATTATTCGATTCACAAAGAATAAAATATCGTGACAAAATACGAAGCGAAAACGCTGTTAATAAGATTTCTATTCTCGTACATTCGGTTGTAACTTTTAATCTAAATTTTCGCTATAATCTCCCATTATGAAGAATGAAACACGATATATGAATAAAGTCGTATCGTAATAGGTAAATACTGCCTATAAATACGGAACTATGGTTAACGTTAAGAAGGGATGAATATTTGAAAAGTTGGTGAATGCGGCAATGGAAAAAATTCGGAAGGTCGTTCAACCGGTAAATCATCCGTCGATTTAAATCGCGGCAGCCCAAATTGAACAAAGAGCCCCGAAATCGTCGAGGGACGCGTCCTAAGTCGGAATTCGTCGCGAACGGAATCCGAAAGTTCGCGTTCAGGGCAAGTCGGGGGTGTCTACTTCGGTACGGCTTCCTTGGTTCGAGTCGCGGGTACCTCTTATCAACGTCGCACCAGGGTCGGAAAACCACGCGGTCGCGTTTTCACGATGACGGTGCATCGACTCGGTTCGTACACGAGTTCGTACGCGCGTCACCGGGACACGTGAGACGGAGGCGGAGACGGGGGCTGTGGCAAAATGAAAAATAACGAAAAGGAAAAAGAAACCGAACTCGCTCGGTATCATGTGCGCGCACGTACGTGTGTGTGTGTGTGTGTGTGTGTGTGCGCGCGCGCGCGCGCGCTCGCGGCGCTTAAAATAGATAAATGCGAGTCAAGGTCTCGCGGACGGATTTAAAAATGCTGGTCGAGCGAGCGACCGAGCGACCGAGCGCCTCTCCATTGTACCCGAGTAGTTTTTATGATTCGCGTTTGATACACGCACGTTCCTTGCGCCTTCAGCTGGAAATTCCTTATCCAATAAATACCGAGGCGGCGAGTTGGACCAATGGTTGAGTTTTAACGAATAAATAAAAACGCGCAAAACTCGATCTTACGTTGTCTATGCTAAGTACCTCAACGTATTCACTCGTCGTTGCCATAAATTTCTTTGAAAGAACCGAAGCGACTTTTCCTTAAGATGCGCTGCGTTGGATTTTCATTTTTCTGAAATATTGCTCGAAGCCTAACGGACGACTCGATCGAGAAGGTAAAAAATTTATTGCTTCTTCAACGAGTAGTTTTACTCTTCTCGCTATCGCTATTCTACGTCTGCTACGTACCACAGCCTGATATGTATACATATATATATATATATATGCATATGCGCATACATTATAATACGTATACACGCGATGTGTGCGCGCATGCGCACGCTCGCACGTGCATGTTTCTTTATTTCTTTGAAAGTTGTCATTATGCGATTACCTGCCATTATAATCAAACTAAATAAATCGAAAATTACGTACGCCGAGGAATAAAAATCATTTTTTAAACAATTTTTTAATTCTTTTCTAACATCGTATAAGATCAACGTTGCTTAAAAAAAGCAATGCACTTATGTTGATTGTAAAAAATTTGGTTCCTTTTAATCTTTCGAGAACAAAGATAGCGATGCATTGATTTTTAAGAAAATAATTACTATGATATAAATCCGTTACATCGGACGTATTTTCATTTTCTATTATGCTTTAGAGCTTCGACACGACTGAAAAATATTTTGAATGGATCGAAAAGTAAGAGAACTTTCGATAAGTCAGAAAATTATGCTATAGTATCAAATAAAAAAAGATGGCAAACATACATTTTTCTCGAACGTGCGCAGCATAACTCGGATTCGTAGAATATTCGTGGATTTTATCGTATCGCGTCGAGTGCAGTCGGAAGGAAATCTGTATTGTAAACGCCAAGTGCGAAAAGGTCGATCGATTCGGAAGGAAATCGGAAAGATCGAAGCTTAGAGCGTCGCTTCGATGAACGAGGACATTCGGCTCGTGAAAATCGTTCGCCGCTAAACTCTCGAGCGTAAAAACAAGCCTCTTAATAAATCGTTACGTGAGTCTCGTCGACGCGTAACCGAGACGTGGCCAACCAAAAACGATATCCTTATCGGAGCGTTTTCTCAGCTGGAAGATAATTCCCCCGGTGATCCCCCCGGTGATCCCCCCCGGCGGTCCCCCCGGTGATACCCCCGGCGACTGGTTGTCAGTCGTTGGGACGCGAACGCGAATTATTTCGCCGATGTGCCGCGGTCGTATGATTCCACGGAGCCGCGGTCGGCTGCAAAAATAGGCGCAAAACTGCTATCGGCCAATTGGAAGCGCGCGCTCGACGACGAACGGAAATATCCATTAGTCGAATACATTTCCGCGACGCGAAAAGCACTATCGCGGCCTCCCTGATATATATTTTAATGTCTCTCGCGTTATTTATAAATCGTTCGACTTATTTATAAAACAGACTTTTACGATAATGCCATGCGCTAATAATAAGTCACGTTAAACGACGCGTCTGCTCCTGCTTTTTCGGGCATAATTAATATTATACCGGAAATAACTATGCTTTCGTATTTGCGGATACTGGGACTATTCTTAAAGGGTAGCTTACGATGGGATTTATATATGTGCGGATTTTTTCCAAATAAAGTGAAAGCAGCGTAAATAAAAGAGTATTCTTTTGTCGTGTATCAAAAATAATTTTGGAAATAATTGTATCTCGATTAAATAAAAGTTTGATTTTTTTACGTTATTTATGCGAAAATAAACTTAGTTGTATTCGTTCCTAATAATAATACGAAATTAAACGTAATTAAAAATATCTAAATATCTTCACAACGCGTTTATTTTATATCTTCATCGAGAAATCGATCGATAATATAATTAATCATTGGAATTTTTGAATAACTAATTTAATTTTTTAATTTAGTTTCGTATTTATTAAAATGTATTCGATCGATATTATAATAATAATAGTTCGTTTTCAAATTCTTTTTTTAATATAAGCTATTATCGAAAACAATTATTCAAACTTTTACAACTGTTTCTGTGTACAATTTCGTATTATAAAATTGTATTTTAATTTAACTAATAAAATATATTTCTTTCAAAATCATTTATATCTAATGTGTACTAAATAGAGTTTAAAGATCATAAATTATATGATAAGATATTATACAAAAAAAGAAACTGGATTAAAGTTACATGTAGGTTGTTCGATGTAATTTATAGTGGAGCTATTTATAGACGCGTTGCAATATCTCTTAATATAGAAACTCGATAGTAAACAATGTCAAAAATGTTTGTTTATGATATCTACAATAAAAAAGAACAATAACAGTAATACTTAGCTAAGTTATATCTGGCGCACAAATAAAGAGAACTCGACTACGAAAGTACACCAAGATAAACTCTTATGCCTTACCAAAGCCATTTCTGTTACACGTATGCAAAAACGATTTATCGCTTTGAGTTCGTTCCAATTGCAATTTCAATGTCAGTTAAAATGTTTTACTTTATTCTTATTCCAGGTCATTATCTTAATTAAATCGATCGCGATACTCAAGTGAAAAGTCCAATGTCGTTCCTTTGAATTATATTTTATATACATGTCGGACGCACGATAATTGAGATAAGTAGACTTTCCTGACTTCCTAAAACTAATTTCATGTGTAAATCGATCGAGATGAGTCCGTATCGCATTAGTTTTCATCGCTATATTTAAAAGAGTACTCGTATTTTAAGAAATATAACGTTTAATTGTAAGTAAAACAATGATGGAACTCTATCTTACGTATACATAAGTTACGGATGCAAAGAATTCTCAATATGTCTACCGTCATTCGTTTTTTTTTATTTAGATAAATGCACGTCTTAACATTGTTATTTCGTAGATAATTAGATAGAAAAATATAATGTTGAATTACTTGAAACTCATTGAATTAAAAGGGTTGATAATTATGAATACCTAGTAAGGAAAGTGATATTGAACAGAAAAATTGTTAAACCCTTCCATTGATAAACAAAGATAAATCCTAAATCGAATAGATGTGCAAATATTTTCCTTCTTTCGTCGAATAATTAACTAAAATTAAAACAATCATTTTTCAAACATTTATTCATCCGAAGAATAATTATTATATAATTATCAAAACAACGCGAAAATATTCATAAAATATCGTTGATATTATATGCCACGAATAATATTATATGCCAATACTCGTATTATGGATCAAAATAAAATATTCGATAGTAGTCAAATCAGTGTGTGTTACGCCTACAATCGTCTTCGCAGTCGTAATCACTCCCGTCCTTTAATTTCATCCGCCTCATTTTCTCTCTGTATTTTACTTTTCCATTTTTCTAGCACCGCTGCTGCTCACGATTATATAATGCTTATATTTCAATGTAATACTCAACTGCACTGAAAGTATGTCTGGACACGGTTTGTATGCTTTAGTCTAGCCTTTGGCTCATTTCCGATGTACGTTTTATTTAAGTTTTAAGATTAACTCTTTCGTTAATTTATCATTAATTAAATTCCACAAGAAAATTTACATATATGTACACACGCACACAAAATTGAATAGACAAAGTTCGTTTTTTGCTTTTGTTGGCAAGAAAATTATATTGTCATGTTTTTATTATAAGAATTATATTTGAGAGCAATTGCGTATAAAATACCATTTATCGAATGGTAAATTATTTATGATTTCTATTTTATCGTAAAACTTAATTATAAACTTTAGACGAAATTGCTATTTTAATTAATAAACGAGACTCTTCAAATATTATTCATTGTAATATAAATAATAATTATATAAATGATAATTAAAAAATAATAAAAAAAATGATTTTATAAAATCAGACACTATTGAAATTTATAGTATAAAATTACGCGCTGGTAAAAATACGTATACTCAATAAAATAAAAAATATTTATTTTTATTTCAAACATTAAATAATCCATTTTTTACGGAATCGTTGCATTTTTATAATTTTGTTTTGAACTAAAATATCAAATTTATTAATTTTTATTATTGGTAGATCGTATATTTCTTAAAATAGACGCAAAATTTTCTAATCATATTCTAAAATATTCTAGTAAATAAAAAAAATTATTATCATTTATATACAGTAAACGATGTCACTGCACTCAATTTTTCTTTTATTTATGTGCAAAGAGCTTAAAATATAAATCCTCTTCAATTTTATGCATATGTAAATAATATTTATTATGAAATTTCCGTAGTATTTCTATTTGCTTTTAAATTGTCTTTTCATTTGACAGAAACAATCTTTAGCTTTTTTACGATTCGTTCGATTAGATAACACATATTACAATTCGTCAGAAAAATGTCGTTATTAATTTATGTTTATGGTTTTAATAATAATATTAAAAATATTCATTCATTTAATTAATAATTTAATTGATGATTTATTTACGCAATGATTGCATTTTCATGTTTTGTATACGATTTTGAAATTATTAAACTAAATTTAATAAATTATACATAAACTAGAAAAAATTGTACACCTAATAAAACTATAAAATACTGAATTAAAATAAAAATTTGACAATTGTGGAAAATTATATAAGCATTGTAAATTAAATATTTTTTATGTATAATTATTTTTTATTTATTCATTTACATTTAAATTTAAGATAAAAGAAATATAGTCATTAAAATTGCAAAATATATTTAGTGCATTTGAAAAACTGAAATTAAAATACTCAATAATATCTACATAATTCAAATAAAATAATTAAAGTTTAAATATGATTATATATATTGGTAAGCTGTAGAATTTTGGTTTACAATCTTATTTTACATGGTATCATTTTCTGTTTTACGCCATAAAAATTTCCTACTTATAACTCATTAAAGTGACTGTCATTAGCCACAATAAATAAAATTAATATATATGATAAAAAAATATATGCAATAATATATGTAATAATTTTTTAAAACTATTCTTTGTATTAATTATTGCGTCTTCTCTATTAAATTCATGAAATTTCATTAAATAGTGCTAAATTAAACATGAAACTTCCTAAAAATTAGGTAGCAGTAATAAATTATAATAATTACGATGCTTCAGGACTTATTAATATATTGTATTATAAATTTTACATTGGTATATATTAAAAAATTACTTGATTCCTAGTAAAAATTTCTTATATTGTTTCCAGAAAAAACAAGTCATACAACAGATCATACAAGGTTGCACCCAAGTTATGTAATGAAAACTTGTATAGAAAATTCTTTTCTTAATAATTCTAATTATAATTAATTATTAATAATTTTAATAACAGTTCTACATCGAATATTTTAACATGAAACTAATCTACCTAATAGAAAGTTGTTTATTTTACTCGCCTATAAATCATGATAATATTCATAGTCGATTCCCAGAAATTCACAAAACTTAAAATAAAGTTAAGTAGCTTGGTAAAAGTATTATATTCAATTCTTAATAAAATCGATTAAAATTATCACGATACCACAATGTGCATCGTCAAAATTTTTAGAATAAGCATTATTTTACATAATCACTTTCGTTATTTACGGACCTTTTATTACTTTGAAATTGCGCGATTGTGATCAAACATTTTTGTGCGTTCTAATACGTATATGTCATTAATTGACCAATAATATAAGAACGTAATAATGAATCCATTTTAAAAGTCGAATGTTCCTTATGCGATAGGGAAATGCAGAAAGCGCATCTCAATGCTTTTGTACTTTTATTCATTCGAAACGTTTTGTTCCGTACGCATCATCGGTAATTACAGTTCCCATCTTCGACTATGCTAATAATAATTTTTAATAGTTGGCATCGATTATTATTATCGATCGTAAAATAAATAATTTATTATGAATATAATTAAGATGTTACGTATTACAAATAAAAAGCTGCTTAATCAGGTCTCTTCGATTATTTTACATTAATTTATAATAGGTTGTTCCTCATTCTACATGTAAAAGGATATTTTTACGGGATTGAAAACATATTATCATTGCAGATTTTACAGAAAAAAATAATTATAATTTACAAAGCGTTGATACATAATACGTAAATATGTATAGCAAGTCGAAATTTTATCGCGAAACTATATATAAACCATCGATGCAAGTTCTTTTAAAAAAAGGTGTCAAGATAAATCCGTTTTGATATACCGCATTACTATAACTATAGTTACGTGCTATTTAATATCAAAAGAATTCTTTTTTACGCACGGATATCGATTGTAATTATTATGTTTAATCAGCCCACTGAAGAGTAATATAATATAATTATTAATATAACTTCATCGTCGAAAAAGAAATAAAATAAAATACAAAGGAAACTATAATGTTTCCTTTGTTTTAGATTAGCGTACGTATTTTAGAATAATGAAAATGAATAAAGAAAACAATAGACGCAGGCATCGAAAAACAAATTGCCAAATAAAAAATAAAATGAATGGGTGCGCGAATCATCGAGTATCGGAACACGCGACTAGCAATTGGTACATTTACCTTTTATTCGGCGTGTTTCACCATTCAAGGATACATCGCGGTTCTCGTGCTCGCTCTCTCGACTATCGCTATTTGTCCGACCATTCGCACGCTATAAATAGACACTGTTGATTTATGAATAAATGAAAGACCCTGTTTGTGTGGGCCTTCTTCGTATGTCTTCTACACCGGCTTCTTTCGTTTCCTTTCCGTTTATCTTTCTTCATCTTCCCTCCCTCTCTCCCTCTCTCCCTCTCCCCCCTCCCCCTCCCCTCTCCCCATCCCCCTCTCCCCTCTCCCCCTCTCTATCTATCTATCTCTCTATCTCTATATCCTACCCCTGCACCAACGTACGAACGTTTACGCTTAGTTTCTTTAATACATACGGATAAGCAAAAGCATTTATGCACTCGCACGTGAGCAAATAAAGGCTCACACAGGCGCACGATTTCTCTCGCACGCGCGTTTCTTCTACTTAGTTTACTTTTTTTCTTATATTATCATTTGTATATAATACGAACATAACATTACATTCCGAGACACAAACTCGCGTATGGACGTGGAATCGTACATACGAGGAGCCAAGGCAAAGATACGACTCGATTTAGAGATCGTAAGTGCAACACACGTATACATAGAAATTTACGCGCGTTAAAGATTTGGTACGAATGTTGCGCTCGCTCGTACGATTTGTATGCGCGTTCCTTACACGAGAACGGTTAGAACTATATGTGCATTATTTGTCATACTAGCTTTAACTCCTGCTCGCATGCAAATGCGGTCATCTTGTCATTTTATGTACGCTCGTGGTTAATCGTACCGTCTTTTTTGGTACTCGCGTCGAAAGCTGATTAATGTCCGATTCCTTATTAATCTTTTTAAGCCATTGTGCATTTTTTCTTATTAACTTCGTACCTGATCATTATTTTCTTCGATCTCGAGATATTGCTAAATGCTGCATTAATTAAATATTTTTATGCATCAACCGCTCGATTTTTCAAATAAATTTACTACACGAGGAATGCAAAGATATATCTATTTCCTGTAAAATTAATATCTCTATGAAATATTTAATTATTTATTAAAACATCCTTATAATATCACTTTTAGTAAATTGATCTTTTTTATTCCGTGATTTCTTATTTTTTCTTTTATTGTTTTTTTATCTAAATGTTTTATTATGAGTTCCATTTAAAATATGAATAAAAATTGTTATAATTTTCGGATGTAGCACGAGTCACTCGTATAAATATCATTGAGAACAATCAATTTATTATTTACAGATAATAAATGAACCTATTCCGATGTATCTTATTTTAAAATTTAACCGTTATTATACAAAATTAAAAATTAGCTTTCGAAAATACTAATTAAATGACATTCTATGAAAAAACTCGATATTGGTAGTTTTATTCGAGGATATTTTTAGACATAAATGATAAATATTCAAATTACTCGATGTACGACAAGAAATATATTGTATAAACTTCAATTTAATTACATACATTGTTTTCCAGAAATCAAAATAAAATTTTAAGATTAATAATTATATTGATGTACTTTAAAAATGGATTATTTAAATTATTATGTAAATATATTTGTGCATTTGTATCGAGTCATGAAAATTATCTATTTTTACTATTATTTGTAAATATTGCCTTTAAGATATGATTTTTTAAATAGTATATTCATTAGCTAAATAATGATTAATAAACCGGTAAGCCTATATAACTATTCATTTCAGTTATTATTCCTTCAATATTACACCAACGATCTTAGTGAATTCAGCCTGTTTATAGTAAACGTTGGTAATTTCAATTTTATTTGCGATACAATTTAATTTCTATAATGATGCAGTTGACTATATTTATGCGAGATTGAAAAAATTTTCAAAATAAAATTTTTCAAAACAATCTTTCGAAATGACTTTGATTTAATTAAAAATAATAATGATAAATCAATATATAGATAAAATAAAGATTTAAATTATTGAGTGAATCAGAATTTCGTAGTAAATTATTTACCATTTCCTTTACCAGGAATTATTAAATATTTAAATTATTTATTTTTCTATATTGTTCTTGTACATTCTAATTAATTCTGATAACTTCCTTAAATATAAATTTTTGTTTGTATATTTAATTAAAAATACTTATAAAAGAAGTGATTTTTCATATTATGATTTAAATTTAGCCCTAAAACATTTTACTTTTCCCAACAAAGACATAAAAGCTATGAAATAAAAATCCCTTATTCGTAACAATTATCTCTACGAATCTTTTAAAGTTAGAAAATTGCAAAGCACTTGTACCGCTAAATCGGAATGTGAATAAAGTGTTTTGAAAAACCTTTGGTCGTCTCTTGCGGTGAACTTCTCACGAAAACACTAACATCTATAAATTTATCGGTAAACATCGTTTTCACTGTTTCCCGATCTGTTATTGATCCAGACCTTGAATTTTATCTTTTCTCATCCCGTAGCTTCTATTATCTACCTTTATCTATCTATCCATATATCTATCTGTTTGAGTATGATCGTAGCCCCGTGTTCCAGGAAGCGATTTCATCACAATTATTTTCCTCTACCTTTTCTCGATGCTTCTTGGTTTAGCTTCTCTTCGAATGTCCATATTTTTTAGCGGTGAAAAAAAGTTATCTGCACGAAAAAGCTAATAGCTAACCCCTGATAATAACTAAAGCAGGATGCATATATGTATTTCATTAAAAATATAATGATCCTGATGTAATTCGTACAGAGTATATATAAGATTTTTTCCTTTGAGTTTGCGAATGCGTCAGTTTTTGTTCGTAGAATATGAAGAATTCGAAGCTTTAATTGAGTAACTTGCTGAGTAACAATTGAACTGCTAGAGAAAGGATTGCAATAGTGTAAAGTATCGTATACTAGATTCTAATACTAGATATGATACTCATAGCATCGTGAAAACTTATACACTAGTTCTTATAACAAGTTTATATTTCATTAGAGCATGTATCGTTTCATTTGTATAGTAATTGCTTTTATTGCTGCCAATGAGAGTTTGAATTAGCTGCTATAGTTCGCTTAAATAGAAAAAGAGAGCTTACGAAATAGTAGATAAAGCAAACATATGGATTAGTATCGTTATATTTTAATACGGATGTGTAAATAACTTGATGAAATAATTTTTTATTCACAAGTGCACTAACAGATCAAAGTTCACTGAAAAGTTTAGTATCCCCTTTTTATGCATATATTTTGTGTACATTTTAAAACGTTGAAAACTTTAATATCATCTATCCAATGAAAAAGGCATACGTTAATTCATATTAATTCTGAGACTAAAAATTGTTATTCATATTCAACTTATTAGCAACATTCATTAGAGAATGTAAAAGACACTCTTTTTTAAAAAACATGTACTTCCTAATTTTGTAAATTATTTTATTATGTAAAAATCAATTGTTTGAATCACGTTATTACATAAAATATTTATGGAGCTTCGTCACCGGGCGAAGAAAACATCGAGATATTTGGTATAAATTAGTTTAACAGTTATAATAAAACCTTAGCACTGATAATGAATATAATAATATATTTAAAAATGCAATTTTAATGTAAAGCTAAAGCTTTTAAAATAAATGGTTTCAAAATTTATTTCTAAACTGAATGATCAAATATCTAAAATAAAATTGATTCATTGAATAAAACGTAAAAAGTTTCTTGAATGATTGTTGTTTAATATTAATACTTATATTAAGAAAAATACTGAAGATAAGAACTTCTACTATTATTAAAAGCTACGCATTATCGCAACAGTATAGTTTAAAAAGCATACCAATTTATAATTTAATTTTTATTATTATTAAAAAAAAAAAATACAAATATAAAGTATTATTGTAGTATATGGCTCGAACGAAAGTATAATTACAAATTATAAAGATTTGAATAGACCGTGAACCTTTTAATACAAATACAATTTTAAACGTGGTACTTTTCGTACTTTCAATATTTGATGTAAAATCCTACAAAGTCTTATAAAAAAATTAGATTATGCATCTCTAGTAATCCTTTTTTTACATTATTTTAAATTACAAAATTAAAATTAATTTTTTAAAATAACTTTTGTAAACAAAAATTTATATACCTTAGATATAAGTCGTTGTTTTTACTTCATATCATGGATTTAACATTTCAAAATTTAAATTTCGAATACAACGATAATTTTCAACGGTAAAATTTTAATATTTCTTTTAATATGGAAATTATTTAATGACTTATATTAAAGTATAACTATAAGAGTATTACTTCTTTTTAAGATTTATAATATTTTTAATGTATTTATACTTTTACTTAATTCATCAGGCTTAGATATTCTGTATTACAAATTAATTTCTAGATGACTCGGCATATGATTATTTAGAAATATATTCTATCATCATCTTTATTTGTTCTTATAATTTGTTAAATTATCAATATTAAACTTCGTAGGAAATGAATAATTTTTTATAACGCTTAACAATTTATAAAGTATGTAAAAAGTACTGACGCCATTGTATCTCTGAATATTTTTATAAGTCTTTAATGTCTTCTATCGATCATCTTCGCATATTCCACTTTAATGTAAAAATTAAACATATACGTATCGTTGAGCAAATACATATTTAAAATTATAATGCTTTAGTTTTACTACGTATGCCATTAGATTGAGAAATTTATTTATATGAGAAAAAATTTATTCTAATTATAAAACACCTTGTTCTGTTACTTATTTTGAAGTTTTACTTATCTAAACCATATTTTAAAAAATAATGCCTAACTTTAAAATTTTTAAAAATTATTATTATTATTATTTTAAGAAAAATTGCTTCGAATAATTTATAAAACAAATAAATTTTTATCGATGAAAAAAAAAGTTATATATTTAAATATTGAAAGAAAGTTGCCGGTCGTAAATTAATTTCGAAAATATTTTCTCTAATAAAAATGGCACTTTTAAAATGTAGAACGATAAAGGATCGGAGTAAAAGGAACCGAAGAAATATAATCTAAGAAAGATACGTAAAATGTCATCGCGAGATCAAAACTTTTCCCGCCAAGCCACAAAATTCTTTATATATTCACAAATGTAATCTTTGATAAGATATTTAATTCGAAATAAAAATTTGGGAAATTGATAACTTTAGATCGGAAAAGGGCACCGTAACTCGAAAATTAATAAAACTGATTTTAAAAATGTATCTGTTCCGACAAATACTAAGATACTTTCTTCGATAAGTCATACATTTCTTGAGAAAGGGCAACGTTGAACGCGTTATACAAGATTTATACTCTCGAATAAAATATCTACGTAAAACGAAGTTCACATACGTAAAAACGTTGATCTTATTAAATCAATACAAAAAAGTAATTTAAGTCAGTTTTGCAAAGTTTTTAATAATTTTGAAACAAACTTTAATTTTTTTACATTTATTTTGTAAAACATTACTTGAATTGAAAGTATAAACTAGACTTGGTTAAGTATTTTTTTCGAAGCGAGGAATATTTAAAGAAATATTTTATTCGATTAAATAGGCTTACTTATAAATAATTTTAATTAGAATTTGCGCAATAGCTTTTAGAACTTATCATCGCTTGGGAATGCATTAAACAGTGTTATTTTTAACTCGATGGAACATCGAACAAAGCCTCGTTAGATAGAGTAAAGAGTTTCGAGCTGAGCGTAACCGCAACCATAGAACAAGATCGAAAATTGGTAAAAAAAGATCGTATATTGAAAAAGGGATGTAAATGATATTACGAGACTAGGCAAACTCCTTTCGAGATTTTTTCGAATCGGCGTTAACGATTCTATCCCGGCGAACCGCAAGAGAAACCCATTCACACATTATTCCCTTAGATATCCGACCAAAATTCCTTGGAGCGATGCCCTTTTTTTCAAAGTTAAGAACCTACGAAGCCTCCAGGTTTATTTGTTGAAAAGAATGTCCAGGTTGCTCTGTAAACTATGTTTTTGTCGGTTGCTCTACAGAGGCGCACAAGGCAGAAAGGTAGACGGTGCTTACCCGGAGATATCCACGCACTCTTTGGACACGCCGGCTCCCTCCCCCCCTCCTCCCTCCCTCCCGCTCTCGGCTCATATACACATTCACTTTGGAAACCGTGCGCGGGTTCTCGGCGAACGTTATTCTCGGCCGCAGTCGTCTATATTTAGATGCGAGACCACCTTGAGCGAGCGTACAGTCGAGTTGCTCGAGCGTGCGCCGATCGGACAGCGCACCGGAGGGCGGCGCGCGCACAGAAATGCAGCGAGAGAGGAAAGCCGGAATGTGCAAAAGGAAGAAAAAGGAGAGAGAGAGAGAGAGAGAGAGAGAGAGAACGGGGGGTTGTGCAATGCCCGTGTATATTGTCCGACAAAAAACGAGGAACACTTTCTGCTGCCTCTTCTTCTCCTGCTTCTTCCCGGGCCATTGTTCGACCGGTTCCTCTCCTCTTTCTCCTCTTTCTCCTCTTTCTCCTCTTTCTCTTCTTTCTCCTTCACTCTCTCTATCTCCTCCGCGCGCCCGCTACCACCCGATTCTATCTCCGCGAGCCTCTTTTTCCCTCTTTTTTCACCTTCGCTCTTTCCTACCTACCCTCCTAGTCGCGTACGTTTGCATAGCTCGCGGGAACCTTGCCCAAAGATACGGCGCAAAAAATGTGAGCGCCTCCGTTGAAAAGATGCAACGACGCGCCTTTCTCCACAAACAGCCCGCGACGCGCGGGAGCTTAATTCGTAAACTCGCTCGAAAGATGAACGCAAAAAGGCAAACCCGCTATTCGTTCCTCGCTTCTGGCTCTTTTCAACTCGCGATCGTCGAAGCTTCGCCGATAATTGGTTACGGGCTCGCGTCCCACCGCTAAAACCGAAGAAAATTAAATCTTATTCCAAAACGAACGCTCGCGAATTTAATGTTGCGCGATCGCCCATGAGCGCACATCCGACCAATTTTTTCTTAAAATCGATTTTCCTTTTCGTTGGGTGATTCGTCACGATCGATACGTAACGTACCAAAATTGGTACGTCCGCGCCGATCCAGACTGAATCTTCGTTTACGTATTCGATAAATCTATCTTTGGTTACTATCTTGGACAATTCGTTCGCTCAAACGTTCGGATAATTCGAGTTATCGAAACGTTTGGTTCTTTCTGAGTAGGGTTAACAACATCCCATCGAGAACGCGCATCTTTGTACGCAGCGTTTCGAATTATTCGTAACATTTTTCGACGCTGGGATCGATTCATCGGCTCCATTTTTTTTGCACTCGTTTTAAAGTTCATTTTTAAATTCATTCGGCGATACGAAGAAGAAAACATTGAACGCAACAAAATGGTTGCTTACAAAAAATCGACGCTCTCGATTTATCCAAACGTAATAGGCGAAGAGATATCAACGAGTAATCTAATTACAATGTAATTTTGCCTTGTTCCATTTATATAACCGACAAATCGGGTACAAAAAGTTGTGACGCACGTTACGGCTCAGCTTTTTGTTTACTCCCGATGTGAAAAAGCCCCAACATTGTATTCTTCGTTAGCACAAAGTGGCCACTCGCGGTATGAAATAATGCCGCGTAATTCTGACGTATAAACGCGTATAAAAGCGTATAAACGCGTATAAACGCGTATAAACGCGTATAAACGCGTATAAACACGTAAGAGCAACGGGAAAAGTTCGACCGCATCTAAGAATACGGCGCTCGCATTGAACGACCGAAAGTAAAAAGCTCATTACCCACAATTGTCTTGAACCAGCGTCTTCTTCATTTAATTAAAATGAAACGATCGATTAAATCCCGAGTCGCGAATCGAATCTCCGGCGTTGGGTTGATATGTGCAAAACGGCGGGTAATTAAAAGCTCTCGTTGCGAGGAAAGAGCAACGGGTTCGACGATCGAATTTATCGAGGCGAGGAAAACATTACAACGAAAAGCTTTACTTTGGGTATCGAGGCACGCGCCTCTCGACTTCCGGCTTCGACTCACCCGTAGATCCGCGCACTCAGCAACAGGTGTCGAATCCATTGGGAGGGCTCTTGCTTCTCGTGGCTTTTGCTTTATGGTTGCTCCTTTTGGTAAATTCGTTTTATTAGCTCTTCGAAAGTAAAAACCACGTGTGCCTTTTAATTAGCTTCGAATGTACCAAAATGATAATATAATTTGTGTTGATCCAACCCCGAATGAACTTTAAAAATAGCATTTAATTTCAATTATGGATTTCTTTCGTGCGCGAGAGATTTTCAACCAAAAATTGATTCGATGAATTCGATACGAGTTGCGGTAACAGGTAGATGTAAACTATGTAGATGAATATTTCGAAAATAAATTAATTTATAGGTGGAGATACGTACAATAGTTTTATCGACTATAAACTAATAAAATGTTCATTCTTCGTTATTATTATTATTATTATTGTTATTGTTGTTGTTGTTGTTGTTGTTGTTGCTGATACTGCTGCCGATGCTGCTGATGCATTAATTCCTTATACTACTATACTTTCTACAAACAATCAATTTCTGTTTTATTTGTGTGAAAGCTATAACCAGAAATAAGTTCATGACTAGGCATTTTTTTAAACGATAAAAAAGATGGTAAAAGCAAGTTACGGAAAAAGGAGTATAAATGTAATTATAGGAAACAATTACAGGTGTGTACGAACTGGAAGGGAATAAAACTCGACTTTATGTTCGATTTAAACCGGAAATCTCGGATTATTTACCAAGCGTAAAGGGAAATTTTCAGAGAATCAATCTTAATCCCTAATTACAGTTCTCAGGCAATCAAAGTAACTTATAGTACAAATATCAGCAACAGTCTGGCTAATTTTAAATCAGCATGTACGTGTTATCTATACTCGTTTATCATATACATCATTGAAATCATAAGTTTACAAACCTTATGAATTAACTTACTTCATGTACATAGTTATTTAAAAAATGTGAAAAGTAATTTAAAACAAAGTACTATTTAACAATTATCACTTTATAAGAAAATTACATAGATAAATAGAAATTTTTATTCGTAAAGTATCCTAATTATTCAAATTCAATTTTAACAAATTATTATTATTTTTTAATTTTTTTAAAATTCTTATTTATAAAGGTAAATTTTTTTTATAAAACTTTTCATATACTATAAATAAAACATTCTTTTAAATATTGAAATAAGAAAATTTTTATAGCTTTATGTATTTATAGCTTTTTGCTGAATTATTTAACTGCACAATATTTTTTTTATAAATTATACATATTTATGCATAAAAATTAAAATAAATGCGAAACATAATAAAAAATATGTGGATAAAAAAGTAATCAAAATATTTATAACTCTTTAACGGTTATTTAAAAAAAATGGTTTACTTTAAAACTTAACTTAATGATCTTACGTAAGACTATAAATTAAAAGTTCGTTACCAGTACTAAATTGAGTGTATAAAATAAAGATTTAATATAAATATATATTAAATATTAATAACAAGTTATATTAAAAAATTTCGTATTCTGTAGAGATTTTATTATAAAAATATTTCACTAAAAATATAATTCTGTTCTAAAATAAGAACAATCTAAGATAAAAAATTTTAATCCATAAATTAAACATTTTTATTTTTCTGTTATTTATAGTTTTAAAATTGTATTTTAGATTTATAATTGAACAGATAATTGTTATCGTGAGATGTTCGAATCGAAATATAAATGAACTTTAATAAAAATGATATGATTGTCTTAGGGCAACAAGTACTTCCATAATATTTACAATCATTGAATAATTCCAATGTATTTACTTCTGAAAATTATAGTCATTTTGCAAATTATCCTGTATAATACATAAGTCAATTCTTATTTGTCCGGAAAAACGACATAGTATTACGTTATTAATTTATAAATTTCAATTGCCACTTGATAAATAATCATTAGGTTATTTAAAATTTGATTAGAAATTTAAAAAAATATAATATTTCATATTAATTATCACAATTCTTAAATCCATTAATTTTGTAGGGATCGCTCATTATTATTTTTTTCTAATGGTCTTATTTTTTTTTACTTAGTTCTTACTTTCAACTCTGGTTTAAAATAAAAGTAATCAATTATGCCGCGCATTTATTAAATAATAATTCTACATATCCGACGTTTAACGATCGTTTCGACTGCTTTGATAAAAGTCCATGAAAAATTAACGCATTACCGAGATAATTAACGAGCATAAAATTATACTCGAACTTGAGCGGAAGATAAAAAAAGGACGAAATTCTGCGAGTGCGTTACAATCATAAGGGGAAAGTGGGGAAAGAGCGAATGGAAAAAAAAAAGAATCGACAAAGCGTCGATCGATATTACTTACTTGCTTCTTCGTACGCTCATTCTCATTCCGACTGCCGTTGACTTCGCGGGTGAAATTAGCGCGAAGGAAGCAGACGAGATAGAAACGACGACAACGTATCGCTAGGAGCGCTCCTGCAATAATAAGCGACTTCCGCTGGTTCCACTGCCTTTAATTTATATGTTAATGAGCGGTCGACGGATTCAAGAACATTCCCGATGCGCCAAATTTCCCCCGTGTTATATTTCGCAGTTCTCGAAAACCTCGGCCGTCTCCGGATGCACGCACTTGGTTTTCTACAGCCTTGAAAAAACCAAAAAACTTAGAGAACTCGAGGGACGCGTTTGTTTCGTCTTTGATACATTACGAATGATGCCGCGTTAATAATATATTTTAATATCGGGAGAATCGATCAAAATACACGTACGTCAGCCATTTTTTAATTACGTCGACGTTAATCTTTTGAAACTTTATTTCTCATCCCCTTGCTTTTACCCTTTGATTAAATTTGCTCGCACGTTATTGCACCGCGAAGCCCAAATAAATCCATTATACACTATTTTACAAAGCTAGTAATTTATGCCGTGGTAAAACAATTACAAAAATTAATAAATAATCTTTTAACCGAAAGGTCGATGAATGTCTGTCGATGGATGTCCGTCGATGGATGACTGAATTCCAAGGTATTTGTATAGATAAATAAAAAAATGTATAATGCGTTGTAGCTCCTCCAAACGATTGTCAATTATATGGATTACCTCTCGAAAATACAGAAAAACTCATTTGTGAAATTCAAAGTATTCGCGAATCATACATAATTCATTATTCTTATAAAAGATAAAAGAAAAGTCAAGATTGCATGGCACATGAAGCTACCAAATGCATTAAGTAAGTCGGAGTTCTCGGGCGGAGCAATTAGTTTTTCTTGCCGTGATCATCGATTGGACAAAAAAAGAAACAAAAAAGTAAACGTTATATCACGTAAACAGCGCCAAGGCTCGTCGTTCTCCGAACCTCAAAATAAATTACGGAGCTAAAAAACTATTAGCGCAAAATAGTTGCGTGCGCGCGGGACTGCATCTATTTATAGACCGAAAATTCACTCGGAGTCGCGGCTCCTTCTGCGCCCGACCGATAATAAAAAAAAGGCACTCCGAAACCCTTTTACCGCTCGTGGGATCTCCGTCCCCCCCCATCTCCATCCCCCCGCACGCGAGCCCTTTCGCTTTCTCACGCCACGAACTCGCTCTTCGACTCCTCTCATCCCCGTGCTATATTTAAATGGGACCCCGCTCGAGGCAATGGGATGCGACGAAGAAAAGAGGAAGAGACGAGTATTCGCGGGTATTAAGATTAGCCGATCAACGTTCGATGTACGAGATAGTGAGATAGCGAGATGTGACCTCAGCCTCCAGTCCTTAACAGCACTCGGGAAGCACTCGGGAAATAGAAAGTTGTAGCGTAACGAAACGGCCGTCCAAAAATAGAAATAGAATTAGAAAAAAAAACAAGAAAGAAAAACGATCGGAATCGCGGTTTTTAATAAAGTGGAAAAGCCTTTATCCGGCGGTTCTCGATCGCCTCTACCTTATCCACAAAACAAGTATACCGAGGCTACGATTTTGATTGGCGTTTATCTTTGATTTATTCGATCCGTTCCGAGATACGTGTGGCCTAAATTAAATTTAAGCGATAGATTCCATTAATCATTTTGAAGTATTTACGATAACTTGATTGAGAGAAATGCGAAAGATATTAATCCAATAACCGTCGTGAAATGCTCGAAATCCGAGTCTCGGTTATTCTTCCGATTAGCTTACTTTTTAAATTAAAATATCCGAGAAGCATCGTCGCTTATTTTTATTTCGCGAATTTTGTGAAAAGTAATGATTTCAACTTGGAATCTATAGAATCTTATTAATTTAAAGTAGCTTATTTTTAAGGAATGATATTTCTTTGGTTTAATTTTTAATTTTTCGTTTCAAGTAAGTTAAACGCCAAATATTTTATACCGATTAAAGCCATCTTCGTTAAGGTTAATACGAAACCTTGTTTATCGTTTTTTGCTTAAAATTACGCGCGTGTTTTCATCAGTCTTTCAGTTTATTAGTCTTAGAATCGGAGCATAAATATAAATTTCGTACTTCAAAGGACTTACATCGCTATCAAAAAGTAAAGGTCGGGGAGGAGAAAATGTGTCCCTCTTGTCCGAAATATTTGGGTGTAAAAGCAAACTCAAGTACGAAGTTGTAACGTCGCCCTCTCCTTTGTATTGTCCACAGAAATGCTCGGACTACAAGGCATCGAACGTGAACACCTTCGCCCGGACGGAGCCCCCCGACACCCAGGTGACCAAGTCCGTGATCGCGTTGCTGCTCCACTACAACTGGAACAAATTCAGCATCATAGCGGAAAAGCCTTGGTCGACGGTGGCCAAGTCGCTCCAAGATCAGGCGGGCAAGAACAACCTTACCATTAACCACTTCCTCAGCGTCGAGGATAGGCACGTCTGCTGCGAGGACAGACTCCCCTGTTGCCAAGGCGGTGGCTGGTTCCCCATTATTCAGGACACCAAGAATATGACGCGAAGTAAGATTACATCTGCGCCTGTCTTTATTATGCAGATCATAACTCGTACATTTCCTTGTAAATTTCCTCCTCGAATGTCAAGTGAATCACGAGAGGAAGAAATTTCATCGACTGTTTGAAAATGCTACATTTTCATCAATGTTTCATGATGATACACGAGGAAATTATAAAAATAACTTTAAGTTGAATAAAATAACATAATATTTATTTGATTTATTTCAATATCAGGCATAAAAAACTACCGATAAAGTTTTATTGCATATTAATGCAATAATTTAATTAGTTTCAAATATTTTAGTAGAATATTAAATTGATAAGTATAAAATTGTAATAATTTGGTAATATTTATACTATTATTTGTTTTCAACGACTTATTTTATTTATTTACTTTTTAATTAAATTATATTGAGTCGGATACGATCGAAGCTTAAAAGTTTCTCATCGAACACTAATTATCCTTTTACTCCTTCACAAAATAAAATATAATCTCGATAAAATAATTAAGAGCCATTTAATAAAAATAAAAAATAGTGTATAATTATACGTTTTAAATTTAATATAACAATGAATGATTTTTTCTCAAAATCAAATATTCTTAGATTGCAACTTAAAGGCATTTTTTAAAGTTGCAACAATAATGAATTGTATTCGAATATTCTCGAAAAACTGCCATCGCATGAGACCAAAAACTAACTTTATAGTGTCGTATTTAAAAAATAAACATAGCTTTTATAAACTTAAAGTTGTCAATTGTTTAATCGTTCGTAAACTGTATATAATGTCACTTATTTACCTATCATTCATTGACAGTCATATTTTCAAAGCCATATATATTCTAAAATTAAAAAAAGAATTTTTTATTTACATAAGATTTTATATTCGCATTATCGCTTCTGAGAATTTAAAATTTACATTTCATATATTCTTATTGCAAGATTTGTAATTTTTCTTTCAATAAAACCATAAATCTTCATCATTTTTTATATCTATCTTATCTACTAATAATTGTACTTACAATACTAATTGTAGTTCTTTGTACGTGATAATGATTATTACATCTATTTCTTATCTTCTAATTGTACTGACAATAAATTTTAATCTTTACTTAACTCAAATTTGTTTAATTAATTATGTTGAGAGTTTTTTAAATACCGTAAATGTAATAAAACTGATGTACTGTAATACAATTTTATATCATGTATAAATAAAATAAATTAAAATTAATTTTTAAAAATGTGCGTGTATGTATAAACAAATAAGAATAAAGACGAAAAAATTAATGTAGATACATTTTTCATTAAAAAGAGATTAAATTAGTTTGATCGATCATAAATTCGAATTTATTTATAGTTTATTTATATAAGTGTATTAATAAAAGTGAAAAAAATTTCAAGTACGACAAATAATAATTTAAAAATAACCTGAATTTCGTTATCGAACTCCTAATGTAAAGCATATATATTTTTCAGTTTACATATTTCTTGGTACTCCGATATCGCTTATAGAGTTCATGAACGCCATGCAAAATCAAAGGCTACTAGACAACGGCCAGTACATGGTAATATACGTGGACATGATGACGTATACACCGAAAGAAGCAATAAAGTACTTATGGAGTTAGTATATATTTTTTACAAGCATAAAATTGAGAGGAGCAAACATTTTCATTTGCGATTATTTCTAGAAATTGAAAAATGAATCGTTGTTGAGTTATCGTAAAAAATGAATTATTAATGAAATCTGTTTGGTTGCTTACAACATTTTTATTTTATTTGGATTCAATTAATTTTATATTCTTATTTATCAGTACACATTTGAGAATAAAAAATTTTCTTTAAGAAAAATAAATAATTTAAGGAGCTATTGCGCGACGTATTAATCACCGTAAAAAGTTATCCTCAATTTGTATATATAAATCTCAGATTTTTATTGAATTTAGTAATCGAAGTTATTTTGCATACTCGACAATAAGAAATGATTTTGAAGGATTATAAGTTTTCGATACAGAAATTTCAATGAAAATCTTGTTATCTTATATATAAATATAAAAATTAGGACTTATTATCATCTACGACATTTTATTCGTTCATTTCTCAATCAGATAATTATTAACATAAAAAATTGTGGACGTTACCAAAGTAAATTCTATATTTAGAATTGCGATCGGTAAGATAGTCATCGTCCTTCGTGGACAATTTTCGATAATTATGAGTATAAACGAAAGAAATAATGACGAGCAAAATAAAAAAATCGACTTCCGTCTGGACTTACGCAGAACCCGAGCATTACTACAACTTGAGAGATTGCCAAGATCCAAAGGACAAGGACTTTCTTAAAAGAGCTCGATCCCTTATGGTAGTGGCATCAACGCCGCCGACGCAGAATTATGAAGATTTTACCCAGAAGGTCCGCGAATACAGCAGCAAGGAGCCTTTCAATTTCCCCGTACCCGAGCGTTTTCTTCTTGACAAATTCGAAAAGGTGAACTGCTTCATTACTTTGTCTTTTTTTAAAACAATTTTTACTTTGCGAAAGTAAAAGTCAAAGAAAAGTAGAGTCCGAAGGATCAAGAATCAATCGAGTCTAATTGTAAAAGTTTATATTTATAAAAGTTGCATTTCTCAATGATCGGCAAATATTCGCTTTGAATGTTTAACTTTGTAATTTATACGAATTTTATGCTTAAATTACAATGTTAACACACGCTTCCTATTAATTTTAAAATACTCGTTTGTTTTAAATGCTTAAAAAATTTCACGTAAAAGATTACGCAATTAGACAATCGATTAATTTAATATTTAGGTAATAAAAAGTCGAACCGTTTGGGTTGAAAGTAATTTTAAATTGAATTTCTGTTTGTTATGTTGCAGTACGTTTCAATATACGCAGCCTATTTGTACGATTCGGTTAAATTGTACGCGAGAGCTTTAGATCAGCTTTTGCGCGATTATCCGGATCAACCATTGGATGAAATTGCGAGCAATGGCACACTGATCATCGAAACTATCATAAAAAACCATACATATCAAAGTACTTATCACCTATTTAGCTTTATTTTTTTTTTGTAAAATATCAATAATACGAGTATTACTCTGGAATTAATTTTTAAATACCGAATATACACTTTAAATACTGAAATTTTGTTCTTATACGAATTGCAATGGTTTTTTCCTAGAGCGAACGATAAAAAATTATTCATTAAACGCTGTGAATAAAATAATAATTAATATTTATAATTATACTTTTAACAGGTATCAGTGGAGCAACTATAAAACTTGATCGGCATGGAGATTCAGAGGGTAACTTTTCAGTACTAGCATTAAAAAAAGAACCTCTTCATATACAAAATTTTTCTTGCGATTTCCAAATGAAACCAGTGGGTCAATTCCAACAAGGAGATAATCTGGTTAGTAAATTAAATCCCTTACGAAAACTTTTTATATCTCACGTATATGATTTATTTATTAATAAATAAATGAGATAAAAAGTATCGATTATTTTCTGGTATTTAGTTAATGGAAAAATATTGTATAAAATACAAATATACTTTATAGTTTTTAATTTTCTATACGATATTATAAAAATTTTCTTTTCTAACGCGGATAGATAAAATCGTCGATAATGACAACTTTTTTTCGATTGATACATACTTTTTAAATATTTGGGTGGTCGTCGATTAAAAAAAATATTGTTAAGTAAGAAAAATATTAATATATTATCTTTAAACTTAAATTCCAAGATGAAAAACAGAAGTGATTTCGAGAATTTTGTTCTATTATTCACAAGGAAAGAAATTTAACGCGCTTCGCGTAATTAAATGCAAAGAAAATACGAGTAGTAATTTTTATAAATCTACGTAAAAGTAATTATCTTCAATTTCGATAAAAGAATTCGGTGCGAGCTGCAAATAAACGTACGCGAACAAAGATAATTCGAAAATGAATGCGAATTTCGAAAAATGCGTTGCTAAAATTTATAAAAGTTAGTAAAAGCGTGAGTTAATAAAATGGAGCGCTGGTTTACGGCTGGTAGACAACTAAAAGAACAAAAAGAACACCGAAGATCGCGACCCGAAGTTCGATGCAAGCGAAGAAAAGAAGATTTTGGCTCGCGATCTCGGCTCGATCGAATGGGAAGTAATGCACCCAAGTTCGTTAAAATTCAATTGTCCAAATACGCGAAACTAGGCGGAAATAGGCGGAAATAGGCGGAAGCGAATAAATGGTAAGAACGAGGCGCGTCGGTTAAAGGATCGATAGAGGAAGATGCGAGAAGGAAACGAGGATATCAAAGTCGGTCGGTCGCATCGGGGGTCTCAAAGGTAACGCCGCTAACGCGATTCGTCGATGCGCTTGCGATCTTGCAGGCTTACCGGCCCTCGGAGGCGGTGGACTGGCCCGGCAAGAACAAGCCCGAGGCCGAACCCGGTTGCGGATTCCTCAACGAGCACTGCCCCAAGGATGACACGCACATGCGGAGCATCGTCGCCGCGGGTATCCTCGCGGTGCTCCTCTTCTGCGCGGCCGTCATCACGATGAGCATCTACCGCCGCTGGAAGATCGAGCAGGAGATCGAGGGTCTGCTCTGGAAGATCGACCCCAGCGAGATTCACGGGTATCCGCATCTCGACAACATGATGTCCTCTCCTAGTAAGGTGAGGCCGAAGAACGGAGGGTTTCTCTAGCTCGTCTCTCCTCGCTCCTCTCTCCTCGTTCCACTCTCCTCTCTCCTCTCGACTCCTCGACTCCCCTCGACTCCCCTCGACTCCCCTCGACTCCCCTCTACCTTTTATTTGTCCGATGATACGAGCCGCCAAAGTATTGTCGGGCGAGCTTTCCCGAGTCGCTCGGGTTTATCAAGTCATTACGAGCCAATGCTCTATTATAATATTACCGTTTTTGCAACCCTTTGCATCGCACCAATAACGCGCATTCTTAAGAGCGTGATGCAAATTTAGTATTTATTAATAGAAAGACTCTGTCTGCATGCGATTAAAATAAAATAGTTGCTATAAAAAACAGATTAGTTTTCGCGATCGAGACGTATTTTATCTTAATTTAGATTGTTAAAAACGACTTTACGGTAACGAAAAATCTTATGTTTTCTAGGAGTACGTTGTAATATTAGGCGTATACGCGTATGTATACGTCTGAGTCTCGTTTCGCTACGAACGCGTTGCATTACAAAACTTTTTTACAACCTGTTCGCATTTTTCTGTCTAGATATTTTAAACGATAAGCGTTATCCTACGTAAAGGTAAACGTAGAAAAAAAAAACTTTTATCGGTTTGAAAGAAAATTCTTCCAAACCGATGGATAGCAATGATTCAACGCCCAATATAAAACTTTATTTCCTCGAACGTAGAAAGGTCGACGTAATTTATTAATATCTCGATCTAATACGTTTACAGTTAAGTTTAGTTAGCGCAATGTCGTACGAGTCGAGGTGTGGAGGACAGGTTTTCGCTCAGACGGGCCATTACCATGGGGTCGTGGTGCGTATCAAGGAGTTGAAATTCTCAAAAAAGAAGGACATCTCGAGGGACGTTATGAAGGAAATGCGGATACTTCGCGAAATTAGACACGGTAATCTTAATTCGTTCATCGGAGCCTGCGTCGAACCGATGAGGATATTGCTAATTACCGATTATTGTGCCAAAGGAAGTCTTTACGTAAGTTTACTTTTTTTGCCTATTTATAAACATTTTCAGTTTTATAATTAATTTTTGTTCCCTCGCTACGATACTTTTTTTTTACTTTGCCAAAAATATTCTATGCTAACGAACCGTTTCGAATAATCGGTTTTTATGTAGTAATTTAGATTTTTTTAATCGCATTTTCTCTTACGATGATTTTTCTTACAAACGCGAATTAATACCGAATAAAGTTGTAACTTTTTTTACTTGGGACTAACGTTATAATTTTTGCTATCGATTGAAATGTTTCACGAAATAACTATGTAACTGTGTAACTCTAAAAAGAAAAGCTGCATTTTCCACGCTGCATTTTCCACGCGATTACAAAATTTTACGGTAAAATGAATTCCCTTCCCATCTAAATAATTCGTTTTAAACGTTGACTGTGTATTTAGTATTTAGTATAACTCTAATACTAAAAAGATGTACGAAAAAATCGATTTTAAAGATCGAACGTTTTATTTTGTGCAGGATATCATTGAAAACGAAGATATAAAGTTAGATGATATGTTCATTGCGTCTTTAATTCATGATCTCATTAAGGTAAATAAGATAAACCATAACGTGGTTGATAATATTTAATATTCTGAAAGTGTTTGGGTCGAACTTTTGCACGAAAATATCGATTCGTTTGCAGGGGATGTTGTATATTCACGAGTCATCCGTACTAGTCTGTCATGGTAATCTCAAGTCTTCGAATTGCGTGGTGACCTCTCGTTGGGTGCTTCAAGTTTCCGATTTTGGCCTCCACGATATGCGCCATTGTGCCGAATCCGATAGCATTGGTGAACATCAGTATTATCGAAGTACGTAACCGTTTCATTTTTCGTCCCTTCTCCGTCCTTTTTTTCTCCTTTCAACTGCTCGAGTCTGCCCACTCTTCTTTGCAAGGCAATTTTCTTTTCTCCTTTGCTTTCAGACTTGTTTTGGAAAGCACCGGAATTATTAAGGAATCCCAATGCTCCGATTAGAGGAACGCAAGAAGGAGACATATACTCTTTTGCAATAATCTTATTCGAAATAATCGGAAGGAAAGGACCTTACGGAGGCGTTAATTTAGAACCTAAAGGTCGGTAACCAGTTTATCAGCGTATTTTTAACAGTACGATTTTCGACACCTTATCGATGTTATTATAAATTAACGAAATGTAAATAAATATATTATATTTTTTCGGTTACGAGCGCAATGCGGAAATAAAATTTAAAAAATCATTCTCTGGATTATATTTTTTATTCAATTTTGGTTACGAGATTTGGAAAGGTCGCGACCGAAGGCTCAAAATTGACTCATTGAATCAAAATCCACAGAAATCGTAGACCGAGTGAAAAGGTATCCGGAGGATGGCGAGCCGCCCTTCAGGCCGAACGTGGAGATTCTCTCCGAGTCCGAAGCGGACTGCGCCGATTACATCGTAAACACGATAACCGACTGCTGGGCGGAGAGTCCAGAACTGAGACCGGATTTCAAAACGATCAGAACGAGATTGAAGAAAATGAAAGCCGGCAAGCACCGGAACATAATGGACCAAATGATGGACATGATGGAAAAGTACGCGAACAACCTCGAAGATCTAGTCAGCGAGCGCACGCGCCTTCTCTTCGAGGAAAAGCAAAAAACCGAGGATCTACTTCATAGAATGTTACCTGAGTAAGCATCGGTCCTTCCGATAAATATTCGAGTCGAGGGCATCGAAAGAGGACGAGTCGCTCGATAAGTACTTTGGTTCCTCGAGAATTCCTTTCTATCGCGAACCCATAAAACTTTTATTTACGAAGAAGCTCGATCGTTCCATTGAGGTAATTGTTTTTATTTCAGCGCTTTTCAAAACGCTTGAATTAATTTTCCCCGAGCGAGTAAGTGGAAAGCTTCCCTTTTGTCGAATTAATTTAGCTTCTTTTTAAATAAAGATCAGATATATTAATATATTAATTATTAACGAATGAAAATAAATGAGAAAGCAAGGCAAAATAACGTTACATCCGTTTTTATGAGATAGTAAACGCATCGTTATTTTACGATACACTGATAGAAGCTATTTTCTTATCTTAGACCCGTTGCCAATTGCTTAACAAATGGCATTGGCGTAGAGCCCGAAGCTTTCGACCTGGTCACTATTTACTTTAGCGATATTGTTGGTTTTACATCGATGTCGGCCGAGAGTACACCATTTCAGGTAATTTTCCAAACTTATTAGTTATTAGAAAGCGATAAAGCACCGACGCTCGATACGAAATCGGTTAAAAATCGAACCAAATGTTTCTTTCAGGTCGTCAACTTCCTCAACGATCTATATACTCTGTTCGATCGTATCATCAAAGGATACGACGTGTATAAAGTAGAAACTATAGGAGATGCATACATGGTGGTGAGTCTGTCTTCTTAGGTTACGCGTTCGCTTATTTAAAGCGAACGATCGCGTCTCTTTACTCTCTTTAATTGTCGTAAAATACCACTGCAGGTTTCTGGACTGCCGATTAAAAATGGAAACAGGCATGCCGGAGAGATCGCGTCGATGTCTTTGGAACTGCTCAACGCTGTCAAACATCATACGATAGCTCATCGGCCTCACGAAACGCTCAAGCTCAGGATCGGAATTCATACCGGTAAGTGGAAGAATTCGGTGAGAGAACAAAATTTATCTCGATCGAATGAAAATTCTTGCGTCAATCTTAAACAGAGTAAATTTTACAATACATTTACAATTTTATAATAATAGAAATAATAAAAGTCATCGGTGCACAACGATTGTGAATCTAAAAAGGTTTTTTTCGATTTCACCGACGATGATAAATCGTCGTTCGTTCGATAATTTTTCTCGTTGCCACGTATCGGTAAGATTTCGAGGCTACAAGAAAAATATTTGATACGCGTTATCGAAACCAACAGTTTTTAATAATTTCAACCAATATTCGTTTTGAAGGACCCGTTGTAGCGGGAGTAGTTGGATTAACGATGCCAAGGTACTGTTTGTTCGGCGACACGGTAAATACGGCATCGCGTATGGAATCGAACGGCGAGCCGTTGAGGATACACATAAGCGCACAGTGTAAAGATGCGCTAGATAAGATTGGTGGTTACGTAATCGAAGAGCGCGGATTAGTGCAAATGAAAGGAAAAGGCGAAGTCAAGACTTATTGGCTAACTGGAGCAACCGAAAAAGCGATACAAAAAAGAGAGGTACGTTTGTTGATTAAGGATACGATTCGATGGTCGGTCGGTCGTTCGCGAAACGCGATGCTCCCAATAAGAGAAAGGAAAACTTATTCGGAGCTACGAATTTATTCCGTGAGTCAACTTTTATCACGATTAATAAGTCTCTCAAAGTATAATGATATCCGTGCGATAAGCCCGGAAAGTGAAAATACGAAGAGAGACGTATAATTATAATAAAGTGTTGATAATGAAAATTAAATTTAACGAACGATACGAAATATTTGCCAAGTGCACTTTTGATCGGGAGCTCGAATCAAATTTAAGTTGAAATTAAAATGAAGTTAAAAGATTGGCTCGTTCGATAATTCCTCGACGAAATCGATCAACTCTAAGAAAAATCAACAGGTGGACGTGACGGATCTGCCGCTGCTGTTCTGCCGTCCTCGGCGCAGTCCCAAGCTGAACCCGGACTCGCGGCAGGCCTCGTTGTTGGGTGGTCTCGGGGCCGGGAGCCGTCGACAATCCAGCGTCCCCAGGCCGACGCCCTCGGACAACGCGGACTCCACCTCTCAATGCGGCAACTCGAGTCCCCTCCAAGCCCGACCCTCGCTCACCTCTCGCAAGTTCGAGCGCTCGCCGCTCTACCTCACCGAGAGCTCCTCCAAGACGACCCTAGACAACATGGCCATGGTGCGCGAGGAGGCGGAGAACCGCGCGGCCAACATCAAGCTCGTCCTCGACGACCTCTTCCTAGACAACCCGGACAGGTAGGTGCGAGGGGATCGATCGTCCTCCGTCTCTTCGATCCTCTAATCCTCGTTCTGCGTCGCAGGCACACCGTACTCGCGGGGAACGGCCTGACCACAGTCCAACCCGGAGGGACGACCGCAGCCAAGCTTCGGAAGAACGCGCGCGTCCTCTCGACGATCGCGGCCTCCTCGTCCTCGACGAGCGAGCACCATCCCCATTGGCCGACCTCCCAGTGCAGCGCCCTAGCGATGCGCGAGTCGAGGTCGCTCGACCCGTTCCCGGTCGACCTGCTCTCGGGCTCGCGCAAGTTCGAGCCCGCCCAACTGCTCGGTTGGAAGATCCTACCGCGGAAGTCGAGCTTCCGCTCCCTCGAGAGTTGCGAGAAGTGCGTAGCGGGTTCGCGACCCGACTCGGAATCCAGCCTCGCCAACGAGAAGCTTCTCAACAACAACTACCCCAACGGCAACGTCGTGCGCCTGTCCCCGCGGAGAGAACCGGACGAGTGCCGAACGAACGTACAGCAGCAGCAGCAGCAGCAGCACCACCACCATCACCACCACCACCGCCACCACCAACAACAACAACACCACCAACACCAGCAGCAGCAGCAGCAGCAGCAGCAGCACAACGAGGACGGCGCCGAGACGCCTTTGCTATTGGCCGAAAACTGCCTCTCGGGGAAGCTCTCGATGCCGGTGAAGAGGTGGCGATCGCTCGACCAGGTCGTCGCCCCCGGCAATGACAACGGGAGGGGTGGAGGCGTCGGCGTCGGTGTCGGTGTCGGCGTTGGCGTCGGCGTTGGCGTCGGCGTTGGCGTCGGCGTCGGCGTTGGCGCCCTCGCCGACAAGAAGAGCTCCGCCAGGAACTCGATACGGAGCTGGCTCGCGAACCTGTTCAACGGGAACGGCTTGAGGAACAGCGACGCCTCGCTCAGGCGCGGCGTCATTCCCGGATACGATGTACAATCCGAGAGGGAGAGCATCGTTTGACAGCGGCGGGTCACCCCGATGCTTCTGAATATTTTTCCTTTTTTTACGCTGGGGACCCTATTGGAGTTTGTTATTGTTTATATTGAATGGTATAGCTCTTACTGTGATAAGGGGTCAGCGCGACGTTGTTTATTGTTTTCGATGGAGGATTTACCCTGGCTTCTCTTTTTCAGAGCTCGACGAGATTCTCGAAATCGTTTGCTCCGCGCTCCGAACGATTATTCGATTGAAAATGAATATGTTGTTTTTATATGTTTATATGTTTTTGTATGAATTCAGCGGGGAAACGAATTTTTTAATTTAATCATTTCCAACGATTCCTTAGGCAGTAGATGATCTTGTCTTCGGCAAAATCTGTAAAGAAAATATAATATATATTTACGAGCTTATTGTCTATAGATAATTAAGTTAAAAGCAATTAATTAAAAAACAATTAAAATAAAGTTATTTTTACTCTGTTTATTGTTGAAGAATAATGCTCAAATGCGATACCGATGGCCTCTACAAAAATACATTTTGTACCATGGTCGAATTGTCGAAGTTCGAGTGATCAAGTATTATATATATTATAAAAATTTACGTCAAAAAAATTTTTGATTATTTCACAACGTATGTTTTCCAAACGCTGTAGGATCTTATATGCTTATCGATCGGGTATTATTACCTTTAGCAAAATACGAAAATAAAAATTTCTATTTTTGTTGTTTATAATTTTCTTTTATAACCAGGGTAGATCTGTCTCGTTATTACTTAAAATTTGGAACAAATGTTTCTTCCAAAATACAAGTATGTACATTTATGTCAAAAATTCATAGTAAGCTATAGTATGTAATATTAACAGCAACAAAATCAAATTTTAAATGTAGTTTAAAATTTAATTATATATATATATATATACACAGAAATGTCTATAATGTTTAAAAACCCTCGGTTTAATAATCAAACCGAGGGAGGACTTTTTTGTTTTTCGAGTAATCGAGAGCATGATTTATCGTTGCCATTTTTTCTTCCTATTTTTTAGTGTATGCGTGCAATTTTCCCTATTTTCTTCCTTTTTCCGATCCTTCCCATCCTTTTCTTCTATTGTATATGAGAGTTACCGACAGTGTATATTTTTAATACCTGGTTGTTTTATAAAAAAAAAACTGCATCGAGGAGTTGCATATAGATAATGACGATACAAATGAAAATAAATTTTGTGCGTGACTTGCGATAGGGTTAAAAGTATGCTACTGCACTTGTACAGTATATATTATGTATGATATATATATATATATATATATATATATATATATATATATATATATATACACGTATACATATGTATATGCATATATGATTTTTATTTTGAGAATTTGCGAGTAGACGAGAATAGCGAAAGAATTTCTGTACGAGAAAATACAATTATTCTAACCAAAGTATATATAAATGTAATATGAGATGAATGGATACACTTTTTTGTTATTGTTGTTGCGTTGGCATGAACAAATTGAAAAATGATGGCGATAACTAATAGGAATGACGAAATATCTTTTTTTTATAGGGCTTCTGTATACATGTATATGTAAATAAAAGAAGGAAAAAAACAGAATATATATAAAGGAACATATTCACTGACATGTGATATGGATATATAGGCGCACATACACACTGCACATGTGTGTACGTATATCTATATGTATTTATATTTGTTCACTGAAGGAAAGCAAATTATCCACATGGCTGTGAAAAGTGAACTAGAGCGTACCTAAGGTGCTTAGTAATATATCATGTTTTCAAATGTATATAACTGAATAATAATATATCGATGTAAAAATAATATGTAAATTAAAAGCAAATTTTTGCCTTAAATGTAACAGTCAATTAAACTTATACCTTTTGAAGCATTGCCTTATGTTTTAGGATTTATTTACATCATCATTTATTCAAATTACGTTTTCCAACGATTACAGTGATATACATAAATTTATTCATTATACAGTATTATACAGCTATGTAAATTAGATTAAATTTAACAAAAAGATATTATAATAAGATATTATAAATTCAAATTTATATTTATCTAATTAAGGATCATGACCAGAAAGAAATTTTGACATAAAATCGGTAGGTTTTTCATTTACGGTATCTTTAAAATGAGCCATTAAAACAGATTTAGGTTGCCACCTCTTCGTAATCTCCTCTAAATCCAATCTTCCCTGAAACAAAATAATTATTAAAATAAATAGGAGTTTAACAAATTTAATTTTTTTTATGAATTAAATTGATTTATCTTATGAATCGTTACTTTAAAATAAGAAAACAAGAATATATCTTTCTTTATACTCTACGATTTAATTAATTGAAATAAACTTAATTTTTTAAATTTTGTTTTTTATCCGTAATATGCACTATAAATATAATAAAGATTCTATTCCATATTTCACATTGTAACTTAAAACTAATAATTATTAAAAATGTTAAAAATAAGAAATTTTGAAGCAATTTTTATTAATTACCTTTATTACAAGCATATCGATAACTCTTATATCTTTATGGTGTGCATTTTTCTTAAATTCTTCTCTAACTTTTTCTTTCAAATCTTCCTCACTTTTTGGAATCACGTAAGCTTCCACTATAAAGTACACAAAAATAAAAGTGATTAGAATATTAATAAAACTGACAAACGACATTTGACATTTACAAATATTACAAAATCAAAAGTATAGATAATCGTACAAAAACAATTTTTATAAATATAAATAAATAGCTTTTGCGCATAAAAATGACGTAAATATAGCTTACATAAAACATTGAGATCTCAGAGGTTAAACAATGACATCTTAAACGATACATTCTCTGACTTTGGTTAATAAATTGAATACTTACCAGTATGTGGTATTTGACGCATCCATGCTCTGTATAAATTGATAACTCGTCTTTTGGCATCTTTTGCATTTACAGATAAAATTGGTTTTACTTGTCTTGTAACAATCGACATCAGTGCTGTTTTTCTTTTGCGAATAGTTTTCACTTCCGCGCCCTCTGTTAAATTTTCAATAATATATTTATATTTAAAATTTTAATTCAAACTCAAACAAAGTGAACTACGTCATGCTTCTGTAGCTTCACGAGACAATTAAATTGTCAAATTAACGGATTCGATATAATCATTGTTCTTTAATCCGAAGTTTGTCGCATAAAACTGATTTTTCAATTTTATTTTTATATATATCGTATCGCAATAATCGTTATCGGTCAATTAAATAAATCTTTTAAACATTTATAGTTAGTTGCGAACGATTAAAATAACAAGTATTTATTCGAGTCATTAATTAATTTTATATTTTTCTTTGTTCGATTGAATTTAAAATATCGCAAACTAAACCATTTTCGTTTCTATTTTTTCCCTATATCATAATTAAAAATAATTTCACTGTATTGTAGCAGAATCGATCGTTACTTATAATAGCCTTTCACAGAATTGAATTTTTCTTCTTATTATTAATTTTTTTTATATATTACTTTATTACTTTATATAATAAGTTTACACGTTACAAATAATTTATTAATTTTTATGCAATATTTATTAGACATTAACGCTACAATTTTATCATTGTATAAAAAAGTAGATTGGTAAGTGGTGATCTTAAATGGTAGTTTGATAGAAGAGATGCTCGCATTTTTGTATGCAATAATATATTCACATGATTATACTCTATAAAAAAATCATTTTTTTACATTATTTATTACTACAGCGCTTAATCTTTGATTTAACGTATAAAATTTGAGCGTAAAGATATTTTTATCAATTATAAAATATCGATATCATTCTGTAGTTGTTCTTCTTTTATAACAAGTAAAAATAAAATAAATTTATTATAAAAGTTGAGTTTATAATTATAAGTCCCGTATTATAATGTTTACTATTAAAGAGTATGTAATTAAAATCTATAGAGTACTATAATATAATATAATATAATATATAATATACTACTTCTAATTATAAACATACATATTATTCATATTATATTTAAATTATGTCCAAATATTAAATATAAAAAATGTCATATTAATATTTCATATGTATAAAATAATTTAATAATAGTTTCTGTAATAATTTTCAGTTAGCTTTTTATTATAAACATTGTTTTCAATTGTATAATAATAAGTTAAAAAATTATACACCACCTATTTACAAATCTACTATTTATTTATTCTATATCTATGAAATTCATCGATCATTCATAGACCTTAAGGGTAAGATATACTGACACATTTGAGAATTCACAGTTCTCGGTATCTAAAATATTACAATTGTGCTAAGCTAAGGTGTATAAACTTAAAAAATAAAAATTTATTAACGACATAATTCTATAATTAAAGTAAAAAATAAAAGTATTAAAATACTTTTTATATTTTATATCAACTTTTTGTATCGATTCTACTTAGGTTACTTGAAAACCATACTAGAATTTTAATTATACGAATCGATCTATTTTGTCTTGTTACGATATCTCTGATATCGATAATAATAAAACTTTATCCAGCTAAGAAAATCTAATTTCACTAAGATAATATGTATATTTTCAAATAAATAAAAAATATTTAATCGGTAAATAAATAAGGAGTATTAATATTATATATTATTTAAAGTGTCAGTATACTGTATCCTTAGTACTTAAAGTAACTTTCTAAAATATTTTAATATGTTAACTTTAAGCATAATCTTTATCAAAACGATCGTCGTGACCCCAAACTTTACTGCTAGTATTTTGTTTTAAAGACCACATTTGTTCATCGGTCAATTTATCCTTTCTACCTCGAGGTGATTTCTTAATATGTTTATCTTTTATACTGTCTGCTGCTCCAGCTCCTCGAATGGCTCGAGGTATAGAAGGTTTATCATTGACTGTGTTATGTAGACTTTTTTCATCGGATCCAAAATCTAAATTTTTTCCTTGTTTATTAGCCTTCATTAAAATACCTTCAGAATTATTATCTACGTTTGGTTGTCCAAATTTACTTTTTACCGTATATTTATCTACAACAAATATTTACTGATTTATTTACTTTCATAGATATGCAAAATATATAAAATAATATTTTATTATTCTTTACAATTAGTATTATTTTTTAATTTTGTGTTGATAGTCAAATCTTTATCAAAACCTTGAATGTTTATAAAGGAATCAGCTCCAAGTTCATTCGTATAAAACTCTTGTAACTTTGCAGAAAGCGGTGCAAAACGTTTATTAGCCAAATCAATTATATAAAGCAACATTCCTCGAGATCTTGCACTTAAATTACGATTGATTAATACTATTTTGACTCGCATTATGAAATCATCTAATTGGGTCGAACATTTCTCATACATTTTTCGACCATTGTTGAGGATCTAAACATGTAATACGAAAACAAATACAAGTGTTGGAAATTTCTTTTATATGTATCTTCTATCAATTTCTATATATTATTATTATTCATAATGTAAGAACATCAAAATAATTTTTTTTTTAAATTTAGATAAAAAAATAATTAAACTATAAAATAAAATATCTGATCTTCATAAAAATATAATAAAACTGCAATAATTATTTATTTTTTTAATACATATTATAAATCTCGTTGTATAGAATAAAATTATAATACAACTCATTACTTGAAATTATATCGGACATAAATAAAAAAAATAAGATCTTTATATTTTGAAAGTAACAATTTTTTATTTTAGAGTATCTTTTAATAAATAAAACCAAAATACTATAATATGCAATACCTGAACCATCGTAATTTCTATATCCTCTTCTTCCGCAGATTCTAACAGCATTTCAAGATAATCGAGAAGGGGTAGCGCCATAAACTGCAATGGCCCATTACATTTTAAACTATTATATATCTTTCCCAGGAACAATATGGCATTACGAAAATGAATAATACTTTTCTCTTTATTCTTTTCTCGTTCTGCAAATAAAATAAATAAGAGATTCGTTTAAACAAATTAAAGTAACTTAAAATTAGAAAGCAATGATTAATTCACCATTGTAATCTTGTTGCATAGTCGTCATCAAAACACTTCTTAATTGATTAGCATTGATCGAATACACTTTGGGATCGCAACAAAGAGTCGCCAATTTGAAACCAAATTGTTTATCTTCTATGGCTTGCTTATAAAGAACATCAAAGACTTCTCTAGAAAAAGTAATCAAAATACAATAAGCTTTCTAATACAATTTTAAGTAATGAAATAATGTTAATAATTATATGGATTACTTTAAAGAATTGTTTTTGATCCATTCATTTATCGTCTCTACAATTTCATCGACTTTAACATTGGTTATTTTATCCGTAATAACGAGGTTATCCACAAAATTTATCAAATCGTTAAATTTAGTCGAAACGGAGTGACCAGGTCGACGTAAAGAAGTTTCACGAACTTCTGCGAATCCTCTACCTTTTCCTCTTCCAACAACTGCCATATTTTAACTGAAAAATATTATTTTTATAGAAGGTAATATTTATGTAACTATATGCGAAATTATTCTGAGAAAATATAGTAGACTTATATACAAATTTTATAAATTTTAACAAATATTTTGAGCAAATAATTCAAATATAAAATGAATCAAAGTTTATACTTATGGAATAAGTTGGTAAAAGAATGCTTGATATGTCTATCTTTATCTCATGGAATGTTTCATCAATTATAAATAACAATCGCGTTACAAATAAAAAACGATGCTTTTCCTTTATAAATCATCTTTCAGTTTTTCAAATAAAGATTTGAAAACTGAAAAAGTGCTCCAATTAACCTATTTTTGTACAGGTTTGCAAAAACGGAGCAGATGTGACGTGGCGTTGCGGCAACATAGACGAACATACGATTGTCCGTACAAGTGCCGACAAGGAGCCACGGAAAATGATACACAATTAAAATATTGTCAGGTGCGAATATCATGTACACGCGTAAACTTTTCGTCATTCGTTATTCATCGTTCGTCGATCATCGTACGTCGTAATAAAGCCAACGTTTAGTAAGAGGAAAAGTACCGGTAAATCAGTCAGACTTTATTTTATTACAGTACATCTTTGTTTTTAAAACTGTAATCCCGCTCAAAATATTTCTTAAATCTTCAATTATTAAAATAAGTTAACACATTTTTGGATTCTACGAGTTGCATAATTGAATAAATGAAAAATGCAAACCTAGAAAGAAAGAAAGAGCATTTTCGATAAATCTATGATGAATTAAACGCGTTCGAATTTCATGCCGTATTCGTAAAGTATCGTAGATGATAACAAATAGTTATTTATTTAGGACGCCGTTTAAAACAATTAATTATTCTTCCATGATTCATTTAAATATCAGCAACTATGTGACGAAATGTTAAACATAACAACATATATACTTATATCAAATTTATTTTAAAAAAAAACAGACGGAATACTCTACAATTAATTAACAATTCATCTCGACTTTCGAGTCGAGTCTTCGATTTTCATTGGCTATTCAAATAAAATAAGCTTTGTGAATATTTTGACGGAACGACTATTTCTTGTAACTATTTAAACATTAAATATTCTAATGAAATATCAAGTATTTGTAAATTACTCAAAACTGTAATTTCTTTAATTTGGTATTCTTAAATTTCTTATTAAACGTTTAAATTTATTGTATTTGCAATGCGTTCAATTATTGTAATCTTTTAATTTTTCAGCTTTTTCAACGCGTCAAAGATTTTTCAAAAATAACGAAAACAAAAGGAACTTCTTCGACTGGGAGGAAAACATTAAAAAAATTTTAAAACTTTATTCAAGTTGAATATATTTAACATTGATACGTTGAACAGCGAAACTCTAATAAAGCTTTAAATTCGTATTTTCATTATTCGTATCGCATTGTCCTATATTTCCGAAAATTACCGAATTCGCGAAGCGCGAGTGGAACGAGCAAATAGAAGAAAAGATGTGCATGGGTATAATTAAAACGAACGTTAAACGTAACAATAGTTTTGGTGAAGATAAAGAAGGAACTTCGTTTAAGTAAATAAATTTTTTCGGTCGATATTCTGCTATTTAACCGGATAAGTATTACAATTAACGTAATCCTTAAAGTTTTACGACTCTTTTACTTGACCTAATTGTTAAGATAGTTTTTACATCTTCTAAAAATACCGCGCATTCGAGTATTATTAAACTCGCGAGTTCCAACGTTGACCGGTCGAGTTTTTAATGCCTTTAAGAATCTTAACGGAGCTTCTCGAGACCCTTCGTAAAAACATCCAAGTTTGGCGCGGAGTCGTTGAATCTTGATCTTGTATCTGCGTTCCGAGGATACACGGCTTAAGTTAGGACAGAGAAAGTGGCTGCCTACGCGAGCGCCATTTAAAAATCGGTGGCCAATTATCGAACCTTGGAGGAACCTTCGAAAGCAAAACGATAGCAGTGCTCCGAAAAGGATCGCGGAAGCAAAGGAAATTAAATACAATTCTTTCGCTGTCGTATAAGACGCAAACATGGTTGCGGTAAGTTTCGTTATTTGTAAATTAAATTGTTTCTGCCAAGTTTTTTTAGCTGTCGAAAGAAAATTTAATACGAATCAAGTTTTCAAAACGATTTTTTTCGTTATCAAAAGTGTATTTTTTCTTCTACGATTGCGATGTCTTCGAGTAAAACGGATAACCTTAGCGATGTCGGTGTTCAAACTCGATATCTTCGATCCGAGCCTAACCTCTTGTGCGATAACCAGTGCCTCAATATTATTATTCTAGTGTTAGGTTATTAACTTATAAGTTGTTTAACGAAATAACGTTAAAAATTTGTTCGGAAAATGACGTTTAATAGTCGATCGGGGATACTAACCTTTGTAGCAACGGTTTGATCAACCAATCATATATGATAATTTAGTAACAAAATTATTTCGTTTGCATACAGATCAGCAAAAAGGTAACTGTACCGAAGGTACAAGTCAGCAAAAAGCAGCATCTTCGAGGCAAAAGCCAGAAAAAGAAGGTGTCTTTGAAATTTACAATCGATTGTACGCATCCAGTAGAAGATAACATTATGGATGTAGCAAACTTTGTAAGTATATTTAACTTATGGTATTTGTAAACAAATTTTTTTTAAATTAAATCATCGTTAATAATATTTTATTGTAAAGTTTTACTTTAATTAAAACATGTTTGTTCGTCATTTTTTTAATTTTATATTATCTTGTCTCGACGTTAAGTTTATCCCTACGTTCGGTAATAACGTATAAACCTTTAAGCTTACGTTAAAAATAATAACTTGAAATAATAAAACTGAAAAATGTACGTTCGATACTTGAATAATTATGTAAAATATAAAATATTTTTAAAAATTTTTTGTAGCTTATATACTATTTTTACTTAATTATTTCGAATTACAAAAATATACACGATTGCCATTTTTATATAAAAACAGATTTTTTTTGCCTTATTTACCTTGGACCATTGAAATATATATCGAATATATAATAAAACTATTTTATGAAAGAAGAACATAATTGTTAATAAAATTATGATTAAGTCGAATCGATTTAATATTTATTGTTTTTATATTATAGGAAAAGTATTTACAAGATCGTATCAAGGTCCACGGTAAGACTAATAATTTTGGAAACAATGTTACCATCGAGAGGAACAAGATGAAACTGTCCGTTAACAGCGATATCGATTTTTCAAAGAGGTGGGGTTATTAATTTATTTTATAATAAAATTTATTACAAAATATATTACTATTTTATAAGTAAAAGCTTTAAAAAAGCAAATACAAACTTTAATTCTTAAAATCAAGCTAGTCGATGTTCGACATAATCGTACGTATTTAAAATTATAAAGTTTTCTTTCTTTATAGATTTAAATTATCTTTGTTATAAATCAAATTCAGTTAAAAAAAATAGTTAATCCAACGTTTCATAAGTAAAATGTGTTAAATTTTTCATCGATTAAATTTAAAATATTTATTTTAAAGAAAATAAAATATAATTTTGTATGGTAATAGCAAATAAAAATGAAAGTAATCGTAGGAGTAATTAAAGTATAAATTGCATCTAAGAACGATATTTGCACTAATTAAAAAAAATGTTTCGACAGATATCTCAAGTATTTGACGAAAAAATATTTAAAAAAGAACAAACTACGCGATTGGCTTCGGGTAGTGTCAAAAGATAAGGAAACGTACGAACTTCGTTACTTCCAAATTAACAGTCAAGAAGATGACGACGAAGAAGACGTCGAGTAAATATCTTTAATGCGACAGTTATATTATTACATCTGTACATATTTTGGATATCAATAAACATTTAAAAATCTAGATTTCTCGATTTTGTGTCGTTATTATAGATGTAATTTACGCATTGGAAGGACCATTAACGATATTAGCGTAAGACATGCTTTTGTTAACCTTATAAAAGGGTAAACAAAATACAATCTCCATTCCGATAGTTGAGTCGATTATTTTAACGAATTAAAGATTCGGTAATCTTGTTCCGATTTCAAACGATCCATCATTTCGATTTGTACGAACCGTTTGAAATTAAATGTTACGTTCGACGGTACAATCGTAAACGAGGCGCATCTTCGAAAACGAAACGTTACCATAAGACGTTAAATCATAATGGACGTAGGATTCAAGGATTTATGACGAAAAACAACGAAAAAACGTTTTTGATCGATCGTTGAACGCAAGAACGCAAACAAACGGAGTATATTCAAAAAAATAGTTTTCTTGCGATGCCGATATTTCGGACGATCCACGGTCGATGGTCCACGGCCCACGAATCGCGCAAAGTCGAATATAAGGCGAAAGGAAAAAGAAAGAAACAAAGGAGGTGTGAATGAAAATGAGTGATAGAAAAAGCAAGGCGCACCGATCGCGGATAATGGAAAAGTAACGGTCCGGTCGCGCTTGCGTCGTCTGCGTCGTGGTCGTCGTCTTCGTCGTCCCTCTCGTCCGCGTCACCCACGTCGCCGTTGTCACCGCAATCACCGCAATCACCGCCAACATCGCCAACGTCGCCACTGCTCGCTGCTTCGGCCCAGCTTCGAGTCGGGGTTTTGGAGAGGGAGCGAGAGTCGCGAGTCGCGCTGGTGTCAGTAGCTCGGACCGAGTCGTCGGTTCTGCTGTCTCCGAACTCGAGCTCGAGCTCAGCGTGAGATTGCGACGGTTTCGGGCGCGCATCGCAACACATCTCAAAGAAGAGGAATAGTCCCGTATAGTCCCGTGTTTCCTGGGCCCCAGTGCTCGAAGGACGAGCGCCTCCGTCATCATGAAGTTTCTGTACAAGGAGGAACATTCGTTCGAGAGGAGGAAGCTCGAGGGCGAGAAGATACGGAGGAAGTATCCGGATCGGGTGCCCGTGAGTAAAACGAAAACAAAGGGCTCGACTGCCTTTTCTCGACCCGATCCCAGCCCTTTTTGCGCCGTAGCGACCGCTTACGATCGTTTACGATCGCTTACGATCGCTTACGATCGCTTACGATCGCTTACGACTGCCTACGATCGGTTACGATAGCCGACCGTCGACGAGGAGGACGAGGACAAGGACGACGATGCCCGTCCTTTTCTCCTTTCTCGCGTATTTTTCATCATGGCTGTAACGAACGTCTACGGCTAAAGTCGTAGTCGCTCCTAGTAGTTAGACGCAGCAGAAGTGTGAGTTCGTAGCCAAGGCCGTGTCTTTGTCTCCGTCTCTATCTATCTCGCTCGCTCGCTCGCTCAACGATGTTTTCTGCGTCGTACGCTTTTTCTCGCAACGACCGAGTCGGGAATAGGTTGGAAAGAAAGCAGCGATACTCGGTTGCAATCCGTTGTTCCTAATAATGGAACGATTCTTCCTTGCGTCTCGCGGAACCTAGTGCATTCGCTCGCGTGCGCTCGGGAACCATCTCTCTCTCTCTCTCTCTCTCTCTCTCTCTCTCTCTCTATGCTTTGTGTATCTCATGCTCTCGCTCTCGCGCGCGCGCGCTGTTTACACGCAGCTCACGTATTCGCACTCGTGCATATATATACATATTGATTTCTCTGGCTCGATTCTACCTTCCCTCTTCCTCGTCCTCCTCTCCTCCTTGTCCTTATCCATCCCTCCCCCCTCCGCAATTTTTTCTTCCTACGCGAGACTTCCCAATTGACGTATGTTATTTTGTGTATATACGTCTTAATCTTACTCGTGCTTTTGTGTTTTTCGAGTTCTTTATGTCACGAGAGAGAGGCTCTCGTTATTTTTTTTTCGCTCGCTCCGGGCAAAGGGAAAAATGACGAGCGTAAATATGCACTCGTTGCGCATATCTGCTTCCAAAGAGAAAAAATCGCGCGTTCGATTATTAAGGAAGTTGCGACGCAGAGTCGTAACGTATTTGTAAAAAGAAACGACAATTTTGTTCCAAGACAATTTTTTTATCCGGTACGATAAGATTACTCGTTTATTTTTATAATAATTTGAACATTCTTTGTTTTTTTATTTCGTGAAAAAAATACGTTTCGTGAATCAATTACATCTTTGTCGACCATCGATTGTAAATATTTATTTTCTTGTGTCAATATTTTAATCCATTGGTTCAAATATTTTTGAAATTTTATTTTTATTTTATTTTTCTTTCGTTGACGCAGTTTCTTTGTATTCTCTTCGTATATCGAAAACTATTGTAAATTATATCGTTTTACGCGTTTGTGTATCTTACGAGAGAACATCAAATTATCCAAATTGATAAAAATTGAAATTAAAATTGAAATCTAAATTAATGTCGTAAATCAGTTCTGGCGTATTAAATTTTTTCACTGGTATCGCGTATAAAAATTCTCGTCTTTATCCATTGTACAATATTGATTTACAAGTTTTTTTTGAAATTGCAACAATTTTTTTGCTACAAAAATTTACGTATAAATTTAATGGGATAGCTAATTAAAAAGTTAAAATATTTGTTAAAAATAAATTTCAAATTATATTTATATTTACACAGATTATATTTATTGTATAAATTTTTGTTTTTGCTGCAGCTCCGAAGAAAGTCGGATGCATTTTGTTTTCTTCGAATATCTTGTAATTTATGTTCTGTAACGTTACAAGCTTGCAACGATTCGACTAAATAAGCAAATTTCGTTACATCCGTTTTAAAAATGACTAATTTTTCCAAAAGTAGAAAAGGATAGAACGACGTATAAATTACGATATCGAAACGCGCGTAGCCATTTATAAAAGAAAGGAGTTCCATCGACCAAAAGATGTTTTTTCAATTTTGCGGTCGAACTTTCCTTTAACGATTAAATAAATGTTGTTATTAAAACTCGACCGTCCGATCGAGTTTATCGTTCGAATCGTATAAAGATGCGCGTTAAAATAATTTCGTTTCAAATCTAGTTCCGCATCTTTTAGCTCGTTCCGTTTATATTTTCTCTAATCGTTTCGTCGATAATGTTTTTTAACATTTGTTGACTCTGATTATCGACTCGTTAAAAATTTTAACTCGAGATACACGCGTGCACACCACAACACAAACACACAACACACTTACAATTTACCTTATTCCATATTTCTGGGAATATTATAAATAAGAAACGAGATATCTTTGCGTGCGCAAAAAATATTTCCTCCTAGCGTACGCAAATAGAAATCGACGATATTTGTATCGAAAAAAAATGTTTTTAAGTATTTGTGTACCGTGTGAAGAAATTACTGCAATCGATTTGTAAAATAGGAATGCGCAACATACGTGAAATTTGATAATGCTTAGTAAATTGTCGACGGCTCTCGTATATTAAATAAAGTGGAAGTCTTTGATAATTAACTAACGAGTTATCGACGTTTTGATCGTCGAGACGCAGGTTTTGGTGTTTTGGTGTTGTATATGTGAATATCTCGTATTTCCTACAGGTTATAGTCGAGAAGGCGCCTAAGGCGAAAATCAGCGACTTAGACAAGCAAAAGTTCCTGGTACCCTCGGATCTCACCGTCGGTCAATTCTACTTCTTGATCCGCAAGCGAATTCATCTTCGTCCCGAGGATGCGCTATTCTTCTTCGTAAATAACATTATCCCGCCAACCAGCGCGACAATGGGATCTCTTTACCAAGTGAGTAGTTGCAACGATTAAGGAAGCTCTATTTAATAATTTATTAATTACATTGTTAAATCTGTACGTGTGTTAGCGAGCGAACCTTAGTCCAACTTGCCTCGATCTCCGCTCGTACCATTTTTTCCCAGTTCGATATTTTTACTTCCTTTTCTTTGTTTCTATTTTCCTTCCTTTACGTATTCGAATTTTGCGATCTTAAAATTTGGGCTCTGTGCCATCACGTGGTCGTGACGATTATACAATAATAACCTTGTCGAGGTCGATTCGCAACGCGACATTAGTGCAAAACATAGTGCAAAATTCAACTAATTAACGTTTTATTTAATTCGTTTTTTCCGTTTTTACATTTCATTATTTTTTTATTTAATTTCGACAACTCGTCGTTAAAAGAAGAAAAATGATTTTACGAAGCTTATAAATACGTCGAAGCGAAAGAGAAATAATTTGATTAAATTTTGTTCGGTTGTGCTCGAACGAGCTTTTAGAATATAATTCTTAAAGCGATCGACTTACCTATAATCGTAGAAAAATATTTGAAAGTAGATTTGACAAACGTTTATTATTCCGAGAGAAAAACAACAAAACATCGGCACGATAATAATAAAAATGTACGTTCGAATTAAAATTTACGATTATCCTTGTTTTACAGGAGCATCACGAAGAAGACTTTTTTCTGTACATTGCATACAGCGACGAAAACGTGTACGGGCATTAATATACGAAGAAAAGAAATTCGAGATAAAAAACGATTGACAGCAACTAATACTAATAAAGGTCTACTTCTACACTGTAGTCTTTATAGACGCTTGAGATGGAATTAACAAAATTGCTATCGGCTGAAGCGTTAAAAATTTCAATATTTGTATTAATTTTGCTTGTTTATCCAAATGAGCGTTTTAGTAATTATTTTTTTTGTAATCGATGTGTATAGTCTCAAATTTTGAGTTATGTCGCGTTTTTTGAAAAAAAAAAAAAAAAAGAAAATCAAATGGGAAGAGAAAACAAGACAAAATATACGGAGGAAATAGATCCTTGTAATTGTCTGCAATGATTTATTGACATTGTAAAAAATCAGAAATGTGTTAAAATAGAAAAAAGTTGTGACTATCGATAGAATAATTAGCGTATGCTGTCATAATTATATACCTAATAGGATTGATTTGCGTTATATAATTGAATCTTCACAATGTATTCTTTTACTGTTTACCATTATTCTCTACTGACAAAAAAATTACCTATAGAGTTATCCTTGTGATACCGTTTCCTTATTTTACTTTATAGATTATTTTATTCGTTAATTAAAAAATTAATCGCAGTTTTAAAATGGGAAGGAAACATTTACAAATGACACGATAAGAAAATTAATGTAACGGCTGGTTGTGGGCCAATAAAAAAAATTTAAAAACTCAAAAAAATGTTTCATTTTTCTTTCTGTTCTGTTGAAACTTGTGCTATTTTTTACAGCATTTTCTCTTTGTATTGAACTTGCACGAGACACTCGAGTTTTTTAATAATTAATTTGTTTTCCTTAGCAGTCACGATATTATCCACTCTTACCTTGTGACAGTTTTCCTTCGTACGCCTGATAAACAAGAAGCGTTTTGCATATAAGATTGAAAACGATATTTCGATACGTTATAAACGATGGATCCTCCAATTTTCGAATCAAATGATACAAATATAACTTCCAATACAGTTTTTTACGTTGGTTCGTCGTACGAACTTAATCAAGAAGACGGTGTATGGATTATCTCGAACGCTTTCATAATATTTACAATGCAAACAGGTACGAATTTTTATGCCGTTAAATCCATATTAAACGGTGATTTAATTTTTAAAAATAATTTCTAATTGATTCGATTACTCGCTTTCGCCCTTAACAATTTACCATTACTCGTTTATTCAATTTAATGTAATGACATTACGAACAGGATTTGGAATGTTAGAATCCGGTTGTGTTTCATTAAAAAACGAAGTCAATATTATGATGAAAAACGTCGTTGATATCGTTCTCGGTGGACTGACGTACTGGCTTTTTGGGTTTGGAATGAGCTTCGGTAGATACGAACCGACTAATCCGATAGTCGGTGTCGGTGGGTATTTGCTTGATCCAGGGATAGACGATGAACTTTTTGGTCCAATGTGCGCAGCTTTTTTGTTCCAATTGAGTTTCGCCACTACTTCGACGACGATCGTCAGCGGAGCCATGGCCGAACGGTAATTATTCTTCGTTACGTTCAATAATCTTTAAATATTCTAATCATACAAATGTTAAAAATAAATGCATTTGCAATTCTATGTGGAAAGTGAAAGTTGATATGGTAATATGCGGTACTTGACTTACCATTACCGTATTTTTCAACTTTTTTAAACTTGGATAATCAAATGAAAATGTTAAATAAAAAGAATAAATAATATATTTATTGAACACGAGCTTTGACTCTCAAAAACTAATTTTTTTTAATTTAAACGAAATTCAAATAGTAATTATGTCTACAAAAATTGACTCTTACTTTACAATTATCTATATTATGAAGAAAACTCTTGAATATTTTTTAAAAATAATTGGATAATGAAAATAACGAAAATTGCACACTTCATACATGTGTATAAAAGAATCGGAAAACAAGTATTACAAAAATAGTAAACTACGTATTTAAATTTAGCAGTTTTCTAAGCTATTACAACATAATTATGAAATTTAGTAAGATATTCGAATGAGAATGATGAAATTATTTGATAATTTTGAAACACGACTGATTTTATAATTTTTTCAAATAATAAATTAAATAAAAAAGTAAAAAGTATTTTAAGAAACTGCTTTTGAACAAATGCAAATATTATGTCATAAAAAGCGATGTTTTTCCAATGCTATCCTTACAGATGTAACTTTAAAGCTTATTGCCTTTTTTCGCTGTTGAATACAATCGTATACTGTATGCCTGCGGGTTGGGTTTGGGGAGATCATGGCTTCTTGAAGAGGCTGGGAGCTGTTGACATCGCTGGTTCCGGTACCGTTCATCTGGTCGGCGGTATATCTGGTAAATAATTCTTCATGCGAAAAAAAAATATTTATCGTGGTTAATATTGCATTGTACAATTACGCAAATTCGCGTCAACAAATGGATTATTCGCGGTTGCTGAGTTTTCATATTTTAGCAGTTTTCGAAATAGCGGTATAAAAAAACATTAAAAAGCTAACATTTTTGTCAAAAAGTATATTACATCATCACTTTTTGAAATAATATCGTTTATTATCACTTATATTTAGAATATTAATATCTCATTTTATATCTATTTCATTAAATTTAAAAGGAGATTGATTATTATATCTATGATATAATTATTTATTTTAAAAAATGTTCTACATAATAATAAAATTATGTTTGAGCGAATATTGATAAATAGAAAAAGAAAAATGTACTAAAATCGTACAATATTCTCATAATGATACAAACTTTTTTTTAAATATGATGATCGAGTGTAATTAATTGACTAAAATAATTTTTATTTTTTTATTCTTAAAAGAAATTAAAAAAAATAATAAATAGTTACAACTTTAGTTATTTTTTGTTCAATTATATTTTATTGCGAATAAGACTCAAATATACGAGAAATAGATTTCGGTAGACATTATGCCCTTAATTTGATCTCATTTTATAAACATACATATTATAATGTAATCGATATTACTTGACAACTACTTGCAATGACTCATAATTATTAACGTGAATTTATTTTACTTGATGAGATTTAAAATAAGTACATTATGTACTGAAATAAAAATACAGTATAAAAATAAATACTCGGAGGCGATAATATCTAATGAATTTATTTTATATTCATATTGTAGTTTTCAATTCAAATATTTCCATTTGCAAATTATACCATAACGTGTTACCAAAATATGTAGAATTTACTCGAATTAAATTATTTTTACTAAAATCATTAATACTTTTAAATTGTACCGTCATCAAAATAAAAATACATAAACAAATTAACTAAATTTATAATACATTAAAAAATTTACGCTTCAAATGGTTTTATATTTCAAGCTTTTTCTAGAAAAATTATATTAGATTGATTATGTAAAACAAGTTTGCATGTAAAAATTAATGTTTTACAATGATATATAAAACTTTTAGCAAAATATTAGAGCAATTTTTATTTATTAAAACCAAAGTACATAAATTTTAAAAATCGAGATCTTATTTGTATAATTTAGATTAATTTGACTACATATTTAATTTAAAATCTAATTCTATTATAGATATGTATGCAAAAAATTTACAAATCATTTTTGGTCAAATAATTTATATATATATATATATATATATAAATTAAAGTAAACTCATTATATATTAATATCACTTTAGAAAAAGTGCAAGACTTTTATTGGATTACTAAATACAATAATAATACTACTTGGAATCTTTTGCAGAGAATAGATAAAAAATAACAAATAATTTTTTCGAAAGATCTGTATTATCTTACCTCTGAACGATACGCGGTAAAGCATAAATTTAAAATAAATTATATACGTACCGGATTTTTATTAATATAATTATTATTTTTCTATGAGTGTGTAAAGTTTATCTACGTAAAAGGAAAGTTAAAGAAAAAGAGTTTTCGAGATATTATAATAAATAATAATTTAAATAATCCTAAATAATTAAAATAGTAATATAAGCAATAAACTTATAAGCATAATATAATAAAATGTAGTGTATCTAACGTATATTTACGTATAGGGTAAACAGTCAAGTAATAAAATTGTGTAGCAAAATACTATACAGGTATTTTAAGCGAAAGTAAATATAGTCGTTATAATTATTTATTTACCTGAACGAAAATATTTTAATATTTTAAACAAGTAAGTTTTTCAAGTATCTTTTTATTACATGTTTCATATTCTATAATATAATATTAATTCGGATAAATTCATTGTAAAGAAAATAAATATTATTCTTTACGAGAAAAAATACAAAAATTTTAAAGTTGAGGGTCTTTGAATATATTTAATTTAAATTTAAATACTATTTAATCCTAAAATTCCATTGAATGATCCCATTTTATCTAGAAAAAATCTAAAAATTATATTTATAAAAATTGTAAATCATGAAATAACTTTAGCTAAAAAAATCTTTATTATATAGAAAATATTAAGTTTTCTTATTAAATATAGCATTGCATTAAATATTTGTCATTTTTTTAATTTGTAATTTTTCTAATAATATCTTTCAAAATATTTTGTTCTTTTTCAATTATTTTAATGAATAGTATTCAATTTAATTTGAACGTGTGCTAACAGTGTATTTATTTATTTAAAACAAAAATGAATAAATTCATTATGTGTATATTAAATTAATTCAAACTATAATAACCTAAAATTCATTATTGAAAAATCGTAATTAATATATTTATTATTTTTATAATTAATTATAATATAAAATATAAATATAGGTCATTTTATTCATATAATATATTGAATAAATTTACGTATAGAATTTAAAAAAAAAGTAAATAAAAGTTAAAATAAACATTTTTTTTCATAAAGTCTTAATTTAAAATTACTTAAATTAATTTCTACGGAAATATAATTTACATAAATTAAAAAATGATTTATTTTTGTTAATAAATCGCTTGACTTTAATAAGCTTTAAAGAAATTTAAATACATGATTTTTTAAATTATATTTGACAGTTTTTACTTCGACTTTTTATTTTGTTACATATATTAATAATATATCTTTTAAATAATTAAATTCAAATGTTGTTAAATAAATGAGAATAAATAATATTAAATTATTTTCTATGTTCCGTGTGATCAATATTATAATCAATATAAAATTAGGTAAATGTTTTTTATAAATTCATAAAATAATTAAAATTGTAGGAGATTCAAATTTTTTATTTACAATTTTTCGCTTATTTCATAACGGAGAATTAATTACATCAATATTTGGAAATTTATCTCATCTTATATTATATTTGAATCGTTCATATATCGATTAAGTCTATTAAAAAATATAATTAACAGTCTATTTTCTTAATACTTTATTACTTCGATCAAAATTATTACTTTTATCATAAGAAATAATCATATAATACGTATTGTTTATATCTTGGTTTGTTACATATATCGAAGGCTAATTTTCCAGGAAGATGAATTAAGAAAATTAAAAAATTTAGTTTTTGAAGTATATAAAGATAATAATAAAATTATTCACATTCATTATTTAATAATCGTATAAAATGTTCAAATATAAAATAAATCCTTATACGGTAATTTTAATTTAAAAAGTCATATCTTGGTCGTATCAATCGATTAGTAATAATTTAAAGAAACGACATTAATATTAAAATTTGTAATATCTAAGTATTATAAATTACACAAATAGCTATTAATATTTGTGTTCGTAATATTTTGTGATTCAAACGCATAACAAGTAGGATAACAAAATGATAACACAAATTATTACAATCGAAAGAAAAATATAATTTAATATTATCTACCGGCACACAATTAAATTTAATCTCGATAACAATTGGGTGAACGTAAAATATTTTATTTAGGTAAATATAAATTCAGTATAAATTTTCTTATAATTATTATTTATACAGTCATAATATTGAAATGATTACAGTTGTTAATTATATATTTTAAGTGAGAAATAAATTTAATAAAAATATGTTCCAATTTTTAATAGCCTTAAATAAAAATTAAAAAATGCGCTATTTCTGAGGGATTTATTAATATTAAAAATCTTTAATCTTTGATCGATTCCTAGTGTTAATATCGATAGTTTGGATACGAGAATTCAAGATTTATGAAATCAAAGTACGAGCATAGAATTTTACAATAAAAATCGGAAACTATTTCTCAAAGCCTTATAAAAACAGGTTTGTTTTCTCTCTCTCTCTCTCTCTCTCTCTCTCTCTCTCTCTCTCTCTCTCGTTGTCTCTCGTTGTCTCTCGTTGTCTCTCGTTGTCTCTCGTTGTCTCTCATTCTATCTCTTTCTATCTCTTTCGCGAAATTCGTATCAAAAGAAGGATATATATCGTGCGCAACCACATGTAAAATAATGAAAAGGCAAGGAGTAAATATGGGAGAGGCGCGTTGTACAAAAGTAAAAACAAAAGTAAAAGAGGACGAGAGAGGTGTCCAGTATGTGGAATAAGAGTGAAATAACCGTGGCATAATCGTGGAAGCCTTGGCGTGCGCGGTGATGCTCGGTCCGAGGCTCGGCAGGTACGACAAGGGGATCGAGCCTCTGCCGCTCGGCAACCCCGTGAACGCCCTAATGGGACTCTTCGTGCTCTGGTAAGAAAGAGGCTCCAGAGGCCAACGACCCGAGACTAAAACTCTCTGGTGCAGGTGGGGTTGGTTAGCGTTCAACAGCGGCAGCACTTACGGGGTTAGCGGCATGAGGTGGAAGTACGCGGCGAGGGCAGCGGTCTCGACGATCCTGGCCAGCATGGGAGGAGGACTCGTGGGTCTCGGGTTTAGCCTCACTCACCCCGACAGGATCGACATCCTCAGTCAGATCAATGGAATACTGGGATCGTTGGTCGCCATCACCGGTAAACTGTCTTAGCTTTCCTCGCCTTATTTCTCGCTTTTCTCCGGTTACGATCTTCGATCTAATTTTTATGCGATATCGCCGAGCACCGCTTTGTAATCTTTCTTACTCGTTTTCTAACCGGTCGAGTTTTACAGCTTTCGGAAAGAGCGCTAAAAAATTTTTCCCTTTCAACGAAGATTTGTCAGATTTGTGAGAAAGAACTTTTCGAGTTTTTGCTTTTGCATTGTTTTTCGATTATAGAAAATCGAAAAAATACTTTGTATATTTAAAAATGCTGGTGTGTGTTAAAACGAAGTATAGAACTAAATAGTATTAAAGCTTTTGCCTCGGTAAGTTGGATCTCTAATATATATTTGTGCTTCGCTTACTTTTTAAATTAATCAAAAACTGACCGGGCGTTTACAAATTTTCAAAATTATGTAAAGAAAGATATTAAAAAGTTGAAATATTACCGACGATTAGATACAAATTTTTCCGGATTGACTCTCGAAATATTCTTGATTTTTGCGTTATATCCACGTTAATCAAATTATAAATTATTTTCAAAAATATAATTTTTAAATTAAGTATAAACACTTTTTATCGTTTTCAAATTCATTATTATATAATTTTTCAAAAAAAAAATAGTTTTATTTAAAAATATTAAAAAGCTCTGGAGTCTTCAAAAATTTAATTATTCTCAAAAAGCACGTATCGTAATATTACGTATTCGTAGCTTCAAGCAATTACTTCGATTTTTGATACACCTATCATAAATTATCGTAAAATTCAAGTTCTGTACAGATTTAACGGTAAATTTTGTATGAAATTAAAAAACGGAGTTGAATCGAATACATGAAAAATTAAGTCTATAACCTTGAATTGCAATGTTGTCTAGTGAATTAATTAGTAAGCCGTAGATATATGTCGTATATTTCTTTATTCTTTTTTTTATTTCATGTAAACCGTTTTTAGATAACAAAATATTGAGTTTTTCTATTTTTAAAAATAATTTATCATACAAAATTATTTCATTTTAACGTACTAATTAAAAATAAAATTGCTACAATGATAATATAATATAATTTTTGTATAAAATTAGATATTTAAAGTACTCGACAAATATGTACTTAAAAATTATTAAACACGATTAGTTGAAATACAATATTATTATAAATTTAATTTATGATATGTATAATTTCATGATAAGAAAAATAAGCAATGAAAAATTCTTACTTTTTTGAAATGTTAAATATATATTTTTCAATAATAATAATAATAATAAAAACAAAGCATAATTATTTTTACAAAATTTTTATAAAATATACGATAAGTATTTTAGTTAATGTTAATATGTTAATTAAGTTTGTTAAGATTGATATAATTATCGATATTGTTGAACAGAATGAAACTTATTAATATTGCTAAAATTTCACAACTCTAATTTTTAGTCTATTAATTCCAAATAGGGCAGCAAAAAGGTTCGATTCATAAGAAATTTTATCCGGACTGTTCCATTCTTATATTCAGACTCAAGCCTTGGACCATCGTTGTTTCGTTACATCACATCTCTTTTGCTTTTCTTCGCGTTAAAAATTATCGCGCACAATTCCTTTTCAAACCTATCTTCAACGCTACGTTAACGCGTCTTATCGAAATCGATAGCGTTATTTTCAGTAGGATTTCAATAATGGAACACTAATCTTTAACTGCTCTCAAATCTGGTAAAACGATGTAAATATATAAACCGTAAAAGTTCGCTCTGACAAATAAGTTAATTTTATGCAATACTTTTTAAGGTTTTTTCTTTGAGCGTCTCCTTTATTTTCATCGCATTCGGTTTACATTTACGTCTTTAAAAATTCAATTTATTAAAACAAATTCCGTTCAAATTAGACATCAATTTTTTTTAATTTTGACAATAGATCGTACACGAGAAATTAAATTTTAAATCGATACATTTAATCAATACGTTTTATCCTTTCGATAAATAATCTCTTTTAATATTATAAAAAATGCAATTGAATTGATTATCGGTAAATATTTAAATTTCTCGTTCGATGCATTTACCCCGCACCAAAATCTCGAATTATAAAAGTATATAAAATGCAGTATCCATATTTTTCACGAGTAAAAACGTATTTGTATCACAAACATTTGAAATATTAAAAAAATGAGGATAACGATGCGATGTAATGTATAATATTGTTAAATTATTCAAATAAAATATTATTCAACAGGTGGATGTTTTTTATACAGAGCGTGGGAATCGATATTAATTGGAATGGTAGGAGGATTTATAACGTGTTTCGCAATGTCCTTATTAGATAAAATAGGGATCGATGATCCAGTTGGAGCATCGGCTACTCATGGTACATTTTTTAATTACGAAACTGCATTAATATTTGCTTGATTCGAAGCGTGGTTCGAAGTTTCATTTGAATAAAATTAATTACGTACGACGTACGCACAGGTGTAAGTGGATTTTGGGGTGTGATCGCCATAGGACTTTTCGCGGATAATCCACACCCTCTCAATACAACTAGCGGACGAAAAGGTTTATTAAAAGGTATAGATAATGCATTCATCATCGAGGTACGTTTTCGTACTAACGCTTTTTTCGCTATTATTTATTTTTTGATAAAACTATGCTAATTTTTATAAAAATGCAACGTTACGTCGTTACAGAATTATGTTTGTTGAAAGAAAGATAGAAAAATGCTTACGCTTACCGCAACCGTGTTGTATCTTAAATATAACGCATGAAATTAAATTTGAATCTCGATTGCGTGCGATTGATTAGATTTTATTCGAATAGGTGGGGGTTGGCATTTATTGGGGGTTCAAGTATTGATGACTCTGTGCTTGGCCATGTGGAGTTTCACATCTTCCATAATCCTGTTATGGGTAATCGAAAAAATATGATAATTTATGAACGCACGTGTATGATAAATGATGACGTTTATTACTCTTATAATAATTTTTCAATATTAGATAATAGATAAAATGATACCGATAAGAATGAACGAGCACGATGAGTTACTCGGTGCAGATCTGGTGGAACATCGAATACACCACGCACAAGTATGTTATCGTTTATTTACATGCCTATATTATACATGCTATAGTTATTAAGAATACAATATTTATTTTCATAATGCGAAGTACCGCGCGTACAGTATTTCACTTATGTTATCAGATTGGAGTAAGTCGGGCATTGTCTGCGCTTCAGCCACTACCTGATAAAAAAAATAGCTTAAATCATATTCCTCCCATTGGAACTAATCCAGGTAAAGACGATTCGTCAGAGAAATCTATGATCAAAACTATCGATCGTTATCGCGTTACGCCTTACGTAATGAATAAAAAAAGCGAACATTATTAAAAGCATGTTGTTAAGCTCGTTCAAAAGTAACGAATTTTTTCGATATATACGTTAAATAGATACGCTATCGATACATTTTTTAAATTATGTAAAAATGATATTTATTTTTATATCACTATAGATTTCTCTGTTTTAAAAATGCTATTTAAATAATTCAATATTGAAACATATTTTATTTATATTAAAGGACACGACTCTTTTTTATCGAAACTCGTACGTCTTAAGCGTTTGGACAAGGAATTAAAAATTTTTCAACAACCGCCGCTTATTAAAACGAAAAGAATTTTAGAAAAAAATTTACAGATTTCTACGGTTGATTCGAGCAAATTTAATTCTCTAAAACTAGCGTGGATTGATTAAATAGTTTTCACTTCATTTTTAACTTAATAGTAACGTTTCAACGTTTTTATTAGCATTTATTATGTGGCTATAGTAATCTTAGTACGTGTTCTACTCTTATTCTTCTATAAATGATATGAATTTTATTAATTCCACTCTATGAAAATAAATTAGTTGTAATATGCATCTATGCTTAGTGATAAAACAATAGATATTAAAATGCTTAAATATTTTTCTAATTCGACGTTATAAAATTATTCGTATTGCTAAGTGATTATAATGTTACAGTATGATTTAAATGAAAATATATCAAATTTTAATATTCGGAAACTTACTATCTAAAACTTGCAAAATAAATTTTATGACGTGCACGTTACTTAAGCCTGAATTTTACGTAGGGACTAATTTATAAGTACTACAAAAATCGACTCGAAAACTTTCTTAAAAAGTTTTCAACTACAATTGTATCCTACCGAAGGAACTTGTCCGTGCAATTTCTACTAACTGCTAATACACGGACATATACTCGCTCACACATTCACAAATTATTGTATATTATTTATCAAACTAGATTTTTTGGCAGGTTTGATAACGCATTATTTACATACATAATATTTTTTAATTATTTTCCATCTTTTGAGGGAAAAATTCTTCGAATTATAAATTAGATTTAATAACATTATCGACAAGTTTAATTGATGAATTCAATTATTCAAAAAGAATATTATGGAATATTTAATTTATTTTATATTTACAAATGATTAAAAAAATTAAATCTACTCGATAATATTATATCTGATCATTTCATCGAGTAAATTTAACTGATAAAATTATTAAAAATTTTTATACCAAGTGAAAATTTAGTATAAATGTAAAATATAAAAAAAAATATATATATATATTCATATTATATATATATATATATATATATATATATAATTTACAAATTTTTTAATTATCGTAACAATTGTACCATAAATATTTATCACAGTGAATTTTTCCCTTAAAAATAGACGGTTTCTTAATTTAATAATTATTTGCTCCAAAGTCTTAAAATATCTTATGAATAATTTTTAAATAGATGTACATATGTTTACGCAAATAAATATAAAATTTTAAAAACATTTAACTAATTATAAACTGATTTTTTATGAAATTTTTTTTACTAAATATTTTAGTTAAAGAATTTTAATTTTTATACTTCATAAACAATTGAACAAAGTGTTTTAAACCATATTAACAATTACACGGTGTATAAAGTCTTTTATCTACAAACTGAATACACATTTGTTTCATATTAACTAAATTCTTTACTGCGTCACCTTACAATAGTCAGTCAAATTCACTAATTTTATTACAAAACTGTCATACACGTTAATATACAATTATTACTACGATTTATGAATAAGTAAATATAATGGCACTGGTAACAGACGTTTTCACTTGAAAATAAATATTTCTTTTTAACTTGACTTGGACAAATTTTTGAGAAGCTTTTTCTATAGCAGACAAACATTCTATTTCACGCAGAAAATAATTCTAAGCAAAATTTAATATGTATAACTGTTAACTTATCAAAATGTAACGTAAAGACATTGTCAACTTAATAAATGATTTCTTAGATGATACTACTATCAGCCCATTGAGTAATATCAGTTGGTAAACCTTGATAATTTTTAACAGCTTCCATAACCTGTTGAGATGTTAATGTAAACTTAAATTGTTGATATTCCTTTTCAATTCTTTGATTTGTTCCCACTGGTATAATCAATTCCAAATTCTAACAAAAAAATGCAATTTTGTTTATATCGGATATTGCCTATAAAACTAATATAAAAAAAGATTGTACATGTAAAACCATACTTTAATATGTTCAAATGCTTTCATGATTACAGGTTTTTGGACGGATACAATTGCAGAATTCTGATTTGCAAATTTCAAATAACGACTCGACACTTTTTCAAAATTTAAAGGTTCACCGTCATAAATTTCTGTTTCGTGCTTCATAGCTATTATCTGCAAAAATAATTAGTAATTATATTTTAAATTTAACTTATTTTTAAATCAAGCTTATTTCTTACCAGGCACATTTCTAAAATGGATAAACCCTCCAACATTAAAACTTTATCATTTTGAGTAAAAATTTTACTTGCATGAACAAAATCATCAACTTCTAATTGTTGATGATTTTTACACAGTGATGAAATTGCTATGGCTAAAAAGTTTCTAAATTTTCTTTCTGTTCTATCAGTTTTATGCATTTGTTTTAATACATTGATGATCGTTGGATTATCCTTTAAATTCTTAATTTGGTCATTCCAAATTGCCCTAAACTTTTCATCTATAATACATTCTTGATTTTCTTCTTCTATTTTATTAACATTCTCATCATCCGGCAAGCTAAGTAAACGCTCAAACATTTCTAAACGATCTTCAAAAGCAGAAGTTGGTGTATCAGAACCAGATGTATCGCCAGGGTACAAAAAAATTTGTCGATGCGAAAATCTAGATTTAACTCTTTTCTCTAACAATTCTATGACATCTAATCTACAAGTTATTCCAATTACACAAATTGGAGCCTAAAATTTAGAAATACATTATATATTCGATAAATTAAAAGTAAAAAAAGACTGATAAGATTTTAAAAACATAGTTTCTGTAAAATCAAAAACAAAAGAAAAGATTCGTTAATAATAACTAATAACTTACTTGAGCTGATTGAGCAACGTCGAAAAGATTGTATAGTAAAGTCTGATTATGATGTGTACAAAATAAATCAAATTCATCCAAAATAAAAATTATTGGTTTAGAACGTTTTTTATCTCCAGATTTTAAACTTTCTAATAAAAAGCTCAGATTTTCAGCAAATGTACCAAAAACTTTATCTCCAACAACATTTTCCAATTGCATTTGCCTGGTTGCATCTTTTAAAGCCAATCGATCGTCAGTGTGAACTAGGCCGTGAAGATTTACTATGAGTGCATTGTCTTGAAAATTTTTAGAACACGATAATTCCTTTAACACGCTATTAATCAACTGAAAATTATATTCAAGTATTAATATTAAATTAATTTATAATATACAAATTCATGGGAAAAAATATAGTTATCCGATAAATGAAACTGTATATTCTTAAACAGTACATAAATAAACAGATATTTAATACTTTGCAGGACTATATATTTTTTCCCTAGAATGAAAATAAGTTGATATAAAGTTATACTGTAGTTTTTCCGCTGCCTCTTGGTCCAATTAAAAGTACCGAATTACTTTCACCCACATCAACCGTACGTTTTACTAATTCAAGAACGTGTAGACGCTCTTGAAGGTGATTTCTAAATTTTGTCTCGGGACACATAATTTTTCTTTTTAAGTATTTCCTTGTTAACATTATCATATTGTCGTGATTGTGAAATGAAATTGCCATATTCTTTTTACTCATTTTTCTTCTACAATATCTTGTAATTCAATGATACATTGATTAATTTAAAAAAAAAATTGAATTTTTAAAAGAAACGATATAATAATATTATTAGAAAAAATTAATTGTAAACATAAACTACAAGAAATAAAATTTGATATAATTTTAATACCGACGAATAACCAAGTATATAAAGTCAAGTTCAATATCATATATGACAATAAAATTCATATATTAACATGTTGAGAGAGTTATATTTGTTTTTCAAAATATTTCTCAATTTATTTAATAATTATCCATTGTTTTGTACACACAAGCATTTAAAATTATCGAATAAGGTTTATGCATTAAAAAAAAATTTTATTTTATTTAATGTTGTAATATTTTTAACAATAACGTATTAAAATTTTCTTAATTTGTCAAAATTTTAATTAATAATTGTGAGACGGTAAGATTGTATTCTACTTGAAAATACTTCAGTATTTTAATCTCCGCATTGGCGTTCGATATTTTCCTCGTATCATGGAAGCAAATTAAAATGCGACCGAAGATTTAAAGAATTTTTCTTTTAATATACTTACCTATCAGTTCCTTTAGAAAAAATTAAAGCAACTCAAGGTTTTACTTAAGTAAAATATAAAAAATTAGTGACGAAACGAGACGACTAAACTACGAAAGCGTCGAGAAAATACACAAGCACATTAGACAAACGCGCATGGCGAGAAATGAGGGGTTGTTAAGTTGCTCTTCGCAGATTCGGAGTTCGAAAGCCCCAAGAAAAAACAGATGTTTACAAAACAAACATGGAGGGTCAAACGGCATCAAACAATGAGAACTGCGCTGAGAATACGGATACCTGTAAATTTCTCTTTAATAAACGGACGATACGGAAACAGGTATCGAGAAAACGTCAAAATAAAACCGACAGTGGTAAGTAAGCGCGAAAAACAAAGAATTCGAACGATAATTTTTGGAAAGTCTATTTTATTGTATTCATAGGTTATGTTGCATTTTGCGATATTTTTTCTTTACATTTTTTTCGTTAAAAATTATTAGAATTTCATCGTTTATAAGCTATCTCTTTGTTTAATTTTAATTAAACTTCAAATATAATATCATTTTTTTTTCAAAATATTTTAAAATTTTATTTTATCATTTTGGATTAAAATAAATATGTTATAGATACAAATATCTTTTTATAAATTTTTAATGAATATTTCATCGATTGGATCGTATAATGAATAATATTGAAAATATTTCAATATTTTCACAGTAGTAATAATATAGTTGTATACTTTAATAAGTAATTACTGTGTAAAACTTTTAAACAGTATCCGTAATAATTTACCAAAATATGAAAATAAAAAATTTTGTATATTTTTGATTATTCTAAGGTAGCAGTGAAGATGATACTACTATTGTAAAAAGAGAAAAAAAGCAAGATACATTGAACCCTATGATACAAAGCGTAAGTTTTTTAAATATATTAAAATGTGTTTTAACTTATAAATATCTTTAAAGAATTAAGGTTTTTATATATACAGAAATTTATAGACAAATTCTAAAAGACGAGGAAGACCCAAAGAAGACAATAGTAGCGAAGATGATTCGGTAATGGTATCCTATAAAAGCAAAAAAACTCCATTACCGGCTGGTCCAAGCGATCAAGGGGCTACGGCAATTTTAGAAACAGAGACTGAACTCGATAGAGATGCGCAAGCTATATTTGAGAAAGCTCAAAAGATAAACGAGGTATTTAATATTAATTATTTTAGATTATTTAAAAAGTATAATCTATAATTATTTTTGTAACTACCTCTTTAAGGAACTCAAAGGAAAAGAGGATGACAAAATTTACCGAGGTATGAACAATTATGCACAGTATTATAAGAAAAAAGACACTGCTGCTGGTAATGCATCTAGTGGTATGGTTCGGAAGGGTCCGATAAGAGCACCTGCTAATTTGAGAGCAACCGTTAGATGGGATTATCAACCTGATATTTGTAAAGATTATAAGGAAACTGGATTTTGTGGATTTGGAGGTAAGTATTAATGTGCTACATTTAATTCATTCATTCTATTCAATAAATTATGTATGTTTATTTCTTAGATAATAATTTACATTACAATTATTACAATACTTTTAGATAGCTGTAAATTTCTCCACGATCGTTCCGATTATAAGTTGGGTTGGCAATTGGAACGTGAAGCAGCAACTGGTACACATGATCTTAGCGGTGACGAAGATGATACAAAGTATCAAATCGATAGCGATGAAGAACATCTTCCATTCAAGTGTTTCATATGTAGAAAAAGGTTCCAAGATCCTATCGTGACAAAGTAAACAAAATCACTCGGTTTTATAAAAATATGATCTGCATCATATTAATTTAAAAATTTTAATTAAATATTTTAATTGTGTTTAGGTGTAAGCATTATTTTTGCGAAAAGTGTGCTTTAGCTCAATATAAAAAAACTACAAGATGTTTCATCTGTAATACACAAACAAATGGAGTATTTAATCCAGCTAAAGAGATTATTAAAAAAGTGGAAGAAAGCGAAAGAGTATCGTCCGAAAGTGACTAGAAGCAATGCTACCGATAATAGTATAGCATTACAATTGTACGAAGCGATTAGGAAAATTTATTTAACATGATTTAAATAAAATATCATTGATATTGACAGTTTATAATCTAATTAAATTTTTATTTGAATGAAAGTAATTGTAAAAATGTAATATACATACATTTATACATACAAGCATATATTGATCAAAATAGGAATGTCTCTACAAGAACACTTTATTCCGATTTTAATTAATTTTGTAATTTTACGCAATTTTATTATATATTCCATAATTGAAATTATAAAAAAATTAAATATTTTGAAATGCAATAATTTTTTAAAAATTATATCATCCATTCAAAATAAAAAAGTGAAATATATTTATGATGGATGATGCGATAAAATGTAATAAAATATATTTAAAAAAAAAAAAAAATAATAAAAGTATTCTACTTAAGTACACCTTCTTTAAAACCTTTTAAGGAAGAAAAGTTATGTGATTTAACGTTCGTTCTAGTATATCTTGCATTTTGTTTTCTTATCGATGAAAATTATTTTATTTTCAATAAAAATGATATTGTAATTCAAATATTATTTATTTTTTCATAAGAAAATATAATTAAAAAATAGTAAATATATAAGTTACAAAAGTATATTATTCGAAATATTTTGTTAATTTGATAGTTTAATTACATAGTAAAGTTGTTTTACTTTAAATAGTTTATAAAAGTCTGTAAAAGTCAATACAAAACTTTAACATTATTAATTTATATATTTTTCAGATAAGTTGTGTGCAAATAACATTGTTTACTTGGTACTTAAGATAATTTTCTTTGTATACATTTATTGTATAATTATGAAAAAATTATGATACGATTAATGATAATATCATTCTTTTAATATAATACTATGCCAATATATTTTTGTTTGTCAATTTATTAATAAAATTCTGTATATATATATATATATCAATGTTTTCTGAAAAATGGCGCCGCAAAAATATTTTTATTGCTTATCAAAATTATTTTAAAAGTTTTACAGTATTTATACATAACATTTCTTTTAATTTAACAATTAAATTTTGAAAAGTCAGCAAGGAAATTAAATTGCTAAATATATTCGTTATATATTCGTTAAATAATAATACTAGTTCAATTTCGAATCGGTACGATTGCATACCTTTGAAAAAATAGTAAGATATAGTAAATTCAAAAAGTAAATGTAGAAGAACGGTATGCATTATCGTTGGATGGAACAAACGAACCAATCATGGCGAACGATCTAATGGAAAGAGGCATAAAGTGTTATATATTTATTAATCCTTTTGCCGGTCACTGATCACTTCCGGGAAAAAACTCGTCTCGCGACTTACGCCGTTCAGAACGTGTATAATTTCAGAAAACGTCGGCCATCGAAAGGAGAAAATCAGATCGGGAAAACAACGCGACGAAAACAAATCTGCACGTACGATTGATGGGACGCGCCGAAGGAGAGGAAAAAGAAGAAGAGGTGAGAAAAAGGAGGACGAAATCAATATTATACGCTTGTGGTGTTTAGGTATTCCAGCTTCCAGCCTCCAGCGACAAAGCTTACCAACTCGTGTGGTACAAATAGTTCGCGAGATGCAAAATTTTCAACGATGAAAGTAACGTCAATTGAAGTATATTTTTCGATTACGAGCGACTTTTGAAAATAGAACGCGCAATCTTAAAAATGTAAATGCACTGAAAATGAGTAATGATGTGATTCGGCTTGCATGCATCAGGCACAAGGTATATATAACCGATGTGCCCTCAGAAAAAGCTATATTACTTTTTAATCGATATATGTGCTAGTTGTTGACTTATGTATTTTTTATTTTAGCGACATATACGTGTATTTTCAGCTGAATATTTTTAGTTTTTCCCCCTGAATCATTCACTGTGTTAATAATCAACCAAGTGTATATATTACTTTTTTACGCTTCAATTATTTTCTTCGTTTGCGAGATAATTTCACGTTTATTCGTGCTTTATTTTTATCATTTATTTTTGTGAATAAATGCAAGTGCAACTTTTGAATCTATCGATCACATGGATACGTCGTTCGTTTTAACATCAGGTACGTTTATCTGTACATGTTTTTCTTTCACTGTGTAATTATTGTTGTCATCGTGCCGTTCTGTCGTCGTTCTGTCGTCTGCCGTCGTTCTGCCGTCGTTCTGCCGTCGTTCTGCCGTCGTTCTGTCGTCGTTGACGTTGTCTTTATCATTATATTATTAAGGTGTTATTTCCTAATTGCTAAAAAATTCTGTCCTCGCTTCAAACTTCGTAGTCGACTTACGTACTTATTTTGCTAACATCGAACTTCTTTTGAGATATATTTTTATTAATTTTATCGATATTAAATCGACTTTCAACTTCCTTTTTTAAATCCATTAACCATACAAAGTTATTTTTAAACTGAAATGTATTTTATATAAATTTGAAATAACAATTTTAATCTAGAAATAATTATTCTAATATATATACATTAGTATATAAAATATTTTGGGTACTTTATTAGATATAGTATATACATAGAAGGCAAATTATTTTCATAATACTGTAATATATTCGTTTATTTTCATTATTCAATGATTAAATGCGTAAACTCTTGATAAATAAACGGTTATAAAGATTATTACATTAAAAACTGTATGGTAAAGTGGCAATTGTACGAAATCGAGAATAAATTAGCTTTGATACGATTGTAGATATGCACATGTTTCAATAATAAAGCTAACATTTGTTATTTGTCGTATCGGATAGTTCGATTATCGAATAATAAAATTTGATCCCTTTACGATTGTTTTGAAAAAGAAAGTATCGAGTCGATCCATCGACTTATCTTCGGTATCTTAAAATTTAATAAATAAATCGCGCATTTTAAAAAACTATAACAAAATAAAATGGTCGAAGTACTAAAAAATGCCGTAAGTATCTAATTATTTCGTTCGACCGAATAATGCATTTAAAACGACAATTATTATCTATACGTGGATATACCATAGATCGAACGTGCGAAACGCGAGTGGAAGAAACGAGTATTATAGCGAAATAAGTAATCGTAAAAAAGAAAACGTAACGAGCTCTTGGAAAGTGCATTATCGATTGTTTACCTCTTCGACGTTGACGAGCACGAACGTTTGGCCTCTTACCATCCACGTAATATTTTTTCTTCTCCGTGTACTCGGGTATCGAACGACTTTTCCGAGAAAAATTTGCTAATTTTTAACTCGTCGACGGGTAGCGCGAAACCCAACGAGGGAATTTCTTGAAACGTATCAACGATCAAACTTTGCTTGTTCGTAATTTCTCGAGCATTGCACTTCCATCGGCGGTCACCAAAACCTCGACACGTCCAAGAAAAAGAAACTGGGAGTCTGATTCGCGACACTCGACTTTCGATTATTTATTTTAACGCGCCGTTCCCAAAACGAATATTATGTTAATTTGCGTGCCGACAGTCCTTACACGCATTTTCGCTCGAATCAACACTGCTCAATTTATATCTACGACGGAACATTAACGACGAGTTAGCGCGAGAGTACTAAGCGAGAAAGTACTAAAGGTACAATGAAGCTATAAAATTTGTATTTGAAATTGTAGCAATTAGCCCGTTAGGTAAATATATTTACAAAATTTAATTACTACTAGATTTTGGAATCGTTTATTTATGGATGAGTATATCAAAGCAGCTTACTGGTATCGAGATAAAATGAACGAGAGGACATCGTTACTCGCATTGCTCTGTTTTTTAAAGTTGGAAGCTTAGAATATTAATTTTTTACTTCAAATGTATAGAAAATTAAACGCATTTATATCGCATACATTCGTTACAATGATAGATCGTATCGTAATATAAAAACCACGCATCGCACGTTATATTCGTAAGATCGCTAACTACATCGAGATGAGATAAATCTAACGAGCTCTACAAATTAAGTCTTTTCCAGCTGGTTTTCGAGCTTCAAATAATATCGTAAAATGAAAATTAACGACGTGTTTACAATTTTACTCGAACACGAGAATTGTTCTCGTTCGAGATTAAAAGTTTCAAAGAACGAAAAAAATTAATTAAATGGACGAATAAGGAAAAGTAGATAAGGGTTTGAATTCTTAGACAATTTGAGCAAAGAACATTTTGCTCTCGACCAATTATCCCAAAGGAAAATTCGTTTTTTTTTGTGAAAAGCTCGAGTACGTAAGCGGGAGATAACCGCGAGAATCGGACGATGGGCAATGGAGAGGTCGGGAACGGAAAAGTTTAAAGTGTTCCGAAGTCGCGAAAAGTCGAAAAAAGAAGAGTCGAGGGGTCGCGTCGGTGGTTTTGCGAATGCGTGCGAGGGTCGGTCGATCGCTCTATAAATACGCGCGTGTCAAGAGCGCCTAGAACGCGAGACGACGCGATCGATACTCGCCCCTAAGACCCTCGGATGGTTCGTTCGCTCTCGCGGAGCTTCGCCTCGATACCATCCCTGACGGTCCTTATCCCGAAACTGCCCCTGACCTTCTCCGAATCATAACCTGCTATGATTTTTTATTTATTTTTTATCCATGCTGTATCCGACTTTGCGTTTTCATCCTTCCAGCTTTCGATTTTTCTTTCGCAACGCTTCCTTTTGATAAACAAAGAGACAAGGAACTTTCCGATCGTATCGATCTTAAATTGCGACGAATAACAAATGTTCGATATATTTAATTATCGCTCTAGTTTTCCGTTCGATCCGATTCCATTTCACCTTTGACCAATCGATAATACACGGACTACGCAAACTTTTTAAGATTTTTTTTTCAGAAGAAATTCGTTCGAACGTCCACCGCCTCGAATTAAAAAATTTTCGCTTCTCGATTATTAACGAAGCGCTTCGGATCGTACAAATACGTATACGAACGTAAACCGTTACGATACGATTTCGCTCCGACTTCCTTTAATTTTGTTTAAAAATTTTTAAACTTTTGAAATACGTTTTTCAATCTCTTCTTATATCACCTTTTCCCATAATTTCTTTACGCGGATACGTAAAGAATCGCGGATTACGGATACGAATTATACGATAAGTAGAATCGCGCGATATTAACACTTAAATTTAAACGCGCTTTACGTCTTAAACCGTAACGATGTTTTTACAAGCGTGTCAGGAATATATCTATAGTGTATATATATTACATCTACAGGGTTGAAAATTTTGACAATCGTCCATTCATTAAAGCTATATCAAAATCAGTAACGTGATTTATCTACCGCGTAAATTATAATTAAGATATTCGTTATTATCGCTTAATATAACCCTCGATATCGTATTTTTAAGTCGACGCGATACGAGAGCTCCGACGTTCCGTGAGATTGATTCGATGTCCGTAAAAAAAATATCCAGTTTCGTAACCGTAAAATTTCTTGTATAATACCGTAACAGCCATCTTAACCTTTCGAGCGTGAAAATGTGCCAGCCGATAAATAAGCGATAACGTTGCAAGAGGGCGATTGGCCTATTAACATTGTAATTTTTAGCGCATCCAAGAAGGGTCCGAGAGGATCTCGAAGCGGAAAGGGTTTTCTGAGAGACAGGAAGAACGAGCAGCCGATGAAAGCCTAGGAGAGAAAAGGGAGAGAAAAGGGAGAGAATAGGGTGAGATAAGGGAGAGAAAAGGGAGAGCGGAACGAGAGCAAAGTCGATCGTCGCTCGTCTCTCGCTCGAGGACTCGACGCTTCGGAGGAGTCTCGGCGTAAGGTGACCCGTAGGAACGCACCTCGAGCTCAAAGATCGGCCGTGCGGTGGGGCCGCCATCGATCCCGTCCTCGATCCCGTCCTCGATCCCGTCCTCGATCCCGTCCCCGAGCCTCGGAATGTCCGCGAACCCGGAGGCCAACTCGAGCAACGGGAGGCGTCGCGGCGCTCGGTCGCGGCACGTCTGACGACCGTCCGCCTCGAACGTCATAGGCGCGAAGCCACTCGCCCGGTTCTTCGGCCTCTTGGTGCGCATCTTCCTCTACGTGGTGGCGGCGATCGGACGTCCAGCTCGGGAGCGCAAGGCCCGGCAGCTGGCGAAGCTGCGTCTCAGGCGCAACCAGTGCGTGCGCATCGTGCGCCGAGGCTGACGTTTCCCGACGCCCCCGACGCCCCCGACGCCTCCGACGCCCCCAACGTTGCTCGACGACTTTCAGCGAGTTTCAACGGGTTTCAGCGGATTTCAGCGACGTTCAACGAATTTCAGCGGCGCTCAGTGGCGCTCGCCCTTCCGCCGAGTGCAGCTGCGCCTCGTCCTTCTCCTCCCGGGTCCGCGTGGACGTCGTGAGTCTTACCGAGCGGGAGCTGCTGCGACGGAGCTCCTCCGAGTGATCGAGTCCCCGAGCTCTCGGTACCCCAAACACCTTTCTTCAACGCTTACTTAGTGACGCGGACGGAGCTGTCGAGACTCCTTGGATGATCTTTGCTTACGATCTTTGCTTACGATCTTTGCTTACGCTCGCTCCCTTCGCTCTTATCGCTCCTAGCTTGTAGTGATCGAGAAGCGCCGTTCGTCGAGTTGCGATCATAGCCGATCAGTTTTCGATTACGCTTTCTTTCCTGTCCTCGTTCCCGCATGCCTCCCGGAACGTTGCAAAACCAATCGCTTGCTCCTCAAATGTTTAATGTTATTTTATTCGATATATTTTTTAAACTCGTCGCTTTCAGCTTTGTTCTTTTTCGACGCGCTCTTCTTTTCTTTTCTTACTTACCGCCTTTTACCGGCGCACCGTTCGCCTAAATTTCTATATTATCCTATCGACATTGATGGAGCGCGGTAATTAATGAAAAAGTCACGTTTTATTTTTGGCGGGTTGTCTCGCTCAAATTAATGCACATTACGCCGAGTTTTCGGCACCATCGCTAACCTTTCCTACGTTACGATACGCGTTTTCGGAATTCGCATTTTTATCTTGTTCCTTGAAAACCGTTTCAATATTTTAGAAATAATAAAGAAATGATAAACCTTTCGCGTAAAATCAGTCTCGAAGAGAAACTTTTGTTCGTAAATTTCTTATTTTTCACCATTTTCTCGTACCTACCGATATTTGCTTTTTTCGATAAATTATGTTCGACTTAGCTTGTACAATTTTTAAAATAAATTTTACTCGTTCCGAGAAAGATTTGCTTAGAATTTTTTCCATACTTAGATAACTTATTTAATAAAATGACATTTATTATTTCTGCGCTAATTATTTACAGCGGTATTCGAAAATAATAAAAAATATTATTCTCGTAACGTAGTTCAAACATTTTGTTTTAGAAACACCACTTAGATACGTATTTAAATTTATATCAACCTAACACGCATAGTTTACATATATATATATTTTTTTTTTTTTTCAAGTTTTTTAATCCGCAAATATTTTTACAAAATATTATATTATAAGCTTTTCGAATAAAGTAGTTGGATCGCACTTATTTATAATCTAGTTTGATAGATTTATTTATAGAAAACTTTTATTAGTATAATGTTCGAATATTCTTTGGACAAAGCTTAAAAAGATGCAAGAACATTTTTATCTGGATGATTCTCGTATATCGTAGAATTTTTCAAAATTTTAATAATATTTTAGAATGAATGCATCGCATATTTTGCCGTAACGTATAAAAATTTGCTTAAAAATTAATAGCGAAATCGACGAATGGCATCCTAGAAACACGCTTGGAATTTTGAACTGTAGAAATTTATTATCTCACAGCTTGGAAGATGAAATTTGGTGCTCTCGGGTAAAATAAAGATCGAATAGCGTACTTTAAATCGAGAAAACTAAATTTCGTTCCTTCGATCAAATCAAATTTTGAGCGAAGCCAAGTATCGAGAAAGCGGAGGCTCACTTTTGCAAAGGCAAACAGAATGCAACAGTCGCGAAAAGTAGTTCTCTTCAAAGTCGATTAGACGAATGCAGCGATGCGCGTCGGTCGCGTAGATTCGTAGGTAGCGTAGTTAGAAAGAGAAAGCACGAGCAAAATATGACGATGCGTATGCGATGATTTGTCCAGGACACGTCGAAGAAGCGCGAGGGAAGCGAAGGGATGAAGAGACGCTCACCGCATGGCACCCAAGTGAAAAATCCCAGCGTGTGCTCCGACGGAAGTGCGTCCGCGCACCGCGGCAAGGGCTAGAAGGAAAAGGGAGCGAAAGCGTGTGTGCGCGGTCGCGAGGGAGAGAGAGAGTGAGAGACAGAGATAGAGAGACGGAGGGAGAGCAAGAGATAACGATAAAGAGAGACATAGAGAGAGAGAGACAGATAGAGAGAGAGTGAGACGTCGAAGAGGACGAGCGCGCCCCTGCATTACGTATTTCGTGGCACTGCTGGTATCGCGGAAATCAACTATCAACCAGGTAAGATAAATTACGAGGCCACTCGGCCGACTTCCCAAGCTGCGAGGAAGGAAGGCGGACGCGTTTAACGATCGGCCTTCGAGTCGGTTGAAATCTCGCGTCACCCTTAATTCCTCTCTCCTCGATGCGGACGGATATCGCGGATCCACCGCGACTCCGACGAGTAATTAAAACCGCGTGCGTAGCAACTTTGACTCCCCAAGGTTAACCGTTGCAAACGCGGAATTAAATTAGCTCCGCGAGTTTCGTTTGGCCAGACTCGATTTACGAGCTGCTACGTTTATTCCATATTGAAGTAGGTGCCGGGCTCTTTCGATCTCGCCTCTGCTCCTCTTGTGCGCGTCCGCGAAGACGAGTCGGGGAAACGTCGGATTCGACGTAAAATTAATTCCCCTCTGCTCGTCCCCTGCTCGTCCCCTGCTCGTCCCCTGCTCGTCGCCTCAGCGTCTGCTAGGTTATGTTTCTTTTTCGCGCGGGCGAAAATATACGTTAGAGAAATGATCGCGCGAGAAATGAGACGAGCGACCGACGTTATAATAGTTAAATGCGTTAGCCTCAGCTCAAAATAAATACGAATATGCGAGTCTCGGAATCAGTTTCTTCGCGTTCGTCCGCCGTGCGACGGTATTATATCGCGAGCCAGTAACGGATTTTGATTTTACGAATACACATGAAATTTTAGCTTGAAGCGCAAAAAATACGAGACGCTCGTGATGAAATCTAGCGACCGCTAAACCGTAAAACCTACCTCGTTCGTAAAGACAACGTCGAGTTTTCCCGGTGCGATCTACTCTAAAAACGTTTGTAGCTCGGAACTTCCTTGAGGAAATCACTCGCTACCGATTACTCCGGGTGAGTCAACGGTGAACCGCCAAAGTACTCGGGATATTCGCGCGGTACCGATCCGTTTACAAATTCCTCGGCTGGTGCAATCGGACTCCGTGATTTGCCGTATCGACGCGCGTCTTACTACTCGAATGATTTCCAACCGAGAGCATAAGCCGATATTCTCGAGTGCCTTCGAAACGTTCGAGTTAAACGTCGTTGAGCTTTGGATGTACATTCGTACAATTCCTTTGAATTGTCCGAAAACACACCGCTGTTTTCAAATTGTACGATGTATCGCTGCATAAAGTTACGAGCGAACGTATAAAAAGAAATATTACAAGGGCAATTTGGTAAGTTGAATAATTTTTCTTCTCGCAATTTTTAAGAGCGTAAATACTACGTACGCTGTGAACTATGTATAACTTAATGCATAATTACCATTGAATTTAAGTTTCGCGTAAATAGAAAAATTTATATGCTCGATATACTTAATTCGTGTATGGTCGATACAACAGGTTGTGCATTTGACGTCGGTATTACACTACCCGAGGATAACTTTCGATACTTCGAAACTTTGTAAATTGGTTTATACATTATGTAAAAATTTTCAACGGAATTCTTTTTCTTTTTTCGTATAAAGAACAACCGTTCATTTTTTCGGTTATAATACGTAAAATTGTGAAATCTCTTATGTTTAACAAATTATTTTAGACTGGTTAATTTTATAAAAAATGTTAGGGTTTTAATAATATGTTTAATATTTATTTTAAATTACTCGGAAAATCAATAATTGATGCAGCTTTCATTAGAATCGAGCGATTATATCAATATACTAATTATATTTTTATCGAATGCTTAAAAATGATGTTTAAAAATTAGAGGTTCTTTAAGACTTTATACAAAACTTGATATTGCGTCACATTAGTCCCATAAATGGGAAACGTAAAATTATTTTTTACCGTTCTACAAGCGTATAAAATTAAAATAAATCTTTGTAAGATATATTACCAGCGAAAAATATATTTCAGAAATATATTTTAGATGTGAAGTTGAAAACATTTTATACTTTTTAAAAATAAAAAAATCTTGTAAATATCGTAAAGATAATTGAAATTTGAATAATTGAATAAATAATTTTCAATTATTTATTTCAAATATAAATAATGACTATATATATTCCGATGATGCATCAACCTAATTTCTTTTTATCCGATGCTATATATTAAAGCAAATGATCATTGCGGTTGCAAATATCCCTGTAGCTATCGATATCAAGTATAATTCTAATTAATTTGACCTTCATCTGTATCCATGACTACCACAAATATATTAAGGTAGTTCAAATTTATCAGAACGAATAGATCACGAAATATTATCATGAAATAATTCAAACTTGGTTCAAATATAAAATTTTCGTACGTTATTCAATTTATTTTAAAGTTATACCTTTTTTCTGAAAAAGAAATTAAAAGAAATAAGAGAAACATTTGTAACCAAACTATAATTAACTTTGAAATCTTATTATATGATTTCAGTCTGTAGTATTTCATTTAAGTTAGAATTTAGTATTTTAAAAGTATAATACCTTAATATTTTAATAAAAATGTTAACTTTTTAATGTAATACATGATTCACAAATAACAAAATAAAGTGTACAAAACTCAATAATTTTTTAATTTTTAATTTACACATGTCATATTTTATAATTTTCGTTAATCATTTTAATAAAAATTTTTGTATAAGTAATAATTAAAAAAATTGCTAACAAAAAATTTTCTTTTTTATTGAATTTTTATTTTAAATTTAAATAATCATTGTACTTTTTTATAATTTAAGAATTAAAGTTTATTTTTTAGAAAACAGAAAACATTTACGTAAAAAAACATGTAAAAAAATCATAAGCGTTTTATCAGCGTTTTTATATATTTTATGATTAATTTTAATAACGTTTGAAATTTTTCTGTTTCCTTGCTATTTCTATTTCACTTCCACCAAAAATTTACTTTAAATTAATGTATTTTTCTTATTTACAGTTTTTTATTTTATTATAAAATTAAAATCTTAATATTCTTTATCAGTAATCATTCCTACATACACAAATGACAATAAAATAGCTATTTTTTTATGAGTGAAACGATTGCGTATCTAAGAATCCGTAGTCTAATCGTATCGTGTATTTTCTTTCTATATTTTTTTAATAAATTAAATATTATTTATTAATAATATTTTCATTAGAAGAATATTATCTGTAAAAAAACGATTTTGAAACATGTTTATATATTTTCTCCCATTTAATGTGAATTGTATTTGAAACCTACTGGATTAAACGTGTAAAATAAAAGAAATATGTTCAAGAAATACAATTCATGATACAAAATTGAAATAATATTAAAATAATAGATTTAGAGTTCATATAAAAACTGTTTTTAGACAGGTTATTTCTATAAATGCTTCGTGCGTGGGCATCATTTATATACAAGTAGTTCAAATTAGTGTAGTTGACCTATATTATTATCTTTCAATTGCTTACATCTTAACTTAGAGGCATTAAAACGAGATAAATCAATATTGAATGTGTGCATGTACTTTTAATAAATAAATAAAATTGCTACAAATGCAATCAAATTTTTATAAAAGCATTGCTAAAATAATCAGGACATTAATATTACTTTACAAAAATATTGTTGCAACTGATAAGAAATTATAATTTAAAACCAATTAAATTAACTTTTTTTAGTAAATAATACAAATGATTGAATGATATTTACAAAAATATAAAAGAATTTCATTAAATTTAAAAGTTAGTTTCAGATATATAAATATTTAATTGTTAAATTTTAATAGATATTACATAGTTTTGTTATCATTTTTTTATAATAGATTAAAGGTGTATTAAAAGAGAAAATCCCGGGAAAATATAATTTTTCTCGTTTTAGCGATTTATAATAGCGATGTTAATATCTACAGCTATTTGTAATATTTATACATAACAATAAATTATGGTTACCTATTATTAATAACTTTTAATGGACTAAAACCATCAGTTTACATCTTATTCTATATTGCTTTTCATATAATGAGATTCACACTTCAAAAGATCAGCAGAAGTCAAAATTTGATGTGTATCTATACAACGAACCAAACTTATAGAAGTAAAAAAAATTTGTTGATAATATTATTTTATCGAATAATTATTTATTAAAAATATTGAAGTAAAAATTATAAACTAGATGTAAACAATAACCAATCAACGTTTATAAAGATAGTAGCATAATATTTAAAATATTTTGTCAACTGTTATATCAGTTTTTGCATAAAATATTTTCAAAAAATTATTATTAACTTTAGAAAATTTTACATAAAAGTACCATATATTATTATCAATAGAACAAACGATATAAAAATTAAAAATTGAAATTATTTAGTAGAGAAATGCAATTTATAAAGCAGAAAATACGAATTGTTTAGAGAAATATATATGTAGAGATATCAAAGTTTATATAGATACTATTTTCCTTGAATTGGTTTATATATGTAATTTAAGGTCACACGTATATGTTTTAGAGAATAATGTCCATAATGTACAATGTATTTCTCGAGAGAGAAAAATCAACATAGATTAAATATTTTATTCTCTCAATGTCGAAATACGTTTATAAAAAATCTATCAAGTTCCACTCAAAATAAGTAATATTAGATTTGTTTTTATATTATTTCAATATATTTTTAAATATAAAATAGTTAACTCTAATCACGTTGAAAAAGACGGTCTTTTTTTACATTGAAAGGGTTCATACCATACGGATATTAAAATAGATTTTATAGATTTTATAGATTTTTCGAGAGATAAACTTCAATGTAAAATTTTATTTTTTCACAAGTAATAGATGCGAGAGAAGCTTTTCAATTATATATAGTAGTGACCGCGTCTCATTTAAACTATTCGTAATTATTAGAATAACGTAATAACGAGTTTAAATAATTTTGAAAAGCTTACGTAAATTTCATCTTGTTAAAAATAGAAAAGATCAAGTTAATCGTCCAACGATTATTTCTAGATAACACGGTATCAAAACTCATAAATGCATTTCGCGTTAATTAAAGTCTAAGCTACATTACGGATTCGTCAACTTTTGAAGAAGATCAGTTATTCTATAAATCACTGCGCGACGACTTCCTTTTTGTCAAATATCCTTTATAATTAGAGAATGACGTAGATTTCGACAATCGCACTCAGTTCGAAACAACGTGTCACGAGGAAGATGTTGAAGAAATAGCGAGCGCGATGTTCTTCCACGAAATCGACCACCGGCAATTGTCCCAGACAGAAGAAAATGAGAAAGAAGACACGTAAACGATCGTTAATAAACTATTTGGTAGCCGTTTGATAAGGAGCGGCTGCTCGAGCCAAGGCCGACGTTTCTTGCTCAAAACTCATCCGCGTAAATATCGCGCAAGCTTTGACCTTCCGTCCTCCGTCGTTGGCAAGCGTTTCGATGCGAAACGATGTCTCGTGTCTGTATCTGAATGTCGCGTGTCGTCGTCGTCATAGTCGTCGTAGTCGTCTTCATCGTAGTCGTTGTCGTAGTCGTCGTCGTCGTAGTCGTTGTCGTCGTCGTCGTCGTCGTCGTCGTCGTCGTCGTCGTCGTCGTCGTCGTCGTCGTCGTCGTCGTCGTCGTCGTCGTCGTCGTCGTCGTCGTCGTCGTCGTCGTCGGCGTCGGTGTCGGCGTCGTTCATCAGCGCCAGACGCGATGACTCGTCCCGGGAAAAGCTCGCGATCTTTCGAAACTCGTCCCTGCGTCTCTCTCTTGGGCTTCCTCGTCTATTCTTCCTTCGTTTCCTGCTCGGGTCTTTTCATGCTCGCGGGTTCGTCGCGCGGGTCGTATCGACAGCTTTCGAAATTATTTTCGCAAAGAGGATTTTTACGCCGCGGGTTTTGAGCGAGGGAAAAAGCGACGAGGAAACGAGTTCACGGGACTCGATGTAGGCGATTAACAATGAAAAATAATTATTTCGTCGGTGTAGAATCGAGTCGCCAAACTTCGACCTTCGAACAATCGATTCGGTTATTATGCGTTTATTTAGTTTTCAGTGCATTCGTTGTATTAGTTTCCTCGCGATGTATTCAGCCTTAAAAAATACCTATTTATAATTTATCAAATGCCATCTTACTTATTTTGAAAATTAGGGTACCTATAATTTTTATTAACTCTATCGGTGTTACATTATTATAATATATGCGTAACCAGATAAAAGCGTAGCATGTTCGCTTTAAACGGGCGTTTATTTGATATATCGCCACGATTATCGATAAATACCGTAGAATTTAATTAGATTCCTAAATTTCAAAATTTAATAATTACATATAATATAATTTACGCGAATATTAAACGATAAAATTTTATTAAGTCTTTCTTTGGATTATTGGATTATAAGAATAAGTCCGAAGAAGTTAAATTAAAATGCCTCGTTCCATTAAAATAATTTACTCGATACAAATGACGAAGCACTTAATAAGCTGTTTGATACGTTTTCGATAAGGATAATCCTTTATTTTTTCTTTCGGAAATGATTTTAAATAAACCTCGTTATTGCGGTAAGGTAATTGAAAATACATATCCGAACGTGTACGGGGATAGCGTTCAAGGATTTGGACCTCGTCCCCCTCCCACCATTGCGCACCGCACACTTCCACGAATATGAGAAACTTACGTAGATCGATGTACTCGCGATCCGAAGTACTGTCATGGAAAAGCAGGCGATAGCCTTGCCCTGGATATTGAGCGCAAATTCAACCAATTTTGTCTAGTAAACGCTGCACGACTCCTAAGTACTACGACTTGCTCGCAATTTTACTTTTGGAACTATTTCTGTACCAAGAGTTTCGTGTCAGTCTGATAAAACGACGAGCGACGTCTTCCTGATTTCCGCGGTCTTCTTGCCAATTATCTATCTAATTCGATGGTACTGCCTTCGAAAATTTAATCGTCATCAACGCGTTATCGCGTTCTTTTTCGACGCCTGAAGGTTACGAAATTAATTGGGCTAGAAACATATTCTCGTTTCAAAGTTTGGGATAGAATTGCACGAATGCGTTAACCGTTTATTCCTCAGCGGTTATTTATATTTTTACGCTCGAATAAAATACCGTGAAAAATATTTCGAAACTCTGGTTTTCGTTAAGAGAGAAAAAATGTTACGGAGACGAAACGATACGCGAATCGCGGCCACGATTTTTTGATAATAATAAACATATAGTTGATTTAAAATAATACAATGCCGATAGAGTAGATGGCGCCACTGTAGTAATTTAGTCGGTACAAACTGCGAACGTTATTTCGAATATTTTTTTATACAAATTTTATATGAATTTTATACGAATATGCGAACGATACGGTACTACGCGTAATTGTTAATAACGTTATTAAATAAAACAAATTAAAGCTTACAACAAAATTTATACAAAACTTTTATGTAAAAAATGAATTTTATTTTTGAGAGTAAATTTCTGATTTTAAATAACGTGTTTTTAAACCATTAAAATTTTAAACTCTTCGAAATTATTTCAAATTATATATTTCGATACTTTTCAATATTTCATTATTTCTAATTGTATTATCAAATGAAACAACGTTTTGATTAATTTTTCAGGCTATAACGGATAAAAGTTACAACCGAATCTTCAAATTTCGTATAAAAATAGAGATTCTACTATTAAAATAATAAAGCAACATATCGATACAACTTCTAATTAAATACATTGATTGTATTTTAAAATGTTCTTTCACATTTGAATATTTGCTTTTTTCAATAATGACGATCGGATAACAACGGATTTGTATTAAATGAGCAATTTATACAATGTTTTTAACGTTCGATCGAAATTTAATAAAAGCTACGATTCAATTAAATATTGAATATGTGAATAATTATAACGAACGTCACGATCAAATTTTTCATCGATGTTACTTATATAATATTCATTTTTAATTACTTGTATTTTAAGCGTTTGTTTTTATTTTCTTTGTTTAAAAATTTTATTTAGCTATGAAAAATTGAAAACTATATAAAGTTAAAAATATTCGTTTTAATGTTCGTACGATTAATTTATCTTTTATCGATATTATAATTAGATACGTACATGTCAAGATAACATCCTACTAATTATTTTTAAGAAATATTTTGATATTAAAAATTTAAAAATTTTAAAGAGTATCTGTTAAATGTATTAAAACTCGAAAATTAAACTAGTCCCTGAAAAGTTATCAAGTCGCGCTGCAGTCCATATTACATCCGTGTAAAATTTGAATGAGCATTCCTCATTTACGCTATCCATACAGTTGGATATTGTCGAAAAATCTTCTATATACTAGGAATAAGGAAGTGCTTAATTTACTTCCATCGATTTCATATTCAAAAAAAATGTGTACTTAGCAACACGTATATGTATATAAGATATACACACTCGTTTGTGAATTCATGAAACGAGTATGGAAGTGCGACTCCTTCGTGTTTGGGTTGTTGGTATATGTAATTTTTGTTAACCAAATGATTTTACAAACAAAACATGTGATTTTTAAAGTTTGAAAACAGATTTTACTTATTCTTTTTGTATGTCAGTCAATTATCATATCCAATTTGAGTTTGTATAAACTATTAAAACAAACATTGAACTCGATATTTAATGATTAATTAGTATTTACAAAAAATTTTAAATAAATATTCTAATGTAAAAAGTCTGCAGAAAATTTAAATATTAAAGATCAGTAAAACAATTTAAAAAATATTTAACGTGTTTATTTACGTATTCATTTTATTGACCAATTTATACCGATAATAAGTTATTAATCAGCATATTATATATTACTATTAAAAAAGAAACTTCAAATTTAATCATTACAACTATTATTATTCTAATTATTAATAGTTATCAAATAATATAATAAAAAATATATAATTTGACAAAATCACATAATACATTGTTAATCTTATACAGCATTAAATTGTATGGTAAACCAACAGAACAGTTTTGTAACGTTTATTTTTTAGATTTTAAAAAAGAAATTAAATTTATATTTTACTTAACTATTATTATAATTCGGTTATAAACGGTATTTTTACGTAAATTTTTAATTTGTCAGATCAGTTTTTAAATGCCATTACTATAATAATAATTTAATTGCAAATTATTGTACATAAAATAATTTATGAGTAATAAACTTGAACATTGTATACATACGAAATCAACACTTTATCACCTTGCCAAAGTTAAACTCAAATATTAATATAACACTTAATGAACTTAAATACGTAGTAATATGTTTGTACAATTTAAAAATATATTAAATATTAACAGTCGCATATAAATCGAGTATAAAAAACGATTATTTATTAATAAAATTTAAAAATACTATTGATAATAATATTCATAATACGTGTATTATAAAATATTATAAAAAAAGATTTCTAGTATTTATAATTATTTTTTATTAGAACATAATACGATCTTTTAACTATTTGTTATTGGATCGTCTATTTTCTGTGTAATATTTCATTAAATTAATCGTTTGTGCAAAATTAAATCGAAGTATTTAATATAAAAACGTGAATTAAACTTCTTAATAAAAAAAAACACGACACTAAGTTTAATTAAAAGCTAATATTTTATTCGAGATTAGAAGTTATATTATTAGAAATCATCGATAATCGATGGAAATAACATCTACTTACATTCAACCGTGATATAAAATTCCAAACGAGAATTTTTAGCCATTAAGTAAAAATTTCGATAAAAACAATATTGAAAAAAATAATTTTTAAGCAGAACAATGAGAAAATTTTCTTTATAAAGAATATTATTATTATTCTTCGATTAGACCCATTTTTCAATTTTTTGCTGGATATTAAGGTTCTTCTCGCTCGATATAAAAAGCATGGGTAAAAATAAAAGTAGAGAGGTCTAGAAAGCGATTTTCACGTAAATAAAATTACGTATTATCTCGTTTCGGAGCAAGGATTCGACTCGACAGCATCAAGTCAACTGACCCTCGACGAAGCGTATCTAATCGGCTGAACACTTTCTTCTTTATCACAGCGAGTCATGTGCAATTATCGATCTTGAAAAGCTCCTCTCGATATCAATACATCCATGCGTCCACAGTGAGCTTCGAGCTCGGTATTCTTTCCGGAGCTTTTGTATTGTTCCGCGCCATTGATCGGAGCAAGGCATCGGTCGATCCACGAACGAGCGAAGACCGTAGGAGTCCGCAGGAGCCGGCACGAAAATCGCGGACATTATCGCGGCGCAGGCGTTCCTCAAATATTTACCCCGATATCCGACTGACGCCTGAGTCGCGCGTGTGGCGCGGCAGAGCTTAGGAAAAGACGAGAAACCGCGTCGCCAGTATTTCTCTGCGCGCGTTTCAGAACGCATTTACGAGCGGAGTTCCGAAACCGACTCTGAGCGCGAGCCACCGACGAAATTACGAGCCACCACGGCTGCTGAGAACGACCGGGGATCTTGGAATTCTTCCCAGGAAGCAGGAATCACTTTGTAATCAGGATGCACTTCCTCGAGGCGCTTAAAAAGTGAGTCCTCCGAAGGGAGGAATTTCGCGGGAATTCGGGTCGATGTGGTCAGCGGGACTTCTAGAATTCCCTCGATTCCCCCTCGATTCCCCCGACGATTCCCCCGACGATTCTCACCGATGAGGATTCTTTCGCGAGTGAAATATGGATTATTTAACGCTGGCTTGGTGATTAGGAAACTGGCGCAACAACCTCGTTGCGTTCGCTCGCGTGCTCTTATTATCATCAGTGTCGTTTATTCCCGACTGCAATTATTTAAATACCATTCCAAAATTATCGCGCGAAGGCTTTTGCTGGTGCACTGGAAATGGAAGGTCGGACGCGACGAAAACCGCGCTAAATCGATATGTTCTGAATTCTTCTTTTTCGTTTCTTATTTTTTACGAATATCATTTATGAAATTTTATCGCGGATACCTTTTCGCTATTTTTTTACATATCGTACGACTGAATAATTTATTACTTTTTTCGATTATTTCTTATTACTCTGCCCATGCGCCGTTTCCCGTTTATTAATAATAGTTGCCGAGAAAATATTTTTGTATGATTTTGTATGATTTTGTATTTTTTTTAATTTAATTTATACGTTACTGAATTGTTCCTTTCTAATTGCTATCAACGAGCAACCGTTCGTAATAATTACCGTAACTTTTCCGAATCAACGTCGTTAAGAAACGATAGCTTCCTTCGTTTTCTGACTATGACATAAAAGAAATTTCGTCGTTGGTATTTTTAACGATATGCGAGTAAAACTTTGTTTCAAATTTTTTATACGTTCTTTGGACGTCGAACTTCGAAATAAAGATAAATAACCTTCGTTTTATCGTATGCAACTATGGTACATATTCGCTACCGAGCTTTCGACTTTCTCTCTTAAATTTATGAAAAAGTATACAAAAAACTTCCTCGAATTATCTTCGATAAAGCTTTCAACTTAATAAGTTCGCGTTATTACGTTCGTAACGTCCAATCATGCAAATTGGATACTATATTTCAATACCTAAACACAAATGTATAATTCATTTACTTTAAAACAATTAATTTTGTAAAGATAATGCTATGTTGTCTAGAAAAAATCTTTTATACATTTTATATAGATGAATATACTATTTACACGTATTATTTTTTAATTGCATCATAATCTTCATTACAGAAGATAACGATAAAGAATGTAATATATTTTTTAAAATAAATATTTTCGCATATTACTTCTAACAATAATTAAACTTAATAATACACATATATTTAAATTACACCTAATATAAAATAACATGAGTTTTGATAAAATTTCTTTTTTGAATCTAATAAATAATAATAATAATATAATAATCAGTTTCGTTTTTTCTATTATAAATGGAATAATATATATACATTTATTTTTTACATATTTTTATTTTTTATTGATTGAAATTAAATTAAAAATTATATATTCTCAATTTTTGCTAATCATTTTACAATATATTATTGTTTATAATTTTCAATAAATATTGAATCAACTTCATTTGATGATACTAGAAGCAAATTCCATAAATATTTTATAAGAAACAAATAGTTTCTCATCTATCCAGTGTACATGAATATTTTGAGCGATAAAAATATAACGAAACAATTTATTTCGCAAACGCTTCTATCAATTTCCGAGAACAAAATTATCGGGAAAATTAAAAAATACAAAATAACGATTTTCGTCACTGAACGGCTTAAAGACTTACAATTTAAGCTTTACTAATTTTATGACATTTGTTACTAGCGCATAAACTTCCTGACCTATAAATTTATTCATTATTTAGATGATTAGTATATTTGAAATGATACTTACATAAGTTATACGTGATATATACTTGATGATAGAACTATTTAAAAACCAAAAATTGCTTGAAATATTTTTTAAAAACATCTTTTCGCGTCCGATTACTCAGACTTTATTTGACAGAAAAAGTTTATTGGCATTAACGTACGTCCGACTGGTTACAATTTTTTAACGATCAATCGATATGGGTTAGAAATAATTTAAATAATCGCTATTATAAACATTATAAATTTAAAAGTTTTATAGCCTAATGTGTGAAATATCAGGGGAGACTTGAAAATTTCACGTATAATTTAGACGTATATTGTAGCACCAAACTTTGTGCGTGTCCGCAAACGAACCGAGATATACTGCTTCTGTTGGTTCACAAACTTTATCACACTTTTTCATCTTTCTTAGTATTTACGAACATAAATTTTGTTTCCAAAAGCTTAAAAATTTTATATCGTTCGCAAATGTAAAGGTTTCTCGAGTCTATATATCAGAACAAAATACTTCGTTCTCTATTCATCTATCTTTGTTATACGAATTATAAATTGCTTCTTTTTACGAGAGTTTTGAACATTTTAAATTTTAAATTATTATATCAATATAACTAAAAGTCATATCGATATATCTACTACAAAGATTTTCTTCGTAATTCAATGTTTAACATTCTTTTTAACATTGATTAAAATTTAATAAAAGAAGTATGACATACCAGAATTTTATACAATATAATAATGTACAAAAAGTTTTAAATTACTCAAACTATAAAAAAATCATAAATATTTTTATTATAGTTTGTATCGTGCTTATTGATTTTTCTTTCTTTCTATCACATTTTTAAAACACTGATTTTTAAATAAATGCGAGTAAAATGTATAAAAAGATCTTTGAATTATTATAATATTTTCATTGCATTTATAAAATATTTTTATAACATTTGAAAATATACGAGTATTATATTTATGTAAAAAATTAGCAATGTATTAAAAATATTCTTTAGATAAATATATCAATCGTTAAAATGAAAATAGCATTTTTAACTATTTTATCCAAAGACCAAGACAGACCATTTTTAATTTATCTAAAGTTACTTTGACATCGATCTAATTTATGTCGCAATATCGATAAATGCTATTATTATTTATCAAAGCATAACAAAATTTAAAAAATTGGATATTAAAATATAAGATGTGGTAAACTATCGTATAAAACTTATACAAACGAGATATTAAAAATGATCAAATTGCATTATACAAATACAATTGTAAACACGAATAATAAATAGAAGGATAAGCTTAAATGAAACTGATTACAAATGAATCGACAGCTATACGAAATAATCGAGAAATAAAGCTTAATTATTTCGTTGTCACAGAAACATTAAACATTTCATCGAAGTATAAATTTGATTTTCACGTCGGTCAAATGAAGCTACATCAAGAAAGACTTAATGTCGACTACTTTGATGTATAGGCGGTACTTCAAAGGCTTCTCCGTTGTCGTGCAAAATATAAAAAATAAAACTACCGGTTAATGCAATACAAGCAAATAATCTCAGGAAAGAGGAAACGGGAAGAAGTGGTTATGCAATCTCGAGGATGCTGATGATGTCGCGAACTGCGGAGAGATGCAAACAGACAAATCGTTCCGAAGCTACTCCTTCGAATGCAAAGTTGTCAAAGGCAACGACACCACGGAAACTCGTACAAGAGGATCAAAGACTCGAAAGATCGAGGGGTTGCAAGAGACAGCTCTTATGCTTTCTATTTTCTTTTTTCTTTTTTCACGATCTACTCAACTCAACAAGAGGATAACGAGGAGCCAGGGGATAGTACTCGAGCGTCAGTAATAAAGGGAGAGATGCAAGAGTAATGATACGAAGAGACAGAAAAAATTTTACTCGTTTCGTGGGATATGTCGAGAGAGAGGGAGAGAGAGGGAGAGAGAGAGAGAGAGAGAGAAAGACAACCCAGGATTAGTAATGTAAAATCATATTTTAGAAAATATATCAAGTTAAATAAGAGGAGATATTTTGGTTTATTTGTTGTGCAGTGCATTACGTGACAAGGGAACTTACATTTTTACACGAGTTATATACTCAAGATGTCTAGTTTTCAAAGCACCGTTCAAATGTCAATGATACTGAAATCTGCAAAGTTATACTAAAAATTGAATAGAGTGTCGAGTGCTATATTATAAACTAATTGAAGCTAGTTGCAAGGCACTATCTAACAATATTCTTATAATTTTAATACATGAAAGTGTACACATGTCATCTTGCACGAGAAACTAGAGCAAATAGATTTATGGATTTTTTTTATTATTATCTGTACCGTGATCTTATTGATATATTTGATTTCTACGAATTTAAAATATAAATATTTGAAATTATAATTTTGTTTGCTGCTTTTTTGTGTTTTAGATATCTTCGCATATCTCTTAAAGTCATTTTTTATCGTTATTTTTCTTTTTAAAAATATATGTTTATCATTATATTATTTATCGATAATAATACACAACTACTACTATTTACTAATAAATTTTTACCAACAATATTAATTATTATTAAAAATTTCTATATATCCATAAAAATACAAATATAACCTCGATATAACATTAAACATAATAATCATATCCGTTAAATTTTTTTTATATATAATATATTCATTTAAAATTATGACGTATTATTAAATCCATTATACGCCAGAAATCTTGAAATTGTGCCTGAATCTTGATTTTACTATCTTATAATTGCACATTTTTATTTTCAACTTTACAATTGTAAGTATACTGCAATACATCAGTCGGACAGCCTTCGGTATTAAAATCATTTTTTAAACTTATACGCGCAATGTGTCAGTAATTTAATTATCATTTATTATCTCATAACATTTCAAAATCTAAACTCTATTTTTATCGATTATTCGTTCAAAGATATTCGCTAATTTTAATGCATTTTTCTTTCAATTTTACCAAAGATACATTTAAATTAACGAATCTGACGTATAAAGTCGAACGCTATATTTGCTGGGTATCTAAAATATAAATAATTTTATTATTCAAAAAATTAGTTAATGTCCAACGATTTGTTTCCATTAAAATTTTAAATATTAAATCAAATAAGGATTCTTTGCTCATCCAGTATTTGAAAATACAGTACTTCGTTATGCGTTTATTCCAATAACAGAAATTTGAAAAATGTTTAATTAAAAAATTTGTAACAAACACGTGAGAAACTTAAATTTAAATTATGTCATAAAAATATATCGATGAAATATAAGACGTTCGTTGCAAAAATAAAAATACTCGATAATATTTGAAACGATGGATTTTTATTATTTATTCGATGTATTTGCACTGCTCGAATTTACCGAACATTTTCCACACATTGTTCGATGAAATTATTTTATCGTATAATTTGATTTAATTAAATTTAAAAGATAGTTGAAAAAAATATTTTCCAAAACTTAATCTAACTAACTCGATATAAAAATTGCAAATTTCGTTTAGAAAAAAAAAATTTTAGATCAAAAATAAATTATCGGTAATCTTTGTTTAAAATAATTTGTAAAAAAAAATTTAAAAACAATTTAATAAACTTTATTCAATTTAAAATAATAGAAAAATGAAATAATATGAATTTATAAAATATCAAATAAATCTTATTAGTGATCGTGTATTCAAAATAATTTCTACAATATTGATAATTTATACAAATAACTTATAAATATGGATAAATTCTAAACAAAAACTTTAAATAATAACAAAATTATTTACAATGAAATATAAATTTTTTATTTTTTTAAAAATAATAATTATCCGATATCTAAATGTATTATTAGAAAAATATTTATAATACCATACTTCGTACGATTCTTTATGGAGCCTTTGTAAACAAAAAATCCATAAAATATAAAAGATGCGCGAGAAAAAAACTATCGTTGCGAGTTTTGAAGAATCGATACAACATCTTTCGAAAAAATTGGGTATTCGAAATTGAGGTAAAAAAAAAAGTAGCACCACATTAGCAGCTGTAATAGGCTAAATTGCTAAATTCGTTCGGTTCGGAGTTCCAACCATCCGACATTCATCGCATTCTTCCTCCCGAATGTGTTCCTCCCGCGGTCTCTAGAGCTCGAGATTCGAGACTCGGAGTTTTCCACGATGCACGCGAATCACGCATTATCTTAATGCACGCAATCGCTCTCGGAAGCGCGGCATCGCGTCGTTTCGAGCTAATTAGCGGCGCAGACGCGCATTTCCATCTCTCTCTCTCTCTCTCTCTCTCTCTCTCTCTCTCTCTCTCTCTCAAAGAAGAGATCAATCGAAAGCCTCGAGTGCGAGACAGTCGCTCGGCGTCGCGCAAAGGACAACGAGTAAACCGCGCGAGTCGTTAAAGTTGCCTCGAGGGGTGCGCGAGTGTTTTCTTTTCATCCCCCGACGCGATCGCTTTCATCTCTCTTTCTCTCTCGCTTTGTATCCTCGAGGAGAAGTTCGGTCGAGGGGCACGCGGTCTGTTCGTCGGGGCGGGAGATGGGGGAAGGGGTAGGGGACATGGAGCGGGGGCAGGGAACAGCCGAGGATACGCGTGTCTGGATGCGGCCTTGAAAATAATGCATGTGGATTCATTCCTTTGATCTCTTTGTGCTACCGCGATGCTTTGAAGCAGTCGTGCCCCGCCTTCAGCCGCTGAACCCTGGCGATGCCGCAATCGCTTCTCCGTTAGACTAATTGCTCCCTTGGCTGAATAATTCAAATATTAATCCCGGCTCGATTGGCAATTAACGTTTAACATTCTTCGTTATCGATCGCGTTCCGAGTCCTTTTTCCGCGCGTTGTGCGGAAAGGAAAGCCCGTTTTACGTTTTAGCCTTTCCATCGGCGATCCTTTTTCCTTTCTCTTCGTTGCCAGCGATATCGTAAACAGCGAATTAGTCGAGCGAATCCAAAGAGACAATAAAGTTTTTTTACGGGCCGCGTTGTTACCTTTCTCGGAAATGCTCTTATTACGGTTTCAAGATTGTTCCACTCATTATTCCAAGAATACCATTCGAATGTCCTCTCGCATGATTTTGTTTGTATTCGTAACTCGGGCTTCGTAATTTTGGTCGCTCGGTATTAACCAACGACCATTCAAGTACAATATCATACGTATGCGTAAGTTGGTCGTTCGTCGCTTCGTTTCATTCAAAGTTTGTATATTCTATAAAAAAAATTAAGGAGCATGCTCGCGCCGTTGAGGGTAAAGTAATAAATTTGTTACGCGTTCGAAATCGATTTCCGTAATAAATACCCTTAGTGATAAAGTAGTTTTTAGACAAATCGATGCGATCGAAGAACGTCGGGTGGCGTTGAATGAAGCGAACGTTACCGAAATCCGGAATAAAAGTAATTCGTTAATTTTTTGTGATTCGCGCACCACCGAGACGAGATACGAGGTTCGTACGACTTCACGCGCATTCCCAAAGATGACTTACAATAATGGATGATCGAACAGCGTTCGAGTCGTCGGAGTTACTTAAAGACGACGTAGAGCAATTTAACGTAACGCGAGACGAGAAAAGAGGCAAAGCCGTGAACGGTGTAAACTTTGATCTATACTCAGTATGTAAGTACGTCTGACAAATTCTAAATGTATATTATATATATTTTACTTTGATTTTTTAATTCCGACCGGAAAGAGCGAGACCCGTTCGAACCGATAATTTACGGTACGTTCATTTGAGAGTAGAGCTTATCTATTCGGTTTCCTTTGTTTACAGGAAAACGATCGAAGCGTACGGAGACCGAAGAGTTAGATTTCATTGTATTCGCTTATGGGGGTGCAAAAGTTTTGTCTGTTCGCCGGCCATTGAAAACGATGATTCTTTTCGCGACGTCATCGCTCTAATTTTGCGAAACGTTTATCTTCTCGTGCAAAGTTTCTTCGACAACGAAGGTTAACTTGTTGAGATTACCATAACATTCACTGTTATTGACGCCTCTTAAATTATTTTAAAATATAAATTATTTTCGACCGCTATGCTTTATAATTCATCGGCGAAGGTTGAAAGAAGATTTATTTTCGAAAATCCGTATCGCTGCGGATATACTTATAAACTGTAAAATAAATTATCACTTACAGAAAATTTCTAATTTAGTTTTAAGTAAACAGATTTTCGCGTGGAAGCGATCGCATTCGCCACGAGGAAACCATCCGAGTGAAAGAAAATTATCCTACCAAGGAGCGTTAAAAGAAAATAGTTTAGTCGTAACGGGAGAGGCGCGGCTCACCGGAAAAGCCCAGACTTCGGAAGAGTAGCCTCCACCTCTGCGCCGACCTTCCCCCGATAACCTTATCGGTCGCTCAAAATACCAGTCGTGAAAATCTTTAGCGTTGATCTCTTTTAAAGTCACGTTATAACGAGAGCTGACGTTATCACCTCCCCTACCTTCTTACCTTCTGCCATTTCCAGCATTCGCTTGATAATCAACTCGACTCGACGAGTCGTCTTACAAATCTTACAAACGTGCACAAAGTCATCGCATCCCGATCGTCCGCTCGGAATATCCTTCACCGCTGTTTTGACTTTCACATGCAAATCCAGCGTTCGTCGTTCAGCTCCCGATACCCAATCACGCGATCCCTCCTTCCTTTTCGTCTGGCTTAGCGCTTTCCTAAATTAGACTTCACCCTTCACACAGTTATCTATTTTCATCGAATTTAATTAATTAAAGCGATATTTCCTTCGATGGCTTCGGCATATTACGAAAATGCGGAAACGATTCGTTTCGTACCGTTTGTATCCACTCGCTCGATTTTGCTTCTCCCGTTGAAAAGTAAACGCTTCTATCTTAAAATTATCGTATTCTCAATTGTTTGCCACTAGCGTACGGGTTTTCCGAGGAAGTTTTTTGCGTTGAAGATTTTGCAGCGTTATAGAAAAAATGGTCCAAAATCGACTCCGATTCGTGGGCGTGTACGGCTACTCTAAATATATAAAAAATATAGATAATACTTCATAGTTGATAATAGTAAATAAAAGCACGTTGATTTTTATCTTTAATTTTTTCAATTTAGACTTTTTTATGTGTTATAAGATGCAATTAACCATATTTACATAATTACGTTAATTAATACTTACATAACCAACGTATTATTAAGATTTTTCTAATGGAAAGTCTACAAAGTTTTCAACAAAATTAAACATTATAAATATAATAAAATATATAATATTTTATATTACGGAATAACTTTATCTACTTTTAATAATTAAAATCGATACGCGTAATTCATTTTTCGTTTTCTTTTGCTTTGTAATGTCTAAATTAATGAGGTTTCATTAAAATAGGCAGATGGTATCGATATGATCTTCATCTACTCTCTTAACCGTTATTAGTGCTAGTGCTATAATTTATACCACGATGACAGCCGTGAGTATTTAACGATTAGTTTTACGGAACGCTAGAAAATGAAGGCTTAATAGAACTTAACGAAGTTTGCGTTCTTTTTCACATCTCTCGATTTTCAAAACATCTTGTTCGTACTTCCACACCGTTCGTATTCGATGCGAACAAACGAAACCTGTCGGATTAAGTTTCTTTAATGTCTATTTGACTTACCGATGCGCAAACTATACACAAAGTAGTTTCGTCCTTATTTGTATACTCCGTTGTGCAAAATGAAAGTACGTTTTTTCATTTTTATGCAAGATTTTTGTATAATTGTATCACGCGTTACTCCCGAGGTGAAACAAATAGAGGTAAAGTTTATCAATGTCGATACAATTTTAATCCATGGTTTATTCATTAATTTTTGTGAATAATTTTAATTGTATACAACAGCAACTGTTTGTACTAATTTGCAAATTTTTAATTCTAATATTAATTAAAACAATATATAATGGAATATGTTGAAAAAATTTGCTTAATATTTAGATTTAATATTTTTAAAACATTTTTAATATTTTTGTTACTATGTTTTATTTCCTAAATTTGCATATATCTTATCAATTATTTACGAAAGGAATAAAATACATTGTTTTCATGATTATAGAGTATTTGTATATCTTATCTGATTAAAATATTGATTTCTATTAGAAAGTACACATAAATATTAAGAGTATACGTCTAATGTGTTAGCCTTAATACGATACACTAAATTTGATCAGTACACGTTAAAATATTTGTGTTGCAAACAATCAACTTTATCGTAAACATACAAGCTATATCGTTTCAACGGACATAATAAATCAAAGTTGAACATCATATTTGAAAGCATAAAGCAACATATAAATTTTATTATATATAGCCAGATTAATAATTTTACTATTCTGAATTCAATATCTTAATATGACAAACGAATTCTATTTTCTCAAGTCAAAGTATAATATTAATGCCATAAAATTCTTTACCGTAATTCAATATAAAATATTAGTCTTATTTTACGATAAAAATTTTTTATTTTTCAAATAATATTTTTCATAAGATTGCTCGGATGATAAATTTATTTTTTAATGTAAATTCATACGTAATATTTGACAATATTGATATTACCTGCTCTTTCTAAAGTAAATATCACAATTGTGAGTAAAAAAAGAAACTTATATTTATTAATAAGACGTTTGCAATGATTACGTATAAAGGAAATATAAGAGCAATAAAATAAATCAACCCAAAATTGATTTCTTTCATATATCCAAATAAAATATAATCAAGCTATATATATATATATATATATATAAACTACGTCAAACTTAAAAAAAAAGAAAAATATCTTTGTATATAGTTTCTTCACTAAGAATATTGAAAGTGTGATGAATTTTTTTGTATTACAATTCAAAATATAAATATAAAGTTTTATTAACCAATATATAATGTTAAAAATTAAATAAAAATTTAACGAAAATATTTTTATAATATTTTTTGATGGATGTGAAATTAGATTTATAAATTTTAGTAATTAATAAATTACTAAATTATTTTGTATTAAAAGATTTGTACATATTAAAATAAAATAAGATACGATAAAATTTTTTAAAATATATTCGTTTCTTAATATACATGAAATATCGAATCTTAACGAATAACTTATTTTTTTATTTTTTTATTTTTTATATACGAATATATTTAAAAAAACTTATATTTGCATAGTTATCAATTAATAAAATAAAGCTGAAATATTTTTATTTTGCGAGACATTTAATTTTCAAACGAATTTATTATTCTTTAATAATAATGTTAGATATTTAAATAGATAATTTATATTAGAAAGTTGAGTATTTTATATTATTATTATTGATATATTGGTGGATTCTTGAAATAAAGAATTTATATAAAATTTTAGTTAAAATGAAATAGATGTCGTAAAACTGTTACAATATCAAACTAAATTTTGAAAAAGTATTTTATTCTAAAAACAGGGTTTCACAAATCGTTTTTATATTTCCAAGGTAGATTAAATAAATTAAATACATGAAAATGTGAATGTAACAAATATAGTAATTGTATAGAAGTGTATAAAATAAGTTGATACCTCAATTTGCTGTTACAAAGCAAATTGGATCTAATGTTTTGAACACAGTTTGAATTATTAATAGTATTTGTTTCAAAATTGTCAAATTTTCGACGAAAGCGATTATTTATTGCCGTGATATAACAGAATCATTGGAGTGTGTAATAAGGGATAACAAAACGTGAGCGTGTGGCAACGACAAAACAAAGGCTTAATTTCCAACGCAACTTTTTCGAAGAGTCAAAGCGAAAAAAAATACGTTGGATTCGATCGAATATCAATATTTTCTCTATTGTTTTCTTTAATTACAACGATATAGTTTACAATAAAATGTTGCCATCGGCTTGAACATTCAATACGGAGTTTTAATTTGAAGTTTTACATCGTTTCTGTTATAAGTTTTCTAAATTAGCGATCAAAATGACCACTTCTGGATTTAATATCGCGGTATCATAATTTATTTAGATTTTGCAAACAATTTAGCGAATTCATTTTTGTCAGGAACAAGAATGCCATAAGTCCGTTGCAATCATATTTATCTGATATAATCCCTTGTGCTTTTTTTCTTTCAAAGACAGAATTCATGTAAAGGGTAACGTTTTAATTTCATAGAGGCAAAATCGGTGAAGCCAACGATGCGTTATACAAATATTTTAGCTATCGGAAAAACATGGATTCGAGTATAATTACTTTCAAGGAAAGAACGTCGATGTCGATGAATAAATAAACACTTTATTATAATGTTATTTTTAAATAAAATCCCACGCATTATGGTACAATAAACTAAATAAATCTAGCTTCGTTATAACGCTCAATTTAGATTTTTAAATTTCTATTTCAAACGTACAAATTTTTTGAATTAACAATAAAAAAATCAAATTTTAAATTTTAATGAAATAAAATGAATCTTAAATTAATAAATTATTCATTAGGAATATAATATTTTTTGAAAATTTGTATTTAACACTGTTACATTATAAATAATACCATCGACAATAACTTATAACGATTTAGAAAATATGAAGTGAAATTAGTTTTCCTGTAATCAAGTTTATTACTATTTTGTCCAACTTTATAAAGGTAAAGTTAAATGGTATTAAACGATTATTAATACTCTTAGTTAATTGAAACTTAATTTTACCATTAAGTTCTATACAAGTCAATTACAAATAATGAATTTATAAGCGATTCATACTTTAATAATTGAATAAGTTTGTAAGATATTTCAATTAGTGTAATTCTCCAAGATTCGCATAAAAGTCAATGAAGTAATTTTAAAGGTTAGAAGGCAAGCGAGCGGATCAATGAATAATAAAACTGAAGAATTAGCATTTATGTCGGTGAATTAAAAATTTCCGGTAACAATTGCACGAAGGTTGATCGATGAACTAATAATTTTTTCTCGACTGCGTTTTTTCAATAAGTGCCGTTGATGTGTTATACGTGTACTGAGAGCACCGATATTCGGATATTTAATGGTGGCTGCGATGGTCTGATATCGCTACTCGTGCGGATGAGCACAAAGAAGTAAAAGGAGCTCCGGGCAGAAGTCGACGATGGGCTATGGTCGCTCGGAAAACACGCGCTCGGTTTTCCGCTTCCGTTGGTGCTGGCCTTTGGATGACGGCCGTGAAGGGGTGAGACGCCATCGGTGACCTTCCTTTATAAATACCACGTGTTCTTTTCTTCGCTCGAGTTCTCGTCCGCATTCCTCGGCCGAAATCAATCGTCGAACCTTCCCGGAACCCCTCGCCGAATTCGTGGTTTGTTGAGCCTCCCTCTTTACACCGCGTAATCGTAGTTTGCGTATGGGTAATACTCGAGGTTGGAGTAACTCCGAACTCGACGATCCTACGCTTCACCTCAGCGCGCGAACAAAAGGATTATTTATTCCTTCCGAATTATTTCCGAACCGCGCGCACCGATTGATTCTTGGGATCAATGTAAAAAATAATTGTTCAACGCCCTTGATTATCCCGGAATTCGAAACCTGGACCTTTTCTAGCGAATCTGATAGTCTCCAGTCTCGGATGATCGATAATACGAGTAGCGAAATTTTTCTTTGTAAGAGAGCAAATCCGGGAAAATAAGTATACTTTTTAGAGCAATTTAAGTCATTTTTTCACGAGTAAGCTTTTTTCATATGCGGAAAGTAGGTGTGTTTGTTGTATGGACAAATTCAAATTTCAGCAATTTTACAGGTGACATGTGTCTTTTTTATTTGGAGATGAAACCTGCAGTGTTATAAAAAAGTAAAAAATATACTGATCTGGATAAAGTTTCGTCAGTCGTGATTTGTCGCTTGAATACTTTATTAAGCTGTAAATAAAAATAGCGTTAAACTTCTAAATCAACTAACATTATATTTGTATTTTTTTCTGGTATTATTTAGCTCTATGAATTATTCAATTTATAAGATAATACAAAATAGATTTTGTAAATTTTTGTAAATCTTAAAACGAGTTTAAAAATTATTTTTTAGACTATTTTGTATGAAATTATTAATATGGAGAGAATGGAATAAGTTTAAGTAAAATTAAAAAACGATCAGCAAATTTAACTTCTTTATTTTGAAATTAATGAATTTTATCAATTTAAAAAAACTATAACGATATGAATTACAAATTCAAAAATATTCCGTTGTCGCGATTTACGCGTACAAAAATTCATTTCGATATAACCTGCATTAGGTCGCATGGACACTCGTTACATCTTAAAAAATTAAGGATATATTGTCTTATCACTTATGGAATAGCATCAAAAAATATTTTCATTGTGAAATAATTTAAAGTAATTACAAAAATCTTTTGAAACGATACAAAATAATTTTAATAAGTTCCAATTCGTGGAATTACACGATTAGAAAAATACGAATATATTTAACGGCAAAACTGCACTAAAATCCGAAATAATTAATTTTTATTAAAATTTGGGTGGGTATTTAATTATAAAATATAAATTAAAATTGAAAAAATATTTTGAATATATTATATTTTAGTAAACTATTATTTTTCAACGTTAAAAAGTTTTCAAAGAATGTATCATGATTTTTATTTTTTGGAATATATTATAAAATAATTTTGTAATAAGTCAAAAAGATAACAATATGTATTCAATTTATGTACAGAAGTATGGAAAATTATTGATAAATTGTAATTAGATCAGTTTTATAAAAAGTTTTATAAAAACGAAAGTTTAGACATTTGTACAATTTTATAGTACGCAAAAAATAATAATTATTTAAATGTATCTTTTCGCTAAATTCCAAATAAGTTATTTTTTATCTTTGGATTCGAGAGAAGCGAATTAGTTTGGTTAAAAAACACAAATTTATACATATTATTTCTTATTTCTTTTAATAAGCTCGACAAAAATTTGCAAGGCATTTATCAGGCATAAATTAAAAAATAATAAGAAATACCTTTTAGTTTAAAATAAATATTATATTTTAAATAAATCGTAATTAAAAGACCATTTGATAATAAAACGATAAAACAGCGATTATTTAAAATTTGCGCGCACTATACGATCATTTTTAGCTGCAGTTATAATGTAATAGTAGTAATCGTAATCGTAATCGGGATAAATAATTTTTTAATAATATTCTTCCACGAGGCAACGATTCGCGCCAACGATTAGAACGGAAAGATTCATTGGAGCATCGTTGATTGCACGTAATCGTGTTTACGCGATTGTTTAGATCGTTGTAGGTCATATCGTTGTCGGTACACAAACAATAGATAAATCAACGAAAGCTACGAAATTAAAATAAGATTGATTCGGGAGACGGACTCGAGCGTTTCTTTCGTCGTGAATTCGGAAAATCAATAGCTTGGATCGCGTTAAAAATTGTAAGGGTGAAAAGGCACGAAGGCACGGGGGAAAGGATCGGTAAAGGTTAACTGGTTTCTCGGAGTCCTGAGACGATGCAGAGGTGCGACCATTGGGTCGAAAAGCAATCCTCGCGAGCGCACCAAAGAGTCTGGTTATCGGGAAAAACTCCTTAGAATTACTATCGAGTTAGTAAGCGAGCGGAGCTCCCCCGAACCGTTTGAGAAAGAAAGCCGAGAGCCGAGAGCCGAGAACCGAGAGCCGAGAACCGAGAGCCGAGAACCGAGAGCCGAGAGCCGAGAGTCGAGAGTCGAGAGCCGAAAGCCGAATGTCGAGGCGCGCGGCGGCGAACTGAGCCAAGTACCCGGTACCCCTGTAAAAGTGTCACCCCGAGTTACAAAGCGTCGGGAGGTCGGGGCTGAGGGACGAGCAGCGGAGCAGCGGAGCAGCTGAGCAACGAAGCACGCGCTCGTTTCCCTCGGCGACTCGACATGTATAACCGAACGATTGCTCGCGACGGGTAAGCGGCTCTCGCCTACGCGCCCAATACATCAGCATCGCGTGCGTCGTTTCAGATGGTTTGTGGCAGTGATGCCCTCGTCGGAGGAGGAAAGCCTGTGGCTCGTGGGCAGCGAGGTCCGCGGCCTGGGTGCCGGCGTCCATCATCATCAGCAGCAGCAGCAGCAGCAGCAACAGCAACAACAGCAACAGCAACAACAGCAACAACATCGTCAGCAGCACCAGCACCAACGGCAGCAGCGCGGCGAGCATCGGGCTTTGGCCGGCACTAGGCTCGGAGGTCACCTCTACACGGAGGAGATGCAAGCCCAGCCGAACGAGGGGAGTCCGCCCAGCAACGGTGCCGCGACGGGCACGGGTCAATCCGGGACCTCGGCCATCGCCGGCAACAACGGGGGGGACTCGGCCGAACACGACCTCATCAACGGGGCGACCAACGCCGACCTCCTCGGACAGTTCCACGAGGACGCCATGAAGCAGGTTCGTACGCGACATAACCTCAAATGCGATGCTCGCACCGGCCACCGTCGCGACCGAGAGCCCGTGTCATGGCGACCGGCTACGCGGACCTACGACCGTTCGATTCTCGCCTTCGAGAATTTCCTCGTTCCCTTGGCTCGCTTGGATCGCTTGGATCGCTTCCTCGCAAGCCTCTCCTCCTCGGGATCCCCACGCTCGACACGCTACCTTCGAGTCGCCGATCGAACACGAGTTTTTTCCTCTCTTTTACTTCCTTCGTTCCTTCATCCTTCGATTTGCTTTTTTTGCTCGATTTTCTCGAGCAAACCTCTCCCCGATCTCCGTTTAGCGATCTTCTTCGTCGGGATTGAAACGTGCGCGACCCTCTTTGAAATTTACTCGAGGTTAGCCTCGACGTTCATTCGTAAATGATGTGCAACCTTTTGCACGCGTTATCGAAAAATCAACGGTTCCAACGCTCTTGATCGCGACGCTTTTTCTCAACGCATTGGCAAAGCAGTAGCAAAGCATTGGCTACGAACGTGGAACAGAGGTCGGTGCAATTTAAAGTAAACGATGAGGAAAGGAGCGGAGGTAGTCGTCCTTGGCATTCGACCGTTTTTCCAATTAGCAACGATAACGAAAGTACGGACTCGGGCGCCTGGAAAGCCGCGACCGAGTATACAGCCGTGTTATCGCGCCGCTGCGTACTCGGTCGCGTAAAATAGAAAGAGAGGGAGCGGGCGAGATTCCGGACAGACAATGGATGATCGGACTCGGACTCGCGAGGAAAGAAAAGCCAGTGCTCGACTCGACCGTGGGAAGAAGGTTTACCCTCTTCCCGTAGTTTACCCTCACGAGCCACGCTCCAAGAAAATGCCCGGATACCTTTCCCGGGCGCTCGACCAAGTCGCTCCTCCGCTCCGTGAGTCTTTCAACGCAGGCTGGATTTTTTAAAGCGTCGAGGAGACGCGCGCGTGTACCTTTTATCCGTGTCCACCGAGTCGGGGGGTGACTCGCGTCGCTTCGCTTTTCGCTTTTCGCGTGCGTTTGTTTTCCTTAATCGTCGTCGGAGCTCGTCCTTGACCCGAGGCCCGAGCCGCTATGGAGGAGGTTCTCGACGACTCATTCGTCAAGTCCAAGTTTTACCCGCGGGACATACCTGGTTACCTACAAGATTTTCCGGTAATTATAAAGCGTATCCCTCTCTCTCTCTCTCTCTCTCTCTCTCTCTCTCTCTCTCGCACGTGTACGCGCGTACCTCTTATTCATTTTTATACTCGGTGCGCGTTGAGGTTATGAACAGCGTAGCGAGTGTTTTTTAATTCGAAACGCTTTTTTCACACGATCATATTTTTAACGCAGTGTTTTTGATATTTTCAGTTTTTTTTTCGACATTCTTACGTCTGCGTAAGACAACCGCTAGAGGTTTTAACATCTTTCATCTTGCGTAGATGATTCATTCTAGAGTTCGGTTGTTTCGAACAAAGAGATTTGCTTCTATTAGATTTAGAGGAATTTGAATAAAGAGTTTAACTTGCTAAGCGAGTGTTTTGGTTTTTGCGTTACAAGAATGCGAGCTACCGGTAAAATTAAGACTACGTGGTTTAGTTACAAAAGCTTTAGATAAAAATTTTTAGCTCGTTGATTCAATCTTATCGGAATGAACATTTATATTTTATTATGATTAAAAGTATTTTATAAAATCATAATTATTTTCATAAATTATTAATATTCTATCCTAAAAATAGCGATAATTTAATCTAAAATATTACAGAGTAATTTTATTTTCTTATAAAAGTGATAGTAATTTATTACTTAAGGTAGTTTGCTTAATATAAAATATCTTTGAGTAAACGATCGTTGAATAATCTTAAGGATTTATAATTGATTCAATTTTAACGTTTACTTATTCACAAATGACGAATAAATTTTGAATATTAATTAAAATTTTTATCAAATAACGATAAAAGAAGAATCTTTTTCTCTTATGATATTTGGTGTACTAGAATAATTATAAATTATTTTCTTCGGAAGTTTAACGTTCTTTTTTTCTGTACCGCTTGTAGCGTTGATATTCACTGGAACCTAAGAATATATTAAATTTGATAACTCTGTAATCGTCGTAAGCGTTAAAATAATTTTTAATTCTTATAAAATTTTGCGCTACCTTATAATTACTAATTATTTCATGATTATCGTATTTTAGGCTGGAGTTGGCTACTTTCAAGCCCTGGCAGCATTGTACGTCGGCCTGTGTCTCGCAGCGGATACAGTTGAGTTTTTCGTAGTACCGTATATTCTCCCGAGCGCAGAAGTTGAATTGTGTATAGAGGACAATGAAAAAGGATGGCTAGGTAAATATTTTATCGAGTTTACAAAGTCTTACGCGATCGTTGTTTTTAAAAACATTTTAAAAGCAATGTTGCAACAATTAATATCAGAACGTAGATTAAGTTGAATTATTTTATTTAAAGGAAACATCACGTTAATGGGCCTCGCCCTCGGAGGAATTTGTTGGGGAGGATTGGGCGATCGATTAGGACGAAGAAGGTCTTTGCTATCGGCGATGTCCGTTCATGCCCTGTTCAGCGGCGTTGCCACCTTCATGCCAACTTACGGAACCTTTATGACAGCTAGATTTTGTTCAGCGGTTGGGTAAGCGTGTTGCTTTAACGATCGACGAGAGCAAAGTATATATTAATACTACATTCGGTTGGGTCTAAATTTAAAACTAATAAAATGTCGATATTTATCTTACTCGAAAGAATCATCTTTAAAAAAAGTTGTTAAGTAATGGATGAAATTGAAGGAAATTTTGATAGAAGTTCGTGTATAAAACCTAGATCGAAGGTAAAAGTGAAAAAATGTTTGACCAGATTTTGGGAGGAAAGATTAAATTTGTCAATAAATTACTTGCCGCGAAAAGTCCGCGAATGAGGTGGGAATCTCCGGTGGGAATCTCCGGTGGGAATCTCCGGTGGGAATCTCCGGTGCGAATTTCCGGTGGGGATATCGAGAAGACTGGATAACCTAGTGAGGCACGAACAGGGTTGGCGGGTCCTTGCCCTTGGCGTTCGCCTACCTGGCCGAGTGCTGTCCACGCTCGAGCCGAGGCAAGTGGATCGGTATGCTGGTCGGTGCAGGCGCCCTTGGGGGCGTCTACGCGGCGCTCCTCGCTTGGGCCGTGGTACCGACGACCGGGGAAATGGTCGTCCTGGAGAACAAGGAGCACTTCAGCGCCTGGCATCGCTTTCTTCTGCTCTGCTGTTTGCCCGCGCTTTGCGCTACTGTCGGCCTCATATTCTTGCCCGAGAGTCCGCGCTACCTCGTTGAGGTCGGCCGCGATGTCGAGGCCATGATGGTCTATCAGGTTAGACATCCGCTACCCTTTTCTTTTTTAAATTAAACTTTTACATTAACCTTTTAAATTAACCTTTTAATATAACCTTTTAAATTAACCTTTTAAATTAACCTTTTAAATTAACCTTTTAAATTAACCTTTTAAATTAACCTTTTAAATCAACCTATTATATGAGATAGTTTACCGCTTAACCGTAGGTAACGAATATACTTTTTCTCATGAATTTAAACTCCAGAATTCTTTCATTTCGATACACACTTATCGCAATGGTTACAATGCGAAGTGCGTTTTATGTTTTATACATCTATATGTTGTATTGAAAATATATTAATTCGTACTTATTATTAAAAACATTTGACGATATTTTTCTATTTCTAGAGAATATACAAGAGAAATAATGCACAAAAGAGTGCCGTTGGTGCGCAATACCAACTTTCCGAACTAGAGCTTCCGAATAAAAGGCCGCGTGGCTTACCTCCACCTTCTCCGGCTAATCGTAATACAAGTGTTTTAGCAGATATTATGTGTTCTATCGAAATGGTAAATATAATTACAAATACAATATCCGGTTTTCTTCTATACAACTATATGAAAAAAACGATAATCAATCTTTCTGTTTTCTTTGTAGTTTTGGAGTTCTTTTCTGGAATTATTTTCTACTCCTCACTTAAATGTAACGATAATACTTCTAGTCATTTGGTCAGCTACAGCATTCGGGTACGTCAGGCGATAAACAATAATTTACGAAATAAAACCATAAAGTACTCGTGGGCTAAAATTACGTTTAATAATATAATTTTTGCAGCTTGTACGGATTGATGGTTTGGTGTCCCGAATACCTTAAGCTTCTAAGATCGATAGAGTACGAATCCGAAACGAAGAAGTTGGTCGGCAAAGAATACGTGGACCACGTATTCAGTGGTTCGCTGGAAAATCTTCAATACAAAGATTCGAAATTTCAAAACTGCAAGTAAGGAATTTTGTTATCGTAATTCGATAGTTTTATGTCGAGTCAAGTAAATGAAATAAAATGTAAAAATAACGTTTTCTTCAGGTTTTCTAAAATGATATTCAGTCATGTAGACTTTGATAATTGCACGTTTCAATCGGTGGAATTTAGCAGTATAAAATCTAGCAAAACGCACTTCACCGATAGTATAATCGTCGATTCCAAGTGAGTATATCCGTAAGGTATATTATAAATCTAAAATTTGATTCGAAGATTTGTTTTATTTTATCAATGTTGCCTTTCTTCCATCAGGTTTATCGACACTGATCTCTCTGCCCAAGTTTTTACTAGATGCAAATTAAAAAATAACACGGAGCTCAGTTTGAGCGGCCCTTGTCCAACACTCGATTTGGATTACAACATCTACATCGAGGAAGCGCTGTACGGTCATCTCGCAGCCCAACTCGCGTTCATACCGGCAGCAGCGTTGGCTGGATTAGCACTGACGGTTCTTCAGCGGCCAAAAATGATCGGTTCGCTTTTAGCCATTGATTTTTATATAAGAAATAAATTTTTTTCATTCGGTTAGGGGAGTAAGCATTTTTTAAATCGAGTCTGAATAACGCTTGAATCGAAGCTAAACTAGTTCACCGAAATTCACTTCGAAATTCACTTCGAAATTTTGCGCATCGGTGAAATTAAATTAAACGTTGGATTACTTTTAAGAATGAATACTCCTAATTATGAATTTTCGCAAGAGCCGTTCTTTGCTACTATTAAATTAAAGGGAAATAACAACTCGCCATTATAGGTGTATCGTTGTACCTCTCTTCCATCGCTGCACTTTGCCTCTTATTGGTAAAAACAAACAGTACGGCTGTCCTCGGCTTCGAAGGCGGATTCATCGCGGTATTTGCCATTGCTTGGACAACTTTGGCATTGGTAACGGTGGAATGTTACCCCACTCATTTAAGGTAAACAATTTTTTTCAAATTAAAAAATAATATCAACAAAACTGCAATTTTATTATAAATTCATTACAATGTTACGAGGATAAATGCGTATAGATTTGAAGTTTATATTCCTCGTATATAATAAATAATTATTTGCATACATTTGTAACGTATTGCTTTTTATTATTACAGTGTATAAATGTATGTCATCGAATGTAAGAAAATTTAACAAAAATTTTTCTTTAAGAATCGGTAGTCTTTCTTGTATTCTATTCAATCAAAATATATCAAAATATATCAAAATATATCAAAATATATCAAAATATATCAAAATATATCAAAATATATAAATAATCATTTAATCGTTGAATATTTATATCGATCATTTATAACGAAATGTAAATATAAAATTGAATAGTAACGTTAACGTTAGTGGAATTTGGATTGTCTACCGAAAATCTAATGGACGTGTTCTTGTCACAGATGCACCGGTTTCGGGCTAATGGCGGCTGGTATCCGAATATCAGGTCTGATAGGAACGGCAACTTATCAGACTCTCGTAGGTGCACCTCTTATCGCACCTGCATTGTTGACTGCAGCGGCGCTACTCATAGCCAGTATCGCGACTCTCAAATTGCCTCAAACTCATACGGTCTTCTTATAAGCATCCGAAGAGGAAAGCACGCAAATTCAGGAACATTGTGAGATTTATATCCAAAGAAAGTTCGACACTGGGAAACATTGAGGCTGATGCGCGTTCACGAACACGCGTAAGCGCCTTTTGTGATGGATCTTCGAGACAGCGGTGAGTCCCGAGAATATTAGAGAGCGAAAAAATGAATTCTTTTTTCGCGTTATTTCTTTACGCTTTGGAGGACCGAAGTAACGGAATGGCGGATTTGCACGTTGTTCGACTCAACCTCTTCGATTAGAAAATGAGATTGAGAACGATAAAATTATGTAAATGAGTGAAATGTTTTAATCCGATTTTCTTTTTGTTGGTTTGATTCGATTGTGCAATGTCCAATCGATTATTACAAAGTACGTAAAGTAAGAAGATAAATTAAATAGAAACTGTAAAGCTGCGAAAATTTATTTCTGCACTGTAACATACTTAAATCTCAGCAAAATTTTAACTTATTTATATTTCGTTAGAAAACAAAGGGGATCGTAAGATATTAGCCTTAACAAAAATAAATCAATAAAGTCATTTTTAGATTGTTTTTAATTTTATTTAACAATGTATTTTATAAAAATAGTATTATTTTTCTTGGGAATGAATTTTTTGTTCGATGCAATCACGTACGTAATAATAAAAAAAATTTAAACTGGAGAAAGAAGGAAAGACGTAATGTTAACAACATTATGATTCGGTTGAATAAAACGCACAGGATGTTTCATAAGTTCGAAAAGAATTGTTAAGTGTCTCAAATGAAAGTATGAGTTTCGCTAGAAAGGTAAAACGATATTATGTTTGTTAAAGTTACAAGGTGCAGCAATTTTAAAGTTTGTTGTCGCGTCGTTTACGATGATGGACTTCACTGATTAGAAAATATAAACGAACACGATTTAGAAATAAAATATTTTTTTAATCTTAAATGAGTAATCGGTATCTTTTAAAAATATTTAATTAATCCTGATTCGACAAAATTCAGTTGCATCGATAAACTTATTAAAGATAAATAATTGAATTTTGTCGAGTCTTAATTTATACACTTTCAATAATGATCGCTGTGATCGAATTTTTTTTTAGACTTCGAATAGTTTATCTTATTTGCCTTTTATAATATACCTTTTTAATAATAAGAGTACAGTTAGTTTTATGATTGTTTTTAGTTGCGCTCATTATAATTAGTTAATCAACACTCGCAAACACTAAAATAATGAGTCAAATCGTATCTGCATAAAGATTATACGTTAGGAACATAAAACGGATTTAGGAGTTTTAAGTTAATATTTTTAGTGAATGTTGCATTTATATAAGCAGCTCCTGATCCAAAGCTCTTTTTGAGAAAAATATAAAAGACTATTTTAATACCATAATATTGAATAAAGGTTGTTTAAAATGTTCACGTTGTATGGTAAAACAAGATGATAATTAATTGGTGTATCGAAGGCTCACACCGGAAAAAGACATATCTAGAAGAACAGCTACTCGCTCATACACTAACACACGAAATAAATTTTATTTAACAATTGGTAAATCTTGAATTTTGTCCTTCTACATAATTGTTCATTCAAACTCGCAAACTATATTTACGTGACGTAAAGATATCTAGTAGATAATTTATTAAAACTTATTTATAATACAGATATGACAAATGTTTTTATCAATGTACATAAACGAAAGAAAGTATTTGAAAAAGGAAATCGTAACAAAATCTGAACGTAATTATAGACATAATCAAATTGCTTTGTATAAACACAAAAAACTCATTTTCTACGAACACCTTGAGCCTGTACCTCTATCTAGGTCAAAACTTTCGCCGGAGATCCGCAAAATTATTATTTGTATTAAAAGTGATATAAACAGCGTGGTATATAAAATAATCTTGTATTACGGTGTCAAATTTTAAATGTAAAGCACTTGAGAGATTTAAGAGTCATACAAGCTCGTTTTCAATATAAATGTTACAATATTCTGTCAATTGAATTGAAAAAAAAATATATATATATATAGGAGAAACAATGCAATTAAAAAATAATAAACTTTTGGTTAGATATAAAATATTCTTGGTGTTAACATCGATATTTTACGTAAAATTTTATTTTAAAAAGAAATTTTTTGTGTAATCGTCTCGTGCGATTGTAAAATTCAATGGAAATGTCGTAACGAATTTGTATTTTCCCACGGTGTATTTTTTCGCTTGAAACCAATGAAAAATAATCTAGACTCTTAGGTACTCAATGATAGGTACAAAGCACACGTTGCAGCAATATAAAAGAGATAAATAACAAATATATTGGTTTTACGACGGGTGGATCATATTTTCAAATATCCAAAATTCATAATTTTAAAATCCAAACATCTAATAGTCGCACCAAGTAAATAACAAACATTGAAAAATATTTTTAAGTTTATAATGATAAGTCGATGTTATTTATAAATGATGGAAAAATACGCAACCATATATTTTTTATTTGAAGTTTTATAAAAAATAAAAAGAATTCTTATCTCGAGGTACGAAACTTAGAATTTGAGATATTTTTAAATTGATACTCTCGTCTTCTTTCTGACATTGCGATGCGTGCGTGAAGAAAAAAAAGGACAAATACTCGCTTTATTTTTCTTTTATATGTATCTACATTTAGGATATTTTTAATTTTAATGTTTATATTATAAATTACGTACAATTCTAATGTCGAAATTCTCGAAGGTATAAAATACTGTTATAGTACATTTGTAGATTACATTGGACATTCATTTTTCGATTATATATTCGTAAACATACATTATATCTCATTTTATCTAATAATATTAAATAATAATACTAAAATTGATATATGCTCGAAATAAAAAAAATATATAAGTCGAAAAAATTAATTTAAGAATGAAATGCAAATTTTTTTTATTCTTTCGTGCATAGTATCAAACGATTGTAATACGCAATAAATGGGTAGCACGATTTATTCATTAGTCTGAAAAAGGATAATGAAAAATCAAACCGATAATAGATTATAATAAAAGAAAAAAAGCTTACGTCCCGTAATGGTTAGTGAATTTTGACTTATAAAACTGTTGTACGTATACAAAAATGTATCCATGTACGAGTTTTTCACCAAGAGCAAGTCGAAAGAAGAAATCAATTTTTTTTAAACTAGATTTTGACTGTAGTTAACAAGATGAACGGTATTTTTTATTTTTTGTATTAGTATAGATTTCAAATTTTTCTATCATATTTTTAATGATAAGAAGATTAAAAGATACTTTTTGGTAGTATTAAAACTTTATATTTTATACATGCATGCAAACATAAAAAGTTTTCAAATGAAATACATTGCAATATTAAAAAATCAATGACGTGTAATATAATACAGCACTTAAGTAAATAATAGTTTTGTCTTATCGACGTAGTGATTCATTTTATCGAACTGTTAATGTAGAAATGTGGCTTCGCAAACATTCCATGTAAACATAATAAATAGTATGGAGTAATATTTGGCATCGAGTGAAAGTTAGAATTTAATGGTAATTTTGCTCGCAATATACTAAACATTTATAATGGATGTAGTAGATGCCAAATTTAAGATGTCGTTTATTTCGACACCACAACTTCACGATTAAAAATGACAGTTAGTTATAAAATTATGACACTTTTTTATGGTGTACTTTTATGCTTTTAAATGATTTTAAAGTAAAAAATTTGTGTACATATATTTTTAAATCAAGTCTTCGCTTTCAACTGAAATCAACGGAAATAATTTTACTTGGAAAAGATTTGTGCCTTGTGTTCGCCAAACTTGAATATTGCGTTCCAGTCAATATAAATGTTCGCGTATAGAAATAATTTTATTTAAAACATTTTTGCTTTCGATTTGTTCTTGACTCATAATTGTAGCTCGCTTGTGCTCGCGTCTAACCGATAAATTAGCCTCGTATACTATTTGCTACGTCATTTTTTCTCGGTACCGTTTATATAACATGCGAATGTTTGTTCACACGCTAATTTTAGCGTCTCAAAAAATTAATTTGACTTCCTATGCATTTCTCCTTTTAATTTGTTAACAATGTTGGAATATCCTGTATTTATCAATATTTTATTATGTTAATGAATAATCCATTATCAAATGACTCAATTCTGTTTTACATTCTCTTTTATATAGGAATTTTTTAATTTAAATCACATTAAAATAGCAATAGAAAAAAATTCATATTTTCTTAGCTATACGATAAAAGCAATTTAGCGTTCTTTATTGTTTATTTATTTTTTATATTTAATAGAAACGATCTGATGTCAAAAAATACTCGATAATATATTAAACGACACGTATAGAATATTAGTCTGTAATTGTTTTGAATTTTTTAATTATTAAAGACAAGAGTAACGAAAGGTAATATGCTTATTAATCCATTGTTATTAAATTAATAAGAGCGTTATTAGCTTAGGGAGCTGTAAAGAAAAATAATAATAAAGGAGAAGAAAAATACCATTGACATTAAGGAAACAATAAAATAATTATCAGTGACTGATAACTTATTCCATAAATACTAAAAATTAGTTTTTGAATTTCAAAATACTTATAATAATATATAAGTTATACATAATCACATTAATTTTTTACCTTTGTATATTTTAAATATTATAAAAGTCATTTTCTTAATCGAGCATTTTATAGAAATATTTATAAAGAATTTAAGTAATTGGATTAAAAGAACTAATTTATAGCAAACAGAAAAGTTAGCAGTTCCTGTACTTAATTGAACGGCTGCTGATAAGTCGAACTTTATGCTGGCACAAGCGGCTTAGTGTATGTAGAAATTCCTCGTTATATCCGTGTCGGGTATCATATCATTCATAGTGATTACTTTATTGGACATATCATAAATACTTACTCGCGAGCATTGTAGCTCAATTAGATTACAATGAAGGTAAAACAGTAGAAAGTGACATAAACGAATTAGGCAGTAGGTTATCAAAAGCAAAAGAAAAAAAAAACAAAAACTGTTAAAGGCATGAAACTTTAAAATCTGTGAAGTGTGCGCTGATTTACCGTCGTCGACTCTCTGAATCTATTTTGAACGAAGGGTATCTTGTTCTTGCGACCGAGCCTCTATGTAATAAATTTCTTTTATTCGTTTATGCCTATTATCATTTGGAAGCAATTATTTTAAAACTCAAAGGGAAAGAAAGATCGATAACGTTATTTTTTATTTCGTACCTAAGCTGAACGAATCGGTACGGATGAACAAAAAGGTAATATAATAATTATGATATAAATCAAAAGTGCGTCGATTTTTTATGTATCGCGTTCGTAAAATCATGGTAAAATGGTTTGCATTTGTACGAAATACCATTTACTAGGTAAAGCTTTGTGGAGTCGAGCGAATTTATATCTAATAAAATAAGATTGTGTTCATCGACATTTTCTTTAAAATCAAGATAAGTATTGGAATTTGAATAATTAAATTTTTAAAATATTATTCGCACGCGTAAACAAACCAAAAATTGAAGCCACTATAGAGTAATGAGTAAAATCATAACATAAAGAAAGAAAAAGGAGTTTAAAGAATTTAGAGAGCTTATATTGGACGTTTCGGTAATCGTGTAGAGATTATTATGGTTTTTTTCTCCGTGGAAACTAGAATAAAAGAAAAATATTTTTACCTAAGGCTATGTTTCATAAAATAATCGATGGGAAGACTTTTACCTTTGCATCCGACAACTATGTAATTGCGTGCTAAGAGAAAAACTGTCGATTTATCGAAATTTGAAAATTACAACTGACTGTGAATAATTTGGTGGCGACGAATAGTTTGTAATAAACGTTTAGATGTAGGACATTCTTTCTTCTTGCGTTTTAATTTGTAAATTAGAAATTAAAAACATTGTAAATTTTCATTGCATACTCTTTTTACGAAGTACGGCAGAGAAAAAAAAAGAGAGATCAAGATTGTAATCTGTCGAATAATAAGCGTCGATGGAAAAGTTTCTTTGAAAAAAATTGGAATTTTTTGTAACCATTCCCTATTTTTCTCGATATCAAAGTCGAAATAATCTATTAAAATACGTATATTTTAGCTTTCTCGAAGAACAAAATGTGTATGAATTGAAAAACTATAAAAAAATTTATACGCCGTATTACCGTATGTTTTACTTTTGTAACGATAATTTACGACAATCTATAAATTCTTGTATAATAAAAAATCAAGTCTTTACCAATTCATAAATAAAATTCTAAGATTTTCGTGATTCTATGCGAAGCTTTTTAAATGTTTTCTAACAATTTTTCTATAAACTAAAACACAAATAGTTTTACAAGAGTGTTTAAGAATGCAAAAACAAATTTCTATAAGCTTTTTGTTATTTTTTGTTATTTTGTGAAGCTTTCCTTGTATTTGTATTTATTGAACAATAGAATAATAATAAGGGAAGAAGGTTTCAAAGAAACTTTTTTATGCAATTTATTGTAATTAATTCTACGTAATTTAATATAATAAAATACATAAATAAATAGCGAATGAAGTGTAAACTTTGTAGGCATGATCTATAATGGGTACAAAGTAAAAAACAATTGTACATTTTTTAAAGCGATCCATTGTATCGAAACGATCATGGCACTAAAGCGTGACTCTTGTGGAGTCGTCTTAAAGAATAATTTCAAACAGAATAAGTAAGCAAACAATATCGTATACGTTTTCCGTTCCTTTTAATCGTTATTGCATGGAACATACCTATTATTTATTCCCTCGCAAATTCTAATGTATATTATATATAATATTAGTACACTTCTTTTGTATTATAAAAATATAGTAGATGGAAAAATAATTGTAAATACAAAAAAATGAGAACGGAACGAGTCTTTATATTTTCCTCACACTACTTATATATACAAATAATTTATAATTTATTTTTATTCGTGCGACAATCTTTTTATTTAATTTCCAATTATTCCGTACAACTGATTTTAACTTGAACAAGTTTTTTTACTTAAAAGTTATGAATTCGAGCAAATCGAAACTGATGCGCTTGTTTAACAAAAAATTTTGTTCAGTTTATTAAAGCGTAGTTTTTGTTTTATTTTATTAGAAAAAATTATCGTATTTTAAGGATTAATTTAACTTTTTAATTATAAAAACTCTTCTAAATCATAAAATTCCATAAAAATGTCAACTTCTATGGTTCGCGAAATACTTAAGAAAATATTGGAATGATATCCAAGTATATTTAAGCTTGAATTAAAAAGTTAGTTGTTTAAAAAGAAATTTGAAGTAATTCGTATACATTCGTAATACGTTTATAATATTTATCTTAAAGTTTTAATAAGAACGTTCGATCGGTTCACGCGAAAATTATATTCGTTTCATAAGATACGAATTTGGCACGTTTTTATTTTTCGTTTGTATGTTATCGGAACTTGCAATTGTATATCATATTATTGAAAGCTGATGTTTCTCGTATACTTATTGTTAAATATATCTGTAAGCGATCGATGAGTTAATAATTGGTAGGATTTATGAAACAGTAGCAATTTACGAGTACAATTACAATTTTTTATTTGTTTCGCGCGAGACAATTTTGGGGATTTGATTTGAATCGTTTGATCGGTAATATCGATAATAACTTGCGACATATTCTAAGGCTAATTTCAATTATGATGCAAGGTAAGTGTAGTACTACCGAGATTCGCCGAATAAGAGTCGCAAAATTCGCGAGGATATCTTGGAGTGGTTGTAAGTCGAAAAGAAGTTGATTATAATTTTTAAGAATGTAAGTACTAGAGAACGATAGAATATCTCTAGATATTATTCTATAATATAAGTATTTTGAGAAAAATCATGAATTGTAAATTTATAAATCTAAAATTCACCAATTATGGAAAAATAAAAATTTTTTAAATAACTTTATTAAAAAAATTAATTTTTCTTTCTAACTACTCATCGTAAAGAAAAGTATCAAATTCACGGTTTAAAAATTATTCATCGAAGCAAGTTGATAAGGTAATGTCAGTGTTATATTATTGTAGCGCTACTCTATCGATTCAGTTACCATTTATTCAATCAACATAATATTAACTTTAAAAAATTAAATATTTGAGTATAGATTTAAAAATTTAAAAATATACTCAGTCATATATTTTGCGTAGGAAACGTTTAAAAGATGTTACAATTTTTTTATCTATTAATAAAATTAAACGATGCAAATTTGACAAACGCGTATTCGTATTTTTATTTTGTTATTTGAAAAATAGCTTTTAGCTCGACTTAAATATTACGTTTCACTTATCAAATCACAATTACATAATTTGTGTTTAAAATTATAGTGCGTATTTAACATCGAAGTATCATTGGACATTTCTTCAATTTGATGCAACCAATTATGCAGTTTACTCGTTTAAAAAATTTTTGTATCGTTGCTGGTCGGAAACGTACTTTTTGATCGTACGTTTTATTTTAACAAATAAATCGCGCGAGTGATTTGGATAAATGGAGAGAGCAAATTTAACAAAAGATTGCAATTAACGTAAACAAGAGCGACTTTAAATTATAGTCAACAGCGGAGTTTGAATTCTAAGCTAATAATAATTACGATTCGATAAAAGAAATTCTTTGGGAAATAATATTTAACCCACGGATACTCGAAGAGAATATATGTTTTTATATACGCGAATGTTATGAATAAATCTTTATACCTTGATATATTATTTAAAAATGACAAAATACGAATTTACATAATGAATAAATTTCTATCGATCTATGTTCCAAGATAATATTTTATTCATCTCGACTCGGCTATTGTTTTTCTCGACGTCGGCAAACGTAGATTTGCATTGTTCGAACTTTTCAAACTTTTATTGATCAGAAATACACAATGATTAAATACGATAACCATTGTTTTCCTATATAAACTTTATAATAGACGTTTTTACAGAATTTTTTACTCGTAAACAAACTCAATTTATATCAGAGTCCTTACAAACTTGTGTTTAATTATTACTTTAACATTTAAATCTATACATTAATATTTATGACAATAAAATCACGTATCACGAAAACTTTTATTTTCTTTCTTCTTATGTGTGCTAATTGTACGTAGAAAATTGTTCATGATTTTACAATTAATGAAAAAAGTTTACACAAGAATGTTATATTTAAAATTTGTACGTGTATCTAAATATGACGGAGAATATTAAATTCTAATTCTCAATTCATCTAACGGATCGGTGTGATAAAGATGGTCGAGTGTGGATATTTAAGCATCGAATGGTAACAATAGGCGATATTTGTATCTATTGGTATAAAGTACGATGAACCAGTCGGTAAGAGACAAAGTGAGAGCTAATAGATTGGAAAACTATTTTCCAAGAAAGTGATTGTCATTATTTTTTACAAATCGCTCGAAGCAAATAATAAAATATCTGGAGTCTATTACGTAGCACTTATGAATCAACCGCACAAGCTATTTTTTTTACAAAGATATCGTACTTTGATGATAATAATAATAATGAACTTACCGAATATAAAGAGTAGAATGAAAAATAATTTTAAACGCTTTTTACTTCGAGTAATACAAAGGATAAACTAGACTACGAATAATATAAATTTTAACGCATCAACCTAAAAATAAAATCATTCTACGGATATTATATTCGAGAAATAAAATGTGAGAAAATGTTTTTACGAAAACATGAAACTAAAATTATTCCGACGACTTTTAATAAAATTACAAATTAAACGTAAATGCAAGATATATGTACATTTTATTATTTATTAAACAATACAAATTCTTTAATTATAAATGACAATTAATGACTTAAAAACGTTTTCGAGAATTTCAAGAATATAGTTTTTAGTCTGAAACAAAACCATAGAAAAATATTTTACGAGTAAGAAAAAATTTATGTAGATTTTAAAAGCATTATAAATTATGCTTATTCTAGAATCTGTTATCAATTATAAATTATATATAAAACGGTAATGACATATATATATATATATATAATTTCAATTACAGATCGTAATTTATGTTTAAGTATAAATTGCGTTCACTTTTAGTTTTATTACAGCCGATAAATTTTAAACGGATCGATATTACGAAAAATTAACATTACGCGTCATTACTTTAAAATATTATATTCTCAAAAACCCGTATGTTAAAAGTGAAAGCGAATAAATTTTCTCGCATCTTGAATAGCTTTATTCGAATTTACGCAACGTTCATAGAAATGAATATTAATTATTTTAAAGTCCATAATAAAGTTTAAATATTTACTTAATATTACTACTTATAAAATAAATTATCAAAAATATTATAGGGAAATAACATACAATAAATAATATGAAATGTATACAGAACTTAGGATCGTTTATTAGATATCAAGTTTTACAAATATTATCACACACGTTTTTTAATGAATGTTCTCGGGAGATGGCCGTATTGTATATTGTACAAATATAATTATATTAAGTGACTATATATACGTATATAAATAATTAATTACTTATAAAATGGTGCTTCCTCATTTTATTTACATTATTATAAACCACGATTAATTAATCTTATGTTTTTTATTTATCGTCGAAAATGGGAGAGAATACAAGGGATATATCGTTCGTTGATGCGAATAGTTTCCTTTTTTTGTTATAGCAAAAGTTACTATTAAGCGGTTGTCCAGTTAAAATTTTTCTAAACGTTTACGATGTTTAGATGCTCTCTGCATACTTATCGAGTCAATAAATAATATTAATTGTAGATACATAAATATGCTAGACTAATTATACTTTTGTGGTAAAATATAGGCCTTTACGTTTTTAGGTCTGTCGGTAAGAAACGTGCGTTACTTTTTCATTTTTTTTATACGGTAACACTTCGTTATTTTTTCTTTTTTTGTACGTATTAAAAAATTTTGATTTACAAATTATGTTCGATTTCTGCCACAATTCGTAGACAATATTAAAATTGTAATATTTGTTTTTTAATTTTTTGTAAAACATCTTTTTAGTACATTTTTTAAGTACATCGATCAAAAAATTACTTTAAATTAATTAAACTTCTTATTTGTATAATTCACGTATATTCACCATCAATTTTATATACATAAATTTAAACGTTGGAATATTATCATTATAATTATAATTATCATTATCATTATCATTATCGTTATTATTATATTTTTATGTTAACAAATATCCACCGTAATAATTTTTTAAAGTGCGAGTAAGTCTTGCGTTAAAGAGAATAAAATTTAATGGTAAAAATAATAAAATGTTTTTTTTATTTTTATTTCTACGAACTATGTCAGCCGATAAAAACTTTGATTATATTTTTTTGAAGTATTTATGGTAGTTAATGTATACACGAAAATGCAATCGGTGACACTCGTTATCTCGATACATGTGAAAAAAACATAAACAGTCTTGTTTTAGGCACCAGTATACAATTTGGTATACCGTTCGTATGTATACGTATAACGTTGTAACGTGTCGATGTGATTTACACTAATCGGGAATATTTTTTATTCGTTTTCTTATCCATCTGTGTCCTTAAATTTTCACCACTGTAAATATTTACAAGTTGGTCTGTTCAGCTAAAAACGCTTAATAAAATACAAAAAGTTAAAAATATAAAAAATGTATTATTAACGCTACATCCTATAACGATGTTGTAATTCTCGTTAAATAATTTAATTATAATAAAGAGTTTAATTGTGCCCATTTTGGTTTTTTTCAACGAATATACATTTACAGATTGACAGTCAATTTTCTTTATAATGTAATATAATATAATTTACTAGTATTATCGAAAAGCTCGAGAAAAAAAATTGTACATAATTATACGTTAATTTTACTTGCACTTATTCGCATACAGTTATACAAAAATAAATAATAATAAACACTATTTAAAAATACAGTAATGTTCAAATTTTTTATTTTTCGGGTAATATTAATTTACCGATTGATTTATCAAATAAAAGAATTATAAAATTGATTAAAAATTAAAATTTTGATACAATTAAGATAACAATTGGTTTTATAAAATAAATAAAAATTTTTTTAAAATTTCGTAATTTTGGATGAAAAAAATTTGGTACAAATAAATTTCATATAATTACGTAAACTTTCCTCGTTACCGCATCCTTGGATAGAAATTCGCGTAAAAACATGAAATTATGTTGAATTAGATATATTTTCATAGTAACCAGTACAGATTTCTCAAGCATCAAAACTACACCTTATATGTAAAAAAGCGTGTTAAGTGCTGTAAATCATGTTTGCTTTAAATAAATATTTAACGAAATATTAGGAAGTTAAACCACTTCGGCGTTGATACCTAATATTCGTATAGATTATATATTTTTTAATAGAAAGCATAGCTTGAGATTTACGCAAAGGTTGAGTTTTGATGCTTATTTCAAATCGAAGTTTGGCTACTTTTGAAATCCAAAGAGTCCAACTAAAGAATTATCGGAAGTTCTAATAAGTTGAACGGTGAAACTTGGTCTTACGAAGTCTTACAAAGGATGGATGATCCATGTGTCCGTATCAGTCGATTGTAACTCTTTTTAAACGGATCTAAGGAAAATTCTATTTGTTCTCCAAAGATAAAAATCCACGGTAACTTCAACAACGGTTTTTTGATTTTTATTCCGGTATAATTTCTAGACTATCTTTCTACTTCCTATATTTAAAAAAATCCGCGATTACCATCGTTGATTAATTCATTAAAAATAGAGCACTGCGATTTCCAGCTCGAGTATTCATCTTTCAATTTAAAACTTAAGACGCGATTTTAATACGCGTTGTCGATAGACGATTTTCGATTATCAAAGTGAATTATTGAAGTTGGGTCGGATCCGACCAATAATACAAAAATCATTTTTTAAGAAATTAACGTTCTAGGACCAATTCTTCTCCGACGAATTCACCGAGGTTTTAGAAAGGTTGTGTTAGCAATTCTATTTAATTGTATCTACAAAACGCTCTAAGTTTACAAAGGAAAATTTAAAATAACCAATACAATTGAGGATTGGATAAACGGGTTAGAGTTAGAAAACACGAGCGACCGTCATATTTATTCGCTTATGATTCGCCGTTTTCGTTATATTTCTAACAAAGTCAACTAATTAAAAGAATATTGAATATTACGTTTAAAAGCGTCGAAGAACCGTTAGAAGCGGCTACGAAGTTTTTTCTAGTCGGTACATGCCTACCAACTAAGTTATCCATCATCCCAACTCTATTCTCAACGTGGAAACTTCTCCCGTTGATTCTAGGCCAACGAAAATTTGGGGTGAAATCGTGTAGTAATATTGGATATCGATGGTTCATGGTAATAAAGCGGGTGCGTAGCGGTACGACTATCAGAGAAAATTACGGCAGGTGAAGACTTTGCGGTTGCGGTAGAAGACAAACGGTGCATCGCTCCGAGTCCGAGCTTTGCCGAACGATGCATAGATTGGTCCAGGACATTTAGAAGATAAGCGATAGAGACCGAGATCCGAAGTCTCTGACTAAGACAAGTGCGAGTATTCCAGATCGAGAATCTTGCATCACATGGTTTCGGTTAAAATTTTATAAATTCATGTGATATGCGGACTAAAATCTGTAGCGTATATTTGGGACTTATTAAGGGATTATTAATTAATTTATATATATATATATATATTTATATATATATAGACATACATACATATGTATGTATATACACGAGTCAAAAAAGAAAAAATGCGCGATTATTTGTTAATAATACTCAACCTTTAGCTAAAGTCTGGCTTCTTCATCTTTCGTTTATAGTACATAATTATTTTACAATGAAACCAAACTTTCTCAACTCAAATCTACAAATGCTCTTTCTTATGTTCGAGTGGCCTAACTTTTTTTACATCCATACTCGATGATCGACGATAATAACGATACTATTTTTCTAAGAAACAATTGTTTTTTTATCCAATGAGATCATAATACTAAACGATTAACTTTATAATGAAAAAAGTACATTATACATCGTAACGGAATTTTTCAGCCGCGTTGCTTCAATTATAGTTTTAAAAAGCGAAGCAGCTTAACGGTGCGTATCGTAACTTTTAAGGCCGTAAAACGTTAATTTTTTTTTCTTACGCGTCTCTTTCTTCTCGTTCTATTTTCTTCCCTTTCCTTGTCTTAAATATAAATTTCGTACAGAAGACGTACGAGCCTTTAATTTTGTAATTATACTCTAGCGGAAAGCCTTTTATTACATACATTTCACTTTCTTTTTTATTTTTCTTTTGTAAAAAAATAAACGCACTTAGGTAAAAGACTCAATAACGAAAAAAATTGTAGTTCATCGAGAAATACACAAGTTTTTTAGTTTGTGCTTCTGGATGGAATCGATACCTTGAAACTTGGTAAATATGGCAGTTCGTGGATTCCCTACAATTAGTCTTTCGATCAACGAGGCTATGCTTAGTTTTAAATAAATAAAGCATCGAATTCTTATACATTTATACATTGATTCTTCAAGCATTAGGTCCGAGCCAGCGTTTTACTTATTTTCATCTTTTTTCGTTCGTTCGGAGAGCCTCGATGTTTCGATTCCCTCTGTTTTATTCCGTCTGTTTACGTTGTAAGGTCTCGGGACTAGGAGGAAGATACGTGTCAATATCCTCGAATAACTGGTTCACGTCAATGCACGCTTGTGCTTAGCTGCAAAAACATCACGTTTGTATTATAATGGACTTTCATAAAATAAAAAACCAAGCATGAAACTGCGGATAAAATGCCACGCTTTCACGGTGCTACTCTATGCGCGCATACACAGAGGAGCGTTTAGCCGTCTAGTTTGTTTACGGAACAAGCTAACGTTAGCTTTAAAGTCAATTTTCAATTTCAATACTTCTTAATCATGCTAGCTTAATCAGCATTACGGAGACAACAATTAGAGCGACAGTACGTTTTAGTGAAAGATGCTTTGAAAAGAAAAGCAACGTTCGATTTTTTTACAAGCTGTTCGTTTATTCTCTCGCTCTCGTTTTCTCTCGTCATTTCGATCGTCATTTAAATAAAATGAGCGACTCGAGTGTACGCAGTCTATCCGATTTATAGGGATGGCACGTGCTTTATAGGAATTCACTCTTAGCATTCAAATTCGGATGCAGTTATGGCGTTTAAGTCTTTCATAAGTCCCTCTAGATTCGCCATCTCCTGATTCAACTCTTCGGTGCTGTACGACGGCTGTGGAAAGAAAGGGGTCACGCAAAGTGTTATTGCCAAAGCGATTCAATTATTAATATTATTATTATTATTATTATTATTATTATTATTATTATTATTACCATTTACGTCAGGGGAATGTTATTCAAGAGAATATTGCAGTTTGAAAATATATTATACTCAAATTTATTCTATCTTCCGAAAATTCTATTAGTAACGTTTAATTAAGAAATTTATTAATATAGAAAAGACTATAAGTCTTCGATAACGTATCTTAAATTATATTTTATACTTCGGAAAATAATTACCTCTGATAAAATATAAGTTGCGATTATTATGATAAGTTATAAAAAAATATTTATACTATTTTTCAAATATTTAAAAAGAATTATTTATCGTACGAAAATTGATTCGCGCATTCTTAATAAAGGTTCAAATGAAATTCTACATTTATTTATATAGTGATAAATTATTTTCAAATGCAGTTTAGTTTATGTTTAGGTAAAACAATGGTGAACAAGAACTCTTGCAAATAAAACCACAGTCAAAGAAAGCTTAAAAATCGTAAAGTATATGTAAAGTTTTAAATAAAATGAATTTACCTTTAACCTTTCGATTTCTTCGGGCGTATGATTTGCATTTGTTACAGACGCGAGTCTATTCTTTATCAATTGACTCGAGCTCGTAGTCTTTTTATAAGGACTTCCAGATATGGTAGGTCTGACTGTAACTTGCGAAACTAGAAAGAAAAACGATATTCGTTACACTACGTATACTTGTAAATACTTTCCTTATAAATAAATAAATTAAAGATCAAAGGAGATTTAAATAAATTTGTAAACATTTAATAATATTTAAAGATGTTTGTTTTGAAACATCACTAAATTATCGAATATTAAAAAGAAAAAATTAGACACAGAAAAGTCTGATCGTATTCCCGAATATTCTTGAAAGTTGGTCGACACACGGCAAAAGAAAAATGAGAAAAAACATCGAACCTCCGTGCTTTTGCTGGGCTGGTGTTGAAGGCGCCGATTGTGGAGGCGGTGCAGGTACGCTAAAGCTTTTGAGCGGATGACCCTGGAGTCGTTTGGTTCCACCGTTGCTCTCGGAAGTGGTTGTGCAATTGTTCGCCGATTGTACGCTTTCTCCGTAGGAACTCGGAGTATACTGCGAAGTCGCATTGTACGATTGTGGTCCTCCCGAGCTGTACAGCTGTGGAAATGCAACAGTCGTATCATTAATCACGACTATCTATTTCTGTCGACCGGTTTACGAGAGTTTTAGAGTTTTTATAATTGTTTTTTCTTGTTTCGTTAGAACAACAATTCTTCTATAATTTTAAAAGGAACGATGAAAAATCTTTAAATAGAACCACGATCTATTTTTATTGTATATCGGAATCTATTAACTAATAACAGGAACATATTATATAAATTATTGAATTACATTCGATACCTTTTCATTATTGACTATATTTTTAACGCTTGTAATAGGAAAATATCCTTTTCGTTATTTTGTAATTGTGCACAATGTATTCGAAATATTTTGCTCTTTCAATGATATTATGATCGAAGCAGTGATAAAAATACACGCATCCAAGACACGTACCTGAGTCTGAAGTGGCTCGTATGTACTAGTTAAATTACACGTATCAGGATTGGATTCTGGTGTCGGTTCTAATGTAATGTGTGCTCTATTCAAATTATATTGAGCCACTGTTCGCGAATAGTTCTGTCGAATCGACGGAACTTCGGAACACGAACTGTGAATCGTTTGTTGCGACATGCTACTGTTGACGATTGGTGTTGCGGTAGCTATGGCTGAAAAAAATGGGAGAAATTAAAAAAAAGTTAACAAGAATGAAAAGGAATGTAAAGGAATGTAAAAGAATGAAAAAAAAAAGAAAAAGAAATGAAAAAAACTATTACGATTGTTCAAATTTTCGCAAAAAAAATTAGAAATAGTATGTAAAAAGCGAACAAAGATGAAATTGATGTTATTGAAAGTAAATCCTATACATTTTTTAATTATGTTGAAATCTTGATAAGGTAGGTACACGCAACTTAGGTTATCGACCAAGTTTTAATATAGGATTAGGTTAACTACTTACGTTGGTGCATCGGTGCACTGTCAACTGGTAGTGTAATGAGTTTAGGTTTATGACTTCCCCGACAGTGTTGCTTGCTCAATGTAGAGCATTTATCTTCGCTCTTGTCTGGTGTATGGTAAATAAATAAACCAAGGATATAAAATTAAACAAACGATATAAAAATCAATAAAGTATCGGAAAAATTATTCAAATTATTAAATAGGAAGTAAGAAAATAATAATATATGTTGTATGAATGTTGTATCGACTATTTGGTAAGTTTTTCTTACTTAAAACTATACCAAAACTGAACAAAAAATATTTTTAAACAATTATTTAAATACTATCGAATAATTAAATCAATCGATATTTTTCAATCGCTCCTCAAAATGTTTGAATTTATTTATGTTTGAATTAATCGTTATAGTATTATAATTATATAACAAAAATATCGTTCAGTTAGGGTAGCAGTTTTCAACTTTGTGTCTTAGGCAAGTACATACCCATATAACTCGGAATATAAGTACGTTTATCCAGTGAACTGGAATTCCCATGAACAGTATCCTGGCTGTATTCGGAATTACCGGATCTAGGTAAAGTATTGCTCGTTGCTGCGCTTGCCAATGCTTCTCCGTTACCCAATGTCTTCTCAAGCGCTTTCAGTTCCATTTGATCATGATGAATCCACAAATCGGGTGGTTTAATATTTGTTTTGATGTTCGTATCTTTTAAATATCTGAAATTTTAATCGATAGCGATTCATAAAGAGATAACTAATAAAATATACGATCTAAAATACTGTAGGCATCGAAGAATTTTTGTTACCCTTTCTTTCCATCGGGCGAGTCGGAACTGCGCCGACAGCAAACAAAGACAAAAACAACCGATATTCCGGTCAAAACTAAAATGGAGCATCCAACTATTAGGTAAATCAGCATATACGACAATCCGTGACCATCTGGAAAGAAAAATGTTTTTAAGCAATTTTCACTCTGAACTAAATCTCGAATAATAATTTAATATTGAATATCGATATTGAACAAAAAATAGTCGTAACGTTTGATAATCGATTCTCAACATTACTTACAAAATATAAATTTTTTAAAATAATCGATAATATTATAAAGAAAAAATTGAATAAAAAATTAAATAAAAAATTAAATTAAAAGATAAATAAGTTTATCTTCGATAAATGTTTTTGGTACACGTTAACGTCTAATTATAAAAAATGTTACCGAGAAACATCGTAAGAATCGAATGATGTAATAAATCGACGATGTACGGTAGATGAAAATTGTACGATTAGATGAAAATTCGAATAGAAATAAAGAGTGTAGCAGTGCTTCGACCTTAGTTCGAACGATAACTACACATAAAAAAAATTCGTACTTTCTAGAGTCTTGTAGGAGACGGTCACCGAAAAGGGGCCGTAACCCTTCGTGTTCCGAGCTTGAATCTTAAAATAATACGTAGTACTGGGCTGTAGTTCCGTTGATAAGACGTATTCCGTTTTATCACCGACAACCGCCTCGGCTTTCCAATCTCTATCATTTTTCGTATTATCCGTGGTGTACGATATAATGTATCCATTAATTTCGCCGTTAGACTGCTTAGGGGGTAGCCACCGTAACAAAACAGACTTTGGATAATCATCGATACTCTGAACGGTCAATTCCCGTGGCGACGAGGCTGGTTTCACCTCCATCGTTTTATTTAGCACCACCATGCTCCAAGGGGATTCTCGTCGACCCTGGAAGCGAATCATTTTTAATTATTATTCTTAAATCATTTTCGCATATGTATAATATATTTATACGTACTTTTACGACCTTCACCGTGAACTCGTACTCGGTATTGGGTTTCAAATCGTGAATCATACAGTTCAGATCCGATGCATTATAATACTTGTACCGCTGATTACTGCTCGCGTGATACGATGTATAGCGCACAATATAATAGCGATTGTCCGTTACGTACTGAAATTCGTAAAATATTAATTATTATTTGCCCAACTCGTACGAGAGCGCGAGATTTCGTTATTATAAATAGCAATTTCGTTATTATAATAGCTGAAAAGAGTTTATTTAATAAACTCTTATGGGGCGCCATAAACGTACTTGATTTTTTGAGAGCGTTGTATCCGTCCAGTACAATACCACCGTGCTAAACGACAACACTATGGCTTTCAATCCGACTGGAGGTGTTAAAGGTGCAGCACTTTCAGGTGTTGGCCTCTCGATCGTTTTAACGTTTTCGTACACTTGCAAACCTTCCCCGGCTTCGTTTTTCGCTCGCAACGTTATGACGTAATCGGAATTTGGTTCTGTAAAATCAATATTTCCATAAACGTCACGCACACCTAGCCATTGTCGGAACGCGATATCGGTAAAAGCTTGCTTTTAAAATCAAACTTCTCGACAGAGCGAATAACCTAAGACTTTAATTTAGAATTTACCTAAGTTGTCGATCAGATAATATCGCTGTTTACCATCCAGGACTTTCTTATATTCATCGGGAATTCCTTTTCCCCAAGTAAGAACGTAGCCCCTCACCTTCACACTTTGATCTTTCGGTGGTCCCCACCATACGGATATTGAATCCGACATTGCTTTGGCTAGAGAAAGTAATAACATTTTTGTCATTGCTCAAAGAAAATAAAAGATAGATCACTTTAGTAGTAATATCGTTCAACGGATTATTATCAATTGATCGATAATTAATCGTATCGATCGAAAAATTTTAAATGTCGTTGAAATGTGTACGTTCTAAATTATAAAAAATATACAAAATTAACCATTTAATAATTAAACTCGAAAGATTAGCGCACTTATCCGTATTCTGGATTCATTTGTTTTTAACAATAATAACTTTATTAATTAGTAACAATTACGTTCGACAAAAATATTTGTAAAAAATAGTAGTAGTAGTAGTAGTAGTAGTAGTAAACCGAATTTAAGAAGCAATTTATCTTGCGTAAAAATTCGAATTTGACCCAGAAAGATAGATTTGCGTACTTACTTCGAAGATTAGTGGGTGCGGTTGGTACTTCGCTTTCGGACGAATCATTTTCGTAGGTCTCGATATCCAGCCAATCGGAGCAAGGTCCAGTTCCGTTAACGTTGAAGGCACAAACTCGCACTTGGTAACCGACATTCTTTTCCAATCTGGTAAGGACGTGCATACGTTGATTGCCCTCCGTCGTTATCACGGTGGGATGGGATCTCCGATCCGTGGGTCGGTAGCGAATCTTGTAGCCGGTTATGATCCCATTTTGACCTTCCGTCGGAGGCTCCCAACGTATTATAACGCTCTGTAACGAAATTTGGGAATCACTGTAAGCTAACCGGAAAATTAGCGAACGACATCGGGAACGACATCGGGAACAACATCGGAAACGGTCGAGGGCAGGTCTAAGTGCCTCGTTACTCTTCGGGAAGGGAACATCGGTATCGCATCGATTTAAGACTCGATAAAGAGGAACGGCTCGCGAGGCTTCCGATAAATTGCCGTGGATTATCGTAAGCTCGACATCGACATCGACACCGACGTCGAGCGTCGAGCGTCGAGCGTCGAGCGTCGAGCGTCGAGCGTCGAGCATAAGAGGGAAAAGGAGAAACGTGGGTCGTGATAAATTACCGTGGAGCTGGCAGCCTCGACGGTGACGTTGGGTGAGCTCGTAGGGGTGGAACTGTAAGTCCGGACTCTGATTTCCCCGGTGGATGCTCCGGGTCCGTTATCGTTAACCGCCTGCACCCATATATTGTATTCCTTGTAGGGCAGTAGACCAAGGAGTTCGTGCGTCGTCTTCGTCGTGTTCTTCTTCGTCTCCTCGTTATCTCCCTGTAAATTCGTTTAATTCGAACGATTAATCGCACGCGCGAATATTATTTGCAGCGCTATCGACTCCGTAATTTATAAGGATTACGCGCGTACCTCCGCATACGTGACGAGGTAGCTCGAAATTCGTCCGTTAATCACCGACGGTTCCTCCCAAGTCAACGCTATACTTTCGCTGCTCGTTGGCCACCCCTTCAGATTCAGCGGCTGACTCGGTACGTTCGGCTGAAACGATATTTTTTCGTTAGGTTAAACGAGCCTCGGTAACGCGTAAATTCATATACATTGTACATTTCGATCTTCTTACGAACGATCCGAACTCGAATTTTCAAAATTGATTTTTAGCCTCCATCGAGGAACAGCGCCAACGACGTCATTAAATCTTTCCGCGATATACTTTACTTACCAAAACGTTGTATTTCCGTATATACGAACGGTTCACGTTCCATCGATTTGTATAACGATTTAGATTTTCTTTTAAGAAACTTATTCGCGCGCTTCTAATTTTTGTTAAATTTATAACCGAATGGATCCGTGTAAGAAAATCGTTCGAAAAAATATTTCCTTCTAGCGAAATTACAAGTAAAGTTGAAATGGTAAGAAATTTTCCGCATACCTCGGATTCGGTGGTTAATTGCAAAACCTTACTCGAAGCACTGAGAACGTTGGAAAAATTCGCAACCGCTCGAAAAAGGTAGGTTGTCCCAGGTTGTAGACCACTGATAGTCACTGTTGTCTCTTTTTCAGGAGTCTTCTCTATTCTCTCTCTATAATTGAAATACGATGTTAATCCGAATCGACCGAACGACCATATACATACGACGATAAGAATAGGAAATACCAAATTTAATTATCGAAATTAAATGCGCTTTGTAAAATTGCGAAAATTGCGACAATTGCAAAAATTGCAAAAATTGCGTTGCGGAAAGTTTATTTATATAATTTATTGTAAATCGTAGTTGCCTTGATCTAATAATGCATAGGGAATACTCGCTTTACAAATACGTAGTATCTTTTATTTAACGTAATTTTGAATTTTACGGATTCGAGACGCATCGTAATTCGAAACTAAAAAACATATTTTTTCGTCGCGGCTGAGTTTCGATAAGCGCATTGCAGAGCATCGATATTACTTAAAAAAAATCACCAAATGATTTCTTGATGTTTATTATTTTATTTTGTAAACATAAAAATTAATGTAAAATCAAGCGCGAAGTATCAAAATAAAAGATGTCTTTAGTCAAAGATTTAATGCGCTACATATTTATAACAATGAGCGGAATGTAACCGTACGCGAATCGTACATTGAATCATGGGCTATTAATCATGTTTTTATTCGAACGTATTTTAATTCCGAAGATGATCGTTTATAGCGTAGTAACGTCCAAGGGGGCAATTACGACTTATTTCTTTCGAATAAAAATATGTGCGTACGCGTTACGTTTTTATCCGCTAAAAAGTCAAATGAACGAGACGAGACTCGAGAAGTTTATCGTTCGAGGCAATTTTAGATGGAGAAATGTCGTGCTGTCGACGAGTAGTCGAGCGTAAGAACATCGTATCTAAAAAATAAAAAAATTTTATTTTTTAAACGAAAAAATTCCCGAGGAGTGCAAAAATATGGTTGAGGATTGCTCGTCGCAAATTTAATAGCAAAGTTAGAGAAAGACGGGTGGAGAGGAAAAAACGTCCACGTCGACAGGTTGACAGATCCACTCGTGGAGAACGCGGAGCTTGTTTTCATCGAAAGGGGTGGTGTCGAAACCCTGTCGAAACCCCTTTCGATGTGTTTCAGTGTCGTCGCTCTCACCTCTCGAAGCCCTCCTGCCTGTAGTAGACGAGGTAGTTGGAGACGTCGGTGCTGGACACGAGTTCAGGCTCCTGCCACCGAAGAGCGATGAACCGGCTGTTGACGAGACCGATGCTGAGGTTCCTGGGCGCCGAGGGTAGGCTCCCGGTCTCCTCCAGACCATCGAGGCCCTCGACGGCGTCTGAAACAGCGGGCTCGTGGGGTAGGACGTCGAAGGGGAGCCGCGCGAACGGCCCGCCGAGGAGGTCGGCCGGGTCGTCCGAGGGGCTGATCGAGAGCGGCGGGTTCGGCGTGTACGCGGACGAGGTGTGCCCGAGGAGGGTGCTCGGGTGCTGCCAGGTGCTGTTGGACAGCAGCCGGTGCGGGAGCCGCTTCTTCGAGACGGGCTTCGGTCCGGAGACCGAGGAGCTCGCCTTACGACTGGCCGCGCCCTTGCGCTCCTTTCCTTTACGTTTGCATGCAGAGTGACGTGCGTGAGTGCAGGACCGGGTGGAAGTGAGGGAGGGAGGAGAAAAGGAGAGGCGGTGGATAACCAAAACGGAGCGTGTAAGTTACAAAATTAGCCAAATGATAAAGAAACGAAGGGTCGCTTTCTCAAAGATGACTCCGTCGACTCTCGGACAGCGGCTCCGGTTAGGCTCCGGTTAGCTCGGGTCCGAGTAACCGACGACGCGACATTTTCACGACTCGTTTCTCTCGTATTTCGTTATTTGCAAACTCGCGAGAGCGATTCATCGAATACATCTTTGAGAAAGCGCGAAATAAAAATATATAAAGTAAAAAATTAATTAAATTAAAATTAAGTTAAAATTAAATTAAAATTAAATTAAAATTAAAAAAAAGTACAGTTTTCACGTCGACGGTTGTACACCGAGCATCCGACCGTTAAAAATAAGTACGATGTCGTAACACGGTAGTCTTTGATCGAACGATAATATACAATCGATGGATTATTTTACAAAACGGTTATTTATCAAATATCCACGTAAACACATAAATTTGTACATCTTTACGCTTTCGGTATTTTCGTCCGAATGCTCGGTGCAGAATTTTTTATTCTTATCGCGAACGCGTATTCCGAAACTGCGATTCGAAGTTAAAATAATAAACGATAAATAAACGATAAATAAACGATAAATAAACGATAAATAAACGATAAATTATCGATAAATAAAAGTTAAATAAACGATAAATAAACGATAAATTATCGATAAATAAAAGTTAAATAAACGATAAATAAACGATAAATAAACGATAAATAAAAGTTAAATAGACGATAAATAAACGATGAAGAAACGAAAAAAAATTAAGTAACGATGTAAAAAATAGGGTAAACTTGGTACTGAAAATAAAGTTATAACTAGGAATTATCGTGGAAACATCGAATACAAAATATATACATATACACGAGATTTAACAATAATTATTTTTACTAAATTGTATCGAAAGGTACCGTTTGCATTATACTATTGGTGGCGTGCATAAACGTATAACGATAATAATACTGCTATTAATTATACAAATTTTCGAACATCGTATACAACAGATACCACAAAAGCAAACTAAGAAAAGTTGAAATCAAACGTTCGTAATAAATAAATAAATAAGAGAGAAAAATAAAAGCAAAAAATATAACCACATAAAGGTAGGATATATATAATACGATAGACACAAGGAAAAAACAGAGGGAAAAATATGGAACAATAGCGAGCGATTCGACGGCGCTCGGATCGACATAAATATGCGCGACGCATTAACAAATTGACTCTCGGCCAATCTGAATAAATCTCGCGTGGCGGCGAAAGAAAAGTTTAAGAGTACGCGGTAAAAAGTCGGGAGATACTCACTCGGTTGATAGATGGTGAGGCGAGCCGATGTCTGCACACTACCGGCCGGATTCGTGCCCATGCACTGGAAGATCCCCGCGTCAATGTTCAGCAGGCCGTTTATCCTGAGATTGTATCTGTGGGCGAGAGGAGGAAAGAGAGAATGAGAAGGCGTCGCGTGGAAAAGTAGCGCGAGGCTAGTCGTGGAATCCAATTGAATCGCGGCCGGTTAATGTCCGACGGGGCGCAAATACGCTGTACTGTTATCTATCCGTATAATGGGACGCGGATAAAGGAGGCGAGCGGAGTAGAGCGGAGTAGAGCGGTGGAGAGCGGAGGAGAGCGGAGGAGAACCGCGGAGAGCCGAGGAGAGTCGGGGAGAGACGGGGAAAGTCGGGGAGACCGAAGGAGTCCGAAAGAAACCAAAGCAGACCAAAGGATCTCTCGCGCTCCTTACCTTCTTTACGGCCTCTCTTTTCGCTCCACGCCATTTTACGAAATTCCGTCTCCTGATTCATGCGCGGATTTTTATCCCGGTAGTTTATTGCGCGTGGGATTATTTATGGGTCGCTCGTTTCGGCCTCCGTTCCGTCCTATCTTTTTTTCCCTTCTATAATTGGTCCGATAAACGAGTACGTCTTTATTACATATTACAATGTAACTTCGACAATGAAAAATAATTATTTCCCATATCGCGTACAATTCCAATCCGTCCAATAATCGCTGATCTGCTACTCCAACTTTTCCGACTTGTACATTTGCGTTTTATGGAAAAACCGTATATATATATATATATATATATATATATATATATATTAGTAAATTTCGCTCGCGGACTTATTATAAACGACGTTCTAGATATTGTACTTTTAACTTTTAATTAGGCATTCGTTGAAGATGGTTAGACGTCGCGTAACATTTACGATACATTCTAACGAAAACTGGCGATAATTAGGATAACGAATAACAAAAATTACCACTTTACGTGCCTTCGTATATTTTACGTAATGCGTAAAGTTTCGTGTGTTTAATGCTAAAATCTCGTAACCTCGATCGGATACATTTCGGTGATATTCAAGAGAATCCTGCCTTACTCGGTACGTACTTGTATATCGGATTCAAATTTTTATTTACCGATGAACGCTGTACGTGTATTTATATGTCGATTATTATTTAGGGAAATAATTAGGATCGGCGTATAAATGTATAATAAAAGAATAAAATTTTAGTTTATCGATATAAAGCATAAAATAAACGCTTCGAGGATTTGAAAGCATGAAAATTAAAATGTAGAATATTTTGAAACAAGAATATCGAATTTGTCGAATTTATATTATCAAAATTGAAAAGTTTAAAGTAAAAATACTTAAATTATAATAATTATGCAGTTATAAATTATATATTTTTTATTTTTGATATTTTTTAGACTTTAAAATTATAAATAATTTTCATTAACGCGAGATTTCTGAATATTTTAATTTATATTTTTTATACATTTTTACATTACAACTTTCATGAAATAGTTTTTTTTATACGTGGAATACTTCTGCGCTTAAATGTATAAAATGTTGATTTTCGTTATTTTAAATATTGCAGTTTGTTATTACATTGTAATAAATTCATGATTTCTAAATGTTTTATTACATACCTTTCTACTGTGCTTTTTAGAAGAATTTATTAACTCGTGTAATAAAACCTGGTTACAGGAAAGCTGTTCATTATCGCGATAAAGAGATTTTATTACAATATAAAGTTGTTAATCATCATTATTATTTTTAAAAATTGTTTACACATCAGAATTTGATGTGTATAAAATGAACAATTGCAATATGTTATAAAAAATTTTATATATAAAATCACAATTTAAAAGCGTTATATTTTGAAAAAAATTCAAATGCATAGTTTGTAAATTAAAAAATAAAAGAGAATTAACTTGGTATTTTACATAGTTTATGCAATTGACATTTTTTTAATAATTATTTTTCGTTCGTCTTAATTTTTTTAATTAAGCTTTTGGAATAAAATGAACTTGCGCAAAGCTCAGCCACTCCAGGCTTTATTTAATTCGAAAAAAAATCTTGATAAACGTTAGATAATATAAAAATGCACGTAAGCAGAGCCTTAAAAATTTGGTAAAAAATATAACGTCGTGCTTTTAATATTCACGACGCAGAAACGAAAAGCTTGTAATCCGAATTTACGAAGATATTTGTATTTCGTTTAACTCGCGTAACCTACAATCGGATAAAGCGATCTAATTGTAGTACCGAATACCACAATTAACGTGCGGTCGAAAGCTAGATCAAATCCCTAATTAAGCCTTTCAAATTTCAAATGTTCAAAATAGTTTGGCTGATATGGAAGGAAAACGGTAGGAGCGAATTCCGGAGCTTACGATCTAAGCGATGCGTTGTACCGAATCCTCGCAAAAAGGATTGCCAACTCCACTCTAATACAATAACAATTTCATAATTCTCGAAAAGGGCACTCACCCGTTGATGAGCTGCCAGTAATTGCTGAGTTTGATCCTCTCGCCGTTCTTGAGCCACGTAATCGTTGGGGTCGGTTTGCCGTAGATCTCGCACTCGAATTCCAGATCTTGGCGCTCGCTGGCTTCCTTGTCGTGCGGTCGTTTTGTGAATCGAGGGGGCACTGCGCAACCGGCCAAAATTGTGTTCAGAATAATTCCTTTATAGGTTGGAATTTTGCCGAGAGTCTAACCCATCCGCGTAAATTAATCGCGTACTTACCTTGAACGACGACCTCGGCAACCGCGTCGAGAGTATCGATGTCGTTCTTGGCACGGCACTGATACGAGCCGTTGTCCTCCTCCGTCAGATCTTTTATCACGAGGCTGGAGGCGGCGACGGTCTGGTATCTGAAGAAAGAAACGAATGCCGGATTCGATTGGCAAGACTGCGTAGTCGAGATTCTATGAATAGCGAGACGATCCATCGTTTCCAAATGGCATTTTAACGCGAACATATCGACGCAGGTTTTTACTATTTCGATCGATGCCGACAGAAATTAGGCCTCGAGTGTTGGTCATTTTTCAAAGCGTATAAAATAAAATAGATCGACTTCCTTTTATATCCACCACAAATAATCTTTGATTTCAAACGTTGTTTTTACAAATATCAATTTCATTATTAACGTTTTTTCGTACGAATAGTGTAAATGACTATTACGAATCAATTTGAAGGGAACAAAATATAAAAATAAGACAATGTGTAAATTATAACATTATAAAAAAATATTTTAAAAAATAGTTTAAAAAATAGTTTAAAAAATATGAAACTATATTATTCTGGTGCAAGTATCGTCGAGTTAAGGTAATTGAAAGCGGTAGTCCTTTTAGCGTGTACTAAAAAAATAATTTAATTTATTTTACAATTTGTAAGCTGTCGCCCCTTTCGCTTCGAAAATTTAAGTTTTGATTTCGAGACTTTAAATGTCCGCTGTCAAAGTTAAAAATTAAAATAAAAATTATATTTCCATATCCCGATTAGATTCGAATTAAAGTTCAAGAACAAATTCAAATTTCACGAACGAATAAGATACAATCTTTTTTTAACTAAAAAAATATCATCAACGTTTCATACTATAAAAGTTAATGCATTTTATTTTATCAAATCCCTCGGCACTTTAGATCCCCTCGTCCCACCCAGCCAAAAATGAAGGACTTAAAGCTAGACAGCTTTTTAACTCGATGCCCCTGGATTAACGATTAACGCGAAAAAAAAAAAAAAAAAGAGAGAAGGGAAACTGCTCGACTCGGAAGTGCATCAAATTACCTGGAGTCTAAAGAGGCCAGGTCGATGGACGTGCCGTCTTTTAACCAGTACACGTCGGGTTTCGGGCTGCCGTTCGCCGCGCACTCCAGCGTGATCGTCGACTTCTCGATGGCGACCTGATTGAAGGGTTTCGCCACGAAAACCGGTGCACTCTCGCCCTCGTCTGATGTAATTAAAAAAGCGTCGGATGAAGAAACGACCGAGGAGGAAGGAACAAGTTTAGGAACGAGGGAATTATGTTTTTAAGTATTTTTTGCACGTTCTTTCCGTCTAATCGGAAATATTTCTTTAGCCCGTTCGTTTAAACAAACTCGGTTGCTGATTCCTCTGCAACTTTTAAGCTTATTTTATTTTTTTATAATGTGGGTGTGTATGTGTGCATGCGTGCGCGCGCGCGTGTTTGTGAGGAGAGAGAGAGAGAGAGAGAGAGAGAGAGAGAGAGAGCAAATTTTAAATTCGATTTTAAATGCAATTTTTCGAACTGGTAAGTTTTTCTATTTTTCATAATTAAAAATTAAAATTTCATTTTAAAGGCTTCTAGCGTCAGGCAAGGTATTTCCTAGTTTTTTTTATAAATTTTATTCAATACGACTGCAAAAATAAAATATATTTAATATCGCGTAACGCTTTAATTTAAATCAAGTTTACTTTTTATAATTGACGCTGAATAACTTACTTTGAAAAGAAAAAACGCGCGACAGTTAAATTACATTAATTATAAGCGAGGAGCCTAAAAAAGTCTGGGAAAAAATGTCAAAACGGTGGAAATTCATGTTCGACGTGTTATTAAAGCATAGAAATGATTAAATACCGAAAGCTAAGTAAAATTAAATTATTCGTTCATCATGGGTAAATTATGTTAATAATTGTAAAAACTATAAAAGAAATCTTGACACAGATTCGTTTTTCGGGATAAAGTGAAAAAAACGATCATAAATAATGTATGCATTCTCCTCGGTTGAAGGAGGCGCAAATACGCCTGTACCAATAATGGCTTAAGACAAAGAATAAAGCAAGATGCAGTAAGATTTAGAAAGATGTAGGAAGATTTAGGAAGATTTAGGAAGATTTAGGAAGATTAGGAAGATTTAGGATGAAGGAATACCGAGATCTTACCGAGATCGCTGGCCTGTAACGTAAGTTGAGCTTGGTTGCTGAGTCTGTACTGGCCGAATCCGCTTGCGTTGCATCTGTAAGAGCCGACGTCTTGCGAAAGAACTTCGTCAATCTCTAAAGCTCCTGTGCGGGGATTAAATGTTTATTTATGTTATCGTACGTTTGCAATAGGATTGAGAAGAATCATTTTATACGTGTAAAACATCTTTAGTAATCTTAAATAAGTCTTTAATCGACATTTAATTGTATCCTTATACAAGGAATGGAGTAACGTGACCAACTGAATTTGTACGTATGTGCGTTTAAAAATAGTGCCAGTATGCGTCGAATAATACAATTTACTTAAAGCAATTTGTACAACAACGAAACGAGGCGAATTCAACAAGTGCGGAATCTCTCGGATCGAATTAAAATTTGTTTTCAAATCGATGTAACAACTCGATGGCGCTTACTTATATTACATCGAAACAACGTTCAACCATTTTTATATTTCAAATATAAAATAAAACTCGAACTCTGAAAGATCCAATATTTTCTTTTTATATTTTTATTTATACGATTATCATTGAATCTAAAGAATACGCGCAATTTTTTAAATACGATTGCAATGATGAAAAAGTAACGAGTCTCTTTTTTGTATTCAGAATTAAAATAATATATACGCAATTTAAATTAAAGAGAATTCCAATGAAACATACGACTTGGCTCGTTCATCCGTATCGCTTTGTAAAGACGTGTCTTTGTTTACCTGATGGAAGGATCGTCATTCTGCTTTCGTCCACCATCAGCGGCTGTTCATCTTTGAGCCATTGAATATTCACTCGGTCTGCGGTAGCTAATTTGCAGCTTAAATAGGCTATTTGACCAGGATAGACCATTGTATCTTGTGGCTCGCGATCGAACCCTGGCAAACCTTCGCGCAAAAGAACAAGTTTCAAATAAGTGAGTCATTCGTTACAAAACTATTAATCTTTCTTTCTCTCTTGCTCTATCCAATTATTTTTCCAATGTCTACCAAAAAAGTTCTAAAGTTCTTAATTACGCTGTAACTTTCAAAATAATAAACGTTCTCTGCAATAGTCGGTTTATCGATGTTACTCGAAAAACCAAAAGACCAAAAAAGTCGTCTACCCGTTCTTTAATTTATCTAATTCTATCATTTTGATTTATCATAGTTCATCGTAAAATAATTTTTATTATAAAATTTGATCGATATTTCATTTCACCTTGATAATTCGAATTAACGTTTAAAGTCAATGCGACCTGGGTAAATTATATTTAAATAAAAAAATTAATTACTTAAAATAAATTTTGCTACAGTTTCGAATTACGAAAATGGTTTGAATATGTAGGACAGAGATAAATCATTGGTGATTCATGGAATAGTGCCTTAATTTAACGGAGAAATATAAAACTTTTAAGGAGGAAACATAATACATAGACAAAAATAATGTGAAATCGAACTATTTACTAGTGAGTTATAATGTATTGTTTTACTTTGTTATATTACTATAGCTTCTTCCGAGTATCTAAAAGAATAGTTACGCGATTCCCAGCATTTGAAATTAATGCGCAATGATACGTCTGTATCGACATAATTCTCAGCAAAAATATAATCAGTCTCCTTGTGCATACGCCGAATAAAATCTAGATGAAATCCATATTTTAAGATACTAACCTGCGAGTTTCACAACGGCAGTCCTGGATGCAATCGCTCCGACGTTTTCGATGTAGGCGAGGCATTGGTAACTGCCAGTCGACTCCTGGTTGACGGAATTAATGTACAATGATCCGTTGTCTAGTTGACTTCTAAAAGGAAAACAAAAAACAATTTTAATAGACAAAAAATAAGTAAAAATGCGTTCGTACCGAGCAGTTATCGAACTTTTCGTTATACCTACTTTCTGTTTATTCCCTCGCGCATACGGGTATAGTATCTTGACCAAATAGATTATATCTTTTATCAACGCGTTGAATGCGCGCAGAATTATAAAAAAATTCCGAGTAAATAAGAGTATACATACAACGACTGGATCATTAAGTCCGTTTTTTTCCGTCCGTTGTATCTTTTCAATCGTACTCGAAGATTGATTATGCTAATGTGTAAATTGTTGAAAGCCTTTCATAAATCAGATATAATATCAACGCTTTGCCGCATATTCGCGCAATGTTTTATCGTTCAAATACCGCGTAATTACATTCGAGTAAAGAAATACCAAAAAATATTGTATACACTACATAGTTACGTATTTCTTTTATATAAAGTTAAAAATAAATGTTTTATCGAGTTTTAGTAAACTAATAATTTTATTATGTAGCGAATATAAGTTTAAGCCATTGGTAATATATTAAAATTATTTTTAACGCGGTTACAAAATTTATCTTAAAAAATTGAATCCAAACTATAATAATTATCTTCCATTGAAATACGTGAAAACGATACTATATATAATCTTTAAGAGTTATACTTCCTGTATTTTAATCTCTGAAAAGTTTATCGTAGTTAATAAAAATCAATCGCTTTTAGTCTTATTTTCTAGTAATACAGCAACGATCTTTAAAATATCATCGTTACTATTTAAAGATTTAAATAAAAAAAAGGTAAATACTTTTTATTTAAATAATTTAAGAGGAACGTGTATCGAATAGAAATAGAAACAGCGTTCGAAAGAAACTACTTGAAATCGCGGCTAGAATGTAATAGAATACAAATCAATAAAAGTAAAAACAAATAATCCGTATAAAATGTCCAGGTCTCGTTCCTAATAATCTGAGTTACCGAATATAAGAATATCGCGCTATTCATAAGATCTATTATCCATGTGGCAAAGTAAATTGCACATAACGGTAATACCGCACGAGTTTCTCGTTCGTTTCCAGGATACGAGAATAATTGAAGCGCCCGGAGAGGACACGAGCGACAGAACGTAGACGCGAGTAGAGCGACTTGCTTTCAATCGTCGAAAAAATTGAAATAAAGCGATAAAAGATGGTCGGAAGGGATGGTCGGAAGGGATGGTCGGAAGAGATGGTCCGAAGGGAGCGAGGACGTAGTGCAAAGAAGCGGACTCGGCGCCTGGAAGCGCGTCTAAACGACCCTCGACGCAGGAACGGATACCGCCGCGCGTTTATCTTGCGGAAAGGCATTAAGAGATTTCCAGTGGGCATACATCAACCATCGAACGCAGTTAGAAAGATAAGAGGATAAGAGATAAGAGGCCACAAGGGAATCAAGTAACGTCGCGATATAGTTCTCCGACAGCGGCACTTGTCGCTTTACAAGAGCTCTTCGGTCGTTGACGGTTTTTCTTTTACGACATCTCCCGATGCTAACAAAATGATATCGAATCGACGGGGGGATAGAACTTTATTTCTTTGCGTTCGGGGCAAGTGAAATGTGCGCGTGTGCGTGTGCGTGTGCGAGCGTGCATCGAGCTTTATCTACTCGCGGTTATTTATTTATTTCAACTGGATGTCAATGGCTCGTATACCGAGTTTTTCCAGGGTCCAGTTTGCAAAGCTCCAAGAAATAAATAAAATCCAAAGTTCAATATTTATCTCGCTTAATCGACGTTTCGAATACAAACCATATTACGTAATTATAGATGTCGGTGCAAAAAAAGCTCCGTTTAACGATTCGTTTAGAAAGTTCCAATATTTCGTTTGAAATGGTTCTTTCGTAACAAAGTAAAGGAAAAGTTTCCGTATCTTTCCGTATCTGTAAAATAAGTTGTACGTATTCGTGGTAATTGTAATAAGTTTGCTATTAATAACGGGCTTAAGAATAAATAAGTTGAAATCGATGCTGCAGAGAAATATTTATTGAAAGGAATAGTCCTTTGGATAATTAACGTTGCTTTAAAATCGGTCTGTATTGAACAACGAGGCACTTGGAACTTTGAAACAATTTTGAAGATCGGAAAACAAAAACCGCGCACGAGCCAAATGCCCCATTCGGTGCTTAAGCTCTGTAAATGAAAGTTAGACAGGCGGTAAAAGACACTAATAAGCGATGAACGATGGTCGCGATGTCGCTACGAATCTCCATCTCCTGAATTACCCAAACGAGCGCGATAAAGCGGAATAAAGGCAGCGAACGACATTCCGACATTCCGACATTCCGACATTTCGACATTCCGACATTCCGACTATGCGACATTCCAACACTCCAACACTCCAACACTCGAGGCAAGAAGCTCGCACTCACCGGTATTTGTCTCCTATGAAGTTTATGGGTTGACCGTCGTCGGAACGCCAGCTGATCGTGGGCAGCTCCTGGAGAAGTCCCCCGGGTGGAGTCTCGAAACGGGCCTGGCAGTCGAGACGCGCGGGTTTGCCGAGCTCCACCAGCAGATCCGCGGGCTCGTGGCTGAACTGCAGTGCGGCCGCACCCCAAGCTGAAAGAAGAGAAGAAGAACCGTTAAATCGTTATGATCGTTATGTATAACCAAATCAGAGTTTGTTATTCTCCGATGCATATTTTTCTCGGCTTCTCGGTCTAGTCGATTATGCGATGGGGCGCCGTTCGATGGTATTATCCAAAACCGAATCGAGTGGGCCAGCGATCTCCTGGCTTTTATGATTTATTAAACGAATAAATTACGAGGCTCGATCGTGAAATAATATCTAGGGAAATAATGGTAAAGTGGATTTGCAAATTTTATTTTATGGATAAGACGGGGACGACGGGGACGACGGGGACGACGAGGACACCCTTCTCCGAACGAAGCTCTTTACGATTTCCTTATAAATGTAAACACTTATTTTTACAACATTTACTTTCGTCATTCAATATTACGAAAATCGAATCTATTCGATTTTTTTTCGCTACTATCGGAATGCTAAAGCGTCATTTACATAAAATGTTATTCATTTTTAATTTAATTTATCGCGTTTTAACGAATTTACATATTTTAGGTCGGAAGCCTCGAAATATTCCAAATTTAAAAATCGATAAGCTACACTATGCAAGGATAAACTTTTTAATGTTAAATAACTTCATTTATATTCCAGCGTATAACGACACGACAACGAGAACACGCGGAGTATATTGAACACATTTTTTTTTTCAAGTTGTTGACTATTTTAGATATGAATGGTTCTCGAATATCTAATGGATAATTTGACCCGCCGAATATTCCAGTCATCGAATATCCGTAAGGCTTTTTAATCGAGCTAAAGTAGAAAAGCTCTCACCTCTTTTTATAATAAATGTAAAAAAGAAATAAAGTTCAAAGCTCGAAGAAATTTTAAATATAAAAAATTGAATTCTCATCGGAAAAGTAAGATGGAGCAAAAGAGCGACGAACCAAAATACCGTTTCAAACGCGTGCAAATAGTCGAAAAAAGGCTTCATTGAGACATACGTGTCCAGAAAAGTTTGATAAAGTTGTTTTTCTCAATTTCGAGCACCGATTAAGCGATCGATCTTCCCAGTCAAAGTTTTTTAAGGCTTCGAAAGATCGAATAAGGTTTCATAAATATTAAATACGAGCGAGCGAAAGGTGTCGGATGGATTATAAAACGGTGATTTCGAAGGAGAAAACGACGGAAAGAAAAATGGCCGAGGGGCAAATCCGTTTAAATTTAAGGTGAATTAATTTTCAGGAAGCGCGAACGGAGCAAAGAACGCCATCACCTGTTACGACGTTTAACGCGGCCCGATACCCTAATACTCAAATTCATTTCTCGGGAGGGCTGGAGGCCAAAGTTAGAGTCGGAGCCGAGACGAGCGTCGAGGACGAGCGTCGAGGGCGAGAGTCGAGGGCGGGAGTCGAGGGCGAGAGTCGAGGGCGAGAGTCGAGGGCGAGAGTCGAGGGCGAGAGTCGAGGGCGAGCATCGACGCCTAGATCGTCGCCCGCCTTTTCGCGCTCCTCCGAGCCCTGGAATATTAATTTCACCGGATTAGGTAGCGGTAAGTTATCGGGCGCGCGCCGACGCTTCGGCCGCACTGCTGCAACGGCGCCTCCACGCGTCATCGATTTTCTCCCGGCGTAGACGTGCCCCCGATGTCGGCACGCACGCGGACGCACTTCACTTTCGGCCATCGCGCCGTCGCGTCGTTCTCCCCCCCCCCCCACTACCCCACCACGATTGCGCTTTTTCCTCGAAAATAATCCTGGCGAGACGATCGATATGATTAATACCGCGGCAGAGTTCGGTTGTTATTGTTTCGATGTTTAATTGAGTATTTGTACGTTGGTCTCTTTCCGAGACAAATTCAATGACGAATGTTTACGCTCTTACTTCCTCGTTAAACACGTGTCCGAGACTAACCAACGTTCTTACCATTTCGATCGCTGCTCGATATTTCGCTACCGGCTTTATTCCGTCAACTACTAATCTACGTTCCTACGTTCCTACGTCCATACGTTCCTAAGACCCTACAACCCTACCTTTCTACGTTCCTACGTTCCTACGTTCCTACGTTTTTAACCGAGTTTATCATCGCGATCCTTCTTCCTTTACAAAGCTTGCAAAATAACGAAAAAAAGAAGATCTTCCACTTCATCAACGATTACATTTATTTGCGCGATATCTTAATCCGGTTGCCAATATAAAGTAATAAAATTGAACCGTAAAAAATGATAATTAAATAAAAATATTACATTTTAACTTTCCATCGATTATTAGCAATATTTTCATCGACGTTACAAAGACTCCATTCTACTTAACTTTCTTCTCATCTTTCGAACGATTACGTTTTTCTTTTTAAAATGTTTTTTAAAAGAATATTTCGCGAACGCGTTTTTTAATGTACACCGTAATGTACGGAGCGTTTAAGCGAATCTTTTAATCGATGATCTGTAAAACTACGTATTAAACTATCGATCTCGTTTTTGTAAAATTAACTTTTCATTCACTCATAGTCGACGTTTAATACTTGTTTTTAACTTTCGCTTTATATTCTTAAATATTTATTTTTAATAGACATTAATTATTTTAATTGAAATTTTTTTTTTACTAGTATTCAAACTTGGATATTTAACTTTTTCGTTTGGATATATTATATGCGAACGTTTCGAGTTAATTGTAAAAAGTTCTTACGATCGTTCGTTACATTATACACGACATAATGAGATACCGCGTTTCAGTTACGAACGCTATAATTTCGTTATCCTTCTATATATGGATATAACATAATACCGTTAGCTATATAAATTATTTTGATCCGTATCAATTACTTAATACTACGTACGTAACAATATGTAAGCGATGATAAGTACAACTTCTTTATCATTAATGTTCAAGCGATTAATTTCTTCCTCTTTTACTCGTAAATTTTCACGTAAACTTTCACGGTGGATTAAAAAAAAACAAAAATTTTAAAGTTCGAAAAATAATTTTTAAAAAAACTATATTTTGTTATTCTTGTTTATAATTAGCGAAAAATTGTTAATTTCACAAGATCAATAAAGCCTACGAATCAAACTTACCGGCGGTGGTACAAGTATCTACAGGAGTAAAAGATTTTCCGAAATTTACGATCGTGAATTTTGCATCGACAAAGTCGATCTCCTCGCTGAAATAATGGAAAAGCCAGGTGCGCGTAAAGGACGCGAGGAAAAAACAAAAATTTCTGGTCGGATGACTCAGATCTGAGAAACGTTAGAAACATAAGTTACGTAGCGGAAAAAAGAAAAATAAGTTCCCCAAATGGAGAAACAGGGTGCATGAATTCGTTGTAGCGCGGTTTACACTTGTACCACTGTCCCTTTATAAATATTCCAATTAAAGCTAAGCCGAGGGCAGAAAGTCAGCGACGGCGGTGCAGGCGGTTATCGAAGGGTAACGAAGAGCTACGCCACGACGTATAAACGTTATAAATCGAGCGAGAAAAATCCCCAAAAGTCGGGGCATCCGAAGGGAGTGTGCAAGTGCGCAAGAAATTGAAGGAGGGCAAAAAAGAAGAGAGACGCGGAGATCGGTTGCAGACGCTCGAGTTTCCACAGTGAAAGCATAAGGCAATCATGGCGATAGCTGCCGATAATCCTTGGTTTAATGGCATTCTGGGTGGGCGGGGGGTCGAGTCACCCGAGTCATCCGAGTCATCCGACTCACGAAGAAAGTATGTGCATCGGCTCCCCGACTCGTACGAACTCGTGTGCCCATTTGCCCGTGTACCCATGTACCCATGTACCCGTGTACCCGTGTACCCATGTACCCATGTACCCATGTGCTCGTGTGCTCGTCCCTCGCCTCACCCCAGGTTCCGACTTTGCATTTTCATCGTCACGTAGCATCGCCCACTGCCTTACCCTCCTTCCAATAATGCACGATACGACGTCTCTCGAGTAATAGATCGTCCGTTTCTGCCAACACATTCTCCCTCTCTCTTGCATTCAATCTTGTTTTTCTCCATTTCTTTAGGACAATTACTATCTAACGCTGACACTGTTCTATGCGTTCTAGGGTTCCGTGCCGAAACTTTTATGATTATCTATACTATATTGGATGTGTCATATTTATTTTTCTTTTATTTCGCCTTTTTAATAATAAATCAAGATGTCTACTTTAATACAACTTTTTTAGTTTGGCGTTAATTTATTCTATGGTTTTTTATATTTACGAAATAACGCTTTTCGTCCGAATATTATTTATTTTTCAAAAATAATCATCGAACGTCCGATATATCTTTTCTTCGCTTTTATATTTTTTATTGAACGAAATTAATAATTTCGTTTTCAGTGAAACGATTGTTAAAACACATCATTATTATAATTATAATAATTTTATCGTTACTTGTAATATTGAAAGTTTATTATTTATAATATTTTCTCGTTACTCGTTGGACTCGAATTTAATTTTAGATCTTTTTTCAATTTCTTCTTCCTAAATATTTATCGGATATTATCTCATACCTCGTTAGCTACATCCGTCATTAATAATTTGTATGATTTAATTAACTTTAAACATTTGGTTGATCACAGAGTGACATTCATTAAAAAAACACGTTGTTTTGTACGTGTCTCGCTCTTTCGAACACAAGTTTACAAAACCATTGCGCAATCTTAACTAAATATAATTATCCAACGCATAAAATTTAATTTCAATGTAGATTAAGTTTATTTAAAATATTCGTTATTAAAAATAAATCGTCACTTTATAATTATTAAATATTTAGCTTATGTTTTATTTTGTTTATTGCATTACAATATTGCTATTGTCACATTTTTTGAAATTACATTCGAAGAGAAAGTGGACCTATTAGAAAATAAAATAGGATTTATGATAGTCATTTACGTTCAGAAATTGGAGTCTAAATTCTGCAGTTAATTGCTTTCAACTTTATTAAAATTTCATCATTTATAAATGAAGAGAAATTGCGACTTTTTTAAAAAGGGATAAGGAAAAAACATTTCCGAAATAATTCGAAAATATAAATGTACGGGATATTATACGTAGAATAGTATTTATATTTTAAAGAATTTATTGGGATTCGAGTTATTTTTTTCAAAATTAAAGAATAAAATTATCTTTACATTTATAGGTACCAATCTTATCAAACTTAGTTTTAAAATAATTCTTTTTAAAAATTCTGAAAAGCTTCTTTTAGCAAAAATCAATTTAGGTAAGTTTGTATCCGAATTCAAACACGACTCCATTGATATTGTCTTAAAAAGGAACGCAACAGAAGTACGTTAACTTTTTATTTCGAAGGACGCGAATACGGAATAGGAAAAAAATAGAAACAAGGATTGTTCTTACGAATAAATTTAATTATAGTAAATAATATTTAAAAATAAAAATAAATGCGATCGACGTTTAGCTGTAATCGTTTAAAAAAAGGTTGCGAGATCGATGCGTTACATCGATCTAATTTTATCCGAAGAACAGAGGAAATTCTGCTTTATGGTTTAGTTTTAAAAATAACTTTTTACAAAGAGAGAGCAGAAGTAATAAATTAAGCTCGTAACCCGATCAAAAAGATTCGCGTGAAAGAAAAAAGAACTACCGCCGTTACCTATCGCATACGTACCGAAAGCGTACGTACACTTTCAAATGTCAATCCAAGTACGGAAATTATTATTCATCTTTTCGCCTCTGACGCTTTCTCCCCCCTCTCGCTCGCTCCCGTTCTTTCTTTCCATTTTCCAGCTCGCATTCTCGGTTTCGAGGTCTCGGAGGTCGTCGAGGCCAAAGCAGCGACGGGGGGTTAACGATGGCGCGGACACCCGTAGCACGTGATCCACTCGTACGAACGCGCGCGTCCGGGGAAAAGAAGGAGCAAGAAAGAAGAGTGGCATCGCGTCGTTGCAGAAATGGAAGAATAAGGCGCAGTGAGTCGAGCGAGGGAGAGAGAGTTCCGTAGACAATAAGAAGGTATCCGCGCTATCGAATTTCGCCTCGACGCCTGCGTCTGCACCGGTGCACGGACCGAGAACCGCGTCACGGAGCTTCAGGTATAATAAATTCAGCCGAGGCGAAGGGATCTTCCGACTCTCCGATGTCTATTATAATGCACCGCGTACGTAGACGTACGTCGGCTTTGCACTCGCGTCCAAGTCCAAGTCCCGTGACCGTCTCCCTTCGCTACCTGGAATTTACTTTCTTTCATCGAAACTTCATTTTTTCTACAGACGTACGAGAAATATGTCGCTCTGCGTTTATTGCGTCTTACTTATGGATACGCATCGTCAAAACGCCTCCTCGACTCCATCGAAACTTATACCTTTTATTACCAAATTCAATTTTTAGATTTGTACGCAAATAACTTTTTTACGTCTAAATCTATGGACGTCTTTCGTAGCTTTCGTAAGCTTAGAATAAATAAATTAAAATAAGCCCGAATAAAATCAATGCTTTTACAACGCGACGATACAATGCGTTATTCGATTCCGTTGTCGACATTCCAAAATAATATTCTATATTTTAGAGATTTCTAGAATGTTTTGTTTGTTTTACGAAAACCTATGACGCGAGATCGACTCTCATTTTGAGGAAAGTGCTATCTCGATCTTTTAAAATTAGTTTTACGATTAGGCGAACCAAGGTATCGAGGTCGCAAATTAATTTAATTTTTATCGGAGACTCGCGTCCAACGTATTGCAGGGAGTTACCTAAATTTGACGTAGTTAAAGAAATTTTAAATTGTCTTCGGAAAATAATTTTTTATATTAATATTAATTCTAAAGTTAATTTAGAACCTCCCGATACAAAAAAATTTTTTAAAAGAAATTCACTTTTTAACATGAAAATTTTAATTCTGAGTTTACAACGTAATTCGTGAAAAGTAGTCTTTACTTTCAAAGATAAATTCAAAGTGGTTTTTTGTCGGATCTCTTAAAAATTCCCGAGAAAATAGAACGTATTAATAAAGTGGATAAATTTTTCTAATACGATGGCACGCAGCGAGGAAGATAAGATTCCGTTTAATCGGCGAATAACTTAACAACTTTGCTACTGTATTTCGGGACAAATATCCGCGTGCTCTTTACGGTAATGCTTTATATCGATATAATGTCGAATCGCGTGTTTAATGATTTAATATACCTTGTACAGGTAAACACGCTATATATATATAGCTAACAACCATTTAAATCGAATATTGAAATCATAATTAAATCGAATTTGATCCGACCGATAACTATAAATTAAACGCGTAATATCAACGAAATAATGTGCACCCGATAAATAATATCGATTAAAAATGCAAATCGGTTTTCGTCGCAAGGGCCATCCATATTGCGCTTATGCACGCGGGCGCTCATCTCGTATAAACGGGAATTATACGAAACGATATTACGAGAAATTGTCCAGAGTTAACTATTTCAAACGCAGAGATACACGTTCGCAGGAGTGCACGCAAATGTGGGTGTAAAATATATATGCTGTTTGAGCGTAGAGTAAAGCCGGCGGTAACGAAGGCAGAAAAGAGAAGGATAAACGAGGGAGACAAACAAAGGGACGTGCCATTGCCGAGTCGCCCCCGTATACACCCAGACACCGGGGTTGAGAGACCCCCTCGCGTGTCTTTGCATAGACATCCGCGATATCCGCGTTTATCCGTCCTCTTTGCCCTGTACTTCCCTGTGCTGGATATTTTCAAGAATTTCGTGCGACTCCGTAACCGCTGCTGCCGTTTCCTCCCTTCCTCTACCTCCGCGCGATCGTTTCTTTCGCTTCTCCTTCCTCAGCGATGTTTAAAAAAAATTCCGATAATAACGAGGATATATGCGCGTGAGACGATGGAATCTCGGGGGTGACGGTGATTCATAATTCTGAATACAGAGAGACTGAATACTAAAAGGAACAAAAGAGTTGGAGAGCGAGATAACGACGGGGGATGAGGCTGTCGACCTTTCGCCAAATTACGTACCTTCCTTTATAATCGAAAAGGCGATTTTGTTTCAAGAGGCAAGCTCTTAGCGGTTTTACGCGTCATACTAAAGGGAGGCTCACTTTTTCGGTACAAAACTCTTTCCTTTGATAAACTCTATGATTGTTTAACGATTTAAATTAAATAAATTATCGAATCGCTCGATCGATAGCTTTAACGATGCGAGGCATCGACGACCAATTTAGGAAAATTATCTCTTTTGCTCTAATCTTTCCGAGAGAGAGAGAGAGAGAGAGAGAGAGAGAGAGAGAGAGAGAGAGAGTAAACCAGGACCCTTGGAACGTAAAAATGATCGTCGCTCGTTCCTTGCTACTTTTCCGTATCGTCGCCTATATCGGAAGGACGTAACTTTACATATTATTTTTTCGTAGCATCGAATATTACCTTGTGCGTTCGATCGTACGCTCGTTCGTCGTTCGACTCTGAGCTTGAGTTATCCTCATCGCTCGATGTCGTTGTCACGTACGATATTAGAAATTTATAAAATACGCGAATAATTGTTATCGGTACCGCGAACCCATTAAAAACATATTAATCGACGATTCTTGATGTTCGATATATTTAATTATAAAAATTTTAATACGCCGAAAGACCATCATTTTATTTCATTTAAATTCCAACTGTACGAATATATAAAACGGAGATATCTTTATAAAATAGAATTTTTTTTAAGGTAAAAAAATGTAGTTGTATTTTACAAATTTTCATGCATAAAATAAGAATTCATAAAAGTTTTAAGGGTAAACTCTCGCATTTTTCTGGTGAAACAAGGTAATTTTCGGCAGCTTACTTTTCTAGATTTAAAATAAAGCACGCGAATTACGCACAACACAGTTTATATGGTAGACGCGCGATTTACATCGCGAGGCAAGCGATACGAAGCATCCCTGGAGTTCCGTTATCCTTTCGGAGGAGAGCCTAATCAATTTAGCGCTCGTTCCGCTTTCCGCAAATCTCTGCGCAGAAAAAGTAGACGGGTGAAAAGAAAAAATGAAATTCCACCTTTGAAGCGTTCATCGTTCATCCTTACTTCGTTATTTCGCTTGGCTCCTTCCCCGTTTCTTTCCAGGTTGCCTACAATGCTAGACTCGCTCCGCCTTTCTTTTTCTTTCTCCTTCTTCTTTCCTCCCTCGCGGCACGAAGGGAAGACTTGTCTTTAACGCAGTCCGCAGACGTACCCGGGCACTCGCAACCCTCTTCGAGGGTCCGCCAGCTCATTATGCACCTACGCTCGGTCGCACGCACTTACAAAGGCTGCTTATCTAGATCGACGTCGCGAAAACTCCCCTTAAATGCCTGCATAAACGACCGTAGGGAAAAAAGCGAATCCACCCGTGTGTGCTTTACATTCTCGAGAGGGGGGAATCAGGTGAACGATCTTACGCGCCCAGGTATAATTGATTAAAGACGGGATAGAGCAACGGCACGTGCGCGCTTTCTTTATTACCGAGACCACTGAGCCGGTGGTAAATTCTCGTTCATGTCGTTCATGTCGTTCACGTCGTTGATGTCGTTCATGTCGTTGATGTCGTTAAATGTCCTCGATGCGACGTGCTTTCGTCGTAGTGTCTTTTATTTCTTAAGGATTTTCCTTTCCGTTCGGCTCTTTTCCAGACCGTCGTACTTTTTCTTTTATCGTCGTCGTTATTTTTTAATACGCTTCCGTTTGGACTCGTGTCATTGCATTTTTTTAACTATGCCTTTGTTCGAAAAACTATAATTTCAAATTCGTTTTGAAAACGAGATGACATTTATCGTATCTTGATCCCAAAAATTACTATTTTAAAAAAGAAGAATTGCGACTTTGTCGTACATCGATACGAAAAAGTTTAATTTCTTATTTTACTGATTTATATTTTCGACCGGAATTATATTTCAATATTTAGGTTAATCGTATAAAAACGCGATATAACAATGTCTATCATAATTCATAAACGCTTTTACCTATGAAAAGTAATCGTAAGTCTTCGACAGCTGCCGATATTTAAGAACAAAACGCGTCCTACCACAATAGACTACTTTTCTTCGATAAGAACATACATAGTCTTGAGATAAAAGTGCTTCGCTAATAGTAAATAAACGGCGCCCCTTGCATCGGTAGACGAGAGTATACAATGCCATTACACGTTTCCATTACATCCTCTTTGTCTTCGAATCTTACTCGTTCAAGCGCATTCTGTTACGTCTCCCCTTTTTCCGGTCGCACGCGAAAAAGAAGATCAACGCCCTGCGGGCTATCAATTTTTATTATCGATCAATCTCCATCTCGACGTAGAGCTACGATAAACTTATCCACGCTACTTTTTCTTCGTCCCGCGTATGATCGGCAAAATTAATACTCTACGATTCACCGAAAGGGAGAAGAAAAAAAGAAAAGATGTTCCTTTATTCGAAAGAGAAAGCGTCGTACGTCGTTCATCGGCTGGAGAGCCATTCGTTTGGCCATAATCGTTTATGAAGCCCACCGGAAATACATCATGTTTGCGGGAAGATGGACTACGCGATTGTACGGAACTGTAAGGAGCTGTACGAATGCAGGACGGGGAGACACGAGTGAGAAACAATTATCGTACAAGTAAAAGCACGGACAATATTTCTTACGATAAATTAATTCGATACGAATGATACGGTGATGATTTTACGAAGTAATACTTTCTAAGCTCTCGATATTTCTATAATTAAAAGCCTCTGTAGAGGTTTCAGAAAAATTATTTTTTATATTATTTCTATTTATTTCAACTCTAGCGTTTAAAATTATTCGTATCCAGGTTCGATACGTTTGTGCATCTAAGAAGCTAACTGGCAGTGACGTATTAATATTATCTTAAAAACACGAATAACTTTTTAAAACATCATAGCCTATAAACAAAGATTAATCTTTTTGATAAAATTATTTCTACGATAAAATTATAATTCAAACAATATCATTTTATTGTCAAACTAAAAGTTGGTCAAATTTGACGATATACCGACAAATGATAAACGAGGAGAAAAGAAAGTTTTTAATTTTGAAAGTTTAAAAGTAAATTTTATATTATATAAAATACCGTATGAAAACAAAAAATAAATAAGTATATTTTACATCTAAAATTGTTAAAAAAATAATCATGAAAAATGTGAACAAATTAATTGAAATATAATACTGATATTATAATTTTTTTATTTAATCATTGATAAAACTATCATTTTGAACGAATATTAAAATCCAATCATAATTTTAATTATTAAAATCAAATAAACAAATACAGGAAAATTTTGTTCAAGTTTAATTCTCATAAAAACTCATTTAATATCTATTCATAAATGTTTTAAACGCTATCAATGTTTTATTCGTCTTCTATTCTCTTTTTCTTCATTAAGAATAGTTAAACTTTTTTAATTAAAGGTTTCCCTTGGTTGCTAGGAATGGTATGAAATTTCAAAGTTTTCTTAAAGAAGTAAGGATTGTACACAATCCTGATTTTTCTTTATTGAATCAACAGAATATGTAACAATGCAAGTAATCGAATAAAAGTTACAAAGATTTTACAAACTACACGGAGTTTTCTTTTATCAAGTTAAAATTGAAGCGTATCTTAAATATAAAAGTTTCGTTGAAACGAAACCTTTAATAAATTATTCGATTTTTCATAATTTAAACATATTTTAATCAATTTCTACGGACGCAAAACCGATGAAAAAAGTTGTGCGCAGTTACGAAATGTGAAGATGTTCTGTGGTGTAGCGTTCGAAGAAAAATTTCAATGGAATACTTTTATAAACTCGCATACATATACTATAGTAATTTATAAAATTGTAAGTATTTTTATAAAATCTGATTATTTTCCATTATATCTCTCGTACGATAAAATCAATCCAACGATATTTTTACATACAGTTTAATTAAATTATACAATAGTCAAAATTTTTCATATAAAAATTTCCATAAAAAAACTATTTTTTTCAATTTATCGGCTTTAAGGTCTCTACTTCTATGAAATTATTCTAGATGTTTTGTCACATATCATACGAGAATATATAAATTAACACGAATATCGTTGAAACGGTTATTCGTGATATTTGAAAGCATTTATTCTTTGAAGCTTGTCAGTTATGAATAATTATTTTTCCTTGTAACAAATGGTTGTATCATTAATTTTTTGTAACCTTAACAATGTCATTAGTTTAACAAAGCGTTTAAGATATTTGACGTCACTTGTACTCGTTGCCATATCAAAAATTAATGTTCTCATAAATTGTCCTAATCGATAAAAAAATACCTAACCGGTAAAAATACTTATGAATCTTGGCTTTCGTTTCCGATGCTGTTACGTGTCTTAAAAAGTAACATTCAACGATCATACCAAAGTCTTTTACTTTCGATTTTGCGGGCGTCAAGGATCAACCATCGATATCCATCGATTCCCCTCGGAACAGATACGCGTTGCCTTATAAAATATAAGATGTAAATGTAGGGAGCACTCGATCAAAGTAATGGTATAAAACTAAAGTTTGCATAGAATAATCCATCAGCATCCTATGGCGATTCATTCGGTATTCGTTGATATGTTCCGGGACATACGTTCCTGCTTGGAAAGATCCTTCTGACGGTATAAGTCGTATACGTCCTACACTAGACGTCCTACCGATTTGCAGCACCCGCGGCATCATTTTTTAGTCATCGCACCCCGAGCAATAAAGCGATGCCGTGCATACTTTACGATACCGGAGGGAGTTTCAGAGAGAATCCTTAGCTCATAAGCGAGTATCGTGCGAATACCTTGCAACACTCCCTACATTTTCATGCACTTTTTAACCTTTACAACCTATAAAACATGCGGTGAAAAATCATTTTTTTTTTTCATTTATTTCAATGTTCCGGTATTTCAATTACAACGACCTTCTTAATACCCTGACTAAAGAATACTTAAGAATTTTAATATATAAAAGTATAAATTTTCGAAATTACATTTTTCTTAAGCACGACATTTTTTGTCACAATATAATAATTCTTGTACTGAAATTACATAAAGTTTAAACGACTAGTTAATAAAATAAAAACTTTATACTCAAATTTTTTCTTCAAATTAAGGATGCGTCAATAAACAATCTGAGTAAGAAATAAAAAGTATAAACCAACGAATGTGCGTTTTTTATATTTTTATCCGAATAGACGGGTAATCCATCAATGTGATTAAAATACTATTTCTCAAGGAAATGAAAAGAGGGACATTATTCTTAGAAAAATTATGTTTAGTTCATGCTTAAAAAGAAAACATCCTTCCTTTTTTATGAAGAAAGTAGTAAACACTCTCATTGATATTTCAGCATATTACCAGACACGGTATTAAGATTTTATTATCTTCTCCGTGTGAAGAAGTATAAGATATTTAATAATAAAAAATACAAAACTATTCACACTATTTATAAAATGTAAAATAATCAATTTTAACTGTACGTGAAATATTTTAACAGGCAGAATTTTAGAGAGAGAGATTTTCATCAATCAATATAAATATATTATAGAACGTGTTAGTTTTTTATCATATGAATATTTTTTAATTGAAAAAGTTATAAATTCGAGTGAATTGAAATACAAAAATCATGATTAAGCGAAAAATATAATTTAGAAAAAGTTAATATATTGAGTTGTGTAAATTTTAAATATACGTTTTGCTAAGACTAAATAAATTCAGTAAAGAAAACTAAATATTTTTAAGTATTTTCAGAAAAATATTCTAGAGGAACAGAATTTGTACGAAAAGAGTCGAAACGTTTGATTTAAATTTTATATAAAATTAAAGTATAATAATATAAAGAGAAAATTTTTTTTCGTTGAGTACGTAAATTCAAGATCTTTTTAATCATAACCAGTCATTTAATACTCAGCGTGTTACATACATTGCTACGATAAAGGTACGACTTTGATATCCCCTTAATACATCGTAAACCTGAGTCTGGAAAGGCGCACATCGCGTTTACTGTGTAATAAAATTTAGAACCATAAAGAAAGGAAACGGCCTGTGTAATGCACCAAAATTAATGAATATCACATGTTTCCCGGTCAAAGGATTGTGATACACATTAAAAAGTATGTTTATATATTTACACCTAACCATATGAATACGGTAAGCATAAAAGGAAGGATATACATTGAGAGAAAAAGATAGATCCGATAGAAATAGAGAGATAGAAAATATAGAATCTGAATAAACGTGTATGCGAATGTGAATCTTAGTTTATCGCATCATGATTTTTAATTACTCGTACAATCTCTCGGTCTCTCCCTGCCCCCCCCCCTCCTCTCAGGCTTTATCGGGAAAGCAAAGGTAGAAAAAATTCAGTCGTAATTAGAACGCTTTGGTATATCCGGCAGTAGGTCGAACACATTATACACGAGCGAGTGCTAGACGCAAATAAATCTAACCGCTCCCATTCGAATAAATGCGTGTACACGCAGTCGTATATCGTATTTATACGAATATTCTGTGATGAAGTAACCGTAAAATTCTTGAGATACATCTTCTTAAACGGATGGGGTTTATGTCATTAATTCATTACTCTTTCATCCTAACGAAGAGAAATAAAATGAAAATAAATAAATAAATAAAATTTATATGAAAAGCTCCAACGGTATTAAAAATTTGATCAAACATAGAAACTGATGTTTGCGTTGATAGCAATAATATTCATTCAGTCATTAAATTTTTATCTCTTGTAAATTATATTTACTTTAGCTTCCTAGAATTTTTCATAACTCACGTATATTCATATATTTAACTGTAATAATAATAAGTTGAAAATAATTAAGAAATAAAATAATAATTTAGCGAAATGTAATAATAATAATAATAGAATACACGAATAAATAACGGTAAAAAAATTATTAAAATTCTCGAGTACATGCAATTATGCATCGCAGTTTTCACCGACATTCGTACAAAATCCTTCCCTACTCTTTTGCCGCAGCGGCACTTTATCTCTCCTTCTACGAATTTTGGGCCTTACGACCTCCACAAACATCCCCTGCATTCTCGTTACCTCGTCGTCTTCCCTTGTTTGCTCGCTTATTCCAATTAGAATTCCACGATAACGACAAATTCGTTTTTCAAATTTTTATGAAAAGTTCTTTTTTTCTTTTTTTTTAAAAATTCCACACTTCTAAGGTAACAAACAATGCTCTATATATTCTCTACATAATTCTTTCATAGGTAATTTTAATTATTTTGCGTGGTTTGTTACGAATTCGTTATTTTAATTAAAGAAACAGAGAGAAGGAACGCAGAGAATTTAATTTAAAGTCCTTCAAGATATGTAAATTAAAATTTTAAGCTATTCAAATAAATGGAAACAGTTTTAAAAGAGATTTAGAAGTAATAATATTTCTTGATTCGAAAACGATATCGTAGTACATTAGATTCTTGTTTTATTTAAAAGGAGACCAGAGTATTAAAAGTTATATGCTTAAATGTATTAAAAGGCTACATCTAAAAATATACAAAAAGTGTACATCCGTATCGTAAAAATATTCAACGCTTATAAGGATTTTATTAAGCGGCGCGAAAGAATCATAACTCCGAACGATATTAAAAAAAATGAATAATCGTTGAAAGTATTATCGGTAAAAATGTGGAAGCAATAGGAAAAAAGCACCAAGCGGGAAAGATCGATGAAAGAAGCACCGGTGAAAGAAGCATCGGAAGAAGAGAAGCTCCCACGTAGACACGTAAGGACTCGTAGGTAAACACGAGCTCGTGGCTCTCGCAGTTGGAGTAGTGATTCCTCCACGCAACACACGCCGAGTGGAAGAGAGAAAAGTCTGCTCCGTCCCCAAAGACTAGCTCCTCGCGCTTTACGAGTTGTTAATTCCACCGGTCGCGAGTTTTTTTTTAAAAAGCGCGAGCATTTTCGTTGCGCCGGATTTTATGCGTATGACCTAAAAAGCTTCAACGTGGCACCGCTGTTGGCTTTTCGCGTGCTTCTCGGCTGCGCGGACTCGTGCGAAAAAAGACTTTGGCGTGATTTAGGTAAACTGGCGTCGCTCGCTCACTCGAATAATTCCGTTTCATTCGCTTAACGCGCGAGCGCATTCGTTCTCCTTCCTTCCAGCTCCTCTCCTTCACCCTCGTTTTACAACTTGCCTCGTTCTTCCTTTTCTTTCTTCTTGCGTTGCTTATCTTCGGAGTCACGAATCCAGGCAACTTTTTGCCCTTTGTCAATTCTTGTTAAGTTTAATGAATGGAATTCGTGGCTTAGCTGATGAATAAAAGCTTGACTTTGCGACAATTTTATCGCAGTCTATTTAGACATGGTTTTTTTTTCTTTTTTTACGAAAGCTTACATCGGGTGCAAAATATCAAAATTTTGTAACAAAATACACCGTTACCGTATAACTTTAAAACTTACTATTCCGTACGAGATATCTGGTTGTAAAACTTTTTTTTTTACTCGTGCTATCTCCGCATATATTTATACACGTATAAAATTAGAACAGTTTATATAAATATTGTTTACCTGCCTGGTAAATCTTTCATAAATTAAGATATACAAAATGTTAATTTTTTTAAATTATCGATCGAAAATATTATTTACGACGCAATAAATATTAATTATACTATATCTAGCTAAGTGTTTTCATAATGATTTTCGATACTTTGATTCGTTATTGAGTGATGCTCTTAAGTACCTTTACCTTTAAACATTTATTTATTACTACAAAGTAATTTTTTGAAAAGAAAATTATTGTACGCTGATCAAACGTGAAGAAAATGAAGGAAGTTAATTCAGTATTAATTTTTTTATTTTTAATTCCCTATTGACAATATGAAAAATTTTATCCATTTGATTAATGGCGGTTGTTTCTTATTACAATTTATACGATGTAATTGAAAAAAGTTATGAAAAGAGACTTTTCAATTTCAAATATTTAAATTTAAAAATTATACAGACGCGCATAGCGTAGTTAAAGTAAATATATTTATACGATGTTTATAGAATCTAAATTACGTAAATAGATTGTAACGCGTAATTTCTAGCGAAACATCATAAAAAATTTAATTTTTAAATTTAAGTACAAATTTGATATAAACATATGAATAATGAACTATTAAACAATGAAAATCTACAGACACTTTTATAAAACAATATTAAATTTAGTTTTTCTAACGGTTTAAAACATAATATACTTATTCTTATATGTTCCCTTATTCACTATTATACGTATAATTTGCATTTAGTAATTAATCAATTATTCCACATAATATCAAACGTATCAAAGTTTTGCAACGTTTCTTTGATATTGAATATTCACTACACTGTAACATTCGTACCAGTAACGCGAAAAGACATTCGTTCTATTATAATATTCAAAGCCTGTCGATCGACGGTCTGACTTGTACGATTCGATAATTGCAGCTTGTCTAGAATATCATCGTGTATCGAACCGTCGTTCGATAGTTTGGACGCACCACAGGCGCACGATTCCGCACGATCCCGCAAACCCCGTTGTTAACCAGTTAACGAGCATACCAGCAAAGAATTTGTCAAACGGCGATCGACTCACGCAAGATCATAGAATTGTTCGCGACTGTACATCTAATATCTAATACAAATAAATTCGCAGTTCTACAAACATATTTTCACGAACCGCGATCACTCGCACGCGAGACATTTAATATGAGTCGGTATCCATATATCGTATGGATCGTTGGGCTGCGATCCGCGTTGCACCGGTGTTCGTTTATGTGCCTACGCGGCGCGAGAGCGAACGAAAACGGTTGCGAGTCGGAAAATGCGCGAGTCGGAGCCGATTTCTCGAGGAAAGCGAACGAGCCGTCGTAAACGAGTACGTAAAACGGAAATCAAATTGCGCGTTTGATCGTAGATCGGGCAAGGGCATCGCACTCTATCATTTTTCAAATTAGATATTAACAAACCGTAGGAAGGAAGGAAGCGCCGGTAGACGAGAAAGAAAACGTTTGCAAAAGTGATGAGCCGAACCGAGTAAAACTTTTTATCGCGGCTTCCACTCCTAATGTAACTGTAGGAAGAAGAAAAAAGCCGCCTAATATTATTTTATGGAATATTGGTATAATTTCAAGAATATTAAGTGAATTGTATGGGAGATTGGCTACATCGGAGATTGGCTACATCGGAGATGCTTTTTGCGAAGCATCCATTATCGAAGCACTGAATTTTTATTTTTAAGGAAAAAAGTCGCTTTCGCGATTAAAGCAAAGTTATTAAACTGTACTTAGAACTTTGCAGCACTTACCTTTTATCTCTGTATCATTCAGACTAAAGGATGCCTATTTTCGTATAAATTTTAAACTTCACGCGGCAAAGTGGTCACGTATCGCGTTAACCTATTCGTTAAAATTACGTATCCACCTTTATTTTTTCTTGTAAAAATTTGATAAACGTGAATTATTTCCACGGAAAGCGATTGGTCCTATATTTTTTATTGCGCGTACCTAAAGATTATAATTATTAAAGGCAGTATATTTAAAAAAGAATGGATAATGATCTTTTTGAACAAGAATAAAAAATATACTAACTTACTTAAAATAACACTTTTTCTTATGAAATATAATTAAGTTACTGGTGTACGAAATATTGTTTTCAAAAATATTAATATCTCAAAATCATTTAAACCGAAAATGGTTATTTGTATATAAAGACAACTTTTACGTAGCTAACTTTTTCAAAATCGTATCGATGTTAGGATCGAAAAAATTATATTCAGCGCACACGACACGTAAAATTACATCGATTAATTACCTTAAAGAAAAAGTAGTGAAATCATTAAAAAATTACACGATACTAAGATTGATGAATTCATTATATATATATATATATATATATATATACTTTTGTACATTTTAAATATCGTTAATATTTATTAAGCCTTGATTGGATAACAAGAATCGGGTTTTTTTATCGAATTAAAAGTTTCTGCATATACTTTCGATAATAATAAAGTTATAAATATTTGTTGATAAGCGAGCTTGAACTCGTTAATCATTATTATTTTTCATTCCACAAATAATAATTTATATAATTATTCAATTATGAAATGAAAGGTATAAAATATGTAAACCTTTATGTATATTTATTGCGTATACACTTAAAAACATTTTACTATATCTTTATGAGAGTCGTATTTCAAAAATATTTTCATATATATATAAAGATTTGCGTCTTGAATTAATTATTTTTTAAACAGAAAAAGCAAGCAAATGCAAATACTTTATTGAAACAAGATATAAGTTAGTTTGTATTCGAAATAAACATTTTATTTTATCAAAAACATAAAATATTTTATTCTCACAACGTTTTATAAAATATGGAATGAATTATATCATTAATTAGATGAATGGTTACAATAAACTTCAAAGTAGATAGCTGTAATATTATCGCGTACGACTTAGTTTACGCAATCAATTTAAATGCTATAATTCCGAATGTCAAGCGACGGAATTTTATAAATTAGTATTATATCTCTCGTGTTTTTAAATAGTTGCTATGAATGATTTAAGAATAATAAGAGTGTAATTACAAATGCGCGTAATGACAATGTACACTGAATTTTTGTAATTACTATATGCATACTGCAACTCGGGTATATACTTATTTCTCTACACGGTCTGTACTTTTATAAACAAGTTGGTACATACTTAAAAATATAAGCATTCATTTATGATTGCCGTAAATAGTTCAAAGTAATACGAGTTATAAACATAATCGATAAATTACTGGAAATACGAAAAAAGATCGTTATTTATTTGACAATACGTTCGGAGTTTGAAACAACTTCAATGGATATTACGAAGTTTGGAAACGATTTCAGAGACTTAAAACTGATTCAACTTTAATAATAATTCAAAGATAGCGAATTTTTAACAAATTAAAGTATGAAGTTAAATTAGTGCTGATCCAAAAGTAATTCCAATCCAAACGAGTAAAAGTTGAATATATGTGATGCTCGAAGCTTTTAAAATCTTTCTGTGAATTTTAAAAGGTCCAATAAACTGAGAATCAATCTTTCCTAACGTAAGTTTTTAGCTAGTGCACGATTAATATAATTTTATCGAAAACTTTTTTATTTTATCGCTGCAACATTCGACTACGCAACTATTTTGAACATAAAATTGTTGTTTTATCGAAATCTTTTATAACCGTGAAAGTCAAACGCGTAAGTGTTTTATTAATAACGTAACCAAAAGAACGAATGATAATAGTTCTTAAGAAACTTATAAAATCTTCATACTTGTAGAAGATATAAAAATGAAGAAAAAATCAGAAAATAAAAGACTATCGGATGGAGTAAATTGAAGATTAGAAGATAACGGATAATACTAATAAATTAGACTTAAAAAAGAGACTCGTCCAATTTTCCTCCGTAGTCCAAATTGATACTAATGCAAAAGATAAAAAATTTTGTCAGTTTGAGGAACAGCCGTTAAGTTTTTGATAAATATGGTAGAATAAAGAAAAAGATTGGAGCAACCAAATGCAATAGGATTCGGTACTACAAAAAATGAACCCAACGTCGTCCGGGAATGTTGGTCAGGATTCCAAGTTCCAACGATCGTCCATTGTAAAATATCCCAATATTGTACTCGAGATAATAAGTCCCAATGTTCTAAACCGAAAACCATGTGCATTTTTTGAATGGAAAGGACGAGTATACATAGGTCAAAAGCGCAGGCCCCCGAAGAGTCGCGATAAAAAAGAAGAGCGCAAAGGATCTCGCAGTTCCCCCGAGGAGCCCTAGGAGAGCTCGAGGTTAGCGAGGATCCTCGAAAGTATATAGAGGACAGGCAAAACGGACGGAGCTGCTGAAAGAGGATACGCACCTTACGATGGGCAAGTTTATTCGATCGAATATTCTCGATACCCGATACACTCGTGGGCACGATTTACAACGATTTACACACACAGGTCCGCGTGTGGTACACCGCGTGCGTGCAACGGACAACCTCTGCGGTTATTGAATTACATCGTTATACCGCTGGCCGGTCTCTGGTGTTGGCGACTTCCTTCTCTCTGCCTCCCTCTCCCTCCCTCTCCCTTCATCTAACTGTCTTTCTCTTTCTCGCTTTTTCTTTCGAATCCTCTTCCTCCCCTATTTTCTCACGCTCGTTTAGTCGTCGCGACGCACACTTACCGAAGCTTAGCTTACCCTTGTTTATCGGCTCTAGAGAACAAGGGAGGAGGGCTTATATTGTGATTGAGTGTCCACTCGAGCCATTATTTTCGCGGCGTTTCTTTTTTTACTACCTCCCTCTCTGCCCGCTATTCGCCTATTCACCTATGTACTCGGTTCTCTTTATTTCTCTCCGCTATCGCTACGCAGCTACGAGAAACTTGGAACGAATACTTTTATCGTTGAGTTTACTATTTTTCATTTCTCGCTAAATGATAAACAAATGTTCCTTTGAGCGATACGCTGTTACGTACGATTCGGTATTTTACTTTATTAGTATGTAAATTAAGTTATACAAAGTATTTCAAATACCTATGAAGATGGTTTTAATAATTGCTTTAATAAAAGAATGTCTATTATTTTTTAGTCAAACTTCTTTTGTTTCCAATATCGGTTTTACCACGCTCGTCGCGTAAACCAGGAGCCATTAGAGACGTCGATTTCGACTAATGACTCTAATTTCAACCGCGTCTTACACATCTCTTATGGCTTCCTGCTAAAAGCAATTTTGCGCTAAATTTGAAGAGTAAATAAACTAAATGTTTGGTTCTCCGAGATTTCATTTTAAGATTCATTTTAAGATTCGTTTTTCTTTTACTTTCGCGGAAATCCGAATATTTTGAAAATGTTTGTATAGAGCCTTAGTTCCATGGAATGTCTATTTACGCGTCTATTCGCTCCTTCCATTACATTTTGTTAAACTCGACGTCTCGTAAATTATAAAAGGTATCCAATACTGAGTTGATTGTCTTTGATAGATAGCGAGTTTAAAAAAGAACCCTCGCTTCGAATTAAATCTACCAAATAATGTGATAATTCTCTTTTATTAATTTTAAATTTGATTTAGGTCTTTAAATTAAATTTATTATAGGTCCGAATCAAATGTCTTGGTATGCATTATCGATATTTTATAATGTATTAAAATTTAAATAAATTTTAAATGCCCCTAAAATATTTTATTATTATTTACTTTATTATAATATAGTACATAGTAAATTTTTATATTAAATAATTTAAAACTTAATTATAAACCGTTAATACGTGGGTTGCTTGATAAAATTGTGCTAAATTAAGATACGGTGCCTGTGATACACGTCAAGATTTTTCTCATTTGTTGGCATCTTTTACAAGCGAGTATAGCAATTTTAGTTCAATAGACTCATTACTCCGTTGTTCGTAATTGCTCGAGTCTTTTATATATTCTGATTTATAAAAAATAGATGAAATATTAGATACCTCGATCGAGTATTTACTTCGGGTGAAATTGAATGTAAAATAAATAATAAGCGTAATAAACATTTTAATAAATCTATTTCATCGATTTAAACTTATTTTCAACGATTTCATTCATTTTCAAATTTTTTTACTTGATTCATATAAGCGTCTTGGACCATTTATTTAACTTAAGCGTAAAAGAATTTTAATCTGAAATTTTAATAAAAAATCAAAATGGAATAGAGAGTTAAAAAATAAATACATAATTTTTAATAGAAAAAAAAAAATTGAATTTTTAACCTTTTCCAAGTTTAAAATGTATATTGCCTTTACCAATAAATTATTCCGTATTAGTATAAAATAAAGTCTTCGTAGAAAGTATTAATAAAGCTTCTTTGTTATATTATATAAAATAAAAGAAACAAATAATTTACAAGTTGCTTTAATTTATGTTAATCTTATCTTTAAAGATAACTTATACGATTGATCTCTAAATCCAACATGTTAAACCTCGGACGCACAATTTTTTATAAATGCTGACGTAGTTATATCATTCCAATATATAAAGTATGATATCTTGCAGTAATACAATTTTATGTATCGAAGCGATTTTACGCGGTACAATATTTTCCCTGTCTTTCTCAAAATTGTTCAAAGGGAGAAGCAGACTTCTTGTCTTTTCAGTACATTAACTTAAACGATACGTTCCATTCGAATTTCACGACCTGTGGCAGAAATATCAAATTCCATTTTATAATATTAAAATAAAGATCGAGAGTGGAAACGATACACCGATGTTTTAGGCTACAAAAATGTATTTTTGAAAAAAGAGAATGAGCGAGTTATAACTTTTCCAAGGTCGTTAAAACTCTTTTGAATGTTTTCCCGTTGCATCTTTCATTTTTGCTTGTCCATGCACATAGAAACACGCGACGCAGAACCAGAGCGAGTATAGTTTATAGAAGCGTGCAAGCTTACGCAGTCGTAAATTTTACAAAAGTGCGGAGTCGGCGATAATGTCACAGGGCATACGAGTAGTTGCAAGTGAGCGCGTGACTGACCCTTTGTATGAACTACGTGGGCGCGCATTAAAGAGGAAACCGAAAGAAACGCGAGGCGCCTGAAAACATAACTCGTGTGCACCTATTTTGCGAGGAGACGACTTGTCGACGTCTAAAGTCAGCCCTACGGCATGTGTGGTTCTTTTCTACTTTTCTACTCTTTCCTTTTCTCGACAAAAGTCTTTGAACTGTTCGAGAATCACTATCATGAAAGGGGAGTAGTTTCGTAACAAATTACCATGAGTTTTTTTTTATTTTTATTGTTTAGTGTAATTTTTTAAATTCACGGCATCGTTGATAAGTTATATGCACGTTTTTTTCAATTACATTTGTCTAATAATCGTTTATATTATAATTTCTTAATAAAATTATGTACTAGTAGTCTAACGCTTTGATTCATAATATACTGTTCTATCGAAATAGAAATATTTATTCTTACATTTTCATGACTCATAACATATTACAATCTAATAAAGGATACGTATTAATATTTATAGAACTATTTTTTTTTATTTGAATTATGTTTTTGCATTATTAATTATAATTTATTTATTATTTCAAAATATAAATTAATTAATTTATATTTCTTTTACAGAATTTTTACTTTTTTAATACAAACATAATAGTTTATTTTAAATTTAAATACGACAGTGTCACTTTTTAATTTACTGTTTTTCTCAAAATTTTATGATAAATTAGTTTCAACTATACTTTAAGGTTATCAGTGAGGAAATATATTTATAGCAATTTAATTAATTTTCTTAGCAATTCCAGTTAAATTATAACTTGATCATTTTTAATCTTTTCAATAGAAATTTATATTCTTTGAAAGTACTCAGCCGTATTTTATAATAAATGTATAATAAATACTAACTCTCATTGGTAACGTTCTGCTGAAATACGCGATGGATCGATTTGTATATAATCCGCATAAATGGTTTGCAAAAATGTTTTTTACATAGTACTGAAATTTTACTAATAAAATATCTGTTATTGTTGAGATTTAAAAAAAAATATTTTTATTGTTGAAGAATTTAATTTTATGTAATAATAATATAAACATAATATTTACTATTTTTTCATTAAGAAGTACTATTTTAAAACATGATTATTTTATTTGACCTTGGTAATATTGATTATGATGTATTTATTTTAGATGAGTGATTATTAATGTTGAACAACTTATCTATTTATTTAATAGAGCATTGACATCAGCTAATAGACGATCGTTTGAATTTTCTGTTTGTTTAAATTTTAATTGAAAAACATCCTTGATAGAGATTTTACCTTTAATAGGTCTACAAATATTATTGTAACGTATTGTACATTCGTATGTCAGAATGTTATTTTTTTCAATATCGTTTCTTTGTTGTAAATAATATTTTTGAATGCTAAGTTTTTGTTATATGATTATTCTTATTTATGCTTACGTTTAATTTTATTGAATCATTTACATTCGTTATTACATTATAATTTATTTTTACTTTTTTTAAAAAATTTATTTCGCATTTTAGAGTTTTTGACTTAAACCTTGATTACCTTGCAACTAGTCTAATATAATTTTTGATTTTTATAAATTAAAAACTAATAAAAGCGATTTTAATTATCGAAAGTATTTAATTTTAATTAATTCTTCACGACTCTTTGCATCAAATTTATTAATTTAGCTGGTTTTAAAGGTTTCAATTATTTCTTATGCTTAATTGCATTCTTATTTCAGTAACTACCAATCAAAATCGCAATTTATTCTTTCAAAGAATAATTTTAAATTTAGGATCCAGAATATTTGTATGATGATTTTATCTATTAAAGTATACTTCTTTAAATTATGCTTAGTTTCATCTTCGAATGTTTAAATTGAGTTACATAGATCATTAGGTTAAATCAAGAACTTTTAATAATTAAATTCTTAGAATCTACGTAGCTCTTTACTCTTATACTGTTTTTATCATTGATGTAATATGTACTTTCTTATTATATTGTACGTTTAAAAATGATTATGCACAATTATAGAAAAAATATTGTCACTGAAAAAGAAACATATATATGTAATAATAATTCAATTTTACGATAAAAATAATGGTTAGTTTTCTCTTTTGGTCTTTCATAAAATAATCTGTTATATGTAATATTTATTCTTATCTTTATTTTAATAAACATAAAAAATATTTCAATTTAGAGAAACTATAATATCAATTATATTGTACATATTAATAATTATCACCAAAAATAACTATTAACTGTGATAAAAAAACTAAAAATATGTATTCGATAAAAAAATCTAAACGTGATATGTATTCATTGTAAATAGAATAATAAAAAAATAAGATAAAAGTAATGCAGAGGTACAAAAAGGGAAAGGGAAAAAAATGAAGTAGAAAAACCAATGAAAAAGAAAAAGAACAAAAAACTGTCGATTCGATTTTTTCGTACTCGCGAAATGGAAGCATTAAACGTTGTTTGAACAGACATACGAAATTCCGGCATAACATAGATTTTAATTTAGAGATGTAAAGGCAAAGAGAAAGGGGGAGAGAAGGAGAGACAAAAAAATAGGTTAAGAATCAGAGAAACGAGGAATATGTACGAAACATTTTTAGGATTGTTAGCGTTCCTTTTTCGCATTAGAGTTGCATTGTTTTTTTTTCCTTATTTTGTTCTTTATAATTCTCTCAAGCATTTTTACCTCGTCTATTTACTTTAGTTATCTCTAATTATATTTGCATGTACTATAATTAGGACCACGTTTATCATATATTTTACCCTTCATAATTGTTAAAATAAAATTATTGCTTTTAACAAGATTTCGATAAAAAGTTTATTTTAATAGCAATATAAACGTTATATTCTTTTATAAAAATTATAATTTCTTCTTAGTTTAGAATAAAATATCCAAATATTGATGTATTTCTATCTTTATTTTAATGGAAGTATATGATCACAGTGCATATTTATGATTTTGACATCATGTAAGAAGTAAGTTAACAGAGTATCATTTTCTCTTTATTTATAACTTGTATAAAAAATATAAAATGTATATGTTCTGTTCAATTTAAGTAGTTATCTGTAATTACGTATTGATAATTTAATACAAGTACAGCAATTGTATAGTAATAGGATTACCGAGTCAGATCAAACTTTACTATCACATTACGGCTATCTAATGTAGAATAAAGCATTTGCAAAAAATATTTCTTTACTAAATAATATCATTTATTATAAGTTGTAAAATACATCCGTCTAAATTATAAAAAGGTTCTTATTTTTTTTTACCAAAATCCATTTTACGTACATTATTGTAAAGCTCTTTCAAAATTTTTCTTTGCCATTTAATTATTTTCTAGATTTAAGGTATGAAATAAATGTAATCTGGTTAAAATGATGTAGCTCTTAGCAATTTTGGAATATCATATATTAAAGTCTGCACTGTATCCTAAAAGAGATTAAGTAACGATATTACTGTTTCCATGAGACAATGCAGACTTCAACCCATTTTAGAAAATAATTTTTATATCTACAGCAAAAGGATACTGCAATTTCTTTGTCTCTTCATATTTCTCCACACTTTTATAAGTGTTGCATAAATTTCCCAAGTTCGAATATCTATTTTAAGTAATTCGACTTCAAATTCCAAAAATAAAAATATATATATTATTATAATATTAATAATAGAAAAATATATATTAGTATAAGTAGTCACAAGAATCATGTGTTTAAATTGAAGCATTTATTCTTTTTTATTTCATGGAAAAATAGTTTGAGAAATTTAATTAAATAATATTAGGACAAATATATGTTGAATTTATTATTTTTTGTTTTCTTATTTATTTATTTTTTATTACGTATCCTAATACGTTGGATTTAATAGATTAATAACAGTTATTTCATATGCATCGATTTCACATTCGGAAACTTCAAAGTTATGAGGAAATTTCTGTATATTTACAAAATTAAGCAATGAAAGTGAAACTAACCAGAGATTTATTATAATTTCAAATCTATTTTGAAGTTAAGAGAAAGCTATTCTGTATCAGATGGCAGTTTATTATTATATAATATTATCAATGTTAATAAAATTATCTGTATAATTAACGAAAGTTCGTAACAGTACTACGTTTTTATTTTGTATAAGATGATCGATGAATCTTCTATTTTATAATTATTTTTAATGAAAAATAAATAAACGTTATCGATAAATTATTAAAATCATCGATAAATATAAAATATTTATCATGGCAATGTATTTTCCTAACGAAAGAATTTTATAATTTTTAAATACATTGGATAAATAAAATTTTAAATATCGTATTATGTTATGTTCAAAGATAGTTTATTTTTCCGAATAAATTCAGAAACAATGAATATCAATATCTGATTTCTCAACGTACACTTTCTATCAAACACACCCTATTCATGCCATGTCATCAGCTTCTTAATTTTAATATTTACAGGATCAAATCGATTTACAGTCCATTAAAATGATTTATATATATTTTATATAATTAAGATTTTAACATTAAGAACAGACAATGAAAAAGTTTCCTTAACGGTGCCGATGTCAATGTCTTATTTATTTAACAAAATCAGAAATTCCGAATTTTTCTTTTCGATAATATCGAGCTCCATAAAATTAATAATTACTCTCTTATTACTTATTTTGCAATATTTTGCAATATTTGCAATATTTTGCCATTTCATTCTCTTTCTATTTTACTTAGAAATCTTGCAAGCTTTTCTCAACTCATCAAGAATAGTACGCGCCCTCCTTTTTCAGACACTCGTGCATACATACATTTTCTGTCTTTCTCTCTCATCTCATCGTCTCGTTAAAAAAGAGAAAGAGAAAGAGAAAGAGAAAGAGAAAAACAAGGAGGAAAAAATAAACCGCCTATATGCGACTGTTTGATTTACGAGGCCGAGCGACAACCTACCGCACGACATACTGAAATAGACTTGCGGACTTTCTCTCTTTCTCTTTCTCTCACTCGTTCCCACTCGTTCTCGCTCTTTTTCTTTTCGTCTCTAGGTTCGTTTCGGCGCTCTGCCCCGCGTGCTGCAGGCATTGCAGGCATTTACCACGTCGACGACGTACAAACGCACTACGCGTACTCCCTTGCTATTACTATAAGTAAAAACAATCTCCTCTCTGCTTCCTTCGCAAGCGCGCGCGCGTACAGAGAGAGAGAGAGAGAGAGAGAGAGAGACGATCGCTCAAGTACTTAATCTCTGGCTTTATCCGGCGGACTCGTATCTGTGCGGTGCCGGGGTATGCGAGTGACATCTGGCGAGTGTTGGTTACCGTCCGATGGCTTTTCTTGCATCCGAGATAGGGCAGCACTAGCCCCGAGGCAGTGAAACGGAAAACGCGCGACAAGCCCCGACATTTCCCATTTTTTCGCTGTTACTCTTTTCGCCGTCTCGCGTGTTCGTTTTCATTTCGTATGTACGAGTGACCCCGGCCACTGCGCCAAGGAGCCGAGCTCTCGGTATTCGGATCCTGCGTATTTCGGACAGACCAAGAGAAATTGCGTGGACCGACGTGACCGAGGTGCCGCTTTCCGCCAAACTTTCCGCCAAACTTTCCGCCAAACTTTCCGTGAAACTTTCCATAAGACTTTCGGTAAAACTTTCGGTAAAACTTTCCGTAAAACTTTCCGTAAAACTTTTCGCAAAACTTTCCTTAAAACATTCCGCCCTTTCAGCCTACCGTTCGAAAAGAAAATTACCGGCATTTTACGCTTCGCGCGTGTCCGGGCAACAAGAAACACCCGCGCCACGTTCGATGAGTTTATTTCGAGAGCGTTTTCACCAACGGAGTTCGATTCGTAATGACACACGCGAGAGCTATCAAATAATAACATAGCGGAAAATTATCTTATTCAGACACGTTTATGTAACACTCTTCTACTATTTTAAGCTTAATTATAACAAGTTTATTCATTGATCGAATCAATCGGTTTGTTTTTTTTAATTTTTCTTCAAACGTAGACATTGTTTTCATAAATTTACCAAGTTTTCTGTGCTACGGTAATATTTTTCATCGTCGTAGCTTTAATATGATTTAAAATTATGTTTATTTTAAATTAGCATCGTTCAAGCATCGAAACGATATTTATATTACCATCGAATTTTTAACAAAAATATTATCTCACGAATAAAAGAAAAAACATTATTTACGTTTGCATACAAATATTTATTACGTATACAAATATCGATAAGTATAATTTAAATAAAAATAAATAATTTTTAAAAAATATTACGTAGTCTACGAAGATGAATACGTAGTTAAAAGTGTTCAGTCGAATAAATCTATTCATTTTTATTTTTAATTTAAAACGTATTTTCGCTTAAGATTTTAAAGAACATTACCGATATAAAAATCTACATTTTTATCTTTACTCAACAACATCAATTTATAAATGACGCGTAAGAGGCTTAAAATAAATTCAATTATTTATTAATGCATTATAAAAGCATCCGAAAATTATTATCGATATTTGAAAAATTAAAAAAATAAGAATAATACTTCTCTTTATCAATTTTTTATAAATAAATTTAAGTGATAGACACGATTATTACGTCAAATGTTTTTGCATCTGATAATTGGTGTATTAATTCGTCTTCATTGGTGTCAAATTCAATACGTCTGTATTTTCAACTAATAGCTACATTCCTTAAACCAATATTTAGAAAAGTGGTTTCTTACATAAAAATTGAAGGCGAATCTTTAAAAATAGCTATAATTTCTTATTTGTTTTAATAAACTATAATAACTTGTTTAAGAACTGAGATGTATTTTCATTTTTTGAATTACTACATAATAAAATATATCCGTATATAATCTTGACTTTAACAAAAACGAAAGCACAAAGTTAAAGTAATATTTCAAGGCAGATATATTTTTATCTCTCGCTTGTATAATTACAAACATAAAAATTCAAAGATTGGCACGATACACTATTATGCCCTCCAGGGCATTTACATAGAACATCATCCTATATATTAGATATATCAATGTGTTTTGATTCCTAAATTTATATACTTTTACCTTCGTATTTTGTAACTATTATTACGCTTTTATATTTTTAAAAACACTAAGACTTTACTCTTGTACTCTTTGATACAGTATATTAGATTAAAAAATTTAATTACATTTTTTCTATCTTAATCGTTTTTACTTTCTTTCTGACTTCCTGACTTTGTTTGACTCATGTAAATAAACTATTTTCGTTGAATAATCAAACTACGATATATATTCGAAGAATTTATCTTTTCTTCTTTCACTTCCTTTTTACATTTCACGAGTTCAAAGTAAATTTATATTACATTTGACTGGCTGTAGATCACTTAAAATTTGGGCAAACTATTTGTTTTCTAGTAGTTTTTGAACGTCGACTTTAACACGACCATTTTGCGATGAAATTAACAAATCAAAAATATTTTTATTTCTTTAAACTATAATTAAAGAAAATTGTTTAACTCGTGTACTGTAATAATAATATTATATACAATTAAAAAATATAATTGTAAAACTAAAACTTTAATTCAATCAAAAATTTGCAAATGATGCAATGAGAATTGGAGTTATATCACAGATATGTCTTTTTAATAAGACTATTTGTCAATAAGAGAAAAAGAAATTAACTTATCAATCTAATAAAAAGATTTCATATTTAAATTATTTTTTTAAAATAATATTTTTCGTCTTTTTTAAAGTTTGTTAGTCGGAAGATTTATCAGATATTTATTCCATTAATTAATTTTGATGTGTACCTATATAAGCAATATTTTTATATCTTAAATGTAGATTAATAAATCGTTAAGATGTAATATTCAACATATTTTGGAAAAAAAATAAAAATAAAAATATAATATAAAAATATAATATAAAAATATAAAAATAAATACCAAAAAAATTGATTTTTATTTATTAGGATATTAAATAAAATTTACGTCAAAAGAAGAAATAAATAAATTTATATGTTTCTAGTTACAAAAGTTTTCAAAAGTAATAATAAAACATTACCGTTTCAACCATTCAATGTAAAAGTTTCTTATTACTCGGTATATAATACTCATCTATGATTATTCAAATACATTCCATTCGCATAAAGTATGATAACTATAACTGTGAATTCATATATAAATAGTTACGAGACGAAAATAACACTGAAAGAAAAAACGTAAATAATTTTAACGTGTTCCTTTATAAAATTCTCAATATATCAGTTAAAACTTAAATAGTTATTTTTATACGAAACCCCATCTTTTCGATTACCGTTAAATTCCAATAATCCAATTTTTATGATTCTATGTAAGAGTAGATCCATTCATTCATATTAATAGAAGTATACAAGTATACAAAAGACTTGCGAAAAAATCAGTATAAAGAGCTTCTATAGAAAGGTAACTATTTTAACGTAGAGAAAGATGAGCAAGGCGAAGCCGAGGGTTCGTAAAAAAGAACTCACAAAAAATGCGGAAGAACGCTTAGTTATAATCCGCGTACGACGATTTATTTCTCTCGTCATCTGGTATCAACATTGTAAGATTTATCAGTAGTAAGAGAGTGTGAGTAAGAGAGGGAGAGAGAGAAATATAGGGGAAAGAGAAAGAGTTATTGCTTAATCCAAAAGCAACGTACAAAGTACCGGAAACGTCGCGATCGTAGTGTGACGAGTTGTGATCTTGAAAGAGTGCCCATAATCCTGTTACGTGCGCCAGCAAAAAAGAGTCGGAAATTATTCGAATAGAAAAAGGGTAAAAAAGTTTTTTTTTTAATTAGAAAAAGGTTAAGATAACAACGTTCAATTGGATATTTACGTCAACCTTTAATTCATTAGATTAGTTTATTTTATAGTGTCGTTTTAAAATGTATTTTAGAAAATATCTTAGAGTAGGAATTAAGTAAAAGTTATTTTTAAAGTAGTTGGTAAAACTGCATTAAAATATAAAAAACGACAGAGATAACTAGAAAGAAATCTAATAAATTATGCTCAAATCAACGCTACGAAAAGAAAGGAAAGTACATATTATTGAAATTTATATCTTCTGAAGGTTTTATACATTTTTTCAATATTTCTCGATTTATGGTTATATAAGCTAAAGCTCTCACAGTACGCATAATGAATTTGAACTGTTTGTTCCATTAATGTCGGTTCATATTCATAATGTATATAACAATCGATAAAAATTATGTTATAAAATCTAGATATAGGAAATAAAATTCATGAAAATATTAAATTAAGAATAAATCAAAGTATCTATAATTAGAAAAAACAGAAAACTGCTTTTTCTTTTTTTTTACAATATAAATATATCAAATTATATAACTCGAGTTCATAAAAATAAGTATTACTATCTTAAATATCATACACGTATTCGAATATTTTAGATATCTATATATTGAAACATAGATCGATGCATAATGATAATGAATGCAAATATGACAAAATATTGTACAATGATTAAAAAATCCTAATAAAAATAAGATTGTACATTTTACTAATACGAAATAAAATCTTATACATTTATTGTGTATTTATAAACTATTGTACAAAATAATTTCAGAGTGAAATTATTATCATTATAATTTATTATCGTTATGTTTTTTTAATTTCATTGACACAGAATTAAGTCTTTGATAAATTTTTCATACGAATTAAATAAATTTTATTTATTCAATCATTTTTATTTTCATATTAAATGTTTAAAAATACATTCCTAAACAAAATTTAATTATCACGTTCGATCAAGTTTTAAATAGTTTCATATTAAACGTCTATATTTTATAATATAATTAATAGAAATTAATTAAAATATTATTACAGTAAACTTAATGCTTAAAAAAAATTAAAATTAAAAATAAAATATAATCCTGAGATTTTATTTTTATATATGGAATAAAATTTATCTTAATCTTATATTTATAATAATAAATATTTTTTAAAGATGTAAAATAAAAACTTTCTATATTTAATAAGGTTCATAATATTAAAGTATACTGAAATTAAAAAAAAGTTAAATAAAATTCGTTATTATAATTAAATTACATGAAACTTGAACTGAATAAATCTTTTCGTGATTTTATTAATAAAATATTTTTAAAATAAATTCATGTAATTTAGTGGGTATATAAATTTTCTAATTGTCCTAATTTTGAAATTATCGCTATGTATAGCATAACGATCATAAAACTTTTAAAAATCCATAATAGAGTAACGATGAATTTTTTTAAATTTTGGTTTAATTCTTCTCAGTTAACTTGCTTCGATATAATATTATATTTACAACAAAGACAAGCTTATAAAGATTATCCCTTAAAAAAGTAGCTGAATGAATTCAACTTCTGTCATCGAAAGAGATATAAATCTGAAATCACTTAGAGACACGTATTTATATTTATCGTTAAGTTTCGCGTAAAAGATGAAGTCGGTACACACATTTCGTAAAATTTGCATGAAAAATGAATTAGCGAGATATCGTACAAATTTAATGTCATTCTATCATAAGTCCAATTTAAAAGTAGTGGACAACTCTCGCATACACAAATTTTTCAAATTCTTTTTAATTAATATATCTTCACTTTCAATTTATATATATATATATATATATATATATATATATATATATATTCACACAAACATGGATGTATTTATATTATTCTTATCGTAATCACTACAAAAAGTTTGACTCAAGGGAGATCTTTTAAAATTTTATGAACATGACATTTTATTTTCATTCACAAGTTACATAAGGGTAAAGAAAGGCATGTTGAAATGAAATTCTGATAGTATAATACGTTTATGACTGAGTTGAAGGGTAGTAGCATTGATTTAAATAAGATGATGTATTCAAGTAGGCACATAGACGGTAATTTAAATTGTAAATTAATTATGAAGAGTAATAAATGTAATTTTTTATCAATTACCAAACATGTATGAACTAGAAAACATAAAAGGGGTGTTATTATTATTATTACCGTTTTTATTATTTTTAATTTTTTAATTTTTTAATTTTTTAATTTGTTAATTTTTATCACTGATATAAAATAATATCAAGTTTGGCATTTTTAATCATATTCAATTTCAAATAAATATGTTGACATATAATTTGTGATAAATGAACATTATGCACTCTTCAAATCTTTCTAAGCTTAATAAATATAAATATTTTTTAAATTGTAATGCAATATACTTTTTCCGAGTATCTTCATACGATGATAAAAGAAACTTTCTGATCATCATATTTATTTATTACATTATCTGCATAAAAGATAACATTTGTGTAATGATACGCACTCGATCGTCCATTCTTCTCAATTACTCTTATTTCAATGGAACAGTTATTGGAACGACGGGCGAATGCTGGAACCGTGACTCAGATGAACTCGTGTACACAAGTACATTTGCTTTAATGGATTATAAAATCATGCAACGGGAAATGGAAAATCAACGATTCATTGTTGAACTAGTATACAACAAATGGCAATTGCAACGGGTTTACGTCGCATCTTTGAGAAGACATTTCTTCAACATGATAAAAAAAATGCTTTTTTGGTAGATAATGTATCATTTTTAATATCATACCGTAGATAGTTTAATTACACGTACTAAAGCTTTAAAGAAATTAGTCAAGCATGGTAAGAACTGTACCCATTTGATCAACAGATCCACTTTCATTATAGACTCCTAGTTCTTACGTTGTAGCATAAAGATTTAAAATTTCTATAAACGCTTTTTTATTTGCAATCGAGTATCTACAAATTTTTAATATTTACAAATATTTTATACAGTTCTTTTTTAAAATTATTTTTAATTTATAATTTTAATTAATTTTGCATAAATTTTATTACTCGATCTCAGAAACATAAATAATAGTAAACTTTTAAAATAGTTTCGTTCTTCCATACAATTTAATCTTATTTTATTATTGTAGCAGCTATCGCTTAAATAAAAATTGTAATAAATTATTGAATATTCGTAAACAAGTATTAAATATAAGTAAATTAGTATATACGTTTCAAAATGATCGACAGTTCAGTAAAAAGGGGGCCAAGTAAAAGTTTACAAAACAAGAAGATAAATGAACTATATCTTTTAGAAATCTGGTGTTAAAGCATTGCCAGTGACAAGCTAAATTAAAAAAGAAAGTTCAAATATTTTTTATTACAATAAATAATACTATAACCAAGTTTATAATAAAAAATGACAGGGTAAAGCAAAAAAGTATTGTTAACCGTAAGAAAATTAGACATATGTGTACGTTAAATGTATTATTGACTAAAATTAAACCAGTTTAAATTTTACCGAAAAAATTTTATTTTTATAAAAATAATCGATCTATTATTTAATATAATACTTCAATGAAGTCTTTGAGATATAAAAATCAGAACGATATTTTGGCAAATTGTACTTTAAAACTATTGAAAAATTCATAAAAGTTCTCTTTACAAAGTCTGACTATATTATGTCACTATTTCTCTGATTAAACTACAAATTGGATAAATAAAAAATCATAATCTAAAATATTGGAACATTCTATGTATAAAGTAAAAAAAATCTAATAGGTAAAATAAGTTCTACACAATTTTTTACGCATTTTAGGTATTAAAAGTTTTTGTTTATACACACAGAAGAAATTCTGAAAAAGTAAAATATTTATTTTTAAATACTGTATATAAATTAATTCGGTATAAAAATATTTAATATATTAAATTTCTACAAATATAATACAGATACCAATATATTAAAAAATAATTCTCATTGATACTTAAAACCTGCAGTATTCTGATTTACTTAAATTCTAAAACAAATCAGGGTAAAATTATTGATATGTTTTTAATAAATTGTTAATCAATTTTAATTTAATAAGTTGAGAGTTCAAATATTTATCGCAAATATCTGAAATAATTATTTATTTTTATAATTAAAAAATACATATCGCGACATTCTCCGCTATAAATTGAATTTAAGTTATAAATTTGTATCGATTTAACTATCTCCTATATTAATTATATTTATTTCTAAAATATTTAATATTCATACCTAAATATGAATTAAGTAACTCCAAATAAATCAATCACCCAGAATATATTTAAAATTTCTTTATTTTATAATTAAATTTTATTGATAATTAATTTTAATTTGAATCATTTTAAATGTATTGTCAATCGAATTAAATAATACTTTATCGTACGTAATAATCTTGACTCTACAGAATCTATTTTTCATCTAAACTTTTATTTATAAATAACAATCGGCAGTATGCGCATATTGTTTTAAACAATAAAAACAAACTAAAAATAGAAAAATGTGAATATGAAAAAACAGTTATCATCGGCACAAACCGTCGGACTTAGTCTTACTTGTCATGAACTTTATCCTGAGAAAATTGTTATCTGTGGACTTGTGACTTTTCAACTAGTGCGCACAAGTGCCATCAATGTTATTAAGGTCATAATCAAACTTCCGTTCGGCTTTTGGATAATACGGCTCAACGTGGCGCATATTTTTATGATTTACTGTATTTACAAATATGATTTATTATATTTTCGAATAAAATCGTTAATAATATACTTCCTTTTAAAGTACCATATATACTTTTTGCTGCAGTTTTTACAAATGCTTTATTTTAAACAATTTTTTTTTAATATACTGACATAAATACTATTGTTTTTTGCTATAAGACAAGTCTAATTACAATATTCAATAATCGACAGAATTAAAATATATATTATTTTCACATTAATTAGCTATAAGAGTTTTACAAACTAATTTTTTTAGAGTATTTCATTAAATTTTTTAGTTTTAAAATTATAACAGATCATTTTGTATAGTTATAGAAATTAATTTATTGATTGCAAACCACTTATAACTTAAAATTCATTTTTTTGAAACGATATTTTCTCAGTCGATGATAAGGATGTTTTAAACATCATTTAATAGATTAGCTTCAAGTTATATAACTATTTTTAGTATACAATATTAGATCTTCATTCAAGTATCCTTTTTCTACAATCTATTTTATACGCACAAATGGAGGTTTTCAACCAAAATCAATAATAAAACTATCAGCTATTGTTTTATTTTATAAAAATTTTTTTCAATGTTATTACTCCGACAAACTTAAAAACATAATAGAACCACTGAATGTATGCTACTTTCTTCAAAATCGTTAATCAAATAAAATACTGATAATTAGCCATTAAAATACACTTACTAATTGAAAACACTCAGCATTTCTTACATAAAAAAATTTATCAAACTAATGTAATGAATAAATTAATGAAAACCTATTCACATAATTATGGCCAAAATACTTATGAGAAATTCATCACACCATGAATTAAATAGAAAACCTCGAGTCTTAATCTAAAAACTATAATTAACGTACTTGCAACTTATATTTATTAAACAAGAAACAGTTAAAATGATTTTAATATCATAAAATTATATCGATGAAATAAATTATAAACGATTATATAAATTACAAAACTAATAAAAAAAGTAAAAGAAAGTTTCTTATAATTTAGAATATTACTCTATTATTATATTAATTACTATTATTATATTATAACAGTTCTTTTTTCCAACCAATACTTAATTTATGATTTCAAGCTAAAATAAATTATAAAAGAATGTCATTAATGTAATAGTAAAGAAAAAAATTGAACAATAAATAATTTAAATTAAAAATACATTTATTTAACTGATTTTTTCGTAAACTATTTTTATTATATGATTTAAGTCTTTTTTTTTATTTTCAATAAAATATATATGAAATATTTAATTATATTATTATTTATAATTTTATAAGAATAAAGGCAAAAGTTATAAATACAAATATTTCCTTTGCCTGTTAAAACTTTTTAGTATTGTATTAATTATGTTTGATTTCATATTAAATACAAGTTGCCTATGAAATGTACATTGGTTTTCAAATCGTTCAACTAATATAATCTATGATTTTTTAAACGAAAAACTAAATTAGCTAATTATATGAGTTTTTTATCTAATCTAATATAATAATTTATAATCTTCTATCGCATTTTTAATTACAAAATATTCACTATATATATAAAATATATGAAATTTATAAATAAAATTATTATATATATATGTATTTCTAACGTTACAAATTTAAAATTGCATATTTTATTAGATTTATTATTTGTTTCGATTATATTTTGAAATATAATGTAGTATTTAAAAACTGAATAATTATTATAAATCAGTTAAATAGTTAAATTTAGAGTAACCATTTCAAATTATAATAAACATTTATACCAAACTATAATTTTATCATATTTTTTTGAGAACTTAATTAATATGAACGAATAAATAAAATTTTAAAATATTTTTAATGTTTTTACTTGAAACTATTCAAATATCTTTTTGTTTAATTTATTACGTTTCTCAATTTTGTTTCTTTAAAAATTATAGATTATTTCAATAAAAAAATATGAATAATTAATATTACAAATTTGAAAATAAATTTCTTAATATTTTATGAATAAATTTAATAACCTCAAATTTGCAAAATAAAATGGTTTCCTTTGTGATATTAATGTTATTGTAACAAAAATTTTATACCGATAAATAACTCGAAATATATATTTCGGAAAAGAAAAAAGTATTATCACTATTTTACTGATAAAAATTTATAAAAAAAACTGGCTACCTCTAATAAATATAATACCAATTTTAGTATTAAAATTAAAAAATCCAAGTTTACACGTATAACTAAATTAAGTTACTCGATTGTTCAGTGATTGTCGAACACGCTTTGACGTAAAATAACTTAATTAGTCAACTCCACATAGTCAAAGTGTGACTGCAATTATTTGTTAGAAAAAGAGCAAAAGAGCAAGAAAGCTTACGCTATAATGTATGTTTGTATAAACGCGAGAAAAAGATAGAGAACAAATTTTAAGGTTACCTTTTCATTGCATTTCCTTACATCTTTCCATATAAATTGAGTTAAAATAATTATTAACTATCATTTAAAAAGAAAATTTGTTGACATAAATTAGATAGAAAATATCGCTGCTTACATAAAAAATTCATATAAACAACATTTATTAATCGTACGGTTTATCATTTACTATAAATCTTAATTTAATCATACATTTTTATATTGAATATAATCAAATCAATAAAAATAAATATTTTCTATTTGAAATATTTACATCGAACATAATAAACCTTTTCATTTTAAAATAATTTTTGAAATTATACGTGCATCAAACAATTTAACCAAATTTTAATGTTGATACAATCGTCTATTTTTTGTTATAGATATTTACCGTCGAACACTCGTGTGAATTTATTTATCGATTGCACAATTAAGGAATTGATTATTATGAAAGATAAGTTGCGTTTAAATTTACATCTTAAATTAAAATCAAAGTTCGTAACGTGTAAAATAAATTTAGATTTTTCAAAGGCTAAAATAATTCAATTTATGGAAAAATAAAAATAAAACACAATTATAACGTATGTAATATCATAAATATAACATAAAATTTTAAACATCGATTAATTACTCGATTAATCAGCTTAATTTTGTACTTTCTAAACTGAAAATGTGTGTTTTTCTAAGTTGGATTATTTATTTTATAGAATGTGAGAGGAGAGAAAGCGAGGTATAAAACCGACAGGATAAAAAAACCTTAGTCGATTATTCAAGAAAATGAGAAAAGAGGAAGAGCACAAGCAGAGATATTTATAGAGAATTATATTACCTATTCGCGAATACAACGTTTAATCGATGTTGCAGTCACTAACGTTGCGCTAATTACGCCCAGCGGAACAACGATTCGTCGTTATTAGTTATGTGTACATACCGGTGCATAAGTAGGAGGAGGAGGCGGAGAGAGAGAGAGAGAATTCTACGATCTTCGCGTTCAGCGTTTTGCGTATACAGGTACTCGCGCACACGGGTGCAGGATTAGTAATTCTCCGGATGGTATTTCTGTGAAAATCATAATGTGCCGAATAACAGTCGCATAACTGTGCCGAGTGCGCGCCCACCCACGCGAAACGACTATAACATTGCGTACATTCAAATGCCTCGTTTCGCAAAACAAACGGAGCTGCGCGATTAATGCGCACACGAGGACGAGGCGGGCCTACGACTGTTGGCCACTTACTTACGTCCACGCTTATTTCAATTGATCGCCCGGGATCGCGAGCTTCCGACCGACCGACCGACCGACCGACCGACCGACCGACCGACCGACCGACCGACCGATCGACCGACCGACCGACCGACCGATCGACCAACCGACCGACCGAATCTCAAGTTGCGAATGTATAATGTGCTATTTGTGCAGCGCTGCTAAATCCCAGCCCGGCGTTACAGTCGCTCAAAAAATCCTCGAGGATATTAATTCCCTGCTATAAATTCTCCTGCTTTCGGTGTACGACGTACGAGATGTTGGCGAAGCACCACTACAAACAAACTAGTATCTTGCAGCTACATTAATTCGACTAAAATTTCCTAGTCTAACAAACGCTATATATAGCGCCTGATATTTATTAATAATACCTTTCGCCGACAATGAAAATAGATAAAATGAACTATAATCTTGCCTGTCTTACATTCTCACCATTTTACGCCATTCGAGTTTTTGGATTTTCCTTTTTTTAATGCGATGCGTTTGTTTTAATATTTTTTTACGGCGCAACAAATTATTTTTTGAACGATACTTTTCGAATGTAGCACTGTGTTTGATATAATATCCTCGTCGAATGAAAATAGATAATGCGGTGTTGGCACGTTCCGATCGTCTCGATTTCATCTCATTATTTTCCCGGTAACATTTACCTCGTGTTAATATACTCGGCAGCTAAAGCAATTTAACCGGTAGCCTGTAGATTATTTCACGTACCAACGCTGTTTTATCGATAAGTGACAAGCTTTCATTATTTAAGTATAAATAGCGACATACTTAAGCATTTTTGGTAATAAAAAAAAATTCGTATTACAAAATGACACTCCGAATACTTTTTATCTTATTTTCGTTTCCAAGTTAAAATTATTTTTCTTTAGTTGCATTCCGTTATTATAGCTCTCGATATAATCTTCGTATAGAATTAAAAAATAGCAAATTTTAAATTTGCATCAACGGCCGGATTTTGTGCGTTTAAAAATTCGAATGTAAGTACTTTTGCTTGATATTTCTCTTATGAAATATATCTAAACCTTTATTGTAAAAAATTTCATTAATGTTAAATATGAAGATTTATTTTGATCTAGTATACTTTTTATAAGAAACAAAATTTTTCAGAACCAAATGCCCGTAACGGAAATAAGTTTGATGTACAACGTTATATTTACCGTCATTATAAATATCAAAAAGATTTTAGATTATGTACTATGCGATACCTTATGCGATATTCTAGAGTTTCTATCTGCGAGTACATCTACTTAGTTACTTTTTGTATTTGTAATCTTGTACAAGAAACACAGTATATTAAACTAAACACAGAATCCCTTTCATGCTTCGATATTTTATACGGTATTTTGATGAATATGCGGTTGTGCGCGTATAGGCATATAATAGACTTATAAATGTACAGTACGTTACATGTGTCGTTGTAGTTGATTACGTTTACCGTAAAATGAATTTTTATTTCTTACATGTAGAATCAAAAGAGGCGTTCTTAAGTTTTTGCTATCTAGAAGTTAATAAAAATCTATTAACGGGCTTAAATGAAAATTATAAATCATACAGTTACAATTAAATTTTTCTTTTACGAAGGCTTTTTATACTTACTTTAAAGTAGGTTTTTAAAAAATTGAACCATAAATTATTTTAAAATTATAAAATAAAATTGTATACGCTAATTATTTTTCATAAAAATGAAAATTGATGGCACTTATTAATTTTACTGATAATTCATTAAGTAATTTAATAAATAAAAAAATATATTAGAAAGGAATATTCGATAAAATTAAGGCAATTTCGTATAAAATTAGTTATTGTAAACGAATTTTTTATCAAAATTATACTGAGATCTTGCACGCATTACTTATACATCTTTAAAAAGATAAAAAGTATAATCAAACTTATAGATAATAGTACCCTTAATAAAAACCTTACTGCAATTGGCTAACAAACTGATGTTCCAATTATATAATCTAATAAAGTATTAAATTTAATTATGACTGCATTACAGGCTGTAAAAAATAGAATGACACGATTGGATTCGCTTGATGAATTACAATGAGAAAAGTTCTACTCAAGAACGAAAATATAATGATGGTCGTGCTTTAAGGTTGAATTAAGCATTATGTAAATTAGTGGATTGCCCGTAACTATGTTAGGTCTGAATAAACTTAGACATTATTTAATTTGTAACATTAACGTTCTACTATTTTAGAAGATAACAATATAATGTATCATAATAAAAAAGTTTTATATCGAAATAAATAAATTATACTGTATTCAATTTGTAATTTATTATTTAATAAATAATAAATGTTTGGAAAACACATTCATAATTGTGATTATTTTGAAATAAAATTGAGGAGAAAACTAGTAATTATATTAAATTATCTTATAAATAATGACTATCCATAATAAAAAAATTTAACCTTTTTTATATTCGATATTATCCATGGCTTTAAATCGAGTCCAAAATCCACTTACCTGTAAAATATAAAAAGAAATATAATATTAGAAGTTGATATATTTATGCGTAAATTATAAAGTTGATTGTAAAATATTCATGAATAAATTTCTTCATAATTTCTCTAAATAAAATTTGTCTAACGTTCTGTTAAAGAAATCCTACATTAAAATAAAAACGTTTGAAAAGGACATAAAAACTGCTGACTGTTAGTATCAGAGGTTAAGTTTTTGATATTATATTATAAATGTATATTATACGAAGAATATAGATACATTTTAATAGTTATTAAATTACTTAATTTAATATAGAGCATTAATTTCTCAGTAATTGGGTATTGTCGATTAAGTAATGGGTAACTTTCACATTACTTTAAGTTATAAATGTCAGCAATAAAATTATCTTTTTGGATATAATAAAAACTTATAGTAAGAGAATACCAGCAATGTAACACATAACAAGATTTAATTGACTTTTTTATATTACAAAGTATGTATCTTTCTCGAGACATATAGAAATGTCCGGAAAATATTCAGTTTTTGATTTATGCAAATATCTCGTTTCACTTTCATAATGTCAATCCCACACACACAAATATTTTTAGCGCTAAATTATAAAATCAAGTTGCAAACATATTTATTAATAACAAATAAAAGTTAAATATATCGTAAATATGTATTAATTCAATATTCACCAAAAAGGAAAATATTTTAAAATTATAATATAACTATTAAATTTTGCTTTAATATATAAAATTAAACAATTGTTTTTAACTTTATTATTTTTGAAATATGATATAAATTATATGAATTTTATCTTAATATTTAAGGTCATATATTATTCAATAACAAATATTGTGTTCATTTGAAAAAATTTTAAAACAAACACAAATTTAGATATACAATTTTATGTAAATTTTTGGAATTTATTATCAGCGATTGTCAGTATTTTTTATTTGTTTCAATAACTAATAATATATACGATTTTTGGTAATAATTCAAAATATTATCGGTAAATAAATTTAATTAGACGTTAAATTTAATGTTTGTAAGAAGCAAAATCTGATTTGTATTAACAGTAAATGCATTGGACACTTGATATTTATTTTAAAATAAAATACATTAAATGTACTTAAAAATTTGAAATACAGAAAGTATTCAACGTTGATGAAATATTGGAACGCTGTTGAGAAATTTCCATAAAATGGGAGAGTTTTATGTACAAATATTATACTTTTCAAAAATATTGATAAATTCAGTACATATTTTTATCCATTATATATTTTTAATAAAATACAGTTTAAGTAATTACTATAGTTTACACATCATTTATTAAGAGCAAGCTGATGCAATATCAAAATTAAACGCAGCAAAATGCATGTTTAATCTAAGTCACATAATTTTAGTACTCACTGTATTTCTTGTTGGATAAGCAAACTATGAAAGTAGTCATAAACTAGTTTCATATTAAATTACATTGACTTGACTTACTATTTTTAATAAATGTTAAATTAAAAAGAATTACAAAATCCGGAGTTAAAAATAACTGTTGATAATAGTAGAAAAAAACCTCTTGGATACTTTGAAATTGCAGGTAGCAACTATAAAGTAACGATCGCATTTACGAGATATTTGAGGCATAGTTATTGTGAAATTCGATAAAGTTTAGTGGAATAGCTTGATTGTCGTTTCTGTTGAAGGATTACCGTCGCTTTCAAGATTTCTCAAGAACTCGTGTTTATATTTGGTAAGTATACGCTTGCAGATTGGTCGCATGTTGTATCGATCATCGTCCCAGCTATGGACAACCAGTCGTTTCTGTTAAATTTAACCCAATAACAGTTTCCTTCATCCGCAACGACCAAAATAATTACGTGCGTTCTTTCATCTCCTCCCACGTACTCGTAAATACTGCGAAAAACCAAATTTGAGACAAAGTTAGCTTAAGTTACAACGATGGGTAGGTTCTGCAGTATTGGAGTGTATTTAGACTCGTAGACAGCCATTTCACTCTGCTTTCACATTTCCGGTACCTTATATACGTGCGTATATATACACACGCGTGAACTTGCTCGTACGCGCAAACGCACACACACGCACGAACGCACGCACGCACGCACACACACAACGAAAATATCTTTTAAAGCTTTAGGCGAATTTTCAACGATGTGCTTCATTTTTAACTTGAAGTATATTTGATCAAACAGCGTTTTTGCACACGATCACATATTCTATTGATAGGATATCAAAATATATGTTTCTATAACAAATATAACCTGTTTCTGACCTCAAATACAAAATTTGTTTAAATAATGGTTACAAATCATAAAGTTATAATATCAAAATATTATAATTTGATTCCGAAAAGTAGATTTTAGTATATATATATATTATTTGTAAATCTATATATGAATATATCACTTTTAGATAATGCTATGTATTCATAAAAATTTTTTTTAAATTATTCAAAAAATAGATCTTCGACTTAGTAGATTAGAAATTGAACAGGGATATTTTTGTTTTCGTGAATATTTTTCAACTGAGCTACTGATTCTGATGTATTTTTTACTTATCCTTATGTCATAATCGTAGTCTGGAATCCAATATTTACGCTACGTCATGTGTATAAAAATTATGATACAAAATATATTTTATAATTTATACAAGAAAATTTTAAATTTTACAGTAATTGTACAAAAATTTGAATAGAAAATCTAATAGCGAATGAAGTACTAAGTGATTGTTGCTTATATAATGAATATGTAACAAAAACTATGGATTATAATGCACGAATTAAATAAACGAAAAAGTAAATTTAAAAAATCTAAAGAACAGAATAAATTGCGAATCGATGTATAAAAATCATTGACAAAAAGTTTCAATATCCATTTTCATTGGATAATATACATGTATGAATAAAAATACAAAAATTCAAATGCAATAATTTGAACTCAAAATTTATGATCGATTTATCAATAAAGTATCAAACTAAAAATAATTTATATTTGTTTCAAATTCTGAAATTATGTACTTTAATCTACTTTTTAAAATAAAATTATGTCTATTTAAAAAAAATACAAATATTAACAAATTAGCAAAAATAAAAAAAATTAGATTAACTACATTATTATGAAATAAATATCAATATTGACGTGAAATCGATGAATTTTAAATATATCATTAATTATGAAACTGGTTAACGTAATAAAATATAATTATTTTCAGTTTAATCGAAATGTATTTTTGATTTTATAATATAATTTTTTTATCGTTAAAAGCATTCTTAATTTTTTACATAATCTTGTCTTGCATAAATAATATTTTATTAAATATAAAATAAAAACAGCCACAGTAAAGTTGTTTTTATCTTTTGCACGCTTTTATAGCAATATAGTGTATTTGTATTTTAGTCTATTGCAAATAACGTTTTTACAATATTTATACCATAATAAGATTTTCCAATATCACCTCACTTTGCAAATCTCAAATATGCGAGCGCAAAAAGCTCTTTCCTATTGCATCAAAGAAAAAAAAAGAACAGAATCCATTATCCGGTGAGAAACTAGCGGCGTATTTAATAGATTCCTTATTACTTATCAACCGACTGCGGTATTTCGACAAAAGAAAACCAAGTCCAAATATCATTTTCAGGCATTTAGTAGAATTTGTAGCTCGAATACTAATATATCAGGGATGCTAGTGCCTTGCGCTAAAATAACCGGTATACACGCGATTGAAAAAATGAAGGAGAGGTTGTCAGTGGACGAGTCATTGCTATCAAAGACTTTCGGTTGGTGAATGTCGAAAAAATAAATATTAAACGCCCCGGTGTTTGAGTGTAGCGACCTGCATCAAACGAACGGATCCTGTTAAGACCGTAAGCATTATAGGCTTGTGTAGAAATGCGTAGTTTGTACCGCATACACGAGAAATCTCGTATCTTGATATAATTTATTTAGAAATCGATGCGTTCGCTTCGAATCCTATTAGATGAACTTACGTTTTTCCATCTTCTGACTAAATCCGTTTAATCGATTTATTGATTTACAAAAAGAAAAGCACTTGAATACGGATAATTCTACCAGTTTAAGTGCTCCCATCTATTTGTTTTAGAAGTTGGCTTAATTGGGTAATCAGGGATAAACAACTACAAAATTAGATACACTTATACATATTGCCATTGTACATTTTGAAGTGAAATAAATACATTGAAGAATTTCTCTAATATTTTTATGCATATCTTATAAATGATGAGGTATTTTAGAAGGAAAAAGCATTAAAGTAATTTTTAGTTAGTAACTGTAATAAGTTCTGCTTCAAATTTGTTTCAGCGTATTTTCCGATTCGTACGAAATACCAATAATGTTAGAAAAACGATTATTCACGCTTAATCTTTCAAAAGAGAATTTTTCTATAAAAATAAGGGAAATTTACTCAAGGACTACGAATAAGTAACATGAATTAGTAACGTAAAAAAGTAACATTAAAATGGACTCAAATATCGAATTTTCGTTGTATTGTGTCTAAAAATGAAGACAGTTTAGTCGATTAATCTTAACCATTACAGACCATCTAGTCCTTTTGAATACGTTCTATCTTTTCCAACAGTTTATTAATTTAAAAAAAGGTACCTAAAATATACTCGTTCTTTTCCCGCGAACGATATGTGTCGATTATATTTATTTTCAAATAACAATTTCTAACCGTGTTTAAGATTGCACGAAGAATATTTGACCTGTATTTTTTACAAATGTTCAAGAGCCTACTTAAATTACACTACTATCGCATTCGTAAAATTTAAAAAGCAAATTACATTAATGTAGCAATTATGAAATATAAAAGGATGAATATATTATTTTGGTAGCATTTTGGTAGAAAAAGTACAATGTCTGTATGTAAATAAAATTAGATTCAAGAGAATAATTTTACATTTGAAAAAATTATGATTCATCCGCTATAGCAAGAATGTATTTAATTAGCATTAAGACGCAGTTGAAAACTCGAACGATAGATTAGAAAATTCTAATTATCTTAAAAGAATATCTTTGTTTCGTATCGATTCTTTATCAAACGAGAAAAGATTACCTAATTGAAACAAGTTATTCAATTCGCAAAGTTTTTAAAGATTTTTCCAAGAATATACGAGTTTGTTATTATAAAGAATTTTAATATAACAATATTACAATAATGATAACGCATTGAAGAATCCTATCTAATATGGGGAATGTAATTTTTTTATTTTCTTATAAAATCGAAAGAATAACGAACGATTCGATCGAGGTACACTAGAGTACGATACGAGAAGTATAAAAGTAGAGGACGAGTACAAAGGAATTATGAACATAAAGTCTTACAATCGTTCAATGGCACAGGACATAAGATTTTGTTTTACGTTTTTGGAGAAATAACCATATATAAAAAACACAAAAGATATTAAAGTTTTTGATATATACGAGTAGATAAAATATTGAATCAATATTTTTTTGTATAATTTGTTATTACGCGGATAAAGTAACAATATTTCTGATCAAGTTTCTGAGAAATATTTATCTAGATAAAAATAATTGTACAGCGGGGTTGATACATAAGTTTGTACGCGTATTAATATTAAGTAGCGCCTTGCGCAAAATACTTTTGCCAAGCAAAATTTGTAAGCGCAAATAAGGCGTAATAAGTTAGTATTTTAATGAAGCAACGATTCTTACTCGTTTACCGACATCTTAGCGACCACTGCGTCAATGCGCAAGTAATAAAAGGAGGCGTTGTAGGAGTCGTAATGACTCCGGGAAAAAATTGCTGGTAAATAAGGCGACGCGCAAGAGGGTAATGTCATTGGAGGCGGAATTGACACGCACTTTAACGAACGGTCGAGCGGACATTTGGAAAGACGCTCGTTTTCGTTTGGTTGACGGCTCAGCACGCGTCCGAGGCACGGGAGGCACACCGGAGGTGAAATCAATTAATGAGTCCCCCGAGGAGTGAACCAACTTTTGTCGTGAGAGACAAATTTGCTGGGCACCGCGGGGAAGGATGGAAACGCGAACTATTCGCTTCGTACAGTCGTGGACAAAATCAAAAACAGGAAGCAATTCGCTCAGGCAAGAGCTGCGATATTCTGATTTATATCGCCGTTATTTCTCCTCTTATCTTTATTATTGACCTCGTGTGTAAGAGTGCAACGAGAGAAAGTTAATTATGTATTTTATGCGCCTGTCCGTTCGTCCTCCTCTACACGCACACCCTCATTTTACCACCCGTCTCGCCACTTTTAAATAACTCAATTCTTATAATTTTATCTTGATTCAGCTTGAAATCTCAATATCTATACCCTTATGCATATATATTTTACAACGTCAACAACGGTTCTATATTTTATGATCACCTTTCGCCTCTTTTTAGATGCTTCTCTTCTTGGTTGTTAAATTTTAAGTTAAGTTATTTCTTCTAACGAATAATTGCGCTCGTTTATCAAGATGCTTTCCAATACGATATATCTTCGCAATAATAATACTCGTTACGGAAGCTCAACTTAAAGCTAATGTGGATTTTAAGGTACTTCGTTTTCACGAGTTGATATATTATAATTAAATCTGTATTTCACGTGAATAATGTTTTGATTAATGATGCGAGATTTAGTTGAGCATTGCTATCTCTTCGTGTTTTAAATATATATTCTTAGATATGTATTCTGGGCTACGATAACTCGAATACCAACTATCTTATCGAGATATTCTAAAAACATTGAAAACAATCTAATTCTTGGAATTTTAATAGAAATAATTCAAATCTGTACTTCTTTTTAAGAAAACTCTACAATTTTATTTTCGCCGGAACTTTTACTAGATCTCGATAGGTTTCAGATATTTTTACTTGCATTAAGACTATGCTCAAATAGGATTATAATTAATTTTCGTTATTTTCCTATTTTTAGAAACAGCTTTTAGTAAATTCGTATTAGGATTTAACTTAAAAATTTACTTTTAATCAATTATAATTTAAACTTTTATAATTTTAGATAATTTTTTTTTTGAAACTGTACACCATTCTTAATCTGCAATACGAAGGAATTAAATTTCAATGCAATAGAATTCTTTCCTGTAAATTAATTTATATCTAAGATTAATTCTAAGAAATTAAATATACTACTGGTAATATTGATTTATATTGAATTAAACAAAGGTCAAACCAATGATGATGGATGGCTTTTGTGCATTCATCTAGTAAAAGATAATAATAATAATAATAATAATAATAATATACTTTTACATCGGACCTAAAGAAGAAACTTATTAATATAAAAAGTATTATTAAAGTTATATTTCTAACGAAAGAGCGTTAGTTAGCATTTTTATTTTCCTTCGTTCATAAACCATAAAAATCTTTGAATTGTCCGTTATTATGTTTATCCTTTCAAATACTTACACAAGTATTTTCGTGATATTAACTCCATTAAAAAATGAAATACAAATAAAAGACGAATTTTTGATAGTATTACACCATGGCCTTAAAAAGTTACGGTGTGAGTAAAACGTATGTGCGGTGACCAGAGCGAACGGAACGGGTACCAGAATAATCGCGGTGCACACCGGCTATAAATTTCCGAGCGAGAACGCATATTAATCCAAATGCTTACATTATTTAAAGCGAGCTTCGCAACTTGTTCGTCGAGTTTTTCGTTCGGTCTGTACACTCGACTCGCATCTCACTTGCCACTTGCACACACTTCTATAGAAATCGTAACGAGGGAGGCCTCGAAAATCTCCCCTCTTTTCCTCGGATTTTTTTCGCCACTCCCCGTCAATCTTTCCACCGCCGAAGGCATTAAACCACCTTGGTGCACGATCGATAACTTCCTGGCCGCGTCAGCTTCCTCCTCTGCCACCTCCGCGTCGTTTCTCTATCTGTCCTAGATGCACAAGTGTCCTTTATGACGACGAAAATGGCGGGGACCTCGTCGTAGTACTCATTACAGTTCGGAGCCATTACGTCGCCAAGTATAACAGAACAAAGCAAGACAGCGATACTCGGCTACGATTCAACGGTTCCTATCTTACTCCATTAGTATTTTTGTTATTTTTTAGTCTTTTCAGTCTCCCGTGTCGATCTGCTGCCGTTTAAAAAAATAAAAAAAAAGGTAAAACTGTGTCCAGATGCCAAATCGACGTGCGCTGCGCTAGACTGAGAATTTGCAATTACGAATGCTTCGAATCTGCGTTTGCAGCATCGATATTCGGTCAGTTAACGTTTTATAATAAACTTTGTAAGAAATTCCGTGGCGTCTTTTATCGGATTTTTCTTACGAGCGTATTGCTCATTTTTCGCGAGTTTAAGAACCTTGTAACGGTTATTCTCAAAGAATCTCCGAAGATCCCATACCTTATATTATTACAGACTGAAAATTATGAGCAGTTTTAATAAATTTTTATTTATTATATCAAAATTATTTTCGAAACATGGATAATTATTATTGTTGTTTAAATAAAATTAAAGTTTAACGGTTGAGCGCGGTTCAGTGTTTGTCTTTTACCGTGTATAATGCTGAATTAATTACGGATATCAATACCAATAATAATTTGATTGTAAACCCAAATTGATTAAAATACGAAATCGAGAACCGACGTATTTGAGAAGTTTCACATCCGATAATTGTAATTCGACATTTGAAGCTTTTAGGTAAATGAAAAGAGGCTATCGAACGGAACTAGGTAAGGGATGTTTTTGTACTTAGCGCAGAACAAACGAATAAAATAAAAGTGTGCGCGCTAAAAAAATGATGCGTAAGTTAATGTGACGCATAATGACGCATATATTTTAAATATATAATTTCGCATCGAACGAAAATGAATGAGCAAAAATAAAGCATTGGTAAATTCATTAAGAAATAAATTTTCTAAATTCGGTCTAAGTTCCGAATTTATCGGTTTACCAGTGGCCGTATTTTTATACAACGAATTTCTATTAAAATCGCAAGCAACAACCGATAGGATGCGATTGCGACACTTACTTGGCACTGAGCGAGCAAAGCATGCTAATTGATGAGAAATCCAAGCTACGGATAATTCGATTGACACGAGTAGTATTAAAATGGGAGCCACTCGCTTTCGACGGATTACTCCGATCGAATTTGCATTAGCACGAGGAATCGCTTACTCGCTCGTTCAGTGGATGCAGCTAATATTGTTCGAGTTGTGTTAAAATATTCAAGCGAGTTTGTAACGGCGCGCGGCGTAAGCTTCAACGAGATTATCCACGTAATCCGATACCCTTTAAGTGTTAACATATATATGCGTCCTCGGCATTATAGGCGTTCGCGCAATTGTGTATGTGCACTCGAACGTGCTAACGAGCCTCGATACACGCGTGGCTCGATGGGTGCAAACGCGAGTGCACGCGTACGTCGATCCAGATATCGAACCTTTAAGTTGATTAGTTTTCAGATCGTAAAATATTCAGCGCGTAAATTACCGTGGTTGTTTTTCGTTCAACTTGTCTCATCTCTCAGTCTCTCTGCCCCTCCCGTTCAACTCGTTATCTCTTTCTTTGTTGAAGAAACGAGAACAATTTAGAGAACAATTTTAGGATGAAACATCGGCGTGCGCGTAATTTTATCCAGTAATATCCGACTAGTTATGAAATTCTTTATGTACCGGAAGCTCTTTAACTAATGTTCCTTTAAGATGTCTTAAAAGCTACTACAGTGTATAAGATTTATCGGAGTTTCAAACTTAACTGTCTTACTATAAATTTACTTTTAATAATTATCGCGTAAAACGATACGCTGTATCGGTACTTTTATCAAAAGCGAACTATTTAATAGCTTTCCTTTGTTTATAATATATTTTTCGATTGTTCATTTACGAACAATTGAATCAATTACTCTTTTATATTATTAAAATAATTATATACCTTTGTAAATAAAAAATCAATAACTTGCGTAGGAAAAATATTTTGCGAATTTTTACTTTTTATTGCATATACGGACAACTTAATAAATTAACTTATTATATTGAGATATGAATATTATAGTAATTGCAAAATGAAAACGTAACGTATCGCTTACGATTGTATCGCATCGAAAGAAAAAATGAAAATTAATAAAATAAAGCTCGACTTTTACTTTTAAGAGCATGATTTTTATTCGAACAGCATCTCACGATAAATTTTTTAACTTTTTTGAGAGACGGAGAAATCGTTTCTTACAACAAATAAAACTGAAATTTTAATAAAATAAAATACATTTTATTGGTTAACTACATTTTATTACCATAGGTATAAAGATAAATTAAATAAATATATTATATCGTAAATATTTTTATGCTAAAAACTGTTCCCATCGATGAACGCTAACCATTTACGTTTACATAACGAAATTTAATTATAGAGGAATAAAGAAAATTTATAAGCTGAATTCATGATTATGGAAGATAAAAATTCTAATTACACCAATCGAATAAGAAGTTTCAAATTCGATCGTAAAAAAATGAGAAAACAAACAATTTTTAGCGATTATCGCATAATTGTATATATTGAGTAATAAAAGATCGTTTATTGTCGGTCATAGAAAAATACCGGAAGCGTTGTTACCCTCGATGAGGCTCGCGAGACTACTTATCCGTGTAATGAAAAACGACATTACGTCGACTCGGACGAACGAGCTGCAACGATTTCTCGGTACATAGACACGAGAAAGGCTTTTCTCGTTAAAAAATGAAGGGAGTCACGCAATAACGCACACATTCCAATGAAACTAATAGACTAAGCGGCATAATCGCTGTATTTTATCGAAATTCATGAAGCATTATGAAAATTATAAACGGAAGGACGAACGCTGGTATCTCATTCGAGATACCGAACTTTTTATTTTATTCTCTGAGTGAAGACGCATCGATGTCGAGTACACCGAGTAATGGTGATGGTAAGTATCGAGCTATGTCAAAAAAATCCACCTGTTTAGAATCAAAGCAGATTTAAGGCTATTACTTAAAATGTTTTGCTTTACTATCTCATAAACACAAGCGAATATTCGTTAGCGATAAAAGTAGGGGAAAATTATACATTCAACGCGAAAATAAAATTACGAATGAAACTCTAGCGAATGCGTTAAATCGTGTAAAATTTATAAAATTTATAAAATTGTTCGATGTTAAACAGGAATTAAAGGAACATCTAGTCGAGGCAAAATTTATATACTAAACAAATTTTATCATTCCATTAATCAACTTGGGAAAAAGAGCTATAATTTTCTAATTCGCAAATTCATAAAACAAAAACAAATATGGAATTTCCGTGAACAGTGCATAAATTCTTCCGCCACCTCATCAGCACGTACACTCGATTATTCTCCTCGGCATTCGCAGTAGTTTAACACGTACTACCGGTGTACATACGCAGGCCCCTATCAACGTATACGTATGCACATAATGTATACAAGACTCACGATCCCGGAATCGGTATTAACGAATTCTCCCCTCTCTTCTCTTCTGTATCCGTTGCTCCCACGCCAGCGTCCATTCTCATCGGAGGATTCCAAGTTTCCAAGTGTTTGACAAACGATATCGTACGCATCATCCCGATCCCGTAGAATCTACGATGTATCCAAAGTGTCTGCGATTGGAGTCTGACTTACGATCGTATTTAATGCATCATCGGCAACCGCACGGAAGCCCGACTTTCTCTCTCTCTCTCTCTCTCTCTCTCTCTCTCTCTCTCTCTCTGTCTCTCTCTCTCTCCAACCATATTATAAACCACTCGTGCATGCCTATCGGTGTCGGCGCTGCGCGCGTCTGTGTGCGCTGCACACGAATTATGCGCGCGCTGCGGTTTTGAGATAATGTATGTATATTACTAAAGCCACGACCGCGGGAAGAGTTTCCCCGATATTCATTGAAGTTCAGCGAGATGCTGATCTATAGCTGTTTTTGCATTGCTTTTGGACGCAAAGCCTCTATTCGGAAATATAGCTTTAACGGAATATAATCAACGTCACGTTTCTATTCTAACTCGAGAATACAATTATTTTGTATTTTTTATTTTATATTTAAATCATTCGATTAAACAGAGAAAACCTTCATATTTTAGGCAGCTTCGAATGTAGAAAATGCTCTTTTCCTGAAAACAAAAAAATTTTCGTCCTCTGAATTTATACTACAATGTAACTATAAGTACCAAAATTGACATTTTTAAATGTACTATATTTATTATACAAAGTATAATTTCTTTTGTAAGTTTTATAAGTTTCTCGTTATTCCAGTTATGCACGGCTGCTAATAAATATTTAAAAAATTGTCGTCAGAGAATTAGATTTCAATTTGTTAGGCTTTAGAATAAATATGTACCGTTCTTAAATATATTAAAATAATTTTTGTGCTTTTCATGCCATAAAATACTTCGTAATAAAAACTTATGTAGCGATTTTATATAAAAATATAAACTTTCATTTTATCCAAAGTCAGGTTGACGATTGAAAATAGCGCTCGTTATAATTTTGTAATAAAAAACATTAAATAATTTTATTTTTATTTTATTTGCAATAAAATTATTTTTATAAAATTAACATTGCATTGAAATTATTCTAAATTTGGCATTTATAAACAATTTACAACAACATTGATTATCGTGCATTTGGAAGACTCGATTCAAATCTGTTTATTATTCGATCACAATTGGATATTTCCGGAATATTTCTAATCGTTCCAAAACAAGCATTTTCTTATAATTCGCCTTCGTAGTAATAGATTATTTTTCACAACAAAGTATCGCGATAAAAATGTATAGAATTACTTTCGTTGCTATCTCTTGATGAAAATTAATTTAACGCAACGATTCTTTTTTGACTTTTACATTATCTGCATAAGTTGTTTCGATCTGTAGAAGATAACAATGAAAAAATCATGACGTATTCGACAGGTAATGGTAATAACGTAACAAAAGTAATGGAAGATCGAGAGATAGCACGAACGGTATAAAATTTAGTATAATATCTGGAAAATCCGAGAATACAAATGCACGCAAAGTTTAATTAATTTTATGTCTTGACATTCGAGAGATTTCAAAGATAAATTTGAAATTAAAAAGTAATTTTTGCGACATCACGGTTTCGTTTCAGCGCGCGACAACGTCCGGCATTGTTATGAAAATTATTGAATATTTTTATGCCCTCTTTAATTTTAACGTTTTACCGAATAAAAATTGTATCTATTTTAATTTTGAAAAGCGCACCTCGAAAATGTATAAAACAGCGCACTTCGACTTCCACGGAAAATGTTGGTACAACGACCATTCGTAGAAGGAACGAGGCAATGAGACAGTTTGAATAAGATTAGAAAAGTATCATTCAAATTTTTCAAATTTTTCTTGAACGTTGAATGCGCACTACAAAAAAACAAAAACAAAAAACGATCGAATCGAGAACACAAATTCGGATAAACAGTTGAGAAAATTATACGAATATGGGCATAAAATTATTCTCAATTTCAATGGGTTTCATTATTTAGTATTAAATATTGGTTAGTATTCCGCGTGTAATAATAGTACACGAGCTGTAGACTATCACGTAGATCAGTCTCAGCTTGGTTTAACGATAAAATTAATTCTGTGTACTTTCTTTTTGAGTGCGATAGTTGGAAACGAGGGGTCGGGGAGAAGGCGAGGAAAAGCAGAGCTCTGGGCGAGAGTAGGGCGAGAGTAGGGCGAGAGTAGGGCGAGAGTAGGGCGAGAGTAGGGCGAGAGTACCGAAAGAGCACTTTCCATCGAGACGTTTGCGTTGATGATTACGCAAGCCTCCCCTTGGCGGCTTTACAAGAGCGATATATCACACGAGCCTGATCGCGCCCAAAGTCCGAAGCGATATCGCGCGCACGTCCGGATCACGTAATGGGCGCGACACGAACTGCGCAGGCAAAAAGACTCACGCACTCGCGATCGCACACGTGGAGGAGGATCGGTTGGACCAGAGCATCGGAGGCGCGACGACGAGGGGGACGGCCCCCGATCGTTCCTTAATTTATAGCTGGTTTATCGGGGGCACTGGATACTCCCGTATCCCGTAATAAACCAGTGCGCGATTCGAGGCCGATGGAAGCCGACCGACCGTTCGGAACTCGTTGACGCATCCACGTGAGTGCACCCGCCTCCGCACCTCGACCGAGGTTGTCCTCGAACGTCAGGTTGCTGCGCTCTGGAAGTGTCGCGTGCACTCGCCCTTCGCATCCCTCGAGTGCGAGTGCGGTGATCCACCAACGGGAGCAATCGGAGCTACCAGCCTCTTTCGAGTGTTCGACGAAAAATTTAAGATTTCAAAGAAACTTTTTCTATTCTTAAACGCCCTCTCTTTTTATATATATATTTTTCTTTTATTACGGCCGCTCGGCATCGTGTACTCGAACAATAACCAAATGCGATTTTTAAGCATAAAATGTCGAGAGCCCGAGTCTCTGCTTCTGCTCAAAACAGTATTTATAAATTATAGAAAAAAGGTTCCGTTCGGAAACCTTGGTGACCCGATGCGGTAGGTTCTACCGTTTTGTCTACGTTCCTGTTAACGTTGATTATACAAATTAGGCAATATAGATTTTGTAGTTTATCTTTTGTAGTTTATAAGTAACGAAAAATTATCAAATCCATTTATACGATTTATTATCGAAATTTAAAATCAGTCTATAAAATGATACAAATGTGAAATATGAAAATATAAAGAAAGGATAAATGTCTGCTTATCAGATAGTTGGATTTTTATTTATTTGTTTTCGATGAAACGTATAATTAATACTAAAAATAGACAGCAATAAAATTTTCTATAGACAATTATAATATTACTTTTTAATTTTAATTGCATCGTGCATTCGAATAGTTCAAAATCTCGATATTTAAACAAAGCTTTAAATTCGAATGGCTGTTCCTTAAAAATACTTTTTTTCGCGTATCAATAGTATATATACTCGTATCCTGCCTCATTGCGCAAGATTTTATTTCTTTCTACTTGCAATAATAGACTCTCGTTTATTCATCGCGCTTCCTACGCTTGTAATACTCTCGTTTTTTATCATATATATATTCCAATACGTACATTCATGCATAACTATTGTATTGTATAAAGTCGATATGAGAATCACAATATACTTGGATTATTTCTATTTTGTATAACTCTAAAAAGCACTTTAGAGTTTTATATACAACGTATAAGATTATCGCTGAATTTTTAAAAATAATAATTGTATAAAATTGACAGTTAAATATACGTTAAAAACCTATAGTATATATTTCTAAATTTCAAATGAAACTTTTTCAATTATTATTTATACAACCGGATGTTTGAATTTTATTGCTAAAAATTAATGCTCTAATATTATGAATATTTATAAGATGTAATTCAATTAAGAATTTTAAATGAGAAACAATAGACTGTGCGAATTTGTGATTATCTAATATCAAGCTTTATTTAAATTAGATTATGTCATGTATGTAAATTTTGAATATTCAATTCTATCAACCCCTTTAAATAGAATCAAAGTATTCGAATAAAACAGACATTATGCAATTTTTTTGTTTCCTTCAATAAATGTTTGATGAAGCTGTTGAATATTTTTATAATCGATATCATGTAAACGAGAATTACTGATTCGATGAGAAAATGATTCAGAAAACTGATTACAATTAATTTGATGCACCGTGTTGATTCATATTTGTAAAGAGATATTTCAAATAAGGTTTAAAACAAATTTATAATGTATTTACCAATATTTTATGAACTAATCATAGAAAATTTTGAAATTTTTCTTTAAAATATGAAATTTAATATTTACACGAATAAATTAATAAGAACAAAAATTAAATAATGAAATATAATGATTAACTTAATTATTTGAGTTACCGCGTTGACAGAAATTTAATATCTGTTGAAATATTATTTAGACAATAGATTATATTTTATTATTATATATATTATCGTGTAAAATGCATACACATTAAAATTAATTTTTAAATTAAAATTTAAAAGTAAATATATTTTACATTTAATTAAATGTTCAAATAGATATATATTATGAATATATATCACAAAATTAAATCATTGAAAATCAAATATTTTCTAAAAATAATAATTATTATATATTAAATCATTAAAATAAAATAAAAATTGTGATACGAGAATAACGAAAAATTATTTTATACTACAATACTGATATTCAAAATAAAATTTTTATTGATACGTGAAAAGACATATCTTTTTATAATAAATTTTGTTTATATATTTTTGTTTTGGAAAAAAAATGAAATAAGAGAATAATACTTAAATAAATACAAATATTTTTTGAGCTAATGTTTTATAATTCAAGTATAAATGCAGTTTTCAAATAATTAGCAAAAATAATATTTTATTATACTTTAGAACAAATGACATTAAAATATATTAACGTTAAATTAAATAATATACATACCAATAAAACTTTTTATGTGATACAAATTGTTTTTTATAGTTCGCATTCCACAGATACGTAATACAATATGTTTAAATAACATAAAGCAAACTTTTTTTATTCGATATTACATTTTTTCAACCCAATTTTTACTTTTTCAATTTTCACTCGAAAGAATGAAATATTAGGTTAATGTTTTGCAATCAAATCTTGACAGGAAATTAGACTTTTTTCAGTGTAAAGCTATCATTATTTATAAATAAATAATAAAATATATAAATATGGAATAGCAAGAGCGAGCACCAATTTAAGTTATATAAATCATATCTGGTTTTTTCAATCCCCCCATAAACTGTTGATAGGACGATGGATAAGCAGGGAAAAAACCATAATCCGTTCATGTTCCTATTTCCCCGATGTTGTAACGAATTCATTACATGCATTAATCAATAATCGGACAGGAATCTGTTTTGCTACGAGGTATAATCAAACATTTGCCTTGTACTCTTTTCGTTCTGCGAAGCCGTCGTTTTACAAGAACCATTCCCCTCTAGCCATAAGCGGAACCAATCTCCTTAATCAATAGTTTATTCAAACGAAAATTCGAGCCACCAAAGTGCGGATTTGCCTCTGTGATTTCATCTTCAAATTTCCCCTCTTCATTTTCCCCTTCGCGACCCATCGCTTAACTAACCGGCTGTTCCTTCCTCGCGCTCTCAGCCCCTCGGGTACAGTGGAGGTGGTTCACGATTTTCCGCAAAACTGACTTCACCTTGCGCATTCCACAGGGCTGCGTATTTTCCGGCGCAGCGCGTCCCCTCGCAAAAAACGAGTCCTTCTTCTCTGCATCGCGATGCTTTTACTCTTTTACTCTTTTATGCGAATGAGGGTTTTGAGGAGTGGGGGAGTACGAAAATGTCGCGCGTGACTGGTCAAAGAGTCGCGACTGAACCCCGCAAGAAACGAGTAATAACTTTTTATGTTATAAAATAAACCCGATTGTAAGCTAATCTTTTTAAAGAGGCTCTTGCACTTACTCCCGTCTTTCCGCTCTGTATTTTTCTCTTCCATCAAGTGCCTTTTTATTGACGCTGCATAGATAACTTGTATGTTTTATAACCTAATGAGCGTGAAATTTAATTACCGCTATAAATACTCAAGCCTAGGAGGTAAATTTGTTGTGCAATTAAGATTACTCGTTGATGCACCAAACTTTTACTGGTTAAGAAATCAAACGGTATTATTGATTTTTTTTCATTTGTAAATAATCTGATCGTTCGAATCTATCATTACCATTTTTCACTCGAATAAATGTATTGTAATAGCTTGGCTAGTTAAAATGTTCGAATTTAACATTCAAAATATTTATTTAGTCTGCATCTATTTATAATGGAGCTTGCTTTGTTGGAGTAACAAATATTTTTATTGCTACGGATCACGATTTTAGTCTACGTAAGAATTAATTACAACCTATTTGAATTCTAATCATTCATTGCATGTTTTGCAATAAGAGTAAAATTATGAGATGCTATAAAGTATAAAAATCATTATCTTAGTCATTTAACATCGAATACAGTCAACGGAAAATTTTACTTTAAAAAATTGTTCGAATAATAAATATATTAGAATTATTAATTAAAAATATTGTTGTAATAATAGTAATAATAATAATAATAAGTTTTTTAATTGAAATATAATTAATTAAAATATAATTAGCATTTATCAAGTTACAAAAAATTAAATTTTTTCTGAAGATAAATCTATTTAATTTTTTTGTTCAATAATAATATTGTACATTATATATAATTATATATAATTCACACAAGAAATTAAAAAAATATTATATATAATACTCGTTTGTTCTTATCTTTTACACAACTTAAGAATTTTAGTTAATTTAGAAAATCTTATTTGAAACGAACTTTTTCTTATTAACAATAAACTTTACAATGAAATCGTACAAAACCACAACGCAATTTCCTATAATTATTTTTTTAAATTCTTTTATTTTTATTTAAACTTGTAAAAATTTCATTAATGTTTAATTGAAATAATACAGTAGTGTAATGTAATAAAAACAAATAACTTTTACAATTTTTGTATTTAATTATTAAGTTTCAACCGTTATTCAGTATTTTCCATTACTATTTTATCATCTGTTCATAATTTTAATTAAATTTTTCAATGTCGTTGTCTTGTTACAATTTCTTTTATCATATTATTTTCATTTTCAGTACTTGAAGTTTATTTATCGAACGATTATCACTTAACGTCGTGTTTGTTATAAAAGTAAATATTTATAAATTAATAAAGAACTACAGCGTTAAAGAATTATGCGTTATCCGATTCGTTTATCGTGCGCGTGAATCCAAACCCATCGTAACTTTTCTAAATATCAATTTCAGCGTGGACAAATGACGCTGGGCCTCAAAATGAGGATAGTTACAAACTATCTTCCGGAGCTACTTTCGGAGTTTACAAAGGTTGCGTAAGTGGCTTGAAAGCGCGAGAAACGTGATAAACGCTCGCATAGTTATATATTAATAACAATGTAAAACTCGAGGCACCTGCTAAGGATGGCAGTGGACGATTAAAAGTGCGTGACCACGCATGACAATGGCCGAGTTGGATTTTGCGATCTCGCAGTTGCGCATAATCACCGGCATCTTCCTGGTAATTAAGAAGAATCGGACAAAGAGGGGATAAATGTTTGAGTTGGGAAGTGAGACACCTTATAATTACTGAGCTTAGCCGCTGATACGATTAGTCTCTACGATTAGGCTCTGTGCAATGATCGTGTAAAGGCTCGCACATTATTCTGGCTTGTTCCAGCAATTGTATTGCGTAAACAGTGCACCAATAGTATCGTTTGGTGTATGCTTAAGCTTTTGTAGATGATTTTTCCCTCGTTAAGTATCGTGAATGTATTTACGAAACACCGTCGAGCTTCTTTGTTTCATTTCAAATCGAGCAACAAAAAAACAAAAACAAAAATAATATTAAATTCAAGTTTGATCGCATTCAATTTATTTTGAAGAAAATTAGCTAATAAAAATGTATTCTCTTTTATGTGTCTTAGGCGCTCTTAAATAGATGAAGCCTTACTTACTCCCATCCGTTAGTTATATTAAAAATGAAACCTACTTAAGAAATATGCTGAGAATAAACCGAGAGAAATTTATTTGATGTGTCAGCAAAAACCTTTAGTTCAAATATTAGTCACATATTTATGTATGAAGAAAAATCATTTGCTATCTCAGAAGACAAATTCGTCTTAAATTAATAAATTGGCATGTAAATATTTACGCTGCAACTTATCTTATTGTAATAAATTAGAAAAATTAAAAGCTTACAGGTGAATAATGGCGTAATATTCGAATCAACTATTACTACGAACATCTGAAATTTTCTTCTAGTTCAAAAAGAAATACTCGTATCGTTATTGAAAATAAGCTAAATTTAATACGTTGTTATATATTTATATTTTATATGTAATATTATAATCGAAGTACGTAATTTGTTAAAATAATAATTAAATTCTAAGAGATGTTAATGTTGAATTCCAATTCGTCGTTATCCATAATTGAATTAGTTTTTACTGAAAATTTTATATAACAAATAATTTATAACACAACTATTTAAATCGATATATTTTCAAGTTGTCATTTTTTAAATATGATTAGAAATACCAAAAATAATGTTATTATGAACAACCTGTACATTAATAAAATAGATCGCCGTTTTCTTCCAATAAAAACTTATAATTTTATTAGTTTGTTTAAATTGTCACAAAATTATAAAGAAAGTATTTTCTTTGAAAGATTAATAAAATATCTCTGAAATATTTCAATCTATTCAAAAGCTGTTTTGTTAAGGTTATATTTACTACATCAAATCTCGCTAAAACCTGATTTTAATCTTTAAATTTTATTTCCCAATTTAGATTTACCTTTCAATTTGTTATTCAATAAGTATTATATTTATAATACATTTATTACAGCAAAGAATTACATTTAATACTCATAAAATGATTCATTAAAGTAACATAATCGAGTTTATGAGTGATAATTACAGTAAATTCTATCAAAGCCAACGGTATTAAATTTCATTAGATTCTGATATGTATATATTTTTTAATTCAATTCATGATCAAAACATGAAAGATATATTTAAAACGTACGACGGAAAAATATGATTTATATAATTATAATACATATTTATAAATAAGTATTTCAAATTATTGAAAAAATACTATAAAATGGAAAAAATTTATAATTTTTTTATTTGCTAAAAAATTAATCGAATAATTATTGTAAATGTCGTTAAATATATTTTTCTATAACTGGTAAGTCATTCTATGAGCTGATATCTACCGTACTTCAAAATATTAGGATCACGTCCATATTCGAGTGTAAAATTTTTAAATACGCATTTTTGAATATAATTTAAAAAAACAAATTTTGATTTCCAATCTAGTAAATAATGATATCTTTAAATATAAAATTCCTATTTTTACAAATAACTTATTTTAAATATAATTTAAAAATTCACAATAAGGTAAAGAGCAAATATTTATACATTTTATATTTATATGGTTGAAACAAGGCAAAAATATTGTTTAGATTCGCAAATTTTCTTGATTTATTACATAGATTATAAAATATCGAGTTGCATAAATACTTATACAAACTAAACGATAATTTTCAAATTTGTTCATTGACAGCGATGCAAAATTTGAATTTCATAAAATTTCTTTAGTTTCGAGAGTCGACCGCTGTATTTTCCAATCGATATTTATCAATTTTACTTTATTTTCATTTACAAATTATAGCAAGACGCAAAGTGCTTATGACCATGCGTCCATCTCCCCTTCATAAATCGCGTCGTTAACAGATCGGAATTCCAAACCTGTATGGTCCACTTTGAGGCTGCGACCGTAGCTGCTGTAACGAATCATACGAGGCCCGACAAACCGGCAACGAAAGTGCTATAACGTTGGTTCCCGGTCCGCCCGCTAATTCAATTTAAGAAGGTGGTTGTCGTGAAGTAGAAATAAAGAGAAACGAATTACATGGAAAAACATCGTCAATAAGATTAATAAAACTGTTTCTGTAAATTATAGCTGTGTCTCGTTAGAAATAAACCGAATAATAAACTGTGATCGTTCGATTTTTGGCTAATGGTAATTTATTGACTTGCATCGATGGAAGGACATTTTTTTAAATAAGCTAATCTTCCAGATACAATATTCCTTTACATTTATCTTTATCGTTAAATCAATGCAATGAAAGATCAATTTTTCTTTTATTTTTTTCAATAATTTTATACTTTCTTAAAGCAAAAATTTTAAATAATAAAATGGTATATATAAACAATAAAAGATTTCAAACTCGATGCTCTTCTGGCGGTTGATATTTTAAACCAGCCACCACTTGATGCGAGTTTAATTTAATTATGCACTTTAGGACTTCGCGAAAACTTATCCGTTTAGTGAATAATAAACGGAAAGTGGTAATAATGATCGTTATGATAATCAAGAAAAGAATATAATAGTATGAGTCTTTGTATATAATAGTATAATTCTTTTTATGTTACAGGAAAATATCGTGTGGTTTATGCCCTAATTAGAAATGACGATCGAATGACCGGAAGAAAAAAATGAGCAAACCGTTGGCAATGTGAATTTAAAAATTGTCCTCGAATTGATTTGGTAAATTGATTATTATTATTATTATCATCATCATCAACATCGTTTGGATATATTTGAATTTAACATAATAAAGCTATATTAATATTTAATTTCGTAGTATATTTATTTCACGTATACATATCAAGATAATACAACTCAAATAGTATTTCTTAATATATATATATGTATATATATATATGTATGCATCTATAAATAAAATGTGCAAAAAAGTTAATATTAAAAAATACAATAATGCAACAACGTATTTTGTGTAATAACACGTAATTTTAATTCGTTTAAAGAGTTTATTCAGTATTAGCTGATAATATTCTACGCAATAACTAATGTCTCGAAGATAAAGCGATTTGCATCGTACGCTTAGTTAACATTGAAACGATGTGTACCTTCAAGTATATTATACACAAAGTATGCATAAATGTTTTATCTTCTTTTCATTAATATTACTCATGAAAAAAACGATAAGGAATAAAAATACTTTCTTTTCTAACAATATAATGTTTAAAAAATAAAAAAACGTTGAGAAGTAAAACGTTCAAAGTATACTATGTATTTTTTTGACAATAATAAGGTTAACATAGAGAACAAGATATAAAAATAAAAGTTAACAACGGCGTTGATAGGGAAAAAATTTCAATCGCAACGATTCAAGTATTTAAATAAAATTTGTTTGCATACCAGCGATACGCATACGTAAACGCACACTTGCACACGCATCAAGATACGAGGGCAGAGCCTCCGCAAAATTACTCGAGCACTCGATCGACCAAAAGCGTATTCAAATTAGAATATCAAACGGAAAGCTTATAATTCCCTCCCCGTCTTTCTCTCTCGTTCTCTCTCGTTTTTTCGAACACGCGAGCTCCTCGAACCGACGGAAAGATCAGCCGAGCTCTAGAATGGACAAATGGACAATACGGACATTCTTGAGACGCAGTCCTGTAGCAATGCCACTCTCCTCCTTTACATGCCGGCGCATATGCACGCAAGCGTATCCCATAGCCTCGGTCGTGCGAACGCGAATACCGGTCCTACACTCACGTGCAAATGTATGACGCGCGACAAATATTTCGCTCTAGTATGACGTCTCGGTCTCCGCCTCACTGTCCCAGATCTCAGATCCCAGATCCCAGATCCCAGATCCCAGATCCCAGATCATTTCCCTGGACATCGTCGATCACTTAACTCAACTCGACACCCTCTCAAACGCTTCCCGGCTCTCTTTTCATTCACGCGACACGAAAGCCTACGGCGACGGTGATTTCACGAGTTTCACAAAAGTTTAAAGTGATTCGAAAAAATTGCACCGAAAACGATTGAAAACGATTGCCTTACTTCTGAAAGCTGCTCGGTCTTGGCAAACGCTACCAAATTAATCTTCTTAACGATTTCGATTCAGTCTTACCCATCCTACATCCTATACAATTCAATATTACATTATTTAATAATCGAGAGATTTCGTATTTCTATTCGTGGTATGTTCCAAGGCTTTATTGTTTTGCATTTATTCAGCTGTAATAAATATTTTATCGTATTCAGGTTATTTCATTGATCAATCCTGTTTAAGTATTAGATATCATAAATATTAAATCAAAATTAGTTGCAACAATATACTTTTTTTGAAGTAGTTTTTCAAACGAGAGTTACGAATGATTTATAAAATTTTATTATATCGATATTGAAGTAACTTTTATTGATACAATCATTGTAGCATATACTTTTTTTAATGAATATTAAAAAGATATTCAAATATATGTGCTAATTAAATAGTTATTATTATGTTATTTATAATATAAAATCTAAAGAATTCTGAATCATGACTCATAAACTAATAATGTATATAGTAATTATTTTTTTTATTCTATTACATGAATATATATAATGTAATAAAAAATTACATTTTTAAATTACTTAGAATATTTAGAGAGAGAGAGATTATTATGGAGGGAGAAAAGTTATTATGTAGAATAAATATTTTTTAATGCATAATATCATGAATTTCATAACATAGAAAATTCTATAGTATTTAGTAAAAATTATCGCAACACGTTCTAAAATTTTTACATAAATTACATTGCTAAATCATTACCATAATTTATCAAACTAATAGATAAATATTTCTAGGCATTGCATTGTAATTATTACAATCTTTGTTCTGGATATAATTACTATAGATTTTTATTAAGTATTTGAATTATTTGCTGAAATAATATGTAAAACATGTAAATGTTTCAATATAAAGATTATATGATACGCATATGATATAACATCGGTCGGTGTTACATCAAATGATACTTACAGATATTTGTTAACGCGTACAGTGGTAAGAAATATAATACACAAGCGTGAAATTTATATGAAACGCTCTCATCGATATTAATAAAAATAATTTTAAAAAACTTGTGAATAAGCAAGATTAATAACTTTCCGGGTATTAATCTTATCTGGCTATAATTTTTAATTATATACGGAAAAAACATTACTTTTAACTTAAATATCTTGAATGTATATCACTTCTTTATACATGCTTAATCAATAGTTTCTTAAAAAAGAATAATAATAATAAATTATACAAAAAACGCTATACTTTGAAAAATGACGAAATAAATAAAATTTAATACGAACAGACGAACAATTATTAACTTTTCATATTAAAACAATAAACTAACCATCTCGGGTTATCTCTCTTTAAAAATTGGAGATGAACGAAGTCGGAAGTTATTTAAACTTTTTCTCGCTTTTTTTCTATTTATGTGTAAACTCAAGAATTCAACCAGAAAAACGACTAGATGCAATTTTATATGGTTTAAAACGTATTAAAAGTAAAGTGAGAAATATCTCGAATTCCGTCAACAAGGGTAAAGGTTTAACAATATACGTTTCTGATTAGTTAAGAGTAATTTTATGCTACGTTCCACTTAAAAAAAATAGTAAATTTCTATACAAAATAAAAAATTCCGACTACAAGGGATTACTTTATTTAGGAGAAAAAACAAAAGAAAACAGATGAATTATAATAAATTAATAAATTTGCAAATTAATCGGCAAATATGTCGAGACTATCGTAAACTAATTTTTAATTATAATAGACCCGATATAAATAATTATCAAAAGGCGACTAGAAATTTAGTTTTCATCGGGAACAGGTTCGTATCGGAGTAGGCTTTATAACGCATACACGTACGTGTATACGTCGCGTACTTGGCATTTCATGTGCAATACTAGTCGTACAAATCCTAGATATCGCGGTATACCTATACTAAGTCGAAGGCGGGCGTCGAAGGCAACCGTCGAAGAGAAAGCAAAAACGAACGAGTCGATGAATGGAGAGGCCGACGTTCGTTCGCACAGTTAATTGAGAGCAAGGAGGGGAACGAGAAGGGACGGGAGGATATACAGATTCATACTGGAAAAATCGACGAATGAACAAAGAAGGGGTGTGCAACTGCAGTTGGAGAAAATAATGGCAAAGTAACGACGAGCGGACTCGTCCGATCGCTTTTCATTCAGCGCTAAAAACGCTAATAGACGCACGCGAATAAATAACGCTGAGTGACAAAATAATAAACAATGGGCAGCCAGGGGCATAAAAGGACGAATATTTACAACGAACGCCGATTCGAAGACAGGTGACTGTTTAATATTCGATATTTCGACATTTCGATATTTCGACATTTCGATATTTCGACATTTCGACATTTCGACATTTCGATACTTCGATACTTCGATACTTCGATACTTCGCTACTTCGATATAGGAAGCAAACCTAGGGAGGTTTAGTTCACACGCATCAAAAATTACGATTCGATATTTACCTAATTAGACGAATTATTTAAATATTATTTTAAATATAGATTTTTTTAAGTATGCAAAATATTGCGTAGCTCCAGCCGTTTATCCATTTTCTCTATGGATTTTCAACGATGATACGATTGGTTAGGAGCGTGGTTCAAAATCGAATGCATTTCGTACGTTTTACCGACGATCGAGTACCGATAACGTATCGAATAAAATATTTGATTTTCTTTATCGATACAAAAGAAAAGCGCGAAAAAGACTATGCTTTTTTAAAATAAATTAACACTCGATCATCGATAGGAAGTTACGTCGTTAAAGGAGAAATTTAAAAGGTCCGCTTACAACGATTAAAGAGCACAAACAGAATAATTTTTTACGTTAAAAAGGGAAGAAAGAGATAGAGAGGAGATAGAGAGGAGAGAGAGAGGAGAGAGAAACGAAGAAAATGGAAAGAAAAAAACTTCGCGATAGTGATATCGGTGGCGTTCGTAAAAGAAGTTGACAAATTACGTGAAATATTTGCAGTAATTTCTTGGCGAAGGTCGGACGTCGCGATGTCCTCGGTCAGATGCATTTCGCGGGCGGAAGGGCACGAACGGGATTTCGCCCCGAGAAAAAAGCGAATATAAAGACCGAGCCACGAAAGCGCGTGTAGAATCGTCAAACGACGAGAGAAAGAGAATAAATAATACGACGCGAGTCAAATGGGGAGGAGAGAAGGAGAGAAGGAGCTACGACGACGCGAAGGCGTCGAAGATGATCTCTCGTCCGCGAGAGACTGCGAGGAGAGCGTCGCCTTATATGAGAAATAGCGCTGTACGAGACGCGAGCTGCAGAAAGAGAAAGAGAAAGAGAAAGAGAAAGAGAAAGAGAAAGAGAAAGAGTAAGAGAAGGAAATAGAAAAAAGAGAAAGAGAGATAAAACACGGCGAAGGTCGAGACTCTTTTTTCTGCTCTCCTCGCGATGCACTCTTACCTTCGTAAGCGGTACACTCGTTTCTTCCGTACGGTGGTAAGGACGACGACGCCATTAGGAATACGCTCGATCCGTCTTTTACAATGTTTTATCGTAAAAGAGTAACGCGCGAGATTCGTTCGCGTTTTCTCGTTCGCGCGTAAACTCTCGATTCGGCGATGACCAATCGCTTTACGTACCTCCGATAGTATCGGGATATGACGGGATGTCGTTACTACGCACCAATTTTTCGGGGAAAACATCAATTACCTCTCACCGAGGAGATTACTATTTTTTTTTTGGCTTCTGTAAATAATACTTGGTTTTTTTTTTAAAAAAACTGCTCCTAACGTTGGAAGTACGCGTATTTAAAAAGCTAATATTTTCTTATAAAATATGTTTTCAAAGGTAATTGAATTTCAAATAGCATCAGCTCAAATCTATTATTCGAAAAATGAAGCGTAGGACAAAAGAGTTGATTCGCATTACGATCGGTATATGACGAAATTACGAATCCGGTATTTCGAGAAGAATATAAGATCGATCGGGATTTTTTACAGACTAAAAACTAGTTTGAAAATTTTGTTCTTTGTTTATAGTAATACTTTTTTTTCAAACTGTACAGATTATACGTATTCGTGAAAACTGACGAGTTTGGTTGTTTCAACGATTAGAAAAGACATTTTAATATTAAAAATTTAAATGTATTTTCGAAATTCAGTTCGATTCGATGTTTATTTATTAACGATATACAAACGGAAGGTAACGAATCGAAATGGTTCGATTCGATTAAAATAATGAATGATAAATAATCGTTAAAACTTATTATTTTTATCGAGGACAATTAATTTGACGAAAATTTGTTTTACCGCGGTAAGTAAGGCTCGAAGCTTACTTATTTTCACACTTTTTTATTAAAATTATCCAATAAGATAGTTTGAGCAATAACGTTACATAAAACAAAATTCATTAGCATAACGAATGCTTCGCACTTTAAGAAACGGTACAGTTGTGCAACGCTCAACAGTTTTTCAATGTTTTTTAATATCCAGTCTTTTAAAACGCCGTTAAACATTTCAGTTTTAATTAAAATCAGGCACGCGGAAATTCGAATTTGTAGAAAATAAAGGAAGAAAAAGGAAGGCGAGGATCCGTTTCGCATGCGGTCTCGATCGGTGGTAGACTCGACGACCTTGTTTACGTACGAGCGTAAAAATCGAACCATGCACTCGCGTAAATTGATAAAGTAGACAAAGAGAATAATTACAGGAGCGAACGAATTGGTTAGAAAAAAAATCGTCGAGCCGGAGTCGAAAAGGAGGAAAGTCCGAGTTCGTGGAAGGAAGGCGCGAGCCTCGAAAAGCATAAGACGCGTAGGTCGGTGGAAGAAAGAAGAGGAGGAATCGAGAGAAAAGAAAAAATGAAAGAAGGAAAAAAAGGCGAAAAGAAGAGATGTCGAGTGTCAGTCGAGAGGTCTCGTAGCTAATTTATGAGCTCTCGTCTGGGGGATCGCGGGGTTCGAGTCGTGGTTCGAATCGTGGTTCGATTCGGGTATCCTCGAAGCGCGGGCGACGTCGGTCGGGCTCAAGAGGGTCCTGAGCGACGAGAAGAAGAAAGGAGAGAGAGAGAGAGAGAGAGAGGACGTACCCAGGTGAAGGAGCATGAGCGGCAGCAACAGCAGCGGCAGGCCAAGGACGAGAAGGCGCGTACCCGCGGTCGTCGGCTCCATTTGGCCCGGTGCGTGGTTTCCTCCAGCGGGCAGCGCTCGTGATTTCTCTGCTCCTCTCCTCCTCCTTCACTCCATTCGCCCGCGAGCCGCGTATTTATCGCTCGCGGGCCGCGCGCGCGCGAGCGCGACTAAGGCAACAACAAAACGCGCCGAGTCGAGGAAGGAAGGTGGAGAAGGTGGAGAAGGTGGAGAAGGTGGAGGAGGTGGAGGAGGTGGAGGAGGTGGAGGAGGTGGAGGAGGTGGAGGAGGCTGAGGAGGTGTAGGAGCCGAAAAAGCCGGAGGAGGCCGAGGAGCTTGGGAAACAACGGGAGTAACGGGAGCAACGGGAGCAACGGGAGCAACGGGAACAACGGGAGCAACGGGAACAACGGGGACAAGAGGAGCAAGCTATCACGATCCCCACGGTAAACAATAACAGAGAAGAGAAGGCTCCGGAGATTCGCCCCGTGCACGCGCGTCTCCGAGATCTCGGTTCTCTTTCTTCGAGATGCCGCTGCCTCTTTCCTTCTCTTCCGTAGCCTCCCTCTCGCTCTCTCAGGACTCCTCTCGCGTTCCTCTCGCTCCGCTTGGCATTTTCAGAACGTCATTTTCCCCTTTTCTCGCGTTCCTCGGTTCGGCACCCCGTCGCTCTTCCTCGCGCACGATCGCACCGCGACTCGGCTCACCGTTTCAGCGGATGCACGGGAGCAACGCACCAAGCCATCGAACGCACGGAACTTGGGCACACACACTCACACACGGATGGCGACGCGCGTCCTCACGCATTACCTCCGCCTCCGCATTGTCTCGAGTCGGCGGACGTTCTGAGCTCCCGACGACTGCGGGAACTAGACTCGGTGCGAGCTTCGAGAGGCTGCAAGCGGCGCCATCTTGTCGAGCGCTCGAGAACGCGGCTTCGGCCATTGGGTCCTCTGGTACCCCGCGCCGCTTGTGCTCGGTCGCGTGTTCCCCCCTGTCACCGACCCCTGGGACTCGCCGCCAACGTACCGCGCCAACGTACCGCGTAACCCGTAACCCGTAACCCGTAACCCGTAACCCGTAACCCGCAACCCGCAACCCGTACCGAGAGTCTTATGCAACCGTTCCCCGCCTGACGCGCAGCGAACCCTTGCGGTCCTCCATCGTAACAACCGACCCTGCGTCGATCTTTCTTTTTTACTTTACGAATTTCTTCTTTACTCGCGCTCGTTTCCTTCCTCGGACTTATTTTTGTTCATCTTTCGATCCCTTTCCGAGTTTTACTTCGAGGCGTATCCGCGATTTGTCCAACTCCTCGCTCTCGGCGATAACGTCTATTTTTAACGATCGATATTCGTCGATGCGCGACTAAAAAATCTTTCCGATCTTTACCGATCTTTACAACCCAAGCTTATTTTAAAACAAGTTCGAAATACTCGGATGGCGGCTTTTCCCAACGTATCGCATCCAGCGACTCCTATTTTATCCATTTTCCTTACATTTGCAAATTCATCCTGTTTTACCGTATGTTATATAATAATATGTTATATTATAACGAAAACAACGTTACATTCCAACTATTTTTTAAAAAGTTAATGAAATATTAAACGTTGTAATTTTTGTCCATTAAATTTAATGATCATTTCTTATGAATCGTTATTATCGAGTTTATAGCGCGATTAAAAAAGTTTATCTTAATTTGCCGTACAAATGAATCTTGATTCGACTCTTTATTCGATTCGTTAATTCTTTCATAAAATTAATATGATTTAATAATATTTGAAACATTTAAATAATTTAAGGTCTACGCAACTAATTACTTTTTTATTTATAAAATTTAAATTTTAAAGCTATGTTTCGTAATTAATGTCGAATGATTAATGAAGAATTTTGAACTTCGTAATATTAATTACGTTTAAAAACTTAAAAAAAATATGAATTACATATAATTTAAGATAACGGCTAAGTTTTTAGAATCGGTTAATGTTTTAATTATAATTTTATTCGTATTTATCGAATGTTTTCGATTTAACGAATAAACTTTGAAATTTTGGAAATTTTAGTTGTAATTAAATAATTTAAAAATTATTTTCAAAAATTCTAAATATTATTTTTTAGGTTAATAGGAAAATAAATGATAATTTGATGTAAATAATTTAAAATACTTTACGATAAGATAGTTATAGGTTGGATCAAAATTAATTTTTTAATGAAAAACCGAAAAGACAATAATTTGGATTTTTCATGGACATCGATAAAATGCGAAATATAATCATAAAAATAGAAAACTTCATACGTATTATTTATTTTTAATAATTCATCGCTATTACCAAAATAATATTTATTGTTATTTTTAGTTCTTTACTCGCATAAGTAATAAAAATCAATCCATATATACGAATATTTTGTATACTACCGGATAAAGCGTATACTATTTGCCTACAAGAGATCACATTTTTTTAAAGAAAATTTTTATTTTAAACTCTTGGTTAATTTAATTAGACCGATTAGTTTTAAATTAAATTATTTAAAATTTCAAAATAATTTAAAAATTTTTTGTTATTCAACTAATAATTATCGACATTATCGATGATTAACTAAAAAAATATGTAAAACATCTAAATATTTACGAAATTTTCTTAAACGACAGTTTTTAATCGGATCTTTGTACCACTGAATTGTCACAATTAAAAATTTGAAATAAAAACGAATCAATTTTATAGGTTATTTTTCAAGCAACAAATATTCATTGGTCAATCCAATAGAATTAATCAGATTTCAAGAAGAACTGGGTGCGCGGGCTCGTATATGCAAAATGCGTAAAAAGTTTATTTGTTGGTGCTGAGGAAAGCAAGACGAGGCGAGAAATCGGTAGAAAAATGAAAAAAAAATGAAAAAAAAATGAAAAAAAATGAAAAAAAAAATGAAAAAAAATGAAAAAAAATGAAAGAAAAATGAAAGGAGAATGAAAGGAGAATGAAAGGAGAATGAAAGGAGAATGAAAGGAGAATGAAAGGAGAATGAAAGGAGAATGAAAGGAGAATGAAAGGAGAATGAAAGGAGAATGAAAGGAGAATGAAAGGAGAATGAAAGGAGAATGAAGGGAGAATGAAGGGAGAATGAAGGGAGAATTGTAGGAGAGTGAAAGAAAAGTGAGATGAAAATAAGAGGAAAATGAGAAAAAAGTGGAAAACAAAATGGCTTAACACTGGTTTCCAACTTTCACGAGTACCAACCGACCAACAAAATTTGTCGCGTTCGACATAAATGCGCACACTGCCCGTAATTTAAAGTCCCGTGGAAAGTGCGTGGGTTGTAGGACGTCGCTCCATTTCGCTCTGCTCTTGCGCGCCTCGTAACCGCGCAAGAGAAAAGAAACGCAGAGAGCGACGAAAGCCGAGGAACCGAGTCTAGTGGAGTGGAGTGGAGCGGAGTCGAGTATAGTCGAGTCGAGTCCAGTCGAGTCCAGTCGAGTCCAGTCGAGTCGAGTCACCGAGAGTTTCGGGGACGACGCGTTGCTCTCGAAGGAAATACTCGGGCCTTTTGGCGACGAAAGCCTCATGAAGAGCTGTGCGAATCGTGAAGTGCGCGTGATTGGATTCGTCGACCTTTCCAACTTCAGAGATTTCCCGTAACGTCAACTTTAAAGCGCGGCGCATTCTCTTTGTCAGCTCGGAGTCAGCTCGGAGTCAGCTCGGAGTCAGCTCGGAGTCAGCTCGGGAAATCAACTCTGGGAGTCAACTCTGGGAGTCAACTCTGGGAGTCAACTCTGGGAGTCAACTCGGGTTCGAGATCCGAAGCGAACGGGAGAACGAGCTTGCGCGAGGCTTCCTTCGTCAACCTGCTGAATTTCTACGGGGAATAAAGGCAATATGGTTCAGCAGTATCAATCACCCGTCCGGGTCTACAAATACCCTTTCGCCCTCGTTATGTTGGTACGTTGTCTTTCTACGTACATCAATCTCGGTTATTGCCTTGAAGCACGCAAATTACTGTCAACGGATCTCGTTCTGTTGCTTCTGCAACTTATTAAACGTCGATTAGCGCGTAACGCTCTCGCTTTTTTCTCTTTCCATCTACACGAGTATTTTAGTATAATTTTCTATGGCTGCGCTTTTTCCATTTAAGGAGATTTCACTTTCTACCAAAACTTTACTGTAAAGCCACGGAGGATTATAATTATATGCTATAAAAAATCCTATTCGCTGTGAGTCATATAGCGAGAAGACTAATTTATTCTTTACGATAGTTGATGATTACACGCTTCAACGTTATCTTAGTAATTTTAAACAAATTGCTTTGATTTATTTATCGCGTAAAATATTTTTCCCAGGAAACGTTTTTAAATTAATGTAAAAAAAAAAATACGAGACTGATAATTACTTTGTATATTGTCGAAGCTTATGTAATGTACTTTGATTATAAAAACATTGTAAAGATATTAATTACGTTTTGTAAATAACGAAATAGTCTTGTCCACTTACTTACGCTTGCCTTTGTACGTGTTTTATTTTGTTACATCTTCGAAGTTATAATTATTGGCAAATAAACGAGAAAACACTAATCGAATGAAATTGAAAAATACGTCGATTTACACATTGATTTACTCGTTGATTTAAATCTAAATTCAACGATATAAATAATCAATAATACTATGTAAAAATTAATTTTTTAAGAATTTTCTAGTCGTTTGCTTCCTCTGTACTTTTTGTAGAATCATTAACGATGAATCGGTATTTTTCTAATGACTAAGTTCAATAACGATTTGTAATAATAAATTTATAATTTATTAGAGATATTTCTTAAAAATTTAATTCAACTATTGACTTTTCAGTTTATAATTTGATGCCCTTGTACAAAGTAATCTATATGTTATAGATTATTGTTTTATTTAATATTTTATATGTGTATAATATATCTATTAGAGATGTTTTTCAGTTATTATACAATTGAAATATTGTAAAAATATTTATAAATCAAATCAGTTTGTAAAATCATTGCTTTTGTGAAGTGCTAATCAATGAAATTGTTATCACCTTTTCTTTACATTATTGATAAGTCAAAGTAATAAGTTTGACATTGACTTGTTGCAAAGTAGTCATATAAGGATTATTATAGTCATTATAGCTGACTTGTATACTGTAAAGTAATACATGCAAGTTGACCTTGAAATGCTATGACCTTTAAATACAGAAATGTATAGAAATTCAATAATGCGAGTGTAATTTCAAAACCTTGCTTAATATGTTTGATTTAAAATATTTTACTTGCCATTATTTAAGAAAACTAATAATAACTATTTTATATTCGTATACAATAGTATTATAACTATACGAATATATAAATATTATCATTAAAATAATGTTTTATTCAAATAAATATGAATAATGAATTTGTAAAATATTGATAGCTTTTTGATTTATTTAGAGTTTTAATATAATTTTATTTAATTATTTATTAAAAATTATGTTTATTTTATATTAGATGTATTTGATATTATTTTATCGTATTAATAGTGTCATTAATTATTTTTAATAATTTATCATTATATATTTTGTTATTTATTATATTCAGGCTTACGAGCGGCGATTTCCTACGTGTCCACAAATACCAGTTTTTGTGGGATGCGAAGTAATATTGGATAACGAAAGCGAAGATGGAGTGATTAGAACAACAGAAAGAAGATGTAAATTAAATGTCGATGCCCCGTATATTTTAAAAAAGGTACCTATTAAATGAATTCTATTATCTATTATTTTTTTATTTTATTCAATCTTATTTAATTCCTGGTGAATAAATGATAAATATAAAAATCTTAATATTTATAAAATAATATAATATAATATCATTTAATAATGGTTAATATATTTATGATAGATAATAGGTGTAGACTTTGTATATTTTATACAAAGAAATGTTCTTGATCGACGTAATAGTATATTAGAAATTGAGGCATATAACGAGAGTTTTTCCTCGAGGGTTACAGTTATAGAAAAATGTAGATATTTTGTGAGTAAAATTTAAAGTTATGAAATTTATTATAAAATGATATATAGATAATAATGCAAATTAAAATATAATTTTAGGTTCATCCGGAAAATTCTGAATGGACTTGTTTTGAACAAACAGCTAGTTTAGATATAAAAAATTTTTTTGGATTTGAGAATTCAATGGAAAAGTTAGCAATGAAACAGTACGCGCAGAATATTGCTAAGGTGAAAATTAATCTTTTATTTAAAAATAAAACGTGATTTAATAACATCAAAAAATTTAATCAAATATAATTTTTATTGCATTTATTTTAGGGAAAAGAAATAATTGAATATTTTGTAAATGAATTGAAAGAAGAAGGTATAACATATGTTGAGCCATGGCAGGATCCATTAAAACAAACTAATGTAGTAGAAGAAAAGTTAGTATTAATAACCGAGTATTATAGCTTTCATTATAATTCTCAATAATTATTCAATAATAAGTCAAAATTATTATAGGGTTTCTCCAATAGAAGAGAAAAAAGAAATGGCTAAAATAAACGAACATACTTCTCTAGAAGGAAAACTTCCTAGCAATAGAGGTAAAAAATATTGATATTACAATTTTTAAATAATACTTTAAATAACGATAAAAAAGTTTAAATTAAATTATTCAAATAATATAATCGTTAAGGTTTATTAAAACAAAATTATGTACCATAATTATTATATTATAATAAATAACATTTACATGAAATTTTTTTTCAAATTTAAATATAAAATTAGAAATACTATTTTAATGTATTTAGGCATTTGATAGTATTATTTGAATAAAATTAAAATTTTTAACATAGAAAGTATTTAAATGCTTTGTTAAGATTCTTTGGAAATTATTATTTCAGAAATGCAATTATCATCCGATTACATTGAGAGGTATTTAGGAAAACTTGATATGATGCAAGAAAGCAAATTAGTACAATTAAGGCATAGTATTGAAGAGTTAAGAGGCAGTTCCGTACCTGGAGATGCTACTTTACTGCGTTTTTTACGTGCAAGGGAATTCTCCGTGGAAAAGGCTAGAGAAATGCTAACACAATCACTTCATTGGAGAAAAAAACATCAAATCGACAAACTTCTTGAAGAATACGAGGCTCCTCAAGTTGTGAAAGATTATTTTCCTGGTGATTGGCATCATTTTGATAAAGGTTAGTAAAAGTTAAAGATGTATGTATATACATATGATCGTATTAATAATTTAAATATCAAAATTAATCTTGTTTTGTATTTATAGAAGGTCGACCACTTTATATTTTAAGATTGGGTCAAATGGATGTTAAAGGATTACTAAAGTCAATAGGAGAAGATGAATTATTATTATTGGTATATATTTAATAGATTAATAACTGCTACGTAATATAATTTTAATATTTATAAATATTCATTTTTTAATTTTTTATGAATAACAGGCCTTGCATATTTGTGAAGAAGGTCTATCTTTGATGGATGAAGCCACAAATGTCTGTGGTCATCCGGTTTCACAGTGGACATTATTAATTGACTTGGAAGGACTGAACATGCGCCATTTGTGGAGGCCTGGTATAAAAGTAAGATAGAAAATTATTTTTTATTGGTGTTTGTGTAAAAATTTTTCAATAAATATATTTTCTTTACAGGCTCTTCTTCGTATTATTGAAATTGTTGAATCTAATTATCCTGAAACGATGGGACGAGTATTGATAATACGAGCTCCAAGATGTTTTCCAATTTTATGGACTCTTATTAGCACCTTTATTCGTAAGTAATCATTTTATTCTTATTGTTTTAATTATAAATAAAATAATAAATAATAAATAATAAATAATTAAACTCTAAAATTTAATTTAGTATTTTATTATTTTTTATTCAAGTGTAGGATACTATTATTGTGAATAATTTTTTAAATTCATTATAATAATAAAATTTAGTAAATGAAAAATTATTTTATATAGTATTTAATTTGTTGTATATATAATTTTTAATACAGCGTATATAGAGTAAATTAATATGATGAAATATAAATTCAAGTCTTTAATTTTTAAAAAATAAGTTTAATAAGTAAATATTATATATATTGAAAATATAAAAATATAAAATGAAAATGTATACATTTATCTGTTGAATGCTCTAATATTCAAATATTTATGTTATAAAGAATTAAAAAATATGTTTATGAAAGTAAAATATTGTTAAATATGATTATAAAATCTAATTTTTCATAGATGTGTTGTTTAAAAAATTTTAAATTATTTTGATATTTAATAAAAAAAAAATTCATTTAATTTTTGTTTATTCTGTAGATGAAAATACAAGGAATAAGTTTATATTTTACTGTGGTACCGATTACCAAGAACAAGGATCTGGTGGCCTTACCGATAACATCGATCCTGAGTACATACCAGATTTTCTTGGGGGTTCATCAGAGGTATAAAAATTAAATAATATTTATTTACATAGTTAATTTTTTTCAGTTACATTAAATTTATTATTTAAAATATATTTTGAAATTGTAATTAAAAATTACAAAGGGAATATATATGTATATAATATAAATTTTCTATAAACTGATTCTTTAGGTTATTTTTTATTTTTTAATAAACAGGACGTTTTGTGCGAAGACTATTGTATAGTTCCTCGATGCTTTTACATTTTTGAATCATCTAATGACGTAAGACTAATAACTAAAAAAATTCTCAGTTTTTGAAATTCACTTTTCTAAAGAACACATGTTCGTTTTGAGTGATGTCTTAAATAAATGTTCTAATTTGCACTACGTTTTAAGCACTTATTAAACTAATTTTTATTAAAACTTATGAAGTATAAATCAAATCAAATATTTAAATGTTTTTATGTTAAATCTAAGATTATTCAATTGTATGTGCCAATGTGACGTTTCTTGCTTATCTTGTAATTTAAAAAGAACTCGAAACATTTTAATCCATTTATTGTATAAAGTACTTATATCAAAGGATACAATTTAATTGGATAAATATACAATTTCTTATTTTGCAGTTCAAAATGAAATAATTTTCATTATAAATTTCTTTGCAAAATAAAGTTTAATATTTAATATTATCTTAGTTGTAAACTTACTGATTAAGTTACGATCGTTCATACCTTTAACAGTATTGCAGTCTACAGAAAATAAATAATAACTCTGTGGTAAATTTATTTATAATTTACGGTTAAAACAAGTATTTTTATATTATTACTATTTAATTTACTACTATTTTTATAAAATAAAAATGTACAGTACATAATATTATTTGAAACTTTCTATAATAATAAATTCATGAATTAATAATGAAAAATAACTTTTGATAAGTAAAAAATTTATCAGTATATTCAAATTAAAAATAAGTGTAAATTCCTACCTTAGGTTGAGCTATTATATATATAATTCTGTTTATATTTCACATTTAAAATTAAATAATCAAATTGAAATAAGAATTATACATTTTTTTGTAAAGTAATAAAATTTAAATTAATTACTTGGTTTTGTTAGACATATGTTATGGAAGGAGGAGTTGTGCCAAAGAATCTTTACAAAGCTGATCTAGAAGGAACGTCTACTGAACATGAACATAGCTTATATCACTCTGTTAGTCTTAGCCGTGGTCAAGTACACAATATCGCTATAAATTGTAATGATCCATGTGCTGTTCTTACCTGGGATTTTGATGTAATGCGCCACAAAGTTTTATTTACTGTATTATTTAAACCTAAATCAAGTAATTCTAATGGATTAGGTACTTATAATATTTATTTTAAAATATTTTAAACTGCTTAAATTTAATCTTATTTTTTAAAATATATATTTTATTAACATATGTAACGATTAAAGAATTTTACGTATATTTACAATATCGTAATATTATTAAAAAAAAAAATTTTTAGCTGTACCAGAAGTTACAACAGTAATTGAACAAGATGTAACAGGACATAAAGAATGGAAAGAAGGAATTGATTGTGTAAAAGTTGAACAAAGTATTGTATGTCATGATGGAGAAAGTATTCAGGTGATTATAAACTATATCTATAATTTTTATATTGCATTTTTATTATGCTTACAACTAATATAAATGTTTTATTTTCAGGGAACTCACATTATGCAAGAAGCAGGTATATATATATTACAATGGCAAAATTCAGAAGAACAAGGAGAATTTCTTCCTTCGATAAGTTCACACAAAGCACAGTTAATGTATTTCTATGAAACTTTGCCATCAGCTCATTACAAGTAATTAAAAAATTTATCCAATATTTACTGAAAATTGATTTATTAAAATTTAAAGTTTTTTCATGTACTCAGTTATTTTAAATTTTTGTTTTAACAAAATATTTTCTTTGCAAATTGTCTTTAATTTTATTTTCATAGTAAAAAATACGTCATTTCATAGATATTCATAGTTTAAAAAATTACTTATTTTTATTTGTCTGTTTTAAATTAAACAATTTTATTATTGTAATAATCATTTAATAAAAATATAACTTTTTTCAGAGGCTCTATGATGAGCCTACAATCAGCAATAAGTGGACGGTCGGTCGCAAGTTCCTCTTTGTCTAGATGAGAAGTAAGTGCAAGTACGAGCAAAATGGAGCCTGGAGATAAGACGTAATTCAATAAAACATCTATCGATCGTCTTAGTAAGCCAAATTCTTATCAGGTCTGCTCGCTACGATTTCGGACGTTTAAGCTATTATCTAAGAAACAAAGTTAAAAAAAACCCCCCGTGAAAATAATCAACATGCTATTATAGGAATACAATCGTTGACGAATCTGTTAGAATGTAATATTGTTGTTGCCTTAAAAATTATTTTGGTACGTAAAATAATCTTGCGCGAATTTCACAAACCATATTGTTAATATGGTTGTTCATATTTACTGAAATGTCGAAATAAGGCAATTTTAGCCATTTTAAAGTTTTTTTTACAGTAAAAAACTATTTTAAAAGGTCTTTAGAAAATTATTTTATATTATGAACGTACGTAAAGTATGTTTTTTTTAAAGTATATACATAAAGATAATTTATGTCTATGATTAATGAGATTCAATGATCTGAAACAAAAAGATTGATGACAATGCGTTAAACCTTGTTTACACTAATTATAAAATACATCGTTTATAAATTTATATTTGAAGGTTTTTTAATCAAAAGATATCTTTTATAAAAAAAAAATTAAATTAGTTTTACTAATAAAAATATTAATATACAATTTGTTTTCAAAAGTTCAAGATGAGTATTAAAGGGTTAATAGAGTAAATGATATTTTTTTAAATACAGTAATCAATGCATTAGTACCTTATTTTGAATCTATCGTCAATTTGTAACTGCAATATAGTTTATGCATTTAAGAAGTAAGAAACATACAATTAATTCTGGGAAATAACTCATAACTAAATCTAATATTTACATTTATTCAAACTTTATTCTTATGTATTGTTGGTATAAATAATCTTATTTCTTATCGATAAGTGGCATAAAATCTCAGTTAAATAGTAATTGTTTTATTATAACCATTGCGTCTTCTAAAGTAGTAGATGAAAAATATATTATTAAATTACTATATCAATCTAATATAGAACAAATCAAGTGATTTTAATATTATCGATAAGTCATCTGTTATTTGAACTGTAAACTTATATTGAATTTTTATTCTCTTATGTAGTTTATGCAATTAAATTATGGATTAGGTTCGTAATCGTTATTTATTGCCAACACAAACTTCTATATTTTAACAGTAATAAATTATTAGTTAGAAGTAAATAAAACATTAGATACTCTAATATATGTTATATAAGAAAATAGAACAAAATTCAATCAAGTTATCGATATGAAAAATTTGGAAATTTCTTCTTTACGCTGAACATTAATTTATATTCAACCATATACATAACATTCCTATAGAGAACAATATACGCTGGAGATCTAACGGGTCTAGTTGTAATATGGGAGTTATCATTGGTTGGGTTACAAAAAATCCTATCTCATAGTGAATCGACTAGAAAACAAATTATTGTATATTGATCTGTAGTGTATATTTACACGTATACAAAAAACAAATAGAGATAATATATTCTCTAATCATATAAAAATCCTTTATCGAATTAGAGATACAAGTAGGTTGAGTTTTGATGCTAGTTAGGTTCTTGCTAACCACAATAATTAATATTCACAGTCATTGTATTTATTTAAAATTAGTCAATTCTAGCATTAATGACATTGAGCTCATTCGATAGTTCTGAAATATCAAAGCTTTTTTCTGCATAAGTTAGTAGTTAATCCGAATATTTACATATCACGAAACTTCATAATGAGCATTCGGATATTGTTACCAGAGTTATTTTCACAATTTAAGATAGTAAAATTCACGAATACGACCGATAAGCCAAACAAATCGTATCCCATTTCACATTTCTTAAAATAAATTAAATATTAAGCCATCACTGACATTAGGATTTGACACTTTGAAACGATGACTAATATTCATCTAAAATAGGTGATAAAATTAAGAGATCGACGTATTAAATTTAAAAAATAGATATTCCAAAAATGTTTCTACATTAATTAATTAGTACAAGACATTGAATTGTATATTAGAGTGAAAAATTTATTACATCTTCACTATATTAAATATTTGTATACATAAACTAATTGTTTTAGAAATCAAATTTTGTTAATAAAATTATAGTTAAATTAAAAATAGCGATCGCTAAATTTGTTTATTTATGCATTTGGATAGAGATTTCAAATCTATTTTGTATATTTTAACGTTAGAAACGAATTTATGAAATAAATAACTTATAGAAGTTAAATATATGTTTTTGAAATTGTAATAGAAAAATTGGTGTCTTAAGAACGAGGCCGTTACATCGCCAATTTATCGGATTCTCCTATCGATGCATATCGTGTAGAATAATTTGTATAGGCATATTCGAGGAACTAAAAATATTAGTCCGTCCTTTGGATAAATTGACAAGTGTATTCGTGAAATATGATATTGTTCAGTATTTAGATCACTAGTGACAGATAGCGTTGCCTTCTTTAAAAGTAATAAAGGTTTAGATATATACGTAAGATGAAAAATAGTGATTATTGTTTTGATGTAGCGTAAGGTATTTAAAGACTGGTCAAGGTGGTGACTAGGCCGGATAAATTGTCAGAATACTGACCTTCGATCTTCCATTCAAATTTACACATGACAGTGGCGATGGTGTTTATTGGATCGATCGGATGACAATAGGTTTTAAGTAGAACCAACGATGAATTTAATCAGGTCAACGAACATAACTTTAGCTGTATCAAGCTGTTTTTGTAGGATCGTCGATTAGCGATTAGCGTTTAGCGATACTTACCTTGCTGCCATTGATACATCCAAAGTCTATGAGCGTTGCAGGTTGTTACAAGTCATTGGCATCGTATTATTTTATAAAGAAGTTTCGCGTCATCTGCAGCTGCTCTGCACTTTGTATACTCTCGGTGCTTCTGCTTTCCTTATTTTAAATACCGTTAATAACCTTTAAAACACCGTTAGTACTTAGTTAATAGTTAGTAGGTACTCGCAATGTAGATGGTGGCATTAGCAGAATCGGATGACATCGAATAATTTCGGTATTTTGTTTTAATTAATCTTGTGTATCCCTCGGTTAATTTTGGATACGGATTCAAACTCGACTCGTAAAGAAAGAGTAATGTCGATTGCAACGGTATGGCGATAGCACGAGTCAAGGTTATCGATCCATGTACCTCAAAGATTCATACCCGTCTTTATTATTTTTAACGGAATTCTATTTTGAATTAACACTCGATGTATCTAAAAAATATCCCTGCTCAACGAGCACACAACATGATTCTCATAGGAGATTATTTTTTATAACGCCTTAAATGTACATAAATTGATTTATTATATGATTTATTATAATTCAAAGACTGTCTGAGTTTACATTCTTTAAAGAAACAATATAATTTTTTATTTATATTTATACGTTTAGTAGTCAATTTCATTATAAGTACTACTAGAGATTACTCATTTCAAACTCAGCATTTTATAATAATGTCTAAACAAAACCATTTAAAACAACTGTTATTAGTATTTTAAAATGTTTTAAAAAACATCCGTACCGATGAATCGATGCCTTGTTGCAAGATCTAATTGTAGATAATCGATATCTACGATAGCTTTGTTTTAATATGTCTTCTTATACTACGTTCCACTGTAGGAATTTAATTTTTTTTATACAGATTCTGCGAGTAAGAGAAAATAACGTTACGCGTAAGATGAAGATGATTTATATACATTAACACTTCCATTTGAAACTCAAGTTGAAAATATCAACATAAGCAATTATCGAGGGATTGACGAGTATAAATGTAAATATAGTATTCTTTTTAATGTTTATTATCTTGATTAATATTTTCATACATAAATTAGCATCTAATAAAATGCCAGTTTTTAATACCAATAATTATTTTTTGAAGAGCAAAGAGAAACTACAACATGGCATTGACATTTGATAGATTGTGTAGGATCTAACTTAATAAAAACACATTTAACACATTTGTATAAAAAAGCATATACATTCTTATTTAAAAAATTATTTCTTACCGATGTGTTTTATAATCTGTTTTTATGGCTGATTTAATATTAAATATTAAAGAATTGATTAAATTCATGATAGCGATACCTATTTATTTTTAATAATAGATAATAGATGTACAAGTTTATTTTATTTTATTTTAAGAGTATTCAACAGTTATACAAAACCTACAAGCTGAATTCATTAATTTACAATAATTCACAATCGGTTTAAATTTTTACATTTTTAGTAACATTTATTATTTTAATAGAATGTATATATAGATTGTGTAATTGCGTAATAAATATATAACTGTGAAATGCATTTCAAAATATTTTTTAACTTTGGTTTGTGTCAATGGTTTTGCAAAAGTTAATGAAAGATCTTTTACTATTGGATGTAGATAAAAAATTTGATTAAAAATAAAGCAAGATTAAATAACAATTGTTGTACGATGTTTTGTATATAAATTATAAATCTAAATTCAGTCTAAATTCATTTTATTTTTAACGTAAGACTTGTTCTTATGCAAATCAAAATATTTAATACCGATAAAAGTTTGTCAAAAAATTATTAGCTGCATATATTTTTCAAACAGAATAAGATAGTTTTAATCTAAAAGGAATATTGTTATTGGATCTTCACAATTATACTCAGCGAATTTAATTTTTAAGTATTGTGAGTACTTATCCAAATCTTAATATATCGATAAAATAATTTTGTTGGTGTTAATTTCAAACTCAATTTTTATTCAATATAAAATGGAATTTAAAAATTCATTGGTATTCGGTAATATTTTACAAGTCTCTTGTAGTTCCTCATTTTATTAACCAAATCTATGAAATATGATTGAAAACGGATTATTAACGAACGCAATTAATTTTTGGAAAATTTTCAAAATCATCATATTAAATAACTTTAAATTCCCGCCTGATGACTCCATTGTCTGATGATCCGTCCGATCTCCGCCTTTTCACTCCACTACATTTTCTCATACTTACGTATCATATACTCATGGTATCTGCATATATGTGCTGTATTGGCATATTTTATCGTAGGCATAGAATAGATTTTTTCCAATGAAGCATTTATCTTACTCTATCAAGTAAAGAAAAATGATAGTCTTCAAATGTGCGTTTCTCTATTAAAAAAACAAGGTAACTGTATTAGTTTTAATGCACAACGTCAACAGAGCTATCTTCAAACTCATGTGTGCATTGTAGAAGGATTTAGATCTTCTTAAACGTAAAATACGAAATAAAAATAAAATATGTAGCATTTTTATAGTGTTTAATCATTGTTATGAAAGATCATTTTAATTGTATTTTTTATTAGTTTTATGACCGTGTATTACTTATTTCAAACTTGAACCAAAATATATTTTCTTAAGGAAAGTTGTACAAAAAATAAATGAAACATCTGAAATGTTAAAAATATGTGATGTGTATATAGTAAGAAAGATAAATGGCGATGATCAATAATACTTTTATGAACAATGTCTCCTTTTTGAAACAAATCGTTCAAAATGTGATGTAGAAACTTTTAAGAAGTTTTATTTTAGAAGGTTAACCTTAAGAAACGACATTGTTTGCAAATAATAAATATAAATCAATGACAAACAGTTAAATCTAGTAGCCATAAAAATCAAGTTACGTATTTATATCTATTTAAGTTTTATAATCATCTTAATATTCTTCGATTAAATAATATCTGATATTTTAATACATATATTTTTAAAGATGTTTTAGATGGCTAATAAATTTAACTGTTATGTTATACAAATTGTTCAATATGTAGAAAAAATTATTCGTGAAAGAAATGTCTTCACTTGGAACTGTAGTACAAGTCTACTTATTATGACAATGTAATGTGATAAAGAAAATAACTCATAAATTAAAATACACGCATTAAAAAACAATGTAGTATTTTTATTTCTCCTTCAAAAAATCATTGTCTTTATTGATATAAAATTATAGCATATTTCATACAATGTATAAATATTACATGTTATTTACTAAACAATTAAATTTATAGTGATTTTAAAAGTAGGATCAAGTTATACCTTAACCTAATTAGATGGATAGAAAAAGTTATTTTACAAAGTTTATTTTTACAAAAGGAATTTAATTTATTACTTTTTCTATCGTCTCTTAAATCCATATTTTTTCCTTTCATAGAAGAGATCTGTTTTAGAACTTCCAAGATTTACAATTTTTGGACATCCATCTCTCTAAAAATAATATAAAAAATTTCATATAAAATAAAAAGATAGATAAATTAGATATAGAATAAATATATATCGAATATTAAAATATTTGAACAAAGTTAATTTTTTATAGATAAATAATACAATTTCTTTCATTTTTAAACAATTTCTCTAAGATTATTAGATTTATTATAAATTACCATATTCAGAATCGAATCAAGAGCTTCAATTTTTATAAAACTTTATGATAAAACAGAAAAGTTGAAAACACAAATTTTTAGTTGAATTATAAATATAAATTATAATAAATATTTTCAATTGGTAAATATTTTATAAAAGTATAAATTAAATAAATTAGTAGAATCATTCAATATGACCTAATCAATTCTAATTAAAATATGATAAAACATGATAAAAGTAAGATCATTGTTGAAAATTATAATTTAAAATCATAGATATCAATTTGTAAATAACATTAATTTTAAAAATCGTTGCTTTTACAGTTAATGTTTAATTTTGTATAAAAAGGAACTTCTAAAATATATAATAAATAAAAAATATAATCGAATTACTTTTTGTACATTAATTTTTATTTCACTGATTATAATATATTTTAAAACCGATATAATAGAAGTTTATCTATTCTAAGCTGAAAATATTTTTTAAATTTTATTTAAATTCCAAAGTAGTACATATAATTTTTTTCATTTGAATTAAAATTTCTTAACGCTAGTTTTTTCTTTAATAATTTAATCGGTATAAAAAATAAAAGTGAGTATATATTTACGTCTTTTTCTTGAATAGTACATTCTTTGCAATAATAGGCATCCGATACACCTGGACCTCCACAAATTACACATCGTCCTTGATACGAACCATAATTGCATTCGTCACAAATCCTCACCAAAGTACAAGGTCTTACATATGAATCACATATAACACATTTACCATCGCATTTCTCGCATAAACGTCCAATAGCTATAAAAAATTAATTTTTATTATTTGAACTAAGTCATTAAAAAAATTATAGGTTAAATTTTGTTTAAATAATTTTGTTTAAAGTTTAAATATTATTAACTTACCGACTCCAGGTTGTTTACGACAAAAAATTAAATCTGGATGATGTTTTGCCATTGTTAAAGATAAATAAACTTGTAATAGAATACATCTATCGCATGCTGTTATTACCGAGTGTTTTTTCTCTCTCTCTCATTCTTATGGCGGAGCCTGAAAATATGGCGACCGGTGAGTCGCCGACATTCGCTCTCCTCTCTCTCTCTCTCTCTCTCTCTCGATCACACTTATAACAGATGGCGCGATTCAAATTACCTTTTGTCCTAGAGAAGCCTGGAAACTCTTCTTCCAAGTGCCATTACTTTTTCTTCTCTCGCTTTTGTAATTTTGTAAATAAAATATTAAATAAATCGCTCGGGTAAAGCTGGGATATTTTAATAATTTGGAGAGTTGGAAAGGACAGAAAATTATTCCAATAAAATCGTAATTTAAATAAAATTAACCATTTATTAAAATTGCGAAATATACATTCGCGGTGTTATTCGAGACATCAATTTCTTTTTTTTCAATCATTAATCTCAATTTTATAATTTTATTTTATAATATACATTTTCATTTTGGCCAAGTTTAATCTCTAGATTGCAATATATTTTTTTATAATTAGCCCCATCACTTTTTTTGTGTCATATACTTTATGCGTATAATTTACGCATCTTATAGAATTATTAATTATTTTAAATAATTTAATTTTTTTAATATATATTTATCTTAACTTTGATTCTCCGTAAAATTAATTTTATTAGAAATATAAAACTGTATTTAATCTCAAAGTAGATAAAGTAAAATAATAGTCTGTATAATTTTTCTTCTTTATATATTCCAACTCATCAAAATAATACATTTTTATTTAATATTAAAAAGTAAGTAATCTTCGGTAGTATCCGTGTAAAATTAATGCAATAAACCGTATTGACATTTTAAAATATAAATATTCTTTAAAAAAAGTATTGTATATATAACGATATCTCGAAAAAAATTTTTTATGGAGAAAATATTAAAATAATTTTTCTTGTGACTTAAACACAAAGATTTTATTTTTAAGCAATACATATCTATATTTAAACATAACGATAACAATTCAGTTTTTATGGTCAAAATTCTCTTACATCTTGAGAGTTTAACTTTAGTTTTTCTGTTTTTCGTATATTCTTTTAATTAATTACGTTTTTACAGAGTAGAGATTATCACATCATATTATTATATCATATTTCATATTACTTTACTATGTGATGTAATGTTATATAAAGACTTTGTATTATTCAATTTAAAAATTTCAAATAACAAATTACATTGTGTATAATAATATTTTTAAATGGTACTTTAGTCATATTTAATAAATATCAACCTTCTCAGTTTTTTTATAATTACTGTATGTGTATTTTATTAACAACACATCTTAAATACAATTTACTAAAATATTAGTTGTTTATGAAAATTCATAATTATTTATGATAAAAATATATTTGAAAAACTTTTGTTTTATATAAATTAAGTTTTGCAAAAAATTTTACTAAACTATTTTTATGATACGAATAAACACAGTATAATTTAAATATTTATCTTAAGTAAGTACATATATATAATTTATTGTAATAAAAATTTTAATTTTAATAAAATTAATAAAAATAAAAAATGTACAAAAAAACATAATTAAATTAATTATGTTGCGACAAATAGTGTTGATAAAAAAATTTCTTTACAAGTTTCAATTAATAAATGAGTTTAAATTATAATTCAAAGATAATTTCATTTACATTAATATTTAAAAATTAGAATTGCTTTAAAATTCACTAAGTATTTCACGTTTAGATTTGTTAGAATTCTGCAAGCTGTAAAACATTTCTATTTATTTATCAAAGATAAAATATAAATCATTTGAAATGTTTAAGAAGCTATCAATATTATTAAATAATGTCTTTAATATTTTTTTACGTGTTTCTATGATTATAGATCTAATTTGTGAAATTTTCTTGTTAATACAAAGAAAAGTATATAGTGAAAATTCAAATATTGGTACTTTTTATTATGGGAATATTTTTGTATAACGCGTCAAGAACTAAACCATGAAACGAATAATCAATTTTAAAATATATAAAAATAATTTTAAAACCATAAATTTCTTTCTATGTAAAATAGTAATATAAATAGAGTAATTAATTAAAAAGGGATACTAAAAAATATAAAAATGATACATCTTTTAAAAGGCTAACCAAGTAATAATGACAAAAGATGGTGAAAAACTTGTCGCGTAGAACGACTATTTCGAAAGGACAGAGATTTTCGGTAACATCGTCGAGTGACTTCGGAATAGAGGTAGAGAAGTTTACGCGACTCCATCGAATAGTAATGACTAAGAGTAGAGATTAGAACGGGAAAGATCGTCTCGGGAAACATTGACAAAGGACGTAGTAGATCAAGGGTAGAGATAAAAAAGAAGTCGTCGATTGACACGTTACAATTGTCAAGTGGGAATTGAAACAGGGTAAGCATATGAAAAAGGAACATCAAGTATGGGTAGAGGGACTATATGGATTCTATTTAGATAACAATAAAGAATAGTATCAACGAGGGAAAGTTAAGGATACCAAAGACTTTGAATGTTGAATATCGTTATCAATCATGGATTAAAGTTTTGGATGATATAGTTAAACGTCGACTCTTCGTATTGGTTAGCGGATTAGAAAATCCTTGTTTAATGGCTAAGTAGAGTCGGGAAAAGAGGATAAACATCAAATAAATTTTGATCGAGTGAATAACGCTTGCAAGTACGATTAGAAAATTTAAGAAGACATCGCCGACTGATATAATCGAATATGGAAGAGTCATTATAGATAATCTCAAGTTATGTGGAGTATGTAAAAAATTTAGGCACATATGGAAAAATGATGTAACCAAGTAGAGATTTAAATAATACAAAGAGGACATTAGTAAAAATTATTGTTTAGTACAAATAAAGAGGTCACGGTGATACCGACAAAAGCATTAAGAAGGAAAAAAAGAATACGGATAAGAACATTTCTTCAAATAATGTTTTGAAATTAGGCAGACATCAAATAACGCTGCTTTATACAAGTGGACCACTTAAAAAGATATTTTCGAGTGCCTCTAAAGTTTAGCTATGGCCTTAAAGCTTATACGTAATGCTTAATGCTTATCTTTAAATTTTTTAATTCCGTTTTCCTTTATTGCAATTCATAAAAATCAAGTTCTTTTTCTTAAAAAGTTAAATAAAAAATTTTGTTGTTTCAATATTATAAAATCACTAAAAAATAATATTATAAATAGAAAGATTTTTAATTTAAGATTGATCACAAGTTATTTAGCTAAATTTTAATCGAAATAAAATATAATTTAATTCAAGTATTCTATTAATTTATTTCTAGAAATAATTATTTTTAAAAATTTAACAACATTTATATATATATATATATATATATATTACATATATTTTGGTAAAATTAAAATTCGGTAATAAATAAAAATATATGATGTTTAATGATTAAATAGAATCAAAATTATAAAGTAAAGATACTTTATAAAAAATTCTTATTGCGAGTTGACAAAGCAATTAAATAAGAAATACCTATATTTCCTTATGTCAGCCTAATAAACGGATGAAGTCTATACATTGTACTCGAATATATTCAATTTGAAATTTTACATACTTTTTGATACGTAATATACGTAAAGATTTTTATTTAAAATAATTGTCTTGGAACTTATCGCTCCGTAAGTTCAAATGGTTGTATATATTATACGTATACGACGAAGGTGTAATGTCTGTACACTAGTATATTAATATTATATTAGTATATAAATAATAACTTTTCAAAAGGCAGTCAAACATTTTTTAAAATATCGCGTTTCAAAATGAACTCGTAACATAAAAATTTCAATTTTAAAAATCAAAATAAAGATGTATTTTTCATATGATGAAAATGTCTTAATAATTATTATAATAATAAATATTATAAATAAAAATATACATTAATTAAAACTTAATAAATATTATAATTATTATATATGTGTTGATATAATTATAGATGTGCTTGATCATCTTTAATATTTTTAATCGTTGATTTACAGAATGATTTTTCTACTAACCTTAAATTTATTTAACATTTAAGTTTTAACTTTCATATTTAATTACATTAAAATACCAATAATAAGCTTTTCATGTTATTATTCAGATAATTGCAAAATGATCACAAGTAATTTGGCTCAATATATGAATCAAAATTTGGCATTATAACATTATAGCATCATAACATTAGGTCATTTTGTTGGCTTAAAAAATTATAATAAAAAAATTATATTTTTCATAAGTATTTTTATAATTTTTTAAATAATATTTTAATGAAATTAAATGTATCTATTTGTCGAACGTTTTTTGCAGAGTTGACTTTAAATTGCGTTATTATCACGGTTATATCTAATCCCTGTTTTGAAATCCGCGCCAGTGTCAACTATATGACATTGCATATGTCGAAACGTCATTTCCATGAACAGAAACTCGTGTAGATCTGTAAACTCTTTGGGTTGTAAACGAAACTACCGACAAAAATGTTTGACTTGCAACTGCACGGACATCGCTGAACAATAACAAAGAAAAACAACATATTTCGTTCAAAGGTTATACCCGATATTATTAACAAAATAAGTATTTGTATAAAATTCATAAAGGAAGCAAATCAAAATGACTACAGCTGCTCGGCCAACTTTTGATCCTGCCCGAGGTGGCCAAGGACGAGGTGAAAAAGATTTGAGTGCAATTTCGAAACAATATAGCAGTCGTGATTTACCATCCCATACTAAATTAAAATACAGGTGTGTACCGTATAATAGTTTTTCTTTTACCATATATTTATTTTGTATATTCGTTTTAATCGATTTTAAAAGAAATACTACATAACTTTATCATTTAATTTATGAATTGTAATTAGTAAGTTATGGTGCTACGGTAAGTTGTCCGTTAAAATTAAACAGTATGAAACAATTTTTAGGGAGCATGGTCAAGGTACCATAGAGGAATTGAAAAATCGTGATTTCCGTAAAGAGTTGGAAGAACGTGAACGCGAAGTGAAAGAGAAAGGAGCACCTCGTCGATTAGCTATCGAATCATCTAGAGATACGACAGCTTCCACTGGAAAAAGACCAAAGGTCGATCAAGTCCCTGCAGCGAGTCTCGATGCTGATGATCCTTTAGACGAAGATGACTCTGAATCCGAAAGCGACGACGATGACACTGAAGCATTAATGGCAGAATTACAGCGTATCAGAAAGGAGCGTGCCGCCGAGCAAGCTAAAAAGGTTATTTGATTGTTTCGATGAGCTCTTCTCGTTTAAATGAAAATTATATCCGTATAATTTTATTCCATTCTTTATATAAATAATACAGGATATTAGAGACTTTGAGGTTAAGTTGCAAGCTTAATACATTTTATTATTTTACACTATTTTTAACATAATAGAACAAAATAATAGAGTAAATAATAAAGTAACAAAATTAAAATTATACGATTTCGTTAAGTGAAAATTTTATGATATTATTGTATATATTATTTATAAATTAGAAAAAATAATATATAATTATATTTATTTGATATATTGTATTTAACAGGAGCTGGAAAAACGACAAGAAGAAGAAAGAATTCGAATGGAAAATATTTTATCTGGAAACCCTCTTTTAAATTATGCTGCACAAAGCGGTAGAACCAATATGAAAGTTCGTAGAAGATGGGACGACGATGTTGTATTTAAAAATTGTGCAAGATCCGAACCAAAAAAGAAACACGATGTATTTGTTAATGATTCTTTAAGAAGCGAATTTCATCGTAAATTTATGGAGAAATATGTTAAGTAATGTTTTATAGATATCGATACTATCGTCGATTATCGATTAAATGCATAAGAATGTAAGCAATAGGTATAATTTTATAAGAAAATATCGAAGTATAAAGTATTTTATTGGATGATTCTTGGATTAAAATATATAACAAGTTTCTCGAAGACATTTTGTATTTGCAAAGGAAACCAAACGTAATAATACTAAGATATTTTATTCCATGATAAAGTTTTGTCCTATCTAATCATTATATATATAAACCTTCAAAAACATAATTACAAATAAATTTAGAACGTAATTTTTGGATTATTTGTAATACGAAAAAAATTTAGATAATTTAGAATAAATTACGCTTTGCGACTTAGAATTAAAGAAAATCAGTTTTTGTACGGTACAAAATGTGAAATAAATATCAATTTATCATAAATAATTGTTTTTTATTTTTATGTACACCCATTTTATATAAAAATAGTTTTATAAAGCATAGAATGTGAAATAAATAATGAAAGATAATGATCGAAATTGTATACATAAAGGAAAAGAAGTTTTATGAATTCAGTATTGAACAAAATAATGCAAGTGAATATAAATATAAAATTGCGCACGCATGTACAACGGAATCTTAATTCACGCCATCTTTAGAGAATACTTCAAATCACCTGGCCAAATGAGAGTGAGGTTAGGCCTTTTCTTCCGGTTCGTAGAGCCGTAAGGTGCGTTCTAAAAAATATTATTAATATAATCCGTTAACATCAAAGCAATAAAACATTTGTTAATGATAATTGTAGTATATAAAAATAACTAATGTATTCAAATTCATTACTCTTAAAATATTTCTAGCTTTATGTTTTTGTGAAATGAAACTACAATGAAAATAGTGTAACTGTCAACGTGTTCTCCATTGTTAATCTCGCACAGATTTAAATTTTTAATAATTTTTTGTCATACAGTGCAAATTATTTATTAATGTTTAGTTAATCTCGTAATTTAATAAAATATTCATTAAAATTTTTAATTTGGTTTGGATAAGATGTAATTATTTACTATATTGTTGGTCATTTAATTTTTAGTACCTTTGCTATGGTATTTATAATAGCTTTTTATTTCAATTTGATAATTGCTCCAATTTTCTTTTAACAGATCGCCAAAATGGTGAAAATTATGAAAGTTGGGAAGGTTGTACTGGTCCTTAGTGGCCGGTACGCAGGCAGAAAAGCTATTGTGATGAAAAATTATGATGATGGAACAACAGATAAACAGTATGGTCATGCTTTAGTGGCTGGTATCGATCGATACCCAAGAAAAGTCAATAAGCGAATGGGCAAATCAAAAATACAAAAGCGCTCCAAAATAAAGCCCTTTGTTAAGGTACGAAATCAAAAAGTTCCTTGTATTTTTTATGATTTGATTCATAATTTACGGCTTACAAAAGTTATTTATCGTATTACAAAATTTAAAGGTATGGCTTTTTGTAAACTTTTTTGTACGTATTTAGAATAACTATAAATTATTCTAAAGAAAAAGTTTTATATGTTACAAATTTAAATTATTGTAGCATAATCTATGAATAATTGTTATTATAATATTACTAATATTTTGTTGTATTTTTTTTTATTTTTTATATGCTTAATTTTTCTATAATAATTAAAAAATTGTTTTGTTTCAGATTCTTAATTATAATCATTTAATGCCAACGAGGTATACAGTTGACTTACCTCTACCGATAAATCCAAAAGAATTAAAAGATCCAATGAAGAGGAAAAAAGTTAGGTTCCAGACACGAGTGAAATTTGAAGAAAGGTAGGAAGGAATACTTAATATTTTTTATTACATTGTAAATTTTTTATAAATTTCTTTTACTGCTCTTCATTCTAATGGTAAATACTTGTTAGTTTATTGATATTTGGTTTTATAATATTTTATTATGTAATAAATTATAAATATTATTTTTTTTACAAACATTTTATTCTTTATCCAAATCTTTCTAATTATTCTTAAAAATAAATGACAAATGATTTATGTTTTCCTTAAATATTAAAAATTTAAAAAATTATTTATATTATAATTAAAATATAAACTATTGTTAAATTTAAACATTTGAAATGTATAAAAATTATATATATCATTTTATATAATAATCAAACCATTATAAACTATATAAAAACATTAGTTATATTTTTTCTTAATCAAATGCAAATAATTTATTAAAGTTTAATTATGTTTTTAAATATTTAATAAATATTTTTATAAAATTATTGTAATTATGTATAAATATTAAGATTGTAACAACTACATAATAAATATAAATATTGATTTGAATTTATAATTTTTTATTAAAAGTTTTTTAAATATTTAAAAAATATACAATAGTAGGTAATTTAATTTTATATACAAAATAAATAGATAGATAATTAGATAAAAGATCAGCATGTTAAGCTATATAATTATATAATATAAAATAAATAAATAAAATAAATATATTTTTATAAATTGTACTAAAAATAAAATTTTTACTCGTAAAGTTAAAATTTTAATTTAATATCTCGTGCTTATAATTAAATAACAGAAACTTGTGTAAAAATTAGGTCTATTTTATCAATTTGTAGACACATTATTCTAAAATATTATTCTACTATTTACTGATAGATTAATAAAAAAATTATTTTGTTTGAAAAATTCTTATTTATGTATATTTATTCTTTGTTTTCAGGTACAAATCTGGCAGAAATAAATGGTTTTTCCAAAAACTTCGATTCTAATTTCTCTTTAAATAAATATCGATATTAAAAATTTATAATGTTTAATTAATATTCTTTACCACATATCCCATAAGTTTTATAATAATTATTAAAAATGTAATTTTAGTACAATTTTTAGAAAAATCGAATTATTTTTTTAATAATTAAAATATTAGCATATTTTTTGATATATAGTATCAAAAATTTCATAAAAATATATGAATTGTTATATATTAGTAATATATTTTTTGTATAGTATGTGTGTGTGTTGAACGCGTTTGTGTGTGTAATACAATTTTGAAAATAATTATATTAATTAAAAAAATTTTTTTAATATAATGTCTAGTTAAATAATTAAAATAATTGTAGACATTAAATATGATTACGAATATAATTTTCTAATCTTAAATATATTTAAATTTGCTTTCACTAAACTTTAATAAATGACTCTTTATGTAATAATATGTTTTATCTCTAGTTTTGATATTTAGATATATCTATGATATTTATAATTGGTCCCTAATTTAATTTTTTCATTTAAAAATAAATGTTTATGATAATTCGAGAGATAATTAAAAATTGATTCAAAACCTTTTATCTATTTTATTCAAAAGGAACGGAAAAAAGATGTATTTTTTTAAAACTAAAAATTCTTTTATCTATAGTTTTTAATTTGATTATTTTTTCATATAAATTAAATTATTAGTTATGATTATTAATAAAATAAATACTTTGATTATAAAAAATAATGTTATATTTAAGAATATATTAATAAAATCTAAAATTACTAATTATTTATTTTATTCTATTTGAAAATTGTGGCAAATATTTTTTTTAATTTCCTCAGTATTATAATTATATATTTTAAGAATAGAAATGAATTAAGTTAAAAACTTAAAAATCATTACTACTTGAATAAATTTTCTAATAAATTAAAATTTCTTTTGCCATATTAAAATTATTTTTATATAGTTTTTTGTTATAAGATTTAAACATTTAATAATTTAATAATTAATAAAAATAAAATAAGATTAAAAAGTAAATAGTTTTTAAAAATACTCGAATACAATTTAAGTTTTTTATAAAAAATAATCGATTTGATTATCTTTTTAAATGCAACATTATTTTATGATAATTTTTATTATTATAAAAATGTATATTTTATTAATTTACCTCCACTAAATTTTTTTAATGATTTATAAAAGCAAATTATATAATTATGCATAATATTCACATTATTTTTGTAACAAATATTTATTATATATATAATAAAAAAATTTTGTCATTTATTATAATGTATCATTTGGAGGTTCGTGAATCTGAAAAAGTTTCTGCCTTACCCTTTCCACTTACATTGAAAATATATTTTCATGGTTTTAAAGGTTTTTACTCCGAATTTTTTTAATATTGAGGCCTAACAAACTAGAAAGGATAATTAAATGTAAAAATTATGGAACTTTGTAATTTTTTACTACATACAATCTTTTTCGTTTAAAAAAATCTCAAAAATTATCAAAAAGAGACAAAGCAAAGATATTTTAATAAATCTTGTTCATTGTTACTTGCATTCTACTTTTTCATGATGTTAATATATTTATATATGTAAAAAGTTTTAGTAACTTTAAAAATTTTAGAAATTTAACGTAATATTTGTACATATTCAAAAGTAAAAGTATGTTGGTTAAAAATTATTACTTAAAGAAAAAACCATTTTCAATTATATTAAAGTAGTTTATAAATTTTTTTTACACAACATTAATTTATCGAAATATGATGAGTTTTTAAAATTTTAAAAGTAGAGTTTATAAGATGATTTAAAAATGCAGATTGAGTTATTTTAATTATTATTAAGGATTTAATTATTTGGGTAATGTAACCTTTAGTTGATAAATTATTTCCGTAGTATCATACAATACAAGATTCTTAAAATATTAATACTTTATAAGCCTTCCGAATATTTGAAAAAATATTGATCACTTATAGTTGTATATAGCGGAAGAAACAGATTGTAAGTTAATTTATATAATAAACTAATTACACGCCGATTATATGTTAAAAATTAATAGGTGATCATGTCAAGAAATAAGCAAAGATAATTTAGAGTTAATTATCAATAGAAACTAAGTACATTGAATCGTCAAATATTATGCTTTTACGTTCAAAACATAAAATTTGAATTCAACATTTTTTCGATTTCAAGGTCGTTTCTATTATAAAGTTTATTATATGTACGCAGTAATAGAGTTAAAGTGGTTTTATGATTTCCACTTTGTAAACTAATCGAAAAAATTGAAGTATAGCTAAAACCACTTTCTTTAATTATTGTAAATTTTTTCTTCTCAATGTCATTCAGATAAATATTTAGATTTCAATATTAATTGTGATAAAATATTTATTTTAGTACAAAATCTGGATAATATTTAAAATTTGTATTTTCTAATTATTAATTACAAATTGAAACCGATAGTTCATATCACGATAACTCACTGAAATATCAATGTTCATTTTGAATTTGAAACACCAAAATTATTGGGTACATTGACAAAACAACTGAATTTACTTAAAAGGGAGAACTCATTTGCTTAAATAAAATATTACTACGTATATATTGTATTCATTATTTCAAATTAAAATAATAAAAGTATTTACGTATTTTTAAATATAAACAAAAATTGTATTTATTATACTATTCTCTGGCATTACATTTTTTTAAGTATTAAAATCTATTACACTTCTATATTTTTAATTAAAGTAAAGTTATCAATTAATTATTTAATTTCAATTATAAATAGCGAACTAAAATAAATTAAGTGTAGACGTATAAATAGTAAATTAGTGAATTGTATTCGTCAATTATATTCATGTTTTTATAAGTCTTACAGATATATTGAATATTATTTATTATTAAAAAACGTTTTTCGAAACACTGACTTATTTCGACTTATTCGTTTATTCATTTTTTATTATAGTTAGTATTTCAAAAAGTATGTCTTACATCATGTATAAAGAATTTAAAGGGTATGAGAAACAGTTTTTATAAGTTTGAATAGCCGTTAAAAAATAATTATTTATTGAAAATATCTTGTAAATATTATGAATATAAAAGAGATCAAGTAAATGTTTTTGACTACGTATATTTGAGTTTGTAAACTGGAAGAAAAATGGCGATGTTCAAAAAGGCCGCAAAGTTTAAAGTATAGCTCTAGATTACATAGATTATAGAATGAATATATCCAATAAACTTTAGTGATAAATTATAAAGGACTTATTTACATTCAGTATGAAGCCAATAGGTACATATTATGATGTATGACAAACGGTGATGAAGAATATATTTTTGGTTGTATCTTTTAGAATCATTGTATTGTTGATTCACGAATAATCGTATGTACTTACCAAATTGATCAGTTCATTAAATGAAATTTTCATTGCCTTGTCGAATTAAGTTTGAAAACTGTGATATCGAAAATAATAATATTGGTAATGTTATATATTAATATTTGTAAAAGTTATGATTTTGTTTCATTTTTATTAAAAAAATATTATGTTTGAATCAGATATATACCTAAAAACGAAATAATTAACAATACTAATTTAAATTAATTCAAATACCAATTATATATTCATAAATTACGTACAGACAATATATAGGAAATTATATACAGAATATTTTTATGTTTATTAGATCTTAGGTAAGGATATATAAACAAGGTGTTTACAAGTATTCTTATTGTTATAAATTATTAACCATTAAATTATTATTAATGTTAATGTTACTAATTATTTACACATTAACATAAATTATATTTAAATTAAAAACTTTTCTAAAATTAATAATCTTTTTGAAATATTCTATAAAATGAGGTTATGATTTTATGAAAAATAATCTTAAATTAATTCAAAATTTTAACAATATTATGAATTTAATAATAATCATTCATTCCTATATCAAAATTAATTTTTTTTAAAAATTTCGATTGAAAATTTTAATTCAAGTATTATTTACTTAAAAATAAATAAATGAGTATTTTTTATATTACATAAGATATTTTTAAAATTAAAAACTTTAATTTTATTATAATTTTTTTTTTATTTTTGAAAAACATTAGTAACTTTTTAAGTATTTATAAAATAATTAAAAAATTGATTTCACCTGAATATTTATCGTTATAATCTGTAATGAAATTAAATTGATTTTTATCCAAATAAATAAGATATTTATTTATATTTAATAAATTATACTATTAAAATATTAACAAGATATTGAAAAATATTTGATTCTTTAATTTTAATATATTTTTGTAATTAAATTTGATTATACAATAAAAAAATCAATATTTTATATTTTTAATATTTTATATAATTTTGTCTTTTTTGTATTTTACATTTGTTAAAATGAATAAAGAATAAAACAATATTTAAAGTTTTAGTATACCAAGATTATATATTTCTGAATAAAATAGGATAAGTTATATTCTTTATTAGGACTTGTTTTAGTTATAGGAAATGACTAAGGCAAAATAAAAAGAGACCTATAATGTTTATATAATTTTATAATTATAAAATATTTTATTTATATTATGTATTGAAAATAATTTTTGTTATTTTATATCAAAATAATTTTTCATAATATTTTTTATAGTTAAATGATGGCAGTTGTTAAAAGAGGAAAAGGTAGAGGATTTATAGAAATTCGAGAAACTATATTACGTCGACCTGGTCAGCCTTTTCCAACAAAATTTGATGATTTAATAAATTTAATAAATACACTTGTTATTAAGGACTTACTTTCCGATATTAAAATCGATAATATTGTACAGATGATAAATGACTTAATTAAAAATAATTCGTTAAAGTAATTTATATATACACACATATATATATACATCTACTCTATTGTAATGTTTTGATTTAACTTTATTTATTATACATTTTATTTTTGTAGTGATATTTTGAATAATCTTTATAAAAAAGCTTTAGAAGATAAAGAATTTGGTATAAAATTAGCAATTATTTGCAGTAATTTTAAAGTATATTCAATTAATGATTATCAATGGAGGTCCACACTGTTATCAATATTACAAAAAAACTATGAAGGTACATTCATATTTATTTTCTAAATTCTTTATTTTTATAAGCAAATTACTTTAGTTTCGTTTTTTACAGAAAGAGAAGTGATTAAAGTAAATAATATTAGTCATTTTCGCAACGCAATATCATTTTTTGGTGAAGTGTACAATAGTTTAAAACTTAATGGTCCTTTACAGTTTTTGGCAGTACCACTTCTTCATTATCTTGAAATGCTTTTAGAAAATTTGGAAGAGGATGATTTACAGCTTATAATTATTCAGGTATTGTGCATCCATTTTCATTAAAATGTTTGAAAAGGTATATTTAAAAAAAAATAAAATACAATATTATATTTTCCTTTTATTTTGTATCTAGATTTATAGATTTCCCTATAAGATAATAATTACAATTTATATCAATAGATAATAAGTTATTAGATACAAATGATCGCAAATTATAAAAAATTTTTTATTAATTTGTTTCATTTGTATTTACAATTATGTTCTATATTTATAATTTTTTATTTTATTTTATTTTGATATTCTACAGAGACAAGATTTTGAATGAAAATAATTTAATGTACATACAAAATAAAATGCATTAAAGTTTTTTAAAATTTACATTTTAATAATTTTTTAGGTTTCTATAAATGGTAGAAATATTTATGAAGATTCTCCAACTTTATTGATGGATTTTATAATGCGTATTAGATCAATTTTAATCAATCATAATTTAACCTCAAGATTTCGGAAAATGTTGCTCTATGTAATTGATTTGGCTAATCAGCGTTTTACACCACTTTCTGGAAAGATACAAGAGTTCTATGTTAATGAACTTGGTATCAATACCTTCGTAGATATTCAGCGCTGTAATAAAAATTTAACTATCGATACAGAAATAGAAGATAATACCAATGGTAGATAATTATAAAAATACGTTTGAAATGTACAATATTTATTTAGATCGATATATAAATCGACATTTTTGTTTTAGAACACGATAATACACCATCCGATAAAGATGAAAATAAGATCGTGCATCCGAGTACAGATCATACTTTTGATAATATATTAATGAAAGCTCCGTTATAATAAAAGTACTTTGACCTCATATTAAATGAAAAGTGCTCAGAAGACTTAAGTAATAATCATTTTTTCTATCACAAACTGTTTAAGAAGTTAGTGCAATTAATAGTACAAAAACAAAAATATTGCAGAAGTTAACAACGAAATTAAAACTTAAATAATAATTGTTTTCATAAATATTGCACTTGAAATTTTGAACCAATATATTCATCGTATCAGATATTGTAAATATGAATATTACAATATATTTATACTTGTTAAATTTTAGTTTTAATTTATAATAATTAAAATATTTTGCATTAATACAGTAAAATATTATAATTTTATTTTTTATTTATTTATAAATCTTATATGTAACTACAATTACTTTAATTTAATTAATTGTACGTATCTAAAAGAAATTTCTTTTATATATAATTGATCAAAAAGCAAATTATCATAAAATGGTAAGAATTTTAACATAAAGTTTTTTATAATTATATACGAATTATAAATTATATATTTAAAAAGTTTTTCAAATACTGTTTTATTTTAAAATATCTATATTTAATTTCAATTTTTATTTTAGATCTTCCATATATTGGTATTCTATAGCTTTACACTTTATTTTTTAGTAAAACATAAAAATCTGGTTCATTTGTAAATTATTATATACATACATATATATATATATATATGTTTTTGTGTTTGCGTGTGTATGTTCTAGGTGAAAAAGAAATCGAATATTGTTACAAAACTATTTTTTAAATTATTCTTTACATGTAAAATAGAAATATATATTTTTATATTTAGTAATATTTTTTATAAGCAATTCAATATTTTAAGTATTCATTATATATATTAATTACGATATACTATTACGTTAAAATTAATCGTTTATAATCATTAATGTCAAAATCTAAACGATCTTTAATGTCGATAATACGAATTATGTTAAATTTTTTATCGACAAAAATAAATTGATAGACAAGTAATAGTATAATTAAAATATAGAATAAGTGTAAAAATGAATTTAGATTATTCCAAGCGTTACGTATGTTCCAAAATTAAAAGGCCACGAGACGTATAATTTTTCGTTATATATCATAATCGGTAGAAAGCAGAGTAAACGGTATTTATAAATATGTTGCAACGTTTAAAGTTCATAAAATTTGGTTATTAATAAAATTATCGTTATCGATCCAAGTTATTTGAAATGTGAAATAAAAGAATTATTTTATCAATTTTATCACCGTTTTCTTTGTAACTAAAATTGACGTTGGTGCAACGAGATTTTTATGCAGAGTAAACGAATGTAAACAAATTTTTGTATCGCGTATAAAAATAGTTTTGAATGTTCCGCCAGTCGTTGAAGTATCTAAAAAAGACTCGTTTTGCCCTACAATCGAAACGCCCTCGAGAGCTTCGATTTCATCAATATGTCGTAAAAAATTAAGAAGTATTGACGGGGATTCAAATTCATTCTTAGTTCGGTAATCGTATTACTACATCGCTATTTAGCCAAGTGTACAACCGTGTTCGACGAGAAGCTTAGTTCGTCGGTCGAAGGTCATAACGAACTCTCGAGGTAAGTTTGTCAAATAACAGCTGAGTAATTCCATTGCCCTCCGTGGACGAATCGTGCGACGTTTATATTCTTGCACACGTTTTAGTGGTTGTGTAGAAGGGGATGTGTATTCGCACGTTCCTTTATTTGACGACGACGGAGATCGACTCCAAAATTTTCCTTCCTACGCTTTTGCTTTATTTTTGTTGCTAACGATTTGAGAAATCAAAGTCCAGCAGGGGTTTGTCGTGAGTGAAATTATTTTTTTGAAATTATTTTATTGAAATTATTTTTTTTAAATTATTTTCCAATAGTTACGAGTGTTTTCCTTGTTTTTTTAACGTAAATACTTTTTTCAATCGTTAAATAAACCAGTGGTGATATAGAAGGCGTTCGTTTAAAAATATCTAATTTTTACCTTGACATTTAGTATGCTTTTTGTATATGTTTTATTTCAATGCTTTCGGTATTTTCTCTAGTTGGCTTTGCGATTCGATAAAACTGAAATTTGTCGCTTGATATTAATTGATATGAAATAACTCATTTACGAGTGCGTATGGGTGCGTGCATGCGTGCGTGCGTGCGTGCGTGCGTGCGTGCGTGCGTGCGTGCGTGCGTGCGTGCGTGCGTGCGTGCGTGCGTATACATTAAACATTTTTAAGTATTTTTATTTCGACGCGTGATCAATAAAAGGTTTTACGAAAATCATCTTTAAATATCGTTTAAAGTAATAAAATATTTATCGATAGCTCACGCAATATAACAGAAACCAAGTTTACGTTTAAAATTTTTATTTATACATATTAAATATATTTTTAATTTGTAGTAAGTAAATTAATTTTTTTTTAGATTTTACTTCAAATTTTGGGTAATAAGTGGAGAACAGATTTGTCTCTGGAGCGTATATTTTTGTTATTATCAATGACAGTCGTTCTGACATGTCTTATACCGAGCTGGAACATGGCTATCAGGTAAAGAAGTTTATTTATTTATCTTATGCTAGTAAAATGTGAAAATCAATGTAAAATAATTATTTTTAAATTATTATCGTACATTTATTTATGGTTGGTAATCCAAAGTTTTGTAAATTTAGTTTGTATTATTTTGAATTTAAGAATTTAAAAAATCTATTATAAAAAATAATTGTAGATTAGACCAATTTTTTATTTTAGTTTAAATTATTATTTTTGTATCCTAATCGAAATGTTTAATTTAGGGTCTTAGAAGTGCGACGAATCAACCAATTTTCTACGTAGGAGACATCGGAGCTGTACAGCAGGGTCTCGTTGGCCCGGGAGGTTCTTCCATCTATCGTTCGACTAATCGGGTAAGTTCGAAGACTTTTGATTCGGTCTATACTTGTTTTTCAAGTATTGTGGAGAAAATAAACTATACTTTAAGTATAAAATATTATCGATATTAAAAATTTAGTTTTATATAAATTAAAAAACAAACTAAATTTTTTAAAAGGACATCGAATAATAAACATCGATCGTAAGGAATTATGGAAAACAGAAATATATCAACGTCGTCGACAGAGGATCTTTGTTTTGTTAATTATGACGTCAATGATGTGGAGCCCTACTGGCTCCAATTTATGGTAATACACATATGCATACATACACATACATAAACACTGTTTTGCTTTCAGTTTTTTCTTTTTTTTTTAAGAGCGTGACTTGAAAACCTTTTTCGAGTGCAATAGTATTAAAATTTATTTGAAATTGAAAATTTTATATTAATACGAAGTAGAATTAATAATAATAAATTAATTAAATTGAGCATGTTCTTATAATTTAGTGAATTATCTGTAAATATAATATTACTGAAAATTAATCGATTCTTATATATATAATATATTCATCGTTTTGGTGAGATTTGATATACCAATTTAAAAGAAATAATGTATACATGCATGCACTTTATACAAATAGAATTTTCCATAAATTTGTATAATAAGATTGGGTTTAACAAAAATAAATATTTTGAAAAACTATACAAAAATGGGTATCTTGTAAAGAATAATTCAACGCACTTGTAAAGATTATCGATCTTTTGCAAACTAATCCTTGCATTTGTTTAATACAAGTTGAATATTTAATGAGTCATCTGGTGCAAAAAAATATGTATGCTCGAGCATTTTTGGAATACTCTATGATCAATTTTAAGTATATACTTTACCGTAAAAAAAATGATTATTTAAGTTCAGGTTGAATTAAAAGAGAAGCCAATAACAGCTATTATTTCTATTATTTATATTGCCTTTGTATATTGACATTCCTATTGTATAAACTTTTAGGTGTTATTAACAAGTTAAAAACAAGTAAGAATCAAGATAGTCAAACATCAAAGTTACAAAAAATTAGTTGAATAGAATGGATGACGACGAGTTAAGAAAATCGAAAAAAATTTTATCGTAGGTCTATTTGATTCCCCTTCAAAAATCATATTAATGGTATGTACGTAAAGATTTTTGAGGGTAATTAAGCATACATTTAATTTTATGATTTTGCTTACTAACGAAACAAATAACATTCTAAGATACATTTGTTTCATGAATACATGTAATAGATTTTTCTTAATGGATTTTTTTGGTGTATAAAGATGTTATTTATTATGTAATATTTCTTATATCAAAAATAATTTTTCAAATTATTTGCAATAAAAGTTTAAGATAATCTTTGTAGAAAGTATATATTAAAATATTGACTTAATTTGATTTCGAATATTACTATAATATCAACGAATATTTCAATAAATCATTTAAAAAATGATTTTCTTTCAAATAAAATATTAATAAAACATATTGAAAACTTTTAAGGTATCAAAGCTATTGATGTTTTTTATCACAAATAATGTTAACATTATATTTATGTATTTTAAAATTGTTCTAAATTTAATAAATTATATTAAATATTTAAAATATTAAGATTTTCAAATATTTTCTTAACTTATTATAAGTTTAGCAAATTAATCAACGTAATTAAGATTATCAAAGTTCCATTTAAAGCGATAATATTATTACAACTTTAAAAATAAATTCTTTATTTTATTTCAATGTATAATTTTCACTAATATGATTACAGTTTATGGATTCTACTATTATATTAAAAAAATTCAATATTTAACTTGAGCAATTTTTTATTATAGTAAAATTAATTTTACATTAAAATAAAAAATATTTTTTTAAAGATTTAATTGTGTTTCTTAATTATTCACGGTAAAATTAAAAAACATAAAAGAGTTTTTTTAAAATTAATTATTTAAATGCATCTAAAAAATGTGAAACACATTACAGCGACACAGTCATAATATGAAATTATATATTTACCGTATATATATGTATTTTTTTTTACATATATATGTGTGTGTAAATAAACTAGAATATTTTTGTTAAAAAAATATACATATTATCATTTATGAATTTTATTTTTATATGAACATATACACAGGCACATACATTATACAACAATCATACAAAGGTAATTACTGAATAAGAAAAGGAAATATTCCATAGTAAGGTTGATTTTGATTTTGATTCAGGGATCAAAAATTCAAGAAGAATATGAACATAATACTATTATTTAAGTCTGGTTTTTTAATTTTCGTGATTTTATTTTAATTTTATAATTTTTCATGCTGTATGTTTTTTGTCATATTTTGGGTACGCGTTTAGCGTATATTCTCTCTGTATTAATAATTTATTACTTAATTCGATGCATTTGATCGACAGGTTTTTGTGGTATTAAATATTTCTGCAAACAGTTTTGATTTTTCTCTTATATTTTCGTTGGTTATTTACTTTTTATACAAAGTTATTTATATAGTTATATAAATAAAAATTAGGATAATTCAAGTAAAATTATTACGATGTATGTATAGTATAATATATTCGTTTGTTTGATTTTCTAATTATAGAAATGTCTATTTAAATAACTCACTTAGTCATGATAATACCATATGGTTTTATATAATTAAATCAAAATTTTTTCTGTTCCTTGTAAATCAACTTAATTAAGAAATATGGAAGTTAATTTATGAATATAATAAAAAATTCTCTCCATCCACATTTTCATTTATGCAAAAGAAGTATGTATCAATAAAATGATTGTTAATTACAACTAGATTTTGATTTATTACCATTGAGATCTTCTGTCTCTTTGTCTTTATTAATGTAGATTAATTCACGAGGAATAATGATTGCTGTGTTTGTTAAATTTATCAGTGTTCGTTAATATTGCTTACTTGAGAACGTAAAATAATAAGTTGGATCATTTATAATTAGGGACAATACTCATCGATAAAATTTAAGCATCCATTATAATAAGTGCTAACACGAAACTTAATTATTGTTAAAATAAAATATATGTTGATAGCATTTTTTATAATGATTAAGTTTTTGTTTTAAATATATTTAACTCTAATAAATATTGTAAATGATAATGATATTAGGATGTCGTTTTTCTCAAAATGGATATTGATAAAATGTAACGACTTGACATAATTTGCATGATTTTTAAAAGTAAAGTATTGTATCGATTTTATTATCGAATAATACATAATTTAATAATTTTTTTTTAAAACAAATCGCAATAAGCAAATATAGAAAAGTGAAAACAAGAATAAAAATATCGTTCAAGATATTAAACGTTGAATATACTATTAAGTTAACATCTATTTCATAATTTAATTAAGACTCAATATTTTTATTTTAATTAAAGCTTTTATTTATGTTTTGCCATTATATGAATAATAAATTATTTTACTGAATTTCGAAACGAATACTTTCTTTGTATCAAAAAAAGTACAATACATTTGACCTTTAAATATTTTATCAACTTAAACTCTGTATTGAATAAATTTTTGAAATAAATAAACAGTAAGATTTACTTTAAAAAGTATTTCTTTAATAAATTTTTAATAAAAACTTTCTATTAAAATAATTATGCATTGTTTAAAAACAAGAACAAAATATATTAATAACATATGAATACGTTATTAAAAAAACGGACAGTAAAATATACATTTATTAAAAAAAATTAGTAACAAATGTCACGAGACATTATTAAGAATCTCAATTTAGTATTTCATAGATCACAATATAGTTACGAATCAGGTATACGACTTCCTTCTATGCATAAATCAATACGTTAAGACACTTTTTTCTGTAAACAGATTTCATTTATTAAATTTGTTCTAGATGAACATTTATATAAGTTTAAATAAAAATATATTTATTAAAAAATTTTCATTTCTCACATTTATTCATCGAGGAAAAAGTTGATATAATAAACACTATTATCTACTTATTTTTGGCAGAGAAATTTAATTTATAATTTTTTGGCATGTCTATATTTTGGCAAATCGAATAATATTTTTCTCAGTAGTATTGATTTCGTTAAAATATTTAATATGACGATATTGTAACATTTGCTAAGATTTATACGGATAATATTCCAATTAAAAATGACGAGATTTAAAAAACTTGCTATTCTCTACAACTAATGTATTTATTCGTATAATTTGGAAAACTTCAAGCGTCTTTTCTTCGTTTAGAAAATCTTATTAATAAAAATATTTAATTTCCTAATTTATCATTAATTTTGTAATAATTTTCACGAAATTTAAGGTTTGTACATCCGTATTTGAATCAATCAACGAACTTAAACTCATACATTTTCAATGAGACTTCTTTTCGTAAGAATTTTAAAAAACGTTATCATTGTTTTTAACGCTAATTCTTTTTCGTACGTAATTATCATAATTCAAAATACTAGAAATACTATTTACTATTAATTAAGAAAGGATTTACATCCGCATTTAATTAATTGATAAACATTTTAATGTTTATAGTAGACATTTAAAATAAAGTATGGTAACACCAGAATTATATCGCTCGATGTGGAAATAATTTTCAATTTCCTGTCAACGATGGATACTTTAATTAAAAAATGTATTTGAAATTAAAATTGCCAAATAAATAATTAATTTTAGCTTAGCGTACGTAAAGAATGGATCGTACGTCATTAGGTATTGAAATCGCACTAGGAATCTCAATAATAATCTGAAACTAAGAAATTAGTTATCAAAAATTGAATCGATGCATCAAGGAATAACCAAAATTGTATTATATTGTATTAAAATAATAGTACATAAATCAGTAATAGTTAGCCAAGTTTAGAAATTAATACGAAAATTGAATCATGCGACTCGTCTCAGTGACTCGTCAGACAAGTTATTCGAATAATCGCGGTGCGACATCGGGGAAAAATTTTCGGAGTCGAGTGCACGAATAATCATCCGCAGTCGCATCGTTCAGCCATTCGTGCCCGTGGCCGCGATCTCCTTTGTTTTGCCAGGATATCTATATTTACTCCTTATTTACTTGTACGTGGACGCGTTGGACGACTTGGTCTCATCTGACTCACGAATCGGTTAGAAGTCACGAAACGAATAGAAAGCCGCGCAAGTAGAACCGAAGCAACTCGGCTTTTTTGATCGCGGATTATAGATTATACAGAACCTAGCCAAGTGTTAACCATTTATAAACCACGAAGCCTGCACGCCTTTTTTGTATAACTTTGATTTACTACGATAGTTCGTGTCGAGATGAAACGCGGACGATTTTTCCCCGGGCTTCTTCTTCGCCTTTTTTCAGCTGTGGGTCCAAAGCATATTTAACTCGCGCACAGTCGATCCGTTTCCTAATATGTATATGAATACGGCAAACTGTATTTAAAGAATTTACAACTATCGTATCTTAAATTACTTAAACTTTAACACAACTGAACCGAATGTTCTTACCGTTATGTTCTGCCTGCGATATTCGATCGAGATTTTAAATCATTGTACGGTGCAAGTAAATTTTTTTAAATAGCTATTATTCGAGAATACGAGAAGATGTAACGAGATTTTTGAAAAATTAACTTAAAAGTAGAAAAAGCCTTGAGATGATTTTAAATTAGAAATTGATTTTTAATATGAATAATTATAACGATCATAAATTAATAACTTAAATTTATAATCAACGTGAGAAGCTTCAGAATGGTTTAAATTTAGTCTAAATACGTTTTTGTTGCAAAAAAATTTATGGAGTTAATTACCTTTATTAATAATTTTCTGGCAAAAAATATAATTCAACTTTATTAAATAATATAGATATAATTATTATATCTAGATAAATGAATATATAATAATTAGTATACAATTAGTATAAATACGTTGATTAACTATGTCTAAATTTTATTTATATTATATTTAAAATACTACCAAAGCTTGTATTATGTATTTTACATAATAAGCTATTGATTACATAAAACATGAATGCTGTGAAAATGAAAAATTATTTTTATATTGGTTTTATTATTAATAATTAAATCTTACATTTTTCATTTTATTTTAAATATTTTTATCCTATAAGTATTTTAAACATTTGAAGAAAAAATGTTTAAGTGAAAATGAAAAAGAAAAGATAAAATATGAATATATTGCGTATGTTTTCAATAAAATAAGTGACTAGTCAATGACGTTGCATTAAAAATGAGATTTTATTTATCATTATTGTCGGTTCTCTAAAAAACATTTAAATTACTTTTTACGTAGTTATTTTTTAAAAAATTTTTTTAAATTTCAAGAAAAATACATTACTTAAAATTCATATAACGTATGTTATTTTGTAATTAAATATTTCGTAATTACTTTAAACGTTCGTATTAGTAATTTGCTCTATTATTTTAATCGTTACTACTTTTCTGGATTTTAATAAAAATAAACTAAATTTTAAAACTTTTTTGACGTATATTATAAAATGTAAATTAAAAATCTTTCAAAATTCAAATAAAAAACAGCGTAAATTATGAATTTATATTTAAGTTATTATTAGACAATGAGTTTTTAATTAGATAAAATACTTGAAAGATATTTATATTACTTGAATATTTCAAAATTTCGAACTATTTTAAATTTGGTTTTATTAATTAGAGTAAGTATTATTTTAATACAATTAAATGTAATGCATTATTAATATGCACGAGGAAAATTAGTTGTATAAAGAGTATAAAAATAGCACGATACGGTAAAAGTATCTCTTTACGATGCTGATTTTACGTTTATAGCGAGTAAAAGTGTGCCAAATAATTGAATCAAACGTAATTAAAAGCAAACTCAGTTGAAAAAACATTTATTTTAGATAAGTTTAATATCCAAGTAGGTAGATATCAAGGTAAACAGGGTTATAAACACATAAATAATGAATTTTTAAACATATAATAATTATTAATCTTTTAAATACTACGGAATAATAGTATATCAAATTGTTTAAACGTTATAAAATTATAAATGTAAAATTTGCACGCGAGCTTATCGAATCTTACATATTTATCCATAGTTCTCATTCAAGTGAAAACATATTTACAGCTATTTTTCTCATAGCTGATAAGTTTTTAAAGCAAAGTTGAAGTTATCGATTTCGTAATAAAACAGATTTCTTGGTATTTTTAGAAGTATATAATTAGAAAACTTACCTTTGAGAGATTCGTAAAGTACTTTGAAAAATAATCGACCATTTCCTCGATGCGTTGGTACGTTAAGTACATTGAATAACGTACGTTGAATTTTTAACGCAATCGTTTCGAAAAAATGAATTAATATTTGATTCGTGAGTATAAAAAATTCGTTCCGGGAAAAGTATAAATTTCTCGAAACCTTAATTTTTTAAACGTCGGCGTTATCGAAGCGAGCAGAAACGAAGCTTATAATTTGCGCATATTTATCAGCGCTCGAGGTGGCGGTAGTTTAGTACGATAAATAACTCGATAAATTGAAAGCGCAAACGATAGAGGCTCGATGTAAAACGGGTGTAGCACCACCATCGCACGACACCCTAAGGAATTACCGCGGAAAGTAGACTTACCGTACCCAGAAAATAGCAACGACACGCGTCCAACGATTTCACTGCGTTTCTGATCACAAGGATCCGATCGCGTTGAAGAGATCTCGGCGGTTCGCGTAAATCATCATTCGCGTAACCATCGGTCGCGGAACGAGGCGCGCGAAAAATTTCGCGCGTTGGATCAAATCGGGCCACTTCGCAATTGAGATCTCGACTCTCTCTCGAGTTGAAGATCGCGCACCGAGCGATCACCGAGCGATCACCGAGCGATCACCGAGCGGGAGAGAGAGGGAGAGAGAGAGGGAGAGACCACGGAAGAGAAAAGGAAGAGAAAAGAAAAAAGACGATTGCGCTCTACGCGCGCAACGCGGCTACGTAAATTTCAGTGACGACGCGCTCGCGAACATAATGGCACAGATTTCGCGCGCGCACCGAAGCAGCCGCGACAAGGCCAATTGGCGCGGGGCTCTTAAGCCTCGACGTTGCTTTGGTCTTGAGTCGAATGGAAAAACGGCTGCAGTCGATCGCGAGCCGTTCGAACTCGCGAGACCAAAATTTCGCGGTTCCGCCCCGTCGGCTCCTTTGGTCAGTTTGTCTTTACCCTCGGAGTGTGTTTCTCCACTTGTGCGCCTCGAGTACAACACGCGGGTTCCGCTTTGTCGATTCGAGTGTTCGCGAGGTGAACGACAATCTGTGTGACCGTTTCGCGAGTTCCGAAATCGCAGAGACGTCTTGTCAAGCTATTGCTAGAATCAGCGTCAGTCTGGCTCGATACCGCTTTTCTCATCTTGCACGATAATTCGCATACCTTCATCCTTTCCGAGAGCAATCTCCATAACGATTAGCGATTGTTTACGATAAGAATAAAATTACGTTTTACTTTTTTTAATTGACACTCGTTTGCTTTCCAAGAGCGTCCAGTTTCATCGGCAAATTTCTATTTCAGAACGCCTTTAAATGCGCGTCTTTAAATCATAAATTAGAATCTATTTTATATAGAGAGACAATTCATTATTATTTAGAAAATTGAGAATATCTATTTTTAAATCTTCGAGATACGATATGCGTATATATATATATATATATATATATATATATATATATTCAATTATTTATAATTTATTACTGGACAGAAGTTTGACATTAATCGGTACTTATATTATTTATTCCTTGTGAAATACGTTATAAAAATAAAAAACACCGGAACAGGATCGATCCAATTTACCGTAATAGTATAAATGATCTTATTTTGACAACAATGTGTTTTATTGCTGTGCATTCATATATAGTATTTGTGAATTTTTCAAATTCCATTTCGTTTATTATTATCGATAGTTAAATTTACATCGAATAACTTATTTTCAAAATACTTATTTTTTATAATTACTTTGTAACTAATTATTGATTCGAATTTAAAAAATACCCTAGTTTTGATCATTATAACCGATTCTATAATATGGAATTCAAGCGGTTTGTCATATCATTTTATTGACGTATTTTTTATTACGCGTGAAAATTTTATTAAAGTTTAGGACTTTGAATATCGAATCTTGATGTCAACGTCAATTTTATGTTTTCAACTTTGCATTTCAAATAATTTAAATGAATTATTCTCTTTGATATGTATACATTGATCTGTTACGGTCTATTTTCTGAAAATAACTTCTTATACTATAGAATTTGTACTTCTATGAAAAAAAAAGCAAATACGTGCTTTTCATTGAAAATTTATTTAGTTTTATTTATTTATTAATTAAAAACAATTTCACATAATTATATAAATAATAATTGCGGGAAAGTTCCACAAATGTTAGTTTTATTCTAGAAACTTTTTTATTCACGAGTAAAATGACCTGTAGATCTTCTATGTAAAGATTTTTTTTAAACTATATTCAAGGACAATTAAATAATTTTCTAACGTAATACAATGCATAATGATATACTAATTATAGTTTATACAAAAAAAATGTTTAAGTTTTCTTTATTTTTATTATTTTGATCGATGCGTGATCAAAATACAATAATATATTGTAGAATAAGGAGTTGTATTTATTCTCTATAATATGCATTTTTATATGATTTATAAAAAGTGTTTAATCTTTTTAATAAAATATAAATTTCTGCTTCAAAACAGTCGCGTTGTTTTGGTAAATTAAAATATTATGAGCTTTTAATTATTTATATCGACATATGAATATTAAGGAGCATATAATAAAAGATTGGAAAATATGGATATGTATGTATTAAATATTTTTATAAACCCGGGAAATAAATATTTTGCTTATTCACTGCATTATTAATATTCTGAAAGATTATGTAAGTTAGAGAAATTGAAAATTACAAGTAAGGCGTTATCTTATTTTTTATTTTTGTCAATTTTTCATCGTGTTTATTTATTTAATATTGAATATGCTTGTATGTTTTTAATTATACATATTTGATCTGTCGTTGTATATGTGTATATATATATTTTTATGGGTTTATTATATAAATTATATCGAAATTAAAAGGAAACTTCGAAAATGAATTCAAGGTTATTTTCATAATTTTATAAATTTTTTGTTACGCACTTAATTTATTTTTAATAAAATGATTAAAATATAACAGCCATTGTCTAATAAATAAATAAAAGTTTTGAAAAACTTATTTTTGACAATATTATAAAACAAAAGTATAATTTGTTTAAAAGAATACATATAATTTTATTTAATATACGCGAATCTCATATTAAATTTTTGAATTAAGTAAGAAAAATGAATAATGTGCTCTATCATCACAAAAAACTTTTATTTCTTCGTTTGGTATTCAAATACGGAAAATTTCATTTACTTCAATAGAATTTTAATTATTACTTTTTATTTATAATAAAAAACTATTGATTCTAAGCATTTAAATTGATTTCCTCGATAATATAAGTTTTCTATAATATTTTTTAGAAATTTCGATTTACAAGTTTGGTATTTTAAATACATGATAGCTGTTTAGTAAAAAGTACAAAATAACAAATGCAAATACTTTAAATTATATAATTATGTACTTGTTACCGAAGGCGGACGATTTTAATATTATCTAAAAATTTCAATGATATTGAAAAATAATTTAATTTTAATAATAATAAATTAATAATAGAACATGTTTTGAATTTTTAAATTGGTTTAATCCTATAATTAATTTTAAAATATTGTTATCAGTTTAAACTACCAGTGCAGTATGATTATAGTTAATTTATTTACAATTACCTGTACTCGACATTGATTTTTAGGTAAAAAAATTAATTAGTATTTAATGCGACACTTGAACGTTACATTTAAATATTTAATGCATTAGAAAATTAATTTTTATTTTAATATTTAAACCATTTCGATTTTACGTAAAAAATTCCAATTACAAAAAAGAATCGGTCCATAATAGAACTTTAAAATTAATTTTTAACAATAGGTATATTATTTCTTTTAATTTTCTTTACATTCGTAAAAGAACTATTACTCGTAAAGCAACTATTACTTATAAATATAATCTTTAAAAAAAAGATCGTGCTGTAAAAAAATAAATCTCCATTTAAATTTTGGTCTTTTGTTAGAAAGATAGATGTATGAATAGATTGATATGTAGATTGATATGTAGATTGATATGTAGATTGATAGATGTAAAGAGAGTAAATACAATTCCGTTTTAAGAAGTAAAGAAAATGATCGTTTTATCGCAAATTAATACTTTTATCGAATTGCCACAGACTTATTTTTCTAATTTATATTATTCATTTTTTTTATTTTAATCATAATTTCGCGATCAGCAATAATATTTTAATATTACATCAGATATATACATATCTGGAAATATAAAGTTTTTTGTTATTATTCTTGTAAAAAATCTCTAATAAAATAAATATACAGATTAGGATTTGAAATCAGAAAGTATTGGAAGGTTTAAAAGTTTAAGTTATTTAAGTTGCCATGTTTTTAAAAATTAATTACAACAATGTCATATGTTATTAAAATTCCTTAAAAAATCCCGTAATTTTCTTAATTTATATTCGTCAATTATATTTGTTGACAAAATATAGTACCTTGGCGCATGATCCGTGAAGCAATAATAAATTAAATTAATCGCTTAATATATATTTCTGATTCAGTTTTGACCTTCGTAAAGAAATTATCTAATTAATTATTTACATTATAATATATTGGCATTATAAGATAGTACAAATATTTTTTTCAGTATTTTGATGAAATTTATAACTTGCATTTATTATTAGTATACTCGAGCTTAAACGAAAAGTTACGTTTTTACTACTTTTTTGTGTAGTTCGATACGTTTGATCGAGTACTTCCTTTTTGAAAATAGAACGTAAAGTAAATCTTAAAGTTTAGTTATTCGAAGGAAATAATATTAGAAGCAAATATTGGTTTCGTTATAAGATATATTTAACAAAATAAATAAGCATTACTCTGAATTATAGAAATAAACAGCGATATTTCTTTATCAGTGGTATCGAGCTTAAGAACATAATGAATTTTAATAGGTTGCGTCTGCCCTTAAATCGGATATTTAATCATTGAACGAGAAGTAAGAATTCTGGTCTAAATCTTACTTTAAATTAGTTAATTCTCCAGAGGAAAACGCGAAGCATAAAGAGCACATATAAAAGTCGACGCGCGTGTTCGTAGCATTTTCGCATTGTTTACAAAAGTTGTTAAACGAAGAAGCGCGATGATGCAAGTAAGCAGGAAGGATATTTAAGTGATGCGCCTCGCAATTGAATCAATCGAGAGGTACCGTGATCGGACGTCGGGCCGAGAACGCGGCACTTGGTACGAATTAAACGCTTAGCGTTACGTTTAGTGCGCCGTTCGAAATCAAACCAAATTGGATTATCGCGCGCGGTCTAAAGTTACGGGGGCAGGAAAACGAACAACGCAAACCTTGACTCACTTTTTCACGAAATTAGGCATTTCTCGCGCGTGTGAATGCTGCCCGTGTGTGCAACCGTGTGTGCAACCGTGTGTGCAACCGTTCGCTAATGCGTGTGTAACGCGCATATCAAAGTGTGTGTCAACGCGTGTGTCAACGCGTATGTCAACGCGTGTGTCAACGCGTGTGTCAACGCGGCTGTGAATGCGGCAGTCATGCGTCCGTGCGAGAGACCGAAGACACGTGGCTTTTGTCAATTGCGTATCTATATGTCATAATCTTTTTACTGCTTATAATAAAGATCCAGGTGTATTTGTACGTTTTATTTTTAAAGCTGGAATACGATGTTAATTGCGTAAAGCGTCGTTTATTCGACCGTGTGGATATTACGAATACAGAGAAACTTTTTACGTTTCATCGATGAACGTCGTCCGCGTAATAAGTTATTTTATTACATATACTTGGAATATCCTTTTGTGCTTTTTAGATTTTTTTTATCTTAATGATAGTTGCACGGTTAACAAATCGTCGAGTTGCTCGAGGTAAGACTCGAGCATCGCTTCGTTGAATGTAACGTAATTGATGTATTACGGAAAATATTGACAATATCGCTGCGTTTATAAATGCCACAGCTTTGACTGTACTTGGATCGTTAGTTTCGATATCAGTCTCTCATTTTTTTTGAAATTTTTAAGTCCAATACGGCGGACTATTAATGTTTACTGATTCTTTTACTGCTCTACGGGATACCAAGTTTTATAAGATTCGTTTATAAGGTATTATTGTAGAATAAAAATATATAATTAATTGTCGCGATACGGTAAAAATTTAAAAACGTTTATCGAGTTACGAGATGTTGCGAATTAAGAACAACGTACGTTTAGCTGATAGTGATAAATCAAATGCCGTAATTGCCGATCGTTCATTTAAAATAAATATTTAGGCGATCTTTTACGATTAATAATCTTTTTTTACGAAAATATATCTTTTTAATGCAATATTAAAAAAAGGAAAAGCGTATTCGATTAAGAAAATTAAATTGCAAAATTATACAAATTATACTTTCATTAAGTAGTTTAAAAGTATAGTATCAAAAGAGTCTCGCAGTTGTATAGAAAATTTATCGTTAAATTTTTTAATTTTTCGTAAATTGTTCAAAGTAAATTTTATTCAAAAGTATTAAAATAATATATTTCATTAAGATCCGTATTCTTCGCTAATTAATATATATTTTTTTTTTCAATTATAATTCGAACCATATAAAATAATTATTTGGATTTTGGAAATTTGAAATATTTATTTAAATTTGTTAAAATTATTATCTCCTTTTTCTTTAAATTAACTATTTTGATATTAAAATTCAATAGAATAATATTATGTTAAAAATTTAAATAAATAGAGATGATTTCAAAATTTATTCAATTTCAAAATTTCAATTTTTATTACGTCGTTATTAGGATTCATTTCGTTATGCTTAAACCAAAATCATTTTTTTAAAGATTTAACACTACATTTTCTAATTATCATCATTGCTAAAAACCGAAAATTTTCAATATACTAATCTTGATTAAAGATATCCGATACATGTGATAATACGAATTTTAAGCAAATAAAATTTTAGTTTGGTTTAGCCGAAATAGATTCTTTTACTATCTTTATATTGAGGTACGATTGTAGATTAAAAAGTTGATTGCATATCTGAAGTGACTGCACAGCCGCTGTTTATCATAGTTGTCCTACGTCTGCGATTGGTACAAGCGGAGCACATTGATTTCATTATTACGTGGAAAGTAGTGAACCTAAAAATGTTGAGTAAAGCGTGTAATAATTTTTGTGTCGATTACGGTCGAATGAAAATATAAGTACGGGAGGATACAAGTGTCGATGACTGTGCAAATAACTTAAGCTCGATGATACCTTAAAGTGCAATGGAGTGGTCCTGGTGGAAAGATTGGTGGCGATTAAAACGGTGGCGTTCACGTGAGAACGCAGATGCAAGCAACGACTATAACGCCGATGACATCACCGATTTCGAGACTTGCTGCTATTGTGACGAATGTTTCGTACGTGTTATTTGAAAATAAACTGCTAAAAGTATCCACGTTGGCAATCATTATTTTTATTCGTACTTTCTTGCACTTCTATCGATAATATTAGTAGGAAAATTTATGAATAATTAAGAATGTATTCTAGTATTTACTTTGTTTAAAGTCATCTAGATTATTACACAGTTAGATAACTTTTAAAGATACATAAGAATGAACTTTAATAATAAAGATTACGATAATCTTGGTTATATAAAAGAGTGGTTAAGATTCTTTTTATTTCACTTATTTTGATAAGATGCGTTTTTGACGTTTAACCATTTCATATTAATTATATTTTATGAATAATTTTACGAAGTGTTTTTATATTGTATATTAAAATATTATCTAATTATAAAGTTTTAAGTTATTTATTTCAGAAATTAAAATCTAAATAAAAATTTTCAAATACTGCTTTCTTAAATTAAGAAAGATCTTGAAACAGTTTCCGCGTAAAACAATTTCTGTTTTAAACTTCTTGTAAATAACTTATGTACACATTTGTTTTCAGTTTATCATAATAATTTACAGAGATTATATGCGTCATTTCTTTTCTTTGAATAAGCAAATTATTATTTTTGTTCTAAATTCAATATTAATGTAAAATTAGCATTACAAACTTATCGTGAATCAATATCGCAAATATAATTGTCTTTTATTTTTTAATGTGATTTCTGTGTTTTTAATTTATTAATAAAACAATTATTATTGGTTTTTTTTAATCACAAAAAATCGGTACCTTATTATATTATATTAAATAAACGTGGATCGGAACTTTAAAATCATTAAAATAAGTAAATTATATTTTTGGGTTTGACATTCGATATATATAATAGTTCTTATATAATTAGTTCTATAATTTCTTAAATTTGATCTATTTTACTATTCGAAAGATATATTATATTGAAATTTATATTGTATTTATATTATTATTAATTATTATTTAATTGTGATTTTAAAATAAATTGTAAACATCTAACACTTATTTATTTGTGTATAATCTTTGTGAAAAACAAGATGCTAGATCATTGACATTATTGCGAATTCGGTAAATAAACATTTCGCGTTAAAAACATTGCGTATGTTTTTTTTGACCAAATACCGTAAGAGATAAAAATTCAATCTTTTGTAATATTCAAATATTATTGTGTACAGTAAAGATTATAAAGTCTATAGTTGACACATGTCAAGTATGACAAAAATACAATGTAGATATAGTAAATTACAGACTAATTTTAGTTATATTTTATACACTTTATTGTTTCTGTTGATGATACTTCTGCAACAAGTTTATTAAATATGAATAAAAATGTTTTTAATTTTTTTTAGAAGTCTATTCATAATTTAAGTTAGTAATCTTTATAATGAAAGCTTCATTAAAAATATTTATTATTGTAAAACTTGTAATTTATAATTGTAAATATAAATTTTAAAATAAAAGAAATACACAAAAAAGTAAAATTAATGTGCAGTAATATTTAAAACTTTATGTTATAAAAGAAATTGTAATTACATTACATTAAAAGTTTCATTTTAAATTTAATTTGAATTAAATTTAATATTTTTATTTTTACCACTAAAGACAAAATTCTTTATTTAAAAAATAACGGTTATAATTACCTTACATGATATTTCAACAAAAACATATAAACTTGTACCAAACTTGTAACAAAACTTGTCGTTCAAATTTAACTCATTAGACATGCAATATACGGGCTTTTATTTCTATACGTGTACAGACTAATGAACAAATCTAACACTGTAAAAGTATAGTAAATCATCCATAAATTTGAGATCTAGGTATTTATAGAAATATTCATTATATATTTATATTACGATAAATTTAATTTTTAAAAACATAGGATTTTTTTACGAAGAAACAAAGAATATTTACATCAAGATAAACATGGATGTGTACAACACGTTTCGTGTTCAAGATCGTTTAGAACTATTCGCTTTTGAAAAATTTTTAAATATGTAAGACTAGCTTATGCAGTGATACAATATTATTATTATCGCTTGAGTGCATAAACGCAAAAGCGTTTTAAAAACCATTCAACAAAATGTTTCCGCATTATTTTCTCCTTTACGCATACCAAATATTTTTACAAAGCACACACAAATACACACATATATAATCATATAGAAAAAAGATGGAAGTAATCTTTATTCAGACAAAATTTTTATTAATAATTATAATGAATAAAATTTTAATTATAAATTATTCTTTTAGGAGACTAAATAAAACAACAAAGTACATTGTAATATCACCCGAAAGTATTTTAATATTCCTATCAAATTTTATTTTCATAAGTTATATTAATAAGTACGAATCTGTAATTAGCATTTTTTATCTAAGAATTTAAGGATTTGTAAATCATAAATAAAATGATAACATAATTAATAAAAGTTATTTTTATTAATATCTGGTAGATTTAAATTTAAAAGTACAAAGTTCTTATAAAACATAAACGTTAAAATTAATTTTAAAATAGTGGTTTAAAATTTAAAAACTTGTATTTATGAATGTATAACTCTTTGACTTATAAAGTTTTGTAAGAATAATTTCTTTGGTGGATGTAATGATTTATTAATAATATAACCTCTAAAAGGTGTTAATTATATATTAGAGATATGTTTAATGTTAATAACTAAAGAATTTTTGTTATTTTATTATAAGAAAAAAAAATTAAAAAAAATGAAATAATTTTATTAGAAATTAAATTTTTTTATTTAAATATATTTTAGTCATCTTAAATGTAGAGTGTTAATTAGTCTTTTAAAGAAACAATATACATTTTTAACGAATGAAAGAATACAAAGTTAAAGAGAATTGTTTATTAAATAATTTAAAAAAATTATAATCCATAACTTTTAAAGAATACCTTACTTTTGTATCAGTACATAGAGAACAATTGCATTGTATTTTGTTATTACTTGTGGAATTTGAAGGATTTATTGACAATTTCATAATCATTGTATCATTATTTTGTATTAATGTATATTTATATTCAACTCGTCTTTGACGTATTTGAAATATAGATCGTAAACAGTTTCCTTTTTATAATTTCATGTAATGTTAAATAAAAGTAGAATGAATATATTAGTTATTTGCGTGGATAACAATGACTTTTTGAGTTGCATGCTTATTATAAAATTTCTTGGTAACTATGAAATTTATTATATTTAACGTATTGATTACTCATGCTTGACCACTAATTAATTAGGCTTTAGCTCAAAGTAATTCGCTTAAGCGTCTGTGCTCTTAGTAAACTGATGACTTTCGTTTTGATAAAAAAACTGAGAAATTATAATATGTATACAAACTTTATATAACTTTATATAACAATACTATCATTATTAGTTATTTAAAAACCAGTAAAGTATAAAACTTTTTAATATAGGTTTTTAATATATGTTTCCTTCCTTATATAAAACTAATTATATACGTTAAATTACTTACTTTAAATATAATTGAAAATACTTATGGATAATTAATACAACAACTGTTGAAAAATACATTTAATTAAAAAATCTTAAAATAGCTACACATAAATATTTTTAAATACATTTTTAATTAATCAATCATTATTCAATTCTAAATTCTTAGTTTAATTAAATTGTAATCAGCCTCAGTTATAGAAAAATATGTTTCATATATATAATATTTATATAATAGTTTGTATAGTTAAAATTAAAATATAATAATATTACTTTTATAGTGGAATTAATAGTTGAAGAATATTTGAAAGTTTTGGGAAAAGATGTATAGCATTTAAAAAAATAAGTTTTATTTATAAAAATTAAGTTTTTGGCGTAATTATTTAAAAATGTAGAAGTGAGTTAAATTTTTTATTAGTTTATTTTTAATAAAATTTATTTTTCTAATTATTTTTCTGAATAGTAATAATACACAATTGAATAAAATAAATATGATTAAATAAATAAAAGTATAAAGCTCAAATAAGAGAATACAAGAGTAATTAAAGAAGTTGAGAAACAGTCAATATATCATTGAAGTTGTAAATGTTTTTAACTTAATTTATTTGGTAGCTAGTATGGAGAATTTTATGTTTTTAAAATTTAATCCTCGATTTTTTTTCGAATATCCAGTTAGTTAAGATTTAATTTGTCACATTTTTTACATTTTTTGTGAAAGAAATATCGATAAAAAAACAAACTATTCAATTTAATGAGTTTTTTAAAAGTAATTCTAAAATTTTTAGAGAACTTACATAACGAATAAATCACTTAACATTAGATACCTGAACCATAAAAATATTTTCGTAAAACTATCATTAGACTAAAGTATATAAAAACTTCTTATTTTATATATACTTTTGAGTTCAGATTTGTCGTCAATACATAATTACTAAAGTTTTTCTGGTTTAAAATTCCAATAATAAATTACAACTATTGTACCGAAGGAAAATTTTTTTAATATTTACAGTACAAGAAATTAAAAATTGTACCAGATTTTCATCTTACTTAACAAGACCGATCAAATATTAGAATTATTTTTATTTGTTTGATATAGATTTTACCTTTTTATTTTCTTATATGAGTCATTAAATATATTAGACAGTAATGTACATATAAATATTATCCCTTGATTATGAAAAGAAAATTAAAAGAATAATAATACATTATAAAATACATGAATTATTATATAATTCTAGTGGTAAAAAGTATATATATATATAAAAATATTTAATTATTATCAAACATTTTGTAACTTATTAATTGTGTTAATTCTTGAGACTAATTCCAATTTGTAACTAATACGCCTGTATGCGAAACTAAATCTAGAATTAAAAATTAACTTATAAACACGCAAGGAAAGGACAATGTGGGAATAAAACTAATCGGTCATTTTTCATTCACAGGGCGAACTGTCGGACGGGTGCGTCAATGATGATGGATGCTTGGGAGGTACGGATTTCGAGGGCGAAGGGAAGCAAGTGTTGGTGGGAATATGCGCGATGGCTAAGAAATCGCAGAGTAAGCCGATGAAGGAGATCTTGACGCGACTCGAGGAATTTGAGTACATTAAGATTCTAGTTTTTGCTGAAGAAGTCATTTTAAAAGTACGTGAAATTTGACATTTGGTGTGAATGTGGTAACAACTTGAGGCTGTGAATTGCATTATCTGTATTGTCTATATTTTGTATTTTAATTAAAAAAAAAGCATGCATGGAATTGTTAATTTCGATAAGAACACTTTTATGCGATCTATTAATTTTTTTAAATCTTTTTATTATCATCGATTAAATAACCTTTTTATACGATTAATGATTAAAAATCATTCGCTCTAGACATAATTCATATTTTAAGATATTTATTGTTTGTTAATTTTTATAAAAATAACGCAAATACAATAATTTTATATTTAAAATAGTATATTATAAAATATTATAATATATTTATGGAATATTATAATTTCTTATCCTAAGTTTAATTAAAATTTTTGTAAATAAATGTAATAATAGGTAATAATGCGTTTATAAATCTTTGATGTTTATATACAAAATGTTGTCGTATTATAAATTTTTAAATGGTTGAATTTTTCTTTATAAAATATATAAATTATTTACTGCATATTGTATGTAAATACAATAAGTTTATGTTTACATATTTAATTTTAAAAACAAGAAATATATTTTGTAAAATAAAGTTTTAAAATCTCTATACGATTATTTTTGCCTTATATTTTTTTTGTATACTTTTATTATAGAATATTTAAAAATAGAAAGTCAATAAAAATTTGAAATATGCAATATTTAATAAAAATGCGCACATATTTTAAATTTAAATGTTTCGTTTCCATGAAATTCCTAAGTGTCATCACATTGCACAGAATGTAATCGATGTAAACATTAATGCAGTTACTACCATGAAATAAAGAATTATTTAAATATATGTAAAATTATCAAATACATATATATTTTACGCTTGTTGACTGCCGCTATTTTGAGATAATATCTGCTATAACAGCTTTGCTTTTTTTGAACGATTGGATTTGAATTGAACATTCGACAATGAAATTGTCTGACAGTAAACACTAAGAAGGAAATTAGTACTTTATGGTTTAGAAGAATATCTTAATTCTATTTTAAACTTATTATTTAATTTGTTCAACATGTAATTTAAATATCCTTTTTAAGTTATTTAAACCATTTAAATTGATCTGAATAAAATTTTATTATATTCGACCAATGAATATGTAGTTTTATGTATTATTAAATTAATAAATGAGTGGTCATTTGAACAGTCATTACAATTAATTAACAAAAATATCTCCTATAGATGATTGATAATGCAAAAATTTTAAGTAAAATAATATTTCTACATAACCTATACCAGTCATAGATATACTATTAATTACATTATCATATGAATTACAGATAATTACAGTATCTTACCAGAATCTAAAAATAAATTTTTTGCAAACTTTTTATTATAAAGCCGCATAAATTAGCTTCTCATTTTTATTACATTATCAATTTTTCATTGTAGATATAAAGACTATTTTTTCTATAGTTTAAAGTGCTTATTTGAAACTAAATATGTTCAAATAACTTAATAAGATATTTATTATATTCATTATAAATGGATTGGATGTCTTCCATTCAATTCCAGTATTTTAAAATTTAAAAACTCTAAGTCTTTCAAATAGATAATATAAATTACCTTTTCTTAGCATATATTTTTGTTATATAAGAGTATTTCAGTAGAATTATGAACTATTAAATAACCAATTCATTTCAGAATACCTTATTGAAATTTCTTCTAAAAAATCATAATTAATATTATTAATACTATATACTATTATAAATACTATATTATATAGTTTAATTTAATTTTAATCATTTTTTATGATTTTTTTATTCTTAATACATCTGACGTTATTTAAAGTATTTTGTTAAAGCATCTTAAAGTTGCTTTCCCTTTATTGAATTTATTATTCTTGATTAAAATTTATTAAGATTTTATTAAGGAATAGTAACGTATGAATTTAGATACGATGTATGATAAGTACACATTACGATCATCTAATATTGCAAGAAAAGAGATTCGATTTTATTAATATTTACAATTGTCTGATACATAATAATATATATTAGTTTATTTCTTAGTATAACCAATAGTTGTTTTATTTTATTTTATTTTATTTTTTTATTCAGCGATATTACATATTTTTGGTGTTAAAAGTAGTTAGTACTAATTTCATATAAAGCAGGTAGGTATCACAATTATATTTATTTATGAGTAAAAATTGTAGTAAGTAAATATCTAAGTAAAATTTAAAAATTTCTTTCTTAATAGTATAACCTAGAACTTAATCTCATTTTTTTAAATATGATAAATACATAATTATTATATAACAGATAATGTTGATTAAATAGATAGTATCGTACTATTAATTAAACTATTTAGGCAAAATATATATATTTATAATTTATATTATCATCGTGTCAAATAATTATAAGCACATACGCTTCTAACACGTGTAAATAAAAAAAATGTTATACCGGAATCTTTGTATATTTCCCAAGTGTTTACTTAAAAACATTGTCTTTTAATTAATCGTTTAAATTAAAGTTTCCTAGACACTATATTTAAATTTATTCTATTTCTAGAAATCTAAATTTTAGTTTTACGAATAATCATAGGTTTGTACAGGTCAATATTTGATTTTGCAGATTTGCGATGATAATTTTTATTGTCAAACTTATGTATTATGTCACTTAAAATTATTTTTTAGTTTAAAAAATTATTTATGTTTTTATTTTGAGTTAAGAAAGTTCAAATTAATTTTCTTTTGTAGAAATGCTCTGTATAGTTTTTTTTAAATATAATTACATTTTAAACAAGTAGTTTTAGTTCAAATTAATAACATAAATGATTATAATATTTATAATAAATTTGATTATAAAAATTTTTAAAAATGTATTACCATACAAAAATACTATAAGTATTCGAAATACAAATATTCTATAGTTAATATGAATAATAATATGCTTATTTTTTCATAATTAAATGAAGTAATATGTTGGATTTTTCATGAATTAGTTGAATTAAAATCAAAAATAAATTTTTTATCTTATTTTTAAGCATTATTTAATACTTAAGTATTATTTGTTTATAAATATAGACACAATATATATATTATTTATTATATTATTTTATTTTTTATATTATTAATATTCCTGGATTATATCTTGTAACGTTATTCAAGATTTACATAATAATTTACATAATAAAATAAAAAGCATCGTAAAAGCAAATAACAAATGAATCTACATAATTTTTCTTGTTATAATATGTAGTATTAATATCAATATTAACATTGTGTATGTTATTCATATTATATATTTTATATATAATTAACTGTTTTGGTAAACATTTTGAAATCAGGAGTTATTAGAATCTAATCAATTACTTTATCATTATTATATATATTATACCCGGAAAAAGAAATTCTATTTTTTAATCTTTTTATTATAGTTCTAATTCAATTATTTTTTATTAGATTTAATTCAGTTTAAATAAAGTTTATCCAGAGAATAAAGAAATGTATAAAAATTTATTATTTTTAAATGTTTATTCATCAAAAATTATGTACTACGCTATTTAAATGAATTTAAAATAATATCAATAGTATATCTTCATCTATTTAATTTTAACGTAATATTTAACCTATAATGCAACTAATATATTAATTTTAATTCCAATTGATGGATAGCATAATCTATTATCTAGTTATTATTATTACTCTAAATAATACTTTTGTCTATATAATTTATGCATCGATTAAACAAATTTTTAAAGAATTATTTTTTATTCACATTAATTAATTTAGACTTTGTTCAATCTTAAGATTTCAATAAACTAATTCCTAGGTTTTAAAATATATTATTGAAATACCTAAAAAAAATGTTCATAAAATATTTAAGAAACAATAACTATAACTGTAAAAGAAAATATTGTGAAGGTTTTCAGGTATGTTGTCTTTTATAAAATTTTATTAATATTTCCAAAATTTTAAAAAATGTCATTGTATCCTTTGTTTAAGTCATTGATTTTTAAACTGTCAATATTCTTCACAAGTTGTAAATAATATTTATGATTCGGATTTTATTAAAATTAATACTAATTATTTAATGACCATAGAAAAAGAAATTAATAACGTTTTTATTATCGTCGGAAACGTTGATTCTTGCCTATTTTTTTGGATTTAGAAGATTTAATTTAAAAATTTTACCAGTGATAAATATTTTAGAATATACTAAATAAGTCTACATTATTTATTTCACAATTTGTAATTTTATTACTTTTATATTTCAAAAACTTGATTTTTTAAAATTTTTTTAGTTTTATTTTTTAGTTTGTATTTTTAAAAATTAGTGTTTTTCGAAAATAATCTTCAATAACAATTGTAAGAAATAATTTTAATATTTTTATTTCAAGGAACCCGTCGAAGATTGGCCTATAGTAGATTGTTTAATAAGCTTCCATAGCAAGGGATTTCCACTCGATAAAGCTATACAATACGCAAAATTACGTAACCCTTTCATAATTAATAATCTTCCTATGCAATATGATATCCAGGTATACATTTATTCATTTATTTGTTATTTCATTTTTTATTCGATAAAAATGATTTTTGTTAAATTTTTGTTGATAGGATCGTAGAAGAGTGTATTCCATTTTAGAAGGTGAAGGAATTGAAATACCCAGGTATGCAGTTCTTGACAGAGATTCTGCGGATCCGAAACGTAAGTTTCTTAATAAAGGTCAAAGCTTTTGTTGTTTCTGTCTGTATCTATATCTTTTTGTGTGTGACTTTTGAATAGTAAGCATGTCTACTTAGAATATTATATACTAAAAATTTTAAATTTTAGACTTTTAGATTTTTAGATTATTAGATTTTTAGATTTTTAGATTTTTAGATTTTTAGATTTTTAGATTTTTAGATTTTTAGATTTTTAGATTTTTAGATTTTTAGATTTTTAGATTTTTAGATTTTTAGATTTTTAGATTTTTAGATTTTTAGATTTTTAGATTTTTAGATTTTTAGATATTAGATTTAACGTAAAGTTTACAAATTTTATTATTTAACATTTAGTATTTAAGTTTCTTATTCATATTTTATTATTATTATTATATTATCCTTAAAAAAATATAAAACAAAATAAAATATCGTTTTCGTTTATCATTAGAGGAAATATTCTCGATTGCTTTTTTGATGTAATATATTAATTCGAAAGTAAATATGGTAACGATAATTATGGATCTTAACTTAATTTTATTGTAATTCTTTAATTAATAGATATTCTTCTGTCTTCTACATCTTGCATGTTTTGTGTTGTGTTTGAATGTTCTAATTTTGACATTCGAAGACCAAAGATTTAATTTCAGATCATGAATTGGTCGAATCGGAGGATCACGTGGAAGTCAATGGTGTCACGTTTAACAAGCCATTTGTCGAAAAGCCTGTTTCCGCGGAAGATCACAATATATACATTTATTACCCTACCTCCGCAGGTGGCGGTAGCCAACGACTATTCAGAAAGGTACTATAGGTCTAATTGCATTACCAATCCTCTGGTCGCTCGAGGTTCCATAATATTAATTTCGTAGATAGTATAGTTATAGTGCAGACAAAATAACTTTTAGAATTTTTTGTTAATATCGTTTATTTGCATACACAATTTGCACATTATCGATATTTCTTTCGTTAAATATTTTTTGTATTTATATTCATCGATATTACAAACGATTACATCATTGGCTATTTACTTGTTTATTCTATTATAATATTATTATTAGATTTAAATTACTATAAAAGAATAAAATTTTGATGTTTCGAGTTTATAAGATAACGTGTCCTTGATAAGATGATTTTAGCCTTATTTTTTTATTTGATTAACAAAATTAGAATCATATTATTAGTTTAAAAATCGTAAACTTATTCTTAAGTTAAATAATTTGCATTTTAAGGTAATTTTTAATTTTTTCTTATACGAATATATACGCTATAAAATTAAATAAATGTTGAAATACGTAGAAAATTAATATCATTTTCATTTTTGTACCGAAATAATATATTTTTTAAACAATTATCACAAATTTTTCATATAATTTTTGTCTGTCATCGTACGAAATAATTCGATTCAATGTATTTTATCTTTTATCTTTAATTGGCGTATAAAATTATAATTGAATTTTTTATTTTCTTGTCGGAAACGCGTAGATTTTCCGTAAATGGTTCGGTTTCGTTATCATGAAATAAGTATCATCAAATAATTCTATACAATAAATGTAGAATCTAGTTACGAAAAAAGCCAAGCGAAACATTATAAACTATATTTTGAAATTGATCTGACACGTCACGCCGCGCACAAAGAATAGGCATTGTCTGTAGACTTTTAAATTCTTGGAATCTGCGACCAAATGTGAGCTTCGATGATGCTTGTAGTCATTTAGCATCGCTGATAAAATCCTTCAGATCGGCAGCCGCAGCAGCGTTTATTCGCCGGAGTCGCGTGTTCGCAAAACTGGCTCGTACATATACGAGGACTTCATGCCTACCGACGGCACCGACGTCAAGGTCTACACCGTCGGCCCGGATTACGCTCACGCCGAGGCTCGCAAGAGTCCCGCCCTTGATGGTAAAGTCGAGAGAGACTCTGAGGGCAAGGAGATTAGATACCCGGTTATATTGAGTAACGCCGAGAAACTTATAAGCAGGAAGGTCTGTCTAGCTTTTAAACAGACCGTTTGTGGCTTTGATTTACTCAGGTGAGTTGCATCGTAGGGATGGCATTTAATATTTCCAGTCAGGATCATTATTCACTGGTAACGACGAATCTTATAACGTATCTCTGAGCTATTCTGAAACGTTGATGTACAATTATTAACCTTAAAAACTATAACATCAACAACATCAACAACAGCAACAACATCAACAACAACAAAAACAGCAACAAAAACAGCAACAAAAACAGCAATAAAAATAACAAAAACAAAAACAACAAAAACAACAACAACAATAATAATAATAATAATAATAATAATAATAATATAGATTTTATAGGCTTTTCTCAAGAAAAATTATGTGCTGTTTGGTTAACGGTCGAATATCATAATGTTACGAACTTGGTATGTTTTAAATTTAATAGATTCCATAATTTAAGTAAAATTTAATAAATGCATGTTGTGTTTCAATATAATTAAAGCTGTAAGATATTTCTCGAAATATTTTATAAATGTTTTCTTCTCTGATATTTACAACGAAAGAACTTATCAGTGTTATCCTACACTTGGCTTCGCGTTACTTACCAAACCGCAACACTCAATAATAACGATAAAGTTCAACATTCAGTCGGTTGCTTGCTTTATCACAGCGAGGACAAGACGAGTAATTTTTCTTTGAAATTTGTTGGTGTTCCCAATAAAAAAGTTCGTCAATTATCATTATAGAGCTAACGGCCAGTCCTTCGTTTGCGATGTCAACGGATTTAGTTTCGTCAAGAATTCGAACAAATACTACGATGACTGCGCAAAAATATTGGGTAATATGATTCTGAGAGAATTAGCTCCGACTTTGCATATCCCATGGAGTGTGCCCTTCCAATTAGACGACCCGCCGATTGTGCCCACTACTTTTGGTAAAATGTAAGTATCGTAAATGAATTAGAATTTATTTAAATTAATAAAAATTTGTTGTTAAATGAGGATCGAACGACTTTCCTCAAGCAGGAAAGTCGTTCGATCACTAAAATTTACTACAAATACTTTTAGACCTTTTTTATTTTATCAATATTCTGAAGTTTGGTCCTTCGGTACGGGAACTTTTAATAAAATTTAATAAATTTATTCGGGTAAATATTTCTTTACTATTAATGCAAATAATTATTTATTAATTATTACTAATATTAATTCATATAATTATGTTTAATTCAAAAATATGAATATAATAAATTATTATGAGTAATTTTATTAGCTTCATTTCTTAATATACCGGTTCATATTCATAGCTTTTGAAAAAATACATTTTAATTGAGTCAAGTTTTTTTTTTATTTATTGAATATATTGTTTTAGTTTTTAGAAAAGGTATTTCGAGTTCTAGAATTTTCTTTTTATTTACGTGAATACCAAGACTTCCCAGAAAATTGTCTTGGATTTAGAATACGTGTACGTAATAAAAGTACATTAAAGAAAAAAGAACGAGAGCATTAGGTTTTAAAAAATGTAGATTAATAAATAAATAAATATACGAATCATACTTAATATATAATTATTTCAAGGATGGAGCTACGATGCGTAGTTGCTGTAATAAGACATGGAGATAGAACACCTAAGCAAAAAATGAAGGTGGAGGTTCGACATCCGAAGTACGTTCAATTTATAATTTATACATTTTTCGTAAAGTATTTAGTTATATATATATATATATATATATATATATATATATATATATATATATATATTTCTAAAAAAACTGCAATTGGTATATTCGTTTAATAAAAAAATCTTTAGAATCAATAGACTATAAACATAAACCATTCTATTCTGAAAGAATCCAAGTCTTGAATTTATTTTTATATGCTTTATACATAATGTGTCCCATCTCGCAATATTATAGAATATTATAGAAAACTCATGGGTGCTTAAAATAAATAGGTAGGCGATACGTTCGGTATCAACAGATTATGCATCCTACAAAATAATCCTTCACATTTAAATTTACAAAATAATCATATACACAGAAAATATTAAACAATCGATAAATAATATTTTTTAATGCATTAGATTTTTCGAGATATTCGTAAAATATGACGGTTATAAACATGGTCACGTGAAACTTAAGCGACCTAAGCAGCTTCAGGAGATTCTTGACACAGCTAGAAGTTTACTCACGGAAATTCAGCATCGAGCCGCTGGTCCAGAATTAGAGGAGAAGCAAGGCAAACTGGAACAACTAAAAAGTGTTTTGGAAATGTGCGTAACAAAATGTTTTGTTTCTTTAATTCGAGGTAAATTTTTACAAATTTGATTTGACGAAAACACCGATCGTCTTAGGTACGGGCATTTCTCGGGAATCAATCGTAAAGTACAAATGAAATATCAACCTCGCGGAAGACCAAGAGGAAGCTCCTCGGACGATGGAAATACCACTAGTATGTTGTCAAATATTAATAATTTTTTAAAAATAATTCATAGAATAGTTTTTGCAGAGATTTTTATGTTACGATCCTTTTATAATTAATTATAAGGAACGAAGTTTACAATTAAACATTTTCTTTACATTTGACAGATCGTCTCGGCGAGCCATCTTTGGTTTTGATATTAAAATGGGGCGGTGAATTAACACCAGCCGGAAGAATTCAGGCTGAGGAACTCGGTCGAATATTTCGCTGCATGTACCCAGGTGGTCAAGGTAGACACCTTAGTGGTTCGTATCTTAAGCTCCTTTCGCTTCTTTTGCTGACGAATAAGTTTTTACGGAGATTCAAAGTTTATAATATTTTTATATTTATTATTAAGCTATATATTTATAAATTGATATTTCTAGTGTGTACTATTGAGTTTTGCAAATATTTAGGATTCTTGGAAGGATGTTGAATGCAGTTCTCAGGTTGAAAACAATTAGCTTAATATTTTATAAAATTTTTGTTGTAATGAATATTTATGAAAAACTTTTATTTTTTAATCCCTTGTTATAAATCAATTGATATTATCTTTTTATTGTGATTTTACATATTGAGAGACGTCTAGTGAAAGAAAGTGAGTTCAATGATTATGATCTACTTGAATAAAAATGATTCTATTGGGTAGGAGTTAATTTTTTAGTAGTATCAAAGTATTACAAATTGGAATATTTTTACATTTTATTTGCTTAATGTCCCATTATTATCAAGAAAAAGAATTCTTTTAATTTAAAAGTTTTATGCTTAAAAGCGTGATACAGTAAAAATTGTTTATTTGAGTGAAAATTAAGATTTTGCAATAAAATTCTATATTACTTATATAAGCGATAAATTTTCTTACGATATTTAATTCAAAAATTTTAAATCTTAAAAATTATTCTTTTTCTTCTGTATTTAGAATAGAAAAATTTCCTTGTATAGTTTGCAAACTAGTAAAGACGTAGAAAACGCTTGTAATATTTTTCTTATTTTATTTTTAATTTTTATATGCTTCATTATAATCTTGGAAAAATTAATATGTACAATACCTTTTTTTATTTTTAATTGTTTATTTTTAATTGTAAAAAGTTTATAGATACAATCTATTAATTTTATAAATAAATCTTATTAATAAGTGCATAAGAATTTTCTATTGAAATAATTTATTTGATACAGAACTGAAATTTAATATAATATAAATATAATGTAATAAACATTACTATTACGTATTTAATATTTATAATTAAAAGAAACATAATTTTGTATATAATGTTTTTTCCTTGAACTTTTATAGCAATTTTTATTTTAATGGCTAAATTTAGTAAAGTTTCTACAAATTTAACTAGATTGAAAGTAATTTTCTTTATAATTTAAAATATTTCAGAGGAAGACTCAGAGATGTTACCAAATCACGGTAACTTTTTATTTAAAATAATTATTAGTTGGTAGTTAGTCATGTGCACTTTGTGTGTTAATGTTATCAGTATTTCGACATTGTCATACCATTAGGAAAAAATTTGTCAATTATTCTGGTTTTCGAAATAATACTCTATCGCCACAAATATGATAAAACATTGTAATTTTTTGTAATAAATATTATAATTTTTTTCACTTTATTTCTGTTGGGTATTGATTGAACATTAGTCAAAGGTTTTTTACATTAGTATATACATGCATATAGATAATTTTTTTTTTCTATAAAAATCTGTATGTCGTTTACATAGAGTTAGTATTAGTTTGATCGTTTAAAAATAGTTTCCCATCATTTTGTTTCATTATAAGGATTTCGAAACATTAATGTATCATTAATGTTATTCTTCATTATCGACGGTCATAAGACAAAAACCTTCATTCAATCAGTCGTTTCTCAATATTTTAATTATCCTAGTATGCATAATCGATTCACTTTCTTTGTGCATATACGTTGAAATTAAATTTTCATTTGCAAAAATTTTAGTTTTTTTTCAATGAATGTTATGAATCCTATTTTTATGTATTAGAATTAAGTCACTTTTGAATTTCAGTATTTCTTTAATTTAAACGTTGTGAATATTTATGCGAAATGAATATTCAGAATTATTTTAAATAAAAATTGACATAGTAAATTGCATAAGCTTATTTAAGAAAAAACAGTACCAACTGTTTGAAATTTAATCTTATAAGAAAACCTGAAATTTCATAGTGGTTTAAAAAAAAATAATAGTTACACCACATTAACTTGATCAAACGCAGCAGTCTTAGATAAAGGTTAAAATTATTGAAGATAATAAACTCATAGCGTCACGTAAACAAATCATTCTTTCATTTCGAGTGTCGTACAACTTCTTTATCTTCCTAATAGTCTCTTGATTCCTCGCACAGGAGAATACGCGGGTGCCCAAGGCCTTGGCCTGTTGAGGCTACATTCGACCTTTCGCCACGATCTGAAGATTTACGCGAGCGACGAAGGCAGAGTACAGATGACCGCCGCAGCCTTTGCCAAAGGCTTACTCGCCCTGGAGGGTGAGCTTACGCCGATATTGGTGCAGATGGTTAAGAGCGCCAATACCAATGGGCTTCTCGACAATGATTGCGATAGCAGCAAGTATCAAAACATGTACGTTTAAAATTAACTTTTTGGAATTCTTGCTTGGTTTTACAAAACCAGTAACAAGTACATTAAACCTTTTATCGTAAATTATATCGTAACGATAAATACGTATTATGGATTTTTTTAATCCAACTTAAAACCGTATAGATTATTACTTAAATTGAATTATAAATATAATTCATAATTGATTGTATACGCAGGGTAAAAAATCGGTTACATGAATTATTGCAACAAGATAAAGAATTTACACGCGAAGATAGAGAACAAATTAACCCAACAAATGCCTTAAGTATAAATGCAGCATTGGATTTTGTAAAGAATCCAGTTAGATGTTGTCAGCACGTCCATTTATTAATACAAAAATTAATGGATATTGTAAGGATAAAGAAGGATGATCCAAAAACTAAAGGTAACGTTTAAAAACAAGTAATAAAAAAGTACGATATTAGATATTTCATTATTTTCGTTCTTTCATAAAGATGCGATATTGTATCACGGTGAAACGTGGGAATTGATGGGCCGTCGATGGGGAAAAATCGAAAAAGATTTTTGTACCAAACAGAAGCGATTTGATATTTCCAAGATTCCGGATATATACGATTGTATAAAATATGATTTACAACATAATAACCATACGTTGCAATTTGAACACGCGGAAGAACTTTATATTTATTCAAAATATTTGGCTGATATCGTTATACCTCAGGTACGTTTTTTTTTTCAATTATACGTTAATATTGTAACGGTGAAACTAAATATTCTTATTCAGGAGTACGGGTTAACCGTGCAAGAAAAACTAACCATTAGTCAAGGAATCTGTACGCCATTGTTGAAAAAAATCCGAGCTGACCTTCAAAGAAATATCGAAGAACCTGGAGAAGAAACTGTAAATAGATTAAATCCAAGGTATTTATTATTAAATAGATAATAAAAGTTTGATAAAAGATAACGATAAATAAATCAAAAAAAATAAAACTGTGTTTAATAATTTTTTGTCTTTAGATATTCGCACGGTGTATCGAGTCCTGGTAGGCACGTTCGAACAAGGTTGTACTTTACTAGCGAGAGTCACGTACATTCTTTATTAACGGTTTTGCGATACGGTGGTTTACTCGATGTAAGAATAAAAACTTATTTAATTTTCTATTTATAAATATTATACAGATCAGTTTCCTATTTTGTAACATTATTTATTATGCGTAATAAAATCCTTGATGTGTTTCAATATTTATTTAAATTACGTGATAGAATGTTTTAAAAAGCACACATACAAATTAAAAAATAATGTTTTATCAATCAATTTAGGTATTGAGCGACGAACAGTGGAGACGAGCTATGGAGTACGTCAGTATGGTTTCAGAGTTAAATTATATGTCACAGATCGTAGTAATGTTATACGAAGATCCTACCAAAGATCCAAGCAGTGAAGAACGTTTCCACGTGGAACTGCACTTTAGTCCAGGAGTAAACTGTTGTGTTCAGAAAAATTTACCTCCAGGACCTGGTTTTAGACCACATTCTCGAAATGAAAGTAGTCATAATCTAGTACGATCGATTAAATATTACCTTATTTAGCTGTGCGTAAAAATAAATTAAACTGCTTATTTATTATTTTAAATACATTTTTGATTTTTGAAAAGTGCTTATTATTGTAAGTGTTAGTTTTACATTATATTAAAAATGTTAAAACCTATTATAAAAACCTATTATGATAAGTTAATAAAGTTTTTTGCTTCGTATATTTTTTTATCGCTTTAAAAATATACTGCATTATATACATAACGCCATCGACATATCTAATCGATTTAAAGTTTAATTCGCGTTTACTAACATTTAAAGTTAATTAGCTATTAAAATAATTAGTTATTAAACAATTGAAAAACCTACAATTTATGTTCTTACGCATTTTTTCAAAGGGAGAAATTGGTTTGGGTCAAGATAGCACATCACAATGCAGCACACGAATCGAGGAAGAAGACACAGAAGTCGGTGTTTTGGAGGATGACTCGACGATACCACCACTTAAAACAGTAAGGTCAATCATTCGATATTTCTCCGTAGAAATAACGATCCTTAATATTTGCCTGTTTCTCTTTATAAGAAGAGAAATCGTATTTTTAAGGATACATCCCCGCTGCAGATGGAAATAGATGCGAGCGATTCAGTGCTCGACAGTCCGATAGGGACTGGCAGAACTATAAATATGATGGATCTTGATCCTAATATTATGGATGAACCTTACGACAGTGGATTCCTACAAAGCTCAGCGCCTATCCCGATTAGGTTCTAATATATTTTATGTTACACTTATAAGGAATCAAATCATAGAAATTTTACAAAAGATGGAAGTCAATTATATGTATTATTAGTTCGAATATTAATCTAATATTTTCTATAAAAAATACTATGTACATATTTAACATCATTTAATTACTAAATGACTTTTTAAATTTTTCGTTTCTTACAATATAGAAAATTGCTCTTCAATCAGTCAGAATTTAGAATTTTTAATTTTAGTCAGAATATTAAATATAGAGTTTAATTTTTTCTTTCATCGTGCTCGGTCACAAAATGTAGGCTACAAATTAAAATTTTCTCTGATTTACAATCATCAATACTTTTAACTTGTAATTTAGTGCTAGGACCGTAGCTGGCCATGAAGCTGCGAGATTGGGTAGTCAATTGGCAGCGAGTCAACGTCAACGAAGAGAAAGGGAGGTTGGCGTTATGTGTGAACCTAGAGCAAGAAGCTACGATCATCAGAGGCAGGATAAACCAGAAAAAAGTAAGTGTCTTTACATTAATAGATTAAAATTTAAAGATTATTTTAGCAAGTGACGTTTGGGAGTATACAAAATTTATCTTAATACATTAAAAACTTTATTTATTAACAATTGACATTGAATCAATGGATTTATCATGTATTGTAGTAATAAGCTAAAATATTTTTTCCAAGGGTATTTTCAAATACAAAATACTGACTTCTTTATTTCAGTTTCAATCATAATACATATATTCTATTATAATTATTATGTATGCATGCAACTTACTAAATAATAATTATTCAACATGGGTACTTTATATCTTCATTACTGTATTAAATTTTTATAAAATCTTAATCGGTATAATCTCATTTAATGCTTCATACTAATATATAATATTTTAATATTTTGGGTACACTTTGGTAGCTTCTCAGTTAGATCATTGATTTGGAGGAAAACGATGAGATTGTACCAAAGATTTTGTAATATACGCTTATTTATATAATTATTTTTTTAAATAATTGTACGAGATATAAACTTATTTACATAGCTAAAGCTGATTAAATGCAATATAATAAATATTAAAGTATATATTCGATTAATTTTTATTTTTAAATTTATACCTAAATAAAATTACTTTTAACGAAGAAAATGTATTCAGTTTTTCATTCTCAGGCTGTTTTCAAAATTACTGAACATTGATATAATTAAATTGAAAAGGTATCATTTTATCTAGGTTAATTATTATAATTTTTTTATTTAAAACACTCGTTTTTAGACGAAAAGTATTCCTGCGCTTGTCATATTGTCATATTGTGAAATATGTATTAAAAGAAAATGCATGATTTCGAACTGCGATAATACAACAAATTACCAAGGGGATTATTGTTTATTAAAAATAAAACTAATTATGGAGATTTATAATTTGAATGATGGTATCGACGGATATGTATCTACATTATGTATAAAAAAAATTTTTGTCGTGGAATGTCGTAAGAATATTTGTCTTTTTCTTTTCTTCTTTTTCGCATCTCTTTTTGTAGCTGCGGACAAGCTGCAGTATCAGAGCTTGGACGCGGTCAACAAAGAAGGTATGTTTCGTTCTTTGCCTTTAAAGCTTCGTTCTATTACATATTATATTATTCAATATATTAATTATTATTTACTTCCCACCATTAGTATTATATTTATTATCTCGAAGTTAGTGACAACACATTAAGTAATCAATATTAATGACACTATAGAATTAATGAAAGCTTACCTAGGAATGTTCGATAAAAAGGTCCGATATATTAATTATTCCTTGTTAAAAACTTTTTTTTATTATAAATTTTACAAAAATTAATTCAATAAACTATGATTATAATACTATTTAGTAATGAATACTTTTCACAATTCCAAAGTTGAAGTAAAAGGATACCGATTACTTACTCAGCATAATTGGTTATTTTTCTATACTATCATATTCTATACTATATATAACTTTTATTTTTGGTATAAGTCAAATAATTTATTTTTCGTTATAATAATTTCACTTTCATCGATCTTTAATCGACTTTCGAGAATTATGCAAAATTTAAATATTTGCGTTTTTTATCTATTTAAATATTTTATTTTTTATCAATAATTGCATACTTTTCTCTTTATCGGATTTTTTTATCAAAATTATTAATGTAATGATAAAGTACTTGAAATAATAATCATAAAAATGTAAAAATGCATTTATCTCGGAAAAGATATATTGCACTCTTATATCTTTAGGTTTATTTAGTTCCTACCCTGGAACAAAAAATTTAAAATTCTTGTGCATCATAACTTTTTTAGCAAAAAAAATCACAGCGCCTTGATAAAATATATTTCACGCGTATTAGGCAGATTATTTCACACTTACATTTTATGTGACATTTATCCATTTATCAATTTCATAATAGGACAATTAAAAAAAACTTACATTTTAATAATCATTTTAAAAGACGACGTTTTATTTACCAAAAGTATTTATAAAAATAAATCAATTTGGTTTTGTAATAAAATTTTGTTTGAAAAATTGTTATGTTTATTATTATTTATAATTATGTGATCAGAAAGTTTTTTAATCGACTACTGTACCTTATGTTGAAACGTTGCATGCATGAAATTTATTTATAGTCATTTTGTAAAAATAAAAATGAGATAAGAACAGGAGTCTGTAGGTAATATATATGTATGTGTGTGGGTGGGTGGGGTTGGGGTGTGTGCGTGTGGACTACAGTATTAAATTTTTTATTGTAAATTTAATTAGATGATATTCCGTAAACAGGATGATTCGACAAAAGTAAAATTAATTGAAATAGATATAATTAAAAATGTTATATTATAATTATTTACCATTAATATACATGAAAAATAATATTTATTTTTAAATAACATACTTTTGTTTAAGATTAAGATTTAGATTTAGCATTAGGGTGATTGTTTAATGCAATTAAGACAAGTGTAAAGTATGCTTCGATCTTTAACCTGCAGAAGCTCCAGTTTTCTTTTTTATTTTTAAAAGACCTCCAGTCCAGCGTAATTTTAAAAATTTAAATGATTTTCTGTTTTATTTAATGTGTTTCGTGTCAACAGATTTTAGTGTGTGCTGTGGTAGGATGTGATGAGATTACACCTTGAAATTTAGATCTTACAGATATTTCAAAATTGTTTATACTACCTCCGATAAATTTTATTTATGAAAAGATTTGTTGGTTTTTTGCTTTTGAATTTATTATTTTGTTTTAGGAAATTGAAAAAAATATTTCTTTATAACCTAAATATTTCTTTCATCACGTCCTTAGCTTCATGTACTTCTAAAAACTACAAGCATATGCAGGACCCGTATGCATTCTACAAAGTAATTTAATAAAGGCAGTTCTTTTTAATCCGAATTTGAAATAACTCTTTGCTCAGTGATAGTTGTGCGCGTGGAAGCCATAACTAATTTGTTTTGAAAATGGCGACTGTTTGGACCACATATTATCGATGTGATCCATCCAGCCGTTATTCCATGATCCCGAAATCCTCCAAATTTTCACTCTTCATTTTGATTCAGAGTTCTTGTTTGTTCTTAATTTTTTTAATTAAAATTTTGTTTTTACTCATCAATTCCAATTAATCGTGTATATTTTTGATTTTCACATTACCATGTTGTTTATTACTAATACGCATAATATCAAGACGGTTATTTATATACGCTTATACTTTATACCGTTATAACCCATCCTTTGCTTGTGTTATTTAGCGAGCTTAATTTTTCACTTGTAAAAATGATTTCTTTCTTAATCGTCACATAGATTTTTCATTAAAAATAATTTTGTTCTGTTACGACAATATTACTTGACATATTTTGCATTTATTTTAATATTTGAATTTGGTTATTTCAACGCTTAGACTATATAGTAAATTCATCATTCAAAGCTTCCCTTGGATAATTTATGTTTAAAATTGAATTAAAAATAAGCTTTATAAAGATGGATCGATTTAATGAAACATATCGTCAAATTATAAATTAAAACAGAAACGTATCAAGTTTATTGATTCCTTCATTATTCATCGTTTTATTAATTTTGTAGTTAGAATTTTCATTTAGAATCACAATATTATAATCATTCGGATTTTAATCATTAAAATTGTAAAAATTAAAGCTTATAGTTTATTTAAAACAATTAAATATATTTTCGTAATCGAAATTTCGAGTACTGAATTTAATTTATTTTTTCAAGAAAATATACAAGTTAATGAAAACAATGTATGCGATTGAACATTTATATATTTTAATATTTTACATTCTATTTCTTCGTTTGGAAACGAAGATTATTTTTAATAATTTATTACTCGATATTTATAAATATAAATAAGTATGATTAATAATAAATATAGTAGCTTAACCGTAGGACTCGCTTGGTTGTTTGCATGGCTAACTCTTTAACGTAGTTTCTATCGCGGATGCTGGTGGTCTATAAATTTATAAATATTTATTTATGGAATGTATATGTACGTATTCTTGTATCACTATTTTCAATATCGCACTGTGAGCAGGTTAAAGGTGCAGTTCTACACTTCCCAACTTCTTTCCACAATTCAAACTTATTTATAACTTTCATTTTGTCATCTTACGATTAAATACACCTAAATATTTCCAGAGTCGTTTGAATGATATCAATATCAAATATAAACTTCAAACGTCTCTGGAAGTGGATAAAAAAAAAAATTAAAATGTAGAAATTTCATCGCGTGAAAGAAATCAACCGCAATCGAAAAAGACATATTTGCTATATCGGCAGAAGAACTTTAATCTATGTTTCTTTCTTTGTCTCTCTTTCCTAACCAATTTCTCTCGATCCCAACCTCGAAACCTACTAAAACAAAATTCGCCCAATAATCAATATGAAATTAATCAATATCGCAAAAATCCTTGGCTCCGACAAAAACGAAACGAAACACCGCCAAACAAAATCAGCGAGTTTGCGAGTCTCGAAATCTCCAAAATTCACGGAAATCTTTCGTCGAGAGGAAAAGAAAAGTCTTTCTCAGGGGCTCGGAAAGTCCGTTGCGCTGGTCCACTCCATAAGCTCCCCCGAGCTCGTCCCCGTACCCATCATAAACGTGTTCCAAGAGTCGTCGTCGTCGTCGTCGTCGTCGCCGCCGCCGCCACTGCCGCGTCCAGTCGGCTCGGCCAATTTGCCTCTAATAACCTTGCACAGCACGCCGTTAGCTTCCCCGGGAACCGTGTCTAATCCGCCTCCCTCCAACGTAGCCTCGAGCGCAGCCTCGAGCGCAGCCGCCGCCGTAGCCGTTGTCACTAGTCCCAGACTAACGAGCGACGGTGGAGGCGATCCGACGAGCTGCGACAGCTCGCTGCTGCGGCTGCCCGATGTCATCAAGAAATACGGGCGATCGCAATCGGCGACGACACTGCCGGTCATCGAGATCAGCGGTGAGTCCACCGCGAGCGATCGCGATGACAATGAGGATGACGAGGAGCCGTTAAGCAGCAGCGAAGTTGCGCCGATGATGAAAGGCTCGTCGGGCGTCTGTTGGGCCGGTTCGCTGCTCTCGCCGCCTGTGCTGTACGATAACGCTCATCGTCATCAGGGTCATCACGGTCACGGTCACCAGGGCCACCACCATTGTCATCGCCGATGCCCTCGCTATCATTATCAGTCCAATATTTGTTCCCACCGGCAACAGCAGCACCTCCATCAGCATCTTAACGATCAAAGGCACTTTTCCCAGACGAACCCGTTCTTCGATCCCTACCGTCACCGGTTCAAACCCGCTCGCAAAAGCTCACTCGAATCCGGTACCGAAAGCAGCTACACTCAGCTCGAACTCGTTACCAATGCTTTACTGAAGAAGCGCTCGCGTTCGCTTTCCCCCCGGCACTGCTCCTGTTACAACTGCAACGTCTCCGAGCTCATAATGCAGAGTCGAGATCTTTCCCCCTCGGAACGTTCCAATTTCCGCAGCTACTTCGTGCGCTCGCTATCGCACAAATTTTCGAACTGCTCGTGCTATTCAACGCGAGAGCCGCTCGAGACCGCGAATTCGAGCTGCTCGTCGTCCTCTTACTGCAGCGACGCCTCCGATGCCTCGTTGACCGAGAATGCCAATTTCGAGTCGCGCGCATTGCATTTCTCTCCGAAACCCTCGCCCTCCTCGAACCGCAAGATAATTATTAAATCCTTCGCTTCTTCGAGACTCGCAAGGTCCAGCTCTTGTCCCGAGCTATTACCGAGAGCCGGTAAGTCTCATCGCAAACAGCGAAGCAACTCGCTCAATTCAATCACGACAACGTCTTCATCGCTCCCCCCCTCCTTATTTTCCTCTTCCAAGCTGCATCTGAGCTGCTCGCTAGACTGCCTGAGGATGGCTTTGGTGCACGACAACGATTGTTATTGTAACCGTAAACGCTGCTGCTCGTCGATCGTCGACGCAGCGGCTGACACGTCCTGGGCCCGAGTTAATTTTGCCGAGAGGGTCCGTAGCAGCAGCTGCGTCGACGATGCCACTCTATGGCTGGGATACGCGCAACCGCAAAGCGGACGTCGAAAGTCATACTGCGCTTGTCGCTCGGTTGCCACGAGGCAGCGCTGCGACCACGAACCCAGCCATAGATTCATCGATAGCGGATCCCTGCGCTGTCATTATCCTTCTTGTATCGCAGATGCTAATTACGTCAATTACACTGATAATACCGATAATACCGATAATACCGATAATACCGATAATACCGATAATACCGATAATACCGATTACGCCACGAACCATAACCATCACCGTCCCTTCCTCCACACACTCCAGCAGCAACGATCCTTCTCGTCCCCAGACACGCGACCTTCGATCATTCAACCTGACCCTACCTGCACAGCAAGGCGCCACCGTCACAGTATCTCCGGACAGATGAGTTATTTCAAGCTTTTGGGATACAACGTGAGCAAGAAGCTCACTGGCTCGACCAACAGCCTCTTCAGCACGGCAGTCATCAGCGGATCGTCGAGCGCGCCTAATCTTAAAGACATGGTACCGCCACACGCCTCCGCTGTAGCTGGTGAGTACTCTCACGCACTTTACTCTATGCTACATCTGTAACTTATCGCGAATAACCTTGAGGCTACGATAAACTTCGTTTTTTTTTTTTCATCGTTTAAATAGATTTTTAGAAATTAATAAACGCTCTTCGTACGTCGTGCTTTTTCAACGTTATCCACGCATACTATTTTTCTCTTAAAGGAAAAATCATCCAAAATTTTTAATAGAAATTTTTAATAGGCACTTTTTAATAGACTGTATCCATGTATAATTGTAATAATATAAGAATCTATAAATCTATATACACTTCCTAAAACTTATAAGATAAGATCATTGCTAAATATTATGCTGAATATTATGCTGAATATTATGCTGAATATTATGCTGAATATTATGCTGAATATTATGCTAAATATTATACTGAATATTATGCTAAATATTACAGTACTATGATATACAGTATAAAATAATTATAAATTTACGAAGGTCAATTTTTATACAAAACTTAAAAAACCGTAGATATTAAAATTACGCGAATAAAGTTATATTTAACAAACTTACAACAACATTCTTCGATTTCATAATGATTTTTTACATTCAACATCTTTGAATTACGCAAAACAAATATACCGTTATTTTTCGATTATTGTTCTTATGAGTTATCGAGCCGTATAAATTCACATCACAATTAATTAAAAAGTATTTTTATGCGAGCAATGCTTCTCGTGAAAAATTATTTTCATTTTTATTTTAAATTAATTTTTTCAATTTTAAATGTATTGAAACATTATTTTCTTATCTGTAAAAAAATACCGCGAATTGTTATCGCTAAAGAAATAACTATCAAGAATTAATCCCTCCATTAGAATCAGATATTAAAAATGTTTAGCGTTATTCTTTGCTAACCATAGTTATAACTTATAATTAATTTCATTTTTAGACATTATGCTTTATATTTTCTGAAATTTAATACAATCAATTTTTAAGCCAGAATTATATTTATTAAAAAATGTTTGTAATGTGTTTTATTTAACTTTCTAGTGGAATTAAAGGAAGCCCTTAAAGGAAAGTATTTTAAAAGATAATAAATTTTATTATATAATTTTTGTATCATAGAATGAAATGTTTGCAATAAATTTAACTAAATCTGAAAATTTTATATATAGAATACACTTTTTATTAAAAAAAATTATAAATAAATTGTAAATTAATACAGACATTGCAATAAATTTTAGATTAATGTTTTAAAAACTAAAAGATGCTGCTTTTGAATTTAAAGTAAATAGTAACCGTATTTCACGAATAGAAGTGCATTATGCTTGTAAAATATAATTCGATTTACTTACCTCGTTGTAACGTTTGCATTCGTTTCTTTGATGCAGCGATCGAAGGTTTCGGTGGTGTACCACCGATAAGGCCCTTGGAGACGTTGCACAATGCCTTGTCTTTGCGCCAACTCGACTCGTTCTTGGAGATGATGACGGGTGTGCCTCTGTTTCGCACACCGGCCTCCTCGCCACCCAAGTTTCCGTCACCCATTGGTCCTGGACCCTCGGGTCACCATCAAAATCTAGGCATCGATGCTACCAGGTACCGATGAAGTTCCGCGTTGAATTGTTAACAGCCATACGCATCCCTTCAACTGCCTTCAACCCCCCTTTAACCTCGCTCCTTCAATTCTCTCTTCCTTAGTTTGTTAAATCGTGCTTCTTTGTGTATCCGAAATATCTGCATACTCTACATGAAATCGTTGGTGCGATTGATAAAGTTAACAATTACCGAGATGCTTCTCGCTACGTCGATTACTTTGTTTTTCCGTGAGTTCTCGCGCTTATTTGCCTAATATTATTTGTAAGTGAGTTTGTTTTTTTCATTTATTCTTATTTCGATAAAGTTAGCCAGACCAATAGGCTTTAAAATTTATGATATGAATCATTTTATGAATAATTTATATATATGTATATACATTTCAAATATTTTATTTTTATTAAAATCTAAAAAGTTTTCCAAATTTAAAGATTTCTTCTTTAGTCATTTGGACTTATACTACTTCATCTATATTCAATTTTTTTGGTTAAAGAAGAGAGAATCGCTATTTATATTAAAAAAGAGTCAATATAAAAACAACATTTATTTATATTAGTATAAAATAACAATAGTTCAATTCTGCAAAAAAAAAATTACTAAGATAATCTAATATTCTCAGATTGTTCCAATCAATATACGTACAACGTTGAACTACAAAAGCAAATAAAAAGTTTAAGCTTATACAGAGTAATTATAAACAAAAATATTATTTTAAGAATTACATAACTAACTTTGGTATTAAATATCAATATTTTAATATCATACGTACAAAATAAAGTATTTCTTTAAATTTGGAAATTGAAGAAAGAATTTATAATAATTTTAATATTGTAACTAAAATAAGAGTTTTTTCAATATTTAAAGTTTTTTTTTAAATTTATTCGTTATTTTTCTTTCTTCTAATTGTTGATTCTAATGTTTTTCTAAAAAAAAATTACGAGAGACTTTAAATAAAACAAATAAATAAATAATTCAGTGATGCGGTAAAACATTTGTACGCTAACCTAGTAAGTTAAGACAGTAAAAAATATTGATTAAATAATTTTATTTTTTATTAGGTTATCTTATTACATTTGGAATGGAATCAAGAAAATATTTTCATCCGAAGTTATTTTAAATATCCTAAAAATATTTATCAATGCAAGAAACGAAGTAAAACGGTATTTTAAATGGATTGTACTGAAATTCATATATTTGGTTTAAAAAACTGTGATGTTAATTTGCGTTTTGCATTTAACAATCTTATATTTTGGATGATATCGCCATATATAGCCTGTGTTTTATTTAATAAATCATAATGTTTAACAAAATTGTAATAAAATCAGCATTCTTTTATAAATTACTTTATTATTGTTTTACATATAAATTTTGTTTTGGTTTATGTGCGCTAAAAGTAGTATTTAAAGTATTTATCGATAGTAAAGTATTTAAAACTCTTTGATAATAATTAACTCTTAAATTTATAGTTATAACTTATTTACTCGCAGGTATATCGCACCAAATATGATTCAATGTAAAGGATCTCATGACAACGAATTAGGCGATATTAGAAATCAAGTTTCGCCCACGAGTCCCAATAGTAAGTATTTTTTTAAATTTTGAAATTTTAAATTTTAAACTTTCTTTAATTCGATTAAACGAACAAAGTTATCGAATGCAACGTAAGCATAAGAATAATCAACTTATTTTTTATAAGGCACTGGATGGAGTAGCGAACCTCAGTCTTTCTTATCATCCGAACCATCTTCGCCAGCTCCAACTTCAACGGGTGAATGTAGTATGTCCATGAGCCTAGTTAGTAATGATGGGTAATTACTATTATTATATTTATATTTTTAAGAATAATGATAAATAAAAATAATATAATTTTAATTTCACATCTATATATAAACAACCCTCGAATTTATCATAAATCGTTTTTGATCATAACATTTACGTTTCTTATATATTAAAAATATTTGTAAATTTTCTGTCAAGATGGATATTTTTATTAAAAAGTAATTTTAAAAATTAAATAACATTATTTATAACATAACTTTTATTATTTAAATTATAAACGTGGCTATTTTTATACCATTAAATTATGTTATATATATATCATTGGAAATATACATTTTTTATCTTTTTTATCGAATAATTATTTAATATTATCAAATATTTCTCAAATCTAATAAATTTATTTAACGCACGATAATTATAAAATGTATTATACATTATTAGAATCTTTTTTATCGTAAGTAGAAATTATAAATAAGATTGGGTACATTTTAATATTACGAAAAAATAAGATCATATCAAATAAAATCAATTTGTTAGTTGCTTTTTAAATGAAGTTGCCTTTGTAAGTAAAAGGAATAATAAATCACAGTGCTCTTAAAAGTAAATATTTCAATTGATTAAACCGTTTAACAATATTAAAACATTTATAATGATAATAATGTACGGAACTCGAATTACTTATATATAGCAAATATTTTTATTTAATAAGTGAAATATTAAAATAAAAATATTATATAAAAATTATTCCAAAGGTTCTTATAAAAACTATACATGCACTATGCATTAACTATATATTAATAATAGTAAACTATACATTACCAATAGTAATGTTCTTTTTATTTTTTCGACATAAATATTTTATTTTGCACGTATTAACGAGAAAAAAAATACACGAATATTTATCGTAAAAACGGTATTAACACGCCAATTTTTTTCGAGTTTTCTTTTACAACTTTCATAGTTTATGTACTTTACTAAATGTTACACCGATCGATTTCTTTCCCGAGAAAATGTTAGGCGACAGGGAAATTATCAAGTTGGATTCCCGTCGGACTTTTAAAGGTCTGGGGTCGAACTCCTACGCTTTTACAAAATACCGAATCGCGTCGAAAAAAAAAACGAGCACAGGTGAAACTTAATAAAAGCAAATATAATTCGATATCGAGGCTTCGCTCGTGAATAATTACTCGTTACCTTACTCCGTTTCTCTTTTATCTCGATTCGCGCACTTTAAATTATTTTCAAATTATTTTCACAGGTTTATTCAAATGTCTTTTCTGTATTCCCCCACTCCTCGACAACAACGAAAACTCGTTTTCGCTTCCCCTAATTCTCGGACGCGTAGTAAAATCGGCCGCTCGACTTTTTTTCGGAGAAAACCTCGCGACCCGATTCTTTTAATTTTCGAATTGTTCTTTACATTTTCCCCCTCCTCTACATCTCGCCCTTTCCCAACTTCCTATTTGCTATCCGCGATCGGTCTTCTTTTAATTTTCAAATCGTTCCTTCGATCTTCTCCCTCCAGCCCTTCCACGCTTTTAATAGCGGTTTTAAAACGGTCACTCCCAAGTTATATTATTACTTCCCCTATTTTCGATGGGCGTAGTCGATCGACTTCGACTACTTTCTTACGCCTAAACACCGAGCGACAGTTTTTTGTCTATTCTAAATATTCTAAACAGTCCTACGAATTTCCACTGCCCTAATAAACTCTCCCAACGGTTTGCTTCTCTCGCGCGTGGAAAAATTTGCCTCCCTACTATTCTTGACCATTAGAAACGAGGGGTTTAAGAATCGATATGCGGGGCTCGTCGAAGCAAATATCCTCGAAATTGTTGGTTCGTACATATAAGTTTTTAAAGTTGAAAACTCGACTGTCTGGCACAGACGGTAAAAAATGTTAGACGTCAATCGCCCCGCAGGTCGCAGCAATTTTCAACGAGTGCTAAATATTCGTCGAACCGATGCCTCGATCTCGACTATAACGACTTCTGTACGAACATCGAGCAGGAGACGCGCGAGAGTCGCGGTAGTGTCTCGTACACTGACTATTACAGCAGCGAGGATGGACAAATTCGGCGAACCGCCAACGACAACTGCTTCCCGATTTTCGTGAAGCTCGTTGTCGGATCCTCGTCGGCCGATGTCAAGGAGTCGGAGAATCTCGACGAGGACGAGGATCATACGCTCACGCTCAAGCGAATCGAGGAGCAGAAGAAGCAGGACGTGCACACCATATTCGACCAGAAGGAGGCCCAGGTTTCGGTCAAACCTCCCAACAGCTACAAGAGAATCGGAAGGTAGGTTCGAGGATCGAGCGGCAGTTACGATGAAAATTTACTCGGAGCCCAAACTTACTCGAGTTGCTTCGAGAAATATTTTTCGAATATTCGATTCCAAGCGATTCATCTTATTTATTTGATTGATTCAACTGAGTTTCGTGTCGAGTTCCGTATCCTTGTTACGTACATCCTCGTTACACCGGCGGGATTTTTTCCATGCGTTTTCCGTATGCTTTTTCGTACGCGTAAACTCGGTGCAAGTATAGAAAAAACTGTATAAAGCGTAGGACGAGAAAACTTACGTTAAATTACGTTAAAGTGTAGTTTGCAATATTTCTCGAGCGCTTCTTAAATTTTATTTTCACTGTTCTGCATTTCGAAGTCGATCAATATATATAATTGAACCGATGAAAAAGATACGAAAATTTAAATATTATTTGAATAACGAGTTTTTTTAATAATACGTAAAAGTTGGAGCGTAAATCTTGTAATTCTTAAACCAATTCTTAAACCTCGTCTCTGAATTAAAAGAAAAAGCATCGAGAGTTTTAAAAATTGTAATAGCAAAATTGTAATAGCAATAATTCGCGAGTGTTAATTGTAGTTTCACTGTAAACGAGGCGAAGGTCGCGCATTAAAAGAAAACGAATGGGTGTAAAAAACTTTTCAGATTCCGGGTGGCGAGTACGGACATCTCGGAGAACGACGTCCGGATAAAGGATACGAGTTCGCTAGGTTCTAGAGAAGGAGCTCCCTCCTCCTCGGAGAAGAGCAAGCACCAGTCGAAGCAAGACTCTGGCGCAGTGCCTAATAGAAGCAACAACCTTCTGCGCTCTCAAAGCATTTGCACGCCGAAAGCTCCGACCCCCGGATTAACCGGTAGCGGTACCAGCAGGTCCGGTCAGCTGTCGAAGCAGAATTCGTTCTCGGCGGCGCCGAGTCCCGACGTCCCCGAAACGTGGAGCGCCTTCCCCGGAGAGATCGTCCGGGTCACGGAGCCGAGTCCTACCGACGCGGATGAGCCCGTGCTCACGTTGGCCAGTAGCTTCACAGATCGATCCAACGTCACTTTCGGCTTCAACCTGCCCTCGAAGAAGAAGGATTAGCTTTTATTCGTTATTCGTTATTCGTTGTTCGTTTTAGCTTGTTTCATCGTTATCTATAAGTATTACGCGTGTATAAATATTAGGTTATAAGGTAGCGCTTTTATTTTGTGATCGCATATTTTATGCAAGAGTCACGGCGTATTCGCGACGATTACTCTATTTTTTTAATCGCAGCGGTGGTATGTAAACGGGGGTGTAGAAATGTAAATTTCTTGACTATTCCTGGAAATCGACTATTTTCTTATTTGTAGTTGTTTATTTGTGACCAGCCTTTTTTGGTGTACGTTTTTGAACGGTTTCCCGAGAATTAATTCTGCAGTCCTTGATATAAAATTTTGAACGTATACCTGAAAAGTATAGTAATTTTACGATTATATTTAGCGACCGAAGCTTTTCAAGATAGCTTATCCAATAAACGTATGTATTTTTAATACTTATCGATTGTACCTGACAATGGTGCTTTTGTAATGCGGGCACATTATGTAAAAATTCAAAACGGATCAACGAGTACTTAATATAATAAAATAATGGAATGGTATCATTAATAATAATAATAATAGTAATAATAACAACAACTTTCAAAAATCTTACGATTATAATTTTTTAATTGACTGAAATTTCACGCTCATATAGTTGTTGTAGAGTCCGTTGCTTTATGTGGTAAAAATTTGTAACATATATACTCGAAAACTAATTTATAAAATGTTCTTTAAAACAGAAATAAAATAATTTAAAAAAATTGAAAATAATCCATTAACAATATGTCCATTATGTGTGATAAGTACTATTTTTGAGAAGAAAGATGTTTTAGAGACTTCGTTGATAAACTTTAATGTTCGAATACGAAAAAACGCTAAAATATCAAAAGTTTATGTCATATTATAGATATTAATTAAGAAATTAATAATATATTATGTAATATAATTTTAAAATAACATAAGTTAAAACTCAAATATTTCGATGCTATTCAGTAGTATTCGATTCTATAAATAGATGAAAATATATATAAAAAATAAGATATAAAACATTGTGTTTTTTATTAATTATCCTTTCATGTATATTGAAATGTCTATTTGCGAAATATATAATTTAAATGGTATTTTTGTTCAATATCTTTACAACATTCTTTTTATTTAATAATTTTTCTATAATTATTGAATTCTCATTTTAACATGGAAAATATGTATAATAAAAAACTCGTTATATATAACTAAAAAATTGAATAAAAAGCATATTAAATACATAGATAATTGTTACTAATCGGTTACTAATGATATTAAGTTGCAACTTATGCGTAACGATTTAGCATAACTAATTTTAGTTATTTTGTATATTTCTCTATTTACTTGTTTTCTAGCGTACTTTTTGAAAGTTTCATGCTTGAAGCAATGTTTGTATATATTTTATATACTAGAGATATTATATACGATAAAATTCCGGAACGAGGTGTTAAAACGATACATAATATATTAATGTTACTCATACGTTATATTAAAAAATATTGTATTTCTTATATTGTAAAATCTGATTCTTTAATAAAAGCATCATGATTCAAACATCAAAAACTCAAAATTTTTAAATATTTCATGCATAATTAATTTAGAAAAAATTAATCATCCTGAAAAAATACCAACGTAATCATATTTTGAAATTTTATAATATTATTTTTAAAACAATATATAGCATAGTTACGAAAAGTATATACTTTATTAGAAAAATTATTGTTATCGAAAGAAAAATCTTCGTTTAAATTTAAGTAACCAGTTTACATAAAGAAAACGTAGACTTGGATTTTGATTTCAACGTCTTACTTTTCGCAGTTTTGATTTAAAATACGTTTTCTCTACAATTTTCTCAATTACGTAAACAACGCGATTATAGACGACGCAAAAAATCTCTACTTTGCATTAAAATCGATGTACTTTTGCCCCAAAGGTTCCTCTAAATGTTAATTATACTTGCAACGAGTAAAACAAATTTCGAGCCTCGCGCAGATAAATAGTTTATTAATTTACCAAGGATGCAAACATCGCAAGGAAAGATTTTATATTTTACCCTTATTTATTTATACGCCTTATTATGTGAATTAGTACTAACCAAGTGATTCCGAACGCTTAACAAAGAATTTAATTTGGCGTAGAAAAGGTTGAGGAGAACCAAGCGATCTCGATCAAAGTCACTCGAAGCGTCCACGTATCCCTTTGGACTCTTCGAACGAGGATAATTAGAATCCATCGGTTAAACAACGCGATCGAAGAGCGACGTGGTGCAAGGTGAACTCGGCATCCCTAACACCGTCGTTCGGGCAAGTCCCTCGGCCAAGGAGACGCTTCTCCCCACCGGAGTTCGCACCCATAACTTATCGTTATATAATGTAACGCGCAGCGAAACGTCGTGCGTTTCTCGCGTGGCGAATCAACTTAATAAGCGTTTCTCCGCAAAAGGGGCTCGCGTTTCGCCGGATTTCTCGCCCCAGCGATCAACGAGGTCGCGCACGTGCGACCGTTTAGCGCCCCAAACGCATCGGACTTTTCATAAATCCGTGAAGAAGCTAGAGGACGACCCTCCCCGACGACCCTCCCCGACGACCCTCCCCGACGACCCTCCCCGACGACCTGCTCTCGAGGCAGGTGCACCTTTCAACGTCCGACGACTCGCACTCGTTTTGGGGCTCGTTTTGGGGCTCGTTTTGGGGCTCGTTTGACACGTGCCCGAGGCCGAGGAAGCGTCTCCAGGAACGGTAAAAGGACCGAGATAGAACATCTTTGTCGAAAGCCTAATTAGCCCCGTATCGTTGATAGTTGACACACCGCACTCCAATCCAACGAAATAAATACTTATTTACTAGCTGTGAAAACTCTTTTCGTTTACATCTATTTCGGAGTTAGGGAATCTTTATTTCGGGAAAAATCGAATTTTCGATGTCGATGACAATAGTTTTACGCCGTTCGGGATTTTATATTACGGGATTATATTCCTGTAAACATCTAAAATTGATTTTTAACAAGGTTTTGTTTGAACTGCAAACGTTATTCGAAAAATTTTAATAATTTATACATCCGTAACTTATTTAGCTCGACTTGTAATTTTTTTTTTTCTAACTTACTCGTCTTATTTTATTTTATGTGCATTGAGAAGATTATTTTATCAAACTAGCTGTCGATAAATTTTAAGTGAATTCTTAGCGGTACTACATTTATTATTCGTTAATAAGTATAAATATATAAATGTTAAAAAATCATTTAATTTTCACGCAAGTGCGCACGCGTATTACAAATTTTGGGATAACCAAACCAATTATTACAAACGAGACGCTTCATAAACGTACGAAACTGAAAAGAAATCATAATCCATACAACTGCTTTAAATAAGAAATGTTTTAACATTTCCTAAAAAGTGTCTCTCGTCATATTGTAAATGTATATAATTAATAAATTTAAAATCTATAAAAAGAGATTTCGATTCAAATTGTATATCGGAATATTTTTTGACGATTCTTAACACGCAACGGAAGAAAGCACCAGTTTTGACATCGAAACTCACCCACGGAACTATGCAGCCTCGACTTTCGCCGCATTGATCCGAAGCGTCAGCTTGTAGTTATTACTTAACTCGATATAACTGTAGCGATTTGGACACGAACCCCAACACTCCAACTTGGCTGGATATGAAATTCGCGCACGAGATATTTTCAACGGTAACTCATTTGTTACCGTGATTTTTTTACTATATAAAACTATATACTGACGTTTTAATTCATTTCATATTTGTCTGTTTTTTTTTATTTTAGAATAGTCCAACTATCCTTTAACAATAAACATTCAAAATACATAAATAATTTAGTATTTTACTTATAAAGATTATTTTACATTTTCATGTTTCTTTCAATCGAATTATTTTAAAAGAAAGTAATTTATGATTTCATCCTTATTAGAAGTGGGAATTATTATTGATATAACACTGTTAAAGTTTTTCAATGCCGAACAAAAATAATTGCGAAATAAAAATGAAATATACCGCTGGCAAATTATGAGTATCGTTAAGCAAAATAAAATTAAATTAAAAATGGGAGTTAATCAATGTAAAAACTTAAATCTGAATAAGGAAAAGAATGGTACAGATAATATTTTTATTATTCGTTATAAATCTGCTTTAATTCAATGACATCTCGCATACGTCCAATATATATGCCAAAATGCAATGGTCTCCTCAATGTCATGGCTTAACGATCGTGCAAAATCGTGTCGTAATGATAGCGTATCTCATAATAGCGGAAAATCTCTGCTTTCACCGAGGCTTAAAAAAAAAGTCCAACGTAAATGGATATACAACCGACGCAGAATCGAATAGCGCGGGGGTGAAGAAGCGACGCAGATGAACAAAGGGGGGAGCATCACTCCCTTGTGATTCTATATTAATAATTTTATGCACCCCGAGGTGGGGGATCACAAGTCCGTGCCCTACTCGAACAAACACGAGATCGAATTTAGCATGGCGAAATTGGCCGCTGTCGAGTGACTCGACTAATGTCTATTTAATTAATTCGAGCGTCGGAGCCGACGTCGGCCGACGTCACGACACCGACAATACGTTTCGAGCTCAACGTTTTCGCATAATGAAAAGAGCTTTGATCCATCGGGGATATGTTTCCGGCATCGACAACCGATACTATTCACTGACTTATATCGGAAGTGGCCTTTTCTTTGGAGCACTAGCAAAATCTCTTTCGCGACATACGTTATACTTAATGCGATTAAGCGATTAATAGAATATACACTGCATAGCGTTATTGAACATGATTCAAAGTAAAACATATTCGAATTAAATGAAATTAATATTGGTTATTTGAAATAAACAAGAAACTTGTTAGAAAATTGCGCTAATAATAATTATGTATAACTTAAGAAATATAACGATGAAGCATAAATTCTGATTTGTGTTAATAATGTAAGTAGCTAAGGTTCTTTCTTAAAATATTTTAGGGGTAGAATATATTAATCCATCGTTCTTTTCAAATAAAAAGTCTGTAATTTAAGAGAAATTTCTTCGTTTAACATAACTTTAAAAACCTGATAATCTTGAATAATGATATAAAAAGTTACAATTATTTTCATTTTTTTCATTAATATCAGAATTATAAAACTCTATTTAGAATGTATCCCATAATGGTTAATGACATAATAAATGAAATATTTTAAGCTTTGAGAGCTTTTTCTTTTTCTTTAAATCTATGAATATAAAATTAATATAAATACAACAAAAGAAATAACTCACATTTTACAGTTTCTTTTATTAAACTTCAATATAATAAAATGTAGCTATAAAAATAAGTGAAATATAATTATCTTAACATGCCTAATTAATAATAAATTTTAAGATTAAACATAATTTTGATGTTTTAATAAATTAAAAATAGTTTTTTATTGATTACTAATATATTAGTGTTTTATATTACAAATGTACCTTTATCGAAAGTACCGATAATTAAAAATATTTTTGGTTTTGGTTTTGATTAGCTTATTAAATTTAATTGGATAAAATATTAGTATTAACTCTAAAATTAATTACAACTTTAATAGTTATTAAAATAATAATATAATATAAAAGTGTTTTTAACAATAAAAATATAATGAAAATAATGAAGATAATAAAAACAAAAGAATCTCATGATTGCATGAATATATTAATAAATAACTTGATTAAAATACATATTTCAATCTAAAATTATAATATCATTATTTTATCCTACAAATGTGATATTACAAGATCGTTTAGTATATTAAGTATTGTTTATTATATTATATATTGATTATTAACTTGTTAAAAAACCTTTTTAAATTAAATAAAACTGTATTGTTACAATAATTTTTTTATATTTTTATAAATTTTTCTTACGATTATTATAATTTTTAGGTCTCCCTTATGAAATATTATAATTATAATTGAATTATAATTGACTTACTTTACTTTTAATTTTGATCTAAAATTGATGTACCTTTTTATTATAATAAGCTTATTTAATATTAAATATTAAGAATAACCTCATTTCAGTTGTGATAAACAATAAAATTTGTTGATATAAAAAAAAATTCAATAAATAAGTAAGTTTTTTGTTCAAATTTGTATTTCAATTTGTCTTTATTTGTATCTGAATTATATCATTTAAATAAAAACTATATCTATTGTGTTTTCTTTTTTAAAACATATTAATAATAACATATATGTAAAATATTATTAATATTGTACATAAAGGATGATATGATAAACTTTCATAAACAAGTTATTTATCATTTTGAAAATTAGGATTTTAGATCATTTATCTCTATTAATTTTGACACATATTAAACCAAATTAAAATATATATAAAAAATATATTTTTGTTGATATTTATCAGAAAATAAATATGTTGAACTTTTGTTATATTGCTGGCAAATAGTTTAAACCAATAAATAAGCTTTTAAATAACTAAAAAATTATACTAATTTTAATTTATTAAAATTATATATTCCAGATATATTACCGAAAGTAATTTAAAGAGATTTATTTTATATTTCATTATAATATAAAAGGCTATATTCATTTGCATTGGTAATTATATGTGATTTTACATTACTTGTTTAAATTCTTTAACTTCGAACATTAAGTATATCCATTGTTTTGTTTTTAATTATTGTATAACAATTCCTCGTTAAGAGTAATTCAATTTTACATTATCAATGTAATTATAATAATTTTTTATAGAGAAGTTCACAATATATTTTTTAAGATTATAAAAATAAATTAGTTGATCAATATTGTGATATTTCATTCATGATATATTCTTTTATTTGTTAAATCTATTCAAAACATATATAAAAACGGAAACGTGTAAAATAAAAAAAAAGTAATATAAAAATTGATGAATTAAAATTTTTGTTAGTTGCATTTAATTATATTTTGTTTAACCTGCTAAAATAAACAAATGGGTATTTTTTAGTAAATTAGTGTAAATGTCAGATTTTTTCTTATATTATTTTATAAATAATTAAAGATTCTTATATCACAAGTTAAATGTTTAATAATAAGATATTTAAATTAAAATTTTTAAAAATTTTGTTTAAGTTATACATTGTATAAATTTGATAAATTGACTGTTAAACTAAGACTAAATTAGCCTTTTGCACTATTTACAAACTTAAATTATTCTTGAAGTATTATTAAGTATTATTAAGTATTTTTAATATATAAAAATGTTAAGATTCAAAATTAAAAAAAGTATAGCTAAGTCTTATATTTCCAAGAGTTGATTTTCTGTTTTCGCAACGGATCTTACTTTTCCAGCTGAAGTACTAATATTAACGCGCTTGTTTCTTATGTTATATTCAATTTTTACATGATTCAAATTACAAACGAATTGTCTGTGACGGTTTTCTTAATTTAAATAATTACTTTCCTTGTTCAGTCAACCCAATAATAAATACAATGTTTAATAATCACTTAAGGAGGTACTATTGTGTAAAAGGTATACTTTTAATTTTTTGTAGGTTGATAAAAAAAACATTGTTACTAAAACATTTTAGTATTTCATTTACAATTTAGATTTTTTCAATTTTTTTTTCGTTAAATTTTTTTTTGTTATCTTTCATACAAAATTGTTTTAATCAATTTCAAATAGTGATTAGATCTTACGACTATTTTGTTATATTTAATTCAAAATAGATTTCTTCTTTTCTACTAATTTTAAAATTTTTTATCTGTCAATAAATCATTCGGGAAAGAATTATAATAATGACAGTAATAACGATTCTCCTTAAAATATCGTTTATCAATCAACCGGCATAGAAAATTTGAATATTTCAAATATTTAATCTGACTAAAAAAAATACTTCTAGACACTGATTATAAACGGTATAAAATTTTAACAAGAGTATAAAAAATATATGATATTTTGATTCGTGAACCATTATTATTTAGTATTTACATTATTGGATATATTTCTTATCTTTCAATTTCATCTGATATCCGATATAATTAAAGTATGTTTTTATATTTATAATTCATAGATTAAATTAATTATGTTAAATTAGTAAAATAAAATATATAAAACTTGCACTCCATAATATAATCAATAATTATTTATTATACAATTTTTTAAAAATAAAATAGTGTTTAAATAAAAAATGATTGGATATGAAACATAGATAATCGATTTATTAATAACTGAAAAAAAAGATTTTTATCAAGACTTTTTAAAGTTATTACTGATTTTATTTTACATTAACAGTTTTAAGTAGTAAATAGTTGTCAGAGTAAAACAATTTTGAGTATCTTATGTTTATGAATTTAATATTTTAAATTTATCGTTGAAATTTATCGTTTAAAAGTATTAAATTTTACGGTGGATTGAGAAATCGACTTTTTAATTTTTTACGTTATTAAAACCGAAGCGCTAGGTAATTTTATTTTCTATCTCGAAAAATATTTTAATTTTATCTAATTTATAATCGAATTCTTTTTATCGAATAACTTATAATTATTTGAATTAAAATTTCCGAAATTAATTAATCTTTCATGGTTATTTCATCACGTATAATAAATACCCAATTTAAATACTATATATTTCACTGTTATCATCTAAAACTTGATTTTGCATATCAGGTTTATCAATAATAATATTTGATTCAGTTTATCAATATTAATTTATATATTTAAGAACGTGCTTATTTGTTCTTTCGGCGAGTTTTCATCGGTGAAGAAAAACAGTATAAAAACATAATAAAAATAACTATAAATATTTTAAGTATTGTACGAATCTCGCGACAAAATTAAAATAAAAATCTTGCTGAATTTGAATAAAATTGAAACTAAAACAGGCAAGTAAAGCTTTTTCAAAGTACTAGGCATACGTAAGAAGAATAATTGTGTTGGCGGTAACACCCCCCGAAAGTCTACCCTCCAATTGCAAAGCATCCAGGAAGCGTTCACCCCTCTTACGAACCAATAGAAAGCTGGTACGGTTGCGCACGTGCTGGAACTGTTCGTTTACGGGCTACGTACTAATCTACAATATCTCACTCCTTTAATGATAAAGACGATCTCTTGTTTATAATTAGACGATTCGACAAAAAATTTGTATCGTCGTTGCTTGTGCATATTTTTGAGTAAAATTTCATACAAAGCTGACTAACAAATAAATTATTCCGATCGAAGGGTTTACAGTTTACTTTGGAAAAAGAACGCTCTCCTTTCACACATCGATAAAAAATAATAAAATGAGATAAAATATATTTGAATAATTAATAAGTTATTAATAGTAAACGATGGGGACAGATTATCGAAGTGTCAAGGAATCTACATCGGACGTAATCAAAATATATGCGGGGGTCGAGGTGGGTAACGCTCAGGACCGAAGGGGCGTGTCCACCTCTGAAAATTCCGAGGTCTCGTTTCTACCAACCCTGGTACGAATCTAGTCGACTGCGCCATCAAAACATTTGTGGGTGATGCTTGGTCGAGTACACATGAAATAGTAACGATCGGTGTCTCGCGTATCGTATAATTTTTAATTTCGCTCGATCGGTTTGCGAATTATTTTATTTAGATTGGTAAAGAATCATAAATAACGAAGGGATATGAGCTACTCCGAGCCTCTCTGGGAAATAAACGGAAATCAAGCTCCAGTAAGTGAATAATTCACAGTGCTTAGTGAAATATAATAATAGTTTGTAAGATTTGGTATTAACGTAAAAAGTATTGGATTAAACGCGGTTGTCGACCGATAATTAACTCGAGTACCGCGGATCAAACTCGTTAGACGTCTCGCATTTAATTTTTCGAAATCCTTCAAAATGTTTGTAACTTTATACAATTTTCTTTCTACCAATAGCGGATTTCTTCTCATGACTCATACTTATTTAATTAGTATTTTATATTTTATAATTACCGTATATACGTGCCTATGTACGCGAAATGGACCTAAAACGCGTACCGTTAAATGTGTTAGAAGATATAAAAAAGTTCGAACTAAACGAGGAGATAAATCATTTTAAAAGGAGTCTGACAGCTCATATCTAGAATGATTTATTTATCAAATAAACAGCTACGCGATAAGTTTAGTTTATACGTGTAGTTTTATAGTATTTCTTAAAGAAAAGCCTACGTGACTCAATAATGTATACTTGTACATCGGCTCTGGTTAGATTTTACGAGGGAAAAAAAAAAAATTCGCTTCCGATATTAAATAGTAATTTTTTTTACGTGCAAAACGAACCGCGAGTTTACGAATCGGACGTCGTACCACGATTAACATTGGCCGTTTGGTTCGCCGTTTGGTTCGCCGTTTGGTTCAACGGTCTCTATCGTTTCTTTGAAATAAATAAACAAGATAGTTCTCAAGCACGTTTCTGATACGATATAGGCAATATCGACGACTACGGATATGTCGCAGTACGTTGGAAACGAGATTGGTAGCTATCCGATGTGGGATAGTTCGGTTTTGTATCCGGCGGCACCACCTCCCACTCATCCTCACGTGAACGAACACGGACTTTATAGACAGCCGTGTGCACTTTTGCACCAGAGGTGAGAAAATCACAAATATTTATCCTCGTTTTACCTACCATCAGCTTTATCGATCGGTAAGCATTTATATGCAGATCGAGAAGCGGTGCTCTTAAAATATTACTAATTATAACGATCGTGCGATCCTTTCAATTCTTCTTGAAAATTATACAAAAAATCTTAAATGTTTATATGGTTGTAATTTATTGTCTTTATTTTCAATATTTTCGAGTAGTTTCATGCCTGCAACATATACAAATTTTGCCATGTATTTCATTTTTTAGGTAATTTAAATGTATTTGTTAATATTAATAATATTTATGTAAAAAATATTTTCAAGTTTTGTAAAAGTAATTTAAAAAATTCTTATTATAATTATTTTCTATTCATCAGGTAATGGATTTTCTGATATAAACTCGTAAAGAAACGTGATATTAAATATTATAGTCAAATATTTCTTTTATAATTTATAAGAAATTACGAACAAATAACAATTTCTTAAAACAAAAATAATAATAACAAATTTTTAAATAAGCATATTTCATAAATATTTAATGAAATTATGAAGTAAATTAAATGAAATTAAATTTGAAAATCCAATTATTTTAATTTACCGTAAAAGGTTTAAAAAATAATAATTAATAATTTAATACAAAAACTATATTTTCAATACTTAACTAACAATTTTAAATTATTTAAAAATTTAATTTTTTTATCCAGGAATTTAAATCCTTCTATATAATTCAATTCACTATAACAATTTATGAAAATATTTAGTCATAAACTCAATAATGTAACACAATTATACCTAAAAATCTATTAAATATCAATTTCTGACAGCTTATCTCAAATACATCAAACACAGTGATATGAAATTTTAATATTATATATTATAAAATTTAAAAGTATTATTAATTATACATTATAAATAATAAAAATATTACAATAACTACTTAGCTTATTATTTTTATCTCGAAGATGAAAATAGTATAAAAAAATTTTAAATTAAAAATAAACTGAAGCTAAATGATAATAAAATTCAGATTTAAAGTCAGAATTTTATCTTTGGGCAATATATATTTTCCTTGTGAATAAAAATTTCTTTAAATGAAAAATAACTCCTATTTTAATGTAAGTATAATTATTTACCAATTTTACTGAACAAATTATAAGCTTATTAGATCATTGATTTATTTGTATTAATATGTATTTTTTATATAAATCCTACTCTTAGCAAAGGTTAATATAAAAATTTATAGTAGAATTTATTTCGTTATCTATCTTTTTCATAAAAAAAAGATTATACAATTTTTTTTCGTGAACATTGATGACCTTATATTTAAAAGATAACTATAAATTCACTTTTTTTCAGATTTATAAAAGAAGTGTTGCTTCGTCTTGTAAAAGAAATATTTGCTAGAAACTAGTTATATTACTTGAGTTCAACTGAAATATTGCTCTTATCTTATAAGATAAGCTTTAAGCATATTAGTTTGAATTAGTAGATAAAACAAATTAATTTTTATTATATCTACTATTTATTTTTCAAATTCATAAAATTTTAACGAAGACTTATTACTTCTCTAAAAATATATGTAAAAGTGTAATAAATCATAATGTATACTTGAACTTAAAAATAATTTTTCATCACTAATTAATAAAAAGCAGTAAGTCTGGAAAATTGTCAGATTTAATTCACTTACAAATTATAGTAAATTCTTAAAAAGTAAATAGTAGTATTGATATTCGAAATTCTTTTAACAACAATATTAAATAATATTCAAGTATAATGAATGCATCAGCATCGAATTATTAAATTTGTCAAAAAATTTGAAATGATGATCTCTGAAGTGTAAGTTATTCAATATTTTCTTTAATATCAACACAAAAAAGAAATATTTTTCTCAATACAAATTTTGATACCGAGAATAGAATATAGAATTAATAAATGATGTGTGGGTAGTCGATAAAAATTAACATAATCCAAATTAAAAATAAAAAGTTTATACGACTACAGTATTAAATGGAATTTAGACACAGATACTACATAATTGCAATTAACTTACGGTTTACTTATTTGCCACATATGCTAATGTTATTTATTTTATGAATTGTTAGTCAGTATAGTATTGTGTATTATAGAATTGTTTCTTTTATATCGTAGTCACTCTGTATTACTTTAAATCATGTAAATAAATCAACATTAAATTAATATAAAAATATAAAATTTATTTATCAGTATTATAAATTTAAAAGTAATTAATAATTAACGAATCACCATTTAATTGAATTAAAACTATTTTCATAAACGTATCGTATTTTTGTAGTACTTTTAATATTATATACTTTTAAATATTATTTTTAAATTAATTATTTCCATAATATTAAATAAAAATTAAACTATTGCTTAAATAATTATAAATCTTATTTTTATTATGATCAAATGATACTTCGCTGAAAAATTTTTTATTTTTATAATATTAGCTCTAAGATAAAATCTTTAATTGAACGTATAATTAATTTTGGTTAATTTTCGGTATTTTTCGAATTAATTTTTTAACATATCCGAATATTTAAAATATTAATAATATGACATTCACATTTAATCGTTGCTTTTCTTCAAATACTATAATCATATTTTATAATTGTTATAAAAGAATATCGTGCTATTTATGAAAATAATATATTAATATATGAAAATTTAGACAATAGATTTTACATATGTATCTAATATCGTCTATGTTTTTTTCTTTTTAAGTGTAAAGCAATAAATAGAATAAAGATTTTTCGAAATATTTCGTATATCAATAACAAAATATTGTTACATATATCATTTTGAAACATTGATTTGCAAATTTTAGTCGTTATACCCAAAATGGCCGTTCTTCAAACGTTCCGTCATCGACAACGAAAAAACCTAGACGCAGGGTAGCCACGGTTTCGCAAAGGAGGGCAGCAAATATTCGCGAAAGACGCAGAATGTTCAATTTAAATGAAGCTTTCGACAAACTGCGTCGGAAGGTGCGTTATATGTTGAAATACTTGTTTCGTTTGTATGAATAGTATTAATTTAACGCACATAAATTTAAACAATATAGCATGCATTATTAAAATACTATTTTCCTTTAAAGTACATAAATTTTAGATTTATATCTTTGTGTAACGTATTTATTTTTTAGAATAATTAAAATAATATTAAAGAAAATTCATTTTATTTCTTATTTTTATTTATTTAACCAACCATTGCCAAATCTTCTCGATACATTAAGATTTATGCAAATAAAAAATTACATAAATAATTTTTTTAATTTACTAATTTTTAAGATAAATAATTGATATGTATGAACTCTACAATGCTTATATTATGAAATAAAAATAGTTAAGAAATAAAAATAAATTATAACTCTCAAAATATTCACAATTTATCTTTAAAAATCGCTAAATCTAACATTACTATTATGTTGCTAATTACATCACCACTTTTATATTTTCACTGTCTTATTATCTCTGCTACTAAATTTAAATGGATTTGTTTCGATAAGTAATGGATCATCTTTAGAATACTAATTTACATCATTTAATTAACGATATATGTAATAAAACAATTATTTACTCTGAATAAATTATTTGTAATTATGTTATATCATATTTTAAAGAAAAGAGTTTTTCGTATGCAGGTGCCAACATTTGCTTATGAGAAACGTTTGTCAAGAATCGAAACACTTCGTCTGGCCATAACGTACATCGCATTCATGGGTGAATTATTGGGTTTAGAGACAAACAGTCCAAAGCCGGATTACATACCAAGGGAATATTATCTACCCACTAGTTAAAACAACAAAGTGAAGCAGTAATCATGGATTTACAAAAATTTTACTCGACATGTATCGAGATTTTCGTTAATTTTATTAAGTTTATTTTCCTATTATGAGGAAATTTTAGTACATATATTTTTATTAAAGATAATTAAATCTATGTAACCTAGTTCTAATCATGGTACATATTAACTAAAAGCTTATAAAAGCTTAATGGTTTGTATTTTGATTTAAAATATTTCCTTGAAATTGGAAATATTCCTACTCTCTATATATAAAATATCTATATATTTATTTTTTTATATTTTACTATTGATAAAATCGAATATATTATGTGTCGCTTAATAATGAATTACACGTAATAGCCAAGCGAATCATTGTCTTATGAATTAAGTCTGTTTTTGTACAAATGCGTTAAAACAATTATTTGTTATCCAAGGTGCACGAATATTTATGCTTTAATAAACTATATATTAAGAAATTCTTCCTTAAAAGGATTACATGTATGTAAAAAAATTTTGTACTGCAGGTCATTAATTTAAATTATTTTCAAATAAATATTACTTAAGTATTATTTTTTTTAAATTATACTTACGTACTATTTTTCGTAAGTGTAATTAAATATAACATTTATATAAAATTTATAAATGTACTGTGTACATTTAATATCTAGAAGAAATTTTAATTTATTTATGTAACTAACTGTATTTAAAACACTGTTTTTAACTAAACATAATATCAATAATTTATAGTTAAAGTATTTAATATTTTTATTAGAAAAGAGAATTAAACACAATAATGATAATGAAATTAAAAATGATAAATTGATAAAAAATATAGAAAGCTATACGAAATCGAGTCACTACATTAGGTACTTATTAATTTCATTGTACATTTTAAATATCTTTCATAGGTACCTAATAAAGCTTGTATAATTTTAACACATTCGTTTAAAATATAATGCGTTATATACAGGCTAATATGTTTGTATAATTTCAAATTTTAAGTAAATTTATCGTTATACGAGTATGAATATCAAAATTTGTAGTAAATGCTTAATAATTCATTCATTCAATTATAAAAATAAGAATTTATATATTTATGTGCTAAAAATAAGTCATTTTTAAATTTGGATAATATAATTCAAATATGCTTCGTAAAAATAAAGATTTTTATCGTAATTTTTTTTTATTTGAAGCGCAGCATTTATTGGAAATATAATTTTGAATCGTGTACATAAAATTATACTTACCATTATCATTCGGAAGTACAGCATTTAATAAACACAAAATGATCATATTTTTACAATAAAATAATAACAAGATAAATGTTTTTTACTTTACAATATATAAAATTAAACATTCTGAAAAATTGTATTAAAATTTCTTTGTCAATAAATCTGTTTTGTACTACTTTATGATAATTTTACAAGTCTAAATTTTAATATGTATTTATATCCGAACGTGAAAGTGCATTGAAAGATACGAAGTATTCAAATACGAAGTATATTCAAATGAATCTCGAGTATTTTATATTTTCCTTCCGTATCAACTTAAAAGACAGAGTCATTCCGCGTCACATTCGAAGAGTGGATAAAGAAATATCAATGTCTGATTTTAATAATAATAGTAATAATAATAACAATAATAATACAAAATTCAATATTTCACAGAAATTATAAAACAAAAAAGTAACGTACGCGTTTCACACGTCTCGGGTGTTGACTGTATACGTTATATTTTGATTATTTAAGAATGTATTCACGATGACACGTAACTCTTGATCTGGAATTGCGACGTCTTCGTTTATCTCCTCGAGCCATTACTTATTTTCGATTTTCTCGGGTAGTTACTTTCGATGAGTCCCCGATCCACTCTCTTTCCTTGTTTTTCGTGGCAATAGTATTTCCTCCGCTGATGAATTTGTATACGAGGGAATCGATGTTGCTCGTAATCGGCTATTATATATTATATATATCCTGTATTCATATATTACTGATTCCTTACTGCGTTCGGTTTTAAGCGAGCATAACGTTTACGGCGTCAAATATCGATGATTCTAAGGATCTCGACGATATAGGTGACGAGTTCGAATTCGAGGAATCGACGTTCTCGACAAGGGCAACTACGATGGTGTTGCAAAGTCTTTTATCAAATCTAACTTTGGTCTATGTGTTATATTTATGTGTCATAAAATGGATAGGTCTTTTGGATGCACATTATTGACAAAAATATTTTTCTTACTTTTCATCTTTCTATTTAATTCATTTATAATATTCTTTATAATATATATATATATATATATATATTTATTTATTGTATGTAATTTTTTCATATGTGTAATATCAATGAATTTTAATTTTCATTTATCGATATGGTCGTGTTATAATATAATTTAATTATACTATTTTATTATGATACATTTTACATAATGAACATAATCGATAATTTTATATATTTATTGGATAGATTATTATATATTATCCATGTGTTTGCATGCGATTGATGTTTAGCTGTGTATAATTATGTGGGTAGAGTTATAATAGTACTTTGCGACGAATCTTTTTTCTGAGTTTTGATTATGGATATTTTTTATGTACATTTATATTGGAATTCATCGAATGAGTTTATTATTATATGTTTATAATAATAATAATGGGATTAATAGTTGTATTTTCTTATACGTCTACAATTCTAGGGTAAAAAAGCATTTTGTTCAAATTGGTAAGTTACTTCGTATCATTCTTCGTCTTTTAATTTTTCATTTTCTCGAAATATTTTTATTATCTTAATAAAGGTGGCATTATAGATATCCCTAATTTATTAACCATTATTTTGTATTATCTTATTAACCTATCTCTCAACTTTCATTTGTATCGTACTAACCATCCATCTAATTTTTCCATTTAATTTCTGTAATAATATACATTTTAAAAGACTTCAGCAATGGATTTATTTATTTATTTCCCAAAATTTCTTTTTTCATTTTGATTATTTTTTGGAGGAAGATTTGATAATAGAATTCTACAGATTTTCATTCGACCAAAAATCTAATTCAGGATGTTCTTTTCCTACGATTGATTATGTGCTCTTTTGGACGAGCTATAATGTAATAATAATATTATTTGTAACATCGTAACGTTGTCGGTATGAAAATTATTTAAAAGTGAAAAAAAATGTATAAGAGAATTATGTTTTACTCTGTTAAAAATAAAAGAAATGCATTCATTTTGATAATATATAAATTTTTTATTCAATTTTTTAAATTATTACCATAACAAAAAGCAGTTATAATTTATTTTGAATAATCCACTTTCTAGAGAAATAAAATTTTCATACAGTAAATTGATTCTATAGAATGTTTAATTTAATAAGTTAGTATATTTTCTCTAAATGCATTATCTTTCACTTGATTTATATAATAGATTTATACATTTTATATAAAAAAATTGTAATCCATTGTCAATTCATAGATTTAATATAAGTAAGTGATAAAGAGCAAACAAGAATTAAAACTTTTACCATACATAACAATTCTATAAAAAGATATGAAAATGTAATATAATTTACATGCAGATAGTAAATCTCAGTTAAAACTGCTTTTATATATTGGCACGATCTTGGGTTATATTAATTTCTTATCTGAAATTTATGTAAGTTTTTGAATTTTTTAAATAAAATCTTTTATTTCATTGTATAATACTTATCAGCATAAATCTAATCTATTACATAAATTTATAATAAAAGAAAATAGTTAATATTTCGATCAAAATAAAAAATTTGTAAAGATTCATAATTATTTTCTACATGTATATCATAACTTCGACTTAGCAGATTTATATAGACGGTACATTGATTTAATTTTACTTTATCGATTTAATTAGAGTAATAAAAGTCATATAGTTTTTATATATTATTTATTGTGCTTTACTTTTAATTATCAAAAAATTTAATTATTTATTTTAAAGATAGTTAAAACGAGCTTTATAACTTAGAGGTACAAAAACTACTTTGAAATAACTTAAATAAAAGTAGAATAAATAATTATAAATTAAATCATTTATATTTTTGTTTACAAAAAATTCATTTGAAAAAGCTAATTGAATTATTGGTAAAAGAAGTAAATTTATTTACAAAAAATCGTAAAGAACAGAATTTAAAAATTATTTGTTTATATTACTAACTTATCAATAAAAATTTAAATTATCAAATATTTATATTAAATAATGTTTCTAATTAAAATTATAAACATATATTACAAGTGAAATAAAATAAAAATTATTAACTGAAGTTATGCTACGAGAAATGATTAATAACTAATTGATCAATTAGATTTTTTATTTAAAAGATTATTCGAATGAAATATAAATATTGAATGTATAAATTGAAATATTAAAATTGATTATATAAATCTACGATCTTAAAGCATTCTTGATTTCAAGTTATTATCTTAAAGAAACATTTCATATAGACATTTAGCCATTAATGAAATATAATTAGTATTTTATACAACTAACCGAAGATTAAAGAATTTTTTGTATTAGTATGTTTAAAACGTATTTATTATTAAACAATTTTATTTCTAATAAAATCATTACGTAACTTCATTATGTAGTGATTGTCAAATAAAACATTTAATGTAATTTTTATATTGTTCAATAAAAACTTTTTAATATAATTATTATGTTTTTAAAAAATGTTCATATGATTATTTATGATTTTATAGATCAGTATAATATAATTTTTAAAAAATTATTTATATTGCACCAAACTCTATATCATATTATTTAAATAAATGATTAAAAATTTATTATAAATTAATTTTAATCAATTCTTTTATTCAACTTATACTTAAGAATAAGGTTAGAAAATGTATTGAAGAATTAAAAAAATAAAAAAAAGATTTTTATGTTAAATCTAAACGAATTAATACATAATGTATGTATTAAATTTTATGTAAAATAATAATAAAATTAGAAGCAATATCAGTAACGTCCATTTTCAAATAAATTTCTTATGATAAAATATTTTTTATGAACATATTTTTAGTTATTTTATTGAAGTAATTGAAAAGTTCATAGCATTTTTAAATGATCAATATGATAAGAATATTCAACAAATTAGTATGGATATAATTGTTTACTTTATTCTAAAATGTCAGATTACATATAATTCTTCCCAAACTTTATTTTTCTAGATTTCAATGGATTACATATATTTTTAACACTAAATTTAGTTACAAAATATTATTATATAAATTATAATCATATCAGAATTTTAATAGTTATATAATAATGGTATTTAACATATCTGTAAAATTTTATAAATTTTTCTAATTTATTTAAAGTAGTTAATAGCAGCAATATTTTCTGTGGAATATTCTTTACTTAAGGTACAATTGTAAAGTATTTTTTTTATTAATAGCATTATTAATTTACGAAGAAGATGGATAACTTCATAGAATTAATATATATATATATATATATATATATATATATATATATATACATAACTTATTAATACATCTATTTATTAATGATATTATTCATTAATTATAGTTATTGTTAATAAAGTTACAATATGAAATTTAAAAAAGTATATCTAGAGAATTAAAAAAAAATTTTTATTCTAAATTATCACATAAATATTTATATTTTAAATTCTAATATTTCAAAATTAAACAGATTTACTGTATAAAAAATATATACCTAATTTGTTTTTATAGTAAAATGTTAATGTATATCAAAATATTGACATAGTTATAACAAAGAAAAAAGAAATTTTTATTAGAAGTGATCAAGATTAATTAATAGATAATATATTTTATGAATAATAAGCTATTAAACCTATGCAATGACAAAGAAATAATTAATAAATATATCCTAATTCATAGTAAATTTTTCTAAATAATTTTTGTCAAAATTTATAAACAACTAGTTTAAATTTGATCGGTTTTAGAATAATTAAATATATATTATGTATTTTATCTTACTTAAATGGCATTTTTTTTAATGATTGATATTTTTATGGTTATGATTGATACGATCATATTAATTAATGTTTTACTTAATATTTCAGTTTTTAAACTAACAATAGCTTTACTATTTCACTATTTAACTTATCTTTTATAAATTCAACGAGTTTTTATTATCAACCGAATTTATAGCACAAATATATTGACATAAAGTAGGTCAGAATTTTCTTTATTCTTGGTCATATATAACTTTACTTATCCTTTTATTTATTTTTAATTACCGTATTCAATTATTTTAGTTAATTTAATTTTATCCTAATTTCTTGCAAAATGGTTATCATAGTATTTACTTTTCTGTAATTTCTATTTGACGTTCTATTCTTATGTACACATATGCATACATTATAATTTAACTAAAAAAATATTTAATTTCATTAATACGATTATATACGAGTGTACTGTGGTTATTTATTTTTTTTTATGAAATTTCTAATAGGATTATATATATATATTATACCAAAAACTGTAAGTCATTTTAATTTGTAATTTTTTCGTTATATTGTCAATTTTCATATTAAATCTTAAAATAAATATTTTTATAAAATATAATGAGATTATCATATAAATTAAAAATAGGTTTTAAATTTGATAATTAATTTTTTAAATAAATTTTATTATTTATTTTAATATGATTATTAGATTTTATCTACATTTTATAACCTTTTATTTTTTCTTGAATAAAATTTAATCTAAACTAATAAAACTAATTGCTAAGATAAAATGAATGCATTGATATGTGATATATGTACATATATATTTGGTTTGTAAAAATTTAATAATCTTCATAAAATTTTGCTTTTTTCCTAAATTACATATCATGATTATCATTATTAAATAATTCTTACATATATACATATATATATCTATTTTAGAAATTTTTTAATAACTGAGGAAATATATTACTACTATAAATTAAACTTTAAAAAGAAAAAAAATGGATAAATGCTTAGCGTTTATTTTATAATAAGTGTAGATATAATATAAATTATTAATACCGTAAATATTGTAGAAATTAAAAGCGTTATCATAAAACATATTACAATAGTGTATAATCAGTAAATGTATTATTCATATTTGAATTCAAATATTACTTATTTTTAAAAAAAGATTTCGAATTTAATTTTATAACATGAAATTTAAACGTTTTAAAAATAATAAATAAGCTAATTTTGCAATTTTTATAATTTTACAACTAAAAATATTGAAGAGAAATAAATATATTAAGAAATTATTATAATCAATTTTAAAATAATATTAATCAATAAAACTATTTTCTATGCATACGAATGCAGTATGAATTTAAATTTCTAATAATACAAATTATGTATATAAAATGAAAAAATTATTAGATCTAAATTCAATGAAATATTTAAATATAAATAAAAGGATTGATTTTATTCTGTTATAGTAAATGCACCGATAATGAAAGAAATTTTTAATAAATTTTTCTAATTATTAATAATTAGAAGTAGCTTGAAAAATTATAGAAGTGTTTTAAAAATTAACAAATTTTTCTATAATAAATCTTATGTATTGCTGAAATATATTCTCAGAATAAAATGTAATGAAACGACCAAACCATTTTTCTTTTCATAAAAAATAAAGATGTTTGATGTGGATATTTTTAGTTTAAATATTATTTTATTCTAATTGTTCCTTTATGTGTTGATCCTTTACGTAAAAGTAATATGGCATTAAAAAAAAAATTTTTGAATCAACATTTAAAGTTAATTATAAAAAAATTGTAACATTAATAAAACAACAACAACAACAACAACAACAACAATAATAATAATAAATTAATTGATTAAGTTGTAGTCAAAATATTAGTTTAAACGATGTATGTATTAGTAGTTGGGGCATGTGTTTGCTAATAAATAGTCGCAATGAACTTGCAGTTGTTAGACTTTGCATTGATGACGTGATTCTATCTTATTTGGGTCATGTGTGCACAAGAAAATAAAAATGTAAACAAAAATCGATAAAAATTTTAAAATTTGTAAAGTAAAATATTCTAAATTTACTTTATGAAATTCCAACAGAGTCAAAACATGAGTGGAAAAAAAAGATAGACAGACAGACACACAAGCAGACAGACCAACAGACAAAGAAGTAATACAAAATAAGTGGGGATTGGATACTATAAATAGCGGTGAATCTTTAGTATGCATACCATTTTTATTCTAATTTTTTTAATCTAGCTACGTTTTACTGTATTTAACTAGGAAAAATAAATCTATATGAACATAAATATTCCAAATTAACCTTTATGTAAATAAATAATTTTATTTATTTTATTTCTCTGTAAAATTCATTTATTTCATATTTAAATACCTATATTGATTAAATAAATTTCTGTATAAATTGTATTTAAAAAAAAGATCTCTTCTGTATTTCATTTATATTTATTATATCGATTACTAATATTTTATTTATGCTTTATATTTATAGTTATTTATTAGAATATTAAAAAGGAAACGATTTTATTTTTCTGTAAATAAATAAATAAATATTATTATATTTTTAATTTTTAATACAATATAAACAGTAACATATATTAAATAGTTCGAAATATAGTTGATAACTTTTTTCATAAATTAATAGTTGTAATTAATGTATAAAAGTTAAAGTAATTATTTATATTTCTGTAAACTACATAATAATTATTAGTGAAAATTTATTTTAACTATATAATTTAAATCAGAATTTTTAATAAACTAATACACATTAATTTTTACAATATGATTCTGTAGCTCATGCATACAATCAACAGGCATATGTTGATTTTGACAACCATTATATTAAGTACAAAGTAACAAGTAATAAAATCTTATCTATTTAAAGCCTGTACCTTTCTATTCGCTAAAAGACATTTTTGAGCATTTATAATTATTAATATGATTTAATAAAACTTGAATGTAATCGTATCTATACAATCGACTGTATACAAATAAATGATACTATAAAACTTTTTATACCATACATATAATACAGACTTTTTTATTTTTATAATTTAATGAAATAAACAAATCCGTATAGTTACCTTTTTTTAATGCATATTATTTATTTCAATGTTAATAATATATGTATTGAAAATCAAATTAAGTTACATAAACAAAGATGTATAAAAAATTTGATATTAAGTATATAAAAGAATATTTCACTTTGAATACAAAATTACAATACATATTCTATGCAAAATAAGATCGTTAATAAAAATATACATGACTTTTTATGAAAATTAGTAATAAAAATTGTTTAGAATTTTTATTCTAATTAAAGTAAAATCCTAATAAAACTTTTTTTATTTATTAGGTTTATTTCTTAAAAATTAAAAAGCTAAATATCTCTTTTATAATAATTAAAATGCTTATTTTATTTTATTTTTCGTAAAACAAACGTTAATGGATTATGCGTATTCCGTCTGTTTTGTAACACTGTTAATATTCTGAACTTAACAATATAATACGGCAACTCGAAAAAGAACAGTTCGAAAAACTTCCCGAAAAATATGCCGAATCATGCATGAAAAAAATAAAAAAAAAAAATCAGAATTACAATTGCAAGAAAAACGAAAATTGCTTTCACTCATCGTTAAATTGTCTTTTAAAACGACGATATCTCTATTTTTTCACGTGCCTATTGCTCATTCCCAATTGTATATTTCATACTTTCAATATCCTTATTTCTTTCGATTTTTTCACTGTTAAATCTTTGCTAAGCTTTTTTAGGTATCACGTTCCTGACACTTTTCCGTAAGATTTTTTTGTACGTGCCATACAATATTGCATATACATTTTATCTATAAAATAAGTTATTCGTATTGATTTTTTTAAAATATAAAATTTCAAGTTTCTTCGGTATTTGAATCTATAATTTTATTTTTTTTTAAAAAATTTAAATATATTTTTAAAATAAAAATATTATTTACTTCAACATAAAAATAAATTTTTTGCTAATGTTAAAATCGAAAAATTGACCAAGTATTTATTGCTTTTAAATTACAATTGTCATTATCGTACATTGTTGTAACTGAAAATAGGATATTATTGAAATATTATAGTTAGCCACATTTTACTTAAATACAATATTGAAAATTATTTAATGAAACTTAAATAAAAATATTCAGTTTTTATAGCAAAAAGACTATTCAAAAAGTAAGATACATAAAAATTTTGTATTTCAAATATTGAATTTCAAGATTCAAAAAATATGATTTTATACAATGTAGTATAAATTTTAGAAAACTTCTGAATAAAAATTGTAACACATAAATAAATAATAGAACCAAGCTTGTAGGATAAAATTAGTAAATAAACTATACTTTGTATATAAATAAATATTTCAAAATGCTAAAATAAAAAATCTGTATAATATATCCAATATTTAAGAAAATCAAAAAAATTGAAACTGAAGTATAAAAAAAAGAAATAATGTTAATAAACTCGTTCATTCGTTATCCGTAGTTAAAAAATATGTAAAGTAAACTTACATTCTAACTAAAATGATCAGTCTTTTTATTTTAATATTTTTGTAATATTAATGATATGGGTTTTTTTAAATAGTCAAAATGATATATTTTTCAGATAATTTATTATGCGAATTTCGTATTTGCTCTATTAATTTTTAATATTATAATTTAAAATAGTTCCATTAGATATTTCGAAATTTTATTTAAATACTAGTCAATACAATAAAAATAATATATTACAAGGTTTTATTTATAATATGGCAGAATATTTATTAAAATAAGTGAATTGATTATAAAATTATGAACCATTAAATTTGTAAAATTTAATCATGCATTTTTATATATTATTATTATTATTATTATTATTAATGTATATTATTTAAAAAACTATTGAAATTTAAATATGATATTAATTATAAACTAATGAATATAATTTCTAAATATTCTTTTGTTAGTAAGTGATTATACATTCGAGTATATTAGCTTAATTTTTGAAATGAAAACTACTTTTAACAGAGAATTAAATTTTTAATTAAATAAATATGATCGTTAGAATATATGCATAATGTCATATGCAGATTAATGAATATTTCCAATAGTGCTACAAACATTAACTATAACATATATTTATATATATTGTTAATTTTTTTCATAATATATAATTAATTCATTTTAATTTATTCAAAATAAAATATATGTTATTCTAAAATTTTTTTTTATTTATTCGATAAGATGGAATCATTCATTTAGTATAATGTAACGTGATTGCGATGAAAAGTATTTTATAGTACAATAATTCTTACATTAAAGTTTTAAAGGAACAAAATTTAATTACTAATCGTAGAATTTATTTCTAAATATTAAATAAATTAAAATTTATTCGTTTTTAATAATTTATTGAATATAGACGGTTAAAAAATTTAAGTAAATCACGATTTTAAGAAATTCTTAATTTTTAATCTTGCAATTGTCGTGATAATATACTATCAATAGTATATTCAATATACATTGGATTTATGTCTACGATATTATGATATAAAAATATAAGAATATAATCCATATATTTACTTTAAAATAGACATAAACCATTAAAATTTAAAATTCGAAAAATAAGATAAACTATTTTATAAAATTGATTTACAATTCTCTTAATACATATATTTTCTAGCATTAAAAGTCTGATTTTAACGTCTTTATATTCAACATATTTTGGTACATTTTTTTTAAACTAGGTACTTAAAGCTCTATATAATACAACCATTATTTACAAAAAAGCTTAGCAATAATATTTATATTAATGTATAAACGTTAATCGTGTCTTCACAAAATTCATACTTTAATAATTTTTAAGAATTTAAAAGTCTTTTTAAAAGTTTAAAAATTACAATAATTATATTTTTTACCATTCATTCACAATATTTTACAAAAATACTTTATGGATTATTCAAATGGTATATAAATATTTTTCTGATCATACAATAAAATGTTTAAAAATAATTTTCTCTCTCACTCTCTCCTTTTCTTTTATTTTGCATACATAGTAAGTAGTTCAATACTTTCTTTAGCCTTCTTTGCCTTTTTATCGCTTTTCTCCTTTCTTAAATAGTCCGGATCGTTCCAATATTGCACATCTCCGTCAGCCCATACCACGAATACGAAGTTGCTCGCCAAAAAAACAGCGCAAATGATCCAAAAAACGAGCCTCCATTCAGTGAGAGTTTGATTGGGCGTTAAAATACCAACTATGTAAGGTGTGACGATACCCGTAAAGGCTCCGATTCCATTAGTCAAAGCCATCAGCGATCCGGCATAGTTTGGACTAAGATCAAGACCGTTGACCTTCATACTGGGTAGAGCAGCACCCATGAGAGTCATTCCAAGAGCAATCATGACAACGACGAGAATCCGATCGCATCCGGCGTAAGAAGCGCTGACGATGAACAACGCCGGTCCGACGGATGCTATAGAATTTCCCAACTTTCTAACGTTGGAGGTGGACATGTGCTGTTGACTTATCAACCAATCTGCAATCCAAGAGGTGAGAATACTACCGAACCACATGCACAGATAAGGCACGGAGGACAGATAGCCGTTATTCTCGATGGAGAATTTTAAGACACTGCTCATGTACTTTGGAAGATCACTGATCATCGTTAAGAAGCCCCACCCGTGGCCCACCATCGCTGCCACCAATGCCCAAACCGGCAAAGACGTCAACACGTGCCTCCAGGGCACCGCCGGTGGCTTCGTATGCTTGTGCTGGCTCAGTTGCTCGTGCAAGAATTTAACCTCAGCCTCCGTGATAAAGGGATGCTCGTTAGGGTTGTTGTAGCAAACGAGGACCCAGACCAGGAACCACAGGACGCTGATACCTCCGAAGAAGTAGAAGACGGCGGGCCATCCAATGTCACTATAGTGTAGAATGAGACCGGAGATCGAGGTGGCGAAAACCGTTCCCAAAGGTGCTCCGGCGAAGACTAGAGATCCGGCCTTGGACCGCTCTTCTAACGGCACCCACTGAGCCAGCATTACGTTGAGTGCCGGGTAGGCCGCACCTTGAGCCAACCCCGCGAGAACTCGCAGAATAATTAAAGCTGTGGCATTGCCGTATTTCACCCCGATCGGAGTCAGTATCGTAAAGATGGCATTCCAAAGGATTCCGAATCCAAGAGTGTATTTACCGCCGAATTTCTCGGCTATCATACCACCAGGAATATGCGTGATCACGTAACCCCAATAGAAAGAAGAAAGAATCACACCCTGCAGCGAGAAAAAAATCAGTCAGATTGCGTCAGTTTGCGCAAGTAATCAACTCTTATCGTATCTATTTTTTCAGTGTAACGGTTGATAATTTAATAGATATAATTTTCTTCAAGAACAAATAATTGTAACGTGTCGCTTTTTTAAGAAATCAAAATCTTATTATATATATCTTATTATAGAAGCTCGGGCAAATAATATATAAAAAGTATTTAAAAAGTAAACATTAAAAAAAGTTTTCATGGTGCCATTTCTTATATTTCTACGGCGATAAGAATATAAGTTTATGTTTTTACAAGCATCGCTAGTACGAATAGTATTATCGTTACAAATTCAGATAATTTTTTGTACCAATTCATACTATTTTATAACATTTATTTTTAGAAAATTGTTATCTATCTAAATTTTAATTATTTCATTTTGAAACTTTGAAAAAATAAATATTAATATTGAAAAAATAAATATAAATTTTGCGCATTTCAACTATAAAATAATAAAGTTCAAAATCAATAAATTTTTATTTATCAATATTGACTTCCTAAAGAAGATCTATAAAACTTTTATGGGTATTAATTTTCCAATTAAAAAAAAATAACCATTATGTTTTAAAATAATATTTTAATATTTTATGAAACGAAATATGAAATACAGAAAAAATTTTTTATAATACTTGATAAGTAACTATAAAAACTCTTTAACTACTTTGTATTACTTATATATTTTATATATAAAAGAATATCTAATTTTTTTTCCCATAAATAATTTAACTAAAGGAGAGTTACGTCGATTTAACATCGTTCTCGATCGCTTATCATCGTACGAGTGCACAAACATTACGTAACTTTACTATTGAACTTTTGCCTATAGCAATATATAATATGTCATGGACCAACAATTTCGTACGTAATACGTTAAAAAATTCTGTTATTTATTATGTATTATTTGTTATGTATTATTTATTATGTATTATTTATTATGTATTATTTATTATGTATTGTAGTGCGTCGCGTGTGTAATACTTTAGTAGACTCCAAAGTACTCCTACAGCTTTCGTTACCTGGTTCGACAAAATCGAAAGCGTTACCTGACTGTATTCGCTCCATTCGTATGTGCCGCCAACGCGAATAACTTGGCTCGTCGAATTCGTTATCGAAGGCGGGTCATCTCTTCGTTCCGATGAACACGTATCATCCGAAAATGCTGATGTCTCGTTGTTCACCTTCACCATCTCCGTGATGGCGATCGATAAGCACACCCGAATCGTGTACGCACAGAAAAGCGAAAAAAACGTCATGATAACGCAGATCCATCGTTGAGAAATACCCGAACCTACAAAGTAGCAATAAATTTACGATCACGTTCATTTTTTAAAACTCGGAAAAGAAAATAGGAGCAAGGTTAGTTCGGCTGCAAAAGTCTAACGCGTGTTTAGAAAATGTACGCACGGTATGTAAAATTTATTGTATACATGACTATCATAAAAATTATGAAATTATACAATATTATTTATAATAGTTTTAACATTAAAATTTCTATCAAGAAAAAAAATCATGAAATTCTATAAATTATCGATCGATAATTATTTCGTTTCATAAGGGGTCGTTTTTTCGCAATCTTAACTTATACCGTTTAATAAAAACTTATTAAAATGAGTATGAAGTAATGGCATAATATATAAAATAATGACTAATGTTATTAAGAATGTCTTGATAGTGCAGCTGCAGTGGAACACGGAAAATTACAAAGATATTATAAAAGAAGATAACAACAAAATATTCTAAATAGAAATCAAACTATTAGTTTCGAGTTTGCTTAAAATATATAATTTAAACCAAATTTCAAATAAGTTTCGACAAAAAATTATTTAATATACTTTTTCAACGACAACTAATGAAAATGACTATTTTTAAATCGAGGCCACTGATGAGCCAGTCTAAAAAATTAACATAATCATCGTATCACGATACTTACAGCAGTTCTTCCATTGAATTGACATATTGAGTTCTCGCTTTTAAGCTGTCCTCTACAATGGGACTTACTATCGATGAAATTTCTTAACGAACAAACACTTGCATAAACGAAGAATCGTTATTAACGATAAACGTTGGAACTGTTGTACAATAATGTCAATTTGTCACATAGTGACAAACTGCCGCATCCAACGAAGCGCGTACAATTGTTCGCTCCCAACTATGGTTAGATAACTGCTCTGACTTTCTGCCGAATTTAAAGTTCCATGCGTACACGATTAAATTTTATATGCAGAGAAGAAGAAACCGAATATTCTTAATAAGAGAAAAAGAGAGGCATGGTCGAAAAATACTGGGAACGTTCTTGTAACATCTTTAGAGTAACTTCACTTTTTCTCATCGTGAGCGCATTCACGATGTTTTGCCGCGCGCATGACTGCGGACCGAGTCACGTCGCGATGTTTAAAACCCAAGTATAAATGTGGGTATATAAAATATTTCGAAACGAGCTTAAACCGCTACTCTCTCTCTCTCCCTCTCTACAGATTTTTCGTCTTTCTCTTTTTGTCTTAGTCTCTTTCTGCCACCGTGTCTCTATCCGTCTTGCTTTACTTTTCTCGTCTCTCTTTCTGTTTATCTATATCCATGTTTCTCTTTATCTTTTTTTGTTTCCCTGTCTTTCTTTTTATGTACATCTTGTTCTTCTCTCTTTGTTTCTCTCTCTCTACTCGATTTTTTCTTTCTTTCTCACTCATTCCCTCGTTCTTTAATAACTTATTTTTCGATTATTGCATATTTATAAAATATCTATCCGGATAATTTATATTTGATAGCATTTTTCATTCACCAATTCTAATATTTACTTATCTAGATAAGAGTACTTTATGGGAAACCCCGTAAATTCTGTTTTCGAAATAGCTTGTCGCATTATTTTCCAAAAGGTAGCTCGAAGATTTATATTATCAATGACAACTGGAAATTTTATTTTTTCTTATATGCGTAATAATGTAAATTAAGTATATAATATCAGTAAGGAGATTCGGTATCCGAGTCGAAAAAATTTGTTTGCGCTAATATTTAGAATTCACGCTAGTGATTTCTTAATTAAAACGTATGGTAATTATATATATCTAAGTTATATAAGCTTTTACGATAAATACATTTTCTTACTATTTATATTATATTTATTTCATAACTTCTGACAAAAAAATAATATTTATATTATTTAATAATCTACTAAAAAATTGTTTACAATTTTACACTTTCCTTATCGCTAAACTCTTCTAAAATCAAGGACAATTGATTTCTATAATAACAAAGGGAAAAATCGCAACTACGATATAAATTTATTAGTCATTTTTATTACAGAACTTTACAAGTATAGCTATTATCAATCATTATTAATTCATAATTTGTATCATAGAGATTTTCTATTCTTATCGAGTGAAAATAAATTTAAGCTTATGTACAAATTACTCATTTATGTGTACATAATGATAAAAATTATTTATTAGCAAATTTTATTGTTTTTCTTTATTATATTTATTATTCAATATTTAAGAGTAATGTCGTGATAATCTACTATATTATTTACTTATTGTATTTGATCGTATTCATAAATAATAGGTACATAAAACTTAAATTTTATATCAACTATTAATAAGAAGAGTAATTGAAAATTGATATCGTTGAACAAAGATTTTTTAATTTAATAAAAATTCTCTTACAATGTGAACACAATATTATTAATGAATTGATTTGCAGATTATTTATACAAGTCATTTATACAGTAATAATATTACTCTCGAGGTCGAGTGCACTGACACTCAAAGAAGGCAATGCACTTCCTAATGACGTCACACAGATCGTCGGTAAGAGAACAACTATAAAGTATTATCATATTATTTAGTATATATTCAAATTCAATTATATTTAAATAAAAAAAATTGTAGATTGAATTTTTATATATTTTTTAGCAAAAATTGGAAGAAATACGTATTGAGAAGATTAATTAAAATTAAAATAATTTTAAAATTAAATTAAATTTCAGTATTAGGGATGCATTTAACCAGAAATAGTATAATAATATGATTTATTATATAAATAATATAATTTATACCGAGACGATTATTACATTACGCGAAAAATTTTAATTGGATAGTTTAAAATATGGATGTGTAAAGTACATTCGTATTTTGACTGATATTATTGTTATATTATATTCTAGTTGAATCGGAAATGATTTAAAAAAAAACAATTTTGGAGTACTTAAATAAAGTTTGGGCTAAATGATGGAAATATCTTAATCTTCGGGCCCTCCGCATCATAATACGAGACAACGTATTAGTTTTTTGATAACGAATAGTGACCTTGGAGTGAATCACGATGTCCGATATCCTGAAAGCCCAATGTACTTACAGAGAAACAACGTCACCTAAATGTTTCGGTATAATTACATTTATAGCATTAACAACAAATGTTTCTATTATAATACAAGGGTCGAGAAATTATAATGAAAGAGATAGGAATTAGTCACATTTCCATGTTACACTATTCTCTTCTAACGAGACTTCGATAAATAAATTAATTTGGTAAATTCTACAAATATTCATGGATACTAATGCGAAGAAAAAAACATTTAATAACTTTTTGACTTACTCGTATTACTATAAAAAAACAAAGCTTTAAGATTTATCAATGGTTAAAGTAATTAAGTATAAAAAGAGTATCGTTTACTTTTTTTAAATTATAAGATACAATGTAGGTAATAAAAAAAATTATACTTTTGAAAAGTAAAAAATTAATAAAAATATAAAGCTTTAGAGAAAGATTAAACATATATGTCTAAGAAAGAAAATATAAGTTCATAAAAAAAGTAATAAAAAAATATAATACGAAGAGTTTTAAACTACATTTAATATTATAAAGATAATTGGATCGTGAAATTTAAAAAGTGAAAGTAAAAGAACGAGACAAAAAGCTTTGCAAAGAAATGCATTTAAACATTAAAAAAATAAAAATACATTCCAATAGATAAAATTAATGTTAATGAAGAAAATATGAAATTAGATTGTTAAGAAAATAATGAATATGAAAGTAATCTGGTAGTTTTTGGATAAAACAGAAAATTATATACAAGATTCAAAATAAATCAACTATTTAAATCAGTAATTAAAAGTAATTGTTAAAAAACTTTAACAACTATTATATTTATTTATTATAATTTGTGCAAATAATATATTTTTACAATGAAAATTCATTGTATTGTTACGATGATTTAATTAATTCTAGACAAATCTATTTATAATAATTATTCATAAATTACGTATAGTAGAACGTAACGGATGAACGGTACTTCAAAATTTTCTTCAACAAACAATCAATAATTATTAACGTGTAATATCAAATTCGAAGTAAAGTACTTATGAATTATAAATTTATTTTAAATATGCCGTTTCAAATGTTTAAGTCTATGCACATGCCGAATAATACCTTGACATTGTATCCAGATATCGCGAGTATCATCTAGGCTAAACAGAATAAGTGTTATATGCGTTTATAATAGTTTTATAAAACGTAATCTTCGGAATGATATAAAAATATATAATAAATAATAATTATTTCTCTCAAATCTTAAAAATTAAAGCTAAAATTAAAACTACTTGATATTTTAGTAAGATAAAAAGCTTTTGAGATCTTTTTATTTTTAAATATTTTAATGTTTAAATGGTACAATTTTCGAAGAATTATATAATTTTATACTGAAAATAAAATAAAGAGAAATTTATACCATTTTGAATTAACTTTTTTATAATAAAAGTATTAGTATACAATATAACGAATTATCAATTCCATGGATTTTTTTAATAAATTTCAAATGCATGAGATAGATATTAAATATTAAATTATTGAAATATATTGCGAAATTTATTACGAAATAAAGAAAGAAATAAATGAATTGCCTTTGAAACTACTTCATAGTTATACAATCAAAAAATAGCGCAATAAGGCTATCGGTAATAAAGTATCCATATATCATGTTTATTATATTATGAGAATATTTATTGTCACTTCATTCATTCATTACTAGTTTATAACGTATGAATTAAAAAAAAATTATATTATAACAATGTGCACTTGCTAAATATAATATATTTTTGTTAAACGATTCTAATTTTTAGTAACAACTTTCATTTTTTTTAAAATAGTTTCAACTTATTTAATTTTAACATTATATATGGTTAAAAATTAAAATGAAGGATCTATGATTAAAAATACTTATACAATTTTGATATATTATAAAATAATGCGAAACCATGTTTAATATATCTTGAAGAAAATTTTATTCTTCAGTACATGTTTTTTTACATATATTTATTTATTTTTCAGTCTCTCTCAAGGTTTAATTTTATATTTATTTAGATTAAGAAAATGATAAAAAAAATTTGTATCATCAGCAATATTTTTTATAAAGAAAATATGAATTCTGCTTTAAAATATCATACGTGAATAAATTAAATTGTAAAACAGTAGAACAGATGTATTTTAAACGTATCATGTCGCTAAAAATTATAATTAAATTATACTTTATTTTTCTGTATATTCTTCATGTCTAATGTGATCAACTTAATCACAATAAACTTAATATGTACTACAAACTATGTACACTTATAGGACAAAAAATTGTAAAATCTTAAACGTCAAATTTATTATATTATAGTTTTATACTCGTTCAATCATGTATATTCACGTTATTACGAAATTATTCTTCGCATTAAAAAGTATATTTATTATTGAATCAAGAAATTGCAAACCAAAGAATCTTCTATAGTCATATAAAAGAATCGTATAAAGTTTGCGAATAATGTTTTATAATATTGTAAGTAATATTAAAAATATGTTAAAATTTTTCAATAAACTTAAAAACTAAAACGAATAGGAATCTGTTACGAAAATTATTATATCAAGTATTTATTTTTAAATACTTTCCTAAGTATGTAAAATGCTTCTAAAATGAAAAATGAGAAATTACCGGTTATAAAAAAATCTATATTGGTAATTTTAAAACATAAGATGACGGATGAAATAAAATTTTTTCAGCAATATGACATACAGTATGAAATACTACATGGTTAATATTGATTTTGTTACAGTTTATTACAAACCTTTATCTTTATTTTAATCATTGAATTATTGCGACCTAATTATATAGTAGATTAAAACGTGTGGTATTATTTTCTTTATAATTACAGAATCTAGTTAAAATTATGTTACAACATAAAATCAAAAGTAAAAATATATAAATAAAATTACACATAAAAATGCATTATTAACTTCGATAAAATAACAGTAAATTTTATTTTAATTACATTAAAATTGTAGTTTTATATATAAACTTTAATTTTGCACAGAAATTTTATAAAAAATTATACTTATAATATACAAACTAAAATACATTTAAAGATATCGTGATTTAATTCAATATTTATTAAATATTTTATATTATTAGCTAAATAAAAATTTACTGAAAATAACTGAATTTAAAATTCCAAAGTCAATACTATTTATCTTTAATTTAAAAATCGCATTTCAATTAAACGTGATAAAATATGTTTATTGATTATGTAATGAATTAGAAGCTGTCAAAAATTTTAGCAACAACATTTATAGCATACTTGATTTCAAAAGCGTATTAAACAAGCAAATTATTTTTAAAACACTTTATCGGTGGTATTTATACTTTCTAAAAATGTTTAAATGCTTAATTTAACCAAACAACGTTCTTATTTATTCTATTTTTATCTTGAAAATTTTTATCTTGGTATTTACCAAATATTTTTTTAAATCAATATATTTATTATAATATAATTAAATATTTAATTATATACATATAGTTATGTTCTAATTCTTTAACAAGTTTTAAATTTTCTTTAATTATTGTTTGAAAACATTAATTAATTTTATATATTATTTTAAGATGACTTTAATGAAAATTGTTTGAAAATTATTCTTAATTTCAAATCCATGATTAAAAAAATTGAATATTTCAATCGCATATGCCAACATTTATTTAATATTTTTTAAATTGATATAAAAATTTTAAAAATGAAATTGAAAAATGTTTTAACATTTAATATAATAATTTAGTATATAAAATATTTACTAAAATATACAACATTGAAACAATTATATAATTTTTTTATTTTATTTTTATGTAAAAATGAAGAAAATTACATCATGTGATGATGATTCTTGAAAATTTACGCTAGCAATTAATTTCATGTCTAAAACATAAGAGGTTAAATAAAATTCAAAGAAATACAAAGCAATATAAATATTACAATATAAACTCAAGCTTACTTTGAATAAAGCTTTTTCATACAATTGTATTTAAAACCCTAATTGGTTAGTAACGAAGTATATTTTCCTGGTGAATGTTTATTATAAAAAACTTATGTAATAAATACAATGATTTTATTACAGAAGCTTCAAACCACTAAAGTAAGAAAACTTTAAAATGTTTAGCGGTATTATAGCGTATTTCTCAATATTAAAAAAAAACATTTTTCAAAAATAAAATTAATATTATGAAATAACCCTAAAAAAAGATATATATTAATGACAAATTAGGTCAGTATTTGAAATTAATTCTAATTAAGTGATTTAAAAAGTGTTTAATACATAAAAAGATTTAATTAACTTTGCCTTGATAAATAAATAAATATGTATTTACATATAAAACTATAATATTAATCAATAGCCATTAATTATGGATATTTAATATACATATTCATATTTAATATACATATCAAATTATAAAATTTATTTGCTTTTTTATTTCTTATTCATCAAGTATTTTATTCTTAATTGAAGATGTTAATAAAATTCTAAATTCTCTGAGTATTAAAAATATTTTATTAACCTTTTAAATATTCGCTTTGGGTACATAAATTTAATTCTGAACTTTATTTGGAATGATTATGTCTATTATATTTATTATTAGAGTTTAGAAAACATAAATAACAACTTTCTAAAATCAAATCCTTGAGCAATAAATTTTATATAAGATTTTATTTTAGGATGTATGAATTACTTGTAAAGTGTAAATATTTTTATAATTTTCAATTTGTAAAAACAATTTTTTAATGAAACAAAAATTTTTAATAATGTGAAACAAAACTAAAAATATTTTTTATTATTCAAAAATTATGAAGAATCCAAATATTAAAAAATTTCAAATGCGTATTAGCGTACTTTATTTTAAAAATAACTTGAATATTTAATAACTTCAAACCAGTATTTGTTAATGTATTATATGACAATAAATAACAAATAAAACATTTACGTTTAAAAATAAATATAAATAGATTATAAATAAAGATATTTTGTTAAATAGCTGATAATATCTGGATGTGTTAAATTTACAAAAGTGTAAATATTGTTTATCTTATTATTTTATATAATATTTAATTGTAAAATATAACTAATAAATTATAAAAATCCCTTTTTTTCAAATTATTAGGAAATCATTCTATTTTAAAAGAATACTGTAATTAAACTTTTATCTAATTTATATATACATTTTATAATAAGTTCATTTATAATGAAATATTAGTATTAAACATATAAAAAACTGCATTATTATTGTTTTTTCACAAAATACTTAATATTATTGTAGATTCATCTACGCTTTTTATTGTAATCTATACTTTCTAAAAAAGTTTTTTAGATGTTCTGTAAATAATATTAATAATAATAATAGGTAACAATAGTTTATCTCCGTAAAACTTCATTAAATATTTGTATATTACTTTTATTAAGTACATACATACACATACGCGCACGTGCGTGCATTGCCTAAGTTTTGCGTGTTAGAATAATAATTATAATTTAAAAAAAGGATAAATAATTAATACTTTATTATAAATTTATAATAAATAAATAGCTATTCTTATTAATGAAAACAAGAATAATACTATTTACTACACAAAATTAATTCAAAATTAAATTAAATAAGTTTATTGAAAATTAAAGATAGAATATTTATATATTATTTTTTTTATTGTATGATTTTTAATATAATAATGAAATTTAAGAAAATAATAAGTGAGGATCACATATCAATATATTTAACATTGGTTGATAAATTTTTTATTAAAAATATTAATATATTTCTTGTAAATGTTTCTTGATACAGTTTTTCAAATGTCTTTCTCTATGTTTTTATTTATAATGCAAAATATTCTTTCGATAATTAATATTTAATAGCAAATTATACTGTTAAAATAATAAATAATATATTATATGAAAACTGATATGAAAGCCATCGTTAGGTATATAAATCACATTGTTTACTTTTAACCTTTGACTTATTTTATATAAAATGAAAATAGAAAAAACTTCATTTCATTTTTGATATTTTAATTCTCTTAATTTAAAAAAAAATTAAAAAAGAGCTAAGGTATTCGGTATATGTATAATAATAGATATCACGAAATAAAATATAATTTTTGTAAACAATTTGATTCATTTCATTAATTGATCAGAAGTTCTTAAGGTCTTCCGTTTTCGAGAATAGTTTTATCAAGCCGAGAAAAACATATTGCTTTCTATTATGGGCATTTTTATGTTAAGATAAAAAGGTAAAAATAGTATCAAAAGGTATTGCCTTGTTACGTGCCTTATAATTGCTAAATAAAATAAAAAATTCCTAAGTGATAATATAAAGTAAACTTCAGTCGGATAATTGTTTTATCTACCCTTTTTATTTAGTTTTCTACAATATTACATAATTCAGAAAGAAAAACGAGGGAGAAAAGAAGTAGAGAGAGAAAGAGAGAGAATCAGAAAGCATAAGAACGAATGCGGGAATTAAAAACGATTTTTGTTATTGCTGACAATTGTTGACGTGGGTTCGGATTATAATCACAGAATTTGTTCATGTAATTTTATGCGTTGGTATGATAATTTTTTTATTCAAGTTACTCTAGTACACGGTACTCTTATTTGCTATAATAAGAATAAGCAATAAATACGATTGAGATGATTCGCCTCTATCTTACATTAACAAGAAGAGAAACGCCTTTAGAATTTTTTCGATTAGAATTATCAGTCTTTACGCTTTTACCCGAAATGGGCTCAGCTACATAGTTTTCGATCGAATGTCACTAAGAAACAATAAATGCTAACAAAGAGTCAGGGGAAATAAGACAACGTGGGATGTCATAACAATAAATAATAACTGATCCGTCAACTTACTGTATAGACATGATGTCATGAGCGGACGCTTCTGACGTTAAGCTACAATCTTGATATTGATACCGATTAGTTAAAATTAAATGTTTCTGCTTTACGGTGAAAATTATTGGGACGGATAAAATTTCATTAAAAATATTTTTTGGGTTCTCAAACTTTTTAAGAAGAAATTAACTACCGTTTCATGAGCCCATTTATATATATATATATCCATTTTATGTATTATCTTATATTCTTCGAACACAAATTTTTTTATTTGATTTTAAAATAGTTCTCGATAAAAGTATACACCGTTTTGAAACGTATTTATACGTTACATTACTAGTCTTAAATTTAATAAAAAGAAATTAATTATTTATACCAAATTTTAATTTAATTTTCTTTTTCATTTTCTCATTTTTATTATTCATCTCTATACAATTGTAACTGAAAATATAATTGTTAAATTATTATCTATTGTTATCGTGTTTGTTTATCATTTTTTATTCTTATTATTATAAAAAGTTAATTTTACTTTAAAAAATTTTCAAACTCTTGTATCGTTTTTGTATTATTTTTATAAATTCACCAAGAATTAGAATTAGAAGATCAATTTTTTTCTCAATTTTATTTTCTATATAAATTTATATTCCACAATTTAATATAACTTTATGAATTTATTTAAGTATCCTTTAAACGAAGATTTTTTATATTAAATTATTCATAGTGTAAGAGCAGTATAAGTATTTTATAATACTCGAACATTGTTGATAATAATATTTACACTTTTAAAGAAGAATGAGATAATGCTAGTGATATTTTTCTGATTGTCCTTTTTTGAGGTTTTAAGTGCTTTTAGTTAAAGTAAACTATTTTTTTCATTTTAAAACAACTAATTTAAACGAAGGAAAAATTTTGAAAATTATAATATTTGTAATCATTATGTTGATCTATGTGAATTAAAAAAATTATACAATGATAATAATATTATATTATTATATATTAAAAAAAATATTATTTCATAATTTTTACAAAAGAAAATAATTTCAAATTGTTAAATTGATGTATATAAATATACGACTATTCATTGGATTTAAAAACATATCAACGTATGTAAAATATATTTCTAGTGTATTCTGATTATCTATAAAATTTACTCGTATTCAAATTTGTAGACTCATCTAATAAAACCGTTTATCTTTATTTAACCGTTTAACTGTTGTATTCAGGGTTTTAGTATATATAAATTTTTCTCATTTAATATATTCTCTTTATTTAACGTTTAGATTACAGTTACACGAATGTTCGAAAGTTATTCGTTCTTTAAATTGTGATATGTAGTATCTAAAAACTATTTTGTTTTATTAATGAAGCTAATATGTATGTCGCATTAATTACTAAGAAACTATAAACATATTACATAAGAATCAAGATTCAAGATGCAATCGAAACAAAGTATTATAATTGCCATAAATGCAGGTCAGTAAAGAATATTAATTAGAATTTTATAGCATATACTTGTAAATATGGAAAGTTTTTAAACGCATTAAATGTATTCCAAGATTTCAAAAAGAGCACTTGAAATCATTTTGACATTAATATTCCTATATAATTACAAATTTTTATTAATTTTTGAAGAGGTTATTCATTTTAAAAAAATCTCTAAATAAAGAAATAGCGTTCATCTATACTTATAAAAAAATAAGATTAGTATTGAAATAATTTTATAGATATCAGAACATTAATAAAAGATGCTTGCAATCGAACGATTAAGTTTTTGTATAAATAGATAAAATTATATAGTAAAAAAGTTATAGGTTAAAAATTTAGTATTATAATCAACTTAATATAATATATCATCAGTAATTCAAGATACGATAAAAGACTTATAATTATATTATATTATAAGTTATCTCGATTATCTGGTATCGTTGTTTAATATTATCTATAAATAAAATGATAAATAAAAATTATGAACAAAATGATCATTGCAGATATTACTGCCAATGAGTAAATAAATAAAATTTATAATTAAAAGATTTTTTAAATAAATATATGGACTAAATATATGAGTATAATCAAGACTTTTATAATGAAAATGACAATTAGTTGATAAAATTAGAGCATGTCACCGGATCAAATATTTACATTTTACAAGAGGATGCAACTATAGTCTTAAATAAAATAGCTAAGTTGATGAAATGATAATATAAGCGATGAAATTTTTATTTATTTGAAAAATATCTTAGCTCTTTTATTGTTTTACCCTGTTTCTTTTAATATAATTTTTAATAAATATATATTTTTTAATAACGTGCAATATTAAATTCCCTGTTTCGACCTAATAAAGTAAATTAAGATTGGAATTTAAAATGTTGTACGATAAAAATAACGGCGAATATTACATGTTTTAGAAACAAAGTGTATTTGGATAGCTTTAATAATATAAGGTTTTTAATGTATTTTCCAATGTTATATTACCACTTTAAGTTCATGACCGTCTAACTTATAAGGGGAAAAATTTAGATTATATCGATAAAATAAATTTATCAAATTATTGTAATTATAAAAAATGCAATACTATTTAAAATTATAAAAATAGAAAATGTATCGTTCGAAACGTTTTTTTGGCTTGCATGCGATTTTATGGACAGAGAGAGAAAGTGAGAAACAAAGGATAATTCAAAGGAATTCTTACTTATCATTGATCAACAAAATATTATCGACCGATGGTACAATGGTGCACGATCGAAATTCATACATTCATATTCTCTTATCGGTTATCTGCCGTTTAAATCCTACAGATGGTAGGACCGATTCTTCCTACCATAATGATACAGTTGGTACCAGCGCTTCGCGATTCGTGTCAATTAAAATTTTTCCGTGCGTGGAAACGAACGTTCAAAAACCCTTCGGTTTTACTAATGAAGTTGAAATATTTTTCCTGTATTTGAATCGCATGCTAATGTCATTTTTCAGTTAGTGGCATGAATCAGTTGACACAAACCCTATCAATATAATGTTTGAAGCAACGGAACGAATAAAAGAGAGATAGTGGATTTGCGTTCGTTCGGGTGCTCGGAATAAAAGCAATAACCCTGGGAATAATTTCTAAGGGAAGTACCAAGAGCGGGTCGTTCGATTCTCTCCCTATAACTCCCTAAAACTCGGTTCTCGTTCACTCGCTGAAGCAACTCTACGAGCTGTTATCCTTTTGTCAGTCCTTCCCGCTCGAATTTTATTCGCGAAAATCATCGGGTTCCCGCATCCGTCGATCCCCGGATGCGCTGAATAATTCACCTTCACCGACGCGGCTAAATGAATATTTCTGGGTTCGAGGGCGGCGGACCCAACGACCCTCGCACTCCACCCGCGAGGAAACTCGCGGATTCCCTTATGATTTCTTTTACGGCCTCCGTTCCCCTAAATTATTGTACTGTTCTCTGGATCTCGGTATTCATCGATCGTCCGAGCACAAAATCTTCATTTTTCCGCGCACCTTTTCTCTTGTTGCAACCGATCCGCTTTTTCCTTTGCGATACTACCAATTTTCCAAAACGAACGTTTCCTCGTAAATCGTATATTTAATGCTGGTCAACTTTTAAGTTGTTTCGTTTTTTTCTCTCAAAAGTATCGGAGAAAAGGAGAAACCGAACACTCGTAAAATATTTTAAGTAATACTATGCGCATTTTCGTATTTGTATTCTTTAGTAATTATTTAATGGCGTTGATATCGTAGTTGGCGTTAATTATCTTTGATATTATAAAGCGAAAGTATTCCCTAGTACAATTTGTATCCTTGTCCTCTGTGAATCGGTAACATCGCTATTTTAACTGAAAAAAATATCTGGAAGTTAGGCGAATCGTTCGAACATCTTCTTTGTTAAATACACTTTCATCCTTCTTATTAAACGTAGACATTGACGCATCGAACAAGGGGAACTCGTACGACTATATAAACCTCTTCATTAATCGTTCTTGAATGGACGCATATTCGTACGCCCAACTGAGAATGAGCATGTAATCCTAACACCCCTTGAGAACCCATCCGGAAAAAAAACCGCGTATCGAATTCTATTGTACAATTGTAAAGGGTGTATTTAATTTTCAATATCAATCGAATAGCGGCATTTACTAAAACAAACTCTATACTTGGAACATCCGATCGAATAAGAATCATTTATAATATAATTTTTATATACTGTGAATTCCTTCTTTATTTATTGAATTTTGTAATTAAATTGATTTAAGTAAACATAAATATTTTTAAGGTAAATAATTTTTTAACGTGAATTTAATTTATTTCGAATGAAAAATTTTTTTAACATAATTCAATGTTATATACTATTTTAATCGTTAAAACGTGTCATTGATTAAAAAAATTATTTTCAGGTAAACGATGATCGATATTTTAACTACATTTTTATTATTATAAATAATAATATAATTGTGCACTCGAGAAGATTTACGAAGTCTTTTTAAATTATTCTACTGGGGGTTTAAAGTATTTCTCAACGTAAAATAATTTAACACATTCTCGTTAAAAATGATTACGAATGAAAGTTTTTATCTTTTTTTAAAGGTAACTCTCAAATGGTAGAAGATACATCGCTATTCTTGGTCAAATCGGCTGTAAACATTGCGATAAAATTTAATTTTAAAAGCGGATCGATCATTCTGTTTATTTTTTTGGGAGCCAGAAAATGTACTTGGCGAAAGGGTTCATAATCCGCACCTGCTGTCGACCGATGTATGTACCAGTAGGAAGAATAAAGATTAAGGGGTGTCAAGGGGTTTACCATATATTTTCGGATGAAATTAATGGGCTGTAAAATAGTTAATCGTTTGTCTCCCGTTTGTTCAATATGCTTTCGCTTTCAAATTGAATTCTCAAGTGCGAGCATAAGCGATACAAAATCTCTACATTGCAATCGCGTGAATTGCCCAAGCCAATAACTAATTCGCTGCAGGTAAAAATAGTTTTCCAGATTTCGATAAACTCGATAGGTTCGATGGAATAAAATGCGTCGATCGTAACTCCGTAACTTAAGAGATCTGCCAATTTTCGTTCAACGGTGGGTCAACATTATTTCCATCAACGATCGATACGCGCAACGTTTATCGGTTGTCCCATTTCAATTTACAGATTTATAATTTATGGTATTTTCGGCACATCCAAGAATTAATTATGGAGAAACACGAGTCAACGTAATTTCGATAAGTCATGCCTCAGTTGTAAAAAAATAGAGGAGAAAAATGAACAAAAGTAAGGCGGTGATACTTAACTTGAGTTAGCAGAAGAATTATCGTTGCCACCCAGTCTAAGCTCTTACAACTCATTAATATATCCAGATAAAGAGAAAGCCGCGTGTCATCGATTCCACGCGGAACAAGTGCCGTAAGTATAAAACAGACGACGAAGGGTTGGCTTCCCCGAGTCGAGAACAGTCGACCCTCGTACGCGGCGGAGAATCCTAGGGTACATCATCAAATTCGAACGAGAAAACAGTCGTCGAGAAGCCGCGGGTGGCGAGACCCGGAGTCGCGCATATGCTACCGCGCAACTCCGACATTCCCTGCCTCGACAGGATTACCGAGGACCTTATGGAGCTTCCACAGCTCCTCGATCTACAAAACTTTCACAGCGCGTTCGAAAATATTTTCGACTTTCCAGACTCGCCGTGTTTGCGTGTTCCTTATTTTTAAACAACATAACAACATTTTTATGTCCTTTATTTTCTATTTATCGGTATTAGCTATTTTTTAATATAGTCGTTTTAAATCTTTTTCTACGAATTCAAAGCTTTGCTCCTAAGTAACTTTCAACGTTTCTTATTTTATTACGACTTATTTTATTGGAGGAATGTTTACTTAATTAAATTGGTAAACTATAATATTTGTTGTCATTGAATCTCTGTAGTTATTAAAGTTGTGCGACTGCCTTAACTTTCTCCGAGGGGAATAAATCCGAGGGGTATATCCAGACTTTACGATAAACGATCGTTTGATTTTGATTGATCGAGTCATTTTTTCCTCATTTTTTTCTTCGTTTTTGCGAGTTAAACAAGAGAACTTTATAATGTTGGAATACGTAAAAAAGATACATCATTATTTGGAAACGGAAAAAACTTATCCATCGTCCAGTTTTGTTATTCCACTTCTAATCGTACGGCAATTATCGTTAGGATTATTCAAGTAAAAAACATGGGATTTAAAATATAATTTTTCATCCACTAAATCATCAAGTTCTGTAATCTACAATAATAATCTAATAAATTCTACATTTCTACTAATTTCATCAAAATATTTCTAGCTTTATCGTTACCAATAGAATTGTTTTTCTCTTCGATCGGCGCTACAACATAAACGAACCTCGGACAACTTACGAAAAATGACTTTCATTTTCCCTTGGTACGAACTCGGAGCTATCAGTTTCGTCCCTACGCTTACCGCATGCGTAAACCGCGCAAGATGTCGGCTATAGGAGTAGAATCGAAAGGAAGGGATAGATTTAAAACACGATAAATACGGTAAAGAAGAAAAAACCGAATTTATTTAAATTCATGGATTCATCCTTACAAAACAATCATGGTTGAAGGGAAATAGGAGTTAAAGTTATATCAATTAATTTTTGATGGATAAAGTAACGAAAGCACCATCGGTCACTTTATTTCGAAGGTACGCGATACAAAGTTAAAAGAATTACGATAACGTAAAAATGTGTGTCGTAAAATGACTACTTTTCTATTTCGCGCAGTTCAGTTATGTCGATAAAATACTGGAATGTCGATAAATCACATCAACGAGAAAATATAGCGTTAGCAGTACAGATCCGAATTTGTATTAAATCAAAACAAAAAAACCAAGGGAAAGGAAATATTTTTAATATTTATGGCATTGGTCGTCAACCTGCAACGCTGATTAACTCTCTTGCGTTACGAACGAGTATAAAATATTTATCTCGATATCGATAATATTAAAACAAAGAAAAAAAAAAGAAAAGAAAGAAATAAACTTTGTCGCTGAGGAACGATCGACACCTTCAACCCAACTCCAACCCTTCAAGCAAAGTGCGTTTATTAGAAACAAAAAAGAAAAGAAAGTGTGTGAGAGAGAAAAAGGAAAGAGAAGCAAGGAAGGAAGGAAGGAAGGAAGGAAGGAAGGAAGGAAGAAGAAAAATCGAAGGTCGTTATCCCGCGACTCTTACGCCTCCGCCGTCGGCGCAGCCTCCGTGATTCGCTGGTGTGGGGGACGAGCGCTGATCGCTCGGATCCCCCCACCGTCTCGGTCTCGACCAATGGAGGCGCCGCGCGACCGCCGCTCACTGCAAATGGTCGGGACGCTCGGCGTCGCGGCGCCCTCGCTTTGTTTCCTGGAGCTCCGACGGGCTTCCCTTGGGTTTCCCTTGGACACTCGTTTTTGCAACGGTGGCCACTCGCCTCGTTCGCGAAAGCGTCTCGCGATCGCGAACAACGTTACATCCATTATTTCTAATTGTCTTTTTTCCGCTCGAGTGCGCCTATTTTATTTCTTACAAACGAGTATTACAACTTATGTAAGCTCGACTGTTTAATCTTACCTACGTAAATCTCGACGACCGTGAAAAACAAAATCGAGTCTTTGCACGTACGCATTTTTGTCTATTGATCTATTAAACGAAATTTCGGTTGACTCGCGCGGTATTAATAATTTACGCGTTTCCTTTGCTACGAGCGACGATCGCGTACGCACGGAATAAATTAAAGATAATAATTTAGAAACATGTGTTTGCGAATAGTTACACGTAATTTTGGTTTTATCTAATATTATTTTATAAATCTCAATTTTATTCGTTGGTTCGGTTATATCGTCATTTTATTTCTATATATGCTTTTATCGATGTTATTTTAAAAATGATTTCGATGCGATTCTAGTATCAATCTGATATTACTTTTGGATAATGGAATTAATACTACATTCCTAAATCTCATCGTAGTTTCGAACGTATAATATTTACGTAAACGATATGAAATGCGCCTAAATACTAATCTCGATCGATCGTAATACCTTGTAATAAAATTTTATCAAATATATACCTCCATTAAAGTAAGCGGTAAAAAGAACTTTAACGTTTCATCATACGCGTGTAGCTTTCGATCTTGATTCACTTGGAAGTTTCATTAGAGCGATTCTGCTGTTACGCGGATATCGTAAAACCTATACATCTCTGATTTATCGCCAATTGTAATATATTAATCCCTTATATTTTTATAAATTCGTGTATTTTTTATTCCGTTATTATTCATAAAAATAGATCGATAAACTTTTCGTATAAATTTTGTATTTATTTTTCTTATACGCAAAAAGTAATATAAAAAATATTCAATTTTTTTAATATTTTACTAGCGATAATTCGAGAAGAATAATACATTTATTTTTTCCCTTATTTTTTAATCTTTTTAATTCTACTATTTTTATTATTTAATATTTTGATGCGTTTATACTTCGCAATCTTGTGGAAAGTACCTGAACTAAGAAGAAATTATTTAATATTACAATAGTTTTACTTATGGCATTAGAATTATTTGGAATTAGAATTTTAATTATATAATTAAAAATATTATTATACCGTTGAAGCATCTAACTTAATTTTTGTATTGTATCGATAAAAATCATTTTCTTAAAGAAAATTTAATATGTACGTAATGATGAATTATGAAATAAGGATTACTCAATTAGTTATTTAATCCAAGCACTGATTATAATTACGTAAATAAACAGATGTTAAAATCAATTAAAATTATAATTGTACAAAATAATTTTTAATTGAAAAATTTTTTAATTTTATACTTTTATTACATTTAATATTTGATACCTATTAATGAATGATACCTACTAAAAAATAAAAATTTGTTTTTAACTGTTTATTGATTATTCATTAATTTAGAAAAATACATAATTATTTCAATAATATCTAAACTGGTGTATTCGTTGATACGTGTCACTTTATCGAGATGCAAGTTTACGTATTATTTACGAAATTATTTTATGAATATTTAATTATATTTGTATTTTAAAAATCAAATCGAAAATTTTAATAAATTTTATAAATAAATATGTATATATTATAATATCTAAGGCATTAAACAAAATTAATTTTTTTAAATGTACAATGCGAATACTACGATAATAAATTGCTTATTATTTTTATTGAATTTAAAAATATTTTTATTAACGCTTGCTTTTTGTAATGGAAAAAAAGTTTTCATAAAAATAAGAAATACATTAATTTTTTTAATATAAAAGAAATAATAATTCTATAATACAACGTTATAATATTATTTTACGCAGTAATAAAAAGATGTATAAATAATTTTGTGACCCGCACTACACGACTGATAAAAATAAAATTAGTCGTCGAGAATAAAAATTCCCAATATGATCGAGTATAAAAAAATGATTCCATATATTTATATAATAAAAGGTTCAAGTAGACAAAATTATATGCAAATTGTTGTTTTATCGTTTCATTGAAGCAATCTATTCTGAGTAAGGTCCGATTTTATCTCAATATCACATTTTTGAATGAACCAAATTACATTTATATCGTAATTATTTTGAAGAAACTTTTTCTTAATATATAAAAATTAATAAGAATAAAGAAAAATTACTTCTTACTTATTTTTGTTGTAAACGATGAAAGGAACTTAAACGATATACGAATGAAAAAAATTGGTTGGGTCCAAACAAGTTCATTAGATTGTTTCGGAGAAAGGAATGGAAAAGTGCGACCGTTTTCCTAAAAAATAAAGGTTAAATAAAAAGCACGTAATAATTGCGAAAGCGAGCGAAGAATATTTTAAGCGAAAGATTAAACGAAGGAAGAAGCGGAAAGAAATTCTTCTCGGTAGGTTTCCTTTCTCCATGTAGCAGCGTTCGCGCCGTATCCGAAGTATTGACCGGCGCGGCGACGATGTTTCGAGCTCTTCTCGTGGGAAGCGTTCGATTTGCGCCCGACGACTCCGCACAGCGATAAGAGGAGATAACGCGAGAGACGCTTCTTTCTTATATATATATATATATATATATATTCTTACCCCTCTTCTCTCTTCTTTTCCTCCGCCCGAATACCGAGGCTAATTTTTTCTCCGAGCTTTTATTATTATTTTTTCCTGACATTTCGTTCTGCCCGTCGCTCGCCAAATACGTGCTGTTCCCGTGAGATAACGTCAGTGATTACAATCTTGTTTTTTTCGCATTTCGTATGAAAATAAGGGAGAATCAAGACCATTGGATATCGTACCATAGGTATCGTCTCTTTTTTACAGTAATACACGATTAATTCTAAAACTGTGACAATTTCTGTTGGAGATGTACGTTTGAGATAAATGAAGATTTCTCTCTATTCAAGCCAATTGCCCTTACGAGCAGCCCGAGCTGGATAGTAAAACGTGATTAGATGTAGCTCGGAGATTGTTTCCCAATCTTTCTTTATACATTTATAATAAGAACATAATACGTTTAATTTACATCGTAAGGAATTTTAATTAACCGGCGTATTACAATCATACGAATGAACTTGACAATACCAAATACGCGATAGCTTTATTAACTCGCAATAATTTATCCAAAAATAAACTATCCGTACAAAATATTCATTATTAATATGACATAATATTTTTCATAAACAAAATTAACGGTGTTTCATTGATTATTTATTCGATGTAAAATTACAGTCGAATACCTCATCGATGCAACCATAAACATATGTTTAATTTCAAAATTAGTTTTAGTCACCGTGGTATAAAAATATCGACAAAATTTTAATTATTAATTATTAGCATTGTTTACTTAAATTATAACTATCGCAACTTTATTTTTTTTTAAATATGCATTTTTATCAAAAGTATTTTAAATACTTACCGACGAGTCAATATTATTTTGACTGCCTTCAAACATCGAATACACGCGATTCAAATGCTAAAGAGAATACAAAGAAATTGATTAATATATCAATATTCGACACAGTTACAATTCCATACTGTGATTATAAAATAGTAGAAATATTACAATTGTATATAAAAATATTTATATCGATGAATATTTGTTTGGTTACTCGTATAAAATGTTTAAAATTTAAGGAAGCAAGAAATAACGCGTTCGAAGTTATTAGTTCCATATAATATAACTTCAACAAAGGAATAAAAAATATTTTGAGAAAACTTTTAAACTTTGCTTCGACTTACAAGGATTATCAGGCATTACCGATTTACATGAAATATAATGAAAATACGGTTGTTTTGATTATCGTCGGTATCGTGAATTTGTCGAGTAGCCGCTCGCGTAATAACGTTGTCGGTTTTAGAAACAAAAAACGGTGCAAGAGCAGAAGAGCAGGAGAGTCGGAAAAGTTAGAAGAACCATTTCTGCAAAATAAAGGGCAAAGCGAAATTCTTCCGATTATTCATCGGAAGAATACGGCGATTAGTTTACTATTTAACGGCTCCGATAAGGAACTCGGGATCGGCGCTGGTCATCGTACGCCACTGTTCCGGTATACGGTGACTTTGTCAGATAAGGGGTCGTAACGGTGCGGTGCCCCTCCCCCCCTCTTGCCCTTACCCCGCCTGCGAATATATATACGCGCGTGCTCACGACCTTTCCCCGACTTCGTCCTCGTCATCCCTTTGAACCCCGTCGACCCGTACTGAACTCTCGCCTCCGTGCGAGGGCCGAATGCACATGCGCTTCGTGCGCTTCGAACCTCGGCTTAAACGCGGCTCTGCGAGGAAACGTTTCCACCCATCGCGAGATTAGCGCCAGGGACGCATCTATAAAGTGCGAAATTACGGAAGTAAAACTAAGCTCGTGAGGCGAAGCCGAGTTGCCGACGGGATCTGTAGCAGTTACACGCCGAAGATTAACTTCTGGGCGACTCGTTGCTTTTTAAATTCACTCCGAGCTTTTCTACTTTTCTTTCTATACGCAGATTTAATTTATCGCGTTTGATTAAGTCGAACGTCAGCGTTTGCGTCGCGAATCTAATCTAATTTATTTCATTGCGATCATTTGTCACGATACGTACAATTAAGGTTATTATCGAGCCAAGCGTACAGACGACAATCATTTTCGTTTCGATCTACGACAAAGATTTTCTGGTCGCAACCGTTTTCCTCGGGGCAATATCGTATTGGACCTAGCGCGTAAACTAGAAAATTAACTAAGGAAATATTAAAATTTCGTTAATTCTGTATTATCGTTTTATTTTTATATGCTAGGTATTTTTTTTGTATAACGCCATTATATCAGAACATTACCGTATTTGTAATTTTTTTTCTTTTGTTCGGTTTTTTGAAAAACAAAAAATTTTCGAGCAAAGTCCAATGTTTATTATAAAATTCAAAACTTTCGTATTCGAACATTCGTATTTAAGGAATACAGATTTTTAAAAACGAATATTGAAAAAAGAAAACGAGAAAAAATGGCACAGGCCACTGAGATAAGTTAGACTCGCAGGTTCGCGAGTGTCGGAAGCTGCTGCAACCATTTGATCATGTTTCATTAAGAAGATTCGTAAAATAGTTGGGTGCTCGGAGGGAAGGTCGTAGGTACGTCCCTGGACCGTCGGGTAATATTCCTGGAAGCTAAACCGTAGGAGCTGTGCGAGTCGAGCGTACCTTTACCGAGCTAATAAGTTTCATCCCCCGCGTAGTGAGTACCAATTATGAACTCGCTCCTGGTATAATTAAAAATATAATTTTCCCGTCGCCTCGCCCGAGCGCCATTCCCCAACGTCCCCGTAAAGCCGGGATTTTCCTCAACCCAGCAAATCATCGTCTCGTGCCGACATAAAAATCCGAGCGTTAAATTTAACGCTGCTGGAAGAACTTCTAGCTTTACGATTCAAAAGCAAATAAAGCTTTTCCTTTTGCTAATCCCCTTACGCGTTTCGGCGTTTTTTTTCTTATCCGCGTTATTTACTTTAAATAAATTCGATACCGAACGTCAAATACTTACGTTTTTTATATGTGATTACAATAATCACGCGTAAGAATATCTTTATTGAAGGCAAACCATATCGAAAACTCCATTCGTTCATATTCATATGTCAACGAGTACACGGAGAAAAAAGAGCATAAATTATGATGCGGTATATTACGGATCCAATGAATTTATACAAAATGATGTTTAGAATTAAAAAGTTATTTAGGAAGTATTCGTTACCGTGTAAAACTAACTTTTTACTAAAGTGATTTTTATTTTGTTTCATTTTGTTTTCTTCCGAAGATAAAATAGTTTAGTAAAAATTTGAAATTAAAAAAATTACGATCTGTACCGATACAATTATAAATAATGACAATGGAAAATTATAGCATTACAACGTGTGGCGAAAAAAGATGGATATAAAAAAATATGTTACGCGAGAAAAACATTTCTTTCTATTTAATATTTCTTTACGCGTTGAATAATAAATACACAAATACGTATCCCGGAAATTTATTTAATTACATCGCGTTTCGTTGTATTGTAAGTACATTAAAAGTAAACATTTATCGAAACGATCGAAATAAATAGCGTTTAAATTTATTGATTGCGCTGGTAATTAAGTGAAATTCTTTAAGCGTCGAATTTTTCCTTGAAAGAGGGTAAATTAAAAATGCCGAATCGATATTTAATGAAATTGAAATAACTGAAATGAAAATATCCGTTCAAATGGTTGATATTATTACGATTACAGATCGTAGGTTAAGGTGCTTAATTCTTCAGTAAACTTATCGACAGATAATATAGAAGCCAAGGACCCTTGTAACAGCAGATTGTAGGGACTGTAGGGAGTACGTCGACAGTCCGGGCTCTCGACGCATCTGGTCGAGAAAAACGAGCGACAGAGGCGAAGAGATTATACGCGTTGCTCGGAAGCTGCAAATTGGCACTTGAGAGTCGTCGGTTGCTCTCTTTCTCTCTCTTTATGGATGGTGTAGGCGCGCTCACGCGGGCACAAACGATGCACTCGGATCCGGATCGCATCGCGACGCTGCGTCGACAGGATGATCGCACACAGACGTCCCACTGTAGTGGTCCGATGGTGGACACCGAGTCGGCTCGATTCTCGATTCTCGATTCTCGTTTTTCTTCCTTTCGTTTTTTTTTCTTTTTCCTTTTTTCGTTTCTTCCGCGCTCGTTAGGCAATTAACTTTTTGCGTTCTGTAGGGAGGAAGCTGCGACTGGTCGGAGGCGTGCGCTAACAACGACGTTTCGCCTATTCGAATTCGACAAACGAACGAGTGCGAGTTCATCTTTAACCCGATGCTCTTACGCTCCGTGATTATCCTCTCGGAATTTTTTTCTCTCTTCGATCAGCTGCTTTTCGCGATGTAACTCAAGCTCCGAGTGTCGGTGAGGAAAAACTGCTTCCTGGTTTATCGCGTAGTTGCGTATTTTACAAACGGACTTTTCGACGCGCGTTTCCACCATTGATTCGAATACCGAAACAAAATAATCTCCCCGAGTTTTATTTTACGCGTTAATGTCGTTTCTTTCGCTCCTTCCTACATTTGAGCTATTTATTAAATTTACGAGCATCAACTTTCTTAAATTGAATTTATTTCACTGTACGATTTATTAGATATTTTAATTTATTATAACTTATCGTTGAACAAAATAAAAAAATTGTCTCGTTTACAATACTTAACGATGCTCATTATTTGTAAAATAATCGATATTTTTATTTTACTAGTAAATTTTACTATTATTACAAAAATTTATTATTTTAGAAAATTATATTTTTTTTATTATATTTGTACTAAACTACATATTACATATTTTTACATCTTCTCGATCTTAAAACACGTAATATTTAGTTTATTTATAATTATTTATCGATTTAAAGCTTATTACGATAAAATTTACCATGAAATATGCTTCTTACAAGATATAACGCAATTAAGGAAATTTGTAAATGAAATAATTTGATAAGAGTTACTTCGTGAAATAATTTAACGTTTCCTTTTACCGTTACATTTCAACGTCATAAACAATGCGGTTACATTTAGTCCGTCGAATTTCATTGGCGTATCCCGTACGTGCAACGATTGTAACATAACGAACTTGACGAGAATAATGTAATCGTCGATTTATGAGTTGCGAAAAAAGTACAGCGGAGTTGAAGGGACGTTCCCTCGCAACCGAGGAAACGGAAATTTTCCTTTCCCAAGGTAAAGAAGAAATAAAGAAGAAATCCGAAAAGCAGTCGCAACGTCCAAGTATATACGTACGGTCCTGAAATCTCGTAAGCCCGTAAAACTCAGGCGCAGACTCGACGGCGCAGCCAGAAAATTTAATATCTCTATAATTTCGTGCGATCATCCCCTAATTTAATCAGGGGCGCGGGTGTAAATGAGCGAGAGCCTTCGCTCCTGATTTCGCTAACTCGGTTATAAAGTTGGCGCTTATTATATGCGCTTAAGGCGCGGCCGGGATGCGAACGAGCTCAGCACCATCCGCGTATATACCGAGGAAGCGAGGAACGAGCGAACGAGCCGGCCCCTGGTTATAATGGCGGCCATGAGGAGTTACGGTATTAAACGAGGTGGCTCTGCGTCTGTGTGGAGTCGTGGGTGGGTTCCTGGGTTCGTGACTGCGTGTGCGAACTCCCGCGTACCTGGACCGAGGATCTCCTCGCTTCCCGAATGACGGAGCTATTTGATTTTGTGCGATGGTTTTGAAACGCCGCGACGATCGATACCTTAAATCTGTATTTTTCGATTCCAAGGTGATATGCGCGTACGCGAACGATTTTTTGATCGACGTTAACGCCAACGTATAATTTTTAACCCGTTTCGCTTAGATCAAAACGTTTAATAGCTTCATCGTTTTCGATCCAATAAATAAGTTTTATACGTACCTTTCTCATTATCTTTCAGTTTGATTATATTTTACGATGACTTCTACTTCAAAATACAATTTTAATATTTATTATCATTTTCTCGTTATATTTAAAATTTTACTCTTATTTACCATGACAAGGCATTACTTTAAAAATACATTTCGAGTGGACTGGAAACCCAAAACAAGTAGTCTCCCCAAAATAGATAAATCACGTTATCGAAGAAAAACTTTACTTCGAAAACGTATATTTAACGACGAATTTAAAATGTACAAATATAAATTTATTATAGAAAAGTTAATTTTACGACTATAAAAAAACATTGCCCAGGCGTACGATAATACTCGTATTATAATACGAATTAACTCTACGATAATACGAAACTTTTTAAAATAAAATTTTTAGTCGATCGATACCGCAAGAGATGTAAATATTAAAATAACTTAATTCATTAAGCTATAAATTTATGTTCGAATAAAATACTATGGTCGACATCAATGCATATCATAATTCCGTGAGATCGATTCATTTTAAATAAAACGTTTTTTTCTTTTTTTGCTTGCGATCTGCAAGATTAGGTAATTCATGAATAATTGATATTTTGCAATTGTGTTTTTATCGTCGAGCAATTTAAAGGCATTAAAGTTATAAAACGTATTCATCTATAGGAATTAAAAATTTCAAATTTATAAAAGAATCGTAATTAAATATCGCTAATAAATGAATCACGTAAAAATTCTATAAACGAAGTTAAAAGAACTATTTGTTTTGATACGTCGGATACGGTATGTGTAACGTTAAAAAATCTTGACTCATTGAGTAATTATTATTAATTACCATAAAATGAAAAATTCAGCGCGGGAAATATAAATTGCTATCGAAGGATGGCGTTTGAAGTATATTTTGATTTCCATTCGAAAGCTACTAACTGACTGGTTAGACAAATCCAAGCAACGGTTTTGCTTTCTAAAAATATAAAACGATACGAATGGAAAAAAGCAAAGCTACATGGACCCGTTAATGTAGGAAGCATAATCGATGCGGTGTTAGTTTATTTCCTTTACCTCGCGGTGAAGGAGAAACTTAAACAATTTTCATTTGCCGACGGAGAGCGGTGGACGCGCGCGCCTAATTCTGGACACGTCGTCGCATCGCCGGGGATGTTTAAAAGCAGTCAGGATTGAAGAAGCCGGAAATAGATGAAGTTTACAAGGGTGGAGGAAATCCTGAGGCGCGCGCCTTCTTGCACCACTCAAGAACACTCCCGACTCTTCATCTCCCGTTAAAAGTGCCTAAGTGGCCCCCGATGCTTCCTAATTTTACTCTGATTTCGATGTCTGGCTCTTCTTCCTGCCCAAGGTGGCGCCCGCTTCGTAACTCTTGGTCGCTCCTTTAATCTCCGAGTTTCACCGCAATCTCTGGAGCTCTGAACCGGTGCACTCTGTCGACTCAAGTACTGTTTCCGCGTATGCGCGACTCGCTTCAACTCGCCTCGACTCGCTTCGACCTTCCTTTCGCTTTGCTCCAATTTTTTTCTTCTTTTTTTCCCAGTTCCGATATATTTCATGCGAGTTTCCTTTTCCTCCTTTCCTTTTACGATTCTCCTGTCAACATCTTCGACATCGAATACTCAAGGTCAATTTTATTGAACATTTTGAGTGGTTGTTCATTATGTTCGTAGATCATGGGATCGAGGAAACGTCCAACTTACCATTCAAACAAATAAATTCGTTCCAACAAATATTATTAAAATGTATATCTTATTATTAAATATTCACAGTTTATTAAGTTAACTGGTTTCATTTACATCGTGGATGGATATTTACTTGAATATATAATAACCATTCTTACCGCGATTATTTACGAATTGTTCGTATCTTCAATTAAATTCTTTCGAACTTAACGTCAACCAATAATATTTAGACACTTTGTAATTTCAATATCTATTTTTTTTGAAAAATATTAAAAAATTATATTAAATTTTACATATTATAAAATGTTATACTTGTAATTTACATATAAATTGAGTAAGAAAATAACGATAAGAATTAAGTGTTTTTATTTAAATCATTTATATTCTTAAATATATCTTTGCGTATAAACAATTTCAAAAAAAAAAAGATTAAAATATAAATCATCTTAAATTATTGAAAAGAAAAATTAATTTTTCTCTATTTTTAAATTTGGAAAAGTTCAAAATTAATAAAACAGTGAAGAAAGATATCACAAAATTTTTAATTAATCGATAATTAACGTTAATAATTTATATAAACACTTTAAAATGTCATATATGTCATTTAAATTCCAAATTTAATAAATATATAACGACTTTTTTCCGATACGAAATATTATTTTTTTAGAATTTTTAGTAAAATAAGTTGTTTCGGTAAAAACTATTATAATAATTTGAAAATTTTTTTGTATAAATAAACAATGCTCGAAAACTCAAACATATAAAATATATTTTTTAATTTTTGTTAAATTAATTATTAATTTAATTATTTTAAAAATCAATGTCTATCGCTTATCTATCTCTTATATATATGTATAACTAAGTAATTGATATATAATTATTAGAATTTTGAAATATTAAAAAAAGTAAATATATTATCTCATAATAAAAGTAAATTAGAACGAAAACTGAAATATTGGTATATAGTAAATAGGTTATGTAACAAAGTTAATTATAGGAAGTTTTACAACGCGCATTCGATATATCCAATTTTCTCGATTGGTCATATAAATTCTGTCACAAGTTTCGAAGCAATACCGTTGAATCATACCGATATTATGACTGGCTTGGATCCATAAGCAGTGCTTTCGAAGAAGGAATCACGAAGTACGAATAATAGCGCTACGTAATAAAAATTAGTCAGTGAAATTTTAGACTAATTAGAGTAAGAATTACGCGAAAGGATGACCGGTTGAAGCCAAGTCGAACGCGCGTCGGCTACGAGGGTATTCCCTCGAGCAGCTCGGCAAAACTGCAGTTCGTCGGCGAAACAGAAAGGGGAAATAAAAGGTTAAACATCTGAATCTGTTTGGAGGAGTGAGCGTCGACTACCGGGTGTTCCGTCGGTTGCGCCAAAGGCTTTTGTGGTGTAATATAATTAGCGCACAACCACTAAATGCTTCCACTTCTCCTTCGTTTCGTTTCTTTATTCCGAGGGATTTCTTCGGTTCACAATTCCTCCGAGAAGAAAAAAAAGAACAGGCGAAAAGTGAAAGACAAGCTCGACGCGTAGAACGATAAGCGATACCGTATTTTTCACCGTATTTCGATTGCCTAGATGAAAAGCAGTTCGCGCGAATAAAAATCCGCAGGTTTATTGCTCCAAGATGAATAAAATACGCGTTTCTGCTTACGATTACGATTTCATTATAAAGCTATTATCGCTGTACTTTCAACGTATTTTTTTATTTATCGCTTTAGTCGTAACATCAGAAAAATTGAACGGATAATTAAATTGTGTATATTTAAAAGAGGCTGGTAATTCATTAAAAAATCATATCGTTCGACTCCAAAATACTTCTGACTATTCACGCATACTTACTTAACGTGACGACAAATTTTCCATTTCTAATAGATTAATTTTCGTATTTATTACAGTTACAAAAGTTACAATTTTAAAGATGCCTACTTCTCATACGCATCTTTTATCGTCTTTGAATTTTATATTATCGCATTTACGTCCATTTATAATTTATATTGAATTTGTAAAACGGTGGATCTCGGGGAGTTTATTCGATCAATAATTGTTTTATACGATGGTTTTTTAATAAATGCATAGAAAATTGCTGTACTGTGTAATGGAAAAAAATACGTAATACATTGGTAAAATAAAATTCAATATTAGCGTCTAGACTAAAGCAATACTTTATTATTACTCGAGACGGTAAATTAGTAAAAATGATACTTAAGGTGTAAAGCACTCGAGAGATTTTTAAGTGTAAATAATAGAATTTTCTCGTACGTGCTTCAGGTAAAATAAAGACAGAGTTAAAAGGTTAGCAAACGATGAAGACAGTAGCGATCCGCTGTCTTTCATCTTACCGCTGAAACGCTACCGTCGTTATTTTTGACGATCCGCTTCTTAATTATTCACGTGAATCTCTTACGATCGTAAAACGAAAGTCAAGGCACAATGGCACTCACGCCGATGAGCAAACCAACGGTGATAATTGATATTATCATCGATTTGGATACCAAACAGTATACGACTCTACACTAAACGTAGCTTTGAAACGTGATAATTTATAATTATTATTCTGCCTATTCTGTCGTAAACGTTGATTTTAAATACTCTTTTTTCACATATCATATTGCGATAATGTAACGCAAATTGCTATCGAAACGTAGAAAAATACAAAGTGCTTGTCTTTTACCGTTTCTCGTGGTCATTGGAAAACTTTCGAACGACCAATGGTATACTGAAAAACGTTTATTATATTTTACGACGTGGTTTATCTAGAAATATTGCATTACTTTGAACATCCCATTTTTATTCTTTAAGTTTTTTTCAATTTTCTCGATTACTCGTAAGTGGTGCTCGATCAAGTTATTAAAATATTAACGACACCCGTTTTATTATAGAGGAAAATAGATAGATCAAAGTTAGACTAGAAACGTTGAAAGGCATTTACTTCCTCGAGTACTGCATCGAATAATCGAAAGGAGATCGGAGTACCGCAATTCTAGTAATTTGAAAATATACGAGGATGACAAAGAAGTACTGAGTCGTAAAGATTTTTAAAGGTTTAAAAGTCAGACGAGCTAGGATCGTCGAAGGATCGTCGAAGGATCGTCGAAGGATCCTCGACTTGTTAATAGCGACTATCCCTCCCTATTAATGTCCGGGGAGCACTTACAAAAGAAAAAACAACGAGCGAAAAACACGAAATTGGTAGACTGGATGCGTGATAACAAGGTTGCGCGTGCTGTGGTCTTTCATTCATAAAAATGACACCTTTCAAGCGCCCCGTTGCCGCTCTCTCGACCTAAGGATGTCGACGCCGTTCGATAAAAAGTCCTCAAAGTGAGCCGCTCGCGGCGCCCGAGCGTGAGACGACATATTAGCGGCATCTCACGCGGCTCTGCCCAAATCCCCCTCAAGTACATACACATGTTCGCGCTTACTCCATAAGTATTTCCATTTCCTTTCTTTTTTGTGCTTTCAATGCCAAACTTACGCACGCGCATAGTTTTAGCGATTATTTCATTTTCGTTTGGTCGGACGTTCTTATATTGCTCTTACCCATAGTACAAAGGAAAATATGGCAAAACCTTTTTTATCGGAAAATTTTATTTAAATCGAACGCTTTTTTATATTTCTAAAAACTCATTCTCAACAGTTTTCGTTAGTTTTTGTTCTTGGTCTATTTAACCAAGCGAATCGCCTTGGAATTTCTTTTTAGATAACTCGAAATATTTGGACTGTACTCATATTTCACAAAAAGACAATATTTTGATCCAGCAGATATTAGTTAAAAATTTAACTAATTGTTTTATCTTGTTTTACCCGAATATCGAAAAGCATTGCTTTTGATTTAATTTAAATAAACTATCCGAACGGAAATCAATTTTCAGCAAAAATCAATTAGCGTAAATGGCATAAATTTGTCGTCGTCATTGTCGAATCTCTTTAAATTCTTATAAAAACAAATTTAAGTATATATAAATATAGCATAAAATATTGTGAATAGTATTAAAATTGTACGTAGAAAAATATGAATCTAACAAAATAAATAAGATTATCCATAAATTTATTATTTTTGAAAATTTACATTTTCTAAACTCTTTATAATTTAAAGTTATATTAAAATTTTCATTTAGCCTTGACAAATAGATATTTTCTTTTAAATATCGACGACGGTGAGAATATTTTATGTAATTCATCTTATGGATATGAACGGGAAATTATAATTTTATCGACATAAGTGCACCTATATCTAAATTTTGTATTTAGAGAAAATAAAACTTTTTATCGCAAATGTTTTTGCGACTACTATTGTTCGCTCGTAATTTGAAGATTTGATTAAAAAATTATATAGAAAACATTAAAGTACAAAGAAGGAGTCGCTAATGTTTGTTTTCTCATAGTTTTCGGTGTTTGGTTACAGTAGTTCGTCGATTACAGCATTCAGGTAGTCAGCACATGATTTTTCCCCGTTTGTTTGCCACCATTGAAAAGGTTTAGTCGCGGAAATAAACCGCTGTAAATACATATCTGGTACAAGTTATTTTTACAGTTCGACCGTTACGTGCCACCGTAGAAATCCCAAAGTCAAAAAGTAACAATCGTCCAAAGTTTCTGACTTTTCTAAAAAGTCACTTTCGGACAATGTAAAAGTAACTGTTGCCACTGCGCATAAACGAATAAAAAATTATAATTCGCCTTCCGCACAGCTGCCTGGAAGTCAGAAAATAAAAAAGAAATCTTAAAGGTTGGTTTCCTCGCGAACTTTCGGTCGCTGGGAAAAGTGCGAGGTAAAAAGGCAAAGGTGACGCGCGTTAATGACCGTTGTCGCCTCCCACTTGGCGTCATTGCGAATTTTCCATTTTTTCGAATCGTTGTCCCACGAGGGTGTCCACAGTTCTGCAGTACGGGTCGAGAGATACGAGCGGGGAGGAGAAGGTGAGATTTTACAGTTATGGATGCGCAATATACACATAAAACCATTAAATAGCAGCCGATGAGCGGTCTGAGGGCTTCGTTAACTAGCCTGGCCAACAACACAATGCGACTCCTCGAGATTTTGGGCAATCCCTAATGTTCCTTGCTCCTTCTCTCTCTCGCTCTCTCTCTATCGCCCGTTGACTCATTCGGTACACTCCGTACCCATACCCGAGACATCCTACGCTATTGCGGTGGCGCGTACGCAAACTTCGTACCTCGTACTTGGCCATGGCGAGAAGAGTTCAAGGCTCATGCGCTATTATACGTTTCGTTGTGCCTTGTAAAAACTTTGGCAATATTTTTGACGGATGACCTAAGCCTCGTATCGACGGGGCTTATTTTTACGAACCGCGAAACGTGGGTCTCTGGTACTCGGAAGCGGAAAATCGATGCCCTGCTCCGGTGGCGATGATTCGCATTATCCAACGAACCTGAACTTCCGCTTTCTTCAAAATATCTGACTTTTCGTATTCGATCTTTGACTTATTTCTAATAAAACACTATTTTTCCATTTCAAAATGCATCCTCAAAATATTCAAAACAATTAATATTCAGAATTTATATTTTTACGATTATCGTAAATATTTTATTTTCAATATCACCATCTAACTTTAACATCTGTATTCGTAACAGATCAAACTTTTCATAGTAAAAATCCGTTAATTAACTTGATTAAAGCTTTTACCCTAAAAATTATTGCATTTAGAATGACGTTTGATGTACTTTTATTTCGATAACTAGTTTCATTTAACCGTTGTATCGGCAACATTGTTCAAACTTAATTAATTGAAATTTATGATTTTTTATGAACCAGATTTACCAGCTTTTAATTCTTCAATCTTTATCGTAAAGGTACAAAAAAGATGATAAATTGTTATAAAGATTGTCAACTTTATTAATAGTAAAAATTTTATGGATTCGAGATAATAAATACATAAAAACAACTATAAAATTAATAAGTTAGTAATGTTTATTCACTGCATGTTTTATCCATTCGTTATCTTAGTTTATTCATCCATATAATCATTTTAAGATAGAAAATAATAAAACATTTTATAAAAAATTTAATAAAAAAATATTTTTTCACGCTTTTTAAATATAATCACCGATGATAAAATATAATATCAGTTCTCTTCTTTTAAACAGATAAAATGTTGGTTTTCTACATCAATAAAATTAGCAAGCAATATCCAATTATAAATAAGACAAATATGATTATAAAATAAACTATATAGTTTTCGTGACTTACTATTTTTATGCAATTATCGTGCAAATATCTTTTTATGAGTTATTCCTAAATTAATCCTTTGTTTTTCAAGATCCCAAGAAAATCACGAGGATAATGAGTAAAATTATCTAAGAACTATATAGCTTTTTAGATGGAAGATTCGATAAAATTTTAGGATAACCAGTGATTTACAGTCATTCAAACGATAAATGTAATAATTTTCTCAGAGGATAGAAAGATATATTAAGATTACATATTTAAGAAGAATGTAAAACGAAAGGAATTAAACGAGTGTACGTTTAAGTATCTAAAACAATAAACAACGGAATCTTTACATCTTTTAAAAGAAAAATAATAGGTTTAATATAAAATTGAATCAGATTTCATTCTTGTTCTTATTAAAATAGTAGTTTTTTTACAGAAACAACAACGAATGTTATTTTTTTTTATGTTATTCGTGAAACAAAAATTTCTAAGTTATTGAAGTTGCTTGTCTAAGCGATTGCCAATTTAAAAATCTGTGTGTATGTGTGTGTGTGTATGTGTGTGTGTATTGTGATGCGTGTGTGTGTATTGTGATGCGTATGCGTGTGTGTGTGTGTGTGTGTGTGTGTGTGTGTGTGTGTGTGTGTGTGTGTGTGTGTGACCAACCCTCCTTTACTTCATTCGTTAATTTACAACGATTTCTCAGACGCACGCGATAAACCAAGGGCAAAGGGAAAATTGTGGGCGTGACCTGATCTAGGCCAGAACATGGAACTGGATGTCTCCCTCCCCTTCGGTTAGGAGGTTGACAAAAGGGTCGACTCGAATTCTTCGAAACGCAGAAGCTACGAACTGATTTTGCCTTACGCTTTCGAACGCAGTCCCCACTCTTCGCGAAATCCGCGAGATGACTTTCCCAACGGAGGAACGAGTCACCCATTGGAAACTAACTCGATGCAAAAAGCAGAAACCGAGAGCAGTTAAACCATAAGAATGAAGTTCCCTGCGACGTTTCTTCTATAAGCATATGCTGCTTCAGGATACTTCCCGATAATTAGCTTAATTCCATTCGCCAATTCTCAGTGCCCGCTAAGTCGGAGAATAATCGACATAACTCCAATAGCTGTTGACTTTTAGGCCGCAGGTCAATTTTCTACATTTATTGCACCGTCAGGTATTGCACAGGTAGACTTGCATTCGCCTCTTGGAAAAGCAGCGAAAGCGTCGACTTCATTTGCTACGACTACCGATTTTTGCAGGCTCAACGTTTTACCTATCCTATTATACTTTTTTGTAAATATCGTATACTTCCTTCGCATCGATTATCGTATTCAAACAATATTTGAAACTACTGGAAAAATCTTTTCGTAATTTCGTTCGCTGATGGATCCAACCTCGAGATTTTGAAAATTATTAGCTGTACATTATTATATGAAATTTTCAATAAGATTAGGTATAGAATTATATTAGTAGAAAAAATTAGATCGATATACTGTAATTAAATTCGGATCAATTCTGTCATAATTAGCGTAATTAAAATTTTTAATAGGTTTTGAGAAAATCGTCATCGGATACTAATTAGTTTCTTGTTATTAATAAAACGATGATCATTGGATAATTGGATTTATCAATCATTAGTCTATTTTATTTTTAAGATTTTTGTAATTACGAATAGGATTTTTCGCCATTATCATTATTATTATAATAAAGTATACGAAATTGAAGTTGTAAAATTTACCGTATCTCATGGATGGAGAAATTTATCAATCGTACATATTTCATTTGTACCTTATTAATTTTATTTACTTTTTTATTTCCATTATAACATTTGTTTACTTTTATATAATTAAAAATGATATTGAATATAAGCTTACCGTATAAAATGGTATCTAATAAAAATTCCAAGTTTGAAAATATGTAATATACGATTGGATGGACGATTTAAAACTAATTAATGCAATTTTTAGTAAAAACTTCCCATGAAAAAAGTAAAAAATATTGAAGGTAAACGCGAGATACATTGAAACAATGATTAGAATGTTTAAAAGTAGATCGATTTATCGACGGTCTAACTTAGGCTAACATCCATAATATATCGAGTAAGTGGAACAATTGAAAATATAAATAGAAAACGTGTATAATCCTGACTTATGTCTCGACAATACCGAGAATCAGAAAATTAACTACTTTTATATTGCCCAGATAGATCGAAAAGTCAAATTACTCATAGAATAACGAAACCTCCCACTCTCTTATCTTCTCGAATACGTTTCTGCCCGAAGTGCGCTGCAATCGTCGTCCCTCCCGAAGATTCAAAGTCAGTGCGCGGTTCTTCGGCCGCACTGGCATTAGCGCACTGCCTAATAATGGCCTGATAGCACCAATAAAAATCGGCTCTACAACCGGATTGACTTTTAAATCCGATTACCCTCTTCCCGAGTATATATATAGGCATTATGCGTATATATACGGCTGACGATATAACGGCCTACGCGGAGCAGTTGTGTACGTACGCGCGGGAGTAAGAGAGACAGGTAAGGTGAACCCCGCAGTGGCCCTTTCAGACTTAACAAGATTACCACCCTAATGATCATTGCTCTAACCGACCGCCCCTTCGGATGCTATACGGTACATTCAAAGTCCCTAGATATATTGTGTTCCTTATGGGTCTGCTTCGTCAATTGTACGCAGAACGAGAGAATGAGATAAAGAGAGCGCGCACGAGAGAAAGAGAGGCGTACCGAGATGCTTATGCCTCTGTGACTCGTTTTCTGTTTGTTTATTTATTTATACTCCTCGGGAAACACGAACTAACTTATCGTGCATACTTCAGAAATTATACTCTTTGTTTCTCCCCAGGAGTTAATCTCAAAATCCAACTTCGGAAGTCAAAGTCCTGTTATAGAGGACTGCGTTCCATTCCACTTGTTTTTCCAACTTTTTTCATGGTTTTCGAATAGTTGATAAGAGTGTATCGTTCATATTATTAGGCAGATGTACACAAGTACCCTAATTTTGCATAACACGGTCGGCATAGAATATCCGGTTTTAATAAAAATTGGAAAATATTATAAAATTATGAAACAAATTTATCTAATTTCTTGAACTTTCGATTTCGACTTAGAATGAAAAATAATATTTATAAGAGCATTTGTAATATTTGTTTAATTTTTTAACTATGTATATTTGTATTATAGATTCTGTAATGAATAGTCTTATTATTATTTTGTAGGTATTATTAATTTTGGACGATGTATATAATAATTTTTATTGACATAATTAATATACAGATTAAATTATATACAAATAAATATCTAATTTTTTTAAAAATGAATATATAATTTTATTTCACTAATTGTTAAATTTGTTAAAATAATAATTCATTTTTAAAGATATATTAGTATAATAAATCTACAAATATAATTATATACCAATGATATACGTATGTATACATTTTTTAATCGAGACTCGAATATAAATGTATAATCCGATTATTTCTGTTGAACATGAAAATCAAAGAGTTTTTAAAATACATTTTTATTCGTATTCATTTATTTGATATTTTTAAAACTTTAAATTATGATTTTTCAGCTTAATCATATTAACAGCAGCAGTATAATTAAGGCTTTTTACAAACTTATATTTCTAATATAAAAAGTACGGGTTTTACATTATTTAAAGCTAAATTAAAAAATTATGAAGGTAAATGATAAAATTAAGTATCTAATTGACAAATATATTAAAATTTAGTCAAACATTTTAATAAATATTTTCTTCAATTTTATATTTTACTGTATCATTTATCTTTAGATGATATATGTATCTTTGAATTTAAAAAATTATAAGTAAATATTTTAAATATTTTATTGTTACCAAAATTATAGAACACAATTTATTGTTTTCATTCATAAATATCCAAAAAAACTGAAGATAAAAAATTTCGAAGACGATTACTTATTTAACATAAATATGACTTTTCTTTCTTCTTCTTCTTCTTATTATTATTATTATTAATATTATTATAATTACTATTATTATTACTATTATTATTATTATTATCATCATTTTGATGAATTAAAAATATAATTTATCCAAGAAATAAAAAAATGTTCTTTTTACGTCTACATATATTTTATATAATTATTTAAACGAAATACTTTATATTAATTTTAATAAGGTGTAATTAAATTGATTCATTACTGTTTCTATAATAAATATGATTTAAAATTTTTTTAGAAAATGAAGTCTTTATTTTATTTGTTTTGAAATTTTATGATTTAATATATACTTATCAGATACAAAAAAGCTGTTTTAGAAATAATAGTAACATAAAAAATAGTAGAATTATAGTTTAAACATAAAAAAAATTTGTTACATTTTTATATTTATTACTACATTTATTAATATAATTATTATAAATGTTTAAAAATTATAGATGTATACAATAAAAGTTTCTTAGCAGTGATATTTCTCATTTTATTAATTAACTTAAACATTTAAGTATGGTCTACACCTTTTGGACATTATCATTTATGTTATGTAGTGAATAAATTTACTTAACAAAAAAATTTTTAAGTCTGATCGTTACAATTAATTATCCGCTTAAATTATTATCTAAAACAAACATAGATAAAAGTTATAACGTTTAAATTATAAAAAATTTGTTGATAGTCAACTTTTATACTATTTTTAATCTTGTTGAATTAATTGAAAAATTACAGCTTGCTATTAATTATAAAAACGTATAATATGATTCTGCTCATGTATACTACGCTATAAAGTTATCTATAATATGGTTTTTATATTTACTTGTTTTTGTTCGAATGTAAAAATGGAAACAATGAGCATAAGATTTATAATATTGACCTATGCCATATACCTACTAAAAAAATTAATTCAAACAAGAAAATGTTATTACATTTTTTATAAGTTTTAAAATTATAAAGATTAGATTTATTAGTATGGCTATAAAAGAGATAATTGTAATGTTTGGAAAATATAATGATATATCCTAAATTTTGTAGAACGATCATAGTACCCGTCACAAGCTTTTCTGAGATAATACTTTACTATTCTGGGAATTATGGATTCACTATATATAGAATATTGAAAAAATATTAAAGGTCAAGGTTTAATTGCTCTAATAAATACAGGTAAAAGCTTATTTAAATATTTCAGTTTATTTTAAATTATCAGTGGTTTATCTATATTTAATTTGTATTCCATAAGCATTACTTCTAAATAATTGAAGCATTGTATATTTAATATAGAATTGATGTAACTAATAACTACATTCGTAGAATGATTCAGTATTATTTATTCTTGTATCAATAAAGTATACATTGTCATTTCATTCTAGTAACAAATAAGAAACTAAATCTTTAGTTGTCGGTGGAAACATAATAAATTTTTCCTTCTTGACATTTCAGAATTTAATTACAATGAATAAATAAATATTTATACCAGATTATAATTCTACTGGAAATAAATTTTATTATTTTGATATAAATTCCCGTCTGTGTTTTTTATATTTTACTCTAACATATAACAATGATTAATATTAACAAGAAATACAATGTCTATTGCTAAAACGACAAATTTTTCTAAAATACGTACGTATAATTGTTTCGTAATTACTATTATTATGTTTACCATTTAAATTTCCTTGTTGTTATTGATCCAATCAATTCTATTTTGACTAATTAGTAAAAATAGAAATAAACGGATATAATACTATTTATAATATTACACATTTATGAAATGTAAATGTAATTCTTATATTTCTAAAATAGATTATTTCTAATTAATTACTAACTTTAATTATTAACTTTAATTTAAACTTCAATTATATATAATAAGATTACATATTAATCGATATAAATAACACTACTTTCTTCGCAAATAAGACAACGAGGTCTATTTTTTGTATGAAGTGGCAGCTAAGAAATAATAGACAATAACAAATAACATGTATCACTTTTTTTTAGAAAATGTAAATATTTATTGAAATTATCAAAAATAATTTCAAGAACAACAATAATGAAGAATTTCAATTATAATGTATTTAAAAATAGATTTTAAGACAGAATAAAAAAGAATTTGTCTTAATATTATTAAATCGTTTTTGAAGAAAATTAACGATATGATCAAAAGTATCCCAGGTATAATGTGTACATATTAATAATGACTTTTATGATTTTTGTTATGATGATGATGATGATTATTATTATTATTATTATTATTATTATTATTATTATTATTATTTTGTAATATATTTTTATAAATAGTATCGCATATCTAAGTAATGTTATGGATATAAAAGTTTTGGAGTCAGACAAAATGCCTGTTCGGAATATGTTTAGGAATCGATTAATTCCTTAAAAACTCAGATAATATTGATACACAGGATTATAAATTTTGACTGGAGAATTTAGTAATAATTTTTTATTTTTTCACTTATCCATGTACAAGTAGATACATGACTCTCCGTTGACAAATATAAATTCGTAAGTAAACGTAACATACATGCAACGTTTATCGAGAAGCGAATACGTACAGACACAAATACGTTTTGGATGAACGAGGTTGGACGGACGAACAGACTCGTATGGATTTCGCATAAAGTACGCTTACCGAGTCAATAACCCAGCAAAATTAGTACACTTAATCAATTCGTTTAATCAGTGAAATCATTATGACCACATCTGCGCGTTAGGTCCGATTCGTACCGACTATTCATCCGATGCACAGTTTCACAATGCGACGGAAAAGGGAGGTAACCTGGATATGCATGTAAATTTGTCGTTTTAAAGGGAGGGACAAAGCAGGAAGAGAGAGAAGACCCTGAGAGGCTTCGTATAGTATCATTGCGACTCATGCCTCGATTTCACTACCGAATTGTTCAAATATGTATACGTTCGTTTCTCGATATTGCGTACATTGTTTATTTTTTTACGCGCGACTAGTATTTTTTCTTTTTCTTTTTCTTCTTTTTTTTTCAATTATGTTAATCGAAATAAAAACTCGACAGACTATAACATTATCGCGGTCGATAAATTGAACGTTGGTTTGCTATTAAATTTGAAACATTGAGTTTTATAGTGTGAAAAAATTAATTAGATAAATCACATCGTATTTCAATTATCCGCGATAAAGTTTCTCGTTTTCTGGACTATACTAACGCTCTAGAATAAATATATTTTTTCAATTATCAAGCGATTAAATATAATTTCAATCACTATAAAGACTACGGGATATCGTTATCTTATAAACTTTATACACATTATTTATTTTAATTTGTCATTCGAAATCGTAACATTAGTAAAGATTGCGATACTTTTTATCCGAAAAATATGACTTTTGTCAATGAAAAGGATAAAAGGATGAAAGGATAAAAAAATAAAAAGATAAAAGGATAAAAGAATAAAAGCTGTAGTAAGTGAAGCAAATAATGTAGTGTATTTTTTACCAAGTAGTAAATATATATTTTTTTCGGATAAGATCGGGTGGAGATCGTTAAAACGTTCGAGTAATTCTTTAACTCTTTCGGTTTTTCTCGGTTGATACTTTTTTCCAAACGAAAAAAGACTCTCCGATCCATCAAAGCGTATCTCTTTACTTGGTGGGCGTTCACTTTTATTACGAACAAACTGTTTTGTGCGAGCGAATACGCGACCTTCATCGGAGCTAAGCTTTACAATCGATTGCTGCAAAAACTCTGCCGTCCGAGAAAAAGTTTAGCTGGGTTTTTACAACATAATCCATGAGCGATCTGACAGCGTATGCGGACCTCATCTCCCTTTTTCGTCGATTTATAATGTCCGACGCCCTTGGACTGCGGCATACGATCGTACGTTCACGGACGGATCGAAAGCGATCCTCGGCAACTAGTTCGAAAACAAAAGGGTAGCGACATAAAATTAACCCGCGCGCAGTAAAGCAATCGTGCCAGAACGAAAGAGGATCGTAGGGACTACGGGACGACAGCGCTGGAGATTAACCGCACCCTCACCCCCCTTGCGAGAGAACCTACGAGAGAGCCCACGAGAGAACCCACGAGAGAACCCACGAGAGAACCTACCGTAAGGAAAATCCACTGCAATCGATATATATTTTTTCGCAGATGTAATCTCAACCTCACCCAGGGCCCATCGTTACGTCGTTAAACCCTTCTGCAGGAGCGCCTCCACGTTAATTCGTCCTTCCTTCTCGCACGCACAGGTATGCGGGGGTGGCGCACTTCCGACTCGGCTTTGTTCTTTCTCTCTCTCTCTCTAGCGCATGTGCGCGCGCCTCGGTCAGGGGATAATCCGCGGAGGAAAAAAGGCGCGGTGAGATTTTCGAAACAAAGGGTTAATCTCGATATTGGCAGTTTTTACGAGCGTTGATTTTTACAAGGTCCCGCGGGTTATAAAGTTACCGAAGCGCAGAACTGTGTCGATATCGCGGAGCTCGAGGCTGGTTGGTAAAAGAAAGAAAAAGGGATCTCAAAACTACTGGCACAGGTCGAGAGATCCGAGCTCGTTCCTTTTTCGGTTCGGCCAAAGGTCTTTAATGGTGCTAAGCGATTTCCATTGTACGACAACAAGGCACAGTATTACGGTGGTGTTTGGAGAGCGCGCCTCGTAAAAGATCGCATATTTTTAATAATCCGGTGATGAGTACGCGTATCGCTCGTACCTGAATGGCCGTACGAGTACTCGGAAACGCGTGAGCGATGCTCGAGAGGTTTCCTGTCCATGAGCGTGGGATTTATGCGATTATTAGGTATTACGGAAGGAATTACATAGATTTCTTAGTATTTCTTAGATTTCTTATCGCTGGTTTAAGCCGAAACTTTTATTAAAACGATAGCTCCAGACAAGGAATAAAACATAATATAAAAATTACATCGAATAATTTTCGGATAACTTATTTTTTATACAGATTTTTTAAAAGAATCCTTTTTCTTCCATCGTACGTTTTAAAAATATAATTTATAATTTATAATAGAAAGAAACAATAGCTATAATCGGATGAAAGAGTCATCGCTGAATATTATTATATATTCAATTTATCGTTAGGTAAGTTACAAAAAAAAGTATTTATTTTTATATCTCCTAGCATTTTCAAAATTATTTTCATTAAAGAAACTTTCACGTAGGAATTATAACGCTGTAATATTCACATAACATTAATCATCGAACATTCGAAAAAGTACAAGATTGATATTTAAATAAACGTTAAGCTTATAATAACCAGCACAGTTTTTTCTGCGTACATTATTTTTGTTTTTCGACAATTTACTATATCGCTTCAATACGTATTTCAATTATGAACATTAAGCGTCGCGATTAATTAAAATCTAATTTTGAAATTTTTAAATTGATACTAAAATACTTAATTTTCGTGTTAAAAAGCCTGAACATAAATTCATTCTGATTAATTAAAGTTAATTTTTCTACGCAATAATTTATGATTAGTAATATCAATCCAGTGGATAAAACGAACTTATATTGCATTATATTGTGAAAATATTTGTTATAGTCGTGCTTATGAAAGACGATAATGAAATCGATCTAATTTATCCACTTAAATAGTAAAGGGTATATTTATATTAATTAACGAAACAGAGTACAATTTACGAGGGAGAGCTTTATTTTACGGAGGAAGATTCTTATTGGAAAAAATAAACCACGGTTTTACATGGGTAATTTGCGAGTAAAGACGGCGAATGAACTATCCACATTGCGGTGCTCGGAGAAAAAACCAATAAAGCTCCGCGCGAAAAGCACAATGTTTTTTACAGCATTACGTAAGGTATAAAGAGCCCAATTGAAAAGTACCGGGGCTCATCCAAAGCCTCCACGCGTATAATAAAAGATGGTAGGCTCGGGGGTGGCGGCGGCCGCGGGCAATAAAAAAAATTGTGCTGCGCTAATTCCCGACTCTGAAAATCTATGCCTGACTCGTGCGCGAGCAGTCGTATATTTTTCTGCGTGAGGGACTCTGCCTTTCTGGCCCGGTGTCGTATATATTATGAACGAGAAACACCCGGGAATATAAAGAAGACGACACAAAAAAGCGCTCTAGTTTTAACTACTGGCTATATTTCACGCGACGCGGTCGTTTTTGGAAACTTTTTGTCGAGTCAAGGGCGCGGAACGCGGTGAGCACCTCTGGGAAAAATTTAGCGCGTTCGCGGAACATCGAAAATTTGCGACAGGAAGTAAGCGCAGCTCTCGATACCGTAACCGTAATAAAACTGTACGGAGCTTCGCCGTCGGCGATCAGTTTTGCGCCATCGGCCCAACGTTTTCCGCTGCTATCCGTGAATTATGACGTGCTCCTGGTACCGTTGCTCCAGTTTTGGATTCAAGAGGGTCGGCCGAATTTGTCGAACGGTTCGCCCTCGCCGCGCCTTACCAATTCCCAGGTACGGGATTTTGACTTTTCTACCGTCGTTATCTGCGCGTTATTACGTTATAAACTGTTGGCACAACGGATTCCCGAATAATAAATACACGGCCTTCTATAGAGAATAAAAACTTACAATGAAAAGCAATTTCTTAAATAAAATCTTCGTTCTATCCGTATAAATTATTTGTAACATTAACGTCATTTTTGTTATAAATATTACATTAATATTTATTTTAATAGTATGTAGTTATATTTGTATTGGGTGACAAAATCAAAACGAGCAACACTAATATCTTTTACGTCAATATTAAACGTAAAATTAAATTTTCTTTCACTTAATCGAAATATTTATTAAATCGTAAAGTTTTTTTGTGCTAAATCAACAAATATTTGAATATCAATTCTGCGAGGCTATATAATGATTTATGGCTCCAATAAAGAAAATAAATATCTATTCTTTGTTTTTAATCTAGTTACTACAACTTAAAACTGTTCATTTCGGAATCTTTTCTCTTAAAAATAAAACAAAATACGAAGTAGATTCTATAAAACTTGGTATATCTATGATTCGATATTACACCTAACTTATTAAAAAATTATATGTGATTTCGTATTTACTGTATAATATTTAAATACGATAAATTTATTTTTTACATAACTTTTATCGATAAAGAAACGCTATCGTTGATTTCAATACGATTTCCCACCTTTAAAATTCATAGTAAGACATTCGTTATTTTTCTACTTTCTGATTTGTATGCATAAACATATATTTTTTTATTTCCTTTTTATTACGTCAATACATTGATGAAAAATAAATAACGTTCGTCATTTTCCTACGAGTAATTATCACTTTATAAAAACGAATGTCTTCGATAAATATCATAATTATAACAAATCATAGAACCGCAAGTGCAAACTAAAATCCTATTTCCATATTCGATACTTCCATTAGAACTCCGTAAGAAAATGTGGGCAACGTTAATGCAGTGCTTGAATTGTGTATACCTTCAAAATAGGATTTCTTAAGTGGTACCTGTAAGTATCGAATCAACCGCATTAACACCATATGAATGCCTTTACTCATCCATACACGCGTACCGCCTTGACTTCGGCTCTCCTCTAAGCGATCTTCTACGAAGGTTTGAATTTTAATTCTTTGGAGGATTAACCAATTATATTGTCATCATGGGAGTATTTCCGCGTTGCCGCGTACGCAAGTTGCTCTACCGTTTAACAAGCAACGTAATTTGTTCTGTGCCCTCGTATCGGATGCGAATCCTAACATTCGTAGAAGAATTGTACACAACCTTGCTTTCCGCTTAAAGACAAGTACGCCTGTGTTCTGATTTACAGCTACACTGCGTACAGCAAGGCCTACTTACGCTGCATTAGTAGTGAACATAATATTATTGCTAATCTAATTTTCGTTAACAATGGAAAAGCGATGTTCAGTATACCTGTATTTAACGGTCAAACGCGTACCGCCCGTTTCTTTCTTCTTCCCGACCTACGGCTATCTTTCACTCTCCCTCTCTCTTTCTTTCTCTCCAACAATTTGAAATGTTTGTCCTACGTTGAAGAAAAAGTACAGCGCTGTAAAAACTTTCCTGACTCTATGCGGTGCTTGGCTTATTCGAATACTTAAGTTTTGACAGACTTTTCGCAAAAATACGCGCAGTCTATATTTTTCCAAATTGCTCATAAAAACGTTTAAAATGGAGCAAAAATGGTTTTGGACCTTTTTCTACGGGAACCGTAGAGGATAGCGGAAAAGGAGAGGTAAGAAAAATTGCAACAGAAACAGAATGTGGAAATGGACGAAAAGAACATAATTTTAAGGAGCATTTCGTAATACTACCTTTAGATTTAGCATGTCGACGACATTACGATGCTTACGGTTCAACTTTGCATCGCTACTAGCTTCGGACAATGTAGGAAATTGTAAATACTCACCGATGTACTTCGAGAACTGCTGTGAAAATTACGCAATATATACATTTATAACTTTATAACTGTACAATTCTTAAAATATTTTATATATTAAAAAATAAATTTATGTGTAATTTTGTGTTATTTTACCAAATACAAGTATATAATTTAATTCCACCACAAAATCATTAATATATTTTACTTAACATATACATTATTTTAAGTTATAAAAAATTCTGTGCATATAATTTTTTCAGGAATTTACGAAAGAAATCAATTAAAACAAGTCAATGATTAAAATTTTTTATATATTTATCTAAGAATGTAAAACATTACATTTTACAATGACAGAAAAATCTAGATAAATTCACAACTTTTTATATTAAAATAACATACATTTATATAGTAAATTCAAGCTACATTTGATAATTCGTCTTCTTTTTTCAAGAGTTATGTACGGATGTATATAATTGAAATTTGAAAACAATATATATATATACAAATATTTTATTTATATTATTTATTTTTTATTATTAATGTTTATTTAACCGTACCCAATAAATACAATATTTATTTAATATGCAGTATTACAGATTATTTATTTTGTTTTTTTAGTTAAGATTTTTTTTTGTGTGTGAGAATTTGTTACGGGAGAACAAATTTTTTTATATCAAATTTGCAGTTTTATTTATATACAGAAAATGGATAGAATTGAAAACTGTACATTCGATTTCATAAAAAAAATCACTACACATATTGTTATCGTAACATACACAGTCTCATTTTATTTATCACAATATATATTTTGAAATACCGTATAATAATAAGAAAATATCGTTTACTACTTATAAGCTTCTTGTAAAAATGTAGTTTAAACACATAGAACTGTAAATTCAGTAATTATATTTTAAAATATTTATAAAAATTTAACCCGAATAAATAAAAATACATTTTATATATTTAAATGAGTAAACTTTAAATTAATATTTTTTATATAGCAATTGAATAACGTATTGATACTATGGAACATAATTACTTATTAATTAGTAACAATTGTTATTAACAAATAATAATTATTATTTTATCGTCAAATGTTATATTACTTATATTGTTCTCATTGTAAAAATATATAATATATATACTATAATAATTAATGGAGAATGAAACATATATCAATTATAAAAATGTTGTTACATAATTTATAAATATAATAAATTATAACAAGATGGACTTTTTTATATTAAAAGAAGAATATACAAAAAAGAATATAAAGTATATAAATTTATAAATAAAATAAGATCAAATTTATCTTTACGAGTATTTAATAATTTATATATTTATGTTTTCATTATTATAAATTTAATAATACCGTGTTGAACGGAAAGTTGTTCATGGTTCGGCATGCTATATTTTATACATAAATAAATTTCATCATGAAATGTATAATTAAATGATCAATTACTATTAAAAAAATATTAAAGATTAATCTCAAAGATTTATTATGAATTAATTGTACGGTATAGAGATTCACCTTTAGCACAATAAAGAGATTAATTTGATTCTTAAGAAATTCTTATAATAAATAGAATTTTAGGGTTGGAATATTTCAATTTAATGTTTCAAGAACAATTGAAATTAGAATCTTACAAGGTATAGAATTTATGTAATTATTACAAAATAAAAGAGTTAAGTATTTCTAAAAAGCAATTAAAGCTATAATTTATTAGTTGCAATAAACATGATAAGTAGTATCTTATTATAATAAAATACTACACATTCTTTTCTAAGAAGTTACAGGAAATAACGGATATTACATAAAAGGAACAAATTTGTCAAGTATAATATGATTATAATTTGTATACGTTTTAATTAAACGAAGCAATTCTATTTTTCATTGAAATTTGAAATTGAAATATCAATCGTTCCTTTTGGATTTTTTAATAATTCAATAATAATACGAAGATAAGCAATTATAAAATAAAATATCGATTATCGAAAGTCTAATTTGTGTGCAAAGCTATTTTGGTGTAAAATAAACTCGTCTAAAGCTAAAGTGAAAGTTACGTCAGGGCAATTCGTCTTTTTCTCTGATTCTTAAAGTTGACGAAAAAGTCAAACAGCTCTGGCCAACGAAGGAAAAGAGAAAGTCAGAGTAGCGATGCGAGAGTGAAGTGAAAGAGAAAGAGAGACGAGATGAGAGAGAGAGAGAGAGAGAGAGAGAGAGAGAGAGAGAGAGATAGAGACGAGAGAGCGAAGCGAAACGAACGAGAAAGCAAAAACGTATCATAAGGATTTTATACGGCAAAATTATTAGAGATAATTCCTAGTCTAGGAATAATCCGTAGGTAAGTTAGCACGGGTTTCCGTAGGAACACGCGCGTGTTATGCGCGTGTGCGTGTGAGCACCCTTGGCTGAAAGGAAACGGTGCAACGGTTGCGTCGCGTATAGTCGAATTCAAGAAGGGGAATCCGCCTGGGTAGTGGGCGGGAACGCCTCTAAAGGGATAACCAATGGGCCGCGCAGCCGTCGCTTCCAGACCAATGGACGGAGGCTTCTCGGCCACGTCCGGAGCCTGCGACCTCTCGCACCATTCGCTCCCCCCCCTATAAATGCGATCACCATCCCTTGTCAGGGCTCAGTTTCACGGTAGTCAGCCCCGTATCGACAGTGTTATTCCTCGCTCGACTCTCTCTTCTCCCCGATTCTCCTCGATTCTCCTCGATTCTCCTCGATTCTCCCCGATACTGGCCGATACTCGCCGATTCAGAAAAGACTCTGGTCTCGATTTTTCGAGGAAAGCGCGAGCGAGTTTCTAGCACGGTTGTAGGGACACTGGGTGTCGTTCACCGGTTGAAGAGGAGGATCGATTCCTTGTGAAGTGCGATTGTAACCCTTTGTTTTGTGCGCAAACGCCGACAAGAGCAGCAGGAGATGCCTGGCTTCCACAGGACCTTCGAGGAGCAGCAGATCGACCAGCGGGACGAGAAGCCTATAGTCGTTGACGTAATGCCGCAGTATCAGCTGAGTCCGCCGCATAGTCCCCAATCAGGAAACATGCCAAAGACACCCGAGAAAGGTGAGATTCGTTTCCTCATTTATTTATTTATTACCTTGGATTTTATTTTTGGATCTTTATTTTTCAATTACTCGTCTTGCTCCGATCCTTATATCCTTACATCCATCGTATACATCGATGTATACCTGTTCTTCGAACGTTCGCTTTTTCCATCCGCGTATATCCGTTTAAAAATAAATTCGAAAGCTGTAATCTATCTTCAAACCAGAGTGTATCCTCATAGATAAAAAGTAAAAGCTTCCGCTAAAAATTACGTCCCCCCTATTATTCGTAAATCGTTAAATGTATTATCTTGTTGACGAAACTAATACGCGTCGATCCATTATCTATAAGCGCTAACCCAGCAAAGAATTTCTCCGCCGGAAAAATTCTATTATAGTACGCATTAAAGTCCGCATTGAAGGTTAGACCGTCGTTGCAATCCTTCCGAGAACAGCTCCGAGTTTATTATAGTAATTATTTTATAACCTTTTCTATGATTCCGGGAAAACGCAAGGGGATTTTTATTGCTTGGATTTTCGAGTGGGCTGGTGTTATCTTTCTTTGATGTTGGTATGCATAGGTTTCCAGATCACCGGACACGCGATTAATTTGTGATGATACGAATGTCCAATGATTTAATCTGGTTTACGGTAGAAAAACTCGTCTGCTCCGCAAGAGACGCGCGAAATCCACTTGTCGCTAAAGCCGAAAGAGCAAGGTGTCGCTGAAAGAATGGAGAATAAAAGGGTTGGGTAAGAAGGCGGAAAAACGTCGCTGTCGTATCTTCGCAGTTTCTCGTTTGTTCTCTTGAGAAAAGTCGAAACTTTGCGGCCTCGCTTACCGGGGGTGCCGTTTAGTTACGCTCTCGTGCGATTGTCCGCGTACGCGGGGGTCCATTGAAAATTTCACTCGGCGTTTGCGCGCGCCCTTGTCGGTGCGCCTTTGATGGGAGCGACGACGTGTATTTCTCTGCGGTCGTTTCGGACCCGGTCAAAGGCGTGCCGCGACATCTCGACGACTTCTCCGACTCGACAAAACGAGGCGCACCGCGGGTCGTCCGTGTCGCCTCCTTTGCGAAAGCGCCGACAACCGCACTGTTTACCCCATGGCGCACGCTTCCGCCGGAAAATTGCACTCGACTCCGTTTGCCCACCCCCGTCGGTACCCTTCTTCCCCCCCCCCCCCTCCCCCACCACCACCGCAGATAACATCGCGGACGCACGACTTTCGAATTCCCGAGCTGTCCTCGTCTTTTCTTTTTCGAGGTCGACTATATTTAACGCGGTACGTTCTCGGTCTGTTTTTTCAGCCTTGCCGTCGCAACCGCAGCTTCAGCCGATGGACCCCAATATCCGAAGATATCGTACAGCCTTCACCAGGGATCAACTCAACAGACTCGAAAAGGAGTTCGTCAGAGAGAACTACGTTTCCAAGCATCGAAGAGTAGAGCTTTCGGAGCAGCTGAATTTGCCGGAGTCCACTATCAAGGTTACTATTCTTTGCACGATCGATATAAGTTTTTTAGAGAAAAGAATTTTTATCGCATCGTTGACAAAATGAGATATTGTAATTTTTGTATCGTAACTTGTCTGCATTGTTTGTAATGTTTTCAAGGTTGGTTTTATAAATCGTTTTTCGAGCGTTGCGAAGAAAAGCGACGTCTTTGTCCCTTTGTAATTTTTTTTTCATTAACGTCACTTTTATAGGCAGGTATCAATGACCCATATAATTTTTGATAATCGCGCCCACGAACGAAAGCGCTCCTTCTTAAATTTACGGTCTTCAAAGTAAATAATCGCGTGACCGTTCCCAAATAATATTCTTGGGTCGAACATTATAGGGTTGCGCGCATCGGATAAAGCCATTAGGGTTAGTGGAAGGAAACAACGACCCCCACCATCGAGGAGATGGAAGCTGGTTGCGGACGGGTCCGCCATGTTTGATCGGGCGATTATGGCCACCCGACGAGTCCCGGAGCAGATTCCTTTTTTTGTCGGTCCGCCTGCGCGCGCCTCCTTTTATCCGCTGCTCTTTGTTTGCCGTTGGCAAACAACCGATCACCTAGGGTAAACACGGGCATCTTGGCAACGCCTTCGTTAAAGCCTTGAGACGAGCTGCCAATACCCTGCTTTCTTTCTTCTTCGAAGGAGCCTTTGATTTTTGCCGTCGGTTCCTTCTCTTTTCGGTTACATGCATTTATACTTACTTTGTCCATACCTTAAGGACACTACAATTTAATTTTGACCTTCTTCTGGAATCTCAAGGTCTTTAAATGTCAGCCAGGAATACACATTTATGGGTCGATTGTATCGAGATAAAAGTTAACGTACTACTGACTTCGATATTTTGTATTTCCAAGCATAAAATGTGTCCATCTTTGGAAGAATGCAAGCGCGTCGGAAAACATTAGTTAAAGAGGATTTTCACACAGATCTTATTTTGCGCGTTGGGTAAAAATTAAAAGAAAATCCTTAGCGAACAACGAAAGACGCGGATGATGTCGACAAAATGAAATTCGAAAATGAAATGCGAATATTGAGCAAACGTAGGTGCGAAAGAGGTGCGAAAGAGGTGCGAAAGAGGTGCGAAAGAGGAACCCGATTAACCGAAAGTTTTACTCGAATGTTTCAGGTCTGGTTCCAAAATCGCCGCATGAAGGATAAGCGTCAACGCATGGCCTTCGTCTGGCCGTACCCGATGTACGCGGATCCGACGCTCGCGGGCGCCATTCTCGCGGCAGCCTCGGCTTCGTTGCCTCCTGCAGCCTACCACGCGGGTCCTGCCCTCCCCGGCGGTCACCTCAGCCCGGGCTACAGCGCAGCAGCGGCCTACTACGCGGCTCGGTACTCCCCCTACGGGACCCACACGCCCGGGGTCGCTGGACCCGGAGCTCTGCATCGGCCTCATCCACAGGCGCCGCCGACTTACGCGGGTCATCATCCCCACGTGCTCTCGACGGGCCACCACGGGGGTCCACCGCTCTCGTCCCTCCACCTACCGGGACTCGGTGTTCCCAACGCTCCGAGCGGTTACGGAGGTGCCCAGCTGCCTGTGAACGGGGCCGCGACGCCCGTCCTCTACAGGTCTGGCTCGATGCTACCCCAGCTGAGTCCCGCGCACTCCGATGCCTCCTCCAGCGACTGCGATTGTACCAACAACAATAACAACAATAATAACAACAACAATAACAACAGTATGAACAACAACAACAACAACAACAACAACAACAACAACAGTCTCCAACACCTTCAACAGGAGGCGCGACACGAGAAGATCGCCGCGGCCTCGCTCAAGTTACCGACGGGTCTGGCGTTGGCGGCAGCTGGACTCCAGCCAACGCAGATCCAGAGCATACAAAGCGCGTTCGAGAGCAAAGGCAACGTCCTTACCGGCTATTCGACTGCCATAAGCCCCAGTGGTCAAACGAACCTCGTCGCCAAGAGTACCAAGATCGAGGCGCCCAAGCTCTTCCAGCCTTACAAGAATGATATAATCGAGAAGGCCTAGGAGAGGATAAATTAAATCTACGAGATATCGAGTCATTTATATTATTTTTCCGTACCATTTCTCTCCATTTTCCCGACCACTTAATTTTTTTGTATTAGGCGAACGAGCAGGATATCGTTTCGGTTTTGAGTGGCGATGGCTCTTGTATCTCCGATACCTGTATAATAGTATTAAATAAAAATATTGTAAATAAGGAATGATGTATATGTGTCTTTAGAGACTTGAATGTAGTGTGTAGACGTTGAATTCGTCACTGCCCCTGTGTCGCGATTTATATATAGTTCAAAACTGATTAATTGTACATAGCAAGAACGTTTTAAAGGTAGATTGTAAATAATTTTGGGATAAGTGCAACATTTATCAATAGATGAATATAAACGAACGAATATCGTATGAGCGATCATGTATTTGTTATGTGTATTTATTGTGGACTGTGTCCATTCGCAACAATTATGAAGAGATAACTTACGTTTATTATAATTGTAATTATGATTATAATAATTATTATTACTATTATTATTATTATTATTATTATCATTATCATTTTAATACAATGTAAAGCGCGAATCGTGAATCCATGATCACGCGATTAAACGTAATTAATACGTGTTATATATAAATGTCTGTATAAAGTGGTATCTACGAAAGAAATAATAAAAAAATAAATATTATATATAAGAATAAAATCAATTTAATTCGTTACACATTGTACACACGATTCCATTTTCTTTATTTTATTCCTAATGATAATTTTATAGGCATATTTAACTAAATTTTAATCTCCAAAATTCTTGCTTTTATTAATGTATCCATAAAAATTGAAATAATATCTATTCAATTTTAGTTGTTATACAGTTTTTTAAATTAACCTATTACGATTCAATTTAAAAATATGAAAAGAAAACTTCTTTTTCTAATTTAATTATTTTAACATTGAATATCTATTTTTAATATTAAATCGACAAATTTTAATTTTATATAATGAATTAAATGCTAAATAGCTCTATGTAACTAGACCTTAAAAAAATTATATTATTATCTTACTCGTGAATAATATCTTAATACGAAAACATTGATTTTTATTAGTAACTTTTTAAAGTATTGGAGCATTTTTATTCGATACGATAATTAAAATATATTCGTTAATTTTGAGCATGCAAATTATGAAATACTACAAATTTAAATTTTTTATGAGAATAATCACAACATTTTAATACATATAAAATAGAAAAACGATTTGTTCGAAAATAGGAAAAAAATTTCCTAAAGGGTAAAAAATAATGGTATAATTTATCGTTTGATAATGCAAGTTTATATTACCGAATCGAAATTAGCGTTAAAACTTGCTTTCACTCTTAACAATGTTGAAACCGAAAGGTCTGCAACGGTTTTTTAAATTTATTCGAATAATGAAATAATTTTACAGTACTTCCTCGATAGATTACACGAATTGAAATACATATATATGTAAGGAAACTAACGGGCAGACGGGAGGATTCTTATCGTAAGTGGATTTCGATTAAATTTGCGAATCCGTCTATATCCGTCTCGCTCGTGTGTCAGCGATATAAAGAAGCACAAGTTACCCCCGCGCATCCGAATCCCTGCAGCATTTACGCGCACGCTTACTCGTCGACTTTGACTCACCCTCGCTCCAAGAGGTGCACCAGGGGAGCGCTTCCCGTGCACGAGCTCGGAATCCATGGAGCGCGTTAACTACGCTCGAATGGACTCGCGCTCCGAGGCCGACGTCACCAACGCTGCAGATGCGATCGACTTGGTGACGGTATACGAGCCAATTAGATCGCCTTGTGACAAGTCGGAAAGGGGATCATCCGCGAACACAGACTTACGCATTCGTTAATAACGCGCGTAGAGAGACTCGTTTCAATTGGCTCCGTTCGGAGTACGATTGAGTCGTTATTCGCTTCGTTCCGTTCGAACTGCGCTGTTCCTTTTTCACAAATACGACATTCATTACGCGAATTTACATATATTCGAACCGCGGCATTCATACACACGTATTTATCTAAACGTTTAACGGCAATATAATTAAGTCGAGTGACAATCGATTTTATTTACTATGTTTATGCTTGTTAAGTAACCATTTGCTCGTACAGTCACAGATTATCGTTTGAGAAAACGAAGCTTTATAAAGAGAAGACAACGAATATGAAATCGATTGTTCGTTTCAACATTGTTTATAATTAATAATTAGAATAATAAAGTAATTGATTGCAATGTTTTAAATTTAAAAATAACTTACAATTTTATTCTATTGTACTATTTCAAATATTATGAAAATTTAACATACGAACATATATAAAGAAAGAGAGCGAATGGAAACTTATGAATATGACATAAATAAATTCGTGAAAAGAATTTTTATCGAGTACACTGTATTACAAATAATATGACATGTATTGGCATAATTTAAGACTTTTAAGCTAAAATATTAAGGCTATAAATCAGTATTCTTAAACTAAAATGTTTCATTTTTCTATTTTGTTTAAACCTACGGTCTATAATTATGTATTTAGTATTTGTACTTAATTTTGATAATATTCTTATTCTGCATGTATCGTACTATTTCGATAAATTTTTTTCTAAAAATTTTAATCTCACCTTGCTTTATTAGTTACAACAAACTGGTTTAATGCTTTGTTTGTGAAAATAAACTTAAATTTTGAAAACATTTACTAACACAGTACGTATAATACTTTTCTTTTTATGAATAACGAAATAAAAAATGATAATAAAAAAAGTAAAACAGGATAAAAAGTTAAATATATTAATATTAATTTTATTACGCTTAACTAAACTTAAATTAAATATATACATATAACAATTATAGTACAAATTAAAAATATAATTTTCCTAAGTTTAGAAAATATTTTTAATACAACTATATTTTCTTTTCCATATTTTCTTTGTTCTATACTTTCATATATTATAGAATTTGTTGAAGCAATTTTTTTATTGCGATAAACGTTTATAGTTACCGAAGGATATAAAGTATAACGCGGATCATTTTTTCACATCAACGACATATTAGAACATCTTGTTATATCGTGACAAAATGACTATATTCAGCAAGTTATTGATCTACTATATGATTTCATGATACTAATTATGTTGTTGTTTTATATATTTGGATTTTCCTGATTATACACGTACCAGGATTAAGATACAGGGGAATTAATCTTCAATGACGCAAAATATGCGTGATAGTTTTAGGTATATCAAGATGGAATACTTTTTGTTATATATATTTAGTTTTATTAATGACTATTTTTTTATTTGTTCGTACCGAATGATATCATTAATTATCGTTACCGACAAAATTTTTTATTTATTATTAATATTATATTTATGTTACTATTTACAAAGATGTATTATTTCATATTAATAATAATAAATAAAAATAATAAAATCATTACTAATATTTTATAATAATATTTTACTTTAAACCGTACATTAAGTTAAGTAATACAAAGGATTAAATTAAATTAAAGTTTTAAATTTCGATAACAAATAAATGGATATTTTAATATATTAATATATATTTGATCATAATTTATAAATAAATGTTTGTTAATATCTTTATATTTTACGGAAAAGTTATATTAAATAATCACATTTAATTTAAATTAGTTCTTATCGTATTTCCCGTAATTAATGTAATATATACTTAAGAATTTAATGAAAAATATCAAATACAAATATTTTTATGTTCATATCTTATTATTAAAATATTAATAAATAATAAAGAGAAAAAGTTCAATTATAAAATTAAGTATTTATTTAGACTATATTATCTCTAAATTTTGTTTAAAAATAAATATGTAAATAATAAAATGGCGTTAGAATTACAAAACAATTTTACTTATCTTAGGTTTAGTTTCTTTTTATTATTTTTTTTACTATGTGTAAAATAGTTGCAGCAAGAAAAATACAGAAAGGTTCTTCTAGGCAGTAGCGGTCATTTAACTCATAAAATCATAAACTCCTTCGAAATTTTGTAAACTAAGAGTCGAGTTATGTACCATAATACAAATTTTAGTAGACTCGGAAAGGCATGCGAGTGAAGAACACTAATCTACCGTCATAAATAAAAAATGAGAAGTTTTGTCCATGAAATGTAGAAAAATAATCGAAAAATCATTCACGGTTTATCAAAGAAGTAAAATTTTCTAAACAATTCTAAAAGAACGTATGGTTTAACTAAAAACATGTAAAGAGTAATTTTTCCAACTAATTTTTTTTTATACCTACCACTGCTATATATAGACATTTAAATTTTATTATTAGTGTAAAGAAACAAGATACATTTTACAAGCCTATATATAAATTTCGGATCTTTTATATAGAAGTGAGCGATTATGCGACATAAAAAAATTAAGCGAGGTGTTCATAAACGACCAAATGTTTTATTTTAGTAATATATAGTACAAAGTTAAGTTTAATTACGCGGTATTATAATCCTAAGTGTATTTTATATTAATAATTAAGATTATAAATGTCCCAGTATTACTAAATATCATATCTAAAAACCAGAATAAATGAAATAATAATAAAATTTATAATATTAATAATAAGAATAAAAATGAATAAAATTTTCTTTAATTATTTTGTAATTTGTAGAAAATCGTAATAATTTTAGTGAAATATCTTATTAAATATTGCGAGGATTTAAAAATTCATAAATCTAAACTATTGTAATATTTTTTCTCAAAAGAAATTGAATCGTTAAAACTAAAAAAATATTATATTTTGTAATATCTTTGATTTTGGACTACGCCCACACTAAGATTAAAATTTAAAAAAATTTAACGAGTTCTCAATCGGATGGAAAATTATATTTTATTATATCGGCAAAACGATTTAATTTGATCGAATTTGAAACGTTGCTTGTAAATTATGTAAAACATTGTTTGCAATCACGATTAACGAACCAAATTATTGATACGCAAATTTAACGAATCAACGTTGCGAAAATATTAGTTCCCTTAACACATACATACGTATGCAACGAATCATCAAGATGGATATTCATTTGATACATATCGTTATTAACGAAGAACAAATCAAAAGCTTATAATATTTTATACGAATAAGCATCGCTCGCCGTAATTTGGACACGGCTACCATCGTGTTTCCCGGAGAACTCCGATAGATATCGATAGATTTATATTTCATAAAAACTGTTGCACTTGGTTATTAACGTTAAAACATATTCGATAAAATTTCATAAATTTTGTAAAACGAGAGAATGAAAAGTTTATCGCGCTTCTTGCGCTCTTGCAATAACGCGCAAAGCCCACACGCGATAAAAGCAAAACGACGTACCGATAAAAATAGCAATGGAGGAACAGAGGCGCAGTCGATAGTCGACGTATAATAAATCGCCTCGCAAGCATACTACTCGCATCATACTCTCAGCGCGATGATAAAATCGCTTGTAAAATCTTGGAGATCGGAGGAACGAGTCTCGAGTAACTGGATGACGAGGCCCGGGGGCGCATAAGTCGATCGCCGACTTTATGAAATATTAATATCCAATTTTAGCCCCTGATACAAGAATCATGCCCCCGCATCTCGGGGCGGTACATCCTCGGAGGAGAATTGCCCGGCACCCCGTTGGTGCTCGAGCTTCGGGCCGTTATAATGGCTGGCCGACCCCGAGGGGTGCACGGAAATCGGAGACTGATCGGTCGAATTATTTATCTTATCTACGAGGCCATTAAATGCGCGACTTCGGGGTGGAAGAGCCGAATATTCGCGAGGGAAATTTAATGCCTTCCATGCCTTCCATGCCTTCCATGCCTTCCTCTGTGGGAGAGGCGGCACGACGACCCAATCTCCGTGCATTATTCGAGGCCGATATTCGCTTTTCTCTGATTTTCCCGCTACGCGTGGGGTCGGTCATCGCCTTGATCGATCTCGTTAATGCGCTAGTAGAGCAGTCATGAAAGAACGCACCGATAACACCAACATAAATTATACTTTTACTATTATTATTCATGATAAATACACGCGATGTCCTTTATTGGAATTTGCTATATCATTTCCAATTTCTATAATTTAAATCTAATAAATGCCGCGTTGACAATCTTTGCGAAAATCGATGCGTGCTAAATTTTATTAGCGAGTGGAGAAAGGGTTCGATAATAATTATTCAAATGAACGAAGCAACGTTAAAAATACTTGCTAGTGTACCGATCGAAATTACTTCGATATGTCGATGTCTCGCAACCAAAAGTTTTCCGAGAACTTCGGTATCGCTAAATCGAACGTGAATTTATTTTTATGACAACGGTAATAATTTATTAAAGGCGCACGAAAATTAATTCTATTGTTAAAAAATTCATCTTTGAAATCGGAAAACTGAATTAAAAAGAGTAATAATGAATAAATCTTCCTAATATTACTAATATTTTATCGAAACTAATAATCGCTATCGAAAAGTTTTACGATAAGAAAATAAAGTTTTATTATTAATATCGGTTGATTAAAAATTTTATTTACTCTTATTTCTGATCGTAAAACATTCTCGAGGAAATAATTATCTTTTTAAATTACAATTATGTTTTCAATTGAAATTAAGTTCGTTTCTCTTTATTTTTGCACGACCAAATCTTTGCATTTATCAATTTACTTATTAAATAAATTATCGCTAACTCTGCTTATAGTTTCTTTACCGCTACTGGTAAAGATTATTTAGTAACGAAAATTTTTTTTATACTCTTTAAGATTTACAGATGTATGCATATTTTTAAAATATGTAAAGAGTAAGCAAAAACATAACGAAAGAAAATTTTTGCTTACATTCGTAAAATAAACGCTAACTTAAATATTTGATCAATGAAAACTAATATAGACTGATAAAAGAGTTATTTATTAGAAGAGAATTAATTTGAATTTATAAATAAAAATGATTTAATCGATTTAAAAATTTCATAATAATGAAAGATATTTTTAGGAGAAATAAAATATAGAAAATAAAAAAATAATCAAATTTTCATTTCGTTTTTCTTTGTATGCAATTGTAAACCTTATAATTTTCGTGCACTTAAAGTAAATGTTAATTGAGGAAATAGATGGAATAGCGATTGTCGGTTATTATATAGTTTTCAATGCATACACGTATACAAGGTAAAGGCATCTAATCTAAAACAATTGCATTGAAAAGCAAATGTGTTGTAAGCATTGTTAAAAGTTCCAAGTATGAGCAAGCACAAAAAAAGTGAAAGTCACTAAATAGCAGATCGAAGACACTGTTTTTCACGCACGCAGTTTCCATTTTGCAAAGCGCAAAATAAATTGTAGCGTGCAGGAGTTCCCGTTGCGACTGTCAAGACGAAATGTTGACAATCCTCGGTTGCGTCTCCATAGACCGCCCGGGGTTCGAGTAGCCAACGCCCGGGTAGGCCGCTTTTCGGTAGTCATTGGCGCTGCTTGATTTTTTCACGTTGATCTTCTAAAAGAGATTTTCACCCGAGACGAAGTGGCGGAACAATCGTGGGCCCCGAAAATATTTTCCCGACGATGCGCTCGCGTGAAAACGCCATTCGTTCCATAGAGTTCAGTATTGCGTTCATTGCTCAGTGATTGTTCGGTAATTCGTTCGACTTGGGAATAGCGTCCGTTTTGCGAACCTTTTTTCGACGGAATGACCAGCATTATGAGGTAGATGCGCATGTCGCGACCTACGAGCGATAATACCTTTTTTCTGATATGTCAATTTTAAACGTAATTTTAATAGTCAAATTTAATATTTTTTGCTTTTATAATAAAATATTTTCGCTAACCAAATTGGAAGTATACATAGAATTTTTTAAATGTATTTTATTCTTGCTTATTAAAAAAAAATTTGTTTTACGTCATTAGTTTTAATTGATATTAACTAATTAAGGATAATGAATTTAATTATTCAAAGAGAAGTAGGATGAATATATGATTTATCTTATCATCGTATACATAACCATTTAAAATCTGTATAAGTAAGAAGAACGATAAATGTGTAAGATATTATAATGTTTATGGATTAAAACATTTAAATTATTTAAATTGAATCTTTATTATAACTTTATCTTATAATCAAAAAGGTTTATTCACGTTTTTTGTTAAAAATGAATTAATTAGCTATAAATAAATTTTAATTTAAATGAATTTATCGAAACGAGTTAACAAGATAACATTAAAAAATAATATACTTACCATTTTATCGATAAATCGGTTAAATATTATAATATTTCATATCCACTGTACACAATGAAAAAAAAGATTAACGAATAAAATCATTTTTATAAAATTTATTTTTAGTGTAATATACTTAATTAATTCAGACTTTCAAAATTTATTTATTTAAATATTAATTAATTAAATATAAAAATATTTATTATACATTCAAATTATACAAAAGTTAACATATTTAATATTACTATTAAAAATATTTACTAACGAATATATATGTATATATATATATATTTGACTTTTAATTATTTAAGTATTTCATTTACTTCATCTTTAATATATAAATTATAAATATTAAAATGTATAAAATATATTTCAATAATATTAAATATCTTGTACTTTCTTGTTTAAAATAATTTTCAAATTTATATACGCATAGGCTATAATCTTGCAAACGTATTTTATTAAAAGCTAGGCAATTATACTGTAAAATAAGGTCAGGTAAAATAATATACGAATAGTAAGCTTTGAATATAATTTAAATTTAACGATTTTTATTAAAATTCCGTATAAATTTGATCGCGAGTATAATTTGTATGTGTGTAATATTTACAATATGTCAAAATTGACTTGCATCGATCAAAAATAATAATTATTTAGAAACTCTATATTATTTAGGTATTCGAAGCACTTCTTTGCTCTTTATTCTTGATTCTAAGGTATACATCGAAAGCTAAAACTCTTTTCAGTAGAACTCTTTATTTTACATTGTTTTGTCTTCTAGTGTTATTTATAACCACAGTCAGGAACGTAAGAGAAAGAGGAAAGGTAAGTTCTTAGAATGTTTTTGGTTACGGCTTGTTTACGTAAGTCTGTGGTGTCGGCTTGAAGAAATAAAAGCAAAACTGAGGAGAATAAGGAAGTCGGACCAAACGCGCTATTGGCACCCGAAGAGGCTAAAAAGGTGATCGTCGCCTCCATTGGAGCGCCAAAATGACAAAGCGCGTAAGGAACGCATATCGGTAACCTTTGCGTGACGGAAACAAATGGAAGCAGGAGGTCCGCATACCAGTTTTGCTTCCTCGGTTTCATTCTCGTAGCGAAAATCGCGAAAGGATCTTGGAAGCGTAACGAATGGTAAACGGGCAAATATTTGGGTGAAGGGGAGCCTGTGGCTAATTGTTGGGCTATGGTGGACAGCTGGAGCGAACATTCGTGATTGAACAGTCAAAACCGAACTCGAAAGGAACCTCGTGAGCTCCCGTTGAGCGATGCTACCGATTACCGGACACGGACCCCCCCAACTGCGTCACCGCGTGAACAGATATGCGGCCATCCAGTTTTATTTAGAACAAACACGCTTCTTATTTAACTTGTTAAGGGTACTTATGCAAAGGTAGGGATATTCGATTGGCAGTCCTCACTTGTATTGGGCAATCAGCGTTTTGCAACCTAGGGAGTAAATCCCAAAGTCGATACAACTATTTCGTTATCTGTGCTTTATCTATGACTTGAAATGCCAACATTTAAGCTTTCCTCTAAATACATCATAATCCAATTACAGCTTCAAATTTTTCATTGCGTTTCACTCGGTTTCACTTGATATTAATTACTATTGAAAGAGCGAATCTTTTATTGCACTTCCGAAAATTACCAAAATTGAACTAAATTATTCGATTTTGGGGTACGTGGACATGAGTTTGTGAAAGTATTAAATAAGCGTTTCAAAGTGGTCAAATTTTTATACGAAAAAAACTTGAACATGTTTCTAAAACTCTTTTAATTTTTATAATAATCTGATTTGAAATATTCTATATTATAAAAAATATAATTGATTATGTATTTAGTATATTTTATTTGCAGTATACATAAACATAAAAATCAATTAATTCTTAAACACACATACATATGCGCATTCGAGTGTATAATACAGAAAATTAACAATGCAAGTGTTGCAGTAATTTAAAAATTTTATAAAACTTGACAGTCATAAAAAGATATTTATTAAAATCAAACGATATATAAAATTTATCTTATTAAGTTTTTTTATTGCATAAATGTATTATTAAATTTTTCTTTGCATAATATTCGTATAAAGCAATACATTTTACTATTTACTTATTTCATTTCTGAAATATTAAATACGAATTCTATAAAAATTAGACATTTTTTTTTAAAAATCATTTTTGTTTAAAAAATTAATTTATAATTAATTTATAATTAATTTATAAAAAAGTAGTCTAGAATTAGTCTTTAAAAGGTCTTAGTATTTAAAATAATATATCATATTTATTAATAACGTACACGTTAAAAAATTGCAAAATTATATACTTTAGTTGGTTTAATTAAAAAAAATGAAAGTAGAATTTAGTTTATACATTTTTTTTGCATTGATACATAATTATATAAAAAATATAGAAAATAAAATAAAGTTACGAAACATAATTGAAATATGTCTGAAAAATTGCGATAGTTTTAATAGGAATAAAATTTCAAGATATTTATTTAGTTTCTTTTTTATTTTTTGAACTCGAACGTTATCCCTTTTTAAAAATTTTTCTTAAAATTTAAAATCATACATCTTTTTAGAATGAATGTTTCATTATTCTTTCTTTGTAAGTCAGGCCATAAAATATCGAATATTTACTTCCTTTATTCATGTTTTTTTTCTTTGAAGACATTTTAATAATCCTTTAATATTTTACAGAATAAAAATATTAAAAGCATTCGTAATAAAAATGCTCAAGTCATAAAAGCAAGTTTATTTCAGTTTGCGTCTCGGCATACGGGAAACCCTGAATAGAATAAATCGTACGAAGATGAGAAAGCGCGTGTCTGAGTAAATTTTACAAGGGGACTTTACAAGCAGTTAACATTCGTTAAATGAAGTCAACCCTTTCTGGTAGTCGAATTTTTTTCTCCCTAGGTCTGAAAACTGACCATTTCACAGCATATTTCCGACCGGACCATCTTTTTCATACTACTATACTTTAACCCTTTGGATTTTCAAGTTTTTTTGCTCCTGTTTTTGTACCGTTTTTTTCTTTTGGTTTGTTGCAACTTTTAACAGGTATGCTTTTCTTGACCTAGAAAAAAGGGACCAAATACTACTTTGGGTCACAGGGTTTTCGCGTTCTCGCTTTCTGATATTCTGACGAGCATGTGCTATACCGATTTTATAAACCCTTCCAAGTACCGTTTTTATGGCTTGCAGCTATTTCGAAAAATTTTTAATCGCCTAGAACGAACACTGATTTTAAATCAAAAACGTGCGATCTCTTTTTTTGAACATTGAAAGGTGTTCGGTATGGGATGAACTAGATATTATTTTTTTTAAAGTTAAAAACCTTTTTTGCGATCCTCGGTAGGTAAATATGATGGCGATTAATTTTAATAATAATCATGCACAGAATTTACTCATAGAATCAAAATAGTAATCATTGTTCCTGAAACTTCCAAATGGACAAGAAGTAAAAAGAAATATCAAAAACTATTGAACCCAAATAATAAACTCAAGTGGTATTTATGATGAGTGAAATTTTTGTTAGTACAATATTTAAAACATTTGATGAAATAAATGTTCAGCTTAAAACTTCATATTTTCAATCACTTTACTTATAAGTAATGAAGTTTTTAATTCTATTCCATTTAAATGTTGAGAAGAATTATTTTAAAAGTTAATAAATATCAATTATTTTAATATATTAAAATAAAAAAAATTTGTTTATTAGAAAAAAATGTTATAATTGAAATTATAAATTATCTATAAATGCGTTGAAAATAATGAAATGTAAAACCCATTTCATTGTTATACAATTAAATTATTGCAAATAAATTAAAAATATTTCTCAAAGTTATAAAATTTTTCACAATTTTCTACATTAAAAGTATTTTTGTTTTTTTTAAAAAAATAATCTTAAAATATTAATATTTATTTTAAAAGAAATACGTAGTAGATAATACAAATTATGAAAATCGTAACCACGATGGCTATTTCATACGTATTAGACATCATTTTTAAAATGAACATATAAGGATTTATCACGATTTTATTTTTATTCGAATTCCATTTAAAGTAAATTATATTCCGATCATTGAAAATACCGGAACGTGTAACGATGAAAACACGCTCCCCATAAAAAGCGTAATCGAGCATTTGATCAGCGAGTTTGAACATTTTGCGATTTTCCCTCTTATAAACGTGTGCTGGCATTACGAATTGCTGGTATGTGCATGTAATAAACTCGCGCACATCGTCAATAATAAATAAAACGCCGAAGCTTTATCCGTGCACTCCATATTGGATTTTGTTCGCGCGTGTCAAATCGCTCGAATGTTACTTCATCGTAAAATGTTCGACCGAATGCTATGGCTACAACATTATCGAACGATATCGGCATTGACTACGGCAATTGGTTATGGGAATTAATTCCAAAATATCCCGAGGGGTAAATTTAGGACGTGTACGTATGTGGCTTGTTGCCAATGGCTCTCGAATGGTGGGAAAATTTAGTTCAATTGATTGTAGACAAGGTGATTTCTCATAGTGATGATGTTGTGACCCAAGCTGGTTTTATTTTATTAATTCAAATCATTTTCACGGATGTTTAAGTGCAAGGAAGATTTTTGATTAATAAGCTATATTTTAATATCAGAGCTAATGGACATTTGTCATTTACATTCATGAATACGTTTATCGTTCATAGAATAATTTTTACAGTAATAGTACAATAGTATATGATAATAAATATATATACGTGTATAAATAATTGATTAAAACTGGAATATGATTATATATATATATATATATATATATAGTATATTAAGTATAATTTATAATATAATTGATAATAAAGCAAAGATTATTATTAAAATTGAAATTATTTAAAAAGATTTATAAAAGTCCGCACGGATTGTCGAATAAACAAGGAAAATTTTATAAGTATTAGTTATTTTAAGAATATATAATTAAATTATTTAGAATATCTGAAAAAAAAGTTTGAAGCAATTTATTACTAAAAATTTATTAAAATATAATTTCTAATTTTAATAAAAAAAATTTAATCAATTAGAAAATTTTCACCGCATAAGAAAGTAAACTTTGAAATGAAAATTTTGGTAACGATTATACCGATAGATGGAAAAAATATAAAAGACACGTATAGAGGAAACAGTCTCTAAGGGATTTATGTAGGAATTATTATAGGAATTATCGTAGGAATTATCGTAGGAATTATCGTAGGAATTATTTTTTGGGATATATTTGGAAAAATATTTCTATATAGTTATAAATATTCCGACAATTGAAGCACCTGCCCTGTTAAATTTAAAGGAAGTAGAGTGGTCGAAGGAAACGTTGATTACGTTGGACGCAAACGCAAGAAGGCGATCGTTGAGGAAAATGTTGGAGAACGCGTAGCTTGCGAAAAGGTGTTCATAATTCGTCGAAGGATGGGGAGAAGAGAGACGGAGAGTATAAGACCATTAGAAGAGTGTCGGTGTCAGTGAAGAAACGATAAAAGTCCAAGATCGATTCGGTTGTAACGCAGAGTAGCGCCTTCCCGTAGAGCGAGACGCGCTCGGCTCCAGCTCCGGATGAGTGCGCGAATATGGTGCGGGCCTCCCCGTCGAGTCGACATCCATCATATCGGTGCGACAATCGGAAACGACCTTGCCGACGGACGCCCCCTCGCGTGGGACCATAGAGAAAGAACAACGGGAAGTAGAAGAGGAAGAAAAAAAGAAAAGCAAACAAGCCGTAGTCGCGCGGAAAACATGTCCGGGGAGGCTTTCGGTCTACCGCATGCGGTAATAACGGCGGACCCGGACGTCGGCCGCAAGCGGACAACCGAAGAATGGCGAACGAGGCGCGAGGAGGAACTCTTCGCGGAGAGAGGGGACCGAGTACGGGACCGCTGCAGGGAGCGGTCGTAAATTTTTTCGAAGCCTTCTCCGAGCCGACGATGGGTTTATGCGTTTATGTATTTATGCGAAGGCCCGAGTCTCCCTCGGTGCGCGATTCTTCCACTCGATCATTGTATACTCCGATGCTCCGATGCTCCGATGCTCCGATGCTCCGATGACGCCATCAGATACCGGGAGGCGAAGGTGCGCTTACCAGATCGGGGACGACTTTGTCGCGATCCTCTTATCGCGGTCTCCGATACTAATGCGACTAGGAGTCACCGCGCCCGAGTCGATCGCGTTATTCGATACAGGGATCACAGATACAGAACGATCACCGTTTCTTTACGTGGTATTGTTCGCTGAATAACCGAATTTTTATGATTTCGTTTTTAGCAAACACATTAACAAATTATATTTTAAATAAACTCCAATTTTCTAACGATCCAATTTTTTAATGTATTTGTAGCGATTTTTTCATCGTTCGTCTAGAGGTATTTTGAATACTTTTTCTTGCATGTTTCTTTTTTGGATTCTAAATTTCTTTAATTCAATAGTTTCATTTTTTATCTTTGTATACGTAATCATATTTGTATGCATTTTTAATTAGTCAATAGTTTTTTAATTCTTTTTTTTTAAATAAGAAACACGTATAATTTGAGAATTTCTCGCGATTTAGTAACAGTTTAAAAATAGAATATTATCGCAAAGTTCATATTTGAATTCTTATTAATAATTCAGAAATATTTTATTTTTTGGATCACATCGATCGATCCGAATTATTTATGTTTTGTATCAAATTTAGTTTGATCGGTTTATAGATTTTGTTTATTTGTACGGTATTATCAATTAACTTTTATAAAAAGTAAATATATATTTATTGCATATCTAATTACGATAGTTATATTTGCTGCTTTGTAATTACATCACTTTTTTTTCCATATTTTTCATTATTTCTCATTATTGAATGTTCGTTAAACGTATTAAGTAAATAAGTGTCATGAAACTTGAGTTTAAAGTATGTACTTACTAAATCGTAATATAGACGATTCGCGTTATTTGATGGCAAATAATGATACAATTCGATCATGAGTGATACAACGTAAAATTTGAAGAAAGCAATAATTATTATAATAGCGAATATATAAAGATTTAAATATAATTTTAGGTAATTTCTAATTCTTATTTAAGTATTAAAAATCAATAAATCACATAATTAAAATAATAGGTTGAATAATTTATTTAGAAAAATTAAAAACGTAAAAAGTTAGTCTATTTAAAGTTCAATTATGTAAATTATGTAAATTATGTAAATTATCGAAATAATGTTATTATGGATACTCTAACGTTTAAATTAAATTATCTTGCCAATAAGTTAAGCCAGTATAATTTATTTCGAATAAAAAGAAACCTTAAAATACGAGATCATTTAATAAATAATACAACTAAGGCAAAGACGAATCTCTAAATTATAAATTAATATGATAAAAAATGTAGATTTTTAGCGAAGAAGCAATTCTCCTAACTCCTTTATGTATGTATCGAGAATTCTAGAGCTTAAAAACGCTAAGTAAAAAAACGGCCGAATTCATCCGTTTCGTTTGTTCGTTAAAAAGCATCGCGTTAACACAGGCGTAAAACAGTGGCGTAAATATGCTCGAGTCAAACGAAAACAAATATGGCCCCCGGGAAGTTTGCGCCACTGTACATCCACCGCGTTGACGACGACCGGCATTATGGATGGAAGACTATTGAAGCCGGTGAAAACGTCTCTCAGCGTGGGCAGTAAATCTCAAAATGGTTTTATTTTGGTTTATTATCTAGCCCTGTGTAGTATACATGTCTTCTCCAACTATGTTTACGTGCGTTTGTAATTTTACGTGTGTACGCATCCGTCGATATGGATGTTTGGAAAAGATCGTAAGCCTGCCCCGAATTATTGGACTTGTAAACGTATTTGGACAATATCCCGTAAGTCGACGCAATGACAACAATGTAAAGATCGAGTTAACTTGGATGTTTTCTCTATCTCGGTGCCTTTTCTTTCCTTTCTCTCGGTTTTTCATTCTTTTTTTCCAACTAATATTTTCATATTCCTTCGGTTACTTTTCCCGAAAGCATTTCTCTGGCCTCAAGGTGTGTTGCCACTTTCTTTTCCATTCATTTCGCATCGTCTCATACGTTTTCGGGTCAAACGAGTATAAAAATTTTTCGCATGGCTTCATCGGTTTATGACGTAGAAAATTACGGGACATTTACTTCCTTAACCCTTTTTTTCTCTGTTAATCCAGCGTTTAAACTTGAATACTTTTTTTCGATATCTTTTTTCTAACGGGGTTAAATGAAGGTTGTAGACAGGCTGTGCTTGAATTGACAAGTTTGGAAAGAGAACCTTTCCTTGGGTCGTTGTACCTAAATTATTACTTTCAATAGGATTAGAAAACTTTCAATTTTCATCAGCGTTAGATTATAAAGAAATCTTTATTGAAAGAAAAAACAATACTCTGGAAAAAATTACGGAACTATTAATTCGTTAATTCTATATGCATTTGTTATTTAAATAAGGTTTATCAAAGCAACTATATTTTAATTTAATACTATGTACTTATATAGGATATTTACGAAAATTCTTATCTATTATTTTAATATTCAATGTTGAAAACTTAGCTAATAGTTTTATATCTAAGTATATAATCATATTTGCTTAAAAAAATGTAAATATATAATCATTTAATTATTGAAATTCAAAAGATTTTTTATATAAATAAAAGATCATTATATGCAAACATAACCTCAAAATGTTGATTTTCTATATTGTCAATTTAATAAAATTCACATACAATGTGATATTTGTATAATGTCGCACGGAGAATGAAAATTTTTTAATACTATTACGAATTTTTTATAATCATAAAATTTTATTGTTTCAGACACTATTAAATATTTAATTGTTGTTAAATCAATTGCGTTTATTTACTTAAAAAAAATATTTATAAGGAAATATGGATATAAATATTATAAATTATCAATTCATGATTTTTTAAAATTAATTTTTGTAAAATAATGAATTATGAAATTACTATTATAAATGCTAATATATAAATGATGAATGTTAAAGATACTGTTTGTTATTCTTCATTTATTAGAGATTGTATATTCTTTCTTTGCGAACAAAACTATTCAATACTATGTAGATTGGATGATGAAATTCGATCGGTACACAATAAAATTTAAAAAAATATTTTTTATAAGGAAGTAATTCATATATTAAGGGATTACATTATTAAAGAATTTTATTATAATTATTATTTGTTTATAAATTGACAATTGTATTTATTATAGTCGATCGTATAATAGAATTTTACATTAGCTGAATAGAAAGAAAAATGGATATAACCTAGTATTTTTAAAATTTATAGTTAAGCTTGTTTTTCGTTATTTTCTTATATATTTTCACGATTTTTTATAATATTAATATAATTGATATTAATAAATTAGTAACAGTGAATAATATTTATTAGATTACAAAGAAAACATATTTACAACGAATATCAAAAAAATTTCGTTATGCAAACAGTATAAGTTGCAAAAAATTGCCCTTTACGTAATTACAAAACATACCTCGACTCCATCGAAGTTAATATTATATAATAACGTATTGATAATCCAAGAATTCATCGAAAAGACATTTTCATTAAAATTGATCCGAGAAAGAAGTAAAACCGATAAAAAAAAAGGCTCATGAAGTGGACCGTTGCACTGTTTCGGAACTCTCGCTAATAAAGGTAAGAACATATATGCGAACAGCTTAAAGACTTGTGCGTTGGTTCCTGGCTAGTCAAGTTAATTCCATCAGGGAGACCTGATTCATTGTCCAATATCGGATACCGTAAATCCAGCCTCGGAGAAATAAATTATTGCCGTATGGACCATCGCGACGTCGCGCAGGCGCTAAAGCGATATATATTAAAGGGAGTCACCGGAGCTCGACAATACGGGCTTCGTTGGCTTTGATTGGCAGGTCAACATTTCCATTTATTACGTTCAAAGTCGTTTACAAGAATCGACTACGTTTTTATTGAAATTACTGTATAGGATCCCTTTTATTAGGCTGGCATTGGTTCAAATTGATTGAGTAGTCGTGTTAAGGATTAATTCTTCGTAGACTAGATGTTGCTGAAGATAAAAGTATACAACCCGTCATCTGGATACTTTACAAAATCTTGCATTACTTTATATCAAATAGTATTTTGTTATTTCAAAATACTGAAATAATTATGTGCGATAATTAATACAATTAAAACGAATTGTTAAAGGTAAAAAATACAATTTTCCTACTTAAAATCGTTTTTATTAATTTTGTGTATTTTCTGTAAAATGTGCACTAAAATAAAAAATTTTCGCTTTTTATATTTGAACAATTTATTATTATATTTAGATTATCGAATAGAAATTAAAAAATTTTTCTGTCTTATAATTTTTTTTTATTAGTCATTTGAATTACAAACACTTACATCTATTTTACCCAGAAATTTGATTACATTTAAAATCTAAATATCTCAAATATTATTTTGCGTCCTAAATAAGCAGAAGATAAAAAAAAGTATTTTAACAACGAAAGTGTTAAAAATAACAATGTATTATATTTATTGAATCTATTTTTCTAAAAAAAAAAAAAAGTAAAAGAAACGTTGATTTATAGTGTTGTAAAAAACTGGTAGTAATTCTTGAAAAATGAAAAAAATTGATAGTTTTATTATAAAAAAAACTATTAATTTTTAATATTACATTTGCTTTGTAGTTTTATAGTTGATTATTAAAAAAATTTTCTTATAATTTTTAAAATTAAAACACGAAACTGAATTCAATAATTTTATAAATATATTTTAAAAAGTTTCATTTCATTGTTCAAGGTAATTTTATCTGTTTTTGTTTGCGTATTACTGCGTACATTATAAAAACGACTAATGTTTTATTCGGTTTAGTTTTATTAAAATTTAGTTTATTAAAAAAATGTATAATTAGGAATATATGAATTTTTAAATTCTAATTAATTCTACGATATTCTACTATATGCATACATTTTTGATAATTTTAGTGCCGCTAAATATTAACGCGATAAAGTAACTTAATTTAAAAGTTATGGTTAAATAAATTATATACTTTCGAATGAAACATAACGAATGAATGTGATTAAAAATTGTATCCCTTGAAAATAAAGTATTTTTATACCGGAAGATATATATAATATAAGAAGAAACGTTTCTAAGCATTACTTAAAATTTTTATTACATTAAAAATTACGAAACGTATCGTATGTATATCGTAAATCTATGAAAGCTTGGGAACGTTGAATTTCGGATAATATGTATAATATGTAAATCGATATATAATATAAATTGACTCTACATATAATTCTATGACGCGTACATTTGAATTGAAAGGTATAAGATCGCATAAATTCATAAAACCATTTGCAGACAAGATCATGCAAGGTTCATTCGATAATCGAGTACAATATTAACTTTAACTAGCTAAATCATATAAATAAAAGTACATAAACAGTAGCGCACTCTTATTTACAGCATCCTTAAGCGGGCGGTTTGAAAGAGTTGTCCATTAAAACACAAGGGCATTAAGAAAAACCAGCATTATATAACGTTAGGTGTGTTAATAACCCCAATAAATTGTTCATTAAGCCGTATGAAGAGGAAAATCGAAAACCGAGTCTTTACGGGCATCGTTCCTCTGTCACCTTCCCGCCGCTCGCATTATGATGCACGCACCGCGTTTCGGGCTTTTCGGGCGTTTCAGATTTGCCATAGATATAATATAACATCTTCACCCCGGTCGTCATTGTGCTCTTCCCGATGACGGCGAATTAGTTACGGCCGTTATAAATAACGTGAAAGGCGCGCAATCTTGTATAGCAGCTCCTCTTTTGCAACGGTGCGATACCGTGTGATGCAGCATCGTATTCGCTGCTTCTTTCGGTGTCTTAGCCGCCGGGGCGAGAGGGGGACTGGGATACCGAGGATACGAGAGGAAGAGCCTCTAATAGATGGTTTATTATTTTACGAGGCTACCTTATGCTTTGTGTACATAACTCGTAGGTACACCCTTCATTGTCGGCCCTCTGTAAATCATCGAAAATTTGGAAGCACGGTAGCATCCATCGCAAACCAAACCTCCGATATTTCCTTCCCTTCTTAGCCTTCTCCTCTCTTTTTCTCGCACTCTATATCGAAATAAAATCTATCTCGGGAGTTGCTTTACCAGCGCTGATCTTTTCCTCGCGCTAACCTTGAGTCACGGTTACTACGAATAGAATGGAAAGCATTAACAAGGGTTTGGGTATTACCTAACTTGCGCGAGGGGTGGATGGACCGAACCTCTTGTTTTCTTATATGAGGGATTATGAACTGTAAGAGGTGAGTCCTTTCCTTCGCGTGCAGATTGAACAAATAAGAAGACTGTGCAAGCGTTTACACGCATGATGGACAATGAAGAAGTACCTGTTAGAGATGCTCGATCAGATTGGCGATATCCTTTACGACCTTTACGTGATTTTCCTCAAATTTTCAGTGGTTTTAAAAGTTAAAACTGTTATAAAGGTCAATTGTATTAAAAACAATCAAGATTGATTTGGAAATCATCTGGTTTTTAGATGTACATCTTATCGAAAACTCGTTAACTTTTTATAATATCTGGAAAAATTACAAAATTAATAATACAAGTAGCATTAAATTATTTTTTATTATTGTATCTTCTAATTTCTAATTCTAATCATTCTAATATATAGGATGAAATATAATGATCCGCTAACTAGATTATTAGTTTTTAAATCAAAATGAAGTTTCTTACAATAAAAAGATTCGGAAACCTTATTTGATCGTTGCTACTTTATAAATCATAGCGGTCAACACTGAAATGTGAGAAAAGATGCTGAAATATCTTGTGTAAATCCTACAGTAATAAGTTTTGAAATACGGAATCACTTATAATTTATTATAATTAAAATAAGTTTTTTAAATTAAAACCTGAAGTAAATTTTGAAATATCTACAACAAAACTTTGATGTAACGTTTAGAAATATAATTACACATGGTATAATTTATATTTTATTAAATTAAGTCGAAAGAAACTTACCAGAAACAAATAAAATTTGTATATTTTTTTTTAATAATATATACTATTAATTTAAAATTTAATATTTCATAAAGAACAAAAAATTTCATGTTTAGTATGTCAAAATAAATATATTTTCATTTACGTTTTGAATATTTAATCAATATCTAACAAAAATGAACGTTTATCACAAATATTAGACGTATATATATAATCATTATCTTAATTTCTCATATGAGAAAGTGAAATAATTTACATAAATAATTATTTTTTTTTAGAAAAATCAATAGATCGTTAAATCAAAATTTCAAGTTTTTAGTGTATAAATTTTATACGTACGATTATACTACCTTTTATTACCATTTTTTCTAAATTCCAGTTCCGAATCAATTTTAATTTGGAATTCATTTTTTATTTTATAATCTTTGTTTATGGAAATTATTATATAACATAAAGTTCAAAAGATTTCTTAAATTCGGTATGTATGAAATATTGATATATGTATTTTTAAACAAATTAGTTGGCAGATAATAAATAGTTTTATAAAATGGTAGCCCTTTTGATTGTATGAAAATGATACAATTATGCCATAAAGTCTGACAACCAATGAAACCACCCCACATGATGATAGGGTTATGCAAATCTATAAAAAAGCATAAAGTTCGGTAAACCAAACACCCGTTTTCGCGGTGCATTGGCAGAAAGGTATGGACACACAAAGTTTAGAGCGCATTCGAATATGGCATGGAATAAATTAAGATGATTTAGAGTTTAAAGTCGGATGACCCAGTGCCATTATTCCCGTCAGTCCTTCGCAGAAAATTCGACGAGCAAAGCCTTTTACGAAAGGAGTCAACCACCATTTCGTAAGTCTACCATCATGTCGTAGCAGTACGACATTGACTTAATCTTCCGTCTGTTTGACACTTTAATTGTTTAGTCAGAAATTTAACTCCTCGCGCAAACTTTGGTGAACGCATAAAATTTTATTTATTGTTTTGTAAGGTTGAGTTAAATATATTAGCAATTGCACATTTAATTAGATGTATTGCTGAATATTGAACTAGAAATTTTTCAATTATTCGTATTCTAATTTTTTTTTTAAATTTGAATAAAAAAAATTCTACTAAAGTTACCACGGAAAGTGACTTTATCAACGGAGCTTTCGGATTCTTCAAATCTTTCAAACTTTTCTAGCAGCTATTTTATCATCTTTCATATTTGAACATTTACAAGATAGTATCTTTAATGCCAATCAATCATTGTTTTAAATTAATTAATCAATCTTGTAATCCAGTTAATCTATTAATGTGTGTATTTATTAGAAATTGTTAAAAGTATTTGAAATAAAATAAAATTATTTATACAATTATAATTGCTTTTTTAAACCTTCACAGTTTTGTAAAGTTATTCGTTGTATCATTGAGATAAAATGTGGTTAAAAATTAATCATAATTTATGTTTATTATTTACAGTAATAAATTTATAGATTGTTTTATTTAATATTCAACGTAATGAAAATAAATTTGAAATAATATTTCCTACTTTATTATTCAAAATTAAAACGTATACATATTTCAGAAACTACATGAAATAACATATTCAAACAATTATGAGAGTATTCTGTTCTATTCTATTATGATAAAATAAGTATTCAATTTTCTACTTTTCCTTAAGATAATATGTAATTAATATTTATATTAGAATTTTATCAGAATTACTATAACAATATTGTTTCAAATTTTATACTAAATCTGGTTATTTTCTTCTAAATTTTAAATAAAAATAAAACAATTCTTCAGATTTATGGTTAAAAACGTTAAAAATATAAAATAATATTGATAAGAAATTTCATTTTAGATATGTTTCAAACTATAAAAAAAATAAAATTATCTTAATATTTCGAATAAATTAATTTTCTTTTTTACAAATTAGTAGAATAAATTGTATTACAATTAATATAAAAGTTATTTTTTGGAATATAAAAAAATTTTTAAAACTTTTCTTGTGTGATTACAACTATTTGCGACACATATCTTTTTATATATAAATATTTTTTAAATTAACTATGATTAACTAAATTCTTAAGAATAACAATAATAAAATCAATAATAACATACTCAATACTATTCATATTAAATATAAGACATAACATTATTCATATTTTCATTTAGATTATATTATTTTAATTTTTTATTATAGAATTATTTATTTTATTATAATTATTTTCTTCCAATATGAATATTTTATGATAAATGTTTTGTATTTATAAAATTGTAGTAGAAATATTACTTTAAATAAAAAAAATATAATTAAATCTTATATTGATTAATATGTCTGCTAACTATAAATTTTAATATAAAGCAATATTATAATTTATGACAGTCATAGCTTTTTTGAAATATCGCTAAAAATTTATTGAATAAACAGGTTTCTTGGCTTTTAATATTTTATGAATTTTATATGATTTTATATTTATAATTGAATGGTTTTTTTAATTTATATCTGAATGGTTTCGATTAATTACGTAAATATATATATATTATAACATTACGCATCTATTAAATTATTCATAATAAATATATGTTTATCACAAATGAAAATAATAGATAATATAAAGTTCTTAAAATAAATTTGCCAGCTAAATCTACATTCGGTAATTACGAGCAAAGGTAAACTATAAAATGAATAAATTGAGCTGAATTGATAGATATTTGGTTAGTTCAGTTTTACTTCACAAAAAATAACTTACGCATATTATGTATAAATAATAAAATATTTACTTGACTTTATTAGTAATAGATAGAGTTCTTTGTATATTAAATTATCATTAAACAATATTTTCACAAATTATATTTTAAATATCTTTATATTCTATTAACTTAAAAATAAGTGAATAAATTTTCAAAAGATAAATATAATAATCTTCAGTTATATAATTAATTTCTAAAATTATGATTATTTTGATCGTAGAAAATATTATTTGCTTCCTTAATTAATGTACAAAAAAATTTGAGTTAGAAAAATATTTGAAAAGCTTATTTTTTTTGTAATAAAAAAATGTTAGTATGAAAAATCATTTTTTTTATAGTAGATAATCTACACTACGTTTTCAAAATAATCGATTATTTTTACATTATTCTTTTTATACACGTATTTTTATATATTATTTATTAAAAATTATGTTGATATTTTAATAAATTATTATTTCAAAATTAAATAATAAATTAATGTTTTAATAATTATTAATCTTTTAATATTCAATAAGAAAAGAATTTAAATTATGATAAGATACATGAGAGTCTTTTCTATTTTTATATTAAAATTATGATCCGAAGAGTGTATATCTGAAAATATATTAGCTTTTATACTTCAATCATTGTTCTTTATCTCAAAGAATTATTAAAACTAATTTTTTAATGCTTATAATAAGAAATATTACAAAAATGAGACAATTTAAGTTAATTTCTAGAGACAGTGTTTTCTTCAGCAATTATAATGTTGGTGAATGTTTAAAATTAGTTCATTAGTATATTATCAGAAGAATTAAAAAATTTAAATCAACTTTTTATAAAAAAATATTATTAATTTTTTCAATTTTTCATTAAGTAATATCAATCTCAAAAGTAATTAAAAAAAAATGTGCTCAAAATTTTAATACAACTGATTAAATTAGTGATAATTATTCAAAGTAGCTTGTTTATTTCAATTTTTGTCAGATTCGAATAAAATTTTTTATAAAGTATTCTTAATACTATACTAAAAAATAATCATAAAATTAAAATATCTATTTTTTTTTCTACTATTCACTATATCTAATCATTCACACTCAGTAAAGGAACAATGAAATTAGTTAACACCATTGTATTTCGGATTAAATCAATATATAAAACAAAAATAAATTCATTCTATTTTAGTTATAAACTTATTAGTTAGATTTTTAGGGACGAATAATAAATAAGCTATTATCTAATGAGAAAAATGAAACGTTATATCACTGTATACGAAAATGAAGGAAGCATTCTTGTTTCTTTCTTTAAGGTAAAGGCATGTTTATTTTGATCAAAAATAAATATTTTTTATTCAAAATAGTTCTCGTCAAATTGGTGAATACTATAAGCTATTAAGTGGATTATCATTGCACAATAACGGGAGGATTACTTCACCTTGACCGAGGAGAAAGCTACCTTGCTGCTACTGACCCAAAAAAAGGAAGCAGTAAAACTGAGAGTGCAAACCTAATAAGATTTACGGGACAATATTTTTTCGTGACATCATCATGAAAATTTGTACATTGTACTTTGACTTTTGCTGTCAACATCTACTCACTAAATTCTCTTTCTTTTTATTTTTTCTTCCTATCCTTTTATTTTACTCTAACGAAGTGTCGAACAAAGAAAAATTGAAGAAGTAAAAAATTTACTTCTTACATTCAACAATGCACTCTTACGTATTATTAAAAATAAGTTATTAACAAAGCAATCTAATGCTTTTTTTTAATTCAGTATTATTAAAATTACGAAAGATACTTTTAGTACCAATATTAGAAAATGGAAAAAAAATGTTTAAGCCGTAAAGTGTTTATTTGTTCAAAAAATATTCATTTTTGTAAATTATGTGCAGGTCATAAATATTTTTTAAGAAATAGTTTTCCGAATTTAATAAATGTTTATTTATGGAAGTAAATAGAATAATTTTACAAATTGTTTAGTATTTCAGCTAGTCTGAAATTATAAGAAAAAACATTGATCGTTGCTGTTATGGGCAAGTACTTAAGTATCTAACGTAGATATAAGCATCCGAACTTATTTTTTATAAAGCATTGTAGGCACTTTAGTAAATAAATAATTAGATTTATTAAAATGAAATGATCGCACCTTTGACCGCCTCAACTCACTAGTAAAATATAATACCACAATGAATCGCGCTCGAATAACTTATTTAGCAGTTAAGCTCTAATAGCGGATAAAGACTAAGCAGTTCTCGCACCTCGTGCATCTCTCATTTGGAATCTGGACGCTCGACCAGAAGCAGGGACAGAACTCGTGACGTGAATAGTGACGCTAATCGGACTCGGTACCCCTTTCCCATAAATAAGGCCGTAAATTTGGGCGGTAATCTCGGCATAATCTCGCAGAGTCGCGCAAGAATCCCGACGCGGCATCTGGATGGGCGCGACTCCAGCAGCCGTAGCCGAGCATCGTCATCGGGCGAAAAAGGTATGTGTGTCCGTTCTTGCGCGCGGAATTAGCCAATAAAATTCGGAAGCCCGCCGGTGCAGCCGATGACAAAGGGGCGCGGGCGAAGAGCCGTAAAGTCCCCCTTGACGATTATTTATGTCCCAATAAAACTTTCCAGCTACTCCGTGAGCGGCTTGCGCAGCAGCTCCGATTCGTCGGCGGTTGCGGCTCGAGCACCAGAAGGACGAGAGTCCCTCTTCCTCTACGTTCCTCTATGTTGCTCTGTGTCGCTTGGTCAAGGTCGTCGACATCACGTCCACTTCGGTATCTCCGAGGTTCGCTCCGGGAGCGGCGAGACCCGCGCGACGACACCGACGACGAGCGAGTCCATAATAGAGGAAGTCATGGGTAAAGATGAAAAGCGACGCTGGCGCGTGCCGAGGCGGCGGGGGGCGTACTAAATATTTTGGAAATATTGACTGGGTTGCTCGAGTGCGTAGGAGAGATGCAGGAGAGATGCAGGAGAGATGCAGGAGAGATGCGGGAGAGATAGTCGAAAAGAGAGAGAAAGAGAGAGAAAGAGAGAGTATGTGTGAGATTTATGTTTTTCTAGGACAGTGGGACACGTAGTGGCTCGGATAATAGGGCCACGAGGCCCCGATGTCGAACCCAAGGACACGCGCACACGACTTCTGGAGAGGGATGAACGTTCGTTCCTCTTTCTCTTTCGCAATGAACGCCGTTCGGCAAAATTCTTCCCTGGCTCTGGTTCTTTCGTTAGTCTCGCTGGATAATGCGTGGAAGTGCGCTTCTAAGGACTTTCTCGTGTGGGAATGTCACATTCGTTCGGAGTTAATAGAAGTGTTAATCTTTTCCCTGTTGGAAATTTCTTGGGGTCTTTCTTATGGACAAAGATATTTGTAAACGTAATAAAGCCATTACACATTTGCTAAATGCATATGATCGACAAATTTGTTGAGGATAACTTTAAATTAATTATGCATCTTTGAAGAACATTTTTTATTCTGATATTAAAATATTTTAAAAAATTTTTGCTATAAAATTTTACCTATAATTGTTTTCAGTATTTAAAATAATATTAAGTTATGAAAATTGATTGTTTATCATTTTTATCGTTAAGGTTCAAATATTTCATCGCAAACGATATTATTTTTGGTAGTGAAATAACATCGATGAAAAAATATATTACGTAAAATGTTAGCTATTTTTGTATTAACTTAATAATTATTGTTTTATTATTGACTATTATTGTTGTATATTTGTTGAAAATAAGGATATATTTATAATTTTTCTGAACTATATAATATGTTTTTTTAAAAACGAAAGCATCTTTTATAATATATAGTAATGATTAATATCATTACCTAACTAAAAAAATAATTATAATTTTTCATTTTTTGAATTTTAACTCATTTATTCATAAAATTATATGTTTAACAATTATATAGCTCTTACCTTGAATTAAAATAACTTTTTGATTATCTTTTTTTATAAAAGGAAATATGTTCTGCCTTAAATAATTTAAATAAGTATACTTTAATTATCTCTTAAACATTTTTCAAATTTTTTTTAACGAAGCACAAATATAGGCTTGATCAAGTTATAAAACATGATTAACCGCCAAAGATTTACATAATTAAAAATGTTTAACTAAAACATATGTTATCCTTAATTATCTATTCTATTTTTAGTACGATTTAATATTAAATAATAAAAAATGTCATACATATTCATAAATTTTATAGTATTTATATTATTGTTTTATAGAAGACAATATTAAATAAAAACAAATTATTAATCCGATTATTATACTTAACTATACTTGAATAGAATGGAAAATTATATAATAATAAGCATATAAATATTTTCATATCATTATTCAATATTAAAATAAGTATATTTCAAACACATAATACTTAGCGATTCAGTGTTTTTGAAAATACAATTTATCGTTAATCAAACGGTAAATGTGATGCATTTAGTCTCAGTCGAAAGTTTATGAAGAAGCACTTTTTTTACGTATATTTGAATTATTTAAATACTCTCAAATTACTATAAATAAATACATTCTGATATAAACGTGGCAAATAAAATTCAAAACTTATAAGTGTATATAATATAGAAGTTCAAACATATTATAATATATCAATATTTTAGTAATTAGTAAACATTTTATCATTTCAACTTAACTATTTCTGGATTTGATATTGAATCAATGATAAAAAAAGCATAAAGTTTATTATTATCTTATTTATTTTATATCTAATGGAATTTTCATTATTTTATTATTGAATAATAAATAAACAAGAAAAATTCACGAAGAAAATGATTTATAAATATATATATACATAAATAAATATAATAAAAATCATATCTAGTGTAAGGAAAATAACTATAAATTAAACTTATCCAAAAACTTATATATACATTTTTTAAATTAAATCTTTATTTATATCTTAAAAATTCTTGTAAAGTATATCAAATAATAATTATTTGCGAGAAAAACACGAAAAGATAGAATTTTTCGACATGGAATAATTATCCTCGTATTATAGTGCATTAGCTTAATTCGTAGCGTTAGCGTGGAATTCAATATTTTATGTTATGTCACCTATGCAATACTGTTAAAAATACAAAATTTTTACTCAATAAAAATTAAATTAAAATTCCAGTTTTTAAAAAAGATTATGAATTTTTTTGCAAAATAAATGCATGAAACTTGGTTTAATTTGTAACAAAATAATAATATATATAATTTCCATAATATTAAAGTAATTGACAATATTAAAGTAATTGACATAATATTCTAAATTATAATAATTGTATATAAATTAGTTCGATACGAATAAATATTTAACAATATTATTCATAGATCTTTGTAGACTAAAGTTTGCGTATTGTACATACAGATAACTAGTTTAAACAATAATTTTATACGGGTAAAACAATCAGAACGGATATACTGATTTTTGTATATTTTTACGTGAAATTAAAAAAAAATCTTTCAAATTATTTCAGATTAAAAAAACAAATACACCACAGAAAATTGATTCGTGTTTGATTATCGAGTAAAGGCTTTATTTTATAAGTACTATTTTCGAACTAATCTTCATTTAACGATTAAGGAAACACTTTTAATCTTCGAGCGTTTTTCTATCGCGAACTCTCGCAGAGTAACGTTGACAAAACAGCGTCTCGTTGCGTCATAACAAACTCACCAGGATTAACACAGGAATTCCCCTCTTCCTCGTTCTTTCATTATCTCTCTCTCTCTCTCTCTCTCTCTCTGTCGCTCTTTCTCCCTCTCTCTTTCACTCACAGAGCTTATTCTCTTAGGAAAAGAAAGAAAGCGCCGACAAGTTTCCGGCACGCGCACAGTTTTCGCCATTCGTTTTTCCGCGGGCGGTCCTTTCACCTTATCTCCGTCGCCAGGGGAGTAACGCCCCTCTCGCTTCTTTTCAACTTCTTCAAGAGGATACTCTTCTGCCGACGAGAAGCCGTCAAAATATTGTGTCAAGGACGTAGGTCTGCATTGTGCTACGAGCGGACCCCGACTCGAGCTCCAAGAGAAAGAGGGAAAAGGAGAGAGAGAGAGAGAGAGAGAGAAGGAGAGTTAGAAAGAGAACTCCGCAGGAGCTCACGTCCTCGATCGAGTCGACTCTTTTCCCGCTCAGCCAACTTTAGGTTAATGGGCTTCCTTTGCAAACTCTTAGCGGCTCTGATCTTTTAAGCTCGACGTACGAACACTTTCCGCGGCGAAAGCGCAATGAACCCGCCTTCACACGGACCTCTTTTACTTACCCATCATGTGGAGTCGGTTCTTCTAGCACCAATGAAACTTTCACTTACAGCAGCGTCTGTTCTTGGTAAACGAACACTTGCTCGCCGACAGAGAAACAGGAAGAATGGGAGCGCGTCTTCAAAACAACATCGTTGCACCTCGTTACAGCTTCTGAGTGTTCCTTTTAAAGTCGTTTTGGAATGATCGAAAACAAATCTCAAAGGAAAGGTTTGAAGGTTTCACCTGCAGTGAGGGCATCTCTCATTTATCGTTTATCAACGTTTACAAATATTAGCATGTATAAGTGGCACGTTTCAAGAGCTCGAAGGACAACTACTTTTGAAAAATACTTGCAAAATACATGGAAAACTCACGGATGTGGTATCATTATTGTTTATTATTAAAACATTATTGTTTATATTCGATATTTACACTTTTAAATATCTCATTCTTTTAATTTTTTGCTTTTAATATTTAAAATTATGCTATTTTCCAAACATATATTTTAAAAGATAATCAAAAGCTTATCGATAAATTAGGAAAATATTGCTTTCGCCTACCTTTAAAATTATGAAAAGTATGCTTTATGATAGTCGGAGAATAATATTACAAAAAAACTATTTAAACGAGAAGAACCTTTTTAAAGAAGAATGGTAAAAATAAAATTTCATTAGAAAATTTGAGTTTGTATGGATAACGAATTCCATAATAAAAATGATCAAAATTTATTTGGACAACTTTAATCTTTTATTCAGTTCTTTTTCAATTTTTGAGTTTTCAAAATTTAATAATTACAATAAATAATGACGTTTCGTAATTCAAAATATTTTATATATTAATAATAGAGATAAAAAATGTATGAATATCTTCTAAAACTCGTTAATTATAAACAATTAAACAATAATAATGAAACTATCGAAATATGAAAACGAGTTAAAAATATTAAAGATAGTATTACATTTATTGTTTCGTATTATATTTGTAATGGAAATTTGTTTTAATATAATCAGAAATAATAATAATATAATAATGTACAATTATAATAAATATATTATTAATACATATTAATATTAAATAATGATTACTACTGTATAGAATATTTTAAAGAAATCTGCAAGCATATTTTTTTTACATTTTATTAAAAAAAGTTTAATATCTTCTACTTTAATTTAAATTAGTTCAAAGTTAGATACTTCTAATATTCAATTTTAATTTCATCAATTTAATGTTGCATACTACTAAAATACAATGTGATAATAACTAAAAATCTATTTTCACATTTTAAAAAAAATCACTTATTTTATGAAAAATAGAAATTTATAAGTAATTAATACATTATGTAAATTATAAAATATATTCCTATCTCATTTATACAAGTGTATAAGATAAAAATATTAAATACTATAATATTAAAATTGTTATTACTGTTTTAGGAATATAATTTTAAATGACGCAACATATTTTTAAACAGTAAAAAATCTAAATATTAAAAAGTATTTGATTAATTTCAAAATTTTATTTTTATTTGAAAATCATTAAATATTGTCAAATTATATATTTGAAACTAGTACTTTTTAATACAAAATTTTCAAAAATATAATGTAATAATGAAATTTTATTTTTATTTTTTATAACTTCGTATTTATTGCCTAAATTAAAAGTTTTAGTAGTCAACAACTGATATAGTTTTAACATTCAGCAGTCGTAGAATAAGTAATTTTCATTTGTATAATAAAAAATAATTAAACTTTATTATACATATATTAAAATAACTTATTGATTGAAATGTAAATTTCAACTACAAATTTAAATCTGCTATGATATAGATGTTATTAATTGATCTATATTTAGTCAAATTAAAATTATAACGTAGTTATATACATAAACAGTAGCGTATAATTAAAAAAAAGATTATAAATGAATGTTCTAAGTATTATAGAATTGTTAGCAACTCTATGTTTATTGTAATATTTAAAAACAAGTTACATATTTAATAGTTTTTTCTAAATAACAAATAATTGTAATTAATTCGATATACTTTTAGTTTCTATTGATGGATAGCGAATTGCGTAACATTATATCCGGAAATAAAAATAAATGATTAACTAACCGATATTAATTTTTTTTTAAATACCTCGAGATTGAAATGATACAGTACACATATATCTTAAATGTATTAGGCGGAGCTGTAATATGCACACATATGGACGCAGCAAAAGAAAATTAAAAGAAATTTCTTAGATATTTTCACAATTGCCATATCAGTGATAATTTTTGATACGCTATATTAATTCATATTCGGTAGGTAAACACGCATTAGTTGGTTTTCGTCATAATATCGTTTATATCAGCTTCAAGATTGGAAAACCAATTTATTCCCCGAATGATAAAATATATCGTTTGAAGTCTTAAAATATGAATCTGTCTTTTAGCTTATGACACAGCTTCTACTCCGAAAATGTTGAAATCGTAAGCCTTTAAAATCGGTTCATCCTCGTTGCCGAACATCCAAGCATCCCTCAACTTTTGCACGAAGCTGTAAAGAACGGTAGGGCGTCGTTGCGACGCAATGATCTGGGATCGAGATGATGATATCGCTGACGAGTGCCGCCATACTAGCCGCCATCCAACCCAATCGCTCGCGAATGTGATAAGGGCGCGCTCCGTCGCCATCTTGCCGGACATTTTCAGAGCGCAGGCGTAATTGGCCCTACGAACGGAGACGCGTCCACGCAGCTTCCGGGAAAGCGGATCATTGCGATGGTGCGTGCAATTGGGCATCGATGAGAGTAAAAACGATGGGTTCGCTCAGCCTGTAGATGGAGATGCGCTGATTCGTTCACTGTGGGAGAATCATATTTTCGTCAAACGATAAAAATTATTTTCCAATGGAAATTTAGCTAAATTAATCGACAGCGTTTCCGAACGGCGATATCATTGTTCCGTTTATTATGGTGTTCAAGGTTTTTTATATAAATACACATACAATAAAGTATATGGTTTATTTTAAGAATATTTAGATCCAATGATCGGGGCACACATTTTATTGGAAAATTCCAAGGTTTGAGCACGCATAAAAATTTATATCGTACAATGATTAATTTATAATATTATTAAAATGTAGATATAAAATGATAGTGAAAATTGTACCGGTTTATTCAATATTTTGAGCGTAGACGAAGCGTCGATCTTTTATACAATTTAAAAATATAAAATTTTCTCGGCATTTATTTAAAAAATTGCCTTATAAGCAATATGATAAGTCTTGAGAAATTTATCGAATTTTGTTAGTATAACCGTATGAGAAAAGATTTATACAATGTTTTTCCATTGCGTAAGGGAAAATCATCATTTTTTTCCAAACGGGAAAAAATATATCATTTATTATTGCATTCCGCGAATACGTGGATTAGACGTTCACGTGCGTACACATTTGAATGGAAAAAGGAGAAGATAAATCAAGATGAAGATGTACGTCGGAGTTTCTCAAGCGATATAAAGCATTGAATTGGAAGTGGGTAGAGAGCGAAATTTGCGAGTGAAGCGACTCCGCGTACAATGATATACCTAAAACACTCGCAAGCTTTTGCGACACAGCAACTCTACGGCTTGTGCTCTTTTTTTTCTTTTCTTTTTCTTTTCTTTTTCTTTAACCGAGGTACGCTTCCAATTCAATCTTCTCCACTTTTTATTTAAGTATGTCAAGGAAAGAAATATACATTTTTTCGTATTACATTAAATCCTGAAAATTTATTTCTAAATAAAAATTTATTATCGATAATTTTCATAATACGGGAATTAAAATAGTTGGATTTTCGAGTGAATAAGAATATTAATCTTATTTTAAACAATTCAAGACATTTTTAGTTTAAATCTTTTGATAATTATATTATTTTATCGATAATATTAGTATATCGATATTTAAAAACAACAATTTATAGAAATAATTGTAATTTTACTTCGGAAATGTAATATATTATTACACAACGGAAAGCAATGATGCAATATTTGTAATTCTGGTTTAGAAGAAAAGTCGAGAGTTAATATTATTATTTTATGTAGTTATATTTGAAACATTTATCTTCCTTGGATACTAAAATTCGGTTAAAAAAATTTTTGAGAAACAAATTTATATATATTACTAATGTTTATAGGTATTTCAAATTTATAAGCTAGTTTATCAATTAAATAAATTTAAGTTTAAATACAATTTAAAGGCAATTCAACTGTGATGAAAAATTAATAATTCGTAGATGCAATAGACATTGCATCTGTGTAGATGAATAATGATATTTTTTATGTACATTTATATGGGTTAATAATTTTTCATTGGTTCATATACAACCTAGTAATATTTTCGCATTCGTTTAAATAAATTATAAATGTACATTACATAGAAATTTTAGTAAGTACGTTTTTAGTTCTCTTTCAGAGCTAATAAAATAGGATATAATTAAAAAAAATAATCAAATTATCGTAGGATTTTAAATGTATGTATATTCTATTTTGAACAATTTAATAATATTTTGATTTGAATCTTTTTATTCGTCTAATACTTTCTTCTATAAAAATACTGTACGTATCATTTGGTCTCTCCGTGCACATAATACGCTATTCTCTGTTAGTCTTTTCCTCGGTATCAGCTACTTTTCTCGGTTGTCTACACACGTTATTTCTTTCCCTCATTCTCTCTTATCCATCTCTCTCTCTCTCTCTTTCACTTTCTTGTGCGCACGCTCATCGGATAATAGGAAAGAAGAAACGTATATTCTTGCAGACTCTCCTCACAGCGCAGTAAGCAGGCGAGGGTGATTTATTGGTTCCGTATTCATTCTGTGCAGAGCATGATAACGCGGAATTACCCGGGAAAATGTTCGTATACGTAAGCGAGCGTCGCCGCTCGGTAAATTGGTGAAATAATCTCGGAGCGCCAATGTAAGCGACCTCGATTATACCAAGAAGCTCGTAAAGCTCCTGAAAAGTGGCTACGCTTGTTCAAATTTATACGTGAAATACGCAAAGATTTTCCTTGTGTTTCGTTAGATACTATTTCTCTACTATATATTTACAATTGTACGCAGCTTCTACAGGAAAACCTTTGCGTGTCTTTTCGTTAAAGTATGAACTTTATATTTTGATGCATACAACGAGAAAATTTACTCATAAAATTGTAATGTTTAATAATATTATTTATAAATCGTAAACCAAAAAATTATTTGCATCTTTTGTTCATTTACATAAAGTTTTTTTAATTTTATGAAATAACTTTGCATTTGGACAAAACTTAAATTAGAATTTCAATTCTAAACTGTAAAGATGATTTTAATCAAATTAATGTAAAGAAATAATATGTATTTTAATAAATACAAAATAAAGAATAAGAAAATTGTACTCGTTTTTAAAAATTAAGATAAGCATTGTTTTAATTTCATTGAGTAATAAAACTTGTGAACCCTTTAAAGAGTTAAAATTACATTCTAGTTAGAATCGTTATTTTTCAAATAAATATCAAGTCAATTGGTAAAACAAGATCTGAATTTTAAGGATTTTATTTATAAAATTATTTTTCGAAATTCCTTCCGAGTGATTTGTTTAATTCAGGAATTATCCATGGTGACTTATTACAATATGTTCGCTATCGTCATATTCGTATTCGTCAATTTAATAAAAAGGGTGTTTCTGTTCGCGCACGTTTTATTTATGAAGGTAAGCCACAATAATGGTTCGGATGATGGGATTCCCCTTACACCCTGTACGAACTTTGGGCGCGTCGTCATGGCGACAAAGAGTCGAGGATCGGAGCTAGCTTCGGAAGTAGGAGAGTATGGAAGGAAGCGCCGGTGACGGAGGGTGAAGGAAAGGCGAGGCCATATTGGTCACCGGCCAGCTATCGATAATAGGAAAGATAAGGGTCAGCCCCCAAGAAGTTCACCCGAGGATATTTTATGGAGCAACGAAAATGGCGCATGCTAAGGAACGAGGAAAGAGAGAGAGAGAGAGAGAGAGAGAGAAAGAGATGAGACGAGACGAGACGAGATGAGACGAGACGAGATGAGAGAGACGAACGAAAGAAAAGTAGGAAATGCTTATGTCGTCTCTTTTAGGTATACGCGTTCTTGTATGTCTGCCTGCGGAAACATTGGTAGGATTATTCTTTGATTAGGTCAGCGATTTTCTGTCGCTACTGAGAACGCGGATGTGCGCTTTTTACGAAGCGTTAAACTTGAATGGAGATATCAAAATTGTTTGTGGACTGCAGATGATATATGAGTAAGTATACATTGCTTGCGACTGTGCAAATTCTATTCTTCGTCGCTGCGTTTTGATTCTTTTATCGAGATATCGTAAAAGTGTATAGGTAAGAAACTATACAGATGTACAAATTTTTGAAATTTGATAAATTTCTCATTTTATTGCTTAAATGAATTACAAATTTCAAAGAGTATATCTTTTTTGATGTATAAAGTAAATATTTGTTAAACTTATTTTTATTGATTTTTTTATGTTATTGAATATATCAAAAGACACGCTTAATCTATTATACTATCTATGATTTATTTAAGAATATGTAATTATTTTAAATTGATTAAAAAGGTAGAGTATATTTTAATTTTAATTTTTACAAAATTTGAATTTTGCATCAATATTTGTATCCAGACTATTAACTTTTTAAGTTCTACAGTTTGTAAGATACTTTTATTTGTATGTGAAATTAAGAAGAAACCTTCAGGACTGAAATCTCGTATCGTAATATTAATAATTTTTTCATCTTTTTTTTATGAATACGTTTATTTTATTTATTCAGCTTGCTTTTTTAAATGAAATACGTATAATCAAATTTCAAAAATTGAATTAGTTTGAAAAATGTTTTTCTGGTTATTACGGAGTTTATCATTTAAAATTCGAGATTTAACTTTCTAAACGATACATAATATCGAAATATAAATTTCATTATAATATTCTTATAAAACCGCTTAATTAATTATTTTTTATTTTAGTATCTATTATCTAAAATAAAAAAGACTTGTATCGATCTTAATTTGAAAAAAACTTGAAACGTAAGTAAAATTATTTATAAATATATATATATATTATAAAATTATATTTTAAAAGTTCGAATGCATAAATTTGTAAAAAATAGCAATGCATTACCTCTTATTTCTTATAAACGGTAATTCTCAAAACTATTTTTTGAAATATATTATAATTACAGTACTTTGGTGATTTAGCAAAATAATATACAAAATGTTGTTTTAATTTTCTACTGCAATTAAATTTTGCGAAATCGATCTTTTAATACAATGCCACGTTTATACGAAGATAACATATCTAACCGAAAGTTGCACAATGCGGTTTTCATTAAGTGAAATGAATGCAATTTAATTAAAGGGTGGAAGCAATTACCGGCTTATAAATCGTAAACGTTAATCCGTTATAGCGGAGACAAGTTAAACTTCTCCGAAAAGAGTGACCAAGAGATAGTGTGGGTGAGAAAGAGGGAGAGGGGTGTAGATGGAGAGAGAAAGAATAGGCGAGAATGGAAGAGCTCCGGGTGCAGGGAGAGGGTCGAGGGAGAGAGTAGCAAGCGTGGGATTTGCGGGAAACGATGCCGACGTCGAGCTCCGTATAATTGGCTTTGAGCGTCGCCACCTGAGCTCAAATAAAGCCGCAGTCTTAGCACGATCACGCACACGCGTCCCTCCCCCTGTATATATGCACGCAGTGAACTTAACTTCGCTTAGATCATTTTATCTTTTTTTCTAACGTTTACCAGAGTCGTCCTTGTTTAATGATGTTATAACATTTTTTCAAAAGTTCAAATGAAAATGAAATTTTATTCATCGGTGTGTCCAATTTTGACGGCAATAATTTCACTGGATTACATGGTCTTTCATTTTTGGTAACGATCTCTGTTATGAAATCCTGCGTAGACTTCAACTAAATAATACGGTATTATACGTAATAACAACAAAATAATCCCTTTCATTTTTTAGTTTTATAAAAAACTGTGTACGAATATTAATAACGAATGGTATAAGAGATGTTTACACGTATATTCAATATCCGTCTTCAATTTTTTCATTTATAAATTAAAATAATCAAACGAAATTTTTATAAATTTTAAAACGTATATTTAATGTCAAATCTCGGTTAAGTGACATATGGTATGTAACGTTTTGGTTCAAGGATGTGTAAGCAAAATATCTAGGAAATTTTTTAACTTCAATAAATTTGTAGATTCATTATATAATAGAATATGTAATATTAATCGCGTTTTTTTATATCAAAAATAATTTAAATATTAATTGCTTTATAAAAATATATTTTATCATTAGCAGAATAATACATAAACCAATTGAATTTATATCTTTTAATATTTAAAATACTAATCTTACTTTATTTATTTATATTTCCCTTATAAAACTATTTTACGATTATAAACTATGAGATAATATTTTATTTAGATGATGTATTAAAATCAGTTCAGTAATATTTTTTAAAGCTATGGGAGAGATAACAATTCGGTTTCGATTTTAATTAAAATTAAAGAATTCTTTTTAATTTTCTACTATTAATAATAAAGTCAACCACAATTTTATAAATTTATTTTAAGTTTTAATAATTCAAATGTTTTTCATAGTCAAATTACAATTAGTTAAATTTTTAATAAAGTTTTCCAAAAGTCTGTTTTCAAAAACCTGATTGTATATTATCATATATTTTTGTTTAATGCCCGGTTTTAAATAAAGATTTAAATTAGTGAACTGTTTTTGAAATATGTAAAAATATGTAGGTATATGATGAATTGTTTTTATTAAAAATATTTTATATATTTATATAAATATCTGATTAATTAATTATTGTTAATTTAAATTATTTTTAATTATATAACATAATATTTCATATCTATTCTATATACATTAATAATAAATAAGCATAATATTCTTAAAATAAAATACTGTTATATTTATAAACTTATTCTATTATATTTAGATTCTTATCAAAGTAATTATGTAATTGTTTTATTCTTGTTATTGAAGAATAATTAGAATTTTCTTCAGTGTAAGAATCATTGATATAATACAAAAACCATAAAATTAAAGAATATATATATATATATATTTATTTAGCAATTTAAATTTGATTGAATTTAATTATTATATATTTAAATAAAATATATTTCAACAAAGTATAAAATAATTTTCATATAATTGATATTAAATATAGTTTATTGTAATAAATAATTTTTATAAATAATATACATTATTTAAACAATATGTATTAAAAGGCTACCATGACACAATAAAACCGAGTTTAAAGTTATTAATGATTAACTTATAAGAGTTTTAACCTATTTATAATACATAAAAATATAATTATTCTACAATTGGTGTTAAAATAATTTTTATATTAAATCATACCGAAAGATAAGGCAATTATAATGTAAACAAATTTGAAAAAACATTTATAAAACATGCTAAAATAATTTAAAATCTTTTAATGCAAAATTTTAAAAAATGTTCAAATTTCTTTTATAAGTAAATATAAATGAGCGCGTGTTTGCATGTTTATGCATCAGCTTACCTTTACTCTTTTGCTATTCGAATTTTTGTAAAGATAAAAATTCAAATTCATAAAATACAAACTATGAGTAAGATATTTGTATTACTCTTTTATAAAATATTTCTATATCTCTTCTTTATATTACAGCTGTCTCTATCATTAATGATTTCTTTTTTCAGGTTCATCTTTTCTTTGGGCTTAGGTACATAATGAACATAATTTATATATATTTTTGCTTTGCTATTTTATTTTAACGTTAACGTAGTAGAGTTTAATATTTACAGAAAAATTTATTTTTTTGTAATAATTAAATTTTAAATTAAATAATAATGATGATAATAGTAATAATAATAATAATAATAATAAAAATAATAATAATAATAATAGATTCATTCTTTACTTTTTAATTTAATATTCTTATTGAATCACGCATTATTCACTATAATAAGACTTACATGTAATCTCTTGTGATAATGATAAGACTAATAATTAGAGATGATACATACTATATTTACAGCAATATAAAGAATACTTTAATATTATTTTAAGTAATATAAAATTATTTTTCTAATGTTATTAAAACTGAACAATTTTCATGTAAAAGTTTTTCTAATTATTTAAATTGGATCTCTTTATAGATGCCATAACAAATGTTTCATTAAAATTTACCAACAGCTCAACGAGTTACAAGGTTTTAATAAATAAAAAAAATGTTGTATATTTCTTATTAAAATTAATATATAGTTCTCTAAAATATAAAAATTAATAAAATAAAATTAATTTGATTTTTGAATACTTATACTGCTGATAATAAAAAAGAAATAATAATATCAATAATAGCTTATTAAAGTAAGTAAAGGTTAAAATTATTAACTTAAAATACAAATATTTTATAAAGCTATAATCTTATTTCGTAGATTAATATTATTGTTTGTTGCAAATATGTGTAAAATTTGAAAATCTTTTATTCTTTAAAGTTTAATTTTTCATCGATTCATACAAATGATGTATACTCTATGAAAATTTCTATACTGAAGCCTTTTTCTATGCATCAAATTATTTCTTATATATTTGCCAATACTTCTGCTGTTTCAAGCAAAGCTAAAAGAAATAAATGATAAGTCTTCATAGAAATTACATCAATTACTATTTACTATTAAGATGACTAAAATACTTTATACATGTATAAATTATTGATATACATATGTATGTAAAAGTAATATTTTATTAATTTAGTTTACAAGATTCATAAAAGAGTAAATAACCGATAATTCCACTCTCTTTTTTCAACAAGTATAATTTTCAAAATCTTCATTCGATGGACGATTCTATAAATTTCATATTAATTCGTTTTTGAAAATGCAAACCTTCAGCCGATATTTTCTAATATAGTTACAAAAAAGATATAAAGATAAAAGGATATTGAAAGTGAAATTTGTAAATTATTTTCTTTAATGTATAAATACAGAATAAATAATTATTAATAAAATAAAATTTATTAAATATAAATATAATTAAATTCCTTGAATAATTTATAAAATCAATATATTTTATATATTCTACATGTATAAAAATATTGAAACGTAAATTCTATTTAAAATTATTAAAATTATTCTTAATTTTTTAATAAGAATAAATAAAAAAGTTTCAAATATTTTTAGATCAGACCAACTTTATATAAAATATTGTTTTCTTTTTCATTACTTCTTGTATCAAATTCTGTTAAATTTTTTTAACAGAATAATATTTGAATTTAACAGCATTATTTGAAAATTTGAAATATAGAAAGTATAAACGTATAAATTTAATGAAAAATTTTTTATCGATATTTATACAATATACAATATAATGCTGATTCATATTCATCAATCAAGTATATGAAGAAACTTCAGATATCAAATAAATTTATTAAGTTATTAAATTAGTATTACCCAATATAAAGATTTACTAGCTAATTTAACAAAGTAGTATATTTTAAAAACATGCAATTTTTATTCTCTCTTAAGTATCAGGTATCTTTAGTTATGAATTCATTATTGATTTTTTAATAAATATCAATATTTCTAAATACTTAATTAAAATAAAAAATAAATATATTTCTTATTCTATATTTAAAAAAATATAATTACTGATTTTCACACGTGCAAGCATCCACGTAGGATGTAAAATTATTATTTAAAAATTGATTCAAATTATACCCTTGATAACTTTTCATTGCAAATGTAAATATTAACTTATGTTGATATCTAGTGAATAAATTTAATGCTTTCATAATTTTAAAACATTTTAGTAGTATACGTAATGGAAATTTTAAATATGAATACATTTAAATCTATATACTGAGTACCTTGGACATATTGATAATTAAAATTATAATTTAAATTAGTAATAGAATATTAAAGCAAGAAACAGGTATTATTTCAGTTAAAAATTAAACGTACCTAGATAAAGTATTGAATAAATCTTTTCATATAAATTCAGACTTCAAAATGAACTTTCAAATTGTGATATATTTATTTTTAGTAGTAAGTGTTGGTAAGTTTAATTTATATACTATATTTAAAAGAAAAAAAATTATTTAAAAAATATTTCTAAATTATTTGAAAATTTTTTGCTTTATGTTTATAACATTGAGTAATTGTGAATAGTTTAAAAATTTATATTTACTATTGAAAATCAAAATATTGCTTACAGATTACAAACGTTTAACCTACTATATTTTAATTAAAAATATTTTTGTTATTAAATTTTAAAGTCCCAATTGAATTTATAAATAACTCATCTATAATTTATTGAACTTATATTACTCTGCTTATTAATATGAAACTATAAAGAAAAAATTTTATTCCTATTTTTTTATTCATTTTGATTAATTATTACTAAAAAGTAAGATTATATTTTAAGAATCACACATGTAAACGAATGTATTTTATGAATTGGTAAGATGTATTTATTTCTTCAATATTTAACAATTTTTTTAGTTTTTATAGTAAGATAGATTTTCTGTCAATATAACAAATTTTTATCACGTAAACTTACAAATATAGTTATAATTCCATATATACATATAAAAATAATATATAAATACTAATTTAAAAAAAGCTGTATATCTCTATTTATATTGATTAAAATAGTGCACATAATATTATTGAAATAAAATACAGAATGAACGAATTAATTACAGTATGTATTTCAAAGGTAAATATGTTATTATAGTTTTCATTATTTAAATTTAGTTGAATATATATAATTACGTTTTTTAATTTAATGATACAATTATTAATTGTATACAATTTTTTTGTATTTTTATTTGAAAATGAAATTTATAAATAAGTTATAATTATAATAATTATCTTCTTTCATTAAAAATTATTTGACTTCGGTCAACTAAATTTATAATTTTATGTCAGGTAATTACATAATAATATCTTACATATATGCATCGATATGCATAAATATAAGTGTATGTATTTTACTGAAAATTTCTAGAGAGTAATTAAATTAATATTTGATCAACAGTATTTAAAAATTATTTTTAATAATTACATATTTTTATTTAAGAAAATTAGATAAATTTTTTATACTTTACGTATAATCAATTTCATTGATACATCTTTAAAATAATTGAATATTTGCATAATATACAATTTCTTTTTAGTTTTTAAGTAATTTGAGTAGGATTTTAAAAAAGTTTATAAAAAAAATAAATTTTTTTATTAAAATAGAATATAATGCATTAAACAATATATAAAATTAATACACTGTATAAAGATATAAGTAAATGTACTCTTAATGTTTGTTAAATTAATTGTAGTATAGTAGCTACAACGAATATTGTATTAGTAATCCCATTCTTTAGACTCCTACTCAAACAACAAACAGATATTTGTTAATTTTGAACACAAGATTAATATCTAACGATATTGTTGAATATAGTTTGACGTAGATAAAATTCTGAATTATAATAATAATTTACCATAAAAATTAATTTTTTTTAATACCATTCGTACATTATTATTCGTTACTAAAATTTTTATATACTTAATAATCGATCGAAAATTCGATCAAAGTAAAAATAGCTATCTCATCAATCAGACTCACGTTGATGTGATTTAACTAAATTTCAGTTATATGAAAATTTTGTTATTTTCTCAGAGTTTGACAGACAAGGAGCTTAAACATCTATGAGTAAGCTGAAGAAAAGTACTGTTAATATCGATACATATTTTAATTGAAATTTACGCGTTAAGTCATTATTTAATATATCATTTTCTATTTCAATGGTGTTAATGATTGAAATATTTTCAGAAGTCTTTGGCAAGGGAACAAGAATCATTGGTGGCGAAGACGCGAAAATACAGGAATTTCCATACATAGTATCATTAAAATTAATTAAAAGTAATAGACATGGTTGTGGCGGTACAATCATTGGCAAAAGGCATATTCTTTCTGCAGCTCATTGTTTAACTGGTCACAATAACCCTCTAGACGATGTAATAATTGTTGCGGGAACCTCGCTATTATCCGGAGAGGGTGGATCCACGTATACTATCTTACGTATAGATATGCATCCTGAGTATACGGGAAAAATGACGGACTCAACATATTTGCGCCATGATATCGCTGTAATTGCGGTACGTCGAAATATTTTTTTTTAATTTCATAGAAAATATTGCTCTATAAACCAATGTCTTTTCAATTTTTTAAAAATTATATAAGAATAACAACCTTTAATTATAGATTCGTACTTTTTTATTGTCAAAAATACATTGATTACTCGATATTTCAAACTTTTTTCCTATATATTTTTTAAATATATTTATAGGAAGCTAATTATGGAAACTTTATTTTTAAAGATTATCAAATATATTGGTACGAAATTTTATTCTTCCTAACCTATACTATGCTTATTAAAAGAATTGTTTTTGAAGATTGAATTAAAATATCAATTTTCTAACAACTTTATTTTATTTATAAAAGCAAATTTGAATTTTTGAACTATTAAAAATACTTATTGTTTTTATAGACTCGAGAAGCTATTGTGTTTTCCGAATTCCAAAAGAAAATCAATCTTCCCATTTTTGATGTTCATCAAGGGGATACTGTCACTTTATTCGGTTGGGGAGCAATTTCTTATCCGACAGTTTCTTTTTCGGACCAATTGCAGAAAACGACACTTTCGATAGTACCGATTTCTATATGTAGTAAAAGTATAGAATATAATTTACGTAAAGATCAGATTTGCGCATTTCAAAAGCAAGGAGTTGGTGCATGCATAGTAAGATATTTTTGTCTGTGTAAAAATAAAAATAATTTGGTATATAACTATTATAAATAATAAGAATAATACCAAACCGTATTAGAAATTTATTCAATTTACTCTACTTTTTATCTCATAGTTCTATCGAAGATACAACATTTAAAAGTAATAATGACTTTTTATATTTTTAGGGCGATAGTGGGAATCCGTTAATTAAGAATGGAAAGGTAATTGGTGTCGCTTCGTTTGTTATTCCATGTGCAATTGGCAAACCCGATGTATATACAAATGTTTATGCTTATTTAGATTTTATTAGGTCCGCCATGAGAAATGTAATGTTTTAGAAATTATTTATTGTTCTTATAGTAAATGCTTGAGAAAATATAATTAAATTATAAAAAATAGAAATATTTATTGAAACCATACTAACAATTCAGTTCAAAGCAGCGATACGTAAGCATTTGAATACGATTTTCAATACTGTATCTTAAAATTCATACTCTAGATTGGTTTCATTAAAAAGAGGAACGATACATCTTCTGCTAAAAGTATGAAATCCTCGGAAAATAAATTGACTATTTATTTAATATTGTATTTATTAAAAAAACTACCAATAGAAGTAACGTTTTTATATAAAATAATTTGAATATGGAAATAAGATTGTGTTTATTATTGAATTAAAATCTCATTCAATTTTATTTGAATAAATTTTAGAAATTTATCATTAATTTATTTAAAACACATTAAAAAAATAAATTCATAAATAATACAGTTATTTTTTTAATAAATACTATACGTAATTTCTATATATATATTTATATATACATACAGAAATTAGTAAAATATAAATATTTATCATACAAAAGAATTAATGAAAGAAGATATCTAAAGATATTAAATGTTTCAATAATAAATAGGATAATTATGATTTATAAAAAATATAAATGAAAATTATCTACGAATATTCTTGAGAAATTCTATAAATGTTAACGTATTTTCAAACAAGATCTTCAAATATTATTAGTTTACTGTTCTAAATTTCACGATAAGTTCTTGACTTTATTTAATTATATAATATTTTAATGCTTTAATATAAAAAATTAAAAATTAAAATACTATTTGGAATAATTATTATGACAACAAAAATTTAATTTATGCATTTAATAAATGTAAATTGAGTTAAAAAATCAATAAAATGTACTTTAATTAGAATTAAAATTTAGATATGAAAATAATTTTTAACGGTATTTTGAAATTATGATCTCAATTAAATTTTTTATATTTTATTAGAATTAAAAGTGATAGTTACGATATTTACTATACAATTTTAGGTATCATTATGTTTATAATGTTATATAATTCTAATATTATTTATATAGGTATTTTATTAATAATAAAATTTATTTACAATTCTCTGTAATATCTATAATAAATCTTTTGAAAAATGCAGGGCTATAATGCACATTTACTTTATTTTCATTAAACGATCCATCTAGTTTTGGAGCTGATCCTTTTGTAACACCAATAATTTTATTATCAAATATAATTGGACTCCCATAATCACCCTAAAGCATATTAATTATACATATTTATATACACATAAATATATAAGTATTTATTATCCTGTTACAAATGTATAATATAATTATATATATATATATATATATATATATATATATATATATATAGCGTTATAAAATATATTTAAGTTAAAAAACTAAGATTTATTCATACAAATTCACCGAATATTATATTAATATATATAATGGAATCGAAAAAATAAGTTGTTTTAAAATTGATTATTAAAATGAAATAAAAAATATAATCCATCAAGTCTTTTTATTATAAATAACTATGTTATAATCGAATTGAATGTTAACCTTAAGTATACTAATTTTAATCAGATTAAAAAATTTAAAATGAAGTTATTGTTTATTAAATACAAAGATAAGAATTTTAAATAATATTTTTTTAATTAAGAAAAGGCAAAATATCTTTTTATTAAATAATAAAGTATTTAACAATTTTTATATTAAGACACTCATTAGTTAAGTAGTATTAGACTGTAGTTTTTTAGTATTTTAATATTGATAAGAATTTGCGATGAATCAAATAATTTTTTGTTTAACGTGTATCGATTAAAAAAAATATAAAGAATATATATATATATTATAAAATTATTTAAGAAAATTATGTAAAAATTTCAAAATTTATTTCAAGTACTAATCTATAGCGTATTTTTATGATATAAAAAGCTAGAATTAATTTTTTTTATATTGAATAGCATTCTAAAATTCTAGTACACTTTTAAAAATATGAATAAAATGTTTATTGGTCAAATATTTATAGGCTCATAGATATATTTATACTTCTAAGAATGCATCGAAAATTTAAATTTTGTAAAGTATCCGTTAGTTTGTCCAATGCAAAAAAATAATTGTGCATTTAGTTAAAAAAATTTCTTTTTAATTCTTATAAAATTAGCATAAAAATCAATACTCACATCAGTCACTACTGCGTATGGATTTGCAGCAGTGCATACAAGTGCATCGTTAACATCGGTACGCATTCCACAGAGTGCTAGATATCTTGCTTCGCAATCTTCTTTTGTTAGCACGTCTGTTTCAACTGCTTCCGAGATAACAGGAATTTGACCATTGTTTGATATCCCCCAACTTACTAACAACACTTTTGATCCATATAACGTATGTTTTGGTACGGTTAAAATTTGGGCAGGAATTACATCAGTTACATTTTGGGTTAACTAAAAAGAATTCTCAAAGATTACATGTTAAAATAATTTTATAAAAGAATTTATCTAAAAAAATTTATATAAAATTATATCTAGTTAAATCTTCCTTTGATATATATATTAATTTTATTGTATACAATCAAAATATTTGTGATTTATAAAAATAAAGGATTATATTTTTTCAAGAATATTCATATATTTATTTACTATGGATGTCAAATTTTCTTGTAAAATTCAATTTACCCTTATAATTGTAAGATCGTTTCCTGGGTAAAGTAAACGTATATTCTTATGCATAGCCCATGTTTCATATCCAACCCACCATTCTGGATAATATATTACGGAATTTCTTAAATCATGAGATGCGGCATTTATTTGAATATCATTTATTTCCCTATGTATTAAACAATGTTGAGAAGTTAGAACATCTCGTACACTGATCAGAGATCCTGTACAAAAAAAAGGACTTAAGGGATCAAAGTATCGATTTGGAGATACTGTAATAAATACGATAAAAGGAAATTCTGATGGTGTTGTTTGCCTAACATTTTCTCCACGCACAGCTTTTGCGTTTGCGAATTCATATTTGTCACCTGGAAATTTGAAATAGTATTTAAAGAAATTTATAATTTAATAATAACTTGTAATTAAATTTAATTTATTTTTTTCGTATATTTAAAAAAATTAAAAATATTTATCATTACTCACAAAATATTAGATATTGACCAAGGAAAAGGAAAATTTTAAGCTTCATGCTAAAACTATAAATATTAAACATAATAAAAACATTAATATATATTATATAAGAATCATGTATAATACATATTTTTAATATTCAGAAATCATTATTCATATTTATTAAGATAATAAATTTAAATTCGTACGACGTTTAAAAGCCGAAGATACTATATTTTACACATATTTAATTTGAGTTAAAATAAAAAATTATAGATAATACTAAGGAATGGTTATATAAAAATGGTTTTAGGATTTATTTTCAATTTTTTAATATGAATTAATTTGAAACGAGAAAATATTTTTATCGATTTATCATTTTTTATTTAAAAACGAATAATTTCACAAAATTATAATAATCATTTTTTATAGAAAATAAGACTGATATATTTATTCGTTAATATTATAAATATTATGAAGATATTGGCATTATTGATATATACCATTTTGAAATGTATTTAATGATTACTTATTTCTTTATAATGTTTTTTAAATTTATAACTATTACTATTTTTTGTAGAATACGCTATATGTTTGACAAGTTTTAGATTTCAGTTCTTTTTATATATATACTTACCTTTACTAAAATTTATTTATATATTTACGTAAATACTAATATTTTATATATTAGTATTACTATAATGTCACAAAATGCAATATGCAAAAAATATTATTTAAAATTTATGAAACTAATAGATTTTGTTATCACAGGTGTAAATTATTTCAAATAAAAAGTTATGATATTCTTAATAAATGTGCAAATTAATATGCAATTAAATTGGTATCATGTTCAGATTCGAAGAAATAGACAACGAGTTTACTCACGAATATAGATACGTCGATCTGTACTCAAGCTGATTTATATTTGAAGATTAAAAAAAAATAATTTTATGCTTGGAATTAATAAAAATATTTTAAAAGATTATGTCAACTCATAAAATTCTCACGCACTACTAAGGAAAAAATATACGAAAGTAAATAAGTAAGATTAAAAATTATCATTCACTGAAAAATAAATATAATTTCACATATAGGTTGTCTTTTTTATTCTATTTATTTACACATAAATAATGTTTATAAAATTTTAAGGAATTTTTTAAAAATCATGAAATTTTTTATTAAAAATTGACAATCGAATCAAGCCTTAGAAGTAGAAAATCATACTATTTGTATAAAAGAAAGATTTGTAATTACTTAACTTCACTTTATTAATTTAATTTGTATTGCCTTTCATAAAAATTATTTATAATAATTATTGTATTTATGTGTGCAAAAATATATTTAAAAACTTGTTTGTAAAAGTTTGTTTAAATATTTTAAATAGTTAAAAGTATTTAATTATATTTAAAAAGTTAAATCATGCTACAATTACAAATTTAATTACTTTTTTATCTATATGTATGGATTTTATTTTATTTTAAAATATAGATATAAAACTACTACGAAGATTTATTTTTTTAAGTTTATATATTTATACACGCACATTATTTTATATTCATTTTTAAATTAATTTGAATAATTTTTATTATTTTTACTTTCAAACTCAGATTTTATAAGAGTACACATATAAATGTTTACTCTAAATACTTTTAAATACAAGTAATTTTAACATAAAGAATTTTCAAATTCAAAATCTTACTTAAAATATAAAATTAAATTAATATTCAAACATTTATTATTTGACATTATACGATTTTATTTATTAAAGAATAAAGAAATATTTTATATAATATTTACATCGTATTCGAAGATAATTATTAAAATATGAAAATTTTTCAATTTTACAAACTTTAAAAGATACGTATTTATGTCAAAATAATTTATCCTGAGTATTATCAAATAAATTATTTAAATTTACCAAATCTTTTTAAATAGAAAATTATGAATTTATTTTAATGAATATATGTATTTATTTTGTTCCTATATAACAGTTATTAATTTTTTAAATCTCTACAAAATATATATTCTACGCTACTTGGTAAATTTTATAAGTCGATTTTTCTTTATCAATTTTATTCATATAAAATACTTATTAAGTTATAACATTTTTTAGAAATTACTACGTATTTTATTTTTATTTACGAAAATAATATTTTCTTTTTTATTTTCTAATCATTTATTAATGTATATAAAATTAAATTCTATACGTGTTTTAATTTTTTTTTTAAATTTATGAATATAAAATATTCATTTTTTTTAATATTCCTTTTTTAAATACTATTAATATTTTTTAATTTTATTTACATGAATTTTTTAAATTATAAGAAATTTTATTTCATATGAAAAATTAATACTTTTTTAACGTTTATAATAGTTATACTTTATATTTACATTTTTATTTGTACTTATTTGTTCATATCACCTTGAAGATTAATAAAAAGTTATTATCTCAATAAAAAATGGTCTTAAATATAAAAATATTTTAAATATTTTTTATTGAAAATTATTTTTTTATAATGTTTCTAAATATATATATTTATACAAAATGTAGTTTATTTTTGCTTAATATATGTAAACATTTAAAATATAACATTATATATTAAAGAGATTATGGATTTATGTTACTTCAATACTATATTTATACAGTGCTATGTAAAAAAAAGTAAAATAAATGTAAAATACAGTTGAAGAAAATTTGACTTATTTTGTTATAAATTATATTTTGTTCAAAATAATATAATTTATTTATGAAGTAGTTTTATAAAAATAACATTTAAAACAAACTTTGTTACAGCGTAATAAATATATACTAATACAATGGTCTTCATTGAAAATATTTAAAAAACAATTATATTATTATAATAATGATAGATAGTATCGAATTTAAAAAAATTATAAATTCAACTAAGTTATTTTCAACTTATTTTTGTATAATTACAAAAATAAAAACTGTGAGCTCATAGGGGTATTGAAATATAAGTTGTTAACCCAATCATAATAATTTTCTATGTTTATATATATAGAATTAAATATTTAATAAACAATATCAAAACATAATTTTGACCTTTTTATTTTTAATAAAATATTTTTAATAAATCAGTAATATAAATTCCATATTGGTGATAATTTTATATTATATTCTTTGTATCAATTAAAATTTATCCGAATAATGAAAAATATTATAATTAATAAGAAATTCCGCTACAAAAAAATTATTAAATTTACTTTAACGAATATATAGTTCAATATAAAGGAATGATAATACTATTTATTGACTTAAGGGCTATAGTTTAAAAGTCGTTGGCATTCTAAATATGTTATATGTTTTTACACATTTTTAAGAATTATTTTTGAAGAAAAAAGGTCAAGTGTCAATTCCTTGCCCTCTTACAGAACAGTATGATAAATCATCCATAGATAATATAATTTTATCGAAATTAGCACGATAATTTTTTAGTAAGGTAAACTAATAATTAATTACAGACATAACTATAAATTGAACATCATATTTCCAATAAGATAAACTTGAATTGAAGGAAAGGTAGCAGTGAATATTCAACGTGTTAGTAGACAGAAGAGATTGTAAAGCGTAAACAAAGCTAAAAATTAAATGCTGAATTAAATGAATTAGAACTCATAAATTAAAATCTACTGATATAAAATAAGTAAAACAAATCTTAGAATAGATTCCAGTATTATAACTAAAACATATTTTAATAAATTAAGTGAATTAAGAATATTAAATTAAGAATATTAAATGGAATAGATTCTATTTATATTTAAAAAAATTTTTTTAAATAACAATGAAGATAGAATTAAAAATTATAAATACATAGAAAATTTACAAAAAAGGAAAACAAATGTAACTATTATTAGTGTTTATATAAATTCAATTTAGAATAATATAATGAATAATATATTGTTTACACTTATTACTGTACTCTTATATAATATAATCTATTAATAAGAAAGAAAATATAAGAAATTTTTATATTATACATTTTATTTTGTTCCTATTTCAGTTCCTATTTTTTTTTAAATATTTCTTATCTCGAGTGACTTATAATCATCAATTTCTTTTAATAAGTATATGCACCATTCAACATCAATAATTTATATTTTATAATATTGTCTATTTAATTATTTTCTAATTCTTTATCGAAAATGAAGATTAAAAATAGATTATGCAAGTAATAATAAGACTTTAGTGTTTATAAATATAATGTAAAATACAATCTTTTAATAATACAGTAAATTTAATTTCAAAGAATTTATGTTATTGACTGACTAAATTAATATAGTAATTTATTATAAAATTTATTTTATAAATTTTAATTTAAAATTAAAATTAGCGATAAGAAAATATCGTAATACAAACATAATTCTAAACTTAAACTTATTATTTTCTTTATTGAGGACATTATGTATCGTCTCATAATCATCAGCGATTTTATTTATTTTGATCTAAAATAACAATAAAAATTTTTTGCTTGATTTTTTTGCTTGAATAAATATATAATTTTTAAATTACACTAAGTTTATCGAATGATTATCTTAAAATTGTTTAAAAAGATGAATATATTGATGGGTATTACATCAGGTAAAAATATCTATTTTTAAATAAAAATAATCATAAAGTCTTCTATATTATTTATTTAATATCTTGAAATATTTTTTACTTTATAATTATATGCTCTCAAAAATATTAAATTAAAATTTAAAACTTTAATATCATAAATTTATATGTTTTATAAATAAAACATTACTAAATTGATAGTTGAACTGTACTTTCGATAATCAAAATACCAGAAAATAATATATTATTACATAAATTTTTGATATGCAATTCTAAATATTATTATTCGTGCTGTTCATGGATTTCAAAATTATGAACTATTATCTTTAATAAATAATACTTGATTTATACAGTTCATATTTTACGAAAATGAAAAAAAATGTGTACATAGAATAATACAATTTAAAAAAATTGTAATTTAATATAATATGTAGACCATTATTATATTACAAATTTATTCAATTATCTTACTATATTGTATATATATATATGAATAATATCTTAACAATTTGATACGACATCAACAATGAAAGGAACATAAAATCCAATATTGTAATGAAGATTCACTTTTTGTGGATGTATACTTGGTTCTACAAGTGGACATACTCCTTTATTAACACCTACAATTTTATTCCCAAATAAAATGGGAGCACCCTGATCTCCCTAAAAAGAACAATTAAGTATAAATTAATACATATTTTTACTCTTTTAATGTAGTGGTATTAAAACATATTTAAATTTTAACGTTCAACTATTTATTCTATTTTTTATTTTTATAGAAAAAGTATACGAATAATTAGATACCTTACACACGCTTATATGAAACTAAGTGTATTACAGAAATATATATATTTAATCTTTCAACAACAATATTTTTCAACTTAGTATTTAGTATTATTTTATATCTTAAATATTGTATTATTATGAGTTCTTAAATATGTAATAAATAGAAAGTACTTGAAAATTAAAAAAATAATGCTACGATATATAATAACTGATCAAGACAACTAATATAAAAAATAATTGTATTAATTTAAAAACTGGATTATGTGTTTTAAATTCAAAATTTCAAACTAAATTTTATGTACACATGCGTGTATGTATTTATGTATGTGTTCATATTTGTGCCTATGGATGCACTTTATATATCTTTATTACATAGTAGAAAATAAAATATTTTAAAAACTTTTTTTATATTAAAATTTGAATTTTTCTAAATTTTTTTCAAAAGAGATTTTTTATATTTAAAATATGTGAGTAAAATTAAAAAAGTATTTTCAAAATTGTAAAAAGTTAAACATTGATTGTATACTGATTTTTATATGATATAATACTCATTTTTTTTTATTATTTCATATTGAAACAAAATAAAATAAAATAGTATATCCCAAAGCTAATTAATAAAATTTAATTTTGAAATTTTTATTTATTGTTATATATTATGTTTTTTAATACAATTTCAGATATTTAATAAATACAAAACTATTCTTATACAACAATAAAATACAAAATGCTGAAATTCTGCAATAATGATAAAGTTTTAGTCCAAATATATTCATATTTAATTATTATTATTTCTAAAACTACCTTAATAAACCTGAGATAAAAAATTAAAATTTAATATGATCTCAAAGTCTTTAATATATTATTTAAATAATCTAATCATTACTTTGATTATTATTCGAAAAATATTTTAAATTGAATAGTCTTTAAAATATTTTAATGATAGCTATTTTATAATTGTTTCGAAAACATATTTTAATGATAAATATAAAATATAATAATCAATGCTTAGGATTCATTTTATAAATTATTACAGGTCTAGTTTATTATTATTTAGATTAAAAAAGAAAGTAATATACAATACTTTAAAATGACAAAATTACTATATAAATGGAAATTATGCACTTTTTTCTTTTATAATTTAAAAAAAATAAATAAAATAAAAAACTGGCTTACATTAATCGATGAGTATATTATAAATATTAATAATAAGATATAAATTTTCCTTTTATTATCAAAGTATTAGATTAAAATAAATCTATTTGTACATAAACTGTCGAATAATTAATTTAATTACATGAATCAATGCTAACATGAATTTATTTTTTCTGTTTATTATATATACCCTAAGAGTACATTCTGTTTTTCATAATAAGTTCGGCTAGAATAAAGAAAATTAAAAAACTATAATTTTAATATTTATCATAAAAAATAACAATATTTAATTACTACGAATAATTTCTTATCTTTACTTCATTTGAATTACGGTGTTTATTTTCTTATTCTTATTTTCTTTATATATATTACTTCCCAATTAAATTTATCAAAAATGTTTTTGATTCTATTTTTCTTAATGAATGTGTTTTATAAATATTAATTGTAATTTATATTATACTTAAATATTTATTGTAATCAACGAATTTGTTATAAAAAACATTTAACGTTAAAATTATAGTGTTTGATTATATAGTTACATTTTTTATATTTACTAGGGTGATTATTTTCTGCACAGAATTTATTTTTCTAGATCACATGATTATTTATCGTTCACATAGTAATTATAAGGTTGCAAAATATTCGAATGAAAAAATCATATTGTTTTAAAATGCATGAAATAAAGCCTACTTACAGGACCTAATAATATATATGGTTCTACAGCTGTACACAATATAGAAGCATCCAATGTAACACTGGGTCCACGAAAATAATTTATTCTATCTCTACATGTATTATCTGGTAAGATTTGCAAAATAGTAGTTTCCATAATCTTAGGAATTTTATCATCAATTTGCAAAGCCCAACTAGCTGTTTGAACTAGCGTTCCAATTAGATCATTTTTTTCCATGGGTAAAAGAATTCCTGGGACTATATTAGTTACGTTTTGGGACAACTAAAAAAATCTCAAGATTTAAGAATTAAACCGATTTTTATTTTTAATATTTAAAATAAATGGCTGTATATTACAAGGTTTTCTTATGAATATACGATCGTTAGACAAAATTATAATTTTTTTACGATTTCGAAATATTGAGTACGTTGTTTAATATACTGCTGTTTATAATCTGATATAAAAATTGTTATAAATATGTATAAACATATGTATATATATATATATATATATAAGTACCCTTAATATCGATAAATTATGTCCTATGATCGGTACTCGCAAATTTTTATGCAAAGCCCATATATCGAACGACACCCACCAAAATGCAGAATACTTTGCACATTGACTCAAATGAATAGATCCTATGTGTATTTCGATTTGTACAAGTGGCTTATCTTTTAGACAATCATCGGTAGTCAGAATATCTTGAGTAGTAATAAGTGCACCTCCACACATTAGATCGAACGAAGGTTCAAAAACTTCTCCAGCCATTGTAACGATTGATACAACGAAAGGAAATTCAGTCTCTTCCGCATACCTAATAGTCGATCCGATCAAAGCTTGTATATTTACAAAATTATATAAACCTAGAGTATATAACTGTATTTTATAAACATGACATTACCAATAATAATAGTAATCATTTATTTATTTTATACAAAGACAAATTTTAAAACATTTTTATTACTCACTAAGAATACTTTGAACAAGTAAAAAATATGTGTTGAGCTGCATACTAAAATTATTTATATAAAAAATAAAGCAACACGTATAAACTAAAATAACATATATAAATGTTCAAAAAGTACATTTAAATTCCATAAAAAATAGGGAATTTTGACGTTTTCTTTACTATGTTTTAATTAATAAGATTAAAAAACATTTTCAAAATTTTGTTGAGAAAGAAAACAGTAATATTTATGAAACTAGATTTATTTATTTACTAATTTCAATAATATTTAGCGAAAAAAGTTACTGTATCTTTTTTATCTTGACGAATAAAGATATTTCGTTAACATAATTCGCAGTAATTAATGTCGTATATTGAGTTTCTAATAAAGTTTCAACTTAATATTTAATATATAATTATTCTTGAATAAATAAAAAATATGATTTTCAATTCATTGCCAAAAATTATGATTCCATTTACGTACCTACTTTTAATAAAAATACTATATGTTTGAAATTCCAACAAAATAACTACATATACTAATTTTAGTATAATATTTTTAAAGAAAAATAGTTGAAAATAAGTTTTAGTGTATATAAAATTATAATTTTACTATCAAACTTACAAGCTTTATCAAAGATAATTAAAATTTTGTAGAATTCCAACTACACGCGTAGAAAAATAATTAATAAAATTAATGTTGGACTAATAATAAAAACTTGAATGAAAACTTCAATTATTTTGTTTGAAAAATACAGCATAAATCTATGTTTACTTAAAGATAAAATAAAGATTAAAATAAACATATTGGTACAGGTGATATAAAGAACATTGTAAAGTATTGTACAATGATGCAGCATTATTATATGTATCCTACTTAAACGAAAATTATCTCAATACAAGTAGAGTAAATTATTATTTGTAAAATATTATTAACGTTTTTAAAATAAATACTATTAAATCGACTCCATTAATTAAAATTATAAAAAATTTCTTAATGTGCATGTAGTACTTACAAAAATTTATTGTTTTATATTCTACTATATCATATTAAAAATCCTATTTAATAGAGTTATGAACTCAAATTTTATAATACATCATTTATCGAAAAACTTCTTTTTAATCAATAGAACATGTCTAATTATAATATTTTAATCTGTCAATGATAATTATTTTTTTTAGTACTTCTAAAATAAACATAATAAAAACCATTATCATGCAAAGCTAACTTAAATAATTATAAATTTTTCACATTAATTTTAGATAATTTACAGAACGCTATTTATGGAAAAATTTAGGATTATAATATAGACAATGAATTCTAGAATTAATTTTTTACAATAAATAATCTTCGATCATATAAATGATTGTTCTCATATGTTTCGAATATTTAAATCACACTTTCTAATAAACTATTTTATATTAATCAATTCACTGTATTGAACTATATTATTAATAAATATTTTTGTATGTATAATTAATCTATTCACTTACTAAAAAATTAACTATAATAATTATAAAGTTTTTCGTTTCATAATAATATATCTTTTTTTTTTTATATATAAATAAATGGTTCAATTCTTTTTTGTTCAATCTCGTACAAAATTTTATATTTATATGTTAAGAAAATGGAATAGAAAATATCTTATTCAAATATAAATTAAAATTGGATTAGAAAATGAACAAATACTGCTGTTAGTAATTTTTTCTTTCCAGGCATATGATTAACTTTTATTAACCTACAAATAATTTATATATTCTGAGTGAAAAACACAAGCCAATCCAGAAATGAGACATCAATTGAGTATTTTTTTAACTTTTTCATATAATATGAAATAAAAAAATACAAACATGAAAGAAATAATTATAGTTATTATATTTTATTACATTTATAATTTATCCCAATTATTGCAGATATTTTTCAAATTGTATTAAAAAATATTAGAAAAAAACGGTGAAAGCATATACATATATATATAGACATATAGTTAATGAAAGGAATCTTTATCTCTAAGTATTCCAAAGATTAAAAAGATTATTTGTATAAATTTATATAATCACGACATTATTTCATAAAGAAGGCTTATTTGATACTATTTTATATTATTCATCATCGGCATTTCTAAATCCTTGAATTTTAATGTTAAAAAAAATTATTACTCTCCCATATGTGAAACATATCACGTACATAGTTATACGTTTTAATGCGAAAGTTAACACTGGGAATGATAGTATATTATATTATTTATATATATTATATTATTTTAATTTATATTACATAAGAACTCCGGTAAAAATAAAATATATTCGAAATTTCTATTTTAATTAAATTCTGCGTCAATTAAAAAATTTACTAAAATTGTAATAAAAATTTGCTGATTATTTTTTGTACAACTTAAAGATATATTTAACATTATTCGAATAAAAACATTATTCATTCATAAATTTATAAGTTATAATTATTCATCATTAATAATAAAGAATCTTTTTTATTTCATTACTAATTGAATGATTATCTTTGGAATTATTTTTAAATTTTATACTTTTGATAAAATTTGATACTTATAGTTTATTTATGAATATTCATAATATATTTATACATAAAATGAAAAAACTTTATAAATTATATACTTAAATTGTATAATAATTATTAAAATATGTATCGAGATATCGACAAGTAATAACAATGAATAGTTTAATTAAAATAATTAAAATACTTATAATCGAATTAAAAATATATATATATTTATTTACCAATTGATATATTAAAATAACTGAACATTAAGTTTTGATAAAAAATTAAGCTATTATGATAAAAATAAAAAATATAATATCTAGGTTATACACAAATACTTTAATTATAAAAATATATGAATTTTAAAAACAGATTACATTGTATTGATTTAAATATTCATTTAAATTTATGAAAGTTAGTATAAATTTTTAATAAAAATCTATTGTGAACATAGTTTCGAATATAATTAATGTAAGTATTAGGTTAACATAGATTATCATAATTGAAATATATTTAAATAAAAATTTAGGTTTATATCTTTTATTTTTGACAAAAATAACTGTTTCATATCATAATTAAAAGGTGTATAGAATTTATATTTAATTCATATAATGAATTCAATGTAATAAATTAGAGTCGTGTAATATTAAATATTTATTAGAAAATACATTATTTTGATAATTATAAATATATTAATACGATTAGGAAATTCTTTACTAAGAAGATTAAAGGACATACAATTTTTTAATTTCACAATCTGTAATTTTCGTAATTTTAATTTTTAAGATTTTATAATATTAGTATACATATACTTAGTATTGTTATAAAATCATCGTTATATTTAAACCAATTTAAATTGAGTCATGAAATAATTCAATTGATTTTTTTTATTTTATAACTATATATTTAAGCTTCTATAACTTTCGTAGAAGCAAATCAAATATTTGGCTTTTGTTCATACACGAAATTGTATGCATGGATAAAGTGAACCACAGTAAGATTTTAGAAAGTCTAATATAAAAAATTATGTAATTTGTTAATGATATAAAATTTTAAGATGCTAATAGAATTATTTAACATACCACCAAAGATTCAATAAGAATAAGCAGTGTTAAAAAGTAAACAGATAATTAATTACCGTTATGAATGCATAAGTGTGAATTATGTAAAGCAATTATAACACATATATACACTTCTCACTGTGACAAATTTTTATGTGCAACATAATTATTGATCAATTATCAAAAATTAATACATCATTGTATCAATAATAAATAAATTAATATTTTATCTAATCTTACTTCAAAATATTAAAAAAACTTCGAATCATAATTTTTTTAATTATTCATTAAAATAAACTGAAATATATTTTTTTTAATATTTGAGATTATCTCAATGAAATTTTAAACTTTGTTATGTTAAATAAAGGAAAATTTTAATATTTAGAATATTTCAATAAAATAGTACTTAAAATATGGTTATGTTTATAAAAATATAATTTACGAAAGTTATACCATACTATGGAAAATAATTTAATAATCCATTTTAAGATCTTATGATTACAAATACAGCCTTAATATCGTCATAACTATTATTTTTATTACATACACCAATTCTTTAATTAATAAATTTCACATTTTAAAAATTTAAAATTTCGTATAAATTATTATAATTAATAACGAAAATACATATTAAAAATATTTTGGAACTTGAACAAATTTTAGAATAAATTGTTTCTAATTCATACTACTTTAGGACTAATGTATAAATAAGAAGATGAAGAAAATTAAATTTAATTGAATATTATTTAAAAGAATTTTTAAATGAAATTTTATATTCATATTAAATTAGGTACGTGATTGACTTTTGTCTGTATCAATTAAACCGTAAAAAATATATTGAACAGAAAAGTTTTATGAAATTATTTTACAGAATTTTTTATTAATATTTTATAAAATATTTATTTTAAAAAATTTACGAATAAAATATAAAATAACTTTATTGTTTTCATAATATTATAAACTTTTTGACTAAATAATATTTGAGTTATCAAGCTCAATGTTTATGTTAAAAATCAGGACTTCCGCTAATTTTAAATTTAAATTCTAATTTTAAATTATTTTTATGCAAGAATTATTTATTCATATTACAGTATAGAAATTTTTTACATCAATTAATGGATCTATTAATTATATTAATTGATCTTGATATTCTTTCGTGTTAATAATTTCTTCAAAAGATTCTTAAATTTTAAATTAAAAAATTTGAACCTGTATGAAGAAATATAAATAAAATTCGAATATTTTTATCTATTCTAACAATAATTAATTTGTATTTAATTCATAATAAATATTATTTGAAAAGTTACTAAAAAAAATTAATTAATAGAAATAATCATTAAAAATTATTTTTTAAATATATATTTTCATTTTCTGTCTTAATTTTTAATAACTTTTATCTTTTTTGTTTTATAATTCAAAATTTTATAAATTATTCTTGCGGGTAATTTGAAAAAAGTTACATATTTGTTTTTTTCAGTTGATAAAGATATAAACAGCATAACTTTGATAAATTTTATATTTTTTGAATAATAATTGAATTTTATCACTATTTCATCCAGTTGTATACATAATTTATATCTTTACCAAAATAGTATTAAAGTTCTGCTATTAACTATAATATTAAAATTTTATAATATAAATTATATAAATACAAATTATTTTCTTATATATTTTCTTATGTATCAAGTTTATAAAAAAATTTATTGACACTATAAAAAATTGTAATTAGTTTGTTTTTCAATATATTTAAAGTTTAAAAAAAAGAGAATTATAATCGCATAAGAGAAATATAATTTTATCTTTTAATCTGATGATTATTAACAAATTTTTACGGACAATTAACTAACTAAAATCAATTGAAATTATAATGATTAAATTTTTTCACGACAATAATATCTTTTACTTTTATAATTTAGTTTTAATTTAAAAAAAAAATTTTTTTAATTTTAAATTGATCATTTTAATTAACATGATTTGAACAATAAGATTGTCAGTTAACAAGTACTTATTAAGCAATGTAAAAATAAATGTTTAAGTATATTTTAAATATTTTATAAATGAAAATGATTATTTTTTTAACGTATCAAATTTTAAGATTTGTAAATTTTGACTTACCACTTCTAGTATGAACATTAAAAATACATATTTCATTATAAGTTGTTATATATATATATATATATTTTTACGAATAATTAAAATAGAATATACTTAATATGAATATTTTAAATTATAATATTATATATAATACAAAATGTTTTCATCGCATAGAAAGACAAAATAATATTTTCTCATTATTCTAAAATATACTTTTGATAACTTCTTTCCCAAAATGTAAATATTAATTTTTATTGATATCTGCGAACGTATTTGAAGTTTTTATTATTTGATATGATTTTAAAAGTTTACATAATGAAAATTTTAAAGAGGTATATGTTTGAAGCAATTTATTTAATAATTTCGCAATTTACTAATATTAACTCAAGCTAATATTTTGATTGTAAACTGTTTAATGAGATAATGCATTGGATATAAGAAAAATTGTCTGATAAAAGATATTAAGAGAAAAAATAGATATTAATTCAGTCAAAAATTAGGTATATATGAATAAAGTGTTCGATTAGATTCTCTTTTGTTCAGTTTACCTATACATACTAAAATGAATTTCCAAAATGTGTTATATTTGTTTTTAACATTAAGTGTCGGTAGGTTACATTTATTGTTCAATTTTTTCAAAGAAATAAAATTAAAAATTTTAATTTCTTTTAATTAAAAGTTAGCTATTCTAAACTCTGCATAATTACTTAATATATCAACATATAATTAAATATTACATTGAAAGTTGAAAATTGAATTCTATTTAAAATAAAAGATAAAGAAATAAAAAATTCACTTCTATTAAAATAATTTTATGCACCAAATCATAGAAATTCATGTAAAATCTGTAATTATTTGATAATGTCATATTGGCCAAAGTTTGAACATAAATTATTATAACTAGTTTTTAAAACAAAAAAGTGTAAGTTGGATTTTTTTATATGTACTTATACAATTGTAAAATTATCATAATATACTTTATACTAAAAAGAAATTAAATATTTAATGGGTATGAATATATATTTCGTATAATTGTATTTTTATTATTATAAACTTTGAAATAACATATAAAATCTTTTAATGGTTTATATTATTATATTATTATACATTATAAAAATATCAAATTTTCATAACTTTTATTGAAGTATAGATCACAATAATTCTAAAATTTTTTAAAATAAAATTCATGAAATTTAGTATTAACATATTCTCTTAATACTCATATGAAAGTGTCTGAGCTTACAAGATAATTTTTATTAGCGGTAAAGTGCAAAAAAGGCTTTACATTCAATTACTGAAAATTTATTTAGTACTGTTTAAATGTAGAGAAACATTACAATAATTTTAATCCTGGAATACTTCGTTTTAAGAATTTTCATTTCAAATGACAATTTTTATAGTGAAAATCTATTGTTTTTAATTAAAAACATAAATTTTTTTCTAATATTATAGTTTAATATAGTTTAAAATTAATAATAAATTTATCTAGTACTAGTCTAAGTACAAAATTCTAAATATAGAATTCTATTCAAGTTTAAAAAAGTGATAATATACTTATTTAGCAATTATTACATAAATTAGTTATTTAAATAAGAATATCTAAACATAAATATATTAAAATAGTTTTCATTTATTTATGCATTTCTTTTTGCATGAAAAATTTGTTTTTCATATAATTTTCTTATATCATAAAACTCTCAAATTATTTTCTAATACATATTCTGAAAATAGATAAAATTAATATTAAATTATTTTTTCCCAAAACAAAAGATTAAATATTAATATGATAAATTAAAAATTTCAAAATATATTTCTAATGCAGATATGTTTTTATTTATTAAACTTAATTTATATAAATATAATTAGATTCACAAATATATTCATATATAATACTTTATTTATTTTGAAACATAGTTGTAAAATAGTATTTATTTATTTAATTATTTACTTTATAATCATACAATAATTTAAATATAATACTTATGCAAATAAAAATACATATATATCATTTTAATTCATATTTACTAAACATTATCTTTTCTTTTTATTGAGAATCTTATAATATTAATTCTGTGTTTCCAGAAATTTTAATTTTAATATAAAAGTTTCTAATATGAGAAAAATTTTATATCTATAAAATATTTAATATTTTGTTCCAGGGTGCAAAAAATGATTTTATCGATTGTAAATTAGAAATTATGAAAAAACATATTTATTTTCTACTGGTAATGTATGATACGATATATTTGCATTATTCATTATAAATATTTTTATGCTCCTGTGAATTTTAGATTTTTTATAAATATATGTAATTGTTAATTGATTCAGTTTTTAATATTAATTATTTTATTATAACTTTTATTTTGATACAATGGACTTAAAATCAAGACATTTTAGTCTTTAAAACACTGTATTAAACTTTTTAAAATTAAAATTTTTTTTCTATTACATTAAAGTTTTAATATACAAAAAATATACTAAATATACAGAAAATAAACTAAATTTATTAAATTTTATTTTATTTATATTCGTTCTAACAATAGATAAATGAAAAAAGTTTTTAAAGTAAATATAATATAGTCACCAGAGTATTTTATAATAATATTGAACGATATTATATATAATACATATACACGAATTTCTAAAGAAAATAATTTTTATAAAAAAAAAAACAAAAAAGCTAATAGTAATAGTAAAAATGAAATAAAAAATAAATTTATATATTTAAAAACATCTCAGGAAAAATTCAGTGTTTGATAATGAAAAATCTATTTTTTTCTTCTTTAACATAAAATTTGAATATCATTATTCAAAATAACTTAGTTTTTTTTAGTTTTTTCGTATAATAAAATTAAAATTTAGTAAAGAAGTTATTGATATATATTAAATTTATCGTATGTTTTCGTTATAAAAAAAGATCTCATCAATATTAAATGAAAAATTGTGTAATTTGATTTAAGCTTTTGAATTTCTATAGACCAATTTCTCTATTATGTAAATATTTCATATGAAATACTTAATAATTTAGAATATTTGAAATCTGAATAAACCTTTAAAGTTTCTTACAAATCTAAATTAAACTAATTTTAAATCATGGTAAAGTCATAATGTCAATTATACGTGCATATATATTTGAATTTTGTATATATTATTCTAATGTTTATAAATAAATTTTACTTCATAATCATCAAACCAAGTTAATACTTTTTGAAACCGCAATAACTGCATTAAAAAAAATTGATATCAAGTTTTCTTTTTCCATTAACGTAAAACCATATGTAATCCATGCGTAAACTTTTTGAGTCGATGGTATGAGAAAATTTAACATGGTAATCATCATATGTCTATTTTTTATGTCGATCTGGATGACGTAAATATTGCAATTTCGTCACAATTATTTACGCAGCCGAACTAAATATATCTTAATTTCAATGATTGAACAACATTGAATATTTGTAGTATTTCATTTCTAAATATAAGTACACAGCGGACACAGTTTTAATAATATTTATAACTCTATTAAGAATTTCCATGAATTTCGAATTTATATTCAAAGATCACGTATGTTTTACATGACTGTGTTAAGTGTACATATAGCGTATATAGTCAATCAATAAATTATTAAATTTTAACTTTATAGCAATGATATAATTTATTATAATTATATAATTGTACCAATTTATAAAATAAAATTTTAAATATGATAAAATTGCAATAATAATTTATTTCAATGTTCTGTAATGAACGGGTATGCAAATTACTGATATCTTTAAATATAAAATTCATAGATAACTCCACTTAGTATAAATAATAGTGGAAATAAAAATAAATTTACACTGTTATTTTTTTATATTTAAATCTTTTATTTTATATTTCCCAATTTAATATTAAATTTATTATTTAAAATTCATTATTTTGTGAATCAAATGATTAAAATTTAACATAAAATTTACAGAAGTCTTCGGTAAGAGAAACAAGATCATTGGTGGAGAAAGTGCGGAAATAGAAGAATTCCCGTATGTGGTATCGCTCAGATTAATTTCAAATAATCGTCATATTTGCGGTGGTACAATTATCAGTGAACGACACATTCTAACTGCAGCTCATTGCATCAATGACGTTGAAAATATTCATAATATACTTAAAGTTCAAGCAGGATCTACGTATTTGTCATCCGGCAATTCATCGATTTATAATGTCATACGGGCTTACATTTACACTAAATACACGGGAAAAGTTACATACACATCGTGTATGTTACATGATATAGGTATACTTATGGTACGTTGAACATATTCAATGTGTTTCTATTTACTTATACATGGTAACTTAGATATTAATTTATTAAATATTAATCTTTGTACCAACACACGTTGAAACGTTATCGCTGAAAGTTCTTTGGTTTGAGTAATGCATTTTATTTCATTCTATTTCAAATATATCATAGTTTCTTGAATATCTCTGTAGTTATAAAATAAAATGTTACGTATATCTAGCTTTATACAAAATTTCATTACTTCTGTTTAGTAATACTATACTTTTTAATGAAATCCTGCATGTAATTGAGAAGAGAGTGAATCTCACGTTGCGTTTAAAACCGCTTTACAAATTTTCAACTATCATTTTTTTTCAACTCAAAATCTTCATAATATGATTATATTTAAATTAATTAAGAAGATAAATCTTAAATCTTGAAATTATCGTTTGTTATTTACTCTAAAGACAATATTATGTTAACACAGAAAATATTATACCATCGATAAATCGGTAGATTTTCTAAATAATAATATTTTTCTCTTCAAAATTTTGTAAACGTAATAATTACATAATCTTGGATAAGTTTCATGAAACTTGTGAAACAATAATAATTAATTTTAATGCAGAGATTATGATTTACGGTTTTTTGGTCCTACATTATGAGAATTAAAAAATCAAACTACAAGTATTCATATCCATTTAAGACGTATAAGTAATACATTACGAAGTATAATTGAAAATATATATTTATGAATGAACCAATACTTTTTTATAGCTTAGACAATTAATCAAATTTAGTAATACGCAAAAAAGAGCACTGCTTCCTATCGAAGACATTAAACAAGGCCAGCATGCTGAGCTCTGTGGTTGGGGGTCATTATATTATCCAGCCAATTTTATTTCTGATCAGCTCCAAAAGACTTCTATGACAATTATTACGCATAACCAATGTTCCGAGTACTTAAAACATAAACTTTATAAGCAACAGTTCTGTGGATTCGAAAATGTAGGAATTGGTGGATGTACGGTAAGTTCTTGTAAAGTATTTACATAAATAATATAAATTATTAATAAAGTCTAAAATTATATTTTTTCTTTAAAATTTTTAATTTTGAATTACATATTAATTCACTTAATTCACATTCGTTGAAATTATTCTAAGATTAAATTTATAAACAATATAATTAACCTGCTTTAATTCGCTTAATATGCTATTTTATATTTTAATTTTAAATAATAACTCTTTTTATATTTTTAGGGCGATAGTGGTAGTCCATTGATTATTAACGGCACTGTAGTCGGTATCAGTTCGCTTGTTGTTCCGTGCGCCCGAGGATTACCCGACGTGTATACGAAAGTTTATTCATATTTGGATTATATTAAAAATATCGTCAGAAATTAATATATTCATTATTATTATTTAAAATATTATTTTAAAATATTCTTAATTTTGTAAATATAAATTAAGAAACTGTCATATAAATATTTATTAAAACTACGCGATATTAACGGATAAATATCGCATAAAACAACGAATGTTTATATATTTCATTCATAAATAAAATAATTATTATACTTTAAATCTTTATTTTTTCAACGATATCAAGAAATTAGTTTATTTATAAGTTTTTAATGTACATTGGACAAGCGAATAAATGTTTCTTTCTTTTTTAATTATTTTAAGAAGTCGAACGCGTTTCAAAGAATTATTTATTGTGCTTACAATATTTGAGTTTTATAATTATTTTCTAAGATTTATCGAATCAATGTAAAATTAATTAACTACTAAAATTAAACTTTATAGTAAAATTATCACATATATATGTATATACGAATCAATTTTATGTATTGTTCTCAATGAGATAAATATAACGAATGCAGAACGAACGAACAAAACATTGTTTACAATTCCCTTACCCTTAATTCATTAATCAAAATTAATTTTTGCGTTTCTTTTTATTAAATATATACAAATTGGAATTTTAATTTTTCTTTTAATTCATTTTGTCACTTGATTTAAATTTAATTTTTTTCTACTTATAAAACATTAACATCAAAAATTTAAATTACTTCTAAATAAATATGAATAATAATCGTAGAATTGCGTTAAAACGTTTTTAAAAAAAAAAATTACTCAAACAATCATTAATAGCTATTACTATTAATTTTCAAATTTTCAAGAAACTAATAAAGATAAGTTAAGAATGACAATTTTGCTTTATCGATAAGGCCTTGAAAACGCTTCTTTGTTTATAATATTATTTGCAAAGAGTTCATCGATTCCGCGTGAGAAGAGAGCCGAATGATAAACGATATTGATAGTAGAAGAAAATTCGCAAGCCGTAGCAAAAGTCCCGAAAAAGAGGCGACACTTGAGCGCGTATCGGCGTCGTGGACTGCGCGGCTTAAGGTACACAGACCGCCCCGTAATTTAGTCGGTAGCTCGTTGTCGAAGGCGTCTCCCTCCCCCAGCCGCGGGGGGGCGTAACTAATGCCCTGGTGTCCGGGGGCCCGTGTCCGGGACCCCCTTAGAGACTCGCCTGGAGCCGTTATTTATGACATCTGTTTGCCGACACTCCTTGCGGGTGGTTCTCGTGCGCCGCGACGCCTTTCCAATACGCGTGGGCCCCTTTTCCGCGTTATTCTTACTATTTATCATTTATTTTACCTATCTTTTCCATTGTGAAACAACTCTTTTGCTCCTTAAGTTTCTTTACTCTTCTTAAATTTTCAGTTTATCGGAGCTACGATTTTATTATAACGCGTCCTACGTTTCCAACGATTTTATTTTGCGCGATCAAATTCCAAACTATCATCTTTCTTCTACCTCTACGAAAGCTCGCTTTTAAAAAAAAATTCGCTATACGAGTTAGATTCGCGTCTAAACATCCGTGTAATTATAAATGTTTGTTCTTCAAAAGTCTTAGCTTGTTTACATTTTGTTAAAACATTTAGCTTTTGATATTTTATTTATAAAAGCATAATTTTTTTGCACGATGATTTTATTTAAACGATTCCTTTAAAACAAAATCAAATTAAATTTGAGATAAAATATAATATATTTTACTAAATAAATTTTTTCTAAATAAAAAAATTAACGCAAATATTTTCATAGTTATGTATCGACACATTCTTCAGTATTCTCTTACAACAAGTCTTTTATAAACATTTTACAAAATAATTAGCAAGACAAAGTTTTTATCTCGATTTTTCGTTAACGTTATCTTATTTATGAATTTTTTTTATAGTACACTCTCTCTATATATACAAAATGTTTTATATCTATTAAAATCGTATACTTATCTATAAAAAATAAATAAGAATGTAATCGTATAATTTTGTAATATCTTTGATAAATTGTTGATGTTTTAAGTAAAACCAGTATCTCGTTATGCATTACTTATAAAAATATTTATTGTAAAATAAAAACGAGTAGGTATGTAAATGAGTAACTTATTTTCGAAAAATGAAAGCATCATAAACAAATCTTGAACGGCTCCCGTGAAAACTTTCTCTCGAGCCGCAGTTCACCCCCTTCCAATGTCTTACTCCGACTTACATGCATAATATAGAAGCAACTATTATGATCGGTCTAATGGTAACCGTAAGCCTGTGCTCTCTCGTCAAAGTGCGTGACAATCAGCAGTGGTAATAAAGCATTTTGGGGATGGGCAAGGGGGCCAGAGAGAGAGAGAGAGAGAGAAAGAGCGAGGGAAGGAGAGAGAGAGCGAGGGAAGGAGAGAGAGAGCGAGGGAAGGAGAGAGAAATGAACTCCCGAAGAATATTATTTCGCCAGCTTTGACGCGCACAGCGTGAAACGCCGCCGGAAAACTTTCCCTCTCAGACTTCTCTCCGCAGCCTCCAATGCGCCATAAAACCACATCAGCAGTGGCAGTGAACATAAATGCTGCCAACGAAGGGCCCCGTCATCGTCGCTCTTTCGTCTTTTGCACGCTCTTCTTTTTCGAAACATCCGGAAGCCAGGAGAAAATATTTCGCAAAGCCATTCGACAGCGCCTACTGTCATAAACTATGAACTCCGGTTATGGTCCCGATCATGTACACTCCAAGAGGGAGAAGGAGAGAGAGAAAGGAGACGCTGCAACCTGTAATACTTGTATTAGCGTGCGTCGTTGATTTTGCTCGGTCCCTTTCACTCGAGTCCTTAAAAGAATGTGTTTGTATTCTTAAGGTATTTATGTTTAGTAAATGAATGTTATTTGAAATAAATACTTTCTACGTCAACCGTAAGAGTCTTTATTAAAATCCAATCAATCATTTTCTTGCACATTTTGACTTTAATTCCTTTGTGACTAATAGCTCACCTTTTACGGTATATTTTACCATGAATCGAGCGATTCGATGCAAAATTATACGAACGTAAAACTAAATAAGCGGTCTCTCGGTATATTATTTTAATTATATATACAGCTCATCTTATAATATTCATTCTTAATTAAGTAGAGGCCTTATCGAATATGTTAAAAAAATATTTCTTCCATTCAATTTAAAAAAATAGTGTACCCTTATCGTATTTTGTTATTTAATTTCATTTTTCTAATAAATTATCGTTTCATCGTATTTTAAAAAAAATACAGATATTGGATTCATATTAATTTGCTTTCCATAAAAATAATTATATACCGATGCGAGTAATATTATTTTAATGGCTAAGACATAATCGTAGTTTTGGTATTCGATGTACTTTAAAACTTAGATTTATTTATTTTATACGCATAAATTTTTATAATCCGACCAAGCTTAGAAACAATTTTCGCATCCTATTAAACATAATTCTTACATTTTAATAAATAAATCTTATTGACAATTAAGTAAAATTCGACATGCGAGTCGTAGATACGACTCTATGAGCCATATATCTCTTTTATCGTAAGTAGAAACCAACGAAAACTAAACAATTACATCGTCAATTATTACGAAGATTGAAATAGGTACGTACAGATCTATGGACAAAGTATTTAGTTTCATGATTTAGAATCCCGCAGCTATAAAAACGTTTGAAAGTAACCGGGAAAGGAACGAAATCGCAAGTGTAAATCACGCGGTCGATCGAGCGATCCACGTACGTGATTTTCGATCACGGTCCAGGTGGCCCCTATAAAGTATACAGAGTAGCGAGTAAAAATTAGCTGCAAGAGGCAATCGAGGGAGGAGAGATCCATTTAACACCACGACGCCCCATTTTCGGACCGCCACCCCCGCATAGTGACTCCATATGTCAGGCCTGCGGTTTAAAATGCTTCGCTACCCGAAGATATAATCGTCCTTTACCGACGAGCAGTCGAATCTTTCGAGTTCGGCTTTCGAGTTCGGCTTTCGAGTTCGGCTTTCGAGTTCGGATGATCGCGCCTGAATAGCCGAGCTTGTAGGGGAGGATCGACGACGGAATTTAACTCGTGGGTATTGAATGCGACTGCAATTACCTGTATTAAATTGGGTCATTTGGTCGTTATTTTTCGTCAATGCGAAACATTTGTGCGCGCCGCGACATCGACAGTTTTCCTGCGTGATTTATTTTTATTTATGTTGTGATGGATTATAAGAAAATGTTATATTCCCTTTTATTGCTTTTTTTAAATTTAGCTTAGAAATTGTAAAACTGTTAATATATTGAATATAATTATTATCTTTGTAAAGTAAATTATCGCGATAAATAGACGAAATAAATTATAAACTCCTTGCATTATTTTCGTTAATCGGTAGATTCAAATCCGACTTCTTGTATTAAATATTTTTAAATTCATAGTGATACTTAAAGCAAATTCGTAATACATTCTTTCAAATTGAATACAATAATTTCTAATTCAATATTTACAAACTGTCGTAAAAAATATTAAATGTAACCTTTATATTCAAATTTATTTAAAAATTCAATTCTTACATTGGGCAAAATACTGATTATTAAAACATTAATTAAGTTATTTATATGAAATTTTTCTTTCATATTTATACTTCGTTATATAATTTAATACATTTAAGTTTTATTACATTTAATCGTTAAATCTTAAGCTTAAGAATTTAAAGTATTTTTATAAAAATTTATTCATCAAACATATAAAAGATTATTTATCATATTTAATTTTATTTGTTTCATTAGAAAAATATATCTAAATATATCATCGAATTAATTACGAGGTTTCCACTAAAACCAACAACTTTCTTCTTTTTCTTTATCTAAGAAAAAGAGCAAGATTTATTTTGATATATGAACAAATATAAATATACAAATATAAATAAAATCAGAAAATATAAACATACATTTTTCGTTAGAATAATATATATATTTTATCTTTAAAAATTGTTTAAAAATATTTAATGATCTAATTAATATAAATAAATAAAACTACGCTTTCTTTCTTATTACAATATAACATTAAAGTTAAATAAAATTTGTGAAAAAATGTAATCAGTGTATTAAATATATTTAATATAATGCGTTGCATAACATAACACAATGATCGCAATAAATATTAGAATTTGGAATAAAGCATTAAAATAAAATAATTTTATTAATATATCATTTCATTTTTGTAATACACAATAGGTTAAATTTTTAGTTTATTTATTTGTTTGAATTCACGTTTTATATGTATATATAAAGTAAATTTTCAATTTTCAGAAAACACTTCTTTACATATAAACACGTACTAATTTGAGATACAAAAAACCAATGTCATAAATTTTGGCAAATGAACCAATTTCAATAAAGATATTGGATTTTATCGTTAAATAACATTACGTTAACAGTAAACATCGTCGATCGAAGCTCGTTATTCGTCGCTACTGATTCATTTCTTGTTCCGTTCTTGTTCGATCCGTTTAAAGAAGCACAAGTGGTCAATGTAATACTTATCGATTTTCGTAAGTAAACTCATTTTCAATTCAAGTACATAAAGTTTTAGATATATTAGTCTCGAATAAACGGTTTCTTCATTATCGATAATTATACGTATTTTATAAAGAATCCTAAAATATTTAATTTATTTTTAGATGTTGAAAATTCTATTCTAATCGATGTTCTCAATCAAACGTTGGAATTGGTATTAAAAAAGAAAAAAATGACAGTTGCATCCGACTCGCGTTCCAATTCACCATACGATAAATATTTCAAAGACAAAAGAAAGATCCCGGGATAGCGAATTGGGAACGCACAACAATTAACGATAGCAGTGGCGCGACCAGTCATAAATCGCTATTCCATCGTGGCAGATTCTACCGCGTTCTCCTCCCTCGTTCACGTTGCGCGCTTTTCCATTTCCCTCCGAAGGAAAAGGAAAAAAAAAGCCTCGCCTCGTTCTTTCATTTATCTCGTACGTGCGCGGGAAATGCGCGTCGCGTCAAGTTTCCGCCCTTCCGCGCGATTGCGCCTCTTTCCGGAAAATGAACTCAATAAATAAGCTCCACCGACCAATAATTCCGTTCCGATCGACCGACGAAAGTTTTTCATTCGACCGGTCCGGAGTGGTGTGCGAGCCTCGGCGAGGCTGCGCTTGAAAAAATCATGGTAAATGAAAGGAAACGACCGATATCGAACTAGAATTAAAAAGAGAATTTATTGTAATGGCGCTCGGGCGCTTGTTTTTTTCAAGAACTTCGATACTCGAACCTACGATTAAATTTACAATTTTATATCCGAGGCAAAATTTGCGTTCATTTACGCGCGTACGAGACTCCGGGTTTATAAACTTTTTAGAAATTATCGTTACGTTTAACCAAAATAATGTTTCAAGCGTTAAGTGATTATTCGAATATTTTACGTTAAATAAAATCGTTCCTATCGAATATTTCAATTTGAATGAAATCCACACCGGACTCCACACACTTTTAGCCGGAAAAACTATTTCTGGTACTTTACTTCTGGTACTGTTTTTCGAACATTTATCGAAACGGTGTTTCATTTTTGTTTTGGTAACATTCGGAGATTTTAATTTAGAGCAGTGAACTTGCTACGCTTATTTTTCCTTTGCGATCGTCTTAATTATACCAAAAGTATCGATATTCGCGATATCTTTATCGTCGAATCGAATCGCTATCAAACTGAACATTAACGGAAACAAGGGAAATTGCTTCCTTTGCATCGCCAAACTTACGTTATTATTTGCTGATCATTCAAATATCATACGCGCTAAACTCGTAAAGTACCTTCGTGTCTGACAATTTGAAAGAAATCGCAGAAGCGCGTAGCGAATAAAGAAAAGTGTAGAATATAAAAAAGAAAGAGACAAAAGAGTAAATCGGCCGGTTTAAATGAAATTTAAAATTTCCCGAGAGGGAGAACGAGAGAGAACACATGCTAAGCAAAGAAAAAGTAACCGACGAACGCACGCGATCGAATCGGCTTCCGTTGTCACATGACTTCAAATAAGCGAACGACCCCGAAACGCGTTCCTCTCTCACTCTTACTCCGTGTCCTTTTCGGAATCCTTTCTCCCCTCGTGATTTCCCCAGAGGGAGGATACCTATGTACGTGCAGCAGTAGCGAAAAATCCACGGGGACGTACTGAGCGCCTCGATTCCGTTTTCCACGCGCGACCCAAATCTATTCTTTAAGCGCACGAGTCCTTATTTTCCTTTTTCTCTTCCACTTTGATTTTTTTTATCGTCGTCGTCGCAGGTTTGGGTTGACTGATTCGCCTATGAAGACTTAACGCGCCGGCGAAAGCAGCCTTTTCGTTCACGAGTCGGAGAAGGGTAGATTTTACGAGGACTTATATCGCTCTTTTTACTTCTTACTTTTGCGAAAGAAGTGCAAATCTGTTACTATCTATTGCGCGATAGTTGAGTTTCAGTATTTTTATTATTGTGTACTATTCTCCATTCACAAATATTTAGATTTATTATTCCACTGTGTAAAAATACTGTAAAAATTATGGAATCGTACGATTTAATAGTAGATATTTCTATACCACCTTTTACAAGCTCGTATGAAATTTCGAATATTTAAACATTGTAAAATGACTTTATATTATTTGAGATAATCCGTTTGATTGTCCGTCGAGATATTTTATTTAGTTTGTATCACGAATAATTTCAGCGTGTATGGTTTTAAAAATATTGCGCATAAAACTGTTTGCTTTTAAATCAAATATAAACGTAACGATGGAATTAACTTATTTGATGATCCTTGTTATTTTCTTACATTTCAAATAAATAACGTTAAAATGTAGTTGATATTTTCAATAATATTTCACAAACCGATGAAAAAGAAATAATTTTACAAATTCACCGAATTATTTCATAATTTTCAATTCATATTTACAATTTTTATAAACATAAATTTTATTTCTCAAATTAAACTTTAGTTTAAGATTGCAATTTTATGTATATAAAAGTTACTTACTTATACATTATTTCTGTTGTTTAAATACTTTCTTTTTTTTTAATACTATATAATATTATAATTAATTAATTCAATACATTATCTATAAACGATTTTTATTTTTGACAATTAAAACACATTGATATAATTAAAATAAATCTTTGTAGGACATCAAATCTACGCTTCGATCAAATTTATATTTTTCCCAATGTGTCTATTGGCATTATTTAATAACTTAATTACCTTTATAATTTTTTTTTTTTAAATACCTATTTCAAATTTTTTTGGGTTGAATTAATGTTATTATTTTGTTTAAAATACACTGGTAATATAGTTTATAGACATATTAAGTAGCAAATAAAATATGTACAGAAAATGAAAGTAGCATTGACTCCGTAAATTCATTTTTTACTTTATGAGTTTAATTTAAACGATAAATATAATTATAATTAACTATTTATAATGTTCACATTATTAAATCGATTACGTAATAGTAATATTCACTATAAATTAAAATAAATTATACTTAATTCTTTACATTTTCACAATAAGTTTTAATATAATTTTAAGTTTTACGTTGATTTTAATAGTTTATATATCCAACAATATGTAAAATTTTCTAAAAGTTTTATCAAAGTAAAATAAACATAATTACACCGCATTAAATAATTATCCATTATTATTGTTCTTTTTCTTAAAATCGATTTTCGAAAAAGTTCAAATTAGTGATTTTCAAAAAATTACCAAGTTGATTTTTATATTTAAAAAATTTATTTTAAATATAAAAAATAAAATATTAGGTAGAAAATTTTGGTAGGGCATTGATTTTTTACAAACTTTGGTTCTAAAATAAAGTAAATTTTTTACTCTGAAAATTATAATTTTCCATAAAATCAAAGCATTCTATAAAATTTTCGTTCAAAATCAGAATTAATACTTTACAAAATTAATTTGTAATATCGTTAATATGATATTATTAATTTAATATTTAAAGTCCGTCTTCTAATATTTTCGTTTTCATTCATTAAAGATTATCGTTAAAAATTATACAATTCGACGTAAAAAAAAATTGAATACGAAAATTCTAAAAAAAACCGTTATTTTTGAATATTGGGCAAAATTTAGCTATATTATTTTATTATCATTACAAATAATTAAAATTTTGTACGTTTTAGTTAATTTCTCTTCTGATTTTATTCACTTTGAAATAATTTCACTTATTTTGAAATTTATAAATAACTTAGTATAATATAATATTAACTAAATTAATATATCAAAAATACTAATATTGTATTTAATAACTTATCGAATTCCAATGCAAATTTTTAAAACTTTAAAATATTTAATAACGGTAGCTCATTATTTTAAATAGTAAAACTTAATTTCGATTAACATAACAAACCTTTAAAAAAATTGTTTAAAATACGAACTTATTGCAATAACTTACTTTCATAACTAATATCCTTTGCGATATAATTAGAAAATATCTTATGAGGAATTTTTTTACTTAAAGACAATTATTTGATTGAATGATTTATTTGAATAAGAGAGTAGTCAATGATATAAGTGTATGAACTGAAGATAAATGCGTAATACACAATGGGATACATAAATCCCAATAATATAAAATAAGTCAATCATATCGCTAAATCCATCTCATTATTTTTCGATATATTAAAAATAATAATAAAATTCTAAAAATGATTTCAGTTTTCAAATGTATAAATACAAAAAATAGTATATATCATACGTCCTTTCTACTAAATATGTATTTGTAAAGTTACCATATACATCGATAATTAAATCATGACCATTGAAAAAAAAGTTGAATTGATATTTTATAAAAGAATTTACAAATTCAATTTTATTCGTATAAGATTAAGTCTTATACTTATATCTCGACCTCAATAAGAAATTTTTATATTTAAAGTAAAAAGTTTTTTATAAAATTATTTTTCAAAAATAAAAAAAAATTCTTTGAACATAAGCTTTTAATATTTATAATACCAAAATTGTATGAAATTAAAAATTTTAACTATGGAAATATATTCTCTCGATTAACAATGTTATTTTCTCTGACATAGTTAGATCTGGGAATAATTACAGTACTGTATGGGTAAATAAGTATAACAATATTTTAATATCGAAAATTTTCTTTAAAAAATTTTTTTTCGAAATAAGAAATAAAACGACAGTGCTTAATAATCAGTAGTACACTTTTATAAAAGACTGGAGTCTTAAGAAAATCATATCTCATATTATGTAATCGAGTTCTTTTATTTCTTCTTTAATAAATTTTTTATAATCTACCGAACACGTTCCTTTATATAAGCAATTTCTTGTTAAACTCTAGCAACAGTCTTTAACAGCATCATCTATTCAAATTTGTCTCAAACTAATATCTATGAATTAAAAAGAATTTTTTTAATTTTATATAAAATATAAATACTGCTGAATATTACCTATAAAATAATAATCAATAATTATTCTTTTTCCTTATTTTTATCATTTCAGAAATTTAATGCAATAATGAAAAGCATAACTTAATTTATCTTTTAAAATTATTTAAAATTTATACTATCTACCTTATTTATATCATAAAATTTACGATGTTAAATGCAAATGTTTATTTTAATAGCGACCATTTCAGCTGTTCCTTAGCTGACTGTAAAACCTAAAAATAATTTTTATTAAATATGCTAACTAAATAATAGATATTAAATCATAATATTTAATATAAAAAAACATTACTTGTGCAACTGTTTGTTCACCTAAAGGTATATCGTCTGTCCTCAAAGCGACTCTTTGAACTACGCTCGTGGCGTCAGCATCCAGAATAATACTAAAAAAAAATTTTTATTATAAAATATTAATTATTTTTCTATTTCATTTAAAATGAATCGAATGCATTCAAAGAAAAATTAATAAAGCACAATATCTATTATTATCTATTATTTGAAAAATTCATACTTTAAGAATATATAATGCTACATTCAAATTTAAATAAAAAATTATTGTTACTAAAGTTTTAGAATGATAATTACCTAAGAATATATAAAAGTTTAATGAAATTGTATTTTTGTAGACAATCATAGAGGTAAATAAAATTCTAAATTATTTTTTTTTTACACGCAAAGATATACGTACCCTCCATCACAAATCTCATCTACTGCTAACATAACGATATCTAAACTATCTAGTACTGCTTTTTTTTCAACATTTTTACGAAGAATGTGACTTACAGATTCGTATAAACAATTTAATACACTCATTAAAATTAACTATAATACAAAAATACATTTATTATAAAATTTATATATTTAAATTAATATATTCATATTAAATTAATATACAAACCTCATTCTCATGCGAGCTTCCCATTACATAAAAAAATAGATCAACGTTACTTTTATAAACGCATGTAAGACCATCTAACATAATAATTTCTGCATTAGTTCTATGCGTTTTGTTAAACAGATTCTTTTCAAATGCTTTTTGTTCTTTTGACGTTGGAAAAATATTTTTATCATAGTATTTGGCGAGTATTCTATTACCATCATTGTCCAGGATACTTATACCTTTAATTGTGTACAAGGTCGGTTCCTAAATTAAAAAAAGTCTGTTAAAAAATTGGTTGAAAAGTACAATGAAATAAATACATATATAATTATACTTAATTCATACATATGGTTTAGAATCTTTACTATTACTTTGGAGCATGTTATATAGGTTATGTTCCCTAATAGACACTGAAACACTAATCGTCACCAGCAGTAATCAGAGAAGTTCGAGCTTTACGAGCATAAAATCATCTAATAACCTTATGACTTGGCTCAACGAACAAAATAAATGGTCAAGGATATACTCACCAATAGCTGACCGTCCATAGCTACGTCAAAATTGACGCGTCGTATCGCAGCAGCTGTTGCAAATCTTAGGCTAAGACTATAAGCACAAAACCAGCAAGTAAAAACTTCAATATCTTAATTATATTTTTCGAATTTATCGAGCCATCTAGTGCCAAATAATCAAATGTAATAAATTTCAAGGTTCTCCTTGAAGTAATCATTTAATCCTGTATTTTCCGTTAAAAATGTCACTTTCATAAATATTTTGTACAGTTTCCTAAAAAAATATTAAAATGATGATAATACATAAATTGATAAAATTATATACATAAATAGCATATTTTTCTATTGCTGTTTACATTCCCGGTTATTTATATGCGCATGCGTATAATATATTAGAACCAGTGGAGGGAATGTATATGTAGGTTATGTCTTGTATTGTTGATTTCTGAAAAGCAATGCTTTTATCAGTGAAATAATTGTTTGTATAAAATTATGTTTAATAAAAGTGTTCCGAAGAATCAAAGAAAAAAAATGGTTAACAAAAAAGACACGTTGTCTACCGACGAAAAGGTAATTGTTTTTTTATTTTACATATTAATAATAAGATTTAATGTATAAGTAAATGCAATTAACGTAAATTTTATTATTTTTAAATTCTTGAAAAATATTTTGTGTTTTAGTTAAATTTATCGTATGATAACGATATTACAAAAAGTTTTGATTGTCTAAAAATTTCTATATTGAATAAAGCATCTCGAGTATCAGGTCAATTTGATAAGGTTACCCTTGGTCCAGATGCTGTCCCTGAAAATGGTCATGATTCTAATAGTATAAATGAAGCTCAATTGAAAATAAATAATTCTTCGTTAAATGGGATATCTTCAAGAAATAATATCACGTTTTCAATTAAAAAAATTCTTTTAGAAAATGAAGTACAACGCCGAGAAAAAGTTAAGGTATGTCTGAGTAAATTTATAAAATATTACGATATTTGTATAAAAAGATGGAATATTGTTTAAATATTTTAGAAAGTTGTTGAACTTAAAAAGAAGGAAATGGAAAAATCGCAAAGAGAAATACAAGAAGGTCTCGTTAAGATACTATCGAGAATAGCTATTCAGCGTGAAAAAGAAACAGCAGAGAAATTAGCTATCCTGGAAGCCGAAGAAGAGCAAATTGCTAAACAGTTAGAAATAGACAGAAAAAATGAAGTACAAAGACAAAGATTAAAGGAAAGTGAAGAAATATTAAAAAAAATTATTCCATATCGAGAAAATTTTCATGCAAAATGGAAAGATATTGCTAATATTTCTGTAGCTTGTAGAGATAAAAATTCGGCATCTCGTTTACTTGCACCACATGCAGCTAAATTAAAAGAATTAAGTTTACAAATGGAATCGATAAACGAAAAAGCAAAAGTTAGTTTTGTCTAATTAGTAAACTTAAGAAATTATAAATGTCTAACTTTAATTTTTTTAAATTTTATTTGCTTGTAGACAGGGGATCTAAGTCCTGCAGATATCAAAATGGCAGCAATTATAGTACAATACAACGATGAAGTTTTTCAATCATTTAAATCTGACATAGGTATGCATATTGTAAAATAAATTGTGACTTAATTTATGGATGTAATAATTATTTCTATATTATAAATTTCAGATAAAATTGATGCTTTGTATAATGAAGAGATAGCGCGAAAGGAAATGGAAGTAAGGCAAGCGGAACTTAAAATACAAGAAGCATTAAAAATAAAACAGATGCAAGATGTGAAAAATTCTTCAAAAACACCAGAACAATTTATTTATGTTGAACAACAAGAAATAAATCATGAACAACAACCACTCGGTGAACAAAATCAACAAGTGTCCAATATTGATAGTACACCTGTGGAATTACAACCACCACAGTATCCAAATGTTCCAGTGGCAGTGGCATTGTGTACAACGAATGAAGTTATATCAGGTTAATTTTTAAATCAAATTTATTTTTGACAAAGTATCAAATTAATCAAATTTTATTTTTATGTATACTCCAGAAAATCAAACCCATGAAACATCAAAGTATTCTGACCATACATCTTTACAAATGTATATTGACAGTCATCAGTTTATAGAAAATTATGTGTCGACATATCAAGATTTTATACGATCTGATGGAATGAAAAAATTTAAATTCGAATGTCAGAAATCATTAAATATTACAATTAACTCAATTTCTCATACAAGTCGAGAACAGTTATTTAATAAATACGAAAAATTAAAATCATTCTTATCGAATCCAAGTGTTTCACAAAATCCACAGGCTGAGGCATACTCGAAAAATCTCTTGGCTCAAAAACTAGTGGTGAGTAAATTGCACATTAAATAAGATTAATATTATTAAAAGAATTAAAAATCAAAAATTATTTTTGAATTCCTATAATAATGTTTAAACGATAGGATCAAGGAGATACAACTATTTCAAGTAAACCAGAGCTGGCATTTCCATTTGCTGCTATTGCCGTTGCATTATGGAATGACTGGCCTGATTTTGGTACGCTTCTTTTGGCACGTTTCCGTCTAAAAAGTCCATTTTTTATTCCCGTTTTTTTCTTGCCTGACAAAAATCAATCGGAAGAAGATTATTATAAGTTATTGGGTTGTAAATATTCCGTGAATGGAACACCTGAAAAGCCGGAACAATTTTGGAAAAGGCTAGGCGGTATAATGTATCTTTACGCTTCAATAATCGTGACAAGACAGAGACAAGGAGTAGACAAGTCACATCCTCATGGACTTGGAAATGCTTGGAGATGGCTTGCTGCGACATTAAATATCGGTACGTTTATTTAAAATACATAACCTGTTCAACTCATTAATCAATTAGTTTACTTATTATTATTTTAGAACCAAGATGTGACATAGCTGATGTATGTGCTACATTGATATATACTATTCTTGAAGTTACTGGAAGTGATTTAATGAGAACGTATCCAAATCAATTTCCGAAAATGTTGCTGATGCTTAATAATGTCTATTATTCGAAACTGAAAAGCTTTGATCCTGTTATTAGTGCTCCTATCAGCCGATTAGGTGATTTTTTAGCTACAGCGTTAAAAACAGGTTCCATTCCACCACCAAAAGGACAACTATCACCCAATTTTTGGTAGTAAAAAATACATATGAATTATTGTATAAATAAAATACGTAACGAAAGAAAGTTAATGTAAATATTTTCAATTTTAATTTGAAGAATAATTTTAATAAGCAAGTTATATTTAAATTTAAATATTTGAAACCAATAATTAAGTCTATAAATGAATAATATAAGTTTCTTGAATTAAATAATATATTTTTGTTTGCATATGCATTTAAAAATACTTTGTAAAATAAAAAAATATTTAAAACACAATGCTTACTGTATTTTGTCGAGCAAGTTTATTATATACAAAAAAATTTTTTTATTTAAATATGTATTATCAAATAGATCTTTGGTATTTATTTAATAAAAAAATTGAGCTTAGAAAAACGTTATTCTTAAAATTAAATAGTTATATAATCAGTGTATAAAAATGTACACAAATTTGTAAAAACAAAATAATATAGACTTTATTTAAAAATGAAAGATTTTTTATTTTCAATAATATGGAGCGCTAGTTGCTACAGATTTGATTTCTTGTACATCATAGAGACTTTTAACGTATTCTGTAAAGCCTAAAACACTGTAAGGAGCGAATTTTTCTATCCACTCTGTATCATGGCGAATCTTTAGTAAATATTCCTTTATTGTATTAACAATTTCAGCTGCAAATTTATAAAACCAATTATTTTGTTATTTTAACATATTTAAAAGAAATAAAATAACTTTTCTTTATGAAAATATAAATCGATAAAAATTATTTAAATGAATTCTTACTTGACATATTTCTATTTATCATTATGGGATATGGAGGTAACGGTCCTAAACTGCTTAAAATATGAAGAGAATATACCCCAGGTAACGATTTTCTGTGAAATCGTATGACCGGCGATTCAAGTATGCAAACTTCAACTTGTTTTCCAGCTACCATTTGCAAGGCTGATATTTGGGAATGTGCATCTGTAATATAATAAATACAACATTAAATGTACAACTTATAAAATTATAGCTCAAGTATTTTGTTTCTTTTATGAATTTATAACAGATCTTTAGAAAAAATTTTAATATTTACCGTAAATATTAAAAATTTGATATTATTTTGTATTCCGGGACATAACAGTATAATATGAATCGATTAAACTATTACAATATTACCTAACGTATTTCCAAAGAAAGCCGGTCCTTCGCCTTTAGCTCGTAAGTGATTGAATAGTAACGTAGCTGCTCCTGTGGACCTCCGTCTATCTGGTAAAGCACATCTATGACCTCGAAGGTCCATTATATTCTTAAAAAAACATAAATTAATTTTCTGTTTTCATCGAATTAAATGTATTTATTAAAAAATAATTATTATACTTCAACGTGTGGTGCTCGATCCGTCGCAACGACGACATCGGCATAAACACCGGGTGAGAAACTTTTGTTCAAACGATGTTCAAACACGAAACTCACGGGTAACAAATTTCCGTGTTCCCACTGTTCGCCAGCCGGTAAAATTGCTAAACAAAAAAATATAATGTTTTATTAGAAATATTATTCAGGAGAACATCGGTTACTCGTTTCATATAAAAGTAAATACAATTGTAAACGTAATTAAAACTCCGACGGAAAAATTAACATCGTTAATTTTCAATAATAATTTGTGCAAATTTGAATTAAAGTTGAATTTGGCTAATAAAACATTGCATATAATAGGATTTTTTAAATCGTAAACAAACGTGTGCTTCTTATCCGAAATACAATAAAAAATTCTTAAATAACGATTTACTAGTACATAAAATACCGCATCACGGCAGATCAAGGAATTCTTTTATATTTGCGCGATATTTTTATTTTACACAAGAACGCGTATCGTTAAAAATATTTATAAGTTCTTAATTAATTTCGGCTAGAAAATTTCTAGCTGCTAATATATTGTTATTGGTTGTAAAAATCCGTGTTTCCTATAAAATAAACGGTAAACATAAAAAAGCGATACTCGATCAAAGCGTTCGGTCTATAATTCTTTATTTCCGGAGAGAAAGGACGAGTTATTTTCGAATGATATAGAATCAAAAGAAATCATTGTACCGATATCGGTGACATCTTTGGCTACGGGTCTGTCGGATCTGGATTCGTGAAGAAGGACGACTGCTTTACCAGTAGCTGCTTCGATGGCTTCGGCTAGGACTTCGAAAAGTCCGATAGGCAATGACGGCACCAAATGAGTTGCCAAGACTATAGGACGACCCTCGAGATCGGGTGTAGGTAGCGGAGGTCGCGTACGAGGTACCGCAGTTCTCACTGGCTCGTACTTTACCTAAAAATATCAAAAATCAGCGAATATCAACCGCGAGTTGGAAACATGTTCTTTCGATGAATAAACTTTGCCGAATGATCCATATTAAACTTTACATCTTAAGATATTGTTATCAATCTCGTTATTGTCTTAATTCGTTTCCCGAGTTACTATTAAGTTTAAATTAATAATAATTTTTAAAAAAATCTTTATTATTGTTATTTTATTGAAACCTTATCTGATAAAATTATTACAGACAATGGCATTTTATAACTTTATAGTCAAATGTAATGCAAGTTTTCGTTACAATTTAATTTTACCCATTTTAACTATCTATACAGATTAGTTTAAAAGTACGATTTTTTTTCGTCGTTCGTATTCACTTTTTTTTTAATTTTACTAATTCACTAATTTTATAATCTAATTACTTTGTACGATGTGTCCTTTAGTATACATACATACATTCGATCAAAAAACTGGATCAAAGGAGAGAAATATTCATAGATAGTAGTATACTAATACATGATGAAATTTCTGCGTAATACTTCCTGCAAATGTAAATACCTCAAAATTTGCCTGTGAAAGCATCTATAAAGTCCAAAAAAATCGTTTGGATTGTTAATCCTTTTACAAAGCAACAAACCACTCGATTGACCACTTGCTAAGGTGTAACGAATTCACTACTGACATCTACAGAGAAGTTGTAAAATGTATTTACTATTAAACCCCGCCATATTAGTTTAAACAGAAAGTTAATCTTACAATTTTATGTAGAATAAAAAGAGATAAATCGTTTAGACTTCGTGTTAAACTGATAACCGAAGTGTATAACTTTTCGCTTAAAAACTTATAAAATTGGCAAAAATTATAAGTATCCTAATGTTAATAAATCACATAAAAATGGAAATAAAATGAACATTGATAATTGATAAATCAATACTCTACGAAGCATAATCGATAAATTAAAAAACAAATTAATTTATCTAAAGTTAATAAAAACTTAAACCACATTTGTATTTAATAATGGTTTTTATTTATTCGAGTTTATGTAAATCTAATAAATTTTTATTTCAATAACTAAATACATAAAAAAATACAAATTATCATTAAGCTTACAAAGAATATTTTAATAATTTTAATAACTCCTCTGAAACATCAGAATATTCTCTTCGTTATCTATTTAAAAAAAAAACGTATAAATAGATGTCTATCGTTGATATAATTTTTATAGAGTTCGATTTTATAGCGAGATCGTTAGGAATACATAGATATAGAAGCAAATTTCTATAATATTAGTTTTATCGTTAGAATACACAAGTTTGTTAAATTTAAATTTTTTGCATGTAGTTCATCTATTCTTATTATCAAAGATTTTTGAATAAAATTCAATTTCTGCAATTAATTTTATGAATTTTATCATAAATTAAGTTAAATTTAAAGTTTCTCTACTTACTGATTGTACAATTGATTATATATTGTTATTTTCATCTTATTCTGCTTTAAGTATGTTTTTAAGTAATTTATTTACAAATAAATAATTTGTTTTCATTGTAAACATTAATATTTTATAAATAAAGTAGACTATTATATTATATTAATATGTATTATTAAATAATTTTATGAAGACTCATTTATTATCCTTAATATTTTATTTACATATTTTTTCTACACCAGTTTAATTGTTTATTAAAGTATCTTTTCGATCACGAAAGTAAAAAATTTATATACGGTTATAATTTTTTATTTATATTAGATTTAACTTATAAATATATTTAAGTAGAATTTATAATGAAATTATTTTCATATTTTTCTTCATTTTATTATGTTTTATCAAGAATTTTGTTCTTATTTTTATTTTTTCTTATATTTAATAATATTTTATTTTTAATATTTAAAATTAATTTTACGTCTTAATATTTTTGTCTTGTATTGTCATTCGTTTAATGTTTTACCTTATTTATGAGAATTTGTTATTAGTTATACATATTTCTAAAAACTCGATACATTTTTAGTAGCTTTTTTAATAGTTTCGTAAATTTTAAATTAGAATACTTATATTTGTATGATTTTTATTTATTATTATTCATACTAATTTCTAACTTATAAATATTTTGAACCAATAGAAAATTTAAATTTGATACAATATATTCATGTTTTAAATAAGTATAATTTTTATTTGATCGACCAACTGTACTTTAAAACGTTTCGCCATTTTTGATACTAAGTTTTTGATAAAGAAAAATATTAACAAATGTATTTTAACTAACTATGTCCAATTAAATTTTACATCAATGCAAGTATTTGCAAATATTATTATTTTTATTAATATCGATTTGATTAAATGGAAAGGTATATATAATAAAGACATATACATATATTTATATATGTTAATATAGTCGAGGGGAAGAAATATGAAGGTTGAATAAAGGCGTTTTCCCAAATGTCGAAATAAGTTAATATTTAAGTAAAGCCTCCGTATTCGCCCTTAATCTATAAGGTAATTACAAGTAAAGTACAACAATTTAATCAACAGTTAGTTGGTTCGACACGAAATATTCACAAATTATAAATCTATCTTTCGAATTTCTTACTTACATTCGCATGAAAACTTTAAAGTATTATGTTTACTTATTATTCTTAATGCATAAACTAAATAAAATTCATTGAATAAAAGAAAAAAATCGTTCTTACCGATTTTTCGATAACTGGAATTTTCTTGGGTTTTTCAGATGAAGATATTTTCTCGACTGCCATTTGGTGGACATCATGAATAAGATTAATGTTGTTCTCAGTTTTTGGGAGATCTTTTTTTATTTCCGATTTCGGTGTGACTATTTTAACATCAATGGTGCATGTTGTTGAAACAATTGAATTCTTATTATCTTCGATTTTTTTTGATATCGAACATTTCTTAAATTCCAAAGGTTCTTGGTTCGAACGTTGTTGCTTATCCATCTTCTATACTCGATAACTCACTTGTTTTTCGTGACAACTACTTTATTTGTTCTTTAATATTTGAATCCTCGTAGAAAAAAAAATATAATTTTATATTATTTAAAAAATTGCGAGACAAATTAATAGTTTAAGAAAAAAAATTTCATAAGTTATGTTTTTATATTCATTATTATAAATAGTGTCTCATGGATCACAGATTTAATTTTAAAAGCAAGAAATATTTTTCATTTTATATTTAAATTGCAAATGATATATGTATTATTAGAACTTTATTCTTTAGTTATTTAAATTACTTTTAGTTATTTAAATATAATGTTATTTTAATTTTATCATATTTCAATATTCTTAAAAAATGCATCATAATATGCGTGACTATAGAATAATAAATGAAAGATACAATAAAGAAGTTTTTTACTTAATGCTTATTATTTAAGATTAAACGAGAATCTATAATGAAAATATTTATAATTGATAATGTACAAGAACAACTTACACAAATAATAAAAAGTATGTGTTTAATACATTTTTAATGTTATATTATCTACTTGAAATAATATGTGATAAATATATTTATTAAACTTTATATTCCATTTATATTTTTAGTACGGATACATTATAACAGAATTTTGTTAATGTCGTCGACATACGTATTTAAAATTTATATTTAATTATATATCGTTATCAATTATATTACGTGAATAACTCATAGCACTTTGTTTATGCAAAACTATTTGAACATAAACTATTTAAAATTAAAGTTTATTAATATTTATAAGCATTAAAAAAATTTTAAATAATTTTAACGAATACATTTTTATAAAATCTACAAGTGAAAATACAAGAAAAATATTGATTATTTATAATTATAAAAATTTATTATACATTAGATATATTATGTTAGTGAAAAGTAATAAATAAATTCTTATTCGGTTTATTACAATAATATATCTACTCCAAAATTATAAAACTTTGAAAGAAATTTCAAAGTTTATTAATAAATTATACAAGATAAATAAAATACATTTAAATTTTAAAAAATTTATAAACTTGTAGCAGGAATTAATAATTTCCTAATAAAATAATTTTGGTCTACCGAGAACGTTTTATTAATTAAGATATTTTGTATAATTTATTTATATATTAATTTAAAAATGAAGCATTAATTATATTAAATTTCTATATTATATGAAAATTTATACTTACCGTAATAATATACATAAAATTTGTTTATTTTAAGTTTATATTGAAAAAATTAATTTTAACGTGGCTCAAATCAATAACCAATTGCTCAAGTAGAAAGCAAACAACAAATTTTAAAATAACGGTGTTTTCTAAAACGACGATGATTTCGATTTTTTATTTCATGCATTTTTTTAATCGTTACTGTGTGTTTATTTTATTGCATTTTATCGATAAACTTAGAAATTATTAACTTATCAAAATGTAACTAAACCTTACAGTGTTCACTTAAACTTTATCAGAATGAATACCCAAAGTTCAAATCATGATTATTTCCTTCAAAATCTGAAAACTTAATTAGATGATACGCCAATATCAATAAGGATGACTCTTTTGACTTTCTTTGTAATTAAGTACATCGTGTCCGAGCGATCGAAACGAATGAATCGATGTCGATTTCTATGAGAAAGAGATAAGTTGGTATGTATGTAGGTAGGTAGTTAGAGAGAGAGAGAGAGAGAGAGAGAGAGAGAGAGAGAGAGAGAGAGAGAGAGAGAGTAGAGAATAAATCAGGGGTCTTCGGAGCGTCACAAAACAGCCGTTATTTGTATACTTTAAAGCAGCCCGAGCATACACACGGAAACCTTATACCCATATGCATAACCAAGCTTATTATTTTTTTTATCTTTTCACCTCTGCGATCGTAGACTCGGTTCGTTGGATCGCGTTCGTCGCCACCACTGCCGGTATTGCTCCTGAGATGAGATCTGGTCTAGCCTGGAGGTACACGCGCTAAGGGAATCAACTACAGGGCGACTTCGGCGACGCTGTTCTCGACCGAGAATAAGACGATCGGTTCGCAACGTCGTTCTTTCTTTCATTTTTATCGGTTACATGGGTGCGCATTCGCCAAACGCGTGACGGAGACGTGCATACGACTATGCGAGACCCTCTCGTTTCTGCATTTCACGCTCGGGCGATATTCGTTAATCGTCCTCGTTAGCAATAGTAATTATCAATTGATAATTACGCATTCGTAGGTTATCTGGGAAAAATCGCTTTTTGCATTTGCTTCTTGCAAAGAAAGCACGGAGAAAATAAAATTTTATTTCCTTACCTTCTTTTACTTCGAGACTCTCGAATAACGTAATTTTTAATCGTATTATAATCGTTACACGATTATAAATTACATTATTACGTACGGAATTCGTCGATGAAACATTACATTATTCGTAAAAATATATCTGTGGTGATTTGTGAATCGGCCGTGTCAATTATAAATTTTTTAAAACATTTTAAAATTCTAAGTGATTTATGTCTAATACTAATCGATAAATTACTTTTCGCGATAACGGATACACCCGTAAGTCAGACTTCTTCTTTACCAAGTATTGATAAGATAGGAAAAAATGTTGATCGAATACACCTCTCGTTACATCTACGATTCACGCTCCATCGCGATCGCATAGTCGCAAAAGAAAGCGTATCGCGTTATTATATTACGAAATCGCTATAACTTTTTTCGGCATTGTTCAACGGCGTTGTAAATCGTTTATTTGGGTGTACGGAGACGCAGGTATCATACGATCTCGCAAGGTATCGTATTTATTATATTTATTGTACGAAGACAAGATTTTCATCGTTATTCGAACTCTCGGATTTTTTACATTTTTGTGATACATTTTTGGCGATACATTTTTGGCGATACATTTTTGGCGATACATTTTTGGCGATAGCTACGCGCACGGTAGTCGAAAGACCGAAGTTCGCGAAAAAAAGAACACAAGACAGACTAGGCGAGAAAGTTCTCGGGTCGGCGGTAGACGCGAAGAAAAAATCGCCGATGGTCCAGATTAGCGCCGGTCGTGATCCAACGTTGCATCCTTGCATCCTCGTAGACCGGCGAGCTTTGCAAACGGACGAAAGTCCCACCGACCTGGAGGGTGGCCGGCGAAAACTTCGCCCGTGCGCACAGCTCGCCAATGCGCGGGCCCGTAAGACCCCGTAAGACCCCGTAAGACCCCGTAAGACCCCGTAAGACCCCGGAAGGCCTCTTTCGCCTTTGGGGAAACTCCTCGCGCCTCGTGATCTCCTGCTACCTTCTTTTTTTTCCTCTCGTAGCCGCGCTCGCTCGCTGCCCCCACCCGGGCTTAGCTGTCGTCCCGCTTTTGCACGCCTCCCGGCCATTCATGCCTTAGAAAGCAACGCGTAGATTTATAACGCGCTGGCAGGTGCCTACCGGGAATTCCCCGCCTTTCACTCCGCGAGCGAGTCCATCTAAAACGAGACTACGCGGCCACGAGAGGAATCGAGGAATGCGCGTCTCAACTACGAGCGCCGCTTTTTGCCCACGACTTACCCGAATTACCGGCCCGCTTCGCTCGTTGGGTCCGTTTAAAACGCTTTTCTTCACCCATTCTCTGTTTTTTCCTTCTTTCCTTTCTTCCTTCTCCTTCATTCTCCTTCATTCTCCTTCCTTCTTTCCGAAAAGACAACCGCTCTTTTGCTTTGTCCTTGCCATCAACACAAACGAAAATATCCTTTTGCGCTAAAACTGCCTACCTTAACAAATTATAATAACCTTTTATTATTAAATAACGACTTGTTTTTGTTTTTACATTGGACTCCATATTATAAATACATCGCGCAATACAAAGCACTTTACATATTCGTGAGAAACCAAAATTAGAGCTATTTATATTATATAATATTATAACAAATTAAAATTAGCGCTTGTAGATTATAGATTAATAATTTTTGTCCTGGCGTTTAAAAATTCAGAAAGAAAATGAACTTTCGTTTTCCTATATATTGAAATAATTTATAAACGACTCAAGATATTTAAATACTTGCAAATTGTTTTTGTCCTTGAAAATGTTTTTGCTTTTATTCTTTTGTTCTTATAAACAGAAGCGCATTTGTAAAATTGACATCAAAAGAAAAAATTTTTATCTTATCTACTACGGCATTTCAATTATAAATTCATGTTAACACTTTATTTGATAGTACTCATTTGAGTAATGCGTAATAAATCTTTCATAACGTGTCCAATAATCAAAACAGGGTAAAAAAAATATTGCGTAATACGTTACTAACGTTGGAATAGGCAACATAAATAGTCACTGTGACGATATCCTTAAACGTATTCATATGATTAAAAATGAATCTTCTGTCTACGAGTTAGATTTATGAGTTTTGTAGAATAACGCGTCTTTGGATCAATCGTGGGCGTATTCTGTATATAATACATTATAACGTTAAATTGCAATTTCTATCCGAATGATTTCGCTATGCTTATGAGTAAATGTAACACCTCTGCGACTCGTCTCGTTATTACGAGCCAAGTAAAAATTTTATACATTCTAATTCTGGGATATAAAAAGAATATAATAGTTAACATTTTCTAACGGATGCCTTCGAACTTTATTCGTTTGAATTAAAAATTTTTGTGCTTATGCGAATACTTTTAAAAGTTTGATATTTTTTGCGCTTCTTGTATTGGTAGAAACAATATTTATTTATGTAATTTTTAATAGCTTTTGTTTTTTATTCTTTCATGGTAATCGTATTTATTTAAATTTTAAAACCTTTCGTGCTCGTTTACCGCATAAATATTCTATGCTTATTATTCCACCAAATAGATATTTTAAATTTAAGGATTATAAATTTTCTTAATTCTATCGACATCGTTTATTAATTTTAGACAATGAGTTTAGTAATACCTTAATTCGGATATTATAAAGTACTCCGAATTATATATACTATACATTATATAACTCAAAAGGAATTTATTTCCTGTTTACTACTTTTTTGACTTGTAACATTAATAAAAGATGTATCTAAGTTTTATATATTACGTTGTATCACTGTCAAAATATAAGAAAAAACGAATTCTAACTTTCTCCTTTTTAAGCAGATCAGAAATTGTACATGTATATACAAATTTGAAAATAACGGTAATATATTTTATAATCGTACAAAAAATAGTATTTTTACTTCAATTTAGAATAATACGTTACATTTTTCAACTATACTTTATAATATACTAATAACTCATCAATAACGTTTTTTTAGAAATTAAATTTAATGTGAGAAACATAAAATGATTTAATCCCACAAAAAACGAAAAAAAATTAAAAATTTAACTTCGCAAAGTCATATTAAAACTGGTTAATGAATATTAAATATTTCCATTCTTGATTTTCACTAAACTAAAAGATACCGTTGTTTTGACTTTATTAAACTTACAGGATGCTTGTGTAAAAAAATTATTTTCAAATTAACGATATTCACATTTATTAATAGAGAATTTAACTTGAAATTATTGTTAACTAAACAAATATTTTTAACAAATAATATATGCAATATTTAAAGAAATGGAAGATAAAAATAAATAAAAATATTTATACGCACATGTATTGATATCCTCAATGTTCACATCCTTGGGCTGTTTTAATAATTGCACAAAAAAAATGAGTTTGCTCATCGTTAAAATTCAAACACACTTTAGACACGCCACCGTATCCGCTTATAAATTTCTTCTCGGTCAAGAATCGTGTAATTCACGCGCTCGCCGATACGTACAATTGGGAATTTCGAAGATGCGTAAATGTCCGACATCCCCTACCCGATCGAGCGAAAGTAAGAAGGGAAAATCGTCTCGATCGAGGTCGCGATAATGAACGCGCGGCTTATCGCGTAGGCCAGAAATAGACGAGGACTCGTCGAGAGGATGCGAAGTGCGTATTTCAATCGATGAATAGCCTGGATTCTGGTGAGACGCGAGCGTTATCCTCGTCAGCCGGTCCGTCCGGTTATTACCGCGGCTAAGAGAAAAAACTCACTGGCTACGTAGGAAATAAATAGGACCGGGATGGCTCTCGCGAGTAAGTCTGTTAAGTTTGTGCGAAGTTCAGCCGAAGGTTAGATCGATCGCTCGAGCTTTTCTGTTATAGATAAGAAAAATTCTTATCTATCTTTTGCTATGCTCGTAGCGATAAATCGCGGATGCAAGTAAGAAAGCGCAGCGTTACTGAAAGAACGCGCCACGATTGATTTAACGATTTCGTAGGGAAATATCTTATTTTTACGCGCACTTTGTGCTTGATTTATTACTCAAAGCTCGGAAAAATCGAGTTCCATGTTCTAATCGTAGCGATTTAACAGCTGTTTTTCAAAATGTGATTACTTATGTAGAAATAAGATCTTTAAAACTTTCTTGTAATATAAAATAATTTACTCGCATTATGAGATGCGAATTCACCAAATTTTAAGGCAATCCAATAAAAATTACGAGCATAAAATAGTTTATGATAAAGTTATAAATTACAATTTAAAAAGAAAACAAAATTATGTTTATACATAAAAAATTACGTTTTATGAGTTATATATTATAAGAAAATAATCATTCGTGCTGATGGTATAGAAGCAAATAATAAAAAATATCAATTAAAATGAGTAAAGTTGATTTATATCCCGTGTAACACTGATAAACATATTATGATTTTCGATATATCGGATAAATAAATTTTTTGAAATTCATTTCGATAAATTATTATATTTAATAATATTATATTTTGAAATAATAAATAAAGAAAAACAATAATTCAATACAATTATATAAAACATTGAGAGAACTTTAAATATAATTCGATAATACATTTATTTATATAATGACTATTTTTTTTAATTTCGTATTTAATTAGATTCGGTACTCATTTATATGCTATTTTTTATATTTTGCTTTGTACATTTTGATTAATTTTTTAGTAATTTTTTAAAAATTGCTATTCCAAATTATTAATTATAAACAATATTTTATAAGTTACTAAAAAATATTTTTCTATGAATAAAATTCTATGTTCTCTTAAAAGTTATGCCACTTTCCAACATTATACTGATTTTTATTCTTAATTAGTTGAATTTAAAACAATTCAAATTAGCCTTTTTATCGTTTAATTTAAGGTATTGATAAGCTCAAATACTTCGAAAATTCTTTAACGAGTAAGATAAATAATTTTTATATAAAGAAGTTTTAGGACTATATATTAGAAATAAATTTATAGCTAATTACAAATATTAAAAATGGTTTTAAATATGTTTTAAAAATTTAAAATATTATTAAAGTGTATTACCGTTTATTATAGTTTGTTATACTATATATTAATATCTTTTAAAATGTATAATATTTTATTATTATATTATAAATCTATAAGTTAAATATTGGATTTATTGGAAATTTAATTAATAAATAGATTTCATATCGATAAATAATTTTTTTAATTTTTACAATTAATGTTGAAGATTACAGTATTAATAGGGAGTTTTATTTTTTTATGCATTAAGAATACAATTTTATATCATTCAAAATTTGTTTTATAAAATACGAAAAATTAAAATTTATTTATATCCTTCTATTTATTGGAAATAATAATTATTAAAATAGCTATTGCTATTATAATTAGTTTCATAAAAATAAAATTAATCAATAACGAAATGTACTCAAATTATATATCACTATACTACAATTTCAATGAATTATTTTGAATGAATTATTTAGTTGGAATTATTAATATTAATAATTTACATATTCACATAAGTTTGTTTCTGTACGTAAGAAAAAAAGAACAAAATTTAGCGAGATAAGTTATACTTTACATTCTCACTTGAATTATAATATCTCCATAGTAATATATGATTTAGTGATTTTTATCCTTTAATCGAGAGCCATTTTATAAGAAAAATATAAGATTCGTTACATTTGAACTATTAAAATAGGATTACCAAATATTTTTGTTAAAATAATTTATTACTTTTACACTATATAAATGAAACGAAAATAATAAATAAAGAACAAATGAGAAAGAGCGAGAGAGATTTTTTGAAGATTTCTGTATTTTTTGTATTATTACACATTACAATGACGGAAGATCTGGAGAGCGTGAAATCTGATTCTAAATCACGATGTACGATGTCACGAGTGCACAAACGAAAGCGGAACTCGTTGCAAGTGGGTCACTGTCAAGACATTTTCTATTTCTTATGAATACCTCTATTCAGGTTGCTTCTTCGATCGTGCCTTCGGCGATCTTTGAAAAGAGTTCACGAGTATTTTAAGAAATTTGTTTAGCAACTTATTGTTATTCCTGAATAAATCTTGATTTATTTTATGTATCCAGCGCAGGGTTTTGAGATTGGATTAGTTTGAGAATTGATCGAGTGTATTCGGATATTGAATTGCGATAAAACAAAGCAAATATTTTTTGCAGCTCTGAAATATTAATATTTGTATTTTGAGAATAAAATATGGCTGATTACAATAAATTTTTTTTCAAATAATACCGTATGTGTTAACAAATATCATTTCTAATCCTTATCGTAAATGCGCTAGTATACTTAAAAAATCTTTTCTATTTCTATTTATTATGTAATTAGTTGCAAAAACAGATATTTTATTTCTTTTTTTTATAATCAAGTTAAATTATTATTTCATATTATTTTCTCGATTAGCATCTAATTATATTTAACAATTTTAATAGAGAAGTTGTGCATTGATATTGACATAATTGTTATTTAACGTTCATTTTGGTGCCAAATTTTAAATAGGCTATACAAATTAATACGTAAAAGATCTTAGTTTTTAATGAATCACAATATTTTATAGCTTAAGAATTTCTTTTATGTATATCTAATGATTTTTAAGCACTCAAGAATGTTTCTAAATACTTTGTAATCTGTGATTGACAAAAATAATATAACAGATCATAAATCTAGGAACTGATATGCGTATAAAAGAGTCTGAATCATTAAAAGTAAGTGGCAAGCATCAGAAAGTTTTTAATAATTACATATTTATTTTGCGATTAGTTATTCGTTTTTCGATTAATATATATATATATATATATATTCAAGGTAATCAACTTTTATAAGTTAGCAAAGAAAAGAATGAAAAAATTCAAGTATGAAATAAAAAACAAACTTGATCAATAGAATTATAAATCTATATCTTAAATTATAATTATTTTAAAGAATTTAAATTATATATATATAAATATTATACTTACATCACAATTATAGAAATTTTTTTTGAAATTATGAGTACTATATTATTATAATACGAATATTATAGAAAAATTAAAACTGAATATACTCAAAATTGATAAAAGATTTAGTAAGTAAAAGATTTTAGAAAATATATTTTTATAGTAATGAAATTTAGATGTGAAAGAAAACATAAAATAAAAGATCAATGAAAATAGAGTGCTAAATCCTTAGAAAGTACATTAAAGAAAATTCCATTGAAATAATTCCATTACTAGAAAAAATTATAACTATTTTTGGACATGCTAATAATTAAATAACTTCAATTAATCTATTTTTGATCATTTTTTCGTTCTTTTTCAAAATATGAATTTAAGAATTTCAATAATTGATAAAAACGATCGGTAGAATAAATTTGTATTTTTAATTTATTTATACCATATTATGTTCATAAACAAGTCATTGTGAATAGTTATTTTTATAATAAATTTTTTTGTTTTTTTTTTTACTTTTATATGTAGTTATTAAACAAGCCTCAATTATTAAAACATTTCGTTGTTCTGTAGGAAAACGAGTTCTAGTTTTTTCTCCAGTTCTTTTTCGGTATTGTTTATACATTTATGCATATTAAATATTAAATTAAAATTTTTCTTTTCTTTTTTTTTCGAAAAAGAAAATTTGCGTTGTTAAATTTTGTTGTTTTCGTATTAATTTTGTTAAAATTCATTAATCAAATGAAATTTAATAATCTAATTATTAGTAATCAAAAACATGTTTATTGTATATTATAAGATATATGAATAAGTAATCAATATTTTTGTAGTTCAGATTTTTCATACTTAATAATATATTTAGAATTTTTTTTTTTATTAATAGTACTTTATTATACAAAAAAGATAATAAATAATTGGAGGTATATGTCAAGTGCAATTAAAAAGACTAAAGTGCAAATTTAATCTCTCATATAGTTTATATTTAAAATTAACTGGTCTTTATTATTTAAAGTACTAGAATTAGAAACGAATTGAAAAAAATTTGAACAATATGTGTAAGATAACAGAATTGTAATCTAATCTAATCTAAATATGTATAATTAAATTTTCTCACATTTTAGAAAGACATTGTTTTAATAGACTCGAACGCGTAACCACTTGCTTATATACGCGGGAAGCCAACAGTTGTTTTATTTAAGAATCTCTCGTGCTTTAAAAAAGCTCAATTTTTATGATTTCCTTAACACGAAATATATATTCCGTGAGATTATTTTCTGGAATTACTATCAGCATTTTAAAATAGTAACTTGATGTTTAAATGTAATATTGGTTCAATATCAAAATATGGTTAAACTAAGAATGCGTAATTGTGCAAATATGTAAATTAACGGAATAAAATATTGCTATTGTATTAATAAATATTATATAATAAATATTATTAGCCTATTACAAATGGACGGGAACATGTTTATAAAAAAATAATCTGTCAAATAATATTTACCATATAAAAATTTTAAGAAGTTTTCCCAATATAAATTTTTTATATATAGATATAAATTTTATTTATAGATAACGATATTTATTATATGAAACAGATACAGAGCTTTAATTGTAGGATTATATGCTTGAGATTTGACGTAAAATCTTCTAGAACGGTTATTTAATTACTAGTGGAATAAAAAACATATTTATTTTTCTGTAAGATAGTATAAGTCATATAAGTAAAAAATTTGATTTTTCGAAGGAGCAACGAGTAAATTAAACAGTGAAAAAACACGAGCTTACCTATTTGGATAGAGACGAAATGTAACGTTTACACGATTATGAACGAAAAGAATACATCCGCTAATAAAAATGTATCGAGCAATAACAAGAAAGGACAACAACTGGAATCGCGTACACGCATCGACAGCACAAGTTTGCAAGCTCCAAAATTTCTTTAAATTTAAAGGGCAAACGCAAGTCTCTCGGTATATTTCCAGGAACGCCAATAGTTTCGCACACGCGACGTCGCGACGACGCTGATGTCATTACAGTCCGACGCGAGACAACGAACCCGCGATTCCCAGACTCTGGATCCTATTATTCCAAGGCGCAACCCTGACCTTCTACGGACATTCTTTATAAAGCTCTGTGCACACAATGACGTAATTTGAAAAATGAAAAGGCTGCTTTCGGCGACGATTGGATGGGCACAAATTACATTGTTCCCCCCGTTATTTTCGACGCGAGGAATCGATAGTTAATCGATTATATCTCGGTTATCGAACGACTTTACTTATTTTGCTCCCTTATTTTTTAATTCGTGATTAATTTGCGTCTTTATTCAGGGCCGAGCGCTTCTCGAACTTATTCATTGTTCTTTGTTCGTTCATCTCATTAATCCTACACATTACTCAAGCAAGATCTTGCGGTTAAACGTGACCGAAGCATCGTTATTTAACTACTGGATCGGTAAATATTTGAATTACGAAAAATCATCGCTTAAACAGATTCTTAAAATTACAACGATAAAAATAAAATTTTACATTTGAATCGAAATTCCCAAGGTAATTATCGTCTACAATATCGAACCAAATTTTACATTTTCTTCAATGGATTTACTTATTATAATTATTACCTAATCGTTCTCGAGTGTAATCACGAAAATGCAGCGAATCTATATAAGGTTTTTGTTTATAACGAAAAAAGTCTTACATAATCCACGACAATGTTAAATTATATTTTACTAATTACTTTACTACGATTAGTTTACTTTTACGAATACCGAATTCGAAGTTTATTAATATTATAACTACCGATGTTTTGGCTTTTCTCGACTGTGCGGTATACGGTCCGTTCACATATTCATGTAACTAAAATCGTTAAATAATACATTACAAATGTTCGGAGCGTTCGACTCGAATACACAATCTCGAATAACGTGACTAACGCGATCGTCTTTGGTTCGCGTCATCGAATAATAATAGTAAAAAAAACCATACACGCTGCTCCCGCAAACTCATCGCAATCCTCGCGCACTAGGATATGATCCAGAGGAATATTCTCACACTTCGATGTACGGATACTCGGCAAGAAGTGAAATTCGCGCGATGCGTTTTCACAATATAATTTCTCGGTAGACACTGAAAGCACTTTTGTCCGGTCGACGTAAGTCTCATAGACGACGAGGAAAATAAACGAAGTGAGTCTGGTAAGATACGTTCGTATTACGTAATACTCCGTTCTCCAGTTGGACGAGTTCCCACTGTCAAGTTCACTCAGCTGTCGAGCCAACGTACGAGGGATCCAGAGAGCCGAGGTTGGACACGAAAGCGCACGAGTCAAGCTTCGTCGTAGCTTTCTAAAGCGCGTATTGGATGCTACAGAAGGAACAAGAGGAAAAGAAGGTAGAAACGTAAGGAACGAGGTAGAAACAAAGGCAACGAGTGTACCGAATTCAGTCCAAGTAACCGCGCGTGGGCGTGAAACCCGTTGAAAGATTTGAAAAGACGTTAGAAGGCGTTTAAGTGTGTTAAAATCGTTTAAAAGAGTTTAGAAGAGTTTAGAAGAGTTTAGAAGCGTTGAAAAGACCGAAAGAGAAGGCGCTTTTTCCAGTATCGCGAAAAGACCGACCGATGGTTAATCGCGCGGAGTCGCGAGTAGAACTGCCGGCGTGCCGCTGTACTCAATGAAGACACAAAATACACGATCTCTGATGACGGCAGCAGCGACGGCGGCGGCGCAAGGCAGTAGTTTCCAAGTTCGCTCTCTTTCCCTCCCTCCCGCCCCCCTCTCTTTCTCTTTTCCGAGAGAGAACGCAATTCCTTGAAAATTGAGTGACTTTTGTGAATTATTTAAGTACAATTTTTTTTCTTTTTTTATTCTAACGGTAGTATAATGATCACAAATATTTATTTATGATATATTTAAAAAAACAAGTAGGCTAGGAAAAATCGTATACAAAACAGATAAAGATTAAAACAATAAGATATATATTAGGGAATTATGAATACGTATCGTGTATTTAACGGCCAATTAAAACTATATTTCACTCAATGTCGCTAATTAATTCGTTTTCTAATCGTTTCATTATTTTAAAGCATAAAACCTGCTTCCGTTTAAGATTTAATTAAAGTAATTTATATAATTTATTATAATATACTTACTTTAAATATTTTCATAAAAGCGTTAATTATTAATTAATCATCGGTATTAAAAGAATAAAAATTCAGAATTAATAACGAAATGGTGTAGCAAACGTTTAATTTATATTTATAAGAGGGTATTACAAAGATAAGTATAATATTTAACTTAAATTTAAAAAAATTAATATTCGCTACAAATTATTTTTAACTTAAAAAAATTATAAGAATAATTATACTTATATAATATCTTACGTATTATTATTTTAAATTAAATCATCTTTGGAGATTTCAATGCAAAATTAAAAAATTAACGAATGTATTATACATGTATTGAAAGAGAAGACTTAAAACAGAAAAACAATTTATTTATATGCGTGTCAAAGTCCAAGCTTGTATAAACCTATTTAAACTTTTATCATATGTTTTAGTTAAAACTATATTATACTATACTCAAAATATAAAAAATATATTACGTATATATTAATTAGACAAATTAATAATTTGATATATTTTTAGTTATTTTATTTTGGGACTTTTTTATTACATTTTTATTAAGTAAATGTACTGAATTATCTTAAGATTTTAAACATTTATAAAAATTAAATATATATCCATAATACATCATTTTTTATTTATGATAAAAATTAATTACATATTGTACAAATGAAAAAAATAAAGTATACTAAATCATATGTTCCTATATTTAAAATGAGTTATTAATGTATTTCTTTTTTAAATAATGACGCGCCCTTTCTTATGCATATATATATATATATATATATATATATATATATATATACGTTCATATAAATATACATATTATTTAAATATTGTAGGTTTAACTTTTATATAAAACTCGATAGGCATGTGTATGCAATGGAATGAATCTCTGGCCGCCGTTCAACGAGTATATTAAATGCTAGCCAATATGTAAATTAAATGTACAAATACATTGTAAAATATTCGCATGCCATGTTTTATATTAATGATATATAAAATTTAAAAAATTATTTGTAATGTTATTTTAGTTTACAATATTACTTTTTTTTATAATACAGATAGGGGAAAATATTTTATAGAGAAAATTTTTTTATGTAATTCAATTTATAATACACAAATATATAATTAACCATCTGTTTTTAAGATATAATTATTATGCTACTTTATATCATTATATCTTTTTGATTATTACGTTTTACAATCATTGAAAGTTAATAAATATTTAATTTATTTGAATTTATTTTGCTTGTAGTTGAAATTTTTCATTACAATTCGTATCTTATTCCTTTTCTTTTCAAAATTTAAAAATATGATTATTTAATAAAAAACAATTTTTTCAAATTATTTTTTGATAAATAAATTTTCTTAAAATTTGATTATATATATCTCATTGATTATAAATTATAAATCAGATTTTTTAAAGTAAAACAATTTTTAGCTAAGTAAAGTATGGATTTTGGAAAATTAGTACAACGTTACGATAAAAAATTTTATAATTTTTATATTAAGAGTTCTATAATTATCCAGTATAAAATAATGATAAAAAATTCAAGGTAGAAACAAATTTTTCAAACTGGAAAAATAAGTATTTTTATCTTCGCACAGAGAATAACTAAGATTTACGTAAAACACGAATGAGTTCACTTTTATATTTATCCTTCGTATCGATTTTTCAAAATATTATTGTAAATTCATGTAAATAAAATATTGAAAACTTGATATAATTTAAAAATAAGTGTCGTATACATATATTTGTGTATGTGTGTGTGTGTGTGTGCCGAAAAGAAATATTTATTAAAGAGTTTATAATTTTTGTTTAGGTGGGTATTATTTATATATATATTACTAAACATGTTAACGAAACCTAAATGAAAGAGAAGCGAGTTTTGTTACCGAGCGGTTGAGAATCGAGACAGTTATATCGTTGATTCGAAAATATTAATTAGAAATTTTATCGTCGATCTACGCCCTTTGCTCTATAGCAAAACTATCGGGCGCGCATGAAGAAAAACTAAAGCTTGGCAGTAAAACAATATTCTATGACAAATCGAAAGGTCATCAAAAAAAAAAAGTAAAAGAAAATGAGCAGGAGAAAAAAGTGCTCGTTGGGTAAATTCCTGCGGCGGTAATAGGAGTGTCGGCGAAGGCTCGCATAAAGAGAGCAGGAGAGAGTATGAGAGAGAGAGAGAGAGAGAGAGAGAGAGAGAGAGAGAGAGAGAGAAGAGAGAGAGAGGAGCGATCTTACGTGCGCTCACCTGCGCGAAAAGTTGCAAGTACGAAGGAACGAATGGCCTAGCGGTAGCTCTCGTGCCTCGACGTGTGGCCCAGAAAATCCGAGCCGGAACCACAGCGGCCAAGATCAACGACCTTGGATGATACGTACGCGTGCCGTTTTTATGCAAAATTGCCTAATTCGCGAATGCTGACTCGCCTCTTTCCTTCCTCCTTCCTTTCTTCCTTCCTTTCCTCCTTCCTTTCTTCCTTCCTTTCCTCCTTCCTTTCATCCTTCCTTTCATCCTTCCCTTCATCCTTCCTTATAACGATGCATCTCCACCCATCGATTCGGAGGAGTTGTGCACGAACAAGATTATTGAACCGTTGCTCGACTTTAACCACGTAATCTTCGCCTCGATAAACTTGTGCTATTAGACCGTCAAGTTTATCTGCATCTTCATTATTCCTCTCTACAACGTATTGTTCGTCATTTTTCATCATTTTCTTTTACTTTTTTCCTACTTTCTCTGCTTTTTTCAATTTACGTAAAATAATTAAATCTCGTAATACTCTGGAGACGAGATATTTGTGATTCTTTTTTTATTTACCATCTACAATTATATTATTCGTATAACTTGTATAATTCAATAACCCGAAAAATATCGTTATTTTATTATTTACAAAATCCGATACTCGATGAATAAAACTAGTTGTTCAAAAACAACTTTGCAATACGAAACGAATATTTCTTAAATACGTGACCTTGGAACAACGAATCGGTTTAACATTTTTATATATTTTTTTCGACGTTTATAAACGTTGCCAACGTTTTTTACTCCGAGAAAATATTTATCGTATTACATAGTTTGTTTTTGATAATAAATTTATTTTGAAATAGAATTTAATTATGAGAAATGAATTCGTAGTTTTTTAAAAAGGAATCATATAAAAACAGTCATTGTTTGCTCGCTACATATTATATATAATTAATTATAGAAATTAAAAAATTGATTTAAAATTTTTTATTATGCATAATTTTTTACGTTTATTTTTATATTTTTGATTTTATAAATATTTTATAAAAACTTTTTAAATGAGATATATTCATAAAAAACATTTATTTAATCATGATAATACATAATATCAATGCTTAATTAAGTTTTATTGAATGCCGATCACTTTAAATCACATAGATGAATATAACGACAAGAATTTTTCTAGAGATATTTCTGAACTATAACTTGAATACGATAACTAATTATTTATTATAAATTGTATAAATTTATATATGTATATATATTAATACGAATAACATTTTTTTATATTATTAATTGATATAATAAACATTTATTATAAAAATATTACTTTTTGTATTCTTATTATTTTAACGAAAGAAAATTATTATAAAACTGCATGATTAAGCAATGTTTAATATACTTAAAAAAATTAAATGATTAGTTAACACATATTTCGGTACTGTATATAATAATTATATAGAATTAAGAAAATAAAAATAATTTGTACTAAGATATAATGGATATTTTAATAATTTAATCACGGTATTTCGTACTTTATATATATATCAAAATGACATGTTTTAATAAAAATAAAATAGTACGACTCAATGACTTGATTCAGTCATTATTGTCCATGAAGCGTTTTCGATGTATCAAAAAATTAAAATATCAAAATTAATTTACATCAATTTTTTTTAATATCCTCAGGGAATCAAAATTAGTATTAAAAATGTGTATTGTCAGACTAGATGATTATATAAAGATGGGTAATAAAAAGAGAAAGTCAAAAAGATAATTGCTTGAAGCTAATAAGACAAGTTGTAATAGGGAGTGGCAAGATTAGCATTTGTTTAATATAGATAAATTCGAAAAAAGAAAAAAATTAAAATAGACCGAAGCATATGCATTACGTTATATTGTATATATGTAAAAAATGACTACTCGAAAATGAAAGGACAACAAATTTCAATTTGTTAAATTGTCTTCTTAATATTTGAAAACTTATAATAATGATCATTGTTGTAATAAAATTAAAAAAAAAATGTTTTCAAATTTTTATTGGTTAGAATGACTTTTATAAAACGTGTGTACATTGCGCATAGATTTATAATTTTTAATTAATACTAAAAAAAGATTGAAGCATATATCATATTTAATTTATTAAAAAGAATATAGTGCAATATAAACATAAAAATTAGTACTTTCTGAAAAAAGTTTATTTTTTGAATATATTTTAAAGATAAAAATATATGAATGAATACTGCAAAAGAATTCAAACGTATGTTTATTCATAATAAAAATATCTAAATAATGCTTTTATTGTTTGTAATATATATCAACAATTAATATTAAGTGTATATGCATATAATCTAATATTAACTCTATATATAGTATTTAAGAACATATTTTTTTTTCTTTAAATTCTTATCTAAAATAACCTATTTTATTTTTACCCATTGGATTAAAACTTTTTTATTTCCAAATTTTTAAAAATTATTCTATTTAATAATTTAATTTAGAAAAAAGTGTTTCTTATGAATTAGTTTATAATTTTAAGAAGTATTGATTTATTAAAGATCAACAATTTTATTACAAAAAGTTTACACTAACCTATTTTGTATCAATTACATCTTAATTTTAATATATTTATTATTCGAATAGAATATGTAGTTATTTATAAAATAAAGTAAAGCTTTTATTTTATATCATAGATGCATTCAATAAATATCTATAATTGTTGGCATAATTTTTTGCATTTTTTACTTTATTAAGAAAGTTATAGTTACATAAGTGCAAAGCAGAAACTTTAAAATCTATTTTGTTGATGTAGCATTCAGAAAAGCCGTTACCAGTACATGAGCTATCGAGAATGCGCAACACACCGATCAATTATTTTAATTATTAAACGTTATTGCTAGAATTACTAAAAGTTAAAATATTATAAAAAGTCTTAGGAATTAACTACAAGAGTAAAATCTTAATATGCAAACAGTACACACGCATGTAGATTTGATCGAATAACCTCCGTCTCAAAAGGAAGGAGAGCAAAAAAGAATTCTGAAGCTTTCACATTATTGAAAGGCTCTTTATTTTGCCCTCTCACTCGGTATCCATCTTTTTCTCTCTTTTTCTATCTCTTTCTCTCTCTTACTTTCTCTATCTATACATGTCTCTTGTGGGTCGGCGGTTCGGTCTTTTTCTCTCTCTCTCTCTCTCTCTCTTCGACAGGAGTGCGGCGGAAGAAAAAAAAGGGGGAAAACGCGCGTCAGCGCGATCGGAATCTCTCGCATCCGGGTATTTCCCATCCGAACTGGTCGGGTTCGCAAGTGCTTGTTATGTCGCTTTCCGCGTGTTTGCGCATGTGCACGTGTATGTGTTGGCATGTGCACGCGTACGTGTCCGGATAAACAGTCTATGAAACTCTCGTGAGATCCACGGGGCCAAAATGAGCTAACTCGGCTTTTTCATTATGTGACGAGGTTGTTCGTATCTCTTATTTGATCTTCCGATATTTAGGATCAAGAATCGTACTACCACAGCTTTTGTCGATTACTTGGACTATTCGCATCTGGTTCAACTACCTGGAACTTTTTCAGCTATAAATTGACCTGTCTTGTGGAATTATATTGTATCGCTATGTAGATTAAAAATATGTAAGTTGGACGGACTTTATTATAATAAAGATTTAATAACAAGTTTTCTATGGCTTCTATAATAATAATATGAACGTATTTTTACTAAAGTATTTAATTAACTTAGTATTATCTATGTAATATCTACGTAAACTTAAAATTATAAATAATATATCTCTATTTATTTGAATAGCTCATGGAATAACTTGTATTATTATACTTTTAAAAATACAATATCAAATTGGTTTAATTAACGTTAGAAAGATAATTGGATAATTATTTAAAAAATTTGACTATAAATTAAAAGCAAAGTATAATTATTTAATTAAAATTAAAATTTAACTTAGTATTGTTTATAATTAAATATCTTTATTGGAAAAAAGGATTTAGAAGAAAATAAGTTTCGTTTAAGTAATATATGCATTCTCTATAGTATAGGAGTATTTTAACATTGGTAAAGATTAGGATCAGTTAGTTATTTTTGTCAATTAGTTAAAGTTAATGCTTAATGTATTTAAATATTTTTTAATATTTTATTTCAAAATATTTTTTATAATGTAAAGTGGTATAAAAAAATAAAAATGAAATTTAAAAAAAATCTAAATTCGTAGATTAATTTTAATATTTATTGTGAATTAATTAATTTCGAATGAAGTTAAAATATCGACTTACATTCATATTTCATGATAGTATTTAAGAAATATTAAGAATATCTTTTTTAACTTATGTATATTCAAATTCAAATAATCATTTATGTACGTAAACATCCATAAAATTTTTTATTGGATAAATTAAGAAACAATATAACATTGCCAAATTTATCGAAAAAAGTATTTTAAAAGTAATTCTTCATTCGAACTATGTTATAAATATAGTTCCAAATCAATGTTTGTTCGATCAGTTATCGATGTTACTTGAAATAGAATCTTTTATAATATATTATAAAACTCTCGTAACAAAAAGTAAATTATTTTTTCATCATAAGATTCGTTAACACGTTATATTTTTGTATTAACTAAAAGTGTTTTGATAATAGATTTATCTCGAAGGATATCTACAAAGGGTAGTAATGAAATTTAATAAATAAATAAAAATAGGCTCTCTTGAAAGTATGCATATATACTTTAGATATAATTAATAAAGTTGCATTGGAAAGGCACTGTTGAACAATTTTTTACCCTCTCACATCTTAAATTAAGACTGTTCATAATTTTGAATATTCGTTTTCATAAAAAATTTAACTATAGAATTTAAATAAAACTTTTAATGAATTTATTTTAAGTTAAGATAATTTTATTACTTTTCTGTTTAGCAAAATTATTAAATCAATTTTTAAATAAACTAAAACTTATGAATCAAATGATTGTAAACTCTAACCCAGAGTTGGAAATTATCTTATACTGTTATTTTTAATAATATGCATGTATATCTATTTAATTTAGGTATCGGATGTGTATATATAGTAAATATATAAAATTTTTCAGAAAGATTTATCTTAAAAGTCGTACAAAATATCTTATTTCGTCCGGTTAAGAAGATATAAATTGTTTTTTTTGCATAAATTTGTCAAGATATCTCCTTTTCTCTAAATGTCCTGTACTTATATAACATTATACCGACACGATCATATTATATCTTGAATAACTCGAGGAAATGAAATCAAAATAGGTCAAATATAAATAGCATTCATAGTTTTGTATGCTGGTATTTTTTAAATGTATAAAAATGTATAATATAATGTTTTTTATTATTAAAACTTGATTTTTCTTTTTATTTTATAATCTTATTAAATACTCTAACTTTAATATTTATAAATAAATTAATCAAGTTCATTTTTTCAAAATTACTACTTTTACTATTACAATAAAACTAAAAAAATACGTTTCTCAAGTAACAATAATAATAATAATCTAAGAATTTTTAACAGATTCACAAAAAATTTAATTTAAGATTTAGTATCTAAACATACATATAGAGTTATTTTTAAAAAGAAGATTTTTGGAATAATTATACTATTTTACTGAAATGAAAAATTTATATTGATATGCTATTTTTCAAGTATTATGTTCAAAATAATTTTAAGTTTTTCTTTATCGCATATTGAATTAAGATTATACTAGATTAAGATTATATTAAACTTAACAGTATGAGCTTGTTAAATTGATGTCTTTGTTTCTATAATTTTACTAATAATTTTACTACTTATACTGGCATAGAATAGTTATATATTATTTCATGAATTTCGCTATTATTTATTATGTTTAAATTTCGAAAAATATCATCGGTATGTAATAGTAATAATTATAATAATAATATATAAAAATGTGCATTTATTTACAACATATTTATTTAGAACATATAGTACTTATTTAAAAACAAATTTTGTTTACTCAATGTAAAATAATAAAGATTAATTGTTAAATTATATTTAATGGTAATAATAATAATTCTATTACAACTAATGCAATAAATATTTACATGCATGTTAATTTGTAATACTTTTGCATAAAATTTTTTACAAGAAAGTTGGGGTGTCACTTCATGCGTTTTAAGAAATTTTATAAAAAATTCATTATATATTTAAACATTAATAAAATGTGATCCACGCATTCGTATTAAATATTAATTAATAATAAAGTTTAATACAAAATATTATATACGAGAAATTCATTATTAAAGAAAATTCATGAAAGTTTTTATCGGTAAGTCTCGATAGTTCAATGTATATTGTCTTTATTGGAAAGCAGACTAATAATATATAAATTAAAATTTTTATGATATTACGACAGTTTTGTTTTAAGTTATAAATCGTACAGTTTTGTTTTAAGAGATCAGTGTACATTGTTTTACAATTATCAAATGAGTTCATCAGTGGTATTTTTAATTTGGATAGATTTATATAAACATGTTTACTTATAAATACTTATATATAATATAGTTGATTTACCTGATTATGTTTATACATATAAAATATTTATTTATATTTTTTTTATTATATTTTTTCTTAAAATAGCTAATTATATTTTTACAATTGTAAATTAATATCTCACGTGTAACTATTTTAAATGTTTAGAATTACTTAAGAAATGATATAATCTGCAGTTTGGAGTCAAAATAATTTAATATTTTTCATTATATAAAATACAGATTTTTTTAGTATTTATTGTTTACTTATATTTATTATTGTATGGATTAAATTTCTTTTTTTTTTAATTTATCTAAAAAAAGATATAATTAAATTTTATTCATAGATATTTTTGCTGAGAAAATAAACAGTTTGCTTTTATATCAATTATTGCATATTCTTTAATTTTTCATTATCATAGAAATACACTATAGTATTATTTAGTTTTTAAATTATCTTTTTTTAATTCTACCTCATACATTAATCTTTAAATATACTTTGAAAATAATTTTTTAAGTAATATGAAAACAGATACATTGAAATATAATTGGTCTTTGTGCTTTATTTGTGCGTTTACCTACGTTGTTGTAATTTTATCTTTCTCAATATCGTTGATGAATATAGTTGGTAGCATTTATTTTATTTATAAACTTAAATATGTTTATTTTTTTTAATTTTGAATTGCTTGAATCAACCATAAAGATTATATGTTTTTATGAAATCTATAGTTTTAAAAATTTATTTTTGATTTTTAAAAACTTTGTTGATGAGTTTGTAAACTACATGTAAATACTAATGTTTTCTTGTAACAAAACTCAGAGTGCCAAAAATAAGTGCGTATTATTATATCACTCATTATGCATATTGTGAATATTGTATTTGTTAATGTTTTCATAAATCATAGTTTTAATTAATATTCATCAAATTTATAGACTGTATTAATCAATATCAAGTTAGATAAGAACTACATGTATTCAAGATATATTACATTTCCATTATATGTTTACATTGGTGATTTTCCTCTACATTATTTATCTTTTTAATACTTTTGAAAATATAAAAATCTTTAAATTTCCTTAATTTTCAGGCGTTTCTACTTGACCTTTTGATTATACACTATTTTATAAAGCTTTTAAATAATTTTAACAACTTTTTTAATTTTAATGATTTTTTCAAAAATTAATGAAATTTATGAAAAGATTCATTAAACCTTTAATATATAAAATTTAAATATAATTTAAATATGATGTCAAGAATAAATTAAGTTGTATATAAAAATTTATTACCCACATAGAATCAGAATTTATTCTTAAATTGAATTTATTCGTATTTTTAAATCATTATTTGATTTAGATCTTATTTTGTAACGTAATATATATTACTTTATTGATAACATTTTTATTTAATATGTATTTTAGAATATTTTTTTAAGTTTAATATTGTTTTACTTTTAGAATTTGTTTATTTGAAATTTTCATTCGAAAATATATAATTAAAATATTTCCTCATCTTAAATATTATATAATATAAATTAATTTCCTTATAATTAAGATTAAAATAAAAAATGTATATTTATAATATTACATTGAGAAAAATACCTTAAAAAATTGTACTTAAACGAATCACATTAATTTCTTAAGCTTATCGAGCATAATTAAAAAACAAATTTTTTTACAATTTAAATATAATTTTAAATATAGTTCTTTTTATTTGTATTGCTTATTAAATTTTATAAAAAAAGTGTAATTCTTTGTAGCTATCGCTTTTCTAAATTTTTTTTTAATATAAAAGAAAGCGTGTTAAAATTATTTAAAATCGTATTCAGAACTTCTTTTATTAATGAAGTTATTTACATTTATAATATTGAATAGTATATAATGCAAGTATAATATAATTATAATAATATAATGTATTTTTTTTATTTGAATTACTTTTTAATTTATGTTTTATGAAATGAGGTATATATAATAAGTATATTATGTTATGAATTTTGACATTATGTAAATCTTATTTATGTTATATTTTATAAATTTTTTATTATTAACTATATACAATGGATTTATAAATATCTAACGAGTAATGATTTTAAAAGTACTTGAAATATCTTAAATATTTGTTCTTATTTAGCTCCAGTGAGCATTTATATGCAAATTATCAATTATTTTATATTCTTCTGAACCAAATTATTCTTACATTTATTTTGAATTATAAATATTGATTACCTTGATAACTGTCAATTTTAAGATAACTCAACAATATATGATTATACATGTGATTCTTTAACATATAGTAGTAAAATATAATTTTTAAAATAATATCAATTTATCATGTGTTTTATTACAATATAAAATTCAAAACTTTATGGTTCAGTTTTTAGAAAAAATTTAGTCTTAAGCGTTTGAAAAGAAAATTAGAACTTGGCATTTACACGCATTTATATGGAGCTATTATATATAACTAGCTAAATTATATTTGTTTCATAAATAACGTTATTAATAAACTTTACAACGGCTTTTCGAAAATTTTGTATTTTTAAAACTGAAATTTATACATTTTACCCAATGATATTATATTTTTAGTATTAAATTATATATAACTTAAAAAATTTGTATATGAATGAGCGTAGAAAACAAATTAGTTTTATTTTTATGATAGCATCTCTTCCTTTTACTTTATAAAGATGACAGTCAAATAGATCCTATGTGATCTCATGATAATATTGTGAGTAATCAAAGTATTGTATCTACAAATAGATAAAATCTTCCGAGTAAGGTTTTCCTCATCTTGGCTAACTCCTGGAACTCGGCATTGAAAGGTCATTCTACCGGATCTAGCTGTAGATGCGACCCGATTATTGCCACGAGTTACTATTCTTCAGATAAGACCGAGGATGAGAGACGAAGAAGCGGAGCTTGAAACTTTATTCCAAGCGAAAAAACTGCTACAAGTATCATTCAATTGTATCAAATGAAAGCAGTATGCTAGTTCTCTATTCGTTAGACTTTTTTATATCACCAATTCGCAAACGTCTTTGTTATTGTTTAGATACCTACTTTAGTTTTCTCATAATTTTTTACATATTGTGATATCAAAATGCTTATAAGAAAAATACGTAAATGTACAATATATGATTTTTTAACTTTTTCCTTTATTGCGTGCACGGATAAAATTTTACAAACATTATTTTCAAATATTAGACTTCTAATATTAAACTACATCACTTTTAATTAGTTAAATTATGTACGATTATTTATAGATAAAATGAAAGAAAAAAATTTCAGAGAAATTTTTTTAAATATTTAAAATTTTTTTAACTTTTTTAATTTTTATTTTGAAAATAATCTATAAGTTTACAAAACTATCTTATCTTTTCCAGAATTTTTTGAATATTAAATCCTAATTTTGGGCTATTGCTGAGAGCGTATTTGCGAATCGTGAATAATTTCTCTATTTTTACTAATAAATTGTATGCGTTCCCATTCAATATTCCGGAGATCATTTTTGTGCACCGTAAGAATTTTGACATGACTGATTACTTGTACAACGCTCATCTATGCATTATAAGTTTAACCCGTTGAGCAACTGAAATAACTTTGTTTGTTTGTCTGAATTAAATGTTATAAACAGCATTGAGTAAACTACTCGAACCTTTTGAAACAATTTTCAACGTTTCAAATTAAATTTTATGTATGTTACGTTTCAATTTAATGTTAAATTATTATGTTGTGTCATTCACAATATAAATGTATTGTGAAATTTTTTTATATTTCATTTTTAAAAATATATATATATAATTATTATTATTACCAAACAATGTATAATTTTCATTCTCAGATTCTTTCATTATCTTAAAGTAATTTTCATAGTAATAGTTATCGTGCTTTAGATTTGAAATGAAATAGTTTTGTAGAAAATACATTAAATTATAATCAATAAAATTACTTTACAGGAAGTACATTTTTTTTACAAATTTTATATAAATAAAGTATATTAAAAAAATAATATTGAATATATGTTCGATAAAGTATACAAAACAAAAAAATTTTGTATAGTATGACATTAAGATATAAGAATTAAAAAGCAATTTTGAATTAATTATACAGTAAACTAAAGAATTATTATTCATTTTTCATTAAAATGTTTGTTGAAAAAATTGAAAATATAGTTTTATTCCAACATGAAATAACCAGTTATGATTAGTTTAAGCATTTGGTTTATTATATAATTATATTGAAATTTTACATTTAATTGACTATATATTTAATTTTCAAAAACTTAGTTATATATTTATTAATTGAAAACTTTATTTTTTCTTCCCTTTACTCGTGGTGCAGTTTCTTTTTTTGTCTTTGATTGTGAAAGACTTAAATGCTTGAAGAACTTTTTATTTTTATCCTTTAAAGTAAAGTTAAATAATTATATTATGATTAAATAAGTTAATATATTTAAAATTTAAAATAGATTCATAAAGGTTTTTATGTTACATTTACCAAAGATTCTGTTTGAGAATTGTTCGTTTGAGTTAAGCGGGTGAATTGTTCTTCAAGTGATAGAGCATCAAGTTCCTTTAAAAAATTTAAATACATTATGTACAATGAAAAGAATTAAAATAATTATAAAAATATATATTTTTATGGTGTACCAAATCATCATCTGCCAAAGTTGGTGTGTATAGTTTTTTTCGACCTTTTTGTTTTTCTGCATTCCCAATATTCTAAAAAATAATTAAAATGTTTTTATTTTATTTTTATTTTAATTATTATTTGGCATTCTAATAATGTAATTTTAATATTAACTTCTAAAACAAATAAATCTGGTAGATCGCGCTGGTTAATACTCGTTGGACCCGGATGATTTTCAACATTTTTTTGACTTTTTTTAGATTTGTTGTCAAGTTTTGTATTTAGCATTTTTATTTCTCTTTCTAATGATATAATTATTTCTTCAGACTCCAATATTTTATGTTCCATATCATTTAATTTAATTTTATTCTGAATTATTTTATCGTTAGTTAATTTAATTTTATTATTATGTTCTTGTAACATATCATTATAATTTGTAGTTATTTGTTTTATTGCTTCTTCTTCTTTCGCTATTTCTAATTTTATTTGATTATATTTTAATTCTATATCATCAAAATCTTTTAATTGAGTATTTAAATCTTGAATTTTATTTTTTAAAACGCTTGTAGCTTGAATTTCTGCCTGTTTTACGGAAGCTAATTCATCTTTAGATGATTTTAATGTTTGTTGAAGTTTTTCTAAAGTAATTAGATTTTCTTGTTCTTCTTTATAGCGTGTTTCATCTAATTGCTTATTCTGTAAAATGATGATAAATTGACATATAAACACAAAAATTTATAAAAATTTTGAAAATAATGTAACCATTACTTCTTCTATTAAGAGGTCAATTTTATTATTGGTTTCTTCTAACTCTTTTTCAATCTCATTTACATTATCCCTTAAAAATTATTATTTATAACAATGAGTATAATATTTATATAAAAAAAATAATTTTGCAGAACTACCTGCTTGTTTTCAGTTTAATTTCGAGTTCAGACAAATCTTTATCCAAATTTATGATTTCCTCTTTTCGAGCATTAGTTTCCTATAAAGAATATGACGATAAAACTTTACATATTAAGCTATCATTTTATTTTACAAAAAAATTCTTACGTTTATAATTTTTTCTGCTTCGTTCGTCAAGTTATTTTTTTCAGTATTAGCATTTTCTTTTAAAATTGTATTATTTATTTCTAATTCATTTATTCTATAATAAACATTACATAATTAAGATCGAAATAATTTGTAAAACTTTTGATTTACTTTTAAAACTCACTTTTTTTCATATTCTTTGAGTTTTTGTTGTTGTTGTTCCTTGTAAAGGGTTACTGATTTTATTTCCATTTCGAGGTGACTAATTTCATTTTCATTTTGTTTATTTTCATTTTCTAATTCATTGATTTTTATAGTTATTTCATTTAACTCTTTACAATCTAGTAATTACAATAAAAATTTGTTATTAAATATAAAATTTATAGTAATAAAACAATTAAATAATCAAATTAAATACTAATTGTTGAAAAACTGAATTATTATTACAATTTTCATCTGGAGTCAATGCATTAAGTTTTTCTTCTAATATTGCATTGTTATTTTCTTGGACTAACATAACATTATCATATATATTTGCTAATTGATTAGAAAGATGTTCATGAGCATTAAGAGTATTAAAAATGTCTTCCATGTTTTCAAAAATTTTTTTTTGATATTCATATAATTCTTCCACTCTAATGAAATAAATCAATAGATAATAAACTAAGTGTAAATTTCTTTAAATCTCTAAATTTTATCAATATTAACAATTTTTACATCTATAATCTTATACATTTAATAAAGTATATTTTGGAAATATCTTATATTTAAAAAATTAAATAATCATAATTGCTTATTTGAAATCAAATTTATAATTATTAATCCACACTGTGAGTGATACAATTGAATAATAAAAAATTAAATATGAAGATTTAATTAAGCTTTTTTTTTTTAAATATATTGATATTAATTAAAAAAATTTTAAATTAAATATATTAACAGGAAAATAATAAAATACGTAAAATCTGGTTACAAAATCTTACAAATGAAATAAATTAATTTTTTTCTCATTGAATTATTTATCGAAATAAAAATACTTATATTTGTTCAAAATTTTAAATTAATTTATTAGAATTTGTTATATTTACTTTTCTCGGAGAATTTTATTTTCATGCTCTTTCATGTAGATTATTTCACTTTGATCACATAAAAGTTTATTAGATTCTCTCAGTTTTTCTGTAATAATACTAGTTTTATTTTTAACCTCAGAAATTTTTAATTTTAAGTTTTGAATTGATTCCTGCAAGAGTTAAACAATGTTGATATTATTTTAATACATCAATTATATTATTTTCTTACAAACTTTTAGAGAAAATTCAATATTTTTTATTTCTTCTACAAATTGTTGTCTAAGTTTTGCAATATTATTCATTTTCTTGTCTATAATTATACTCGAAATAGGATATCCTGCTGTTTTCGCGTCTTTTGGTGGTGAATTTGATATCTGGGCATTTTGGTTCCAATCCATTTTTTGAGTTTTAGGAGAATTTAGTTCTGGAGAATTTATATAAGTATGTTTATTTCAAAAAGCTCGATTTTTCATGTATTTATGCACTTACTTTAAATGATAAAAAAATTCATTATTATGTATAAAAATTTAAATTAAGTGAAAAATATTAAAAGTTTTTTGTTTAAAAGTTACTTTACGGATTAATAACAATACTATTTTTATTTTTATTATATTAATAATATCTATTATACATTATTCAGTATGAAACTAATTAATATTATTACTATTATTGTGGAATACAGTTAGGGTTACATCAAATTGTTATAGAAAAATTGTCGTTAAAAGTAATAAGAATACTTCAATATTAATACATTCTATAGAATTATAAATATAGATAAATTTTTTGATTCACGTGATTAATTTTCATTTATTTTAAAATTTATTTAATGTCTGATTTTATAAGGTTTAATAAAAGTACTGTGTAATAAAATTGCTAATATATATTATTAGGATTTCTGTTAAAGAATTTCTTTTTTTACGATTATCTAAAGAATATATTTTTGTTTCAACAATGCTGATTGTACCAAAATTTTTTTGTAGATTTTTTATTTAATTAATTTAGAAAGCTGTTAATACTTACAATAAGACATTCAATAAGAACAATAACCGTTTTCTAAAAGAATATAGAAAATCAAAATTCCCGTTTTTAAATATAAGCGCTAAATTTAAAATTCAGTTTTTTAATGTATAGTAATCATATAATGTTTTTAATAATTTAATTTAATTTAGTACAAAATTATTAAAAAATATATTTTAAAAAAACTAGATTTTATATAAGAATAAAATATATTTAAATCTTTAATTCGTAGTACAATTTTTTTAGTTTTAAGTAAACACTGCTAGATTTATTTAATTACTAGTTTATAAAATTCTCATCCGGATTTTGATATAGTATATTAACCACTAGTTCGACCTTCGATTTATAGTTAGCGTTCACGTGTACGAGGAATTTAAGGTTAGAGTCCTCCATGTATTTACGTTTTAATTGAACCTTAAATATTTGTTTGCAAAAAATAAAAATTATTCGAATAGGAAGGAAAATCAGATTTACAAAAATGAGTGTTAAAATATGTTGTATATGTGAATTTGAAAATGCTAAATACAAGTGTCCTAAATGTAAACAATTTTAGTGAGTAATGATTATCATACATTCCTTTTGTTGTTACTCTTATATATCTAACATAGGCAATTTAAAATTATTTTAAATTTTCAAGCATAAATGATTTATTTTATTTTTAGCTGCTCAGTAGCTTGTTACAGCAAACATAAAGAATATTGTACTGGAAATACAGAGTTAAAAAATTATGATATAAATGAAGATTTAACAGAAAAAACTAATATTTCATATAATTTTCCTACCGAAGATACAGTTCCAATTGAAAAGCTTGAAGAATTGCGTTATAGTAAGGAGGTTAAAAATTATTTAAAAAATCCTCAAGTTCGAGATATTATTACATATGTTATAAAAGATAGAAATCCTACACAAGCTATTGAAAATGCTATGACAGAACCTTTGTTTGTTGAATTAGCAGATGCCTGTTTAAAAATAGTTGAACCTTCAGATGAAAAAAAGCCTTGTTGACAATTTATAATATAAAAAAATACATTATAAAATATAATTATTACTTTTTAAAATAAATTTTATTAAAATCTAGGTTAACAGAATAAATATGACATATTTTTATAAAAAATATGACTTCTAAGTTTAAATATTTAGTTAATTAATACTATGCAGTATAATTCGAAGATATGTAGTATTCAAGATCAGTAGGAAGTTCAGCTTTGTCTTGTTCAGCGCTCAATGCATGATATCTTTTTCGAATATAATGAGCTACCATTTTTGGTTGTCTATCTCTTGTAAAAACTCCCTTTTTATTACCTCCAACTCTTGTATAGGCTAAAAAAATTTTAATAGGTTAAAAAGTTTAGTTTATATTAAATTAGTTTAAAATTATATTATTATAATATGACATACTTTGAGCAGTTCTAAAATCTGCAAAGTTCCATATAAATTCTCCAATAAAGAAACCCTTAGCTTTCAATTGATCAAAAGCTTTAAAGTGATTTGACATTATTTCAATCTGATACTCTTCACTCCAAATGTATGATGGTAACTATTACATGACAAAATATATTTATTTCATTTTATTTATTGAATTTAAATAATATATAAGAATTAAACAAATTTATAAATTAAAATTTATTACAATTTATTATATTACAATAATATTTATAATACATAAATAATAAATTCAAGTTCTATTTCAAATAGATTTTTTAATTGTATTTAATTCTTTTTCAGCAAGTATAAAAAAATATTTATGAAAACTCACTTCGTGTAAGCCAGGCATTGTATCCGCACCATATTCTGATATTAATACTGGTTTTTTGTACTTGTTAAACCAAGCTTCAGCTTCTGATATAATATGTTTTGTTATCATGTCCAAGCGTCCAGGATTCAAATACCAAGCATTATATCTATTAAAACTGATTACATCAAGGTATTGACCTACTTTATCCTCCTTATAAAATCATAATAAATTTCCAATCTACAAATGTTTTTATAAAGAAGATAATCTTGAACTTACATGAGGAGACTGTGCAAGAGCAATAGTAATTGGTCGAGTGGGATCAAGCATTCTTGTGTGCTGAACTATTTCTTTAAAATATGAAGTAGCATCACGACATTGGGTTTTTGGCTCATTAGCAACAGACCACATAATAACAGATGGTCGATTCTTATCTCGTCTAATTAATTCTGATAGTGATTTTTTGTGCTTTTTGAGTAAACTCGAAGAATAATTTTCTGTATCTACAGAAGGACATTCATCAATGATAAGAAATCCAAGTCTTAAAGAAAAATTTTAATCTTGGTAATTCAAGGAATATGATAAATTAAATAAACATATAATTTAATCAAAAGTAACATACTTATCAGCCATATCTAAAACTTCTTCACTGTAAGGATAATGACTAGTTCGGTAAGCATTTGCTCCAATCCATTTAAGTAATTCATGATCTCTTACCACTGTAACCAAATCTAATCCTCGTCCTCTTATTGCAGAATCTTCGTGTCTACCAAAACCACGAAAATAAATTGGCTTATTATTAATTAGAAATGATGTGGTCGTCCATTCTATGCTTCTAATGCCTATTGGAAGTCTATAAATATCTGATTTAGCTTTATTTGATGTTGATAATATGACCTAAAATTATTCTCCTTAATTTAAAATTTTTTTATATTTTGTAGTGTAAAAAATTGTAAAGTATAATTGATTTTTGTCTTTATCAAAAAAATTAACTTTTAGTTTCATTTTCATAAAAGTAAATTCATAAGAAATTATTTAAGAAAAAATTTTTTGTTGTATTAATATTGTTTGTATTAATCAATTTATACATTTTTAATTAAAATTTTAAGTGTTATATATTAATATATTATTTTAAGAAAAGAAATTATAAATATTATCAAAGTTTTTCAATTTTATGAAAAAAATTTGTATTATTTAATAAAATATTTTATTAAAATAATTAGCTGTATAGTTAATATATATATTTTTAAAAGAATATTATCAATGGATTAATTTTATACTAAAGACTAAACTTCAATATGATTTTGGTTCTTTTAATATTTAAAATTACTTCTAATGTGTAGAGATATCCAGCATTTTCACTCATATGATGAGGCCACCACAGCTTTGGATATTTAACTTCTAAAGTTCCTTGACCACCTAAATGCGAACTATTCATAATATACTGGTGGTCACCATCAAAAAGATTTACATTACAAATAGGATTATCTGCTTCTTTTATTCCTGCTATTTCAATAGTATAGTTAATAATACCTATATGATCAACAATTCTTGTTGTAACAGTTATATCTTCGATAAATGCTTTTGGTTTTGTATGTAATAAAACAGGTCTATAATATAATAATAAAAAGAAATTAGTTTATATAAGTTTGAATCAATAATTCTAAATACTGAACATACCTATGGATTCCAGCATAATTAAAAAAATCAAAGCTAAAAGTTTGTACTTTAACCATTCCACTATCAGACTCTAAATCAACAATTTTACCCTGAGGAATAGTAGTTTTAAGAAGACTATTATCTACAGCTACCGTTACACGATTTTTTCCACCAAATACAACGTACGATGTAATTTCTGCTTCAAATGGTAAATGTCCTATTTCATGATTAATTACTAAAGAACCATTTAACCACTAAGATAAAAAAATGTTATAAAGTTCATTTATATAAAAAAAATATAAATGTAATAAACATACTATTGTTGCTAGATAATTAATAGATCCGAATCGCAAGAAAATCCGTTCATCTCGCCAAGATAAAGGTGCGAAGAATGTTTTCTCGTACCAAACTGGACCGACATGATCTCGAAGTATTGTAGATGTTGTAATATCATTATACGACGAAGGTACTGGCATTTGCATAACATTTTTTTGCTAGAAAATAAATATATTTTCTACAATGTATTAAAAAATAATGTATTAATAGAAACATGATTAACATACCTTTGATAAACTGTCAGAGAACCAAATTTCTCTATGACCTTTTTGAATGTCTTCTGCTGGTGGTAAAACAAAGTCCCAGTAACCATCAAGAGATTTAACCTAAAAATATAGATTTTAAATTTAATATTAATATATTTTTTACAATTATTAACAAATATATTAAAAACAATATAATTTACGAATTATATATTTTTCTTTATTGTTTTATTTCATTCAAAAAATAAATTTGTAACAATGTAGTAATTAGTGTTGTAAAAAAATCTTGAAGCTTAATTGATTACATTTTATACTTAAAATGCTTGAGTTATTATTATTATTAGTTATATAAATAAGATATTGTTATAACCTAATAAAACAAGTGGTTTAATTTTTCAAATAATATATTATAGTATAAACAGTTAATACCTCACGAGATTCACTTTCTCTTGGATAAAGTAAACCTGGAAATTTTGGTTTTATAGTATTATCGTTTACTAAATCTCCAGAGATATTATTTCCAAAATATTTTCCAAACATACTTTTTTATTTTCCATGTGAATTTTTCGTACAATTTCACAGTTGAAACTGAATGACTCATTTACAATACGTGTGACTGACAGCCATATTTTTTTACATTATTGCATTATCAAACTAGCGGTCTTTATTAGATTTCATTTTTATAGTAAAGTATAACAATAAAAATTTTTATTTTAAAGTAACAAATACTAAAATTTGATAATTTCTGGCTATAAATAGGAAAAATTATTAAAGTTTTTTATGAACCTTAATATAATTTTGTACATAAAATAAACATTATTAAATTTCAATTTTCCATTATAAATAATTAAAAAAATAAAATTGTGTGTACATATATACATATATATATATGTATGTATAAAACTGACACATTGGTATTAAATAATTTTTCGATTAGCAATTATTAGTTTTTTTCTATAAAAAATTTGTAATCGATAATTTGTAACGATATAAAAATTTGTAATAATATTTAATATGAATACTTGAGTTTATGCGCATATATTCTTATTTGTTTTTAAATTTTACAATATAATATATAATAATAATTACAACTTATTTTAAATATGAATAGAAAGGTGAGTATTAAACATTTGGATTATTTTAATTTATATTAATTTTCTATGCAATCAAATAATTTTATTTATGCAGTTCTATGCTTAGAGAATGATATCTCTTTCTTATATAGTGCGCAACCATTTTCGGTTGTCTATCCCGTGTAAAAATTCCTTTTTTATTACCTCCAACTCGTGTATATGCTAAAAAAATATATTATTTAAAATTCTTTGTATTTTTATTTATTTTAATTCTTAAAGACTAATTCATTTACGTACTTTGAGCAGTTCTAAAATCTGCAAAGTTCCATATAAATTCACCAATGAAGAAACCTTTAGCTTTCAAATGATCAAAAGCTTTAAAATGCTTTGACATTATTTGCATTTGATATTCTTCACTCCAAGTGTGTTCTGGTAACTATAATATAAATTACATATATTATTGAATTTATAAACTAACAAAAAATAATTGTACTATAATTAGCTTTAAAAATGAATTAGCTGTAACAAAAATATAAGAAAATAATTTAATAAAGATATCTAATCACCATAAATATATATTAAGAATGATTTTGAATTATTACTCTTACAAATGTTTTTAAGTTCTTCATTTTCTGAGTACTAATTAATTTTTTTAATTACCTCATGCAGTCCAGTTATAGAATCTGCACCATATTCAGATATCAGTACTGTTTTTTGTATTTTTGATGCCAATTTTGTGCTTCTGATATAATTTTTTTTGTTATCATATCTATTCTTCCTGGATTTAAATACCAGGCATTGTATCTATTGAAATTTATGATGTCTAAGTATTCACCTGTATTATCTTCCTTTAAAAATATAACATACTTATTACATATTTTAATATTTTATTTTATTTGTTTAGATAAAATTCGTGTTTAGTTACATATAATTTAATAGTCTAATGATAACCGATAAGGTAATCTCATTTTATTTCTTATTTTTATATTTACTAGTAAGAAGAACTCAAGAATAAACCTTATCAACTTTCTTGATACAAATTAATTTATTTTTGTATATAATAAAAAATATTTATCTATAAAAATAGTATAAAACTAGTCGATTATATTTAATTAAAAATCAAGTTTTTTTATCATGTATATTCGTGCACTATCGTACTAGTCATTGTATTATATAAAAATATGTGTATGTAGTGTTAGCGTTTTTATTCTATATCTGATAATTTCTGAACATCGTAGATCATTGAAAAAAAATTAGTTTAAAAGAAGTTTAATTTGTTGTATTATTAACGAATATATAAGAATCTACAAATATGCAATTTCTTTCGAAATGTAATTTAAAACAAGCCGTACGTACGCTGCAAGATGTCGCGATGGCCATTGTAATAGGACGGGTCGAATCTAGTTGTTTTGTGTGATGAATCACTTGTTTGAAGTACATATTAGCTCCGTAATTAGAAGTTTTGGGTTCATTGGCAATGGACCACATGATGACCGATGGTCGATTCTTGTCTCGTCTAATCAGTTCCGACAACGATTGCCTATGTTTTCTAAGCAACGCTGGTGAATAATTTTCCGCGTCGACCGAAGGGCACTCACCAATTACAAGAAATCCCAATCTTAAAAGAAAGACTTTTTAGTTTTGTTTTATTGCAAGTCGATGTTATTCATCGATTAATCAGTGTATTTTTACATCCTTCAAATTATATTTATTCATAATGTTTTTATTAATAATGTTAATCAGTAGAAAAATATATGCACATGCTTTTCCTTTTATCTTTGTTAATATCAATGATAATTTTCAATAACTTATAATAATATACAATTTTATATCACTGCTTGAAAATTATTATTCTTATGCGTATGAGAATAAATATTTATGAGTACGTATCATAAATAATATTGAAAATAAAACCAAGTTTACATTAATTTTTTTATGATAAATTTTTGTTTCTTTCCGTATTTAAAATTTACGAGATAATAATACAAGCAAAAACTTTCTTAATGATCGTTGAAAACTTCTTTTATATTTACTTTATATTTACTATTTCCTTAATTATTTTAAAAGTAAAAAATTTCAATTACTACAAGTAAAAGATAAAATATAATTTTTTACTATCGCTTTCCAAGTAATAATATTATTCATTTTATTATTGTCTGAAATTATTTAAGAAAATATACTACTGATATTAAAATTGATAAATATTTTTTCAAATGTATTTTTAATAATATTTTAAATAAACATTAGGAATATGTAGTAATTATTATTAAAAATTAAATAAACTAAATGTAATATTATATTTTTTAAGCCTAATAAGTTTCTGTAAAGTAAATTAAATATTATTTTCTATCATTTACATCAATGATACTTATTCAATTAATAAAAGTTTTTTTAATCATAGAAGTGATTTAAATTACTATACTTACGATAATACTTAAATCGTTTAAGATAAAGATGTGTATAAGCTAACTTTATAGTATTAAAATTATAATTATCGTGTTATTAGTATTTAACATTATGTATTTATAAAAAAAGTTATTTCTACGCATTATTGAAATTCTTATATAATAATTTTTTCATTTATAAATGCCTTCAATTTTATTTTAATTTAGAAATAATTACGTTATTTAAGGTATAAACAACGAAGATATGAATAATGTTTTCTACTTTTAAAAAATCATATAATTTTATCCTATATAAAATTAATATGTATATATTAAAATAATTTTATTACATAGTAAAATACCCCTTAAATTATGATTCAGTATAATTGAAATAATTTTTTTAATGTTTTGATTTTTCCTAATAAATTATCGAATTAATAAAAAATTTTGTATTAGCATGTAAACTTTTTTCTATGCAAAAAATGAAGAAATAAAGTTGCATATTTATAATTTATGACTACAAAATTGAATCGGTAATTATTTTCGGTATTAAAATGTTGCAGTTCTTACCTATCAGCGGAATCAAGAGTTTCATCACTATAAGGGTAGTGGCTCGTTCTAAAAGCATTCGCACCAACCCATTTGAGTAATTCGTGATCTCGAGCTACCGTAACTAAATCTAATCCACGTCCTCTTATTGCAGAGTCTTCGTGCCTTCCGAAACCACGGAAATAAATTGGCCTTCCATTGATTAAAAATGATGTGGTGGTCCATTTTAAACTACGTATGCCTACTGGAAGTCTATAGACATCCCATTCCGATGCATTTTTTAAGTGAAGTATTACCTAAATATTAAAAGAAAGCTATTTTTTAGCCATGAAATTAAAAAAGTAATATAGTTTGATAATATATTAGAATAATAATAATAATAATTAATTATTTGTTACTTTTAATCATATAATAATACTTATAAATATTCCTAAATAAAAATTAACAATTACTAAATTTTTGTTCAAAGATAAGTTAGTTTTGTTGAATTAATTATCGATTTAAAAAGTATTTTAACGTTATTGCAAATATTTTATTTAAACAAATACCATTTTTTCATAAAAAAATTATTTTATGTATTAGAATAAATTAAAATTTACGTGTAAAATTCAAAAGGCACAGTTAAAGGTAATATGTAGACTTGAAGTATCTCAATGTGTAATTATAATTATAATTATAATACAGAATTTTTAAATAAAATGATATTCTAGATGAATTTTCTAACATTTTTTTTATTTTTCTAAAGTTGTAAAAATTTGCTTAAATGAGATGTACCTCTAATGTATATAAATAACCAGGATTGTCACTCATTGATCGAGGCCACCACAGATTCGGCAACACAACTTTAAGAATTCCTTCTTTCCTGATAAGCGATTCTTTAACTACATATTTTTTGTCACCATCGATGAGATTAACATCGTATGAACCAACTTCGTTATTTTTTATTCCTATTACGTTAATCTTGTATGCAATAATTCCAACACTATTGATTATATCTGTTTTTACAGTAATATCATTAATAAACACTTTTGGTTTCGAATGCAATAAAACGGGCCTATGGTATAAAATAATTGCTTAATGAAATATTCATAATCAGATATAATAAATTATCGAAGTTTATAATAAAAATACCTGTGTATACCAGCATAGTTAAAAAAGTCGAATGAATAAGTTTGCGTTCTAATCGTTCTATTATCCGCAAGTATATCTACGATTTTTCCTTGAGGTACACTAGTTTGATGAAGAATATTGTCAACGGCCAAGGTAATACGGTTTTTTCCACCAAATACAACACATGAAGTTATTTCAGCTTCGAAAGGTAAATGACCCATTTCATGATGCATTAAGAATTTACCGTTCAACCACTAATTTAAGAATAAAATTAAGTTCTTAATATCAATAATGAATGTACAAAATGAAAAATTATTCAATTTATGATGTTTTATAAATAATATCTTACATTAAATCACAAACAAATAATATAATTAAATGTAATTTAAATTTCTATGATTATCAAACTAAAATTTTTAGAAATTATATCAATCCTTATTAACAAATATAATATGAAATTCGTATATTCATTTTATAGATACAATCTTTTTTAATAATTCTATATTTATTATTAAAAACAACTCTATTTAAAATGTGCATATATATTTTAATACTAATAAAAATTTGCATAAAAATTAATAAACATAATTACAATATACAAATTAATTGGAAAAATAATGGAAAAATAATATAAATTACCAAGGAAAAACCTATATATTATAAATATTATTATTTTTCAAAAATAATAATTTTATGTATTTATTTATTTGATCAATTGTTTTGATCAAAAAACCATTAATGTATTATATACTTTGGTGAAATAAATAATTATAAATTAAATAAATTTTTATAGAACGATTAAATTATTTTTAAAAAATTCATACTAATTGCAGTTTTTAAAATAATCATAAAATATACACATGTAATTTTATGTTTATATAAGTTAGACTAGATAAAGAATTACAGGCAAAATAATTCAAATTTATGGATGATTTAATATTTTGAAATAAAATATACAATATAGTAAAATTCTTGAAATTTGAATACTATATAATATCTGAAAGTAATCGAAAAAAATGAATCCAGATTGTAGTAATGTTGTAAAAAATACTTTAATTATACGTATATATAATAAATACTAACGACTTGCGCAAGATAATTCACAGATCCGAATCTGAGAAAAACTCTTTTATATATCCAAGACGACGGCACAAAGAAGGTCTTCTCGTACCAAACTGGACCCACATGATCTCTTAAATTGCTTGAGATTGTAATATCATTGTAGGATGATGGTACTGGCATTTGCATCACTTTTCCTGCCTAATAAAAATATTTGATTATGTATATATTATGTATATAGCATAAACAAAAAATTTATTTTCTTAAAATTTCTTTACCTTTGATAAGCTTTTCGTGTACCAGGATTGGATATGACCTCTCTGTACGTCCTCGATAGGTGGCACCAGAAAATTCCAAAATCCATCGAGAGATTTAATCTGGTTGATAATAAGAAAAATTAGCTTATACATGTGGGGAAAAAACGAATATATTATTGTTTTTAAAAGCTAAATTATTTTTAATTAAAAGAGACAAATTGTTAATAAATATAATAGATAGAATTTTTTTCTTTTAAGATATCTATTTCACGTATTATTATTTATTAACTATCATAAAAAATATTAATTGCTAATGTTTGTTTGTTAAAAATATATTATAGTAATGTTTCATAATAAAATTCACTTTAGAATATCTATTAAACAAATTTATAAAACACAAATTCTATTTACGATGCTATCAATAAATGTATCTTAAACGTTTATTTAATCTTTTTATATTTTTCTTGTGTATTACTGAGTGTTATATAAAATACACTGCAATTTGTATACGAAAACAAGTACGTGTACGTAGATGTGAATCGATGATGCTAATATTGACTCTAAATGTTGACGAGAAGAAAAGCAAATTCCTAATCACAGAGGTTGTATCTTTTTGTGATTGTTGAATTTAAATTATCATATATATATACAATTACAATTATGCAAATGCAATACAAATATAATATTAAATATTTATATTTTCATAGTAAAGTCAAAATAATCTAGATCGTACGCATATTTTAATTACTTAGAATGTAAAAAATTCTTATGGATTGTAATCTCTAGCATTTAATTTGCAGCTGTTAGTAATTTAGTTTCATAAAATCAAAACGATTAGAAAAGAGAAATAGAATTAGAAAATGACATTTGTACTCTATTTCAATCCATTTCAATGAGAAATAAATTAAGGTAGCGACATCCGATTTAATATAAAAGGATAGGAGGATATAATGTACAATCAATGAAAATTCAAACATTTATTACAGGCAATTCGAAATGAAGAATGCTTAAACGAATACTATGTCCATGAGTTTTTTTTTCATTACTCATTAGCCGTAATACGGTATTGAGGTATCAACTCTTGGATCATATAGTTGGAATCTGTTACTTATCACATCATATTAAACGTAATTTATTTCTATATTAAAGTCGATATTAATGTAAAAATGCTTTTAAATTAAACTTGTAAATAAAAATAGAAAGATATTGAATATAATATGCAATTAGTATGATTCAGAACTTATATAAAATGATTACTATTTATATATTATTCACTCAAACTATTTGCAATTTATAAATTATGTATTTTTAAAAATAGATTTAAAAAAAATTTTTTTTAACGCAATGTTAATAATTGTTTTTTTTAATATAATAAAAAACTTCTATGTAAATAAATAGAAATTTGTAAATATAATAATAATTAAAATAAAAAATTTAATTATGTAAAAAGTATTCGATATGCAATAACACATTTAAATGATGGAAGAAAAATATTAAGAGATTCTGGATTGTACAGTTATTATACCTGGATTTATCCGGTTTTTAAATGCAGTGATTATATCTCTGAAATAGTAAGCAGATGATGAATAATCATTTGAAATTAAATTATTAAAAATAAGTCAAACGATTTATTTATAAACTTTACATATTTACAAAATGCGTGAGTCTTTGTTACCTCTCGTGTTTCGGTTTCCCGTGGAAATAAGAGGCCCGGAAGTGGTGTTACGGACAAGTCATCGCTTGCAAATCCCGTGATCTCAAGGAAGAGTCCAAAAACGTTAACAAAAGATTCAAAGCCAAACATGTTGACTCTACGTACGTCCACGTGCGTATTATTTGTATCGGCATCTTCCTAAAGCGCATTAAGAGATACTCGACCTAAATTCATTTTCAATTTCAGCGCCATCTCCATCTCTCTATTCAGTTAGTCTATATATTGAGATATGCAGAGGACAATTGTGAATTTAATTGTTATTGTTTAAAAAAGTTGTGAGAGTTTCAAATTCAATACATTGTTATATTCAATATTAAATTTTAATTTCTTATTAAATAATCTTTACACTTAACTCATAAATGTATATTTTTGTAATAATATTTTAATTTAAAATTTAGTTAAATGTAATTAAAAAATAAAATTAATTACATTTTATTTAATTTATTAAAAAAATTATTGATATATTTTATTCTTGAGTTTATTGATAATTGGAACAACGAGAATTTGTTGTTGTAATTAAATATATATTTGATACAATTTCCTTAAATGTTATATAAATATTATAAAAGAAAATACTAATATTCAAAAAAGTTATTGGTACAATCAATTATTATATTTTACATTAAAATCGTTTATTTTCTTATAAAATATTTTCATTTTAGTATATGAAGAAAGTTTATCGTATATTCATAAATTATATGTGATGTGTTATTAAAAAATTATCTTATTATAAAATAAGATCTTGGAATAAAAAAAGAAAGCTTATTGAAGACAAAAAATAAACAATTTACAAAATATCCTATTTTAATCTACGTTAGTGCTTTTTAAATATTTGAAATTTATATAAAAATTATTTTTTTCAAACACCAAACTTATTAAAAGAGAGAGAAAATTAAATAATTCAAAAGCTATTATACTTATTAAATAGTAAATTTTATTTTGTATCATCGAACAAATATATTCAACAACAAATATTCATGAAATAATTAATTAAGATGCTTTTTTTAATTTGAGTAAAATAAAGCAAATGTAGGTACTTTAACATAAATTTTACTCAGTTTATAATTATTTAAATATGGATCATTATGGAGCTAAAAAAAGTTTTATAAGAATAGCCAAGAAATTTTGTATGTTTTTTATTAAAAAATTTTTATTAAACATAGTAGGACGATACGTAATTTTCAAGATCTTTAGGTATCACAGCATCGCCATCTTGTTCCACATTTAAAGCATGGTATCTTCTTCGTACGTGATGAGCTACCATTTTAGGTTGTCTGTCGCGCGTAAAGATTCCTTTTTTGTTACCTCCAACTCTTGTGTAAGCTGCAATATTTATTTTCAACAATGTTCAATGTTAAGCCATTATAATAGTATTGCATTATCAAAATATTCCTATGATGATTAAGACGTCTTGTCATTCAATGATTAAATAGATATACGTTCTCATGAACTTATTTTAATTTATTTATATCTAAATAAAAATTTTTCAAATTAAATTATAAATCAGACATATTTTGTAAAAAACGAAAATATTGCATAAAATTTTGTATAAATATATAAATATAAGAAAACTAGTTTATATAAATAAACATAAGTATATTATTATATATTTTAAAAACAAAAGATTGTAAAATTTGTTGTTTTAAATTGATAATGCTACTTTTTATTATTAATAAAATGCGACGTACTTTGTGCAGTTTTAAAGTCTGCAAAATTCCATATAAATTCACCGATAAAAAAACCTTGAGCTCGTAACTTGTCAAATGCTTCGAAATGCCGTGACATCGTCTCCATTTGATATTCCTCACTCCAAACATATTCCGGCAGCTGAAAAACATTCGAATGAACATTTTTTATTCAATTCTATTGCTTTAATTATTTGTTTAGTATTGATATTTATACTCCACAAAAATAAATATCACGAAAGTATAAAATGATATAATATACCTCATGTAGTCCAGCCATGGTATCGGCTCCATACTCAGACATTAATATTGGTTTATTATATTTATAGTGCCAAGCTTGTGCTTCCGAAATAACGCGATCAGTTATCATATCGATTCTACCGGTATTAGAATACCAAGCATTGTATCGATTGAAACTTATAATATCTAGGTACTGACCTACTTTATCCTCCTATAATTAAATTTCAAAATTAAAGTAAATACAAGATTTTTGTTTACTTAATTTATTGGTAAAACAAGCATTCAGAATGTAAAATAGTTTTTATTAATTTCATAGAAATTTTATGTAAGAAATTAAAAAATGAAAATATGAATTAAAAAAAATTTTTTCATAAACAATATTATTTTAAAACAAATGAAAAAAATTTCAGTCTTTATTACTACAATCGCTTTATTTAATAAGATGTATTTAGTTTATATGTAAAGTTTGAATTTAGTTATATATATATTTTGTAAGAAATACCGAGTTAGTACTTTCATAAATTATAATATTAGGAAAAGTAGCTAAACAATTCTTTTATTCACGAAAAAACATAAACAAGTAGGACTATAGACTTTTATTCTTAATTAATTAAAATTATGTTACGGTAATTTAATTTTTTACAATGTACATTTATATATTGTACATAATAATTTTCAAAAAGAGATCTTTTATAGAAGATAATAACTTGAAATAAAAAATTAGAATCTACCATAAATATAAGAAAAACTTTGATAATTAATAATTCAAATTCATAATTCATAAATCACAATATGAAACCAAAATTTCATTTCGTAGTTGATAAAGTCAAATAGAATGAATCCAAGAGCTTTTTAATTTTAATATCAAATAATTAAAAAATTTAAACGTTTTTTTAATCACTAATTGTATTAACTACGATAAGCATTTAAATGCTACGTCAATAGCGAGAATTAATTTTTTTTTTCATTATTTACCCGTAACCTTCAAACCTGAATCAAAATATATCGAAGATTATAATTTTTTTATTTTAATGATAATAATGATAATTCTAAATTTATTTATAATGAAAAAAATTATGTATATCTGAAAAAAAAAATTACTTTCAATCAGATTCATAAATTTTTAAATAATTTAGGTAAAAATTATATATGAATAGTTATTTTTAAAATAAAAATTAAAAAAATTGTAAATAAAGTTAAGAATATTGAAAGAAAAGATATATTTTAAAAAAAAAAAATTAAATATCCAAATCATTTTAATTTTAATAAAATTATTTAGATATGTAAATAATAATAATAAAATTATATATTTGTAAATAAAATTGTTTATAATACCAATAAAATTTCATATTAATAATAATGAAGTTTCTATAAATATTATTCAAAATAACAATAATCAAGAATATTCTATGGTTCATGCGTTAATAAATAAAATTAAATTGTATATTCATTTAATATTAATAATAATCTTTTGAAGAAATTTATCAAATATTGAAAATTTTTATTAAATATGATCAGTCTGTAAAAAATCCATTGATTATATTTTTAAACTCTTAATTAATCATTGATTTCACTAAATGTAAATATACAAAACTATAAGAAACTATAAGTAGTATATAAGTTAAAGAATTTTTAATCTAATTCTAATAAAATTATTGTTGGAGCAGATCACTTACTTTAATTATACTTTAATTGTATATTGAAATGAAATAAAACAGTTTTTAAGAATTTACTTTAAATGAAAAATAATTTCGTATACAGTGAAATAAAGATTTATGTAAAATTCTTGTTGTGAAATTTAACTTTGAAATCTTACTTCGAAGCATTTAATGTATACATTATTTTTTGCCGAGCTACTTTTATGAATTTATAATAAAATATGCATCATCAGTGTTAATCATATACTAGAAAGATAATTAAATTAATCATGTTAAAATTTCAAACTAATATTAATTAATTTATTTCTATGTATGCGCACATTAATCTTTACAGTTTTAATATTACATTAATATTTGTATTTTTAACTTATTATATATTATTTTAATTCAATTATAATTATTAATTATTTTTATTCAATTTTTTAAGTATATTAATTTAAAAATATTTTTAGTCTTTTATATAAACTGCATACTAAATTATTTTACAAATGAGATTAAATAAAATAGTTAAATTTTGAAATTAAAAATATATTTAATACATCATGTAATACATTATCTTTATGTTCTAGTGTATATGTTTTAGTGGTATAAGTACATTACTGAAAAGTACTCTTTATATATTTGTAGTGAATATTCTTCACTTTGTAGTTAGAATTAAAAACAAAATGCTCTGTAGAGAATTAATCGAATCATGAAGCTATATATATGTTTTAATCATTTTAATAAAAAACAAAGAAAACTTTAAATTTAGCAAAGGAATAAAAATATAATATAACGATGATTTTCATGGTATTTTGGCAGTTAAAAGACCCAGAAAATATATTTATTGAGTTTTATAAAACCAACAATATTATATTTCTTTTTAACAACATTAGAACTTTATAAAAATTAGTTACAAACGATATATTTAGTCAAAATTCTTTTACAATAACAGTTTAAGGAAATTGTTATTATAAAGAGGTTTTAAGTAAAATATTGAATTTAGAATAAAGTGGCTATGGTGGAAAATCAAATTAATTTTATTTAAAAAAGTACATAATCTCATATTAGTTAATACAATATCATTTGAAAAATATTTGTCACTGATTTTGGTACTTCAACGTGGAAAAATATATATTTAAAATTCGAATTATTATTTACATAAACAAAAATATAAATTCAAATTTACGTATAATGAGATGATATGCCTACATGTAATGTAAAAAAATGTAAAATGTAAAATGCATCTTTTATCAATTTTTAAAGAACTTAACTTACCATGACAGTACGTGCGAGTGCAATGGTAATTGGTCTTGTGGGATCGAGATTCTTTGTGTGATGTGCTACTTGTTTAAAATATAATCCAGCATCTGGTAACTGAGTTCTCGGTTCATTTGCAATGGACCACATTATAACGGAAGGTCGATTCTTATCTCGACGAATTAGCTCAGAAAGCGACTGCTTATGTCGTTTCAGTAAGGTCGGTGAAAAATTTTCTGTATTCACAGAAGGACATTCATTGATAATGAGGAAACCAAATCTTAAAATAAATTTATAAATTTAGTATACGTGAAAAAACGATGAGTAATTAATATTACTGTATTCTGTAGCTCCTTACTCGTTAAATATCGATAATATTTATTTACATGTAATTATACTGAATAAAATCTAGTATTATACTTAAATAAATTCAATGAATTTCACATTATATTAAAATTTTATTTGATTAATGTATCTATTTTTTCATAGTATTAGTACTATTGAAGAATAATATTTTATTTGAATATAATTTATTTCTTACTTATTGGCTTTGAAAAAAATGAAGAAAGTTTTAAAAATTGTATTTAAATATAATTATTTGGCTTTAATTTATATTTTATAAAGTGAAATCAATATTTTTTATTTCCACACACACACACACACACACAAACTATCGATGTCATTGAAAATATTAGATTGAATATTAGATTTCGTTTATATTATTAATATTTAATTTCTATAATGTGTTAAATTTTTATGGTAACAATTTTTGAAAATTTTAAATTTATTTCTTGTATCCAAAAGATTTAAAAAATATTTTTGTTTTTTAGTGAATTCATATTTCATACAAATGTACATATATATAATAAACGATGAATCAACAAGTTTAGAATTATTTAAATCATTTTTAACGATTATTGATAAAGTTTAATTAAAGATGGTTAGAAAGTGATTAGATTATTTGAACCTCGGAACACTTTAATTTTTTTAAAGCAACACAGATAAACTTTATATACCTGTCGGCAATATCAAGAACTTCATCACTATATGGATAGTGACTAGTCCTATAAGCGTTTGCTCCAACCCATTTGAGTAACTCGTAATCCCTGGCTACTGTAACTAAATCTAATCCTCGTCCTCTTATGGCAGAGTCTTCGTGTCTTCCGAAACCACGAAAATAAATTGGCCTTCCATTGATTAAAAAGGATGTGTTGGTCCATTTTAAACTACGTATGCCTACTGGAAGTCTATAAATATCCGGTTCGGTTAAATTTGGCACAAGAACTGTTATCTGCAAATTTTTAATAATAGAATAAAAATTAATGTCGAATAAATTCTTGTATTAGATAAACATTTGTATTTATTATAATAAAATCTTGGATATAGAATATTAGTAGGTATTGAAAAAAAAATTAGACATTTATGAAAATCACTTGATTATTTAAAAACATTATAAGATAAAAATTCTAAATATAAAAATATTTGCAAATTTTAAAGTAATTTAAAATTACATGATACAAAATTGAATTCAGTTCGTCTAATACAATCTTATTTTAGTAATTTATAGAAAATATTTATAATGTACGAAAAAAAGAAAAATAAAATTATTTCAATTAGATGTTAATTATTATATTTTTACTTTTTAAGTTTCTAGGTATGTATATAGAAAATTAATTTGAATTAATTAATTTAGAAATAAACGTTATTAATAAAATAATTTAAATTTGTATTAATATTACTCAAAAAAGCACTTTAAATAATATTTAATAATATTCAATAGCGTTTATATTGTGTGACTATGATGATCAGTTTTACTAATTGAATTTGCTTAATACATTACGCTCAATGTAAAATGTGTTTTAGTATTTTATATTGTTTTTGTACCGAATTTAGGCTTTATACGTACCAAATCTACCGAAATATTACAAAAGTTATGCAACATGTTTGCATATTTATGGATTTTCAAATCATTTGATTAATAGTAGTTCATTACTTTCTGAAAAGATATGATGTGAAAAAATTTATAAATGATACTAAATTTCTAACATTTTTATCTATATCTGAATGCAAATGAATAGAATTTTTAAATATTTTACTATAACTAACATATTTTTACATTAGTCTGTTATATAAAATCTTAAATATAAAAAAGATGCCATTAATTAAAAAGAATTACTTAAATCATTCAATTTTATTTTTTTTTATGGAATATTAATACAAAATATTTTTATAAAATGTATACTATTTTAAAATATGGTTGACCTTTATCATTTTAGCTCTATTTATAAGCATTCATTTATATTTATATTTTCAGCTTTATTGATTATTACAGTTACATTTTTTATATTTTAGTATTAAAATGTTAGTTTAAATAGATTATATTTCAAAATTTTTTCATATAAATAAAAATTAGAAATTCAGACTATTACGTTAGATTAATTATACAATAAAATATAAATAAAAGTACTAAAAAATATAGTCATAATCAACTGTGAATTATACTAAAATATTTAATACATTGTAATTTTATGTATTATTAGTTTATAAAAAAATATATGCAAAATATTAAATATATAAAGTTTCAAGAATAATTTATATAATAATTATTACTAATAATACATATTTAATACTTAATTTTTAACAATTATATTAAGAAGTTTAATTAGGCTAAATTTAATATATTAGCAAAATTTTTTAATTTATATACATAGTTTGTTTATTCGATATAATTAATTACAAATTGTTGATATTTAGTTATGAAAGAAGTAAGTAGTATGCTATAAGTTGAGAGCACGTAAATTTTGAGTAATAAAATGTACATAAAAATCTACAGTCAAATATTAATTTAATTTTTAGACTAATATCTCTTTTATATTTGAAATTTCGAAATCTATTAAAAATGTTTATATTTGATTTATCAAAAGCACAATGTTAGAATGCATTTTAAAATATTCATTAATTTTTAAAAACTAGCAGTTGCAATAAATACTTATAAATATTATAGTTCAGCCTAATTAAGAAAGAATGGGTTGAAAAATTATTTATTATAAATAAAAATAATGAAAATTGTATTCAAATTAGATTTAAATTCTTTGATATATTCGTTTTATTATTTTTTAGTTAATCTATTGTTATATTGGATGTTTTCTATATTTTATGATAATACAAATTTCGTATTTTAAATCAAATTATTTAATTATTCGATACTAATAAGGAATTAATTGAGTTTTTTTGTAAGTTGAAAGCAGTACCTCTAAAGTATACATATAACCAGGATTAGTGTCCATAGATCGAGGCCACCATAAATGAGGTGAAGCAATTTTTAATGATCCCTTGGTTCCGATATTTGGTTCTCCAATTCCATACTGATCATCAGCATCGAGAAGATTTACTTGGCAAAATGGAATTTCCTTTTCACTTAATCCTGCTATTTCGATTTCATACTTGATAATGCCTCTATTATTTATCAGTTCTGTATGGACAGTGATATCTTCTACAAATACTCTTGGCTTTGTATGTAATAATACTGATCTACGGAACAAGAATCCACGATTGTTTAAATATAAAAATTAGCGTATCAAATAATTTTTACGATGAATATAATTTTCTTCCATTTCTGTATACATATTTTTAAATTCTTAAGTTAATAATGAAAGAACAAAACATATGTTTGCTTTTTTAGTTTTTATTTTTGCTTACATGATGATTTTATAACAGTTAGTACGTTCTACTAACATAAAAAGTTAATTTGTATTCATCGAAGACATCCGCGTATATAAATAAACACGAATTTATCTAACAAAGGAAACGCTTTTAAAAGTATAATTTTGAAACGATTCTTGTTATAGAGAATAACTTGTTAATAGCATAATGGATTCTAGTTATTCGATTCCTTATAATTTTATCCTTATTTACTTTATTTTTTTTAAGTATTTAGTAAGCAAAGTTTGTATACAAAAGAAATATAATCAATCGTTATTTATTTTGTCGGCAAAATAGTACTGAGAAATTATATTTTTTTGAAATTATATCAGCAGTACGATATATTTATATATACAACGTCTATGATTATTTTTCTTATTACATGTAATACAGAGAAATTTGAAATATTTTATTAAGTTAAAATTTTTTTACTTAAAATTTTGATATTTAAAGAAAACAAACAAAGATTTATTCTGAAATGAATTGAAGTCGAAATATTGACTGCACAAAGTTAGTTTATTATAACATAAAAATTTGAATTAATTCGAAGTGAATACATTTTAATTCACTTTAATTTTTTTTAATTTCAATATACGATTGAATAAATTATTCAAAACAATTTTTCTAAGGTTGCGGTTAAATGTATACGACATTAATAGTTTTATATAGAAACATATATTTAGTTCTGTATATATTTTATAAAAATTGATATGGTACAAATATTTTAATATATTAGTTACCTATGGATTCCAGCATAATTGAAAAAGTCGAAGCTGTAAGTTTGTACTTTAACAGTACCGTTGTCAGCTTCGCTATCAACAATTTTACCTTGAGGTATACTCGTTTGAATGAGAGTATTATCAACGGCTACCGTAATCCAATTCCTTTCGCCAAATATAGCCATTTTTGTTATTTCAGCCTCGAAAGGTAAGTGACCCATTTCATGATTCATTAATAAATCACCATTTAGCCACTTATATTAAAATAAAAGAAGAAAACTATAATGAATTTTTTAATGGATTTACCAAACTGTATGGAGACGTGTTGTATAATTAGAGATACTTACAACTTGAGCTAGATAGTTGATGGATCCGAATCTTAGAAAAACCCGTTTTTGTTGCCAGGATGATGGTATAAAAAATGTTTTTTCATACCATACTGGCCCAACGTGATCACGTAAGTCTCTGGAGGTTGTAATATCATTGTAAGACGAAGGTACCGGCATTTGCATTACTTTAGTTACCTGAAAAAAGTGAACTTTATTAATTTAATAAAATTAGGAAGAAATAATAAATAACTTTATAATTTAACTAATTTTTTTTTTATAGTATAGTTTAGCTTTCAAAGTTTTAATTTTACATTAATATTAAGTTTTGATATATATTTACAAATAATCTTGGTTAAGAGTAATTAAGAAGTATTTTAATAATAAAATTAATGTTTTAGAATAATCTAACTGAATAGATCGATAAAAATATGTTTTCTTTTAAATATCTAAATTATTTTACAATAATTCTATAATTTTTTATTATATTATTTAATATTAAATAAAACTTTATTCTTCTTACTTAATGTCATAGTTTTTAAAGAAAATTTTAAAGTACCTTTGATAAACTATCAGCAAACCATCCTTCCCTGTGACCTTTTTGAAGATCAGTAATTGGTGGTACAGCAAAATCCCAAAATCCATCGAGAGATTTAACCTAAAATAAAAGTATGTGAAACGAATGCAATTATAAATACAAAATAAATAAAGTGTAAAATTATTTCCATAGTCTCTATTGAAAATGAACATTATAAGATATTTTTATGATTATTAATTTATAAAGTACTTTTCTTATTTATTTTTTTTAATTTTGTGTACTAAAAATTAAATAATTTGAAAAATTTAGTTATTATTTACCGATCAAATAAAAATAGTTATGAATAATTTAATATACGTAAATTATAAATAAATTATTACTTAAATAAAATTCGAAAAAATTATATTAAAATATTTAAAATTGTGATTTATTCTTCTTATTCGTCTAATATAAAATAATCATATAATGTAAAAGCATATTTTCAATCTCAAATATTTATGTATAAAAAATAAATTAACGCTAAATGTAATTTGTTAATAAAATGTACCGAGTAAAAATTATTTGTTTTAAATTGTATTAATCAATATAAAACCAATGCATGAGTTATATTTCATACTCTTATATTTTTATCAATACGATAAATAAAAAAATGTTTGTGTCTATATTAAATTTTTTAAAATGTATTCAATAAGAAACTTTAAAATTATATTAGAATTTACAAAAATGAATAAATTTTATAGTGATATATATATATATATATATATATATTATATTATATGTAATTATTTCTATATTTCTTTATAATAATCTATTTGTATAATCAAAAAGTTAGATTAAAATGTTTTTGCATATTTTTCTTTTAATATTTACACAAAGTGTTTATGTATTATGTACATTACACAGTAATTACAGTACACAGGGATTAAAAGTAGACTAGTATTTGTAAATAAGTCTAATATTTGTAAATATTAGGAAATTCAAGAAATATAAAGACAGAGTAAAACTGTCTAGTTAGTAACTGGATAATGTTATAAATATAGTTATTACCTCGCGCGATTCGCTTTCCCTGGGATACAGCAAACCTGGAAGTTCCTTTATCGGGAGTTCCTCGTTTATCGAAGATGCGGTGGAGGCAGCGTTAAAAGAGGAAATAATAGAGGGCATAGTCGTAGAAGAAGTAGTAGAGTCTTCTACTTGTGGAAAAATTCCAGAAATATTAATATCGACCTCGGTACCCATTACAAATGCAGCTCCCGTGACCGCGAACAAAAAGTGCAACCACATTCCACTAGTGTTTTCCTATAACCCAAGCAAGAGAATTTACTAATTTCTACGTTCTCATTTCTGTTTTTGTGATTATATCCTTCTTTCTTATTTCGTAACGTGATAATTTTTCTTCTCATACCTAGAAGCTTATACATTTAGTTTTTCTTGTGCATATTTTTTTCTTGCAGTGAATAGTTTATTTATATTCTTTAAAAATGTATCGATATTACATAAATTTATAAACAATAGATGAATTTATATTTAGTACATGTCATAAATTTTCAGTGGAATGCAAGTGACGTAATTAAATCTAATTTTAAATCAACCTTCAGAAATTCTCATTCTTTTTCTGTAATCAATTTCCATAATATACATTTTAATTTTATCGATACTTTCAATATATAAATAATTATCACAATCAATCGATTTTATACTTATTAATTTGATGTATTTCATGAAAAATCGAACTTAAATTATCTTTAATATTTCATCTAATTTGAATTATCAATCGAATATTATAGAAGAAAAATGTAACTTTTAATATTGTAATATTAATTTCAATGAAATTGAAATTTTTTTAGTTTTTCTGATTCGTACTAAATATAATTTTTAATGAAATATTTTCAGTTTATTAGTATGGGTATTTTAATATTTCATTTAACCAAAACTACTCTTTAATAGCGTATATATATAATATTTTATTATTAAATCAATTGTGCTTATTAATCCAATAATTAATTTAAAAATATATTGTATAATTTTAAATTTATTTGAGAGATGCATTGATTTATGCTGCGATATTTTTAATTTGCAAAAATTGTTGCAAAAATATAAAATTTTTCATAGTTAAAAATACTTTATTGTTACAATTATAGTGATTTAAATAATTATCAATTAGATTATCTTACAAATTAAATAGGAGCATTTATTTCGTAAATTATATACTATTAATTATCTTATTTACTAAACGATAAATACTTTAAAATGTAAGTATTATTAGAATCATTTAAAAAAGAAATGGAACTTATTAATTATTTATTTAGTTTGATATTCTTACCATTAATTTTTATAAATTTACACTATTAAATTAGAAACATTTAAAAAAAATGGTTGAATTGTAAATATATTAATTACAATTAAAGTTTTCCTTAAAATGAATTATTGTAAAGTAATTGTGCAGTTCATTAAATTATTTTTTATATTTTTCTGAATTTATCAACAATCAATAATTGTGATAATCAAAAAATTCATATATGACTCACGAATATGCTTAAGTTTACAATTCCGAATATGTATATATTTTATAATTTTATTTTAGTAGTGATATTAATCATTATCAATAAATAAGCATTCATTTTCTTGTGCTTATCATTTATTTTTTTTATATGATAACATTTAAAAGCAAATTATTGTAAATCCAAAGTTCAATTATCATAATGTAAAAATCATATTATTTGATAAGCATAAATATAGTAAATTAATTTTATCGAAGTAGAAGATTTTTTAAATATATGATGATCATTATAAGTTAATAATATAGATAGTTTGTGATTCAAAAAGGTGCAATAATATAGGAGTAGGTCACTGACCGTCGAGGTAATCGATCGATAGAATATGTTCATATATAGGTAACGACAACTATGTTACGGTTGAAATGACCAAACTTTTCTAATCTACATAGGATAATATTATTCTATTAGAATTGTATAACATTATGCTTTTTAGATGAATTATTTAATTAATGTTTAAAAATAAGAATGTTAAATGCACTTATAATGACACTTAAAAAATAGTGAACACAACACCTAGTATAACAACATTTATTATAAAGTGCTTTAGCTTATAATAATTTGAATAAAATAAATAAATATTATTTTATCATTGAAAAGATAGTATATACATAACTATTCAATTATATTTTTATAATATAATAAAGCGATACATAACTTACAAAAATTTAAGAGTTTAGAAAAAAAGACGGAGTAGTTCGCGTGTCCGTCTTAACCGATGGCTCGCGTGAAACTGTGCAGGGTACCGAGTTATGTGAAGATTAAAACTTGCAGGCAATAACTATCTTAAATTCCTTCTCCTCTCTTTCCTTTTTTTAATAAAAACCATTCGATTACTCGATTGGGTGAGAATACAAAGAACTCTAAAAATAAAATATTCATAATATTGATGAATAAACTATCTTGATTCAATAGCAAAACATCGTTCGTTGTAAAATCATTAATATAGAAGGACATTTATGAATAATAAAACATTATTATTAGGAATGAAACAAGTATTACATGTAAATAGTAAAGATTAAATTGTATACAATCCATAAGATATTATAAAAATAATAAAAATTAATCTACAAAACTATTTCACTTATAATTTGGTTTCATTTTTACAAAATATTCAATATTTTGATATGGCATAAAAAATAAATTATTAAATAATAACTGAATGCTTTCATCCGCAGGATCAATGTTTTATATATTTTTATAAAAATGATAAATTGGTTTTTAAACTTGAATATTGTACTTTACTAAAAAATTTATTATTCATAAATTAGGATTTATTGATAAATTAAGATAAAAAATACAGTCTTATTCAAATGAGTTCTAAAATATAAAAAAGATAGAAAAATTTTAAAATTAGCATTAAGCAAATATAACGATATATCCCTAAAATATACATATTTCAGCCATGCAAATTGAAATTTTAGTTTTCAAATTTGCATATATTATAAGAATTTAATTACATATTTATTTTAAAATAAGTATATTGTTCTAGTAATGCATTATTAGCTGTTTTGATTAATTCATGTTTATATCAATGATAATATTAAATATTTAAATATTGGTTAGATAATTAAATTTAAAGTTTATATAATGATTGACTTGTTTGTTTTTAAATAAAAAAATTAATCTGATTTTGTGAAATATGTATGTAAAGAAGGTTATTTTTAATCATTTTATTAATTTTCATTCTAATTCTTAGGCTTTTACGTAAAAAGAGATAACATAGAAATAAATGTTAAATTTGTATTTAGAACATGTTTAATTTTATTCACAAATTTATCTTGTTTTATTTGTTTTGACAAATTTAGTAATTATTTTTGTCTTTTAGTATAATGATATAATTGTAAAATATTTATATATTAATCTTAAGTTATTTTTTTTTGTTATAGTTGATCAAACATTTTATTTATTCTAAATTTTTATCATTTTTATCCATAATTATGCCGTATTGATATCTCCATATAATATATTATTCTAAATCAAAAGGAACATTATGTAAATAATAAATATGATGTCAATGAGTATCATAAAGATAAATGAAATTTATATTAATTATATATAAAATATAAGTACGTGTAAGTTAATTATATTTCTTAATGTATTTAAAATCATAAAAATATCTTACTAACTGTAAAATTTTATGTACCATTAATATGCTTTAAAAATTTACATGTGATTTTAATATTCATTTTTAATAATTATTACAAGACTTCTATCCTATTCTCATGAATCAATTTATAATTTAAATAATAATTTTTTAAATACGATAATAAAATTGAATGACAATTTTACAAAATTCTATTAAATATTAAATATTTAATATTAATTTTAATGAAAAAATATAAAAACAAGAATAGAAAACGTATTGGCACAAATTGGATTTAACTAAAAAAGTTAAGGGTGAGAAAAAAAGAGGAGTAGAGAAGATAAAAGCTGATTTGATAAACTGGCAAAATTGGATTCTTCAATCGATATGAGAAGAAATTAAAGCTATATTATCATTATAAAAAAGCCAGGGGAATATTTAAGCATGTCTTTTTTTACATACTAATCGTGCACGTAATTGCCACAGCTAAAGCGATGGATACGAAAGCCAAAAATTCGTAAAGATAAGATAACAATGAAATTTTTTGAAGTACAGGATATTTGGTGTTAATACTATTGTATTCCAGCATATTTATTTTAATTAATATTTAAGTAGGAAAGTTTATAAGTAGAAAGAGAAAAATGAGCAAATAAAAAAGAAATAAGATATAGTGGCTGGTGAAATTATATGTTCCGTTGTTTCTACATTATTGTTTTAGTTCCCATATTTTTTCACATAAAATGCATGACTGATCCAAGTATTATGTTATCCTTTTTCTGCAGAAGTTATTACAAATTTAATACGCGGAAGGAAAATTAGTTAACAATATGAATACTGTCAGTAACGTTTGCAGCTGAAGATTTTACTTAAATTACTTTTTAAACGACATAGTGAACAATTACGTTTACTACAACGTATTACATACCGGTGGGCATTAAAAAAACGACATTTCACAATCATAAAAGATATATATATTTTTAAAAATCTCATAATTCTTACGATATTACTAAAATGCATTATTTAAAAATTTGATTGTAATAAGAAATTTAGAAAAAATTACAAAATTAATTACAAAATGAAATTTACATTTTAGTAGAAAATTCATCGATATTGTAAGAGTATTTATTTGTTTTTTATATAATTTTACATGATTCAATGATTAAAATATCATAAGTACGATTTTAAATTTATGCATAATAATAGTATGAAAAAATATAGACATATTTTTATAAAAAGTAAATATAAAATACAATATTTTTTATGTATAAAATAGGAAAAACATAGTATATGGTAATATAGTAATACAATATGAAAATGATAGTTTTACTACATGATACTTTGACTAAATGTTTTTATTTTCACGCATATATTTATTATTTTCATTACATGAAAAGAAATTACTATTCAAAAAATTTTTTTGAATTATTTAACATGATAAGATAATAAAAAAGTATATTATAATTACTTCAAGTTATTAATTAAAATTTTATTGTTAACAAATTTTAATTTTTACAATTATTTATAAAGAAAAGTCAAGATTCTAAGGTTAATATTAGTTTACGAGTACACTCTTTTTATAATTATAAAATTTTTTTAAAAAAAGTTAATAAATTCAGTTATTGGTAAAAGTTGATATAAATATAGTATGTTTTATTATTATCTATTATAAGTTATTTAAGCATTTAAAATATAATATTCAATTTAAATTTTAAATATTTTTCGTAAAATATTACGTAACTAGTTCTTTAACAACTATTACTCATTAATTTTAGACAGTAATTAATATGAATTTAAAAATTTCTTTTAAATTAAAATAATAGTTATTTAATTAATTATAATAAAAAATTAACTTGTTGTTATATTTTGTAAATCTATGTAATATAAAGAAATATAATTACACACGCTGCATAATATAATATCTGTGAATTAAGTATTCAAGGACAATTTATTAAATGTATCGATTGAAAATTTATAAGAACATTGATCCCGATTATCATTCCATGTTTTTATCTGCATTTATCATTATCTTCCTTAGTTGCATCAGGATTATTCTTTTACATCGATTATTTCATTAATGTTATAATAAAAAAATTAAAGAAATATTTTTTATTTTTCAGTCAAGATATTTGAAATATTTTAGTACTTGTAAAACATCATATATTTATTTCTTACTTTCTTTTTAATACTAAATACGTATATATTTCAATAAATTCATATTTTATTAATTAGAATTTATTAGATAGAGTATATTTAATCACAAAATATTGATTAATTATAGTAATATATTATAATATACATTACAATATAAATTCTAATGTAACTTCTCATAATTTGCAAAAACCATTTTTTTAATTTTTGTTATTTTTTAAAATTTACTTTTCAAATATATAAAAGTAATATTAATAAAATTACTGAAAGATTAACTTATTCATAATGCGTTTGAAGTTTTTTTTTAAATACTTGTGACAAAGGTATATTTGTAATAGTTTTTCATTGAAATAAATTCTAATAATTGATATTTGATAAAATTAATTTTATGAATTATAAAATAATAGTACTAGACATCATTACTTCCTTATTTTAAATATATTTCTACAGAATATATTATATAATAAGGTACTATTAAAAGTACTAAATAATGGAACAAATATAAATATCAATTCTATTACAATTGGAATAAAATGTAATTTTATTAGAATCACTATACTATTTAAAATTTTAAACGGTAATACAAAATGTTCTAATAGTCATATTCGAATTCTATGAATTTTATCGAAATTCTCTAGAATTCCTTGAATCCTAATTTAAATCTTAGATACTGAATTTTGTATAATATTCAATATATGTTAAAACTATTTTAGCAATGTAATATTATGTGCGTAAAAGATAATTAGATTCTATATGCAAAATATCGTTTTCAGAAAAAACGTAATAAAATTAAAAATTTTTTTAATTAAGCCTAGTATATTGATGGTATTTTTTTCTCCAAATTATTATGTTATCATTAAGATTTTTACGATTTTTCGTTTGATACCGTAATCTTTAAAACGAATTGATAAATGAATATAAATACTTTTAAATAAAATACGTTTATATTAATTAATACTAATGTAAAAATGATTAAAATTATTTATATGAAATTCACTTTTAAATAACAATACATAAATAAGAAAAACATGTTGACGATGATGAATATAGTCATATATTATACAACAGTAGCGTAAAGACCTACTTTAAGAGTCATTTAACTATAAAACAATTGAATCGTGTAAATAGTATTTAAATATATTTTTCGCGTTGTTAATATTTTAGAAACTCATTAAAAAAATCATATTATTAGAATGTGAAATAATTTCTTGAAAAATTCAATATTTTAATAAATTTATTATAAATGTATTTAATGATATATTCATGAAATTAACCTCACTTAGCGAATGTCATGATACTTGTTCAATTAATTTTCAGTCTTCGTTGGATTCATTTTGGCATTGCTTCTGATTTAATATAACTGAATTTTAACCTTCAATTCAAAGTTCGTTATCAAACAAACAAATTTATAATTTAGTCATATTACTATTTAGTCATATTAATATTATAATATTAATTAATTTAGCGACATATAATATCAATTCATAAGATTTAATCGAATTTAAAGTATCTTATAATACCCTGCATTTTAAAATTGAGCCTCGACTATTGAGTATATTACAACCTATAATATAAGTATCTGTATCCTGTGAATTATAAGTCATCAAAGACACGAACATGTATCAAATAATTTGTATTATTTTTATTTCTGATTAAATTTTTCTAACGAAAGAGGAATGATTACGGTAAAAATATTTTTTCTGAAACGTCAGTTAATTAAGGAATTTTTTATATTTCAAGGTAGAGTATTTCTTTTAAATTCTTCAGCTTCGTGAAGTTGTGCATTATTAACAAAAACGCGGAAATTGTAATACTACTTTTTCGTATCGAAACAAAGAAATTTATAATTTAATCATACTACGAATCAAGATATTTAATTGTTTTAAGGATGCATTTGTAGATACAAGAAAGCGAGCGTATCGACATTTTTAAATTGATTATAATTATAAAATCGCATCGTAAATAAAAAACATTGGATGTCGATTTTCCTACAGAATTGAGAATTTGTAGAAGATTTGGAAATTATCATTTTTCAAGAGACCAAGAAAAAATGAGTTGGAGCCAAGGTCCCGGACTCACCCGTTATATCGTCTCTCCCTTTAGCTTTCTTTGTTTCTCTTTCTTTATCTTGGCTCCTCTGCCGAGAATGCTCTCTCCAAGATGCTCTCTTTCGAGATGCACATGCGTCAATCGTCATCCACGCGTTCACTCAACGTGCGCTATCGGCGATTCGAAGATGGGAGTGCCGACGACGTTACACTCGAGCTACTGAAACGACGAGTTTGTACACGAGCAACGGCCAGGGAGAGAAAGGGGGAATGTTTTTGCGTCTCGCCGATGAGAGCCAGTATCCGCTGATCACCGATCCCTTATCCTATCTTGCTTTCCCAGAAATTTTGGCAGTACGTTCGGACGTTGACACTTAGCAATGGTCGTGTATGTTATTAAGCCTTTCGTTCTTGGCGAAGGTAAAACACGGAGCCGAGGAGTTGTAAAAGTTTATGGATTCGTTTATTGGGATTGATGAGCTACCCTTGTCCTTATATATACGTTACTTTTTCTTTGATTCGAACTATGAATATACTACGTCTATCGAGTAAACAAATCTATCCGACTAGTTTTTTGCTGTTATTTCGAGCGCACGTTATTCATACATTAATTTTAGAACTTTATTACATTGATTTGTGTATGGAATAGTGAGAAATATTTATAAAGAATTTTATGAATAATTATAAAAAATTGCATTATTATCGATATCATTGAAAACCATAAAAGATTTTTTATTATGTTTAAAGTTTTATAATCTTATTAAAGCATTCGTGTAATTATTACTTGAAAAAATCGATTATTTAGATAAAGTATACCTAAACTAATAGTGTTAAACGGTTATTATTTTCCTAGGTTTAGAAATTTTACTTAATAAAGCGTTTAAAAGTATTTCAGCAATCGTTACATTTCAATTTTATTGTATAAATTTAACGATTCTTTCGATCTTTTAAAATATGTTTCACTGAAGTTTCATAAATTTCTAAAGCATTAATTTAAGTATGTAAATTGGTGTTATTAGATTTATGTGCTTAGCGAATTACATGCAATTAATGTTCAAGCAACCAAAAATAGTTGTTTTAGATAATAATTGAAAGTTCATCTTTGAGGATTGATCTTTGACTCTATAAATTAATTGTAAAAGAATAATTAAATTATTTTTATATTTTTAAATATTTAAATAAAACAATTAAATTATATATATAGATTTTTGTAATTATTTTTCTATACGATTAATTTTATTTTTAATTACGTAAGAAAAATTATAAATTATAAATATACAATTGATTTAGTTGAAATTAATGAAGAAACAACTAAAGATAAATAAAAATATGGATAGAATATTTTCTATAATTTTTTTCATATTACAATTATGAAATAAAGCATTTATGTTTATTTCTACATAATAATTTATAAATGTATAAAACTGAAATAAGTTAAAAGTAATTATGAGAATTCAATATTGACTGAAAATTATGAAGTTTTATCACCATATAAAGTAAATATATAAAATAACTATGGAGAAAAAAAGTTTTAAAGAGTTTTGTAAGTTTAAAAACTGATTTATTATATATGCAGTATCAGGTATACACCTTTTTCTTGGATGATAAGAGATCATGTTTGACATTGCAATATTTTTCCATAAAGTTAATTTTGATGCTAAGCAGTATTTAAAAAAAATTCAAATAATATTACACAACGTTAGTAAAACGATTATTCATTAAAAATTTATTATAACAAAGTTTTAATATTGAGTTTAGATTGAGTTTGATACTTGTAAAGATCAATAAGTAATTTAACAACTCTTAAAAGGAATTAAGTCTTACAGCAATACATGCTGAAAATGTATTTTATAAAATAAATCATTTAATAAAAAAAATATTGAGGTAATAATTTTTTTTATATTCAATTAATTTTTATTTGAAATATACAATATGTCAGCAAAAAATAATAATTTGTTAATGTAAAAAAAATAAACTTTATCGACTTGAAATACAAATAAAAGTTAACATATTTCATAAAATACTAATAAATCAAAAATAAATAATATGCAAAAATAATCAAATGTATTTGGCAGCTAAGAATAAAATAATTTTAAATAAGAAATAATCGATATATAATCTATTCAATTAATATAATTTTTGATTTTATCATTTTCAACCTGAATATTTATTATCATTTTTATTTTAATGAATTTAATTTGGCTTCATAATATTTATAATTGTAATTATTAGTTTAAATCGTCAACTGCGCTTACAATTTTTAATTGAAAAATTCAAGTAAACTTAAAAGTACACTACATATTCAAGAAATTATTGGAATATTTAAAATCTTTAACGAATTAAATAACTTTTGTTACTGTATTATTTCTTTTCAATTTTTGATAAATATAATGATTATAAATGTTATCGTTGTTTTAATATTATATCTAATCAATAACATTTATTAAAATAATATTTTATAATTTTACAAATTTCTAGTAACTTCAATAAATTAATAGTCTATAATTATTTTGTTGATGTATGTAATATGAATATATTTTTAAATTTATAAATACTTAATGACTTGTAACTATCAATTAAGTAATAAGTACAAGGTGAAACTGAATAATTAAGATGACAAATACGCTTCTAGTCATATATTGAATAACCGAGAAGTGGCGCCAAGTCTCGGTGACTGCAGTAAGTACGAATACGAGAAGGTAAATCAATTTAATGAAATTCTACCTTACCTATATTCCTCGTTTATACGATGGATAAATATTCTAAGAAAATTACACGTGCAAAACAAATTTAACTAAATTAAATTTATTTAAAATAATAATTGATAATTATTTAATAATTTCTTTATTAATAAATATTTTTAAATTGCTTCTCAATTTCATGTGATATATAAATGATAAATATATGATATAAGAGTTTGTATGATTTAAAAATTTTGTATAATATACCATTAAGCTAAAAATTACAGCGAATTAATTCATTTCTTTAAGATTCCTATAATTTTTATTATATTTTATATTAAATTTTATATAAAAATTCATGGATATATTTTTCTTGAATATTAACTGTTTTATATTGTTAGAAAATATAAAAAAAATACATACATAAAACAATAAAGTTTATTTCAAAATAAACTTATTTTGTAAATACGTAAATAATTGTATATTTTGAATAAAAAATGTATTGATTTATATCTACCAAACCTAATTTTATAAATTAATATCCACGTTATTATTTGATATAAAAACAAGAAACCAACCTTCAGTTAATTTAATGTGTAAAAAATTAATTTAATAACTAGCTATTAGTAGCTTTTTATGAATAATCAAAATTTTACTAAAACATGATATTATTTAATATAGTAATTATATAATAAGTTACATTACAGTGCTTTTTAAACAAATCTTTTAACTTTGTATATGTTATTTTCTTTACATTTGAGTAAAAAAATTAATTATTATTACTTTAAATTATACCATTTAATAAGTACTTGAATTTAAATATACATAATCTAGTATTAAAATAAATTAACAGATGGTTGAAATTAGTTTAGTAAATTAAATTTAGTAAATAATATTATAAATTATTAAAACTTTATAATTTTATTTTAATGCGTACATTATTTGGGAAATAAACATATTTTAAAAAACTCTGTGAGTTACATTATTTGGCTTGGCAAAAAAATTTATTTTGTAAATACTATGCAGAAAACTATAATCATAAAAGATTTATTTACATGTTTTTTATTATATATAAAAAATATCAAGACTACTTATCAAATACATTAGTAGTGGATATTTTATTGCAAGTTTATCATATAAATCGCGAACAAAATAATTTGCTTTGTTAAAAAGATAGAAAATCAGCTAGGATTAAAATATTTTTGTATTCATATGTTAAATATTATGTATAATTTTAAAACAGAATAAAAAAATTACATAAAATTTAAATTATTATTATTTTTAATTTTCTGTTTATAAATTTATTATAAAATATAAGTAAAAATTTATGAATAATATATATATAAATTATATTTATACAAATTTCATTAATTATTATTTAATTTATGCAAAATATTATGAATAAGAAACTTTTAAGCTTAAGAATAATAGTATCCAAATTTTGTGTTTTCAGAATTAATTTTATTAAATTTTTATACTATGGAGATTTTCTTATGTTCAATTGTTCAGAAATTATCTTATTTAGAAATTTTATTATTTTAGAATTAAAAAATAAGTAGATAAATATCAATAATATATTTTTCAATTCATCAGAAGTGAAAAATTAATATATAAGATTTGTCTACCTTTACAGTGTTAACATTAACTAATTTGACTAATAATCTGTTCCTGTTCTCAAAAGAAATAAATTTTATATGATTAATAATTGTCATTATTTTTTATTATTTTTTCTAGATCGTTCTATTATCTAATATTTTATATAATTTTATAAATAATATCATGTAAAAAATGGATAAGTCACTCTTTAATAGTAAATATTAAGTAAATTTTATATACACAATAATATTTTATTTTCTATATAATTTAAATTTATTCAATATTATTTTTAAATCTTATATTTTAATGTATTATAATATATTTATATACTGCCTAATTTTACGATGTTTAAAATTTTAAACAATAATCACAAGATAAAGTTGAATTATATAAATTTTTAGGTTCTATTATAACATTCTAATTTTCCATTTTTCTTGGATATATTAATTAGCATCATATAATAATTTTATTATTATAATACATTTTTATTATGATAATAAAAATATAATAAAAATATAATAAAAGTATTTTTATTATATTTTTGTATAATAAAAAATTACTTATTATACCTAAAAGCTAGATTTGTTAATTTTTTTCGTAGAAGTACTTTACATAATAATAATCTCGTTTATTACCACTTTCGATTATCAATCTTTTTAATCATTCGAATTTAATCACAACGAAGATGATATCATTTAAATACCTTTTCATTGAATAGCTATAAAAATTTAATACATTAAAAATGGTTTTAAAGCCTGGTCTGAAATTCAATATTTATTTGCGTTTGTGTTATATTTTTCCATTCATTCGTGTAAACAATCATTGAGTATAACACATAATGAGCTTTATGTGAAGGTAGAGGTTAATTTTTTAAGTTAAAAAATATTCACATTAACATTCATTATATTAACTGCTACGGATTCATCGTATTATAAACTCGGACAACCGAGTTTATAGTTTCTAAGATTATCATCAGTTGATAGAAATTTATTAAAAAATGCTGTAATAATAGATTAATTCTATTATTATTATTATTAGTTCTTTACAGGTGTATATTTCATTGTTTACCATATGAAAATTTAGTTTATTATTTTTTATTGATTATTATGATTTTTTTTAAAATATACATTTCATATACATTTAAAACAATTGTTACTCTTTCGACGTAGAATTAAATATTGCACCGTTCATACACATTTTTATAAATAATTAAATAATATTAATTAAAATAGTTATTTGAATTGTTTAAAATTATTTGGAGCACCGAGTGGTCAGTATTATTGAAATCATTAATTTTTTTAATGCACAGTTGATATTAATAATAAAAAATCTTTAACTACAAAATAAATCTATATAACGGAGCAATGCTCCTATTTGAGCGAATATTCAATATCGTCTCCAATTTCAACAAACTTACGTCCACATTTAGTTTAGTTTGCTCTTTGACTGGTCCGGCAACTTTAATAGCTACCCATAAATTGTGGTTATTGGATTTGAATTTAAGACATTGGAGCTGTAAAAATACTTCGTTGAACATAGAAACTTATGTGAAAGTTAAAGCTAAAAGAAAAAGGAAACGATATCATGAACTGTTTCTTTCTGTTGGCGCTAACATATCGTGACTGCGAGTAATCTGTGTAGATTAATGTAAAAAGTATGCGAGAAACAGATATTTGATAAAGCTGAAATTATAAAGTTATGGAAATGAATTCTATCGATATTATTACTTATATATAGTAGCGAATGTAAATTATCACATATTTTCATTAGTGAAACATACGAAGATAGGTGTACCAAACAACAAATTTAATCATAGACCGAGAAACAGTCAATTATTCGAATAAAATTATTGTAATCTTGAAACTGAAATCTAACTGGATTTTGTGATATATATTATATTTTTACTAAAATATTAATATAAAAATGTAGTGAAATATTTTAAATGATAATTTAGGTTTGATATATAACGTATATATTATATACGCAATTCATACGGAATCGGTATAATTACTTATTCATGTGCATACTCGAGGAAGCTAAGCTACTTTGAGTATAAATCAAGGATCCGTATATGAAAATAGGTAATTAAAATGATACTCCCTAATTTTTATTTATTAACCATATACTTTTATTAACCATAAATGAGTATACAATTTTTAAAATAAATAATTATATTTTTCAAAATTAAATGGTTTTATAGTGTGTATATATACTATACATTACTTAAATACAAATTAAATAGTAACAAAATATTGTTAATTTTTTAATTCTTAAACAGACTAATTCTAAGTATATAATATAAAAAATTCAATTTATAGATTATCTGTAATTCTAATCATTAAATAATTTCTTAATAACTTTATTTAAAATATATGATATTTAGTATTAATAAACAGCATTTTTATATAATTTTTTTACTAGTATAATATTTAATATTTATTATTACAAATTTATTATATACATACATATCATGTACATATTTGGCTATATAAAATATGTAAAAATATATTATACAGTTGTCACATATTATATAAATAAATAATTTAATTTGCTTTATAAAATTAAAAATAGGATTTCAAATTTATAATTTGTATTATTTAGGTAATACAAATATGTTTGGATTAAAAAAAAAATAACGAAAACTGTTTACCATTGTAATACAATAATTTTTAGATATATTTGCACACATATTAATGCACGCATTCGTGTGTGTAACAGAGACCGAGAATTTGATTGAGACCTAGAGTATCTAAAAAATTATAAAAGGTTTACACAAATATTAATATTATTTAATAGGAATTCTTAATTAATTAATTAGTATAGTAGTTATAAGTAACAACGTGTTCATATGTTAAATTTTTGTATTTGTTACGTAGAGAATTAAATTTCGTTCAAATATGAAAATCTATGAAAGCGTAATTAGAAAAATTGTACATCTTTTAATTAACAGTAGATTGACCTTTTGGATGCACTACTCCGGTCAGTAGCCTATATGTGGTTAATAATCAGACTTCCGCTTGTATTTCGTTTGTTCTATACGATGACACGCATACGTGATGAATCATATTTTTGATACTCCCTGCCCATGTATCAGCTGCTTGCTTCTTTGTTCAGCGCGCAATTAATATTTTCTTTTAGATTATAAATAAATACGCAATCGCACGCACTGTTGTACTATGCTATTCAAAATGAGTTTGCAAGATGAGTAACGCATATATCGATAAGGTCTTCCAAGTTATTTTTTAAAATATTATTTACAAGATATTTCGATTATTTGCATTGATAATACTACTTAGTAATAATATAGAATAAATTTTTTAATATTGTTTCTTAAATGAAATTTTTTATTCTTTTATTTCAATAATAATTTTTCTATAATTAGTAAGAGCTTAATATTTATTCTTAGTTTGTGAATAAATTGTATAAATTACATGTGTCTAACTATTGAAATATTATTGTAACACTATTTTGAAAATATATATTTAAATTAGTGAAATTTGAGTTTTGTAAATATAAACAAATTCATTTATAATATTTTAATAAAAATATGTAAAAAAGTAAATAAAATTTCAGTGCAGTGAATAATTCAGCAAATTTTTACTTTAAATACATATTTAATATAGAAATTATTATTATTATTATCATTATTAAAATAATAACTGATTATATCATCATAATTTTTTAGTATTTTCAATCGTGAAAAACAGAATAATATTCAAATAAAATGCCATATACTTTTACGTCAAATATTTTTAATTTACTTTTGAATATTTAAATTTATTTTTCTGAAAAAATAATTTATCTATGTGTTATTATTCAATTCACTTTTAAAAATTAACTGTAAAATAACAAGATGCTTACTTTTTGTTCATAAAATTTTACTTTTTTTACTTTGATGTATTTATCAAATAAACAAAAACAATTCTACTCCTCTATGCATGTGTTTGTTCAAAAACCTATATTTATATTCATTATAAATTATAAAATAATTATATACTTTTATTTTTATTTTTTTAATAGTCAATACTTAAAAAGCTAATAAAAATAAAAATATAATCTAATTCTTTTTTTATTTATAAATATATATTACTTGTATTTATTTATATGTTTAACTTCAAATTATGAAATTATATTGATATACATTATTTATTTTTACATAATATTTCATTTAAAAATTTTTAATAATATTTTTTAATGTAATAATATCATTTAGTTACGTCGAAAAATTATGAATTATGGTATTAACTTGGAAAACACACAAAGAAAAAGAAACGATCAATTTTACACTTGTACAATATTATTCAATAACTCATCACTAAGATCAAATTTATATCAACAAGTTAAACATGTAACTCTACAGTTATAATTGATGTTTATTAAAGTATTGACAAAATGTATAAATTGAAATTTATAAATTAAAATATATAAATTAGACTTTAAAATATACAATTATATATATATATATATATATATATATATATATATAATTTAGTATTGTACATATATTTAATTAAAAACAGTTTTTAATAAGTAATACAATTATATATCATTTTTACATATCATTTATTATAATTTTCTATATACTTTCTAAGGTAATTAGCAGTGTTAATTATTTGTCATTTACGTAAATTATTAATTATTTGTTACGTCAGTTATTGAATGAAAATATATACAAACTTATTAGTTTTTATCATATATCAATCATAATTATCATTAAATTGAAAGATGTGGAAAATATGAATCTATTTCTACAATTTTTTTTCTTTTTTCTGTATACTGCTTTCGTTGGGAATATTTTAATAATTCTAAATATTTCAATAATGAACACATGAATATTTATTAATATTTTTCTAAACATATTATACATTATTTGGTTATTAACTCTTCTCATTTTTTCTTTTGTTTTTATAAAATATTTCAAAATGATGATATTGTATAAAAATGTTCGTATAATATTTGCAGTAAAAATACTAATAGCCCATGTATAATTTGATGTATATTTTAAATAAGTAAAATGTAAATTCTAAAAACAATAATGTAATAATAAAGTATTTGAATTTTATGAAAGTGAAAACAGATATAAATTTACAAAATTAATATAAAAAAGTTTATAAATATAAAATTAATATTGTTGTCTGGTAATTGATATTTTTTAAATTTATTTGCTTGTAGAAGTTTTAATATTTATATTTAAATATATTAATTAAATTTCTGTAAGTTTTGAGTAATAATAATTTTTATAATAAATTTATTACAAAATTAATGGTTGAAAATTATTTAAAATTAGTCAGATAAGAATAAATTTACTAATTATGGTAATTCAAAGAAAATATTTGCTCACAATAATTAATATTTATACGAATCTTAATTCAGATATAAAATTTAGAAATATATATAAAATATATTAAATACATTAAAAATAATATACATAAATAATAATCATATAATGCATTAAATAATTTAAAGATAAAGTTAACCTAATATAATTTATTTATAGAATTTTATTGAATCTTGTCTAGAAAAAATTAAATTTTTATATAAATTAGTTCATTCAATCTTGAACTATATAAAATTATCATATTAACGTTCTTTATAATCCATTCATAATCCATTAGTTAAGATATATTTTCTATTCGTTATTCATTTAAATTTAAATACTTACTAGATGAAACCATTAAATTTTCATTAACAATGATAATATTCAATAATTTCCAAGGCTTTATAAAAGAATATATTTATGAATCATAGTTGAATTTCTGAATTTAAAATTTGATTTTAAGATGATAATGTAATTTTTATGACGTGTTAATTTTAAATAAAATGTTTACAATCAAAATATATCAAATAATGATCTACTTATGATGTACTTTTTTGCATATTTTAATTCTTATAAATAAAGAGTTTACACATAAGAATGCTTGATCTAACATCTCTTTATTTTATTATTTATAAAATATTTTAAAAGCGTTTAGTAGTCTGATTTTTTATGAAGAATAAATTTTAAAAACAAAAGATTAAACGGAAAAATATCGAATCGTATTTTTTTATCGTGAAAAGTAATAAGTGATTAATAACAATTATTTGAAAACTCTGAAAATGATATTTACGATTAAATATCATCGAAAATGACGATAATTGGAAAAATTATTTACGTTAAAAAAGAATCTGTACGCATTCCTTGAGTTTGACTATGTTTCCACTCGTAGAAACGACACGCGAACCCGCAAAACCTTTCAGAATCTCTACAATTTCTTATTCTCTAAATGCATCTTCCAACGGACACAGGCGTATGTTCCGTTGCATAAATAAAGGCTGCGGAACAGAAGATGTGAAGGCGCGTTAGCATCGATGCGATTATTGTCTCTCGAGAGAGACGGGAAGGTGTCTGGACCAAAGCCGGAAGCGAACGGTGGGTGTCCAGAGGATGCACACGGCGGGATGAATCGCTAAAGTTATCGGGGTGGGCGCTTTTATCTGAAACCGGGAAAACAGCTGGTCGTTGGTCTTCGACCGTTGCAACTCGCAGCTCGTTTTTTGCGCGATGCAACTCTCGCGGTCCAGTAATCATCTGGACTTGCGTCTTCGCGACTCGATCCGATAAATTTTGCCGGTACAGGCGAATACCTCGTAATATATTAAAAGTCAGGTTGGAGCGATTTCAAACGATTTTCATTATTCTTTTCCGATTTTTGCTTTGTGAGTTTTAGCTTCAAAAATCATTACCGCATAAGCGCAATAAATAAAAGAAAGGGCTCTACATTTCTTTTGTTTTTGATTTATATATACAGAATGAGCTAGATTATTTTTCGGTATATCGATTTATCAAATAACACCAATTTATCGGCAGAGTTTATTAAAATATTTGTTCGTACTCTTAATTTATTTTGTATCGAAATCATTTTAGTAAATTAAACAAAGAAGTTATAAAACTAAAAATAAAATTTAATCATTTAACAATTTTTGACAAATGGATAAATTAAATTTCTTTTTAAATAATTACATTTTTTTAAATATTTTAATATATGCGATAATTTAAAATCAAATATACGGAGATAAATTTAAGAATTTTTTAATATGATTACATTATTTAATAAATTTCACAGTTTTTCGTGTATTTCTATCTTTATTATATTTAATAACTAAAATACGTGATGGACCTTCGAGTAATTTTATTAATAAAAATTCAAATTCCGAAGATATGATAAAAATGAATCATGTATGAAAACTAAAGTACCCGACATGGTTAGATAATTTTGTAAGTTTCAATATTAAAATATTTAAATAAAAGTCAGATATTATTAATAAAACAAGTAACGTTAAAAATAATTTTAAAAGTATGATAGTACATTCGTAGGATACTAAAATGGGTATCCATGTATAATACTTAGTATTTTAAAAGAGAATTGAGTTAAACAACTATCGAAATGACGAAAATGGATGAAAAGTCTGGTGTATAAATGGGAAAATACATTATAACGGATCAAACATTTAGCCTGTACATTTTGACAGTTTTCCAGTTTTCGTTCAGATGAGCAATTCGAGTTTATCTCTCGCATCTTTTCTCGTATCTCGTTATTTTGCTCTAACTTCTTTTTACTTTTTGTGGCGGTCCTTATCTTTGCATGGTTTGTTACCGAACAAGAGCTGTCGAACATATGAACTTTTGACAAAAATACTAGAGATCCACTCGACGACGCAAACATCGCATGTCTAGAATTTCCGATGAAGATGTTCTGGTGACTGTCATAAAGTCGCTACGATGGTTTCGCTGTACAGTAGTTTTACTTTCAATAAAGGAGTTCACTAGCAGCAGTGACCAGTTGTTGCAAGATAACTAGGTGATTCAACTCGGTGAAACTACGCTTTTAGAGATTCTACGATACAGCGTCGCTTTACGTAACATTAATGAAGTTGCTCGTTCACAATACTCGACTAATTCTTAATTTTGCGATATGTATTACATATATATATATATATTTTAACGAAATCTTAAATATATATATAAGGAATAACACAAAACTACTTTTGTACTAAAAATATTTATAATAAAATTTATGATAAGATATTGTATATTATTTGTTAGTTATGATAATTTGTATATTATTTGTTTTAATTAAAATCTCTATATTATTATAAAAAATCAATTTATAGTAAAATACATCTATGTTTAGGTAAACACTACTGCATAGTACTTAAATTACTATATCTTATATTGAGAAAAATTTTTATTAAACATTATACTCGTAAATATACTATGATAATATATGTATATTTGGAATTACATATATTATTGTAGATAAAATTATATATAAAATGTTAATCTAAAAAATTTTACCCTAAATACTGAATTATTTTTAATATAAAATTAAAATTTTACTTTGAAAATGAGATATAATATATACAGTTAGTTGAAATATTCTTAATTGCATTATTAAAAAAATGTATTAATATAAATATAGACGACTCTAAATTTATAAAATCTATCCATTTAAAAATGTTTATAAAACGTCAAATTTTATTTTATTTGTCCAAAAGAGATTTTCGTAATCGTACTTAGGTAAACATAAACAATTTTAATTTGTTTTGACTTTTACATCCTTTTCTTTTATAAAATCTTAATATGTATTTCAGTGATACACTTGCATATATACGATAGTTCACCAATTAAAATTCTTCACAGGCATAATATACCGTATATAACTTTATTTATCACATCATTAATAATTTTTCTATTATATTATTTTTAATGAAAATTCATTTATTATAGTTAAGGTAATCATAACATTGTGATAGTTATAAACTTTAAAAAGTACCAAGTTTTCGAGCAGTTATTTAATTTCTATGATCTGCAATGTTTTTGTTCAACTTTTTTTACTTTACTATTGGTGATTAATGATCTTTATTATCTTAAATTTTTTATCCCAATAATTGTTTCAGAGCTTTTCTAAAATCGTGACTGTTCGCTCTTGTATTAAAAAATATTATTATTTCTGTTATCGAAGTCTTTTATCACATATTTAACATACTAAAGTATTTCGTTCCATTTTTATGCATAATTTAATGTAAATTCTTTAATCGTTCATAATAAACTATCATAAAATTTAAACTTTTTATGTAAAAATAAAAACAATTGATATATAATATTTACACGACAAAATTTCTTTTAAAATAAATCAAAATTTGTAAATACATATTAAAGTTTTTAAAAATAATAAATTTATTTTGGATGCAATTAATTTTTATCATGAACAGTATTTGTTTTGCAGTTTCATTTTTTAATTTAATAATAGATGAAATTATTTGGATAAATATAAAAACTAGTCTTCGCACTTTTTTAATTAAAAATTATCGTTACCAAACTATGAATAAAATATTATAAGTTTAAACAACTATTTAGAAAAATTTAAATCTATATTATATTTAACTTATAAATTCAATAAATTTTGATCGATAATTTTAATGATCAATTACATAATGAAGATAACTGCACGTTTCGGTTCAATATAAATACAATGTAAAAAAATAAAAGTCAAAATATATACTGTTGTGCAATATTCATATTTGTTTATGTGCTTAATTTATTATAAATATTTGATATTTATTTCAATCCTTTAGATTTACATAAAAAACACATTCGTTAAACATTATTCAAAACAACAATAAAAGTATTATAATAGTATTTTTAAATACTAATTTCAATATAAGAAAATGTATATTGTTCAATATTTATATTAGCTCCAAAGTTTTGGGCTTATTATTGAAATAAATTTAGATACATAATGTGTATCATATATGTTAATAAATTTTTTCTTCATAAAATGAAGCTAAATTAATAATAGTCTCATACTTCTATATGCATAAAATAAATTTTTTTTATTATACGAATATATTTTCCATATAAAATATTCATAGTAATATTTTTTACATGAAGAATACTATTAAAATTATTTTACATATTATGTAATATAACTAAGTTGATAAAATAAGAAAAATATATTAATCATATAATTATATTTCATTTTTATTTTGAATATTGAATAAGTAGACTATATAAAGAGTCAGCTTCTGAAAAATGAAATACTTAAATAAAAATAAAGATTTTTGCTGAACTTATTTTTAAAGAAAAAAATCTGGGATGGAATATTTTATTTTAATAAAAATTGAAAATACATAAAAATTTTTAAAGTAAGATTTAATAAAACATAATTTAATGGAAAAATTTATTTTCCATAATAATTATATTACCTACTGTAAATATGTATAGTCTAATAATTATATATTGTAATTTTTTTTACAATTAAATCGATTTCTATAAGTTTTTGTTTTTTTATAAACTCGGTTTCAAAACAATATACATTATTCGTTAAAAAATCCAAAATTGCTATTAATTATCTAGTTTATTTTATTAAAGCTTAGCCTTGAATATTGGCCTATGCATATGTACTTTCGAGTCAAAGTTTGAAGAAGAGACGCATAAGCAACAAAATGATGTGCCATTATGAGCTAAATTCATTAGACGTTCCCCTCGTGTCGAGATTAACGCGGTTCATTTCGAAGTTCGCTCGGTTAAAATTGGCTGACGGAGTAAAGATGTGTCAAAGATGTATTAAAGTGAAGAACTCGAAAGAGAAAGTTGAATGGACGAATGGACAACGGGTTGAGATTGATTTCGGGCACAATTGGATACGAAAGAGTCATTTAATACATTGATAACCAATTTATGCGAAGGTCTGCTCTAATCGACAAAAACTCCTTATCTGTCTGGGGAAAGCGAAGTTCATGCTTGGCTGCGAGTTTCAAATGCGAACAGGAATAATTCATAATATACAGGAATTTCGACGGAATTTTAATAGTAGGGAAGAATATTTTCAGTAGGTGTTGATTGTTGATCTATGGAGCTATGAAGTCGTTGTACTTCCATCGTGTTTTTTGTATCAAATATGTATATTGCATCGATACAACTTGTTATTGACTTTAAATATCAACGTCTTCTTTTATAAGTATAACTACAAGTAAGATTAATAAATAATTTTAATAGTTTCTTTCATCTTCATTCATTAGCTAAATTTTAGTCTGATATTAAATCATGTCAAATCAATTATTTTCTGTTTTAATATTTTAGTAAAAATAACTTGAGACAATTTATATTCCCATCGTCTTTAAGAATATTTATCGCAAGCAATATACTTTTCAAAGAATTATAACGTAAATAATTATGAAAAAGAAATGAACTTAATAATAATAAAACAAAAATATTGTTCCAAATGTGGTTGAAAGTAAATAAATGTTTTTCAAAAGACACGAGGTAGTAATTGAAATGAAAAACAATTCGTACCGAAAGGAAAGTTGAAAGCATCAATAGTATGAGTGTTAAAAGATGTTACGTACAGAGAGATAATAATAGGGTGCAGAACATACATAAATCATTGAGAAAATAGTTAGAAAGAAAAATTGTTACTAGTAAAAAAATATTAGTCCCTTCTTGTAAAATGAATTTGCGACAGACGCAAAGTGTTTTTTTTACATTTGATAATAATTAACTTACTATAAAAATATTTTTTAAAGTATTTGCTTAGTTTCTTACTAAGATATGAATATCAATAAATATCGAAACAATCATATATAATTTCTTTTAATATTTGAAATTATTTATATATTCAAAAAGAAAATTATTTGAAGCTTGTAAATTTTATTTATTGTTTCATAAAATTATAATATTCTGTGTCTAAATATTTAAAGATAAATTGCAATTGATAGGGTATTTTAGTTACTTAATTTTTAACTTGAATATTTTTTTAGTTGTCGTATTTTTTTAATCAAGGTATTGAATCGTGCGTCTGACAATGAAAACTATTAATGAGAATCTTATTGTTCAATGCATTTGTCACTATATTTATGTATAATATTCATGTATTTACATAAATGTTATCTTTATTTTTATTCTCATGAATCATTTATTTTGGAAGTAGACAGAGCCCACTATTTAGTATGTGAAACATATATAAATGCTTATTTTTAACTACTTTTAAACATTTTTTAATTATCAAAATATTTGCATATATAACAAATTGAATTTAAATTTAAATGGTTTAACAAATTTAATTTAAAAATTTAAATAATTTCATTAATGGATTAATTCATATTATCATAAAAATTGTTCTAAATACTCGTAAAAATATAGCTTTATAGTTATATGTTATATTTCTTCATTTGAATATATATATATAAACAATTACTTAAACATATTCTGCAGATTTTAAAGTAAAAGGTAAATCAATTTATTTTTGTATATATTTATTTAACTAATAAATTTTTCTCAATAATAATTGTTTTTTAGTTACGTAAGTTCTTAATAAGATATTATATTTATCGTGCATTATACTTATACATAATATATTGAAGTGTCGGTTAAATAATTCACATAAAAGATGATAAAAAATAGTTTGTGATTACAAATGATAGAAACTTTCATCATATGTTGAAGATATATTGTAATTGATTATACATATCGATATTCTTTCATATCAATATCATAATTAAGTTAATTTTCTGTAAAAAATAAATTTTTACATTTAATAAAGATTGAAATTTTATTTTTTGGTACGAATAAATATTTTAATAATTGATGGAATTATTAAATTTTTTAAAATTTAATAATCAAAAGTAAAATTTGATTTCAAAACTTTTAATGTTCTAGAAAGATATTTTTTGAATTTAAGAATTATAAATACATTGAATACATTTATTTATATTTTTTTTTTATTTACTTAAAATAACTATATTTGTATTTTAGAAATTTTTTATATCGGTAATTATATACTATTTAAAACTCAGTTTTCAAGGAAATGTTTAAGTTACAATTTATCTATAATTATATTTTTTATTTTTTCATTTTATAAATTTTTAGTAAAATGATAAAGTTACACGTTTTTAATTAACGATCTTCAAATGTAAAAGTTTATTTATTATCTTTTATTCATCTATAGAATATAAAATAATGAAAACTTTAATTATATTGATATAAGGAATGTTTATTTCAATCATTTCATAAACTTTGGATTGAATAAATCGAAAGTAAGTTAAATAATAATTTATTTAAAGTTTCCTGGATTTTTCTGAAAATATAATGGATTCGCGATCTGAAATTTTGGAAATTTAATGAATGGGATAATCTTTTAATCATTCGCAATTAGATTAGATAATAATTCGTACAATACAAAATGAAATAAATGCGTTAGTTAAATTATAAAAAATATGTTTCTTCGTTAGAAGCGATTCTATTGCGAAAAAATCAGAGGAAAAATGAACCCACCCGAAAAATATTTTTATTCGAGAAATACCATCGGGTTATTTCATTTTACCATTTGTCTAAGCAAATAGAAAAAAATATTCGTAACGAAAGAAACTAGTGCATCTTTTAAAGTTGAAGGAAGAAAGCAAGAAAATAAGCCTGAAAAGACGCGGAAATTAACGCACGTATACGGTTTTAGTGAGGTTGAGATGGTGATAAAATAAAAACAAGGAGTCGCAGCATCGGACGACGCATACGCATACACTTCTCCTTCCCTTCCGAGCCCACACATAGAACGCACGTTGTCCACGCGAGGAAGAAAGAAGAAAGTAAGATACTCGGAGAAAGAGAAAGAGGGAGGAATACAGGCGAGGGTGTGGTACCATATACACGGAGGGCCAAGCTATCCTTACAATCTACGGCCACGGCGTACGTAGGAAAGCGACGAAAAGAAGGGAAAGAGCGCGCGAGCGTGTGAAATGGAGAGAGCAAAAAAGAGCGAAAAAGAACGAGAAAGAGCGGGTGGGAGAGAGAGAGAGAGAGAGAGAGATTACGTGGCAGCGCCGAGCGAAGGTTTCGACTTTCGAAACGTCGACTCACCACGAGCGACAGTCGCGCGGTACGCGGCACAACGCGCGTACGGATTCCTCCTCTTTTTCGGTTTCTCTCTTGGTTTCTCTCTCGGTTTCTCTCTCGGTCTCTCTCTCGGTCTCTCTCTCGGTCTCTCTTTCGGTCTCTCTCTCCGTCTCTCTCTCCGTCTCTCTCTCCGTCTCTCTCTCGTTCTCCCTTTCGTCCTCTCGCGTTCTCGCTCTCGGGTCGCTGTCGTCGCCGCTCTTGGCCTCCCACCTACACGTCCAAACAAACACGTGCATCTCGCGAGCGGAGCGATAAGCGCGTCGGCGCCTCCCGGGGGAGGAAGTCTCCGCGCGCCTCGGTGGAAAGATCGAGTCGCAGCTGCCGAGACACGCGTGCAAGAAGCCCGCCGCACAGCCAGACAGACACGGACGCATCGCGCGGTGGAGGCGCGAGCTGAGGTCGAGGTTAGTTGGCGCGCGTCTCCCGAGTATTGCCCTCTTTGTTTTCAAGTCGCACCGGCACAGCCTTCGTTTTCCTCGCTTTTGATACTCAGTGCGAAGTCGCTGAGTCAGGGTGGCCGACCTTTCCTCCTGGCTTTGTCCTTTGCGAACCGGTTACGCCGGGTTGCTTCGCACCGCCATCGAAACTCCTGTCCGGCTTGTTCCCATCGATTTGTGCCAGTGGCACGTGGCCTCGATCGTTGTGCTCTGGAATCTCCTGCATTTGTTCTTTGTTTCCTTTCGTTTAGTTTTTTTTTTCGTTTACTTTCTTTTTTCAATAATTTCGATGAAAGATAACTTTAATTCGTATTCGTGGAAATTGGAGAGCGCGATGTTTTGCGATTTGCATAAATATACGACTGTTTTCCGCATGTTCTCTCAAGTATCATTGTCGAACGTTGTGTACGAATGTAATAAATTCTATTTATGGCGAAACCACGTTGATACGATGGTCGAAAAAGCGGTAATCCGATGTATTGAATAATCCCATACAATCGATCCAACTCATTTTATCAAATATTTATATTTGAAATTGCTGGTAAACTTAACCGCGTATTTTCATTTAAATACGTTATACGATAATAAAATACTAAGCTAATATCTAAGTTTTATTTTTACAAATGAAGAGTAATGTTCTAATATTTATAAATGGATGTCGAGTTTTTAAAACGAATTCAAAGTTAAGCTTTATCATACTTTCGTTTACAATTCATTTTATAAGAATTTATTTCCTAGATTTTAAATTAAAGTTGAAAAGTAAATTTTCATTTACATTGATATTCATGTACAAAATCGTAAAAAATGCTATTTAAATATTCATAGTAATATTGATCCCTTCGCAATTCGGAAATTTTATTTTTTTGTGAAAATTAATATGATCCAAAGTGAATTCATCTCTTAACTCGATCTCAAAGATTATATTTACAAAATATTTCATTTCATTTTTAGTTAAATGAAGTATTGTGTCGCTCAATATACATTAGTTTATAATCTTAATTAAAACAATGATACTGTAAAAAATTAAGCACTTATTTTGTCACTTATATTAAAATCTTCAATACGATATAAAAAATTATAAAATATATAATCGACATTTTTTTTCATAATAATAATTAAAATTATCAAATGATCTTTAAATTAGTTCAAATATAATAAATATATAATGTAAACATATCTTTACGACGTAAATTAAACAAAGCTAAATAATTAAAATTTATTTGTTACTTTATTAAACCAAAACTTAAGAAAATTTCCTATTATTAAAATATGTATGGAAAAAAACGTCTCTTTTTACTTTTTAGTACATACTTTTTATTACAAAATCTTATGTTAAGAAATTTACAAGCCATTGTTGAATCAACTCATAGAGAATTGCTTAATAATTTGTATTATACCAAGCGAGACATCGATAACTCTCGAGATGATGTTGAATCGATTGTATATATCGTTATATCCTTTATAAGAGGTAATAACGTGAAAAGTGTGGTAGCGCGTATAATGAAAAACACAGAGGGGCCAATGTACGAAAATAACACCTTCGAGGATGAAAATGAACGGATGATTCGCAATACAAAATAAAGGCACAGCGATCAAACGAGACTAAATACAGTCGTTTGAGGGGTCGAAACGGTTTTAATGCATCGAACAAAATGAACAACAAAACGAATTTACTCATCGATACAAGACAAATATTGCCCCTTGGGTATACGAATGAAGATCGCACATTTTTGATTGGATTTTCTCTTTTCATTGGGTTTGTCGTGCTAATTTTGCTAAATCAATAGATGATGAGATAATCCGTTTTCTTTTCGTGATGCTCTCGCGTGAACGTAAAAATATGTATAATAATTCATTGTCATATTATTTTAAAAGGAATGGAATCGACCAGATTTCTTTTGTTTTCATTCCTCTTTTAAATGTTTCTCTTTCAGAACTTACATATGCACATGCTTTGGAAAGTGAACCGGTATATTTATAAAAAAATGTCTCAAATTTTATTTATCATTTCTTTTGTAAACTACAATATAAATTTCTTCTACAAAAGAAGTCTTCTTTATTAAACTTAGCCATTTTAAACTTAGTTTTTTTATCAAGCTTATAACGAAAACGTGCAAAAATAGTTTTCAACAAAGCAATGAGGTCTATCAATATCCCTAAATCATGAACTAAATTTAATAATTACCTTGAATAAAGTTTCTGCTTAAAGAAGTAATCGATCACTCTAAGCGATCTCATCTTGAAAAGCATGCGATATTTAAATTCGAAACTACAATCACTATTACTGAATCCCTTTAAATTCTTTCAATTTCAATTTAAAATAATAAATTAATTTTTATAAAGAGATATTTCAGGGTTTATAATAGCTAAAGATATTAAAATTATTATTATAAGAACGCATCATTTATATATTTTGTAGAAATTTATAGCAACGTGTAATGTTATATAGTTTTAACTTAACACGTCAATTATAGTTTAATGTTTTCGTAAATTAAAAGCGCTACATATACGTAAGTTTATATATAAAGACAAATATATTAATAGAATTTTGAGTACTTATTTAAGACATAACTGAACAATGTTTTAGTTTAAACTTAGTAGATCGAGAAAAAAACTTTTACGTTAAAGAATATAAGGGAGATTCAAGATGTATATCTCGACCTCCTACGCGTTAACATGACAAAGGCAGACGGAAGACATTGTGCCGTTGTAGTTTTTGACACAATAAAAAATGACGGACTTCTTTCCTTATCCTTTTTTATCTTCATCCTGTGGCTAATGTGCCTTCATACATACATATGATTGTACTGCTATCAAAATAAGTTCTGAGAAATTTTTACAGAAATAGGATTAGTCGTAAAAGCAAAAATGTATTAGACCTGAGGACGGTTTTTCGATATAACCTAGAAAATTCAAGGCGACTCTGTACTTTTATACACTTTTACTTGCTTCGCATAAAATGAGTTACAGGGAGTTTTTACAGTGAATAAATGAAATAAATTCTATATGCATCACATAAAAAAAGAATATAATGCTTATTCCGAGATATACTACATTCGTTCGAATATTTTATGCGATAAATGCAATATTCAATTTTATCATAATTACAAATGATAATAGTTTTTTAAATTGTTTTTAGACGAGTGGAAATTTATGAAATTATTAAAAGAATTTTCTGGCTCTTCAAGATATTCTGTGCTTCATTATTAACATTTTAAAGGAAACCTATATTTACCATTTTTTAAATATAAGTATTTGTCGTTAAAAGTTAAATAATACCTCAAGATTATGGACATTTATTCTCATAATTAAATTTAATTTTCATGTTGTATAGTTAGAAGTATTTTAATAACATTTTTTGAAATATATTCATTTTTAATAATTATCATAATAATTAAACAAATAAAATATAATATTAATAAGTATAGTTTGTGAATTGTTAATATATAAATAATAATACAGAATTATATATTTGAAAATAAAAAAAAAATATAATAAAGAAATATACTTTGATATAACTTTGAATTATTTATAATAATTATCAATAATTTTTGTAATTTCAATATTTATCATAATTAATAATTTTTTAATTAAAATCATAAATAAAAATTATGTAATCGATTTTATAACAAATGTAAATTATAATAAGAAATTTTATATTATCGAATATTCAAGAAAATTTTTTAGAGTTTATATTTGAAAATTATTTATATAAAAATAAACACAATTTTTATTTATGAATTATAATTCTTTTTATATATAATCTAATAGTATAAATAAATATTAAATTAAAAATTATATATTTTAAATAATAATATTATTTGTAATCTTATTTATATCTTTATTAATATCGGAAATAATTGTTAAACATTTTATTGAAATTCTTATTTCAACTTTGAAAATTCAAGAAAAATCAAGTAAATATAAATAGTGTTTCAGTAGTATAAATATTAATTTAATAAATTTAATATAATATAAATGAATATAATAATAAAATAATTTAAGAGTAAATATTGAAAAATTTATTTCTACATTTGGCTTCAATCAAAAAAAACTTTAAACTGAATAACATTTCAAATATTTGTTTTGACGTTGTTTAGAATTAATTTAATTTTAAAAACAGCTTTAAGTTTGATAAATCTATGAAATTATTTTTAAATTACATAGTTTTGATTAAATAATTGTATATTTTTATTATTCATATAGTATACTATATATATATATATATATATATATATATATGCATATACTGTATGATAGATATCTTTATATTAGAATTTGCATAATTAAATTTTTCACCACGCTCTCTATTATTTTAATTGAATTTTAACTCATGTCTTTAATCAAATAAATATTCAAGATTCATAAAATCAATATAGTGGTATAATATTGGTATTTTTTATTATTTTAATCCAACGTTATATAAATTTAAATAATTATATTATTAAAAGTCTTGTAAATCGTTGAAAAAATAATTATTTTAATAATTTTTTTCAAATCTAGTGTAAATAATAAATGTAATAAGTTGTATTAAGTGTATAATTTTTTCTTCCAATTTTGCAATGTAATACATATTCCCATACGTTCAAACATATTTTTACGATTAAAGAATGTTGAAATACCGTTAAAATTATTAAGGATTTCATATTAAAAGTGTATAATGAAAATATGTGTTGAAATTTAACATGAACTTTTACCTGGTACATCAAATAGGTGAAGTACAGGTAGGGTTTACGTTCTCTAAATTGCACGTGCATAAAGAAGCAAGCCTGTCTTAGAGCTTATTTTATGCGTTCTTAAGTGCTTGAAGGTGGAACATCATAGCGCATGATATTAAAGAGGTTATTTTACTCAGAAATATTAAACAAATGCTCATCACTCTATAGAAAATTTACAGTATTAAATACGTATATATACATTAGCACGCGCGTGTGAATGCGTGCGTATGTAAAAAATATTTTCCTAAATAAGCCTACGTTCAAACTGTCTCATACTTATTTTAAAAAGAAATGTAGATTTAATTGGCAGTATTTGAGAAAAATTTTATAAAATTTTTTACAGTAAGATTAATTCCTTAAAATATTCAATTAACAAAATTGTAGTATTATAATTTAAAATAGTTTTAGTTTCGACTAAAAATAGCAACTCTAATAAATTATAATTATTATGGAGATTATTAAAAATAAAACCGTGTACAATAATATAAATAAATATGATAAACTGTAATTTTTTTTGTATACTTTAAGAAATATCATTAGTACAAAAAGTTTTAATGAGTTAAGATTTTGACAGTTCTGTTACTTTATCGCACTATTTTAAAAAATTGTATCCTATCAAGAATAAGGTTAATGAATTTCTTATTGTGAAATATATTGAGAAGTGAATATTTGATTTTTATAATTTGTGTAGTGTTATAGATTGATAAATTTTTACTAAGTTAATTAGATATATAGTAAAAATATTTTGAAAATAGCATATATATTTTTTTTAAATTTTAACATTTTCTTTAAACTGATATAGTTATTGATTATTGATTGCAGCTTTAGTTTTATAATAATCATGATATAATATTAAATTAATTTTATCGGTGATATAAAAAGTTATTTAATTGATGAAATCAATTAATTCTATTGATTTGCGAAAGAATCATTAGAACTATTAATGCAGATATAAAGTATTAAAGCAATGTTTTAGATTATTTTGTAATTGAAGAATTTTATAAAAGAAGCAAACGATAATAATATTTAATAACGATTAATAATATACGCTGCTACAGAGATTTAAATATTAAAGTATCTTACGCATTGCAAGATTAATATTATTTTTTGTATATTTAAAAGCAGAAAATTTCATAATTTCACTTTTGTAAGATCCTGTGAAAAAAGTGTCTCTTACTTATACTATTTTTTAAATCACTTGTCTTATTATAAGTTGCTTGGCAATTTATTTTACTTCCGCAATTTATTTAATTTTCTTTCAAAACATTCGTATATAAATTGAAATTAAAAAGTATGTTTCATTTTGTTAAATATTTATGAAGTTTGATCAAAGAAATTGCATTTTCATTCTTAAAATTTTAATATAATGTACATTTTTATGTTAATTGGATGATTCAGTAGCATACGAAGGACGTAAGTTTTATATAAAGGCTATTAACACATTCGTAATTTAAAGTATCACATAAAAATATTCACTAAAACCGTTTGGATGCGAATTAAGAAAAATATATCTATTACGAATGTGTCTGCATACCGAAAGCAACGCGTGCGTTGAATACGTTCGATTAGTGATATTAAAGTCGACCACAGCTGATAACTATATTTACTGTAATCACATATACATGAATGCGCATAAAAAATAACATGGAAGAACTCGTCTGTATGGATCAAATCTCCTTCTTGCGCACGCGTCCGCCTCCGCCTTACGTTTTACCATAAACACTCGTTTGCTGCTCATACATGAGAGATAAAAACGTCGTATCTAAAGTTACGAGAATGAGCGCAGCCCGTGATGGCTCAAGAACGGAAGTTCTTAATGAAAGTATATTTTTCACTTTTTTTCATCTACGCTTTAATATCGAGAGCGTAGCATATATTACGAGATGTCTTTTCAAATCATTACATTGAAATATAATTTTTTTCCTATTATGTACCCATATTTCGTATAATCTTGTCTAAGCTCAGTACTCTTCGATATTTTTAACAATAATAATTTACAGATTGTATGTAATTTTGTAATTTATTAATAAACTAAATAAAGATATGGATTTTTATTCTTCTCAAATTTTACAATGAATCCTATTAATTTAACGCGTGTATTTTATTCATTATATATTACTTATTAAATTTTTTTTCGTACAAATATAATTTTGATGAAAATGTTGAATAGTTAAACGATCAAATTTTCTAATAGTTTATAAAATATGAGTTATATTCATAATACAAAAAGATATGCATCAATAATTTTGTAAATTAATATTTTATTTTGTAATAACACTTTTAATCAAAACAAAGAACGTCAGAAGGTTCGATAATATATTTCAAAACATATATAAATATTTCAGTTTGACTGTATGGTATCATTTTAATTCAACTTTACTTCTTTACTTTAAAACTAAGTTTTGAGCAATGTATATTTGAAGATGCAAATTTAATATAAACGCATAGAATGGAAATTTTATAAAATTTCTTATAACTCTTGAATTTTTTAAGTAATTGCATGAAATTTTTGACATATTCTTTTTATCAATATAATTAAGAAATATAATGAAAAAATCAATATTTATTTAAAATTAGTATCATTTCATTTCAATTTTTATTTAAAAGACTTATTATTTTTTAATTTTTACATAAAAAATAGTTTAATCATTTAACATTTGTAAGTAAAATGATTTCGATAATTTTTAATGTTCCCATTAATTCGAATGCCAGTTGTTATTATAAAGTTTTATTTTATGATCACCTTTAATTTAAATAAATATTATTTTAAAAAACAATTTTTATTACTAAAAATAATATTTATTATCGTGTATTTAAAATTTTAAGACTGCAGCTTCTTATGATTCAAATATATATGAAATAACTTATTAATTATAATATTAGAAAGGAATTATGTATTTTTATTTAACTTTTTTTAGAATTATATTAATTAATAAATATTTGATATTAATTACTTTAATGTAGAACATCGTGATAAGCAAGTTCAGTAATGTACAATAAAATTTTACATCAAAACTGTCTGGTTTGAGTAGGTAATAAATGTACCTAATACGTGTATACAAAATGAGAAATTCATTGATCAATAAAATCAGAAAATGATGTAAAACTACCACATGAATTAGAAACGCAAATACATATATATACATAATAAGGCTCTAAAATAATATGCAATACTAAAATATCGTTTTTTTAATATATACATTTTTTCTCTTTAATCATAAATAATTCATAAAAGTACAATTTTATATTTCTATTATATTTGAAGAAGTAGCAGAAATTTGGTAACGATCTATCTATAGATTCTTTGACAAAGTTGCCAATTTTAAATAATAAATAACTATAGGTATGTTATTAATTTCATGTAAAACATGTGATTATTTAATACGAATTGAAAAAATTATTCGATAAAAAATAATATAAATGTATGAATGGGGAAACTTTGATTATATTAAAAAATATTATATGTGGGGTATTTATAAGTATAATAACTTATAAAGTAACTTATAAGTTAATAATAACCGTTGATCAAGTTTAAATTATTGAAAATTTGAATATAAATTAATCGACGGACAGCATTTTTTGTTGATTAAAATTGTTTATTTTAGTATATTTCTCATTAAAATAGGAATTAGTTATTTAATTTTTATAAAATCGAAAAATTGTACAAATAAAAGAAGAATACCAAAAGTCTGACTGTTACCGAATTCTTGGTACATGCGATGCCGCTTTCTTCCCTGTTTACTCTTAACTGCTTACCCTCGAGATCCCATCGATCGTTCACACACGCAAGAACGCATACCCATGAAGTTTGACTCCCTATTCTTCAGTTTTGGGTAATACGAGAGGGAAATGTTCTGAAGAGTCTAAAAGTCGAAAAAAGCGGTTTGAGATGAATGGAAAGAAAAAGATCTCGATAAGTAAACTCGACTCTCCCGGATCGACGATCGTTTTCGAAGAAAGCGGGCTTCTGGTTAACCTCGCGGGGAAATTCGCCTTGAGATATGCCAAAAAGAACGTTGACAATTTATTAAAAGTGTTAAATTCTGTGTCCTTCAAACGGAGGTGAAACATCTTTTGCAGCTTCCACTCGCCACTGCTGTTCCCATCAGTCATAGCGAGTTTGATTGCATGCAACCAACTAAAAAAGTGTTTTCGCGGAACACTCGTTACATCAAACTGCAAAATATATCTCCTGGATACGTAATGCGTGTTTTCAACATTTTTTACCCTTTAAAATAGAAATGTATTCGTAATGTACTTAAATCAGTGATTCAGTGGATATAGTTTATTGAAAATTATTTTTTGTAATTTTATTACTTTTTATAAATTGAAGGCTATGACAATGAAATTAAATTAAATTTTACTTACAAGTTAATTTAAATTTACAATCGATAAAATTTAGTTTAAATTAGATAAATGTAAATTCAGAAAAAATGGAAGCAATATGAAAACAAATGCAGTAATTAAAAAATAATTTTACTTATTTGGTATATGGTAATTGTAGTCATTATCAATAAAAATTCATAAATTTAATATTATTTTTTATCTATAAATAAAATATATGTATATATACACCCAAATATGTAATTAATATATGTACATATATACATATATATGTGAAATAATATTATTCAATTATATTTTGAAAAAAAACGGATTTTAGAAAATGTTTACTAATTATATCGCAATATGATTTGTCTGTTTGTATAAAAAATTTCAAAAATAATTAAAAATTATGTAATTTATGTGAAAGAAAAATATAATATTTTACATTAAATATAATTAGAAATTTAAATTTTTCTATGATAATTTATTTACAAACTATATAAAACAAATTAAACATTTAAAATAAATATCATATAGTATTTTGGATCCATAAAAATTTTCATCTGTATTTCAGTTTTGATAGCTCATTTTTATTAATTTTACATTTATTAAAAATTTTATTTATTTTCAATCTCACTAGTTTTTTAAACTCGCAACAAAAATGTACACTTCAAGACGTTATGTACAGTACAATTGTGTGAATAATAGCACCGTTTGAATTTTGTTTATTTGTATGATAAACAAAATATTTTTAAAATAGTTTCCGAAGGTTAAATTATATAAAACTACAGCATTAATCTCAGATCTAACCAAGCCTACGAACCATTGACTCATCATCAAAGATTTTTATCGTATTCCACTTTTGAGAAGGCTATTTATATAATTGCTAACACCGTACAAAACGGAAGTGTATGGCTTCACCTGTCAATAAATAACAGATAATGGTTATTCTTTGTTTACTAAAGAAAAAGTAAGTAATTTGTATCAGACGCATTGATAAATATATATCGTATAGATATTAATCAGTTAACCGAATATCTCTTTGAGTCATATTTTCATATATTCCTTACATAACATACAAACAACTTGAATATTTTTATTATTTATAATTTATTAATTTTAATAAATGATTTATTTTTATTATTTTGTAAATTATTAGAATTTAGTTTATTACATTGTGATTTAATTTTGAGAAGAATTAAAATCAAAACGTTTAAAAACTTTTTAAAATATTCTAATATATATTTACATATAAAATCGAAATATAGATACATAGATAAAATTTTTTAATTCATATGACTAATATTTGTTGTAATTTTTGTTTCTTATTTTCAATTCTGTATCCGAAGTAAAGATTAAAATTTTTCAATGTAATTTAATTTTTACTCGAATAATAAGTATTGAATATATATATATATTAATTATACATATGTAAGTATAATTTTAATCACATTTTCATAATGTAATACATTAGTCGTTTAAATGGAAAATATATGTATGTATTCTTTTAAATAAAGTTAATAATTCTAATACTCACTCAAATATTATTTTTTACTTTTATTGTATATATTATTGTATTTATACATGAACAATAAATTCTTAGCATATCAACAAATAACTTCATATCGACATTTTTCGAGTGGAACTTCAAATAAAAATTCATATAAAAAGTATAAAATTAGTAACAAATTCCCACGAATAAAGGAATCGATGCACTTCCCAACTACTATCAGCACAAGCTTTAGTTTTAATAGACGGAGATGTCTATTACTCGGTACTGAGGAAGCTCCTTCCACGAATACGTAATACCGCTTATAATCTTGGTCCTGTCTCTCCTTTAAGCTAATGCCACAAGAAGTTCTTTTCTTTAGCTACATCAGCTTCGGTCTTATACCTGTGTCTCCGTCTGATATCCCTATTACGTCTTATTTTGTGATCGATAAGAGAGTCCAAACGATTCAAAGGCTTCAGATCGATTCGCAATTCAATTTAGAAGGAAAACGACAATGATCGAGTTGATTACCTTTTCGTTATTATGTGTCACTACTATAATATCCTCAATAGTTAATCAACTAATATATTGGTTACATCGCTAATTTTCTTATTACTTTAAGTTAAAAAAACGTGCGACGTTTGAAACTGTATGTATAATAGGTAATAAAGGATTTTTTATTCGCATTATTTTTCGAATCAAATCAAGAATAAGTATAATGATTTTGTGATACTCATATATTTCATATTGTACTTTGTTATGTTATAAATAATACGTATTTATTCGGTACAAGTTTTGTGCTTTAATCATCAAATGTATTTTTTGAATTTTCGAAAACTGAGTTCTTAGCTTTTGACTTTTTAGCTTTTACTTTTTATCATCATATTACAAATTTAAATTGAAAACGAAGAGATATTTTAATTAGATAAACTCAAATTAAAAACATAGCGTGACTTTTAGCTCTAAATGTAATAAGATTAATCGGAATCCCAATAGTGATTAAAATTCTATCTTAATATATACAAGAGAATCTAGAGCTATAATTAAATTATCGAATACATAATTTGTTTATGAAATGCCGAAATAAAGATTTTTTATGTATTTTATTAAAATTTATATGAAATTTACATAAAATATTGATTCAATAACTAGTTATTATATTTTTATACTGCTACATTCTTTAATTAAAATACAAAAATTACAATTGCACTAATTGTATAGCAAGTTCCATTTCATCAAATATGCAATGTCGATAGTATTATATATTGATCCCATTCGAAACATTAAAATATTTACTTCAAACTTTCTCCGTTGGTAAATTAAATATACAGGTTAATAGAAAATTTGCTAATATATAATAAATCGAGTTATCTTTCTAAATAGACCTATTTATCAAAGTATATTTGATACGTTAAGTCACCTTATAATTGTAAGTCTTCGCAAAATAATAACATACGCTAAAGAAAATTCTTAAATGTTGGTGTCGGTCGATAGAATTATTTAAGATAATTGCTAAGTATTTCGAAAATTTAATAATATTTATCACATATGATTGAAGCTTGATCGTTATAAAAGTAATTTTTTTAATAATTAATGAGAATACGAAAACATCAAATTTTCGTAAACAAACCGCAGTTGCAAAGGACACATTCGTCGAATAATGAATGAAAATCGTAGTAATGAATAATAATTTAAGAATATCGTCCTTTTACTTTAAAACTATATAAATTATCATTCCAAAGAAACTGTGAAAGCATATTGGAGATAGAAGAAAAATTTAAACAAAGTATCGCAGAGATTCGAAAAAAATTAGCATTGTTGGAAAGTGCAACGATCGGTTGGCAACCGAAAAAACTTTTCACCGGTGACTCTGCCTCGGTTGGGTTGGAGCGGTGGCAGGAAAGAGAAAGAAAGTCTCGCGAAGGACGAATCCTACGAGCCCGGCGCATCTTAAACCTTACCAGCATCTTCTTAACGGTAACAACGTCGATTCGCAGGTCGAGGCTTCGGTGATTGCCTTCGCACGAGGAAGCCGTCCCGTCGCCGCCGACGCTCTCCGGCGGCCGAGCGCCACAGCAAGGAGGAAGGAGAAGGGAGGCTGTAGGAGCAGACGACGAGTCAGAGTCGCCGCGGGAGTCGCAGACATCGCGCGAGTGAGCGGAGCCCCGGAGCCCCGGAGCGTCTCTCCGACTACCGATACACGCACCTCCGGTCCGATCGCTCGAAGCCGCTCGATCTCGAACCGCGATGCTCGAGTCGTGAGCGAGGTGAACCAGGACTCTCGCGTGGTCCAGCATCAGTGATGGATCGCGCTTCGCGTGGAGCCGCGAGTGGCCAGAGCCGGGACGAAGGGACGCCCGGCTCCTCCTGACGGAAAAAGTGCGCGCCATCGCCCGATCTCACCCGAGACGCAGGCGCACCCTTGGCCGCTCGCCGATGCTCGACAGGATGTTCCTGGTATCGGTCCTCGTGGTGCTCGCCCTCGTAGGCGCAGCGCCCACCTTTTCCACCGTCTACGTTGACGACAGAACGGTGAGTGCTTCGTTCAGCCCGGGCACATCCACTCCTTCTTCCCTATCCTCGTTTTCTCACTAAATGTCTCTCTCACTTCCATCGATTCCAATCGAACCTCTGTACTCTCTTACTTTAACCATTAAGATAAATTATCCAAACTTTACTTTTCGAACTTAATGTTGTATTTTCATCTTCACTCGTGAAATTTACCGAATTTTTAAGTAGATTAGAGATGCTTTGTGCTATTTATTATATTTTTTTGTTTGTCTTTTCAAATTCTTTCAATTTCAATTTTTACGACTTACTCTATGAATTTATCAAATGCAATTAAATTATTTCTAATTAACGAAAATTATTTCATTGTTCTTGTACACATTTTTTCTTTTTTTTTTTAATGCGTATTTTTTGGAATTTATAAAATAATAATATTATTCATTGAATTAGATCAAATAATTCATGCTTTTGCATTATTTATTGTGTTAAGCAAGCAATATTTAAAAAAAAATTTTTTATCGTTTTCTTGTTCCAGATATATGGTTATTTGTAAAATAATACAACCATTAACTCTAAGATTTATGTTTATAATTAAAGATCAAGTTAATATTTAAGAATAAAGACTATGATTTCTCGAAGCGCGAATACCGAAGATATTCCAAATCTACCGTACATGCGTTGAATTCAACACAAGTGTTACTTTACAATTTTTAAACTAACTTATTCTATATACAAAATAATGAATATGAGAAAATATTGAATATCGTTCAACAATACACGATAAAAATATTTATTCATTAAAATTTTGATTATTTAATATCAAAATATTTGTTTTGATTATTTTTATGCTTCAAATGTTCTATTTATAATAAAACAACTTCTTTTAGAATAAAATAAAAATATTATTTTGAAGTGGTAAAAAGCTGATTCTATTTCTCAAGAAAAAAATTAAAAAAGAGATTTATTAGTCGGGATATTTTTTAATTATTCATATATGCAATTTTACACTTTTTTGAATAATGAAAAAAGTTTATATCAATGTAATATTATTAGCATAAAGATTTTCTAAATAGTCACGCGAGTAAAAACTCTGTTATTTACAATTTAAAGAAAATATGCTTCATACTATAAAGTTTTTCATTTAGATTATACTGTATTTTTATTTACGTTGGAATGCATCATCTAGTTTCTATTCCAGTAATACTGAAATATCGTAGCCGTACGTATCACGACTTTTTAAAGCTATGTTTAAAATATAATTGAATTTTACAAATACTTTAAATATAAATATATATATTTATTCTTCATCATTATTTACATATTTATATTTAATTTCTTTTATAATATTTGATACATAATTTTTACATTTTTTTAAATGTTTGGATTGATTAAATTAATCTAACATAAGTTTTCATGATTTTTTGAATATTAAAATATAATAACTGTAATGCACGTCGAATAATAAGAAAAATTATTCTGTATTTTCTCTTTCAAATGATTTTTTATAGTACTGCGTAAAAGAAAAAAATTTATACCACATATAAAAGATATTGTACGTTATTTCGTTATTGTTGAAATTTTACTGGGTGCACAGATACTGGATGTACATATCCATCAAACTGCTAATTAATTAATTAATTAATTAAAGTAAATAATATAAATTAATCGAAATTGAATGAGAGAATCTTCTAGTTTTTTCAAAAGAAACAAAATAGCGCGATAATTTTAATGTGTTCATTAAAAGTTATATATGTTATAAGTTATTATAAGGATTTGGGCCGTGCACTTTTTAAAGTGGATTTTATTCCAATTTTAATTTAATTTTTAAATTTTTAGTAGCTCTTTTTTTCAATACTACACAAAAAATTCGACTTTTTACATAATGAGTACATAAAGCCAAAAAACACAATATGGAAGTAACAATATGAAATTGGATGAAAGGTTCTGAAATTTTTTTGTATATGCCAAACAACGATGAATCTCACCGGAAGTTTTTCGTACCAAACTATGAGAATGTTTGTATTCAAACTAGAACTTATAAAAGTTAGTTGATTCGCGCTAAAATGATGCTGTATTGCTTTTAAAATAAAAGTTTTGTGATTCTTTTTTGTGTCTGGAGGATAACTAAAATTACTTATTTTCATTTTTAATGTAAGCTACATTTCCTCTATTTAGATCGAAAATTGAGTGAAAAGTTTTTTTTGTTTTCAACGTCAATCATTTTTGAGTAACTAATAATAATTTCAAAAATATTTGATTTATTCATCCAATTTTCATTTTTATCATTTTTAAATGAAAAATATTAAATGTATATTTTAGAATGATTTATTAATAATCTAATATGCATATAAATTAAAAGTTAATAGATTTGATATATCTTTCGCTGTTTGGTACCGCTACGAATAGTCTAAAATGCATGACATTCCTGTTCATGTGTAGGATATATTATTCCCACACTCATCTAAAAATATCATAATTATCTGTAAAAATCAGTAATACATTATCATATTAATATATAAAATAACTGTATTTTATATAAGCTATTACCACTCGATACAAATATTACTCGCAAACCTTTTTCATAGGGCAAATGCGCAAATATGTGCGCTTACGTATTGCGCTTGTGTATTTAAGGCAAACTGTTTGTATATATTTATTTCATATATTCGAAATTGACAAATTTATCTCTTTTAAAATAAATTTACCTTATGTAATAATAGTTACTTTACTCTATTTACAAACATTTTATTCGAATATTAGTACAATCAAAATATATAAAATGAAATAAATTTTTTATTTTTTCTTCTTATCCAAGTTTCGTTAATTTCAATGATATTTAATTGGTTGACTTTTTTTTACGCAATTCAACTTTTTCAGAATTTCTTTCGACTTTGAATAAGAAATTTAAAAATGTAAATTTAACTGTAAAACCTAAAGAAAGTTGAGTTTGATAAGATTAAATCTGTATATATTTTTCTTTCCTTTCATACACAAGCGATTTATCTTATTTGAACTAGTCACGTTTCCTTTTGACTCATCAGAGATGTGTAAGAAATTCCCTCCAATAAAGTTAATTTCCACTTTTCATAGAATCTCGAAAAATGCGCTGATACATTACGCACACAGGTATTCAGCGTTCATAATAAAAGCATAATGAAGGCGAAAAGTAGTAAAGACCAGCGAGTCTCATTCGCACGAGCTCTGAGTCACGCAATAAAGGGAAAGAGGTCGAGTCGTTTTCTGGAGCGGTGAGAGTACCGAAAATGTCGGAGAGGAGATGAAAGAGAAAATCAGACCTCATGGTTGCCTTCTGCCCTCCCTACTTCTTTCTTGCCACGCGACACTTTCTATTTAGACTTATTATGCGCTTATAACCACTCGAGTGTAGTTAGAAGAGTCTAATGAATTATTGCTACTGAAGAGTTCGTGTTTTTGGTCGTGCCGGACGTACGCTAGACTTTTCTGTTGAAGAGAGGTTTTGTGCATCGACTCCCTGAACTCCGTATCATGAGAGCGTAAAACTACTTTTTCTTTTTCAGAGAAAAACAGCTCAAATTTTTTTATTAATAGAATATCAAATATCTTTAATCTAAAAAGTTCAAATGTTTTCCAAATAAAATTTTATTTTCAATATTTAAAGTTCAACGATACGTAAAAATTTTAAAAGTTATTACCCATAAATTGATTGTAAGAAATAAAAACAATATGTAATATTTTCTTTTTTCAACGGAAGTATCTTTTAATTCATTCATTTTACAACTTTTAAAATTTTTATCAAATGATACTAATTTTTATTAATTTTATATATATTTTAAATAATAAAAGCTGAGTATTTTATTCAATTATTTTAATTAGATCTTTTTAAATCAAATATTACAATAAATTTAAAAAAAAATCCTTTATTTATATTTCACTATTGATATAACGATCGATGAATGTAACAAAAATGCAATTTCTAACAAAGATATTAATTTATGGAAATTGTATTTTAAATAATTCTTTTAAAAAGTTCATAAATAATATAACAACAATAAGTAATTATTCTATGTATTATTTCAATTTCTATATATTACCTATAATTACTAGTTTAATAACATTATTCATTAAATATTATCATATTATTAAAATAAAAATAATAATCGCTAGATATTCTATTTGTGAATAGTTAACCCTGAAATTCAAGTAATAATTTAGTAAATTCTTTGTCTAGTTCTAGATTATATTTATTTTTTAAAACGTTCGCGAGTGCATCATTACTATGGTATTGGCATAATTTTCTTAATCTTAGAGTTTTCCTTAACATTGCATTTCAGATTTTTTTTCATTGCTTAATTTTAAAAAATCTAATTATAAAATATAATACTTAATATTATGATTTGAAAAAATGTTTGGACACTTAATTTTTAAAGCTTGATAAATTATATTTAAAATAATAATATTGATTAATACTTAAAAACATTAAAAATGAATATTTTGATTTTATTTTATATAATTTATTTTAATATTCCACTAATATATAATTATTTAAAAAACAATTTTTATTTATAATAAATATTCATATATCTGTAGTACATGTAGTAAATTTGTAGAAGAAAAATTGATATTGTCAATGAAAATGGTTATTCTTGGTACAATTGTGGAAAGAATGCACTAACTAAAGATTGTGATTAAAGGATAATAAATGTCTATTATTACAAAATTTTTTATGAATATCTAAAAGAAAATAATTGCAACATAATAAGTAAACAGGTAAATAAATGCTACCATTTCCATGAAAAAATAAATTCAAAATAAATAATATATAATTTTTATAATTATTAACCAAGAATCATAAAATACAGTAGTCAATTAGGTTTTTATATCCGCATGGATCTTCAATTTATTATGCAATTAGTGATATTAAGTTCTAATTATATAAAAAATATAACCTTTTTATTTATAATACAATAATATTAGTCATTAAACATACATTTTGTTTTATAACTAAGAAATGTTTTTTTATTTTGTTTATTATTCTGTGAATTCTATTAGAAAATTATTAAATATATAATTAAATTTCTAAACAATAATTAATGAAAATATTAATTGTTTGTCTATAATTATCAACACAATGAAAAATTTTTTAAACATATTTTGTCAAAATAATTGTAATTCAATATAATTATTATGCCATAAATTATGTTCATATATTTTACATGTTTATAAATATCTTCAAAAATACTCAGAAATTTGTTATTATATTTAATATAAAGATATTTTTTTAAAACATATTTTTTAATTTATAAGAATAAAATACTGGTTTACATTAAATAAAAGATATTCAGAAGCATTTTTTTAGAAAAAAAGTATTAATACTTGTTCTTTATTATCCTATATTATTTAGTTGATACAATTTGTTAAATGCTGCTTCTGTAATATAAAAGACTAAAAAAAACTAAATTTAACAATCTTTCAAATTATGTGTTGACACTTCTCTATGTGTAGATTATTCTAGAAAGTATTATTACTGCATCTAATGAGTATTATTCTAAACTGTGAAAATTACACAAGAACTAATAAGAAGAGTAAATAATTAAATGCAAAACACTCAAGTTCTCTACGGCCCTTAAACTCGGTTTTCCCTGTCAATGATTTTAATATCGACTTCCCTTCTTCGAGGCCCAATCTTTTAAAGTTTGAAGCGCTATTCGATAAACGCCTCAGAATACTCGTATTTACTTCTTCACGCATATGTTTACACACGTACCCATCTATTCCTAAAAGCTAGAAGTAAGAAACTGTTTAACGAAACAGCTACTTACAATTTTTTTATTTTACAATTATACATATTTATCTTTATATTTAATTAATTTTATAACTACTATTATTATTATTATTAAATACATTTATATCTTATAATATTTAACACGAACTAATTTTATTATGATTGAATATTCAATATTTTATTACTTTTCACATGAAATGAAATAATATGAAATGAAATAAGCTTCGGACGAGTAGTGGTTATTATTAGATAACTCTTATATAAAGAATTTCATTTAAAAACGATCATTTTTTATTTATACATTGGTTTCTACTGTAATAAAATTTTGATAAAATAATATTTGGTTTTATATTGTTAATAGTATTAACTGTTGTATGGTGTATTTGAATTAAATATAATATAATAAGTTCGTAAAAATAAAATTATAAAACATGTAATAGCTATAATATTTTCATTGTAACGCAATTCAGTGTTGTATCATTACTTTATTTAATATAATATCTAGTAAATTCACTACATAGTTATGTTATTTATCTTCCTTGATACAAAGAATACAAATGTAAACTGCATAAAATATTTGCTTTTCGTCGTTGTTTTGTGATTCATTTTTTCGATTCTATACTTTTTACTGTATATCCCTTTACTTTATGATTTCTTTGTCTTATATTTTATATATATATGCTATAATTCTCTTTCTGAGCTTTCTCAATATTTCATCCTTTTTACATTGATGTATATCTGAATTTGTTTTCTCATTTTAGTTAGTGCTTGACTAGATCTTTTTTCATTATATATATAAGTGAATTCTGGATTAGAATTATATAATAAATTTTCAGAATATACTTTAGTATATGTTTTTTTCTTCGTCTTAAATTTAAATTTTGATTATTTATATTATCTAAATCTTTTTAACACGATTATTTCGCTTTAGCGATTAAAGAAGTTCTCAGTAAAGTAAAAAACTTTTCTACTTTGTTTGTCTTGAAGGAATGCATTTAAAAATATTACTATAAACATGTAAATCTATTGAATTGAGATAATTTAAGAGAAAATAATTAAACAAATAACTATCTGGAGTTGAAAGTATACTTTAAATTTGTAATGATATTCATTTCTATGATACTAAATTTTGAATATAAATTTTATTTAAATAAATTGTAGTTTCTTATCAATAAAATAATAAATATAATTTTATTAAATAAACTGTGTTTTTAAGTTAATTAATTGTTATATACTAAAACGAGGTTAAACATGTTTCTGGTTCATAATGTCTAAAATTATGATATTGTCTTTATAAAAGTAAGTGGATAGAAATATAATTTATATCGATAATTTGAAAAAAGTTTATATTTTTCAATCAGGTAAATATGTAAGAGTTGTTTTACGAAATACACTGTTAACATAAAAAAGATAAAAAAAAAGAAGGAATCTTGAGCCCGATCATTATCATTTCTAATATTTTCGCTTTAATTCCCATAAAATCCATTTCTTTTTCACATTTGTTACTCCAGCGAAAAGGCAAACACACGGAGCATGAAAACGACTACGTAATCCCGTCTTTGTCGTGTCAGCTACCGTAAGGCGTCGGTAAAGCTTCGGCAAGGGGAATGGAGGGCAACTCGACGTATACGACATCGTAGCACCTCCTGGTATTAACGAATTCAGGATAGATAAGGCTGTGCTCGGGACTTGATTACCGAGAAGTAATGTTATGATGCATGGAATACGGTGAATTACAGGGGAAGAAAAGTTTCGGTGAATCGTCTCTGGGTCGTTTTTTATCGGGTCTGCGCGCTTTTGTGGTCGAACTCGGCTATAATCCAAGCCACGATGTATGCGCCGGGAAGTCGTGCTCGGAATTTCGTCAGGTGCGGATGTTCTCGAAGGTCGTGCGATTCTACGATGAAGAAAGTTAGTCACGGTATGCGAAAATAAACCGCGGTCGTACCTTCGCCGTATAAAACAATTGGACCTTCGTGTGAAGAATCGACCAATTTCTTTTCTTCTTTCCAACTCTTCGTATTTGCGAGGAAAATAAATTTTGTACTAAATTACGGTTTTAAAGTAGCTTAAGAGCAACACTTTTCATCGGTTATACAAGGATTTGGATTATGTTATAAACATAGACAGATAGAAGTTTGGTTAAAAAAAAGCGTAATTTGAATGGAGCGCGAATAAATAAGGACATAGCGCCTACTATATGCAAACTCGGCATAGTATATTTACGTAAAAATATATGTATTATAAAGCAATGATAAACGTGACGTGCCTTGGCTGTCAAAGCTAAGTGGTATTTACAATTGTGATTCAGCATCAGGAAAATAAGCGATGAAAAAATGGAGTCACAACCGATATAAGCTCCTTAGCGCGGATTCCGCAAACATCGCTCGAAAGCGTAAGACTCGCAGCTGCAAAAATAGCCGTAAATCGGGCAAATCACTCTTCCCGCGTGTCGACTAGATCGCACGGTTTCCTCAAGGGCGCGCTTGACTTTTTGCCAGACGCGAGCCAGAGTTCAACGTCGTCAAAGTAGTCGTCGTCTTATAGCTCACAATTTCCGATTGGCGGCCACTCCGAGTGTTCCGCCTTACGTCGAAACCATTAAGTTGTGTGGCATTTAACTCCTGGCAAACCCGCGTGTGTGCGTTTGTGTACGTGTGTAAAAACGATCGAGGTCGTTAACTGCAGGAAGCTCGGCGACACGTGTGTGCGTGTGTTCGCGATCATACACAAAATGGCCATTCACAAGGAGTCGCGCCTACGACGTCGTCGCCGAGTTCTCTTCTTTTTTTCTTTCTTTTTTCTTTTTTCTTTTTTTCTTCTTTTTCTTTTTCTTCTTTATTTCTTCTTTCTTTTATTTTTCTTCTTTTCCTTCTTTTCGTTCTTCTTTTTTTCGGCTTGAATCTTGTTTCTCGCACCATCCCTTCCATTTATTACTTCCTTTTTCACGACGTCGATTTGTATTATTGTGCAGTGTTTTTTTTATTCTCGATATTTCACCGACTACTAACAAGAATACTTACGTAAATTAAACGTCCCGTTTCAATCAATCTTTTCATATTAATTACATATAAATAGAGTATTTATGAATTCAAATAATTCTTCTTAACGTGCATAGGTATAATACTGTAAACGATTATTCAATTTCTTCTTGTCAACTTCGAATGTATGTAAACACCAAAACATATTTAAGAAAATAGAAAAAATTAAAAAATGCTATTAAATAGCTAATAGTTTAAAGTATTAATTGTTTTAAATATGATTGAAACAAATTTAATAATTCACTAATATTTTCTACAGAAGAAAAAATATTATGCACATAAGGAAAATATGTAATTGATTAATCGAACAATTAGACCATTATTTTCATAAAAAAATTGTATATAGTATATATAAAATAATAAAACTCGTATATCATTTTTCAATCTAAATATATGTGTAATCAAACAATTTTTAGAACGTAAAAAATCTTTTATTATTTTCTGTAATCTACATTTTATCAGTTTATTATTAAAAAAATAATAATTAAATTTATAAATTTTTTTATCTTCGCATATAAATTTAAAAATATGAATTTAATAATTTATAGGTAAATATTTATAATTATTGTAATATTTAATTAAATGTATTCATAAATATAATAGACGATGAATAAAATTTATATCGGTTAATCTCGTATATACAGTATTTGTTACTGTAAATAAAACAAATGTGCATTCTATAATCGTCGACTGTAAAAGCGAAATTTCATTTAGACAACCAAACGGTTTCATCGTTTTTTATAAATTTTTTAGTCTACAGAAAAAAAGTAAAGCAGACTATGAAAACTGCGCAGAACGCAAATTTTATTATACACGATGAAGATATAAGGTTTCTTTTGTTAAAATTATGAAATACCATATTTCTGATTTCTTTGGATCATATATTATAATAAATCAGTTGAGTATAATAAGAGCAAAAAATAAAATTTAATTATTTAAAAAATTAAAATAATATAAAAAAAATAATAAGTAATATTTGTTTGAGGGATATCTTAATTCTTATAATAATGAATACATAAAAAATTTGGAACAAAAAATCATATTTATTTGATTGAAAAAATTGTGAAAAATTAGGTCATTAATAATGGCATTGTTATACATTGTAAGAATATATCAATTATTAAGAAAAAAGGAAAATAAAATGTAAACGATGAGCCACATTAATTAATACTAATTAGTCGTCGTTTCTAAGTAAGTTGGCGCATATAACTGAGTCCGTCTAGACATCTATCATAAGTCTTTTTCACTCCGTTTGTTCTCTTTTTCACTTGGTTATAATTTTGCGCATATGCTACCACGTGGTCATATACTGTCACAACTTGAGATTTTGTACATTATAATGTTACAAGAAATAATGGAACTGATACGATACTTCGGATGATTGATGTAGTTGTTAGAGAGTTACTTGAAGGTTAATATGTAGTTAATATAATTTTGGAACAATGAAGGCCGCATAGAATAGTTATAATATTTTATCCTCGATGCATATTTCATAAATTATTATTTTATGCATATACATTGAAAATAAAGTTTAAATAGGTTATGACGTATAATTATTTAGAAGTGTACAATCGACTATAATACTTTCCGAGTAACTATAATCTACCGTAATAAATTTTATTTTTGATTTTAAGAGTTTTTTCTCGTAGAATTAATTTGATTTTTTTATTTTATAAAAAATTATTTGTTTAGAAGATTAAATATTTATAATATTTTAAATAATTTTATATCAATTTTCAAGGATTTTTGTTATTTACTTTCACATATTAGTTTTAAAATAAAATTATATAGGTTAAGAAAATATAGTATAAGCATTTCTATATAGTTTAATATATTTCAATTTATGAACGAGTTACTTAAGAGCAAATGTTTAAAATATTTATGCTATAATTCTTGAAATTGATTTATAAAAAATTCTATGAAACGACAGTTTATAACGAAGATGTTATAAAAATTTTAAAATGTATGATACAATACAGTATTAGTTAAAAAAATTTTAGTTATCATCGTATGTCAATCACTTGATTTATTTATTATTGTAAGACACAACATACACAACATGTTAATAATAATAAATTTATTCTGTGTCAATGTAAGAGATTGAAGATATGTGCTTTACTATTCCCGTAAATCTTAGACATAAAATATATTAAATTAGACTCAGGATATTTCCCTTATAACAATTTACTGCCTCACAGAAACAGTTGATGTGTAATTCGAGCAAAATAAAAATGATTTTGAGAAGTATAAAAACTTTTTACATCCTTAACTGGATTATGGGCAATTATTGATATATTGTTATAAGTGAAGTAGATAAATTTTATCATTTTCCAAAAAACGTCAAATAAAGTCCACGCCGCAACTTTTCCATCCTTCCAACATCATGAGTCCGAAATATTATCGGATTATCACAAGAATGCTTACCTAAAACTACATCACTATTAAATCTTCTTTATCATTCACACACCGATGGATTAAAAACACCTGGTGCTTTGTTTATATCAGGATAGAGGCTCTGAATTTTTAGGCGGTCTGCCGAAAGAAAACAACGGTGCGAGAATATTAAAGTATGCGCAGGTGTAACAACCGTTGCTTTTGATAAAGAGCTCTTGTGTTACCTCGATATTCGAGAGCTTCGTTATACGGATACCCACTTGACATTCGAGCCTATATTTCAAAGAATATGTAGAAAAAATATTTCATTTTAAAAATTTTACATGATTTTTTATTTTCTAATTATTTTTGAAGATTTTTTACTTACCTAAATATTTGTTTAATTACGTTGTATTATTTTTCCATACATCACGATTAGATAAATCTTATAATTACTAATACATATACTCGGATAGAATTAAGCTCTTTAAAACATAAACACTCTGTTTGATAAGCATTTAATCGGTATTATAAACATGTATCAGTTATTTTAAGCTTTTGATTATGTTACATTATTTGAAATAATGTATAACAAATAATATTTAGTTATTTTTAAACGTATGTAGTATTATGCTACAATCATATATATTTTAGAATGTTTTTTATAAAAGTTTTTTAACTTTATGGTTTCACAAATAATAATAACATTTTATCATTTTGAAAGTCATACTTTCAATTTGTTCGTATATCAAGTATTGAAATAAATGATATTATAAATATTTTTTTTTCATTTTACTACTGCATTAACTATTATTAATTTTTTAAATAAATATTTTTAAATTTATAGCTTCTGTAAATAATTTTTATTTTAACAATTGTAAAATATATAAAATAAAATATATTTTAATCAATATTTAAAAGTGAAGTAAATAAATAGATGAATTTTTTTACTTTATTACATTATATTTTTTTCAAACAAATAACTTTTTTGAAATAGAGAACACTTTTAAAATTCAATTTTATTCCTTTTCAAACTAAAACTCATAAAAATCTTTATGTATTTTGAATTTTTTATTATAACTTAGATAGCCTTAAATAATATCACTTAATAAATGTTAACCTTGTATTAATTAGTTCTCAATGTAAAACATTAAAAGTTTTTTTTTATTTACGTTAATTTAATTAATCGTTTACATGTTTACAATATTACAAGCGAAAGAAGTATTTAAAAAATAAAAACATTAATATAATTTTATCATTATAGTTTTGCATCATTTGGATGATGATAAAATATTGTATGCTTAAGGTTAATATTTATTTCATGAATATTCTTTTAAGAAAAATATAAAATAAAAATATAAAATATTTATATTGTAATCAAAGTAAGAAAATTTTTTATCAAAATAAAGAAAAAAGTTATGAAAATTTTGATGTACACAGTTAAGTATGAAGGTGAAATTTCTTTAATCATATCTTAAATAAACTTAAGCAAATATATAAAAGCTAATATAGATCAGTCAAAGCCTAAATAAGCCATTTCTTGTATAAATTGGATCTCTTGAAGATGAAAATATCGTTTACTTAATTAAATTACCCTAAAATAAATACACAAAGGCCCCGCGACCAAGGAGACCTTGCTTAATTTTGCTTTTCCAAACTGTTCGCATCGTCGTTCTCTAGAGAGTTTAAACCCAAAGTTTAGAGCTTAATATTCATTATTAGCTTAATCATGACTGTTGCTTAACGACGGATAATTTGGAAAACCTTTGCAGACAATGCGTCAACGCAAAAAAATTGGAAAAGTTAGTTTTCTTTGGTCTTCTAACTCAAAAGGAAAATCTATCTTACAATTTAGCTTTGAAACTTGTATATGAAATTAATATATTTATGCAAGATACGAAGTTTAAGTAAAGATTATACGTATAGAGTTAAAAAAATATTTATAATACATAATGCAATCTATTCATTTTCATATTTAAAATTATTCTGTAGTCTTTTTCTTATGTTGCATTTCAAAATAAATTCAAGATAAAACTGTTTAATTATGTATGAATATATTATTGACATTTTTCTAATTATATATACAGTATTATTCGATAATTATTTGATACAAATTTAATAAATATCTCCTAATAATGTCTATGAATGAAAATCTGCTAATTAAATTATTAGTTCTGCATCACTTCTTTATATGAGTATTATTCTATTATTTTTGCAATAAAATAGAGATTATTGAAACGAGAAATGAAATGGTTAAAACTAGTACAAATTGATGAGATGATATGCGTACATCTTTTATAGGCAGAATATGTAGGAAGTTGTTTACCTAGAATAGGAAATTAGAACACCTGAATCGAAAGTCAAGCTTTATTATTACTTATCTTCATTTTTTACGAATGAAATATTATTAAGAAAAATATATTTTATAATTTGCTTTTTAGAACTTTGCTATTATTATTAATAAAAAATTAGATGGACCCTATTTAGATCTCAAAATACTTGACATATACTGATGTATCTTTTTCAAATTATTAAAATATATTAAATTCTTTTTATAAGAATAAAATTTCGTAAATTCTTATTTTTATATAATTATATTATTTTCTTTTAAAATATTTATATACAGAATCTGCTTAAATCGGAGATAACATGAAATATATTTTCTATTTTATAGGTGATATAAATGTCGAAATAAATGGTGAAAATATTGATGAATGTTTAAAATTTCCCCCATTTTTTTATTTTTCGTCTAGATATTTATGAAATAAATTATTAAATTCTTTTGTTTTTGAATGCAATTTTTTATAGTGTTTATCCTATTTGTTTACTATCACATTTCAAAGTTCGTTATATTGTAGTTGCCTTTATTATATTTGAATATTCTTTGTCAATTTAGTATCATTTCTATGATTTAATGAAAATTTCAATAATACTCATAAATCTATAATTACAACTGCCAATTTCTTCTATATTATTAATTTCATGTAAAATGTTAAGTTGAAAGAAATGTTTTTATAGACTTGATACTTTCTTTAAATATATTGTTTCTTTAAAATTCATTTCTGATATATCTTTATATCATTTTTATTATTATTTTAACTATTTAAAGATTTAAAATTATAAAATGAACATATTTTATGGACATAGACTAACCTTTGTCTGCTATTGTCATAGAGATGATCCCAGATTTTATCACATTGATGAGATATGAACTATTGTTTAAATAGCTTACTAAAACTCTCAGTGTTTTTAATAGGCACTAAAAAGTTTTTATTTATCAAGTTTAGTCTTCCAAAAATAATTTGCAGATTATATGATAGAAATTTGTTCATATTTGCCGATATCTCTATTTCCATACATTTTGTTTGAGAATAGATTTTAGGTATAAATTTCAAGGATTCATAAATATTTCTAAATTAGATATTTAATTTATGTTTAAAATATTTTATTTACTGATATTTAGTTTTATAATTTGATTTTACAAATTTTTAGAAAATAATTTTTTGAATAAAATATTTTTTTGTACTACCTATTATCCTATCGGTTTTAGTAGAACGAGAACTATTTTTAAAATATTTAATTTACTTTTAAAACTTAGAAGATAATAATATTTAATATCTGAAAAAGTTTTTTTAAAAGTTTCTACACTTTATTTTCCAAGAATAATTTGTAAAATACTTTCGAGTTTATTATTCTATTCATTTAAATTTATGCGTTTTAAATGCATACATGATATATAATTGTCTTTTTACATATATATAGTATTATTAAGGTTATTCGAAATCTTATGTAATCCTTAATCTATAATAATGAACAAAGATTTCTTTTAAACAAAATTTAGAACGTTTATGCCTTCACTTTAATTAAAATATTTTTTTCACAATTATAAAACATTAATTAGTGAATTTAATCATTACTTTTGTAAAACTATGATGTATATCTTAATATCATGTTTTAAAATTAATATTAAATTTATTAGAAAATAAAATAAGTAACAAATTCCGGTAAATCTTCTTTTAAAAAATTTTATGACTTAATTATATTTATAAATTTATTTAAACTATCAATTAGAGCTCTATTTAAAATTTTTTAAAATAATAATCAATCCTTATTTATAATGTGGCTAATTTATGAATAATTGTTGTTTTGTCTTTGACCGAAATAAATTAAAACTGTGGCTTAAAGTTTGATATGATTGATTTTTTTTTTGAAAAAAAATGAAATTTTGTTTTAGAAAATGCATAAAATTGAACCATTTTTTTCGAAATAATATATAAATATGCAATCTTTAGTAGAAAAGTGATGATCTATGAATTTTGTTAATTATACATAGTATGTGAGATAAATTTTAAACATGCATAATGCAAATACTAAGGAATACGGTGAAAGTATAAGGCAAAACTACAAAAGACCTGTGACGCATGATAATGTTTATTGCAAATGGTAAAGTCATGGAGCCGCTACGCTTGATCGGGTCAGTAATATGAGCTCGATCCAATTTTCGTGTCTGAATCAGCAATCTTTTGTAATTACTATAAAATTGATTGTACGTGGCTGCATTACCGCGCATATACATGACATGAAGTGCATATATACAAACTATATGGACAAATAGGAATAATCCCAATCAAAAGGATAATCCAGTATATAGCCAGACTTTATCTCTAGTAGAAGTTATTTACCTGCAGAAGTAGCATCCTCAAAGCTCTATAAATTCTCTCGCAATAGACCCAAGTGTACCTTCCTAAGTCTATTTGCGATTAGTATTATCGGAAGCATTGTAAAAGTAAGTTTCTACAATAATTAGGTTATTTGTCAATTCACTCCGTAAATCATTTTAAAGTCGTTGTACGTAATTTGAATTTGCCTGGTTTAGAATTTTAACAATTCTCTTAGATAATATATATTCGTGACTTACACGATTGATCAATTAATTAAAATACAATATGCTAATCAATAAAATCAGGATATTTTTTAACAATTATTCTCTAAAATATATTATCGTAAAGGAATAAATATTATACAATTATCATAAAAGCATTGAATAGATTCTAAATATTTTCTTTACGATTGATATACATATATCAATATATATACATATATAAGAATAATTTTTAAATTAATTATGATTTATAATCATTTTCTATAAAAAATATAATAAAAAATATTAATATTTTATTTAAGCATAATTTATAATAATAACAATAATTAATTTTATTATATTAAATTTATTTCTATGTTATTATTATGAAAAACTAAATTTAAGTCGTTTTGAAAGTTAAATACCTATAATTAGATAAATTTATTATTTATTTATAAAATATTTATGTAAAAATTTAAATATTGAATTGAATTAATATAATTTTTTTTTAAATATTAAAAGCTAAATATTACTCTTTAGAGTTTTTTTCAATATATAAGACGTCATTTCATATAAAATTTTATTTGATATTTTGAATAAGATAAAAGAAATAAAATATTTTTTATTACTGCAGAAATAAAATTTCATATTTAATCTACCTGTATACCTATTTTGAAATTTTCATGTTATGAAATATTCGAATTCATCTAATTTTATAAATAAAAATCCGAATATTATTAATTCAATTATATTAAATTTTTTTTAAATTATATTATTTTATTCAATGAAAAAATACAATTTAATTAAAAAATTTGATGTAATATGACATGTACGTGTAGTTACTGTTTATAAATAGATTTATCAAATTATTTAAATGTAAAAATTAAAATGAATTATATCTAAGGTACAAAAATGCAATAAATATATATTGTATAATAAGTAGATATTTAATTTTTTAATTTATATAGGGCTTATACTTCTGTTAAACACATCACTAAAAGCTTATATTTATGCAGCAATTCACGATTCAAATTTTCAGGAAACTATCAAAATATCAGAACTTCTGAAACAATTTACGAATCATTTGTCAAATATCTAAAACGAATTCAGTATTTTATTACCTAATGTTTCTTTCTTATTTAATTAATTATTTCTTAATTATTATTAGATAATTATTAGATACCTTCTCTCTTTTACATTTAAATTCAAGAAACACAACATAATAAATTATCTTGTTTCGTTTCTCTCTCCGTCTGTTTTTTTTATTCTGTATTCTAAGAAGCAAAAATATCGTGTAAACGTACCGGGCAATTCTATACTACTTGGCAAACACCGTAACTACTTCGTTAGCGACATTTCCATATTTCCATCGAAACTTGCAACTACAGGAATCAGCGATACTCAACTGAAATCGAGATGGCTGCGTTCAAGTTTCCTCCACGTGCAACTTTAATCAGAAATCTGCTATTTTGTTTGTGAACGCGTATATGTGTGTATTTGGCAAAAGACTGACTACGTGCTTAGAAGGGAGAGGTTCGTGTCCCTGAGATAGCTAAAAGTCAGATTTTCGACTTGAAGCACAGTCGCGCGTCATTCGATACGAGAGACAGCTTTCATTTGCATATGAAATCATCCTAAAATCGTGTTTATTGGGTATATCGGTTGTTAGTAATTATCCAGGAAGATTTGTCTTTTACTTAGTCCTTTTGCTAAGTCTCTTGAATTAGCGTTGATCATTCCTTGGCAACTTTTATTAAATGGATCATTTAATGGAAAGATACCTCCAAAATTGAAAGGTCAGCGGTTAGAAAATTCAGAATTCTTTATTTTGCATATATATTCAAGTATAAATATACTAGAAAATTTTATGAAATTTAATTTAATGCCTATCGATAAGTTATTTATCGATAGAAAGTTCAAATACTTTATTAAGTTGCAAGCGAAAGCTTAAACAGATTTTCAATTTTAAATTATTCGATAAATTCGTGGTAAATAAATTCATGATCTTCTAATATCAAACAATGAACGATGACACTGATACATTTTTGAATTTCCTTTTTATAAGCAATAATTTATCAAAGTTCGCAATACTTAAAAAATAATTTTGAAATTTTATATTCATTTTTATGAAAATATTCCTTTCAGCAATGTTTTTATTATGATCCTGTTTACTTATTAAAATAAAATTTCTATTGATTAAAATAAAATCTTTTATTGTTTCGAAATCCTTAAAAATATTATTATTATTTATAATTATATCATCGATTATTTAAATAAAATATGATTCTTAAATAAAATTTTTAAATTTTAAAATATTTTAGTACATAAAAATAGCAATGAAATATATTACTAAATGATACTTACCCCATCAATCATTGATGTAAATCAATTAGTCCTTGATTTCAAAACTGATTTTAAATATATTTTCAGTGATGAATATTAGTTTTGAATACAAATATTTTAATTAATGTACACAATTATGGGATTAAGTACAAGCAGTATGTTATTAATTGGATTTATCACAAACTTGAATCACTGCTACAAGTCTAATGAATTAATTACTGTAAGTAGAACGTGTGATAGTAGTTGCGAATTTTATATAACGTGCTTGCAATCAAAAACAAGAAAAAAATTATTAAAAATGAAAGACTATTTGATAAAACACAATTAAGAAAATTCACCCAACTAAATGAACGTTATATTTTTGAATATTAAGGATTTATCATAGTTCTTTTTTTGATCACTTTGGAACTACACATTTATGGTATTAATTAGAATGTAATAATATTAAATGTATCTTCTTGATAGATTTAATAAATTTATCATTTAAAGTTTAAATATAGATGGAAAATATACACTCAATAATCTGTAAAAAATACTTAAACTATACTGTTATTATGATACAAAAATAAAAAGATATTCTTCAAAAACAAAACAGTCTTAGATTATACATAATTATTATATACGTGTAATTATTAATTACATTTCAGTGATATGTTAATACGTATTGTTGTTTACGTATAAAATGTTTTATCTATTAATGAAAAATATTAATAAATATTATATTATACTTTCTTATAAATTACTTAAAAATAAATGATAGTATTTTATAATATAAATAATATTTTAAAATAGTTTAATAATGAATATATTTTCCATACGTTAAATAGTTACTTCAAAATTATGATAAATTTTGAGTTTAAATATTTGTGATATTTATTTAAAGAAGTATCATAAATATATTAAAATACATGAAATATTAAAATATAATTTCTTTTGTAATATATGAAAAACAATTCAAAATTGTTTGCAAATATATTAGATGTACAGAATTTGTATAATTAAGTACTTACACAGAAATGTTATTCAATAAATAAAAGTCATAAATTTCATCATTTTTTTCTCCAATAGTTTAACTTTTTAGACTTTTATAGTTATAATTTAGTATTATGAAGTAGAATTATGTAGAAACTAATCTTTGATCACTTATATTCTGTCGTTTTTTAAAGATTTGAATATACTAATTAATATTTTAATTTTATTTTTTTAAGAAAATGTTAATCGTACTGTTGACTTTAATTAAAAATAATTGAAATATAAGAACTTAATTTTTAGTAAGTATAAAATAGAAAGTTATATTGATCTATTGATATTTATATTTTATAATGTAAATTATAATATAAAATATAATATATATATATATATATAAATAGAATATATGTATTAAAATATTTTTATAATACATAAATAAAATATTTTTAGTAGTATAGAGTTTACTTAAATATTTTTATATTTTAGTTCAATTTATATCGATAAAAATAAAGTTTCCGTTAATCTTAGGCTGAAATATTCGAATTCTACTTTAAATATAAATATATAATATATATAAATTTTTTAATTATTATTTAAATTATTTATAAATTATAAATTTATAATATATATAGTCTTTATAAGATATTTTAATAATAATATTAATTTTATTAAAGTAATCAATATTTTGAAAATTGGTTTTTAAGTCAGATACATAAAAATGCTTATATGAATTGATGTTATTAAATTTTTTAAGTTAATTATAGAAATCTGATTTTTTTTTAATTAAAATATAATAAAAAAATTTGATAAAAGTTCAAAATATGTAGTTTGAAGAATATTTTTTTTTTTACATATATTTGACTTACATAATAATATGAATTTAATGTTATTTATTAATTACATCAAGACTATTTATTAGTCGACTTAAAAAATCAACATTGTTTAGTCTCATATTACACATAATCTATATTTACATAAATGTCTAAAGTAATATAATTTTATTTAAAGCAATCAGTTATTACCATTATGATATTATACTTTGTGATTTTCTGATTTCCTAGTATTTTATAGTCTTACTTATGACATATAAAATTAATAATATATTTTTTTTATATTTTTCTATGAATTTTATTATTTATCTAATGAGAATGTTGAAACAAAGGGACTCTCATACTAATATTTACGCAGAAAAGACATATTAAAAATATCTACTATATATTATAAAATATTCCTGCTTTATATTCTTGTCGTTTATATTATAGTAAAAGTTGATGCTTCAAACGTGTTATTTCACACTTATGAGAAATGTCTAGCGTTTCAAGGGCTCAAGGGAACCTGTCAACGTCAACCTTAGTTAAAGACTTCGCTAGAAAAAAGAGCAAAAAATACTATACAAAAAATTTGACTTCATTCAGAATAGGCTGAGCGGTAGTCACTATACAGCGTGGAAATAAGTTTGGAGGTGGTTGGTAAAAGTTAAGCAGACGAAACATCGACGCCGATGTCGACTACGTGTCGACTACGATGTTGACGACGCCTCATGTGCGCGCATGTCTAGAAAGGTCGACTGCAAGCGTGAGAAAACATCAAGCGAGATTCTTAGGATAGAATGGTAATAATTCCGATAGTAGTTTAAGTAATTGAACTTGAATAATTAAACTCGAAATTACATTAAAATTTAAAATGATGTGCATAAAATTTGGTGGATATTGACAGGGCCTCCACTTACGTACATGGCTTTGGTAACAGGTTTCAAGTTAATCTTTTTTTAATAAATATATGATTACCTTCAGTTATTTAAAAAAATTAATATTTCAATGATGTACAATTCGTGGTTCTATATTTTCCATAGTTTGATAAAATTCGATAATTACGTATTAATATTATTCAGTTCATATTTATTCTATTTATAATTACGATTTAAAATTTCTTTACAGTCATAGTTACTTTCAGTGTAGTTAAAAATGTGAATGATTTGTTTTTTATATGATCATTTTGATAAAATTTGCTATTTGACAAGTAAAAATTAAAGACATTTTGAATATTTCACGACCGTCATAAGAAAAAATAATTCGTATAATATTTCGGATCTCAAAAATTCTTCTTAAATAATTCAATACTCTTCGGGTATGGGTCGTCGTCCGTCCATCTACTCTGCTTCATATTTTGCGAGTTTCCTCTGAAAGAATGACGTCATTCAAATACGCTACCCTCACGGCGCCATTCGTTTCCTCTTTCTCATTCTGACAGTCTTCCTCTTAGTCTCGCTCGTTCCTTCGTTGGTTCCCCTCGATCGTGCACTTTCTTTCCCTTTGCAATTTGTTTTATTTACTCGCGTATTAAAGCTGACCCTTCGCTTCAATAACATCGCTCATAACCATTGATGAGCAGAAAAAAATTATTGGAAGGAGCACTTGTCTTCGTATCTCTGTTTTCAATGCTTTCGCATGACTGTACGATGTGAGATTTACCCTCGAGTTAAAAAAGTATTTCAAGGAAATACTTGAATTCACTTTCATTACTAGAAAGAAAAAAAATGGATTAATTAAAAGGAATCAGAGACGGATTCTTAATCATGTATCTGAGAATTGTTTATTTTACAAGAATACAAAATTTACTTCAATTTAGCTTTTTTTAATTTTAGAGAAATTAATAATTTGCAATTTAAAATTTCATTTATCATAAATTAAATATTATATAAAGTAATATTATTTTAATTGAATATGCTGATATAAAAATTTGATTTGATATCAATTTTATATACTATTAAATTCAATTTGTATTTCATGTAAGCTCTCTTGCAAGAAAAAATTTGTCAAAGTATTACATAGAAGTATTTTTATAGAAGATCTTTTAGTCTGATAATGAGATCAGACATTATTTTAAGTAGATTTTTATATCTATAAAATATATAAATGATAATTATTGTATTTGCATTAAAAATAAATATGTTATAAATAAGATTCTTAATAAATTATTTCTTCAATACAATATGTGCCTCTTACATAAAATAAATCTTAAATAATTTTATCATAATGTATTAATGTCAATTTTATATAAATTTTAATGATAAAAAAAATAACCGTTAAAAGTTTACGTTGATATTAATAATTTTGACTAAAGTTGTTATGAATTAATACTTGGAATAGAATCCTAAACTTTACGATATTTATAATAATATTTTTTACAGGAAAACATAAATGTAATAAAGTAAATATGTGGTAATTATTTTTTGGCTAAATAGAAAATAGTGTGAGTTCACCGACAATAAATTGTCCAAGACTACATATTATTTTATACTGTTCACGTAAAACCTCTTCTATATAAATTTAAGCAAAAAAATTTTCTCGAGTTTTCTTTATTCTTTTTATTTTGTATGTAAAATTAAAATCTATTGAATTAAAATTAAACAAAACAGTATTAATGGCCACTAAATTAAAGAAAATACCAGAGTTTATAAATAATATATTTTTCAAATTTCAGTAAGAAATTAATTTCAAGATATTTAATGTATTCATAAATTGACAACTTGACTTCTACCGAAGGATTTGTTCCATATTTCCATTTTAGTTTTAATTTCTGTTTTTGCTCTAGTACTTGAGAAAGATCGTTATTTCCTGGAAGCTATGTCTCGACAAACGATTGCTTACGACTAAGCATTAAGACTGCATCGTTAGCAATGGGCACAATCGATACACAATATAACCAAGATTCGTTCATCGCGCGAAACTGGATAATCTGCAACTGATAAATTTTTAAATTCATAAAATTTATTACTCTTGAGTTTTCTGACTATTATCTTAATTGCGCTTTCTAATTTTATTATATCTTTTTTTTATAATTCTTTAAAATGATAATTGTAGCCAAGTTGTATGTACGAAGAATTTATTTAAGTCTGCTAGGATATCGCATTTTCTTTCGTATCTTCTACGTAATATATTTTATAGACGCTCGTTGAATAATTCAAAAAAAAATTTCTTTATAACATATAAATATTTACAATTTTAACGCCTTCGAGAACTATTTTATATTTTGATAAGTAATTATTTAAATAAAATGTATTCGCTGTCCTTTCATTCGCTTTTATATAATCTTAATCGGACCTTTCTATGTTATTATAAAAGTAAAAGAATTTATTCGAGAGTTACAAGTATAATATAATGGGAGACGAGTACGCAAATGTACGTATGAATATTTTTATATATATACATTGAGTAAGCATCATTACGTATGAAAACTTTGTATTTAACATTACATTAGAATAACGTAAATTTTTTTAAACATTGTAAGATTTAGTTTTAGTATAGGAAATATCTTCTTAAATCAGCATTATGAGATATCGTGATTTCTACCTATTAATTCATATTCTTTTAAGTTTATGACACTCGAAATATTATGTTAAATTTGGCAACGTTTCTATAAATGGAAACTTAATAATATTAGATAGTAATTTTGTCAATCGCTACCCTGTACACAATGTTACTTTCTTTGGATGTTTTTGCTGTTCCATCCACAAGGGCGTATCACAAAATCCATAAATCCTCGATCCTCCGAGCAGTTTTCAAACTCATCCATCAGGATAAAACCATACGCAAAGTTGCGCATCGCTTGTTCAAACAGTCTTATCTTTTTGTGTTAGTGGCTGGTGTAATGCACTCTTACGTTATCCAGACGTTGACTTCGTAAAACGATTACAGTAGAAAGAACAAAAATATTTAGAAACCCAGTGTAAGATGTAAACGTTGTTTTATTTCTTTAGTACCTATAGTAAGTTCTAACTATTCGTTTGTATAAATCTTTCGAGTCAGGCATAAGATAAGAAGCTCTACAACAAAAAGTGTTTTTCTTTTTTCGAGATGTATACAAATTGTTTTTATTTTCGAATCAAATATTTCATAAATAACATAATATTTATATATTTTGTTTTTAAAAAGTCACTTTTTGAATTAATTACCGTTTTTTATTATTTAGTTCATTATTTATTTAATATAAGATTTTTTTATTCATTCTGTTCAAATATTTTTTTTTCGTTTTTATCGTATGTTTATTTGATGTATAAAAAATTTTTTTTAATTTTGTTCATTCTTCTATGAAATATTAAAAATAAGAATTAAGATATAAATAATTTTAATTACTGCTAAAAATTTAATAAACCATAACGAGATTCTATTTCTAAATATTATATATTATATATTTTATATTTCTAAATCTAAAGTACATTATATAAGAATTCATAAAAATTCTAAAGAGCTTTTTTTTCGATATAGATGGAAAATTGAAACACCTTTTCATTTAGACTGTATCGTCTTCATCAGCATGAAGTTGGTTGCACTAATGTATACCATGTTATATTTTATCCATGCAAATGATGAAGTTAAAAAAAACAAAGGAAAATGGATAAAGAAAAATAAGTTTTTAATAAATCAAATTAATTACTAAGAAATGAGGTTTATGTATAGATATTAATAATAAAATTCATACATAAATAATAAAATAAATTGATAACTAGTGCAATGATACAAAATTAAATTATTCCATAAATGGTAGAAGTCAATTTAACTCTTTGAAAGTTTCGAAGGTAATCCAAATCCATTGATTTTTGATGAATACAGATTGAATCTTTTTAGTATCAGGATTTCTTCTTTTTCATCCTAATGCTAAAGAATTTTGTTTTTGTATTCTAGTTAATTTGACATAAGAAATCTTATAAAGTAAAGAACTTCAAAGCAAATCTTCGTTTTTATCTTTCTAGTTTCTCCAAGAAAATAATTAAAACATTTTATTGTTATTTTTTATTATCATTTAATTTTAATTTTCTCGGTACTTTTCATGGAACATAAGGATTCAGTAGCTTTTGACGTCATATGACGATTTTTATTCATTCTATTAATTATGATTTTATTGTACTTATTGATTTTCTGAATATTTAACCTTTTAAAAATATTTTTTATCGTATATATATGCACGATTATGTCTACAACCCATAATTTAAATTTTAATATAAATTTAGTTTAACGGATAATGCTATTTAGAATTGTGTGACTTTTTTATATACATGATAAAAGAAATATAAGCGTCCGCTATTAAACTTAATTATAATATATTTGGGGAATATCAAATCTACCTATCTGCTTCATAAGTTGTACATATAAAAAAATAATGCGAATTACAAATGAAGTACGGTAATTACTTTCTCTAGTGAAGGTGTAGTTGTTTTTATAATAATAGAAGTTGAACGTTAAAATATCTTGCTCTGAATATATAATAATTCAGAATTGTCACGAAATTTTTCACAAATTTGCGAGTAATTATTCGAATAAAAGTAAAAAGAAAAATTCTTGATAACGTAAACGACGAGTAAACTTAAACAAAGTTATATCCTCGTTGTCATGGCAGTCGCATCTTCCTCCGAGCCCCAGCACAAGAAGCACAATCCGCAAAATTATAGCCTTGTACGCAGAGAGGAAAGAGCAGTGGATTATGTCGCGAGTGCGCACAAGATTTGCATTCGGCGAATAGCAGCTCGTGTGCCTCGTCAGCGAAATTACGTTTGGCGACGTTCGCGATGAGCCGGGGATCGTTCCTCGGTACGAAAACGGCAAGGACGCGTCGGGAAAGGGCCTTCGGTTGAGAGCAATTTCCACGGCTGGGTGAGGACCGGATGGAAGAGAGCGGATGATCGGTCGAGCGGCCGAGTGGCCGAGCGGTTTCATCGCCTCTAATGACCCTGAATGCGTAACGCTTTTAACGTCTTTACTCTTTGCGCACGTTGCGCTCGGTGACTCGTTTGCAAGCGGTTTTGCTTCCAGCGAGTAATAATCAAATGCTGGTCTTTGTCGATGCGCGTTGTGAATGAATTTTCTTTATGCCGGGAAAGGCACTTACTTGGTCGGATCTTCGACTGCAGATTTTTTTCACGTTTTGAATAGGATTCAAACCAACCTTGAATATTCGAGAGAGAAATATTCAGTATGAGTCAACCTATGTTAGATTTCAAGTTAATTTATTTTAAAAACAATCATCGATATGTCGCCTTGCGTCGCAACGTACAGAAGCACACTTGTTATTTTCGAAGCAAAATTTAATCATGAATGGATTTACGTGTGACTCGTTAGGTAAAAGTTCAATCGTTTAATTAAGTTTATGTATGCATGAAAGTTCCTATGTACGATTTATTTTATATCTGCCATAGAAAATGTATTGAATTTTTTTTTAGAAATAATCAAGGGTCACGGGTTTCACGTAACGAATTGAGCCATTGACTCTGAATCATAATTTCGATAAAAATATGACAAAACTTTGTCTTCTATTTTTCTTAATATTTACCATAAAATAATAATATTATTCTATTTTACGGAAAATCACAGTAGATTTCACCAATAGTACATCATTTAAAAATGGTAAAGCTAAGAATGTTCATAAATCGGTAAATATGAAATTGCATGAAAATTGAGTTATTATTCTCGATGTTCGTTGATGTAATTGAACGATATATTTCCATGTATGTATCCATCTAAAACATACAACAAGACTGCTGTATTTACGAAACATTGGATTTCATGCATGAAAATTTTGTATATTACGGTAGTTTGCCAATCATACTATAAACACTATAACTCTAAACAATATTCACGGTCTCCGAGCAGCAGAAGTAGCAACGGCAGGAGCAGATGGGATATAACGTGTATATATTCACATTACACACGCTCTGTGTACATTTGTCCCTGAGCTTGTACGAGCCTGAGCTTATACACGCGAGTGTGCTTTCGCCGAGCCTCGGTGTGTCCTTAATAGCTCTCACCCGGTTATAAATTTAATTATGCACGCACTGTGTGTGCGCGGGCGCTCGTGTAAGTGGCTGGAGGAGGCGATCGAAGCCTCGCCGCTTCCTGGTGCCGAAGCTAGTCGTTCCTCGTCGTTGCGGATACAACGTTTCCGAGACCGAGGAAAGAGGAGAAAATTAGGGGAGGGAGACGATGAGACGCTGTCGTTGCACTCATTGCTGTCCTGATCGTTGGAAATGGACGCTCGCCGCAGTCGACTTCCAAGATGGAATGTGTCGAGGAGATGAAACGGAGCGAACGAGAGAATTGAACAAAATTTAATAAAGTGCACGTGTCGCTATAGAACGAGCCGTGGAGGGCCAAATTGATAAGTGGATCGATGTACAGTGAAAGCGTATACAGAGTTTGTCGACTGTTCGCGTAGTAACGCAAATTTCAACTAAGACGGTTTCTTCGAGCACCTTTGGATTCTTGATTTAATTGAAATGTTAATATTTACATTTATTTTACACGTTGAGCCATATATATATGGTATACGTATTATTATTGTGCTAACAAGACTTTTTTACGCTTTTGGCATCATTTTATTCCATAAATTCTAATTTTATCGAGTAATTTGATTATTTTTAAAATTTTTGAAATTATATTCTTAATAGAATCTAAGAGTAAAATTAATCGTTTGCACTTTTTAATTACTCAAATATTTTAAATAAATATCAGGAAATATTTTTTCGCGTTTGAGCTCAAATGCGGAAAGTTGCTATAAAAACGACTATATTACAGTAACTTTGAGAATTTACTTCGACATTGATCGGTACTAATTTGAACAATTTCTGATATTAAATTCTATGAATTTTGACTTTATGTAATATCAGTCATTTTTTTAACTCTATATTTATTTCGCATATAGTAATATTTATTTACTTTATTTTGATTATTTTTCCTTTCTTTTTTATAAAAGAATATATGTACTAGAAAAGAAATAAGATAATTCTTTAAATGTGGTTTATTTTAACAATAAGTACATATAATTAGAAGATTAAATATAATAAATTAAAAAAAACTTTTTTCAGAACAGCTAAAAAAAATATTAAATTTTACTTAATCATTATTTTACGAGATTTTTTATTCTTTGGAGTCAACCATGTTATATCATTAATCGCCGAAACCATTACTTTTGTATTATTTTCGAAAAAATCAGTAATTTTCCCCCCTTATAATTACTGTATACGATACAGTCATATTATATTAGCTTTATTGGGTTTATATAGCTTTATGTATCTACAGGTATCTATGCGTTGTACCTTTCATGTACAATACAAGCTTCACATGTTTTAATATTTTATTTTGGGATTCAAATTATAAATTCATGTATGAATAATTATTATTAATTATAATTATTAATATATAGTTATGAAGTTCTTTATTCTCTCTTATCTCGATTCTATTTTTAAAAACTTTAATTTTTAATTTTCTATTTTTAAATTTTATTTTCGAATATCTTTAGCATATTTTATATTTTTATTTCTATTTTCAATTTTTTATATTTTTATATTTTCAAATTTTAGCTATACTTATATAATAAACACTATTTCTTTTTATTGTTATAATATAAATGTAAATAAATTATAAATATTCAATTATAATCAAAATAATTATTAAATATAGATGATCGTATATATTTGAAATAATCAGTCTATTACAATCGAAAATTTTTGAAAACGAATATTTAATTTAATTGAAGTATTTCTTGTACTGAAAATTGAAACAATTATTTTATTATCAAATGCGAGTAAAAGATTTTTATAAGTAAAGCTTAAATTAAATAAAATCTTAATATAGGTCAAGACTACATAACGAATTTAATTATTGTTACAAGATATTGTTTTTTCTATACATTCATTCTTCAACTGATTCATTAATCACATCTTCTCTTACGTATATCAAGTGTTTCGTAGTATGGTTCAATATTCTCTTCTTGTTAATACGAAAAATTGGCGTTAATTGTGTGGTCTTTCTTTCTTACTAAGAGATACGACAGATCCTAATCCCATATTTTCTGCTACTCTCTGCAAATGATTAAAACAATATATATATATATATATATATATATATCTTTTCTTTGACTCTTTATGACTAATAATGAAAAACATTAACTTCGGCATCTCTATTATTAAATAAAAAGTATAGTTGGTGTATATTAAATTCTTTTTGTTTTCTTCAAGTTATAGCGAAAAAAAAAATTTTTAATTATTTTACATCTAAAAACTTTTTAAGTTGAAATTAATTATACATTGTGTTTTAAGATCTTCTTTTTTTTCTTTATGTATAGATCTTAAATATTTTATTTTCTAGTTTTATAAAAAAAATTTAAAAGATTATTAATTATAAATGACTAAATTTTCTACTTAGTTTTTTTTATCATTTACTACTGCAGAAAATTTACTAACTCATAAATAAGTTCATTAAGTAAGAATATAAATAATAAATTTATCATTAATTAAAAACAAATATTATTTTTATATATACACATTTAATAAAAATTTTATATTCTGCATTTAATATACATATTAGAGGTTTATTTTATACAAAATAATGTCAAGAATGAAAAATTTGTTACTCATTACTGAAAGTAATAAACGATCTCTTTTTAGCTATACTCAACTAATAAATAAATCAAAATTTTTAGTAAAAAATTTAAGTGATCTTAACTAAAATATTAGTTATAATTTGTTCGTTATTATCATAAAAGTACTTGTGTCACAGAGAATCATATTAATGAAATTTTTGAAATCAAAGACTTTTTCCAAATAGGGATATGCAAGTAATTTTGGTTAAACATATATAAAAACTATACACTGCATGAAATTGTAACTTTTCAGTCGTGTGTGAAGAAGCCGATATATGGATATGACACTGTTATATATTCGTAATTCACGCTTGTCGCTTTTAAAACACAGAACCTCCTTATACAGTCGCGTATATGTATTTATGTATGTATGTGTATATACATATATATACATATATATATATATATATATATTTTAAGCGCGAAGTTCCAATTTTCCCGTCAGGAGTAGGACAATGAGCTTTTGTTCCTGATTTTCGTTTTCGCGCGGACGAACAAATAATTTCATTCCATTGGATTATATAAAAAGAATATATAATGTAAAGGGCTATGAATATATTTAAATTTTGGATTGAAAAATTTTTTTATATTTGTTTCGTTCTTTCATTATTATAGATTTATCTTTTGTTATCATGATTTGAACATAATCATATGATATTAGTGGTGTTTATATATAAAAGATTTATTTATAGTTTTGTATTTTAACTCATGAAATAAAATTATTTAAGGTAGTTATATGCATTTAGATGTAATGCTTGTTTAAAAAGGAACTATATTTACTGCCGAAGTAAAATGATAAAATTTCTAAATTCTTTTAAAATTTTGTTGAAATAGATTAAATTTTTATTTAAAAATTTAAGTAATTTTTCAATATATTAATTAAAATGTTATATTACAGAAAACATTATTTATTTTAAAAATTCATAAAATATTATGCTTTGATTTTTAAAAATTTCTTAGAAATAATTATTAAACCTTTTAAATGATTGAAATACAAAAGTAAAGAATTTAGAAATTATATTTATGATATAAAGTAATCACTTAAATTGTTATATATAATACATGGAATTGCAAAAGGAATCTAAAAAGTTGTATTACTTAATATAAATAAAATTATGACAATATTTGTATAAATTAATTTAATTTAAAAAATATTTACATCTGTTTTATATTGGTATCAAAACACTATGAACTTATTGTATTATTATACGAAACGGTATTATACATTTTTTAAAAATCCAACTAAAAACCTTAAAATATATTCTAAATAGTATTTTGTTTTTAAATCATCTTGTAGTTATCATATTTATAAAAATGTATTACATTTTTGGAATGGAAAGAACAAAATATTATCACAAAAATTCAATCTGAATTTTTTAAATAAGGCTTTATATAGTTATAAGTAAAAAATGATTATTTTATTTTTTAAAGTTTAAAGTGGGAATTTACTTTAAAACGTTCGAATATAATATAAATTTAATCTGTATTCGTTATATTTTTTTATATATAAAAATTGTGTTTAACGATGTTAAATATTTAGATCCTAAAAATCCTAAAAAATAATTTTATATAAAAAACATATATTCATTCAACTAATTTCTTTCATAAAAATTTCGTTTCAACATCTATTCGAATGAATTTAACTTTTGAGGCTGACTAACAGCTGTTTTTGTAAAACAGTAAGAGAAAAACAAAACTCGAAAAATGAATAATGAAATCAAACGAAGGTAATAATTTTCGCAATGGTAACTGTTAAAGAATTCAAAAATGTAGATTCCAGTAGCTCGTCATATTTCATCTATGATGCACGATGAATTCTGTTACTTTTGTACTAGAATTAAAGGAGAGACGTTTAAATTTATTTATTATTTCAATAACGCTTAGCTATTTATACATTACACCTATACTATCACAACTATATTTATTTATACATTTAACTGACATATGATTTTAAGAAGCTTTATTTATTTTTTTTTCGAAATTACCTAGTTTACATTGATCAATAATATTCCTGAATTTTAAGTTTCCTCATATCTTAATATTTGTATACTATTTTAATTAAGAAAATATGCATTAATATTTTATATTGTTTTATTTTAACAAATAAATAAGTATTAGAAAGAAAATGAATTTTGTATGAATTGAAAAAATTTACTCCAAAAACTTCGAAGTAGATTACGAAATTTTTCATTTTCAATTTTTTATATGATAAAGAATGATAACCATATACAATTCCTTACTTATCGATAGCTTATTGTAGATAATTCAGTTGTAATGTATTATAATTTTTTAATCATCAACTTTAAAGAACGTAAATATTTCATAACTTAGAGTACAAAAGAAATAAATAGTAAAATTTTATTATAAATTGTATTACATAATTTTAAATTTAATATATCCTGGGAAGAATTTTATAAATCTAAAATATTATATATTAAATTTTTAGTAATTATTCGGATTAAATTTTGATGTATAAGCCTAATGCATAAATCAACTTGATGTTTATTTCATGTAATTGGGCATTAATAAGGAATTATGATAATACATTTTTTTAACTTGCTCGAGTAAATTTAGTATTATTAAAAAGATGAATATATTTTATAAAATAAAAAGTTTAAATAAAGCGCTGATTTGATAAGCTCTTGAAATTATTATTATAAAAACATAAAAATACAAGGTAAGTAAATATGATAGTGTTTAGCCATATATAAACTGAATTTAAGTATCAAAAGTAAAAGCATACTATAAAACTTCGTTGTTTTGGTATTAATAAAACATCTAAAAGTATAAACACTTGTCTCTCATTGTGTCTTTGAACATTCAAAGCGAAGCAAACACCGGTAGTTTTGTCTTTTATAGCAGAAAACAATTCCAATCTTTTACTTTAAAAATCTGGTTTTAATAGAATGTCAAACAAAGGCCAGACTTCCGTATCGTTATCGACTTGTCTTTGTCGTACGGCATCTGCTCCATCTGTCCGCCCTTGTATTTCGTGAGTGCGAGAAAGTATATACAGAGTAAAACAACGTGGCCACGTGTATTGAAACGTGAAGGCTATGAAAAGAGAGATAGAGAACAGACAGTCTCCGGGGATTAGTCACCGGGAGTGTGTCAATTGCCTTCATGCAAGCTTCGCATGCGATCTCCTTCAATCCGTTTCGCTTTTCATTATTTAATTATCTACCGTATTATTAAAAATAAATAGAGTAAGTGATCTCGTATGTTATATATATGAAATATGTTTAAAAAATATGTTTAAAACATATGTTTAAAAAGAAGAAAAATTTTTCTCTATAAGTTTTTGTTACAATTACAATTTCTTTTACGTTAATTTTATTTAATTACCATGAACAAGGAAAAGTTTGTCTAAATCCTTTTTCTTTTTTGAGATTTGTAATATAAAGGCTATATGTTGTCTTGTTATTGTTTAAAAAGTTTTAATTATATCAAAGATATTCATATTTTGTCATTATTTAGAGTATTTAAATTACTTAAGTTTAATAGAAATCCAACGCTATTATATGTTATAGATTTTTTGTAAATTTAATATTCTTTAACGTAAAATATAAATATTTATTTTTTATAAGTAAAATATTCTATTATTGTATCGGTTTAATTTATAAATTAGTTTACATTACGATAGGTTATCTTAATTTAGACAATAAAGTAGACGAACATGACTAGAGCTTGTTAGTGTACATGTACAAGTACATTTGTATGTTATTGCATACGCATAAATAAACTTTCAGCTATTTTAAAATATATTATTAACCTAATATTACAAAAAAAGGCATTTTTTTGAAAGTATACGATTATGAATGAAGCAAACGTGAATATAGATAGATTAAAAAATAACATTTTCAAAAAAGAAAATATTATCTTATGACTAGAATATACAATCACCAAACTTCATAAATGTATATTTAAAAAATAAACTTGAATAAAAATTTTTTAAAAAAATTAAAAAGGTCACTAAAAAAATAAACATTTTAGTGTATTTAGTGCAGATGAATAATTTTTTGAAGGGATTTGATATTAAAGCTTTCATACTCATTACAGTTTGTGTAATATTTAAATAAGATTTATTGAAATTAAATAAGTTCATTAGAAATATTATTATTTATATTTATATTTAAATCAACGCTAAAATCATTTACACATTTTCAACTAATATATCAAACATATAGATGTTTCTATCTTAGAATTTGTCCAAATTTAAAATAGTATAATGACATTTTTTGAAGAGCATCGATATTCTTTTGTATTATAGAATCTCTTACACCATTAAAAAAATATATTACATTTTATTTTAAATGTAAATATTGTAAAAACTCAATCAGATTTTCTTTGACTATAAATATTTTTATACAAAATCGTCAATAAATTTTAAATGCTTTTTACAAAATCTTTAAAATATATATTTTTTTACATTATAGTTTTTTATTTTTAAAAATAAATAATGTGCAAACATTATTTTCACACACATAGCTGTTACCCAAAATATTAGGGCTTTTTCACTGCATGGACTGCAAGTTATATTTATAACGTATATATTATAGCTAAACATTTAAAGAAATTAATTTTCTCTGAAAATATAAGCTACATATAATGAATAATTTTTTCAATATCTTTAAAATATAAGTTTAAATTTTAAATCTAATTAATTAAGTTTAGAATATTGGTTAATGCTAATAAAAAATTCCACAATGAAAGAGAATTTTCAATGTATTTGTATATGAGAAAAATATTTTCAATTTTAATATAGAAACAATTAGTTTCAAAAAGTATAATTTTTTGTAAAGTATATTAAAAGTATATTTAAAAAATATTACTATTCAACCTTTAAGCAGAAGTTTATTAATTTATCGAAGTGATTTATAATAAATCTATAGAAAAATAATATATATTTATTACATGAAAGCATACATATTTTTTATAATATTACATTACAATTTTTATAAAAATAAATTTTTCTTAAAACTTTTGATTTCATTATTTTCTAAAAGTTAGCAATAATTTTTTTGATCTATTAAAAATGCAAGGTTATTAAAACTATCTTGGGAATAAATATTTAAATTTTACGAAGAAGCTGATAATAATTTTCAGTTTGCATACAATGCTTATTATCGTAAGAAGAAATTCTCGTTATAAAGATCTCTTACCAGTTTTACCAAGTTCAAAAATAGTTCTTTCTATGTATAAAATATCTCAAAGATAATCCAACTCATGCAGATAAGTTTTTATTAATCCTTTCATACTCAGTGAACTAATATTCTGAATAAAATGATAAGAAAAATAATTATTTGCAGACATACTCTATCTATTTATATTGGAGCAATATCTTTAGATAAATTAGGCTTGTAACTTTGAAAAATGCTAATAAATGTTAATTTATGTTAAGTAATAAAATTAAAATTTTTATATATAAATATTATTTCAAGAAATAATATTGAAATTAAACACTTTTCTTTTATTTTGTAAACTTTTATTTGTAAAGGAATTGTAATATAGTTTATAAAAAACTGAGCTTCGTACATAATATTTAAAGTAAATTTTCAACCTTCGTAATAAATATTTATTAATTGATTAAAATATAAAAATAAGCTCTGACGATACAATCACAAACCACATATCTTTGACACATGTTAATATATATCAGATATATGCTATTTACTCGAAAATGTCTTTAATATCTGTTTTAACATAAATGTATTTCGATGTATAAACATTTTATAACTAATTTATTCATTAAAATATCTAATTGTTGTATTTTAAACTTTATTCTCAATTACATATATGTATATTTTATTAAATTTTTTAATTAAATATTATTTGTATAATCTTGAAAATCTAAATAGTGGACATAAACTAATAATAAGAAAGTTCAAACAAAATACATAAATTCGTAATAAAATTAATAATTAGATTAATAATATTGAGCATACGTACAAAGTTAATATCAATCATCATGTATACAAAATTTATAGACAAATTTTTATTGTATTTTAAATTCGCTCGATAATTATAAATACAGTCAAGTATCTTGAATAAACAGTCAAGTTTCTTAAATAAAAAGCTAATTTAATTTATTGTTATTTATAATCATCAGTCGTTAAAATTAAAGAAAATAATACAAACTTATATATTCAGTATTGTAATAATTTTTTCAGTCAATTAGTTATCAATTATAAATTTTTATTATGTTATAAATGATTTAAATATTAATAAATCATACAATTTAAATTAGATTTTTAATGATGCGTTTGTATCGAATAATCAATAAAGGCAGTTTTATGTATTTAAGTAAGATTCGCAAAGTTTGATGCGCAACACGAAAGTTCATTAATAATAATAAATTTACGAAAAATATATTTCATTAATTTAATTGGAATAAACAGACGCTTTATGAGCAATAAAATAAAATCCTTGACTTCGACGACAGAGGCAAATTAAAACGAATAAAAGTATTATAAAGATAAAGCTCATCTTAGGAAACATGGGCTATCATATCATACGAAGTCCTTATAATCCGACCATTATAAATTTCAATTCGAAGGCAATGCTCGCTTACAAAATCAGCCATAGAACTTCCTGTTAGAAAAAAAGAAACGCAATACTTTTTCTTTGAGAAGTAACCGGTATGGTATCCGCTTAACGGCGTAACGACGACCTTGCACCCATGTGTCGAGGGCCTCGGAAATCTTCTTTCTCAAACTGATGAATGGACGAGTCGTGCAAAGATCAATGGCCGGTGTCTGGTAATTAGTGTTTCCGAGGATTATGCCCGGCCCGCTAGCTCTATTTCTCTACTCCGTTCACTCGTAAGTGTGGAGCCGCATCGTCTACGTCTACGCGACTCTAAAAATCGCGCACGGGCTTAGGTGGGGGCGACTTCGTCCGGTGACCCGCACTGCAGCGCTACTCCTATGCGGGAATGTACAAAAGGAGTCACTCCTCCACCGGCTTAATTTAGAGCAGACGTATTTATAGAGCGTCGACGAACGAAGTCGGTGGTGTACGGGGGAGTGGGAGAGGGGAGGAACGAACAGGCGCCGGAAAAATCCGCATAATTTGTTGAGATTCTCAGACCCCGTGGACGGACGGATGGTCGAGAGGAGAAATTTGTGTAGGAGTTGATGATGGCTGCATTCCGACATTTTCTTATTGGATTTCTAATTTTTATATTTTTTATTGCTTTAAACGGACTCTCGTCCGCAAATTCACATCTTTTTTCATTTTCCGATTTTTTCTCCTTTAAATTTTTATTAATTTTAATTTTAAGTATCGCACGTATTGTTCTTATTCTACACATATGTCTTCGTAGCAAATTCAAGAAATATGTTTTTATTTTATGTATCATCTTTCATTTTTGCCACTATAAAGGGAGTGATAAGAAAAGGTGTTGTACGATAAAATTTTAATTTTTCGTATATTATTTTAAGACATTTAATACATTGCAAACTTGATTCATCATTAAATATAATGACTAACTTCGATATATAGAATATTACGCATCTCCATTTTTATTTTATCGTAGTAAAATATTCTCACCTGAAGCATTTTAATTTTATAGAGAAAGACTTTCAAATTTAAAGTAATTGGTAAATCCGAATTAAATGCTTATACGTATAAAAAAATATAATATTGTTAAACTAGAAAAGATAAGTTCGTTATTTATGGAAAGAATTGAAGACTATGTACTATTTCATATAGTAAAAGTAGAAAAAAAGAAACAATTCAAAGGAAGTAACAAGAAATAGATCAGAGTAGATTATATATTGTGGGAATAGTACGATTTAGGATCTTCCGTTTCGGTTGGACTGCTTGTTTGGTTCATTGATACGGAAAGAGCGGAAAGAGAGCGATTTTTTGGATTTCTCCCTTTCTCGTTTCAAATGTACTGAAGGCATTTGCAGATGGCTAGAAAGTCGCGTACTCGTGACAGACTCGTCCTATTCTCTCTCTCTCTCTCTCTCTCTCTCTCTCTCTCTCTCTCTCTCTTTCCCTTTCTTTGACTCACTCGTTCTTGCTTTTTTATTACTATTTCGTACCGTTTCGATTTAACTACGTTTTTTTGTATATTTTTGTTTACTACTACCGATTCTTTTTGATGCAGTCTTTTAACGCGTTGCCTGTATTTGAAAAATGGTCCAAAGTTGCAAGCGAGTATAATTATATTATATTTTACACGCTTTAAGAGAAATAATTTTTTTTATTTTGTTTATTCTAGTTTTTTATGCAAATTTCAAAATTAGTTGTATTGCTTATAAGATTATTGACGTAATTTTATTGCATACACGTGCTTATTCGATTGCTTAAGCATCGATATTTCTATTTTTTTACTTGATCATAAAATATTATTCATAAAAATTTTAAATAAAGAATAATGAAATTGCGATAAACGATTATAAATTTTAATTATTGTATCGTTTGAAAATGTAAGTATATTAAAAAAAAACAAAATTATAATATAATAAAAAAATATCAATTATGATAAAGACGATTCTAATTGGTCAATAATTGTTGGTTTTGATTTATAGTTTGATTTCACAGTGTTTAAAAAATTGAACTAAATAATCCAATGATCCATAATCTTCATTCAGAGCTTGTAATTGTTTAATTCAACATCTTTTTTGTTATAATTTTTTTACAAGATATTGGATAAGATTGAGTTTTCTAGAAATTATAGAATATTTTTATAAAATAGATAAATATTAAATTAGTTGGATGTACAATTCTATTAACCATCATTAATTAATTCTATTCGGCTTAAGTTGCTCACCATTCATTAAAATTCGTAAAATCAATGGTGATTAATATCAATCCACTCGGCTTCGGTGAAAAAAAGCCCATGTGCACGTTCAATGTGCTTTTCAATCATAAGATGTAAGCAATTCAGCAGATCCAATTAAAGCTCGTTTTAATTGGTAAAAGTTAAAGTTCTGGAATCTCATTATAGACGGTGTTCTTAAAAAGGAATTCAATGTATCCTCCAGCGACGTGTTTATTATATTAGTCTCGCGCTAACGCACTTTTTTCCTTCGATTAATTACATCGTCGATCGCACTTTTGTCTGTGAATACAACTATCTGAAGAGTCGCAAAGAATTGTACATGTCGAAGAAAGCAAGTGCAAATATAGGATGCGGAAAGTATATGTTTGGAAAGATAGGATGGCTCCCATTCACCGTTCAAGCTTCGCGAAGTATACACATGTCTTAGCTCGTGCAGTTGACGGGGTAGATAAGGACGATTCATCGAGATCAATGAACGCTGGAGATAACGCAACGACAAACAAAACACTATTAAACTCTAAAGAGCTTTTTTCTTTCTACCTCGATACGATGATTGTCTCGTACCAAACGAGTATTTACATAATACATAGACAATGTAATATTTAAAAAAAATTTTTTTTAAGAAGAATTAAATATTTTTTACTTTCAATGTTTTTTTGTACTGAAATATAATTTATATATTTTAGATTCTGAAAATATAAAGTAAATAAATTTTTATGTTTTTAATTTTTTATAGTTTAAAAAATTTTATATAAAAACAGTTTTAGCTATTTTATAACTATTATATGAACTTTACGTTGCTTATATGTGATTTATTCAAGATCAATCAAATTATTTTAAAATTACTATACAAGTAAATACTATTTTTTAATGTTTATTAATGAAAATTTGGTAAAAAAGAAGAAAATATATAATTAATATTAAAATAAAAAAGTAATTGTACGGAATATTTAAAATTCAAATTAATTCGATTCAATTATAATCATCTTCGTATTTTCATTAGTATTACAATTTATATGCATTGTTTAGTTAAAATCAATTATTTTTCTATAAATTAAACTTAAAAATTAAATTTTTTCTAAAATATTTAAACTATTATATTATTTTTCTTCTCAAAAATATTTTTTATTTATCTATATATAAATAAAAAGTTGTTGAATTATTCAAATTTGAACGATTCAAATTTTGTAACTTGATTAAAATGAGAATTTAATGAAATTTATATTCGTTAAAAAATATTTTCAAAAATATAATTCTTTTTAATGTTTGTACAAAGTTTGAAATAAATCTTTATTTATTTACTCTTTTTAAGAAGGACATTTACATATTGAATAATTACTCTATACTTTGTTCGTACAATTAACGACGATAATCGTAACTTGAAACTGATTTCTTGCTTTATACAGCAATTTAGTAAAGAGTATCATTCATAAGATTAATAAAATCTTATCTTAACTATATATTATTGATTATGGACGTATCATAATGGTTTCTGTTTTTACAAGAATTAAATGTCTACTTCAAATATACGGATAATCATTTTAATAATATATATCCGATATAATAACGATTGTATAACATTCATTATGTCATAAATTATAATAAATTTTAGTGGTAATAAAGGAAAAATTTCTTTAATAATTATAATATAATACATTTTCATTATATTTTAATATATATTATCGAACATGTAAATTCTTCTTTAACATCAATGGAGCCATTTATGAATTATAATTCTTCGATAAATTTTTAAAGCTAAAAATGCTACACTGTTTGAATATTATCTAACGAAATGAACATCGGTTGAATCAATCATGAAAATTTGAAACATAATCATTTTGTTTTTCGTACAGATATTGAGAATCTTCCAATCGGTTAAAAAAATTTACAAAAAATGTTGATGGTGCACGTAACGTTGATATTATATAAATTGACGATAAAAAGTTTCCACATTACAAGTAATTTTGCAAGTTGATGTGAGCTAAGTTTCTGAACTGACGGCATGCTTCACGGACGAAACGGGTTTTTTTCTCCTTTCTTTCTCCTTTCTTTCTCCTGTCTTTCAATAAAAATAATCACACCTCCATCCATTGCGCTGAGCTTATATCACAGAGAAATGATGTCTGATGTCACGTGTTTCCGAGGAACGGACAAAGGGCCGCTTTGTACTTACGTATGACACAGGCGTAGCTGCGCGGTATTCGTTCTCTGCGATATAGAACGAAAAGCGCTTTTAATATCAGTTGGGATTGAAGCAGCTCGGCTGTATACGCGCTTCCAAAGACCAAAGGCTATACACTGACTTTCAATTAAAATTCACATAGGGCACGAATGTCTGTCGACTACGGATTAACCGAATGCTACGTATATATTTATTTTTATCCTCTGTATATGCTTCCGTGGTTTCGCAACCTTTATTCTTACATGATTTTATTTTTTTGTACACTATGATACTTTTATATGTACCGAAATCGCGATTTAGCATTCTTTTTCGTTAGCTTCTCTATTCGTTATTATCTCTCTGTTTCGAGTATATTTTATGTTGTTGCCGAGAGATTAAAAAAACTTAAAGGAAAAATTATTCAATCAAACACGCATTTTTACATAAAATAATATTGCTCCATCACTTGAGAACATTATACGAAATGATTGATTATTTAATCATTTTTCTTAAATAACACATTTCTTAAACACTTTCTAAATGCCTCAGATTAAGTGCTTTTTTCATTTCATTCAACATTCATTATTCTTTTAAAGACTGTTATCTCATGTTATTAAAGAAAATATTCCAAATAGTTTTTTTAATTACTTTATATTCATTTTAGACAAACAAATGTAATTTTAAATTTGTATGAAATTTTTTATGTTTTTTAATATTGATAATTTTAGTTAAAATATTAGATCAGATATTTTTAACGATATAAATTATGGTAATTTTGATTATATTTATAATACATTCTATATTTAAATTTTTAACCTACATGTAATAATAATTTTTTCTTTATATTCCAGGTGAGTTTGAAAAATTTTAATTATTCTTGAAGCTTCCTTATAACGTAAGTTAAATTTTACATATTTTATGTTGTTTTGATAAAATATTTCAGTTAGAATATTTATTAAACAATATCAGGATATGCAAAGTTACTCTTAATTTATAAATATAACATTAATATTTTTATTTTTATTCAAAAGATGACGGATAATAATAATAATCTAAAATATCAGAAATCATACAAATTTATGGATCGAAAAATTATAAAATAAATATAAAATGTAAAATTATAAAATGAAAAAAAAATAACATTTCGATGTAGAATTTAATATTATAAGTAGATTTTTAAGGTTTTTGTTTTTAATGAAAAATCTATTTATAATTATTTATATATATAAAATATGAAATTATTTTAATGAAATAAAACAAGGATAGTAAATTTTAATGTTTTATGAGATTTTCTGTATTTCGTTTTGATGTTTCAATTTTATTGTCAATACACCTAGGTTTTGCTATTTGAAATTCATGTCACTCATCATCGAAAGTCAGTGACTCTTCGCATGCGTGAGTACCAAGTATAAAAAAAAGTAAAAGAAAAAGAAGAAGAAGAACGGGAGGTAGACAGAGAGGGAACAAAATCGGCTCTTAGTTTTACCCGTTATATATGCGTCCGTACAGGTTACTGGTTATGCATCATAAAATCGTAAAACCGAATCTTTGCATACGTGTGTGTTGATGTTCACTCACTCACTCTCTAATTCTCTACTTCTTTATTTCTATTTCTCTCTATTTTTCTCTCACTCGTTCAATGCAGGAACTTGTAAAAAATTTCTGCACTTCCGGTACGTTGCTGAAAGGAACGGAGAGTGAGTTCTTTTCTGCGTCTGGTATATTTATATCAATAGTAGTTTTTACTTTGCTTCATTTTATCAATTTTTATAACCTATGTATAATTATTTTGTATTTTTTTAAAAATTTTTTTCCATTTCATTATCGAGTATCACCGTATTCTATGTATCATTATATTATTATTATTAATTTTTTTATATTATCTTTATTTTTAAGCAATTGCTTCCTTTTTACGATATATCTTTAATTCAAATAGTAAAAATTTTAAAAATTAATTTTTTTATTTAATTTAAAATATTGCAGTTGTAAAATTTTAGTAAAAGTAGTTATGGTTGCGTATCAGCTTACAGTTTGCCACAAATAGCTACTGTACTTCAACAGTCTTTAAAATTTTAATGGTGACTACTGTGTTACATTTCATCACGCGTCTCTTTTTATTTTATCTGTATTTCAAACAAACAACTTCATTAAAAAGTCATATATATTAAAACAATTTAAAATAATGATCGAGATTTGGATAATAAATTTAGAATACTAAATAATATTTTATTATTTTATATATTAATCGTTTGAATGAAATGAAATCAAATGAAGCATATATAAGTCGAAAAGAAATTTTATATCTTGATGTGATATAGTATAGGGTGATAGATTTCAGAAAAATTGGAAAGTGTTAAAGCTAATAACTAAATATGATGCCTTGTTGTATAAAGAACTCTTATTACTAAAGTAGATACTATGATTTTAAAAAATTATTACGTAGTAAGAATCAACAGCAAAAGATTATATTATATTATTAAAAGTTATAATTTTCAATATTATATTTCAATGAGAAGATGCAACAAAATAATAAAAATTTCAATAATTTCATACATTTTTATTAATAAGGTCTTCATGGACAAAAGATACACATCTGATGATAAATTATAAATTAAACCAAGGGTATTCGAATTTAGACAGTAACCTTGAAAAGATTCCTCTTTTAAACGATGAATTTTAAAATGACGAACTTGATAGTTATTTCAATGTGATATGACTTAGAGCATCAGGTGTAATGGCTATCGATTCCTGTAATTATTATAAGTATAAACAAATTCATGATTTCTTTTACTATTTGCCATAAAAATTTATTTTATTGATACGACTCAAAATTCCTAGGTATATTTATTAGTTTATAAATCTATTTAAAGGGATTGGTATAATTAGAGAACACCAGAAAATATTTCTTATTAAATCTTATAAAGTAAAACTTTCCTTGATAAATATTAATCTGATTCGTAAAAAGATGAAAAATATGTTTGAAATTTATAAATCATTTAAAAATTTATAAACGGATGATTTTTGAAAATTACTTTTATATTATATTAAAAGTTAATTTTTTAATATATACATTTACAAATTAGTTATTCCATAAAAATTTCCTATTGTAAATTTTCAGAGATATATAATCAAAAATTAATTCTTAACATAAATATCATCTACTTTTATGTCTATTCTATAATATTCTATATTATTTTTGAATATATAAAATATTTGTAAATATGATATGAAAAAGTATGATTAATTACTTTAATTTTTTTACAATTAAGTATAGAAGTTCTTTTATAAATTAACTCCTTGTCTGTTAAGAGTAGATTAGCACATATGTACGTTTATAATATCCAATTATCATTGTCGTCTGTAGCAGCATCATCATTTGTATTATTAAATTTGATTAACCTAATTAAGTACAAATGTATGTATTTTATAATTTGCTTGCAATAAAAGGAAAGTATTTTTATAACTTTTAATGTCTAATGGGTAATCCTAAGATGATATTGATAAAATAGGTGAAAGTTTTAATAATAATTTATATTTAAAAAATGTTATAATAATAATTCAGTATAAAGTTTATAAATTGTTTATAATACTGATGAATTTTTATATTTAATATTCACGATTTAAATAAGTTATATCTTTGATAAAAACAATATTTATAGATATTGTTACCTAGAATAAAATAAACATTAGTTAATTAAGGTTTTGGAAAATTCAGTATCTCAAGACATACAAAGAAATATATATCGAGAAAATATAAAGGATAGTCGGACATTCATCTTTTTGCGCGTACTATTCTCTTTATCCACGCGTCACTCCATCGGCAATTGTTTCCCGATTAAACCTTTCGCTCCCATTGATCTCTTTATTTTACGCAGCTTCTCCTCACGTAGGAGAGCAGCACCCACTTCATTCATCGTGCAAACGCGTTGCCTAATCGCATTGCCTAATCGCCCAATAACGTACTCCCGATCTTCTGTAAACTCCCGTCATTTTTATCATCCGCTCTGTCTCTCTCCTGGACTCTTACTTTATCTCTCGCGTCATCCGCTCGGCCAACGATAAATATGCGTAGAGAACGAGGGGAGTATCCGCGAGCCGAGGTGAAAGCTCCCAAGCGTCTTTCGAAGTCCTTGGTGCGCGATTGGGTCGCTACTCTTGCTATTTAGGAGCCCGGAAGCACGAAGGAAAAGGTTGCCGTCGAGGCACGGGGAAGGAAATCGTAAAAATTGAAAGGCTATGGCACTTTGGATGAAAGCGTGACTAAAGACGCGCGAGTGTATACATAAAAGCGTCGGGGTAATGAAGTTTTTAAGAGCGACGCTTGACTTCTTATTGTTCGCCGTCTACATGCTATTGCTACTGTACTTTTAGTAGTGCAATCTATGAAAAATTATACATACTCTTCGCTGTTTTTTTAACGGTTTCTCTTCACTTCTGTTTTTCTTTCTTGCATCTCTCTCTCATTCTCTCGCTATCCTATTCATTTTTAGTGTCTTTAAACAACCTTATCTTTTATAAAATATGTCATTGTTATGGAAACATTGTGTTTATGCAAATTCATTCATCTTATTAAAAAAGTATTATTTCATGTTTTATTATTTTATGTTTATTCTTATAGTAGTATAGAACTTTATAACTTATACTTTATTTATTTATATGTTATATATCACGAAGTCATCAAAAACTATATCTAACTATATGCAGATAGAAATTTGTGTTTTGAAAAATTTAATTAAAAGATCATTTCTTTTCATTTAAAATATTTATATATAACAATTATTTTTAAAAAATAATAAATTTTGAAATTAGTATAACGTTAAAATTAAATTTCATAACAAACTTTATCTTAATGTTTTTATATTTTAAAATTTTGTGTTATTTATTCGAATGGAAAATTATTCTTTTAAAATATAAAAAATATTTTTGTAAAATGGAATGATTGGAAAAAAAAACTTCATAAATTGTATTGGCCATTATTTTATTAATATTATATTAATAAACAATACCAGAATTCAAATTATTTATTACAATTGTTTTGAAATATCAATATATATTATCATGATTACTTTTAATAATTATTTATAAAATTCTTTCAACACATTGCGAGCTAATACACAAGTATTACATTACTTTACGAATAAAAAAAAATTCATTTGACCCATTTTTTTTGTTTAAGCAATTTTCCGTTTTACGGTAAGAAATGTATTTTAACTTTAGGACTCAACATTCTTGCTTTTATTAAACTTCTTTTCCTTCACCTCTCATCTTTATTAGCATATAAATATACTCACACTGATATATAATTTCTTTCTTAAAATTAAACCGTTCAATTTTTTCTTTTACGTCTTTTAAATTATCATTTTTCACTCCTTACAATCTTTATACCATTGTTCATTTTTCTTGTATCTTAACTTTTTCGATGATAAAAGAAATGATTCACTTATTACTTTCTTATTATCTTTTTTATGTTATGATCCTTTTAATCATAAATTTTTTTTGTCACTTCTTGTCAAAATCGTTGTCTTCATCGTTTTCATTTTTGTCATAAAATTTTATCATTCCTTTATTATATTACTCATTATTCATTTCAACATTATAAGACATTTCTCTTAATAGTATGGCTACTTTAATTTGTCGGAAAGTACGTTGCTGGTGAAAATTACAAAATATTTGAGATGCTTTGATGTTATTAAATTGGAATATATACAAAATATCTTCTTGTACATCTCGTAAATGGATTTTTTAACAGAAAGTAATGAAATGATATCGACTTGATGAACATTACATCGGTGGAATGATATAACCTTTATAAATCTTGTAATCAACGATATATTTTCTATGTGTATTTATTAAACGTCCAATTTGATTACAATAACGTGTGAATAACTATGATACATGACAGTGCTAACTTTAAGTTATGATATATAATAAATATTGAAAAAAGTGTAATTCTAAGTTATGGGAATTAAATTTTTAATAATTTTAAAAAATTGCTTTTATCTTTTTATAGAAATTTTGTTTATCACTTTGCAATTAATAATATAATCATTTGTATTTCACTAGTATTTGTTTATTTATGAAAAGAAAAATTTTCTGTTACAAAATTATTATATATTATTAATGATATAAATCATTTAACTTTATATAAATATTCTTTCAATGTATATATATATATATATATATATATATAGAATACTAAATTTAAACGCATTGATAAATGGAATTAAATAATTTTAAATTAAATATTTTTACATTAAATATCAGATTGTTTTTATTAATTAACTTTAGATACGTATGATTTTTTTTAAGAAAACGAATTTTAGAATATTTCATTACATAAAATAGCGTAAAAAAAGTTTAAAAAGGATAAAAATTTTACCAATTACTCTATTTTTTCTAGCGATAAAAGACTATTTTACATATTTATTTAAATGATGCTTCTTATAATTTCTCTTAGTTTTTTCACAAATTGATTCATTTGGATACAAATCCCCTATGCATACGTATCTCAAAAAGATAGTAAAGGGATTTAAGAAAGCGCTTCACAGAGAAAGAGACAGGTTCAAAAAATACTTGACTTAAATCCAAAGACTGAAGTGTATGTTTCGATATATGCAAATTTCATTAAATAGTTGTTTTATTGTACGTACGTTTTTTTTCAAAATGAACGCAGATAATACTCCAAAGATTTTTGTGAATATTTTGTACACTATTATTGTGATTATTTATATAATTAAATTTATTCATCGTTAGAATTTGTAAATATTTCATTTAAAATTATATAAATAAACAAAAAGTAACATCCTTTATCAAAATTACAATTATTAGTATTAATAATATTAATGATTATATAAATTACTTATTGACTATTTTATGAATAATAAAAGTAATTTGTTTTTAATACAGCATGCACATATTTATAGTAATAATATATTTAATTATACAAGACATTTTTATTTCAGAATTTTAATATTTAAAAAGTATTCTTTGATATCATTTAAAAAGCATAATTTTAAAATAAATACGCAAAAATTACGTTTTAGAAAATTTTGAAAGCAATGATATAAAAAAAAGGTTTTTAGATTCTATCTTATACCTTAGATCCAAACGATACTCATGAATGCATGGACGACTACAATTGTAAAAGTTACACAGCAACTTTGAAAAGCTTTTGTGAATACAATATCAGTGCTATTCGACTTTGCAAAAGATTGTGGACGGTCTTACAAAAGATGAAATATAAAAAAGCAGTAATATTGAAAGTAGATAAATCGATGGATGAATGTGTTTTTGCCGTTTGGTTTGGGTCGCTAGTATAAACAATCTTTTATGTCACAAAGTGCTCTTATAATGTAAGTTTTATCTTTTATATTCTGACTGTTATTGAAAACTGTAAAAGGTTTTGCTTTTTGTGAGACATAATAAAAGAAAATTTTAGTTTTTTCAAATCTGAATTTTTCTTAAAGTAACGTTAACTTCAAAGAATGTCAATAAGTTCATTATATATTATAACTTTAAATTAAAAATAAATGTTTTTCTAAAAAAATGTTTTTCAATAGTATTTTATTAAAATAAATATTTGATAATAAATGTACACATATTTCTGTGATAAATCCTGATTTTCCATTTTGAATTCAGTGAAACAGCAGTGTTAGCTTTATAATCGTATCTTATGAAATTGTATTTGCGAGCTATCGACATGACCTGGGCAATCGTTAAAATTACACTGTAGAAAATCAGCGAATCGCGTATTCCAAAATCTTCTTTGAAAGTATACTGCGGGGAGGTCGGTGTGAACTTTCCGAGGTGCAAGTGAAATTCGTAGTTACATTCTAAATAAGAACATCTCAGAGCCTAGCCGAGCACAAAGTTGGTGCGATTAATTAAATACACATTAATACGGCAAAGTTGGAGACGCCTGTGCGCATGGCTATAATAACGTAGACTTGAACTTATGGTGCTTCGTAATTCGCAAACTGCACTTGCACTCCAGTCAACTTCACTATCTCGTTTCCAGTGTTCGGATCGAGCAGCTTGTTATTCGTTACTCATGCTTCTGTCAGGTTCGTTTTTGAAGGAAATCGAATTTTCTAACGATTCTTGATATTCCGTTAACTTTACACTTTATGTCCGATCATTTTTTAACCTTTCAATGCATCTAAATATTGGTGTCCTTTTTTAACAGAATTCCCTTTTTTGGATTTGTAAATTTCATATATTCGTTTCATTTTTCCCGCATCACATGCATTATGTTATGTTTTCAACAGAAGTCAATTACATTTTATTCTTTTATGAAAAATTTTTACTATAAAATATACTTAAAATATAAATGTTTTAAAAAGATTCTTTATTTTTATAAAATTAATTTGTAATAATATATGTGAAAGTTTCCGAAGCCGAAGAAACCTTACATTTTTTACCTAAATAATGATCACCGATTGCTGGATACTGTATATTATTAGTATTATTATTATTATAAACATAGAGAAATCAAAATTTATGTGCGTTTGTTAGTTAGTATTAGACGAATATTCATCTTAAACGTTTTTAAATCCAAAACGAAAATAGAACAATTTCATTTTATAAATAAAAATATAAGAATGTTGATTTAAAAAATTTCAAATAAAAAAGAATTTACATACATTTTGTATATTTCGTATTTTTATACGTAAAATTATAAAAAAGCCAAAAATAATAAACTTTACATTTTCAAATAATTTTTTCAATTTACATTAGAATTTAACTGAAAATCACAAACAATTAAAATATATTATTATTATTATTAACTTGTTAATTATTAATTTCCTATAATTATTAAATGAATTAATTGATAAAATTAGTAAAAGTACAGCAAATATACAAGATGCAACTTATTTTTATAGTTATTAAAATTAAGTTTATGTTGTAACACCATTAAAAATATAATTCTGAAGATCGAATAATTTTTCATCATCTATTTTTCTCCATATACGTGACCTTTTTCATCTTTTATTGCAGTCACTGAAATCTAACTTTGAAAATAATTTAAAAAACATATCGCTTGTGAATTAACGTGTTTCGATAATAATGTTATTTGTAAGATTCGTCAAATGAGTAGCACAAGTTTGTAAATAAGAGGTCAAAATAATTTGAAATTAAATATATTTCTAACTTTTTCTTTTATATTTTAAATAATATATAAAAGAATTATTATATACGTCTAATATAATTTTTTAATATTAAAATATGTAAATTTAATACTAAATATCTGTAGAATATTATATTTGTTGTAATTTTTATTTATATATCCACTTGTTTTTATAAAATGTAATATATGTAAATGTCAGCTTAAAAAATTGCAAAATAAATTATCTAACATTATACTGATAAAGAATAAACCTGTGAAAAATTCTATTTCTTTTTCATTTTGGACATAATCTTTATCATTTTTATATTTATAATTTAAATGTTATATTAATGATTTAAATCTAAACTTATTATTCTTTTAATAAATGATGAACGGTGAAAATAATTTATATAAAATACATAACATATAATTAAAGTAAAACTTGATTCTTATATAAGCAGATACATACTGATATAAATAACTGTAAGAATGATTATACTTTAAAATTAGGTACAAAAATTTTGTTGGTACAACATGAAAAAAGAAAATAATCTTTAAAAGGTTTTTTTCAGCTAAAATTTTTACGCTTATAAAATATAATAATATTTCTTACTCTAAGTATCTTTTTTAAAGAATAGCAAAAAACTACTTCCTTAATAATCTAAGTGCGAATAAAAAACAAAAAGAACGATTAAAAATCACCATAATACTTGCGATGATAATCAATAAGCAAGAGTTCGTCGGGTTATATTCATTTGACTTATATGTAACATTCGTATAAGTTTTATCCTAAGAGTATCGCAAATTGAGAAAAGCATACGTATTGCATGACCAATTTGAATAATTGTTTCATATGCAAATGCGTTTTAACTACTCGCTACAAAAACCCGACGAATCTTAATTCTCTATTGAAGTGAGATAATAAATCATTTACTATTTTTTAGGATTGCAATCTTTTGTATGCACTTTACAGAGTGACATAAATTTGACAGTAATAAATGCAACTACATTATAGTACATTACGTTGTGAATTGAAATAACGGAACTTAATACAAAAAATATATCTATCATTTAGACTAGATAAATAATATTTTATCTTTATTTATATAATTTACTTTTTATCAATATAGATATAAAGGATTTTAGATTTGTTATCTTCTGATGAAATAAATTCATGATATTTGAGAACTCTTTATCGTATTATATAATTCGAACATATTATTAAATAGAAAGTCTTTAAACTACTAACTTTTATACATGAATATTTACAAGAAATCATATATCTTGTAAAATTTTGTTGTTGCATATAATGTATACATATTTTAGATTTAGCTTATTTACATTAATTAATTATAAAAAGTTGAAGAAGAAATGAAATATTCGGGAAAATATTTGTTAAAATAATGTCTTATAATATATTATATAAATATTTTAATTCTTGTAATTTATTCTGAATATAACTTTATTTTAAAACTCTACGAATAAATTTAAATTAAGGATAATAACAGCAAAAATGATTATATATAATTTTCAATTAATTTTTTAAATCGCTGACGTCACCTGATTTACACATAAAATATCAAAATTAATTTTTTTTATATTTAAAGCAGTAAAAATTAATTTTAAAAGATTATATTGAATTAAAAAAAAATTAATTTCTAAATTAAATTAATAAAATTCTGAATATTGTAAATTAAATTATTTTATTTCTATCTTCACTTTTCTCTCTTAGGTAATAAATAATTAAATATTAAATAAATGTACAAATTTTAATAAAGTTGATTAAAAATTATTTTTGTTAAAAAATTAGAACTTATTCTAATTAGGTAAAATTCTAGATATATTTAATAATTTAGGAAAGTATATTTTTTTTAATTTTATCTAAACTTATGTTATCATATATTTATATTTTTTTGTATTTAATATTTTACACCACACTGTAAAACATGATTCATTTTATTTTAAAAATATATTTTCTGTTTTAATTGAAAAATAAAATATTTATGAAAGTTTTAAAAAATTCTTGAATAGTTCACATTGTATCCTATACATTTAAAATATTTGTTTAAAAAAATTAATTTGGAAACTCTTTTTACCTATCAAAATCAAATACATATATGGAATAATTTTGTTAATAGAGATATTAGTAAGTATTTATAAAAATTATATTCATCAATGAAGATTAAAACTAATAAATAAATTAATTATTAACACATAAAAATTACTTTTTTCAATTTTATACAAAATTCATTTCCAATACTTGATTATATCTAATTTCATTATAATTCAAATTATCATTTTTTTTAGTTATTACTTAAAAATATAGTTCTTAATTTAATTTAGCATTAGGTTAATAAATAAACTTCTTTTATATTTTGAAAAATTTTTGAAGTTTCTAATTATAATAATTTTTTAGATAAACATCAAGTTATTATTATATACATAGATATGAATGTATACTTGAATGTTCTACTTTTTTTGGTTTATTTAAATTTGAAATATATCTGAGTTTATATTTGTCGAATTTTCTTTTTATATATTTTGAAAAATATATATACGTATGAAACGTATAAAAAACGATCGATAACATTCTATAACGTTCACTTTATATTTTTAAATTCATTTGATGTGTAGTAGTGAAAATATTATTGTATTGTCAATAAATTTAACATTTTGATGATCTTTTCTTCTAATGTTTTTGAACCATTATATTCGAGTTATTATTTATTGAATTAAATAATTTTGTGTAGAAATATTTAAATTGATTTAAATTCCTTTTGAACATCCGATCAAGATTCAAGGCTAATTCAAAACTAATTACATTTTTCACCTAATTTTATTTTTCACTGTTACTTTAAGCTATATTTATTTTGTTATATTTTAATTATAATTGAGCTTATACTTTTAAATTTAACATTTTCAAAGTCAGTAATTAATAATAATCATAGAAATTTATTATTTTTATCGAGATACGTATTTATTACCAATCTTGGAAAATTCAATCTTTTAATCATATTTTAAAATATGATACTTATACTGGCAATTAATTAAAATATTATATTAACTTAATTTATTTGGATTTGATAATTTTTTAAATAAAAATTTTTATATATTTATAATTAGTTTTTGTAGGATGAAGTAAATGAAAAATTATAATTTTTAGAGTATAAATTAAATTAAAATGATTGCATTAGTTCCTTATTTATAATCTATCACAAATTGATATCACCATCTCTCCTATTACACATGCATAATATTCCCAAGATTTATTTGTTAATTTTTATTTATCAAAAATTAAAAGTAAGTACCGATAGATAAGTAACTTGAGTTATACTAAAATATAAAAAATAAATAATAAATTGAAATGAAACTATGTATTTTTTATAATTATTTGTTTAGATTAAAAAGTATAAATTTATCTTTATTTCCTTTAGTGAAGAAAAACGGGTAAAAACAAATTAAATAAAATAGATGAGCTAGTTATTCTTAAGAACTTTTTTATAATTAAGTAATACATTTTGATAAAAATGAATTTAGTTATTATTAAAAGATCCCTGTCAGTTTATATAATTTCTAACTAACAGCAGGTTTATGTAAAGGTTACTTCATAATTCTGTTTTTCGTTAATTGTTTTATATATTTTGATTATTATTTCTGTTATATTTGAACAAACAACTATACAAATATACGAATATATAAATATACAAACCAGATATATAAATTATATACGTGAATTTAAAATTAATAATAATTAGAAGAAAATTAGTGGAAAATTCAAATATTATAAATTGCAAATAATTTACATTTCGTGTCTAAATCCAAAAAAATTTTTTAATATTACGTTTCCTAGTATTTTGTTCTGTGTATAAAACATGTGTGAAAGCTTACATATATTATCTAAAAGTCAAAACAGAAAAATACGTATGATTTCGAAAAAATACTAATGGCTATTCTATCATAAATTTGAAATAAAACATTAATTAAATTACACGTTAAAAAACATCGAATAATTGGTCTAACTTTAAATTGTACACATTTTACGAGTTCGATCAAAATGTGGTTTTATATTCGAGGATAGTCATAGAATATGCGACATGGGCAACATGAAAAGCAACGAATAGGAACTCCCATAATCCTTGAATGGTGTACGAATACTATAAAACTCCTTTGCATATCCATAAATGCAACAAGGCTCATAACTCGAAACTCGGAATCTTTCTGAGATCATATGCAGGTATTGCGCATGTTACCATGTACTTGGCCAAGTACAACCTGCAATAAACTGAAGAAACAACTGTCGGAAAAATATTTTGAGTGCAAATGGAGCTGAGCAAGTGCAAAAGAACCAGAGTACAAAGATGCACCCCTTGGATCGAAGGAGTAGTTGCAGATATAAATATCGCGTAAATATCGCGTAAATATTGTGGTTTACCCGCGGACCATGTTGACTAAGAGCATGCTCGGCATGCGTTTCCCCGTAGATGATTTTGTATCCACTTCGCGCCAGGATCGCGTAGACTAGAGAATAAAAGCTGCCGAAGGTGAGGATATGAAATAACGCGCGTTATCGCTTGACTAAGGTGTCTTCCGTGACACTTTTTTTAAAGGCCAAAGTATATTTATGTAGAGCTTCAAACCATGAACAACTAAACGAGTATCATCCCTCGGATTTTACGATTCCGACAAATAGCTCAGGCGTGATCAGCATATACCTTGATCTTGGCTGCGTACACACCTGTAAAGCAAAACCGCTTTTGCTCGCTGCTCGACAGAAATATTTACGTAAACCTATTTCCAATATTTACATTATTTTAATATGTTCTTTTACTTTCGTGACTCGTCAGTTTATCTATAGTATTTTATTCGCAAGTATATCCGATCGAGATATTTTGAATGTTATTTCAAGATGATGAATGTGAATTCCTTTTTTTGAAAGCTATTGATAAAAGTTGGGAAACTTTGAACTTTGAAAACATCAAGCATTTCCATAGTTTACGTTAGTTTACGAAAATTCAAAGCATTTTTACGATTTTTTACTTAAATTACATATTCGATATTACGGTTGTTGCCTTTGATTATTTTTTTCAAGCTGTGAATACCCGTTGCTTTACTCTTTTATGAATTTATTTGAATGTATTGGAAACATTCTCCCGTCACGTTGACTGTGGAAAAGTTGGAATTTTTCTACTTCTTTCCAACATAACTTTTACAATGACAAAGTCACCTATTTTCCAAAAAATATTACGAGTATTATACGTTTGTTATATTTAGTTCTAACATCGGCTCTTTTCTACATACTCGTGGGCATTCTTACTTTTACATTTTTAACTCGTAGAATGTCACTCTTTTTCTCTCTGCTTAAAATAGGTATTTATTTTACATTGAACTTATATCCGATTGTTTTTTTTAAACACTTTTATTTTACATATACTATATGCCAAGCTCTTTTTCAATTATCTCTTGTGAAATAAAAGATATGAACATATTTTGGTTTTATTTTCAAAATAGAATATTTTAAATTGTCTGGTACCTCTTCTAAATTCACAATTTTTTAAGTCAGAATTAAACGCCTTTTTTTTTTTTATCTGAAATTAAAAATGTTGAAAAATTATAAAATTCAATTATTAAGCTACCCAGCTCTCTAAATCAAGATTAATAATAAATCGCAAAAGTCAGATTTACAGGATATTAATATAAGAATTACGATTGAATTAGGTTTTTTGTTTGCCTTTAAATTAAATATCAGAAATGAAATTTAAATGATGGAACGAATAGGTCATATCTATGCAAATTAAATTGTACGTTGCTTTTTAATTAGAGTACTTCAAAAATCAACAATTGTAGATAATTTATTCCTTTAAAATGTACAATTCACGTCTCTATCAGAAACGTTTCCAAAATATTAGTTTATATCAAGCATTCTCATCGATAAATATTTATTCTTCTTTAGATTAACATAGTACAATTATTCATTTTCACTTTTTATTTTGATTCTTCAATGATATATGTACTCTTAAAAAAAATCCAATGTTATTATACTAAGCAATTTCATAAACTAAAACTTTTAATACTATCTTTACATTAAATATAAATCATTATTTATATTTCACATAGTAAAATAAATCAGAAAATATAGTTCAACGGGTCCTTACATTACTTTTATTAGGAAAATGTTTTCATTTCTCTTATTATTTAAAAGTAATCGAGAATTGAAGTTTCCGATATTATTAAAACGCAATCGTTCAATGAAATATGCCTAATTTAAATGAATGTCTATTAAATTTCATATAAATATATTTGTAAAATACATTTGTAGAATTAAAATTATTGACTATTAAAGAATAGTACACAGATTTAAGAACATATAAGTAAATGTTTAGCTATTTAAATAGGCAGAGTATATTTGCAAACACAAATATAGTTAAAGAAGTTAAAGTATTTTAAAAAATTTTTTAATAAATTGGGAAAAAGTGTTAGAACTTTTAATATATAATTATTTAAATGAGTGTATTAAAAATGAAATAAGAATTGATACGAAAATGAATGAACTAAAATACGTTTAAAATCTTAACTAATAATCCGTAGTACTGAAACTTTATGAAATTTACTTTTATCCTATTACCTTTCTGTGGTCTCGTAACTTCTTCGGATAAGGCGGAAGAAAGTCTAGTGGAATTCGATGAAAATTCGCATCCGCACGAAATCGGAAATACCAATAGCGTCAGCCTCTGAAGGTCTGTATTGTCGGCATAGCGCCCCGTTTTCGTCTAACGGAATTGATCGAACGAATACACATTACAAGCGGAGAAGAAACGAGTTGGGATCGAGGCTTGAAGATAAAACTTGACAAGGGCATAGGAGCAGAGTCACAGGAAAGAATGGATTTTGTTTAGCGACGTTGAGTTAAAGTAATTTTATTTTCATTATTGTTTAATTTATAAAAAATTTAAATGAGTTTTCTAAAATTATATAAAAATGTCAACTGGACTTTTTATTTCATGAATAGCATAAAAATAACAAATATGACTTTTTAACTTCTATCAATAAATTCTATGTGAAACATTACAAATTTTCAAACATTTGTATCGATACCTTTTTAACGAATAAAAGGATTCGTACGAATATTTTTCATATTGTACAATGATATTCATTTTTAGTAGTCTTAGTTTAATAAAATTTTCCATTCTATCGAAACAATAATTTTTTATTCAGATACTATTTTCTTGTATACATTGTTATAAATAATACATATAATATAATGAATTTCTACTTTTAATACTGTATTTAAAATTAATGATATGTATAAATTGTGATGAAACTATTAGTTTCAATTATCGATTTAAAAAATAATTTCAATTAAAAGTAAATATTTTTTATTTAATATTATCTTTTTTTATGAAACGGAAATATTTTATTTAATTATTAATATAATAATAATAATAATAATAACAACAATATTAATAATTACAAAATTGATAAAGAGTTTGAATGATTTTTATAATATTATATAACAATTAAATATTTTATAAAATAGAAAAGTATTTTAATTAAAATTGATGTTCAAGAAATCTTTATTACAAAATATACTATAACATAATTAAATTTCCATTATTTGACATATTATTACAATCATGAAAATTGATAAAGTATTTATATAAATCATTTTACTGTTTTCAGTTACATGATATTTAATTAAGAGTAGTCTTATTTTGTCCTAATATATTATCGATTTACAATCAGCTTTTTTACAAAAAATTGTAAGAATTGTACGCATAAATTTATAAACGTATATTGGCCAAATTAGGTAAAATTTAAATAAATATTACAATTGCGATTACAATTATATTTGTTTATTTGTGATTATGAATATTTTTGTTAATTTAAATGTAAAAAATCCTTATATAACATACTTTATTAATTTGGTGAAAAATTTCTTTCAAAAATTCTATATTATAATATAAAATAATGTAATTGTGGTTAATAAGATTAACCTGCTTCTTGAAATTAAATGTGCTTAATTCTAGATAAATATTGCGCAGTTATCGATAAAGTCATGCCTGGATTGTTTTAAAAGAAGAATGAACAGCTACAGAACGAAAGTTGAAAGTCAAAAATCAAGAGACGCGTAGACAAGACAAAAAGACAAAAGCAAACGTCAATAGTCTCGATTTCGAGGGAGAATAAAAACGGAATATCGCATGTGCGGCAGTAAGAAAAAGAAAGAATCAAGCGTTAAGCCTTGTTTGGTCAAAGGACTCGGTTGTTGCCCGATTGCGTGGTTGCACGTGTGCCACGTAACTTTCGTCGGCAGTTGCCACTACTGCAGTTGCCATTTATGGAGGATATTATACTTATACAAATGTAGTGGAGAGTTTGTCTCATCCATCTCACAAAAATACGATTTTGACAATTAAAAAAGTGGCTTTATCGTACGACCGACTCGATTGTTATTGTTCTTCGTAGGCTAAAGAACAATTGAGCTTTTCTATTTCCAACCGTTTTCGAATACTTTATTATATTCCCCGAGTTCATTTACCGCAATATCTTTTAATCGCACGTTTCACCGAAACGAAAGGTTTTTTCTTTTTTAAATAATAATAAAATTTTTTAATTCAACAAAGTTGCATATCTTATTTTTAGTCGTACATTGGCTAAGGTTTTATATCAAATGTGTATAATTATTTTAAACGAATTTTGAATACGAGTACGCTACTTTGTTTCGTGCATACACGTATGCGAAAAAATAAGTTTTGATTAATTTTGATAGCGTGTCCATACGTATAATAAATAATAAATAGAGGAATAAATGGCGAATGAGAGGGAGAATGATAAATAATATATTCTTAGTAAGAATTTAAGAAATTACACGTAACATGTATATATTTTTACTGTTTCTCGCACCGAATGATCCAAATCAAAGTTCCTGTCGCTACTTTTATCTGGAGCATCCTGCTAACGGAAAAGGGAAGATGGGTTAAATGTATGAAAAACGAGAAAAAAAACACCAGAGACAGCCGGAAGGAACGATAGCGAGTGACACTGGTCAAACTCTTATTCGCAAGAAAAGATAGCGTTGTCGAGCGCTCGATTCTCGGATGAGTACAACCTGCTCTTTGGCCTCGTTATTATTTTTTGATGCCTTTTGGAGCTCAATTAGAAAATAGAGGAAAGCCACGGATTAAAAATACGTAGCTCTGACCCACTCTTACGAGATATGATTTATATCCTGGATGGCTCTCGACACCCTTGGGATTCATGAGAATCGAACCAACGTCATTTTCGTCCCATCGAAGCGTTATTTGATATACAAACGTTTCTTTAAGCTAGTAAATTGCGTTGTTTACTGTTTTTGCGACATGCCGTACGCGAGGTAATACATTAACTTATCTAGATCTGATTTTACAGCTAATCTCATTATCGGTCGTCTACAAAGTTTTGTAACAATTATATCATTTTACTCGATTATATACTAATAATCTTTCATGCTTCAATATCGAGACTTATAAACTTTTATTTCTTATTAAACAAAAACGACTTCGTGTATTTAAAAAAGGAACGACTAACAAAGCAACTAACTATATTCTTTTTAAATAAAACTCTGAATCGCCATGATTTTTAAAATAAGAATGTTGTTTCATCTTTGAATCTTATAACGTTAATACAACATTAATATTTCAAGTAGTAATATTTTAAGTGATAAATAGTTAACCCAGAATTATGATAAGCGCAACTGTTTTAAAAAAAATAAAAATGAAAATAAGCGTTGATCTTATTCTTCGTTTAAATTTTTTATAGAATTTTGTATGGTGTATTTCATTTTTTAAAGTAGATATATACAAGCCTTGATTTTTCTTTCAAAAATATATGATTTTTTATTCAACTTTTGAATTAAGTATTCAAGATGTTTAATAATATATATAGTGCAGTCATTTTATCGTCTTATGTAAGTTTGTACATATATTTATGTGAAATATTACGTAAATTGAACTGAAATTGTATCGAAATTTTATTATAGTCCCATCGTAAGGAATATCGCGTATAATCTTTACCGTTTTCATAATTAATTTTCATAAATATATGAGTTTATTCTAGTAAAAAAGTCATCTAATTTTGCACCCTTTGAAATATTAGATATTAAACCGTAATATTTCTTTATTTCTTTTGACACACGAGAGTAAGAAATTCTCGTGGTAAGATGGTACCTGAAATCGTTTAAAATGATAAGTCACCACTGTATTAGACTATATCTGAGATCAAAAAATGTTTCTAATGTACTTAGCCACTACGGCAATCCAGATTAATAAACCATAAAATTAAAATCTCGTATTTTGTCTATTCAGCGCTAAGAGAAGCATCCGGTGCTTATCTTTTCCCTCTCAGATAATCTTGGTCCATTCAGTCTCTTTCTCTCATTAAATGAGTGTGGAATCGAAAAGTCGTTTCTTTTATTTCTTATATGCATGACGTAGCTTGCCAACGAGTATTCGCTTATTTATTCCGCAGACATATCGACGATCGAAGCTTTCAGCCAGATGGTTCACAACTATGAATATACATGTGGATAGAGCGTGGCCGTCCAGCGAATGCCGCTCGGATGTAAGGATCAATCAACTAAATAGCTAGTCAAGCTCCGGATGCATAGATTTGTGCTTCTATGAACGTACAATATCATGCATATCTTGCATTACTTTTCATTCGTGTTATATTGACTTTTCGACATTGACATTTTTATCATCAGTCGATTGGTTTTTATCGAATATTAATAATAATTTTTAACTTTTCCCGTCATATTATTGCGTATAAATTATTTAGATAAATGGAAACTTTTCATGACTTTTTATTAAAACTTGTTTGATTTTTGACTTACCACTTTCATTCAGAGATCTAAACATATATGATATTTACGTTGTTGTATATAACTTTACATGGGAGATTATTCTGTTTAAGTTCTTTGATAAACTAAATTTTTTTCGTAGAAGAAATCACAAAATCTTATTTACCAAGATTATAAAATACTGTTTCATAATAACATTTATATTAATGTACAGTGACATAATACCCTAATATTTTTATATTCGATAAATTACTTAAAAACTAATATTTATTTATTAATTATATTGGTCATTCATATATCAGTTAAATTATATTCTATAATAATTATTATAAAATTTATTTAATTCCTTTTAGATTTTAATAAAAGGGATGACGCTTCAAAAATACAAATAGTTAAATAATTTATTCAAGAATCTTTTTTTTTAAATCTCTAAAAGAACATCTAGAGGCAGTAACTTTTTGAGTATAAAATTATGGAATATATATATCTCGAAACTTGTTTTTTAAATAGTTTCTTATACTTACAATATCAGTTGATTCTCTATCATTTTCTCTAGGTTTTATACTTTATATCAGTTTGTAATATTAAGATAACTTAATAACTATTGTTTTTTAATAAAGTCAACAATGATAACAAAATTGATATATTAACATCTGACATTCTTCATTTTGTAATTAAAAGTATGTTTTAAGCTTTAAAATTTATTTTACTTTTATGAAAAAAAAATATTTAAAAATATAATGTTGAATAATATGTTTGAAATTGATTTAAAAAATAAATATATTAACTTGTAATATGGTATTAGTACAAAGTTAAATAATCACATTTGAGGCGTAATCTAATCATTTGAACTTCACGTAGGTTCCTCCTTATAGGAAGCCTTCCGAGCCTTGTCAAATTAACGTTGTGCCAAAATGTCGCTACCAGGCGTGGATTAGTATGTCTCAGTTCGTATCTGGTCTCTCTCTTTCTATATATATGTATGTGTATGTATATATATGCATGTGTATATAAGCGAGAGTGTATATTCCATGTAAAGAAGCACGCATAGCATAATCGTATAAATAATTTCAATTTATTTTAGAATTGTTTTTAATAACTGATTAAAAAGGAATATTTTTTCAAATGACTATTAGCTTTGATATTAAAACTTTTAATATAAGTTAATTGTAATCAATTTTTTTATTTTTTAACTTTTTTTATATTTTATTTCAAATTAAAAAATAAAATAATAAAATGACAGCATTACAAATTTCAGTTGTGAATTCATAATATTTATAGCAAAAATTTACAACCTTGATTTTCTTTTACTTTTAAGAATTGTCATTCAAATAAATTTAAACAATATTTTTAATAGAATTAAGTAAAAAACGTTTGTATGATACTTTAAATGAAACCGATGTATGGTAGGGTGCATAAAGTGTTTTTAATTGCGGCGATTAACGTTGACATTCAGTTAGTATGTGTGTATAAACTATAAGCAACTAGCGAGTGCATATAGACGTGTTCTGACGCTACATGCAATTATCAACGTTAGCATACTAAACTTTGTAAAATTATATCTGATTGTGCTTCACAGAAGGGAATTCAACTAAGGGAACGATTTGAAGCATAAAACCCAAGAGGCTGGTTTGTTACATTTGTGGTAGCAACGACACCAGCTATGGTTTACGATTAGAAAATTGCAAATATCCGGAATTTATATGAATCACACGAAGAGTTTTTTAATATCTACAAAGTATTCGGTATTCGCTTCATCGTGAAAAACAATGCAAACACATTCATAATTGAATTATTTCAAATTTATAATTATTGATTAATAATTTTCAATTGCTCTGATAATTTTTTAATAACCTATCTTTACCTGCATTGCATGAAATTAACTCGTGATAATTATGTTTTCTATATATATTTATTTGTTTAAATCACTATTTTATCTCTAAATAGTTTATATATAAAATCTGAAGCAAAAATTTTGTATTAAATTTTGTAACAGAACTTTAATACTTATTATTGTACAACGAAGTTTGAATTTTACTAAAATTAAATCTATAAGATAAAAATCATATTTGAATTTATTAAATTGAAAATTGTAAATTAATCAATATCAACTACATATTTTAAATTAAAGTTTTTAGATAATATAATAACAGTTTTAACGATAAGTTTATTCCATAATATTATTTTATGGATACAGACTTATTTAACTATACTTTATTTGTAAATTTAGAAACAAGACAATTTTTAATTTTTTTATATTTTAAAAATATGCATTATATCTGATTAGGTAGAACTAAATTGAATTATATATTAAATTTTTCATCAAAAATATATATATTTCAAGTTTAGAATAAATAATACAAATTTAGTAATAAATCTAATTTTTTTTATAATTGAAATATCAACTATTTTTTATAAACACAATATCATATATTTTTTTAAATTTTATTGAAATTTTTATTGATTTAAACAATTAAATATATTGGATATTTTTATTTTAGTTTTGACTTCTTATTCTCATATTAATTTTAAAAACTGAAATTACTACATTTATTACAATATTGAATGAATCACGTATAAAAAGTATCAAAAAATATCATTGTTTGAAGTATCAGCATACTATAGTTGAATACAACATTCTAACAAGAAAACAAATGTGAGACATATAGAATGAGCAACTGATCAATAACTGTAGTGTGTGTTTATGAACCAAAACCGTTATTATGTATAAAACATCACGTACAACTGGAATTTAATACTTTCGGAACTGAGGAGAATTATAACATTTTAAGGTATATTTTCACATATATTAATGCACAGTATAACGTTTTCAAAATTGTCTTTGTGTAATAACGTGAATCTAAATTTGGAAATCGTATGATATTTTTTTATTCAATAAAAAACTTAAATCATGTAATATTTAGAATTTCATTTGTATATGGAAGCTGATTATTAAACTTCTGAACAATTGGGTGTATATTTGAACTTCATATTAGTTAGTCAACAAAGAATAATGAAAAATATAAGCAAAAATAATTATCAATTTATTCTCCAAAAGAAATACATGATCAAATCACGCTATTATAAATACAAAAGATTTAAGACATGTAGTCGAGCTTGATTTGAAACTCTAGCTTATTCTTTTTATCCAATATTAATCTGTACATATATTACGCTATGTAAAGACTTAACATTTGTAATATATAAAAAGTTCTCAAGTATCATATAATAAGCAATGTAAATATACTGATTAAATATTTTGTCAATAACAATACATTACATTTACTTAATTTTTTTAAGTAATATAATTAAAGATAAATAAAAAGTTATACAAATATTTTGATCTATATTGACTTTTATTTAGACTGCTGTTTAAATAAATTATATTTTTATACGAGATGGTAATTTTAATTACTATTCAATATCGTTAATATATTATAAAGGTCATCATAAATTCAAACAAGAATATTAAGGTATTAGAATAAAATCCGTAAATCGTGTTAAAAATGTAAGCAAGCTAGATCACCGCTTGAATGTGAATTATATATGGTTACGTATGAAATAAGTTAAATATTTAAAAGTAAGAAATCATCTATAAAAACACATATATTTATTATAAATAATATATAAATTTCTGAAGTATTAGTTCAATCTAAATTATAATATTCGTTATTCTTAATGTAAATTTAAATAAAAGTTCAATTAATTTTATGTAAATATAGTAAAGAATTTTGTTTTAAAAATATTAAATACGCATAAAAATACATATTAAATATCAATTTATTTTAAAAAAAGTTAAATGATAACGAATGAGAAGCATTTTTATTGAATCATTGCAAAAATAAAATAAAAAGGATTACATATTTAATGAAATATGATTTATTCTATTCTGATATTTTAAAAGTCAAATTATATTAGTAATATTACAAAGTTTTTGTCATTACGTTGAAAGTACTTTACTTTTTCCATTTCTAGATTACGTATTTATGAACTATAATTTATATTTTAATATGAATAATTCGCTAGTAAAAATTCTAATATCGTTGATTAAATGGAAGTAAGTTTTGAGTCTCTGAAAAAACTAAGTATTATCACATGTGTATTAAGTTGAATCGATAATATTTAGAAATCAAAAATATGTTTTGATTAAAAAAAATTTTAAAATAACTGCTGCATTTAATCATAATATATTGTACGTAATAAATAATAATAATACCCATTGCAAAAATTTTTCATGATATTATTTAAAGAAAATTATTATAATCAAATAATTTATCCATTTACTTAATTCACTTTCTTTGAATGTAAAATTCTAGAAATCTTAAGATTTTAAAAATTGAGTTTTACTATCTGCTAAAAATTCATGCATAATTGAAATATATGTATACCGTTGAATCAAGTTATAATTTTTTATAATAAAGAATACTTAAAAATAATTAAAACATTCATTATATTCATTTAAAAAAATATCAAATGAATATTCACATTTTATTAAGAAATCAAACATATTAATGATAATGGATTAAATTATATTTCAATTTTTTCTTAATTCATATGAAATGTTTTTAAGTCAACTGAGAAATAATTCAATGTAAAATCATAAATTTCTAATTCATAACTTCAATAGTATTATATCATAATAAAATATATAAAAATAATAATTATAAATAAATTATTTTATTTAGTAACTTAATTATAAAAAAAGCAATTTATAAGTATTTAAAAATTGCGTTGATATTACGCAGTCATTATTCTGCAAAAGTTAGTAAGTGATTGGTTTAATTCGTGATCAGATATAGTGCAACCAAAGATAATAAATATGAATTTAAGCACATTCGTTTTCTTTGCACTTTTAGTAGTCACAAGTGTTTCTTTTATTCGAAGTTCAACCATATAAAATTTCTGATCTGGAGAAAGTAAATGCCAAAGTCATAATTATTTGAGAAATATTTCTAAAAATAATGATAATCAGTATTGTCATTCATAAAAGACTTGTAAATTATATTAAAGAGAAGAAAGATTTAAAGAAAGATTTAAAGAAAGATTGAATGTTGTGTTATAGTAGATAATATATATTACGTATTACAATAATACGATAATAAAATAATGTTATCTTTTTTATTACATATTATTATATATTTATGAAAACTAATTGTAAAAATTAGAAAAATTCAGGTGTTACTTCAAAATAAATAAAATCTTCAATTTCTCTATCAATTCATTATAGATAACTTATAGATATATAATTGAAATCGAGTATTCTTACGCTATAACCATAATTAGAGTTATACATAAAACTTCGAATGATTGCCGAATTAATATTTTAAAAGACATAATGTTGAGAGGCTAGAACGATTGTAAAAGATAATATCTAAAAGGGCTAGCATATCCGAATATAAGATTTTTTGAATATTAGATAGCATTATGGAGGAAACTGAGGTAGGCCGATTTTAGCCGTCGTTTCGTGTGACAACTAATGACAACCGTTGCCACACCTTGTAACCGATTATTTTTTCTGCTTAGGGGAAATGGAGGCGGATAACTACCGTCAGTAAAAAAATACTTTAATTATTTTTCAGACTAGAGGTTTTAAAGGTTTTAATTATTTCAACAGCTTCAAAATAAATAAAATTCTAAAAACAAAATTAAACCACATTACATTAAATATTTTTCAAACATATTAATAAGTACTTTATTTTATTAAAAAATGCATTATCGTTTTCAAATTTGCCAATATATATTGGTTATTAATATAGTTTTAATGTTATTGAAATAGTAATGGTAAAAATATAAAAACATTATTAATAAAATGTATACATTTATTTAAGTTACAATTTATATATTTTCATATGATTGATTAATATAAATTAATATATCCTTATCACTTAAATAATTATTATTTTTCAATTAAATTGAAAACTGTCATATACATAGAAATTAGAATACAAATTGTTTTAATTAAAAATTTTGTAAATACTACTTATTTAAACGTATATTTGTTTAAGATAAAATATTATTTCTAAATAATAACTTTTACGAATAAAATATAATAACGAAGGTACTTATGAATTATATTTTTAACAATATTCTTTTAATATTTCATGTCGTTATAAATAAAATGTATCAATAATAAGTGATATGTTATATTTTAAATAATATCTTAAGAATAAACGTAGCCATTTCGAGTTTAAAATACATGCACATAATTTAATTTAGTATTTGAATGTATAAATAATATAATCAAAATGTTTCAAAACAACAGTAATAGATTTTATAAAGTGACTCGCATTGCTTTGCCTTACACCATATATAGTATAGATATTTTTTATTTTTATCTAGAAATAGTGAAAATAGCTTTCTCATTTCTTCGTACTTGTTAATTCTCTTTCTTGTCGTTCTCTTTCATGGATTACTTTGCCTACTCGTATGAATGAATAATTAAGCGCATGGATAGTAGTATTTTCTGGAAACTAGGTAAAACTAGCAAATCTCGTGTCTTCGCAAGCACTAAGCAACGTCAACGTTTATTGGAAGTATTGAAAATGAAGAACTGAGGGAGAGAGCTGCTTTGTTTTTAAGGACTTTGTTTTTATAATAGAAAAGGCTAATGATATGTTGACAGCTTACTTTGTTTTCATAGCCATTTCTAGAATCTACGAAATTTGATCTTGTTAATATTCTTTTAAATATGTTTTATCAAGAATTAAACTTTTATATTTAAATATTTGGATACTTTTATAATATATTACCAATATTTAAAAAATTTTAATAGCATTAATAAAAATAGGATATTTAAATGGCACATTCTATCATACTTTTATTGTTTAGCTAATTTTGGTTTGCTATTATTATGAAACTATAATGTTGATCTTCATCACGCGACTTGTCGATATACGTGTAAATCACCAGCGGTGTTAATTAAATATGTTTCAATTTATATAATTTTTAAATTTATAAATTTTCTGTTTTTTAATACTGTATTATTGTATTATTATCCAAATGTAAACAAATACACAAATATTTCTTAAAAGATTTTGTGAAAAAAATAAAACATTTTAATTCATCTATATACGTAAGTATTATTTATATTATTAGAAAATCTGAAGGATTATTTTAAAGATTAATTAAATTTTATTAATTATAGAATATTTAAAGAAAGAAGATTTAATTTTTGTTAAAATCGCATTATATTTTTGTAAGATTATATAATGTTCTATCAATTACAATAAACAAATAATATTTTCATATTTAAAAATATATAATACAATTAATAATAATTTCAATATAATTATGTGTATTCATTTTAATCAAAAAGCAAATTACAATGACATATCTTCTGCAAAATTAATTCTTACAGTATACCACTATGTTATGATATGAAAAATCAATTAATTATAAGTTTTTAATTTTAAATAACTTTTAAAATTATATTCATTGATTTATATTAAATTATGTGCCAAATTTAATTAAAAAAGTGAATATTTTATACAGTTTCTCGTTTAATGTATTTCAATGCAATTTAATTTTAATATTCCATTTAATAAATTTTATAAATTTTAAGTTGAACTTGATGTACATATAAGAATACATTCATAATTCATTATTTTATTATAATTTAAATATATATAATTAAATAAAATAATGTTCTAAAAATAAGTATTGCTAATGCCGTCACTAATGCTATTTCAAGGTGTTATTTCTTATACTCTCTCATTTTAATGACACGTATCCTAAGAAACGTTATAAAAATTTTTATTAGTTACTTTTAATAATAGGGTTAAATACAATAATTATAATTATACATCATAAACTGTTTCATATTTCTAGTATTGTTTTATTTTTCTGCATCCGTCTTTAAAGATAGAAACTATTATACTATATTATAATATAAAATTTATTTTTATTTATCAATAAACTGTTAAAATTTTAAATATTTATATAATTTATGATAGAAATTTATAGGTATAATAACATTTATTATAACTTAAATTACAACTGATTCTTAAAAAAGAAATAAATTGTTAAAAAAAAATTCGAGCGATCAAGTGATTACGAACTTTGCAATAACTGTAAAGCAAATAACGTATGAGAGAAAAGCATATCACAGTTCCAAATTCAGTATTCGCCGTCGAATTCATCGATCGTGCAAACTTAGAATTCATTATGTACGATGTTTCGCGAACACGAATATTACGCGCTTGTGCCAATCTCTTATGTATGCATTGAGCCAAGCAAAATTAATCCCTCTCTCGTTCCTATCCTGTAAATATAAAATTAAAAAGTCACAGTCACAAAGTATGCGTGTATGAAAGAAATAAGCCATGATTAATAATATAACGGTGTTGTTTTTTGCAGCAAAACTATCTCATGAAATTCGGCTATCTGCCACAAAGCGACCTCGAGACAGGAAACCTGAGAACTGACGACCAGCTACGAGAAGCCATCAGGAGTTTGCAGGTTAGTTCCTCGAATGAGAATCATTATGTTATTACTAATACCCGCATTTCCTCCTCGATGTACTAGCGATGCTCTTTTTGACACGCACATCCGATAGGTCACGGTGAGTGGAGTCCAAGCGTCAATTTATAATGGCTTCTATAAAGCAAAAGGGTCTTAACACGTTACTGCGATACGATTTGATGGATCGAGTATCAAAATATTAAAGGAATGCGAGGACGAGTGACAGAAAACGGTGTTAACTATTCACGTGTTCATAATTAGTTTCTTAAAAAATACATTATTTATATATCGTTATCTCTTTTACTTCTATATTTAACTGAAATAATTTCGCTGAATTCGTGTAGTTCTTTTTAATTCTATTCTGTCAAGAAGTTATAACTTTAAAGTTAGATACATAAAGTCAAATTTAAAAATGTTATGATAGAAGAAAATTTAATTTTAACTGAATAAAGTACTAATTTAAATAAATTTTGTTATTTAATTATCGTATATTTTCATGATATTCAATTAATACAAGTAATAATATGACATTTAAGTATTAAGATCATTTTTATCAATTAAAAATTGTTAATTACCATGATTATTTTTATTATGCATGGAATAAAATATTTTCTACTATTACTTGTACAAATTTTATATATAATTTAAAAAAGAATTATGTAAAATATAAATAACAATATATAATATTATAATTACTTAGTCCTTATAATAATAATAATATTAAATTATTTACTAATAAAAATTTACGTAAGATTCATAAATAAAAAAATATTCTTTTTATAAATTAGAATTTCATTTATTTATTGTTTATTTGTTATCAATATTGATATATTTTATTTAGTTTCTTCTAATCGGTATTGAACAAGTGTTAAAATAATACTTTAAAAAATATTATAGTAAAGAAAATTTAAAAGAATTATTCACTTGATATATAATTCCATATGCATTTTTTCATATATATGTATTTGTATTATATATTTATGTATATAAACAAATATGTACATGTATAATATATTTATGTAAAACAGAATATTAAAAAGTAATTTTATGAATTTTTTTATATTTAGAAGAAATACTTTTAGTATGTAAATACTTATTTTTATAGTATAAATTATCAATATTTTTATATGTAGTTTTCTTATATACTGAAATACTAAATTTAATGTCTATTTAAATTAGTTTTATTGAGAATTTACATAATATTGAAGAAATAAAATTACCACTATGTGTATATTACAAAAAATTTTTTAATAATTTCTATAAATTTTTTTTATAAAAACTATAATTTTTATAGTTTATTCGAAAATTGTTAAATGTTGACAATAACATTTTAATAATTTGTTACTAATCATCAATTTTCCATTTATTAAAATTTATTTTTTTAGTTCTGAATATTTATTTACGTAACTTATATAACATATTATACTATATATATATCATTTGAACTTTATTGTAACTATGTATCAATTAATTCTAAGATTTATAATCAAACTTCAGTCAACTGTAAATATCTATTTTATTGTATTACTGTCAATAATCAATATTAATTATTTTATTGATAAAAATGTTTTATCGTCTATTTCAATATTGTATTTTTGTGTTTCCATTATTTTATTTTCTACAACAAATATCAATATTTTAAACATAATTTTGAAAAAAACTTGTGTATAAAATTTTGTTTTTCTATTAAAAAAATATTGGTTGGTGAATTTATAGTTAAATCAGCTAAATTTCATTTTTAATAAGAAAAACATAATTTTTGAAAAAGCTAAAACTAAATATTATGTTAATAAATAAAATACAAATATATATTATGTTTTACTATTAAGTGTAAGAAAAATTCTTTATTATCAAAATTTATTTTTTAAAGATTTTTTAATTATCTTTATTATTATTAAATGGTAATTCTGTATTTTTTAATTTTTTTTTGTACATAAATTTTAAAGTAATAAACTGTACCTGTTTATGCATAATAAAAAATTATTATTATTTTACTATTATTAAAATTGAAGATTTAAATACAGTTTTAACTTGTCTCAAAATGATGTAGCATCTGTTGTTTATGCAATTATATTTAGCAATATTTTAATATTTAATATATATACCATTCTTACCATTCTTACAATTCTTCTAACATTAAATACAAAAAAATTTATCCAATAGAATCAACTTATAAATGGGTATACATTATTATTTTTTGCACTGTATGTAACTTAAGTTTTTAAGTTCTTAGAATACGGAGTTTTATCAAATTCAGCAACCCCGTAATCTGCTAATGAATTTTATTTTAATTTTTTATAATAACAATTATACCTTATTAAGTCTGGAGCAGAAATTATGGAACAACTATTTTGATATTTACACACCGACCCCAATCGTAACTAACGATGCTTATGGACTTATTCATAAAATTCGATGGCGGTAGTTCCATCTACAGTCAAAGAGCTATTGTCTCATTTTTTTTGTTTGGAGGGAAATCAGAGTGTATGAATCTAGTGCGATCTTCCTCTTACGTTAAAATTTTCCTCGCGAAAGCTTTCATGTGATAATCAGATGTGGCATTTTCGCTTATACTTCTAGTGTTTTAAGAATAAAGTTCGATCAAACTAGTTTTTCAATCTCCTTCATTTGAATAACCCTGTCTATCGCTTGAGATTTGTATACGTTTCATATTGTATACAAGCTATTTGCGGGCCAATATATTTTTTATATCCAACCGAATCAATTTTTCATCATTAGATATTAATTTGAAATATTTTCTTGATTTATTTTTATACCATACTTAATACAATTCCTATGCCTCTTCTAGTCAATATCTCCAAATTTGAACATTTTATATTTTTTACCAACAATAGTTTTTCACTTACTAAGTCTACGAATTGAATGATTTACGTGCCATGTCATTATTTTTGTCAAAACACGTTTAGATGTTGGAATAATCAAGGATTCCAAGAAAATTATCTCAAATTTAACCATTTTATAAAATTAGAATTTTTAATTATTATTTCGATAAATATTCAAACTAAGATGTTAAATGAAATTTTCATGGTATAATTGAAACTATTTTAATTTATAGTTCAACTAATTTTTTTGAAATGATAATTACAAATGTGATCGTAAAAGACTATTTAATATTGTAGAGGACATCAATCGAAAGGCAGACTTCTTATTAATAAATGACCGATGAATTAAAGTTAATATTTAACAAGGATTACAATGATGTGGATAAAACAATTAACGATTTATACTATTAAACGACCTTTCTTGTTTAAACAGAATTAAAAAATCGAGTTAATTTAAAACTGAAATTGTACATACATATTCACTGTTTGTTTCGAGCTGATGTCTTGAATTAGAAAAATGTGTTCCTTTCAGAATGGAAATCACGGCTCTCGTTCACACTATCTTAATAAAAGAATCTGCCTTTGGAGAGCTATAAGCTAGCTCGAGGCCATAGGAAGTACTAGGGTAAAAATAAGATTCCGAAGAAAAAGGTATATAGCTCCCCAATGAGATTGCCAGTATCGTCCTTCGACACCTCATCGACACTCGGCCAAGATGAAAAATTCTGGGTGGCGGATGGCGTATCGTGGGAAGCTTATAAGCTACCTATGACTTGCCCATCTTGTATGCGTGTGAAGAAGTTTGCTCGAGCATCAATTTGCAAGACAATTGATCCTTTATCTCTCTCTCTCTCTCTCTCTCTCTCTCTCTCTCTCTCTGTTATTATCTATCTTGCTATCTTATTTTCCTTCTTTCCTAATCTATTTACCGAAATGGGCATCTTCTCTTATCCTTTCCTTTGTCTCTTCATTTAAAGTTGATTTGAAAAAAAAAACATTTTCTTAGAGTAATTTATTTTTTTATTTTATTTCTTTTTCTCATAATCATTTTTATCTATTTTTATTCATATTATTTATTTATATATTTTGTTTATATAAAATACCTACAATTAAAAATTTATAGTTATAAATTAATTGATATTTATTCAATATTTTTTGCTGTGAATTATTAATTCTAATATTTACGTTTCATCAATATATGTTGTATATTAATAATACAGATGCTTTTTAAATTAATCATTGTATATTGATCACAATATGTGTATAAAAAAGTATTCTATTTATAATTTTACAACGGATATTTTGAGAATATTATTAAATTTGATCGATTATAATCAATTTGTTTGACTAACTCTAAATTACTTACTTAATTTTAAATAGTATTGTATTAATAAAGAATGAATAAAATTTTTGAAAAATTATACTTATAAGCAGAAATAAAAATTATTTATATAAAAATTTTACTTTAATATTATTAAGTATTAAAACTTAAAGAAATACGATAGATTTTATGTATTACACACTAACTCGATTTAAAATTTGATCTAACACTAAGAAAAATTTTCTATTATAATAATAAGATTTCAGTTATATATAATAAGTAACAGTATGGATGTATTCTGATGATTTTACTTATATTTTCTATTAAAAAACTGCCTTGTTCTTTAAATTTTTTACTCGAGTATAAAAGTATAAAAATATGTATGTATCCTTTTAATTCGGTACTTGGCTTTTAAAATTCTGAATTGTTTCTTATAGTATATGCAATTTTATATATAATATGTATTAAAAATAGAAATTTATATTAAAACTTGTATTTATAATGTATTCAATTTGCAAAAATCTTAATTATAAATTTAGAAAATTGGAAAAAATGTTTAGTATATACATTATATTAAATTATTTTAATTATACTTTTATATTTAATGAGAAGTTATTCTTAACTTTATACTAACATTGACCTGTACAAATTAATGATTCTGTATAAATTATAATTAATAGTACGCAAATATTATAATCGTAATTTCACGATGATATAGAAAATTCATAAAATAGAGAAAAATTCTTTGTAGTTTTCATAAGCATTTTTATGCAGCTTCAATTGTCTCGATCATTCCTTTCAAGTGATCTAATATTTAAGTATAAAAACACTTTATCTTTTGTCAAAATATTACAATATTTATGAAGGAAATCAATCTGCTGAATAAACTATGCGACCTGTAAGATAGTTGAAAATATCCTTATATCTAAATTAACAAAAAATAAATTTATCCGGTTTTATAATATATAATTTAGTTTCTATATAAAGAAAACTAAACGAACCATTGGTTTTTAGGAATAAATAATTAAATCTTTCTATCATCATTGATTTAATTAAAAATAAAAAATTTTTATCATATTTAAAAGTAAATATGATTTTTTTTTATAAAGAAATATATTTTTTAATATAGCGTGTTATTTGTTTATATATTATGTGCTTTTAATGTTTTCCAGATATTTTTATAAATATATCTTTATAGATGTTTTTAATTAAATTTATAGATTATTTATTATTTATTAGTATTTATTATTTATTATTTATTACAATATGTTTTTAACAAGAACTTAATTTATTAACTTATAAAATAAAACAATTAAAATTTTTCTATTAGTTCAATTATTGTTACATATTTCGTAATTTATGAAAAAGAAATTTAATATTCTTAGTTGCAACAATAAAATGGTGATGGTTGTATGCAAATATCTATACCGATTCGAAACCCAAGTAATTTTCTCATCTTAATTATGCCGCAAATGAATGAGGCGTTCACGCATCAAACATAGATTAGAAAAAATGAAAAATGAAAAGCTCGAAGAGCTCGAAAAAAGCTTCTTTTATTTATTAACAATTAGTCTTAAAGACTTTGCAAGTGCTTTGCGAAGGCGCAGCTGCTTTTTCAACTTCTTGATTCTTTTTTTCTCTCTGATCTTTTTCCTCTTTCACGATATTCCTACTTTATGCCTCTGACGGTGTTTATCGAAGCGAGCTCTGCTCCTCTTAGCCTTCCGGAAACATAAGAGAGGATGATCACAATGGTGCACTCGCTACTGCCCGGCAGCATCCAAGTCTTTTCTCCGAGAATAGAAACCTAACGAGCTCGTGGTACGCGATTATGGTCCTATCCTTTTGCTCTTTTAGTTTATCACTCCTTTACTTTCTCCATCTCCTTTATTTCTTCTACTGTCTTCTATTTTTTCGAATCCAAAACATATTTTGTTTGAAACGCTATGATGATCGCTTTTGTACAATTTGATAAAACACTTTGTTTTCTTGGCGCCTACATTTAATACATTCTTTTTATAATTATTTACATATTTAGAGTTATCATTTAGTCAATTCATATTATTTTGAATATTGTAAGGTTGTTTTAGTTTTATAATCAGAATTAATTTTTATAAATTAAAAAATTTATGAACAAATTTCATCGAGTAATATGGTTTCCATAATCTTCAAATTTTTATTTCAATTCTTAATTAGATTAACATACATATATTAGTATTTATTTTTTTAAAGAAACTAAATATCATTTTTATAGTTTCTTAATATAACTATATGTATAATACTGTTTGCTATAAATACTTTCAATAGATAAAAGCTTGAAAATATTAAATATATAATAAATATTTGAAACGTATGCTTTTAAATATTTTTCTATCGTCGTATTATTTACAAAGCAGATTCTTATTAAAGACATCATGTTAAAAATTAAGATAAATTATATAATTATTTTTATATTATTTCTACATAATAGATATTTTATATAAACAAAACTTTATAAAATATTAAAAAATATAATACTACAAATATTTATCTAATATAAGAAAATAGTATTCAGTAGAATTTTGTTTTAATGAAAAAATTTATAGAAATTGAATTAAACTATAGTAAAACGTAATTGATAACACTATGTCAAGTATTTCAATAAGTTTTCAATATAAATTTACTTTGAGTTTAACAATTATTAACATATTTTACCCATTAATAAAACATGAGGATTTAAAATTATAAAGTAATTTTCGTTTAAAAATTACGAACCCTTGTTCGTTTTAAAAGTGGTTATTTCATATACTATAAGCAAATTTTAATATTTGATATTAATGTCTAACTATAAATAGAAATCTCCAAAAGTCTTTACTTTGTATACGAAGTTTATGCGGCACTGTAGTATAAAGCCACATAGAAGGAAATGAGCGAATACAAAACGTCTACCTTTAACTTGCATCTACAAAATGTTACTTACCAAGTTGTGAAATGTTATAGTATATGATAAAATATACCTATACAATATCATTTATATTTTAATAACTAAATTTTAATAATATAATATAATTTAAGTAAAAAGTGCATAACAAGTGGAATAACAAATCTAATTATAAACAATACTAAGTCCATATTTAAAAAAATGTAATAAATATAGTTAGATAAATAATACTATATAATTGTATGTATTGTATTGCGTTCACTAAATATTTTTGTAACTTTAAGAATATTTCAAAACTTCTGTCTGACTATTATACGTCAATATGATATTCATTTATGTTTAGAATTTTTTTTTCAATTTTGTACTACTTACTTTCTATTTCTTCTTTTTATTAAAAATTTTTGATATAAGAAAAACGAATATAACTTTCTTAGTATTTTTTATTTAAAACATAGAATTTTACTTTAAATTTTAATATTTAATGAAAACAAATTACTCGATCACATTGCATAATCGTAAACGAAAAACGAAATAAAAAGAAATGTGTATTTATATAGTATCTTTTCCAATAAAGTACATTACTTTTTTAAGAACAAGTAGAAAAAAAAATCCACCAATTCGATTACATAAAAATTATTCATAAAAAATTATTTCTTTTAATTATTTTTAATTAAATTTTTATATTTTTTTTAAAAAATAAGAAAAAACTTTCATTTTAAGATGAAAGTCATAAAGCTTATCAAATACATCTATTTCTATACCTGTATTTTCACGCATAATATATCAAAGAACATGCACATTATATATAGCATATGGTTTACTACACTTCTGCAAATACTTTTTGAAGCCTGCTCTTCCCGCTTTTTTATTCTTTTGCGTTTGATGTCCCGCTCTTGCGTTGCTGTACATTTTTCACGATTCTTCGGTTGATGTTTCACTTGGCTATCTAGTAGCTCTCTATACATTTTTCTCGCTGGACAAACTGTTTGCTGGTATTGTCCTTTGCCATGTGTAAATGCAATTTCCGATTTAAAATTTATCGTTCGCTATTTATATACCATAAAAAATGTAAAAACATCGATTTCGTTTATTATAGATAAAAAATAAAACAATATAGAATCTGAATATTAATTAGTTATAATTTAAACTATCAAATTATTTTGATTTATGAAAAAAATAGTTAGTCGTATCTTACTGAAAATTTAGAATATCAATATACATGAAATATAAAGAATATGAGAAGCGTAGTGAATCTTTTACCGAATAAAATTAATCTGTTCAGTATTTAATTCAAAAATTGTTAGTTATTTAAAAAATCTATAATATACTAAAACAAAATATAATGTTCTCATATTTTCAATAACAAGAAATATATCATTACGTACAGACATATACACATACATATGCATTTATAAGAAAATTATTTCTATAATACATGCTGTATTTGCTTAAAACAATCCAAGTGTGAACAAGTAAGTTTCTTTTAAGTACCGTTTAGTATAATTTTAACGTAATTCAGTAAAAATAATGCAATACCTTTTTGTCATGGTTGATAAAACTTGCTTACATTAGTAATAATTTTAGTGGAAGTAGTAATCAAAACTATATAGTGTAGAACAGTGTATTATTTTAGCGAAATTTTCTCAAATGAAAGATAAGATCACAGCGTAAAAAAAGTAATGACCATGATTTTTCAGAACGTAGTCTAAAAAAATTTAAATAAACAAATAAAGATAAAACTGTATTAAAAAGAAATGAATAGTTCATAATTTTTGTATTTTAATATTTATTTCTTTTTTCTACACAAATTTTATAATGTTGAAAATAATTGCTTATTTTCGATAGATCGTATCATTTTCAAAGAATGATATATGTTGTGAAGAATTTTAATAAATTTTATATATTTTAATATAAAAATATATTTTGTAAATTCCTTAAATACAAATAAATTTCAGAATTTCTAATTTTATTGAAATTAATAATTTTTTAATTTTAATATTAAAATTGTGTGTTAAAATATTAAGTAATATATTGAATATTTTTTTCTAATTTAATTACTTTGTTTATGAATAAAAGTATTAAAATATAAATAATTTTTCATTATAAAAGAATTTTTATAAGTTTTGTTAAAAAGCAAAAGTATTAGTAAATCGTAAAAAATAAAATTAGTTTCGTCAATCTAAAATATAAGTAACTAAAGAATTTTTAAGAAATTTTGGAATTTAGAAAAAACTTTAATAAAATTTCTTTTATTGCAAATTTAAATAAAAAAATTTTTTTGAATGTATACGTTAAAAGGAAATTCATCGATAAATAACTTCGATATATCATTCTGAAGTAATAGCCAATAAAATATTACTGTATATTTTACATCGTATATTTCATAAATGCCTAATATGAGAACAACGTATTCAATTGTGTGTATTTACTTTTAATTGTGAAAAAATAAAAACAAAGAAATAAATAAATAATTAATTATTTATGAATTTCATTTTTAATTATATTGAATCATATTTATTATTTTAATTCAATACTTATTTTAATTTATGTATAAATTGAAAAACAAATTTTTATTTAAAGCAGGTGAAAATTATCGTTTTGATCAATATACAATTTATAAAATGTCTTAGGAATACTAATAGAATGTTTTGTTGGTAAAATTGAATATTATAAAATAGCAAAACATAATGAATTTTTCAAGTGAATTCGAATTATGAAATTTAAAATTATTAAATTTATTAATTAAATCAAAAACATTTGATATTAAATTACATATTTAAGAACGTTAGCTCAAAATATTCGAATTGAAATAGGGACTAGCTCTCATTGGGTTTCAAATGATCGAACTAAAAACAAGTCACTTATTTTGCAAATACGTACGCAAGACATACAATGCATTATCGGTGTTTTCGCTTCCATAGGTATAACAATGTTACGTAATTATCAATCAAACTTCGTGGTTTACCGAATCGTGCGATTGATTCGATCTATGCTTGCAGAGATTCGGTGGTATCCCCGACACGGGCTACGTGGACCAAAGGACGCAGAAGCTAATGTTAAGCCGGCGATGCGGCTTGCCGGATAAGCCGGATCTCAGGTTGCAGGATTCGAGCCTACTGCGGAGGCACAAGCGTTATACGCTCCACGGCACACCCTGGAAGCATCTCAATCTCACTTGGAGGTAAGCGATCTAAGTTTAATTCATTTCATGTATTTCAACGCGATGCGCCACACCAACTCGATGTTAACTATTGTACGTTTCAATTCATCTCTAGGAATGATAGGAGAGTTTGCAGTGGATTTCTGAAATTATTCGTAGATGACGGAAGTTAGTTATATTTATTCAACCGCTTCGCTAAGCACTACTAATCCGTTTTCTTCTCCTGTATTCTAATTCTCTTATACTTTTACGTAAAAATAATAACTAGCTTTGAGTATTGACAATCTTTGCGTATGTTTCATGCTTTGTGTGCACTAAATATGTTAAATTTAAAGCTTTATTAATACAATATATGTTATTAAAATGATTATATATGGTTGTAACTTCTGTTTTCATTGATACATTAATCAGATTTATAGTACAACGTAGAAATGGCAGATATTAATCTTGATAAACATACCGTTTCAAAGCATTATGAAATAATTTATATAATTGATCGATAGCAGACTCATTTATTAATTACAGAAATTAATTTGTTGGAATAACCTAAACAAGGAATTTAGATATTTATATAGACAATCGCTAAAATAAGGTTATATATATATATATATAAATTGTTTTAAAAATAACTAACGTAATTTTTATTGATTGTAAAGCCAAAACATGAACTCAACAACTTTATTTAAATAAACATCAAATAATTAAAATATATGCATAATTACTATGTATGCAGACATCATTTAAATTTTATATAGGTATACAATTTTATAGTCTATTTTAATCTATTTTTTGAATAGTGATATCGAAATATCTTGTTACTAATAGATAAAAATTAATTTTGAATGAAAACACGTTTTTTAAAATATCAACAAAAGGAAAAATGGGCTTATAATATCCATTTCTCCCATAAAGAGAATATTTGAACTTATTTTAATAACAAACGCGTATCAAAATGATAAACTAATGATAAATAAAAATTATTAAATTTAAATTAGGAAATGAAATGGGTTACATACACAAGTGTATGTCAATTTTATGGGATCGATAACTTTCTTCGCATTCTAATCGACGTCTTCTTTAACCAAAGTGAGAAAAATAAATAGGTACGAAAGAGAATCCGGTGAGGATAAAATAAAAAGCAACAGCCAAAATAAGAAGACAGAAAGTTTGAAAAAGTAGAGAGAGAAAAAGTCGAAATGAAAACGATGAAAATAGTCTCACTTCTCGGATCGTCTCGAGAGGTAAAAGAAGTATGTGTAAATGGCGACTGCCGCATTACACACCCCTAAAGCCCGTCACGTAGCTACGGCAGGAAAGGCCACATGAGAAGGGCCTTACAATTGTCCAAGAAATATTCCACGCACGCTGGTAATAAGCCGCGTCGACCCTCTCCGTTTTCCTCTTTTTTTCATTCGACTTGCACATACTTGCGTGCACGTACGACTTCTTTTTTCTGCGAAATATTCGATCCCTATTTCCACTTTATTTGTTTTCTTACTACTATAACGGAATAAGAACATTTACGCTCCAAATAATTCTTTTATCCTAATTCCTTTTTCATTATCGTTGCTATTAAAGATACACGTCGTTACAATTTCTAACAAACCATATTTTAACAACATCTACATTAATCTAAATAACTAAGTATCTTTCGTATATTCCTAAACTTCGTTATTTGCCTTTTCACAACTTCGAATATAAAGGGAAATATTTTGAAAAAAAGGTGCATATTAAACCTTAGTCATAAAATATATATTCCAAATATAAATCTTGGACATTTTAATGATATGTTTAAATTAAAAAAAATGAAAGCTATTCTGTAACTTAAAATTATTTACAAAAATGTTATTTTAATAAGTATTTATTGGATAGATTATAAACATGTTAAAATGTGTTTCGTTAAAAATTATTACGTTATTTAAACGTAATATATTCGTAATAGAAACTATTTTTAATATTACTAAAATTTTTCATGGATGTTTGTCAAATTTCGATGAAATTTCGTTTACTAAACAAAAACAAAAATTGTGCTATTGTGTTACTAAATATTATATTATATTACCCATTCTAAGAGCATTTAATAACATATAAAAACTATATATTTATTAATTAAGTTTTTTAATAGTTAAAAATTAGTAAACTAAGTAGTAAGAAATAAGTATAAATATATAGATAATAATTAAATAATATAATTAATTACGAGAAAATACTTTTTAAAAATTAAGACGAACAGTTAAAAGTAAATTATTGTAGTTTCAATTTGCTTATGGTTATAATAAATATTATTTTAAAAACTTTTTAACCAATAAATGATTTTTTAATTATACCAGAAATTTGTAAATAGTTAAAAAAATAAACTATACTTAATTTTTATTATTAAATGTTTTATTAATAGATTTTTTAAAAATAATTTTATAAGAATATTTCTGCTGTTTAAAAGTTGTTATTGATATGCGCTGTTTTAAAGAAATTATATGTATCGAAAAATAAAAATTAATTTAGTCGATAAAAGAATTGAACTATATAATTATTAATATTATAGTATTATAATATTAAGATAAAAATTTTTAATAAAATGTTGTTCAATTAAATTTATTAAAAAAGCACTGAGTACAAGCACGAAAGGTTAAATCACAGATTATAAAGTCATAACTTGAATAGTGCTATGTATATAAAACATTATTATCGATAATTTGAATTAATAGAAGATAACAGTTTTTATCGATTGTAAAAAATTATTTGTATTTAAAAATAAAGTGTTTAAGGCAAATAAATAAAATGGAAACAATCTCATGAGTTTAGAATTCAAAGATAAGTCATAATAATTGCGAAGATCTAAATAAGATATAAATAAGATGAAAAATAAATATTTCTATAATAATTTTTTTAAAAATTATCTTAGCAAAAAGTATATTAAAAATTCAATATAATTTAAATATAGTTAAGAGTTTTGGTATAACTTTTTTTATAGTTTTTCAGTAAACTTTTTAATTAATTTTTGGATTGACTATTTCAAATATTAAACATGAAAAAAATTTAATTATCTATATATATAAATTAAATATATTTATATATTCTTGCTTTTAAATGTATATATAAAATGTACTAAGGAAAGGATTTTACTTCAGCTTCCTTTTAAAGGTCGATCTTTTCTTGAATTGTTTTTTATTTTCTTTTTTCCCTTTGAATAAAGAAATATCCGACAGAACAATGTCTCTTGTTCCGTATTCGAAAAAGGCATTTACTACCTTCTACCAACAGCATAGTGACGAAAACATTTTTTCTCAATTTTGTTTTTAGATTTTTATTTTTTGTATATTATCTCTCTTCTTTGGTTTTGTTTTTATAAATAACTTTCTCGCTTTCTTTTGACATTTCTGTAATTTTTTCTACATTCATATTAATATATTAATATATTAATCTGTTTTTAAAATCATAACTGATTTTATTTATATAATCTATGTATATAGAGAAAATTAGATTTATTTATTAAAAAAAATTAAATAAATTCTGGGGTTTTATATACGTGTATAAAATTTAATAAATCAAATAAATTATAGTGCTCGTGTATTTATATTATAATAACTGCAAATACAACCTCAATAGATATTCCAAGAGTTATTCTAATAGTACTAAGAAAACAAACTTTAATTGAGATTATAATTGCTTATTGGGTCGATGTTTACAAATGAAAACTTTTCAGATTTATTAATTTATTAGCATATTAAAATAATTATAATAGATTACACGAAACAAAAATATATCTCTTCAAATTATAAAATAATAAAAATTTTTATAATATAATAACTATAACTACAAGCGATAGTTTTGTTAAATTTATTTTATAATAATTTACATACCTTATTACATATTATTATAATATTAATTTCCTATAAACTGATTTTTTCGTCTGTATCAAAGTACTTTTTGCAGAATAATATTTTCAGTTTGTTGTAAATTTATAAAAATAATTTTCTTTGACATATTAAGGAAAATTGCTTAATGTGACAAATCAATTTCTTTTTTTATATGTTACACTGAAAAATATGAACTAAAATTCTTTATTATAATTAGAGTATTTTTGAAAAGAAAAGTAATGTAAACCATTATGAATCATCGTATATACTTATGATTTAAGTACAAATTTTACATAAATGGAAAAAAGTATATGATAATTCAACAAATTTAAGCATTTACTTCTAAATATATGTTGTATATTTACTTTACATGTAAATAATAGTAAGTTATTTTCTATTTAATTTTGACTCTGTATCTATAATTATATAATGTATTTGATAATTTCCATGAGGAAGCTTAACATTATAATTCATTAACGCAAACTTAATATTAATCGTCAATTGTCTAATATACAAACCGAGTGGTTATCGATGGTATCATTTATTCTTAGATAAGAACTTGGACTACAATTTTTAATGCTGTAAACTTTTAATGCGATTTTATACCAGAGTTTTTTTTATTGATAAAGCATAGATGAAGGGACCATTTAATTGATTTTTTTATCCTTTGTATATGCTGGATCTCTTTTAGTTCTTTTATTTCTTTTAATGATAAATATGCCTCGAGATGACTTGAATATTCCTGAAAGAATAATGATTTCTTTCCTAGAAAAGTTTGCTATAGTAGCCAAATTAAAACGAATGGGAAGTGATGCGATAATTTTAATTTTATTAAGCTAGTGATTTAAATTCATTTTTGCAAACATATAATACTTACTTCGATCTTTTTATATTTATACAGCCTTGAATCAATCACAATTATCCACATCACTAAATCAATAGTAAATTCAAATTCAGCATTGCAATTTTATGTTGTGATATTTTATTTAGTTGATTTTAATTGTCGGAGGTGGTATATGTTACATTTTAGTGAAAAGTTTAATAACTAAATCAAAGTATTCAAATTTTGCAATAAAATTTCTTTTTCTAGTTTACATCAATTGTCATGATAATTTTTTTTTTGAAGTCTTAACATTTGAAACGATCATGTAACATTTATATTTTAAAAAATTTCACGTAATGTCATTGTTAAAAATATAAATTTCAATAAAAATCTTCCATTTTCGATTTATTGATATTACATTTTTGAATGAAATTAAATTTTAAAATATAAGAATTTAATATTAATTTATTTTTAATTTTACAATAAATTAGTTATAGTCTTGTGATATTTATTTCTCTCGATATTGGTGAGTAAATGATAACGCAGTAAAATATTTAAAAATAACTTAAAAATAAATTTTAATTATTAATAAATAAATTATTAAGTGAATTTCACGTGTAATATTGTCTTTTTTAATTTCGATTTTAATAACATTGACACGTACCGATAAAGGCGATCCTTAGAGTGGAATACTTCTTTATTGATAGAGGCATATAAGCAGTCGGTCAGTCAGGAAAACAATATACATGAAATTATGCACAGTTTATTTCAAACTAAGATGGCGCTCTATACTTCTTTTAAATATACAATCATTTTATAATTAAACTGAAATTTAGTTTAGTTTAATTCAAATTACGTTAGCTGTTATGTCTCATTTGTAATTAAATTTAATGGACTAAAAACATAAGTTTTTCTATATTTTAAATGTATTTTAATTTTTAAGATCTTGTGAAAATCTATGTAACCGTTTATAGAGTTACTAAATTATACCCATTATTGAGTTAAATTCTATATAAAATTCTTACTAAACTTAAATGTATAAATTGTATGTTTTTATCAAATTTAAATATATTAAAAGTATAAAAGATACTGTAAGTTTGATAATACTGAAACTTCCTTCCGTAGAAATTTGATAATTTCATTCAGTAGAAGTAAAGATATAACAATATCAAAAGAAGATTAAAGAATATATTTATAACCTTATCTGGTTAGTCAATGTATTATGCGTTTTTACCTTTTATTTATACATTCGATTCTTCATCAAACTTTTATTGAATATTCTAGAATGAAGTGTAATTAATTTTTATTATGTTTTATAGATTATAGATTATAAAATTGTAAATTTCGCATATATATTTGTTGCATAATATATCTAAAATTAATTTTTTTGTAAGTTAAAATTTTAATATTTAGTGAATTATAATGTATATAATCTATTACTTTAATTTTTAATTTTTCGTATAGTAGAATAAAACGTAGATATTAAAAAAATTCAATATAAATTTTTCCAAAAAATAAATTATTATTAAATATATTAAATATGCGTTCAATCGATAATTTATAATAACATTGAAGTTTTTAGATCAGCGCGTTTTACATTTTTTGAAAATCTGTTTTGTTTTCCTTATTATGGAAATTAAGTTAGCAAAGCGTTACCTCGATAAATTGTTAATTTTAAGATAATTATCCAATAAATTGATATTATGAAATTTTAAAAATGACCATTTTATAATTTTTTTATTACAATAATATTCATATATATTCATCTATTCGTATATTTTCTTCATTTATTTTATTTAACTTGTTTAAAGCTATTTCATTTTTTAAAGAAAATACATTCAAATATAAATTCATTATTCATAAAGTTATTAAGATTAATTATTTAAAATCTTATAGCTTAATTGTGAATTAAGATTAAAAAATTCTATGGTATAAGCGATAGAAATATGCACACAGTTAAATATATATAATTTCATGTAATATTTTAAGAATCGATGACCCAAGAATGTTAAGTTTATAATAAATTGATGTAATTTTATTTGTGACTGCGAAATAGCTTTTGTTTTAAGTTAAAAAGTGACGTTTTAATACAAGCTGGAGTTGATTAAATAATTCAAATCTTAGCAAACTTGAAAGATATGTTACGTGTGACTGTCTAGGCGTTAGTCGGTGCTTCCTTTATATTTTTTTTCCAAAATCATCCCTAGAAATAACTTGTAAAATGTAATTAGATTTCCCATCAATTCGCATCACAGTTTAAAAGTGAAACAGAATCAAATACAGACAGCGCGAGCACAATAGTAGGTAAATGACGTCTGTAGCAAAGTACGAAGCTCGAATATCGACGCGAACTTATCAAACAGCGGAGAACAAAAAGTGTGACGTTGCGCGATAATTTTTTTCGCGCAACTCGTGAACGCTTACAAATGTCTACTCTATTTCAGAGCTCGCGCGAGCACTTCAAATTTACACCTCTTGTGTCTTTGTCTTCGCAAACATTTTAAAACTCAAATTCAACCTATGTAACGAGAGTATCATATTTCTGTTAAATAAAATTTACTAAATTTATTTTTTATTCCTATACATCATTACAGTATCAGTGAATGTGTGGATGCGCTAATCTCCTATCCTTGCTGTCAATTTGCTCGAATTGTCGGGTAGGGAAAAATAGCCAAATCGCGTCACGGAAAATTTTTTTCACGATCACCAAGGGGATGGGTAAAAGGCTAAGGGGGGCGAGGAAAGCCTTTTGTTGGCTAGAGATCGAGTGAAGGGGAATAGTGAACGAACTAATTTCGTGGCGTGAAAAAGAAAGGCCACAGGCATACGCGAAATACTTGTGAATGGGGCACGAGTGGTGAACACAAAAATGAGAACTACTTCCTCTGGTCGAGTGGCACTCCACTTGCCTTCTTATCTTTTCATTTTCGTTTTATCAGACACTAACCCTCCTCGCTTTTGGATTTTCCTTTCATTCGTGACGAATTTTACGATATTCCTAATGTATTTTATGCGTTTCTCGATCGTTTTTTCTTTCGTTTCGGATCTTTCATAGGTGATTTTAATCTTTATGGGGTATGCTTATGCCTAATTTAATATTTAATTTTTTTTTATTTGATAGATACATATTTTGTTTGTAAGTTAAAATTAGTACGTAAAGAAATTCTATAGAAAAAATGTTTATACGTATATAGTTTTGAATTAAATAGTAATGTTTTTGTTTTGTATATTTTAATTACTATTACTTCCTACTCTTTTCTTAAATTATTATTTTTTCGATATTTCAAATTGTTAAAAATATTTGCTATATTTTTAAAATATAAATAAGCATTCGTATATTTTGTATTCCTATGTAACGTATCATATTGTATTTAGCATATGTTATATTTTAATTTAACTTCTAATTTCAACTTTTATAATTTTAATTGAAAATAAGAAAGATAAGAATCTAAAAGATTTTTAATATAATTTTGACATGTCTTAAACATAATAAATACAATTTAATCATATTTATAAAAATTTATTACTTATTTGATTCATGTTATACTTGACTCTGTTAATGATGTTAAAAAATTAACCTAATATTTAAACAATTTATTCTGTATTTACATGTACGGTAAAGAAAAAATATTCTTAATAATTAATTATTGCATAAATAAGTTCCAAAAAATTTTACTTTTGAAATATTTTTTGATTTTAACAAATTATAATTAAATTTTATTTATGGAACAAATAAAAAAATACAATAAAAAACCTGTAACTTCCTAATAAATAATGGATATTTCTATAAATACTTTAAAAATTATTAGAAAATTTTACAATATTTTATTACATGAAATAATTTCAAATATAAACATATTTAGTCTCTTTTTATTAAATGAAAATTTAATTATATGTTTGGAGATTAGATATAAATTAATTTTAGAGAAATGAATGAATTAGTTGTAAGCGAACTACATAAGCTCAACATAAGAGGGTTTATAATGAGCCTATACAAATCAATACTCTTTTGTTAAATAAAATCTTAAAGAAGAGACAATAAATCTGTATAAGTCCAGAGAAAAAAATAGATATGTAGAGATGTAGAGCGATAGAGAAAGAAATACATAGAGGAGAGAGACAGAGTTAGAATGGGAGTGTGGGAAGAGAGACAGAGAGAGAAACTAAAGCAGCAGTGATTTTTAATTCAAAATATGTATTATAGTACATATTCTACTATCATTTGTTGACCATTTAATAGAAATATAGTAAAGAAAAGATTTTAACCGAGCATATAAATACTTTTTTAATTTGTTTTTTTAAATTAGTAATTTATATTTTTAAAATATCTTTTGTTATTTACATACTACTTTTAGCTAAAGAATATTATTTTAAAATTATTATAAATTTCAGGTTTTATATGAAGTTATATTTATTATATAACTTTTAATATACTTCAATAATTTAATTTAGTATTGTATTTGGTTATTATATATTAATACATAAGAGGTTATTTATTTTTATTTGATTATAAAAATTGCTTAGCTATGAATAAATTAATGAAAAATTCAATACTAAATAGTATTCATTTAAAAGCTATCTTATATCAAATTATAGCACATTATTGAAAAGAAACTTAAAATAACAAGTAAACTTATAGTATCCAATTAAAGCAAATATAGAGGTATATTACGAATGTAATATTAAATTATATCTGAATTTAAATACATTTATATTTTATCTTTAACTTTTTTACTTAAAATTTTATTCGTTATTTTTATTTTAAACTACAAAAAGCATTAAATCAATGTTTTAATGATAGTATATTCAATTTTTTAATATTAGAGTAGATATTCTAATGATTTATTTGATATATAGATTTAAATATTTATTTTAATATTTCTAATGAATATTTATTTTTAAATAAGTTTTTAAACTATATTTCAATATTATATAAAAAATAATTTGTATTATATTAGATATTTTATAGAATAATTTTTTTTTACAGAAACTGACAAAAATGTATCGACTATATTAAGGTATAATAATGTATTATAATTAATATTATAAAGTATTATCATATATAATTATAATTATCAATGAAATTTAAATTTTGTTTGCTCTATGAAACAGCTTATATTTAATTTATATTCTATAGATATAATAAGTAAAGCTGTCTTATCTAATTAGTTTATATAACGAATGGCTTTCCAAAGTTTTATAAGAATTAATACTTGAATGCACTTTTAAAAGTAATATTACTTTTACGTATGATTACTTTTAAAAATCATAAGGAAGTAAATGATGTCTAGAAATTATTTGATAGATAACAAAGCTTTGGTGAAAAAAAAATACTTTACATTCGTCAAAAATAAAATATGAATGAATACTATATATTCTTTTTTTGTACAGACGAAAATGACCCTAAAAAAATTATAGGACATATAAAACTTATTTACTTATTCTGAATTTCTTAACATTTTCTGAATTTATTTTTTTAAAACAAGAATATTTTAATTCAATTTTATTACTATAGGATTTTTATCGGTATTAATAATCCAATGTTTTTCCTTTATTTGCTTCGCGTGTTTTTAATACTTACATTATTCCAATCACCATTTTTCCAAATATAAATACTATATAATACATTAGAATTAAAATGTAGAATTTTTATTTAATCAATGAAAAAAAATATAGCTATTTTAATCTAATCCTTTTATATTTCAAGAAAAATATTTTTTGTAAAAGTTTTCAAAAAATACATTTTACTGTTATAAAAGTATGTTAGTAATATTCAGAAATTTATTCTGAGTTATAACATATGTGATTTATAACGTAAAATAAGTTTAAAGCATAATTTAAATTTTAATATAAAATCAAATTACCAGAGAGTACATAAAAAAAATTTATCTTGTCGACCAAACCTTCATTTCGTTTATTTTAAAGCGAGTTGTTGCATTATTTTGAGTTTTTTTTCAATTTCTGTGAAGAAATAACTCACGTTTTCTCTCTAGTTCAATCTTATTTTAATCATGTTTTTTGTTTACTTGTAGATATTTTATTATCTTCAAGGTATAGAGGTACTTTTTACTACTCATGGAATATAATATTGAAATAATACAAAATATAAAATTATATAATGAATGAAAAATATAAAAATAGAATAAAAATACTCTGTATGATATTGAATAGTATACATATAAAATTAATCTAAATGTATATTATTTCATATTGATCTGATATTTTTATTAAATTAGGAAATTATGTATAGGATTTTAGTAATAAAATTTATAAAAAAAATTATTTGTGATGTAAAAGAAATATAAAATGAATTTATAAGTAATAGTATATCATAAAAATCTTAAATACAGTTAGTATGATTTAGATATATATGTTGCTGATTCTTAAAATATGCAAATACTTATTTATCTATATACTTCTTTACGTTATTTCTGTATTTCTTAAGGTATAAATTAATCAAGATTATGATAAATTAATTATCTATTAATTTAAAGTTAGTAGTTCTTTAAATCATATCAGTCTTACATCACTTATGTACAGTATAATTTGAGTTTTTTAAAAGATATCGATATTAAAATAATAATTGTTTATCATAAATATTGATCGAGAAACTTTTAGAAAATTTTTAATGCTAATTATTTCAAATACTTTTAATTGTATATTGAAACTGTTAAAATTATTAGTATTACAAAGAATTCAAATTAAAAAACTGAGGACAGAAATTCAAGATTTTTTGCAAGATCTTTACATCATCTTAGGTTTCATATGAGATTGTAATACGTACTTATTTATATTACAAAATAAATGATATGTCAAGAAAAGAAAGGCTTATTTTTCCAGTGCAACAAATGAAAGCATTTTTACTCAAAATTCTCTTTTAAAACTTTGATTCTTATTTTCACAAATTAAAAAATTTTAATGAAACACTTCATAAGTTTGTGATTTCGTAATGTAATATGAGAAATTTTAATCCAAATTTTTTCACTTAAAACAGTATAATATTAAGAGTAGTTTATGATTTAATATAACTTATATTTTTTAATTTCTTCTGAGCTATATTATAAATTTCTATTTTAACTGAAAGTAAATGTAGGTAAAATAATAAAAAGATACCAACATTATCCATACCAACCATTTTTATTTATTTCATTATTTCAATCAGCTTTATACAATAAAGTATAATTTCTAACGATCTCCCAGTAGACCATTACTAATACCTACAATTTCTATCGATTTGTTATTAAAATTAAAATCGGTAGTCAATATTTTATAACCTTATTCTATTAATATCAAGTTTTATAGTTATCATCTTAATTTTATTGTTTTAGAAATTGATATATTTTAAAAATGTTGTCTTTCATATTAAAGTAGTTTATGAAATTACAGATGTATATTTGTATTTATTTATTATTATATCATTAAACAACATATTGTTTACATAATATTTAATTTCTTTAACCACTATTTTGATCCAGCTATTTTTTAATTTTTAGTTATTACAATATAACTTTTTTCCTTATTGTAAAATTTTAAAACTTTACCCGATATTTATTATATATTCATATATATTTTTACTATAATAGATAATTAGTTAAACTTTATTATAGTTAATTCATGTATAAGTTATCTTATTTACATTATTCGTGTAACACTATTTCAGTAATTAAAAGATCAATTCTACATTATCGACTCTGTGTAATTAAGTATTTACAAAAATATAATAATTAATTTTTTTTTAAATTGCTATAATATAATCTTTATTATATACAAAATGAAGTAAAGATAAGATAGTTTAAATAAAACTTATTTCTAAATATTGTACTTTACTTTTTACCAGCTTTAGCTCTTGTATTCAAACTTAATCTTTCTATCTTTATATTTACTTTTTGCATTCTTCATGGAATCATAAATTTCATTAATTTAGACCTATGCAACTATTTTAGAAGAAAAATGAATATTCACTACTTATTCTATGACATTACATAGTTTGAATAGCTGAAGGATTTCATTGTTTTTATATTTATTTATCTTTTTTTTCTTCTAAATAAAATAATTATTTTCTATTCAATTCAATTATTGCTTAATTTTGAATATTTAATATAATGTTAAACTTATAGAAGGCACTTTCTACAAAAAATTTACCATTTATTTTTTATATCGAGTCATAACCTTTACATAACATATAAATGTTACTAGAAATTAATTTTTAATAAATATTTAATGAAATAAATCCACTTTGATGTAATATATATGTATAAAATTTTATTCATTCTAAATGCTACAATTTTTTAATTTAATATACGTAAAATTTGAATAAATAGAAATTTATTATATATATGTGATCTTGAAATATATAAATTTACTACAATCAATATCACTCTATAAAATTTAATTATTACGAGGCGCTGAATCTGATAAAAAATATTTTTTTTAATTGTAGTTATGTACTTGTGAGTAAGTTTTTCATTACACTTAATAATGACTGAAAAATTAATTTAAAAATCAATCATTTTATAATTAATTTCATTGGTTCAGTTATGAACCTTTTTTTTAATTTAAGCACTGTTCAACATGATAAAAATTAAGTTAATAAATAAAGTAAATTAATAATTATAGAAGCTATTAGGTTACATAAAATCTTTAATTTATAAGAGTCTGTGAAAAATTTGTAAATTTGTTCATGCGATGGTGGAAAAATAAAAAATTTATCGTGTGTAAATTTCTTCTTTTGAACTAAATTTAAGCGCCTTGTAATCGCGCATTATTAAGTTATAGTTTCTTTCTTCTCTTATTTTCTGATAACACATTGAGACCGATCGAGGATTAAAAGCGATTATTTTCCTGTAAAATAAGTTGGAATTATTCGTTCTCCTCTTCACACGAGAATAAAAAGATCCATTAATGATTGAATAGAAAATTAAAAAGGAAAAGATAAAAACGAAGAAAATGGAAGAGATCGATAGAAAAAGAGAGTTATATAGATATAAAGAATTAATCGATAAATATAAAAAAATGCAAATTAAAAAAAAATTCTATTGTCTAATGTATAATATTTACGGCCTGAAGCTATCATGTTATAAATTTATATTACAATAAATTTTACCTAATTATGGACAGTTTTATTTAACTAATTATAGTATTTTTCTAAATATAGATAATGTAAAAAATAAAAACAATGATTCATAATGTTATTACTCAAAAACATTTCTGTGTAATGAATTGTATAAAAATATTCAGTTAAATATAAAATATATTATATTGTAATGAAATATTTCTTCTGAATATTTCTCTCTCTTTAATTTATATTGAAGTTATAATCATTAAATGAAAACAACAAATTCATTCCAAATTTATTGCGAACTTAAAAATAGATAAGTAAATTTTTGGTGTCAATAATAAGTAGAATAAATAAGATTTATTTTTAATAATACTATTTTTTAAATTTAATATATAATTTTTTATATGTGTTAATGAAATAATTGATGTCATACCATTTTTCGTCTGAGGCAAACTCAAAAAATTGAAAGAACTGCTTAAATTTTAAAAAACTTATGTAAATTATATTTTTGTTGGATTTGTAACTAGTTATTCTAATATTCAACAAGAATTTTTATGCAATAGCGAAAATAATTCTTTTTATTTAATTTTCATTCATTACCAATTATTATTATTTTTACGAAAATGATATAAATTGAAAATTGAAAGTTTTTCCTTATATTTTTTAACCTAAAAAAACAAATTTTGTATCGAAATGAAAAAATAAAATAATATATAATGTACTATTTATTAGATTTAGTCCTTACAAAATCGGTTTTGCCGGTACTCTATTAGATTGCATATTAACATTTCGAAAATACAAGGTGTTAAATAATAAACTAATATTCATAAACATCGTTATATATATTATTTAATCTATAAATTATATTTTAATCCCCAAAAGGTTTTTAATTATATTATATACTACCCTTAAATTTTACGTTCTTTAAAAAATCTCGATATTATCTAAAAACCACGTATATTTATAAATATATATTTATAAATATTTTTATTTATACACAATATTTATAAATATATATATGTTAGAAAATGCTTATTAATTATTGCAGGTACTAATTACTCGAAAAAGCTGAGTTTAAGTTAATAATCACGTTAGAAATATACCAGCTCCAGGTACAAATTGTACTTTGAGATAAGGGATACGCAAATGATATCCCATTAAAGAAAGGATTATAAAAACTGATCCACATACTCGGTCAGTAAAAAAATGTACTCTCTGTCGGAGAGCCGCAAGTACGGTGCTAATTCTATCAAGGGTCGAGGCGAAAAAAGCGATGTAGTACGAAGTTAAGTTTTGCCTAAACGAAGCCGCTCGCGGTGAAGCTCATAAAAAATTCACGTTACGTCGCGATATAGAAAACTGCTCGACGCTTTATCGAGTCGTCAAAACGGAAATTACGCTTGCATCCTCCATTACTCACGTTATTATAGGTGTAGGGATACTAGGAGTGAAGCTTGGCCACTTCCCTGTTTTTCATTTTTTCCTTTCATTTTACGGACTATCATTTCATTTGTCTCTTTAGCTGAGCAATCTATCGTTGGTGTTACGAAGCGCATGTATATAAACGAGGATCAACCTCCCGACGAGCTTGAACCTTTGGGTGTGAATTCGTGTGGGGACCGGAGCCACGTAATTCCGGTCACTGGGTAAAGTCGGTCATTGTTATTTACGAAAATACGTACGCATTCTCCATCCAAGTTCATCTCATATTTTGACGGATTTATTTATATTCTTATTTTACTTATTAAGTTATTCCTGTTGTATTTACTATTTTCCCTGTTTTTCCGACATTTTATTACTGCAAAATTTAATTAACTCTAAAATGATAAAAAAAACTGAAACTCTTGAGTTCAGTCTTTTAAAATCATTGAAGAACTAGAGGAAAATGTAGGTCAGTATTAATATATGATTATACCTAATAATTAAAGTTCGTTGTTACCATTTTTGGGTTACTTAATATTTCTATTTTAATTACTTTATCGATTGACATTATATTTAAACAATAGTTTAAAATTATCAATTTTTATTAATATATTTAGGTAGTATAATAATAATAAATTTTGAAATAACTTTCTTAACATTCATATTTTTGAGTAAAAAAGCAATTGTTTTTGCAGTGTTATTCCTATGTATTATTTTGATTCACTTTATAAATGATAACATTATTATTTCACATATTTAAATGATAATTTTTCTCAATATTTTAAGTAAAAACTACATGTTGCTAATAGAACTGTTATCAATAATGCCTATAATTACTATTTATTTAAAAATATATTAGTCGTATTAAAAAAACTTTTGTATATTTTTAGAATTTGTCATCTTTAAATATTTTAAAATCAATGTATAAATATATTATATTATTTTACTATTTATTTATATACCCAAATATTATTTTTATTACATAAAAAAATATCTTTTTATTATAAACATAGTTCTCAATATAAGTTTTCAAGATACTTTTCTTCATAAAAGAATAAGTTTTTAAAGTATAAAACTGTCAAACAGCGAATATATTTTTATCAAGTGAGATTCCAATTTACTAAATTACTAAAAAAACTCGATTTATTTTTTAAATTAATAAATATTTAGAATTTGTTGACATCTATATCAATATTTATATCGAGAATATAATTGAATAAATTTTAAATCCTAAGTAATCTTCTAAAAAGTAACAAAAAAAATTTGAGGTGATAATTAGATTTCAATTTTGCCCCTGTAAAATTTTAATAAAGAATTATTTGGAATACATAATAGACTTATCCTACTCTTTCTATATTTAAATAATTTATTTTTACACATTTTAAAATATATTAACTTATATTTTTTAAACAGAACTTTCTAACGAACTCAATACTTGTTAACAAATTCAAATCTCATGGTAAATTTTCCTCCAACTGACACAACTTAAACTATAATGATAGTTCATCTACAACTCCTACTCAGACTTAGTGCACTTCTGTTTCTCACTGTGCGACGATAGAGTGCATTATAAACAATGAAATTTCGACGTTAGAGAGCTTTTGCCTGTCCGGATTACGCGTTGTCAGTATTTCAGTTCGTTTCCCAGAGAGTATGGGTTTCTATACTCTTATTGCTGCGTGCTCGAGCACGCGGGTATGAATCGAGCTTAAAGATGAAATACTCCTACAAATTTACTAACTTAACTCGAAAGATAATATCACATAACTTTAAAGATAATTTGTTTTGATTAAAATGAGGTATTTCATTAAAGATAATTTACATTTTGTATATTTAATTTTACGTTAAAGTTACGTAAAATTTGAATTTTTAAAAAATAAAATTCTATTATAAGACTATTTTAACTGATTTTTTTACTATTTTAATTTATATTTATTTTTATAGCATTGTTCATTAATTTGGTTAAAGAATTGAGTAATTAAAAACTAATTTTTGATAATTTTAATGATCTCTTACCACTTTCTTTTATGAATAATCAAAGTTTAATAAGCTTAAAATTAGAATAAAAAAGACCAGAAGATACAATAAAATTATTAGTGGACTAATAGAATAATGGATGTTATTAGATCTACAAAATAATTAAGATCTTTCAAAACCACTTAAAGATTTTGTCGTAGGTAAATAATTAAGTTCTTTCGTCATAATCTTTATTTTTTCCTTTTAATTTTTGAATATAGTAAGAAGTAAAATACCAAATGATGATATATCGATGCATCTGGAAAAATATTCTATTGAATTTAAAAGTAAGGTACTTCTTGAGGTAAAAATGTTTACAATATATTTATATTTATGTAATTAATCATGTATAAAATTTTAATTTATATTATTATTATTATTATTATTATTATTATTGCTATTTCTATTATTATTATTTCATAGAATTTATATTTGCAGTTTTGAATTCTCCTTCCATAAATTTCAGTTTGTTATAAATTTATTATTTTGATTTGTAAAATTAGTTTTTAATATATTTTTTATATGTATTTAATAAAAATTAATTACTTGTTATTTATTAAATATCATATTGCTTATCTAATAATTAAGCTTTGTTATAACAACATTTTTCTATTAAATAGTTCGGGAACTCATGAAATTATTATATTTATATTGCTTACAATTGATATTGTTTCCATTGAATAAATATCACACTATTTTTTACACTGCCATCTCTTAAATTGAAACTTATGCTTGATTTTAACGCATAATATTTTACTTGGAAAAGAAATAACTGAATACAACAGTTAGCAAATTAAAAAATTGATATGAGAAATGAAGGAAACATAATAGGGATTAGAAGTATCACAAGGAAGAAGATAAGAACGAAGGGAAAATTTCGAAATAAATCGATTATATCAATGATTAAGTATCGCTAGTACAATATCGAGAATCTCAATCTGGATTTTACCTCAGTCCCTAATGCATTAGAGACATTATAAAAATATGTTCATAAGAGGGGAGGAAGGTCAATAATAATGAAATCTCGAGTTAGACGTAATGCCAAAGCCAGATATCCGGTTCGATCACGCTTGATTGGCAGCCATTGTCACCCTCTTGTACATTTATTTACGTTTAGTGTATTTTACTCTCTGGTCGTGCTTTAAACAAAACGTGTGCCCTATCACTTCACACATACTCGCCATATTCATATACGTTACACAGTTTAAAGAAAACATTCTGCTTTGTACTTTGCTTCTCTTTCTTCTTCTACGTCTGTTCCTTACATTCGTTCGTATCTGCAGTGTTACGTCATTGTGTCGCAGAAGATAATTTGTTTGTCTCATCGAAAATGCCTATTTTATAATCTAATACATGGGGGAGTTTCTTTATAAATTATTTATATGCAATGTCTATGGGAAAATTTAATACTTTTTCGGCGGAGGTGCATCGAGCGTTATGATTACTACGATTATTCTATTATCTTTATTGTTTTCAATTTAATTTCAAATTTTATTTCGTTATTTGTTTAAAAATTACATTCAAAAGCGTTAATTTTGACTTATTCTCTTTGTTAGTATTTATGAACATTATGTGACTTTTGAAATCATTATTTCACTTTTATACTTTTTATAATTATTAATTCTGCATATATGTATATTTCGACTTCTAACAGAGCTAATTTCATATAAAGGGTCATAAAACACGAATATGTGATTGACAATTAAATTAATATTAGAATATTTTAATATCAACTGAATTAAAATGAATACCCTTAATTAGTATATTAAAATAATTGACCCGATTAACATTAGAAACACATTTGAGATAATAATTTTGTGATTTAAATAATGGTATGGAATAATTTCTTTTTCATTTGAATTAAATTTTTCTAAATAAAATATAATTACATTATAATTATAATTACATTATAATCTTGTTAAGAATACTAAATAATCTATATTTATATTTAATTTTTTTTCATTTACTATTAATTTAATAAGATGTTATATAGCATATTTATTGAATTTTTAAGCACATGCGATTCAAATTTTATAAAATATTTTAATTTTTTTTATTTTAATCATTAATTTTCAGAAAAATTGTATATATTAATATAGTACATAAACTAGTATCAGTAAATTCAAATGTTTATGCATACACAAATGTTTCTCATAATTTTATTGAAGATTAACTCAGTTTGAAATCTTATAAAATAAAATATTCAAGAAGTTTATCTTTATATTGACAGTATTTATTAGTGTGACTGTTATTACTGTAGAAGTAACCATTCAATACATGTCTCAACTTCAGTTTTTATACTTCTAATAACCTCGTAAATTTCTTTTATATATTTATAACCGAAATAAAACCAACAATCACATTTATATTTTACAAATTAAACATTACTGTAATTAATTTTATTTGAAGTAAACTTGCTAACGTATAATTTATTCCTGTATAATGACACTATTCTCTTATACAAAATATATTACATTTATCTCTAATGATTTCCTTTATCCTATTAAAATATTCAATTGATACTAAATCTTTATTTTTTTTTAATTAAGTATTTTAAAATTAATCACTATAGTTATGTTATGTAATATCTATTTTAAATTTTAATCATGTCGAAAAAATATGCAAATTTCTGCATATACTGTCTATTATTAATATTAATTAAATATAGTAGTATCACAATTATAACATGAATATATATTTTATCTATATAATTAAGATTCTATAATTAAGTTTATTCGAAATACGCAATTTTTAAATATAAACCTTTCACCCTAACAAAATATCAATACTTTGAATAAATAATAAATATAAAGCTATCTATAATATTTACATTTGAATTCTTCATAAATTTATGAGTATACATATTTACATTTGATATTTTTTTGGCCCGTTTAATGAACACTAGTCTATGAAATTTTAAACATTATCAAAGCATCTTCAAATAAAATTGCTTTTTATATATCAAGCATTAATTTAAATTTGTTCGATTGTGTGAGTAGCAATGCACAGTTTATAAAAATTCCACACCTATATGCATGACTATAAGTTTACCATTACAAATTATAGCACTGCATTTCGAAGCCGGTTTTCTCTCACCTTCATTTCATTGGGATCGTCAAGCTTTTAGTTTCTTTTGATGTGTAGAGGCTTACTTTAAAAAGTACATGTGAAGAGAATGGAAGAAAAAAGCAAAGAAGGATCGGAAGATTTGAGTGCATCCTGGAGCTTCGTTTACTGTACACGCAACGAGAAAACTCAAGGTTTCTAAAGAGAAAGATAGACTGAGGATAAAAGTGATAGAGAGAGAGAGAGAGAGAGAGAGAGAGAGAGAGAGAGAGAGAGAGGGATACGATAGCCTGCAATTTGCAAGGCCTCCTTGTGCAGCGTGTAGGTTAGTTTATAGCTCATATATATGTATGCCTACGCGTGTTTGTGCACACATCTGAACGTGCATGAGTATACAATGTAGTTTACGAATGCAGAGAAGATCGTAAACAGAGAGAAGAATCGATGAAGCTTTGGAGGGTTTTAGGAAACTGTACAAGCTTTACATGTATCGCGTAAATTTTTCGATGTTACTGTGTCGCAATGAATATTACGTTGGATAAATGTATTTGAAACAAACCTTCGAACGATTAGCTCACTATTTAAAATATTATTTCTTAAAATTTTAAGTTCTCTGCTTTTATAATTTATTAAATTAGAGTTATTATCTTTTTTTATAATATAATCAATAGAAATTTTTTTAGAATTAAATTTTTTCTACAGTTTTTTGTAAATTAAATAAAATAGTAATTAATCTTAAAACACTCATTAGATAATTTTTTATTTCACGAATGCGCAAGTATGACTTAAATATTAAATTCTTAATTATTAAATATAAGTGAAAATAATCAAATATCATTACAAATAGGTACCATAGAATGCTTTTGGTTCAAAACTCTTATTTTTATATAAGATCTTTATATAAGTTAAAATTTCGTACATATAATGGAGGTTTGTAATTTAAAGAGCAATTATGAATAAATGTTAAAAATATTTTTTAATGTAAATAGTTGATTATACATTTTTCATGAACACATCATTCATATTCTCTCTTTGTCTCTCTTTCACTCTCTTAATCTTTTTCTTAATTTCTTCCAAGAATAGCACTATGATAAATAATAATATATTAGATAATATAATGTGAATCGTTTCTCTACCTGACGATGTGTCTGCTCATAAATATATTTTCTCTACAGTATTGTTTCAGAGTTACTAATATTCTTCCTTTCAATTAAGATTCGGTAATTTTACTATTGCAATAATCATGTTTCATTATTTTAAAGCATTACAGCTGTATAAGATAATCGAATTTATTAGTTATAATATAAAACAATAAAATCTTTTTTTATGACCATAATTAAAAAATAGTACATCTTTGAATAATTAATGATAGTTTATGGATTTTTAATACACGAAATTTTTTGACTAAATACATATAAAAAAATAACCAATAAAAAACTTACCGTAGTTTATTTAATTAAAGCCTATTCTTGGAAGGATAAAATAGTAAAACCATTAAGATTTGGCTATTGTGCATTACACTCCTTCACCTTCCATACATTTCTCTTTATTCTATATTATATCTTCCTTATTCATTTACACCAAATGAAATAAAATAAGATAGATAGACAGAGAGAGAGAAAGAGAGAGAGAGAAAGAGAAATAAATAGGAAGCGAAAATCGGATATAAGCAGAACTGAAAAGTCAAATGGTAAGCCACAATAAATGGCGCAGCAATGCGATAAATACGAATCTTTGCTAAATGCTTCACCTCTTCATGTAAAGTAAGTGCTACTGTTGAGAGTTTCGGAGTAAGTAACAACGTTCTCGAGCTGAATTCAACGATGTTTGTTTAGCCTATGTCTTCAAATTTGCAAGACCGACTTCTTTATGACTAATATTTGATATATACGAATTAATTCAGTACCTTTAATTATTCAATGCTTTACTACTATTAACAGTTTTTTAAATAATAAATAATAATTTTTAAATTAAATTATTTACCAATACAACTTGTATGATAATATCAAATAAGGTATTTATACACTTTAAAAATAACATATTACCTATTAATGAAGAATTTTAAGAGAAATATCCATTGAATTTACATTGATTAAATATACATTATATTTAATATATTAATTTATTTAAAAGAGAATCCATAGTAAATATTATTTTTTTTAAATTGTTTCAAATACAATTTTATATCAACATTGCCTGGATAAATTTTAATTGAAATAAAAAAATTTCTGCTTGGTATAATAATAAAATTCAAAATAATTCAATTTTCAGTATTTTAAAAATGTTTTTTAGTTCTTTTACTAATATTAGTTTAATTTAATATGAAACCTTAAATATACATTGACAATAATTTATACTCTTTAAAAGTTCTTTAATATCAAATTTCTTCTTTTTTCATTTTTTAATTGTTTTTTGGTATACAAAAATCAAGGCAAACATAAATTTAAACGTATTCTAGTATTGTAATTTAAATTATTTAAAAAATAATATTTTTAATTAGAGATACATTTTTTATTTATTGTTAAAAAATACTTTGATTGAAAAATATGAATAAACATATTTGATTAATATTGTAAAATTATAAAATACCAATATAATAATGACATACTACAAATTTTAAAGATTATTAATTAATGCTTAAAAAAAATTAAATCTGAGGCTTTTCATTTTGGTTATGGATGTAGAAAAATGACACTTATGTAAAATTGTATTCTGTGATATTTTCTTTTTTATGTAATTGTATAAATTAGAATTTTCAGGAAATAAAAATCATAATAAATGTATAACAAGAATAAAGATATTAAATAACTGTTAAAGAATTTTATTCGCATATAAAATATACTTGTATGTATCTGATGAGGATAAATGAAATCAATGGTATGTCAGAGTAAATAAAGCAAATATGAACGTAGAAACAGCCTAATTTCGAAACACATTGCAACTGTTAGGGATACAATACTCGTTGTCAATACTCTGATCCAGAACGCTTGATTCAACCCTATCACATATGATTCGCTCAATCATTGCTATTCTCGTCACAGTCACATTGAATTTAAATCCTAATTTTAGAGATGACATACTTTTTGATCATACATTTTTTACTTCCTAATCAACAAAACAATAGAACTTTTGCAAAGTTGAAAACTTTTTACATAAATAAATATTTAATGTTAGATGATATAAAAATTTATTTATCATTTATCTTATTGTTGTATTGAAAGACTTTTGATCTATTCAATTTAAATATGAGTTTTTTTTAAGCTCGTAGCTTTTTATTTCTGATAACAAAAAGCACGCGATCTATTTTTGGAATATGTAACTTTCGAAACAAATAAATTTTTATATGTTTTACTTAATTTTTCAAAAGTTAGAAAAACATTAATATTTTAGCGTTTTATGCTAATATAAAAATTGCATTTTTCTTAGTAATAATGCTTTTATAATATTTTCGTCTTTAATTAATGGCATGTATTCATAAATAGATAAATTAAGGTGAAAAGAAACTCCCCTTCATAATTTACAACTAAGAAAAATTTGTGAATTCAGAAATTTCAGTAAATAAAATAACAAAACGTGATTAAAAAGTAAACTCAAGATACGTACAAAAAAATGTGGTTTTAATCACTCGTCTTACTTTCATGTACTGTTATATGGAGAAAATCCATTTTATGCTAAAAAGAAATGAAGATCGAATTTTTTATTTACATTGTATTCTTTTTCGTATTTTTTTGCAATTACACATTTTTATAATTACAAGTTATTATTTCAAATGGTGTATATTTTTAATGCTTCAATAATTAAATAAGATTAAATCTAATTTATTTTTATCAATAAAATTAAAAGAAATATTTTTTTTATTAATTTAAATAGTTATTATAATTTTTATTCTTATATTGTGTTAAAAACATTTATTTTCGAACTATTGGTCTGTAATTTATATTAACAAATACACAGTACTAAAAGACAAGTTTTATAATTCATAGTTTCTTTCTTTATACAATTCAATAAAACATTTTATGAATAAAAATGATATTAAGTGAATTATTTTAAATTAGTGGTATCATATATTCAATTTTTTCTTTATATTATATTAAATGCATAGCATTGCGTTATGAATTTTTATTAAATAAAAAAGTATAATCTTAAGTAAGCATTTGATATAAAATTATGAGATGTTTTTCTTTTTCATTAATGTAATAAGTAAATGAAGTAAGATAATCTGTTATTATATTATATAGTATTTGTTTTTAATTAATTCTATACTTTATATTATTCATTATTTTTTATATGGACTATTTTATTCTTGGAACAATTTATACTTATATGTCGCACATATAATTTTATATGATTTAAACGTATGTACTTTCTATGAAAACGTAATTGAATTGTATAATCTTATCGTTTTGTACTCAATTTAGAAGAAATTATATTTATGGGAAAATACTCATGAACTAAATAAAATAATAAAATTCACAAAAGTAATTGAATACTTATATAACGATACGTGTAAAAAATCCATAAAATCTACTTTTCATTTTTTTAAATTAAATAAATTTCATAGTTTACATTAAATATAGAATAACGTTATCAATCTGAATAAATTATTATAAGTTTATATTTATTAATTTATGTTATATATTTGTAATAATATTATGGCTATTAGTAATTTATTATATTTTTAATAATTTTATAAAGAGTATTATTAAAACTTGAAAGTTATGGTGTATATTACTCAATAGTAATTATGATAAAAAGAAGAATTCAAATAATTTTTATTTTCATTAAGAATATCAAAAATAATATCTATATCCTACTGAAGATTTTTTGAAGAATTACGAATAAAAATAATCCATGGTCTATATTTATCTACAATGCTTCTAATTATAAATTATTTATATGAATATTTAAATAGTATTTTTAATTGAACTTTCCATTTATTAATCTAAGAAATAAAAATATTATTGAAGTTCTTTATAGATTATATAAATTTTGTTATAGATTGTAAAAAACTAGTTAATGTAATAAAAAAATATATTCAAATAATATTTACAATTATAATAGAATAATTTTATTTTCAATTCTATTAAATTTTTTATTATAAAAATTATATAAATTTCTGTATTTAAATAATTTTAAGGAAATTTATATATATTATAAATATGTTCTACTATTTAATTCTTTTAAAAATATTATTTTTAATAATATAATATTTTGCATTATTAAATGATATATTTTCTAAATTTATAGGAATTTAATTCATGTATATTTATATATAGTATTTTATTAAATAAAATTAATATTTCTATGTATTAATATTTATATTTAATGAATAATTATTAAATATTGTAATGAATATATATTTTTAGAAAGAAATACTATACAATTCATTTATTTATTACATTTTTTTAATATTAATATTATTAATTTCGTTAATATATGTTACTATATATATTCAAAATCTATTAAAATATATTTTTATAAATTAAAATAGAATAGTGTTAATTTAATATTTATTAGTATTTTAATATAATATATAATAGATATTCAAAATATAATTCTAGAATATTCATAGTTTAAGAAACGGAATTTATAATGTAAGGATTTTAATTTCAATTAGATTATTAATAATTTATGCAAATTAAAAGTTTATTGATTTTATTAATTTTCATTATACGATATATTTCTAAATGTATTTTCTGCATATACGCAAATTGCTCATTTTCTATTTTCTCCATTATTATTTTCATTTGTTTCTACATTAGATCATTCGTCTATATCAGTCACCACTTTTATATATTTATCAATTATGTTTTAAAATTTAATACTGTAAACTTAAAGATTTTTAGAATATATTAAGTTTATTAGAATAATAAATGATAAAGTATATATAAATTGTAATCGAGAAATATATAAAATTTATAATCTATATTTTTATCAATGAAAGCAACTTCATGAGATTGTAATTATGGAATTTATATAATTTGAATGAAATTTTCAAGTTTATTTCTTATTTACAAAAAATGTAAAATATGAAAATTTTAATGTTCGATTGAAATAAATATAAAAAGTATTTTTATTTATATATAAATTCTCGAATTAAAGTATTTAAATAATTTTTAAATGAAATTTTGTGTAACATATGAAAATGATATCGTGTGACAAGATTTTAAATACTTTTCATGTATTTCTTATAAATATAAAAAATAAAAACTTGTATTTAAATAATTATTTCATTTAAAAATCAGCAATTTAATTTTTAGTATAGGAGTAAACATAATTTTTTAAAAACACAATTTTTAATGATTAATAAAATATCTTGCAAAAAACTATTTGAGTTACAGTCGTTTAAATTAAAGCATAAAGAGTCATATAATTAATATACTTGTAAATAAAAATATTTCCTAATGCAGAAAAGTTTTCACGTTACGTTCTTAAATTATGTTAAGTTGATAAGTCGAACTTAGGAAGTGTTTCTTTGATACGAAGATGATAAATTATTAAAAAAATGTTGAATCTACAGTTATTTAAATGTGTGTAGTTACTTAAAATATAACCAGAGCTTGCATAAACATTATACAATTCTTCCGACATATCTGGAGTTCAAGCAAATAACGGAAAAGAAATTGTTGTTCGATTGGATTCTTTTGAATCACTTTGCGATCCAGTCTCTTTTTAGTTTTCGTCAATCGCAATTTTACCGTTGCCTAGTGCAATTCAGCTGGCGTACTTCTCCCGATAAGCCCGCACGACGATAAACAGACGTCGTGCATACGCCCCTTGGAGAGACGAGCTGCCCTATTGCGCTGTGATGAACAATTAGGTACGCCTTACGATGCGCTTAGTATGAAATAACGATGATGAAAATATGACCTCTTTTTTCTTTTATTATTTATTTAATTATTGGGTGAAAATTTCAATAAATTTAGTACAATGTTTACCGATCTATACGTTTGGACGATTCTTTTATTGCAATATTGAAGTTATAATTCGGTGTGAATCAACATATTGATAACGAATGAAGCAAGCATAAATTTTAAACCAACTTATATGTCTATATATTACGATGGTATTTTCATTTAATATTTCATTATCTATTTCATTAAAACAAACTTATTAATGCCATGGCTTTTTATTTAATGGAACACGAATCTATTTTGTAACTTACTCAAGATTTAAAATTAGTTCGAATATAACAAGGTATACTCTTTATAATCGAAAATAAACCATTTAAACATTAGAATATATTTTCTTATATATAGAAACATATTTATTTATTATTTTAAAACAATTAAATTTGATTTTTCAATAAAAATCAATATAATATACCGATATTATAAGTTTTCTCAAAAAGCATTTTAAATATAACTTTTAATAAAAATAAGTTAATACATAAAATTACGCATTCTGGAGAAAGACTAAATAAAAGCTAGACTAATATTATTTTTTTACAATTCGGATCTATTACATTCTGTTATCGATGCTCTTCTAAATAAAATATCGATGTTTACGTACTTCATTGAGCTATGTTCATATCATAACGCGAATCTCGATATTTACATCATGTTGTATTCTAAAAATTACATATAACTATGGTAATGAGTTAACATTACTCGGTGAGTTTAAGAAAAAATGAAACAAAATATAAACATGCAGTACCAAAATTTACGTTTTATAAGAAAACTTTACCCAAGGATACATATTTTTTTGACATTTATATCGATACTCGGTATCTTTAGTTGCAATGTCCCTTTACAATGTTACTTAAAATACAAAAGATTTTAATTTATCGCAGATCCCTCTTGATTCGTTTTCTCGTAGTAATAAAATATTTTAATCGAACCCGGTATTTATAGTATTAGTACAGCTATTAATCTTTCATCGATCAAATATAGTTTTCGATACTGATTGAATTGAAAAATGTTTTAATAATAATTTTCTTAGTACTTGAAAAACTGAATAAATCACAAATTTGCTAGGATGGAAAAGATTGATTACGAGAAGTAAAATACAAGTTATCCTTAATAAAAAGTTACTAGGCTTAGAGGCACGAAGTAAAAGAAAAGGTCGAAAAATCGTTATGAATATTTAAAATTAGCTCCCATCTCTCGTTCCGTTCTCGAATCCCAGGGTAAGAGCGACACTCGTTCGTTATCGTCGTAATAAGAATGGTCGAAGGTAACGGGAAGAAGTCGAGCCAGGGCGACCGGAGATTAGGCGCCTCGTGTCCCTCCCCAGCCCTCACTCGAATTATTCAAATCCATATTTCCGCGGCGAGGAGGACGCGTTCGTCCCACCCTGGGGTTACCTCGGGTGCGCAGGCGCGACATCGTCGGGCGCCCTAGAGTCGGGCACGACGAGCACGAGAAGCTCGCGGAGCGCCAGAGTGCAGGAAGAGCGCGTCCACCGAACACTGTACTCTTCTTCGCTTATTTATTCTCCTCCCGCAGACAGTTACGCTCGCTCCTCCGCGGCTCAAGAGTTTCGTCGAAGAATACCCGACCTCTCATGCGGGAATATTCTATCGTATTCCATCAAGCAGTGAACGGTATTCGCTCTTAATCGCTTGTCCAACGCGCTGCCGAGCTTAATATTGGACAATCAGGTGAAATATCTGTTTAATTTATCTACGCTTTTAACTCTGTTTTTTTCCTATTTATTTATGAGGATTTTTTCATTTTTTTTTACCTGAAAACTAAAACTTATTCAATTGAAATTCTTTCTCTTTTGACGAGTAAATGGAACGATATATTTTCAGTAAAAACTACTTCGGTAATCGAGTAAATTGCATTTACTATCTTAATGCTTTCTGCAAAAGATACATAATAAGAATTAATTAAGAAAAGACGTGGTGTTACAGTCGTTCGCAATTTGTCTTTTAAATACTTATTATTTTCAAAGAACATTGAGATAAATTCATTCCTAAATTAACGAAAACAGAATCATTCGATTTAAGCAATTACGCATTGTTGTAACTCCGAAATTAACATTTAATTTTTACTTTTCCTTTTCAAAATAGATTTTCTTTTTGCGATCAATGTATTATAAAATAAATTATTCTGGAGACAAACTCAACTATATCGTTTATATTTTTAATATATTTATATATTAAGTAATGCTCATTTCTATATTTGAATCAAAATATGAATTTGCAATTTATAAATATATATTTCTAAGAATTGTGATCGAATAATAATTTTATGATGACCTATATTTTTAATTTAAAAATGATTTATACTTCTGCATAACGTTTTTTATTGATGGTTAAAAATTTACCGTTAATATTTAATTTAGTCAACTTTTACTTTAATTATTAATAGAAACCTATCGTATAAAGTAAAAACTAAACACAAAATGGTTTTGCATGTTACATTTTTTTTAATATTTCTCATTATATAATTTATTTTTTAACTTTCAATATTGCATTTCTTGTGATATAATTTTAATTATACTCTAATAATTTATTGTTTTTATTTTTTTGAATTTTATTAAAACACGTTATATGATAATTACAATGAAAATAAAAATATGTATAGACAGTTTAGAATTGTTTATCTTACCATCGTTAAAAATGTAATTTTAGGATAGTTAAAAATAAAATTAAAAAATCGTTGAAATATTAGAGAATAGTAATTGTTGTATTTTACCTCGAAAGAAGTAAAATTATTTAATATCAAATATTTAATATTATGTTCAATAAATTTACATTATTATTTATAATTTAATAATATTAGCAATTATTTAAACAAACTTTTTTTTGATTCTCTAGATTGTCTCTTTACAATATATATTTTTTCATCAATATTTTTCTGAAAAAACTATCCTTTTCTATAATTGTAGTTAAGTAAGTATTATATAAAAACAATGTATAAAAAATAATTTTTAATTTAAGAAAACAAAGTCATTTGTATATTAATACCTCATAAATAAGTTATTAGTTTTAAATGATAAAATATTTTTTATTATTTATTATATATTTAAATATACTAATCGTATTATATATTTAATTATTATATTTTATATAATAATTTTACTGATGATCAAATAAAATTAGTAATATTGGATAAAATGAAAAATCTTAATTTTTTTAATATAAATGCACTTGTATAAATACGTATTGTAATATTATGTATAACTTTATGTAATGTATATCATTATGTTTCATAATATATTAGAAAGTTATATCTAATATTAGATTCTAAAAATTTTTTACATTTTAAATTAAAAATTTTTATTAAATTTTTTAGAAAAGCAAATGATTATTATATTAGTGAAAAATTTAACTAATATAAGTCAACTATTTAAATTTTATTATCATTCTAGTTATATAATTATAAACCTATTACTAAAGCATATATTAATTATAATTAAAAATATTTATTTGACAATTATCAAGTATTTTTTGAACTTATTTTTTATTTTATTTGGAACTCTTTATCATAAAATAGTTGATTTTATAATTTTACAGTTTCCAGAATTATTATTTTTTAAATATTATGGTATTGTATTTTAAAGCTTTATTAAGAAGTAATATGGTGAAAATATTGAATATTTTTTCTTAATAATAAAATTTAGAAAATGAATAAAAGTTATTAAAAATTTATTTAAAAATTTATTGATTTTGGCTTACGTGTAATATTATTAATTTCTTCAAAAATTGATACATAAACTTTACATATTGTCATTAAAAGTTAACACAAATTAACTGTAAGTTTATAGTTAATTTTATGAAAGTAAACTTGAAAATCAAGTTTTATAACTTATATTATATAACGAATGTTCTTTTCGTAATTCAACATGATTTGATTTTGTTGATAGTACTTAAATTTGAGTAATTCTTATTGGAAAATCTATATTAATATATGTAGATATATATTGTAAGCTTTCACGTGATAATCTATTCGTATATATAATTACATGAGCAAAGATGTAAATTACTGTATAATATATTCCTGAAGAAGTAAAAATTTAATTAACTCAGGAATACGCTATATGTAAAATAAACTGAATATAATTTTGTTTTTAATTCTTTTAAAGCCTAGATATTATTAAAAGTCAAATATTTTCATTTATTTACATAAAAAATAATTGTGTTTTTTAAAAAATTTATACTTTTCAAACATAAAATGACTGCTCGAAAACCTTTTTAAGCTTATATAATTTTATCTGCGATTTATTTTTAAAAATAAATTTGATAAATAAAATCAAATGAAAATGCTATACATTCGAGGAGGTTTGAATATCGTAGAACTGTGATAAAACGTGTACTTTTACTAAATATCGAAAAGATATTCAATTTAAGTGCTTATTATTATAAGAGACACTATTTTGAAAAATTTATTATGTTTTATTAAATATTTATTATTTTATTATACAAATTATTGATGCATGAAAAGTTTATCTAACTTAATTATCAAAATTAAAAGTAATTATAAATAATTAAATTCTTAAGTATTAAATGTGTCCTCTAACTAAACTTTCCGTTAGGTTCTTTAAGAAAATATTACGTACATAAAGATTCTTTTTTTATTCATTTCTTAGCAATTAAAGTGAAGAAAATAGATTATACGTATCGATTGGATAATCAAAATAATAGCATATACCTTTTACTACAGAATTTCTTTAAAAGAAATTAATGAAAGTACGTACCGTTATACACGAATCAAATTGTGATTCTAAAATTAGATCTATTAAATCGATAGATTCAAAGCTAGCTAGATAAGATTTCATTTTTTGAGCTGGATATTTTTCATCTAATTAGCACACATGAGTCTTGGGTAAGAATTCATGAGAGAAAACACGAAATGCAATTGATTTTCAATTAGCGTTTGGACGATCTTTACCCGTTAATGCGTTGGCGCAAAAATTCAATTTGACGTTGGAGTTGCGCGCGCACGTCTCTCCGAGATACGTCGACAAAAAAAGTTTTCCAAACTTTAAGCCATTTATGGTCCGGGGGTATAAAAGACAAACCCCATAGAACTCCATTTCGTTTGGTTAGTTTTTAGGTCTGAATGTCAGAGATTCTCTTTAAGAGTCGTCTGCTATTGTATTTTTCGTTCCTTTCACACGTTGACGTAGGAAATGGAACTTTAAATAACTTTCTTTGTGTTAAGCTCATCTTAGCATTAACAAATTATGAATACGGATACTAGAAGTATTTTACTTTAAGTTCATTAAACATTAGTCATTTCATAAATCAGATGGTATCAATATATTATATCCAGTAGTAATTATTTTTAAAGATTAAAATGTGAATTTTTGTTCGTTAAGTATGTGATTTAAAAAAAAGTTTCATTATACAATTATTATTATAACTGTTATTACATTATAAAGTTAAGAAGCTCTAATTAATTTATTAACTAATATTTTGTAATAGAATATGTTATTATATTGTAAAATATACCTTTGATTTAATTATTTTTATTTATTAAAAATAAAATTATAAAAATTCAGTTTATTTAAATTTTTATAATGTTCAATTTAAATCTATTCATAGTTAGAATACAGTATCGTGTAATACTTTATATATTAAATATTTATAAATCAGATAAATTAAAAAACATACGTATTTTTTTATAATAACATAAATACTGAACTTTACATATGTAAAAAAAAGTTCGTCCTGCGTTTCAGGATGTTAGGAACTCTTTTTGAATTCATGAATTTCAAATTCTCTAAATTTTTTTTCCATCACCTAATTTCACCTTAACTATTATAAAAGTTTCGATTATTAAAAGCGTGCAAATATCCACCGAAAATTTAAACGGTTAAAGCCACTTTAAGTGACGCATAATTGTGCAATTGTGTGCTTCACTAGTTCCATATCAAAGTGACACAAATACAAATGTTTCGTAAGATATTTTATTAAGTAAATATTTATACTGGTTAGAATTTAAAATTTTGTGCAGTTTGCTTAATTAAATATATGTGGTTATTAAAATTTATATATTAGTATCGAATTTTATACTAAAAATTAAAATTCAATCAGTTTTGTTTACTAAATTTTTTACTTTACAAAACTTTCCTTGAATAGATAATATTTAATTTATAATTTTTAAATTACTTTTGTTGTAAAATAAAATATTTTTTAAAAGAATTAAAAATATAGATACACATAAAGGAAAAGATTTTTTTTAATTTTTTAACTTCTTATAATTAAAAACAATTATTGTTTTTTAAAAAATATTTATAACATATTATACATATTATTAATATAATTTATTATATATTATTCTTCATAAATTTCTCATTAAAGATAAATTTTTTAATCTAACAAGTTTAGTAATTCATAATAATTATAAGTAGTAAAGTAGTAATATTATATACTTTCAATAAAGTATTAAAAGTATGAGAATGAAGGATGAAATCGTTAAATTTTTAAAGCCATAAGCTGATTCAAAATAACTGATACGACATTTTACTGATAAAACCTTATTCTTTTTATAACCTTATGTTTTAATTTTCTCGAAGAAAATGAAATCCTTATAAAAAAGATGTCAGCCATAAAAAATAACGGCCAAATGTATCACGGTTTCAACGAGAAGATACCAACGAGAAGTTAGTATCCAGTACATAAATAAAAATAATATTATTGAAATGTTAGTTCGTGTATGCAGAAATTTATTCGTAGTCTAAATCATAATTGATATGCGAGGGCGTTCATTATGACTAAATATTATTGTAAATTATATTGGTTCACTAAGCGCTCTTCTATTTCATATATGTATTTACCTCGGTAGAAACAAACGGTAAAAAAAACTGAAGCTGCCATGACGATTTACCAGCTCCCTTATCACATAATTGATGGCGCAACGATGCGCAAACGCGCACATCGCATCGTAAAGGAGCGCAAATGAACGGGCGTGATCTAAACATAAATGATTGACTTGCTCTCATGTCTCGTAAAATCCGAGGCATCTAGAGATACGAGTGTGGCACGGGGTAATTGAGTCAATGTAGAACTGTGTGGAGTCTGCGAGTTCAATCGTAAACGTGAAATGCCGTTTACGTTGCAGGTGGCTCGACGATAATGAATACTTTATTGAAGAATAAATGATCTCTCACAATCAAGAGAACAACTTCATTTAACATTTTTAACATTGATGTATAAACACGATAGTTTGTCGTAGGTGATAGCTTAATGTTAGTTTTATGGAGATTAAATTCTTTGTTTGTTTTATATGTAAGGATATTTGCATGATCAAATCATATGAAAATTAATTTCTTAATGTAAGTACAAATTGACGAGATAATAATATTCACGAGTACGTTAGTATGATATAAATGAATAAACAATTTTTTCAATTTTTTATTTTGAAGAAAATTAAGAGTTGCTAAAAAATCCTATTTTTCAAAAATCTAGAGAAAGATAAAAGAATAAAGAGAGAAGGAGAGAAGAGGAAAGAAAAAGAGATAAAATGAGAAAGGCAGATAGGCAGAATAATCCAAAATGTGTATTGTAGGGTTGCTCGAAGACAGAAATTTCTCTACTAACGGTTCTACAAGGTTAACGAAGCCATTGGCTCTTGTTATCCATCTGGTGTCGCTATTGGTTGCTTCTCGGGTAACTTTTCCCATCTTGGACTTCTCGTTGAATTTTCGTTTTACATAGGCTCTATGAACTCTTTTTTATACTTCCATGTGGAATAGGGGCGTACTAGATTGGCTTCATCATCCTGTGCTATCTTTGGTCTCCCTCTTTCTTTGTCTTCATCCTCCCCTCTCATTTCATCGATAGTATCGTTTTTTTTCTTTCTTCGCTTGTTCACCTCATTCAGTACGATTACCGAGACGATAGTCCTTTTTCAAAGCTCGAGTTCCACGAAAACACTATACTGCACAAGGCGAATTGAGAAATTCATGTGCGTCTTCAAGTTAAATATCTCTCCTGGTTAAATATTACCAAACCTATTGTTTTTTGATTTACAGTCACATTTATATTAATTTTTTGATATATATATATTTATTTATTTACTTAATAAACTTAATCATTACATTAGAATCAATTAAAATTTTTTTTCAATTGAATCACTTAATTTAAAAAATAAAACTTAAATTACTTTTTAATTTTTAGCTAATTATTTAGAATAAGAGTATCCTTGTATTAGTATGCGTATCTGAATAAATAAGTAAAAAAAATAAAACTAAAGTTTATAAAAAACTAACTATAAATATGTTTCCAAAATTAAAGATTGATTAAAAAGAAATTCAAAAGAAACAAAACGAATTTTAATTTTAGAAGTATCTGTATACATAAATGTATAAAGACTTATAATATTTATAAATATTAAAGAATAATATTTTCAAATATTACTTTATAGAAATTTTATTTAGCAGTAATTTGATTAATTATTAGTGACAAATAAATATTATTAGGAATCAAAGCTAATTTCCTTTTTTTTCCTTCTGATACTGCAAGTAATTTATTTACAAATAATACTCTCATAGCTTAATATATATTATTTGTAAACTACTTTTTTAAAAATATGAAAAGTTTTAAGAAGAAATTTAATTTTAATTGTTAACAAACATTAAAAACTTGGAAAACCGAAATTTAGAAAAATTGAAAACTTGTATTTAATATATTGAGAAAAAATGTAAATATATAAAAAAGTTGTATTTTTTTTATTTAATAAGTATAATAAAAATTCCTATTATATATTCTCTGGAAAAATTAAATTATACTTAAATTATACATAAAAAAAAAAATTTGTAAATGTAGCGCAAATTAATTTGTGAATAGAATTTTAAGACATATTACAGGAATGTTTGTTCTAGCTTTTCTAAACCACAATGTGCAAAATGTATGACATATACATTTGTGTCGAATAATAATATTTATCCTCGACATTCGACGAGAAGAGTTTGCAAGAGCACCTGAGATTCATTTATGAGCATGCATTTTCAATTTCGAGAACTGAAAACAATGACAATATTATGCATACTCACGTAGTTTACCATATTCTTATAAAGTCTAAGCTTTCTGCATTTTAAACTAAGAAGAAATATTGTATCTATTAAAGATACAGGTTCGTAAGAATAGCAATGAATTACTCTACATAAATAGTGATTTTGTGCAAAAATCAATAATTTAAATTATTCCCTTCAAAATTGGAAATAGTTAATATTTTAACAATATAATAATTAATAAATATTAAACAATAAATATATTTGAAACATTTAATCTTGATTAATTGATGAATAAAAATTTTTCAAATATTAATAATATTGTTTTGATTAGTAACAATTTGGTACAGAAATAATTAATTATTATTTTACATTTTTTAATTTCAGTTTCATTTTTATTTAAAAAAAACTACACAAATTGAAGAAGATTGCTATTCAATATATAAAACATTATTTTATTATTTAGATAATTTCAATCTACTTAAAAATAATTGAAATATAGTGTTTGAATTTTGAGTAATTTATATTCAGATAAACTAAAATTTATAGTTATATTTTAAAATTATAAGTTAAAAAAAATTATTATATATTTTTAAATTATAAGTTTGATTTATTTCCTTGATTATAATCGAGATAGTTGAGAATAATATTACAAGTCTTAGAAATATTAAAAATAATATAATGATTTATAATTTTAAACTTCTCTAATATGAAAATTAAAGTAAAACAAGTTAGAAAGGTATGTGAGAAAAAAATCGTTCTAAAAGGTAGAATTAGACAAATATAGAATATTTTATGAACTTGTAATAAAAATCGATATTCTTATATTTTATATTTGAGATATCCCGATCTCGCTGTATTTCTTATCGTATTAACGCAAATAAGTGCTTTCATTCACGCGCATCGATTTCGAATCATTGGCGCGTCTCGTTTGGTTCGCACGAAATCAACTCTTGGCCGAGCAATTCACTAATCAGTAATTAAACGCCACCATAGTTTCTCCTCTGAATTTTCAGCTGATATGCGTAATAATCGAAGATGTGCTCGTTCGCGTAGTTTACATCTGAACGAGCTCGCTCCAACCTTCCTCTCTACGGTTTAATTGCTGCAGCAGATTGAATTCTGTACAGCTGTCACAGGGAACCAAGGAAAGTCTCGTAATACTATGCCTCGATCTTCAAGCACAATATGCGTATTCTTAGAGACGAGACCTTTTTTAAACCAAATATATTTGTTTCCTTTACTTTATAATAAATGACAGTAAAATGTGAAGAAAATACCATTCGTTGTATGTTAATTTATTATAAATTTATATCATTCGTTATAGTTTTCATTCGTAATTTTCAAGCGAAAAAAATTTGACGCTATCGATCGAGTGAAATCTATTGGCATCGTCTTTTGCTTCCAGTTCCCTTATTTTCGAGAAACATTTTTATTACGTACAGTAGGAAGCGTCGACGCAGAAGACTTTAATTGCTTTCGTAATTAATGTCGTACATGTTAATTACGAAAAAGTTTCTCGTATGCATTGTTTACTGCAACTCAGACATATCTAAGAGTCCGTCAGCATATTCTACAATTATAGGAATGTACGATTTTAACAAAATTATCGTATTTTTTTATTTTTTCATTTTCGCGTATTTTCTGTTTTCTGTAATTTGGAAAAACAAGGAGTTCCGTGTTCACGAGTAGCGTTAATCAGTGGACGATATAATAGTTCGTCGTTACTACGCAGCGCTGAATTGTTTAAAAAAATCGAAAAATGAAAATGCAAGAGTGGCAACGAGTACTTTCATATTTACGTGGTTTTATTGCTCTTTCATCCATCCACGAGGTATAATGGTGGATATTACACGTGCATAAATGGGAAGTATCTCGGTTTTCTTTCTCTGTTGCTCTCGTAGTGTGTATCTCATTTTACCGTATGCGATTGAAGGTTTTATGCGTTACATAATTTGCATAAACAAAAAATTTACGTTCATCGAAATGTCCTTATGTCATTGTTCATTCGCCAGTTCGTAAGGAGTTGTTTTAATCTTTTGATAACTCAATCAATACTACATTCAATTCGAGCCTCTTCTATTACGAAATATTATTCATGAAATCATTATCCCAATTTTCTCGTTATTATTTTAATTGTTAGTTAGATGTAAGTAATGTGCTTTAAAACGTAATATCTTATAAAAGAATTTTTCTTTTTCTTTTATAAACATTGATTTTTCGGAAATAGATGTTGTTATAATTCAAATATAATTATATTTAATATATTAATAGATATATATATTAATATATAATATAAATATAATATATATCCTTCGATAGCTTCTAGTGCTTATTTCGGGAAAGCCGATTGGTTTGGTTGAATCAAAATATGAGTATGTAATGAACACAATTTCTATAAGTTATTACATGATCTCTTAATTTAAGCTATCTAAATTTACCAATTTTAGTTAAAAGTATAAATAGAATTAATTTAAATGTATTATTTAGCTTATGAAATTACAATCGGTTTTTTGATACTTACAATTTAGAATAATTTATGTTAAGTTATGACTCATAAAAATAAATCTATCAATCTTATAATTATCAATTTAAATAATTTAACATTTACTCCTATAAACTATGTCAGTATTTATATTATAATGTGATTTATTAATATATTTATTAATATGTGATTTATGAGACATTATTAAACTTTATGGAGAGCCTGTTCTCTATTAATGAAAAGAGGGAGGGCTTGTATAAAGTTTAATAAAAAACATTGAGTATGTTAAACTTAAGATTTTTCATTTTCACGATATATACAAGATATTCTAAATATGATAATAAAACTATAAAATTTAATAATTTTAGATGATAATATTTTTCATCTGAAATTAAGATATTTTATAGTACAATCAAGGAATCGTAAAAGCGATACGTAGTGGAAAATTTAATGGTTAAGTTCAAAGGACACACTGAAAAGCATATGAAAGTAATACAGGCTTTTAAGTAATTAGTTCACATATTCACAATGTAATTGCTGTCTTCATATCTTACACGTTTACTGATTTTTTTATGTGAAGTACTTTCCATTTTATATCATTTCCTTACTCTCTAATATATATATAAAATCTTAATAAATAGTATTGCATTAATTATATCAAATATAATTATTTAACATTACATAGTCGTTTATTTAAAAACTATGCAAACATTGTTGAAGTATATTAAAATAAATATTAATTTCAAATGTAAAAAATCTATATTTAAGAATAACAATGATCATTAATATTTTTACAAATACCATAAATAACGATTAAATTTATTATAGGAAGTATTTGGATCTGTATATTATTACCAAGAGTCTAGAGTAGTACTTCAGTAACTTGGTATATGTTAAAGGGATGTATCTTTTATAAATGGTACGTTTTACTGTGTCCTCATTTGAACTTATTATATCAATAAGCGAGGTGAAGTAACAGATCCTTTTCAACAGTCTCTTAACTTTTTGAGTGCAAATAGAACGTAGTCCGATGTTGTATAAAGACTCAGATTCATCTTATTTAATGAGAGTTGCGATTATGGTAAACTGTAAATAAAATATACTTGTTTTTCTTATAGAATTAAACGATGTTCAGTAATTGAAAAACATAAAATTATCTAATTTAAATCAATATTAATTTAAGAATTAATATTATTGACAAATTTTAGGAAAAAACTCGGAATACCCTATTTAAAATGGAAGCAACTTTCCCTGGTAATTACATTAGTTTCTAAATACGAATAATTAAAATTATATTCAACAAATTTTTTATCAACAAAAAATTAAACAATTTTTTTTTAAATTATTTAGTTATTATTTTTTATCTTTTTAAAAATTATCGAAACTTTAAATATAATAAGAACTAAATAAAAATACTTCTTATTTTATGAAACATATTTTTCATTCAATTATTTTATTTATGAAAACATAATATTTGATTAAACACCATTTAAAAGCCATCACATTTTATAAATATTATATTTGCATAATTGTCAAATTTTCTAATATGCTATGAAGTTTTATACTATTTTTAAATAATTCAATAGTATATTCAATAGTTATAGCAAAATTAAATAAATACGTTTTTAAAAAACATCCCTTTAACAATAGAAACATTATAAAATATAAGCAATCTTACAGTTCTATAAAAAATATAAGTTATAATCAAATTCAGTTTATTACTTTTAATTATTCTCAATTATAATTTTTATGTTTATAAAACAATGTTTTAAACTATATAATTTTGATTGCCATGTCTTAATTATTATATTAAAAAATATCTATCTTAATAAAATATTAAAATTTTTACTCTTTTACTTACATTTTTTCTATTTTTCTTTTTTATACTTATAGACATAATATATAAGAAAATTATGTAAAATATTCCAGAATTCAATTTTATAGATAAGAGCATTAGCATATATCAACATAGATTTCAGATTTAAAGAAATTTGGAATTTAAAGAAACGTACAAATTTCGCTTATTGTAAAAATACTTATATTACAGATGATCAAAGCTATTTGGTAACGAAATGTATTTATTATAAAAATTAGTATTATTTCTTATAAAATTTTATCATTGTATTATCGTATTGATATGTATAGCAAGTGATTATATGTGAGTTAGTCATATAGTTTTAAAATAAAATAAAAATATTCGGTACGTACAATAATTTACTGTACGTAATTATCTAGCTTACGTATTACATCTTTCTTATAACTTTAATAAAACGACATTAACTTTCTACCATATTAATTTGTCGTATATTAAGCGTACAAATTTTTTACTGATTTTCACGAATAATTCTATTAAAATATCATTGCTATCAAGTACATTTGAATACAGACTACCGACAAGCAAATAAATTGACTGTAAAAAGTTTAAAAATTTAGATATTATTATCCATTTAATCAATTATTAATAGTTTTAATTAACAAATTATCTAATATTGTATTTTAATTTATTTAAAATTGCACTTTTTATTTATAAAATATTTACCTATGCATAAAAAATGTATGTGAAATGAAATTGTAGTTTAAAAACAGAAATCGAGTTTTTGACATAAAAATTTAACTCAACTATTTTAGTAATTATAGTTGTAGGTTATATTAATAAAGTTATATTTTAATTCAGTATTTTATGCTTGGCTGAAAAAATTAAGTTTTTATTTGAATATTTAGTTAATATTTAATTCTTAATCTATTGAATGCAACAGGTACTTTTATTATATTTTTTGAATAATAGTTTTTGATGAATTTTCTACATAGAATTTACATTTAAATTTTGACGAAGTAGTTCATCTTACTTTTATAATATATTTTTTCAGTTTATGCATTGCATGTACATGATAACGTTTAGATATAACTTTCCCTAAAAGTATGAATATTTTTATGAATATATTTTATATATATTTTTATGAATATTTTTATGAAACTTTTAGTAATAAGGCTAATCTTTTTTTAGGTATGTATGTATATACTTCTAAAGAAAAACATGTTTATCTAGGTAATTTATTTTTAAGCTATTTATAATTGCAAAAAAATACAATATTATAATGTAGAGTATATATAATATTACGAAATATATAACTGTAGATTGGATATACTTAATCATAGATGATTAAATTTTTGAGTAGAATATTCAATAAGTTTCTAATAGACATATTTATTTTTCTGTGATATGTTAATTTTTAACTACTGATAAAAACACAAATTCATATAAATTTTTAACCTACTTTTTTAGATAATAAAAAGAAATAATATTTTTTAATATAATCTAAATCAAAAAGTATATGTATATAATTTCAATACAGCTATATAAAGTATAATTCATTTTGTGCATAAAAAATTACATTATATTTAAAAACTTGTATAAAAAATTAGAATTATATATATTTTGATTATTTCCTGTTTTTAGAAAGAAAAGTCTCTTATATTTTAATAATATATTCATTATCTAGTTTCTAATATTAATTATTTAATTTTAATTAATTTTAATTAACATAGAATCATTCGTAAACTCGATGGAATTGTAACTTAATTAGTAGGAATTTATTGTTTGCCATTAAATATTTTCAATAATAATACTATTAAAATTGATACGTATTATATTCGTGAAACATCTACAAGTGCAAATTATTGTTCAACACAAATACTTCAGTAAATGAACACGTACCTCAGCATAACATGATACGAGCACTAATAACCATTTCGTGGTTCATCCAATTATATTTTTTATCCTTCTATTCTCTTTTTTATGCTGATTTAGTAATGTTTCGATGTGAAAGTCCTAGGTCCTAGTGAAAGATGAGATCAGATGAAAAAGAGTGAAATAACGGATACGTGGAAGGATACGTGTAAAAAATTAGTTGTCGACAAAACAGATATTGGAGACTGGTTCTGATTCACAGACTAAAAAAAGAATGCGAAAAATCTTTGAGTACTTTTCAGATTCTATTTCAAGTTGTAAAAGAAATATCATAGCTTGTAATTTTTATTTTATATTGTAACAAAAGTTGCATGATTATTTGTAAATAATTCAATATATAATTCGATTAAAGTAATTCCATAATAAAATAAGTATATACTAAAAACATTATTCATTTATTAAAAATAGGTAATTTAAATATTTATTTACTATTGGTAAAGATGATATGATTGAATACTAAATTATATAATGTTTTATTATTATGTTGTACATATATATTATATTATACAACCTTTAAAAGTATTTTTAAAAAGATTCCTTCTGGAATTGAAATTAGATTTTTAATGCTGAAATCATTTTTTATGCGAAATTCAAAGATATTTACTTTGTAACACTATCTCCAGAATAAGGTAAAGAAATAAGAATAAAAAGATTGAAAAACAATTTGGTTGCAAAACAATAAAGAATTAGAACGCATGAATTGAAAGAATAAAAGTTGTGATGGAAATAAATTTCTACAAGGTTTACTAAAATTTGTTGCTATTGAAATAAATGATGTAAATGTTGATGGTAATTATTGTAAAATGAAGCTATTAAATCATTTTGAGTTGATATGTTCTTAACCATGTTTTATTTTCATGCAATGTTATAGAATTAATTGTTTAAATATATTAATTTAAAATAATGATCGTAACTTTTATACTATATATTATATTGTAAGCATCTAACAAAGAATTTTTAATTGAAATTTTAAAAAGTTATAATAAATTTCTCTTTTTTTAACTATAAATTACGGATAACATTTGATTGATTTTTAGTACAACTAATTTTACACGATTTATTTTTTAGAATATAAATATATATGATCTCTATTATTTTAACTAAAAATATTATTAATATATAAGATTACATTTAAATTTTATATTATGAAAACTACTACGTTTATGTTTTACGTATTTATATGCTACTCAAAAGATAATTTTTTTATTATTTTACCGTTAACTTTTCACTATGTTTTAATTTTTCAAAACAATCCAAATTTGTAATTTTATTATTTTTAAAAATAGAATAATTTAAAATCGTGTAAGGAGCTGACGTCTCAGATACCACGACTATTTATACATCGTAAAACCGTCTTTTTTGGATAATTTGCAACCTTTCTATTTATCTATTCGTAGAAATATAGTAAGTAAATTATTTCAAATTAATCTTAAAGAATTTATAAGATATGTGAAGATGATTTTATAACCGGATGATTATTTTAATGTTTGCATATTTTTATTATTTTAAATGATAAATAATTTTTTTTATATATAAAGCTTAGTAATAAAATTCTTCATAAACACTAAATAAAGTTAATAATTTATCGAATAAAAATTGATAATCTATCATCTTCCAAGTTCAATTGGTTATATAATACAATACTCAAAACTACAAAACTCACAAAACAGATTTCTGTGTTTTTTATGGGCTTATCTGAATCCTATTTCATTTTGAAAAAATCAATAGAAACAAGAGTGGAAAGAAAAAAGTAGCGATCTCTCTGATCTCTGTTGAGGATATTGGAATTGCCTATTCGCTCATTTTTGGTAATGTGTGTAGGTAAGCCAGGGAAAAAGCCCACGTACGATCGGACGGCGTTCAACTCTTACTACTCACTGCGCCATGCCGCGCCTGACGCGCCTGACGCGATCCAGTTTAGCGCCTGCTATTCTGCCTCGAGAAGTAGAAAAAGCAGAGTTCTAAATTTTTTCTCCTTTACTATTCGCATTTCTTCTTCGTCTTTCTCTTCTTTCTCACTGATATTTGCGCCTCCTGGGAAATCTTAAAACGCGTTTTATTCGAAATCCAAGAGGAAGAAGGAGGAAAGGAACGAAGGGAGAAAATGCTATAATTGAATCATCGATTTCGATTTTACTTATGGCCCTCTAGCAGTTTGAAATGCGTGTTGGAAAAGAACGTGTGATGTCGGAAAGAGTTAGACAGAGTATGAGAAAGAGAGAGAGAGAGAGACACACACACACACACACAACAGAGGGAGGTACACAATTTTTATTTTTAAGCAGTTGCTTATTATGGTTAAGGATATTCTTAGATTTTCTTCAAAGACTGACAAGTATCAATATTTATTTATTCGAGTAAAATCATTTACACTTAGAACTTAAAACAATACTTTTCCTTCCAATTTCCTTATTATTATATTACTTTAAAAGTTGACGATAATTTTATACAATTTTATGAAAAAGAAATTTTTTACAATTATATATGTTTATATTTCTTAATATATTATAATAATCACTATATTAAAATAAAATTAAGAATATTATATTTATTTTTCAGGTAAGTGTATATTGGTATAATTTTAACATCCAAACGCTGTAAGTCACTTTATTAAATTATTTTATCAACACAATATTATAATATTTATATTCATCTAAATTATAAAATTATTTTAAATTGATTTTCTGTTAAATAAAGTCTTACATGGAGTATTTCTTTTGGTAAGTACTATTTATTTAGTAAGTATTATTTCCTTTTCATTGAAATAATTTTATTTTAAAAAATGATTATTCATTTTACTTATTATTATTCTTATTAATTTTCTAGTATTCAATTAATATATTTTATAAAATACTATTGAAATTTTTATAAGTATTTTTGTGATTATTTAAAACAACAATGATAATTTTTTTCTGAAAATATTTTAAGCAGTTTTCTGAAAATAATACGTTTTTAATTTCACATTTTTTTGCACGAATTTTTTATGAGTAACAATTAAATTTATTGTATATAAAAAAAGAAAATGAAAAAATATAAGATTCAGAATTAAACTAATCTGTATGTACAGAATTCTATTAACGTAATAATACAAATAATAGACATTTTAATTTAAGATTATGATTGTATAGTTTCTCTAGAAATTTTATTTATTTTGAATATCTGAGAGCTACTGTCGTCAATCAACGGTTAAAAGCTACCGCGTATTCGTATAAAAAAAAATGCGCGCTTTCGTACTTGTATGTCTGAAAGTTAAAAAAAATATCCTCGCGTGATATATTCTTTAGAAGCTTATATTACTACCAGTCGGAAGTGAAGAGAATTAAAAAGTGGTATTATAGTGATCTTTTATGTGCGATAAATATCATGAACTTTATGCAGTTGATGCATAGTATTCAATTTTTTAATTCTTTTATGTACGTACACTACTGATTACACTCGATTTTTAATTTTTCAAGTATGTATTTTCTTTTTTAACAGATTTCTGATAAGGTCGTTTCTTTTTTAATCAATATCATTTCAATAGAAATAAAATATTAAACTGTATAAGAAATTTTCACTATCAATACGGAAATTTCGAAATCAATACAGAATCATGTATAGAAGAGATTACAATAGAATGTTTATTTTTGTTCAATATTTAATATTATATAATAGTGGTTATAATTTTAATAAAAATGTATCAAAAATAATTAAAAAAAAATATCTATATGCAGATACTTACAGTTAGCTTATTTAACAAGTATTGATTATTAATGGAAATTGGAAGGAATAATAAAAAGATCAGATAATTTTTTTTAATAAAATATACAGACAAGTTACATAAATGATTAATCAGTAATTGATTTTTATTAAATATTCATTATTATATTGCTTTAAAAAAATTTAATACACTTATTTTCTTCATAGTAATTTTGTAAATATGTTTTTCACGTATTATTGAAAATAAAATATTTATCAAAAGTTGAATCATATTTTTATTTCGTTTATTACTGAATAAAAAAATTTGAAAAAATATAAGAAATGAAGCTATATGTATAATTAGAAAATTTGAAATTTAAAATTTGAGTTTTTATTTTTCTTATATTATGAAATTTTTTCTTCAATAATGTTTTTCATTATATGCTTTATAATAGAAAATAATTTAAAAAAATGAAATTAATATAGAATTAAAATATGATTTTCAAATCTATATTATATAATATACATGAGCATGTAGCATATATGTTTAAATTCAGTTTTATATATCCATTAAGCCTTTCAGTATCGATCTTAAATCGTAAAGTGATTAATTGTATATAAATTAGATCGATTGAAGACAAAAAAAATTAAGTAAGTATAAATAACAGATAGTAGCAAGTAACTTCAAAAATTTTCTCTCATGCGTTCGTTTTATTATCGATATCTAATAAATAGACAGAAATTAAATAAGGGTAAGTGCTAATTATATAGAGAACATACTGTATGAGTAACGCTTTGATCATTTTGTCGCGGCTGCAACCTGATGAAAGCTTATTTTCATCTCGTTCGAAACGCATTAAAGCACTTTGCAATATTACTCTACAAAGTGTCTTTACTGCAAATTTAAAGTTGCATGAGCCTACTGTACTACTGGTAAAGGCTGAAAATTTCCTGATATAAAAATTCAACCATAGAGACATATCAAACTTTTATTTGCGAACCCAAGCGTGTATAAAGCAAAATTAGGAGTTTCATAAGTATTTTTTTTTTATAGAACACGTACATAAATTAAAATACAAATTATTTTTGAATAAAATTTAATACAACATATTCAAATATAATTTTATCTTAAATTATCAAGTATATAAAAATTTTTTTAACATTTTAAAGGAATATTCTACTTGACATTATATAAATAACGAAAAACAATTTATGTTATAATACTAAGTTACAAAAATAATGTTGTAAAAATAAAATTTGAATTATCTATTTATTATCTTTTTATATTATAGGTATTCAGATATTAATTTTAAATAAGAAATTAGAATAATTATTAAAAGACAAAACATTTGAATTAATAAAAATATAATTTTTATCGATAAAAAGTTTTAAATAAGAAATTAATAAATTTTTCTATTTTTGATACTCTATTTACCAGTTATTCTTTTATTACTGTATATAAATTTAAAACATAATAACTACTTTATAAATATATAATAAAAATTTAATTTAAAAATGATGGGATAGAAAGTTTTTAAATTTTAAATATAATAAGAAAAATATATGAATTACTAAAAAATTTAATTAACAGGATCGTGAGAAGCAATAATACTTTATCAATTTTATAACAAAAAATCCACGCATTGTTCGGTACGAAACTACTCAAGATTATCACAAAAAATATATAAAAATCAAAAATGAATTAGACTTTGGAGTTCTCTCAAAGCTTACCTAAAAGAAATATTTATTTGCTTACGCATTCTAAGAGTAAAATTCAAATTTTGATAAACAAAAGAAATTCGTTAAATTTCTACTATTTACTATTAATACTATAATATAAATAGAATCCAGATGAATAATTTTTCAAACAATTTTATTTTTTTTTTAATTTAAATAGTTAACATGATATGATTATATTTTTCTATACTATATTAATAAATATTTATGTTTATCTTACTATTGTTGTGAAAATTAAATATTTATTAATAGAAGCTGCAGTAGATATTAAATATATAAATATATTTATTTTAATGAATTAAAAAATATTTTTTCGAATAATGTATAGATAATTTACTCTAATCTCACTTTAATTATATAAACATTCAAATTATGCTTGCAGTGCTTGTAAATTTTATAAATGATCCTTCAATCAACTTGTCATTAATTAAATTTTTAGTAATTATCTGAACGCATTTATTCTAATAATTCAAAGTTTTTGCTGTGAAATTTAATTAGCTACACAGTTACATTCATAATTTTTATCATAAATTATCTATTTAAATTTTAATTTAATATATTTTTTAAGAATTTAAAATTAATTAAATAATTTTAAAAGTTTGATATAATTTTATATTACTATAATTATGAAGATTACATAACTAAACTTAGAATAAAATATTACATAGTAATTTATAAAAATTATTCCAATATATGTATTTAATAGGATTAAATTATTTATCACCTGCTATAAGAGTATACAATAAATACATTTGAAATTATGTTTTATATTATAATTATTCTTTAGGTATTGCAATAAACTATATGAACTAGGTAAAAATTAGTAAAAAAACTAATTAATAATAAAAGTTGAAAATATCTATGAAATAGTAGAAATTATTAAAAATATTTTTGTTGAACGATTTGAATTGGAATAATGGTTTCATTATGTACAGAATCATAATTGTAAAAATACTACTATTAATTTTCGTTTGTAACTATTTTTTAAATGATTAATTTTCGGGCAAAAAATATAAATCTTAAATTAAATACATTAAGAAAATTATATCAAATAGTGTTTTATTAAATTGAAAAGAAATTTACTAGTAATTTATCAACATATCGTACTAAATAATAATTTCTTTCTAGAATAGTGCTTTTAGCTTATAATTCTTATAATACAATACATAAAATATTAAAAATTAATAAATAAAAGGAAAAATATTTTCAATTATTGTACAGTAACGATAAAATAAAAATATAGAATATTAAGTAAAAATAATTGAAAGTAATATGTATAAAAATAATAGCGAAGACAAAATCATTTACATATTCAATTTCTTTTTCATATGTATCCTAGTAAATATGGACTATCGTACCTTTAAAGACTTTTTTTCTTACATTTTCTATATATGTAAATTTCTTACTAAAACTTTTAAAATGCACATAGAATGGTGAGAATTTATTTGTAATATTTTTTTCAGATATTTCAATGCATTTCAATTCAATAATTAAAATCTATTGATTATTTTAAATAATTCTTCTAAATAAAGCTTATACTTTAATAGTGATTCAATTGCATCATATTAATAGTTTATAATAAATTGTAAGATAACTATTTAAAAATATTTAAAGAATTATTCATCAGAGAATGTTCAATCTATAAGTTATTGGAAAAAAAATTTAAATAAAGCAATGACTAATGTATAAATAATAATGATATAAAATATAGTTGTTTGTTGCCGTAAAACTCTCCAACATTTCATAAATTCAATTTTCAGAAATATAAAAAATAAGTATAATAGTAGTCATAATAAATCATCTATGACGTATGAGTTAGGCTTATTAGAATTATTATGAAGACGAATAAATGAGGATAAAGTTTAGTACACATAACTTGGTCTGCAAGAAGTGGAACCCGGATGAGCTTGATCTCTTTGAAATCGAATACTCCGAAAGCTGGATGCAGTCGTTGAGAAAAGGAAGAAGCGAAGGGAATGAAAGGTGGGGCTACTATTCTCTCTATTCTCTGCTGAGATTGAAACGCACCTTGCGGGCAAAACTATTACGGTAAGAAAATAGTATATTCGCCGCCTGGAGCTATAAGTTTCTGCGTGGAAGTGTTCTCGAGAGGTATATATATATGTATATATATATATATATATAGAGAGAGAGAGAATAATGGGAAAAGTTTTCAAAGTTCGAAAAGGCAGGCCTATTTAATATATTAAAAGGCCACTTTTTCTTATTGAAAGATGATTTTTTCAAGAAATTTTGAAGCTTTCCTGGTCAATTTATGCAGACGTTATATAAGATTTTACGAGATAGAAGTAAGCAAAAAAGGATATGAAGTCATGTAAACACATACATGACGTACGCTGAGGTCACTTCCAGGTATCTCTATTACGTGAATGTAAAACTTGCATCTTAACATCTTACATGACTAAAGTTTCCGTCTATACTGCTAGGCTCTAAAAATAGTTATAGACTTTTTTATGAGTAAATTATTCTGATACTTAAAATAAAAATTTTTGAAGAAATATACTTTTGAACTAATCTTAAAATATCTGAAAACCAGTCTTATAAAAATAATTCATTATAGTATTTTTTATTTTTTATTATCATTTATTTTATTGTATTGTACAATATATTGACATAAATTTATAAAATAAATTTTTTAATAATTATTTAATAATTTAATAATTTTAATAATTTTTTAATAATTTAAATTATTATTTATTAATAATTATTCATAACGACTTAACAACATTATTAAAATTAAACAGTAATACTAATAAGTGTCTATATTTATTATATTTTTTCTTTTATAATAATAAATACACCGTAATATTTAAAAAATACATTTAAAGACGAAAGATTATTTTTTAATCGCTTTTTAATTCTATCATAACTTTTAAATTTATTATTTTCATATTTAAAAGTTTTTAAACTTCAAATTATTATTCAACATTTAATAAATTAAGGTGCAAATACATTTTTATCCATTATTGTCTATTAATTTATACAAGATGTGTCAAATGAAACGCGTAGAAAATAAAATTGTAAAGAAAAATATTTTCTGTTATTAAAAAAAATAAAAATTACTATTTACATAGTATTTTAAACAATTTTATGAATTATCTGAAAAAGAAATGAAATTCTTTTATAAAATGAAAAATTTATATTAAAATTATATAAAACATTTTTCATATTAAAATTCTAATATTAACAATTAGTTTAGGAGGATATGAATTATACCCATAAGGTTGTTGAAATTTATGTTGTATCTGTATTATAAGATTATTATATTATATAATATTATTATTATATTATAATATTATTATATTATATATATTATACATTAATATATATTGCATAATTATATATTATACATTAATATTATCATAATTATCATAAGATTAACAAAATTCATGATACATTTGAATTATATGATAAAATCAAGCGATTCATTCTTTCTAAGCGTTAATTAAAGCAAAGCATTATTTCGATTTTGACTAAGGATGAGATTAACGAGATTGTATGTAAAAAAATTTTAGTACTTCTTATTTAATCAATGCATTTTAAAATATAAGAGGGAGAAAGAGAGAAAAAGGTTCGGTTGCTTCTTTTATCTACCCTCTCGTTCTTCGTTTTCATTGATGTCTGCCCTCCGTAGAACTAATAGTTTTCTTTTAAGTACCGCATTGACTCTGTGTATATCAACTATATATGATCATAAGCTTTCTTCTATTATGAATATTATTCTTTTATTAATTCTCTCGTTGAATTTTCATTTGAATGGAGGAAATCTTTTGAACTAATAAAACCATTGTAAAAATTAAAATTTACACCTCTAATTACGGACATTTTACATATTGCAAATGTAAAAAATATTTAAAAAACACGAATCTAACATAAGAAATTATTGTAATCAAAATATTATTCCTTTTGGTCTTAAAATAATATTTTTGAATAAAAAATATGAAGTATTTACCAATTATTCCACTGTTTCATACTAACGTCATCACATAGTCTTTTTTCTAAATTTTTCCAATTTTCCAATGAAATTTTTTCGATTTGCTTAAAGTTTATTATCGTAGAAAAAAAGTTTTTTAAAAAGTAAAATGTAATCTGTGCATACTTGGAAAAATCACAAAAATAAGAATGATTGTGTATTTCAGTTTTGAAAGTTCATAGTTTGTGTTAATGGTTATCACTGGCCGTCAAATGTCGCACCATATGTCACGATTCAGCGAATAAATTGCATACACATGAAATAAGGGAGCGTATGTAGGTAGTATATTTTGTGTGTATCAGTTCATTAACTATTAAGCGTTTAGAGTTTCTTGCTAACATCTATTAACGGAATAATTACATGGCGTATAAAGAGTTTTCACATCTTTTTTTCACTTTTTTGCATTAGTCGATAAGTATTTCAGGATGAAATCGGTACAATGATATATTAAGATATTGGGATATCAATACACAAAATTACATATGCTTTCAATTTAACAATTAAAATTTGGATTCTTAATTTAATCATTTTAATTGAGACAAATAACAATAATTTTTAAAACATTAACATTTTTATTATAATGATTTTTAAGATCGGACTTCAACTAATCACTGAGACATATTTTGTAAAATTTAGATGTTAATAAAATTCCTTTATAATTATTTTGTTTTATTGTTTAATTATTATTACTTAGAAAAATTCAAATATTTCATTTTAAAAATTCACGTGCAAAACTGTATAAAATTTCTTTTAAAAAATTTGCATATGATCAATTAAATGTTTTTAACTATATAAAATTAATTATAAATTGAATTTGCAGCTTTTTTAATATATTTTATTACGAATCGCTACTTACAAATATGATTAAAGGAGTCAAAAGAAAGATATATTTCTGTTGCATTTTTTAAATATATTTCTTAAAAATTGGATTATATCAATTTAATATTTAGCAAAACGAGATCATATTTAATTTAGTTTCTAAATAAGAATTTATACAGTATTAATTAAAAAATAATATATTTTAATCATTTTATTATTATTAAAATAATTATTTCAATAAATAAATAGAAACTGATAAATAAGTAAATTTTAAGTAAATTTTAATTTCTTCACAAATAGGAAAATAAAACATTATTATAATTTAGTTTTCAAAGCCTAAATAAATTTCTATGATTTAAATAATTAATATTAGTTTATTACTTAATTTGTTATTATTTCTCTTTACGATGTCTCAATGATTAATTTTACGTTCTTTGTTAAACTAGGAAGTATTTGAGTTTGAATATATCATATTTAAAATACCATGTACATGTAATATTTCAACGAAGGGATTTTTGATTCTTATAATCGATACTTCATAAAAACATAAATTATTGTTTCATAAAACAAATTAATTTTGTTTCAAAAGGCTTTCTTTAATCAACTTTCAAAAATGATAAGATAAATTTTACGTAAAATTGTAACACGAATAACCTCAGGAAATGTTATGTCCAATTATATTAAAAAATATGTGAATTTTAAGATGTTGAAGTTTAAGTGTCAGTATTAATAAAATTTAAGGTATAAACTATTAAACTAGTAAAATAATTAACTTTAATAGATTCAAATTTAAAGAAAAAATAAAAGGTAAATTATTCAATGAGTATTTGAAAAATCCTAATACGAAAAAGTGTATATATAATTGCAGTAAGAGTTACTATATATCTTTCTAATCTCAATTCGAATCAAACTTTTCTCGTAAAAGTAAGTCTGTGAAAATTTCACTTATCTTCTTTTATGTGTAACGGAATCTAAAAGTTTGTATATTTACATACAACTACTCGCTATGCATCTTTAAAGTGTGCGCAAGATATTCAGCTAGCTTCAAGTGTATTTTAAGTATGAAGCAAAAGTGTAGTAATTGAAATTGAAAAGTAAATTATGAAATAAAAAGATGAGTTAAAAATACAGATAGCGAGCAAAGAAAAGAGAGAGTAAGATAGAGAGAAAAAAGGGAAAAGAGAAAGGTAACAATCCTCAGTTTGTTGGAAAAATATCACATTACACTGGACGCTTGATGTTTTTGTGGTTTTACAAGCGATCATATTCAGTAGCGCTCAAATTTCAGGAATCGATACATTTTACCCACCCCTGTGGTTTCAATTTAAATTCAAATCGATGTCCGTAGATCGATTCTTCACTGGCATTGAAATGATTCACGAATTTGCGATTGAGTTTGGCCACCTTTTTTTCAACTTAATTTCTTTCCGCGAGATAACTCAAACTGCTTTTACACTATAAGAATATTGAACCTTCTTTGAAAAAAGTAGGTAAAGTAGACAGAAAGTGTAACGAGTAAAGATAATGTGATTGTGGCAAAAAGGGAATACCTTACTTTTCTTTATGCGATTTTCCTTTTTCGCAGCGTAAGCACTTAAAACTTGTGAAATATGCCGAGGAATGGCTCGAAAAGTAATATTTAACAGTTGAATCTATTAAAATATTTAACGGTGAGCGAAATGAACACTTCAAACGTTACATCAATTTTTCATGAAGCTATGAAAATGAAGTTATACATTATAGAAACTAACTTATTCGTATTTATTATTATTTGAAAATATTCTTTGAGTAAAATTGTATTTTTTATAAATTTTATTCTTGTAAATTTAATTGAAAATTTTGCTAAAATAATATTTTTTATCCACATATTTATTAACTACTAATTTTAAATAATACTTTATTATTTAATTATTCCATTATGATACAAAGTAACTATGATAATTTTAAGTAATACCTAAAACTGTAAAATTTAAATGATTAGTGAAAAATTTAGAAAAAAATATTCGATTATTGAAGTTTATCGAAATAATAACAAGATTTTCACAATGCAGAATAAAACTAATGTAAAATGGGATAAATAGTACCTCTTATTAATTTGACTTCAAATATTTTCTTTTATCTCCAGAGTTGAAAATAATCGTTAGATGTATCTTTTTAACATTCATCAGATGTTTAAAACTTTATTACAATAAAATCAAAAATAAATTTTTTTTTGGAAAATTATACATTATCTAGTAATTAAATATCTTCATCTATTTTATGTAATGCATAAATTCATTTGATAAAGTTATATTTTTATAAAATAATTAAATAAAATAATTATTCTTACACAAAAAAATGTCATACAGCGTCATAATTCTGTAATACAATAACTTGAAATCATCAGTGTATATAGAAGATACGAAAAAGGGTTAAATAGATAAAAGAAGAGAGAAGAAGAGGATACATAAATAACGATTGCGTGAACTCACTCAACCTGGGTGTGATGCTTGCCCGTAAATTGAAAAAGGGCCCTAGCGGTCATCACAACCTTTTTGAGTGAGCGTACGTGCTCGTCAGTTACAACGATTAGCGAGAAAAAGTTCTCTCGTCGACTCAAGTTAGTAAAACGGAATTCCACACGATGAAAGCGATGACGTTTTTATTCATCACGATTACATCACCATGTTATAAAATAATTCTTAAAATGTAAAATAACTTTATTGTAAACAATTTTTTATTTTTCATTTTTCTGTATGTATAACTGCGTCAAATTGAATTTCAAAACATAAATGTTTGTAAAAACCATTAGAGTGAAATTTATTCATTGCATTGAAGCTTTTGATGTAAAGTTTAGTTAGAAAAACATCTGCAAATAAAAATTTTTTACGAATTATATTTGTCCTATAAAATCTCTCTTATTGATCAAAATGGATAGAAATTCCTTACAGAATAGAGTAATTTATAAATACTGTTTTATTTTATTTGAAAATAAAACAAACAATTTTTAATCTTTTATATTTATTTAAAACAAAATATTTATTTATTAGATTAAAGTTTTATGGATGATGTTTTGTATACGAACTTTGGTTAAAAAATTATTATTTTAAAATCTCTTATTTTTATATATCAAATTAATATTACGTATTTTAAAAATATTTAATATTTTTTTTCATGATTTCAATATTTGGTATGACTTATGTATACATGATATATAAAAACTATAGCTAATTTTAACTCATTGTCTATGAATTATAATAAATAAATATAAAATCAATTTTATAAATTAAAAAAACACAAACAATTTTTATTTCAAAACTAATTTTATTCATAAACTTTATATTTTCAGACGAAATAAAATATTGCCTTTTATAGTAGTAAGATTTTCGAATTAGTAGTTGGAGATATTGGTTTAGTATTCATAATTCAATGAATTTACAATATAAAGGGCTACAACCAAAATCAGTCCTTAAGGATAAGACTAGAAATACGCACTTCATTTTACTTGAATGCTCTGATAAGATAGCTTTTATATTTAATATTAATTTTCGTAAAACTTATTAAAATTTTTATAAAAACTATCAAAGTATACAATAGATAATAATTTATTTTTATTTTATGGGACTTCATTTTTATATATGATTATAATTGTACAATATTTTTAAAAAATGTGCTACCATGTTGATCAAAACAATATAAAAATTATCATTATAACTACAACCTTTATCTGAATTCTCATATATTCTTATAATTAATTCAAGAAAAATAGTAAATGTCAAGAAACAATTTAATGTCATAAAATGTAAATACTTTGAATATAACTCTATAAAAATAGACGGATTTCTAAGTTATTCGTCAACATTTCTTAATAGTCATGAAAGAGCTTTAAAAATACTTTAAAATCTTCAAAATCACGTTAAAATATTTTATATATATATTATATTAAATTATATTATACAGAATTCAAATTTCTTCTTGAATTTTTTAATTTATTAGCTATTTATGGACATGAAAAAATTAGATTTTGTCGAATTTTTCTTGTTGCATATAAAAATCTATATAAATATAAGTAGGTGAATAAGTTTACACATGTTTTTCATTGAAAGAAGCTAAATAAAAAGTAATAAAGCTTTTATTACTTTTTTCTATTTCTTATTTTTTTTCTCTCTATAACTAAATTTCACGGCCTAAAGAAATATTTTCTCTATTTGTTTCATGCCTTTTGAATTTTGCTGATTCTATGTAGTTTCGTAAAAAAATCATATCAAATATTTTTTTCTCTCTTTCTCACTCTCGCTTACTCGCTCTCTCATTTTTTCAACTTTCCTTCTTTTCCAATTTCATATTCTGATTTATCTTATATCTATGATTGTAAATATGTATAATATTAATAAATTCAGACATATATTAAAATTTTTTTAATTTTAATTAATATATAATTTATTTACAAATATTTCAGTCAGATTATTTATTTTAAAATTGATAAACTTGTTTTTTTCCCTCGATATTCTCCATTTTCAAAAATTAATAATATATTTAAATGAACTCTTCATAAAAGGATATACATTTTAAAACAAGATATATATTTTAATTTGATACATTATATTTTCTATGTCGTAATAAACTTAAATTTGAAATTCAATTGATTTTTGCAGACAATTATTGGAAAATAATTTATTTCTTTATTTTAACATTAACTTTACGAAATTAAAAAAAAAATGTGTTTTTTTCCTAAAATTGTATTATCGAGAAATAAAACTATGTTTATAAGATTGGAATATGTATACTATATTTTTAAGATTTTATTTTCTGTAAATTATAAAGTTATTATATCATGTATACAGTTATTATTACATTGTTTATATTACAATAATTTATAATCATTCTTTCTATGTATCTTCAAGAAACTTAGCAAAATATTACATTTTTGTAGACACTCTCGTCTTATTCAGCAGTCATGATAAATGAATTTCATTCGGTATGATACAATCTACGCAACTATAAAAGTTTATTCCAGAAAAGCTAGATTATTACATTTTGAAACGTAAACTTACTACCAAGATAACGACTAATTATTTTAATAATTTAATTAAAAAATATTATCATTATATTGTAAGCGTTTTTTTATTATGATGTGTAACATTTTTAAAGATATAGTAATAAAGTGTATGGCGTACGAATGATATATATTATTATATTAAAATATACATTATATATGTTATATTAATTTTCTTATTTCAAATAAATTATTATCGATATGATGTATAAAACATGTATACTAATTCAATGGGAAATTGTTGTATATTTTAATTCAATTTTAATTTTCGGTCATCTTTTACAGTTAAAATATTGTACATAATAAATAGATAGTATAAGTTTATAGTTTCACCTCACTGAATTCATTTCAAGTGATTCATTCACACATTGCGATTTTTCTCTAGTCATAAAGTTGGATCACGTATCCCAACCGAATTAAAAAAAATTATTTTCGTATAAACGAATAAAGTAATGAGATTGCTACTCTTTTCTTTTGTATTATACCTACCCTTTTCTTTTTGAACTTTTACTAGCTTTATATTTTTTCGCCATCTTACTCAAACTTACTTTCTTTCAGCATTGCTCTTATCTCCAGCTCGACTCGCCTTTTTTTATTTACGACAGTCTTATTCTCGACTTTTCTTATTGTTCTCTAAGTTAGCTCTGTATTTTCATCTCTTTACTCTGCGTGCGTGTAATGATGCTCATTTTCAAGGGTTTCTATACTATTCATATTCTTGGTGGATAGAGATAGAATTAAAAAAATAAGACTCCTATTACGATTGCATTTCACCAAAAGATAATTTTTAGATCTCTAAACGAAAACTTTCCGATCACCTCATTTTTCATCAATTTTTCTAGACTTTTAATTCATTAAGAGTTACTACTTGTTTTTATTGAATTCGTAAAGATGTTAAAATTTCACTATTGCAACGTTACTTTTTAATTTTTAAGCATTTTATAGCTCACTAAAATTTTATGATTCTCAATTTATTCATCTATTTTGATTGTCCAAATAAAAAATAAGTAAAAATGACCAAAATATTACGTATTATTTGTAAGAAAATAAAAAAGAAATGGTAGTCCCCAAAATAACGAAATTAGTAATTATGTACTTCATAATTATACTTTTTGCTACTCTTTTGAATTGATTTCTTCAAAAATAATAATATAATATAAATACTATTTAAGAAAATTATTCTAATTCATTAAGAAAAATTACCGCTCATTTAGATAAGGGGAAATTTTAATTAATCTTCTCCAATTATGTAGAGCTCGAATTCACCGATGTCATTACGAGTACCTGAAAATCATGCTTCACTGTAACCGAAGGATAAGTGGTTATGTGTAGCTTCTGCAGAAAGTCGCGAGTTATCTAGCGAAGTAGAGTCAAACCCAATTTTCCGCGACACGAAGACAAGGGTGGCGACTCTCGAAGAAGACGATCGTTCGCGCTTCCCTATCGAGTTAACTCTTTAGCTTTAGAAGCGCGAAGGTGGCTGCGGTTTTAGTTTAGCACTGGAATGACACTTTCGACTATGCGAGCTATCTGCTATACTTTATCCCGTCGAAAGCCTGCTGGCTTAATTGGATCGAAGCCACGAACGGAGAAGGGACTAAGTTCGTATATTTGTGCGCGTACGTATGGACGATGAAATGATAGAGGCTTGCTTGTTAATGTTGAGAGTTTCTACTTTTTGTCTCTACTTCCTTTTTTTATGCATTGTTCTGATTGAGAAAATCGAGAGATTCTTTAATAGATGTCGGCTTTGATTGGGGTCAATGCAGAAAAAGCTAATGACTAAGTTCGGACGCGACTATGCAACTGATATTTTTTTTTTAATATGATTAAGTTTCTTTTTTGTTTTGATTATTTGAACTAATGTCGTATATAGTATATAGAGGTACGATATACAAATTTTTTATTCTTTTTTATATCAATATTCTATTTCGATTCTTGGGCACATACATATATGCACATGTGTATTCAAATTAAATGTCTTTTAAATCTATCTTAATTATCATTGATACAAAAACCTATGTTAATGATGAAATAGTATTTTTAAGGTTTACAAAAATATATTAACTTTGAAGTAGAATAAATAAAACATTCCAAAAATTACTAATTTAAAATAGAAATTTTTGAAAATTTAAAATTTACTCTATTCGATAATCATAAGAAAGATAATAATCGAATTTAATAAAAATCATAATTAGTATGTATCAAGTTTTGAAAAAATTTTTGAAAATATATTGTATAATTATTTGAAGATTTAAAAAAATCTTTATAAAAACAATTTTTAAATAAATAAATATGAATAATAGATAGAAATACGTAAAAATAAACATCAAAGTATTGATTATAATATTCTATTTAAAAAATTATTTAAGAATTATAACAAACTATATTATGGTTATTGCTTTTAGAATCGGTATTTCTCTATCTATCTATCGAGTTAAGTATATATATATAAATTCTTAGTAGTATATATATATATGTATAATTGAAAAGTTATACTTAGAATTTCATTTTCTTTCTCTTTTTGAATGATAACCAGTTTTTTATGATTCAGCAAGTAGCATATTTTGTCTGTAGCAAAGTTGAAAGTACCATCAATAGCTTATAGTTATAGTCATAGTTTCTCGATACTTATATTATATTTTTCGTTCATAGTTATCTTTTAATTTACTTTTCATCTTTTAATTGACAATAAAGTATAGAAGCATAAATGCTGTGATTAGAGATAATTAAACAAAACTACTTACTTCAGTTAATTTCACCTCATTCAACACTATGCGTGTGTTTGTGTGTATTTGGTATATATACATGGTTTTTTTATTTAGTTTTTAAAAAAATAAAACAATAAATAAATTTTATTACCGAATAATACTGAAAAAATTCAATGAACTAAATTTAGCTATATTGTATCCACAAAGTAACGAATCAATTAAAAAAAATTTAGTGGTTAACATTTCCATGCATTACTAATAAAGTAAATATATTTTATAGTTTATACATATAAAAGTTGTAAATTAGGTGAAAACTAATACATTATACATATCTATAATAGAATTTTAAGCTACAAATCTAATCACGTAAACCTATAAATTAATTAAACTATTATTTTGGAAATGCAAAAATTGGATTATATTTTCAGAGAATCGAATATTATTTTGCCTTTGCAATTTTTAATTTGTATTATATATATTTTTTTGCAAATTAGAAAAACAACTTCAGGCTATTTTTTTTTTAAAGTTTTTCGACCTCACACGACTTTTACATTATATATTTTTATTATTTATGTGAAAACTTACGTATAACAATAACTGTTAGAATTTTCTGAAATTTTTATCTTAAATAAATATAAAGCATTAATGATATTATGACTTAAGACTACGTTATACACTCCATGGTACTAGAATTTATTTTGATGTATTATCTATATAAAATTTTGAAAGATTATAAAAGATTCAAAAGTAAGCTCCTAAAGATTCCAAAGCATTCGATTCACCGGCAATTGAAAAGTCAAATGGAGTAAAAACTAATATCGATTCTGAAACTGGTAGCGTAATATCTTTGCGTTGGAAACTTCTCTGAGTGAATTTCGAGATGAAAGCGAATCGAGTTTCTTGATCGTACTGAAGCGTGACTCGTGAAAGAGCTCGATGATTTAATTCTAAGAGAATCAACGCATTCGAAAACAAACTTAACGTAAATCAAGCTGACAATCGTTTAATATAAATATGAAATCTATTCAATTTTTAGTTGTATGATTATAAAATTCACGATAAAATTATTCGATTATTTTTTATAATTTCTTTAATTTACCTTTATTACAATATGTACAGATGATTCAACAATAGATGAGACAAAGTTATATTATTGATTTCTTTTCTAATATTTATAAACCATTAAATAATTCAATATCTTCAAGATCTATTAAATAGTTATACAATATTAATGTTTTGTGCGTCTTTTTCTTAAACTAATAAAGTAATGGAATATCGTAAAATAAAAAGCTTTTAGTAAAACATACGGAAAGACAAAAAAAACTTTAATAAAATTATAATTAAAATAAAAGAGAGAATACACTTTGATTAATTATCTATTAAAAAATTTTAAACGATTTTTAAAGGTACCAAAAAACTCGTAAAACTTTGAAAGTATTTGATTTACTTAAATACCGATTGAACAAATATATAATTTTTTTTTCAACGAAAAATAATAATTTTTTTATAATATTACTTATCATTGTTTTGAAATTGATTTAATTCGTTTCTTAAAGTTTCATTTAATTTTTTAATAAACATTGTTTATATTGTTCCAAATGCTAATAATACGATTAATCTAATTGCCATATGAGGCACCTTTATGAACAAAAAATTGGGAACAATTAAGTGATAGAAAAACAAATCGTTTATGAATAAGATTTTTAAAATTGAATCTAACACTTGGATAATCAATCAGCTTTAAGTCCAAATTGTTAAGAGTAGTAATTACGATAAGTTTAAAAATAATTCTTGTTAAATATTATTTTTGTAGATAAGATTAATTTTTTAGTTTAATAAAACAATGTACAGAAATTAGAAAATACATATAAAGAACGGAGAAAAAACATTCAAAATAATTAATAAGTTCCGTTTTTTCAAATTTACATTGACTTAATTTATAATATTGAAATATTTTAGATTTAACATAAACATATGTTTTTACATATTGACGAATTTATTATTTTTTGATTATGTAGTAACTCATTCTTCAACAATCCCAAAATCTATTCAAATTTTTTTTCATGTATTTTTTATAAATTAAAATATTTTATTAATAAGATACTTTATTCATCTCTTTTGTCTTTTTTACATTATAATGCGTTTATTTTAACAATTAGTTTCTATTCTTGTATAATATTGAATTAAATTAAATTAAGTACTTTTTTGATAAATTTTGACTTATTGAGACTTTACAAATTTATTCTACATATTATTATTTTACATAAGAATTCTGGTATTCTTCTTTAGAAAACGGATCAATGAAATGGTACGATTCTAATAATAATTTATGGGTTACATTTACGATTACTTATAATTTATAAATTTAATTACAATTCGAGGATAATTTGAAAAGGCAACAAGATCTATTTTCTTGCAGATTATAAAAATAATAATACAAAAAATCGCTCGGTTTTTATCTTCTTATATGTGGGCAGTCGCGTTCGTGTGCGGGCTTGATGGGTTATTACGCTTCCAACTTTTTGCCTCACGGAGCTGAATCTGGTGAGTGAATGGCTCGCGAGAAAAATTTGCGCCAATGTGGAGGTGACTGCGATAAGAGTCATCGTCTCAGTTGACTTCTTTTGCCGGTTTGAAGCTTTCGTTCTTCCAAGCCGAAATGCATCAAAGATCTTTTCCTTTTTGCACGTATTTCATTTTGGTCTATGCTTCGCTAGATTTTCTACTGCGTTAATGCTTTTTCACTTTCTAGTTAATAATAAAAAGGGCCACGTGGAATGTCAATGGTATGATCATTTATCAAACAAAAAATCGAACGTGATGATAAAAAAATTGTCTAAATTATATTTTAAGCGTAATCAAGATTAAAATCTTTATGAAAGATTTGGATTTAATGTAAAGGATAATACGTTCATGAGATTCATTTTATTTAAACGAATGACGAATACATACAAGTATGTTATTAGTATGTTATAAAATAGATATTTTCAAATTTATGATCACGATAGTTACGAAATATTTGATAAATAATATTTAAAGCTGTATTTTTAATATTATCTATCAAAAATATCAAATTTAACAAATCTTCATTGCTTGTTTATTTTTAATAAAATTATTTTGATTATAAAAGAATTTTAGATAATATTATTTAAATTATAATATTAATCAAGAAACTTATAAAGTAATATTTATTAGTTACATAATATCAATGATCACATCTAATTTAAACTTTTATTAAAAATACAATTACTCTTAATTCAACAGTGATTAAATTTTTTATGAGTATTTAAACTCAATATGAAATACATTAAAAAGTATTGAGCTCAATAAACATTAATTATTTCTTGGTATAATTAAAACTAAATACTTTGATCAGACTTATTTTCAAAAATTTATTATATCTTCGTAAAAAAATAATTTATATTATATTACAATTATTCAAATTTTAATAAACGGAATTAAAAAAGAAAAAATACATTTTGTTAATTATTGGTTAACAAAATTAAAACAAAATATAATAAATTTAACTTTTTATTAAATAATTAAATAATTAAGATTATACTTATTATGTTTTCAGATATTTTTTAATGAATTACTTGTATATTATATTTTATAAATAAACGAAAGAGTTTATATAAGTTTTTTATTTAAATTAAATTGTGTAATTTATTTTTACTATAAATCCTTGAATATATGTATATAAACATACATATATATTCTGAAATAAAGTAGTGAATACACATCTTGCATTTCTTAAACAAAGTTCTTTTTATATGAAGAACTTTTATACATACATGATGACGACTTTTTGTGATGCTACTTTAAAGAATAAGAACAGATCATCATTTTATCGATTAATTCAATCCTATTTCATTTGTCTTCATTTCTCTTTCTCAGTATTAAGCACAAACAATTATAAATGAGAAAATCGTTGAATGTTACAGTTAAATATAAAGATGGATAGAGATAAAAAGAGAGATAGATAAATATAGTGAGTGGGAGAGGATAGAATGAGAAAATCGTTTAGTAAAGTGGCTTGCGACGCTTCGATGAACAGCTAACGAATCAACGTCCTTGAGAGCAGAAACCAAGAGCGGAATAAGTGGTTATGCTAAGGAAAATTACACCAAATGAAAGAAGAGAGAGAAAGAGAGAGTAGGATAATAGTAGCAGAAACTTCGTAGCTAATCGTAGAAGAAGAAAAGAGAAAGCTCGAAAGAATATGGCAAGTGGAGTCAAGTGGCATAGGCTCCGACATGGCGCACATTTACCATAACAATCAATGTCTTTGTCGCTAACGTTTTATTCTTTTTTATTTATGTATTATTTACGTTAAACTCTTCTTGTGTTCATCGAATACCTCTAACGATAAACTTTGTGAGCGTGGATTGTCTCACGAGTGTAAAACATCTTTGTATGTCTCATCTTTTCTTATAGCCTGCAATGCGATCTAATTCGTAAGCTTAAGAGGAAATATAAACTTCGATTGAAATGTACATAACTATAAGTCAAGGGACTTATTCGTTATTCTTTTTTTACGAGCTGTCTGATACTTACCGAAATATTTCTTTTTTTCTAACATTTGTTTCAAGACTCTTATTATATAGCTTTTGTACTGCTACATTTTTTCTCTTTTTTTTATTCATATATCGACAAATGAAATTGATCATATGTCTTTTGTAACTTACCAATTCGAATTCAGTCAATTTTAGGTGATTTAGATCTTGAGATTGAAAATCACAAGATCATGATTCAAATTGAGAATCAAAAATAATTTTCAATATAAACATAAAAATCATTTTTTAAATATTTTAATTATTCTACATGTTATGTTATTATAACAAATTCGATTTTATAAACAATTAATGTAGCTACTTTTAATTAATCACATTAATTAATTTTAATATTTCGAAATGATTTTATATACTATTTTAAGCGAATATATTTTTTATAATATTTTAAAATTAATACTAATATTTTAGACTCATGTCTATTTAGTTTTTCTCTTACTGCAAATATAAATTCTTAAATTCGATTCATTGATAATATTGAATAAATACTTTTCAAACGTTTTTCTAATTTCATTTTCATTTACTTTTTAAACTTTCATATGAGATATTATTTTAAGATTCAATTTGTAGTTTTTGGTGATTTTCAAACTACTAGAGATACACTCCAAGATAAATATACTTAATACTGAATTATTTATTTTGTACACTTCAACATTTCTCAATCTGCTTCTGAACTTTAAATTCCTATTCTAAAATTCAAATAAGTTTTCTTCATAAACTACTTTTTATCAATAAACTTAAGAAATATAGTTTAAAAATAAACTAGAAAACAAACTATTCTTATAATTTTAAAATGTAAATATTATTTTTTAATCAGAAAATGAATTTCATATGATTAATTGTAGAAAATTTTAAACAATTATACTTTTAAAATTTTTAATATATAAGAATGTAATCATTTATAAAATGATAAAATAAAAAATATAAAACTTTATTAATATTTAATTCAAATCATGCAATCATAAATCTATTTTTTTAATTAAAAATATATTTAATGTACATATTTATATATTTCAAATGAAATAAAGAATGAAGATAAAGATAAAATCGAGTATTTAATAATCTACAAAAATATAATAAAGTAATAATTTCAAAAACAAAATTTTCGTTTAAATTATAATAAAAATTAAGCTGCATTTTTATTTTTGCATTTTATTATTTCAATTAACAGACTCGGCAAAAGTTTAAGAGAAATTAATGCTCTATCAGAGAATATAAACTATCGTTAGTTTCTTTAACTATAATTTTATTGTATAATTAATTTAATATATGGTTAGTAAAAATTTATTTGTGATAATTGAAATTAAAAGAAAAGTAAACCTTATGCATGAGAAGGATAAACAACTTCGAATGCAGAAATAAATTTGTAGAATATATTCTTCATAGTGAAAATGACTTAATAGAAATATCTACAAATTTAAAAATTTAATTATAGCATGCATAAATATAAATAATCAATAAAATATCCTTATTTAATAATTAAATGAATAATTTTGTAAAAAAATTTAAAAATATGATATTCTAAAATTTAGTATTCACATTTTATATTATTATTACTGTTTATGTAATGGGCTATATACATAAATTACAATCTGTTTAAAAAAGTTAATTGTTTTAAATTTGGTCAGTTTGATATTTATTTTTATAAAACGTAATTATAATAAAAATCATAGAAGTAATTTATTTATAAAACTTCTTTCTTTATATCAGTGACAAAAATTTTATATAACAATTGAAACTTTTGATCAATATTTTAAATATTATAATAATGTATACCCTTTATTTAGTAAATATAATAAGTATCCAATGTAAAAGATAAAATGCTTGTAGTTACGCAATGATATTAAACGTAATAAGTATTCAAATTTTAATATTTTACTCCGATGTAGGAATTACTAAATTTATCTCAATATTAATGTGACTTTTTTTTAACATAGAAATATCTACATTAAACATAAAATGCATAAAGCTTTTTACTATTCATGAATATGAAATTATATCTATTTATGAACGTCTTTATTTAATAAATATAATTCAGTATGTTTTTTATGACTTAATTATACATGGTACTTGAAAAAAAATAAAAATACATTTTAAATTTATCGTATTCAAATCCATAATCAATTTTTTCTTAATTCAAAGGACAATGAACGTATTTTGAAAGACTTAAGGTATTTAAATCACTTTATTATAGCAAGAAAGTGAAAAGTAGTAAAAAACAGAAGGAAATAACGAAAATTTTTTAATGTAAAATACTATAAGATCGAGTAAATGTTAATTTGGAGTTTGGATGCGTATTATTAAACCCGTGTGTTCGAGCGTGAATAAGCTGATATTGTATGCGTCTCGACGCGAGGTTCCAAAAACGGAGTTGTTCCCACATATATGTACATTAGGTTTCGAAACGATGGCTCGCATAAATGTATTCTGACGCAGCTCTGGGGTTACTTAACGCCACTGCTATTGCTGGGAGGCGCTTTTAAAGCTAATGGCAGCAATGTGAAGCTTCGGCTCGTGCGAGAGCAATGGAACTTCTCGGTCTTTATGCATATCTAACTCATCCAACCTCGCACGCACGCATTCATGCGTGTAAGCACGATAGGGTGTGTTGATCGTTCTGCGGACACTATTAATGTTAAACGCATGTTATGAACTTATGAAAATACTTTTGCCTAACCTCCAAACTAATTATCTTCCGTTTTACATCTTTTTTGTTTTTAAATATTTCTAAAGTTGTGCTTTTATGCAAAACTTGTTGAAATTACTCATGATAAGTAAGTTGTATATTTAAGTTAACAACCTTTTTTCCGATTATTATTAATAGAAAAAGTATTCAATTTAGCATCTATTTTTTATACATAATCATAATTACACATAAATTCAAAAGGAAAACATTTTATTAATGATTAATTTAAATGTTTATAATAAATAAATATTTATTACCAGCGTAAAAAAATTGGTAATTATCATAACTGCTTCAATTAAAAATTCCAATTAAAACCTTAAATATCATACAAAGTAATTCTATATATATATATATACACCGAAGACAAATTATTTCAACTTTTTAAAGTTCAATAAAACTTTCATGAAAATAATGAGTTCTTAATACAATCGAAGCATTTTAAAATAATTTTTGAATATTCATAGAATACCATGGAAGCAAAATAAAATTTCAGAAGAATTTTATAACTATGTTTCAGCTATTCGAATAAAATTGATACAAAATTTTTATTTTGTTCTTTTGTTTAAATTATCTAGTATATATTTTAATCTTATCATATAGAATCCATGAAAATAAATGTAAATATTTACTTAAAAATTAAATATGTATGATACTTAACATGTAATTCTAAACATTAAAAATACCTCTATATACTGTTTTTGCTATTATCATTAATGCTAAAATTTCACTAATCATATACTGGAGAAAGAATTAATTTTTATTTATATGTGAATTATGAAAGTTCTCAATTTTCTACATGTCAATAACATAAAGGACATTTAATTAAAATATTAAAACTAAAAGATAAGTGTTGAATTAATTTTACTGAATATACGAAAGAAAAAAATTCTAAAAGTAACCAGAACAAGTATAAAATCTTTGGAAATAAAGCTTTACGTCTCATAAATATTATGTCGACTTTGCCCTTAGTCGGTTTATCTTGCAAATACCGCAAATACTTAGAATCCTGAATTTTTAAGCTACTTTTAACAATTTTGTTATCATTATATTTTATTAATAACTGTAACTTCTTCTACTTCTATAATTGATACTGTGAGAAGACATCAATACTCCACTAAACATTTAATGATTTTAATAAAATTTATATGAAAATTGCTAATACTTAAAACATTTCTATTAAAATTTCTAATTCAATCTGAAAATATATAGTATATCAATGACATTATAATGAATATATCACGCATAAATATATGAAAGAAAAAATTTTTTACTAAAAAATTTTTTTGTATTAGATTGTAATAAATTAAATGAGAATATATACAATAAGGCATTTGGATAATTATTGTTAAATAAGCAATGAAATTTAGTTCATACAAATATTTCATAATATAAAAAGAAATATAAAAAGTTTTATCAAAAACATAAATAAATTTATGTATATTGTGTTTTCAATAGAGAATTATTCAAGAAATTTTGAATTCTTATTAAAGTATACACTTGCATCTTAAAAATGTATTTTATTGAATTATTCTATCTCGTACAAAGCTTATAAAGTTATAATGATTAGAAAGATTTTTATAGCACAAAAAAATTTAGAATTAAAACTTTTATTCAATTGTACATTATATTAAATAGTTGGCATGCTTTAAGTGGAAGAAAGAGTTTGAAAATTTATTAAGCATCATCGTCTCTACCGAAGATAGGATTCAAATAATTATAAAATCTCTTATATATTATGAGATTAAAGGTAAGAGAAATTCCCAGTGAATGTTTCAAATTGCTAAAACCAAACTTCATACTACTCGCAGTCGTTATTCATTAATGTGCTTATGTTATCAAGATGAAATTGCGTACTTGAGCCCGGCGGTATGGAAATTCATCCAAAAATTGATCCAAGTTCGAAAAAATTGCTTGGCTAAGTTAATCGTGGCATAGTGTACAGAGATGCACGTAGATGCCGCGTGTCAACGAGTCCTGCGTGGCCAGTGACTCAGCAGTTGCAACTGCTGCAAGACAAAGTATCCCCAGACAATCGTGTCTTGCACTTTCGGGCCTTCGCGTCTACGAGGTGTGAGGGGAGAACGAGTCCAGGCACGTTTCCTCCGCACTTGTGCGCGCATCTCGATTGCACTCGGTGACACTCGAGGAGCCTGCGAGACGTGAGTCGAGGCGAAGTCTCGAGGCCTCGATAACCCTATATTCCCCGTTGAAGTTCATACATTCACAAGTACGGTGCTACCACAAGTTTTTCTTCCATCTTCCAGTTCATTTTCTCACGGGCTGGAAAAAATATTCAGGTCTCGTGGTGCCATCAACGAAACTTAGAGCTTGCGGAAAAGTTTTCTGCGACTATAACAAAATAAGGAAATCGAATTTAATGCAGGATTCATAGAAAATGAGATACATGTTTATTAAGTTACGGTATTTACCCTATGCTTTTGACTGTTGTTGAAAAATTATTATATGCGTACGTAATACCGGATTTTTATGAAACTTAAAAATCATTGTGTAACTTCTTTCGAACAATCCTTTGTTTTATATCATAATTTTATATTGAACACCCTGAAGTGTCTCTTTAAACTAATATATTTTATTATCACAATTAATAACTATATGAATTTTTTATTATATCTTTAATATTATTTTAACAATGTTGTAATTGTATTTAAAATTATTTTACTTATCTTAATTACAATTGCTTCCTTCATAAATATTCTCGATTCTGTTTTTATTATTGTTATTTTTATTCTTGTTGTTTTTTGTTGTTTTTGTTGTTGTTTTATTATTATTAGAAAAGGTAATAATCGGTTTTGAAATTCAATAATCGATATATAGTAACTTAATTCAACATTTAAAAGAATTCTTTAATTTAAATTTAAAAAAATTAATTTTGATATTTCTAAAAATATAGAATTCCTTAATTACAGGAAATTAAAAGATTGTTATAAAATATAAATAATAATTAACTTTTACACTTTTTTAATTTATTGAATTCAGCTTGATTCATTTACAATAATTAAAGTTAGAAACTAATTATAATATAAGACAGAAAAAATTTATTGATTTAAATATTAACCATATATAAATAAAACAATTCAATACTAACTCATTTCAAAAACTTAATTTTTATTACCATGCACGAATTTTAAGAAATTATTTTAAGTGAAAAATCTTTCTCTAATAAATTCATGAATCTAATTAGATGGGTGAAACTTCAAATCGATAATGATTAAATTCTATATAAATGCACATATTTATATTATATAATTATAATCAGTATTAAAAAAGATAAATTTTTTATATATATCTTACATTATTTTAATAAAAAATATTTAATATCGTTTATTGAAATTATTAGTGTTACGTTTGGATTAATACTTTCTATAAAATACTTTTATAAATACTATTTTATAAAGCCTATTTAAAAATATTATATTATACCTCAATATATTAATAATTTAAAAAATGGTAATATTCGAATTCAAGATTACTACAAACTATATTGCAAAGAAATAGTCTTTTTATTCAAGTAAAGATTTTGTAATAAATTTGTATTATAAAATTGTTTTCTAATATATCTCAGGTAGAAACAATATAATTAATAAACTAATTTAGGAATAAAATTAAAATACTTGATAACTTATCAAAAATGACTAGATTATTTATATTTAAAATAAATATTTTCATATTTTTTACCTTAAAATATAATTATTAGCAAATATTTTTTAAAAATTCTTTTTTTTTAATTAGTTTACTTAAATTTAAATGACCCACTTATTAAAAAATTCAACACATATAAATTATAATTTAAAAAACTATCAAAACATATTTCTAATATAATTTTTTATTATTAGATAAAAGGAAAATTATATTATAAACAGTAGTATATTGCAATGATATTTATCTTATTTTAGATAATTAGATAACTCTTATTTCATAATTCTAATTTAATTTTCTATTATTTACTAAATAGTTATATTTATTTTATATAATATATATAAAGTATATTTTTAGTTAAAATTAGTGCATTAAGTTGATATCTCTTCGCTACATATTAATATATTCATGGGTTCCTTTTTTCTTCTCTGTTTCAGGTAAACATCCAGTACATCTAAATTAAATTAAATAAAGGTATTAATTACATACATATCATAAGATCGTTTATTCAATTTTAACTTAATTTATTTTTAAATTTAATATTTTACTGCTGTAAATTAATAATTACTTGAAAAGAATCTATGTCGTGCAAGAATATACATATATATCTTTTATAATTGCTATAAAAAAATAGTATATTTACTTACTTGTAAAAAAAAAAAAAAATTATATGTGTTCTCATACAGAAACAATTTGGATATTCTATAAAAGATAACAGTTTATTTAAAAAAATATATTATACATTTATATTTTTTAAGTTTAAGTTTTTTATTGAAATATAATAATTACTATAATTTTTATGATATTCAATAATTTCTTTATTAATATCTATAATTATCTGAATATAATTAGTAACCATATTTATTTACTTATCATATAATGTGTAATTTTGGTTATTGCAAACCATAATTCATTTTATTTATTATTAGTCTGTTATAACCATTATTATATTTTACATTAAAAATATTCTAATGTATAAAATTTTGTTGAAATAATTTATAAATTATTCAATTTTACAATAAGTAGAATGAATTTTTTAAGCCCATTACATAAATTAATTTAAGAATATATTGTCAGAATTAAAAAGTTATCTAAAATTTAGAATTATTAAAATCTATTTTCTTTACTATATAATCTTCATATAATCGTTTCATTATTTGTTGCAAATGTAGAAGTGAAAAAATTTTCACACAATTTATATTATTGATAAATAAAATTTTTCTTTCAAGAAATTAATCAATTCATTTAACATGAAGTTAAATTTAATTAATTGTGTAAAATAACTTTATTACAGAAATAAAATAAATGTAACAACTTTATTTTATTTTGCAATAAAAATGTGAATATATTTTTATGATTTGAATATTGTTTTAACATATACGTAATTAATATAATAATATAGGTAGCCTGATATGAATTAAGATTATATATTTTCATTAAATTATAATTGAAAAAGTAATTAAGGATAGTTAAAAATATTCATATCATAAAGTAAAAAAGTTAAGAATGTATTGGAATTATATGAATTGAGATTTCGCAAAGAAAATAACATATATTTACTTTGTAAAATTTAATATTGAAATACATTACAGAAATAATTAAAATTTTGCTACTATTAAAAATTTACTTAATTTTATATATAAGATATCTAATCTTTAAACCTTATCATATTTGTTAAATTAATGTCAGTTTTCTCTAGGATATTAAAAAAGTATTTAATTATCTCAACTTTTAATTCTAATTTAAATGTAGTTTATAAAAATAATGTAGTTTATAATAATAATAATCGCAATCACGTAATTTCTAATGTTAAGTTCCTCATGAAAAGAACCAACGCGACTCCAATGTAACAATTAAATCGTGTAAGCAGAGTAAATAAAATGAAATGTATAAGAATTTGATCAAATATTTTCTTCGAAAAGGTTATATCGAGTGCTTTGATTCTAGACAATGTTTTCTCCCCGGCATCTAGATTTCACTAACCACTTCTACGTCTGTTCGTGCATCCCATGGCTATGCGCGCGCACATTCCAGAAGTCTTTTCATTCTATTTCACGCACTGTTGATCTGTACGCTCGCAAAAACCAAACTTAACCCACTGGATTTTATTTTCGCTTTCCAGTTAATTCTTTGCTAAACACTCGTACCTCTCTAAGTCTAACGCTTTTGGGATTTCACAGAGCTTGACAAACTCAAATCGATGTCGAATACCTTCTATTGTAAACCTCGCAGTTATTAATTGTCAATTGCTGAGAACATCATTTAAAGTTTGAATAAGAAGTTAAATACTAATATCTTATCGCTACGTTTCTTACGAGTCATTAAAATACTTATATAAACTGAGTATTGTCCAGGTCGTAGTAGAAAAATAAGTTTCAACGAGAGGCTTTTCCCTTCCAATCGAATTACTGAAAATTGCAAAACGGATCGCGTTGTGAAGAATATGCATTTTAAAAATCGATTCGTGAATGTTTCCTTTCAGGATTTGTGTTATGGCCGCTCAATATTACATGGCATTCCTGGACTAACCACATTATTCTATATGCTGAGCTACTTGTGTGTTTTTGTCAATTTTTCTATTATTAATGGATTTTCAATGTCATTGTTCAGATCATTTTATAGTTATAGCTTTCTCTTATTACGAATTCGAAAAAACAGTATTTTTTTAAATATTTAATAATTATTTATTAATTAATTTTTTGAAAATTAATATAATATCTACTGTATGTATTCAATTATATAATAAGTGATATGTTTATATTAGTTTAAAAAATGAAAGTTAAGAATAAAATGAATAAAATAAACATATACATATTTGTATTTTCCTTCAAAAATTTATTAATTGTAAAAACGAATTTATTATGATACTTTATGATTTATTTTTTTGAATTGTATCGTATAAAATATATGATTTCAGTATAACTTATATTTTATTATACAATATTTAATTTTAAACTTTTCTCAAATTATATAAAATTTATATCAGTCTTGCAAGTTTTATATTAAATTTTTATATTCATTATAGCTGTTAATTTACAAGAATATTTTTTGTTGTCCATTTTTATTCTTTTAATATAATCATAAACATAATATACCTTTCATTCTATGATCATTGTTGGGGATTAAAAACAATTGCCTTAGATTTTTAACAAGATTTATTTTAGGTGTATTTATATCGTTAGTACACAACAATTTTGTGATGTCGCGTTGCAATATCTTAATTTTATTGCGTAGAATAATGATTGAATATAATGATAGTAGAATATGACGCGTATAAGAGTTCTGCGTTCGTCATCTCGTAATCGCTGCTCGAATCCGAAAAATCCACTGTTCTCAGATACTTAAATGTATATATACCCTTAGTCCCTCTTATTCTGAATTCCTTTTTTGCTTTCGAAATGTTGGTTTTCCGTTACTCGTTAATTTGAGACCTATTGCTTTTTCTGGGAAGTCGAGCCCCAACAAGGCATTCATTGTCTTCAATATCCTCCGAGTCTGCAAGATTTCTCGCGTACTTGCCGTGTAAACAGTTTCTCAAATTCACGATCTGGCCGCGACCCTGCTTTTTCCCAACACTTGGCTCCACACGTCTTCATGGGCACGTGACCTCTCTCCTCTCTTCCACGGAGGATACGGTCGCCCTGCCCGACGTCTACTATAGGTTAGCGATCTCCCTTGTACCATTAGCTGGAGAGGCCACCCGACGGTCCATCGGCAATTTTCCCCCGCTCTTTCATGGAGCTCTCACTTATATGACTCTCTAGTCTTCGCGATTTCTGGGGTACTCCATCCAGTCGAACTCGTACCGTTACAACGTCGAGTCACTCGCGACCTCCTCGAATATCACCATATCGCGATACATTTCGGTTTTACCTCCCTTGGGGGTTTTACGCGATCTCCTTGAGAAGTTTCCCGCGACGACGCAGACGAGGCTACCATTGCAACCCGTCGCGAGAGGAACACCGCAAGGGTGTCTCGTTACATCTCGTTACCATGAGCTCCGAGTAGCGAGTTGGTTTTTATGGTTTTACACTGGCTATCGGCGTTTTGTGCCATGTGTTCGAGGACTGGAGGAGAGTAACTCAGCGCTTTGCGATCGGCTTGTTCTAGATAATTTTACTCGCGTCATTTTATAATTGTTTTGTTTGCCTTGTTGTAACTCGATACCTCCTTCCCGAGTCTCTCTGTTTTCGACGGATTTTATGACCGCAACAATCATAATCATTAAATAGTTTTGAAAACATATATTTTTTAGTGTAACTGTTTTTTACAAAAAAATCTTTATTATATATCAATTTATTAAATATAAATATCAATTTTCCTTTAAAGAAGTTATAGCTCTATAAATCAGTTGATAATTTTTAAATTAAAAAATATTTTTAAATATCTGAATTTTATAATTTTATAATTAAAATAAATTTTGTATATTGACACAATTCGGTATTTATTACTTGAGTTATACTGCTTTATTTTAATTATTGTATCGAACTTTAATTCTCTATTTATAAAACAAAAAAAAATAGATAACGTGAATATTACTTTATATAATACAATATATTATAATTTAAAAAACAACAATATTTTAATTGTAACTTATTTCACTTTATAAATAGATAGAAATTTTTTCATTTTTAGAATATTCACTGATTAACTTGGCATCTAATTTCTTAGTTTCTACCATGGCTTCTTTATTTGACATATACTTACATGAATCTTAAACACAAATTCAGCATGTTTTTTTAAGAGGAAACGTTAGTATAATCGCATATACTACATACATAGTAGTACTCTTTACACCTCATTATTTGCTTTTTCCTGTTTATTAATAACAATTACTGCTCGTCATTAATTTTTGTTTATAAAGAAAGCGTTTTAAAAAATGTAAATTGATCTATTTAAATAAGAAAGCTAGCTAATAACAAATTTTTATTTTATGATTTAGTTCAAAAATATTTTTTCTCGAAATTTTCAACGATTTTAAAATTATTTTTCTTAAAAGGTCAACTCTATTAACTAGTGCGACAAAATAAATTTAATTTTAATTTTTTCTTATGTAATACACAGTATACAATCTGGTAATATTAGTTTATGATTAAAAATTTTTTTAATAATATTAATGATTTTTATAAATGCTATTAAAATACAATTTATAAATACAATAATAACGTAAATTAAAAATTAAATATATTTTCGTTACAATTATATATAATTTTAGTAATTGTTCAAAAATAAATGAACAACTAATTGCTTTAAAAATTCTCATAAATTATATTTTCTAATTTTTAAAATAGGTAATAATCAAATTATACACTCGATGATGAATCATATTTATTTTTTACATATTCATAATAATTATATATAATTTATTGTCAAAATCTTTAATACATAAATATAAATATTTATAAATTATTAAATATTAATTGCAGATTATATTAAATGAAGCAGTTTAGTTGTTAATTTAAAATATATTTATCCAATATTAATTAATATAATCATACAAAGTCAAGAATTGTTTATTATAATGAAACGAAATTAAATGATCATATTAGAAAATAGATAACAATTTAAGTATTTAATTTATTAAATTTTATTCCTTATATTTGCGGTTACCAAATTTAATTTAATGTGGTGATCACAAGTACATTATAATTGTCTCACGTAATAATTGAAGCTGTTTAAATTACTGTAACTAAATGTAGATATTCTTATTCTAGTAAATATTTCTCTAAATTGAACACAGTATAGTTTTTTATTTGCATTAACATAGTTTCATTTAATACTGCAATACTGCGATTCAGTATTCCATTCAAATTAGTATAGTGTTCGAACCAACAATGTTTTCCCTCTCATCCTAGAATATGCACACTTCCATCGGAATGTGTATATATATATATATATATATATTTATATATAAATTATTGTATTTGTTCCCATGAACCTTGTTCTATGCGTATTTATGTTTACGCTCGAATTGTGAAAAAGCCGCCGAAGTCGATGGAACATCGGATGAGTCGGTTAACCAAGTGAGCATGCAATTGTGAATGTGATTCATGTAGAAACAGTGACAGTGCAGGTTTTCATCGAGAATATCACATACACATATAGTCTTTTCAATTTTGACTTATGATTTCGACGGTATTAATACGTACTTTTTTTAAGGATTTATAAAATGTACATTTCTAATATAAATAATAAAAATAGTTGTAAATTATTAAAGAAAGTGAAGATTTTTAAATTATAATGTTTCATTAAATAATTCATTTTTATACGTTATTAAATAATACATTTTTATAATCTTAATTTTGAACAAAAGGTTAAGCTTGATTATCTTAATATATTAATTTTATTTAGAATCTGGTTTTATACAAATATATAATTTTTCAGTAATAAAAAATAAAGAAAATATTCAAGAATTATTTACAAACACACTATATTCAAGAAAAGTTATTATTTTTAAAATACGTTATAATTTTTTTAAAATGTTAAAAAATATTGTATATATGGAAATACTTGCGATAAAAATATTCATCTATAAAACAAATCTAATTAAAGAAAGTAAATGCATTTTATACCATATTTTGAATCTTTCTTTAAATTGATCAATTTCTTTCATTGTGATTTTAAAAATATATTTATTGTTTTGTTTTAATAATAGTAATATTTATTCGAATAATTTGCAAAGTAAAATTTTTATACAATTTCTAATTTCATGTAATATAAGTATTATAAATATAATAATTTATATAATAATAAATGTAACGATTCGTATCAATGATTTCATTCGATAGTTTGAATTAATTAAAATTATAATTGTGACTTTTTTTTTGTTCTTCTATTTTTTTTAAATGACAAATACCATGTAAAACAAAGGATATATTGGATTTATAAAATTATAGAAATACAATTAAGAAGTAGGAAAAAAACCGTCATAATAAATCGCTTTTAAATTTTTGCTCCATCTATGAATCATTGCAATTCCTCAAAATAAACAATCAAAATGAATTCCATCTTATTGGATTGTTTATGTTTAAAATTTCACCGTAGAAATTTCGCGCAACTTTAAGCGCAACAGTTTTTTATTGATTAGATTCGCTGCTCATACTTTTGTAGCGCTCGTACACCACGACAACCGAAAAAGTAAGCATAATCCGTACCCAAAGCTAATTAAATGCACCCCCGAACTTTTTCATATCCGCTTCGCGCTCAGACTGATGATGGGTCTTTCAGCCTGTAACCAAATCCAATTTTGCATTTTCACGTGCGACCACAGAGAGAAGAGGTTAATTGCCTTAATTGCCCTCAAGCCATTTTACTTTGGATCCTCCCACTTCGCCCATCAGCTTCTTGCGCGCACACTATGTTCACTCTGCGGAGCTCTTGCACGATTATGGTAACTACCTCGATGGACATTCCGCTCACGTTACGGTTTCCCCCTCATAACTCACGGGGCTGCTCTTTACTTATTTTCTCCGACTGTGACTACATTCTTTCACTTGTACCTGTAAGTAAACGTCTTTTAAAGGCATTTTTGCGTTCGGCGTTTGTTCCTCTTTTGATCGGATGACAATATAGTACTTCCGCTTAAAAATTGTAATTCCGATTATATTTAAAGGATAATTTTCATATTATTAAAATTTTAATTTTAAAATAATAACATTTACTTAATCTAATGACTTGGAATATTTTAAAATTTCGAATTTTTGTATTTTACATGTGCTAATTTGAAACTAAAAGGTTATTTAATTATACAAAAAAATCTCCTTTTCATACATATAATAAAATATTTTACAACAACTTATATTAATATTTTTAGTTATCATTCTTGTTTTCTGATAGATGTTAGCTTTCAAGTAAATAAAGTTCATATACGCATGCAATTTATGTTTACTTATCTTTTAAAAATATTTTTTGTGTAATGTTATTGCTTTATTTTGACATTACTTTTAATTTATATATATATATATATATATGTATGTATGTATAATTGATATTTTAGAGCTATTAATTTTATATTATAACTTTATTTTTTAAATAAATTATAAAATACACGTGTGACATTGATATTATTTTTCAAATATTGAATACTTCAAATGCAAAACTAGAGAAAATAACTTCTTTTTATTAATAGTGAACAAATTTAAAAAATTCAAGCTTGTAGAAACACAAAATAAATGAGTAAATATTAATTGTTTAAAAAAAATCTACTAATTCTCTATTAAAAAGTAAAACATGTATTGTTTGTAAATTAAGAGTTAATTTTCTGTGTATAAAAATTTAAACGAGTAAAATATATGGAATTATTTAAGAAAATAAAAATTCTAAAGTAATTTTAGTATCTGTACTGAAAAATTTTAGGCTCAGATGTAGTAAACAAAATTTACTTAGATAGATCAAATCTTGATCAAATTCTACTTAGAGTAAAGTAAAATACATTTAACAGTAAGTTACATCTACTTTAACTTTGACTAGATTAAATGAAACCAAAAATAATTAAAATATTATATATATGTAAAATCTATTTTCATTGATTTTTAACTTCTTATATTTTTATTAAATACCTGTAACATGTTGTTTATATAAATTTATAAAGATAAATATTAATACGAATAAATTATTAAAAATTTATTGCGTCGATATAGAATTGATATAAAAAATAAATGTATTTATCTAGTCACTTTAGATTGTGAATTCCATTATTTATTTTTATTCCTGTTAATTCTTTATTATGTTCTTTTAAGCCGCTCATTTTGGTATCATTGCATCATCAAGAGTATCTTTTTATCTCTTTATCTGTTCTTCTTCTCTTTCATTTCATATACATTCCAGCTTCCAGGAGGAAAACGATTATAGCTTAAGAGTTTCTTGGGGATTCTCCTGTACCGTTGATACATCCTTAATAGGAATTTGCATAATTATATCAACCTCGTGAGATAGCCATTGTAGTTTCAGTGCATCTTCCGATCAAATACACATACAAACATGGGTATCACATTCGAATTGAAGCTTGAATCAGTTTTTAGCTCAGGCACGCGACGACAAGAAAAAATTAAGAGTACTTTACTTTTTCCAAGCTGCTCGTCTATTTTTATTGCATTAATTTTTTTATTCATCCTTGTTTTTGTTTCATTCGTGGTATTATGTTCATAATTCTTCAAGTGCAAACTTGGAAACTGCACATGAAAATTCCATAGCAGAGATACGAGAGTCCTTTATAACATCTGCAAGTACTTTCGTCGAAGCGCCAAGTTTCTGACTTGTTTTTTAGGCAAAAACTTTTATTTATAGCAATGTTGTACACTTTTCTTCCTTTGCTTCTAGAAGTATTTGCTATTATTTTGAAGAGTTACTATTATTATTAAGTTTATTTACTTTATTTTTCTTATATCGTATCTACTATTCAGTCAACTATTTTGTTCTATATACTTCATGTCTTATTAAATCAAAATAAAGAGCCTTTCATTCTAACTTTTATCTATATATGTACTAATTAGAAATATTTACTTGTTTAATGTTTAATTTATATAAACCTTATAATTTTATAAGTTAAACTCCCACTTCCTTCCAACTATGTTAATTTATCTAATCAATAATCTAGAAAATATTTATAGAAAGTTGATCATCATAAATATTCACCTCTCTTTATATAATTAAAATCCATATAAAATTGATTGAAATATTTTTTTATGAAAAAAAATTTCTTTTAAATTGAAAATAATTTCTCTGAAACTTAAAATAAATTGATATTTTCAACAAATTTTCCAAGTTTATATCTTGAAATAACAAAAAAAATTTGTAAAAAAATTAATTTTTATTATGATGTTAAAATTCGTTAGTTTCAAATTAAATTTTTAATAAAAATGTATATAATTACATTTTCTAATTATAAATAAATCTATTTAACATATAATGTAGATTCTTTTATATTTGAAAAACACTCTTTCAAGAAAATTATTAAAATTTTATAATTACATTAGCCATTTGTACTGTATTACGCGGGTGAATATATTATATAAAAAACTGTACTCTGTAGACATTTATTATTTAATTTATCAGAAATGCATTAAAAAAAGTAAAATATATCAAAATATTCAATATATTATTGAAAGCCTTTAGTATATAAATTATGCTACGATCACGAGTTTGTCAATGGTATGGATTTTTTCGATAAGGTCACAAAAATATAAAAAATGATATAACGTCTGAATTTCCTAATATATCAACAAATGATGAATTATCAAAAAAATATTCTCCAAATTATTATTCTTACTGCAAAATAATCAAAATTTTGTAAAGCATCTTTTTTGAAAACTAAAAGAAAAATTGTTAGTATAGCAATAAAACCAGTATTTTAAGCCGAGGGGTATTGGCGCACAATGAATATTTTAATATTATATGAAGCCACATCGAAGAAAATAAAAAAAATAACAAAATATATTTCAATAAACTTAAAAATTTTCCTTACTATTTTAAAATATGTAAAAAAAAATTAACTTATATATAATTAACTTATATTCTTTGTAAATTAATATAAAAAAATCTATAATTTTTATTCATCTAATCATTCTGTTTACAAATTTTCATTTTCCTACAATTCTCGTTAATTTTAAGTTTATTTTAAAATAATGAATTAAAATCATTTTTTATATTAGTTTCTGTTGCAAAATTTTATTAAAAAGAAGTTTTTAATTTATTTACTTAATATTTTTAGTAACTTCGCTTTAGAATATTTAATAAATCGGTTTATATCATAATGACGTACTTTCAAATTAAAAAATTGTTATGTCTAGAAATTAAAAATGCCTTATTTTTGTATTTAAGAATTATGTATTAATATGTATTTTTATATAGAAAAAATATGATAATTTTTATTCATTACAAAAATATAATATTATCTATTAGATTCTATTTTCTTTTTCTTTTCTTGACATACAACGTATTCGAAATCGATAAATATTTTTTTCTTGTTTCCAGTATGCAAATAATGAATTTAAAACATTGTTAATGATTATGTATAATATAATATTTATTCTTATTACATAAATATATAATAATATATAACATTTTTTCTCATAAAATAAAATATTTATACATACTTAAATATTTTTCTTGTTTTTGTTTTATTTATTGATTTTATAATTTCTTTCATTTTTAACTTTTCTTATTTTCTTCATATTGAGTTATAAAAAAAATTTTATGGCGCCAATTACTGCGTTCACATAGCATCTTTCTTGTTTTTTCAGCTGAGATACATACATTAAACAATTGTTTTCTAGAGCATTTAAAATGATTAGATATTTAGTTTTAAATATATGGATAAATAGAGAAAAAGAAAGACAGAATGATCAAAGAAAAAGTTAAAAGCAGAGATCCAAAAAGTATTTTGTCTTTCAATTATTTTTAAGTTAATAAGAATAAGAAAAATTTAAATAAGTTTTTAACATATATAAAGAATGTTAATATATTTTACTTGGAAATGGATTACTAAATTTTATAAATTATAAAATTGTAATGTCAATGTAATGAATTTATGATATATATAAAAAGTTATGAAAAATTCATAACTTTACATAAAATATAATTGTAATATTAGAAAAATATTTTTTCACTGAATTTTATTCTCATTATAAAAATAAAGAGTGCTTTATAAAAAATCAATTGTGAAAATAATTTAATATTGTATCTTCTGATAAAGTTGATGTTTGCTATTTTCAATTTATATTAGTTTTTATAAATAATATTTATTGTATTTTATTGAATAATAAACTTTGAAATATATTTTTTACATTATAATTTTATTATTAGATGTCTTTGAAAATTAATGATCGTTAAATTAATAATTAATATGAAAATTTTTAGATTAGAGGTTTATTTTCTTTTAGTATTCAGTTTTACTAGAAAATATTTTATAAGTATTTTATAAGTTATGAAATTTTATATGATCTAATTTAATGAAACTTACTACAATATTATTCAAGATAAAGTGAATTTTTAATATTTAAAAATTGTATTATATATAGTTCGTATAAATTTGTAATCAAGTATATTATAAATGTAACTAGTATGTTATAAAACGACATAAATATTAATTTCAATTTTGTTAAAAATGTTTGAAGTTCTATATCAATTTTTTTTAAATACACATAATCATTGGTTAGGTAAAAATTTTAATTATTTATTACATCGTAACTTCAACTTAATATTATGTTTTCTTTAAAATATGTTTATATATAATTATTTATAATGGAAGAATTTTCAAGAAATATATTTAAAAGTATATATAACATAATTATATGATTATCCATTTAATTAAAATTGAGAATGACTAAGACTTTAGTTAGAAGAGAAACTATTTCAATTCTAAAAAAGATTGTTCTGATGAATATATTTTATTAATGAAATTTAGTTAAATAATAATGAAAATTTAAAAAATTTTTTAATGAAAAATCTAATAAATATTTTCTGTATAAAACAAAGACATATTAAATTAATGATGTAATATCTATGTAATATATTTGTAAAAAGACTTACTTAATAATCTTGAAGAAACTATTACACAAGTCTAGTTTCAGTTACAATACTTTTATCTAGATTACAAAAAAGAAATGAAAAATAAAATTTTTTTTATATTTAAAATAACTTATGTTTCTGGCAATATTTAAAAAATTATTTATGTAAATATTCTCTTTAAAAATATTTAACAAATATATATATATATACCATTATTTCATAGAATTCTGTACTTAATGAGTAGTTTAATCAATGTTATGAAAATTGTGCTTTGTTACTAAACACATATATAAAAAATTTTTTAAGGTGTAAATCCCTTTAAATGTTTGGTTTAATACCAATAATAGAATGAATTTTGTACCCGAACAGTTATCTTCGGTAAATTTTACCAACGCTTTACCTATTAATAAATTTTCAACTTTAGAATTCTAAATTTTCAAAAGTAAAAATGGATAAATGGATCTTGGTCGCCAAATGTAAATTCTGATTTATGTAGGTTTAGCATTGTTATCGATTAATAACAATTATTCAACATTTTTTTTTTGTTTGTGAAGAACTTTTATAAAATTACAATGATCTACAAGCAAACAAACGTGTAAATAACAGAAATAACTAGACAATCAGAGAATTTTTAGTGCACATTAAAAGTAATACGATCCCATTGCTCGGTATAAGGCTTGATCGACCATTTCTCGTTGGCAATAATATAATTATTACTGAATGGAGTTTCATTGCAAGATAAACGGCAAAATTTAGGTACAAGTGATTTCGCCTGTATGTGAATAACTATTATAAATTTTGCTTTAACTTTTTATTAGTAATCTTTATGAAATATTATAAATATTCTTATAAAATTGAAAGTAATAATTATTTATCTCTTAATTATTTTTATTTTTAAGGTAATACAAATTACAGCATCAAAGTTCTAATTTTAATAAAAGGGATAGATTTTAAAAAATGTAAATAAAGTGGCTCATTATTATAGAACATGTAATAATTATTGTTTATTTATTTTTTAAGAATTTGTATAAAAAATATGTTTATAAAAATATATACTATCTGTTTATTTAATTTAAAATATTTATACATTTATAAACGTAATTGTACAAAACTTAGTTTATTCACTTTATAACGGTTTAGACAATTTTTTATTATAATTTATATTAAATTTTTCTCTATATAGAATCAGTATATCTAGTTAATATTAATCGTAAAATCATATCAATATAACGAGAATTTTTTGAATTTTATTTCATATAAATAATTAAAATTACGTTACAATTCATTTAATAAATTTTTCAATTTAAATTTTTAATCTTATATATTAATATACTTAAATAAAATATGATAGTTATATATTAGTATAAAGATTTTATTTATATAATAAAAAAAATAAATTTTCAAATACAAATAACGTAAAAAATGAAATTTTTAAAAATAAATATACATTAAATACGTGATGACTTTAAAATTTTACTACTTCTTTAATATATCAATTATTGATCATCCTTATTAATATCATATCTGTTTATAAGTTATGAATAGATTATTAACTTTTGTATAGTTGCTTTCTTTTAAGCAAATTTATGATTACTATGCGAGAGTACTCGGTTACACAAATTTCAGAGTCGTCCTAAATGATTGATATCTACATACACCTGTATATTTATATGATCGGTCGGTTAACTTTGTCATCAAGCGACATCCATTTACTATCAAATTTATAATAAAGTATGTGTATATATATATCCATAACATCAGGGCAATCGATTTTGACTACGATACTGTATCTCAATTCAGTGTCTTCTAAAGTAGAATAGAATTCTATCCAATCGGAATATCCATTATATTTTTTTAAGTATATTCATACATAAGATTATAAATTTAATTGAAATAATTTGTTAAATTAATTTCACTGTATGCTCTTTAATTGTTTATATTGATTAAAATTTAAAAAATGTTCTATGTATTAATATGAGTTTACGATTGATTTTCATTAGTTGTATTTACTATATTACGTTTGTAATTGTTTAAGAGTTTTAATTTATATAAATACATCATTTTATATAATATTAGAATTTTTTTGATAAATTAAAAAATTTGAATATTTTTTAATATAAATTAACAAAATAAATAAATAAATAGTAGTTATTGCATACCATAAAATTATCCATGAATTTATTTTAATTTTTAGAACTTTAAGAGTATAATTTTTATAAAAATAGGAATTTAGCCGTGTAACTTACATTACTTTAAAAAATGAAAAAAACTGGCAGTTAATTAATATAAAATAATATCTAAAAAATTTAATTATGTATAATTAAAAACACTTACGTGAGAGTATAACTTTTAATAATACTATAGAGAATATATTTTTTGAAAATGTGTTTCAAGCATTTTCGAGTTAAAACTTTTGAGGTTACTTTAACTCCTGAGCTCTTAAACTTGCAAATATAACAGAGTATGAAAGAAAATTTACATAACTTAGAATAATACTTGTCATATCCTAAAATGAGACTTTACACTGAAAACTTTAAGCGTATAATATGAACATCTGAAAAAGTAATGTACTTTTTCAAAAATACTTATATATACAACAAATTTAAATAATAAATAATTTTATTATTTAATTCAATGTGTTTTCTTTTTCAATACAGTAATAAAAGAAAATTTTAGTTTTATACAAAAGATCATAATGTTAAAAAATTAATAAAAATATATTAATTTGTTAACAACCATTTTGAATAATATTTAGTAAATGATAATTTTTATGTTACATATAGCTACTTATTATTTTCGTAATAAATATTTATAATAATGTCTTAAAGACGAATCCAATACTAAATGTCTTCGCGTCAAATTATATGAATTTAAAAAAACTAATACAGATGAGATACATGTGAAATCGAAAAAGAAAAATAGAGTGAAAGCAAGACAAATTGAGAGAGTATAAAGATTATTCGGGACAGAAGTTCCAATAGATGGAATAGGAAAGTTTTCCCCAAAGAAGCAATCAGTAGTCCCAGTGTAGTATGCACTAAATGTATATACACATTTATGGCTATTACAAAAAATCATCCTAATTTTCATTATTTTCAGAAAACTAAATTTATTACTTAAATTTTTACTAATTATTAATTAGTTATTGATAAATATATTATATATTAGATATATTTATAAATTTAAAAACAAAATTTTGTAGTTTTTATTTTTTAAAAAAGAATTAATATTATGAAAAAAATAGTTCTAAAACAAAGAATATTTCATATTCTAAAATATCGATAAAATAATTATGTATTGAAATGAATTCCCAGTATTATACTGTCAACACGGCTTTTATGTGAATAAAATTATTTTAATTAAAATTATTTTAATATAAACATGTTTTGAATAATATAGCTTTATAATTAAGTATATTTGTATAATTAAATAAAAATAAGTATAACTCTATAATTAAATAAATAAATAAGAATTAATATAATATTAAAACTATTGATTCCTTGTTTATATTTTATAATACAGTGCACATATACATTTTTTCTTATTTACTATATTACATTTGTCTATTCTTTTAGAACTATTTATGTATTTCTCTTTTTCTAAAATATATATTTTTAATTTATATTGTATATTCTTCATCTATTATGAACTAACAATAATTGATTTTATTATTTGCTGGTATCCTGGTGTATATTATAAAAGTGTTCAAATCGTCAAATTGATCAAAAATTTCATCCGAACGATCGTTACTTTTAATGTTTCAACGTTTTATTTTTATTTTCCTTAACAATCTATATATATGCGAGAAAAATATTTTTTCTTTTTTCCACTCATCAATTATTTTACAAACATCTGACAGCTCGAAATACATTTTTCTAAATGTCGAGCATTCATAAATTATTGACATTAATTTAAATTGTATTAAAAGATTATACTGATGTAACTGTGATTAAAGAAGAATGGTGAATAAACTTATATATATATATATATATATATATATATAACTTTATATAAGAAATAGATTTTTATGAGGAAAATAATAAAATAATTATTGTAATATAAATTAAATCAAACTACTATTTAATATTACACGTAATATAGATATATTGGAGACAAATTTTAAGAAAATTGTTTAAAGTAGCAATTAATGCATATAAACTATTTTCTATGTCTTTTCCCTGTAATAAAAAAAATACATATTTTATAATATTTTATATTTTATTATATAAAATATAATAGTGCTAGAAAATGTTTTGAATTTTTAAATAAAAAATTAAAAACGAAATTATATATAAAAAAAGTATTTGATATTATAAAAGTAATGATATATTTGTTTCTATAATATATTAAAAATAAATCCAATAAAGTAATTTATCCAAAACTTTAAATGATTTTTCAGAAATATTTATTATACTTCTAAAGAATCTTTAAATAAATTTAAGTCTCACAATTCCTATTTATTAAAATCAAATATATTTATAAGAGACGCTAAATAAATCTGTATTTAATGAAGAAATCTATTATTTGTGCACTAGTTATATTTATTTATTTATTTTTTATATATATCCTTTAATATACAACTTGTGATGTAATATAAACTTTTTTTATTAATATCTATTAATTTAATGTAATGTATTTAAAAGTATGCATATATACAAACATTAAATATTCATTATATTAAACATATGACAGATATAAATTTATAATTTCATGTACATACTATTCATTTCTCAATTGTTATATATTCTTGGATATCCTTTTTTGATATTTTTTCAACTTGTAAATAAAACTGAAACTTCTTAAAAACATTTGAATACAAACAAACTTTTAAATATTTTGATCAATTTGATACAATTATTATTATACAATTGTAATTATTATTTTAGAAAATATATTGAATTTTGTATAAATATTTATGCTAATAATTTTAAAAGCTTGAAATTTATTAAAAATTACACATAATGATAAATTTCTATATTATGGATATTTAAATTACTAAAGTTAGCATATAATACCATTAATCTCATGTTGGGATTCAAATTATAGATGTGAAAATAATTTTCATAAACTGAATTTTTTCATTGATTTAAAAAAATATAATTTTTCTAGTATGTATAATAATGAGAAATGATACTTTATATCGCATCATTTAAACTGTAATCTATTGCAAAGTCTTTAGTTTTCCAATATGCAATTGTAAAAATTTTAATATATTTCTTGGAATTTTCTTTTTAAAATATATATTATTTTTACTATTTTTATTATTAAAAAATTTAGAGTAAATATTTAATGTTTAAAATTTTTACTGCGTCATATAACTAGTACATATTAAGATTCAAGACTTTAGAAAAGAAATTTATAATATTGGATAATCAAAAATTTATTAAAATTGAAATCAAATAATGGTATAAAAAATGGTTTCATAAAATTACTTATTAAAATGATTTAATATATCACAGATTCTGAAAATGTTCTGAAAAAGTGCTAATATGACTAATTAATTATATCAAGAAAAAAAGTTTGAAAATAATTATTTGAAACTGTTTTTTTTTATATTAAATTATGTTTTTTTGTAACAAATATTTTTATTTTGAGTTATCAATATCAATGAAGTTTATATATTAACAAAAATTACTTAAAATTTCTTTTATATGACTGATAAAAGATGATACAAATATTTTATATAAACAATAATATTCCACATAGATACATGCTCTATGAATGAATTCGAGCCTATTATTGTAAGTCATTTAGTTACCCTAAATTCTTAGATAGAACAAAATTTCTATCTCGGATAGAAGTAATATTTTTAATTTAAATACATTAAATCAATAGTACTTGACCTACTAAGAATCACATTTAGCTTCGAAGGGTAGAAGGGTGCCTCTGAGATTTTCTACTCTTGAGAACTACAACGAACTCAGATCTTACCTGTAATTTTTTTCGTAGCGAATCTACAAGTACCCGTGCCAACTGACCTGCTGACAATTAATGTCGTGCGAATTTAAAATCCCAATTTTAAATCTACCATTCATGAATAACTAATATGACGATTTTATTTTAAGATAAATCGGAATTGTTACTGCTTTTTTTGTACAAAAATTTTTTCCTAAATGACTCTTTAACGCACAATTTCAGCTAAAAGTTTCCATTTCACATTCGCATAGAAGAATGTTACGACTTAGTACTTTAGCATCTATCAGGACATAAACACTTTGCGGACAATTAGCTCTTTCTTTTTTTTTTTTTCCTTTCTCCTGTTTACTTCCGCGTTTTTATATATAAATAGCGCCACTGAACGTTCAAGTACATATCTAAGATCCATTTGGCTGGCGAGCCAAACGTACAATGCATCATGCTACATCGTTCCATCCAGACACTTCTACGCCCTCTTTTATATATCCCACACCGACCCTTTTCTTTTCAAAGTACCTCATTCAAGCACTCTTTTTCTAGTAATTCTTTCTTTCTTTTTATTTCCATCGTATTTTCCAGAGAGTGATTAATATCGTTGCCATTATAGAGATCAGCTTCCAGAGATTGTTCGTAAAATAGGAAAATCATTTATACTTTATTATTTTTTATTATAGAAGTACTTTTGTATATTCTATTAAAAAATAATAGTTTTTCAATATAAATATTTGTTCATAGCAAAAAAATTTATTAATCTAACTATGCTTTATTGGCCTGATAAATTAATTTTTAATAAATTTGTCTAGGAACGTTCTTGTTATTTAATTACAATAGTATTTTAAATAATATTATCTTAAATTTAATTTTGATAAACGTTTTTATCGAGTGCAAAAATTATAAAACATTCGCTTTACACTATTTGTGTATTATAATGTCATTAATAAAAGATTTTTTTTTAAATTGTGCTTCAAAATTTTTAAGACATTCAATAACTGATACTCATAATCATTGTAATTAAAAACTCAAATGTAAGCGACTAAACTATACGTTTATTTTATTTATACTGAATCTATTTTAATTTCAATTAAAATATAGAAAATCGGTAATACTCCATAAAATACTTACATTTTTATTCAAATGAATTAGAAGAAGTTCAATGATTTACTTGCATTTATTTAACTAGGTTTTGCAAAAATAATTCACAAAAGGGAAACTTCGATAAAATCATATTTTTACCTAAAATTATATCTAGATAAATTATATTTTCATAACTTATTACAACGAGATATTATTTTATATCATAATATAAATTATTTTAAATCAATTTTATAATTTTTAATTAAATTTTATATTTTATAAAGCTACAACAGTGATTTTAATCTTAATTTTTTGTGCTTTATCAAACTATGTTATTCTTAAGCTCTTTTTCTTCTTTACTGTATTTTATGTTTTATTTTTTTTGTCTTTCTTACTTTTCTTTTTGTATACAGTTTAACTATATCCTTGACTTTTTGTAGCATTCTCTGATTCTTCATTTTGCTTAATAGAGTTTAAGTGTACAATGGTCGTAACATACCTCCAATATACATTTTTTTCATATATGTACTTTACAAAATCTATTAACTATAAAAATATGTACATAGCAATATTGTTTTATTATTAAATATTCTGTTAACTAATTTTCATAGAGAGTATAGAATTTGAATTTCAAACATAAATAGATGTTTTGAAAGTAAAAATATGTTCTACTTGTTCTTTATTATAAAATTAAAACTTGAAATTGAATATATAAATTTTATTTAAAAAAATTTTATATTAAAATAAACGAGTTTACTTAAATTAATAAGATTTCAATGAAAAAATAGATGTACAAGTTCACAGTTATTTTAAAGTGTGTTATTAGATTTATTTAATACTATTTTTTAGAAAACTATTAAGTGTTAAAATTTAAACAACTTATATTTTATTACAATCTATTTTTTTTCTTAATTTTGACTAAAACTTTTAGCTTCATAATTAAAAATAATTACTTACTGTACTTCGTTGTGTTCTTAAAAAAAGTTGATTTTTATTTAGCAGCATGATTTCTTCATAAACTTTTTAAATAACTTGTAAAGATTTATGTAGTTAAAATTATCGTATAATTATAATTTCGAATTCATATTCACGAAGTTATATGAAAATTTTAATATTTAAAAAATTTAATTACATTTTAATAATTAATGTGCACCAATCATTATTTTATTGAAAATGAAATTCTTTATTCAAAACCAAAAATAGAATAAAAATAAAAAAAATTCGTTTCTGTTACTAGTTCATAATCATGATGATGAAGTAACTCGTCCTCGCCTGATTACCGGAATTAATCAAATAGTTTCGGTCGCATTTGGTACTTCAATAGGTGATCGTATATTTTTTCGACGTTTCGTTATGAAATGTAATAAATTAAAAAATTTTAATAAAATTAAAAAGATATATATAATAAACTTAATTATATTAAAAATGAAAATTCTGTGTATAAATAATTTGATCTAAATTTAATTATTTAAGTTGTCATTTTTTTGTTTTGTAATACAATAAAAATTAAATTCTAAATTCTGTGAATATAATTTTTCTATTTGAATGTATTTCACTTTAAAAATTATAATTAATCATTGAATTGGAATACTGGTAAAAATTTTTCTATCTTTTTTTACAAATTACATTGTAAATTGTGGTATCGGAGTGGTTCTGAAAATATGCTGCAGAAATTTATACAACAGTAGTCACTGGAATGTACAAAATTATGTCCGGTTGTATTTATTATAAAAACCTTAAAAACGTAACAGAAGTAAAATAAATAAATTCTTTTTTCTGTTTCATTATTATAGCTGTGATAAACTTCAATGGATAGAGATAAAAACGATGAAAAATACAAACACAATGGAAAAGCAAAGAAAATAACAACTGTCATTTTCGATTTCTGTGTGTCCTCGGTGACATTTTGCTTTAAAATAGTATTTGGTCACTAAAACTACCAATTGTCGTGAGCAAAGATGTTGAGAAAAAAAAAAGATATAATTGTTAGAGTTTTTATGTGAAAAAATGTAATACAAGTATGTAAATGAAGTATGAATTGATAAAAAAGTTGTTGATAACTTATGAAATAAATTTCCGTTAATTTACATTCCTGCTCAATTCATTTATTTCAAAAAATCGTTATACAAATATTTTTTAAATATATTAATAAACAATATCGATTGAATTTAATATTAAATCATATTTATGGATGTCTCACACTTTCTTCAAAACAAAATCACGTTGAAATATTTCAAAGTATATCCTTTTGCCTGTACGTCAATTCAATATGTCCTACACCATCATTCGAATTCGAAATAAAGTCAATAAGCCAGAATTGAGAGAAAAGAACTCCGAGCAGTGTGTGAAGAGAAAGTGGAGCAATTGAAAATAGCAGGATGAGAATTCGAGAAGTAAAGAACAACGAGGTGAAACAGATGCAAAAGGTTATTTAATGTACGGAGGAGAATCGAGTTGCAGCGGTACTGATTCTCACTGAAACTCAAAGCAAACAAGAGACAGCACGCGTGGCGGTACTGCAATTTATATCGTGAACTTGCACACGTGTCTCTGACAGTATCTAAACTTATCCGATTTTCCTTCTGTTTACTAATCTCGTAAGATTATCGTCACAAGTTTCGCCGTTTTTGTACTATACGAGGGAACCGCGTTATTTGCTTGCCAGATGTGGCATCGGTATATACCAATACAACCACTTTGTGTTGTTTTTAGCATCCAAGTTAAACCTTGACACCTTATTTTTATTATAGTCGAAATTTCAAAGTGATTTTGGTCTAATTTTTACTAAATTTTATAATTTAATTTTTCTGTAAATTAATTCAATCTACATAATGTTCCATGGTTTCGGTCAATGCTGTAAGTATTCTTAGTTTAGCATGAAATAATATATTCGACAGAAAATATTATTTTTATTTCGATAAAATACTATATTATTCTATATGTCGTATTGATTAAACAATAAAATTGTAAATCGGAAACTCATTATTCTATGATAATATAACTTTTTTTTAAGATTAATATATAATTTATAATATTCGTTTATAATATAAGTATAAATTATTAAAATACTTTATTTTAATTTAGATTATATCAATGCGTACAATGAAATTTTATGAAAAGAATCAGACTAATAATTCATCATTATAATAATATAACTAATCAAAATTAATAGACAAATATAAAAAGTTATAGTATTCATTCGTTATGCTAATAATTACATTTACTATTACAATGTATTTTAACTGATAAATCATGTATTAAAATATAACTATTTATACTTATTTTAGAACATTGTTTAGTTGTAATAGGATGATAATCTATATAATTTATAACATATAATTTGTCTATTGAAAAATGAAAATATTTTAAGTAGAAAATTAATTTATGATATTGGCTATTTTCAATGTCACTAAAAATGATTTTGATCAATTCATTTAAAGATTACTCAAAAAATAACCAATTCTACATATATTTATTTACGAATACTTTATAGCTATAGCATAAAAATTAAGATAAGATTTATAGTTTTTAATATTCATAGATTCGAGGTTTCTTTTAAAAATTTTGATATGAAATTAAAATTCAGTACATAAATATCTAATAATAGGTACAAATCGTTTAAATAATAGAACTTTGTTTTATATTTATTTTATTTATAATATAAAAAATAATTAAGAAATATTATAATTTTTTCATGAATCAGATCTATTTTTAATTAGTTGCAATGTAAATTTTATAACGCAATATTAAATAAATAAATCTATTTATAATAGATTCAAATGATCATTGGACAGAAAAAAATAGATTATCAAACCAACTAAATATATAATATTTTACATAAATAATAAAGTTTACAAAAATAAAAAATAGAAATATGTTATCAGTCTAAACTAAGAGAATTTTATTTAAATAATTACTTTAATTAGATACAGATATTAGTCATTTTAAATAATTGCGTTTTAATTCATATAAATATTTTGCATTTTATAATATATTTTTCTGTTACAATATTTCAGAAAAATAAACATGAAATAGAGTTTACACTTCATTATAAAAAAGAAGCGATAAAAACAAGTTGTGATTTATGAATCTTTTTAAGTTTTTAGTTTAAGTTTCTAGTATATGAATAGATCTTCTAACACAGCATCATTAAAATTTATATTATATTAGTTAGAATGTTAATTTAACTTTAAAAACTATAATATCATGTTGTATTTAGTTTATAAATATTTTTATAAACTATTAATTATTAATAATTTTATTATATAAAAATATATTCTATAATAATGTTTTAAAATATTATAATCCTTTTTTATTAAAGTAATAAAAATAATATAAATAGTAGTCCCTAAAATATGTGAGTCGTAAAAAGTAATATTTTATTTAAAATAAAATTCAATTTGAAACAGTCTAGTTTACAATATAGTAGATAATCTATGCTAATAATTAATTATATATTTTTTCTTTTCTTAAAATTGCATAAATATTGTAAATATATGTAATAAAAATAGTAATAAATTAAATAAATTAAGTTACAGTGGATAATATATCAATTTATTCAATTGAATGAACTTTAATAACATTATTATTAATTATCTCTAATATCTCGAAATAAGTACATCCCTCTTTTTATAAGTATATATATATATTCATCTATAACAATTCTTTTATACTGGTTTTTCTTAAATTTGAATTAAAATTATGTTTCAATTATTATTTTGATGTAAAAAACTAAAAATTTCTTTAGTTTTATATATCTATTGTTTACCTTATTGTATTTTATTTAATAATTTTTACATTCTAATACCAATAAGTACGTTTTTAGTTTCATGGATATGTGTATCCCCAATCTTGGCTTTTAAAAAATTATTTAATTTTAAAATTTATAAATTTATTTAATTCGTATTCGTATCAGTAACATTATATATATATATATATTAATACTAATTTATGTATAAGGTTTTAGAGTAGCAGTTTTGTTAAACTGTTGATTTAATTATAAATATAAAGTCCAACCGCATTCGAATTTTCATATAATCAATATTTTATTTTCCAGTTACAAAAGTGCCTAATAGTCTATGGAATATTAATTATAATATAAGACTAGTTTTAATTCATATCTGGAATTTGATGGAGACAGTTCACTTCACATATATCAAATTACAACAAGCATATTTTTCAAAAACTATTTTTTTAACTGACGCATACTTAAACATTAATTTATCTAATTAACTGAAAATTTAATTGATTTATTTTAAAATTTACCTGTAACATAATAATTTAATTAAATATAAAATAGCATGTACTTTTTTTTTAAATTTTTTTATCAATTATCATTTTTATTGATTTTTTTACAAAAAATCTTCCTTTTACTTTCAATATTTTTTTTCTAAAAATCAATGTTTACATGAATTCTAGATATTTTCCCGGTTTTTCTAAAAGGATTAAAATTTTCTTTTAATTTTTTGAAAATAAAAAGAGAGATCTTTTATTGTTAAACTATTTACATGTAAAACTATTCTTTTCTATTTAAACATATTTTTCTACTACTGATAAATTTGATACATTGCATCATTTTTGATAAATTGCATATTTTTTCATAGACATTGTATTATTAAGAAGAGTACTATATTTTAAAGTACCGAGAACGTGAAAAAAGTTAAAGAAAGTATAGTTAATGTTTGTAGTAAGTATACACAGATATATAATTGTGTACAAGCACTAGTTTGGTCTGATTTCATGTTTCACTAGACTTGTCATACATCTCCCTATAAATATAGATACATTGTCGATATTATTCGGTTAACTTTAAATTTTTATTTTTTTAAGTTCATCGTTTCCTTCTTTCAAAACATTTCAAAAATATACCATATATAAATTTCAAGTGTTTACATTTTAAAAAATATCTTATTTTGAAAGTATTCTTTAGAACACTGTTTTTCTTCAATATCATATTCTAAATAAACACGAAAAAAAAGTTTTAGTTGTTTTATATTTTTAAATTTTTAATTCAATAATTCGTCTTCATTTAATTAAATTTATAGAATATATTTAAATATATTTTAAAATAAAAAATTTGTATGTTACAAAATATATTTCTGTTTTAATTAACTGATATTATTAAGTAGATAATTACTTTAGAACATTAAGGATATAATAAAATTCATAAAATGAAATTTAAATAATTTTTTATTATGTTAATAAACACAATAGCTTAAAAAAAGATTCTTTTTTTCCTAAGATTAAAACAAAAATTATATTATCTAATTTAAATCATCAAGCCAATTTTCAATTTTCAAAAAAAGAAAAATAAAAAAAATTTATATGAAATTTTCTTAATCATTGAAATGATAAAATAATATAAAATATTATGATATAATTATGTTTCTAATTTACTGATTATTTTATGCAGTATTTTCAACTCAATTTTTTCATTTAATTGTTTTATATTTATTTTGATGACAATATTTAATGTGTGCGTGTGTGTGTGTGCGCGCGCGCGTTAAATATTATAAAGAGTTATATGTGTATAATCTACCAATTATAAATAAATACTACATTGATTTTATCAATTTTTTTCATTTTATTTGATCTCAAAAATTTTTTCATCTTTTATGATTGATTGCTTTAATATAAATATTTAATAGTTATTACAGGTATAAGATCTGAGTAGATCTTTTAAAGAATTTCATAACACTTATATTATTTAAAATACGAAATTATTATTATATATAAAAGAGGTACATTAAAATATTGTTTCAATTATTTATTTAAAAAATAATTATCGTTAATTACATATATTTTTTTTTACTAAAATACTACTTATTTATTTTATTATATATTCGGTTACTATATCATTTTAAAGATCAGAATCGTATTCGTAAAATCAAAAAATCAAGGATTTTTTACACATAATAAATATATGCATAATAAAATGTCTAATTTTTATTTTTGAATATTTTATTTGAAATAAGTTTAATATTATTAAATGGAAATTTGCAATGAGATTGTTTATTGAATAAAATCTTAAATTGCAAAGTAATGTAACTTTAACTTATTGAAACTTTTCAATAAATTAACGTGTAATGTATCAAATATTTTCTAATATAAACTACTAATATTAAATTGACATTTAATATATTTTACTCCTACCTGTATATACGTGTGATATAATGTAATGTATTTCACTTTTACAGATTAAATGAGATATGTCGATGCTTCATTTTTAAAAGTAAACTTCTTATGTGAGAAAATTATACCTAACAAAGAATCTTTTACGGTTGATTTAAAACAATTAGTTTAATATAATTTCTATATTAAATCTAAATTTTATAATAATATATTTTTCATAATAATCAAAATATGATTTCTAAAAACTGAAAATTATTAAAATTACCTTCAAATTTATCATGTAATGCTAGATTTTTGATACTTCGTAGATTAAATCATTAAATTTGTTACATTTCAATGATAATTAACAAAATATATAATTTATATTGAATTATTATATAAATTATTATAATAAAAAATTACATATTGAAAAATATTTGTACTTATAACTATTTTTAATTACTTATTGTAAGAATTAAGTAAATATTCTACTTACATATTGTTTCAATTACCTGAAGATTTTAAAAAATTTTAAATCACGTTTCACTTTAATAATTATAACTAAAATAAAAATTTTTTTATTAAAAATAAGTACTTTCAATTAAATTAAAACTAAAAACTATAATATTAACTGATTTGCAAATACATGAGATAAGAGAGAAATATCTTCTACTTAATATGATATATATGATATATAATGTTGTAAATATATTATATTTGTAACATTAATTTATACAATTTATGTATGTTTTATTCACTCGATATATCGTTGAATAAAATAAAACCAACCAAAATCGTACCACTCGATTAAGATTATCCGAATATTTGAAACGTTGAAATAAAAATTCAGTCGATTGCAAAAGCATTAAGTGATTGTATATTAAAAACACAATTTTATCAAACTGGTAACTTCATTTTTTTTCAACATAAAGAAGAAAGGCAAGAGAAAGTAAAGAAGTTTGCCAATCTTAAAAATTATACGTCATCCACTTTTGTTACTCTTGCTATAGTGGTTTAATTTTCCTAACAAGTCAATTTAAAAGAAAAATATAGGTTAATTGGTGCTTCTCCATATAAATTCACGTTTTTAATGTTCAACGGATCGATTAACAATACTCAAAACAATAGAGGCGAAGAGTAAGCGAGTGAGCGAATCAGATACAGGAGTAAATAGATATATATATATATATATATATATATATATATATATAGAGAGAGAGAGAGAGAGAGAGAGAGAGAGAGAGAGAGTATTTTGCAGCTCTCAATCAATCGCTTCGATTGTCTCCCTTCTCCTCTAGCACTTGATCATGTCGAGAGTACGTGCGACGCGCTACAAAAGTCCCAGAGATGACAAGAAGCTTTATTTTACACCGCACTTCATTCTCACATGCACATCCGAGCTACTTTTTCCAAGTTCGATAAATTTACAAGCTGTTGATAATTTAAAAATTGACACACAACTATTACGTGTCATACGCCAAGTAATTACTGAACGGGACACATATTACTTTACAATTTTAAATTTATTCCCTGTTTGCTAAAGGTGAGAAAAAATTTGTGTTAGACAAATATGGTTAAACGTTGCATCCGGAGGTAGAAAACTGGAAAAACTCTGGTGAAAAATTACATTTCCTACATTTTTTAATTTAATATTGTATTTTTAGATTTTTTACAATCAGTTTATATTATATCAAAAAAGATTTTATCTACAAATTTCTAAAATGATACCTCAACACGAAGAATTTATTTTTCAAAACCGATAACAAGATGTCACTATTTTATATATCCTTCGAAAAATAGTTACATACATCATCGTCATAAACTTTTAATAAAATATCATGTAGAAAAAATAAGTATTAATCAAACGCTAATTGTTTTGTTTTAATTTAATAAATTAAGAACTTAAGCAGATTAAACTTTAGTTTCAACTCTTAATCAACCCTTAATCAAATTTAAAAGAAACAGTGTTAATTATGTATATATAATATTAATACTATAAGTTTTTCCCAAGTATTCATTATTATATTTCCTATACATGTATATAAGTATTTATAAATGATGATTTCTTCGTTATGAATTTTACAAATATATTATAAAAAATCTAAACATTCTTTTAAATAGAATTGCAAATTATTAAAAGAAGTTAAAATTTTCATTAATAAATAAGTATTTATTTCAATTTGATATTTTAATATTGTTATTTCGATAGTTTTCTTCACGAGTCTACATTAATAAAATTTAATTATTTGTATCCTTAGTATAGGAATGCTCATATATCAGAAAAAGGGAAAAATCGAACATTTTAACGAAAAAAGTTCTAGTGTGGTTGATTCGGAATTTACAATATACGTGAACATGGTCTTGCAGGCCATTGGTTCCCGTATCGTTGTTTCCCGTCACCGGTGCGTACCCAATAATCCACTTGTTCAAACCCCGTATCCTATCCCTCTGCCTCTCTGAACTCTATCCTGAGTTCTTGCAACTCTGTGCATTCGGTAATAAGAGAACCGTACCACTAGCACTTTGCTCTTATTCTCTCAAACATTCGCGCTTTTCATATCTGTATATCCATTTGCTCTATCTAATTTTTATGTATGCCTCATTCCCTTCGTCATTTTTTTAAGCGCGCTTTTTTATTCGATGCAAATTGCGTTTATTTTACTTTGATTTATATTCTCAAAGGGATTTTGCTTTAACCAAGTTAATTTGAAAGTATGCACTGCATCACAGAGATCATTGCAATAATTCTGATTTTCCAAGTTTTTGTTAAATACGAAACCGCAAATGAGATTTCCAGAAAATTACTTTTCGCGATCTGTATTGAGAGATATTAGTGGAAAAAAGATGACGCTACCAAGCATTGATATTCGTACCTTCATCATCGATATAATTCTACTGTAGTCTGTATACGAATACAAATGATAAATGCATTCTATCAAGATATAAAGTGAATTATGCTTTATCGCTTAGATGTGTTGTTGTACCATACGTACAATTTACTGCGCTAATGAATCATCGATTCATTTTTAATCGTATAATTTTCAACGTTCTGAAAATTATTAATTATGGGCTTAGCTGTTAGTTTTTAATAAATTAAAAAGAAAGAAATTATGTTTGTATTTTCATCCCTTTATGATACAAACAAAATTTGTATTAAATCGTAATAAGACTAATATCAAGTATAAAATGAATACTAGTTTTGTTTTAAGCTACGAATATTTCATAGTTTATAATAATTTCTTGAAAATAATTAAAGATTGAATAATAAAAATTAAACTACCTCAAAATTATATTTACACATTAATTATATACATTTAAAATTTTATACATTTAAATTGATTATATAATAATGACAAGCAAATATTACTATAGTGCTTTATTATTATTCCTTTTTTAATACATTTTTCATTTACTCACCAAAAAATGCTTAAACTTTAGTAAATTTTATATAATTATAATTTTTTATAATATAATTATTTTAGTTATATATCCTGCTGAATTTTTCTTAATATTGTTCTGTATTATTCTTTTTTATTTTTAATTCAATTTTTGTCTATAAATACTTTTTTCGTAGCTCTTATACTTTTTAGATATTAATAATCAATTTTGTCATTTCAGCTCAATTTATATTCAAATATGATATATTTTTTATTATAAAAAATATAAATACATAAGTTTTTTTCTAAATTTTAAAAATTTAAAATTTATTTGTCATTATATATCGCATAGTATTTGTTGCAATTATTTATAAAAATATTTGAAATTTATTACTCATTACAATTATACTCACAATATCTGTATTAACGTATTGTAACATAACAAAATTGTTTTAAATGTATTGGAATAATAAATTCGCACATCCACTTTTTTCAAATAGTATATAATATCGGATAATTAATTTATATTTAAACGTTACCTTGATAATTTTTAACATAATTAAGTTTACGAATAAATAAAAAAATATTTTTACAGAAATCTTATTTTAACTACATTTTATCCTCGAAACATGGATTTAAAAATATTCACTAAGCAAACATATTCAAACATAAATTTTTTGTAAGATCCATCCTATCTAAATGTAAAAATGAATTTTGATTTATTTACTATTCTAGTTTGAGAACAGAGCGACCAAGCAGACTTGATACTGGTGGTGTACGTCGTGAACTTAGTCGAGCTCTAGGATTGTGGGCGAAAAATTCGAAACTCACGTTCCAAGAGATTAACAGCGACGGGGCTGACATTTTGATCTACTTTCATCGGTAATCCATGAATATTCATCAATTTTTTATATTTATACTTTATTTATAATTAAATATTTTATTCTTACAAATAAAAAACTTATTTGGTTATTTGAATTGAAAATTTACATTTTTTACTTGTTTTACAAGATAGAAAAATAAACGTGTTAAGCATATCACTATAATAATATAATTTAGCTTATATTTTGCAAAAAGTATTTCTAATGAATTATTTTTTTAAATAATTTAAAATTATTCATACAACGGTTAAAAATATACATATTATTTCGTAAAGATAAATGATTTTCTTGATGCACGAAGAAAACAAAAATTAAATTACCATAATTAATAATAAGAAATGCAAGTTTTTTTTAAATAAATAAAGGAAAGCAGGTTTTGGTAGTTTAATTTGTAATTATTAAATTGCAGCCAATGAAAATAAAATCATTCATTTAAATAAACGCATAAAGAATCAACCGACAAGTTCTATAGTTACAGATATTAAAATGTTCCAAAACGAAAGTCTTATAAAGTCAGATAAAATACTCGATATTCAGAAAACTGTACCGATTCGGAATCATCACTAAAACCAAATACAAAAGTGGTCGTTTGTCCAAACTCATTCGATCCGACTATTAACATGGGGGACTGACTTTCGATTGAAACGGAAGAATACGAATGTAAAAGAGTTGTTGACTTGATTTTGCAGGGGCTATCACGGTGATGGATATCCATTCGATGGCAGGGGACAAATATTGGCCCATGCCTTCTTCCCCGGAACCGGCCGCGGCGGAGATGCTCACTTTGACGAGGAGGAGGAATGGACGCTGAGTAACAGCAGTTCCGACGAAGGTCAAATTATTTTCTATGTATTTTCTATTTGTCTTTTGTGTCTATGTCATTAAATGGGTATTCCATGCCACTAAATGAATCGCAGACATAATTCTGACATACTGGAAGCATCGAATAATGCATATTGTTAAAGTTATTAGAAAAATATTAGATTATATTTATACTTTAGATAACTGTCAACGTTTTCAATTTTTCAAATCTTTTAAATCAGGATGTAAAGTCTGCTTTACTTTTTGGCCAATCGTTTTATTAAATTAAAGCAACTTTTCATCAATTTTTAGTAGAAATATTCTAAAATTGTATTTAAAAAAATAAAATTAAAATCATTTTTATATATCAACTCATATTAAAGTTTTATTAATTATCATCAGAAAAATTTTTGATAATTAATAACGAAAATTGATACAGAATATATTTATTCAGTATAAAAATATTGAAATATATTAAAGCAATAATTTTATATTAAATAGTGAATACAATTGATTACAATTATAGAATAAAAAAATTTTTTCTAAAATATAAAATTGTAGCTGTTTATAAAAAAATATTTATACAAAGCTATGCAAATTGAAAAACTATTTAATGTTTAATATATTTATAAATTATTTATTTATAAGTAATGAAGAAATATTTCGTATGTGTTATACAGTTTTATGTTCTAGTTATTTAGTTATTATTTAGTTATTCTAGTTATTTAGTTTTTAGTTATTATATTAAAATAATTTTTTTTCCATACAATGATTATGAATATTTTAAGTTTAAAACATAAAATTCTTAAGATGTTTTAAGATATTTTTTTGATTTTGGATAAAGAACGATGTTGGCGGTTTGAAAAAATAAAAACTTTAAGATATTCACAAAAATTTTTTTAAACTTCTTCTTTATATTGAATATTTTTTATTGTAGATAAAAAATTAAAAAATAAAAAAAAAACATCAATTCATTCATAAAAAAATTTTAATTTTATTGCTTTTACAAAAAATTCATCCAAATACTGAAAATAATCATAATAGTCTTCTACTAGGTAGTTTTTCTGTAAAAGTTATATTATATTATACCTTCATTTTCTATTCTACTTATATTACTTGCTACTGTGTGTACATTATTTAATCTATTTTAGAATTTGGAATGAAGATTACTATTTAATGCATCATATTTTACTTAAAATATTTTTTCCAATAGTCAAATTTTAATACTTTTAGTATAACTAAAGTTGCAATAAAAATATCTAACATTTATTAATATTAGTTATTGATAATTAATAACTCAATTATTTTCTAATTTATTATTTTGTATTTTTACATTAAATAAAAAATGAATTAACTTAATTAATTAAACATTTTTTAATACTAAAATTAATAATAATTATATAAATATAAGTATATTATGTAATCACCCTCAACCTTATGTAATCGCAATCATCTTTTTACTTATTCTGTTTATTAAATCTATTTTTTGCTATTTTATGAAAACTTGTTTATATTAAAATTAATTTACTTACTGATTAATGAATAATTATCCTTTCAGTTTCATCTTAATTTTTTTACTGTTTACAGAATTAGTTTCCTCTTCATTCTTTTTTTAATTTTTCAAACTAATTATTATTATTATTTATATATAATAATAATAATGGTTACATTTTCTTATTCAAAATAAAATTTTTTTATCATTATCTCTAGCTAAATTCCTTTTCCTTGTGAAACGTAAATATTCGTTATCAATCTATTCTTTTCGTCTAAGTTATGTACTATATAGATTTACAAATTTATTTAATTAAATTAATACCTACGTATATTTTACGTGAATTATTTCTTGCTGACATTTTTATATTTATGCAATATAATATATTTTTTAATGCTATTATTTGAGTTTGCAATTCAATAATTGTATTTCCAATATAAATATTATACTATTTTAAAAATTATATTTCAATATAGCATTATTTAGCCATAATTTTTTAAAAGTACAATTTTTAATTTTCCTTATAACTTAAGCAATTATTTTGTACTAATAATTTATTTTAACTAAGCTATTACGTAAATTGAAATTTTATTAATAAGTTTTAGTTAACAATAATAGAGATTTAAATTTAAATATTATAATTTATTGCTCTTTATGCATTAATTTTCTAAATATTTAAACTATTCCATTAATTTAATAAAATTCATTGATTTAATTCTAATTACTTGAAGTAGTATATTTGCATCTTTTTAATTACAAAATTCCTATTGGTATAATAGGATTTATGAGTTTTACCCGATTCTCTCAATAAAATATTTAAATAATTTTTTCTTGTATTCCATTATTAAAAACTACTTTTAAAAAAATATTTTTATGTTAAATAATAAATTTTATATTAATTTTTATTTTAATCCTACAAAAATACTTCTTAAAAGTATTTTCTTTGCAATGTGTATTTATATGTGACAAAAGTAAGGGAAATAGAAATTTATTTAAAATAATAATTGAAAATATTAAAGCGAATAATTTGAACAATTAAAAGTAATTATTATTTAATATATTTCTAAATATAAATGTCGCAAATAATTAATAAAAGTTTAATGTATTCTAGTACTTAGTGTATCAAATAACTTAATTATTGCTTATATATAAAGCTTTAAGAAGTTTTTCGAGATAAGTGATAATATAATAGTTAAATATTAAAAGTTAATAAAACCTAACCTATATTGAAAAAGTATTTTCCTTTAAAATCTTTCATCAAAAATGAATGCGTATAGTGATTACTTAAATCCTTTTTAAAATTGAAATTTCCTTTAGTTTTCATTTGTTTCATTTGACAAGATAATATTTCACTTATCGCTTAAAGTCGATCATTAATTTTACACCTTCATCTGAAATACGAAGAAAACGTAAAAAGAAAAATAAATACGAATAACCCATTGTCGCTTTTTCCGCTTCGCCAAAACTCACCGTACAAATGTTTGGCTTTCATTGAGACGGATTTATCGTCTCTGAGGAGCGTTTCCGTACTCGAAGCACCTACAACATAAAAAAAGAAGAAATGACAAAAAAACCCCGTTTCAGTATCTGCGAATGAATGGGTAACTTTAAAGGGGTTGAGCTAGGTGCGAGAGATGAATAGAAAAAAGAAAATAAAGTCGAAACCCCGTTGCGAAACTGTGCAACCGTAAATTTTGGAGAATTTATGGCCTTTTTCGAAATGGCCAATTCAATTAGCTTTCACGCTCACAAGAGGCAAGCCTTCTCTGTCTATATACAGAGAAATGTCTGAAATTCGTAGAGGACAAGTATATCGATCCGCAATATTCGATTACTATGCGGTATAGAATAGAACATAAAGTCGCACCCGACTTTCAAATTTGGCAAGATGCGACATTTGTTAATAGATATTTAATTATAAAACAATGTGAATGAATTTTTGCATTACAAATAGAAAGTAAAAAAAATTTTTTATTGAAAGTTTGAAACAAAAAGAAAAAATACTATAAATATATTCTAATGTTTACATAGAAAACCTAATTTATTATAAAAATTTATAAAAATTTATTAATTTTAGATTCTGATTTGTTAAAAATTTATATTAAAATATTAAAAATATATTTTATTAAATTGTGGACCACTTTTTGTAACCATTTAATATGCAGTAATTTGGTACTAAAATTTTTGTTAAATCGATTAATGATTTCACGCTTGTTTCATATTCAATGAGATTTTTTCAAACCATATAAAAACTTCGAACAGTTTTTTCATGGATTATATAAATAAAATCTATAATAAATTTATTATGATTTAAAAAAATAATCTATTTAAATTATTAGTTAATAATAAAACAGTATTCATGAATATTATTTAATTAAATAAATAGTTAATTAATAAATAGTAAATTTTTGTATTCATTTGAGAAATGTGAATTTTTTGAAGTAATACCTTATAAGCACACCTGCTGTGTTATTAGTAACATTAATTAGGTCAGTTTTGTCAAGTAATAATAAGTATACAAAAAAAACTTTAACAATGAAAATTAATGTGCTAGTATTTAGTGTAGATAAACTTTATTTTCATTCTTCTCCTGCATTTATTGTTTTTTCAGTATTTTACTCGACACAAGATATTGTTTTGTGATTTATATTTCATAAATAATATTTTTTTCGGATAAAATAAAAAAAAAAAAGAAAAATTGAAAGTTAAAGATGAAACGTAAATTTGAGAGATAGAGTAGTGAGTACTGAGGAGTATAAAAGAGGTGTAAAACTAGCTCTCATTATGCAAAAATCGATATGCATAGGACAAAGGCAAAGCCTGTCCTTAATATAACCACTAGTCTTCATTATAACCAGTAAGAAGATCTGAATTGTTATTAACGCATCTCTCCTCTCTTGCGGTTCTAACCGAATAAGAAGCATCAGCAAAGGAAACATTGATACCTCTTGACGATATTACATCACATAATAATGAAGAACGGATAATATTTGGATTTACTTTTCACTATCATTATCAACAAATCCAGTTTTGGAACAGTTTTGAGAAACAAATTATTCCATCACAATCAACTCTTCTCACAATATGGAACAAATTAATCCAACATTACCGCTTCCATTGATCAACGGAGAGAACTTTTTGAATTACTTGTAAACATTAAATCCTTATCCGACTTCAACATAATAACCTTTTATAGAGAAACAATTTTGATTATTTACAGAGTTATAGATTTAAAATGCAATAGATGCACTCAATAATTGCGATGTTAATTACCACTGATATTTGAATTAAACCAGAATTTTTTTATGAAGATCAAATTATTGTTTTATAAATCAAATCAATAAATATGTGTTTATCCGTCAAATTTTTTACCTGTATTTCTTATATGTTTTACAATATTTTAAACGATTTTTTCATACAGTAGTATAAAAAATAATAATAAATACTTCAAATATTTTAAATAGTTTCGGAATGACAACTATGTAAATGCAATTTGGAGTGATCCATTATACGACTAAACCTTTGAAATACTGTTTACGTAAAAAAAGAGAAAGAGACAGAGAACATTAGAAAAAAAAAGTACATAACGTCATTTCTGAGCTAACTAATTTATTGCAATTAAAATGCATGATAAGTCATAGAAAAAAATAAAAAACGAAAATAAGAAGAAGTAAATTGAGACGATTGGAATTAAGCGAGTTGCACTTTCATTCTCCAGTAGCGAGAAGACCAACAAACTATTTTCCCATTGGCCGGTAGCCCGCCAACTCGTGGAGCTTTCAAGATTACCTGCCAGTAAAATAGTAGTGAAAGAAGAGTTAAACAACGAAGAAAACCGATTAGCCTGGAACCTCCCTGTCTTCCTTCCTTGGTAGCGGTAGACTAACGTGTAGCTTAATTTCGAAGACTTGCTTAATACTCGATTTCCTTGCGAGTAGTTCTTCTCATCCACGTCCACCTTTGTTATTATTACACCCATTTTTTTATAAGTATTGCTTTATTATTTATTTTTTAAAGTCTCGCTTCTATTGAGAATATACACGAGCAAATATGTGCTTAAATATTCATAGTTTTACAACTTTTAAGCTTATTATATTTTTTAACGAGACTATTATTATTGTATTCAATTAATTTATACTTTTTCCTCGATAAAATAAAATTAATTTAAAAGAAATTTAAAAATTAAAATAAAAAATATTATTTCGAAAATAGAAATAAGATTAAGAAATATTTTTTTTAATTTATATACGTAAAGCTTTAAAAGTATTTAAATATAGTAGTTCAAATTATTTGTAGAAGAAAAAAGTAGTCAATGATAAAACAGGTTATAAACATCTATTTTGACATTTTTTTTAGTATTATAAATGTATACTTTTAAGCTTTGAAAATTTTATGATTGTGTATACATATTTTGAATGCATATTATTCATTGTTTTATCAACTTTTCATACTCTACATTTATTTACTTTTTCCTTCATTTCCACAAATTAAATTATACTCCTAAAATTAATATAAATAATAAATAAAAATGAAATATCTTAATTTTATATTAAGTATGTATTATCACTGATAATTTATATACATTTTTTAAATGATAATTTTCATCGTTGTTATAATAATTATAATGGATCAAATTTTTTAACTAATTTTCTTTTTTATTTTTTATAAAATCTAAATTTATTTTCTAGAATTTTATAACAAAATTGTGTTCCTAATTTATATAATATTACTATAATCATTTATTTCCAGTTTCAATACTATGTAGCGTAAGTGTGCTTTGATTATTTTTTTTATAAATAATATGTTTTTTAGAATATAATATTTTCTTTATTTTATCCTTCAATTTTTATGATATAATATTTTTAGGAAAGATATATTCATTTATTTAATCCATATTTTATTAAAAAATTTTTTTCCTCATTATTTATTTAAATACAAACTATAAATTTCAATGTTTTTATTAATTCTAATCAAATTTTAATTAATTAGAATTAACAAAATTATAATATTACATTTAATTACATTTACTAGTTTATACGAAAGTTCAATTATAAGTTTCATTTGTTATTAAGTTGTAATTTTCTGAATTACATATCCTTTTATTATTTTTATAAATAAAAAAAATATATTCTAAACTAACAAATTTTTAATTTTTGAAAATCCTACAATTTATTAAAAATTTCATTCTCTATTAAATTTTTGTATTTTTTTTGTATCTTTAAAAATATTTAATATCCATCTTATCAAGTACTGGTCTGATATTTAATTTTAGCTATTAATAAGCATTTGGAACTTTTCAAAAAAAAAGTTTTTCTCTGCCACAATAATTATTAAATCTAATAAATTTTATATTGACATCTTTTATTGTTTTATTAAGTAATGTTATATATAGTTTGCATAATCTTCAGATATTAATATTATCTTTTTTAAATCTCTAATTTTACAATAATTGTGTTGTAGAAATTTTTTGAAACTATAAAATTTAATATTTTTGTATTTTATTTTTTACTCATTTTTACAAAAATAATTTACTTTTTTACTTAAAATTTAATTATATTACCCTCTTTCTTTGTATATTTTATAGAAAATTAATCGTTATAAAAATTAATTTATTAAGAAAATGTAAAACTTTAATTATAAAAAAAACATGAAATAAATAAAGACAAATATAAAATGAATAAATATAAAATCATTTATTCCAAATACGACAACATGAAAATTGTAATAAAAGTTAAAAAAGAAATTTTCGAAATCAATATCAAATTTTTGTCAAGTCTTACCACTTCTCCTCATTTCTCGTTTCCGCTTATTTCCTTTTCTTCAGACTCTATTTTCACATATTTTTAACTTTCTTTCATGCAACCTCATTCGTCTGTACATTCGGAGACTATATTTTTTAACGTCAATTCACTTCTGAACTCACTATATATATATATATATACATCATCAGTAGTTGATGCTTATCTTTTCAATGAGTATCTCACTTTCAATGATTTTCCTGATTCCTTTCTTTCTAGGGTGCGTATATTTGAACTACTATTTTTTCTTGGTTGCACTATATACCCTTATAATTAACCAATTTATAACAGAAACCGAAACTAATGCGTCAAGTAAGTTTTTTATTATATTCAAACTAATACTAACTAAGAATTGATATTATTTCTTCTTTAAAAAATATTTTAATAAGTATTAATTTTCGAATAATTAAATATACAATACAAATATTCAGATTTGAAAAAATCTAAAAATTTTTAAACATGTTCTTCTAGTATCAGATTTAATTTTAATTGACATTTTATCAAACAATGAAAAACTAATAAAAATTTTTTATCATAAATTTATTTTTTGTATTTTATATTTTAGTAATATCAAAAAAATTTCATATAAATTTCATATAAATATTTTAGTATAGATATTAATATAAACTTAAAAAAGCTAAATGTTAATTTTTATATAATTATTACAACAATTTATATTTTAAAAATAAAAAAATACATAAGTATTTATTTAAATATTCTAAAAAAAAAATTTATATATTATACCTCAAACCAGCATTGTTAGACAAATCTTGCGAAATTGATAAAAAAATATATAAATATATATTTATATGAGATTTGAATCAATTTTATAAATCATAGAAATGTAATAGAATGTACAAGAAATTATACTTTACACTAGGAAAAGAAAAATTTTCACTTCGAAAAATAATAGCAACCAAAGGAAATGTCGTATTTCATATTTTTTAGTTCCTATTTTATATACTTGTCAGAGTGCAATTCCTTCATCTAAATTTCACGAAAAAGTTCTAAAGATGGATCATTAATTTTAGCGGGCAGTCGATAATTCATCAAAAGCCAATGAATTTTCCAGAGTGAAAAAAGTTTTTGATTACGTAAATGTATTTCACGCCCACTTCTTTATCTATTCATATTGAACACATAATGCTTGTGAAAGGAGCTATAACTAAGATAATTAATTACTAAAACAAAATTGATTAAATCGTCATAACTAATAGTTGAAAAATTAACATTGATTATTTATGTTCTACCCAACTACTAATAAGATTTTAACTGTTTATTCGTTTACTTTTAATTTATAACGTATAGGAACCTTAAAATATTTATTAGGAATGGGATAAAATGTAAATAAGAAATTATTTTATTTTATGATACTGTAAAATATAAGTATTTTAATAATTTAAAGATCTTCTTATAAATAATGTACTTGATATGATTGTATTGAAAAATGTAATTTATATTAATAAATGAAATATTTTATACAAATTAACTAAAAAACTAGAAAACCATTAAACTCACATAGATAATTGTATTCAAATTTGTATAAATTAATTTTAGAATTAATAGAACAAGTCAGTATAATAATACAAAATGCTAATCGTATCAAATAAAAGGTAAGAATTTTTATGAAATGTAATATAAGTCTGAAATAAATTGTTAAATATATATAAATCAACAGAAAACAGAAAATAATCTCTCAAGATTGACCTTGCATTTACATAAATAGTAGATCCTTTATCTGAGAAACAAAAAAGAGTAAAACGAAAAAATTGAGTATTCCGTTTTCGATTATTTATTACAAGATGCTTCAAACAGTTTATGCATTTTTCCTATTCAAGCTGCACTCAGTTCTACAACATATTTTATACACCAGTTTAACATATTCCATTTTGAATAAATCTACATTATTCTTTCTATACTTTTCCTATGATTTATATCTTAATTTTTTGAATTCATACATCATTTTTTTTGTTTATTAAAAAGAAATATTATTGATTTATTTTGAATATGTGATTAAATATATGGAAACATACGAATTATAGTATTCAAACTGTATTATAGTAGATTTTAATTATATTTATAAGCTAAAAAACTTAATAATTCAAAGATTTATTAAAAAATTAATTATGCTTGCAAGTCATAAAAATAAAGATTATATATGTAGTATAAATCTATAAATATACATCTATATATATATATATATATATATAGATTAAAATTACTCTTGAAATAAAATTAAAATACGTATATATTTATAATAAAAATTTATTTTTAAATTTTTAATTAAAATTATTCGAAACATAAAAAATTCAGTAGAAATTAACGCATCTAATAGTAATTTAGAGAAATAACTATTCAACATTTTTTCATTATTAAATTTTTTAAATTTAATAGATTATATTATGATATAAAAGTAAGTTGAAAATTAAAAAGTTATTAAATACATATAGACATATAACTTAATTAATAATTTATAATTTTAATTTTAATATCATAGATATCTTAAAAAAATGTATTAGTGATTTTAATAAGATAATAATTTAAAACAATTAAATAAATATTATTGTAGATATTCTTAAATATTTTTTACAAAAAATTTGTATTTACTTTATAAATAATTTCATAAATAAATAAAATTATTACAAACATACTTTTTTAAAATATGTACTTATTTAAAAAATACTTATATATTTTTTAATTTTTTATTAATTTATTACAAAAAATTGATTATAATATATTATATTTAAATAAATGAAAAGAATTATTTGAAAATTAATTAAGTATTATTAAATATTTCTAAGATAATAATAAAACTCAATTTCTTTTTTAAACATAATTAATAAATTAATTTTACTATAACACAATAAAGAAATTTACTAATTTACTTTCTGATAATTTGACTCTTTTAGTGATATAATCTAAAAAATAATCTATAAATAATACAATCTTAAGAATTAAAAAATAATAGTTAAAAATATTAAAAGACTGATTATTCGTAAATAATTGAGTATAAAAGTAATTATTCAGTAATTATTCATAGATAACAGTAGAATTTTCTCTTAACATTTTCATTACTAGTTATTTATTGTTTAAACTTTATAATTAGCTTTTTCAATCTGGAATTGTACGAAATAGATCATAAAAAGAAATTTAAAAAAAAGACTAAAAATTAAATTAAAGTTTTCATTAATTAAAATTCACGAATTAAAAATAAGATAAAAACTTTATTTTGAAGTTATTTAAATTACATTATCCTGTGTTATAACATACCATATTCTTATCATTAATATTATACACTATCTTATAAAAGTTTTTTAATCATTTAGTATTTACACTTAGTATTTCCAAGTAAAAATGGATAATATACATAAAATCGTACCTCATAATTCTATGATATACTTTAATACAAATATTTGAGATTAAATGCTTTATAACTTTTGTTTCTGAAATCCGTATTATTTTATAAAAAATGTAAAATGATCCTAAAAAATAACTATTTGTCTGACAGCATTAGAACTTATATTTTGTACACTTTTTTCTGTCTTTTGATATATATTTGCCTACACAATATATATCTTATTATACACAAAATAATCAATCTTAGTACCTATTTAATTTTAATTATAACGAACAGAAGGTAGAACGCTATCATAAAATTAATCATATATTAATCACAATAGATTTGCATTCTTTATGCATATTGTAAAAGTTTTAGAAAAAGGAAAAAGATATGTGTGTCAACCAACCAATTCTTAATACAATTACTAAAAAAAAATAGAAACCGTGGTTAAATCGCATACACAATAATACTATGGAAAAGGTTGCCTATAAGTGCACGTACACAACAAATAACTAAGCACCGGTCATTTATTGTTAGATGCTGTCTCGAACATGAAGTTTTTTCATAGAAATGCGAAATTAAAATTTATTTTAATATATAATTTTAATACAAGAAAATTTGCTAAATCGATATATCTAAAATATATAGAGAATAAACCGATTGAGAAGGATATAATGTATAAACTGAATAAATTTATGATTTCACTGAAGATTAATTTAGATTTTTTGTGCGTTATATATTAATGAATTAATAATATGACACTTACTGATGAAATATTTTCACTGTATGGATGTTCAACATTTTATAAATAAAACTATATATATAATAAAAATCTTTACATCATATATCTTTCTATATTATAAAATACAAATGCCATAGTTAAGATTTTGCTTAGCTTACGTCTGCAAAGATTTTTTAACATTTGTATTTATAAAAACGTGTATATTTTATAATTATTATTTTTATTAAAATTCATTTAGTTTATGAAAAACTTCAAGTTGTAAGGCATAATAAATATAATGAAAAATATATTAAATACTATTGGATAATATTATTTAGATGTTTTATAAATAATTCTATTTAAGAACAGATATTATATACCATATTAAATACCAGAGATATAAAAAAATTGTATATAACTTTAATCATTTTGTAAGCAGCATAAAAGTGACTCTTACTCATCTCTCCAATGGTTCCGAGACTTGCATAAATTTTGTACATATTTTTTATCAAATAGAATGGTTTATTCGCGATCGATAAAATTAAATTTTTCATTATGCTAAATTGAAGATAAATCAACTACTATAACAATAAAAATCTGTTTAAAATATTTATATGTATATTATATTAGAACGAAGCTTTTTAACATTTCTTAATAATTTGTCACAAAATTACGTAATTAATGTTGATATAGTTTTTTTATATTTTATATAATTATACATAAAAATAAAGGATATAGATTTCTGCTTTTTCTGCTATAAAATTAAGTATACTATAGGTATAATATAATAATATAAATTTGTATATAATGTAAATTTTAACCCTATTAAAAATTTATTTAAATTACGTTAAAAATTATGTTAAAAATTTTTAATAAATATTAAGATAAAATTATATGTTATTAAAATAATGGAAAATGAGTAATATTGCTATCCATTTTTAATAATATCGACTAAAATTTACCTTATAAAAAGAATTTCTAAATAATCGAATTTCGAAAAATAAAATATCTATTTTTACTAATAAAATAAAATGGCTCAATAAAAACAAATGAAAAACTTCATATTTATTATTGCAGTATCAGATTTTATTAATAATTTTAATGAAAGAGAAATGATTGATAAAACAGGAGAATCCCATAAAAAAGCTATTGAAAAATATATGGCGAAACGACAAATTCGAAGCTCATGTGTACTTTTGTCTCGCATTGTAGGTACAAGCTTATTTGCCGTGGCAGCCCATGAATTCGGCCACTCGTTGGGGTTGTCGCACAGTTCAGTGCGCGGTGCTCTTATGTACCCCTGGTACCAAGGGATAACCGAGGATTATGAATTACCCGACGATGACAAGCATGGAATCCAGCAGATGTACGGTGAGTAAAAGCGCTACGCTATTGCATCCTGCACATGTGCGAGAACTTGTTATTCTCGATTATTCTTTTTTCTTTCCTCGGTCTTCTACTTTCCTGTTCTATTTTTTCCTTGGTTTGGAATCCATTAGCAGACGAGTATATTCTTGAATGATGCAGTGTATTGTGTTAATTCACTGATACCGAAACGAAGGCGTATAAGTTAAAAGGATTCATTTTTTTCGTTTCCTGTCTACGTATTTGCAACTGTGTTTCAAATCAATTTGGCTTACGCAATTAATATTAATGAAATTTGGTTTGTTTTAGATCAATATTTTAATCGACCTTGTATCGCTAAATTTTATTCTAAAATTTTTATAAATATTCCTTTCTCTGTAATAAAACTTGATAAATTATTTTATAATTATATCTATTATAGATAATTAATTTTAAATATCTTTAATTATTTTTAAATTATTCGCAAATTTAATAATATCGTCACAATTATAATAAATTATCTTTTCTTATAATAATAATTCTTAAATAAACAATAAATAAAATTTGCAATATTATGTGTCAATGTTATGTAAAGTTTTTTAAAAAATCACTTATGAAATTTAAAGGAATTTTATAATTACTTAATAATAAACTAAATGAGTACAAAAAAAACTCAAGAAAAAAAATACTATAAAGAAAAAAAAATAATCGATAAAAGCTATCGTAATAGATATGAATAATAATAAACAATGTATAGAGGAAGCAGATGAATATGCTTGTCTTATTATTGTTGGTCCCAAGCAAAATAGAAACCTGCAATCGAGGAAAAGAAAAGAAATTTTATGTTAAATGTTCGTAAGAGCATGATAAAAATAAAAATTTAAACGTTATATATTTTTATCTAATATTGTAAGTTTTGAAATGTCCTTATGAGTCTGAAAATTTTTCATTTTATTGAAATATAAATCTCTTTTATTTTTCTATACAAATTTATGTTTCAATTATATTTTAGAAGCAATTGAGTTGAAAATTTTCACTTTTCTCATCTAACAAAGTTTTATACATAAAAAACAATACATATTATACTTTGATTTTCATAAGGATTAATCGATTTTCAAATTTCAATAGCATAATTAGTAAAGTTTCAAGTTATTGATGTACGTTTTCAAATTCCATTAGTATCTAATTACAAAAAACAAAAATTAGAATTGAATAATTTAATTACATTTTAATAGAATAAAAAATAAATGTAAATTACTAATAATTTATTAAATAAAATTTTTCAATAGAGTATTATTAAAGAATATTGATCTATATGTTATTGGGCTGATAGAAAATTATTTTTCAATTATAAATTACAATTTATCTACATTTATTAAATAAATCTTATATTTATTATATAAACTAGCTAAGTCTTTTGGATATAAATAAACTTCAAGAAGTCTGAAAAATTATATCAAATGTTCCATAACTTCCACAACTTATACAGAGAATAAAAATAAAGAGCAAAGCCATTAGAAATAAGTATTGAGTAGAAAAATATAGAAGAAGAAGAAGAAGAAGAAGAAGAAAAGAAATAGAGAACAAGAAATAGCCGAGCTTATAAGGAAAAATAAAGAAAAGAAAGATATAAGGGATTAAATGAAACTTGAATAAAATATAGATAATAACTATAGAATTTGAAAGAGAAAAGCGATGCCGCGTCTCGTGGGACGCCAAAACTCACGCTCGCTCGCCATAAAATGATTTAGTGCACTGCAGAGTTTTGGCGGCTCTCCTGGGCACTGCTACTATTACTGCATTCGATTATCTCGGACATTCTCTTTCCTATCTTCTCTTTATTTTCTTTAACTTCTTTTATCTTTTGTGCATCTGTATTGGTTTAAAAAAAATAATTTGATATTTGCTATAATCAAGAGTTTACAATAATATTTTTTTTTTAGTCAAATGGGAATAACCTTATTAACTAGTAATTGATAGTGCTATGAAATATATTGAATTAGATCAACTTACATTATATTTAATGGAATTTATATTTGTTTATATTCCAAAAATAGCAAGCCTGTAAACTTTAATTTTTAAACTTGTAAGGCTTTTAATTTTAACGTTGTAAAATATATAAATTAAATAAATTACAAGTAAAATTTCTAATAATAAATTTTCTTAACTAAATTTTTAAATCAAGAAAAATTATAATAAATTTAATTAATCGATGTGGTTCTTTTATGAAATATTTGATATAAAGTAATATGTTAAAAAGTTATCACTGATTAGTTATGCATAAGTAAAATTTCACATTACGACTTATTTATAAATATAATTTGATACGATACTGTTAATTCACATGCTCATAAAATATTTTTATTATTTCTTTAATTGGTATAAAAATATTTCTTTATCAATACATATTCAATATATATATTTTTTCAATTAACTATAAAATAATTTTCATTGGGATTTTTTTTATAAAAACATATACCTTTGGCAATTTATTAAGCTTTGAAATTTATCGTTTTTTAATATATTATTCTTAAAGAAAGTTTATAATTTGTACATATACAATAATTAAGTTTCAAACAGCAAGCATCTATTATTATTATTATGCATAATATTTTTTTAACTTTTATGCATAAATATTAAATTTTCCTATATTAAAAATAAATCTATTTGGATGGATATTTTAATAAGAATATTAAATATATATATTCTTTTTAAATTAACTCAATGAGATATATGGATATAATTGTATGTTTATTAATTTTAAGTATACCCAAATAATATTATAATTATTACTATTATTTTTAGCTTTTAAAGATAGAGTATTGAAAATTATTGTTTTTCTTATTATCAACAATACTATTGTTTTCTTATTTTATTTTTGAAAGAACCAATCTATGTACACATATGCATGTGTATACGGTTTGTGAAATATCGAATTTCGAAGAATTAAATTAAAAAGAAAGAGAGGTATGTGTATTTATGAAGTTTCTGTTTCTTATTTTCTGACATAAAGAAAAAAGGTTTCTTTCCATGCAAGGAAGTTCGAATAATGTCTTAACTCAAAGTGAAAGTTGAATTTTCTCCGTAAACAAGTGATTATTAAATTGGATTTTAAGATTGAATTTCGTTATGAATAATTTTGTTAGAAACTATTTATGTATAAAAATACTTCGTGTGATTATATACATATTGTAAAAAGATTTTGATATATTATAAATGTTTTTGTATATAAAAGTCTGGTGCATTTTTATTGATTTTATAAAAAATAAATCTAAGTTTTTCATATACAGAAAAAGAGATATTTTCGTTAAATAACAAATAAATTTGTATAATTTTTATAATTTATATAATTTGTAAAAAAAAATATACAAGTATGATTCCTATCATGCCATTGTTATTAATATTTATTTAAGTTATTTGGTTTTTACCAAGTTCACCATGAGTCATCTCCAACAGTTCATTTCTTATACTGTAACTTGCATCTATCACATTCGTGATATATCGGTTTGTTCGAAAAAAAATTTTAAACATAACTAGACATAATGAGACATAATATATAAAACACAATATAATTAAAGATATGTATCTTCTTTAAAGATAATAAGTATATGTTTTAATTTTTTTTTTCAAAATATTATTAAGAATATAATTTTTATAATATTGATGAAATATATTCTTATTTGAAATACGTAAAAAGCACAATTAAAAGTTATATAAAAACAGTGATTGTATTATTAATTTGAAGATTGGTTTAATACTTTCTGAATTATATTATATACATAAGTAAAACTAAAATTTTTAAATATTCTCGTATTCGTTTGATACTAATGTAATTTAAATAGTGTGAAAAAAATCAATTAATTAATTTATATATAACCATTAAAGCTGTATTTAAATAATTTGCTTTTATTTTATAACAACTATAATATAAATAAAGTTTTATTTCATAATATATATATAGCATTATGATAGAAATTTTATAGAGTTTCAATTGTATTTTAGAGCTTACATTAAATAAGTATGTTCTGTAACAATTGACAATTTACTTAAAAACGTAAGATAAATAGTTTTATATATGATTTCATAAAATAATATTCCAATTGTTAAATTACTTTTGAACATAAAAATTTTTGACATAAAAATGACAGATGGAAATTATAAATTAAATTTCATTATCAGCAAAATTGATTATTTGTATATAAAACCACATAATAATTACCTATTTATGCTTGATAATGAACTATTATTTGCGAAAATTGTTCGCATCATTACTAAAAATAGTATCAGGTAGGTTAATAGAAATTCAATCAAAGAAAATTTACAACAAATATATATATATGAAGCTATCACAGACTTTTCTAATTACTAAATTATCTAAATTAAACTAATTCGTATTTACAGTTTTTTATTTACACTACTTATAAAATATAACAAAGATTACAATACATCATTACTCGAATTATTTGCGTAAAATATATAAATTAATAAGCATAAATTATTCATTCAAAACATTGATATTTTCAATATCTTGATTAATAAATTAAAAGTAAACATATTTTTTGTATAATAAGATTTTAATAAATATTTTTGATTTCATATAATTATTCACATTATATCAAAATTTTTATCATTTCACATTAATTTTATTTGATAAATTGAAAGACTTATTAATTAGGTATTTTGATTAACTTTTTAAGAAATAAATATTCCTTCAAAAATTATAAGAAATCTCTAAATCAAATTTAATAAATTAATCAAAAAATATTTTTTTTATATTTATTATTTTTTGGCGTCAATTTCATAAAAAAATAAAATTTCTAATTTATTAAGGCTAAAGTGATTTTGGTTTAAATAAGATAAAACTTTATTAATATCAATATAAAATCAAATATCTAAAATTATGTTTAGACTAGATCAAATTTGTAAAGGATAAAGAAAATACTATACGAAATAATAATAATGAATAATTAATGCTAAATAGCTAATATATGAAAAAATAAAACTCTACAGATCTTACTTGATTTATCGATATTAAAAATTGAAATAAAAAGTAAATCGTAGATAATTGGAATGACTTAAGTAATTCTTTTGAATGAAATTTTTAAGCATTGCATTTTGAATCTTTTGAAATAAAAGGAGGATTTTTACATATACTTTAAAAAAAATTAGTTATTTTATCATTTTAAGTATTAATATATCACAGAATTAAAAATTAATTTTGAAATTCATGTAAGAAAAGCAAAATAACATCAATTTTATAAAAATATTTTGAAAAAACATTTTCTCTTACAATAACAATTATATTTCATTCCTACTCAATTTTTTAGATTTATGAATAAAATTTTACAGATTAATTCCACTTCAAGTATTAAGAACAAAAAATTATTAATTGAATATACACAATTATTCTAGTTAAAACTTGTCGTTTAAAAAAATATGTAATGAAGATAATTAAGGATCAGGAGTAATATCAAATATATATTCAATAATTACTACCTGAATAAGATTTCAAAATTTTTAAACCATAAATAAAAAATTTAATATGTTAAATAAGTAATTTTTATTATTCACTGTACAATATTGAATATTGTAAAAGATCTTTAATTGCGACTATTATGATCTTAAGTTCAAAACATACAGACAGAACTATGTAATCAAATAAGTTAAATAAAAGACAACGTATTGCTAATGAATAAGCTTTGCTTTCGAGTAAAACACCGATATCAAATCAAATAAGTATTGGTACGCTGATAGCTATATAGTATTTAAAAATCAGAACATTGATATGGAAATATATTTTTTTTATTTATTATTATATATCATAAAATTATAATACCGTCTTATATTTTATACGTTTTTAAAAATTAATTTATAAATTTAATATAATTTAAAATCACTTAATTACTAAAAGAAAATAATTAATCGTCTTTACAATTAGATGCGTATTTAAAATCATAATTTTTGTGAAATTATCCAATATATATTATATTAATTCAATCTAATAATTAGATATATTTTAAAATACTTCGTATATTTATTAAATTTTATTGAAAAATTACACTCTTATTTTATTTAAAAAAAAATACTTTAGTAATAAATAATATTATGCTTATAGCTTTATCTATTAGTAGAAATTTGCGTAAGTTGACTCCGCGTTTTTATCCTATAGTATCGTTACTCACGAAAATCCTAATTTCTAAGTTTGCGTTGATTCTGCGATACCATCATTACTTCCCAATGAATAATTTGGATACTGAACAACAAATGAAACAAGAATTTCATTGGATGTGTCATTGAAAGCTCGTGTATGTTGAAAAAAAAAATTGTTCAAGGATCAGAGCAAATGATAATAGAGTTTCACAAAGATGAAAAAATGTAAAATAATGTAAATAACAGAAGGAACGATAAAGAAAATAATAAAATAAAAATGTTTTAACATTCATTGGAAATACGTCAAGAAAAAAGCTGAGAAAAAGAGTGAATTTTTGCTTTAAATTACCGTTGTAATAAGTTATGAACCAAAGACAAGTTGATCATTTTTATTGCAAGAAAAAATATTTCATTTATTTCATAGAATATACTTTGTATTTTTAAAAGCTTTCATATATAAACTTTGAATTATTTTTGAATATTTTACGTGAAAGTAAAAGTTGTGTAAAAAAAATATTTTTAATAATTAAAATGTTGCGCGCATGATATCGACGGTCGTTCTTAAATTTATTTATAGAATTTTTACCTTATATAATAGTAATTAATTTTATTATATATCAAATGAAATATAATTTTAAAATATTTATAAATAATATGGTTAGTTGGGGAACGTAACCGTACATAAAGGGTGGCCGCTTGGGATTGAAATAACTCTTGGAAATCCCTACTGTTTGCTACTCTGACGTATATTAATCACTGTCTTAAGACCTTTAAATATAAATTTACTAATATTTTAATTAAAACAATATCTATATTTATTATAAAAAATAATAATAAAGTAACTCTTAATTTTCAAAAAAAATTCACTTTTTAAATATGTTTAAAAAATATATATAATATTTAAGTAATCTACTTTACTAAGGATTTAATTTTAAGACAATGAAAATCCACTTCAAATATGCTGTTTTTTTTAATTTATTAGATTTAATCGTAAATCAAGTATCCAATGTTTTAAAATTTTACTATAAATAGTATGTGCTTTTTAGAAATTTTTTTTTATAATCTAATTTAAATATAATAATAATTTCTTTGTACTATTGTATTAAATTTGTATTGTCTTTTGAACTTTCTTATCATTGTTGCTATATAGCAGATTGAAGAGTGATTTTTTATTTACTATAACAAATTTTACTGCACAAAAAATTGTAACTTTCATTTTCTAGATTGGTTATTAAAAAATTAAAAAAAATAAAGGTCTAGTATATATTTTCTCTTTACTAAACATAGATTTTTATTTCCAATGATAAAAAAAATTTATTTTGTGAAAACTTAAGTGTGTAATATTCTTCTTATTTTTAAATTCTTTTTATCAATCACTCCCTTCGTTTCTCTATTTTTTATCGTCGAAGACTTTGCACTACTATCGTATAGCTAGTTCCATAATACGGAAAATTCCCACTGAGATATTTTTCACATTATTTTAGTTAAGTCTACTCAAATCCCTAGCGGATCCTTTATTCGATCTTTATTCAAGAAATTCTGAATTCAAAACTTTCTCTTTTTTCACAATGACGACGTACTTATGTTGCATGTTATGAAAAACTGCTTATCAAAAGAAGAGAACATTATTAATATCACTTTATGCCATACAGGCTTATTTTTACTGTCGTTTCTATTACATGGATGGTATCATTACTCGGAAAATATTATGTCACGTGATGTCAATAGGTCCTTCTTTTTTATCTCTGCTGATTATATAACTGGAAAAAGGATCATTGCTAAATATAATTAAGTTAATTTGATCAAGTTAATTTAAGACCATTCCATAACAGAATACTTGGTTTAAAATTGTGTTCTCTCCTTTATTTTTTCTGCAAAGAAACGATTTCAATTTTTTATTAACCCTTTCATAACCATACATTTATTACTCTTTCATTTTTTAAAAGCTCATTTAGTAGTATTTAAATAAAAATACCAATTATTTTCTGAAAATAATTTTACATTTTTTGATTATTTTAAATCAAACGATTTATTACGTAAAAAGTTGATCTTTAATCTAAAGAATTATAACTCCACGTGTAAAGTTCCCTTGCAAGTCGTACAGCAACAACAATCTGTGATATATTCGTTTGGCATATAAAAGATGCTACAGACCAAGGGACTCATCTAAGTGTCATTAGATTAAAACAACCTTAGACCTCGTATCACCATTTGTCGATCGAACTTGGATCTTCGAAGCTCAGTTAACCCATAACTAATTCTTATATAAATATATCTTTCATAGATGACTAGTTTTACTGTTTTATTCTCATCGTTTATTTTAGTTCATTTTAGATATTTATTTTCTCATATCACTACATGTAATGAATTTATCTCTATTCTGAAAGACCGTCTGTAGAAACGCTATATGCGATACTAAAAATTTGACGTCGTATCTGTTTATCTATCTCTTTTTATCTATTTATTTGTATCTATATGATTCTTTTCGTAGCCGCTTTAATTAAAGTTTTTCATATAATTAACTATATTATCGAATATATTATAATGTGCTATTGATTTATATAATTTTTTTTTTATTATTATAAAAATATCGTTATTTTTTTTATTAATATTACAATTTGATTTTTAATTAATAAATACTTAAATATTTTGAAATATTTGTATTTGCTTATTATTTGTGTAAATTTAGTTGTTTATATATTTATTTATTTAGATTTACAAACAAAATATACCTTAAGAGTAAATATTATTAGTATTCTATATTACATTTATAATAATTTGTATTGAATAAATAATATACCGAAATAAATTAATTAATAATTTTTCAGTAAATATGTATTATATTACATGCATGCTTATCTTATTTATTTTCAACTTTTTTATAAGGATGAGACGATATTAAACTAAAAATTACGTTTCTCATTGTTATTAAATTTTTATAAATTTACAGTTTTATTTTAAGCTTCAATAGTATTTTTCTCATTGGAATTCTAACATAATTTCACTCTTGATTATGAGTTTTGGTGATCGATTAAATCATTTTTTATCACTCAAACTATTTAAATAATTATATTACTTTCATTTATTATTAATTTATTTATTTATTGTTATGTATTAATTATATTAATTCATTTAAATTTTATTTCATTTTGTCTTAATATATGTTATAAAAACTTTTTATTAAACCGAAGTTTTCGCTTTATATACATATTGTACCAGTGAAATGAAAAAAAATCCATAAATCATTGATAATTATTTAGATCGATGATTTTAAGGTTGTCATTTATCAAAGGAAAAAAGTTTCGAAACTCGTAATAGCTTTAGCGTTTCAAATGCGACAGATCGCGTTTGTTCAGCGTAACATTAGGAGCAGTTGTCGTAGTAACGATTACGAGCATTAACCACTGATTTGGTATTACCACTAGAGTCCTCGGCGTTAAAGGCAGGCGGTATCAGAGAGACAAGCGTCTGATAAATCGTCGCAGTATTCGTGCCTATCCTTATACCTGCAATCGAATCCAAGGTCTCTTGAAAATTGTTGCACTGTAAATTATAGGTTTTCTAGATGTGAATTAAGTTCTGAATATTGGTATTTCTTATTCAAGTGATAATTTTACTATGTTTCTGAGATAAAATTTTTTTTTAATTTTTACTACATTACACATTATTTAATCTAGTAAGATAAATGCTGTTGTGATTATTTTATTCATTGATTTTATTATTACTTATTCTTATTAAAAAATAAACATAAATTATACACTTTGGATATAAAATTAATAATTGTAGTATTAATAGATATCTACCCTTCTAATTATTTACTATCGTAATATATGGATTAATTCACATTGTATCTACGTTAAATTTATAAATGATCTATGTATGTATAATATACGTAACATTATATTAAATAATTATACACTTACGATGAAAAATATGACGATTTTATGCTGTTATTGTAGTATTTGCGTTAATAATTTATTATTTAAAAAATTAGTAGACTATTATCGATCATAAAAATTATAAAATTATAAAAAGTATTGTAAGTGTATGATTAATTTAAAAATATATTTTGTCTAGGAAAGTAATATAACTTTACAAAATTCATTTAGATCCAACTCTACATCTATTTAATATTACTTTTTTCTCCTTTCATTCTCCCTTTCTTTCATTTTCCATAATTTTATTCCATCAGAAAAATGATTTTATGAATATAAATGAATTAACGTGCATAATATTGAAATATATTTTGAAAAGTGAAGCATTAAAATAAAAATTGCTAGAGAATTCGTGTTCTTGCCCTTCTGCACATCCGTAAAATTACCGATTTATCGGAACGATATATATGTGATAGTCAATGCATTTGTGCATTTTTGTTTACGAAAGAGCCACATGAAAATACTTCGTTCCTGGATACACGCATTCAACAAAATTGTTTGATTTCACACTCTCGCAAATGATTTTACGATCACGGTTGTCGAGATAACGGTATCAGCTAGATACATATATTTCAAAATTATAAAGAATCGAGATTCAATTAAAATTTTTCTTCATACTTCTATAAAAATGTTATATTAAATAAAAGATTATAACTAAAAATAAATTTAATATAAATAAATTATTGCTTTAATGTTTATATTATTTTTGTATATAAAGTATAGAAGAAGTGATTCCGTTCACACTATAATTTCGTAAAAATACTGATTTTTTTTTAACTTCATTTTTAAATTCTAAGTATACATATAAAAGAAATATACGATATGTATATTGAAAAGTTTTGTATAAATTAAAATATTATAACTATTATACTTTAAATATTGAAACATTTATAAACATTTTATTAGAAAGAATATATTTTATGTTATTTGAAACTTTAAATAAAACATTTAATTAAGTTAAGAAAATAAAATAATTGATTAAAATATATTCAACGTAAGATTTTTTATTTTTATAATTTGTGATATCTAAAGTACTAATTTAAACAATAATGAATGAGCTCAGTTGTTCGAAACATTGATTGGATTATTTTTATTTACACAATCTGACTTTAAATTCTGAAAATTAACATGTCAAAAAATATTTTTGACATTAATCAATATATCAAATTTATCTTTGAACCTTTTATTATAAGTCATTTTATGTTTACGAATGTTTAAGAGCATAGTCGACGATCGAAGAAAATTTTTTCGTTTAAAACGAATACGTCCAATGGATTTCAATTGAGATAGTAATAGAAAAATCGTCATCGAGCATTATGGAAATTTCGGATGGCGTGATAAAAATGCAGATTCGTATAATGCGTTCGATTGCACATCGTCATACGAGAGATCAAGCAGAAAATACTTTCCGTGCATATGCAATAAGTTGCATTTCCTCGTCCCTTATTCATCGGAAAATTAATTATTTGCCGATGTAGACACTAGTCGTTTATACGCGTAAGCGATGTATTTTGGCGTAAAGCGTAATCAAAATCTAAATTTGAAATATCTTTTATATGCTTTTATTGATACATAAATTAAAAATCAATTTTCCTTGTTACATTGTTTTATAAAAATCCAATCGATTTGTGTTTTAAAAAATAAATAATTGTTACATGGTGATTTTAGAATATATAAACGGTTTCTTATACGTATACATTTTTAATATTCAAACTTAATCCTTTTATAATTTCATGAAATCTAATTACATGATATTTAAAAAAAATAGATATTATAAAAAATTGCTAAAATTATAAATTGAATTCTATGATATGAAATTAATTTACACCTTTAATCCCTTTTTCAGTTATAAAATATATTGTTTTTATAATAATATAAAAAATTTTTTCTTAAATAGTTTGATTCCTGTCAATAAATGTAAATAATAAGATAATATGTAATAAATTAGATATTGTTAATTATTACTTTGTCACTTAAAATTTTGAGTGTGTCTTAATTTTTTATAAAATAAATAAATATTGAAACGATCATACAACTTCCTAATAATATAAGGTATATATATATAAAAACAGTATTCAAACTTTTAAATAACCTACTTCTAAAGGGTCTCTGGTTCTTTGGTATTTGTCTTAGAAAAATGTACTTTAAAAACATGATATAAGTTTATTTATTCATAAATAGTACATTATTTAAAAATTTTAAAATACTATCTTTAAAAACTATAATATAATAATACTGTATAATACAAAATATATAATGCTGTCGAAAGAAACATTTGTCTCTATTTATACTGTAAATATAACCAAAATTCATGCTTTAACATTACGTTTTTTAAATAATCAAGATTTATTCTTATTTTAATTTTATTTATTTTATAATTAATGTATACAGAAACTTTATTATTATCATGAATTTAATACTAGGTTATACAAAATCTTCTGCGGAATTATATTGAAAATACTTTGAAGATTTATTTATTGGTTTTTTTAAACGTATGCATAGGTTGGAAAATATAGTATTAAAAGTAGTTAATGTACAGACAATTTTCTATTAAATATTAATATAAATTAAATTTTGTTTTTAATAATAAACTAATTCCAAAGATTAAGTCAATCGGTCATTTTATATAAAAAAGAACGTAAAATCTGTTTCGAGAGTTCTTATATCTACTCTCAACTGTACAAATACTGATTTACTGATTCAAATACTTTAACTTTACTAGATATTTATTTTAATATTACTTACACATACATATAATATGATCTATGGAATATTTTATTCAAATATAATTTAATAGATTATATAGAAAATATTAAAATATAAATATAAATATAATTACAGAAACTACTGTTTATTTTATTTCATAGTACTATAAATTTATTATAATAAAGGTAATTGATTTTATTCTCAAAAAACTAAAAAAATTTTTTAATATAATTTTTTGTATTATGTGATCAATATTCTTTATCATGAAACTAGTGGTTACGGTGACCGAAAACTGTACCGTTAGGATATTATGAATGCGACTATTTCAGATCTTAAAAAGGAAATTAAGTTAACCAGTGATAATATGCTATAATTATTTTAAAATATTAAAAATTTATTTATTATAATCTAGTAGTACATTATTGAATTGGACAAAATAATACAAGTATTTGTATATTATATAATTAAAAATACATTTCTTATTTGGTACTTTTATTAATTCGATCTAAATATTACATTAACTTACTCATAGAAATAGTATCAAAACGTAGTTAACATATTTAAATTCTTTATATAAAAGACGATGAGTAGCGAATTTAAGAAAGTGATGAACTTATAATAAAGTTTTACCAGTACGTAAAAACCGAAAAGAAACCACGGAAAAACAGAATCAGTTTCGTTATAGTTATACTCGACTACAATATTCTACAGCTCTTACTATAGTTTAAAATATAATACATCTGTTTAATATGTATAATCGTTGTATTAAATTATTCATTATTACATCTATCCACTTATAACTTATAACTGCATCAATTATATGTATTAAAGTTTTAATAAATAAAATAAGTCATTATGATTCGCTAACATTTATCAAACAATAATTTGAATATTCGAATATAAAAATTTAACTATTATAAAAAATAGATTATAAAAATTATCTATAAAATTTAATTTTTTACATAAAAGAGAAATTTCTTTGAATATAATAGATCGATAACTATTAATAAATTATACTTAAATTTATTTGGAAAGTTTTTAAACCACTTTAGGTCTCTATGATACCCTGATTATATTCTTCTTTTTATCTTGTTTTCGATCGTAGGCTTTAATTGCGTTTTATTATATGAAGTGCTATTACAATATGCAGAATTCCTGTACTATAACTTCTATCTATCTCTTATTTACACACGCTTTATTTTAATTGATAATTCAATTAGCTGTATGCTCATGAGGTTATGCACAGGTAAGCCCGACCAAACCTGTCACTGACTAAATCTCTGCTGCTAACGTGGCAAGCCTGTGAGAAGATAGACAATTGGAAACGTGGCCGAATTGGCCTGATTGTTCACAAAATTCGATTTGCGGCAATAATAATAAGTTCAAGCACCGTTTTACCGATGGATTTGGATAAATTTTCAAATCTATACTGTTTAATTGTTCCCAATATTACCTATCCTCATCAACCGCAAACTTTATTTTTCTTTTTCAAACGAACTACTTATGCAAAATCATATAGAAAATAATTGATAGAATTTAGTTCAACATGCGTTTTCACGAACACATAGACATTTGCAAAAAAAATCCATTATACACTACATTGTAATTAATACCGTAATCTAGATATTGAACTAACGAGTATTTAATATCGACTTTAATCTAAATAATTCTGTGCATTCGATATAACTATATATAAGCAGTACATCTATAAAACTGCGTATTTGCAAACTATTCTAATCTATATAATCAAACTTTCTCGTAAATAATTTCGTAGAGATATATATAAAAATCTGGAAGTTAAAACTTTCATTTAATCAAACTGATGAAATGATCTTTCATTTCTATTTATATCATAAATTTTTTTATTTTATTAATATTATTTATTTTTTACTTAAACTTTATATAATAAATTTTAATTAACTAATATATTATGTAAAAGAGTCTGTAATTTTATTAAATGTCAAAAAAACGATGTAAAAAATTATATAAAATAGTAATTCTTCTAATTTTTATATTTATAATAATAGCATTTATATAAATAGTACTAAATATCTCATAAAAATTGATAGAATGAGATTTAAAATTTTATTTCAAATTCTTATTGTAATATGAAAATAAAAAGAATTTATTCTTTTAATTAAAAAATAAATTTTAAATGTACGGAATAAAATATTCTGTTTTATTTTTTACAAAAATTAAAATACCTCAAAGTTATGAAAGTATAAATGACGCTAAAATTATCATAAAATTTAAAATATAACGATAATTATTATTCTATTTATACTTTTTTCTATCGATACTTTTAAAATAAGAATTATTTTAAAAATAAAGGAAACATACATGGATAATCACTTAAACATAAATTTTGAATTTAAAATTTATGATTCATAACATTGCCATGAGCATACGAATGCACAATAATGCGCTTACACTTTTCTATACACTTTTCTAGAAAATTTTTTACTTTTTTATAAATACTTACTTAAATAAAAACAACATTAACATTTAAAAAAAAAATTAAAATTATTCTTGAAGAAAATTCGAAAATGAAGCGAAGCATTTTCTGCGAATTCGTTGCTTTTTCAACCAAACTACCGATATCGATGACATTTTCTTTCTAATGTTTTTTTTATTTTATTAATATTTATTTGTTTGAATTTAATAATTATAATATTTATTCAGTATACTGTTTTTGTTTCAATCACAATAAACAATGATTTTACATACAATACTTACTTATGACTAATATGCTGTTATATACAGCAATCGCAATCTTACAGATTATTTTGTTTTTTTTTAATTAAGATTTTTTTTTTATACGTAAGAATTTTTTAATAAGATTTTCTTCATTTTTTATTTATATACAGAAAATGGGTAATATAAAAACTGTACATACGATTTCTTTATTTTTTTTCGAATCCTCTTAAGTGTTATGATCGTAGTTTAAAATCTATTTACTAATATTTTGATATTAAACATCAAAGGATAAAAATTTTTGATATGCTTTCGTATGTCAAAATATGCTATCGTAATCAATACATTTATATTATATATTAATATATTAATATTATAATTTTACTGATTATTTGGTATCTATTAAATTAAATTAAAATTGGCAACTGGCAGAATATATGACTTCTAATAATCATTAATTTTTTTTTATTGTAAAGAAAATTGCAAAACAGTTTTTTAAAATTATAATAGAAAATTTCGATAAGTTATAAAAATAATACAGTCGTTTGATTCATTTTAATGTTTATTTAATTTAAGACGGAATTTTTTGTATAATCATATCCGTTATACTAAGCAAATATTATTTTCATCGTATAGTACATAAATACGAATGAATACTTGTATCTTGGTTTCGTTTCCTTTTTCCTTTATAAATCCAACACCGATTTTAATCTGAAAACAAAAGTACTTCTTATATGAATTTTAAGTGGTGTAAATTAAACTTAAAAACAACAATGTTATAGGAGCGCCAGATAGACTGTGGGGCAAGAATCCGGATTACCCGGGCTATCGACCGCATGGTCGACCGACGGGTCCAACAGCTTCCACCACGACCACCTCTACAACAGCCAAAACCACAGCTAGAACTCGAGTGACAACGACGACAACATCGACGACAACGACAACGACAACGACGACGACGACCCAACGCCCGTGGCGAACGCGACCTCGAGAGCCAACGACTCGCGATCGTCCCTATTGGCCGAACCATTATCCGGAGGAACGTCCGCGACAACCATACTACCCACCCAAGGTTGACCGACCGTACAGGCCTCGTTGGCATCAACCGAGCATCGGCACTGTTGGTACCACCAGCAGCACGACGCCCATTTCTCGGCACAGGCCTCCCAAGCGTAATGACATCCCCGACAAGTGTGACACCAGCTACGACGCTATAAGCCTTATCAGGAGAGAACTTTTTATATTCAAAGACAGGGTAAGCTTCGTACCTCATCGATATTGTATATAAAGCAACAGTTTTAAACTTATTAAAAAATCCAATGTTGTTTTTTTAACGTAATTATTTTTTATAACGTAATACATCTACAATATATATATTATCATATTGGTAAAGTTCTTCCGATTGGTGAATATAAAATATATCAATAAATATTTATTCATTAACGATTATTCGTAAAACAAGTTTTTAATCGATAATAAGCATTATCGTGGTTGAATTTAATCTTTTCCACGCCCAATAGTTTAAATAAATTTACTGTAAGGTATAATTTATTATGATACGTTGATATAATATATAGTAAATTGATAAAGTTATTCATCATTTGTTTGTACAGTACGTCTGGAGGTTGAACGATCGGGGCCTTGTTGACGGTTTTCCGGCCGAAATAACTCAACTGTTCAAGTTCCCCATGAACGTTGACCATGTAGACGCTGTATACGAACGCGTTGGCGACAACCGCATAGTCTTCTTTGTGGGACGCTACTTTTATGTATTCAATGCATTTTATCTCGAGCCGGGTTACCCAAAGCTTTTAACCGAGCTCGGACTACCCGACTCTTTGGAAAAAATCGATGGCGCTATGGTCTGGGGTTACAATAGAAAGACGTACTTCTTTAGTGGCACCATGTATTGGAAGTATGTATAAATTATAGGTTTTGTTATAGCATATTTTTATAATTTAAGGTTTAAATAAAAATATTTTTACATTTACTGCCGTTTTAGTTAAACAGATCAAAAATATTAACCAAAATTAACGTAAAAATAAACTTTGATCGAAGTTGAACGATCTTTTTCTTATCAAAGCTTATTTTTATCCAATATATTATATTATTCATAAAATTTAATTATATAAAATTTTCGAGATCCTAATTTCAGATTTCGCGCAGACATTTGCAAAGGAAATATAGTTGATTATAAATATAGTTTTATTTAATAATTTTAAAACAAATCATAGAATTTTTTAAACTTTATATTTTTAATGTTACGATTAGATTATTTATTTGAAAACTCGAATAATCAATATTTATTGTAATTTATAGGTTTGATGAAAGTGTAAATTATGTAGAACTGGATTATCCAAGGGACATAAGCATGTTTGCTGGAGTTGGACCCAATATTGATACAGTTTTTCAATGGAAAAATGGTAAATATAATTTTTGAATTACATTTGTAAAATTATAATATATTACTAATCGTACTTTTAAAAATTTTTTAAATTCTAATATAGAAGTTGAGAAATCAGACTTACAGTTAAAACATGACGTAGGTATTAAGCATTAAGTATAATATATTAGTTGTATATCTATTGAATAATAATTATTATCCATAAAAAGTATGTGCAAAGATTTATAATCAACAGAATTTTTTAATACTTTTCATGGTAAAAAATAAATAAATGAATAATTTATAATTATTCTTTTCCCTGATATAATTAATGCGTTTCAAGTTAAACTATATAAATATTTAAACCGTGAATATTAATAAGGAAGATCTCGAATTTTCTTGAGTTCACGATTAACTTTATATTACGAATAAATTTAATACAATATGGTCAAATCCTTGTATTATATTATTTATATACTTCGTAAAAATTTAAAAATAATTATGAACGTACCAGCTAGTATTTTTTTCAATAAGCATTAGGTGTAATAATAGAGATAAGAGTAACTAAAATTACGAAGAACATAGAGGGATTTGCATACAAACGCCCAAGTTCAATACAACAAACTTATACTCGTTTTCCTGTTTACAGGCACGACATACTTTTTCAAGGGTAAGCACTTCTGGCAATTCGACGATGCACGCATGAGAGTAGCGCACAAGAAACCTAAATCCTCGGCTCACTTCTGGATGGGCTGTCCCCGAGGTCTCGAGACAAACGACGTTGATTTCGAGCTCCCGAAGAAGACACGAATAAATAGTATTTCGGCCGGTAGCACAGCTACTCAAATATTGCAAACATCCTTCTTGATAACTATTGGCTTCACTCTATTCACTCTGCTGAACAACTCCTGCGATAATTGTTTAACCTAACTCCTGTGAATATTATTGTAATATCAAAAAATAAGAATCGCACGTATTTTATTTCACTTAATTTTTTATTTTTTTGTTTATAAAACAAAAAACAAATGAACCGTCTCTTGTAAAGCTACTATCGGATCCCTGGTCAGAGATTCATTGTGAAATGATACTTGAGGTTTTTAGTCTACTTTTTTTTGTTAAGGTAAAATTACCCTTAAGGCATCTAATAATTTGTTCAAAAATCGATTCTTTTATAATAAAGAATTTAAGTACTTAATGTATACGACGTATAATTAAATTTATGTGATGCATTATAAAATATATTTTTTATATTTTATATTAAAAGTAGTTAATTGTGGTATATTTTCATTATTTATAAATTGTAAAGTACATTTTTCTTATTTTAATTTTTTAAATACTTTAATTATTTAGATAAAATAAATAGCTTACAATTATAATTGAACGTAGTGAAAAGCGTAGGTGATTAAAAACTTCACTTAAGTGTACTGATGAATAAATTTTTAAATAATATATTTTTTATTGCATAAAAAATATCATAAATATTAAAATTAAAATAATAAAATTAAAGTATTTATTTTACATTTCCGTAATACTTTTTCTGATAAAAGTAGATAGTAGTTTTTTATTAAAACATTTTTTAAACATATAAAAATAACATAAATTATCAAATAATGGAGTAGATGAATTGAAATACTTGTAAACAATTGTTATTATATAAATTACTCGATAAAGTCGGTAACCTTAACACAAAAAATTGGATTTAAAGCATTAAGTTCCTATTTCATTTTCTAATTAGGGATTCTAATTTTATGTTTATTATTATAATTATAATATATGATTAGATGGATTTAGTATTTTATTATTAAAAATTCAACGATAATGAATTAAGATATTTTAAAATCGATTTTCGATAATATTGAAAAACATTACAAGACATTTTGTTTAAAGTTTTAAAAAAAACTGCTTTTTGTTATGTTTTTTTGATGAAAAATATCATTTGTATAAATGCTGAATTATTTCTATTCATAATCTGCGAAGACTTAAATAAATAAATAAATATATATATATATATAGAAATTTTTATTATATGGATAGAATTCATTGATGTAAATGTTCTAACATCGAAAAATTAAAAATAATTGTTTCCAATATTTTTTCAAATAATTAAAATGATGAAATGAATTTATTTTTATAGAATGAAATATCTACACCCACGATGTAAATCTGTATTATTTTTCATAATTAAATTACAATATTATTTCTTAAAAATAAAATATTTTGGTGATAAGAAGTAGTTAGTTTAAAATATGGGTGATGCAATATTAAGAATTTTTTGTACTATTTGTTATTTGAACGCAACAAAATCAATTGTAATTAATCTATTTAGATCTATTCCATGTGAATCACATTGAATTTACAATGATTAAAGTAACTAAAATTTTTCCAATAAATAACATGAAAATAAGCCGTAACTGCCTTTACTAGGAGGAACGATTTACATTCCTCCACATCGATAATATTATACTGCATGGCGTAAATATTTTCTTGTTCTACTCTTTATATAGTATATAAATAATTTAATTAATGAATATAATGAATTTTTGATAACTTTTCTCCATTATTTTATTTGATATACAAAATGAAAAACTTAAAAAATGTATTGATCGTTTTTAGTTTCATCTAATTATTGATAAGTACTGTATTAAAAAAACTAATAACTTTTATATTTAAATGTTATATACAAAGCGTGCAGTCAGTTTTTGAAACTGTGATATTTGTACTGAAAAGTATCGTTGGTCTGAGAGCAATAGGGGTTTCATAAGTGTACTTTAAAATTTACTAAAGCAAAAAAAGATTGAAAATTTTTATTTGTATCTCCTTAAAAAGCTCGCTCGTTTTTCGACGCAGACTAACATACTTATTTTTAGCTCAATAAGCTATATTTTGTAAGCTCAAGCTTTCTATGTGTATATATAGAAATTAATGAAATATATTTTAATGATATGAGATTTGTGTACGTATATTCGACGATTAAATAAAGTTAAAGCAGAGACTTCAAAAAACTCTGGTTTATTTTCTTTTATAATTTATAACATACTGCACAATCCATATATATATATAATTTCTCTAACGACGTATATCTGTCGGCGAATACGAATCCCAACGATTAAGCGAACGCAGCGTTGTTTGGATAATAGTGTCGACTTCAGCCATGCCACCGATACCCGTATCTCCACACATAAGGGTTTTGGAGATGCAAGGGATTTCTTTGTATCCCCAAGATTTCAATAACGCCACCTGATCAATAGAAAAGTTTTATAAATATACTAATTATACTGAAATAGCGAATTTAAATGCGATAATTGTTTTTTAATAATAATTATTAAAAATGTATAAATAAAAATCGAATGGAAGTGATTGTAACTACGATAATTTTGATATTTAATATAATTTAAGTAAACAATAAATATAAACATATTTAATGTCTTGGTTATTTCATTTTATTTTATCAAATTTAATTTTTAATAGTTTCAATATTATAATTTATTATATTTATTATATTTATATTTTTCTGTTTATAGTCAATCTATTAGATCATTATGAAATCCAAATAAAAAATTCTTTATTCTGGTTTCAAAATAATAAATAATATTAAAATTTTGAAGATAATGTAATCTGGATAAAAATTTTATTTTATTCTTATAAGTCTGATATAAATATAACAAAGCTCTTTTTTTAATGTTTCTTTATTAAATTAAATATATTAAAATTTTATGGACAGTTACTCACAAGAACGTCTGTTTTAAATTATAATTTTTCAACGAATAAAAAGTATTAGTCAAATAAATAATTGAAAAATCTGAGTATTATCTTACATTAATGGAATGACATACTTACTTTTTATGATTTCTTTAATAACTAGTTCTTGAAAAATTAGTTTTTACAATTGCCTATTCAGCATCGAAATCTATTTGTTACTTTGTTTGATATTGCTTAAATTTATATTCTTAAATAAAATCGCAATATCATCTTGTAACGAATATTATTTCACTTATTTACATCGATTACGTGATTTGGTAAATATGCCGAGATAGTGGATCCTTTAAGCTTTGAATGTCAAAAAAGGATAAGAGAGGGTAGACAAGAGAAGATTTCACAAACCTGCGGTGCAGTGACAGGATGATCCCACATCTTGGTGTTCATAGCTGGGCAGAAGAGCAGCGGCTTGATTGGGTCCCAGGCGCGTGCCACGCACGTTAATATATTGTCACAGATACCAGCGGCCAGCTTGCCCAGCGTATTTGCATCCAACGGAGCTATGAGGAATACATCCGCCCATTTAACCAAATCGATGTGCAAAACGGGGTCGCCTCTGTCTTGCCAGGCGGCCCACTCTACAGTGTCGGATAACACCTGACACCCCGATGGCAACTCGGCTTCCTTTAGAAAGTGCTTTGCGCGTTCTGTTACTACCACACGCACCTCGATGTTGCATTGAGAAAGTTTCTGCACAAGTTGTGGCAGCTTAATGGTAGCAACGCTGCCGGTACAACCGATCAGTACTTTTTTTCGCGATGCAGATGCCATAACGTTACCAACGAGATTTTTATATTATTTTCTATCTTCACTTCTCACGAACAATATTTTCTGATCTTCTAATTAATTTATTATTACATTTATTCAATGCGAACATTAACGAACAAAATAATAATTTTTTTTATCATTGCTTAACGGTATTCTATTTAAATAGTTTCTCTATTTTTCTATATAATGGATAACCATTAATGTCCATAATAACTATTTTACTAAGTCACTTTTCTCAAAATTACATTATAAGTATCACTAAGTTTTCATAATTAAATAAAACTGTCTTTCTGTCTTTCAAATCTACTTATTTTACACTAGGGGTATAATGATCAACATGAGAAACGTGATTGAACAAGTATTTACTTATATTCTTTAATATTTCCTTTTTACGTTAACTTTTTGCATGTGAAGGTATATATTGTGCCCTGTTCGAATCGTGTTTAGTTGTTACTGCATATATGTACACTGTATAGTTTCCATACATAAATATTTCTGTAAACTTTGATAGTATTTCGTTGATATGTTAAGTCATAGATTTCATACAAATTTAAAACAACACAGGCCTTCGATTTTTAGTTACTTCTCTAACAACGACTTTGATTAATATTTGTATATATGTTTGTATTTATGTATGCATGTGTAAATTATGGATGTAAATAGATTTATATATATATATATGTTTGCATGCATATGTAAACATTTATGAATGTATTTATATTGTATTCTTATGCAAAACAAAACAGCATGAAATACTGCTACTCTGGATTTTTTAGGCATGAAACAAACATATTTGTTCTGATGTTGAACTATATAAATTGATGAATATCCTAATTAAAAAATAAATTTATAAGTTATTAAGTAAATATTAATCATAGCATTATCAAAACATTTAAAAACGTTTTTTGTCTGTTAAGGATAATATCTAGTTAATAATGAAAATAGAGTAATTAAAAAACATAATTATACAAATAATAGTTTAATTATTTCTTAATATTATTTGAATACTAATTATTTTTATTTACACATAAATAATATTACTGATGAATATTAAATATTAGATTTAGAATTGTTGGTTGATAGAAATGTAACATTATAAAATATATGAAAACCAACATTAACAAGTACATTGATTCTTTTTATTTTATCTTATTTTAAATATATATTAGATTTTAAAAAATCATAATCATTGTGTACTCAAAAATATAGTATAATACTAAATTAAGGTATGATAATTATAATTGTAAAAAATATATAACAAGTTGAAACAAAAATTATATTATTTATTATTCATATATGTATTTCATTAATCAATAGTACATTACTTCAAATTATTAATAAGTGGTAATTATTTTAATTATGTAATTTAGATGTTAACCTTAACAATCTTACAAATTTAATTATTTTTAATTATATTAAAGAAAACTTTCTAACCAGGTAAATATTTTTTGGCCAGTTTCTTTATGTGGCAGCAAGATTTAATTTTATGTAATATATTCTATATAAGAGATAGAAGGTCTTCCTCATTGTTTCTTCTCTGAATCTTTCTTATTATTATCCTCAAAACCAAGATCAGACCAATCTGAATGTTCCATTAAATTATTGTCCATTCGACAGTTAAGATAGGTTTTGCTTATGTCCCGACATTCGGTTGCATTATAATTATTTTCCAAGAGACAACGTAAATACTTGATCATATGATCTCGACAGACTCCTTCGTGATCCAAAGGAAAACTGCCCTTTTCAGGTGGTACAGGTTTCAATAAATTTTGTTTTAAGCTCCAAGACATCCTGTGACTAATTGAAGAGTTATTTTTTAAGTCTCACTAAGTTTAAGATGTATTTCAGAAAATGCATAAGTAGAATACAATTGCTAAAAAAATTAAAAGAAATTCGATATAAGTTTGTGAAATTTAAAAACATTTGAGATTGTATAATATAATAATACTATAATCATATAATCTTTTATATTTTTATTTTCATTGTAAAGTTTTGTAATTTTAAAAATATTTTGAAATAAAGTTAATAAATATTTTGAAAATAATAAAGTTACAAAACACTTTATTATAATAACATTCATAATTAACTAATTAATTAATAATTTGAAACTAATATTTAAATGAAAATATCTCATTTATTTTTGTTTAATCTTTCATAAATATTTAATAATTTTTTTAATATTCTTATATAATCTTTTAAAGTATTTTAGTTTTGCTCTATCTAAATTATAAATTTTCTTATCGATTATAAACATTTTATCGATGAATATAATTTTTTTTAAAAATTGAGATAGTTTAAAATTTTAAAGAATAAATTTTGTTTTCTTATATATTAAATGTTCTATCTTACTTAGATGTATTATCAATAATAATAATTTTATACTCGTTTAAAATAATTACTAATTTTTTTATAAATTAAGGTGATTAATTTTGTGTTTTTATTTTTATTTAAGCAAAAATTATCGTTCATTTTGTATTTCAATTTGTATCTATAATTCTTACATTGTTTTACCTAAATAGTAGCCTTATAAAATCAGTATTATCAAACATGAATAATATTTCTTCCAACTTAACAATTATAAAAAAATATTTCTATTTGTATCATGAAATTCAGTGACTGTTTCTACATGTACTAAATTTCTATGATGGCAAAACAGAAAAATTTATTGCACTTTCAATCTCACAAGATTCTCATGTTTATTTTAGCAAAATACACACAAAGATTAATAATAAAAACAGAATTATGCGTACTTACGTTAACTTATAAACTATTCGTCATTAACAAATTTATCAGCCTATTCGTTTTCGTCTATCTTATAACTTTTTCTTAAGTTACTCCAAAGTTTGAGACCACCTTCCAATAATAAACACTCTTTTCCGAATCTAATTTTCAACTTTTAGACCTCGGTTATTCAAGCCCGATCACAGATGAAAAAAAGTGTTTTTGAAATACCAGATTAGACTATATTTCCGATTAAGTCTTTTGATAACCCAGTGTACTAAATTACCCACGCATAATCTATATTTGCAAAATTTTTCGAGATCAATTACAGAACAGACTTTGAAGATCGTAGAGAAACGAAGGATGTCGATTGTGTATCGTCCAAAATTTAATAGAATACGACTTTATGCGTTTGCGCAGTCTGCAAATTAATTTTCCATTCCCTCTAATGTCATAGCGTTGTAATTAGTTCCATAAAATATTTTATTTAACCGTGACGTAAGCTTAGTCAAAATCCGCGTTCCGCTTGTATTACGCTTGTATAATTCTAGTGCCACATATATATTTTTTACTGGTTAAAAATAGACTTTTCTCCTACTTCATTCGCTCAACACACTAATTTATAACTTTTACGTTTATGGTTCTTTGGTAGTTGCAACGTATCTTATTATTTTGTGAAAAATTACGAATTTTTCATAATTCGATTTCTCGATAAAAATCCAAGCGTCTTACCTTAATTTTTTTGCCACTGGATGAACAAATTTATAATTATTGGATTTCTTAAAAAATGACGCGCATTTCAAAAAACAAGAGATCGTACACGAAACTTACAGTAAGTCAATATTTATTTATGGTCTTTTATACAATATTTATACAATTTTAATTTTTTGTATTAGTTTTATTAACCTTATAATCATAAATTTATGTTTAGGGTGTAGGTAAACATGACGAATTTCTTAACCGAATATCAAAAACCTTGTATTATACAAAATTACCAGTGATGGATTGCTTGAGTATGCCTGTAACAGGTGTCTATCTAATATTGCATTCGAATAAATTGCACATCTGATTAGTTAATATTAATTCTTAACTAAATTGAATTACATAATTATAATAATTTTACAGAACTTGCTGCTGAAATTTTTACAGAAGTTAAAAATGGACAAACTTTAGAACGATTAGATGTTGAAGAAGCAAGTCGTATTTCACGTAATGCTTGTGTTTCACCTTGTTCTCTGGTTTTAGCTTTATTATACCTTGAACGATTAAAAGCTTGTAATCCAGAATATCTTCAAAGAATTGCACCTTCTGAATTATTTTTGGTTTCATTAGTAAGTCTTATTTATATTTTATTTAATTTACATATGTATTTATTTGGAAAATATTTTAAATTTAAGATGGTAGCCAGCAAATTTTTACACGATGATGGGGAAGAAGATGAAGTTTTTAATACCGAATGGGCTCAATCAGGCCATTTAAGTATTGCAAAAATGAATCGCTTGGAAAAAAATTTCCTTAAAGCCATTGTAAATATGTTTATGAATTTATACAAAGACAAATCGTTAGTAAAAGTGACTACATTTTATAAAAGTAATATTTACATTTATAGTATATATTGCAATGGATCATAAAAGTATTTTATAAAATTGGTCAATTTTGTTAAATATTTTTCTATGTATACTAATACTTTAATTTACAAAGATAAAAATTTCTTAATTTTATTCATTTTATTATTTAGAATTGGTCTGTTTATGTGCATAAAGAAGACTTTTGGCAAAGGCTACAAAGGTTAGAAAAACGAATTGCTTATAAAGAAGCATGTAAAAGAGGGTGGTTTTCTTACACGGAGCTCAACACTTTGCTTGAATCAATTCAATTAGTAGAGTTGATAAACGTTGTACTTAGTGTATCATCAATCTGCATTGCAACATATGCTGCAGGATTAATTACTTTACTAGGTTCGGCTGTCATTACATCAAACTTACCTGCAACTTTATCCAATTCAAAAGAACTCGGTCGTCATTTTATTAACTTATCAAATTTTCAATATGCATCATCAAAACATAAAAATTCACAAATTGATTTTGAAGACGAAATTGAAAATATTTTATTGAATTCAATTTCAGATCGGATTGAAATTTGTAACAAATCATATATAGAAGAGGATGTTACTATCAAAGTAAATAATTGGAAATGGATAATTGATTCGGTTAGATTTTGGCTTCCTAATTGCTCTAATTTAAAATCAAATATTTGCATAAATAATTGGAAAAATAAATATAATGAAAATACTTTGTATACCACTAAATTAGACTTTGTAATGGAATCAGATCCTTTTTCAAGATATTCTGATAAAGATGTTGAAAATATAGCAAAAGACATAGATTTAAGTCTGAAGATTTCGGCACATGATTGGAAATATTATGTTGCATATTTTTCTGAAATATCTCTAAGTCATGGACAATAGATTTAACTACTTTAATGTTTAATTTAAATTATAACAAACCTGCATAAAAAATTCAATCTTGAAATATTTTTTTTTAAATAAAATGAATTATTTTTTATTTAATAATTTTAAGTATAACTAGAATTTTCAAAGTATCTTAAGTTTATTAAATTTATATAATTCAACTTATTAAATAAAATTGAATGATTACATTGACTTATTAATTATGTTATATTAATTAAATTGATTAATTAACAGGTATAAAATTGAAAATATAACATGTACAATATCATAAATACGTACCATCTTTTTTATATTTTATATATATATTTTTTGTACCATCTTTTATTCTGTATTTCTGCTTTAAAAAGAATTTTTAAATAAATAAAAGTATAAGCACAAGGAAAAATTATTTTAATATGCATTAAAATATAAATATAGATAACACCTATTTATTTTAAATTAATTATTAAGTATTTTAAGCACTGGAAAGTTTTTCTATATACACATTTTAAAATCAACTTGAAGAAGGTTCACAGTCAAAAGTAAAACATTAACCGATTTGTAATCATTAATCGCTAATGTATGTCTTAATTACTTAAAAATTTCTAATATATCTGTACAACAAAATTTCATGTTTTTATGCTAATTGGACACCATATTATGTTACTTCATTTTTCGCTTTTATTTTGTTTAGAGTTTTTTTCATCTTTTGTTTCTTTATGCAATACAAGTAGTGGTAACATTCCCAATAAACATCCAATAGTTACTCCAATTACTCGACCCTGGAAAAAAAATGTTTAAATCAATTATATTAATTATTTCTCTTTATATAATATTTTCAAATTTAATCATATTTTACCATATTAGCAGATCGTCTACATTTAGGTAAATCTAATTGAATTGGCGTTAGCTTAGGTCCCTGAAATCCTATTTTCTGTGCTAAAAGCTCTACGTAAAATGCTGAACCAATTCCTAAAATATCCGAAATTGTATTTCCAAAAGCTGCAGCAGCCATTGTTGAAAGAGATACAAAAACACCCAATGTTGCTTCAATTGAATCACCCTAAAAAATAATTGAAGCTATTATTACAAAGAATATAATAATTCATTTATTCAATTTTCATAATATTTACAGCAATAATCATAATGGAATTATCAAGAAATCCAAATCCAATGAAAGGAATAGCATTCGCTATAGAGACTAAAAAAACATTAAAAAATATTAGATACAATATTTTTAATAGAGAATATGAAAATTTACTGTAATTTTTTAATAATTCATTTTTTTTTTTAACTTTAAATGTTACTGAAATATAATGAATCAACTTTTACATACTTTTTTATTACTTTATAATTTTGTATAAATGTTCTTTATATTATAATATATATATATAATTTAAAAAATAAATATGTAAGATAAGGTATTTAAGTTTTCAAATTATCATTTGTATTAATATATTTATTATAAAAAATATATCTAAAATACTCTTATTGAATATATTATTGCTATTGTATACATTTAAAGGAAAAAATTTTATCTATAGATATAATCCAGTCTTCTTCAATTTTTTAAAACTAAAAAGAAACGTGAAATATCAATATAGTTTATTGTTCTAAAATTAATTTTTAAATATCACAGTAAATACCAACTATAAATATTTTTCTTACCTCGCATCAAGTCCTTTTTTGATGGTTGAGGTACTGTTTCCGCTATAAAATCAAAGATAAGTATTAATAAAATTATTAAACAATATAACAATAATATTAATTTACATTTTATAAAAAATGAAAGTAAAGTACATTTCTACTGAATAAAATATAAAAAAATTAATAAATTTTTATGAGCAACTGTATAAAAAATTTATTAACGTGTTATATATATATATATAGACTTACAGAATAGATTTTCCATGTAATGAGAATAGCAATGAAACAAGAAAATTAAATTTATATTTAGCATAAACTGATATACCTTACATAAGTAGGCTTATATAATAAATTTTCATAGGACCAACATAGAAGATATAAAAATGTAAAAATAATAAAAGTGCTTTTCAATATTTTATAAAATGCTTGAGATAAATCAAATATATTATATTTATATACACATAGACAGAAAATATTAATAACCCTTGTAACATTCATTATCATTAAATTTTTATTATAGATTTTTTCTTAAATTTTTAAAATTTATTTTTTATGCAAGCTTACTTATCTTAATCATTGAAAGATCCCCTTTGAGCTTAAATAATCAAATATATTGATTATTAAAAAATTATACAGAATAGATACAACAAACAGAAAATGATATTTTTTATGACATTTCTTAGATTATAAATAGAAAAAATTTAATATACCAAAATTCTTTCCACTGGTTCTAGAAATATATATTTTAATTTTCGTACCATACTTGCGTAATAGCCAATCATCAGGAACAGTACAATAGCTGCCTGTAGGATCTACATCTCCCAAAGAAGGTACTTTAGTTGGACGTCCAAATTTACTTCTCCATCGAAGAGGTGCAAGCTGACCTAATAAATAAATATAAACCAGGACAACTCAATAAAAAAAAAATTAAATTAATAAAAAAAAGCTGATAGAAGGGCTACAGGAGTGCTATCGAGTTAGGAAAATTATGGATTAAAGAGTAAAAAAATCTTTGAAAAATCTTTATAAACTACCTCTTTCATAGATAGTAGAAAACTCCGCACTCCTGCTTACAGCATTAATACAAGGGTTGGCAAGCTGATGTGTTGGTTTTTCATACTGTTAGTAGAGACTCTTCGGTACAAATTTCTGTACATATAGCGCTCGTATACAAAGTTTTTATACTCTACATGAAAAATCATACATGAAATGTATGGTGATAACATTTTTAATTATTATTAGCATTTCATACTTGAATAATTAGAATACTATTAATTTTTCTAAAAACGCAGATCTATATTTTATTTACAGAAATATAAAATAGACACATGTAGATTGTTTAAAATTCAAGTGAAAAAATGCAAGAAACAAATCTTTTAAAACATCGATGTACACAGAAGTACTACAGAAAAATTAAGTAATCAAAACATTTTTAGATGGATTTTTTAAATTTTTGGATTATGGATTGCAATAATTTTATTTCCAGCTTGCATGGTATCTCTTACCTTCGAATTCAGCCTTGAGTTTTTGAGATTGACATTCTTGTAAAGCTGAGATCAGCACTTGCCGTTCTTCCGATGTTAAACGAATAGCAAGTTTTTGGGCTTGTTTTTTTGATAGAACACCAGGAATTTCTCCGGAGGACATACTTGCTGAAGCACTGCTAAATCTTTCTTGATTATAGGATATCATCGAATCACTACTTTGAACTTGAGTCCCAATAGAGTTCCATGCACATTTTCTAATACGACCAAATCTCAAAATAGACTTCCTCGTAAACATTGGTACGGAGCTCGAACAAGAATTACCGAAGGTTCTTCGACACAGCATAGACATCGACGAACACATTTTGAAACGTATTTCGACAGTTATCAGAATTATTTTATCGCAAAACTATTCCTCGTATTAAAATTAATTAAAATCTTAAAAATCTTAAGTTTGATATGGTCTTAAAAATAGTACGATTGTTCAGAAATAATCATTACAATCGATAACGATACCAACTTATTCATAATGCGCTATTCTCCTATAAATTGAGTAGAAAAGATTTAAATCTAAAACTGGAATGTGACAGGCTACTGCTACTCTACGATACTGCAACTACTCCGAAACCTCTGATTCGAGTTGAGCGCGAACTCGAAGTTTGAATATGAACTTCAAAGTGAACTTTCCCGCAATGGTTTATAAGATTCGGTATACAAGATGCGGTTACCATGAAAGGCTAATATAACTGGACGAAATATCTTACGATCTTCCCCATCGAATTTACTTTCAAAAAGTACCGTGACGCACGTAACTTTTCTGACGTCAGGTTCGAAAGCGGCATCCGCGAAATCTCTTTCGGTATTTTACTCTATCATTATGACGTTCGTATTCTTTTGTTATTTATTGTAGGCATGTAGGTACGCAAAGAAAATATTGACTAATTTATATTTTCCGACATCGTACACTCGGCAAAAGTTTATTTATAGTAAGAAATGTATAAATGTGTTTTTTATTGTTGAATATTGAACTATCGACTCTTTGCCCTAATCACGCGATTGGTCAAATTCCAAATCTTCAGGTTTATTTTTCTGCGATCACATGTGTCACCATTCGCCGGTTAAATGTGTGTGCGCAACGTCACCGGTCACTCAACTACAGAGCTTGGAAAAATTGGTGTCCTATTTATTTATCATACAGCGAAACTCTGTAAAACAGCGTTTCATTTGATTTACCGTATATTTATTTATTATGTAAATAATTACTTCTGCGCGCCAAATACAAAAAAATCTGTGCTACTTGTTCCAACATCTTTCACTTATTGTATTCACTCTATATTGTAACACTTTATTCTTCGTTAAATAATGTAATTTCATTTTTAGTACGCTTTTTTATTTGTACGAAACTTTTATACTTTATCTCAAGCATAATATTTTTACAATGGTTTCGAGTAAGATAAATTAGTAAACATAATGAAAACAATATGATTTGGATATACTGGTATCCAAAATATAGCAATATTTGTTCCCATAACATATATTTTTTACTAAAATTTGGCTCTTTCAAAAGTGTTACATCATTTTTCTTATCAAATAAAATTTAGCGGATTGCAATCCGTCTATTCTTATTTTACACGTGGACAAGTACTGTTACATTTTTTTATCGAATTTCTTATTTTAACTCAATTTTGTATTACGAAACTTTTCGGTATGCCAATGTTCATTAAGTAACTTAAAGAAAAAATGTATGTGCTTTTTTAAAATTATATTTTAAAAATCTTAATAATTTTAATAATTTAAGTATGATATATAAGTTTTTATTATGATAAGAATTAATCAAATAATATAATTTATATATTTTCATTGGCTCTATTATAATACTTTGATTTTTATATCAGTACATTTTATATCAGTAATAAACTAAAAGTTATACCAAAGGTTACAATAAATTGTAAGAAAATTATATAACAAATATTTTTAACAAAATGCATCAAGTTTTTGTACAAGCTCTTAATATACTTTCTATTTCTTTTGTCTTAATTTTTCCTCAATATTATTTTTATTATATAAGTTCCATTATATTCAGTAAGACACGCAAAGGCATTAATAGAAATGTAGTGATTCCTAATGTCAAAAAAATATTTTGAATGCTATTTTATTAAATTCAACTAAATTCAAAACATACAATTATGAAAATAATCATATGTAATAAAATACGAAATTTTTTCAGTTATTTGAAACTGCTTAAAAGTTTTAAATCACCAGAATTTTTTTTTTATTCTACATTGGTTCATTTATAACAATCTACTGCTATTTAACTAAAAGATTGAAATAAAGTGTAGCTATTATGCATTAACCCACTTCATTTAATGTTCGCTAAATTTAAGGAAAACTTGGATTTTTTCCATCGTGATTAGACAAAACGTATTTGCTGCTTTAGATTGATTCTCTCTTTGATATTTTGTTACCGTTTTTATACGTCATTCGACCCCATACTTGTTATTATTACTTTGTTTTCATTAGCAAAATTCGTATTTGTTCTATTTAGAGTAAAATTCCGTTCCAATAAATTTTATTTTTAATGAATTAATTAATTTTATTAAGTACAAAATTTATATTGTATGTCCAACTACGTTTTTCTAAGAAAATAAACGAATAAAATTAAAAAATCAAAATAAAATAGAGTAATTATAAAATAAAATAATGGTAGAAAAAGCTAACGAGATCCAAAAAAATTGGATAAAAACCAATGAAAGTTTTGTTTAAAAACATAAATTATTAAAGTATTTATAGTATTAAGGAATTATAATTAAAATTTAACAAGCGTTTTCTTGTAGATACTTAACAAGAGTTGCATTTGTCCTCTACCTTATCTTGAAAATATAGAAGTTGAAGATATCACGATCTTACTATAAGTATCGGTATATTCTTAATGTTACAAATGTATAATTAATTTTTACTTTTAAAAGCTAAAAAATCTGGATTTAAAATTTTGAGAAATAATTTTTAAATCTTCATATTTTTCGTAACAAAATAAAATAAAACAAAATGAAAAAAAATTTTAAATATTATATCTTGTTAAAATATTAATTTGCATTTGCAACTAAAACTAATAATTTTATATTTAGCGTAAACATAATATATCATATTTTATATTCTGTTTTTTATTCGCTTTTAAATAAAAGAGTCTGATTTCTAATTATTTTTCAAATTCAGTAAATATAAGTTATTTACAATTATAATATAAATATTATCTATGAATTTACTATGAAAGTATTAATTATTAATTATTATATTCATAGGTTCTAAAGATTTAAAAATTTTATATTATTGTAATTTTAATTAAAAATGTATAATCTCAACTAGGTTAATAGTTAGTTAGAATTCAATACATGGAATATCATAAAAATCTGTTAAAATACATTTTTTGAACGTGATAGAAAAATATTACTATTATAATATTTTGAATTTTTAATTTAAAATATTCTGTATCAATTTTAAATAAAATTTTAAATTATTTTGAATTAATTTTAATACTTTTGATATACTCTGATATATATAATATAAAAATATATAAAACATTCATCAAGTTAAATATTTCAAATAAATATGATGAAAATATTTTTATATTATAAATAAACATTGATGTATTCTGTTTTGAAATATAAAACAAAAAATAATATTAAATATATAATTTAAATATAACGAAAAAAACTAAAAAGTAAAATAAAAAGATTATACTATTATACAAGGTATATATTTAGATTCTTTACAAAAATTATTTTTTGAACATAATAAATAAATGAGAAAAGTAAGATCTATAAGGAATGAACTTAACATGACAATATCATACTCATTTTATGTTTTTAAAATTAGTGGTATATTAGTTGCACATGATGCTTTTTGTTTTGTTGATTGATCTACAAACAAATTATAAAACAATTAAAATATATTTCAAAATTAATTATCATTTTGATTTTTAGAATGTACATTACTAAATATAAATATTTTAATTTAAAGTTTAATAAAATGGTATTTTATAACAAAACATAGAAACTTATTTTTTATTTCAATTATTTGAGATACATCTAATTTTTGCCAATTGATAGAACAAAGTCCTTTTTCCAAAACCAATTTCTCTATTAAATTTTTTTTTTAAAAGTAGAATTAAATGTGGTAAAATAATTACATTTTCTAGAATCTTCTTGAAACTAAAAGTAATTTTTATATATAAAATATAATATACGTATAATGATTAATTATTATAAAAATTTAAAGTAGTTACTGTATTAAAAAATTAAATACATTTTGAATCCGTTTTAATATATTTTCTTTTTAATTTCTTATTTATTATAAGTATATAAAATATAATAAAAAATAAATTCTAAGTATAAACATGAATATTTAAAATTATAATCATACAAATATTTAAAATGTTATAAACAAAATTTATTGAATATATCTTGTTTTTCGTTATATAATTAACCATTGTATGAATTTAGTGTGCACCATAAAAAATTTAAATCACTTACATGGGCAATAAATGCATAGTTTATTAATCCCGAAACTATTTGTCAATATATATGTCAACGAATAAAAAGTCTATCTAAAATCACTAAGGAAAAGTCAAATATCACTAAAGAATTAAAATCCTTGCTTGATTGAATCTACTGTATTTAAAATACCAAGTTCGTGTGCTCATTTCGTTGTTGCCTGAGAATATGTTTATCGGTCTGAATAAGAGAGAGAAAGAGAGAGATAAAGCACTAGTATATGCAGCAGTCCTGCTGCTGAGCGCTCAACTCTCGGACTCTCATGTTTTTTCTTTGTACCGATAAATCAGCTGTTCGATAAATACTTCTTAGTCAGAAGATTTCACATATATATAAATATTGTAGAAATGACTCGATATAAGTGAAAACGTTTTTATAAAAACATGTACACTTTGTTAAGTGGATTTTATAAATATCTTGTTCAAAAGGATGAGTTTTTTATATTAATATTGGGACTCGATAATGCAGGAAAAACCGTAAGTATTAAATAAAAATTTTAAGCTAACCTTTACATTTGTTTGTATTTTATTATAATCTGATTCTTTTTCTTTTTTTAGACATATTTAGAATCTGCAAAAACTAAATTTACAAAAAATTATAAAGGAATGAATCCTAGTAAAATAACTACGACAGTGGGATTAAATATTGGCAAAATTGACACTGCTGGAGTTCGACTTAATTTTTGGGATCTTGGAGGACAAGAAGAATTGCAATCTTTGTGGGATAAGGTACATTTCTTCTATTTTAGTTTTTCTCTAAGAATTATTATAAAATTTGAACATATTTTGTTTAGTATTATGCAGAATCACACGCAGTAATTTATATTGTTGATTCGTCGGATAGGGATAGAATACCAATTTCAAAAGAAACTTTTGGTCTGTATAAATATGATTAAAATACTTTTGTTTTTCATTTAAATTTATTTGTTTCATTGATATTCAATTATTATTTTTTAGATAAAGTAATATCGTCAGAACATTTACAAGGGGTTCCATTATTAGTATTAGCTAATAAACAAGATATTCCTGACTGTATGGGTGTCCGAGATGTTAAACCTATATTTAATCAAAATGCTCACTTAATAGGTAGAAGAGATTGTATGGTTATGCCCGTTTCTGCACTCAATGGGTAAGGATTTTGAAATAATTTCAATCTTATTTGATTTTATAAAAATAAAAATTAAATTTTTGTTGAAATATAGAGAAGGAGTAGACGAAGGGATTCATTGGTTAGTCGATTGTATCAAAAGAAATAGTGATATACGACCTCCTAGAAATCAGGATAATAACTGTATAACATAAAAATCATTTGTTATTTTATTTATTGTTTAATCACATATTTACATATATATTTGTATCTTGAATAAAATTTGTTTTGTTATATAATTTGACTGTGATTTATTATCATCTAGAAAAATATATATTCATATTATTGATGATATAGACATTATAAAATAGAAATATTATAAATAGACATTGTTAAATAATATAAAAAGGAACCATAATAACAATTTTTGTGGTAACGTATAGTAAAATATGTTTTAAAAAAATTATCTTTAAGGTTTTTAATCTAATGTGGAAAATCTATATCAGATTAATATCAAGTATCTACACGGTGTATATCTACTGATAGTAAGGTACAGACAAAGATAATAAAGATAACACAGTACCAAACTGTAATGTTAGTGGGATTTGATAAAAAATACGAACGATATCGCGATTATATATTCATTCATAGTTACACAAAAATTAATAGTTTTTATGAATTAATAAGTTTTGAATGCATATTTAGAAATAATGTGGACATATTACGAAACCGACGATTGGAATATTCTACCACCTGAATTTAACAGAAGGTAAATAAATTTGTCATATATATAAAAGCATATCTCGTTAGGTTAGAAAATCTTTTCTTTAATACTATACGTTTCAAAATCAATATTTAGCATTGAAATATACTTATGTATAATATAAAATGCATACACACGTGCATACACTGTAGAATGTACAATGTAGATAAAAATAAAATAGTTTGCTTTATTATATATAAAATAATAGTTTTAGCATTTCGAATGAATAACAAAATCTAAACAAAATTAAACCATGAATAGTTAAATATATTCCCGCTTTTTATTATCTAAAAACTATTTTTACTACGTTGGGCAATGACATAATTTATTTTTCTGTACTTAAATATCACAAAGATAAACAAATTGATACATGTTTTTTATATATCATTCTGATCGAAGCATTTAAAAATTATATTTGATCAATTGATTTTATAAAGACAAAAATGAGGTTATACGGTAAAACAACTATAAGATGATTAACGTGCAAATAATTGTGCAAATGTAAAACGATGGTATAGACATCTGCCGGTCGGTCATTTTACGTTACCTAAATTAACAACGTTGCCAAAAGCTCTTGCTACAAATGTTTTGTTTTCAAATAATCAAAAAATACGTACATTTTTAATGATTTACCTGTATTTTATTTATAATTAGTACATAATATTATTTATTATGCTAGGAATAAACAACAATTTTCATACACGTAATTGATAGGAGCGTAATTTTTGAATTGTTAATTATAATTAAGTGATGAAAAGCTTTTTACTACATAAAAAATAAAGATATATTAAAAGTATCTTTTGGTGCAACGTATATTGGATTCAATGTTTTAAAAACTGTATTTTTTCTTTACGATATCATTTATGGGTGCAAATGTTTAGTTTTGCGTGATTTTTGTCAAATTCTTCATTTTTATCTATTATTCATCATTGCACGTCAATTGTATTATTCGATTTTTATAATTATCAATACTGGTTAAACATTTCCCGAAATACGTTGCATGGTGATCAATCATTCGTACGATTAAATTTTCTTTATAAATGTATGCGTTCTTTATAAATTTTGTGCGTTTTGCTCCTGATCCACTATTTCTGAAAAAGACCTCGATCCGTTCAGGCCTCCGTATATCCATCATCCAACGATAAAATGACAAGTCAAATTAAACATTATAATAAATCACATTAAGCTCAACGAAAATTAATACAACATTAGAGTTATTGTGATTTATAATATTCCATGTATTTAGATATTTTATTTAAATTGAATTTGATTAAACTTATTTTCAACTATAATAAATATCTTTGTACATAAATAAACAATACCAACTTTTCTATATAATTTTCCTGCTATTTTTTACATTTTTATATAAGTCTATACACTTTTATTCATATTGTATTTTTGTATGAACATATACTATAAATAGACAAATATATTAAATTTAATATTTCAGTAATGGTTCGAATGATTACTATCAAAAAAAAATAATCTAGCTATATATAAAATTCATTTCTAAAGTTCAATATTTTCCCTTGTTGAATTTTTCCTTTTTCATTGTACATTATTTTTTAACGAATTTTTCGACGGTTCGTAGATAGTAATAGACAGATGTTTAAATGATAATCGTATTAAAATATTAATTTTTTATTTCTGCCAACCGTATTCGTTTGGGAAGGTAATACTTTATCGATTATAAAAGTGATAAGATTTTAGTACAACTACGTTCAACAAAAATACGGTATTGCCCACTTAATTATAAAACAGTTTAGGCGTGTACGAAAAGAAATCTGTGGTAAGTTTCATCGACGAAGAGTCCTGAATTGTTCTTGACGGGAGGAATAGCAAAGGAATCGCGGTGGCTTAGAATTTCGCGCCGGTAAAAGCTAAGACCAGCCGTAAATAAAATACCGGGATCGAAACGAGACGAGCGGCAACGTCGCCTTCTTTCCTTTTCTCGAACGACGCCCCCACAATAGTACGCTGGTGATTTCGGAGTATAGGGACGATACGGTAAGCGGCCGCAGTGATGGCCGGTGCTGGTGCCGATATCTCGTGGCTCTCTCCTCGTTTCATTCCCAATCCCAATTCCCAATCCAATTCCCAAGTTTCGTCTCGGTCACAGTGACATCGTACCTTACCGTGCGTCAATTGACTCCAGTCGACTCTGAACGCGCGAGTGAATTGATCGTTGTGTTGTGTCGAAGGTAGCTTCTGGTCCCCCTAGATACGGAGTACATCCGTGAGGAAGAACCGAGCAGTGCCAATATCTCTTTTTCCCACTTTCAGATTCAGCGCGAATCTAATAACGCGAAAGACTATGTCAAATACCTCGATATCAACATTCGTCATCGTCGTCAGTCTTTAAGATTAGAGCCGGGGAAGAAAATTTCCGTCCTTATTTTATCCCTCTCTCTTCCTTAAGGAACTAGTGTAATTTTGTTTCTTCCTTCCTCGTTCAAGGTACGTATATATTTCGTGTGTATATTCTTTGGTTTTATTACATCAACTCAATTTTAGACACGAGTTTTAAATTTTTTCGCCATTCGTCGCTAATATATAATTTAATGGGCGAAGGTTCGAAAAATGTTGACAGCTAAAGTAACTTCGTTATTCGTAGATAGGTGTACCGTGACCGAAACAATCAACAGTATAAAATATTCAAAAAGCTTAAAATAAAAGTGTATAAGGGGCACACACAAATGTGAGTTTGCGCATGTGTTGCGTATGGGCGCGTGTGTGGGATGAAAGTGCGAATGTGTGAGTGCATGCGTATCCTCGCGATGACGATTGTAATTGAGAAAAGGTGTGTACATGCGCTTTTCTTTTCTATCCTGCGTACGTGTATACGTGGGTAGAGTTCGTAGGTGCGGTGAAGGCACCTAACTCATCTTCGTCGTCGTCGTCGTCGTCGTCGTCGTCTTCGTCGTCGTCGCCGTCTTCGTCGTCGTCGTCGTCGTCGTCGTCGTCGTCGTCGTCGTCGTCGTCGTCGTCGTCGTCGTCGAAATCGCTATCGTTTCAAAAACTAACGAGCGTGCAAAAAATACGATTCGTAGCGTATGTGCTTCGGTGACTCTTCCTCGACGCATTCGTCATAGACCCAGGGACCGTAGAGACGAGACAGTCGTGCAGGTGGGTGTTGTGCGTGTGCCAAAACCAAAGTTAACGACGTGTGCGGTTAGCTCCGCGAGTGTGAGGATTTGTTTTTATCCTTCGAGCAAGTTTTGCTTTCTTCGATGCTCGCGCTTCCCTTCCATAATATTTTGTTAATGTTATATCGAGAATGCCATACTCTCCCTTATTATCTGTTGTTGAAAAGCGTGGCAGTCGCTCCTCGACAGCTGTAATCTCTGTGTTCCTCTAGATTAATCTACTTTATTCAAATATGTCGATTCGGACCGAATGTGATTGTTATTAAGGTTAATAATATTTTTCGATCGCTAGTGTTATAGTTTTTTTATTTATCGTTGATTTTATATTATTTAAGAATTTGCCCAAGTACACTTTCATTTTTACAACTAATTCAAGAGCAGTGATCGAACGTTTTATTTGTAAGTTTGGAAAATTGCAGCTTAGATATTTTATTCGCTCTTAAATCATTTACACCGATAGACCACGTACTTTATTAAATTTTATTTACACAAAATAAACGTTATTTTTTATCGCTACGCAATTAAATACTCTATATCATTTTTATCTTCTTTTCTAACAATTATGTAAATGATAAATTATTTTAGCGTTAAAAACGAATTATATTTTTAAAATTTCTAAAAAGAAAAATAAAAATTATAAAAAGTATTAATTTTTAATTATAAAGTATAATTATTCGTTTGATAATCGTAAAATGTAGCTTTCTATTTTCGTTTGATTTCTATACATTTTAATAAAATCCTTTTTTTATCTATTTTTCTTTGTAAATCATTTAGATGCATTTTAATTATTATTTTATGTAAAAGAAAAATCATGAGATTTTCTGTATGATTTCTTTAAGGTGAAACTTGCTGCAATAGATTTTACAATAACTAATTTTATAAATATTAGCGTAAAATAATTTTTTATTCATATAGCTTTATTTTAATTGGTCAGATTGTAGAACATTTATTAATTAATATCGAGAAAACTTAGCATGATTTATTATTTATTGTTCTCATCTTATTAAAATTAAAGACTCTAAATATTAGAAAAATTTTAATTATATGTAAGTTTGAAAAAATAAAAAAGTTAATAAATAAGATATGTAAGTTGAAAACTGTGGTCAAAACATAAATAAAAGCTTAAAATAGTTAATTAAAAATGTATTTTCTTAAATCCTTGTATAAATTTTTTATTAAAATGTATCAATATTACTAGTATATGTCTAACAGGACAAGAAGAGCTTACCAAAGTTGTGTGCAGTAACAAAGTACAAGTCATATTTTGTCTTTGCAACACTGGCTGGAGAAATACTAACCAAACAGCTGAGAGACAATGAATGCCTCAGAACATGGGTAAATGTCTCATTGAAGATTTGTTAAATATAATTATTGATTGTTTTGCTTTATTGAATAAATATATAATTGTGTCATTGCCAAACATGTAGTAGCAAAAAAGTATTTGAGTATGTTTTAACACAGCATGGATTTTTTTTTCAGGTTTAACCCAGCCTTTAACATGGCTTCTATTAAACAAGCCATCAACGAGGCAGTGGAGAGAGGTAGGTTTTTTATCATTGTCCTTTAATATTTTTTTTATTTATCTTTATGAATCGCAGCACGGTTTCTCTTAATCATTTACACTGCTTTTGCAATATTCAATTACAAGTTAGTAATTTTATTTGATCGAATCAAAATTTTGATTATAATGTATAATATTTTCTTTAGTTAGTTATTCAAAATATTAAAATATCAATTTATGATATTATTTAATTTATAATGAATTGTTATACATCTAAACAATTTTCCATTTTATCAGTCGGTTTTATAATTTAAAAAACTCTAAATTTTTAAGAATCAAATAACTTTTAATCAATAAGTTTAATACTGTATTTAATAATTTAATTAACAAATGTAAGTAAATAAATGAAATTAAAAAAATTTAATCAAAGATAATAAAATCAAAAACGACAAATTGTTAATATTTTTGAAAATATAAGTGCTATGATTTAAAAATAAAAAAACGTTAAAAGATTATTATAAAATTAAAAATTTTAAAAGTCTTGCACTTAACACATGCTACCATCTAACCACATTATGCACTGATATCATTGTTAATTAAAAGTTTCAACAGTGAGAATGCCAGCACCTACTCGACTACGTGACCTTATACGTCAAATTAGAGCAGCAAGAACTGCTGCTGAAGAAAGAACAGTTGTTAATAAAGAGTGTGCATATATTAGATCTACATTTAGAGAAGAAGATAGTGTTTGGAGATGTCGTAACATTGCCAAGCTTTTATATATCCACATGCTAGGGTGAATATAAAATTGAAAAAGATATTAATTTTTATAGCATTACATATTTGTGTGAAAATGAAACCAAGAATTTTATTTTTTTTCATAATAAAATACAAATTATAGTAAAAACCTAATTTAAATTAAAAACATCGATACTTAAAATTTCTTTTTTTAGTCGATAAATATCCGTGAACCTAAATTATTATTGAAAAAAATGTATATATACTAGAGATATTTTATTAATTTTACTATACCACTAAACATGTCTTTTTAATATTAAACAATAAAATAAGTATATTGATAATTTTAATCAATATAAATTTATTAAGTATTTTATAGTATAATTTATTATTCAATATTTTAGGTATCCAGCTCATTTTGGACAATTGGAATGCCTAAAATTAATTGCATCTCCAAGGTTCACCGATAAACGTATTGGATATCTTGGAGCAATGCTACTTCTCGATGAACGACAGGATGTGCATCTATTGATTACAAATTGTTTAAAAAAGTATATAAAATTCAATTAATTATTTTTTTATTGATTATAAATGTAATTAACAGTTTATAATTTCTTACAGTGATTTAAACAGCTCTACACAATTTGTAATTGGCTTAGCATTGTGTACACTTGGTGCAATAGCCTCACCTGAAATGGCTAGAGATCTTGCAGCAGAAGTTGAAAGATTAATGAAGTCACCAAATGCATATATAAGAAAAAAAGCTGCTCTGTGTGCATTTAGAATAATCAGGCGAGTACCAGAATTAATGGAAATGTTTTTACCAGCTACGCGAAGCTTACTTACAGAAAAAAATCATGGAGTTCTTATTACTGGAGTCACTCTTATTACGGAAATGTGCGAGAATAGTGTGGATACATTAAATCACTTTAAGAAGGTTAGTTTACGAAACTATTACTTATTTTTTGTTATATTTTATAAATTAAAAAAGTTTAATTATGATGAGCAGAAACTGTGATTTAATTAGTATAATTTAATTACATAAAAAAAATACTTTGAAATCGTTAAGAATGCAAAATATTCGCTTTATTTTAAAAAACGTTAAGATTACAAAATATAATTTTGTTCTATTTAGGAATGCGGCCATCGAGAGGTAATTGCGAAATGCTAAATGTTTTTTTCGCATGATTTGCTTGGCATAATATGTATTTTATATATATATATATATATATATATATCTTTGCTACATACATAATGCTACATGCAGTATAAAATAGTATTTGTAATTTATTACTCACAGTTGAATTTTCAATATAAAATAGTACTATACTATGTTTCATTCAATATCTAAAACGTTAAAATTTTGATTTAAAAAAGTTATTTTATTAATACTATATTTATAATTCATTATATAACGTAAAAGTATATATTGCATGTTTATTCAATTTATGGTTATCACGATATGTCAAATTAATATTTATTTTTAAATTTTAGCTTAAAAGAATTTATTTATTTTGAATATTTTTGTTCAATAATTATAAGAGTATTTTTATTTATGACAAATGTTTTAAAATAACGCTGAGTATATTTTATCTTGTGTCACGTAATTTTAATATTCACAGGTGTTTCTCCTCTGCACTTTATGTGGATTTAATATTTTATTAATAAATAAATTTAATCGATAAACTTTTTTTTTTTTCAGATTGTGCCAAATCTTGTCAGAATTCTTAAAAATTTAATACTTGCTGGTTATTCTCCAGAACACGACGTATCTGGTGTATCAGATCCATTCTTACAAGTTAAAATATTACGTCTCCTTCGAATTTTAGGGCGCAACGATGTTGATGCTTCTGAAGCAATGAATGATATTCTTGCACAAGTTGCTACAAACACTGAAACTAGTAAA